>OY282513.1:19495534-22223147 GCA_958296145.1 Hydrotaea cyrtoneurina
TATAGAAACGGATAATCTAAAATATGTACATTATGTTAATGTTCTCTGGAGTTGTATATGAAGGACTGAACTAGGGCTAATGGGGCTACCATCGACCCCCAGAAGAAAATATTAATGAAAGTTAAGTTTGGCGAAGGTGTATCTTCTTAATATATATTTACCCTCGACACTGATACACTGATTCACTGACTCTGTCACGCAGTACGTAGGATAGGCATTCTATAATTTTCTATAAATAATAATAATAAAAAAATAATATTTTTTTTTTTTGTACAGAAATTGTGTTTTCCCCAATTTTTTTTTTACCAACATTTTTTTACAATTTTTTTTTTTCAAAATTTTTTTTTTTACAAAAATTTTTTTTTCAACAACTTTTTTTTTTTACAAAATTTTTTTTTCCACAATATTTTTTTTTTCAATAAAATTTTTTTTTTTAACAATTTTTTTTATTTTCAACAAAATTTTTTTTTTTCCACAAAATTTATTTTTTCAACAAAATTTTTTTTCCATATTTCAACGGGCACCGTAGGCGCATTACAACTTACTAGTTTTACAATAATCACCATTTTATTATTTTCAAAAAAAAAAATCTTAAAAATATATGTGCCATATTTTTCTTATAAATTTACAAAAAATTTCATAATTGTTTTATAGGGTTAAATACTAAAATGTCGATTATTGTAAAATACACCAGAAACTCCAAAATTGTCTTTAAAAAACGCTCAGAAATACTGTGACCACACAGAGTCATGTCCTTTGGAATCATTTATGTTTAAGATCAATTCTAGGACAATCTAGTCGTGCCCCACTTTGGAGATCCCCAGATTCCCAATTGCTGGTAGATCAGTAATGCTTACAAAAATGCGAAACAAATTTAATTAATCCAATTCTGATATCAGTCATACAAATATTCACCCAACCCGTTTTGCTCCGCCCTGAGCAACAATCAAGCCACTTATTTCGGCCACAACATTCAAAAGCCCTTTAATCAGTTAATAATTTATCTCTCTCTTTGTTTATCTTCGATTGCACATTCGCTAAAAAAATACTCAATAATCTGTCAGTTAATCGACATTGTATGCACCAGTTAATGTTCAATTAATTGACAGAAGTTCTGAACAAATACAAAAAAAACACCCGTAGCATTCATTTTAAAATGCGATAGGCTTCAATGAATACGATGGCTGACATTAAAATCATATGGCCCCCACCCACAGTACCAAGGACACATTCATCATTTTCTCGGCTCAAATTAAAAAATCTTAATTATGCATTCACACACACTCATATGCATTTGAATATGTGTTGTCGAGATGTGCATGTGTTATGGATGTGTAATTTTTTTTTCATATAATGAGCGCTTGTTTATCGGCATCAACGCTTTCCATGGAAAAATGACATGATTTGTGACTGAATAGCGTTGATAAGAGGCAAACTGACATATATGCATAATTAATTTTGCGACAGAAACAAAATGTAGTCTTATCGGCTTTGAGTTTCAACTTTTTCTGTAATACAATCTGCCATATTGTGGTAAATGGTATTATGTGTCGGTTGTTCAGTACTGAGTGGTTCCAGAGCAGAGCGCCCTACTGAACATATTGCAGCCATGTCAAAAGTGGGCGGAATTGTAATGGTTATTTTTCCATTTTCACTACCAAACACTGGCAGCCTGAATATTGTGCCTGACACAATTTCACCATACAGCTCTATTCACATTTTTTAAATTTGTTTTCAAAAATAGTCTTTAGTTCTCCAAAATTTTCTTCAAACAAATCTATTCAGTGATGCTTACAATTTGTAGTTGGAGGGTTTCATGAAGATAATATTTTTGAAAAATGTCGGTCCATGTTAACGAAATCCATTTGAAGTCAATTTGTATATTTTGAAAAATGGTTCAATTTGGAATTTTTCATTTTAACATTCAAATGTTACGCCCTAAATGTCACGAGTATTTCCGTTTTACTCGTGACACATTGGGCGTAACATTTGAATGTTAAAATGAAAAATTCCAAATCGGGTCTTCTTGTGACACATTAGCCGTTACATTTCAATTTTGAAAAGAAAAGTTCCATGATTGCGGGTTCGGAACGACTTCAAAAAATCTGTGATTTAAAGCCCTTAAATTTGTTTCTATCTGGATACATGTTTGGGGGATCTGGATCTGGACCCTTGTTAATATCGAGCCACATTTATACAGTAGAACCATAGCAAATTGAACTTCCCGGGCTTTTGAGTGATAGTACGTTACTTTAAAAACACAACACAACCCAATAATATATTATGGACGAATTTTTTTTAAATATTGAGTTTTCGGGTTTTCGCATAATCACTGAAAGAAATACCGAACAAGTGATTTCATGAGCATTTTTTTGAGTCAGTGAAGCCACAACAACTGTTAGAGCGATGAACTAGAAAATTAAGTAAACTGGTTGTTAATAAAAACGGATTTGGTACTAATATTCAATAAATCAGTTTTTTTAAATAACCAGATTTCCATAAAACAGGTATTTTAATACATATAAAATATAAATTTAATAAAAAAAAACAGATTTTTAATATAAAAAACGAATTGTAGTAAAAACCGGATTTTTATTAAAAACAGGATTACTAACATGAAGCGGATTTTAAATAAAAACAAGTTTTTAATTTAAAAAAACAGATGTTTCAAAGGATTTACAATTTTTTTTTTAATAAACACCGTATTTCTAATTAAAAGAAATAATTTTTATAAAACCCGGATGTTATGTAAAATTGTATTTTTATTAAAAAACAGATTATTTATTTTTAACTTATTTTTAACAAAAAAAATTTAATTTGAAAACAGGGATTTTTAAGAAATGAATATTTAATAAAGAACAGATTATTAATAAAAAAAATATTTTTAATAAAAACTGATTTTTGATTAAAAAAAACACATTTATAATTAAAAAACAAACAAATTTTTTTTTAAACTTTTTTTTTAACCTTTTAAATCTGGATTTTTATTAAAAATTTTTTTATTAAAAATCTATTTCCATTACTAAAAATCCGTTTCTTTTAAAAATCGTTTTTTTTTTACAAAAAAATAACCTAAAAAATGATTTTTAATAAAAAAAATTTGTTTTTAATAAAAAAAATTGATTTTTAATAAAAAAAAAATGATTTTTAATAAAAAAAAATTGATGTTTAATAAAAAAAATGATAGTAATCCAGATTTAACCTTTTTTTATTAAAAAATGTTTTTTTTTGTAAAAATGTGTTTTTTTCATAATTTTTAATCAAAAATCCGTTTTTATTAAAAATATTTTTTATTAATAATCTGATCTTTCTTAAATATTAATTTCTTAAAATTCCTGTTTTTAAATTTAAAATTCGTGATTTTTTATTAAAAATAAGCTTTTTGTTAATAATCTGGTTTTTAATAAAAATACAGTTTTACATAACATCCGGATTTTATAAAAATTCCATTTTTTTAATTAGAAATACGGTGTTTATTAAAAGACCTCACTTATTTTTTAAAAAAAAAAAATTTTTGAGTCCTATATTTGGAAACATCTTTTTTTTTAATTAAAAATTTGTTTCATGTTAGTAATCCGGTTTTTAATAAAAATCCGATTTTTTGTATTAAAAATCGGTTTTTTTTTGTGTTTATCATATTTTGTGTGTGTGTTTTTTTTTAAATCCGTTTTTATTAAAATTTTTAAAAAAGGAATTTTTATTAAAAAAAAACAGTAATTTTTAATAAAAACCACATTTTAACAAAAAATAATAAAAAAAATAATTTTTAATACTCAAAAAATATTTTTAGGAAAAACCGGATTTTTAAATTAAAAAAGGATTTTTAATAAACCCAGAAATTCTAATACTTCGTTAATCAAAGAAAAAAACAAGATTTCTAATAAAAATCCGAAATTCTAATAAGAAAAACAGATTTGTAATAAAAACCCGATTTTTTATAGAACTGAATTTTTATTAAAAACTATATTAATATTTTATATTTTAATTTAAAAAAAAAAAGGGGTTGACGGTTAAAATAAATGGATTTTGAATAAAAAAAAACAGATTTCATTTCTTTTATTATGTTAATGGACACAAATTACTTACAGACTACCAATGTATAAAAAAATATATTAATTGTATCTTAATATTAGAAATTAATTTACTATATTATTTTTTATTAAAAAAGAAACGCATGTTCAATAAATACCGGAATAATTAAAGGATTAAGGATAAAACTTGGTTTTTTATAAAAAAAAAATATCTTTAACAAAAACCGGATTTTAATAAAAATAAAAAACGGGATTTCTAATAAAATAAAAAACCGAATTTTTAATAACAAAAATTTTACTTTAAAAAAAAAACAATTTTTAATTAAAAAAAATTTACTCGTTATTAAACACCGAATCTTAATATATATTTACCCTCGACACTGATTCACTGATTCACTGATTCACTGATACACTGATACACTGATACACTGATTCCCTGATTCACTGATTCACTGACTCTGTCACGCAGTACGTAGGAATTTAAATAGGCATTCTATAATAATTCTATAAATAATAATAATAAAAAAAATAATATTTTTTTTGTACAGAAATTGTGTTTTCCCCAAATTTGTTTTTACCAAAATTTTTTTTTTCCAAAATTTTTTTTTCTTACAAATTTTTTTTTTTACAAAAATTTTTTTTTTTCCAAATTTTTTTTTTTCAGGAAATTTTTTTTTTCCGAATTTTTAAAATTAAGTAACAAATACTTTCTCAAGCAAATTAACGGGCGCCATAGGCGCATTACAACTTACTAGTATATAATAAAGTAAAAACAAATTTTCTTAAAAAAACAATAATCGCACTTTTAATGAAAAAAACGGACTTTAAAAATAAATGATTTTTAATGATGATTTTTAATGTTTAAATATGTTTAATAAATCCGGATTTTTAATAAAAAAAAACCCAATTTTTAAATAAAAAAAAAGAATTTTTAATAAAAACCTAATATTAAATGAACTGCGTTTCCAAACGCCGGGGTTTAATAAATAATAGTTTTTTTTAACGAAAATGAGTATTTAATAAAAAAACAAGTTTTTAAAGTTACCGGGGATTCCAATAAAAAACTTAAATTTGTATAAACCGTGGGTTCAATGCATACAACTGAAATTTTTTAAGAAATATGTGTTTAATTAAAATGGGATTTTTACAAAACCCGGCTTTCAGCCAAATCGAGTATATCACGTTTTTGCTAAATAAGGCGGATTTCAGCAGTATCAAGAATTCAGCAAAACCAGAGCTATACTAAAACAGAGTTTTTAATGAAATCAGTTTTTTTAATAAGAACGAGAAGAACATAAAGCCGTGTTTCAATAAAAGGGTTCGGAATTAAACCATATAAATATTTCACTTAACATTTCATAGAGAAATATACGGGGAACTTCCCTCACTTCAGTAACCTACGCTATCACTTTTATACTTACTGACCGACACCTACTATCTAACCCTTAAATGCGCAGTGTAGCCTATATGATACAACCAAATTTTGACTTTGTCGCAATATACTGCCTTAATACAGAATCATTCATATTTGGCGAATATTTGACAAAATAACTCATAATTTGTTAATTTGTAAAAAAAAGTTTGGTTGAATCTCATTTTATATTCTGCACATTTTAGGGTTAAAGCCGTCTCCGAACGTCTAATGCTTTGGTAAATAAGTTTTATATGGCATAGACATTACTCTCTTACTCGTTTACGGTCTTATTAGGATACGAAAATCTACTTAGAAAAACTTAATTGGCAAGTCCAAACTTCTCAAAAAATCGACCAAAAAGGCAATCGATTTATTCCATCACAGAAATGCAAAACTCTCTACCTTAATGTCCAACTTCTGATAATCCCCACGCTTTGTTGCCCGGAAACCATGATTATCATTGACACCGTATAATTGTATTCACGTGCATACACTCAAAGATACTTTTCACAAACGAAGATAAAAGTTGCATTTTTTTTAATTTATTTTAAATGTGCGGATGTCCTCGGAAAATGTTTCGTTTCCTCAGCTCTTGTCTTTGCATGCGTCTTCTTCGCTCTTGACTCGGGCTTCTCCAACTGTCTTTGTGACAATAATACGTTGTTAAGCCTTTGTTGTTGCCTGATGCATTTGTTATGAGACTTGTTTTTGTTCGGTTCTGTTTTATTCTGTTGTTGACAGTTGATATAATTGCAAAATAGAGCCGTTGTTGTTTGCTCACAACACGATGGCAACGGACAAAAACTTTCTATTGAATAATGCACAGAGATGTTTGACAAGAGAGTGAAAGAGAGGAAGAGGAGACTATAGTTAAATGGCAGAATTGAAAACAACATAAAAATAATCGAGAATTAATGGCCTGAGGCCATGAATCAGACGTGATAAACAAGTAAGAAAGTTACAGTTTAAGTTTAAGAAATATGAGGCGTTGAAAGCGTGCCATGATATCATTACCATTTGCTTTACCAGGTAATGACATACCATTAGCAAAGAATGAATTCTGCGAAACAATACCTATGGTATTGGTGGGAACTTCGGTATTCTTGAGACCACTGACCTATAGCTTAAAGAAGTGTGTCAGTTAGTGAGGCTGTGTATTTAATTTGATATGAACCCAATAGAAATTATGTGAGTGAAGTTAAATTAAATTATTTTTTCGCTGAAAATCTCTGATCTTCGAAGGGTTAATAGAGTTGCAGGCGGAATAAGACTTTCTGGTTCATGGGGAAACAAGTGCCTCCACAGTCGAACTTAGTGCGTCCATGAAGTGAAAATGGATGTCGCTACCCTTAAATTAAATTAAAAATGCTAGACAGACATTTGTTTGAAATAATTTTCAAAATGTCGAATTCTTCGCTTGGAAATGTGAAAATGGCAAAAATTGCTCTAGAGTCTGACTTAGTGCGTCCATGGAGGGAAAATGTAAATACTTTCCACTATGACACTACCCTTAAATTAAAGCTAATGGTGGCCGCTAAAAATGCTAGACAGACATTTGTCTGAAATAATTTTCAGAATGTCGAATTCTTCGCTTGGAAATGTGAAAATGGCCAACATTACTGTAGAGTCTGGCTTAGTGCGTCCATGGAGGGAAAATGGAAATACTTTCCACTTTCACACTACCCTTAAATTAAAGCTAATGGTGGCCGCCAACAATGCTAGACAGACATTTGTCTGCAATAATTTTCAGAATGTCGAATTCTTTGCCTGGAACAGTGAAAATGGCCAACATTACTGTAGAGTCTGACTTAGTGCGTCCATGGAGGGAAAATGTAAATACTTTCCACTATGACACTACCCTTAAATTAAAGCTAATGGTGGCCGCTAAAAATGCTAGACCGAAGTTTGTCTGAAATTATTTTCAGAATGTCGAATTCTTCGCTTGGAAATGTGAAAATGGCCAACATTGCTCTAGAGTCTGACTTAGTGCGTCCATGGAGGGAAAATGGAAATACTTTCCACTATGACTTTATCCTTAAATTAAAGCTAATGGTGGCCGCTAAAAATGCTAGACAGGCATTTGTCTGAAATAATTTTCAGAATGTCGAATTCTTCGCTTGGAAATGTGAAAATGGCAAAAATTGCTCTAGAGTCTGACTTAGTGCGTCCATGGAGGAAAAATGGAAATACTTTCCACTATGACAATACCCTTAAATTAAAGCTAATGGTGGCCGCTAAAAATGCTAGACAGACATTTGTCTGAAATAATTTTTAGAATGTCGAAGTCTTCGCTTGGAAATGTGAAAATGGCAAAAATTGCGTGATATTCTAGCTGCAGAGGCGCTGTTTTTATGTTAAACTTTTTTCTATAGATGTCCACCATGTCAGGAATGACAGACAAACAAGTGTTTCCCAAAAAATGTCTTAAAACATTCACCTCAAGAGCATTTGTTAACACACACACACACTCAACGATTTGTCAATGTTTGTTTGGCCTTTTGTGAAATGTGCCCCCTCATCAATTAAGGTGACATGAAGAAAGGCCTAATGGCCAATTAGATATAACATGACCATAACCCTTAGGATCACACAAATCAGCAATATCTCGATAAAAATCAGCAAACAATTCACCCACACAACGAAAGTGGGAGACAGTTGGTATTTACATAAACGAATATACACACTTACTAAAATAGCTCAACTTTCACGTCATCGACAAAGGGATGCCCAAGGAAGAGACCAACAAAGTTAAGGGGTCAAACTGCTCCATCCCCTCTCCCTGTTCTATTGATATTAAATACCCCAAAAAAAAAAACATATGTTGCTATGCCTCCTTGGAGTCTTGGCCCATATCGACATCAACCAGGGACGCCTTCAAGTGGAACGAAAACATAAACGAAAGAGTTGCTGAAATGTAGAACGAAGTGAGAAAATGAAAATAAACAAGTCATTCAAAATTTATGACTTATCGAATAATGATGTGAAGGGTTTCACAGTTCCCACCCACCACAGCCATGTTGATGAAGCATAAACGACAAAATAAAAAAACATAATTTTAGTTTTTTTTTTTGCCAGCACACAGCAAAAAAAAAGGTCCAGTTCCTATATAAAGTGATTTTCTTCGTTATGCTGATGAAGTGACTACAGCATAGATTTTTTTTTGCTTTCGCCTTAATTAAATGTTAGTTCACAGCTTTGCTGAAAGGATGAAATGTTTAAACTTTGTAGATTTTCTATTTTGTTTTCTTTTTGTGCTGAGGGCAGTGTTGGTTTTTGTAACCCGTATTTTTCCTCTTCTTTGTGACAGATGTTGAATGTCCTTCAATTGAACATATGCAGAGGACAGTCGGCTGCAATCAACTGTTGACATGGGAGACCGTTGTGAAAATGAAATCTCTGCGAAACTTCTGACAACAGTTAGCCAAACAGCATCGTTTTCTTTCAAACAAATATTCACAAAAGGGATCAGGACCTTTAGCTTACTATTAAGAACAATGGCCACCCTTCCATGGCTCTCATTACAAGGGTAAAGGTTGTTCAAATGTAAAAAATCACCGAAATTGCCCATAGATTCGGGTTCACTTAAAGTTACAGTGGGCTCACTGCGTTCAGGGAAAATTTCATTTGAAGTACGATGATGTCTAAACAAAGACGGACTGAACACATTTCCATTAAATTCAAGGAAAACTTAAATTTGATCTTCTTATGACACTCAGTATAAATTTACTCAATTTAACAACAACTTATTTAAGTACAGGGTTCTCCAACAAGAGGTGTTAGTTTGAATCACCCGCTATTTCTGCAGCTGTCTCTTTTGAAGCTTTTATTCTTTGACATTTATTCTTTGACATAACTAAGCCATTACCGAAAATGGAACGATACACGCATTGAAATTGTTAAAATTCACTAGAGAAATGGTGAAAATCTTGCAGTCACAGTTTGCAAACACTTAAAAGTTTCCGGGCCGTGTTCTCTCTCGAAGAGGTGATTACACCGTGTTACACATATTCTGTCCTATGAACCAAATTTACTTTTCCGGAAAGGGGATAAAAAATAAAAATACACGTGTATCGGCGATTTTCATGTACACGTCAGAATTTTTTTTTTTTAAGTTTGAAGTATGACGTTCCTAGTGCCCTGTGTGAAAGCCTTTGGACCGGCAGACTCGTGGAAATTTCTGTATCACGTAAAATTTTTTAAAAAATAGATTTTTATCAATTCTCAGATTTTCCTAAATTTTTTTTAAAATGGTTATCGTTTTTTTTAAGGTTTCAGTTCAAAAACATTTTTTTTTCGTAACGCTTAAGTAGTTTAAAAATTTGGAGTCTCTTCAAGTTATGCTAAGAAAAGTGAAAAAAAATTTTTTTTTTTCAAAAACAATAAAAAATTTGACGTGACACAGACATTTCCACGAGTCTGCCTGCAAAAAATCAGCTCGATTGGATCACTGAAAAAGGGTTAAAAATCGGTCGAAAGGCTTTCACACAGGCCACTACGAGTTTCATACTTCAAACTTAAAAAAAAAAAATTCTGACGTGAACAACGTGTAAATCGCCGATACACGTGTATTTTTATTTTTTCCCCTCTTTCCGAATATGTGCATTTGGTTCATAGGATAGAAAAAAATCTATTTTTTGTAACACGGTGTTATTAACCGCATAACTTTCTCATTATTATGAAACTAGTAAGTTGTAATGCGCCTATGGCGCCCGTTAATTTGCTTGAGAAAGTATTTGTTACTTAATTTTACAAATTTTGTAAAAAATATTTCGAGAAAACTATTTTGTAAAAAAAAATTTCGAAAAAAAATAAAATTGGAAAAAAAAAATTTGTGGAAAAAAAATTTTTGTTGAAAAAAAAATTTCTGTTGAAAAAAAAAATTTTTGTTGAAAAAAAAAATTTGTTGAAAAAAAAAATTTGCTGAAAAAAAAAATTTTTGTTGAAAAAAAAAATTTTGTGGAAAAAGAAAATTTTGTTGAAAAAAAAAATTTTGTAAAAAAAAAAAATTTGTAAAAAAAAAATGTTGGTAAAAAAAAAATTTGGGGAAAACACAATTTCTGTACAAAAAAAAATTTTTTTTTTTTATTATTTTATTATTATTTATAGAATTATAGAATGCCTATTTAAACTCCTACGTACTGCGTGACAGAGTCAGTGAATCAGTGTATCAGTGAATCAGTGTCGAGGGTAAATATATATTAAAAAAAAGATAAACATCCGATCATTTATATTTTTCTTTGAATACCAAAGAAGAAAATTGTGTGAAAATACAAACAAATATTTTCACACATTTTCCTTAACGAAGTTTTTATAAAGCTGTTATAATTTTTTCTGAATATGGCCATAAATATTGGTTTAGTATCTTGTGCCCAGTACTCGGGTGTCTATTAACTGTTCCATGTTCATCCTAAGCATTCGTTTAATTTTCTTACCTCTCGAGATTCGCAATCGAATACATTATTTTCGAAAGCACTCTATGGCTAAGGAGATATATAAGTTTTGGCCTGAAAAATAACTAACCGAACCAATTTCCACTTATTTTTTCACACATTTGTTCCGCCCAAAATGTTTCTTATAATTAAATAGAGTTAGAAATAATGGGACTTGCTGTCAAATAACATTTCGGTGGTTTATCCTAAAAAAAAATAGATTTTTTAATGATAAAAACACTCTAATTTTCCATTTTTTACAAACTTTCTACAAAAAAAAAACCTTGGTAATCCCCTTGGTTTTTTTCTACCATAGTCTCCAAGGATCGCAATGGTCGAATGTCCTTACAAAAAACACACTCACACACACACATTGAATTTTGTCAAAACATGTCTTACAATTCAACGTGAATTGCGGTTTTATTCCCACGAAATGACAAAGACATGCCAGCGATTGACAGAAACGCCCGCGGTCATGCACAGTCAAGTCGAAACGAAATCCTCAAATGATATAAAATATACTTTTCGTTGGCAGTTGGCGTGATAGCACGTAGTCTAGTTACGTGATCATAATGTTGATTTGCCAACTGACTTAACTTCTTCTGAAAGTTAAAGGATTAAATCGGGAAATAGAGAGGACAGCCAACTTAAAAAAAGGGGAAATACTTGCACTGTTATTTATACTACCCGTAAGATCCCCCTCAAGGGTTAGCTATGTAGGGGCTACCCTTGGTCACTTAACTGATATTGAATATGTATTTAATCAAATATTAGTTAAGTTTCAACAATGAAAAATGATGGAGAAAGTAAATGTCATAATGGAAAGCAAATCAAGCGTGTTGCCCCACCAACACACAGTCCGATGTCACATGGTGCAGGGCAAACACCAGCCAAAGCACACAATGAGTTTTCAGGTAAATTTCAAGCTATGAAGCCATGTGTGTGTGTAATATAATCAAGTTATCGTGTGTGAGTGTGTTACTCCCGATGATGAGGTCTATTTGCTTCACTGAACATCTAACGATAAATCCATCAATCGTTATCCTCCCATACGTTCCCGTCTGCTATCATCATCCTACCCGTTGCGGCGGGGTCTGTTTATTGGTATTCAATGCTGCAACTCAACAGTTGCTCGATACCACAGTTCCTGTGGCTCTTCCATTGGCATTTTCGAAAGAAGAAGAAGATGAAAAAAAAGACAAACGTACAAAGCTACAGTTGAAACTCCTCCAGTTGCATTCATATCTAACAAAAGGTATTCACGCCAAATGGTAAGTTAAACCTCAACATGACTCCGCCGCACAGGAGGGAGGCAAAAAGACACTGTGACTTCTGTCATATGCACACGGCCATGCACTCACTCCGTCGTACATACATGATCATTGCTCACTTCCGCCCAGGACACCTGCCCACCACTTCTCATCATTCTCGTACGTTTTCCGTTTCCAAATATGCATGGGTATAGCGGTGTGTGTGTGTGTGAGCTTGAAACGTGTTCATTCCCACAAACGGAAAGTAAATAAAAATCGTAAAAGTTCAGTGCAAGTATTCGCGGGTGTGTGTGTCGGTGTGTTGTTGAATCTGTGGTTGCTCCTGTATATGTGAGTGATTGTACAACGAAGTTCTGTTTGACAGTTACACTAAAAGGCGTTTATTTTTGTATTTCCCTCTGAAAACAGGAAAAACCTGAAACAATACGACATGACCGAATGTGATGTGCTCTCCAATAGACAGCTGAGTTTTCTCCGATTCAAGGTTATATCTTTCATCCGTAAGCGCCTTAATCAGCGTGGAATTTGTGGATTCGTTTTACACTAAAGGCTTTGGTCTGTCGCTTCAAAAATCTAGACATATGGTCTGTGTCACCCAATGGTGGATCGGCCTCGGCCGGCTTCGTAGTAGCAGATCCTTCCAATCCAACAGAGTGTGGACTTCATCTGCCTTTTTTTCCTTTAAAATTAAAATATATTTTGATAAGTTGTAACCATCACCTTATTCATATTATTTTTAATAATTTTTATTCATAAAAATTTCGAAACCCTTTCTTAAGAAAAATGTGTGAAAATCGCTTTTGTATTATCAGACATTTTTCTTAAGAAAGGTTTTCTAATTTTATATGGTTTTTATGGGGGGTTAGATTTGTAATTTGGCAAAAGTTAATTTTTTTTTATTTCATTAAAATCCGTTAAGCCAATTCTTAACGGCAGATTTATTTCCAACAACAAGTTCGTATTTCCCCACTGTGCTTCCCTACTTCAGACAAACGGTACGACTAACACTACATGTCTGTAAATTACTCTAGCTGATGCCAGCAACGAACAAAGAAAAAATTCGACTAACACTATCTAAAAGTTTATTATGGAATATATTTTTTGTAACTTTTTTCTTAGCGGTTTTTTTTTTTGCTCATTGTCATGCCCAGTATTTTTTTTTTGTTTTGCTTAGAATACACTCTTATTTCTCGTTGCCTTTTGGGACTGATAAAAAACGATGATGGTGTCGTTACAATAAATTGTTCGATAAACTATTTCCGTTTTTTTGTTCATTTCCTCGGCCGTGATTATAAGTAGATATTTCAGTAAATGTGAACAATTGAGAAAAGATAATCAATAAAAACTTTATTCTTCGAAAATCGTTGTATACTTTAAGGAAGGAGTGGACATAAGGAAAAATTGAGGTTAAAAGATTTTTTTGTTTGTTGGGTTGCCTTAATCTATCACCGAGATGAATTGTAGACGGTTGCCTGTGAACTAGGTAAGAAAAAATATTATTTTTCTGCAGTCGTGTCACCTCCTTAATTCATATCCCCCTTCCCTCTACCTAAAACTATGCCAGGCTTTTCGACTAATGAATTGTCTTGTTTTTTTAAATTTTTCACAGAATTGTTTATTTATGCGCAGGATAATGGCGGCGCCACTTTCGAATTTCGAAAACAAGAAAGTCCGTTTTTCGAAATTTTGAAAATTAACCAAAATATTTAAAAAAAATATGAAAAAAGTACCAGCACCGTCACTTTTTTTAACAAAAGTCGTGCTAGGTGATTACATGATTGTGCCGCTTACGAAAAATATCTGTCTGCAGATATTTTCGATAAAATCGCAAATTTCGATTTCCATTTTTTTCCAGAACTAAAATTTTGTAATAAATTACAAATTCAACCTAGATTCGATCTATTTTCCCAATTTTTAAAAAAAAAAAATAATGATATGATGGCATTGCCAGTATCGACATTCGAGAAAGGGAAAGATGTGCTGAATTGTGCTCATTTGAAATTTTCGAAATTCTGAAAATTTACAAAAAAAAACTTTGTTTCTTTGAAAACACAAAAGTTGAGCACACGATTGTGCTCATTTGAGCAGAAAACCCGTTTTCCGAAATTATGAAAATTTACCAAAAAAGAACTTTGTTTCTTTGAAAACACAAAAATTGAGTACATGATTGTGCCGTTTACGCAAAAAATTATATCCCAAGCAATTTTCGAAAAATCACCAATTTCGAAAAAAAACCGCCGTTTGGTTATTTTTCAAAAATTTAAATTTATGCTGAATACAGAATTCAACCAAGGTGCCGTTAACAAAAAAAAAATCTAAAAAGTCAGTTTTAAGAAAATCGCCAATTAAATTGTACACTTTTTTCAATGTAAAAAATCGAAAACACAAAATTTCCCAAAAGTTGGGTTGTTCTCACAGAACCCAACAAACGTCTCTTTTACAATTTTAATGTCGCTTTTTTTAATAAACGAAAAAACGCAATTTTTAATTTTGACGATTTTCGAAAATCGCTGTATTAATTCGAAAACTGAAAATATATATAGACTAGTAAATTGTAATGCGCCTATGGCGCCCGTTGAAATATGGAACAAAAATTTTGTAGAAAAAACAAAATTTTGTTGAAAAAAAAAATTTTGTAAAAAAAAAATTTTTGTAAAAAAAAAATAATTTGTAAAAAAAAAATTTTTGTAAAAAAAAAATTTGGGGAAAACACAATTTCTGTACAAAAAAAAATATTATTTTTTTTTATTATTATTATTTATAGAATGCCTATTTAAATTCCGACGTACTGCGTGACGTGAATCAGTGAATGAGTGTATCAGTGAATCAGTGTCGAGGGTAAATATATATTAAGATAGAGCTCACCTGGCATTACATACGTTTCTCTCACTTTTTTTTTCTACACCCAATATTTGTTTGAATAAACCAATTTTTTTGAAAACCGTTGCATACTTAAGTGGGGGAACTTTAAAAAATGGCTATAACTTTACGAAAAATCGAAATATTTGAAATCTGTCACTTGTGCTAAGTTGTTCTAGCCTAGCACACATGTTTCACCATTGAAAAATTCTTTCTTTTACGTCTTTGGAAAAAATCGAGTTTTTAATTTCTTTTAGCGTTTTTTTGCCATAACTTTGAGAAAAATGAAAATTTTCTGTAATCTGTAACATGTTAAAATTTTTCGCCATTCATCAAAAAATTCTAACTTAAACGGTTTTGGAAAAAATTTTGTTTAATATTTGAGCTTTTTTTGCGAAAAATCCAATTTTTTTTAGTTAGAATTAAAGTTAGAATTTTTCAATGAATGGCGAAAAATGTTTTCTAGGCTAGATCAACTTAGCACAAGTTCCAGATTTCGATTTTTCGTAAAGTTATAGCCATTTTTTAAAATTCCCCCTGAAGTATGCAACGCATTTCAAAAATCGGTTTGTTTAAGGAAATATTTGGTTTAGAGAAATATATTTTCAGTTTTCGAATTAATACAGCGATTTTCGAAAATCGTCAAAATTAAAAATTGTGTTTTTTTCGTTTATTGTAAAAGCGACATTAAAAATGTTCAGTGAGCAGAATCCAGCAGATTTCACTTTTGGGAAATTTTTGTGTTTTCTTTTTTTACAAGAAAAAAATTGTTAAAAAATAAAAATTGGATTTTCTCAGAAATTACGTATTTTAGATTTTGTTCGTTAACGGCACAACTATCTAGGTTTACTTCTCTCTTCACCACAAATTTGAGTTTTCGGAAAAAAGGGCAGTTTTTTTGAAATTTGTGATTGTTTCGAAGATCGCTGCAGATATTAATTTTTGCGTAAACGGCACAATCATGTATTCATCTAGCACAACTCAGCACAACTTTGGTTTTTTTTCTTCAAAAAAATTCCTCCCCAAATGTAAAGTTTTTTTTTTTTTAACAAAGTGTAACCCCACCTATACGAACTCCGGTTCAAAACCAAGTAAGGACATGTATATTTGTTTCAGTGGTCATTTCCACTCCTAGATTCCGGGGAGTTATCTTAAACCAATCGAAGCCATCTGGAAACAGTCGATCTGTCGGCATGCAAATTGTATCCCGAATACCTCTGTGATTTGGCTGTTGTTTCCACTTCGCTTCTATATGAAATATTGTGGGAAAATCTTGCACACTGAAAAGCACTTAAGCCTTTGCCATTATACAGGAAAAAGGTTTCACCATGTTTCCGCCATCCTCCAACCGCCAAACATCCTTACACTTGCAACAAAACCAACCACAGTGTGGCAGATCCATAGAACTGCCGAAAAACACAAAAAAAACTAAAAAAAATAATGCAATAACATGTCTTCCCATGTCAACAATAAATCCATAACAAATTGTTTTCCAACCAGTTGATGGTCGCAATTTCTCTACAGCTACATCGTATGACCATGTAGGGGAGGTGCTGATGTTGCTATCGGACACTATCAGGAGTACAGAGGAGATAGCAAAGCGTTTTGCTTTTAACAGATAACAACAAATGGCCCATCGTTTGGTTGTTGTTCTATCCGGTCGAATTTATTGCTGACTTTGGTATGTGTTACATATTTTCAGACTAGTTATTCTTTTTAAGGAACAAATTGGAAAACATTTTCTTGCACAACGTGTGAAAGGAAATACACTGAAAAAAAACTAATACTTTTTCAGACAAAGATTTTTGGTTTTATGTGAAATATTTAAAACAAAACATTTTGATTTCATGAAAGTTAAAGGATTAAATCGGGAAATAGAGAGGACACTAAGCCAACTTACAAAAAGAGATATACTTGTCCAGACATATATCCTACCAGTAAGATCCCCCTCAAACGTTGGCTATGTAGGGGCTACCCTTGGTCACTTAACTGATATGATATGAATATGAATTTAATCAAATATTAGTTAAGTTTCAACAATCACAAGTGATGGGGAAAGTAAAGGTCACAATGGAAACTAAAATCAAGGGTTCGATGCCACATTTGAAGTATACATTGGGTGTTTAAAATATTTTTTTTAAAAAATATAATATAAGAATAGTATATGAAAATTTGTCTGTAGCAGAAAATTTCCTATTTTTGTGTGTGTGTAAAACTATTATGCACAAGCAAATAGAAACTTTAGCCGTGGAAGCTGCAACATTCAAAACAACAATAGAACCATAAATTTTAAGCAAAGAATAAATTGTTTTTCTTTTTTTTGGTAATCTTTGCAGATCTTTTAAGCAAAAATTTTTACTGAACAAAGAAAAGTTGTTATATTGTGAGATGTGTTTTGGAAATTCATTAGGATTTTCAATATTGGGCGTTCATCGATTATTCGGGCGGAACATTGTGACACTGGGATACAAATTTAAGACAAATCTCGGTTGAATCTCAAGAATCTCTTATTTAACATTGATTTTGTTTAAGGATTCATACAAAACCTCCTGCAGTCAGGGCATAAGTATATTTAGGGTGGTCCACATAGTGGTTTCTTTGTGAATCGTAGGTCATTTTGACAGTGACAGCTCTTTCCCGCTTCAAATCTTAACAGAAAGTCGGCATGCTTGAACAATTTTGTGGAAATAATGTAAACTAATCTCCAAAGCGATGCTCTGTAGTCCAAATAGAGCGTTTATTGAAAATGGATGTTGGTCGAAATGAGGCCCCTGCTGTACGCCAGTTTGGTAATGGACAACATTTACGGGCTCCGTTGCACAGTGGTCCAGAATCCAATTTCATCAACAAAAAGTCTGTAACTTTTGATGAAGTGAACACTTTAAAGAACTGGAAAGAATATGTTTCAGACAACGTCTGAGGGATTATTTTATATTATTTTTATGAGGGATAGCTCGTAAAATGTATGCGATAAATATATTGGAATAGATTGGCAGTTTGGCATTTAATTGATTTTCTAACGATATTAACAATTTTAGTCGAATTTCTATTTTTGAAAAGAAAGTAGTATTTATTTCTTAACATGGAAACAATTCTCATGTACTCACAATTTACGAAAACTTGCAAACGTTTTTTTACTATTTTTTATATTTTTTTTTTTTAAATTTTTTTTAATAAAATTTTTCGAGTCATAAATTGTCATAGCTTAAAAACGAAACGTCTGATTTATCTGAAATAATTTTTCAAAAAATTTATCACAAAATTATTCAAATCTTCACTTTTCACCATTCAATAAATAATTCAAATTCTTCAGTTTTCATCTTCAGTGCATTTGAATCCCAAGTACATTTTCAGATTCAATAACAAAGTTAGGCCGGAAAACATATTTTTTGTAATTTTTGTTGTTTTGAAAAAATATCAAAAATTACTAAATGTCATTTTATAGCTCATTTTAATTAAAGAATATGTGGCTTTATGATAAACTCCTGAAAATAGTCAATTTTAATTACACTGTGTGTAATTTTCTAAGTTATGGAAATATAACCATATACGGACGCCACTTCCTGATAAAAGACCAAAAAGAAAAACCCGTGTCTGCCAGTTTTGCCCAAAGTTGCACGTTTTTTTTATGGGCCCCAAAGTTATGGGGCCTCTGTGTTATTTTTGCAAAAAAAAGTGATCATTTTCTCAGGCTTATATCTCGCAAACCGTTTGGAATTTTGATTTACACTCTGAGGCAAAGTTGTAGCTCTGGTCATAAACCTTTTTTTTAGGTCCATAGGTAGCAAAGCGTCCGAAATTCAAGGTAACTACTACTACACAAATGTACAGGGTCCGCCAAATAACATTTTTTTTTTGGAAAATTCTATAAAAAAAAACTACTGGATATTTTCTCAAATTTATTATTTGAAAGTACAAATGAATAATGGAAAATAATTTAATTCAAATGGCAGCCTCGGCTGGCCATGCAGTAGCCAAACGACATCCGCTCTGCGGCTGATAATGCGATCTTCAAAAACAGGGCGCAAAACATCGAGTGTAGCTTTGGCTGTGTGGCTCGTAGCGCCGTCCTATTGAGACCAAAACTTCGTTCAACATGGCCCGATAACGAAAACGAAATAAGTACTAGTTGAAAAAAAAGCGTTAGATGGTGGACCCTTTACAAAAAGATCTCAATAAACAACTTTCTAGAACATATGATCCTCCTATAAATGATTCTTAAAAGTTTATCAATTCACATTTGCTTTCTAGAATAGTATTAGCTGAAAATTGGGAGAGTATGAGTAATATTCATTTGAAAGCTTAGCACTCATACGTACAGTGCGAATTGGAACTTTATTAGCTGTCACTAGAGTTGGGTATTTCCCGAAAAAATCCCAATCTCGAGATTCGGGATTTCCCGAAATAACGAAAATTTCAATTCTCGAGATGCGGGATTTCCCGAATAACGAAAATTTCAATTCTCGAGAATTCTCGAAATATCGGGAAAATTCAAAAAAAAAGTCTTAAAAAATCTAAAATCAGTGTAAAAGCAATGAATTTCACAAAATATTATTTTTATTTATTTGTATTTAAGTATAAATAATATAAAAAATATTTGAAAATATTGCTATATCAATAATTTAAAAAAAAAAATATTAACAAAGATAATTAAAAAAGGGGAAAAATGTGATTGAAAACATTTTTTACCAAAATGGTGTTTTAAAAAACATTGACTGTTAATGGCTTCGTCTGACAATCGCGTACAAATGGAAAAGTTATATTGTTGTCGCTTCTCGCATAGTAATTGAAACACTGGTGTGAATTGGTTTGTGATTCCGAGTCGTTTTAGCTTGTTGCGATTCTGTGTAACAGAATGGCCGTTACAGTTTTCCCTGGAAACACGGATTAATTATATCGCTCATTTACTTCAATAGCGTCACAACTCAAAATACGATTTTTTGAGGAGAACTGTTTACAGATCTTACTTAGCAAGTATAGGAAAAACCTTATGGGTTTCACGAATAAAGTGCAGCCCTGAAAGTGAGTTTAAAGAAGAGCTTTTTCTTGAGCAGAAAAATAAAAGGTTAGTTTTGAATTTTGACACTATTGAATTAAATGAGCGATATGTGTATTGTCTGATGGGACTGGATAGAAGAAGTCTCAGAATTGCAATAATAGTCATCACAGGTCACTGCTTAGTTAGGACTATGACCAGCAGACGGGATAGCAGATCTCCAGACTTCTGCAGGATGTGCGAGGATGAGGACGAATTGGAGACAATAGAACACATCCTTTGTCATTGTCCAAGTTTGCAACGCCATAGACAAAAATGTCTAGGGTATAGATTTTTTGCTGAACTAGGGGACATCTCGAAGACAGGTGTAGAAAACCTAATTAGTTATATAATTGGTATTAGATGGATGAACGACGGGGGATGCGCGTACCCGATAGACTGAACAGACTGCTTACCTAACATAAAACAGTACTCCGGTGACTCTCACCAATTTTTCTACTTTATATATCTTTAATCTAGGCGCCCCGGTAGGCGAGTTGGTAGCGTGCTTGCCTATCAGCGTGGGGGTTGTGGGTTCGATTCCCACCAGAGGCTTTGGTCTGTCGCTGCAAAAATCTAAACATATGGTCTTTGTCACCCGGTTTACCCTTGGACCCAAAATTAGAATATAAATTTACTTTGTATTGTAATTAATAATAAATAAATAAATAAATATCTTTAATCTACTATTTCCAGCTATAATTTTCTCGCCTACACAGAAGGAACTCACAATGGACCCTATGGGTCCCCGAGTGGAGGTGCATCTTAGGATGTACCACCCTTCCTAACCTAACCTAACCTATGAGTATTCTCTTACTCTTACGTAAGCAATTCTGTCAAAAGTAAGAGAAAGAATTGTTTTTTCTATTAATATTTGTCAACAACAAAATTTTTAAAAGAAAATGGATTTCTCGAGAAATCTTGAGATATTCTCGAGATTCGGGATGGGAAAATCTGGAAAATTTCTCGAGAATTCCCGTCGGGAAATTCCCGAAGCCCATCTCTAGCTGTCACCCTGTCGAAGACCTCTTGTAGTGGTGAATGGTTCGGAGAGGTCGAAGAGTTCGTACTTCTTATAATTTAAGTATTTTCTATTGAAACTCATATGTACCCATATGCACTGCTATTCCATATATGTACGTCAGCATTTTGTTTTTTATTATTTATAATTTTATTTTAGCAACAAAAATTACGAAAAGGACATTTTTCGGCTTAACATTGTTATTAAATCGGAAAATGTACTTCCGATTAAAATGCACTGAAGGTGAGGAGTGAGAGAATAATTTAGTCATAATTTTTTTTTTAAAATATTCTAAAGAGGCACCACTGTCCATCTTGCTGGCCTGCCTCATAAATCAGCCGAATACTAAGTACTTTTTTTTTACAGAAAAATTCTTTAATGCCCCTTTTTTTTTTGCCATAACCTACATAACATGAGCGTTGCACAGCTCTAGCATGGAAATAATGAAACGCCTCATTGCCTTTAAATAATTCCCATTTCAAATTGTATTGGTTGCACTCACACAACTCCCATCGATTGCAGGGAATGCTCTTTTTCTTATCGCTTCCGTTGGCTTATTTTATTTTTGCTATTTCATATTTTCATTGTTTTCCACATGCGTGCTATCGCTGGCCGCCGCAGTCTTTCAAGACCATTTGCCATTTATGAGAAGAACGGATGATATCCTTAAACCAAATATGCCCGGCAACAATTTTTGTTTTTGGTTTGGCAAAATGCAGTGCAGAATGGCAAAGCCAACCGAAGCAATTGAAATTTATTTACACATTTGCAACTAAGTTTCTCTCTCTCTTTCTCTCTGATTTTGATTAACTGAACAACATTTACACAACGGGAAACAAATTGAGTTTCCTTGTACACAGGGTTTTCTGTGTGTCCCTTCAGTTTCTTTTATTCAGAGCTGTTCAGTTTTGTTCAAAAAAAAACAAAATTGTTCGTACAAGTTTTGTTTTTAGTTAAAGCTAAAATGTGTTTGTTTTAGAAAAGCTGAGCAAAAGGAAAAGAAGAATGTCATTGCTATACGAGAACGTTTGTACAAACTTTTCAGTCCAAGAACAATGTTTGGTAGAGAAGTTGCTAAGAATTTGAAAGAAAAAAATTTGTTGTGTTCGGTAAGAAAGGAAGGCTTCTTAGGGAATAAAGTAGAATGTTATTTTTCCTTATGGACAAGATATGACTTTTCTCCAGGAATAAATTTCCCAAGAAAATGAAAAGACTGGAGTTTTTCGAGCACATGAGATAAATTTTCGGAAGAGGCAATGAATCTTTCCCATGCTAGAGACAGAAACATTGCATATATTGCAGAAAAGTGACAACTGAAAACTACAAGTGGATGGAACTACGACCCAGCCTAATGTCTTATTATCAAATAATATTGGGGGTAACACACATTTAAATAATCAAATATTTCCACCTTTTTCAGTTTTCAAAAAAATATTTTTTTTTACAAAAAAATTCATTAATTTTTGTTTGAATAAAAGTATATAAATACGGTGGAATTCGTATAAGCGCACGTCATTTAATTGAAAAAATCGATTGAGTGAAAATAAATATAAGTAACGATTGTTCTGGATGATTTGCCATGCGCTGTACTTCGCTTAAACAAAAATCCGCTTTATCGAAGAATCGTTTATGGACAACACATTTCTAAGGCAAAGACACAAACTTTTATGATACGAACACTGCTTAAGAGAAATAGTAGAGGAGAATCGACGGACCAAAAGATAATCGAGGAGGTGACATATATGGCCAATGGAAATGTTGTAGTAGGTTCAGTTGAACTTATTACACCGTGTTACAAAAAATAGATTTTTTTCTGTCCTATGAACCAAATTTACTTTTTCGGAAAGGGGATAAAAAATAAAAATACACATGTATCGGCGATTTTCATGTACACGTCAGAATTTTTTTTTTTTTGAGTTTGAAGTATGAAGCTCGTAGTGGCCTGTGTGAAAGCCTTTGGACCGATTTTTAACCCTTTTTCAGTGATCCAATCGAGCTGATTTTTTTGCAGGCAGACTCGTGGAAATGTCTGTATCACGTCAAATTTTTTAAAAAATAGATTTTTATTAATTCTCAGTTTTTCCTAAATTTTTTTTTTTTAAATGGTTATCTTTTTTTTAAGGTTTCTGTTCAAAAAACATTTTTTTCGTAACGCTTAAGTAGTTTAAAAAATTTGGAGTCTCTTCAAGTTATGCTAAAAAAAGTGAAAAAAATATTTATTTTTTTCAAAAATAATAAAAATTGGGGAAAATCTGAGAATTGATAAAATTTTTTTTTAAAAAAACCTAATAAAGAAGACCAACATCAGCCACCACGACCACGCTTACAGGACCATAACCTTTTCTTGAAATTTTCCATAACCAAATTGCAAAGTGGCTGCCCTATGTCCTCGATAGCCTCACGAGTTTTATATTTGGGGTCTTGAATCGAGGCTGGGCTGTTGGCGAAGACTTTTTTCTTTCACGTGGCCCCAAAGGAAGAAGTCGCACGGTGTTAAATCACAAGATCTTGGTGGCCAATTGTGATCACTTTACACAATAAGCTATCAAAATCAGGTTGAGATAAACAAAAATATTTTTTTTTTTTTTTGACAACCTACATTTATTTCCACAGTCTCCCATAAATTCCAGCGTCTAGTTGTATAAAGTCCCTATTGATATTCTACGGAACAACTGAATCTATCGTAAGTTTTTTTCATTTCGTTATTCCAAACTATAAAAGCACCACCATCATCTGAGCACAGCCAACAATCGTCCTGTTCCATTTCCAATGTTATCCAACGATTCATCCTGAACAAACGCTCTCACACATGTCTTCATTACTACACAAATTGAAATGTATGCTTACGCTGCTACCCAGGAGTGTGGATATGTATGGCATTAATATCGTTCCCGTGTTCATAAATATTTGTATAAGCTTGAACCTTGACCTACAACAAGAATGTGTGTGTGTGTGTGCGAGTGTATGGTCGTTGTCATTTGTGTTCAGTTGTTTCTTTCCGTCGTTTTGTTTTTATCCAGCGCAGATGATTACAAATTTTACAATTTTCACAATTGTTTGTTGTTTTTTTTGTTTTTGTTAGCAAATAATAACAAACAGCATTTGGTTATGTTTTTTTTTTTTTTTGTTTTACCTTCATCATCATATTCACCGTTATTCGTCTCTAAATACGAGAAAGAAGAAAACAGGAAATTCTCTTTCAAGGATATGAGCCATTTAAGAATCCGCCAGGATACTACTTACCCTCCCCACATAAAATCATTCTCGTTGACAAGAAATTGTGAGGGGGGGTGTATTTATTACAAAATATTCTCTCATCTTAAAGCGTGGATTGTTTAGTCATAAAAATTTATGTTTATGGGAACCGATGTGAACTGAAAACCATCAGTTTAGCTTGTCTTTTTGGCGGATGTCCGTGTCGTTGTCGTCGTCGTTTGCTGTCTGATGCTTTATCGTGAAGTGGCTAGGGAAGTGTTAGTATATAAAAATAATAACACCGGAGTGTATCAGAAACTGTAAAATGAACCCACATTTACATCAACGACATCACCACCAGCAGCGACATCCCCACCATCGTCTTCCTCAACAGTCTGTTAAAGTTAAATGTGAGACTGTTCGTATAGACTGTCAACGGTAATTTGAGTAAACGATATTACGGTGGGCATTTTTATTTAATTATATTGAATCGTCTGGAATTTACATTAATATGAAGAAAGGATGGGGTGTTTTCAGCATTCAAGCTGCCATGTTTAAATTTCAGTGGTGTCGTGAAATTATTTATGGCCTCCTCAAATAAGTATTAGTTGTGGTTAATTAAAGTGGCCAGCGAGAAGGAATTCTAAAAAGGTCGTTTTATTTTATTAACTCAATTTGATCTTCATTTAATTTATTTTCCTTAGAAGCAGTCGATTTATTACTAAAATATCAAACCTTCTGCTGTGAAGTGAAAAATCGTTTGTTGGTCGGGGGAGTAGAACAAAACCAGGCATCAAAATGTTAGCATTTCTTAGTTTATTCTTAAATTTCTAAAAAAAAAAAATTTAAATTGTGTTTGTCTCTTAGCTTTACTTTCAACAACTACAACCACATATTTGAAAGTCCTCTAGCGGCCGATATACCCGTAAACCTATCCTGCCTTCTGCTTTAGAATTGCCATTAACAGCAACATCTACTGATGTGCCTCGTTGGCGTATGATTAATATTAATTATGCCAATATATGAATAATGAGGCTGTTTTCTAATTACCAAACGCACCACCGTTGCCTACAAAAGCCCTAACTAAGCAAAATGTGAAATGTCATAAATCTCAAAAAAATATTTTCGCAGAATATGCTAAACCAAACACTAAAGTTTTATTGGCAAACGCCAGATAATAAATGATGTTAAATACTAAACACAAATTTATAAATGTCAACAACTGTTCACAGTCAGACAAAAAACACACGGACGGAACATTCAACAGACTTTAACACACCTCGCCCCACTCCTAATGTTGGCAGACTACATTCGGATGTGGGACAATAAGAAGTAAAGTCGGAAACACGACAGAGAACAAAACAGTCGGGAGCGTCAGACAACAATGACAACCTCAAATATTTTGGTTAACCCAACTTATGTTCGCCGAGTGAATTCCAAGACAAGACCAATGTTTCACATACACAGAGTCCTTGTGTGGCAGAAAAACAAACTAAAACTAAAGACTGTCACACAGATGACACTTAAATTTATATTTTGCGTTTTTGGATGGCAAACGAAGAACCGTTTTACTGTCACACATAATCTGAGAGAGAGGGCGAGGTACTTTGAAAGAATTGCATGTCGTAGACAGTTATTAAAGAAATATTGTTATTGTTACAAAGTTATAACAATTTAGAGAAAAATATTTCGTACTTATGGAGATCATGTTGAAGAAATTAGGACAATGTTTGAAATTGAGGGAACGAAGATACGTCTCAGTTATATATTTTGAACTTATATCCGAGCATTTCGGTCTTCTGCTTGGCTTCTCCAGTTCGTGATACCAAGGATTTTGATGTCTTCTTCTACTTGGTCCCTCCACCGGTCCCTCGCTACTTGTCCATGTCTTCCATGCTACTTGTCGTCCAACGCCTTTCTGGCTGGAGCGTTTGTATTCAAACAAAAGTTCGTTGAGCATGATGCGGTGAAGCTCTCCGTTGACGGTAACGGCTGCTCCTTGCTCATTTTCGAAGGCCAATCGCCCAATGATGCTGCCAGCCGAAAATCCACTAGTTGCGGGTGGATTCTCTACCCATAAGCGGCTTCGTCTTAAAACATAAAAATAAAATAAAAATAATAAAAATAAAAATGAAAATGAAAATAAAAATAAAAATAAAAATAAAAATAAAAATAAAAATAGAAATAGAAATAGAAATAAAAATAAAAAATAAAAAATAAAAAATAAAAAATAAAAAATAAAAAATAAAAAATAAAAAATAAAAAATAAAAAATAAAAAATAAAAAATAAAAAATAAAAAATAAAAAATAAAAAATAAAAAATAAAAAATAAAAAATAAAAAATAAAAAATAAAAAATAAAAAATAAAAAATAAAAAATAAAAAATAAAAAATAAAAAATAAAAAATAAAAAATAAAAAATAAAAAATAAAAAATTAAAAATTCTACAGTTGCAAGACCGTAATATAAAAAAAAATGTTGATTGCGCTAATCGGGGGTTTGCGGAAATCAAGCTTTTACTGTAATCGTTAGTTCAAATTTAAAATTTTAAATGGCCTTCCAAACTGGTAAGGGATCAACTCCAGTGCGGATTTGAATGAGCAACGTCAATGTTTTTCAGAAATTTTCTATTGGACATTTTTAAATTTTGGATCAAAACTTCAGCAAAATACTAAATTTAAAATAGTCTGTAGGTGATTCTAGTGCCGTTGAAATTTCGAATATCGAATTGTTCTGCGAAAAGAGAGTGCATCACGGTAATAATCATGCAAAACACATGAGACATCTACTGGGGCATCTTCTTGGTGGACAATCAACCTTTTATAAAGCAGACAACATCGTGATCGGTTGTCACAGTAGACTTACTGAATGTATGTTGCATGTCTGGCAACAGCCTTTGAACTATATTTGTTCTATAGAAATTGTTATTCTGTCTCTCAGTATTTTAGTGCGGAAATTTTGCCCAATTTCTTTAAGATTCCTTCAACCTCCAGTTGATATTGTCCATTTGTTGCTATTGGCCTGTTGTGGGTCTTTAAAATTCCATCGACTTCAATTGGGCGTCGTGTCAGGTACCAACAAGAATACAAAAATTTACCCATTGAACCTTAGGGGTCCACAAATAGCAGCATTTTGAAAATATGCCTAAGAATACTCAAATGAAATCAAAGTGAAGGTGCGATTTATGTATTTCTTTCAAAAGAATTACCGATGATAACAGCCATAAATTGATAAACAACTACGACGGTATTTTCCCATTTAGGAACACACTCTGATATCGACTCCGACGAATTTACTCCACTTGCTCAATTCTATTGTTGACGACAAATTAGTAATTCAATTACATGGTAAACAAATGAAATAACTTCCCATTAATGACTACTTAGCATTCGTTGTTGTTTTTTTTTTTTTTTTTGCTTTCCATCAGTGACGATGTCAAAATATACTTTAAGGATTTTATACAATTTTCTTCAGTTAATTTTCTTCTGCCAGAAATGAAAACACATAAGGAGAATGGAACGAAGGGAAAAACGCAAAATAATAAAATCATCATCACATGTTGTTGATGTACGGTAATCAGCATTTTTCACGTCAAATAACAAAACGCTATAGCAACAGCAGCCATAACAATCAGAACAACATCAGCCGTAAGCAACAGCAGCAAAAGGCCTATTGTTGTTTTTGTTTTTCTGTTTTTTGTCTGCCGAACGAGCGACAGCGTCAACAGAAATCCCCACATTTCCAAACAGTGCCCACCGACAACTGCTGTTCTATTCGCACAGGATATTCTATTCAAAGTGAAATTATGTTGATGGGGCGTTGTTCAAAATATTGTTGAAAGGCAACTGAAAAAATTCAGTCACCACGATTTGTTTCCCGCCCCAAACCATTCGTCTCCGCTGCAGCCAGCGAAATAGAAGAACACATTTCATAAATTATTCAAAGGACAATGTCACAGCACAACGAAATCCTCAAAGTTTGAGGGCTGAACAACAATTTCGAATGAATTTTTAATGAAAACCTACAGGAGACATTCAAATGACGATCAATAAAAAAACAGAAAGCAAAAAAACAAACATTTTATAGATTTGAATTTTACACGAAATGTATACATTTCTAGTCGCCTGTTTCCTCCAAAAATTGTGATATGGAAAACATGAAGTTTGTATTTCAAAACCATAAGTTACAATACACTGAAGTAATTATGGGCGTAATATTTACGAAACCTCTTCATTGGTTTAAGGACATGTTTCATTGATTGATCAGACTAAGAACATAATTAAAATCTAACAGAAATTAAAATCGTGTACAATCTATGAAATTATTCATTCAATGAATGTCATTTTGTCCAAAACATGTTCAAACATAGTTCTGCGCAGAGAACGGAATGCAGTCAGTGTCATTTTTGTTCCAAACAAACATTAAACCAGTGAAAATATGTCATAGATTGTATTCTATTTGATGGAATCTACTGCATTTCTTATTGAATGGAAATCCTTGTGGAATGGAATTCCTTGTGAAGTAGAATTCCTTGTGGAATGTACTTCTTCATAGAGTGGAATTACTTATTCCCTTAGTACAGTTAATGTGATGATTGTTAGCCAACGAAATATTTCATTTAAAATATTTCATATTTCATTTCAAATTCATAAATTCCTTGAATCGCATACTTCATAGAATCTATGAAAAATTTTAGAAAATAAATGCAATTTTTCATATGGTTGTGAAATAATTTTGATTACTTCGTGTAAAACAAAAAATACTTATACCAAAATATAGTAAACATTAATGAGAATTACATTTCGTAAAATCCGACCATACATTAAATTTAAGAAAAATATTTCATAGAATACAACTTGAATTGAATATATATTTTAAATACTCTGTTCAATCAAATTAACCATAAGCTTCATGGTATTAATAGACAATATTTAACAAAAAAAATTCCCAAAAAAAAATCTCTACAAAGTAATTTCTTTCACTGTAGCCACACAATACAAACAAAAAAGGGTTACATTTAATGACCGGTTTCAGAATTCACAACCCGCCGTTGGCCATAGCATAACAATCTGACTTTTGATTGTTTCAATACATTTATCCGTTTTTTGCGAGATGAGATTATTCCACATACAAAACAAAAATGTCCTTGCATTCATTTCAATGTTTTATGGTGAAGAAAAACACATAAAATGTCGAATATTCAAAGGATATTTTGATTCCGGCATTTGGCAATAGGCAATACGTGATGAGAAAATGAACGTGTTTTTCCGAAAAACATCCTTCGGATGGAAAACAAATTGCATTTGTTCATGGGAAACAACCAACCAAAAAAACGGATATCTAAATTTTGTATGGAATACAACAATAAATAATTGTACAAAAAAGAGAGAAAATACTTGCGTGTGTCTGTTGAATAGTAAATAGGACCGCATCCCGTAAAAGTTTGAGGGCTTCATGGTGATTTTTGTGTTGAACGACAACCTTTGTAATCAGACAAGAAAAAAAGTCATTGCATGATGTTCAATCAGATGTACATTTTTTCAGAATAAAAATAAGTAGTTGAGTTAGTAGCGTGCTTGCCTATCAGCGTCGGGGTTGTGGGTTCGATGGCCACCAGAGACTTTGGTCTGGCAAAAATCTAGCCAAAAATGCAAAATAAAAAATAAAAAATGCAAAATAAAAAATAAAAAATTAAAGATAAAAAATAAAAAATAGAAAATAAAAAATAAAAAATAGAAAATAAAAAATAAAAAATAAAAAATAAAAAATAAAAAATAAAAAATAAAAAATAAAAAATAAAAAATAAAAAATAAAAAATAAAAAATAAAAAATAAAAAATAAAAAATAAAAAATAAAAAATAAAAAATAAAAAATAAAAAATAAAAAATAAAAAATAAAAAATAAAAAATAAAAAATAAAAAATAAAAAATAAAAAATAAAAAATAAAAAATAAAAAATAAAAAATAAAAAATAAAAAATAAAAAATAAAAAATAAAAAATAAAAAATAAAAAATAAAAAATAAAAAATAACCCGGTATGTCGGTAGCTGCCACTTTTGAAGCTTTTATTCTTTGATGTTTGACAAAAATGGAACGATACACGCATCAATAACGCATTGAAATTATTAAAACTCACTACCAAAATGGTGAAAATCTTGCAGTCACAGTTCGCATACTTAAATGTTTCCGGACTTTATTAGCTCTCGAAGAAGAGATCACAATTGGCCACCGAGATCTTGTGATTTAACACCTTGCGACTTCTTCCTTTGGGACCACGTGAAAGATAAGGTCTACGCCAACAACCCAGCGTCGATTCAAGACCACAAAAAATGGAATTCTTGAGGCTATCGAGGATATAGAGCAGCCACTTTGGTGGTGGCCATTTGGCTGATGCTTTTGTTATGAAATAAACATCAGACCAATGAAAATTTTTCCCACTGAACTTTAAGCAAGATTTGTCGGTTGTATATGTGGAATAAATCCTAAAAAGTTCACTTAATTTTGCATTTCTTCCACCGGCATATACATATAAGTGCCGGTGTAATTTGTCGTTAAAAAAGAAAGAAACCAACTTCACAAAGTTGTAATTAATTTAGTGAGAAACCTTAAGGTGTAAATCATTTTGCTTAATTGAGATATTTCAAAACGGGAAAAACTTTTTTTGAAAACAAACATGCCCCCATATTCAAGCAAGAACACGAAATGGCAACAATTAACTGATTACCACCAGCACCGTCACAACCCTAAAGACGAAATTTCTGAAAAAAAATCGAAATATAAATTCTACGAAATTATTGTTGAACAAATGAAAAGCAAAAATCACACTCAATTCACACCGAACACATGAGTTGACGTCAATCAACCACCAACCAATTCCAAGTAAGCTATTCTTTCCCACCATGGGAAATTGGACATCAACACTCAAATGTGTGTTTGTATCCATGCGATGGAAAGAAAAACAAAAAAATGGTTCATTATAATTTGCAGTTCGTGCTGAATGAGAGGACTTGTTTTGCGAGAAAAGAAATGAAATCAAATAAACAGCCCTCATATACGAACACTTCAATGACGGCATGACAGCGCTCAAAATTTGCATAAAAATCAAATTAATTCATAGTAAAAATTAGTGTTGGGATAATTAATCACCTCCGCAAGTCGACTAAGAATAATAATAAAATATATGAATAATTTATGACCGACTGAAATATATTCCTCTAACAGATGTGAGAATACATGGAGGCAGAAGCTTGGATGTCTGGTGTGGAGTAGGGAATTCCAGTGGGGCACATAAACACAACTTTGTTCACACCCAAGACTTGGCATTGTGGAGTGGGAAATTCCATTGGTGCAGATAAACACAAAACTCGGAATGATTTTTCTTACACGGAAAAGATATGAAATCCTTGCTGATGGAATGAATGTCAAAAGTCTTGACATGTTAACACGCTTAAGTGAAAACTGATGGATGACTGGTACAGGGTGATTCACTTTTTTCGATGTCGCTATGAAAACATTGACATTTGTCCATGTATAGGAATGAGTTATTTGAAATAGGTTGCCCGCTTGTGAGAGCAGTTGCAGTCGGAAGCCTTGAATTGATCCCATGTTGATACCAAGGACAATAGAGGAGTAGCGGAAAGACAGAGGATTAACAGAGGAAAAAGGGAAAAGCAAGACTGTACAGTAGGGTGTACCTCAAAAAAAAAGTTCGCCGTACACCTTCGAATATGAAGTATTATTGAAAGGTAGTTTCAAAAAAAATGTTTTCGAGACAAAAACATCGATGTATCACACTTTAAAATCCGTTTATAAATGCAGAAGTTATATAGAAAAATGTAAAAGCGCGACCCCTACGTTCGGCATAAAAAAATAAAAAAAAAATTTTTGAAACTACCTTTCAATAATACTTCATATTCGAAGGTGTACGGCGAACTTTTTTTTTTACTTGTAACCTGGTACGCTCTACTGTACAGTGCAATAGAGTATGAGCATAGAACCAATTGGTACTTTCGAAGAATTTTGTTAAGGAATTCAAAAATTCACTTTTCTACTGTCTCAAGGATATAAAGGATCCTGCTTCCAAGTTTTACCTTTCGAACCATAAAAATTAGTAATTCAGCAAAAGTCACGCGAATGCAAGAGATTTCCGACATACCCAGTGTCCTTTCTGGTATACAGGAGTAGTTGTCACTTTTACGGCTTTTATTCTTTGACATTTGACAAGTAGAAACGGATGGGAATTATTAAAATCCACAACAAAAATTTTGAAAATCTTGCAGTCACAGTTCAGAAAACTAAAGCATTTTTGGGTCATCCATGTCCACGTTTTCAATCTTCAGCCACAAAAATTCTCTATGCTGGCAAGAATTTACCACCGTGCCCTTGACCTCTTGCATCTCCATAAGTTGTTCAATCCATAAAGAATAAAAACTTATAAATTCAAATTGAATTCAATGAAAGAAAAATAAGACGAACACACACTTAATTTCTCCCACAGCCACCCTACCTCCCAGCCCATCAAGTGCTTATCAAATTGAATGGAAAAGTTCAATTAAACTCCGCAACGCACCCAGTGATGTTGCCACTGTACCACTACTATGTTTCTGTTGGATTGCATGCGGCAGGATGTTCCCTGTGTCACACAACGTTCATTAATAATCAATTCATTCCATCGTCTGTCGTTTTTTTTTGATTGTTTTACTTCCTTATCGGCATTATCCTTATGGGGTGACTGGTGGGTTGCGGGAGGAAAACGCAACAATATTGCATTTATCCTGTTCATGTTGCAGAAAACAGACACTCACATAAATGCACACACACACACACACTCCCATACACACTTAGCCATGTCCAGAGACGGAAAGTCCTAGAGTGCTTGTAAATGGATGTGTTCATACATTTCTTACTTCGGTCCGCCAGAACAGGCGCCCTGGCCAGTGAAAAGACTTTTCATTCATGGGCATGTACTGTGTGTGTGTGTGAGTGGGTGTGAATGTGTAAGCATTGTTATTATTTTCCCCCATCTGATATGAGCCAATCAAGTGTTACTAATGACTTCTGCATTCTTGGCCATTGTGCTGTGTCGGATGTGTGAATTTTTAAATATCTGTGGGTGTAGCAAAATGATGCCATGGCCGGAGAAGAGTGGACGAGTGCGAGACGAAAGCGAAAACAATTGAGCAGCGACTTTATGTGTGAGACCTGCACTTCATCTGGATACACTGATTAATTGGTTTCCACAATTTTGTGATGGATTGGATTTTATTGTTGCCCGCCGGTATTAATGTAATGCTATTACACATAATCGCATCGAGTGAGGTAGTGACTCTCGAGTAGGACCACTGGTATACACTGGTATTAATCGATAGCTTGCCTTGCTCAATGTGAAGAGTCAGGATGTGTTTGCTAGATTTGTGTTTATTTTAAATCAGAGCAAATGATAAAGCATTCCCATTAACGTGAGAAAACAAACTGGAGTAGACTTTTTGATTGAGAGAGTGATAGTAGTGCCTTGGCCAGGGAAATGGTATGTGAATAGTGTCCATAGGATGTACGAAAATTGTTTCAGAAAACTGAAATATGAAAAAGAGGGGCCCTGATAATGCTTGACACTCCTGTGCTGCCACTCCTAAGAAAGAAAGATAAATATTTGAGAAAAATGATTTTTAAATATATTGGTAGCGTGCTTGCCTATCAGCGTGAGGTTTTACCCTTCTACACCAATATTAGAATAAAAATTTACTTTGTATTGTAATTAATAATAACACCGTGTTACAAAAAATATATTTTATGTCCTATCAACCAAATGCACATATTCGGAATGAAGGGAAAAAATAAAAATACACGTGTATCGGCGATTTTCATGTACACGTCAGAATTTTTTTTTTTAAGTTTGAAGTATGAAGCTCGTAGTGGCCTGTGTGAAATCGAGCTGCTTTTTGGCAGGCAGACTCGTGAAAAAATGTCTGTATCACGTCAAATTTTTTAAAAACAATTTTTATCAATTCTCAGATTTTCCCCAATTTTTATTATTTTTGAAAAAAAAATATTTTTTTCACTTTTCTTAGCATAACTTGAAGAGACTCCAAATTTTTAAACTACTTAAGCGTTACGAAAAAAAATGTTTTTTGAACTGAAACCTTAAAAAAAACGATAACCATTTAAAAAAAAAATGTGTGTGAAGTTAAATTCTTTTTTATATTCTTTTTTCGGCGAAAACCTCCGGTCCTCAAAGGGTTAATAAAGTTATATTCTTTTTTTGTGAAGTTAAATTCTTTTTTTGTGAAGTTAAATTCTTTTTTTGTGAAGTTAAATTCTTTTTTTGTGAAGTTAAATTCTTTTTTTGTGAAGTTATATTCTTTTTTTGTGAAGTTATATTCTTTTTTTGTGAAGTTATATTCTTTTTTTTCGGTTCATAGGAAACAAGTTATGTTCGGAATATGACTTTCTGGTTTATGAGAAACAATTTATTCGGAATATGACTTTTTGACTCATGGAAAACAACGTTAATTCGGAATTTAAATTTTTTTCACTAATATACAATCTGAAGCAAAATGGCCAAAATTACTCTAGAGTGGGACTTAGTGCGTCCATGGAGAAAAAATGGAAATACTTTCCACTATGACACTACCCTTAAATTAAAGCTAATGGTGACCGCTAAAAACGCTAGACGGACATTTGTTTGAAATAATTTTAGAAATGTCGAATTCTTCGCCTGGAAAAGTGAAAATGGCCAAAATTTGTCACAATTTGGACTTAGTGCGTCCGTGGAGAAAAAATGGAAATACTTTCCACTATGACACTACCCTTAAATTAAAGCTAATAGTGACCGCTAAAAACGCTAGACGGACATTTGTCTGAAATAATTTTAGAAATGTCGAATTCTTCGCCTGGAAAAGTGAAAATGGCCAAAATTACTCTAGAGTGGGACTTAGTGCGTCCATGGAGAAAAAATGGAAATACTTTCCACTATGACACTACCCTTAAATTAAAGCTAATAGTGACCGCTAAAAACGCTAGACGGACATTTGTCTGAAATAATTTTAGAAATGTCGAATTCTTCACCTGGAAAAGTGAAAATGGTCAAAATTGGTCACAATTTGGACTTAGTGCGTCCGTGGAGAAAAAATGGAAATACTTTCCACTATGACACTACCCTTAAATTAAATCTAATAGTGACCGCTAAAAACGCTAGACGGACATTTGTCTGAAATAATTTTAGAAATGTCGAATTCTTCACCTGGAAAAGTGAAAATGGCCAAAATTGGTCACAATTTGGACTTAGTGCGTCCGTGGAGAAAAAATGGAAATACTTTCCACTATGACACTACCCTTAAATTAAAGCTAATAGTGACAGCTAAAAACGCTAGACGGACATTTGTCTGAAATAATTTTAGAAATGTCGAATTCTTCACCTGGAAAAGTGAAAATGGCCAAAATTACTCTAGAGTGGGACTTAGTGCGTCCATGGAGAAAAAATGGAAATACTTTCCACTATGACACTACCCTTAAATTAAAGCTAATGGTGACCGCTAAAAACGCTAGACGGACATTTGTCTGAAATAATTTTAGAAATGTCGAATTCTTCGCCTGGAAAAGTGAAAATGGCCAAAATTGGTCACAATTTGGACTTAGTGCGTCCGTGGAGAAAAAATGGAAATACTTTCCACTATGACACTACCCTTAAATTAAAGCTAATAGTGACCGCTAAAAACGCTAGATGGACATTTGTCTGAAATAATTTTAGAAATGTCGAATTCTTCGCCTGGAAAAGTGAAAATGGCCAAAATTGGTCACAATTTGGACTTAGTGCGTCCGTGGAGAAAAAATGGAAATACTTTCCACTATGACACTACCCTTAAATTAAAGCTTATAGTGACCGCTAAAAACGCTAGACGGACATTTGTCTGAAATAATTTTAGAAATGTCGAATTCTTCGCCTGGAAAAGTGAAAATGGCCAAAATTGGTCACAATTTGGACTTAGTGCGTCCGTGGAGAAAAAATGGAAATACTTTCCACTATGACACTACCCTTAAATTAAAGCTTATAGTGACCGCTAAAAACGCTAGACGGACATTTGTCTGAAATAATTTTAGAAATGTCGAATTCTTCGCCTGGAAAAGTGAAAATGGCCAAAATTGGTCACAATTTGGACTTAGTGCGTCCGTGGAGAAAAAATGGAAATACTTTCCACTATGACACTACCCTTAAATTAAAGCTTATAGTGACCGCTAAAAACGCTAGACGGACATTTGTCTGAAATAATTTTAGAAATGTCGAATTCTTCACCTGGAAAAGTGAAAATGGCCAAAATTGGTCACAATTTGGACTTAGTGCGTCCGTGGAGAAAAAATGGAAATACTTTCCACTATGACACTACCCTTAAATTAAAGCTTATAGTGACCGCTAAAAACGCTAGACGGACATTTGTCTGAAATAATTTTAGAAATGTCGAATTCTTCACCTGGAAAAGTGAAAATGGCCAAAATTACTCTAGAGTGGGACTTAGTGCGTCCGTGGAGAAAAAATGGAAATACTTTCCACTATGACACTACCCTTAAATTAAAGCTTATAGTGACCGCTAAAAACGCTAGACGGACATTTGTCTGAAATAATTTTAGAAATGTCGAATTCTTCGCCTGGAAAAGTGAAAATGGCCAAAATTGGTCACAATTTGGACTTAGTGCGTCCGTGGAGAAAAAATGGAAATACTTTCCACTATGACACTACCCTTAAATTAAAGCTTATAGTGACCGCTAAAAACGCTAGACGGACATTTGTCTGAAATAATTTTAGAAATGTCGAATTCTTCGCCTGGAAAAGTGAAAATGGCCAAAATTACTCTAGAGTGGGACTTAGTGCGTCCGTGGAGAAAAAATGGAAATACTTTCCACTATGACACTACCCTTAAATTAAAGCTTATAGTGACCGCTAAAAACGCTAGACGGACATTTGTCTGAAATAATTTTAGAAATGTCGAATTCTTCGCCTGGAAAAGTGAAAATGGCCAAAATTGGTCACAATTTGGACTTAGTGCGTCCGTGGAGAAAAAATGGAAATACTTTCCACTATGGCACTACCCTTAAATTAAAGCTTATAGTGACCGCTAAAAACGCTAGACGGACATTTGTCTGAAATAATTTTAGAAATGTCGAATTCTTCGCCTGGAAAAGTGAAAATGGCCAAAATTGGTCACAATTTGGACTTAGTGCGTCCGTGGAGAAAAAATGGAAATACTTTCCACTATGACACTACCCTTAAATTAAAGCTTATAGTGACCGCTAAAAACGCTAGACGGACATTTGTCTGAAATAATTTTAGAAATGTCGAATTCTTCACCTGGAAAAGTGAAAATGGCCAAAATTGGTCACAATTTGGACTTAGTGCGTCCGTGGAGAAAAAATGGAAATACTTTCCACTATGACACTACCCTTAAATTAAAGCTAATAGTGACCGCTAAAAACGCTAGACGGACATTTGTCTGAAATAATTTTAGAAATGTCGAATTCTTCGCCTGGAAAAGTGAAAATGGCCAAAATTGGTCAGAATTTGGACTTAGTGCATCCGTGGAGAAAAAATGGAAATACTTTCCACTATGACACTACCCTTAAATTAAAGCTAATAGTGACAGCTAAAAACGCTAGACGGACATTTGTCTGAAATAATTTTAGAAATGTCGAATTCTTCACCTGGAAAAGTGAAAATGGCCAAAATTACTCTAGAGTGGGACTTAGTGCGTCCATGGAGAAAAAATGGAAATACTTTCCACTATGACACTACCCTTAAATTAAAGCTAATGGTGACCGCTAAAAACGCTAGACGGACATTTGTCTGAAATAATTTTAGAAATGTCGAATTCTTCGCCTGGAAAAGTGAAAATGGCCAAAATTTGTCACAATTTGGACTTAGTGCGTCCGTGGAGAAAAAATGGAAATACTTTCCACTATGACACTACCCTTAAATTAAAGCTAATAGTGACCGCTAAAAACGCTAGTCGGACATTTGTCTGAAATAATTTTAGAAATGTCGAATTCTTCGCCTGGAAAAGTGAAAATGGCCAAAATTGGTCACAATTTGGACTTAGTGCGTCCGTGGAGAAAAAATGGAAATACTTTCCACTATGACACTACCCTTAAATTAAAGCTAATAGTGACCGCTAAAAACGCTAGACGGACATTTGTCTGAAATAATTTTAGAAATGTCGAATTCTTCACCTGGAAAAGTGAAAATGGCCAAAATTACTCTAGAGTGGGACTTAGTGCGTCCATGGAGAAAAAATGGAAATACTTTCCACTATGACACTACCCTTAAATTAAAGCTAATAGTGACCGCTAAAAACGCTAGACGGACATTTGTCTGAAATAATTTTAGAAATGTCGAATTCTTCACCTGGAAAAGTGAAAATGGTCAAAATTGGTCACAATTTGGACTTAGTGCGTCCGTGGAGAAAAAATGGAAATACTTTCCACTATGACACTACCCTTAAATTAAATCTAATAGTGACCGCTAAAAACGCTAGACGGACATTTGTCTGAAATAATTTTAGAAATGTCGAATTCTTCACCTGGAAAAGTGAAAATGGCCAAAATTGGTCACAATTTGGACTTAGTGCGTCCGTGGAGAAAAAATGGAAATACTTTCCACTATGACACTACCCTTAAATTAAAGCTAATAGTGACAGCTAAAAACGCTAGACGGACATTTGTCTGAAATAATTTTAGAAATGTCGAATTCTTCACCTGGAAAAGTGAAAATGGCCAAAATTACTCTAGAGTGGGACTTAGTGCGTCCATGGAGAAAAAATGGAAATACTTTCCACTATGACACTACCCTTAAATTAAAGCTAATGGTGACCGCTAAAAACGCTAGACGGACATTTGTCTGAAATAATTTTAGAAATGTCGAATTCTTCGCCTGGAAAAGTGAAAATGGCCAAAATTGGTCACAATTTGGACTTAGTGCGTCCGTGGAGAAAAAATGGAAATACTTTCCACTATGACACTACCCTTAAATTAAAGCTAATAGTGACCGCTAAAAACGCTAGACGGACATTTGTCTGAAATAATTTTAGAAATGTCGAATTCTTCGCCTGGAAAAGTGAAAATGGCCAAAATTGGTCACAATTTGGACTTAGTGCGTCCGTGGAGAAAAAATGGAAATACTTTCCACTATGACACTACCCTTAAATTAAAGCTTATAGTGACCGCTAAAAACGCTAGACGGACATTTGTCTGAAATAATTTTAGAAATGTCGAATTCTTCGCCTGGAAAAGTGAAAATGGCCAAAATTGGTCACAATTTGGACTTAGTGCGTCCGTGGAGAAAAAATGGAAATACTTTCCACTATGACACTACCCTTAAATTAAAGCTTATAGTGACCGCTAAAAACGCTAGATGGACATTTGTCTGAAATAATTTTAGAAATGTCGAATTCTTCGCCTGGAAAAGTGAAAATGGCCAAAATTGGTCACAATTTGGACTTAGTGCGTCCGTGGAGAAAAAATGGAAATACTTTCCACTATGACACTACCCTTAAATTAAAGCTTATAGTGACCGCTAAAAACGCTAGACGGACATTTGTCTGAAATAATTTTAGAAATGTCGAATTCTTCACCTGGAAAAGTGAAAATGGCCAAAATTGGTCACAATTTGGACTTAGTGCGTCCGTGGAGAAAAAATGGAAATACTTTCCACTATGACACTACCCTTAAATTAAAGCTTATAGTGACCGCTAAAAACGCTAGACGGACATTTGTCTGAAATAATTTTAGAAATGTCGAATTCTTCACCTGGAAAAGTGAAAATGGCCAAAATTACTCTAGAGTGGGACTTAGTGCGTCCGTGGAGAAAAAATGGAAATACTTTCCACTATGACACTACCCTTAAATTAAAGCTTATAGTGACCGCTAAAAACGCTAGACGGACATTTGTCTGAAATAATTTTAGAAATGTCGAATTCTTCGCCTGGAAAAGTGAAAATGGCCAAAATTGGTCACAATTTGGACTTAGTGCGTCCGTGGAGAAAAAATGGAAATACTTTCCACTATGACACTACCCTTAAATTAAAGCTTATAGTGACCGCTAAAAACGCTAGACGGACATTTGTCTGAAATAATTTTAGAAATGTCGAATTCTTCGCCTGGAAAAGTGAAAATGGCCAAAATTACTCTAGAGTGGGACTTAGTGCGTCCGTGGAGAAAAAATGGAAATACTTTCCACTATGACACTACCCTTAAATTAAAGCTTATAGTGACCGCTAAAAACGCTAGACGGACATTTGTCTGAAATAATTTTAGAAATGTCGAATTCTTCGCCTGGAAAAGTGAAAATGGCCAAAATTGGTCACAATTTGGACTTAGTGCGTCCGTGGAGAAAAAATGGAAATACTTTCCACTATGACACTACCCTTAAATTAAAGCTTATAGTGACCGCTAAAAACGCTAGACGGACATTTGTCTGAAATAATTTTAGAAATGTCGAATTCTTCGCCTGGAAAAGTGAAAATGGCCAAAATTGGTCACAATTTGGACTTAGTGCGTCCGTGGAGAAAAAATGGAAATACTTTCCACTATGACACTACCCTTAAATTAAAGCTTATAGTGACCGCTAAAAACGCTAGACGGACATTTGTCTGAAATAATTTTAGAAATGTCGAATTCTTCACCTGGAAAAGTGAAAATGGCCAAAATTGGTCACAATTTGGACTTAGTGCGTCCGTGGAGAAAAAATGGAAATACTTTCCACTATGACACTACCCTTAAATTAAAGCTTATAGTGACCGCTAAAAACGCTAGACGGACATTTGTCTGAAATAATTTTAGAAATGTCGAATTCTTCACCTGGAAAAGTGAAAATGGCCAAAATTACTCTAGAGTGGGACTTAGTGCGTCCGTGGAGAAAAAATGGAAATACTTTCCACTATGACACTACCCTTAAATTAAAGCTTATAGTGACCGCTAAAAACGCTAGACGGACATTTGTCTGAAATAATTTTAGAAATGTCGAATTCTTCGCCTGGAAAAGTGAAAATGGCCAAAATTGGTCACAATTTGGACTTAGTGCGTCCGTGGAGAAAAAATGGAAATACTTTCCACTATGACACTACCCTTAAATTAAAGCTTATAGTGACCGCTAAAAACGCTAGACGGACATTTGTCTGAAATAATTTTAGAAATGTCGAATTCTTCGCCTGGAAAAGTGAAAATGGCCAAAATTACTCTAGAGTGGGACTTAGTGCGTCCGTGGAGAAAAAATGGAAATACTTTCCACTATGACACTACCCTTAAATTAAAGCTTATAGTGACCGCTAAAAACGCTAGACGGACATTTGTCTGAAATAATTTTAGAAATGTCGAATTCTTCGCCTGGAAAAGTGAAAATGGCCAAAATTGGTCACAATTTGGACTTAGTGCGTCCGTGGAGAAAAAATGGAAATACTTTCCACTATGACACTACCCTTAAATTAAAGATTATAGTGACCGCTAAAAACTCTAGACGGACATTTGTCTGAAATAATTTTAGAAATGTCGAATTCTTCGCCTGGAAAAGTGAAAATGGCCAAAATTGGTCACAATTTGGACTTAGTGCGTCCGTGGAGAAAAAATGGAAATACTTTCCACTATGACACTACCCTTAAATTAAAGCTTATAGTGACCGCTAAAAACGCTAGACGGACATTTGTCTGAAATAATTTTAGAAATGTCGAATTCTTCGCCTGGAAAAGTGAAAATGGCCAAAATTGGTCACAATTTGGACTTAGTGCGTCCGTGGAGAAAAAATGGAAATACTTTCCACTATGACACTACCCTTAAATTAAAGCTTATAGTGACCGCTAAAAACGCTAGACGGACATTTGTCTGAAATAATTTTAGAAATGTCGAATTCTTCGCCTGGAAAAGTGAAAATGGCCAAAATTACTCTAGAGTGGGACTTAGTGCGTCCGTGGAGAAAAAATGGAAATACTTTCCACTATGACACTACCCTTAAATTAAAGCTTATAGTGACCGCTAAAAACGCTAGACGGACATTTGTATGAAATAATTTTAGAAATGTCGAATTCTTCGCCTGGAAAAGTGAAAATGGCCAAAATTGGTCACAATTTGGACTTAGTGCGTCCGTGGAGAAAAAATGGAAATACTTTCCACTATGACACTACCCTTAAATTAAAGCTTATAGTGACCGCTAAAAACGCTAGACGGACATTTGTCTGAAATAATTTTAGAAATGTCGAATTCTTCGCCTGGAAAAGTGAAAATGGCCAAAATTGGTCACAATTTGGACTTAGTGCGTCCGTGGAGAAAAAATGGAAATACTTTCCACTATGACACTACCCTTAAATTAAAGCTTATAGTGACCGCTAAAAACGCTAGACGGACATTTGTCTGAAATAATTTTAGAAATGTCGAATTCTTCGCCTGGAAAAGTGAAAATGGCCAAAATTGGTCACAATTTGGACTTAGTGCGTCCGTGGAGAAAAAATGGAAATACTTTCCACTATGACACTACCCTTAAATTAAAGCTTATAGTGACCGCTAAAAACGCTAGACGGACATTTGTCTGAAATAATTTTAGAAATGTCGAATTCTTCGCCTGGAAAAGTGAAAATGGCCAAAATTGGTCACAATTTGGACTTAGTGCGTCCGTGGAGAAAAAATGGAAATACTTTCCACTATGACACTACCCTTAAATTAAAGCTTATAGTGACCGCTAAAAACGCTAGACGGACATTTGTCTGAAATAATTTTAGAAATGTCGAATTCTTCACCTGGAAAAGTGAAAATGGCCAAAATTACTCTAGAGTGGGACTTAGTGCGTCCGTGGAGAAAAAATGGAAATACTTTCCACTATGACACTACCCTTAAATTAAAGCTTATAGTGACCGCTAAAAACGCTAGACGGACATTTGTCTGAAATAATTTTAGAAATGTCGAATTCTTCGCCTGGAAAAGTGAAAATGGCCAAAATTACTCTAGAGTGGGACTTAGTGCGTCCGTGGAGAAAAAATGGAAATACTTTCCACTATGACACTACCCTTAAATTAAAGCTTATAGTGACCGCTAAAAACGCTAGACGGACATTTGTATGAAATAATTTTAGAAATGTCGAATTCTTCGCCTGGAAAAGTGAAAATGGCCAAAATTGGTCACAATTTGGACTTAGTGCGTCCGTGGAGAAAAAATGGAAATACTTTCCACTATGACACTACCCTTAAATTAAAGCTTATAGTGACCGCTAAAAACGCTAGACGGACATTTGTCTGAAATAATTTTAGAAATGTCGAATTCTTCGCCTGGAAAAGTGAAAATGGCCAAAATTGGTCACAATTTGGACTTAGTGCGTCCGTGGAGAAAAAATGGAAATACTTTCCACTATGACACTACCCTTAAATTAAAGCTTATAGTGACCGCTAAAAACGCTAGACGGACATTTGTCTGAAATAATTTTAGAAATGTCGAATTCTTCGCCTGGAAAAGTGAAAATGGCCAAAATTGGTCACAATTTGGACTTAGTGCGTCCGTGGAGAAAAAATGGAAATACTTTCCACTATGACACTACCCTTAAATTAAAGCTTATAGTGACCGCTAAAAACGCTAGACGGACATTTGTCTGAAATAATTTTAGAAATGTCGAATTCTTCGCCTGGAAAAGTGAAAATGGCCAAAATTGGTCACAATTTGGACTTAGTGCGTCCGTGGAGAAAAAATGGAAATACTTTCCACTATGACACTACCCTTAAATTAAAGCTTATAGTGACCGCTAAAAACGCTAGACGGACATTTGTCTGAAATAATTTTAGAAATGTCGAATTCTTCACCTGGAAAAGTGAAAATGGCCAAAATTACTCTAGAGTGGGACTTAGTGCGTCCGTGGAGAAAAAATGGAAATACTTTCCACTATGACACTACCCTTAAATTAAAGCTTATAGTGACCGCTAAAAACGCTAGACGGACATTTGTCTGAAATAATTTTAGAAATGTCGAATTCTTCGCCTGGAAAAGTGAAAATGGCCAAAATTACTCTAGAGTGGGACTTAGTGCGTCCGTGGAGAAAAAATGGAAATACTTTCCACTATGACACTACCCTTAAATTAAAGCTTATAGTTACCGCTAAAAACGCTAGACGGACATTTGTATGAAATAATTTTAGAAATGTCGAATTCTTCGCCTGGAAAAGTGAAAATGGCCAAAATTGGTCACAATTTGGACTTAGTGCGTCCGTGGAGAAAAAATGGAAATACTTTCCACTATGACACTACCCTTAAATTAAAGATTATAGTGACCGCTAAAAACGCTAGACGGACATTTGTCTGAAATAATTTTAGAAATGTCGAATTCTTCGCCTGGAAAAGTGAAAATGGCCAAAATTGGTCACAATTTGGACTTAGTGCGTCCGTGGAGAAAAAATGGAAATACTTTCCACTATGACACTACCCTTAAATTAAAGCTTATAGTGACCGCTAAAAACGCTAGACGGACATTTGTCTGAAATAATTTTAGAAATGTCGAATTCTTCGCCTGGAAAAGTGAAAATGGCCAAAATTGGTCACAATTTGGACTTAGTGCGTCCGTGGAGAAAAAATGGAAATACTTTCCACTATGACACTACCCTTAAATTAAAGCTTATAGTGACCGCTAAAAACGCTAGACGGACATTTGTCTGAAATAATTTTAGAAATGTCGAATTCTTCGCCTGGAAAAGTGAAAATGGCCAAAATTGGTCACAATTTGGACTTAGTGCGTCCGTGGAGAAAAAATGGAAATACTTTCCACTATGACACTACCCTTAAATTAAAGATTATAGTGACCGCTAAAAACTCTAGACGGACATTTGTCTGAAATAATTTTAGAAATGTCGAATTCTTCGCCTGGAAAAGTGAAAATGGCCAAAATTGGTCACAATTTGGACTTAGTGCGTCCGTGGAGAAAAAATGGAAATACTTTCCACTATGACACTACCCTTAAATTAAAGCTTATAGTGACCGCTAAAAACGCTAGACGGACATTTGTCTGAAATAATTTTAGAAATGTCGAATTCTTCACCTGGAAAAGTGAAAATGGCCAAAATTACTCTAGAGTGGGACTTAGTGCGTCCGTGGAGAAAAAATGGAAATACTTTCCACTATGACACTACCCTTAAATTAAAGCTTATAGTGACCGCTAAAAACGCTAGACGGACATTTGTCTGAAATAATTTTAGAAATGTCGAATTCTTCGCCTGGAAAAGTGAAAATGGCCAAAATTGGTCACAATTTGGACTTAGTGCGTCCGTGGAGAAAAAATGGAAATACTTTCCACTATGACACTACCCTTAAATTAAAGCTTATAGTGACCGCTAAAAACGCTAGACGGACATTTGTCTGAAATAATTTTAGAAATGTCGAATTCTTCGCCTGGAAAAGTGAAAATGGCCAAAATTACTCTAGAGTGGGACTTAGTGCGTCCGTGGAGAAAAAATGGAAATACTTTCCACTATGACACTACCCTTAAATTAAAGCTTATAGTGACCGCTAAAAACGCTAGACGGACATTTGTCTGAAATAATTTTAGAAATGTCGAATTCTTCGCCTGGAAAAGTGAAAATGGCCAAAATTGGTCACAATTTGGACTTAGTGCGTCCGTGGAGAAAAAATGGAAATACTTTCCACTATGACACTACCCTTAAATTAAAGATTATAGTGACCGCTAAAAACTCTAGACGGACATTTGTCTGAAATAATTTTAGAAATGTCGAATTCTTCGCCTGGAAAAGTGAAAATGGCCAAAATTGGTCACAATTTGGACTTAGTGCGTCCGTGGAGAAAAAATGGAAATACTTTCCACTATGACACTACCCTTAAATTAAAGCTTATAGTGACCGCTAAAAACGCTAGACGGACATTTGTCTGAAATAATTTTAGAAATGTCGAATTCTTCGCCTGGAAAAGTGAAAATGGCCAAAATTACTCTAGAGTGGGACTTAGTGCGTCCGTGGAGAAAAAATGGAAATACTTTCCACTATGACACTACCCTTAAATTAAAGCTTATAGTGACCGCTAAAAACGCTAGACGGACATTTGTATGAAATAATTTTAGAAATGTCGAATTCTTCGCCTGGAAAAGTGAAAATGGCCAAAATTGGTCACAATTTGGACTTAGTGCGTCCGTGGAGAAAAAATGGAAATACTTTCCACTATGACACTACCCTTAAATTAAAGCTTATAGTGACCGCTAAAAACGCTAGACGGACATTTGTCTGAAATAATTTTAGAAATGTCGAATTCTTCGCCTGGAAAAGTGAAAATGGCCAAAATTGGTCACAATTTGGACTTAGTGCGTCCGTGGAGAAAAAATGGAAATACTTTCCACTATGACACTACCCTTAAATTAAAGCTTATAGTGACCGCTAAAAACGCTAGACGGACATTTGTCTGAAATAATTTTAGAAATGTCGAATTCTTCGCCTGGAAAAGTGAAAATGGCCAAAATTGGTCACAATTTGGACTTAGTGCGTCCGTGGAGAAAAAATGGAAATACTTTCCACTATGACACTACCCTTAAATTAAAGCTTATAGTGACCGCTAAAAACGCTAGACGGACATTTGTCTGAAATAATTTTAGAAATGTCGAATTCTTCGCCTGGAAAAGTGAAAATGGCCAAAATTGGTCACAATTTGGACTTAGTGCGTCCGTGGAGAAAAAATGGAAATACTTTCCACTATGACACTACCCTTAAATTAAAGCTTATAGTGACCGCTAAAAACGCTAGACGGACATTTGTCTGAAATAATTTTAGAAATGTCGAATTCTTCACCTGGAAAAGTGAAAATGGCCAAAATTACTCTAGAGTGGGACTTAGTGCGTCCGTGGAGAAAAAATGGAAATACTTTCCACTATGACACTACCCTTAAATTAAAGCTTATAGTGACCGCTAAAAACGCTAGACGGACATTTGTCTGAAATAATTTTAGAAATGTCGAATTCTTCGCCTGGAAAAGTGAAAATGGCCAAAATTACTCTAGAGTGGGACTTAGTGCGTCCGTGGAGAAAAAATGGAAATACTTTCCACTATGACACTACCCTTAAATTAAAGCTTATAGTGACCGCTAAAAACGCTAGACGGACATTTGTATGAAATAATTTTAGAAATGTCGAATTCTTCGCCTGGAAAAGTGAAAATGGCCAAAATTGGTCACAATTTGGACTTAGTGCGTCCGTGGAGAAAAAATGGAAATACTTTCCACTATGACACTACCCTTAAATTAAAGCTTATAGTGACCGCTAAAAACGCTAGACGGACATTTGTCTGAAATAATTTTAGAAATGTCGAATTCTTCGCCTGGAAAAGTGAAAATGGCCAAAATTGGTCACAATTTGGACTTAGTGCGTCCGTGGAGAAAAAATGGAAATACTTTCCACTATGACACTACCCTTAAATTAAAGCTTATAGTGACCGCTAAAAACGCTAGACGGACATTTGTCTGAAATAATTTTAGAAATGTCGAATTCTTCGCCTGGAAAAGTGAAAATGGCCAAAATTGGTCACAATTTGGACTTAGTGCGTCCGTGGAGAAAAAATGGAAATACTTTCCACTATGACACTACCCTTAAATTAAAGCTTATAGTGACCGCTAAAAACGCTAGACGGACATTTGTCTGAAATAATTTTAGAAATGTCGAATTCTTCGCCTGGAAAAGTGAAAATGGCCAAAATTGGTCACAATTTGGACTTAGTGCGTCCGTGGAGAAAAAATGGAAATACTTTCCACTATGACACTACCCTTAAATTAAAGCTTATAGTGACCGCTAAAAACGCTAGACGGACATTTGTCTGAAATAATTTTAGAAATGTCGAATTCTTCACCTGGAAAAGTGAAAATGGCCAAAATTACTCTAGAGTGGGACTTAGTGCGTCCGTGGAGAAAAAATGGAAATACTTTCCACTATGACACTACCCTTAAATTAAAGCTTATAGTGACCGCTAAAAACGCTAGACGGACATTTGTCTGAAATAATTTTAGAAATGTCGAATTCTTCGCCTGGAAAAGTGAAAATGGCCAAAATTACTCTAGAGTGGGACTTAGTGCGTCCGTGGAGAAAAAATGGAAATACTTTCCACTATGACACTACCCTTAAATTAAAGCTTATAGTTACCGCTAAAAACGCTAGACGGACATTTGTATGAAATAATTTTAGAAATGTCGAATTCTTCGCCTGGAAAAGTGAAAATGGCCAAAATTGGTCACAATTTGGACTTAGTGCGTCCGTGGAGAAAAAATGGAAATACTTTCCACTATGACACTACCCTTAAATTAAAGATTATAGTGACCGCTAAAAACGCTAGACGGACATTTGTCTGAAATAATTTTAGAAATGTCGAATTCTTCGCCTGGAAAAGTGAAAATGGCCAAAATTGGTCACAATTTGGACTTAGTGCGTCCGTGGAGAAAAAATGGAAATACTTTCCACTATGACACTACCCTTAAATTAAAGCTTATAGTGACCGCTAAAAACGCTAGACGGACATTTGTCTGAAATAATTTTAGAAATGTCGAATTCTTCGCCTGGAAAAGTGAAAATGGCCAAAATTGGTCACAATTTGGACTTAGTGCGTCCGTGGAGAAAAAATGGAAATACTTTCCACTATGACACTACCCTTAAATTAAAGCTTATAGTGACCGCTAAAAACGCTAGACGGACATTTGTCTGAAATAATTTTAGAAATGTCGAATTCTTCGCCTGGAAAAGTGAAAATGGCCAAAATTGGTCACAATTTGGACTTAGTGCGTCCGTGGAGAAAAAATGGAAATACTTTCCACTATGACACTACCCTTAAATTAAAGCTAATAGTGACCGCTAAAAACGCTAGACGGACATTTGTCTGAAATAATTTTAGAAATGTCGAATTCTTCGCCTGGAAAAGTGAAAATGGCCAAAATTGGTCACAATTTGGACTTAGTGCGTCCGTGGAGAAAAAATGGAAATACTTTCCACTATGACACTACCCTTAAATTAAAGCTAATAGTGACCGCTAAAAACGCTAGACGGACATTTGTCTGAAATAATTTTAGAAATGTCGAATTCTTCACCTGGAAAAGTGAAAATGGCCAAAATTACTCTAGAGTGGGACTTAGTGCGTCCGTGGAGAAAAAATGGAAATACTTTCCACTATGACACTACCCTTAAATTAAAGCTTATAGTGACCGCTAAAAACGCTAGACGGACATTTGTCTGAAATAATTTTAGAAATGTCGAATTCTTCGCCTGGAAAAGTGAAAATGGCCAAAATTACTCTAGAGTGGGACTTAGTGCGTCCGTGGAGAAAAAATGGAAATACTTTCCACTATGACACTACCCTTAAATTAAAGCTTATAGTGACCGCTAAAAACGCTAGACGGACATTTGTATGAAATAATTTTAGAAATGTCGAATTCTTCGCCTGGAAAAGTGAAAATGGCCAAAATTGGTCACAATTTGGACTTAGTGCGTCCGTGGAGAAAAAATGGAAATACTTTCCACTATGACACTACCCTTAAATTAAAGCTTATAGTGACCGCTAAAAACGCTAGACGGACATTTGTCTGAAATAATTTTAGAAATGTCGAATTCTTCGCCTGGAAAAGTGAAAATGGCCAAAATTGGTCACAATTTGGACTTAGTGCGTCCGTGGAGAAAAAATGGAAATACTTTCCACTATGACACTACCCTTAAATTAAAGCTAATAGTGACCGCTAAAAACGCTAGACGGACATTTGTCTGAAATAATTTTAGAAATGTCGAATTCTTCGCCTGGAAAAGTGAAAATGGCCAAAATTACTCTAGAGTGGGACTTAGTGCGTCCATGGAGAAAAAATGGAAATACTTTCCACTATGACACTACCCTTAAATTAAAGCTAAATTTCCATTTTTTTAAGGGTAGTGTCATAGTGGAAAGTATTTCCATTTTTTCTCCACGGACGCACTAAGTCCAAATTGTGACCAATTTTGGCCATTTTCACTTTTCCAGTCGACGAATTCGACATTTCTAAAATTATTTCAGACAAATGTCCGTCTAGCGTATTTAGCGGTCACTATTAGCTTTAATTTAAGGGTAGTGTCATAGTGGAAAGTATTTCCATTTTTTCTCCATGGACGCACTAAGTCCCACTCTAGAGTAATTTTGGCCATTTTCACTTTTCCAGGCGAAGAATTCGACATTTCTAAAATTATTTCAGACAAATGTCCGTCTAGCGTTTTTAGCGGTCACTATTAGCTTTAATTTAAGGGTAGTGTCATAGTGGAAAGTATTTCCATTTTTTCTCCATGGACGCACTAAGTCCCACTCTAGAGTAATTTTGGCCATTTTCACTTTTCCAGGTGAAGAATTCGACATTTCTAAAATTATTTCAGACAAATGTCCGTCTAGCGTTTTTAGCGGTCACTATTAGCTTTAATTTAAGGGTAGTGTCATAGTGGAAAGTATTTCCATTTTTTCTCCACGGACGCACTAAGTCCAAATTGTGACCAATTTTGGCCATTTTCACTTTTCCAGGTGAAGAATTCGACATTTCTAAAATTATTTCAGACAAATGTCCGTCTAGCGTTTTTAGCGGTCACTATTAGCTTTAATTTAAGGGTAGTGTCATAGTGGAAAGTATTTCCATTTTTTCTCCATGGACGCACTAAGTCCCACTCTAGAGTAATTTTGGCCATTTTCACTTTTCCAGGTGAAGAATTCGACATTTCTAAAATTATTTCAGACAAATGTCCGTCTAGCGTTTTTAGCGGTCACTATTAGCTTTAATTTAAGGGTAGTGTCATAGTGGAAAGTATTTCCATTTTTTCTCCACGGACGCACTAAGTCCAAATTGTGACCAATTTTGGCCATTTTCACTTTTCCAGGTGAAGAATTCGACATTTCTAAAATTATTTCAGACAAATGTCCGTCTAGCGTTTTTAGCGGTCACTATTAGCTTTAATTTAAGGGTAGTGTCATAGTGGAAAGTATTTCCATTTTTTCTCCACGGACGCACTAAGTCCAAATTGTGACCAATTTTGGCCATTTTCACTTTTCCAGGTGAAGAATTCGACATTTCTAAAATTATTTCAGTCAAATGTCCGTCTAGCGTTTTTAGCGGTCACTATTAGCTTTAATTTAAGGGTAGTGTCATAGTGGAAAGTATTTCCATTTTTTCTCCACGGACGCACTAAGTCCAAATTGTGACCAATTTTGGCCATTTTCACTTTTCCAGGCGAAGAATTCGACATTTCTAAAATTATTTCAGACAAATGTCCGTCTAGCGTTTTTAGCGGTCACTATTAGCTTTAATTTAAGGGTAGTGTCATAGTGGAAAGTATTTCCATTTTTTCTCCATGGACGCAGTAAGTCCCACTCTAGAGTAATTTTGGCCATTTTCACTTTTCCAGGTGAAGAATTCGACTTTTTTAAAATTATTTCAGACAAATGTCCGTCTAGCGTTTTTAGCGGTCACTATTAGCTTTAGTTTAAGGGTAGTGTCATAGTGGAAAGTATTTCCATTTTTTCTCCATGGACGCACTAAGTCCCACTCTAGAGTAATTTTGGCCATTTTCACTTTTCCAGGCGAAGAATTCGACATTTCTAAAATTATTTCAGACAAATGTCCGTCTAGCGTTTTTAGCGGTCACTATTAGCTTTAATTTAAGGGTAGTGTCATAGTGGAAAGTATTTCCATTTTTTCTCCACGGACGCACTAAGTCCAAATTGTGACCAATTTTGGCCATTTTCACTTTTCCAGGCGAAGAATTCGACATTTCTAAAATTATTTCAGACAAATGTCCGTCTAGCGTTTTTAGCGGTCACTATTAGCTTTAATTTAAGGGTAGTGTCATAGTGGAAAGTATTTCCATTTTTTCTCCATGGACGCACTAAGTCCCACTCTAGAGTAATTTTGGCCATTTTCACTTTTCCAGGCGAAGAATTCGACATTTCTAAAATTATTTCAGACAAATGTCCGTCTAGCGTTTTTAGCGGTCACTATTAGCTTTAATTTAAGTTTAGTGTCATAGTGGAAAGTATTTCCATTTTTTCTCCACGGACGCACTAAGTCCAAATTGTGACCAATTTTGGCCATTTTCACTTTTCCAGGTGAAGAATTCGACATTTCTAAAATTATTTCAGACAAATGTCCGTCTAGCGTTTTTAGCGGTCACTATTAGCTTTAATTTAAGGGTAGTGTCATAGTGGAAAGTATTTCAATTTTTTCTCCATGGACGCACTAAGTCCCACTCTAGAGTAATTTTGACCATTTTCACTTTTCCAGGTGAAGAATTCGACATTTCTAAAATTATTTCAGACAAATGTCCGTCTAGCGTTTTTAGCGGTCACTATTAGCTTTAATTTAAGGGTAGTGTCATAGTGGAAAGTATTTCCATTTTTTCTCCATGGACGCACTAAGTCCCACTCTAGAGTAATTTTGGCCATTTTCACTTTTCCAGGTGAAGAATTCGACATTTCTAAAATTATTTCAGACAAATGTCCGTCTAGCGTTTTTAGCGGTCACTATTAGCTTTAATTTAAGGGTAGTGTCATAGTGGAAAGTATTTCCATTTTTTCTCCACGGACGCACTAAGTCCAAATTGTGACCAATTTTGGCCATTTTCACTTTTCCAGGTGAAGAATTCGACATTTCTAAAATTATTTCAGACAAATGTCCGTCTAGCGTTTTTAGCGGTCACTATTAGCTTTAATTTAAGGGTAGTGTCATAGTGGAAAGTATTTCCATTTTTTCTCCACGGACGCACTAAGTCCAAATTGTGACCAATTTTGGCCATTTTCACTTTTCCAGGCGAAGAATTCGACATTTCTAAAATTATTTCAGACAAATGTCCGTCTAGCGTTTTTAGCGGTCACTATTAGCTTTAATTTAAGGGTAGTGTCATAGTGGAAAGTATTTCCATTTTTTCTCCATGGACGCAGTAAGTCCCACTCTAGAGTAATTTTGGCCATTTTCACTTTTCCAGGTGAAGAATTCGACTTTTTTAAAATTATTTCAGACAAATGTCCGTCTAGCGTTTTTAGCGGTCACTATTAGCTTTAGTTTAAGGGTAGTGTCATAGTGGAAAGTATTTCCATTTTTTCTCCATGGACGCACTAAGTCCCACTCTAGAGTAATTTTGGCCATTTTCACTTTTCCAGGCGAAGAATTCGACATTTCTAAAATTATTTCAGACAAATGTCCGTCTAGCGTTTTTAGCGGTCACTATTAGCTTTAATTTAAGGGTAGTGTCATAGTGGAAAGTATTTCCATTTTTTCTCCACGGACGCACTAAGTCCAAATTGTGACCAATTTTGGCCATTTTCACTTTTCCAGGCGAAGAATTCGACATTTCTAAAATTATTTCAGACAAATGTCCGTCTAGCGTTTTTAGCGGTCACTATTAGCTTTAATTTAAGGGTAGTGTCATAGTGGAAAGTATTTCCATTTTTTCTCCATGGACGCACTAAGTCCCACTCTAGAGTAATTTTGGCCATTTTCACTTTTCCAGGCGAAGAATTCGACATTTCTAAAATTATTTCAGACAAATGTCCGTCTAGCGTTTTTAGCGGTCACTATTAGCTTTAATTTAAGTTTAGTGTCATAGTGGAAAGTATTTCCATTTTTTCTCCACGGACGCACTAAGTCCAAATTGTGACCAATTTTGGCCATTTTCACTTTTCCAGGTGAAGAATTCGACATTTCTAAAATTATTTCAGACAAATGTCCGTCTAGCGTTTTTAGCGGTCACTATTAGCTTTAATTTAAGGGTAGTGTCATAGTGGAAAGTATTTCAATTTTTTCTCCATGGACGCACTAAGTCCCACTCTAGAGTAATTTTGACCATTTTCACTTTTCCAGGTGAAGAATTCGACATTTCTAAAATTATTTCAGACAAATGTCCGTCTAGCGTTTTTAGCGGTCACTATTAGCTTTAATTTAAGGGTAGTGTCATAGTGGAAAGTATTTCCATTTTTTCTCCATGGACGCACTAAGTCCCACTCTAGAGTAATTTTGGCCATTTTCACTTTTCCAGGTGAAGAATTCGACATTTCTAAAATTATTTCAGACAAATGTCCGTCTAGCGTTTTTAGCGGTCACTATTAGCTTTAATTTAAGGGTAGTGTCATAGTGGAAAGTATTTCCATTTTTTCTCCACGGACGCACTAAGTCCAAATTGTGACCAATTTTGGCCATTTTCACTTTTCCAGGTGAAGAATTCGACATTTCTAAAATTATTTCAGACAAATGTCCGTCTAGCGTTTTTAGCGGTCACTATTAGCTTTAATTTAAGGGTAGTGTCATAGTGGAAAGTATTTCCATTTTTTCTCCACGGACGCACTAAGTCCAAATTGTGACCAATTTTGGCCGTTTTCACTTTTCCAGGCGAAGAATTCGACATTTCTAAAATTATTTCAGACAAATGTCCGTCTAGCGTTTTTAGCGGTCACTATTAGCTTTAATTTAAGGGTAGTGTCATAGTGGAAAGTATTTCCATTTTTTCTCCATGGACGCAGTAAGTCCCACTCTAGAGTAATTTTGGCCATTTTCACTTTTCCAGGTGAAGAATTCGACTTTTTTAAAATTATTTCAGACAAATGTCCGTCTAGCGTTTTTAGCGGTCACTATTAGCTTTAATTTAAGGGTAGTGTCATAGTGGAAAGTATTTCCATTTTTTCTCCATGGACGCACTAAGTCCCACTCTAGAGTAATTTTGGCCATTTTCACTTTTCCAGGCGAAGAATTCGACATTTCTAAAATTATTTCAGACAAATGTCCGTCTAGCGTTTTTAGCGGTCACTATTAGCTTTAATTTAAGGGTAGTGTCATAGTGGAAAGTATTTCCATTTTTTCTCCACGGACGCACTAAGTCCAAATTGTGACCAATTTTGGCCATTTTCACTTTTCCAGGCGAAGAATTCGACATTTCTAAAATTATTTCAGACAAATGTCCGTCTAGCGTTTTTAGCGGTCACTATTAGCTTTAATTTAAGGGTAGTGTCATAGTGGAAAGTATTTCCATTTTTTCTCCACGGACGCACTAAGTCCAAATTGTGACCAATTTTGGCCATTTTCACTTTTCCAGGTGAAGAATTCGACATTTCTAAAATTATTTCAGACAAATGTCCGTCTAGCGTTTTTAGCGGTCACTATTAGCTTTAATTTAAGGGTAGTGTCATAGTGGAAAGTATTTCCATTTTTTCTCCATGGACGCACTAAGTCCCACTCTAGAGTAATTTTGGCCATTTTCACTTTTCCAGGTGAAGAATTCGACATTTCTAAAATTATTTCAGACAAATGTCCGTCTAGCGTTTTTAGCGGTCACTATTAGCTTTAATTTAAGGGTAGTGTCATAGTGGAAAGTATTTCCATTTTTTCTCCACGGACGCACTAAGTCCAAATTGTGACCAATTTTGGCCATTTTCACTTTTCCAGGTGAAGAATTCGACATTTCTAAAATTATTTCAGACAAATGTCCGTCTAGCGTTTTTAGCGGTCACTATTAGCTTTAATTTAAGGGTAGTGTCATAGTGGAAAGTATTTCCATTTTTTCTCCACGGACGCACTAAGTCCAAATTGTGACCAATTTTGGCCATTTTCACTTTTCCAGGTGAAGAATTCGACATTTCTAAAATTATTTCAGACAAATGTCCGTCTAGCGTTTTTAGCGGTCACTATTAGCTTTAATTTAAGGGTAGTGTCATAGTGGAAAGTATTTCCATTTTTTCTCCACGGACGCACTAAGTCCAAATTGTGACCAATTTTGGCCATTTTGACTTTTCCAGGCGAAGAATTCGACATTTCTAAAATTATTTCAGACAAATGTCCGTCTAGCGTTTTTAGCGGTCACTATTAGCTTTAATTTAAGGGTAGTGTCATAGTGGAAAGTATTTCCATTTTTTCTCCATGGACGCAGTAAGTCCCACTCTAGAGTAATTTTGGCCATTTTCACTTTTCCAGGTGAAGAATTCGACTTTTTTAAAATTATTTCAGACAAATGTCCGTCTAGCGTTTTTAGCGGTCACTATTAGCTTTAGTTTAAGGGTAGTGTCATAGTGGAAAGTATTTCCATTTTTTCTCCATGGACGCACTAAGTCCCACTCTAGAGTAATTTTGGCCATTTTCACTTTTCCAGGCGAAGAATTCGACATTTCTAAAATTATTTCAGACAAATGTCCGTCTAGCGTTTTTAGCGGTCACTATTAGCTTTAATTTAAGGGTAGTGTCATAGTGGAAAGTATTTCCATTTTTTCTCCACGGACGCACTAAGTCCAAATTGTGACCAATTTTGGCCATTTTCACTTTTCCAGGCGAAGAATTCGACATTTCTAAAATTATTTCAGACAAATGTCCGTCTAGCGTTTTTAGCGGTCACTATTAGCTTTAATTTAAGGGTAGTGTCATAGTGGAAAGTATTTCCATTTTTTCTCCATGGACGCAGTAAGTCCCACTCTAGAGTAATTTTGGCCATTTTCACTTTTCCAGGTGAAGAATTCGACTTTTTTAAAATTATTTCAGACAAATGTCCGTCTAGCGTTTTTAGCGGTCACTATTAGCTTTAATTTAAGTTTAGTGTCATAGTGGAAAGTATTTCCATTTTTTCTCCACGGACGCACTAAGTCCAAATTGTGACCAATTTTGGCCATTTTCACTTTTCCAGGTGAAGAATTCGACATTTCTAAAATTATTTCAGACAAATGTCCGTCTAGCGTTTTTAGCGGTCACTATTAGCTTTAATTTAAGGGTAGTGTCATAGTGGAAAGTATTTCAATTTTTTCTCCATGGACGCACTAAGTCCCACTCTAGAGTAATTTTGGCCATTTTCACTTTTCCAGGCGAAGAATTCGACATTTCTAAAATTATTTCAGACAAATGTCCGTCTAGCGTTTTTAGCGGTCACTATTAGCTTTAATTTAAGGGTAGTGTCATAGTGGAAAGTATTTCCATTTTTTCTCCACGGACGCACTAAGTCCAAATTGTGACCAATTTTGGCCATTTTCACTTTTCCAGGCGAAGAATTCGACATTTCTAAAATTATTTCAGACAAATGTCCGTCTAGCGTTTTTAGCGGTCACTATTAGCTTTAATTTAAGGGTAGTGTCATAGTGGAAAGTATTTCCATTTTTTCTCCATGGACGCACTAAGTCCCACTCTAGAGTAATTTTGGCCATTTTCACTTTTCCAGGCGAAGAATTCGACATTTCTAAAATTATTTCAGACAAATGTCCGTCTAGCGTTTTTAGCGGTCACTATTAGCTTTAATTTAAGTTTAGTGTCATAGTGGAAAGTATTTCCATTTTTTCTCCACGGACGCACTAAGTCCAAATTGTGACCAATTTTGGCCATTTTCACTTTTCCAGGTGAAGAATTCGACATTTCTAAAATTATTTCAGACAAATGTCCGTCTAGCGTTTTTAGCGGTCACTATTAGCTTTAATTTAAGGGTAGTGTCATAGTGGAAAGTATTTCAATTTTTTCTCCATGGACGCACTAAGTCCCACTCTAGAGTAATTTTGACCATTTTCACTTTTCCAGGTGAAGAATTCGACATTTCTAAAATTATTTCAGACAAATGTCCGTCTAGCGTTTTTAGCGGTCACTATTAGCTTTAATTTAAGGGTAGTGTCATAGTGGAAAGTATTTCCATTTTTTCTCCATGGACGCACTAAGTCCCACTCTAGAGTAATTTTGGCCATTTTCACTTTTCCAGGTGAAGAATTCGACATTTCTAAAATTATTTCAGACAAATGTCCGTCTAGCGTTTTTAGCGGTCACTATTAGCTTTAATTTAAGGGTAGTGTCATAGTGGAAAGTATTTCCATTTTTTCTCCACGGACGCACTAAGTCCAAATTGTGACCAATTTTGGCCATTTTCACTTTTCCAGGTGAAGAATTCGACATTTCTAAAATTATTTCAGACAAATGTCCGTCTAGCGTTTTTAGCGGTCACTATTAGCTTTAATTTAAGGGTAGTGTCATAGTGGAAAGTATTTCCATTTTTTCTCCACGGACGCACTAAGTCCAAATTGTGACCAATTTTGGCCATTTTCACTTTTCCAGGCGAAGAATTCGACATTTCTAAAATTATTTCAGACAAATGTCCGTCTAGCGTTTTTAGCGGTCACTATTAGCTTTAATTTAAGGGTAGTGTCATAGTGGAAAGTATTTCCATTTTTTCTCCATGGACGCAGTAAGTCCCACTCTAGAGTAATTTTGGCCATTTTCACTTTTCCAGGTGAAGAATTCGACTTTTTTAAAATTATTTCAGACAAATGTCCGTCTAGCGTTTTTAGCGGTCACTATTAGCTTTAATTTAAGGGTAGTGTCATAGTGGAAAGTATTTCCATTTTTTCTCCATGGACGCACTAAGTCCCACTCTAGAGTAATTTTGGCCATTTTCACTTTTCCAGGCGAAGAATTCGACATTTCTAAAATTATTTCAGACAAATGTCCGTCTAGCGTTTTTAGCGGTCACTATTAGCTTTAATTTAAGGGTAGTGTCATAGTGGAAAGTATTTCCATTTTTTCTCCACGGACGCACTAAGTCCAAATTGTGACCAATTTTGGCCATTTTCACTTTTCCAGGCGAAGAATTCGACATTTCTAAAATTATTTCAGACAAATGTCCGTCTAGCGTTTTTAGCGGTCACTATTAGCTTTAATTTAAGGGTAGTGTCATAGTGGAAAGTATTTCCATTTTTTCTCCACGGACGCACTAAGTCCCACTCTAGAGTAATTTTGGCCATTTTCACTTTTCCAGGCGAAGAATTCGACATTTCTAAAATTATTTCAGACAAATGTCCGTCTAGCGTTTTTAGCGGTCACTATTAGCTTTAATTTAAGTTTAGTGTCATAGTGGAAAGTATTTCCATTTTTTCTCCACGGACGCACTAAGTCCAAATTGTGACCAATTTTGGCCATTTTCACTTTTCCAGGTGAAGAATTCGACATTTCTAAAATTATTTCAGACAAATGTCCGTCTAGCGTTTTTAGCGGTCACTATTAGCTTTAATTTAAGGGTAGTGTCATAGTGGAAAGTATTTCAATTTTTTCTCCATGGACGCACTAAGTCCCACTCTAGAGTAATTTTGGCCATTTTCACTTTTCCAGGTGAAGAATTCGACATTTCTAAAATTATTTCAGACAAATGTCCGTCTAGCGTTTTTAGCGGTCACTATTAGCTTTAATTTAAGGGTAGTGTCATAGTGGAAAGTATTTCCATTTTTTCTCCATGGACGCACTAAGTCCCACTCTAGAGTAATTTTGGCCATTTTCACTTTTCCAGGCGAAGAATTCGACATTTCTAAAATTATTTCAGACAAATGTCCGTCTAGCGTTTTTAGCGGTCACTATTAGCTTTAATTTAAGGGTAGTGTCATAGTGGAAAGTATTTCCATTTTTTCTCCACGGACGCACTAAGTCCAAATTGTGACCAATTTTGGCCATTTTCACTTTTCCAGGTGAAGAATTCGACATTTCTAAAATTATTTCAGACAAATGTCCGTCTAGCGTTTTTAGCGGTCACTATTAGCTTTAATTTAAGGGTAGTGTCATAGTGGAAAGTATTTCCATTTTTTCTCCACGGACGCACTAAGTCCAAATTGTGACCAATTTTGGCCATTTTCACTTTTCCAGGCGAAGAATTCGACATTTCTAAAATTATTTCAGACAAATGTCCGTCTAGCGTTTTTAGCGGTCACTATTAGCTTTAATTTAAGGGTAGTGTCATAGTGGAAAGTATTTCCATTTTTTCTCCACGGACGCACTAAGTCCAAATTGTGACCAATTTTGGCCATTTTCACTTTTCCAGGCGAAGAATTCGACATTTCTAAAATTATTTCAGACAAATGTCCGTCTAGCGTTTTTAGCGGTCACTATTAGCTTTAATTTAAGGGTAGTGTCATAGTGGAAAGTATTTCCATTTTTTCTCCACGGACGCACTAAGTCCAAATTGTGACCAATTTTGGCCATTTTCACTTTTCCAGGCGAAGAATTCGACATTTCTAAAATTATTTCAGACAAATGTCCGTCTAGCGTTTTTAGCGGTCACTATTAGCTTTAATTTAAGGGTAGTGTCATAGTGGAAAGTATTTCCATTTTTTCTCCACGGACGCACTAAGTCCCACTCTAGAGTAATTTTGGCCATTTTGCTTCAGATTGTATATTAGTGAAAAAAATTTAAATTCCGAATTAACGTTGTTTTCCATGAGTCAAAAAGTCATATTCCGAATAAATTGTTTCTCATAAACCAGAAAGTCATATTCCGAACATAACTTGTTTCCTATGAACCGAAAAAAAAGAATATAACTTCACAAAAAAAGAATATAACTTCACAAAAAAAGAATTTAACTTCACAAAAAAAGAATTTAACTTCACAAAAAAAGAATATAACTTTATTAACCCTTTGAGGACCGGAGGTTTTCGCCGAAAAAAGAATATAAAAAAGAATTTAACTTCACACACATAAAAAAAAAAGGAAAATCTGAGAATTGATAAAAATCTATTCTAAAATTCTTACGTGTACATGAAAATCGCCGATACACGTATTTTTTTTTTTTTTATCCCCTTTCCGAAAAAGTATATTTGGTTCATAGGACAGAATGTGTGTAACACGGTGTAATTAAATAAAAATGTATTACAGTTTGAAAACTCAGAATCTCATTCACTATTCCGAAGTTGGCCTTTCTCAACTATGAATTTTTGGCGCTTGTGACGTTCTAGAAGAAGGTTCCGTAGGAGATTATAATCGATTACCAATCATTGATAATGATTTATATGGTCAACTGAAACACTAAATACCAAAATGTTTGAGCAAATCCGCTCATGGTTAACAACTGGAATCGTTTAATTCATTGCTCATCTAGTGTTTTTCTTTTAATCCTTTCGAGCCCTTGCCGAGAAAAAGACTTGAGCGCGATTTTTTTCGAAACTAGCTGTTTAATGAAATTCGAAATTCCAACGCCCTTAATCCCAAAATATTTAAAATTAAAAATTTATTTTTACCAAAATATAGCAAATTTTATTGTATCGCCAACACAAAAAAACCCCTCCTGTAAAATGTTATTTTTGGCGCTTAAGTGTTTTTCGCGATTAGGTCTCGATATTTTATTCTGACAGTGGACGTAGTGTATAGAAGTGTATCCTACAATTCCACATTAAATCCAGATTCGCCTGGTGCTGATGGAATACCGGCAGAGCTATACAAGATCTAGTCTTCACAGCCTGGAAGGAGAAATGATAACACTGTGCGACAGCCACAATCGGTTTGGGATGAAACCACCGGGGAAAGTTATATCGGTCAAAAAAAAAGTCATACGTGTCCCAGCGTTTCGCTGGGTCTCATCTAGGAATCGAGATTTATCGATTTGAAGTTAGTAAGTATCGTATAGGGGAATTTGTCACGTTTTTGGCTCTTTTGTTTGACATAACTTGAGAACCACTCGTCCGATTTAGCTGAAATAAATTTTAAAAAACGAAGAATTACAATTTCCTTAATCTGTTCATATATTATTTTCCTTTACAAGTAATAGTTTCCAAGTTAAAAATAAGCGCATGAAGAAAAATTTTTTTTTTTTTTTTTATTTTTTTTTTAAATACATTTATTTTAAGAACAGATTAGAGGAATTGTAATTCTTAATTTTTCTAAATTTGTTTCAGCTAAATCGGACGAGTGGTTCTCGAGTTATGTCAAACAAAAGAGCCTAAAACGTGACAAATTCCCCTATACGATACTTACTAACTTCAAATCGATAAATCTCGATTCCTAGATGAGACCCAGCGAAACGCTGGGACACGTATGACTTTTTTTTTACCAATATAACTTTCCCCGGTGGTTTCATTCCAAACCGATCACTGACCCTTACCATTTGTCGCAGAGTGTAATTGGAACGTCACTGTCCGACTCACAAGTAAGGATACAAAGCGAGTGCTCCATCTACCAGGGAATAAGATTTTTAAGCCATGGCGTATAAGTTTCTCTCAAGCATGTCAAAAGTCGATGAATTTGTGACGCCAGGCCGAACAACTCAACTGTCGATCAATTATTCACACTCTGCAAAAGACCAGAGACAAATAAAGGGACACATTCCAACTTTTCAACTACTATAAAGTCACCTTCGATACTCCAATAAGACGCAACTATTTAAAATTGTGTTCTAAACTGAAATCTTAACAAATTTTTATTGACTTGTAGAATGTCTCTAAGTGAACTCAGTAACAATCGGAAGCGATCTCTCCCAACATTTCACCCCGACAAGAGAACTCCGAGGGGATGACAGCTCTTCCTGCAACTTCTTCAGCATTCAAGTGGAAAAAGAGAATGAGAAAGTGCAGAAGTTAAAAAAACAGTCAGCCTTGAATATTTACCGATGCATTCCTCCAAATGCGAGGAGGAAGTGGCATTTGGTTTTCAGTCGGCCTGTTTTCGTAACTTCTGCATTTTGCCACATCTCTATCAATTTTTCCGACTATGACAATATACAAGTACAAGAAAAAGGGTATGCTTACAATTTAATAAACCGACAATTTCAGCGTTACCGGTCAGAGGTCACCGAGGCCGAATTTGTCTACCTTACCACCGCCATCAACAGAAAGTCTGATGTCAGCATTGATATAAAGCGAAGAAATGTGCTGTCAAATAGGCACTACTTTGGCAGTGGGCACATATTTGTATCTCTGAATTACAATTAAAACAAGACTCTCCCGAAATGAAGTGCTTGGTCTACAACTTAGGTTAGAGAGGATAACCTAATCGGGAAAATTCTGTTTGTATTCGTTACATGTGTGTTCCTATAAAACTATTTTCGTTAATCTTGCACACAAGACAGTATAAAAAGTTCTTCTGAACTCTTTCTTTTGTTCTTTACTTTGTTAATCAATCCCCCTGATAGAGAACTCCACACGAACTGGAGATATTTTATTACTTCAAACATAAAGAGGATGCATATGTTGTATGGAGTGAAAGGAACATAAATTCTTAAAAGTAGGTGAATTTTTTTAGATTGACATTGTTTGATCTTATGCAAGCCACATTAAGAAACACAAACTATCTAAAGACTGTATTTAGTCGTATAAATAAAAAAAAATATATTTGCCAGATACACAAATCTCCTTCCAAATAAACCAACTTCAATATGACTACAATTCGTTCCGACTGTACACTATTTGTCCCATTTCGCAGCTTCTTCTTGATGCCATCTAAAACTTTTTCTATTGCATTTATTTTATGTGTTTCTCAAAGTAATTTCCTTAAATTTTTCTAATAAAATCTTTCCTTTTGTTTCCTTTCTACTCCTTTCCTAGGTAAGTCGTTGTTCCTGCGGGGAATGTTAAATGGATTTTTTTGTGTATTTTCTTTATTTGCGACGGTGAGTGTGTTTGTGTGAGGTGATGATGCTGCAGAACCCTGAAATCCCAGCCCTTTATCACTGACTGTCTGCACGTGATGACATCTTGAGATTATCGTGCATGAATGACAGTAAGTACACATTCTCCAGTAGAATGCATACAAGCAGAGTCTTAACTAGAAACTTTACTGAATGAATACGAATGAATGCGAAATTCTATGAATGTAATTTATTGAAATGTCTTTACATGCTAAAGGTTCATTCATAATGATTTCGCATTCACCGTATGTTCTGCGATATCAGATGAATGGAATTGAATTGAATTACATTCAAACTATGCGACTGAACTTGAATGTGAAGTGAAATTGTGAAAAAATAACGATATATTTTGAAGAACTTAAATGTGTTACAGTGTATTGCATCAAAGGTCCCCAAACGAGATGGCCACCGATGCCGACTTGCACAAGATCATTTTGTTCGGCGATGAAGCTCAGTTTTGGTTGAATGGGCACGTTAATAAACAAAAATTATTGCATTTGGAGTAAAGAAAATCCACAAGGCATTCTTGGGATGTCGTTACATCCACATTCCAAAACATAGATTCCAAACATAGAATTTTAATTGCCGCAATTCTCAATTTTTAGCAAAGAGAGGTAAGGGGAATGGAAATGGAAAAAACTTGCTCCTGCTGGCAAATTCCTTTTGTCGTTTTCGTACTTTGTATTTGTGAAAGTCATTTGTATTTGAAAAGTCAAAATTGCCGAAAAAGAACTTCCTTAAGTGAACACAGAAGGCAAGTTCAAAAGGGAATCGTAAAAATTGCCGCAGACATGGTTTCAAAAAATGTTTTCTCCAATCTTCGTGAAAATATGGAATGTTTTTGAATGGTTTTTTCCAGTATTTGACAGAGTGTGACGATTTGGTCGATAGTTAATTTGTTTGCCATGAAGCCACACCGATACGTCTGAAATAGTTCATGGAGTTTGGGCTTTAATCTTCCGCCTCTCCTTAAATATTATTCAGTTCTCGCGATTTTCAATTGTTGCCACATTCTCTGTAGACTTGCTTTCAAGAACCCAATAAGTCCATCTTCAGTTTCGAATTATAATTAAGGTTTTGTCTTCTAGTTTGTGAATCGTTCAGGAGTAACAGAGAATTCTGTTGACAGCAAACGTGTGCCTCGGTAATATGAATCTGGAAGAGATAAAAAGTAATTTACAATATCAGGGAATAGATTGTTCGATGGTATTTGTTGTACCCTTTGTCTGACACTCGTTTACAATCACATCGAGCCCTTATCGCGAAAAAGACGTAAGTGTCAAAAAGAAAATTCTACAGGAGATGGTTTTTTGTGTGGTCAAGCAAAGGGGCGTGTGAATATATTATATATGAATATATATCACTAGTAAGTTGTAATTTTTGTGGAAAAAAAAAAATTTTGTTGAAAAAAAAAATTTTTCTTGAAAAAAAAAATTTTGTTGAAAAAAAAAATTTTTCTTGAAAAAAAAAATTTTGTTGAAAAAAAAAATTTTTGTGGAAAAAAAAATTTTTGTACAAAAAAAAATTGATAAAAAAAATTATTGTTGAAAAAAAAAAATTTGGAAAAAAAAAATTTTGTAACAAAAAAATTTTTGTAAAAAAAAAAATTCTGTTGAAAAAAAAATTTTGTAAAAAAAAAATTTTTTGTAAAAAAAAAAATTTGTAAAAAAAAAATTTTGGAAAAAAAAAATTTGGGGAAATCACAATTTCTGTACAAAAAAAAAATATTATTTTTTTTATTATTATTATTTATAGAAAATTATAGAATGCCTATTTAAATTCCTACGTACTGCGTGACAGAGTCAGTGAATCAGTGTATCAGTGAATCAGTGTCGAGGGTAAATATATATTAAGAAGATTGTAAATATAATTTTTTAAATTTTTGGTCATGTATTGTTGATCTATATTCTTCATACAGTTTTGTTGCTATTAGACAAGTTCGAAATATGTTATTATTTCTATTTTTGCAAAGAATAGATAGAAATAATAAATAATCTCGAACTTGACTAACAGCAACAAAAGTGTATGCCCCGTATTCATAAAAATTTAAAACAGCTTTCTGAAGATAAATTTACGAACATACAAAAAGAATTTTCACACATTTTTCTTAAGAAATGTTTATGAGTACGGGGGTATAATTTTTAGTATTTTGGTTTTACGAGCATTGGACACTATTCTATTGAATTTCATTAAAAATCGAATTTCGAAAAAAATATCACTTACGTCTTTTTCGCAGTTAGGGCTCGATACGTGCATTATCGTGATGCAAAATCTATGAGATTCACATGGGGCCTTTTTGGACGAATTTGCTGTCTCCAATGCCACTCAAGGTTTAGATAATGTTCTTTATTTACCATCTGATGCCTTATTTTTGTTTCAATACTATGGGTGTTTTTTTTTCTTCTCACATATTTTAGAGGCAATCGATCGAAATCTGTAAAATGTCAATTTGTTGTCTACTGAATTAACTACTAAACATTATCTTCCCATTCCTCTGCGACTCTCTAAATGATACCCCCATCTCATTATAAAGCGATTTGAAAGTCAGCACTTTTAGGTCCTTGCTAATAAATGTTTATGTTTCACATTTCTTCTAATGTCCTTGGCAGACCTCTGCGAATTTCATGCAAACTATGGCCGCTTCTTTGTTTCCATTTCATTGTACTTCATTAATTATCAATTCAATTAACTAATTAGCACCTTTTGTATCGCATTCATGGCATCCATGAAGGCCGGGACTGGCCCTGGAATTGTGCCACTGCGTTCTCCTGCAAAACAATAAATTAAAGGAGTAGTTCTTAAGCCTTAATGCCTTCAGTTATATTGTACAACGCCAACTGATAGAATATAATTTAATTCAGTTTTCTGAGAAAACACAAGCATTAGCTGGGTACTGAGATAACGATGAAGATGATGACGACGTTGGCGATGATAGCGGAGGCGGAAGGCGAGATAATTTGAAGACATTACATTTTCAGACATTTTAACATCCGAAGGCTATGCCACCACAGACCATAGAGTCAGTCTAACACAGGATAATAATGCGTTTTGTTATTTTTTTGTTTTTTTTTTCATTCGATGTGATGAGAAAAATAACCAAAGACGAACTTTGTGTAAACCGAACATAGTACAGAACAGGAAACAGGCAAGGGAAGGTATGCCAAGAGGACTTGGAGGATTCAAACCAAGGAGCGATTATAACACCGTGTTACACACATTCTGCCCTATGAACCAAATTTACTTTTTCGGAAAGGGGATAAAAAAAAATACACGCGGATCGGCGATTTTCATGTACACGTCAGCATTTTTTTTCTTTAAGATTGAAGTATGAAGCTCGTAGTGGCCTGTGTGAAAGCCTTGGGACGATTTTTAACCCTTTTTCAGTGATCCAATCGAGCTGATTTTTTGCAGGCAGACTCGTGGAAATGTCTGTATCACGTCAAATTTTTTTAAAAAATAAATTTTTATCAATTCTCAGATTTTCCCCAATTTTTATTATTTTTGAAAAAAAAATATTTTTTTCACTTTTCTAAGCATAACTTGAAGAGACTCCAAATTTTTAAACTAAATAAGCGTTACGAAAAAAAATGTTTTTTTAACTGAAACATTAAAAAAACGATAACCATTTAAAAAAAAAATTATGAAAATCTGAGAATTGATAAAAATCTATTTTTTAAAAAATTTGACTTGATACAGACATTTCCACGATTCTGCCTGCCAAAAATCAGCTCGATTCACTGAAAAGGGGTTAAAAATCGGTCCAAAGGCTTTCACACAGGCCACTACGAGCTTCATACCTCAAACTTAAAAAAAAATTTTGACGTGTACATGAAAATCGCCAATACACGTGTATTTTTATTTTTTCCCCTCTTTCCGAATATGTGCATTTGGTTCATAGGACAGAAAAAAATCTGGCCTAGACTTCAGCCTAGTTATCAGCTACTTATTTCATATCAGTAAATAAATAATTTCCATTTTGGATATGGAAAAAAGAAACAGGAAGAAGTTGGTGTGGAAAAGAACATTAGATTAGACCTTCACCAATAAGAAATCCTGTTATCCAGAGGCCAAATTAACACACTATACCAAACAACACGGCCTGAACTTGGCATCGCTTAGTTTTCCTTGGCATCCACTTAGGACAGCTGCATTTTTTTTTTCAAATTTTCCCCCGGAATGCCTTCCCCAAGTGATGTGTGTTCTATACGGGGAATGTCATCATCAGCATTAGTAGCAACATCAGAGCACGCATAGAAACAGTTTCTGTTTTGTTTTGTATGCTAAGCTTGTTACTTAACTTTACTTTGTACGCATTTTTAATTGTATTGCCTGCCACAATGTTCGTTTGTATTGTTGCATAATGTATCAGTGTCAATGTGTTTGTGGGTTTCCGTTTCCTTCACACACGCACTCACTCACATGTCTCTGTGGTTTTATAAGGATGTTTGTGTGTTGGGGGGGGGTTGACAGTTTCTGCTGCTTCTTGTACTAGTGTAATGTCAGTGATTATGTGAAGATTGCGTCTTGCTTTGTTCTCTAAACTGTAAGTAAATTCTGAGCATTTCTCCCCCACCCCCCCCCCCCCCCCCCATTGTCGTCGTTCTTTTGTCCCACACTGGTGGGTGAAGTGAATTTTCTCAGGAAAAGCCTGGGCTTGCGAACAATACTCGCAAGAGAATAAACAAGTGAAACGAATCTACGACATTTGAATACAGATTATACGTTCGTGCTGTTTTCTATGTTTATAAATAATGATGAACTAAAGGGGGGAAATGCAATAACAAAGAGTCCAACGAAATGGCATGAGCATATGAATATTTAACAGAAAACAATCAAGTCATCTTAGTTTTGACAAGGTTTTCATCTCGCCCACAGGCAGCGTATAAGCAATATTAATTTGCCTGCCCGGGTGGGCGTATGAGTAATCGGAATTCAATTAGATATTTTGTTGTGCACACAATTCAAGATAAACCTCAACGGCCGTTACCTTGTAAATTGCAAGCAATTAATATGCCTGCAATTTGGATGATAATTCAATTTTGCTGAATTCAATTAAACATGCTCAGTTTAAATGGAATGTTGGTAGACAAACCAATTGTCCAGAAAATATCATGCCAGACAACAACAACGATGAGTTCCTGTTTTAAAATGTCTTGTAGCACAAAGCACTTGATACATGCTTCGACCGCCTTTAACTTTAACTTTCTACAGAATATAATGAGCGAAATTATGAGATGGAAATAGTGCTAATTGGTGCTAATTTAGAAAAACTGGCCCATAAAAACTAATAGCGCTAATTAATTCTTTCTAACAAGCCGACTCGTTACAGAAATCTAATAAAACTCAGGGAAGTCCACTTGGGGATAAATAAAATAAGGCAGGGCCGATAGAAAATTCTATATTTATACTCGAGCGAAGTAAAGAATATTCACCTCCGAATTCAGAAACACGTATAACAACTTTATAAATGTTGTTAAGAAAAATGTATGAAAATTGTCTGGACTTATGTAACAAAAAACAGACCAATTAAAAATTTTAAAAAATATTTATCCGTTACTAGAAAAGAAATAATATAACAAAAAACAGACCGATTAAAAATTTTAAAAAATATTTATCCGTTACTAGAAAAGAAATAATGGTTTATTTTTTTATTTATTATCAATTAAAATACAATGTAAATTTATATTGTAATTTTGGGGCGAAGGGTAAACCGGGTGACACAGTCGATTTGGCTAGAATTTTGCAATGACAGACCAAAGCCTCTGGTAAGCATCAAACCCACAACCCCTTAGCTCATAGGCATGCACGCTACCAACTACCGTGGCGCTTATGGGATCGGAATTGCTGCCAGAGAAATTTTCCCAATCAATGAAACGCCACTCAGAATACATCCAGACTTCTTCACACAGAACTATGTCAGTAGATGGAGAACAAAGACACGGGTGTTCACATCAACATCAGGGCTCTACAGTAGGGTGGAGTGAAATTCAAAAAAAAAAAGTTAACTTCGGAAAGAGATGTAGTCTGGGGTCCTAATGAGGGGAAAAATAAAGAAAAAAATTTTAAAAATTTTTTAGGGGTCGCGCCACTCCCTCGAAATTTGGAAATTATCGCTATTTTGGCGTTAATTTTAGAAAAATCCTAAAAAGTTTTATGTCAATAAATGTTTGCAATAGCGTAAACAATGAAATAAGGGCATGAAAAAATTTAAAAAAAATTTTCTCATTGTTCAAAAATTGCAAAAAGTAAAATAAGTCAAATCGCCCCTTCTTCAGAAAATTGACTGAACAATGAAATCGCCACCAAAGCTACAAATATTAGTCGATTATCCTCATATTTGCCTCAAATACTTTTGTTTGGGCACTGAACAAGCTCAAACTTTTAAATTTCGAATAAGTTAAGTCGTTAATTTTTAGGATTTTTCTAAAATCAACGCCAAAATAGCGATAATTTCCAAATTTCGAGGGAGTGGCGCGACCCCTAAAATTTTTTTAAAATTTTTTTCTTTATTTTTCCCCTCATTAGGGCCCCAGACTACATCTCTTTCCGAGGTTAACTTTTTCAAATTAAAAAAAAAGCATGTTTTCACTCCACCCTACTCTACAGCCTTTCCCATTGACTGTAACATCATGGCCGGCATCATATTCAAATTTATATTATTTTTAAAATTTTTAAATAAATACATTTTTATTTTATTGTGGAATTTAAAAAATTTGATCTTATAACATAAAAAATATTTCAACTAAAAACAATTGAGATGTTGGTAATTTTGTTTGTATTTAATACAGGGTTCTCCAACAAGAGGTGTTATTTTGAATCATCCGGTATTTCGGTAGCTGTCACTTTTAAAGCTTTTATTCTTTGACATTTGACAAATAGAAACTACGCCACTACTAGAAATGGAACGATACACGCTTCAACAACGCATTGGTATTATTAAAATTCACCACCAAAATGGTGAAAATCTTGCAGTCACAGTTGGCAAAACTAAAGTATTTTTGGGTCGACGTGAAGCAAAATTTGGTATTTTCTGTGAATACCAAAATAACACCTCTTGTTGGATAAACCTGTATTAAAAAATCCGGGATCCCAAAATATTTCATGGTCTCGAATAATTCCCAATACGTCACTGGGTTCCGTTTTTTTTTTTAAGTTTAAAATCCCGGGAGTTACAAAAGTTAATGCCGTTTGGCATCCCTAATCGCAACTGAGCGGATGAATGTATTATTATTATTACTGAAATAATTGGTTAAATTATTGAATAAATTGAGCGACGGAAAAATTAAAAATGAGTTAACATTTGCTAAATTTCAGAGCATATCGTATGAGTAAAAGTAACTGCTAAGCAAAGCTGTTAAATTTCGATTTCGATTAGTAAGCAATTAGATTGATTTTAAACAGAATTATATTGAGTATATAATCCTCTATTAAACAATTTGTGATAAATAACTGATTACAATTGCAAATAATCCAAAAGTAATTACGATTACTTCAAACTATTATATAATAATCAAAAAGAATCACAGCAAACGCGATTTGCACGTATGCATGATGACATGATCGTTACAAGACATGACGAACATTTGCATCACTCTATTTTTTAATGACATTATTCAGGATTACTTTCGATTACTTAACAGATATGCTTCTAAGGCGTAGAAATTAGGTAAACTGTGAATTACCCACCATTCCATGAATTTTTCGGCCCTCCTTGTAAGACGTTTCAGTATGAGTATCAATGGTATCTAAAAATATTTTAAACCTAAATATGTGAAATAATTTAAAAGTTCTCTACAACTGTTTGCATTTGTATTGGCATGTAAGGAATAGTACATGCCAATACACTTGCACACACACACACACATTGAAAACATTTTTATCTTTTTAGCATTCCTTAAATGCTAACCACTGCATTTGGTTATCGGGTACATTGGCAACTTTGTCCGAATATCGAAATGCGGCCGACACTGATGCCCTGTGGCCATCGACAACTTTGTATGGCCAGCGGAGTGTGTGTGTCTGGATGTGGATCAAACTCCGTTTGATTCATCAATCAAAATTGACATGGTCATGTAAACATCCTGATCAAGCACTTTTTGAGTCGTGCCAACTCAAGGCACTTTTTTTTCCTCTGGGCAACCGTTCATCGGTCCATTCATCACATTCAATTTTATAGTAGAATGTTAACCAACAAAAGCATGTGAGTTTGGGAAAATATGGGCAAATAGAAATGTTAATAGTGCAGCTAAAGATTTAAATTTTAAGTATTGAAATTTAGGGCAAATTAATTTTGGAGATTTTACCTTAAAATCTACGAAATGTATTTGCCTTCAATTACGTTCTTCAAATATGTTATTGAAATTGTTTGTTGGCAGCCAATTCCAAACAAATTGTTTTTGTTGTCCTTGCCTGTACTTATGTACGCATATACAAATAAATATTTATTTATGTGTGTACAGATGTGGTATTCTGACGTATATATACAATTATTCTAATGAACACTAAACCATATATTCGGTTGCTGTTAGTCGAGGGCTGTACCACCTGAGCACTTTAATAACACTATGCAACAGCTATTTGGTCAAATTTAATGTTGTATTTTGGAGTCTGACTTCAGTGTTAATTTGCATTATTTTTAACGAGATGCGCTACTGCAAAGCTTGACAATCCAGCAACAGAAATGATCCATCCTGGAAATACAGGATTTTCCAATAAGAGGTGTTATTTTGGTATTTGGAGATAAATGATCGGATGTTTATTTCAATACAGTTCTTGTATTAACTGAACTTTATATGTTCTCGCTAGAGTCTTTATTCTGGTACTTTGGGTTGGCATGACACCCAGGTTTTTTGTAACCTACAGAGAACGGACCTTTGGCTCTGAAAGACTGTGAAATTCCAAATAAGCCATTTTTCCGATAGAACATTGACAACTATGATGATCTTCATCAGAGAACATGCACGGAGAGCATTTTTGCAAAGTCAATTAAATAAATCGCGAATAAAGACATGAAAAAAAAACAAATGATAACTGGCAAATATCTCCACGAAATCCGTTGACACTGAAGAGTGCAACCCATTTTTTTTTTCTTTTTTTTTTAGACCCTAAAATGTATCAGCCCCATCACATCTCTGATATCCATTTGTACGATTGTATCCCATAAATAGAGGAATTCTCATAAACATTCATTACATTTTCAAATATTTGTTTGTATAAATAAAAATTTTTAGGGAAAACACACACTTACGCACACATTGAATTTACATTTAATTTACGCCATCTGCAATTTTCATCAGAGACACATGAATAAAATTTGAACATTCGAAATTGCTCTGCGTTTGAATGGAATTTCGTTGTTCACAAAACTGCTGCCGAAGGGTTAAACTGGCCACAAATAACACTAGTCAACAGTCAAAATGTACTCGGGATGCGATAATTTTTTCTGTGTAGATAACCTGACATGAGCTCGAAAAACGCAATAAAAAAAATTTTTTTCGTTTGGTTTTTGTTTTATTTTATTTTTTAAATTTTAAAAAAATTTTTTTGGTTAATTTGTTTCGTCCGGCATAACTCGGGAACCACTAGCCCGATTTAATTGAATTAAATTTTAAAAAATGAAAAAAAATGTCAAATCTTATTACTTTTACGTAAAGTCACATAACCTATGAGCAAAATGAGACAAAGATCATGAAAATCGATGCACGCGTTTCGCTTTTATTCGCAATTGAGTAAAGGTATGAATTTCAAAAATTTGCTCGACATATGCACAACTTTGTCTATGGTAAGGTTTTTTCTTTTTTATTACAAAAAAAATTAAAATTTGTTGGGTGACAAAAATATATGACTTTTTTTGATTTTTGAAATTCATACCTTTACTCAATTGCGAATAAAAGCGAAACGCGTGCATCGATATTCATGATCTTTGTCTCATTTTGCTCATAGGTTATGTGACTTTACGTAAAAGTAATAAGATTTGAATTTTTTTTTCATTTTGGATTTTTTATGGATTTTTTAAAAAAAAAATTTAAATCTTTAGGCAAAAAATAAGTTTTTTCCTTTATATATTCATTTTTAACTTGGAAACTGTTGCTTGTATAGGAATACAATATATGAATGATTAAGGGAATTGTAATTTTAAATTTTTTAAAATTTAATTCAATTAAATCGGGCTAGTGGTTCCCGAGTTATGCCGGACGAAACAAATTAACCAAAAATTTTTTTTAAAATTAAAAAAAAAAAAAAAAAACAAAAACCAAACGAAAAAAAAAAATTTTATTGCGTTTTTCGAGCTCATGTCAAGGTTATCTATACAGAAAAAATTATCGCATCCGGAGTACATGAAATTTTTTTCATTTTGTTGAGTGGTGTAATTACACAACATTGGCAGTGCGAATATTTCTAACGTATGCGTGGTTGCAATATTTCCAAATTTTTTTTTTTTTTTTTTTTTAATTTGTTTTGCAAAATGTTTGAATTGTTAATTAAAGAATAACAATAAGGCCCAGTATGGCAAATGTGCGTTTAGAATTAAGGGACGGCTATGAATGGTGAATCACTCTTAAACTGTTGCACATAATTGTTGTTTAACTCTTTATCTGAAATGATGATAATGGATAACGGAGGGAGGGTAAGAACATTTGTAAACGCTGTGGTAAAATGTAATTTACCGCAACATTAAACTTATGGTCATAGTTCAGTGCAAATTCGTAAATATTAAGCTTCACATCCAAACAACTTAACAACATGTCAATTCTCTTAGATAAGCTTTAATATATTTTATTTTTTTTCGCCATCACTTTCGGAGAATCAGGTCGACTTCTTGATAGTTTTTTTTTTCCATTAAACCCAAACAAACATATTTTTCTCGCGAATGTACACTTTCATCTTCAATCTTATTCTCCACCACGATTTTTCCATTAGAGCCATTATCACTTTAGTGCAGTTTGACACAACTGTCACTTGTTTTTTTTTTTCTTTTTCAATTTCTACCTCCAGCCTATGTACGAACATAAAAGCCATCACAATATCACAACAACAGACAGCCACAGAATAATATCACACATACCTCAAACCATCACTTAAAATGAAGTAGCGAGAATGTTCCATTTCAGTTGGGTTGTGGTCATCACATCTCTGTTCGATATAATCATGTGTCCAAATTGAGGTCATCACTGAACAAATCATGGAATCTTGTGAAGCCGACAACGGAAAATGCCAACATGTGGTAGCCGAAATTTAAAAGTGTGGTCATCAATTAGCAGCGGTGAAATTGCCATTGAAATCAATGAAAGTTGGAAAATATTTCGAGTGTATCAGAAGAATTGTATTCAGAAAATATAAATGTGTTTGCCTATCAGCCTATCAGCAAGTTGTGGGTTCGATTCCCACTAAAGGTTTTGATGTGTCGCTGCAAAAATCTAACCGGCACAATTTTTGATCGAAAAAAAATAAAAAATAAAAAATAAAAAATAAAAAATAAAAAATAAAAAATAAAAAATAAAAAATAAAAAATAAAAAATAAAAAATAAAAAAAAAAAAATAAAAAATAAATATTGTTCTAGAGTTTCCCGCCCGGGAATACCGGTCATTTTCCATTTCCGGTTTCCCGGGAAATTCATCCGGGACATTTTTTTTTCTCTTTCTGCATTTGTGACATTAGTTAAAGGTTTAGTCAGTTGAATTGAATCGTAGCGACTTACCAGAATATTCCATTTATAAGTGTTTCGTCACCTACGATTCCCCTTTTCTAAAAAATTTGACGTGATACAGACATTTCCACGAGTCTGCCTGCAAAAAAACAGCTCGATTGGTTGAAAAAAGCTTTCAAATCGGTCCAAAGGCTTTCACACAGGCCACTATGAGCTTCATACTTCAAACTTAAAAAAAAAATTCTGACGTGTACATGAAAATCGCCGATACACGTGTATTTTTATTTTTTTCCCTCTTTCCGAATATGTGCATTTGGTTCATAGGACAGAAAAAAATCTATTTTTTGTAACACGGTGAAGATTGCGAGGAAGAAATAAATAAATAAATATAAAACATCAACAATAATAAAACTTCAAATAATAAAACTAACTTTTACAAAAATTATTTACAACTTTTTTTTTTACAAAAATTATTTATCAGACAATTATTGGATCCCTTTTTTCTTTATTTTTCTTTCGCTAGGACTGCATCTAGAATGAAGGCAATAGCATATTTTTTAGTGTTGACTCTACAAAAAATATTTGGCAAATAAGATTGGGCAAGAGGTTGGTTGACAAGTTGTTGCGTGTGAGCAAAACGACCAATTTAGTAGTTCAATTCAGTTGTACAGCCAACGTGTGAGGGCCACATAAGGATTTATGAACTCGAACTGCAGGCGAAATGGAATAACCAAATCGTTTTTGTAAAGTACTCGGTAGTATTTGTACACTTCATTCATTACTACAAATATTAGCACAAACAAGCTGGTCATAAATTACATGTTGGTAGAGTGTAGGGTTAATATTTCATTTCATATTCTAAACTGTGTCATCACAGCAACATCTCATAATTCTTCATTAACCTCAATTCTGTCAATAAGGAAGAAAAAAAATAAAATGAAAAAACCCAACACGTTAATACACATGTATGTGTGGATATTAGGGAATATCATGCAATAAAACGTATTTTCCGTTTGTTGTGGAGGGATTAAACTGAAGGAGGCAGGAGTGGGAATTACAATTAAATTTTTTCTTCTTCATTTTTTTTTTATAAAAGATCTTACATCTTACAATTAACATGCGGTATAGCTCCTTAAAGTATATGAAGTATTTTCGATTTCATTCACAATTTAGTGAAGGCATCTTCTGGAGGCTCCCACACACATTTTCGGTTAAAAACAAATAAAAATTTTGTGTTTTTTTCGGAAAACTTGAGATAAAATTATAGAAAAAATAAACATAATCGGAGGGCCTGACAAAAAAACATCTACAAAGAATTTACAACAACTAAATTTTCTTTGTTGCTTAGCGTAATTGAATTGAATTTGAAAACATTTCTCATGTTTCCATTTCGAAAGAAAATATTATTTTTTTTTTTGTAATTTAAATACAACAATCTTCACAATTTTTTTTAGAATTCCAACTGTAATATTTTTATATTTTCTTTAGTAATAATTTATTGTCGATACGCCCTAATAAACACATCACAACACATACATAGTAACCACGACAACATTGTTGTACGTGTATGTGTGACGCATTCAATGTTTCATTACCTGTATACCACACTCACACACACACACGCAGACAGACACCGACTGACAGTCGATGTAATTTAATTTTTCCACGTGACAACCGCATAAAATGGTATCTGTGTGTTTGTGTGTGTGTATTCCACACAATCTATATGTGTGCATGTAAAAGTGCATATGTGTGGCTATGTTGTTGTTATATTTGCCGGAGCTGTCGTTGAAAGCCTTATAGAGACATTAAATTTAATCGACAACAGTCAACAGCAATTAACACAATACTAATACATTAATACATACACTCGCACACCTACACTGACACGGTAAAGCGCCAGCAGAGACCCACACACCCAACATGCGCTTAATTGTTGATATTTACACCGCAGAAGTGGGGGGGGGGGAGTTTTGTTGTTCGAAACTGAATCCTTGCACTGAAAGTGCTTGAATATAAATTCCACTTCCGTTGTGCCATCCAATCTTCCAAAGATTAAACATTCGATACAGCCTCCTTTACCACTGTGCTTCGTAGCAGTGATTTCGTTGCCCTAAAAATCACTGTTCCTCAGAGTGGTTGTTATGTTATTTAATTTGTGTTATTTCCGTTTCCATGCAATTCAATAAACGTTGTGGCTTAACGAACCGAAAAATTACACACAATCTTAAGAAATTAAACCAAAAGTAAACATTAGGCAAAAAGTAAACTTAATTAAGAAAATTAACAAGAATCTCTGCATATGAAGGATGCAAGTACAGAACATCTCAGGAATGTGGACAAGTGTGGTTTGCCTATGGAAATATTCACCGCAGTATTTTGCTGTACAAAATACACGACAATACTTTCGTATGTGTGTTGGTGGTTTTTAGTTTTAACATGGGATATGTATATAAAATATACTGAATAGAGTGGGCGGAATGGCAACACCAACAACGGTGGTTTTACAAAAATCTCAAGATTTATTATGTTCGAGAAGAAATGAGGAAAAAAAGATAAAAGAAAAAAGAAAAAAAAAAGAAAAGTCGAAAATTCGGCTTGGTCGAATCTTATATACCCACAATTTTCGACAGAGTTCCACTATGCCATTGACAGCTCAGGGGGAGATATACAGCCGTGAGAAAATTTAATGTCAATATAAGCTAATAAGCCAGCCCACTCCGATCCCATATCGTAGGAAAAATCTTTAAAATACCTGAATTTTTTATATTCGTGAGAGAAATTCATTCAATTTTGATATCCATTTTTTAAGGCCACTAGTCTCGGCCATGTGTGATGTGACAAAATACCACTAAATTATTTTTGACGCCCACATTTATATTCCTTAACAGAAAGGTAATTTCCTTGTTTTTTTTAATACGATTTCTAGGAAGTCCTGACGTCGAACTTGAACACATTAAAAAAAATCTATATTCGGAGCTATATATCTTTCAATTAATATGAGATATATTTCTAAAAAAAAAAATTTCTATTTTATTCACAATTTAGTGAATGCATCCAAAAATTCTAAATTCGAAGCTATATATCTTTCAATTAAAATGAGACATATTTCTTTAAAAAAAAACTTTCTATTTTATTCATGACGCAACAAAATAAAAAATTACCCCAAAAAAATACAAAAAAAATATTTAAATATGAATATGAAAATGAAAATTTCCCCAAAAATTTTGAAGAATCCCCCAAACAATTTATGAAAAATTACCGAATGCCAAATCCTCCAAATATTATGAAAAATGGCCAAAAAAAAAACACAATAACTTTTCTTAATTTAAAAAAAGTTTATTTTTAAACAAAAAAAGAATCAGAAGTATGAACAAATTTTACTTCTACATTTATAAAAGATTTTCCAACAAGAGGTGTCATTTTGAAACACCCGGTATTTCGGTAGCTGTCACTTTTGAAGCTTTTATTCTTAGACATTTGACAAGTAGACACTACGTTCGCTACAAAATTTGTTCTGGGTCGTCGTGAAGCATCTCGTCGGACCGCAATACAGAAATTGGTGGAAAAATTCGAGCTGTTGGTACAAGTTAGTGATATGAAGTGTAAATCCGTGCATGTCGCTCAAGAAAAACTGAGAATATTGCTGCTGTAGCCCAAAGTGTTGAATAAAATCCAGGTTGGTCCATTCCTCGTCATTCATTGGAATTGGGCATTCCACAAAAGTCATTACCCCGTATTTTGCATAAATGCTTGGGTCTTAAAGTTTATAAAGTTTAGTTAACAGAAGAACTCAAGGCGGCCGATCATCAACAACGTAGTGTCTTTGCTGATTGGGTCCTTGAAATGCATGAAAATGACCCGGAATTCCATCGAAAAATCATCTTGACTGATGAGGACCATTTCCTACCTCGGTGGCTACGTCAACAAGCAAAATTGTCGCATCTGGTGATCGGAAAACGCAAGAGTTATTGTTGAGGAACCTCTCCATAATCAACGTGTGACTGCGGTTTATATTCCGTCCGTGTCATTGGACCTTACTTCTTCAAAAATAAGGTAATATCAACAGTTACGGTGAATGGATTGCGCCATCGAGAGATGATTAATGATTTTTTTATGGTCGGAGTTGGATGATATTGATCTGGACAACGTTTAATTTCCACAAGACGGCGCTACGTGCCAAACACGCAACGCAACCATTGCTCTTCTACGGGAAAAGTTTCTGGACCGTGTTATCTGTCAAAGATGTGATCACGAGATCTTGTGATTTAACACCTTGCGACTTCTTCCTTTGGGGCCACGTCATAGATAAGGTCTACGCCAACAGCCCAGCTTCGTTTCAAGACCTTAAAGATAGAATTCGTGAGGCTATCGAGGACATAAGGCAGCCGCTTTTCTATTTGGTTATAGAAAATTTCATAAAAAGGATTAGGTCCTGTAAGCGTGGTCGTGGTGGCCATTTGGCTAATGTTGTTCTTCACTATTAACGGCCTACCTTCCTATTTATTACGAAATAAACATCCGATCGTTTATCTCAAAAAATTAAATTTTTCTTTGAATACCAAAATAACACCTCTTGTTTGAAAACCCTGTATTATAAAAAATCCAAAAAAAAACAATATTAGGTTTTCTAAATTTACAAAAAAAAAAATTATTTTCTCACACAAAAAAAAGAATCAGAAATATGAGAAACATGTGACTTTTACATTTAAACATTAATATTACTCATATGTACTTAACATTCACACATAAAGTGTCAAATTATCTTCAACGTCTTCCCGGCAATATGGACATTTCATTTTATCCCTTTTGGCTACAATGGCTCCGTGGCCAGTGGCACCACCAAAATTTGCACACTAAAACATATTAACATAAGCAAAAGATGATCGACGATAATCTTGAGCAGGTATGAGAAAGCAGTACAAAAAACTTCATACAAAAACATATTTCAACATATTTGGTTTAAAATAACTTACATGTCATAAATTAGCAGGCAAAGGTCGACTTTTCGATCTTTTGACTTTTCCATAAACTGTATCATACATTTTTCAATACATTTCATTGAAACTAAAAATGTCGAAAAAAAAGTCGTCAATATCGATTTTCTCGACTTTTTCGTAATAATTTTTCACGATTAATTGACTTTTCGTGAGTCGACTTATACAAGCCTATCATTAATAACTTATATGACTCCTTAGACCATTAAACATTTCGTAAATGCTGCCAACTTTACGAACAAGAGAGTAATCTGTAAGCCAGGTAAAACTTCTCTAGAAAACCATTAGCAGTAGGTCCTGGTCAGCGAGTATGCAGATTATATCGTGTACAAATAATTGATTCGAGACAAATTCCCTGTATGTTCCGTTAAGGAATATTAAGGGAATTAATTAAGTAAGTCATTTCAAATCAATAAATTTCACAGCATTTTCAGCAATATACTGTTTTTTCTTGTTTTCACTTCTGTTTGTGACTTGACAGTAATCAGTGTAAGCAATTCCGTTAAAAAAAATTATATTTATTCGATTTTTTTTATAGTAAATTTCGGATTGCATTCGGCAAATATTCAAATTCAGCATTCTGAAACGTCTGTAAATTATCCATATGAGGAAATATTCGCTAAAGCTTTTATTAAGACCAACAAATAGATAACAACCTCGCCCTAAATGCTTTAGCCGATGTAACAATCATTTAATTTGGAACGGCTGTTAAAAGCTGGGGAAAGCTTTTACCTAAGGAAAGCTTTTACTTGGCAAGCTTCATACAATTTTGGGAATCGTCAATTAGGAATGCTGGAAAAGTAGTATATTTATTTTTACAAGATTGTGAACAATCCATGTCGACAACCTTAACCGAAAGCTTTCTCACATCAAACCAGAAAGCTTCTGGTTTTCAATACCGTAAAAGCTCTCACGCTCGGGAGTCTCCAAAAACACCCACCCACAGCTTTTCTTTGTGATTCGCCTCAAACAGCGTGTGCAGAAAAAAATACGCTTCCTAGAACACCTTGTGTTTGGACTGTTGTCAGACGTTTAGAGCTTTTTCTTGCTATTATGACGGCTGGTGTTGTTGCCATTTGATGTGGCCATGGCGCACTGTTGGTGTTCGTCTGGCTGTCAACAGACTCCAAAACAACAACAAAAAACGAAAGACAACATTAGTCAATTGTCTACCATCAAAGCGCTTACAACGTGTGCACGGATGAAAATGAAAAACGCGTAAATTCCAAAAAACCAACCCAAACAAAAAAAAAAGAGATAAAAAACCCCAAACAACAAATGACGGATCATAAAACGTCAATGGTGTTGATGTTGTTATTGTGAAACTTGGCCGGAAATTAAAGTAATTGGCGCGCAATATTTTCAGTTTTTTACTCGATTTATTTTCTTTTTTAACAAAAAGAGCAATAACACGACATAAATTATAAACAAAATTAACGTATTGTTGGTGTGGTTTGATGTGCCTTTTTACTGCCAACAGCTGTTGTTGCGGTTTATCACCTTGCACACAGCAAACAAAAAAAAAGTCAAGGAGAAAATAACAAAACGTACAATAGAATATTCATAAAAAAAATAGAAGAAAAAGTTTATTAAAAAAAAAAGTACAAACAGTGACTTATTGGAAATAAATTGTCTCTTCCTGTGTTAAAGGAAGTCACTCCTTGTTTGTTTCCGTCTTTGTGTGTGTGTGTGTTTTTTTTTTCTACACCGCAATTGAAATACGTCAGTGGGAAAATATATTTTTTTTTTGTTTGTGTGTGTGTTTGTTTTGAGTTTCATCTTCCGTTTGTTGGGTTGTAAAGGGTAATCTAATGGGAGCGCCAGCGATTTCGAGTTCTGTGAGTTCCTGAAATACCGATTCACCTATTAGGTTTTGAATGGTTTATGTGATGATTTAATGAAAGACAATGCCAAAGTAGTGCTCCCATTTGAAAGACATTTAAAAAGTATTTAAGTTCTGCCAAATTAATCCTAAGACGAGTATAATCCAAATTGCAAATTAACGTTCAAAACAATTGCCAAACAACTTCCGAAACAATTGACCTCATAAGTTTTGGTTAGCAAAGTATTTGAAAAATGTCTTCTTTGTTGCCAACTTTGAAATAGAGATAGCGTTTCAGACCACTGTGTCACATTATGTTATCTCGTTTCTAAAACTGGCGTTAGTTGTTCTTTGGCCCACATATACATTAGCGAGGTTGTGGGCTTTTACCGTAGACATCTCTAGGCTATGGATCCTAGGCATCAGTGAAATGTGCCACACTAGGATTATTGTAAAGAATTTAAAAAAAATATATGTATTTAGTACCGGTAAAATTAAGTCGATACGTTAATAGTTTGTTATTTGGTTTTTAAAAAGTTATTTTTCTAAATATGGGAAATTTTACTACAAAAAGTTATTTTGTCTAAATATGGGAAACTTTACCAATACTGACAAACCGATAATGCCAACGATGCCAAATCTCAAGGCGAATCACAATTTTGAGTATCGCACCATAAATCGTCGTGATACAGGCAGCATCGTCACATGCTACGATGGTGGACGATAAAAAAACGCAGCTTCAACGAAATCCACCTCATAGTGATAATCAGAATGCCAACTAACTGAAAATATCCCAGCGAAGCATCCGACACGTATTCGAAAATGAGCTCAAGCTAAATAGAGATGGCATTTCACGCCACTGTGCCTTAGTCCCAATTTATACGATGACTTTTTGGCTTGATTTTTTTTTTAATTCACTTTTGGATTTGTTTTCAAAAGTCATATGATTTTATACGTGGACTTAGTACTCTTACTTACTTATTTCCCTTAACATTCCATGCAGGAATAGACAGGGAACTTCTCTCGAATCAATGAGCTGTGTACGATTTGTATACTCACTGACCTGGACCTATTACTTAAAGTGGGCTCCGAACGGCTAATGCTTTTCTAGAGAAGTTGTACATGACTTAGAGATTGCTCTCTTACTCGCAAAAGTCGCCGACATTTACGAGTTGGAAACTGCCGCTGAAAAATGTTTGATGGTCTTACCCGGTTTTGAACTCGGGTTCTTCGGTGTGATAGTCGCACACACTAGCTACCATACCACGGCCGTTCCGGACTAAATTTTATTTATTAGACGAATCTTGTTGATTCGCATGGAGCAATAACACAGGGTCCGCCAAATAACTTTTTTTTGAAAATTCTTTAAAAAATAACCACTGGATATTTTCTCAAATTTCTTTTTTTTTGAAAGTACAATCCTTCCGGTTAATAATGGAAAATAATTTCATTGAAAAGGCTGCCTCGACTGGCCATGCAGTAGCCAAACGACATCAGCTCTGCGGCTGATAATGCGGTCTTGAAAAACAGGCCGTAAAACCTCGAGTGTAGCTTCGGCTGTGTGGCACGTGGCGCCGTCCTGTTGAAAGCAAATGTTGCCCATATTCTCCTCTTAAATTTTTGTAAACAAAAATTCGTTCAACATGACCCGATAACGAAAACGAAATAAGCACTAGTTGAAAAAAAAACGTTAGATTGCGGACCATTTAGAAGGTAGGCGCAATTTCCCTAAAACTCAGATACAACCGTGGGTATTTCGATTGTCAAATTCAGATATATGAATGGCAGACTGTCATCGTATAAATCGGGTCTTATGAGTTTCAAAAGGGACATGATAACCGCAAAAAAGAAAAGTTACGCTTGAAAGAGCAAAGGAGTCGTTATTTCCCATTCGTTACTTATAGTTCATAAATTCTTAAATTCATCGTGTATTTCGTAAGTATTTCTCCTGGAAATTTCTTTCGCAATAAATTTATTGTTTCGTTGGCTGATGGTCGAACGATGGCTTCAACTCTGACACCATGAAGAAAGTAAACTTTGCTAAAAAAAAGGCGCATTTGGTTCTAAGCGGACAAAAATATTGTTAGATTTGCGAGTGTAATCGTCCTTATCGGAAGTCCCTTCAGAGTCTCCTTTACGAGATAACGGGACGTGTCAAATTTAAACAAATACTGACATTTTTTTTGATATTCTTGCTAGGACACGAACCTGGCCTTGTTGTGAAACAGTTGCACACATTACCTAACACACAATGACCTCTTAAGAATGTCCCATATTTACCCTCGTATCCATAAAATATTTATTTCTCCTGGAAATTTCTTATAAATTTATATTTATACCACGGTTACAATTTCTGCGTCTAATATTAAAATTTAAAATAATTTTCCCACATACAACGGAGGTTTGTGTCATTCTCCGAAAATATAAAGTTAATCTTAGAAATATTTTTCATACGATTAAATAAAAAATAAATAATAAAATAAAGCACCTATTGCAATAACCCTTTGGCAAAGAAATTTTTCTGGAAATTGTTGTTGTTCTTTACAATGTCTTTGCCTGTGTGCGTGTGTCTGTCAATGTGTGCATTACATAAATTCCAATTAGACATTAGCAAAAACAAAATCGCCAATACTCGTTCTAGGCAAAAAAAAAAAGAAACAACGAAACACAGGGGGAGAGTGAGTAAAAAGTTTATTTAGACATACATCACATCATCCGTCATTCAATGGATACCGTATTTAGCCAAACAGCGACAGATGCCGTCGCTTCGTCGCTTTGCCTTTGCCATGCCCGGGAATGTGGGCAAAACGAGGAGTGGTTACGTGTGCCGCTCTCAGCGGGATGATGGCTGGATAGGTGGAAATTGTAAATGCCATACAGACAAAGTGAAAGCGAGTGTCGTGTCATGCCTCCAAGGATTTGTTGGGAAAGTGTGTGAGTAGAAACACTCGGTGCAGGAGAGTGTGTGTTCATACACATACGTATGTATGTATGTATGTATGTGCTGTCTTGTACTTAGGTCGCACAAAGTATTTTGTTTTTAATTTCCGGTTTAAGTCATCAAATTCAAATTGACAGACACACTTGCCGTAGCGTTGTTGTTTTTTGCTTTTTTTTTAGTACCAACACATGCTTACCAGCGGCCATAAGTGTTAAGTACAACAGGGACATCTCAAAGCGATCGTTTTATTATCCTTTGTTTTGCATTTGTTGTACTTGACACACATCATATTGCAAATATGTTTTTAATATTTAAAATTTAAGCCCTTTTTTGTGGGAGATTTTCTTCATGCCATAGCTTGGAAGCAGTAACTAAAGCGTTGTACTGAAACGCAGTATAGTAAACGGTTTTCAATATTTTTTTTTTTTTTTTTTTTGGAAATCGTTTACCTTATAGAGCAAGTCCCGGCCAATGAGTAGACAAATTGTATCATTCACAGTCCTAGAAGTTTTTAAGAGATGTTCACCTTATCATCGTCTATGAAGTTTTGCGGTAAATATTTACGAACAAATGGGTAGGGAAGTTTAAAAAAAGGTTCGCCTAACAAAAACAGAAACCTACTACCAAATAACCCCCCACTAAGGATGTCCTATAACTCAATTCAAGTGAATGAAAATGTCCCTACGAATTAAAATATCTCTTATTTATAAAAGATTTAGCCCAATATCAAACTACAACACCCTTAGCACTCTAAAGATACGAAATGGAATTAATAAGGTTACTCAACTGACACGAAATATCCAAAATTGTGGAAATATCTCTCTGTTGAGGTGGCAATATAACCGCAATGTTAATGCATTTTGTATGTGCAGCCGCCATGGTAGAAACAACAAAGGAAACTAGCAACACTACGGACTGTAGTGGCCAAAGTCAAGATATCTGAATTGATTTTCAATTGGCATATTATTTTCTCTGTGGTACAAAGGATGTTGTGACAGTGGATGATTTCTTTTGTTGTATCACTACATTGACTGATTTACATAATGGTGGGAAATTTTATATTTTCTGCACTCACACTCGTCCACATACAGATCAACAGCAAAAAATGTTGGTAGTGTTAAAAATTAAATTTTTATATTATAACTCCGATACTCCGATTGAAACGAAATATATAAACCGATGAAAGGTTAAGTGAATTTAAAATTTTCAAAGTTTATTTAAACAAGTGGACAAATAGTAAGTTCGGCCGGGCCGAATCTTATATACCCTCCATCATGGATCCTTAAAAAGTCAATAAATAAGAAAACTATGAAGAAAGTAAGTGCAGGAACCCGATCCCAAATTTTATCCAAATCATGAAAATGGGCGCATATTCGGATTCGTGAGAAAATTTCGTTGCATTTCGATACCCATATGTCCATGTTTGTCAGGTGCCGGTTTTTGGGCCGCTCGTGACCCGATAGTCCCAGGAACCCGATCAAAAATTGTATACAAATCATGAAAATAAATGCATATTTGGGTTCGCGAGAAAATTTCGTTGCATTTCGATACCCATATGTCCATGTTTGTCAAGGGACGGTTTTTGGGCCGCTGGTGACCCGATAGTCCCAGAAACCGGATCAAAAAATTTAGGCAATTCATGAAAATAAAGGCATATTTGGGTTCGTGAGTAAATTTCGTTGCACTTCGATACCCATATGCGCATGTTTATCATGGGCCCTTTTTTGGGCCCCAAGGGTCCACGGAACCCATGAGCACGCTCATTTTTGGGATTTTTTTCCCCATCTATAAATTATATAAACTTAGAACAATTTTACCAAAAAAAATCAGATGTAGTGAAAAAAAATATTTGAAAAATTTGATTATGGCCGGGATATATTTAGTCCCGTAAAGGGGAACTTTTTCCCCTTTGGTCCGATATTGCCCATTCTCGAACTTAACCTGCTTATGGGCAAAAAACATCTTCCTACAAAATTTCTTAGCGTTGGTCGTTCGCACTCTATCGTGATTTCAACAGACAACAGACGGACGGACGGACGGACAGACGGACATCGCTAGAATGTCTTAGAATGTTACACTGACCGAAAATATATATACTTTATAGGGTAGCAGATCACTCTTTCGAGGTGTTGCAAACGGAATGACATACTTAGTATATACTCCATCCTATGATGGAGTGTATAAAAATGTCGGACTAACCCTTTTTGAGTTTTCATTAATTATGTTTACAAACGTCTAAAAAAAATTTGAAATTATATGTGTAATTTTACTGAACATTTAAAAAAAAAAATAATTTTTCAAGGTTTTACAATTTTTTTCGATATTGTTGCCTTGTATTTGTTGAAGAGCCCAGCGAATCTGTATGAGCAAGGAAATTCGAATGATTTAACAACGCCTTAACCCATTCGATTTATCGAACGCTGGTTCTATGTGGGTTAAGGCAGTGGCAGCAATCAGGGGTGTACTTAAATGGCTCTATGGAAAATGCCCATAATGCAAAATTCCCCAGAAATAAAATGAAATATGACCTAAATGAAGAATTTCATAAAATAAATGAAAAATTACCCAAAACGCCAACATGAAATTTCCTCCAATTTTTGGCGCCTGTCCAAAACTCTTTCAAGTGTTTTCTCAGCTGAAAAATGTACCAAAATTCTAAAACATACCTCAAACAATTTATGAAAAATTTTCCACTACAAAATCCCACAAATATTATGAAAAATACAACAATATATTTTCCTAATTTGCAAGAAGGGTATTTTTTAACAAAAACAACAACTCAAAAGTACAAAGAATCGCCCCATTTTTCAAATGTGATAATTAGGGTCGCAATTCCAAAACATTTAAAAAAAAAATCGAGCGCGGACGCGCTATGTAAAGTGTTTTCCAAAAAGAGGTGTTATTTTAAATCACCCCGGTATTTCGGTAGCTGTCACTTTTGAAGATTTAATTCTTTGATTTTTGACAAGAAGAAACTACGCCATTACTAGAAATGGAACGATACATGCTTCAATAACGCTGTGAAATTATTAAAATTCACTACAAAAATTGTGAAAATCTTGCAGTCTTAGTTCCCAAAAATAAAGCATTTTTGGTTCTTCGTGAAGCACCTTGAAATTGGAAAGCATACAGAAATTGGTGGCAAAATTCCAGGAGTTGGGAAAAGTTAGTGATGTGAAGAATAAAACCCGTGCACGTTGCTCAAGAACAACTGAGAATATTGCTGCTGTAGCCCAAAGTGCTGAAGAAACCCCAGATTTGTCCATTCCTCGTCGTTCCACAAACGTCATTGGCGATTCAAGTCCTCAAAGATAGAATTCGTGAAGCTATCAAGGACATTGGTCAGCCAATTTGCGATTTGGTTATGTCAAAATTTCATGAAAAGAATATGGTCCTGTAACGGCAAAATATATAAATAAATATTTATTTTTTAAATTTATTTACTAATTTTATTTACTAATATTGTATATTTTAATATTAATTTTATTTATATGCATATAAAGGGTGTTTTTTATTGAGGTATAGAACTTCGAATTGAAATAAAACACAATAAAATCGTTTTAATGTCCATCAATTTGGCTTTGGAAGGAAGGATAATTTTATGCCATTAATGTTTAAATATGATTTCGGGCATGTGGCCGCCGCGGCTGGCTCGAATAAAGCCAATTCTACAGGTCCAATTTTCAAAAACTTGTTGGAACCACAACTCATCCACATTCATGCCATCCAATTCGGGAACAAAATAGTCGGTTATCATGGCTCTATACCGGTCTCCATTAACGGTAACTGACTCTCCAGCATTATTTCGGAAGAAGTATGGCCCAATGACTCCACCAGCCCATAGAGCACACCAAACAGTCAGTTTTTGTGGATGTAATGGCATAAAATGGACGGAGCTTGCGGTGAACTTCGCGAACTGAACCATTACTTTCGAAATAAATTTGCACGATTTGCAAGCGTTGTTCTTTTGTCAACCTGTTCATGATGAAATGGCAAACCAAACTAAATATTAATCACTTGACAGCTGACAAAATGGCCGCCAGTTAAAAAAGTGATGCCAACTTAAAGTTCTATACTCCAATAAAAAACACCCTTTAATTTTATTTTTAAATGTTTAATTAGAATAATTATAATTAGATTTATTTACTAAATTTTAAATTGAAATTATATTATGTATTAACGGAAAAATGAAAAAAAAAATACCATTTTTCTTTGAATACCAACATAACACATCTTGTTGGAAAATGATTGTTGGATAAGAACTGGAGAGGTGCTGGCTATGAATAAATAGGGACCAGTGAAATTCTCCCGAGTGAAATTAGTTCCAAGACCTAACCTACATAGATTCGGATTGGTTGGCTCCGCCTCATGTTCTTGGACATACACCTAAGCCAGTAGTCAGCCTGTAATTCGTACCAATATAAGTCGGCTCCACAACCTTTTGTTGTTGTTCTTGCTTGATAAATGTTAATCCTTCTAAATAAATTATTTCTAAGGACTTTTCACGCTCATCATTGCCTGCTCCTTTTGTAGTAATTGTCATCTAACGACTTTGTGACTGAATCATAGGTAGACTCTAAAATCCAACAACACTTCGTTTCTGTATTCTGTACACATTCTAGGATTAGCATTTAGAGAAATTTTTTACGATATTTTAATTGGCTTCCAAGAAGAACATTCATTAATGAGAGAGTTGTAAAACTTCCCAGTTGCTCAATCAAGTTTTGCAGTATCCAAAAATCATATTGTGAAGCCTCCGATGGGAAGTATGATTGCAGTTTATTATTTTTGTCATTTCCCCCCTCACAACGGCTCATCCGGTATTTAGCATTTAAAAGAAATTGGAGAATATTTTAATGGGACCGGAAAAGGAAAGCAGTCGAGTCTCGGCAGAATAGGAAAGATCAGTGTAAACTGTTTATATTGTTTTGATCAAATCGTTTTCTTAAATCTGCAAACAATCTTAATATATATTTACCCTCGACACTGATTCACTGATTCACTGATACACTGATTCCCTGATTCACTGACTCTGTCACGCAGTACGTAGGAATTTAAATAGGCATTCTATAATAATTCTATAAATAATAATAACTAGTAAGTTGTAATGCGCCTATGGCGCCCGTTAATTTGCTTGAGAAAGTATTTGTTACTTAATTTGTTAATGAGAAACCTATTTTGTAAAAAAAATTTCGAAAAAAAATAAAATTGGAAAAAAAAAATTTGTGAAAAAAAAAATTGTGAAAACAAATTTTCGTTGAAAAAAAAAAAAATGTTGAAAAAAAAAATTTTGTTGAAAAAAAAATTTTTTGTGGAAAAACAAAAAATTTTGTTGAAAAAAAAAATTTTTGTTGAAAAAAAAATGTTTGCTGAAAAAAAAATTTTTGTGAAAAAAAAAAATTTTGTTAAAAAAAAAATTTGTTGAAAAAAAAAAAATTGTAAAAAAAAAATTTTTGTAAAAAAAAAAAATTGTAAAAAAAAAAATTTTGGAAAAAAAAAATTTGGGGAAAAAAAATTTCTGTACAAAAAAAAAAATATTATTTTTTTTATTATTATTATTTACAGAATTATTATAGAATGCCTATTTAAATTCCTACGTACTGCGTGACAGAGTCAGTGAATCAGTGAATCAGGGAATCAGTGTATCAGTGAATCAGTGTCGAGGGTAAATATATATTAAGATACAAAAAATAATATTTTTTTTGTACAGAAATTGTGTTCTCCCCAAATTTTTTTTTACCAAAATTTTGTTTTTTTCCAAAATTTTGTTTTTTTCCAAAATTTTTTTTCTAACAAATTTTTTTTTTTAAAAAATTTTTTTTTTTTCAAGAAATTTTTTTTTTCCAAATTTTTTTTTTCAAGAAATTTTTTTTTCCACAAAATTTTTTTTTTCAACAAAATTTTTTTTTTCAGCAAAAATTTTTTTTTTCAGCAAAAATTTTTTTTTTCAACAAACGTTTTTTTTTCAACAAAATTTTTTTTTTTCCACAAAAATTTTTTTTTCAAAAAAATTTTTTTTTCAGCAAAAATTTTTTTTCCACAAATTTTATTTTTTTTCGAAATTTTTTTTTACAAAATAGTTTTCTCAAAATATTTTTTACAAAATTTTTAAAATTAAGTAACAAATACTTTCTCAAGCAAATTAACGGGCGCCATAGGCGCATTACAACTTACTAGTACTGGGATATGTAAAGTTTGAAATCTGTTCTCAAAATGTACGGTTATCCATTCAGAAGTGTTGTTTTTTTTGGGACTGCAAGAAATGGTCAGAAAAAAGGGTTCTATGACTTTAGAATATCTGCTAGCCTGCTTTTCTCTAACACATGTCTTTCCCCCCATTTTCTATTCCGAAAAGTCCAACACTTCTTAGTTCAAGGACTTTTGCCGGATATTTTAGTAAAAGTAAAAGTTTTGATTGCTATCAATAACTCGACTCTTTGATGTTCCTCTGTACTTCCTTGCACATCCTTGGCTATATCTTCCTTTGGTTTACTTGTATTCTCTTGTCTACCATTCGCCGCTGTTCTACTCTGGTCGTTCTACTTTTTCCGTTCAATCGCTTCCAGTTATTTACTTTAATTCTCATGAATACAAGATTTCATATGAAATTCATGTCTGTGTGTTATTTCAGGGCACTTTTATGTCCTGCATCTGCATACACACACACAGACGTTGTGGTGGGTGGCACACATATGGAGTTTAGTGTTTGCATTCTGCTCACAAGTGCTCACATATTCAAATGTTTTATTGTCATGCCCTAGAATGCACATATGTATGTGGTGGCGTGAGAATGAGTGTTATTAGATTTGAATCTGGCGCTGATGATGAGGGCAACTCCCAACAACAACTATTCGTTATGGACACTTAATTGGAATCAAGTGTAAAGGGATATCGTGTCATTGTTCCAGTCTCGTCGATTGTCAGAGGTCATGGCGTTTGGTTTTTATTAAATTTGATTGTCATTCAGGGAATTGACCATTGAAAGGCAGATGGGCCAATTGAAATGATATTTCAACATGGAATTTACTAATCATTAATATCAGTGACTTTCTAAACCGCCCTCATGTCTGTGACACTGCCAGACACACAACACTCCCTTTCATCTAGTGAATTGTGAATTCGTCTCAAGGATGTGTTTGCTACAGCTCTCGCGTTCCCTCTCTCTCTCTCTATCTCTTTCTGTGGTCTATTTGTATTTAATTTTCCACATACTTTGTGTCTTTGAGTGAACAACAAACAAATGTTTAATTTGTGGAAATTTATTTCCCCCAGACCAAAGCCAAACCGGTGCGCGTTTGGCTTACCCACAGACAACTTTGGGTGTGCAACGAATTTTATTCCATCTGCATTATGGTGCAGTATTTCGGAGACACACATCGGTGCCATGTGTGTGTGTATTGAATCCTTGAGAATATTTTCAAGTGTTTCCTAAGCGTTTATGCATTAATTTTGTTATTTCCTTTTCTAGAAATTCACTTCGTGGCTGTCTTCTATTACGAACACGCACACATTTACTTTTACGTTGCCTTTCGACACGTTTTGTGCATAACAAGGATATAATGTGATTTTCATTACGCCAAAATATAAACCAAATGGGAAATTTCTTAGTGCAATAAATGGCTGAAGAGGAGTGGTTTTACCCTACACTAAACTGACAAACTATTTTGTTATACAAAATTTATTAGGTTAGACCCAGGCTGTGGAGTCGAAGTCGGACAAATTTGGAGTTTTATTTAGTTGACTCCGACTCCGACTTTCCCATTAAAAACCAGTTAATCGGTTAATATTTTTTTAAAATTTTAAATATATTCGATGATTTGTACTTCTTTATCTTTTAGATGCAATCGTCATATGTTATGGGAATAACAGACGGAAATGTAATTTTTTAAATTTTGTCGTCGGAGTCGAGCTATTTAGGACTGCTGGAGTTGGAGTCGAGCAATTTTGGCTCAGGTTTAGACCCCCAACATGAGGGCCGTATCAATACTAAGACGGTCGGGACAAATTTAGTTCAAAACCTATTACGCCCCTCTTATGTCGATTAGACTTAAGATGTGTGTTTTAATATTTGACTTACAAGTACTTTGCTCTGGCACTCCCAAGGATTTACACTCCATCTTGCACTTCAACCTTCTATCGCAGTCTCGGTCTGCACCCTGCCTGCACCTTCCGTGCTAGTTGTGGTCCAACTCCTTTCTTTCCAGATCGTTTGAACCTACAGTGATCAAAATCCGACTTTCAGTATTCAAGGCGTGAAACAATAATTTCTGTAGCCGACTCTGAAAATGCAGATGATCTTTCACAAAGACAAAAACAAAAATGTGAAATATGTCTTTAACATTAAGCCGACAAAATAGATTCCCATTAATGCCAAAGAATTTCCATAAAAAGTAATTGGATTTTAAATGCAAGCAATAACCAACTATACACTGATAATGCTGAATGAATGCAGTCTTTTATGGCTCTGCCAGGCGCAATGGGCAAATGTGCCACACAGAATGTTCCACTTTAAAAATCATTATAAAAATTATACTAAGCTTTCAGTTTAGTTGTTTTTAACTATCGATTTGTGTATGGCTGCTAGAGACAATGTCATAATGTGTTGTAATCTTTCGATAATCAAGGATAATCATGAAGATGTAGACATAGAAAAAGAGAGATAGATGATGCCATAGGATGGTGATTGCATCTAAATAAAGAAATTTTTAAGATGATAAGGCTTCACAAGTACTATGGAAAGTGTTAATTTGACCTGGAAGTAGTTGCCAAGCATTTTCAAAAGGAAATTTTCTCAAAAGTGGTCAATGAAAATGTCTTTGTGTTTTCTATTGTAATGATTATTTAAATTGTTCTGATGATTTTCTTAAATTTCCTAATTTTTTTATAAATACATTCCCAGGCCCAATTTTGGGTCCAAGGGTTAATTGGGTGACACAGACCATTTGGCTAGATTTTTGCAGCGACCGACCACAGCCTCTGGTGGGAATCGAACCAAAAACCCGAACGCTGATAGGGAAGCACGCTACCAACTCGCCTACCGGGGCGCTTTTATGAATACGCAATAAGATGCAATTGAAAGCCTTAAACGGCTCGCCTTAAAAAGTCGTATTTTGAGTTATGACACTATTGAAGTAAATGAGCGATATGATCCCTGTAGTGACGAAAGGATTAAGAGATGGTTGTAGCCACAAGTGGTTCATATTTGCTAATATTATGTGAGACTCGACTGAAATAAAACGTACCATAATATTCTACCTGAAAAATGTAAAATGAACCCAGAGGCAAGAAAAACTGGCCCTAAGTTTCCATTTGAGTCTCATGAAAATTTGGGGAAGTTTTTCATTCAATTGGTGTAATATTTCCTACTCTCAGTGAGGCCGAATTTTTCATAAACAAAAATTCCACTAAACTTTTGAGTGTCTTTTTTTCATAAACACAAAATTACTCCAAACTTTTGAGAGTTTTCTTTTCATAAACAGAAATTACTTCTTTTCATAAACAAAAATTCCTCCCAACTTTTAAGGGTCTTCTTCTCATAAACAAAAATTCCTCCAAACATTTGAGAGTCTTCTTTTCATAAACAAAAATTCCTCCAAACTTCTAAGGGTCTTTTTTTCATAAACCAAAATTCCTCTAAACTTTTAAGGGTCGTTTTCCCACCCAACTTTTAAGGGTCTTCTTCTCATAAACAAAAATTCCTACAAACTTCTAAGGGTCTTATTCTCATAAACAAAAATTCCTCCAAACTTTTGAGAGTCTTCTTTTCATAAACAAAAACTCCTACAAACTTTTAAGGGTCTTCTTCTCATAAACAAAAATTCCTCTAAACTTTTAAGGGTATTTTTCCTACCACATTCCGGGGCCATTTTCAATTATCAACATTACCCCAAATTTGGGGCCATTTTGTTTTGGATCCTTTTTCTTTGAGCCCTGTATCCGAGGTATGCGAACATCGTTAACCAAAATGGAGATTCCAGTAGCATTTTCGTCGAAAAATACGGTCTCATGAAAATATACCCCAAACTAAAAATGAAATTAAGCCCCAAATGATTTTTTGGGGCTTAATTTTATATTTTACTGGGGCTTATTTTCATTATGAAATTAGGGGCTATTTTTTTTTTCATACGAATAACAATAGGAATTTTTGAATTTACACCCCAAGCTTCAAAATGTAAATAGGTCCCAATTTTACACAAGCAACAACTACACGAAACATAAGGGTCTATTTGTATTTGTGAACCTTTAATAAAGGTTCCATGAACAGTGACCAAAAAAAGTGAAAAAAATGGCCCCAATTTAAAAAGGAAGAATAGTCACAAATTTGGGGCGTTTAACCGAAATGTAGATAACACCCTAAAAACAGAAGTGAATACCTTCTTTTGCAACGACCCTAATTATCGCATTTGAAAAAATGTCACATTTGTTGTTGTGGTAAATGCAAAATTTTGGGACAATTTTTTGAGGTGGGGACATTTTTCATTGGCGACACTTCTCACGTAGCCTTGAGTTAACTTAAATGACATTTTTAGGGGTCTAATTTCATTTTCAATTTGTGGTGTATTTTCGTAGGGTCCAATTTCCTGGCAACCAATAGTTGTTATGTGTCATTTAATTTTTTCCTTTTTGTTTTGTCTTAGTATGACGTTTAGCATTGTTTGATTTCAGTTTGTCCTTACAAACATTTCGTTATATTCAATTAAATGATGATTTACTTTGAATTCTCATCCAGTCAGCCAATTATAATTCTATGTAATAAAATGTGTCGTTTCCTTTTCCTAACGGCATTGAGTTGGCCTTAGGCCATTTTCATAATCTCCCAATCAATTGTAGTTTATAAAAAACAAAATGGAATTTTTTTTTATGTATTTATTATATATTTTTAAGATTATGTCACAATAACCCCGTATGTATTTTGCATTACAAAACCACATAACAGTTGAATGTCGCCTTTAGAGAATATCGCTTTTATACGATACGATGATGTGGCCTTAATGGGCGTCATAACATTTTCGCCGTACTCGTACGTACAACGACAATTCCTTAAAAGTTTCCCAATGTATTTTTATGGTAATTTTATATGGCCCCCCAAAACGTATAAAGTTAATACGTATTGTTACTGTTAAGCCATATTACAATTTAGCGACCACTCCTGCAATGGCAACTTAATATTATTAATATGGATACACGCGCCTGCATATAAACGTACGCCTTTCCACAGGATAGTGGGTTAATGTCCAAACAAAGAAGAGCCTCTGCTGATATAACAAATGGCAAAATATTCCATATATCAACGATGATAAGTTGTAATAATTACACTGGCACTATCAGGAAAATAATGAGAAAAGAAAACTGGAAATGGCGTGCAGTATATCAGGAAAATGTTTCCGGCTTGATAATTCAGTGTGTGTGTGAGTCACTGGGTCGTATGAGTGATGTCGGTGTTAAATGGTACATCACTCATACGCCCCCAAATCATATCAGAACGAGCACATAAATCATTATTCCATTATAAAATCATTATAAGCATTTGGTTATTATTTCGAAAAAGTTTTTTAATAATCTTAAATTTGTTGATTTGTGTCGCTTAAACTCATTTATCGATCAATGAATTTTATTGTTATGTGTAAAGCACTTAATTTTTTTGTTTTGTTGCCTTTTTAATACCGATTTCCTTTTCTCGAACAACCAATTTGTATTAATGTTTTCTTTTAATACCTCTGTACTAGGGTGAGCCGTAAAGGGAAGAATTTCTATAAATTAAACATCTTGGGAAAAAGTGTATTTAGTTTTTAAACTGATATTTGTACTTGGACGATCTTCGTTAACGATCTTCTTAACTGATTGGTGCTCTATTCTATTATATTCAACTTATAACTACATCTAAAACACTTCGGTTTCCTAATAGCTGTGAACAAATTAAAGGAATGCTTGTTCTTCTTTAAAAAAAATATATCTTTAAAGGGCCGCCCTATTCATACGTGTGTACATAAAATATTAAATCCGTTTTTGGGATTGGTAATATGATTTTCAATTTCATGGCTACTTAAATATCCTAAGTACTTGTTATGCCGAAATATGACCAAATCTAGAGACGAAGGAACTGTGTTTTATAAACTTGGCATGTAAATAGTTTTAGGTCAGAGTTGGAAAACTGATAGCTACCAAGACTCAGCATATACTTTACAGTGTCTAGAGATGCGATCGATTTATACAAATTTAATAAATTTGTCATTTATCAGTCCATTGACTTGGGTAGACACGTTGTTAAATCATCAATTCAGTAATATTTTTACCGTCAGTATTTTTTTTATTTTGTACACAAGAAACTGTAACAATTGACTACTAATTTATATTAATATTTCTAATGTGTGCGTTTCCGCGTCGTTGTTGTTATCGCAAATAAAAAATAAAAAATAAAAAATAAAAAATAAAAAATAAAAAATAAAAAATAAAAAATAAAAAATAAAAAATAAAAAATAAAAAATAAAAAATAAAAAATAAAAAATAAAAAATAAAAAATAAAAAATAAAAAATAAAAAATAAAAAATAAAAAATAAAAAATAAAAAATAAAAAATAAAAAATAAAAAATAAAAAATAAAAAATCTATATATAAAAAATTGTTGCAAGTGCGTTGTGACTTTATAACTCAAGAACGGTCGAACCGAATTCGCTTAAATTTTAGGTGTTTGTTCGTATGGTCGTGCAGATGGTTTATATGTAAGTTTGCACGAAATCGGTCAACGTGTTCGCGAGTTATGACTTTTCATGCCAACATGTGATTTTGTCCATATACATGTCAACATGTGATTTTGACCATATATATACAAGGTAAATACACGTTGTAGTGCATACACGTATCCACATTGATAGCTCTATCTATATATATAAAAGAAAGTGTCCGAAGCGATGTAATCCCATAACTCGAGATTGGCCAAACCGATTTTGATGATTTGTACTTTGTTGGAAAGGTATTTTCTCAGCACGGGTTTAAAAAAAAAAAAACAAAAAAAAAAATAAAAAAAGAACTTCAAAATATAAAAATTTGAAAATGTCTGATTTTTACCACCCAGCGTGTTTCGACAGGTTTATTTTCGATTTTTTTTCAATTTTCTTTTTTCATTTACTCGAGATTCTCAGTACGGGTTTTTTTTTTTAAAAAAAAAAGTAAAAAAAAAACGTCAAAAAATCAAAATTTCAAAATGTCTTATTTTTACCACACAGCGTGTTACGACAGGTTTTTTTCGATTGTTTTCAATTTTCCTTTTTCATCTACTCGAGATTGGCCAAACCGATTTTGATGGTTTGTACTTTGTTAGAAAGGTATTTTCTCAGTACGGGGTTTAAAAAAAAAACACACAGTAGGCTGCGTCATTCGAGGCACTTCGAACCGTCGATGGAGTACTCTGTCCTACATATCGTGATGCCTGTCAACGTTTGCAATTGCTGGAGAATGATACGCATTGGGATATGACTCTTGCTGATGCAATTATGTGCGCACCTGCAAATCAAATACGTTCATTGTTTCCAATCATTATTTCGACGTGTAATCCATCAAATCCGAAAGATTTGTGGAATAAATACAAGGACAACATGTCAGAGAATTTTTTGCATCGAGTTCGTGGTGCAACCGGAGATTTCAATTTGGGAATGACCGATGAGATTCACACTGAATCGTTGATTGCGATTGAGAATATATGTTTGCTTATTAGCGGCAATTTGTTGTGTACTTTGGGAATACCAACGCCTAATCGTTCAATGCACGATGCTTTTAATCAAGAATTAGAACGAGAACATGCATATGATCGAGACGCATTGAGCCAAATGGTTTGTGATAATGTTCCATTGTTTAATCCTGAGCAGAAAATCGTGTATGAAACATTAATGAAGGCGGTTGATGACGGAAATGGCGGAATATTTTTTATCGATGCGCCCGGTGGTACTGGGAAAACATTTCTCATTTCTTTGCTTTTGGCTACTATTCGTTCGAGATCTGAAATTGCTTTGGCAGTCGCTTCTTCAGGAATAGCAGCTACGTTGTTGGAAGGAGGCCGGACAGCACATTCAGCGCTGAAATTGCCGTTGAATCTCCAAGTGGTTGAAGAACCCACATGCAACATTAGTAGAAATTCCGCTATGGGGAAAGTGTTGCAATGTTGTAAAATCATCATTTGGGATGAATGTACAATGGCGCATAAACGAGCATTGGAAGCACTTAATCGGACCATGAAGGATTTACGCAATGATTCAAGACATTTTGGAGGCGCTATGATTCTATTGTCTGGTGGTTTCCTTCAAACGCTACCTGTCATTCCAAAATCAACTGCTGCTGATGCAGCAAACGCTTCCTTGAAGTCATCGTCTTATTTAAGAAAATAATTTACTTAATGTTTCGTTTAATGGACTGTACATTTTTTGGTTTAGTTTAATAGTACAATGCCGCCATATTTAATTCGAAACGTCATCTGCTGGATTGGGAAAGTTTTAATGGCATTGTTAGAATTGCATTGTCTTGCAATAGTTTCGTTGTATTTTTGGGTGGGACGAAGTTCGCCGGGCCCGCTACGATGTATATAATAAAAAAAATAAAATCATTTTGGAATCATTAGTGGTATACATTTTTAATCATTGATGCAGGCCTAATACACTGCTGTAACTTGGTGAGTTTAGTTTGAAAAAGAACAATTGATATGATTGATCAAGGCGGTCACAAAAGCATTGGTATCCAATACAGTTACAGGCAATACTTTTGTAGGCAGGACGAAGTCTGCCGGGTCAGCTAGTAAAAAATAAAAAATAAAAAGTAAAAAATAAAAAATAAAAAATAAAAAATAAAAAATAAAAAATAAAAAAAAAATAAAAAATAAAAAATAAAAAATAAAAAATAAAAAATAAAAAATAAAAAATAAAAAATAAAAAATAAAAGATAAGCTTCTTCAGCCAATTTCGCATCACGCTAGTCCGTGAAATGTTAAATTAATAAGATCGATCTGAGTAGCAGACTTTCTCATCAATTCCCACCGTACTGCGATGGAGACCGTGAATATTGTTTCCACCAAAATACGGTGGGTGCCTCATTAAGGCAAACACAGCTTTGAGCTACACAGCTTTGACTATGGAAATTACTTTGCATTATCACCTAACGTTGTTCAGATTAAGATTTTGAGCGGAAAAGTGCTGTCACTGGCCCAATAACAAATGATTTAAGAATAAATTGTTATTACATGTATTTTAAAACAGTATCGATATTTACAGACTAATACTTGTTTCGAATTTATTGCATGTGTGAGTGAAAGAACTTACGGGCAATGAATTCCCCAGATGGACAATTATTTTGAGTTTGATTTACCTTTAATATTTTTCGGTAATGGATTTAATTTATTTCCAGTACACAATCAAAACTACATTATCTGGCCCATATTACATTTTGAGCTTGGACTTTTCAGAACTAAAGAACTTCTCTCCTTCTTTATCTCTTTCGTTCCAACAACTTCCTTAAAAGTAGCATTTGGCCAATATTGTAGAGAATCGTTATTTTAATAACCATTTGAAGTTTGCTTGTCACCAGTTGACCATTTTACGCAAATTGTCCCATATGTTGTCCTACACACTGGCACTCGCACACAACAGCCTTTACATGACTTCCTTCGCTGTGTCTGTATTTTTACGCATAATTTACGAGAATTGTTTGTTAACAATACATGCATGCGAGTCTGTCAGTGTGTGTGTGTACCGTGTCTGGGCTAGCATCCTTACAAATACGAATGTAGGGGGGGTGTGTGGGTGGATGGTCTTGTTGGGGTTGATATTTTATTATACTACTTATAGTACAGGAACGAACATATATTCATAATGACAGTGATTATGATGGGGGCATAACCAGAAGATGGTGGGTTTGCTGCGTCTTCTCTTATTATAATGGCTACATTGTCAGCGCTGATGTTTGCTGTTGCCCAAGCTGGTGCCGGTGACGGTGCCGTTACTGACACTGTCGTCTAAACTATTATAAAGTTATTTCGTTACACTGCCTGCCCATTTCTGTGGCGAATAATGAATAGTGATTCCCACTTTTTATTCTTCTCACTTCACACGAGGCAAACAAAATAATGACCAGCTTTTGCTTTGACTGCCTCTGTCTGGCTGTTAGAATTTTCTTTTCTCTGTCCGTTTGTCATTGTTAGAATTTGATTGGGATTTGTTGGATTCCTTTTGTTGTCTGCACAAATCCTATGTCATAAATCATTGAAATGCGTGTATTCTCGCCAAGCCATCACATGTTACACATATCACATAACCTTTGTAGGGTTTGTCAAGTTTCCACTGATATCTTCCAGAAAATATTTTTGCATAAGGATTCCTTCACCACCCACCATTTGGGTTGTTAACAGGCCGCACCGTTATCCTTGATAAGTGTTATAAATTGCCATTTCCTCTGGCCGTTTTCATACATTTCATTCATTGTGCAAGGTGGTACGTGAAGACAGTTCCCGGACAGCGTCTATTGTTGGCACAAACAATAAAACTTTAATACCACACACATCAGACACACCTTTTGGCCTTTTTGATCGTTTTTCACTTTTTTCCATTTGTTTTCGCTCGGCCTTAAAACCTTTTGTGCTCTGTTTGCTTTTGATGGAATATGGCTGGGATTTTTGCTTTGAAATGGAAATTTTGTCATTTATTGTTTTTGTTAAAAATATTCAGAATTTCTGCATTATGAAAATCAATGACACTGTGGCAGTGGCTGTATCATGGACATTTTAGCTTAAATATTTCTGCGCACACCTCATTATCGCTCGTTTGGCCACAGACTCATTTGCATATTTTGTACAATATTAGCCCATATGTGCCATATGGTTAGAAATTAATTTTTTGGCAATGAAATTAGATGGTCTTTGGTGTAGCTGAGGTTACACAGAGAATCATAGATTTAACAAACGAAATCACTGACAATTGCTGTCTAAATTTAAGTTTTCATTGGTGTACGGTTGTGCGAGACCATTTGATGACAGTGCTGTCAACTCGGTTTCATTTACAAATTAGAAAAATCAGAAAAATTCAATCCGTTTTTAGAAACATTTAAAACAGCTTTATCAGACTTCGCTAAGAAAAATTTATGAAAATATTGCTCGAATCCGAATTTTATTTACTTACATTTTCCATAAAGTAAGTAAAATGTACTGAAAACAAGTTAATCTGTTAACTTTGTTTAACATTTTAAATATTTTCGGTTATATTAAATTTGAACTTTTAGCAGCTCTTTTCCAACTCCTAAATGCTGGTGACGAGTAAGATCGTAATCATTTTGGGGCGATTTTTAATTTTTGAATTGAGGCCATTTTTCAAATGAGATAATTGTGGTCGTAACTTCCAAAAAACATTCCCCAAAAAACGAAAAATTCTCCAAAATTTAAAAATGTGTATAGTACAGGGTTTTCCAACAAGAGGTGTTATGTTGGTATTCACAGAAAAATGGAATTTTTTAAAATAAATAATTGAGTATTTATTTCATAATAAAGAGGAAGGTATGTCGTTAATAATGAAAAACAACATCAGCTAAATGGCCACCACGACCACGATTACAGGACCATATCCTTTTCAGGAAATTTTGACATAACCAAATCGCAACCTCGATAGCCTCACGAATTCTATCTTTGAGGTCTTAAATTGACGCTGGGCTGTTGGCGGAGACCTTATCTTTTAAGTGGCCCCAAAGGAAGAAGTGGCAAGATGTTAAATCACAAGATCTCGGTGGCCAATTGTGATCACTTCTTCGATAGATAACACGGTCCGGAAACTTTTTTCGTAACAGAGAAGTAGTTTCGTTGCTTGTGTGGCACGTAGTGCCGTCTTGCTGAAAGTAAACGTTGTTCAGATCAATATCATCCCAATCCTACCATAAAAAATCATTAATCATCTCTCGATAGCGGAATCCATTCACCGTAACTGTTGATATAACCTTATTTTTGAAGAAGTAAGGACGGAATATAAACCGCAGTCACACGTTGAGGATGGAGAGGCTTCTCAACAATAACTCTTGCGTTTTCCGATCACCAGATGCGACAATTTTGCTTGTTGACGTAGCCACCGAGGTAGGAAATGGTCCTCATCAGTCAAGATGATTTTTCGATGGAATTCCGGATCATTTTCATGCATTTCAAGGACGCAATCAGCAAAGACACAATGCGGTTGGTAATCGGCCGGCTTGACTGAACTTTATAAGCCTTAAGATCCAAGTCTTTCTGCAAAATACGGTGTAATGACGTTTGTGAAATGCCCAATTCCAAAGAACGACGAAGAATGGACAAACCTGGGTTTTCTTCAACACTTTGGGCTACAGCAGCAATATTCTCAGTTGTTCTTGAGCGACGTGCACGGCTTTTATTCTTCACATCACTAACTTGTCCCAACAGCTCTAATTTTTCCACCAATTTCTGTATTGCCGACCGACAAGGTGCTTCACGACGACCCGACAATGACTGCTAGATTTTCACCATTTTTGTAGTGAATTTTAATAATTTCGTTGCGTTGTTGAAGCGTGTATCGTTCCATTTTTAGTAATGGCGAGTTTCTTCTTGTCAAATTTCAAAGAATAAAAGCTTCAAATGTGGCAGCTACCGAAATACCGGGTGATTCAAAATAGCACCTCTTATTGAAAAACCCTTTATCATACCAAATTGTGAAATTGTTTATAATTTATAATTAGATAACATTTCATTTTTTGTTTTTCTTCTTTTGGAGTATTTTTCTTAATATTTGGGGGATTTTGCATTGGGTACTCTTTCATAAATTGTTTGAGGGATTTTTCAGAATTTTTGGGAAAATTTTCATATTGGGCTTTTCGGGTGATTTGTCGTTTCTTTTTGGGACATTTTTCATAGAACCCAATTTTTATTCATTACACCGTGTTACAAAAAATAGATTTTTTTCTGTCCTATGAACCAAACAAATGCACATATTCGGAAAGAGAGGAAAAAAAAATACACGTGTATCGGCGATTTTCATGTACACGTCAGAATTTTTTTTTTTTAAGTTTGAAGTATAAAGCTCGTAGTGGCCTGTGTGAAAGCCTTTCGACCGATTTTTAACCCCTTTTTCTCAGATTCTCAGATTTTCCCCAATTTTTATTATTTTTGAAAAAAAAATATTTTTTTTTACTTTTCGTAGCATAACTTTATGAGACTCCAAGTTTTTAAACTACTTAAGCGTTACGAAAAAAAATGTTTTTTGAACTGAAACCTTAAAAAAAACGATAACAATTTAAAAAAAAAAAAAAAAATGAGGAAAAACTGAGAATTGATAAAAAAAAATCAATTTTTTAAAAATGTTGACGTGATACAGACATTTCCACGAGTCTGCCTGCAAAAAATCAGCTCGATTGGATCACTGAAAAAGGGTTAAAAATCGGTCCAAAGGCTTTCACACAGGCCACAACGAGCTTTATACTTCAAACTTAAAAAAAAAAATTCTGACGTGTACATGAAAATCGCCGATACACGTGTATTTTTATTTTTTATCCCCTTTCCGAAAAAGTAAATTTGGTTCATAGGACAGAATGTGTGTAACACGGTGTTATGATGTTTTTATTTTTGGAAAATTCTTCTTTTTGGTAATTCGTCGTCTGGGGGGAAATTCGTTATTTGGGGCATTCTTCATTTTTTTGCCATTTTTCATACTCGTCGTATGGGGGGCTTGTGGGGGATTTTTATTTTGGGAAATTTTTTATTTGGGGCATTCGTCATTTTTTTTTTGGCATTTTTCATAGAGCCGAAATAAACTAGCCCTATAGTGTGTTAAAGGCGATGACTGTACATACTTTTTTTGAAGTAAGATCTGTATTGGGACTTGCCTTCCCTAAAAATTCTTAGAGGTCAATCCATCCTTGTTTTTTTGTCATTCATAATGACATGACAAACCAAACACATCCAACTGAAAAAACAATTCATTCTTTTAATTGTCTGCTTTTATCCTTAGCTTAGTTATTTTTTGTTTCTTCTTTTCTTTAAATCCTTAAAAGACAACGCACATGTGTGCTATTTACATTCCTTCTGTATGCCCTCGCCCCGTAATCCATGTGATATCAAGCTTTAAATGGAATTCTTTGCAAAGCTCACACGCGTAAGCGTTCTGAAATGGCAAATGTGTAATTTTTGATTGCCAACCGAAAATCCTAAATGCGAATATAAACGGCGCAATAACCGGCACAAAACGCACACACACGCAAGTGTCAAACACCACAAGGAGATAAAGAGAAACGGGATCAACGTTTGTATGGGAAACACCAGCAACGAAAAGGCTACGAAAAACGGCGAAAAAAACCTCGCAGACAATTGATTTGAAAATAAAAACCCGGCAACGGCGCAGCCAAGTGGCACAGAAAACCATGAACGAAAAAGCAAAACTAAATACCAACAACAACAGCGTAAAGTGTCCTGTTCTGTTTTTGCCGCCGCACTTACTCCACAATAACAATACGAACAGTGTTAATACGTCTGCTCCTAACGATAAGGGGTTGTTGATATCCAGAGCGAGGCAATTGCACAACAACAAAAAACTAGAAGATATCTTAAGTGAAAAGATACTCTGTGTGATTTTTGAAAGTATTTGTATGTGTGTGTGTGTCTGTTTTTATATTCTTTACAGAAATCCTTTAAAAATGCTTAAATTTAAACCTTTTCGTAATGGTTTTGCCAACTACGACCAACACCACCATTTCTCTCATTTAATAAGAAAATAAAGAAGAAAAAAAAAACATTCAAAACATCGAAGTCAAAGCACTCAGACGCCCCGTTGAGCAGCTTAAAAATTTAATTAAACAAAAATTTACAAAACTGTTGGTCAAACAAAGAAATCATTCCGGGAAGTTGACTCACAAAGGGTTCGGCGGCACTTAGGCGCATTCCTTTTGTACTTAATTAAACTCTTACCGAACAATTCGGCTGAAATCGGTTCACGCCTTCTTAAGGTAAAACAGTCGCTACCTTGTCTTACCATCTCCGCATAACGTAGCCAGTTCCCATTTCCGACTTCCTTTTGTCTACCACCCATTCCTCTCCGGCACCCCTCCTCCCGCATTCCAGCCCCCTGTTTGCCTGTGGTTTAAAACACTATGGTCGAGATACAAAAACCGAATTCAGCTTTAAAACGTCCATCATTGAAACGTGAAACGGTGGTTGTCAATAATACCAGTGCACCCATGAAGAAGGTGACGTTGGTGCCCAAAGATGAGGTAAGTCTTTTTTCCCCATGTTTTTATGTATTATTTTCCGTTTCCGTTATGACAGTAATGTCTCGGGAGAATACACGATGTAATTGTGTATGTATTGGGTTATTTTGTAATTCTTTTTGTCCAAATTGAGTATTTTCCGGAAATAGAAAATTGATTTTCTGCGGCATTTTTGGGAAAAACCAAACATATGGGGGAAATCGTGTGTGTGGAAGTTTTCTACCAGAAAAAGATAAATATTTTGAGAATACACATGAAATTGGTTTATGGTCCTATTTAACAAATTTAAAAAAAAACATGTTTATGTTATCGCTATAGTTTGAAGATTCAGAAGATTCATAGTGATTGGAGAAATTTGAAAATGGCACGGAGGAAATTTTACAACCAGCGTTTTTTTAATTTCCCGAGCTCTTTCAACACCCTGGAATCGGAAATTCTTTCACTTACACAGTACAACACATGATTTGCCAACTCAATTCTGAGAACAGTATGTGAAATTATACCCAAAAAGAATAATTTCTGCATCATTCGTTTTGTCTTCTTACCTGCCGAAATATTTTTAATATCGATTTGAAGTTGATTGAAGCGTCAACTTCTGCAAGCATGGATATTGCCAATAATTGAAAAAATCTTCTGAATTTTGTTTTTATGCATATTATAATTGCTTATTAATTGCATATTATTTTATTTTCATAAAGTTTTTATAAATTAATTTTTTTTTTTTGCATGATAATTTTTTAATTTTATTTTATTTTTTGAAATTCATACCTTTACTCAATTGCGAATAAAAGCGAAACGCGTGCATCGATTTTCATGATCTTTGTCTCATTTTGCTCATAGGTTATGTGAGTTTGCGAAAAAGTAACTACACTTGAAACTTATTTCCGTTTTGTATTTTTTATGAATTTAAAAAAAAAAAAAAAAAAAAAAAAAAATTCTTCATTTTTTATTGGAAACTTATTTTTAACTTGGAAACTGTTGCTTGTATAGGAAAACAATATATGAACAGATTAAGGGAATTGTAATTCTTAATTTTTTAACTAAATCGGGCTAGTGGCTGTCGAGCTATGTCAAACAACAGGGCCTAAAACGTGATAAATTCCCCTATACGGTAGTACTAACTTCAAATCGATATTAAAAATATTTCGGCAGGTAAGAAGACAAAACGAATGATGCAGAAATTATTCTTTTTGGGTATAATTTCACATACTGTTGTCAGAATTGAGTTGGCAATCAACGAACTGAAAAATGTTGTACTGTGTTATGATAAAAACATGAAATGACTAATAACACATGAATTGAAAAATCCTAGACAATTACCCCCGAATTCATAAAAATTTAAAAAAAAAAACCTTCGTTAAGAAAAATGTGTGAAAATTGTTATTGTATTTTCATATATTTTTTTAACAAAGGTTTTTTAAAAACATTTATGAATACGGGGGTTAAGATTTAAAAAATAAAATCCTGGACAATTTAACTGTAATTAAGTCAGGAATGTTTCAGCAAATAAAAAATTTATCTTAATATATATTTACCCTCGACACTGATTCACTGATTCACTGATACACTGATTCACTGACTCTGTCACGCAGTACGTAGGAATCTTAATATATATTTACCCTCGACACTGATTCACTGATTCACTGATACACTGATTCACTGACTCTGTCACGCAGTACGTAGGAATTTAAATAGGCATTCTATAATAAATAATAAAAAAAATAATATTTTTTTTTTTTACGAAATTGTGTTTCCCCCAAATTTTTTTTTTACCAAATTTTTTTTTTTTCCAAAATTTTTTTCTACAAAATTTTTTTTTTTACAAAATTTTTTTTTCTACAAAATTTTTTTTTTTACAAAATTTTTTTTTTCCAAATTTTTTTTTTTCAACAAATTTTTTGTTTCCACAAAAATTTTTTTTTTCAACAAATTTTTTTTTTTCAAGAAAAATTTTTTTTTTCAACAAAATTTTTTTTTTCAAGTAAAATTTTTTTTTGAAAAAAATTTTTTTTTTTCAACAAAAATTTTTTTTTTTCCACAAAATTTTTTTTTTTCAAAAATTTTTTTTTCCATATTTCAACGGGAGCCATTGGCGCATTACAACTTACTATTGAAATTGGGAAAAGGCTTATGGAGTTATCTGTCGAATAAAAAAATACATGTATAGCGGATCAAAAGCTACAGAGTTTTTGTTAGTGAAAAAATACGATTATTAATCACTGTGCGCCGTTGCAGCTACGAGTAGGTGTAAGAATTTGTCTTCCGACCAAAAACAGCGCCCTCTCGAGAGAGGGGGGTTTAAATAAAAAAATCCCTTTATTACAAAACTTCGAAGCCCATTGAAATTCAATGGGTCTAACTTGGCTTTGACTTCTATTTCCTTTGTCTTCGATTTACTACCTGTCCCTTTGGCACTTGCCCAAACTTCTGCGCTGTGTAATTAGTCACATACGCCATAACTTTCACAATAAATATTATTATAAAAAAAAAAGATTTTGACAATTTTATAACTTGTAATTTTTCAAAGATTTCAAACGCTTTACATACCTACGCTGCTTACCAGTCACCGTTCACAATATCAACTGTACGCATTTATCCGGACATCTTCGCTTTCCCCCACCCGATCCCCGTCTCGCACATAAATTTCCAACCAACGACAACAAGACTAGAAGACTTTTGCGGAACTGTCAAAAGTTATGTTCTCTCTCATTATTTTTTGTCATTCAAGTGCCAGAAAAAGACGAGGAAAAAACATAAAAAATTGAAACTGAAAAAATTGTTTAACTAAAGTGAGAACCGTCACTTAACCACCAGCATGAACGAGCGCAAGGACTACAAGTAAATGGGAAAACCGGTGAAGAAATGAGTGCCGAAATAATTGAAAGGCTAACTGGGTGAGTGGGTGTGGAAATCAAGTTCATAGTCTTGTCCTTTACATTTTGGCTAAAGTTATGTGACGGTCCTATTGCCAACTCCTCTAAGTCGTAATTCGTGTTTCGCCATTTCATGTAGGGGTGTTTGGAGGGGGGAAAAAAGTGCTAACGCGTTGTCGTCAACATTTCTTATTTTCTGTAAAATTTGGTGACACTTTAGAGAGATAGAGGTAGGGAGAGAGAGTGAGTGAGCAACCAACAAAATACAAACAGAGTATGACAAAACAAAAGAGAATGCCATTAAAATGCCGAGCAACAACAATTGGTTGGAAGTGATATTTGCCCTCTTGCTCAGTAAATTATTTAAACGCTATTGAGCCTTATTTTATATGGCTGTTATTGTCGTTTCCTTTCTCCCTTTTTGCCCCACCCCCATGCTGACAATAGCACTACACTGCTTTGGTGTGGAAGTTGGCTGGCAAGAGGTGTTCAGATACCGTGGGGTGTGAGTTGGGAGTGGGGGTAGGGGTAATTGCTTCGAATCTGATAGTAGGTCCTTGTAATCTTGTTTATGTTGTTCTTAATGTTGTTGCTGTTGTTGTGGCAGATTTATGTAATTGTAATGTCATTAAATTATGTTTGCCTCAGCGTTTATGAAAGAAGTTGTGCGGGGGGGTGGTGAAACACCACAGCAACGAAACTGGCTATTAAGGTGCGATTTTGAAAGGAACATTACCAAAATATTCTCTTCAACCATAACAAATTGGAGTGTCCGAAGGCCGTTTGACAGCGTATTCACTTCATTGTCACCATAAACACAATTGTGATAATAGTCCATTCAAGGTCGACTCAGAATTATCTATAATTCCATGATTTACAGGGGATGATTGTGACATAATTGCTAAGGTAATTACATCATGATCATTGAACACATCTATGCTGCCGGATGATCCAGTCAGACATGTGACAATCTTCCACGTTTCATGGAACACTCAGGAAACCCCCTATCCAGATACAAGCTCAATGTCTGATCTTATGACTATTGTAGAAACTGAATGAGGACGATAGCGTCGAAAATCTCATATGCTCGCAGAGGTACAGAAGAGGTACAGTGGTTTCCCGCGCAACCCAGATTTGTATGATAGGGACAGGTTTCAACCACCACACGATCTTATGACAATAGGAGTATGATAGAATCACGTTTCTTTTTCAATGAAACTCAATATCCATTGGTCATCGTCATTCTATTGGGACCCACAATACAACGATCCTCTACACTGATGAATTCTTTGATGAATTCTTTCATCAATTTGATGAATTTGGACATAATTTTCCAACCTGCTTCAATTTTCTTCAATTTGATGTAGAACTTTTCAGTATTTTTTCTTCAATTCCGTACATCAATTTGGTGAATATTGTACATCAATTTGATGAACATTGTACATAAATTCGATGAACATTGTACATCAGTTCGATGAACATTGTGCATCAATTTTAATGAATATTGTACAACAAGTTGATGAACATTGTACATCAATTTGATGAACATTGTACATCAATTTGATGAACATTGTACATCAATTTGATGAACATTTTTTTTCAACAATTTTTTTTTTTTTAACAAAATTTTTTTTTCCCACAAAATTTTTTTTTTTTCAACAAATTTTTTTTTCCATATTTCAACGGGAGTATGATACTTACTAGTTATTATATAAACAGTAGTTCTTATCGTTTAAACGAGAATTACTTGTTAGTAGCACAGATCCCCAAAATTACATGCAGTAAAGCCAAAACAAACACACCGACAAAAATGATGTTGTTGTTGTTAAAAAGCAACAACGGCAACCACTCTTTCATAGCGTTATTTCTTTTGCAAGATTGATGAACGCTAAAAAAGGTCATAAAAACTAAGTACCTCAAATTGAAGAATACTTTCATCAAGTCAGTGAATTTCTTCATCAATTTGATGATTGTTTTTGATTCGTCCAGTGTTTACATCTAATGGCGCTTTGGAACACTCTACTCGATGGAGGGTGTATACGATTCATCCTGACCCCAGCTGCCTACTTTTTTTACCAATGTAGAGTCCACTTGTTGTTGAAAATAATAAAACATTCAAAAGACCTAAGAAATGTATTCAACCAAGCATTCAGGAGGGCTTAACATGACAACGAGGGAGGTGGCTGCACCCACCCACCAAAATGTTGTGGCTTTTCCATAAAGATAAAGATATTTTGGCACCGAAAGTATTACGGCTTTGGGTTGTTTCCACATGAAACAATGAACCCTTCAGCCAACGCATTAATTACCGCCGGCTATTTAACAAAGGAGAGACTTAGTTTCAACTAATTTCCAATTAAGACAATTTATGACCTCTTATTATTTGATGGCCTTCTTAAAATATTAAAATGGTACATCAATTAAAACATTTCTTTGAAGGCCACAACAATGAACCCAACTCATGTGGGTTGGTGTTATTATAAAACAGCAAAATTAGCTCTCTCTCTCTCTAGCTGCCACTTGTCGTATATCATATTTTATCGCACCCACTGTCCTGTACGCTTTAAACATGAAATGCCAAAAGCGCGCCAGCAAAAGGTGTTGTGGCGACCGCGAGATAACGACAGATGTTGGAACAAATATCAAAACTTTTCGCTTTGCCAAATGCAGCGGGGGAGAAGGAGGAGAAGGAGTAGAAGCTCATATCAGGGCAGACTTTTGTGCGATTTGTTTTTCAGATGTCGTAGTTTTTGTTGTTGTGCAAATTTATGGCTTTTGCCGGTGGCAACAATTGATTTGGGTTTTATTAAACAACAACAAAAAAAATAGAATTATATTTGTTTGTTCTCTGCTGGTCTGGAAGAAAAAAGACGAAATCAACGGTATGAGGACCAAACAAAAATTATAATCCTTTGCCATACAAACATTACCCCAACATATGCGTTTGTGCCCAATCATTTCTACTTATTTTTGGGGTTTTACTATTCTCAGCGATTTTTGTTTTGGTTTGGTTCTGCCATCGAGCATGGCAACACTTCGTTGGAAATTATCCCATTTCCTGCCATTGCCTGCAGAAGTTCGAGTTTTGCGACGCTGGTAGGAGAAATTGTTTGGCCAACTCTCATATGTTCCAGAGGGTGACAGTTTCATTTAAATTATTTATTTATTTACTTTCGATATTGTGCATTTAATGTGCTGCTGACTTTTAACCTTTTTTGTGTGTGTGTGCGTGCGTGTGTAAGCACACGCTTACGGAAAAGAACTCAATTATTTCCAGCCGGCTTTTTGATTTACCCTCATTTTTCACCATTCTCAATTTCGGGCAAAAGGGAATTTTCGTTTGGAGTGATAATACTTGAGATAACTACAATGAATAGATTTAAAGCAAGTGGCTCTGATCTTTTAAGTAGTGTTGTAAGGAAGGGTTTTTTAATGTGGAACCTAAAGCACGTTTTTTTGGCTGCCGTTTCCATCTAGAAACTTCCGGCAACTTTACAAGTAAGAGAGTAATTTCTAAGCCATATACGACTTCTCTAACTAATCGTACAAATGTCGGAGTCTAATATAAACAGTATGACCGTTTCAGGGAGTATGCAAATTACACAGTTCACTGACTTGAGAATTCCTTTCGGGAATGTTAAAGAAAATACATACTCACTTACAATTAGGTATGCCTTGCAAGCAAACTTAGTCGGATGTTTGGCTTTTTTTTATTATAATTTCTACTACACATGCCTCCACTCACGGGAAAAATTTCCAGACCGTAGTATCCCTCGAAGAGGTGATCACTTCTTCTACTTTTTCCAGAGATTGGTAACATATTCCTCAAAAGATATTTTAAATTCCATCTTTCCAAAGGAAAAGAAAAACCAGCACCCCTCCAAATACCACTTTCCAAATACTACAACAAAAGCCAACTTTATTGATGTGGGTCAATATCCAACCAAAAGTTTTGCAAGAATGCGATTTCGTTTTCCTTTTGAAAAATATACACCGAAAAGCAATTTGATAAAACGATTTATTCTTATACTTGTCAATTCAACAATACAAAGAGAGGGACACAGAGAGAGAGAGAGAGAGTGAGAGAGACTGAAACACGGAGAAGCGACAGTGAAATATTAATATTTTATTCCATGGAATAGAAAACACAATCACTTAAATTCCTTAAGGCATTCACTCGCTTCGCAGTAAATGGATTTTGGCCACCACCCACACACTTGGACTTCCCAAAAGAAGCTTGTATCTCAAGTATTTTGCATTCATTTGTCTTGCAGCTCCTAGACATTCGATAGATTTCCCTAGAATTTTCTCATGTCGGTCGTTTCTAATGCCAATTTAATCACAGCTAATTAAGTTTAACTATGGTACGATTTGTTTCTTTTCCACAGAAATCCTCTAGCAAACCCTTAAATCCTCGAAGAGTGGAAAAATTATACCAATTAAAGACTTTGTCGCCCAAAGCCTTGACCAATATTTATCGACATCCTTTTGGTAATTCTCTTTCGCAATACACTAAATTTGGCGCATTAGTTTGTGTGCCACTCTCCCTACGCATGAAGCTACGAAAGTGTTTTACGCCTTTTTTTCTGGTTGGGGGCAAAAGAAATGAGTGGACACCAAATGGCGAAAGGACAACGACTACAATGGCTGTCGCTGTCGACCAAAGCAGAAAAAGAAACGAAACGAACTGAGAAGAAAGGAAGATAAACATTTTCTTTGTTGATTAATACTAATTACTCATGATTAGGTTGGATAATGCCAGCACAGAATAAATGAAGAAAAGATTTGAAATGCTACGACAATGACAAGCCGTGAAGATAATAACGGAAATAAGTGAAAATGAAATGTAGAAAAATAGATAAAACCAGACAGACGTCAGTTGTCATTTAAAAAAGGGAGTCATTTGGTTTCCAATGAAATACAATGGCAAAATGGGACATAAACTAAAGCGGATATTAACAGCAACGCCAAAAAACGCTTCATCAAGGATGACAGACTGTAGACGAGAAAGCTGATTAAAATATTAACGGTTTTGTTTTAATTTTTAATTCAAGCTGGTTTGGACGGCAGCCATGTTTTTCTATTTCTAACCTTAAACTTAGTTCACTGAGAAAACTGTTGAGGAAAACAATAAATACAACAAACATAATGGAAGAAACGATACTATTTCTTAAATCAAGTATCGGTACTTACGGTTAAAAGACTAATCCCACTACAGGATTGGATTTTAAAGCGAATCCTGTAGTAGGTCTACGTGTGTGAATACTAAATTGCTGTAAAAACCAGTGAAAAAGTTGCAGTCGGGTAAACCGACTTATATATACCCCCACCCTCAGTAAAAACATACAAGTCTCAGACTCATAAGTATCGGAATGTCAAAAGTGACCGTAGCTACCATCATTTGATGTAACATCTGATGAAAAGTCATAATAGCAACCTAAAATACCGAATGCTATAGAAAAATATTGGATGGTACATTTGTATGGGAGGTACCAGAAGGGGAGTTGCCAGACTTCCAAGTTTTTATCAAAATTTTTGTCTAGCTATAACTTTATTAAATACAAAATTTGGGCAAGATAGCGTTGGTCATACTGATAGTTTTAGACGGTTTATCAGGGGCGGGATGGTACATTTGTATGGCAGGTACCAGAAGGGGAGTTGCCAGACTTCCAAGGTTTTGTCCAAAACTTTATCCAGTTATACCTTTAATAAATACGGAATTTGGGCAAGATCGCGTTGGTCATACTGATAGTTTTAGACGGTTTATCAGGGGCGGGATGGTACATTTGTATGGCAGGTACCAGAAGGGGAGTTGCCAGACTTCCAAGGTTTTGTCCAAAACTTTATCCAGTTATACCTTTAATAAATACAAAATTTGGACAAGATCGCGTTGGGCATATTGGTGTTATTACACGATTTCTAAAGTAGGCGGGATGGTACATTTGTATGGGAGGTGCCAGAAGGGGAGTTGCCAGACTGCCAAGTTTTTGTCCGAAACTTTGTCCAGTTATACCATTACTAAATACGGAATTTGGCCAAGATCGAACATGCGCGTGTTGATATTATTACACGATTTATAAAGTGGGCGAAATATCAGATTTGTATGGGAGGTACTCGAAGGGGTGTGGCCATATAGCCCATATGCAATCCCAGTTTTGAGAAAATATTCAGCCATGCCAAATTTCAGAGTGATTGCTTAACGCTTTCGAAAGTTATCGTGCGTACCAGCAGGACGGACGGACAGACGGACAGACGGACATGGCTCAAACGATTCAGAAAGTCATAAATCGAATTTGTTTCAAAGACACCTGGGTTTTAATCTGAATATTTCTAGGTGTTACACTTTTGGGTCGTATCAAATGATATATACCCTCCTACCCGTAGGGTGAGGGTATAAAAAAACAAAGGATTGACATACTTGAGTTATTTTTAATTTTGCTGCTTCTCAATCACTATTTTGTTCCAACATCTGGGACGTCGATCATTTCGGCATGGTTAACTACCATCTTGTTAAGTATTTAGAGTCTAACTTCCTTCTAAATTATCGACAGTTTCCGTAGAAATCGATCTACTGCCATTCCTTTCGGAACTATGGAGTCGATCTATTCATGCCCTTGGCGAAAGTAAGGTTGTGGCTCTGGATGTTTGCAAGGCGTTCGATAGGGTCAGTAAACATATTTAGGGTGTTCAAAAGGGTGTCCTAAGTGTTGTAAGTGTCGTACGTACTAAAGCTGTACAACTGTTGTATATTTTTTGTTGATATTTTCCATATAAAAGAATTGTACGACAGTACAACGTTTGGATATATGTTTTGAAATCGTACTAAGGGACAGTGATGGAAGAAATGGTACATTTGTATAAATTGTTTTTTGTAACAAGCCAAAGAAAGAACCCAGCACTTACTTGACTCAACCATAAGTATGTCAAATGCAAAATTTTCGCATAAAGCGGTTAATATTTTTTTTTTTTTCGCTTTCGAAAGGCATTTCTATTCAACTAATTTTTTTTTATTATTTATTATTTTTACATTTGACGTTTGAAAATGTACGTTTCTTAGATGTCAGTACATACACATACGACAGGTTGTTCACATACGTACTATTGTAGGTCTCGTACTTTGTTACAACTTACAACATTTGTACACCTTGTGAATTCCCTAATTGTACTTGGTGTCGGTAATATCTTCTTTCGATTCATATCGAGTTTTCTCAGAGATCGCAGTATACGAGTTGTTATAGACGGGGTCTCATTCAACGAGCATAGGTTGACCGCAGGAGTGCCACAGGGTTCTGTCCCCTCACCTTTTATATTTCTTATTTTCATTGACGACCTGTTGGGGCAGACTGTGAACCCAATCTACTCCTCTGCGGATGACAGCAACCTCTGACATTCGTACTCATTTGATAATCGTCCAAGTCCCGCGGAGGTTGAGGACAAAAGGCGGAAGATGAATAACTCACTTAACCGCGATTTGTGAGTGGGGCCAAATGAACAGAGTAGATTTTAATGCACAATAAATTTTGAATTTTTAATATTTTGAAAAAATTTAAAATCGAATATCATTAAAAAGCAGGTTTCGAAAAAAATTTCTCTTACGTCTTGTTCGCGATATGGGCTGGACATGTTTGCACATTAACGTTAATTGAAAACTACTTCGAAACGTTTGCCTGTGTACGTTACATCAAGGTTTTTTTTCACACAAATTGAATTTTCCTCTCAATCTAATAGCAATGGCTATGAAATGTCCTCCATTGCATACCATTCACTTTTCTCTCGGGCTCGTTATGCATTATCCGAAGATTTAAAAGCATTTGGCACATTTGGTTCCTTATTAAGCCATCGTCATTATATTACTCGTATGTCCTCAAGGTCTGCCATGTGCACTTCAGTAACACATCACAGGATGCTGGTGCTGCTGCCGTTGTAATATCGCCATCATTTCAGCTAGAAACGTAAAACGTTTGATTGTACCAAAAACGACACACACACACAAAAACCCAACTAAAAATTGCATAATTACATACTTTCAGGGAAATGAGTTTAATACATTCCAAGCCAAATGATGGCATATGGAATTCGAAAGGAGCAACTTTCAATTAACAACGAAATTATGGCAAAAAAAAAAATAAAGTTTCAAATGCTCGCGGGTATGGAAGTGATGTTGAGGGTTGAACCTCAAACTATGATTTCTGTTTTTGAAGCTCGGGATATTTCTTCATTTGTCTAATAAAATTTTTGTAACCTAATTTCTACTAGCATCTTCATTGCCATGACATATGATGGATGAATGGATGGATGTTTGATGGTCCAATGCTATTGAATGGCCATCTGGCTAAGAACAACAATAGCAACACCACAAGACATTCCATTATTCTCGTGGCTCGATGAATACCCCAATAAGCCCCACACAAAACAAAACAAAGTTTATGCCTTCCAGGTCGAAGTTGACCAACCAATTCATTCTCCCCAGAGGCGGAGAATATTTAATAAAATTTAACCAAAAAAAATGCTACACATCCAACATTTAACATAGACCTTAATAAAGTATTCTCAACACACAGGCACACACACACATATCCCACCACCACAACGAACAAAAAAACATATAAAGTTCACAAGGACACATATCAGCATTGTCCCAAAAAAAAAAAAAAAAAGGAACAACAACACACACATACGCCGACAAACAACAAAGAAGGATGAACCCAATAGTTAAAGAAGTTACTCAAACATGCATTGCTCTCTCGCTCTCTCTATACTTTTTTTTTTTACCGCCAAATGGTCTTTTGTTACAAATAAAGGACAGCCAACATTAGGTTGGAGTGAACTAGTGGGGAAAAAATTGTGTTGAAGCGGTAGAACGTGATAGGTAGTGTGTGCAACAAACTCAGTCGGTGGATTCTTACATGCAATGTCGAGGCAAATTCGTAAAAGTTGCCTAGGACAAGAGTTTCCATCATAGGACCAATCAGAAAACTTAAAAAAAAACTCATTTCTGAAAACATTACTTAGAGGCAAGAGAAGTGTAAATAATTTGTCACATATTCTGTTAAACATTACTTACTTATTATCCTTAGCATTCCATGAAGGAACAGACGGAATTTGTCCCTTGTTTCTATTCTATATTTTGTCATCAGCCTAACAACTTTTCACATCACTTAATGTAACAATTGGCATTTATTTCTATATTAAGTTGCTTGAATTTCGGGCCAGAAATCCGAATTTGTCCCTAGTTGGCATTTGTTTCTGTCTAAAGTTGCTTGAATTTCGGGCCAGAAATCGGAATTTGTCGCAAGTTCTTCTGGCTTATACCAATCCCATTTTCACTGGTATTCCATTTATTTTCAGTCAATATTGCATTTTCACTCTGACCTAATGAACACGCACCAAGGCTAATTGTATGATGATATACTCAGTCTGTCATTGTCCTTGCCACACATCTCTACACACAAAACAATCACAAACACACACACCCACACATATTGCCAAGTACACCACAAAGTCTCGTCCACTTTCACACATACGCAAATATCGTTAATACATATTTGAAATACATAAAATAACAACAAAGTAAAGTCTGCATACGAGTACAGCACACACTTCAATGCCGGGATCCGCCCAGTGCACCGTGGGCCAGGAGCGCATATTTTACTAGTCAAAACTGTGTGGCATTTTAGACAAATGTTCCGTATTTAATGATAGTTTCATTATTTTTTCATTGTGACTTAGAGTAATTGTATTAAAAGCACGCCCTGCGGAGTCGGAGTCCCTTCTGTCATCAAATTGATGTAAGAATTCATCAAATAGATGTAATGTACGAATTCATGAAATTGATGTAAGATTTCATCAAATTGATGTAAGAATCCATCAAATTGATGTAATAATTCATCACAGCGAAGTAAGAATTCATGAAATTGATGTAATATTTCATCAAATTGATGTAGGAATTCATCAAATTAATGTAAGAATTTATCAAATTGATGTAATAATTCATCAAAACGATGTAAGAATTCATCAAATTGATGTTATAGTTCATCAAATTAATGTAGGAATTCATCTAATTAATGTAAGAATTCATGAAATTAATGTAAGAATTCATCAAATTGATGTAAAAATTCATCAAATCGATGTAATAATTCATCAAATCGATGTAAGAATTCATGAAATTGATGTAAGATTTTGTTGTTTATTAATTGATGTAATTCATCAAATTATTGTAAGAATTCATCAAATTGATGTAAGAATTCATCAAATTGATGTAAGAATTCATCAAATTGATGTAATAATTCATCAAATCGATGTAATAATTCATCAAATCGATGTAATAATTCATCAAATCGATGTAAGAATTCATGAAATTGATGTAAGATTTGATCAAATTGAAGTAAGATTTTGTTGTTTATTAATTGATGTAATTCATCAAATTATTGTAAGAATTCATCAAATTGATGTAAGAATTCATCAAATTGGTGTAAGAATTCATCAAATTGATGTAATAATTCATCAAATCGATGTAAGAATTCATCAAATTGATGTAAGATTTCATCAAATTAATGTAAGAATTCATTAAATTTATGTAAGAATTCATCAAATTGATGTAATAATTCATCAATTCGATGTAAGAATTCATCAAATTCATGTAAGAATTCATCAAATTCATGTAATAATTCATCAAATTGATGAACTCTTTTCTCAGTGTAGTTTCGCATATCTCAGGGTTGCCGTCTCAATCACTAAATTGAATTTTGATCGGTTATTCTATTTTAGAGTGGAAAGCGCAAAATCATAAAATGATCCAGTTGGGAAACAGTCCACTGTATATGACCCACTGCCCTACCCCCCACCCACCCCTTTCACACAATTTTCAAAAAGTACTTACGGCCTTATTCTCTATCCTGTCAATCACTTTTCCATCATGACGATGAGTGTTCCTTTTACAACAGTTTCAGCATAATGTAATTCCTTTTTACACTCGTCCAACTAGAAAACAAAAAACAATTCACTTTTGCTCAAATTGCTGGAAGGGGCAGACGGGGAAAATCTCATCGTTGCGATTGGAATGTCAGTGATATGTCCCTTAGATTAGAAATTGAAATGAAAAATGATCTATGAAAAACTTGTGTAGATATTTGTCAAGTATGCAAATGCGTGTATGGCTGAGGGAAAATGTAATTTAAATTATTTTCAAAGTTTCCAAATTGACAGCCGCCATCAAACTCAACAACTTTTATTCGCACCATAATGGTTTGAAAAGTTTTTTCTTTTCTTTTTTTTGTTTGATGAAAACTGCTCTGCCACAGCACAATGCGTTATGCCAGCGGCCAATCAATAGTTGCCAGGGCCATTTAAAGGCATAAAATATTTAAATTCCAAATACACAACCAGTCGACCTTCGACGGTACCATATGGCGAACGATGAATATTCTAAACAAATATTTAAACGCCAAACACTCAACACCGCCACACAATTTGCGGCAACCGAAAGTAGCATCTTATGAAACAAAGGAGACGATGAAGAAGTCGGGCCTTCCAATCTACACAAAACGGAAAGTGTCTAGACACGAGACTGGCCTTAACAACGCCTGCCAAGTGTTGGCTTTCTCCCATGTTCAACTTTTTATGACCCTTTTGGGGGTTTATCAGCAATTATTGGCTATTAAGCGATTGATTACGTTGAATTATCACTTTGTCCCTATCGAAAATGAAATTAACATACAAATTAACGAATGAATTGAATATTTCATGGAATTACATACTATATATTTATAATAAATAAATATATATGTATCTAGTCTCTTTCTCTACCTCCCCTCCCCGAGTGTCTAATGACAGTCAAGAGTGAAAACGAACAATAACTTCCAGAACAAGTCGAGAAAGAATAACAACGGCGTCTAATGGGCGACAATTTCCAAATGCCAACAGATGTGTGCGAGCTAAAATGACAAACAACAACATCAATGGCAGCAACACAACACATACACAAAAAAATCCTTCATGCCAACACATCGCACATCCAAGTATGTCTGGATAACTATATGGACCCATTCATACACACAGATCATTGCTTACGTGGTATTTTGTTGCAAGTGACATTTTCTGCATTTGCAGAATACGATTTTCAGAATAAAACAAAATTCGAGTTTAGAATCTTTAAATGAGTTCAAGCTCGAGGTGAGGATTACTTTTAATAAAACATTATTTTATTTAATTTATTTTTTTCAATATTTCGTTCTTCTTTGATGAACATGAACAGGGAGTACAACAACAATTAGAAATAAATAAAACTCACGCAATAGAACGTGGGTGTTTCTTCTTCATCAGAAGTTGGCGTAAAAAAAACTAAACTCAATGTAATTGAAAAATGTCGATACAAAATATTTAACATTAAATAAATAAAACAAAACCTTTCATTTTATGGCGTTTTTTAGATTTTGGCTATTTGTTCGGGTTTAGTCTTCTCCCCAAATTCTTCTGGGAAGTGATAGACAGTTTCGTAAAATTTACCAATTGCATTTATGATCCAAATTATTTTGATATTTTTTAGATCCCACATTTTTTTTTTTTGAAACGTATTAAATATCGGATGGATACAAGGATATCAATAAGACAGGGTCACGGCCTAAAGGAAAACAAAAACTTCACGCGGACACCCCTAGTTCTGAAACTCCGAAGACGATTTCAGAACACCAAAACTTTTTCTTAATCGCTACAAAGCTTTGGATCACAAGGGCGTGTGAGAAGAAAAGAAAACAAATTATTTAAAGTGGATTTCATTTGCAATGCCCTGTAAGCGCATCCCCTGAGTGTAAGCCACATAAAATAAAAAAAAAACGGTTTCAAGTGTACAAACTTTTGTAGTGAGTCCAGGTTTGCAAAATCTATGTAGAGAAGTTATAGCCTTTGTTTTTCCAACTCGTAGCCGTGCTGGTGTTTAAATTTTTCCCAGTCTATGATGATACAAATTATAATGTTTCTGTTAAGACCATCAAATATTTTTCAGCCGTCGCGAAAATTCTGGCGACTTTACGAGTAAGAGAGTAATCTCTAAGCCATTTTACAGGGCTCAAGAAAAGCATTAGTCGTTCGTGCCCAGCCCACTGAATCGAGAGAAGTTTCTCGCCAGTTCCTTAATGGAATGTTAAGGGAAATAAGTGAGTAAGACCAGTAGAGTAGGCACACAAACTATAACAGTGTGTTCAAATATATCCTTATCGAAATCGAAACCCCACCCATTCAAAGATCATGAAAATGACATTTGCATCCAAATAACATGTGAGCGACCATACACACTCTATATCCATACACTCACACTCAGGGCTGTTATTGTTTTCTAAATACCAGTGAATGCTAGTGCGTATAGCGTAAGTGAGTGTGTGAATGAATGCGTGTGTTTCCCCGGGGGGTGTGCTCGGGTGAACATACGACTGTATGTGTTTCTCCGAGTATGTGCCGGCATTCCGGTATTGGTTTTCTTACTGTTTATTTGGAATGTTGGCTTTCAGTGGCTTTTAATTTTTGCTGGAATCCTGTTACAATTTCGTGCATATATACACACACAAACGAACATCTAAGAATTGTGTGTGTGTGTGCGCGCGTTTATGTCCCATATGCAAGTGTGTGTGTATTTGCGGTATAGGAAGTGGCGAATTACTGTCACTGTTTCTAACACCCAAGGACAAATGAATGTATAACATAATTTCCAGACATTGTTTTTGGATATAGAATCGAAAGTTTATTAAAAACAAGTGGATTAAACCACCTACTGGGATATAGAATCGAAAGTGGGAGAATTCTTCAGTAAATATGTAGATTTATGGGTGGAATTCATATTGCAATCATTTGGATGGAATTCCAATAGCATATCAATGTATTAATGTTGTTATGCCAATTTTGTTGGCACCATAAGGACCCCAATTTTAGAAGCGAACACATTTTAAATCATTTTCATTTCAATGTCCGTAGGACCAGAATTTATTTTTGGACCACTGATTACTGTAGAGCATGTGTTTAAAGGCCCTTTATACGGTCAAAATGCATGAACATTTTTACGATAGTATTAGTGTAAATTTGTGTGCATTAAAAAAAAATCAAAATGTTTATTTCATGCATTTTGAATGTGTAACGTGCGCTTATGGATGGTTCAATATTAACAGAAAGTGCACATTCAGAATTATTGTGGAAATGTTCCTGTAATTTTATCTTAATATATATTTACCCTCGACACTGATTCACTGGCTCTGTCACGCAGTACGTAGGAATTTAAATAGGCATTCTATAATTTTCTATAAATAATAATAATAAAAAAAATAATATTTTTTTTTTGTACAGAAATTGTGTTTTCCCCATATTTTTTTTTTACAAAATTTTTTTTTCCAAATTTTTTTTTTCAACAAGATTTTTTTTTTTTACAAAATTTGTTTTCCATATTTCAACGGGCGCCATAGGCGCATTACAACTTACTAGTTTTTATATAAGAACGGTTTTCCGTCCGAGCACTAATGTCAAATCTTAAAAAGGGCAAATAAAAAAATTTAAAAACAAAAAATTCCAAAAAACATTTTTTTTAATATTTAAAAACTTTTTTTTAATTTTTTAAAAAATATTTTTTTAAATTTTCAAAAATAAAAATTTCATATCAAATTTTCAAAAAAAAATTTTTTAAATTTTTCAAAAACTTATGTTACCGAAAAAATTAAATTTTCAAAAAAAAAATCTTATATATTTTCACCCAAAAATTTTTTTTTTCAAAACAAAATGTTAAATTTTATATTACCAAAAAAATTAAAATTAAAAAAAAAAAAAAAAATTTAAATTTCAAAAAAAAAATTATAATTTTATAAAAAAAAATTTTCTAATTTTATAAAAAAAAAAATTTCTAATATTATAAAAAAAAAAATTTACATTTTCAAAAAATTTTTTTTTGCAAATTTAATTTTTTTTTAAAAAATTAGCCACACAAAGTTCATATAAACTGGATTTGGACCTCTATATACAACCAAATTTTTGTCATTACATATTTTCTTAAGTTATATCAATATATCAAGTACAATTCCGGGGCATATCTATACGTGGACTTTTTTTTAAAAAATACTAAAAAAACAAGATCAAGTTGGCTTATTTATAATATTTAATTGGAACAGGCAGACGTTCAAAAAACAGTTTAAGCAAAATAAATGGTTTTGTATTCAAACGACTTCAAATATCAGTGAAATAATTTGTTTAGACTATAAACACGATGTGAAATAAATGTTATTAACTCGATGTCCTCATATAAACATATTGAATATGATATCCTTATGAGCTTGACTAAATATTTACCGCCATGTTTATAAAATTTTAAAAAAAAACTTTGGTAAGAAAAATGTGAATTTTATTTTTGGTATTTTCATACATTTTTCTTAACAAAGGTTTTTTACATTTTTTTAATTTTTAGTGTACATTCAAACAAATACAGTTGTTTTCTTTAGAGGTCAAATAATGAACACTTTTCCAACGATATTTTTTAAAATTTGCCTGTATGTTCTTTATCATAAGGAAATCAAAAGAACTCATAAAAAAATACTTTAGGTTTTCTTTAAAAATACATTTTTTTGAAACCCAAGTAAAAAACGTTCTCTTAAACATGCCCTGAGCATTTCAAGTAAAAACTCTCTCCTAAACGCGCCAAGAGCATTTCAAGTAAAAACTTTCTCCTAAACGCGCCCAGAGCATTTCAGTTGTTATATTCGAATGCGATTTTATTATTTACCTAAGTGTTGCTCTAAATTCAAAACGTGTGTATGTCGATATTTAATTTTAAAATCAACTTTGTTATCCCCCCAGAGGGTTGACAGCACTGAGTTACATACATGTATAGATACCCTATAAATATTATTATGTCCCTATGAATTATGCAAAATATATTCAAAGATTTCACACCCCCTGCATTTCATTGGCAATAGTTAATGTTAACGCTTCAACAAATTTAATTTACATAATTTTATTCACAAATTCTAAAGATATACATGACTATGCATGATTAATGTGCGTGTGTGCGTGTATTTGGGTGGTTTTTGATGTGGGAACACAAGAAATGGTGCTAGAGGATCTGCATACTAATCATTAATGACAGCAATGATATGTTGTAGAACACGGACCTCAAGGTCACTAACTTTTCTGTCTTTTCTGTAAAATGCTTTACTGCCGTCTATTCAACAAATGACTTTATTATTTTATGTGGTAACTTTAATTTTTAATTTCACAAAATATAAGATTAGTTTTGTGTAGTTTGTATGTTTGAATGTGTGTTTCCTTAAAACTCGGTAAAATTAATTTTGATATATCCCATTCGGTAGCCCTGCTGTCAGCTTGTACTGTGACCACAAACCCCATAGTGATCCATTGGGATATCAGAGTCCTTTTCTTATCTGTGCACATCATTACATCTTGGCACAGAAGGACAAACGAATCATTGCTACGCAATAAAAAGAAGAAAAAAAAACACACGCACAGATACAGACTCGCTCTGAGACATAGAATTTTGTAACCGAACACATCTTGAATACACCAGAGTGAATAGACCAACACGAAGTGTAGTTGTAGTGGTAGGGAGATTTTTTTATGTGATTGTATTGGTGTAATGCTTGTGGTGTGTCATTCATCATTGTGGTGTAAATATGTCCCAAAAGTACAGTAGCATTATTTCGATGCTATTAAAATCATCTAAGTGGGAGAGATTCCACTCGTACACGTGGGAAGGAGTCGACCTTGGTCATGCCTTATTTACAGGGAACTTATTAAGAGATCCCAATTTTATTAAAGACTCTTAAAAGCAGAGGCAAATTTCTATTTCTGAGGAAACGTCTCCGTCTCAAGGACGAATTATACTCGATATTCCGCCCCATAGATGTGCATCTCAGGAATTGTGCAACTAAAGTTGTTTTCCGTCTAAGAGAAACCAAATCTGGGAGCAGGTTGGAAGGGCATAGTTAAAGAGAAGACTGACTACATTGTATCGAGAAAGCCTTCAAAGTCTCATTATTATCTAGAAAAGACTGGGTCAGAAACTCAGTCGTTTCTGATTATCAGATCTCAATATTTACAGACGGTTCCATGGGAGACTGGAGCGGATTCGAAAGTTTTCTCAGAAATTCTGCTATTACACACATCATACAGTCTATCTTTATTTTGTAGTGTTGTCCGGTCTGAGATAGTCGCAATTGACATGGAACATACTCCCTCGAAAATAAAAATCTATGTGTACAGGCTTGCGGTCATCAATGCCTTGCATTGGCGGTAAAAATCCGCATTTACATTGGAATGTATTAAATCCTTCATCCTAATCCAACAGCACAAGGTAGAACTTACCCTCTGTCCCTGGTCATAACCGGGAACGAGATGGCAGATCTTTGTGACAGGAAGGTCTTTGAATCGGCGGGTGTGCCGGAAATCTTGCAAACTCATGACCTTTGTTGAACAATTTCTTGAAGTAAAAAAAAGAAAAAATTAAAAAAAAAAAGACTTTGATCTATTGAATACATTTTTTTCAGTTTTGTGAAAAATAACTGCATGTTTCCATAAAACGATTTTGTTCGTTCGTTACAAATTGTCAAAATTAAAGGCGCAATAAAATGGATTTGTATCAGTGTATCCATATGTCGATATCTAACATACAATATCTTAAAACCAGAAGTGTATAATGCCTGAAACTCATTTTATAACGCTTTGAATATTGCCGATTTGTAACGAACGAACAAATTCGTTTTATGGAACGTTTTTAATACGAAAATAACTGCATGTTTCCATAAAACGAATTTGTTCGATCGTTGCAAATCGTCAATAATGGAAGCGTTATAAAATAGATTTCAGACATTATTAAATTCTGGTTTTCAGATATACATATGCAGATATAGACATATGGAACACAAGCCCAAAAGAATGGACTCTCAGTACTGGTAAAAATCAATTGTATTGCCCTTTCCATTTTGACAATTTGTAACGAACGGAGAAATACGTTTTCTGGAAACAGGCAGTAAGTAAAATTTTTTCTGTAAAAAAAAACTGAAAACAAAAAATATTTGAAAATATTTCTGAAATATCTCCGATTGTCCGATACAGACTTTTGGTCGATGCAGTTGGATACTGGACCACTGTGTGATTCTATATGAACTCCTTATACACCCTAAAAGTTTCAGCTTCATACTGGGATTTTCACAGGAAGCCTCACAGTGAACTGTATGATAGACAACTAAATGAGCACAGCAACTTACTCTCCCCTAACACACCACCACCCACCCACCTCCTCCGATCCTCTACCTTCCACCCAAAGAATGGGTCAATTTATGAAGCCGCTGTCACCAGCATTCGACCTAACCTTATACTTTTACTTTATTTCTACATAAATAGTTTACATTTCATATTTCTTTGGAAAAAATAAAGGAATATTTAGATTCAAAAACGGGTACATATCGTGCCCTAACCGCGAAAAAGACGTAAGCGCCATAAATAATATTTTACAGGAGAGGGTTTTTCGAATTTGGTATATTTTTGTAAATATATTTTTTGTAATTTTTAATATTTTGGGATTAAGAGCGTTGGACATTTGCCTATCGAATGTCATGAAAAAGCGAGTTTCGAAAAAAATGTCGCCTACGACGTTTTCGCGGTAGCTTCCGAAACGCATTTGTATGGTTGGTTGGTTTACCTGGCCGCTCCATTGGCAAAAAGAGTCTTGTGACACCGTTTTGAATTTTATTTATTTTACAACGCCACTCTAAAACCGCCTGTTGCCACTGTGGTTCATATCCAGTTCGTCAGATTTACGAATGTAATGAAACTACTCAGAGCGATATTCAATACATCGGTGATAACATCTTCTTCGTTTCAGCTACGGCAGTGATCGTTGTATTCTAGATTTAGTCGTCGATCCCCACAATACGGCTACGTGTACTGTGTCAAGTCGAAGGGCGGCAAATCCCATCCTTGGTAGTTCATTCCCATAGAAATTCCTGTGGCCAGGTATCCACACCAAGGTTGCCACAGACGAGCGACTCAGTCTCTCCAAGACCTCCGTACATTCTTTCAGTAAAGCTGAGAAGGTCACACGGGATTTTATACAGAAAAAGGCCGCTTGGCGCTATCAATGCAGAGACAGATGTGCCCAGTAGTGTGTTGATGCAGTAAGAGCAAACAGATTTCCTTTATGGCAAAAAATTCTGCCTGGAAGACGCTGGAGACATTCGGGAGACGCTTTTTTTATGGTATCTTTATTTCTCATATTTGTACGAGGCTTTAAAATACATACATTTTTTGAATGCTGGACCACTGTGCGACTTTGGGACTCTACACAAACTTCTGAGATAAGTTGCTTCCTATGGGGCGGAAATCAACCCTTTAAGGACCAGGTCGCAACTGGCATTTGCCAAAATGAGACTAAACATTGTGGCAGGAGTCGTCACAGGACAGGGTACAATTGGCAAGCTAAATCAAATCGAATGGGTATATCTCGAGGACTGCTGCAGATGCTACAATGACGCCGAAGAGAAAGTATTAGTCGAACAGTATTGAAACCAGGTCTACAGGAATGCCGACTCAGGTTTCTTGACAACTTAAACAGCTGGCTAGTGATTCTCTGACTTCCTTAACGACATTCATCGAAAGTCGCAAATGGTTCCTTGATAAACGTCAACAGCTGGCCATATGGCTCATGACTTCCTTAAAGAAATGCATCATAAGTACTAAATGATTTCTTGACAACCATGACGAAATACACCCGAAATACCACGTCTGAAAAATATGAGCTCCAAAGAACAAATTTTTAAAAAAAAATTTAAAAAATTTAAAAAAAAAAAATTATCCTTTGAAACAACATTTTGACCATTTTTATATATAAAGTCGAATTCCTTTGTCCTTTGAAACAACATTTTGACCATTTTTATATATAAAGTCGAATTCGGTTAAGCGAAAATGAAAAAATCAAGAACTTTTTTTTCAGTTATGCGGGATTTTCAATAACGAGGACTTTGGATAATTGATCAAACCGAGTAGGTACTTTTGAAATTGTTCTATGAAACAAAGATAGAAACTATTAAAATACATGTCAAATTGAAATTCAATCTAAATGAGCTTGAATGGAAATAGTAACTTATTTTCAATTGGTTGAGTTGTCCTAACTGTGGTTGACACATCATTTTTTGAGGTCATCATTGATAATATTTCTGTTCGTATAAGTTTGTGTCTCTGCATTAATAATGTGTTTCAAATAAACGATTTTTCAATAAAGCGGATTTTCATTTATTTTTGTCTAATTTCTACAGTGCATAGAAAATCATCCAGAACAATCGTTACTAATATATATTTTCAATTAAGCGATTTTTTCAATTAAAAGGTGTGCGCTTATCCGAATTCGACTGTAGCGGTATAATTTAATGAACTTAGTTTTGCTACTGGGAAATGTATAGCATTTTCGGCCTCACATATATTTTTATACACTCCATCATAGGATGGAGTATATACTAAGTTTGTCATTCCGTTTGCAACACCTCGAAAGAGTGATCTGCGACCCTATATAGTATATATATTATCGGTCAGTGTAACAGTCTAAGACATTCTAGCGATATCCGTCTGTCCGTCCGTCCGTCTGTTGTCTGTTGAAATCACGATAGAGTGCGAACGATCAACGCTAAGAAGCTGAAATTTTGTAGGAAGATGTTTTTTGCCCATAAGCAGGTTAAGTTCGAGAATGGGCAATATCGGACCAAAGGGGAAAAAGTTCCTCTTTACGGGACTAAATATATCCCGGCCATAATCAAATTTTTAAAATATTTTTTTTCACTACATCTGATTTTTTTTGGTAAAATTGTTCTAAGTTTATATAATTTATAGATGGGGGAAAAAAATCCCAAAAATGGGCGTGCTCATGGGTTCCGTGGACCCTTGGGGCCCAAAAAAGGGCCCATGATAAACATGCGCATATGAGTATCGAAGTGCAACGAAATTTACTCACGAACCCCAATATTCCTTTATTTTCATGATTTGCCTAAATTTTTTGATCCGGTTTCTGGGACTATCGGGTCACCAGCGGCCCAAAAACCGTCCCTTGACAAACATGGACATATGGGTATCGAAATGCAACGAAATTTTCTCGCGAACCCAAATATGCATTTATTTTCATGATTTGGATAAAATTTGTGATCGGGTTCCTGGGACTATCGGGTCACGAGCGGCCCAAAAACCGGCCCCTGACAAACATGGACATATGGGTATCGAAATGCAACGAATCCATGATGGAGGGTATATCAGATTCGGCCCGGCCGAACTTACTATTTGTCCACTTGTTCACATTCGGACCGATAATTTCCTTACTGATTCCCTTAACTGTATCCTATTGCAGCCATAAAATACAATAGTCTAGGCGGAATCTGTAGTAGACAGTAGATTGTAGCAACGATACTTTTTTTCTCCATCCATCCTTGATTTTCAGTTCAAATCCATCCAGTTCAAATCCATCAGACAAGCTCTTACCAAAAACACCCTACATCTTGCCCTCACCCACATGGGCCATAACATTAAGGACAGCGATAAAAAAAAGTGGAATGTAACGAACTACGCCAAAGGTCATATTCGTTCGGTCTTAAATACATTTGCTGTTTTGGAGCTGTTTAAATCTTTTATGCTTTCCATGTCATTCCTGCTCATTGTGGCTCTCTGTGTGTGTGTGTGATAGAGAGTGAAAAGCCATGAAAACCATTCCATAAAAAGGGGAATTTCATTTTCATTGCTGCTGCCATCAGCGAACGCAAGAGTGTGTGCGTGAGTGAGCCAATGTTATTTAAACAATTGCTATTGTTAAATACGATGTTCAAAAAGATTTATCTGTGGCTGTGACGGTGGCCGTAGCTTTTATGTGGCTGCTGCTACTGCTATTTGCTATGCGTTGGAGTTTGCTGTTCATTTGGACTTCAATGGACAAAAGGAGCGCACAATCACAAAAATGTGATTTTTATTATTGTGAACTCAATTTAATCATTATCCGGTGGATGCTGTTCATTTCTGTACGACAGCATGTAGCATGGTAGTAATGCCAGACTATATAAGCGAAGTCATCCATATTAACCCAACCACACGGACGCTGAGATACAAATCGAAGAATAACCTCTTTTTATAGACACACACACCAACACATATACTCGTATATGTGTGTATGGACATAAGAATGCATGCATGTGTGTATAGTCGATTGTGGTGGTAAATTACATTTATTTAATTACCATTTTACCACTTTGATTTACGTTTTTCATTTCATTCTTTTGTTTTTCTCTTTTTTTCATATATGACTGGAGATGAGTTTTTGTTTCTTTTTTTTTAAATACAAATTAATTGTCTCAATTAGGATTTCTATAAAATTAATTGCTGTATATTCTAATTACATTTTCACCTTTCTCGGTTACTGCCAGATTTATGTCAAATGGTTTACATTTTTTTTTTATAAATTGTTGGATTATGCTAATATTAATTATTTATTAATTACCATCGCCGTGCTTGCGTTCTAATAAATTACATGTATTTTGCAAACCAAACGAAAACATGAAAAACAACGCAAAATGAATCGACCGAAAAGGTTTTCGTGTTTCACAACACTCAGCACTGTGTCCGGTAATTTGTCCCCATTTGAATTTGGTGGTTTCCAAGGCTTTTCTTTTTTTCTTCTCTAAACAAATTTGTGATTAAATTTAAAAGGTTGCCTGACTTGCAAGTGTTTCCGCAAGTTGCATTCAGTTAAATTTAGAGTTTAAAGTTACATTAAATTTGAGAGGGACGACATTGATATGCCTCTGCTGTAAGGGGATTGACAAATATGTCCTGCTTATTTCGGATTGATTCTGTCTAATTATTTTATAATCAAAGACCACGCTTATAATGTGACATTAAAACTATCCCCTATGTGCCAAATATAACCTTCTCTCCTGACTATTTTATCTCTCCTGACATTTATACGATTATGGAGAGAAATACCTTGGCGGTTATATGAGGCGCTTAAAGTAGAAGTGGTTCAACCCACAAAATTTCGAAATCGGGATTATTAGCTTAGAAAATTCTGCTATTCTATCTTCCCAGCAGTATTTAACGGCAGTATGAAAAATTCCCCCAAAAAAATGAAGAATTTCCCAAAAATGTACCCAAAAGCCAAATATACATTTTTTTTGCGTATTCTTCATTTTTTCAAGTCAATTTCGACTTCCAACCGAAAAGAAAATTGGAGTGTGGAAATATTCATAAAATGCGTTTGTATTTTGTGGGCACTAAAACTTTTCGGCAACTTTGTACGTATTAAAAGGCCTATTAATGGACCGATCCTAAAGCAGAAGACTAAAAAATAGTGGCAAATGTCACTATAGGAATTCTATTTTTCTTATTTCCCCCCGATCCTATGTGTTCTTGACAAATACATTTTGAGGCAATATGCCCACTGAGCCATAAATTGGTCCCTGACAAATAAATTTGACAGCAATAGGAACTTCAAATTAAAGGATATTTTTTCGTGAATCAAATGTGGGTAGTTTTTCCTACAAAAGCGATGTCAAGGACGAAGAAAGCGACCAAAAGTCAACAACTCCCGCTACTGGTTATAAACTTCTCTTTCTATGCTTTATGCGGATAATACCCAAATTTCACTAAGGGAAAGCACAGAAGAGAAAGTTTACGAGAACCTAAAAAAGGGTTGCCAATCAGCAAGTTGTGACTAGCCAAGAGTAGGGAGTTGTGAGCAACATTTAGGCTTAAACACCAAATTTTCATTTATTTTTCAGTAAGGGATAATAAACCTAAATGAATCAGACATTCGTCTTGTCTTTGATGATGGTGTTTTTCTGTTCGACGGTATTTCTTTCTTAAAATATATTTACAAATTAAAACTTTTGAATTATTCTCCGTTGTAATTTTCAATAAAAATTCATTATTTTCTTTTTTCTCTCTTTACAGGTAAATTTAAATTATTAAATAATCGTTAGATATAGATCTATAGAACAGGTAACCTTTTTTTAAAAAATATTATATTTACGGATCTTTATCGGTTCTATAAAAAATACTCCTGATGAAAAATGTCCCAAAAAAGTGTAGAAGGCCCCAAATGAAGAATTTCCCGAAATAAATGAAAAATCCCCCCAAAAGCCCAATATGAAAATGTCCCCAAAAAAGTGTAGAAGGCACCAAATGAAGAATTTCCCAAAATAAATGAAAAATCCCCCCCAAAAGCCCAATATGAAAATGTCCCCAAAAAATCTGAAAATCCCCCAAACAATTTATGAAAATTTTCCCAATGCAAAATCACCCAAATATAATGAAAAATACTCCAAAAAACAGCAATAGATTTTTGTAATTTGGAAAAAGTGTATTTTTTAACAACAAAAAAAATCAAAAGTATGAGAAAATTTCTAAATTTACATTTATTCATTAATAGTAATCATATGTATTTTGCTTTCACACTTAACGTGTCTAAATATCTTCCACGTCTTTCTGGCAATTATGGACATTTCCTTTTATCCATATTGGCTGCAATGACACCAATTTAAAAGTTAAGAACGACTCCAAATTGCATAATGAAAAAACAACCTAAAATGTGAAAAACATCCCAAATAAAAATGAAAAACAACCCCAAAACAATTGTGAAAAGTTCAGATATCGGGCGCGCTTTTTTTGTTGTAATGTGTTGGGGTTACGACCCTAAGTATCACATTTGAAAAATTACCCCAATTGCTAAATGAACGCTGGCCGCAGAAAAATCACCCCAAATTTACGTGTTGTTGTAATCAATGTAACATTTTGGGGTAATTTTTAATTTTTGAATTGGGGCCATTTTTCAAATGTATTAATTAGGGTCGGAAAATTTGTGTTTTTATACACTCCATCATAGGAGGATCACCTCGAAAGAGTGATCTGCGACCCTATAAAGTATATATATTATCGGTCAGTGTAACATTCTAAGACATTCTAGCGATGTCCGTCCGTCTGTTGTCTGTTGAAATCACGATAGAGTGCGAACGCTAAGAAGCTGAAATTTTGTAGGAAGATGTTTTTTGCCCATAAGCAGGTTAAGTTCGAGAATGGGCCATATCGGACCAAAGGGGAAAAAGTTCCCCTTTACGGGACTAAATATATTCCGGCCATAATCAAATTTTTTAAATATTTTTTTTCACTACATCTGATTTTTTTTGGTAAAATTGTTCTAAGTTTATATAATTTATAGATGGGGAAAAAAATCCCAAAAATGGGCGTGCTCATGGTTCCGTGGACCCTTGGGGCCCAAAAAAGGGCCCATGATAAACATGCGCATATGGGTATCAAAGTGCAACGAAATTTACTCACGAACCCAAATATGTCTTTATTTTCATGATTTGCCTAAATTTTTTGATCCGGTTTCTGGGACTATCGGGTCACCAGCGACACAAAAACCGTCCCTTGACAAACATGGACATACGGGTATCGAAATGCAACGAAATTTTCTCGCGAACCCAAATATCCATTTATTTTCATGATTTGGATAAAATTTGTGATCGGGTTCCTGGGACTATCGGGTCACGAGCGGCCCAAAAACCGGCCCCTGACAAACATGGACATATGGGTATCGAAATGCAACGAATCCATGATGGAGGGTATATAAGATTTGGCCCGGCCGAACTTACTATTTGTCCATTTGTTTTTTTTTGGGACGATATTTTATTTTTGAGTTGGGGCCATTTCTCAGAGGACTTCTTGTTCATGGAGTCATGGCAGCCTTGATTCACTTGCGTTATGAAAATATCCCCAAAAAAAAACCGACAAATTTCCCAAAATTAAATAATTGTGTAATTTTTCATTGTAAAATGTTTTTCATATAGAACTGTCCCGACATCGAAAAAAAATTAAATATTTCCTAAAAATTATGATTTTTTTTTTTTTGTGAATTTTTCAATTTGTATGATATTTGTTTGGGTCAAACAAATTACATGCCTGATTTTATAAAAGGATTTGCTCATTTGGGTTATACAAACATACAATGAAAACTCATTCGTGACTGCTTCCACCGGGGTCTCGATTTTCCCTATTTTTGCCTTCGATGGTAGTTGGTGTCCAAGCATTTCTGGCTGAAGCGTTCCGACTCATTTGGCCGATATGGCCCAGCTAACTACGTTCATATCGGTATAGAACTTATAGAGATCATGGTTCGTTCGACTCCTAAAATCCGCGTCAAAACAGATTGACTCAAGGAATTAACAAAGCTTCTTTTGTCGAAAACATATTTTTTCGCAAGTGATTCACGGGTAGAATAGGCGTGTTGGAAAATTTTGTTTTTGTTCGTGAGAGAACTCTACTCTACTTCGGGTTTAGCAAACAGTTAAATAACTAGCTCTCGATATTTTCCTTTATTTCGATGCGAACACTTTTAATTCTCTTGATGGTGGCGCCCAGAGATTCAAATTCTCCCTCGACTCTTCTGTTGTTTACTATGTCGAGTTTCTCTCATCTTGATGTTGTTTGTCCGCGTTTACCATTACATCCATCTCCATTTTACTCCAATTATATTTCATATTATCTTTCCGACAATGTCAATGTCATTCATCTCTGTGAGGAAGTTTTATCCATACCTGTTAACTGCGATTGTTTTATTTACTTCAGCTTTTTTCTCAATCTGTTGGAGAACTGACACGATTCTGTCACTCAGAGTCATTCTACTTTTTTTGCTGAGCTGGGTTTAAACATTTGTTCTCTTAACGGCGGCTTTATCATCCATTCGACCATCAACCGCTGCCAAGGGGAAAATCAAATTTTTTTTCGTTGAAGAAATTGATGGAACGCGTTTTACTTCAAAACGTTTCATTTGAATTGTGTCACTCACAATTAAAATTCTCTGCAGGAGCAACAACACAAGAAAAACGAGTTGCAGCAAATTTAAATTGGATCAATCAAAAGATAAAATTGTTCACTTTTTGTTGGTCTTAAACAATTCGAATACGTTTAGCATGAAATGACATGACAAAATGCCACGTTACGTGTACGCAGCGTATCGTGCGTCAACGATTCAATGGACGATAAAACAAAAATAAATAATTCGTATACGTGACGCTAGAAACCACCACCAAGATACACTACATTAAACAATTTTGGTAATTTATTTGCTTAAATAAATGATATAAATTTCCCCACTCACACACACACACACACACACCCAAACACGTATTTGGCGAAAAACAATCTGTAACCATTCAAAGAAAATTTCCGTAACCCATAAAAATTGACGCCACTTTCAATTGGTATGAGAAGGAACAGTACACGGAAAGCGGAAACGCACAAAACGAAGAAAAGAAAAAAAACACACACACACAAAAACGAACAAAGCCGATAAAACACTAAAGATAACAACAAACAAACTGTTTCATGTTTATTATTTTTACGCTATTTTGATGCTCCTCTTCATCGCACCGCGCTTTATTTGAAATTATTCGATTGCGTGCTTTTGGAATTTTGTACTTTTTTGCCTCATGGCTTTCGTGTTTTTTCTTGTTTTTGTTTTTGTTGATGGGTGTTTTGCGAAAACGATAAGGGCGGCTGGTGTTTGTAAACAGACGTGTCTGTGCGCTCACATTTATAATAATGTGTCACTTCCGCTTCCCTGCGAGCAGTGACACTGTCAACAAGAGAGAGAGAGAGAGAGATAGGAAGGATATTATCATATTGACACACTTTACCTGTGTGTTTGTTTGTATTTGTCACTCCCTCTATGTACACGTACTTACCTCAGGTGGATATATGCACACATCGGGGTATCCTGTGAACAAGTCCCACTATCAGTATTTATTTACATTTAACACCCACCCCCCGTTCCACAACTCTAACGACAGCTGTCAATGTATTACAAGTGCTGCCAAGGACCTGAGTGATATAATCCACAATAATATTGGGCGATAGGAATGATATTGCCTCACATTTTGTTGTGGTATGCGTGCCATATCTATTCACACTCCGATAACAAGGATGTAGTATTTTGAATTATTATCGAAATATCGTATCGTTCTCGCGCCAATTTCACCTCGAGGTACTTTGCCTGAGACAACAACAATGTATGACATCTAACACTGAGATTTGTGTCAAGTAAATTGGCATAGAATGCGTTCGCCGGCGGCTGAGTTGGGTGAAGGTGCGTCCGGGGAGGCTGAGAATATTTGCATACATGTGTACGCAGTTTTTTTTTTTATTAATGATATGCCACGACAACATGCCAATGCAAGAATAACAAATTCTACAATGGAGTATCTTCCACGAGTATCTTAAACAGAAGGTTATTCTCAAAAGTATGTCAAACCTTGTGTGTGCAATAGGGTGGAGTGGAAACATGCTTTTTTTTAATTTGAAAAAGTTAACCTCGGAAAGAGATGTAGTCTGGGGTCCTAATGAGGGGAAAAATAAAGAAAAAAATTTTAAAAAATTTTTAGGGTTCGCGCCACTCCCTCGAAATTTGGAAATTATCGCTATTTTGGCGTTGATTTTAGAAAAATCCTAAAAATTAACGACTTAACTTATTCGAAATTTAAATGAGGATAATCAACTAATATTTGTAGCTTTGGTGGCGATTTCATTGTTCATTCAATTTTCTGAAGAAGGGACGATTTGACTTATTTTACTTTTTGAAATTTTTGAACAATGAGAAAAATTTTTTCATGACTTTATTTCATTGTTTACGCTATTGCAAACATTTATTGACGTAAAACTTGTTTAGGATTTTTCTAAAATCAACGCCAAAATAGCGATAATTTCCAAATTTCGAGGGAGTGGCGCGACCCCTAAAAAATTTTTAAAAATTTTTTCTTTATTTTTCCCCTCATTAGGACCCCAGACTACATCTCTTTCCGAGGTTAACTTTTTTTTTTTGAATTTCACTCCACCCTAGTGTGCAATCTTTGTCGTTATGTAGAACACGGGGTGTGTACGCATTTCGAATAAATCAGAGAGGAGCTCTGTAGGTCAAATGACCAGCTGTTTAGACGGAATATTAGATTTGGAATCCATTTGTGTTTCAAATCCTAAAACTTTGAAGTCCTATAAAATAGAGAAAAGATCAAGAGAAAAGACTGAGCACACCGTTTTTCGATATACGATGTCTAGTTTCGGTCCATCAAAAAGAACTGTCCAATAGCATCTTATAATATTAGTTCGATGCGCCAGATATTTTTTCGAACACGTGGAGTTAAAAGGGTTCTTGCAGATCTTAATGTAAATAAAACTCCTGGCCCGGATGGTACTTGTCAGCACTTGTCCTATGTAAGTGCTCTTCGACGCTAGCTCGTCCATTGCGCAATCTTTTCAACATGTCGTACCGTGCTGGTATTTACCCTTCACGTTGGAATGTTGCCAATGTACAGCCGATCCCCAAGAAAGGTGAGGCCACAAATCCTGCGAATTACCGTCCAATTGCAATATGTTCTGCGCTCTCGAAGGTTATGGAGAGCATGGTTAATCACCATCTGGTTCAGTATCTAGAGTCTAACGGCCTCCTGAATGATCGACAGTATGGCTTCCGTAGAAATCGATCTACTCGAGACCTGATGGTGTTTCTTTCGCAACGATGGAGTCAATCCATTCACCGTCTTGGTGAAAGCAAGGTCGTGGTTCTGTATATTTCCAAGACATTCGATAGGGTCTGGCACGGAGCACTGATATCAGAACTTATTGCATTCGGCTCCGAATGGCTAAGGCTTTTCTAGACAAGTTATACCTGGCTTAGATAATGCTCTCTTACTCGTAAAATCACCAACATTTACGAGGTGGAAACAGTCGCCGAAAAATGTTTGATGGTCTTAACCGGTTTCGAACTCGGGTTCTTCGCACACACTACCTACCACACCAAGGCTGTCCACCACTTTGCGTTTTGGTTATGGAAAATTTCATGAAAACGATATGGTAGGCGTGGTGCCATTTTATTATGAAAAAAACATCCGATCATTTATCTAAAAAAAATGCATTTTTCATTGAAAAACATAATAACACCTCTTGTTGGACGACCCTGTATGACGGCTCCATGAAAAATGCACCAAAAATAAACACGGAAGATTGCACAAAAAAATCTCATATAAAATTAAGGCGACCAGCTCGCGTCTCCGCCTAAATCGTAGGGCCAATGAAAGTTGGAAAAGTTTTTATAAAGTTAACATTTTTTTTTATATATTTGGGGGATTTCTCAGAAGTTTTGATGAAATCTTCATGTTGGCTATTTTGGTAAATTTTGCATTTTTGAGGAATTTTACATTTAATAGAGCCAACCATTGGCACCAACAAAGCAGCATTGTGAAAACGCCTGATTGTGGTTTCACACCACTTACCTCCATGCGCATGTTTGTGTGGGATTAGCCACTTATTCATTCATCCTGTCTTTATTTGGAATGCATATGTCTTGACGTCTTTTCCACACATTTTTCATTTCAAAAATGCAAAATAAATTTATTTTTTTTCTCATTAGCTTTTGAAAATCGGGTACGCAGCTGAATTTTATACAAATCGGAGATAATTTGCCATAAATTACAATTAAAAAATTGTCCATGCATAAAAATTTAAAAAAAAAATATAAAAATTTAAAAAAAAACTAGAAGAAGAGCGGTTGTGACAAACAATTATTTTCTTTATGGTCAAATATTTTTACAATTCTTGTTTTTAATTGAACTCTTCTTCCATTCTAAGATGTGCACGTTTCTCTTCTCAAGCCCAGTAGCACAATGCCTTTTTTAGGAAGAAATTCATATTTTGGAAGATCTGAAAGAATATGTATTGTATTTGGACAAGGCTATGCTAATTTCTCCCGCCATGTATTTATGATCTGATTATTGTGGATTTAAATACAAAAATGTGAAAAATCCGTTCTAAGATAAGGAAAGCGAATTTCAATTCAAAATTAATTAATTCCGGCAGGTAAAAATGCTCAATAGTAGTTAATTTACATGATGTTTTAATTCATTCAATAATTTTCTATTTTACATAATCTCCATGTGATCCCTTTCCTTATATATCCATAATTAGAGTTTTAATATATTTTTTTAAAATATTTTTTGGAAAATTCCGGGATCCCTAAGCAAAAATGTCAGACATTTGTTATAATGAAAGGTCATTGAAAAGAAATCGAAATGTGTCTCAGAATCTCTCTAAACTGCTCAAAACTAAATATCATTCCATTTTCCCAGCAGTGAAATAACACTTTCTTCATTTAGTATTCACTACCATAACAATAAAAACTTATGAAACTATTTTACTATTTTGAACTTTTTTTTTTTTGGCGACAATTACGAAGTCAAATTTTAGCAGTACAAGTATAAAATATTTATGTTTTCCCAGCCAAACAATGCAAAACTGTTAAAACAGACGAACCGAAGAACAAAAGAATAATGAAAATCAAGTGCATGTAATGAAATTAACAGAAATTCTTTGTGAAAAAGTTGCAGAAAAGAAAGAACCCCAAAGAAAGAAAAACAAAAACCAGAACACACAGCAGACAAAAAAAAAACAACGAATGTTTTGCATGAAAACACAATGTGCAAGTTCTCGTTAACAAAGTGTGTATCCGTCGTCCTGTAGTTGTTGTTGTTACTACTACGACTACTACTACTACTTTTGTTATTCTTTTAGTTTTTCTGTCCTTTGGTTGCAACAATTTGTCCTTTTCCCAGTTTCGGGCAACAACATTGACATTGTCGGCGAAAATGGAAACGGGTGGGTTAGGTAGTTTGGGAATATGCACAAACGTCCAAAATGGCACATATAGTTTAGTCTAAATAAATCGCACTCATCATCATACTGCCCTCATTTATTGCGTTGCATGGCTTAAAGAGTTTTCCCCTTTAATGGAATGAATGAGTTGCTATGACTGACTACCGAATTTGTCTGTGTTGGTGTTTAAGTATTTTGCATTACATGCATTTCTACTTAAACGAAGATGCCAAAGTAAAGTGAAAATACGAACAGTGGCACGGGCAAAGGCGCAAATGGGGGAACAGGATAAATAGAAATACAAATGACAAAACTTTAAACTCTGCTGCCGAGACACGATGGTGTTTGTTGTTGTTGTGTCAACAATTCGCGAGTGCCTGGTACAAATTTGTTTGTTTGTCATCCACCTTGTGCCCTCGATTGTGGTACGTTTTCGGTTACGTAGTCTTTTCAAGGACACTCAAAAGCCAGGACCAAAATAGAAGCACTTCTTTTTCATGAAGGAAAAAACTCAATTATTTTATTGTATGCATATACCCAAGTAGGTTATTCTTTGGTCGGCCACTACCTTCCATGTTCCTTCTTTCGCTTCTTTTTACACATTTCTTGAAAACAAATGTTTTCCACAACACACTTCCGTTGATTAATGTGAGCCATTGACCACTTTATATTTCCTCAATTATTTTCGATTTAGCCAAACAACGAAAAAGTAATTTATATCCTTTACAAGAGCAAATCGTAATAAAAAAAAAAAAAGAATTATAAAGAGTTACTGCACTATTTACCACAACTATAAATAGATGAAGTAGATGACCGCAAAAAAACAACAAATAAAAAAAGCATAGAGACGTGAAGTGTGATGGTAGTGCTCACATATGGAGAATGCTGAAAAGGCGGCCACAACACTTTGCTGGCACTTAATTATACCAACTGACGCAAACGACGGCGGTGTTAAATAAGAGGGATGGTAAATGTTAACGAAACCTTAAGAGACTAACTTTGTCAAATGCGAATCCCAGTTTCAAGTTTCATCTTTGCCAGACAGCAGTCAACCACTCCCCGTGATCGAAAACATATCTAGTTCGATGACTCAGATATTTTTTCGAACACGTGGTGTTAAAAGAGTTCTTGCAGATCTTAATGTAAATAAAACTCCGGGTCCGGATGCTACTTGTCAGCACTTGTCCTATGTAAGTGCTCTTCGACGCTAGCTCGTCCATTGCGCAGTCTTTTCAACATGTCGTACCGTGCTGGTATTTACCCTTCACGTTGGAAAGTTGCCAATGTACAGCCGATCCCCAAGAAAGGTGAGGCTTAAAAATTTGACTGTTTCACTCTAAGGTAGCGATATGTTCGTGAGGTAGCGGATAAACTGCCGGTATAGAACAAGAAAAATTTACTGAAATTGTATTCCGAACAATATTTCTTTTTAGTGCACGAATGCTTCTCTTTAAGCATTTCAAAGATCGTTTCAAATATATTTGCACCGAATTACTGTTGGCAGTTCGGAAACCAGTAATAGTCGATGGCGTCTTCGTCTGAAGCAAGTAAAGGGTGTTTTTTATTGGGGTATAGAACTTTAAGTTGACATTACTTTTTTAACTGGCGGCCATTTTGTCAGCTGTCAAGTGATTAATATTTAGTTTGGTTTGCCATTTCATCATGAACAGGTTGACAAAAGAACAACGCTTGCAAATTTATTTCGAAAGCTCCGCAAGCTCCGTCCATTTTATGCCATTACATCCACAAAAACTGACTGTTTGGTGTGCTCTATGGGCTGGTGGAGTCATTGGGCCATACTTCTTCCGAAATAATGCTGGAGAGTCAGTTACCGTTAATGGAGACCGGTATAGAGCCATGATAACCGACTATTTTGTTCCCGAATTGGATGGCATGAATGTGGATGAGTTGTGGTTCCAACAAGTGGTTGAAAATTGGACCTGTAGAATTGGCTTTATTCGAGCCAGCCGCGGCGGCCACATGCCCGAAATCATATTTAAACATTAATGGCATAAAATTATCCTTCCAATAAAGCCAAATTGATGGACATTAAAACGATTTTCTTGTGTTTTATTTCAATTCGAAGTTCTATACCTCAATAAAAAACACCCTTTATTTGCCATTTGCATAAAACTCGAAGAAGACAAACTGGTAAAATGCAGAAAAGTATTTCTTGAGATTGTAAAATTACTCACCGCCACAATTTCGGAAAAACTTAAGCCTTTAATGCCAAACAGGCAAAAATAGATGAAAAAAACTATTAAATTCACTGAGATAATGACATTATGACCTGGATTTTTCTATTTTGGTATTAATAATGTAATGTTTCCCCATTCAAGCTTTCAGTCACATCGTGGGGTATTTCACACCATGTTGCCCCATTCTGGGGTTGAATATTTGGTTAGACTTGTCTTAAACTAAATCCTTTTTTAAGACTATTCTGTCCTTATTACAACATCCTCGCTCGGCACACACCTCCACATGCCTGTATGTAAGTGAAGCAAATGCGACTTTGTTGCATGCATAAATTCACGTTGACAGTCGACCTACTTAGAGGACAGACATCGGCTAGAGCCAACATTCAACTCCAACCACCAGACAGTGGGCCAGTTGGCTAAATTGTTTGAATACTGATGTCATTTGTAACGGGCTAATCGAACTGTCACCATTTTGATGCTATGGATTTGATCAATTTGGGAGCACAGCACTTCACATCAGCTCAAACTTTGAGTTGACTTTTAAACCTCACACCATAATGTGGTTCAATGAGGGGACACAAACCCCATCATTATTACACCAATCGAAACAGAATATTTTACTGACTCGATATGATGATGTTCAGCAATTCATTGACCTTGTTTAGGAATATAACTCCCATGTATGGGCAGGGGCTTCAAAGACATCTTTGCAACTTGTGGGTTATGAACAGAGGAGAGTGGTGATGATGATAGGGTATAGGGTAGGGTATCCAACTCTATAGATATTTTAACGGTATCTGCTCCTCAGATATCCGTCGCCTTGTCCTTGATGATAGAACATTTAGCCGGAACATGCGGCTATCCAGGGACTCTCATCCATTCGTGGCCACACGACCGGTTGATCGGCCGGAGAAAATTCATTCTTCAGCCGACCCATTCGTATTTGGGAAATTCTTCCAGCAAGTGTGTTTCCTGCCAATTGTGTCATTCTCAATTTCAAAACAAATGTCACCAAACACTTTTCCCCATTTCCTTCGTTCGATACCCAGTACACAGTGCATTGCATTTACAGAGTGTTGGTCTTCAAAAAAAAAAAAGCTTTTATGAGATTAAGTTTTCGCGAAAGTCTGGCCACGTCCCTTGTGGTAGGCTAGGTTAGTTCGGCAGCTGCCCAAAGCATATCTGACTTGGCTCCATCCAGAGTTCCCTTTGTGATACCGAGGAATTCGTCACCCAAAATATATCCTAGATTTCTTCGTTTCGATCGCCTTTTGTCATCTTTCGGCTTAAGGTGTTTGGTAGCCGTTGCTACTTCTACAGAAGTCGTTGTATGGAACATACACGCTCACTTTAGAAATCTCTGCCGGGTTTTCCATTAAGGACATAACAATTTCATATATCTTCTTAATATATATTTACCCTCGACACTGATTCACTGACTCTGTCACGCAGTACGTAGGAATTTAAATAGGCATTCTCTAATTTTCTATAAATAATAATAATAAAAAAAATAATATTTTTTTTTGTACAGAAATTGTGTTTTCCCCAAATTTTTTTTCCAAAATTTTTTTTTTTACAAAAATTTTTTTTTTACGAAATTGTTTTTTCAACAAAAATTTTTTTTTTACAAAATTTTTTTTTTCAACAAAAATTTTTTTTTTCAAATTTTTTTTTTCAACAAAATTTTTTTTTTTCAAGAAAACATTTTTTTTTTTGAACGAAATTTTTTTTTTTGAACAAAAATTGTTTTTTTTGAACGAAATTTTTTTTTGATCAAAAATTGTTTTTTTGAGCAAAAATTTTTTTTTCAGCAAATTTTTTTTTTTCCACAAAAATATTTTTTTTTCACAAAAATTTTTTTTTTTTCAACAAATTTTTTTTTCCATATTTTAACGGGCGCCATAGGCGCATTACAACTTACTAGTTTCATATATCTTCTTAATATATATTTACCCTCGACACTGATTCACTGACTCTGTCACGCAGTACGTAGGAATTTAAATAGGCATTCTATAATTTTCTATAAATAATAATAATAAAAAAAATATTTTTTTTTTGTACAGAAATTGTGTTTTCCCCAAAGATTTTTTTTACCAAAATTTTTTTTTTCCAAAATTTTTTTTTTAAATTTTTTTTTTTTACAAAAATTTTTTTTTTACAAAATCTTTTTTTCCAAATTTGAAATGAAATGAAATTCATAGTCCGTTAAAGCCTATTAGAGAAGTTTTACACGACGTAGAGTTTTCTCTCCTACACCCATGGTCGACAAACTATAAACGGCAGCTGTAATCCCTGCCTAGAACCAACAACTTACATTGACCATATAAATTACTCGAATTGTACAATTCGACCACCGTGCCGTCGTTCAAGCCTAACCAACCATGGCCTTAAGTTCGTACACCATCCTTCCGAAATAAACACTTAGCAACAAAATGTAACAGAAACATGCTGAGACTTTAAACAACAGCAAAAGTGTTTGTTTTACTGAAAACGAAAAAAAAAACAATTAAAATTCTGTTTCCCCCAAAAAAACAAGAAAAACACATACAGAATGCAAAACCCAAACACCACTTCATTCATGAAATCAAGGACAACTATCCAAAGTACATAGACCAACATTTAATTATTTTTTGGATCAATTGAACATTTTTTGTTGTTCAATGTTAAGTCCTTACCGTTCGTACAAGCACTGCCCCTCGCCTGCGTTGCCACTCAATTAAATGTGAAATATTTATTTTGGTCGATATGAGGGATTTTCAATATTCATCGGCGTCGGCATCCACAACGCACAACCGCATCGCTATGAATGTACCCCGGTCTGGGGCAATGTTAATGTGGTCGCTGATGTGTGGCTGTGCCCCCATTGCCGAGTTATGGAATAATGGCTGGGTGGACAGACCTCATCACAAAAATCACAAATGTCAACAGCACACACTCAACTGTACATGGACTAGTGATTTTCTGACAATGCTCCGGATACTCATTTGTGCGGAACACATTGAATTGATGTTTTTGTCTGTGATTTAGGCGAAGGCGGTGTTATGAACATTCCGAGTTATGAAATAATACGCGGAGCTCAGCTGTTAACGCTGGAGGATTTGTGGTGGATTAATTTGCAATTGAATTGCCAGTGAAATGGACAGGAAAATATGGAAAGTGTAATTTGGAAAGTATTCAAATTTCGTAAAGGGTCATGTGGAAATGTTTCGTATTGTTTGGGTGTTTATAGTTTTTTGTCGGTAGTAGAAGGAATTTCTTTTTTGTAATAAATTCATATTTAGGGAGGCATGGAGAGATTCTTTAGTGCGGCTTGAAAGGAATAGAATTTATTTTTTATTTAATTACAATATTTACAAAAAATAGATATAAATCAATGATCTCAAACTAGACAGAACAATAATCTGTATAAAGAATAAATATAAATACAATATGTTTATATTAATTTTGAGCTGATAGCCATTGCTGCTAGTGCTCTATAATCTTTTTAGTCTTAGAAATATTTTCATATAAATAAATTAATAATATATTAATTTGACATTAGACATTTAGTGATAAAATATATTTAGTTTCTCATTCTTCTCAAACATATTCAGTATTTAACTCTTCATTTATTCTTTTTACTGATGGCGTAGCTGAGGTAGATAAACTCATCCACGAAGTCGATGCTGCAACAGGCGGTCTCTACTACTCGGTGTTGAAAGCATAAGTTTTGTCGTATTCTCGTTCATCATCAGTTACACCTCGCTCTATCTTACCGAGGTTGACGTACACATTTTGTAGAGTCCTCTTGCGCAGACACCGTTTCAATTAATTGTTTTCTTATCTGATTCCACCGGCAGCTTTATACTCGATTCCACCATCAACCACTGCCACGGCGAAAGGGGGGAAAAACCATTTCATGTCCGATAATTTGATTGAACGCGCTTTACTTAAAAAAAAATACTTCCATTTGAATTGTGTCAGTCACAATTAAAATTCTCTGCAGGAACAATAACAAAAGAAAAACAAAAAGTGCAACACAGAGTTGCAGCAAATTTAAATTGGATCAATCAAAAGATATAATGTGTTTCTTTTTCTGACATTTCCAATATGTTATCATGAAATTACTTGACCCTACACAGTCCCAAAACGTGAGTTTTATTGCTCACCAAATTTTTTTAAAGCGTTAGAAAATTTTTCAATAAAAAAAGTTGTTTCCTTCCCCTGCACCGAAAACACAACATTGTGGTCAGTGCTACCACTTTGAGGCGAAGAAAATGTAGCAAATCTGCTACATTTTTTTGTTAAAATGTAGCAGATTTTCAAACACTGGGAAATAGTGTATTGTGGAAAACTGTGCCTTGGAAGGATACATTATGTTTAAAAAAAATCAAATCAGATTCAATTAGTTGATTTTTTAAATAAAAAATAATTTATTTTATTTAAATCGATTGGGACACTTTTATGAAATTCATAAACTGAAAAATACCGGCGCACTGTGTTGCGGCTAGTGGAAAAGTAACTTTTTTCCGATTATTTTTTTCAGTGTTTTTAATGATGCAATTTTGTCACAGACATTCCAAGTAAACAAAAAACACATAAAGCTCTTTTTTATGTTGCCCCGTTGATTTTTAATTGATTTTAGAAGTCAAATATACAAAAATTTTCACGAAAAGAGGGGATTTCAGGGCTGTATTCGAAATGATCTCATTTGATTTTGGTGACAGATATTTTGATTCGGAAAAAAAATCTGCCTTCGGACAAGTATCTTCTGTAAAAAAAAGGAATGTTGTTTGAGACATTTTCATATGCACCTTTTTTAGAACGAAAACCCGACTAAAGGTCCATTTTTCCTTTAAATTTGGGTTAGGTAAGCAATATCTAAAAAGTCCCAGAGAGTCCCAGTTCCAAACCACTACAGAAATGTTACATAATTTGTTTTCAATGAACTGTGAAAAAATCAGCTGCCCATACCTGCCCTCCTGGGAGTTATAGCGATTTTAGTATATCACTCTCAGTATTTATTCCATAGAAATAGAACGGAAATTCTCGGAATCACTTATTGAATAATTTAATCATATTGGTTTTCGGGTGACAAAAATGAGCATAACTCTCTTAAAACTGAAGCTATTGACTTCAAACCGGTATCAAATTGAATCTTTGATTGCCGCCTTTCAAATAAGAAATGAAATAGATTTTGTGGTTATTTATAAAATTTCAGAGTTTTTCAACAAATATCGAAAAATCATGAAAATTTGGCGTTTATAAATCTTGTTCGGACCATCCTATAATTTATTTAAAAAACTAATCATAGGGTATTTATCAGAAATAAAAAAAGAATTAAAATAAATTTTTTTTGTAAATTTTTCGAACATTTTTTTTTTTTTTTGTGTTTTGTTGAATATTTGACCCAACAATTTTTTTCGGTGTAAATTTTTTTTTCACTCATTCTGTTTGGGATTTCATTCTGACCAATCTGTAGAAGTTTCTCATCGATACAATTAAAAATACAGTTTAGGCAATATGATTTCCAAAAAATTCCGCTTTCGCAACACTGTGCGGCGGCAACCCGCCGCACAAAATATATCGACAACGGCAGCAATTCGGTCTGTGCTATGCAATCTTCTTCGGCGCTGGTGTTTGTTTTGTGGTTGTCAAATATTTCCAGCCTGTTGTCAAAAATTTACCTAGCCCTAATTCATAACGGGATTTTTTTTGTTATTTCACGAATGTACAGAAAATGTAGCAAAATCAAAATGTACGTACATAAATTTAAGGATGAAGAAAAAGTAGTAGATCTACTACAATTGTAGTAAAGTGGTAGCGCTGATTGTGGTATGTCGGCCGACTTCAGCTGTATTTGGCTTTCTGAAAAATTACCCAAAGCTAAAATTAAAAATAACACGAAAATGTGGGCTCATTTTTCCTTATTAAAATTGTGAGCCATTTTCTCATTAATAAATATAACCTACATTTTTTTTCAATTTGTTTTTGAACGAAAAATGATCCGAAAATGAGTAAAAATCAATTTTTATATCTTCACAACTAAGCAAGCGATAATAGCCCAGCAGTCGGTGTAAGTACTGAATGAGTACTTATTTGACTACTTACCAAGAACCACCAGTACTTACCCGCCAATCCACCAGCCATGCAATTGACTGGCGAATTTAACAAGGGGATGTCCCAAAAGGTAGTCTATCGCTACCTCACCAGTGATTTCGCTACTGATGTGTGACATATTAAACCCAAAATTTTTTTTTTTTTTTGTATGATGGCGTCTGTCGTGATTGTTAAAGTTCAACGATAAATAAAAGTGGATATTGTTTTCAAATTTAAAATGAACAAAATAGTTTCTAATTCTATTCTTTCTAAAACTTGCTTTATTGAAACACAATTTCCACGATCAGTTATCGTTGAAGTATTAATAACGACTGAAGACATCATAACAAAAGAAAACACAACAAACAGCAGCGTCATCAAGAATCAGCGTGGGGATAGCGGGACTTTTTGTGTGCTCGCGATTCTCTTTGTAAATAAAGAGAGTAAAGTGACGAAAGAAAACAAACTCCTTCGTATACATCACTGTATACTTCTGTACGGTAATGTGAGTAGTTCGAAGCAAATACAACTCTAGCATACCAGTGGTGTCCAAAGTAAGTACTCATATGTTTCGTATACGAAATGCCTACTTACTTGGAGCTCCTGGTTACCAGCCCGACTGGCGGGAGGTAGCTTGTAACGAAAACACACCTAATATGTTAGTGTCTTGAGTTGGCACGGCATTGCCAACATGAAAAATAAAAATTAAATGGTGCCAAGTGAAGAAATAAATCATTCATTGTGAACTAATGCAGAAGAAGAAGAAAATAAATAGAATATTCCTTCAAAAATGACGGACGAATTGTTCACTTACTCATCATGAATATGTTTTTTACGATTTTCATGAAAATGTATTATGACTTTTTCACAGCGTTCTCAGAACGCCGACTAGTTGGTGTCTAAATGACGATATCGCTAGTTTGAAACGAAAACACGCCTACAATAACAAAAAGAAAGCGGAATATATCAGTTGTCTCAAGAAATAGCGACTTATGTGCAATTTATCAGTTTTTGATAAATGAAAAACCTGGTGTCCTTGAAAAATACCACCAATGCAAAATGCCCCAAAAAAACTGAAGAATTTCCTGAAATAAATACAAAAAAATATATCCCCCAAAAACTTAATATGATAAGTGAACCAAAAATTCTGAACAATCCACCAAACAATTGATAAAAAAAATTACCCAATGCAAAATCGCCCAAATATTATGAAAAATACCCCAAAGAAAACAAAAGTATGAGGAAAATATTAATTTGGCATTTACGTACTTTGCATTCACACATAAATTGTCCAAATATCTTCCCGGCAATATGCCCATTTCATTTTATTCACTTTCGTTTTGAAAATATCCCCAAAAAAAAACGACAAAATACCCAAAAGTAAAAAATTTGGAACTTTTTCATTGTTCAATATTAAGAATACTCCCACAGTTTTGTGAAGGATATGCATAGTCTTCATTTCACTGCAATCCGAATAACATTTTCAATTACTCTTAATATAATTCATAAATTAAAATCAAACAAGACAATATATTGCATATGTTTCATTGATATTTATCTTTTCAATTTCATTTAGAAATGACATAAACAATTATTAAACAATGCCAACATTTGTATTTGACATTTATCCTATCTTATAGGCAAGCAAAGGAATTCGTTGGTTTTCTTATGCAAATATTTCAAGAGAACATGTACGATTTCTCCACCACACTTCAGCAAATCAAAAGTCAAAAGTTTTGCCGTCGCTTGCAAATCGAATCAATTCTTAAAACTAAATATTTAAAGTTTCTTTTCGGTTGAACTCTGTCAACTTGGCAGAAGAAAGAAAAATCGATTTGAATTCCAAACACCAAACAAATGAACACTAACACACACACACAGACGCACATGATTCAAGGTAAGAATTGTTTGGTAGGTAACTGTTTGTGGGGCCAAACAAAAATCCCACTTTGCAAAAGTCCGGAGTAAAGAGTGCATATGTGCATACGTGCACTGGAGGGTTCGGTGGTGTATTGGATTTGTTTTGTTTGGAATACCTTTGGAAAATCTTGTGTAAACTCAAATGCAAGTGAGTATTTCGTTAGCAAGTTTAATTGACAACTTAAAACCATTATGGCAGTTTAGTTAGTGCTGTGTCATCATGTGCCCTGCGGTGTGTTGGACCGATGTTATCGGGGTATTCACTCGCACTCGGCAAATAACAATGTCCGTAAAGAGAGCTTTTGCAAGGGTACACCGAAAGTTCCACTTCAATAATGGTATCTGTATAAAAAGAATATCGTCATTGTCTCTGTAATTAAAAGGACACATTAACAACAGGAGCATAGTCATGTAGAGGCGGATTACAACGACCAATAACAAAATCCCCAATACAAATCCATACTTAACTCCATGGAGCTTCCGAATAAAAGAGGTTCCAGGTATATTGGTCTAATTTTAGGAACACAAACTTAAAATTGATTCGAACAAAATTGGATCTGCCGATTTCAGCAATTGTTCTTTCAGGACACTTTTGGTTTATGATTTATTAGTTGTGCCTACATCTAAATACATTTCGTTTTATAAACACTTTCTCTATTGGGATCTACAGTTGAATTGAAGCTATGAGAACCTAAGGATTTAAATAAATATGTCACCATGCCACTCTGAATAGTCAAATCTAAAGAATTTAATGTATTTACTTCATTTATAAAATCCAGCCATAAGACTTGAGCCAATGGTATCCGGAATATCCAAAACCGGTACGAATTCGGATAAGCGCATGCTTTTTAATTGAGAAAAATCGTTTAATTGAAAATAAGTATTAGTATCGCTTAAACGAAAATTCACTTTATTGAAAAATCCTTTATGTGAAACACATTTCTAATGCAAAGACACAAAAATTATATGATTCGAACACCTCTCAAGAGAAATATTATAAATGTAACAGCGACAAACATGGGCAAAACAAAAGATCTCAAAAAATTATGTGTCAACCACATTTAAGACAACTCAACCAAATAAAAATAATTGACTATTATCAATAATATTGAATTTTAGTTTTACATACATGCATTTTAATAGTTGTGCCACATGTTTCCATCTTCGTTTCATACAACAATTTCAAAAGTACACACTCAGTTCGTTTAAATGAAAGAAGGTTCAATTATCCGAACTCCTTTTTGTGGAAAATCTCGCATAGTGAACAAAATTTCTTGATTTTTTTTCATTTCCGCTTAACCGAGTTCGACTCTTACCGCGAAAAAGACGTAAGCGCCATTTTTTTTTTATCAAAACTCGCTTTTCGATAGAAAATTGTCCAACGCTCTTACTCTTAAAATATTAAAAATCAAAAATGTATATTTACAAAGATATAGAAAACCACACAAATACTCCATATTTTGCACATTGGGTAAAGGGTGACTATTTTGCTCTTTGGTTTTACTGTGTAATGTTTTTGTCAGTTTGTCAAAAATGTCCAGTTTGTCATACCATCATGAATAGTCTTAAGAACGAACAACGCTCGCAAATCGTTTACTTTTCTACTCCAAATTCTTGTTTTTGTGAAAAATATGCCACGATCTGTCCCCCATATGCATTTAAAAATAGGTTGAGGAACTATGGATTTTTTGTCCATCAATCACCGATTGCAAACATTATTTATATTATGCGACCACCTGCCAGATTTTACTTAAGGCCATATAATATAAAGGTTATGCAGGAGCTGAAGCCAGTCCACCTAAAGTCTTTGCGGTGAATGGACTTTAGAGAAACTACAAGAAAAACCCGTATTTTATTGAAAATGTGTCTTCAGTGAAGAGACTAATTTGGTCTCTATAGGTACGTCAGTAAACAGAATTGCCAAATTTGTCCCCAATAGTTGCCAAAGGCAATTCAGGAACTGGCAATGCTTCAAATATGATGATGGCCGCAACGTTGAGATCGATGATCACGATCTGTTTTTTAAGTAACACTCAGGATCTGCCCCTTCATGGAATGTTGGCGGACACACAGACCTCCAAATGCAAAAAAATATAAATGAACGACACAGAGTGAGAAATTAACTAATTAAAATGAAACATCTATATTATTTGCTTACAATAAGATGTACTGTCAAGTTTTTGCATACAAGGAAGATCAACTGACGAAACTTTTACATGCCTTTGACATTTAGCATAGAGAAATACAAATCAATCAACCTTCTTCTAATTCATTTTTGTCGTTTTCATTTTTTTATTTAGAATGTTAATCAACATCGCTCCACCCTAATCCACAGACACACTCAATCACTATAGTTTATTGGTTTAGTTTTTTTTTTTTTTTAGCCTGCGTTAGGGTGTAAATAAAGTAAATACAAAACGTATTTCCTTGTACACACACATATAAGTATGTACAGATGTGTGCAAACCCGACACGTGTGTAAATTTACACCTAGTGATATTTGTACACACACATACACATGTACTGATTCGTATGCATGTTTTGCATTTTAAAATGAATAGCATTTGTGTTGCACGTAACAGAGCAGAAGTCTATAAAACTACGTATGACTGACATTTCATATACACGCAGTAATGTGTGCACACACACACGACAGTTCGTGTGAGAGAGTGTGTGTGAATAATTGAACACACAGTAAGACCATTATTGCAAATGTAGGCTGTTGTAAAAGTCAATGGGGGAAACTGTGTGATTTTCGGAATGTAATAATTTTGGCTTACAGCATTATGGCCGTATTCAGAAAAATCTATAACAGCTTTTTCTTAACGAAGATTTATAAACCTGTTATAAATTTGTCATTTTTGTTAAATATGTAACCGAAACCCGATGACAAATTTATGTTTATTGGAACGAATCTCTGATCGCTGCTTAAATCCTTAACATTTTAAATTTGTCAAATCGTGCTCCATAAATAATGGGAAGTAAACCAATAATTTGCTGACAAACAAATTAACAAAAATCCATTTTTTTCGGCATATTGTGTATTTTCCAATATTTATGAAACACGATTTGATGCATGCGACTGCCTTGGCTCCTTTTGCAATAGCTCATTCTGTGAACCCAATTTTGGTGTAGGTTGCAGGCCCTATCTCAAGATTGGCTTGCACGATATTCGCCTCAAGGGCCTGAATTGTTAACGGATTGGACGCATAACATCGCTCGTTGACAGCACCCCACAAAAAGTATAACGGCCACAATTCGGAGCTCCAAGTTGGCCAATTGAAGTCGACAAGGCGACTGATATCACTTAGGTATGGAGTGTAGAATGAAACAAGTCCGCGTCTTAACCAGTGTTGCCATATATATAGGGTTTTCCATTTCGTGGTTTCAAAAGTATAGGGCAGGAATTCAACACCTGTCAAACTAAGTTGTTAAACCAATTTGTATACCCTCACCCTACGGGTAGGAGGATATATGTCATTTGATACGGCTCAAAAGTGTAACACCTAGAAATATTCACTTTAGAACCCAAGTCTCTTTGGACCAAATTCGATTCATGACTTTCTAAATCGTTTGAGCCATGTCCGTCTGTCTGTCCTGCTGGTACGCACGATAACTTTCGAAAGAGTCAAGCAATCACTCTGAAATTTGGCATGGCTTAATATTTTCCCAAAACTGCTTATGGGATTGCATATGGGCTATATGGTCACACCCCTTCGGGTACCTCCCATAGAAATTTGCTATTTCGCCCACTTTATAAATCGTGTAATAATATCAACATGCGCAAGTTCGATCTCGGCCAAATTTCGGATTTAGTAAAGCAATAACTGGACAAAGTTTTGGACAAAAACTTGGCAGTCTGGCAACTCCCCTTCTGTTACCACGCATACAAATGAACCATCACGCCTACCTTAGAAATCGTGTAATAACACCAATATGCTCAACGACATCTTGCCCAAATTTTGTATTTAGTAAACGTATAGTTAGACTAAGTATTGAACAAAAACATGGAAGTCTGGCAACTCCCCTTCTGGTACATCCCATACAAATGTACCATCCCGCTCCATTAAAAACCATGTAATAATATTAATATGCCAAACGGGATCTTGCCCAAATTTGGTAGTTAGTAAAGCTGTGGCTGGAAAAAGTTTCGGACAAAAAGTTGGAAGTCTGGCAACTCCCCTTCTGTTACCTCGCATACAAATGAACCATCACGCCTACCTTAGAAATCGTGTAATAATATCGATATGCCTAACGCAATCTTAACCAAATTCTGTATTTAGTAAAGCTATAGCTAGACAAAGTTTTGGAGAAAAACTTCTTCGATAACGACGAGGGAACGACTGTCACCGTCAATTCGGAGCGTTATGGTCGTATGATAATATGATTTATGCCTGCTATTGAAGAATACGACTTGGAGAATATGTGGTTTTTTGTGGGGCTACGCGAAAGTGCTCTCTTGGAGTCTTCTTGACGAACACGACCGGATTTCCCGATTCACAGATGCTACAGTTATGCTTGTTAACATGTCCGCCGAAAATATGAATTTTTAGCAAAATCTTTGTCCATTTGGAGCTGTTCCAAGGCCCTAACTGAGCAGCCATAGGGAATGGTCGTATAGCTTCAATAACTGAGCCCATTAAACCTTGTGTGCTAATAATGCGAGATCTTGTAAAATGCTGAGTTGCTCCACTATGAGACAAAACAACGTATATTATTTCCAAAACCTCCCACTCATCTCCTCCGTATACTAATATCTGCGTTTGATCTTAATACTAAACTCGGTGATATAAGTGAAGTCTTTTTGAAGCAGCCTTCATATCTCTGATTTTTTTTTTTTTTTTCATTATCATTGGGTTGATATCAAAGTTTAGATATCCTTTTTATATTACGAAATTTTTATTACTTTTCAGTTCACAACCAACGCAATAACGCCATTGACAAGCAGAGTGTTCAAGTGCCGCCATACACATCAACCTACAGCTGTCTGTGTCTGTGTGTGTGTATGTGTTTTCATATGAATGTGTGTGTTGGTGTTTGTGTATCGAATGCCAAGTCATGCGGAAAATGCAAATAAATCGAGATTTATTCAGTTTAGTTTTTAAGGCTTCATTTTCACAGAGTTAAATGGATTTGTAGTGCAAATGAACAGACTTAATATAGACAAATGGTATATGCGGATGTATTTATATATGAGTATGATGGACATATGGACATATTAAAAATTGAGTGAATGAAAATGAATGTTCTCGAATAATGAAGAGTTCCATGGCTAATGACAACTTGAATGAAATTGATGTCATTGATGTCGGTGGCAGATTTTATGTTTTACGCATGTGGTCATGCAAATATTGGTGTTGTGTTTACTATTTGAAAATTATCCAGTTTCAATAAATCAAAGCATTACAATTACTTCTGTGGCTTGAAAACATATTGGCGTTTAATCGGCCTAATCTCCTGCGATTACACCTCTCTATCTTATGACCCATTTTAAGGCTCCCTAAAAAATTACCCCAACACAAGAAATTACCCAAATTTAGGGTAATTTAAAAAAAACAATTCGGCGCACTACAAATATGAAATTTTAACCAAAAATGCCCCAAATAATAGAAACGTTGTTTACAAAAATAAGCGACCCGGTAGGCGAGTTGGTAGCGTGCTTGCCTGTCAGCGTGGGGGTTATGGGTTCGATTCCCACCAGAGGCCTTGGTCTGTCGCTGCAAAAATCAAGCCAAATGGTCTGTGTCACCCGGTTTACCCTTGGACCCAAAATTAGAATATAAATTTACTTTGTATTGTAACCTTAATATATATTTACCCTCGACACTGATTCACTGACTCTGTCACGCAGTACGTAGGAATTTAAATAGGCATTCTATAATTCTATAAATAATAATAATAAAAAAAATAATATTTTTTTTTTTTACAGAAATTGTGCTTTCCCCAAATTTTTTTTTTTTAATTTTTTTTTAAAATTTTTTTTTTACAAAATTTTTTTTTCCAAATTTTTTTTTTTCAACAAATTTTTTTGTTTTCCACAAAAATTTTTTTTTTTCCAAAAAAATTTTTTTTTCCCAAGAAAAATTTTTTTTTTCTAAAAAAATTTTTTTTTCAAAAATTTTTTTTTTCCACAAAATTTTTTTTTTCAAGAAAAAATTTGTTTTCCAACAAAAAATTTTTTTTTTTCAAGAAAAATTTTTTTTGTCAACAAAATTTTTTTTTTTCCAAATTTTTTTTTCCAACAAAATTTTTTTTTCAAGAAAAATTTTTTTTTCCAACAAAAAATTTTTTTTTTCCAAGAAAAAATTTTTTTTTCAACAAAATTTTTTTTTTCAAATTTTTTTTTTCCAAATTTTTTTTTTTCAACAAAAATTTTTTTTTCAACAAATTTTTTTTTTCCACAAAAAAATTTTTTTTTTCATTTTAGAGTAATTTTTCAGGCAGCCCCACATGTCTATGAAAACACATTCCCATCTGCCTTTTATTTGTGGAAACGAATTAATTTTTTTTTAAAGCAGAAATTTCGCTTCAACTCTCCAACACATTCTGTACACAAAAAGTCGCTTATAAACATTTGTTTTGTCTTAAAATGATTTTTAATCGGTTTTTAAGCTCTGGAGAGCTGAAATGACATCTTATAACAAGAATCACCAAAAAAAAAAAAAGGACGACAACGAAACAGAATGACTGGAAACAGTTCATTTGCACATGAATAATTTGCCGTATCCCAAAATACCCAGTAGGAAATGGGAGCGGATTTAATGTCATTTGATTTAATAGCAAATAATTTCAGTTCAATGACCTAATATCGTATGTATATGATTGAAAGATTTAACAATTGCTCAGACTATAGTGAGCTCGAACTGAAATTACTAATGCCTTGCGATCTCACCGGACTCCGTAACCTGGTACCACGGATGGTAATGGGCCCATTGTATATGCTTTTATGTTTACCTATCCAAGCAGTAAATTTCGCACTGGATTAGGTTTCCCGCCTAATACACAGGGAAAGTTCGGATCGGTGTTGCGATCTCAACAGAATGCAATTACCCAAAGAGTAATACAGCTGTTATGTTTGAAACCATACGATTACTCATTAGACACGAAGCCAATAACCATTACAGGGGGCAGGTGACTGTTAAGCTCTAGATAGAAGCAGCTGCTTAAATCTGGCCATGTAAAGCTGGCGACGCACAATAAACGATTTGAACAATTTAGCTTGACAAACCGCAATTTTTGCACTATTAATTTTGATGCAAAACCGGATTGATAGAAACTACAAATATATATTTTAGAAAATATAACTGCTTTTGGGCCCAGGATATACACCAATATGGACATAATTTAAAAAAAAAACACACACACACAGGAATAACTACAGATTTGGTAAAAAATATTACAAATTCCTTCACTACTTTTTTTTTGTAAATTTTCAATATTTTTTACAATTTATTTTAAGATAAATTTGTTCGACAAAAATTGCATATTTATCGTTCTTACGCTATTTGCTGAAGTTTGAGTACCCCCACTGGTAAAGGGTGTTTTTTATTGAGGTATAGAACTTCGAATTGAAATAAAACACAAGAAAATCGTTTTAATGCCCATCAATTTTATGCCATTAATGTTTAAATATGATTTCGGGCATGTGGCCGCCGCGGCTGGCTCGAATAAAGCCAATTCTACAGGTCCAATTTTCAACCACTTGTTGGAACCACAACTCATCCACATTCATGCCATCCAATTCGGGAACAAAATAGTCGGTTATCATGGCTCTATACCGGTCTCCATTAACGGTAACTGACTCTCCAGCATTATTTCGGAAGAAGTATGGCCCAATGACTCCACCAGCCCATAGAGCACACCAAACAGTCAGTTTTTGTGGATGTAATGGCATAAAATGGACGGAGCTTGCGGTGAACTTCGCGAACTGAATCATTACTTTCGAAATAAATTTGCACGATTTGCAAGCGTTGTTCTTTTGTCAACCTGTTCATGATGAAATGGCAAACCAAACAAATATTAATCACTTGACAGCTGACAAAATGGCCGCCAGTTAAAAAAGTGATGCCAACTTAAAGTTCTATACCCCAATAAAAAACACCCTTTATAAGGGGATCGATCCTATTCCTAAGGAAGGTTCTGTTGCCGACCCTCTGCTACCACTCGTACTCTTTAAGGTAGCGTACGTCTTCAATATGAGTCCAACAACGTCTTTGTCCTGAGCTAAGACACAGTTTACTTCTGTTCACTTAATGTAATGTTCAATACCACGAGTTACTAGGACATCTAAACTTTTTTGGTATGAATAACACATAATTTAAAATATTGTAATATTGTCTACGACAATTATGTTATGTTAAAATCTACGACTCTAAAAATTATTTGTAGTAATATCAATGCTCATAAGATCTCAAAAAAAAATTTAAATTATGTAAATAACAAAAGAAATAAAGATGAACAGAAAACTTGAAATTGAATTAAAAAAATTGTTGGAAACAAAAAAGTCACACTTCGATGGACAATGCGATATTCTTTATTTTATTTAAATTTGTTTGCCAAGTTCCAAAGAATAAACTATAATTTCAAATGAAATAATCACAATTTCCTTTCAATCAATATCGAAATGCATAGCCTTTAGTCGAATATCTTTGCAATTTTATTTTAGTTTTCAAAGGAATTTTCTCACTTCCAAAACACGTACTTGTTCTTCTTCAGTAATTCTCATTTCTGTGGAATTTTCTCATGGCCCTCAATGCGGACACATCATTTACTTCCTGCCATTGAGCGAGTCGTGACAGTGGCGAGAACGGCATGGAGAGGATAATTGCACAACACAAACCAAATACAGTTGCATTTTAATCCTATACTCTTTCCCTATACAAAACAACTGACACAACAATACATTCTCGGAAAATTGAACACTCACATACAAATGTATGTATGTATGTGTAAGGCACACACATCCACGGAGAACGACTCACGGCACAAAATGACGGCACTGATGATGGCAACTTGTACGACGACAACGACGACGATGACAATGCCTTGCAGATTTTTCGCAAGGAAAAAATACATCTACATTTCTTTTGTTCCCGGCAGCCTTCAAAGCAACTGTGCAGGTTTCAACATGCACATCGAATTTATGGATGTATGATTTAAATGGTCGTACTTAGGTTTTGCTTCCGATTTGTATTTCTCTCCATCGCTGCTGCTTGCTCTGCCTCTCAACCGAACAAATTGCTGGAATGGTGCCAAATATTTGTTGTTTTCGAAGAGGAGCGAGGGCAAACTTCGGAACTAATGAAACAGTTCGGTGGTGTCAACACTCAGAGAAACTAAACTGGTCAAATATAAATAGTGGATAATTGACAACTGTGTCAGTTAAGATGTCATTAAGTGTCACATTGCCATATTCCATACACAATGGAGTGCGTTCCAATATGTCATTGTTCGGCCATTTTTGTATTCAGGGGACTACAGTACATCAGAATTGTATACTATTTTTTTCTTTTGTAGCATAGTGTTACTGAGACCTGCCAAAACATTAGAAATGATGATGACAAAAAAAAAAGAAACTAAACTAAATTCAAAAAAAAAATATTAAAAAATATTATTTCAAATTAAACAACGAATGTCAGTGAAGTTAAATTCTTTTTACGTTGAAAATCTCCGGTTCTCGAAGGGCGAATAGAGTTATATTCCGAATATAACTTTTTGGTTCATGGGAACAACTTAAATTGGGAATTTACATTTTTTCACTAAACAACCGAAGGACATTTTGAGTTCTTTCACATTGAAGCTATATAAAATAAAAAAACTAGCTCTAGAATCGAACTTAGTGCGTCCATGGATGAAAAATGGAAATACTTTCCACTATGACACATCACTTAAATTAAAGCTAAGAGTGTCTGCTAAAAACCCTAGAAGGACATTTGTGTGAAATCATTTTCAGAATGTCGAATTGTTCGCCTGAAAATGTGAAAATGGCCAAAATTGGTCATATTTGGACTTAAATGGAAATACTTTCCATTATGACACTAGCCTTAATTTAAAGCCAACCGTGTCTGACAAACAGCATAAAATGTGAATAAAATTATTTTCCATTATTAACCGGAAGGATTGTACTTTCAAATAAAAAAAAGAAAATTTGAGAAAATATCCAGTAGTTTTTCTTTATAGAATTTTCAAAAAAAAAAAAAAGTTATTTGGCGGACCGGTATGTGAATATTGAACAAATTTCCCAACTTAAGGTATTTTTTTTTTAATTTGGTTAAAATTACAATTTATGTGGACCTCTTTTTGAGTTCTTAATTGGCCTCCTTTTTAGCCATTGTTTTGCATCGGTTTCCGATCATTTCGGAAGCCTTAGCAATGTTGTCGATAACCAATCAAATAATCGGCTGTGACATCACATGTTCCGGGAATTTTCGTAGAAGATTGAAGTGTGACATGGTGTAGAATCTTGTTGAAATCCGGAACCATTCAGGCAATTTTCAAGCATTTGACTCCCATTGACTGTTTCGTTCACTCTGAAGAAAAATGGCCAAATGTTGATTTAACGCCAACGCTCGCACAAAAAGGGCACAAAAGCAGACCTATTTTTTTTTTAAATAACATTTTAATGTTGCAATTTTTTCTCCCAGCGTATAATTATTTGCATAAACTAACTAAATGGGCAGAGCCAGAGGTCAACCATAATGACAGGTTTGTAGAAAACAAAACCTTTAAGATTTTACTTGGAAATGCACATATTTTAACGTCTGCCTGTCGCTGGTAAATATGAAAGCATATGAAAGGCAACGTTTTCCGGCTTTTGGGGTTTATCGTCATCGTCATCATCACCATCGCCACGATAACACAAAAGCAAGCACAATTGTTTATAATTAAAAATGTGATTAATGGCCAAAAGGAATATTTATTGGGTAATTACATCAAGACATGCATATGTCGACAAAGCCAAGACACGGCTTCCAATTGAGGGCAACAGAGGAGTGTTATTTGCCAGCATATGCACGTCCGCATGTAGGTGCGTATAAACAACACACATGCAATTGCAAATATTGGACCACAATGAATAAGAAATTAAAAGCAAATGTTGAAGACATTAAAAGTCACTTTGTCGAAATACATACATGCAATTTTTTTTTTTTTTTTGGAAAAAAAATAACACTAAAACTTTCAATTAAATGGAAATCATGAAATATACACTTGACAAACTTTGCACTGTACTTAAAACAGGAGTTCAACTGTGAACAGGTCACAGAGTGCAAACATTTTGAGGAATTCTTTTATCGTTCTTTTGTTTGAATACATAAGTGAACTGATGGCCACCGAACGGCGTTCGCCAAAGATTTCTGAAAGAAAATATAATGTTTAGTGTACTCGTTAGAGTTTCCACGCCTTTTGTTCTGTTCAACTATGAATGTGTGTTGATTTGATTTTGATTATTTCAACGTTGTAATGTTTAGGATTTTATACTAACGAAGAAAATTTCATAGAAAAGATAATGAATCATGTTTTAAGTATCAATGTAAAACATTAAATATATTTGAGAACTGTCAACCGATTGACTTGAGTGGGCATATTTTTGATGCGATTATTCAGTAACACTTTTCCCATGTAGACGTGTGGTTTTCAAAAAGAAATCAGACGTATATAATTGAATGTTATGGCCAAGAATTTATATTTATTATATAGAGACTAGCAAACATTTCCCTTTATCTTCTTCTTCTTCCAGTTGTTCGCCCATCACCTTAATTTGATTTAGTTTTCCCACGTTTTTTTATCATCTTTACAACCCAATTCTTACTGCAGTTGTCATGCATATCTCTACTTCTGATTATTTTGTAAATTATTTCTCATTTATATATTTCACCAGTTTTGTCAACTTTTTTAATTCTTCCACAAATGTAATCATTCCAGTCCACAAGAATTTGTGTACCTTTTTTATGCCGTTTTGCTAAGGTGCCTTCTCGAACTATTTGTTAAAAACTGGTTTCGCATTTTTTAATTGTTTACCCCAGTTCGTCCCATCTCTCATTTCCAACTGTTGTTGCCAATTTTCCAACAGAAATCATAATTTTTGATTATGTTGTATTTTTTCGTATTTCAGAGGGTTTTGGGAACACATTTTACCCGTTGTCCCAAATTTGTATCCCCTTTCCATCCAAAAATTCCCATCTCTAACTCATTTACAACTGTTGTTGCCAATTTTCCAACAGAAATTCATAATTTTTGATTATGATGTATTTTTTCGTATTTCGGAGGGTTTTGGGGACACATTTTACCCGTTTCCCGCATTTTTATCCCCTTTCAATCCAAAAATTCCCATCTCTAACTCATTTCCAACTGTTGTTGCCAATTTTCCAACAGAAATCATAATTTTTGATTATGTTGTATTTTTTCGTATTTCAGAGGGTTTTGGGAACACATTTTACCCGTTTTCCCGCATTTTTATCCCCTTTCAATCTAAAAATTCTCATCTCATTTCCAACTGTTGTTGCCAATTTTCCAACACAAATCATAATTTTTGATTATGTTGTATTTTTTCGTATTTCGGAGGGTTTTGGGGACACATTTTCTGTTAGCAGTCGATGTATTTAATGAAAGTCGAATAAGTACTTGAGAACAAAAAGTGAACTTTACTATTCAAAGGTTGTTACAGAAGAGAGTGTACTATTAATAAGCAATGTGACTTGAAGTCTTTGTTGCATATTCAAGTCGTACGTTAGTACTAAAACTATTCGATAGTATGATGGGTTGTGAAACATAACAGGGTGATATAGAGGAATATATATTTTACATACCCTACTTCAACCCAAATACTAATATAATTAATACAATTATCAAAAATTTAGGTATAACATATTACAAAACTTTACATGTTTTTCTTTACATAAACATTTAGTAAACAAATCCGCTACATTATCAGTGCTGGGTACATATTCGATAACGATGTTTTTGTCTTCAAATTTCTGTCGAATATAATGATATCTTATGTCTATATGCTTGCTCCTTTTATGAGCAACTGGGTTCTGTACCATAAATTGAGCACTTTGGTTGTCGCACTTGATTGTTGTTGGTGCTTTTATATATTCATCAAGTCCAATTTCAGCTAGAAGGCTACGGACGTAAATCACTTCCTTGGTACCTTGGCACATGGATATGTATTCGGCCTCCATAGAACTGAGAGCAACAATCTTCTGTTTCTTCGATTCCCAAGTGATTGGCCCACCAGCAAGAAACATAGCGAAACCACTGTAGGACTTCCGATCCACCACATCGGAACCCCAATCGGCATCTGTATAACAAATCAAACCATTAGTAGAATTGTAACACAACGTACCTTTTGGTTTATGTTTGAGATATCTCAATACATATTTGGCAGCAATAAAATGCTCCTTCTCGGGATGTGTATTAAACTGCGAGAGCTTTGAGACAATATGGGATATGTCAGGACGAGATGCTACAGCCAAATACGTCAATGATCCAATTAATGATTGATATTTTTTCACCTCGTAACCTTTACAGTTTTCCTTGGTGCATTTATTTAAAAGTGTACCAGCAGCAAACGGTGTAGATGAAGGCTTGCAATTACTCATTTTCCATTCTTCTAACAAGTCCATTGTATATTTGGATTGATGTATTGATATTTCACCTCGTAGACCATCTCTCTCTATCTCCATTCCCAAGTAATACTTTACTGCGCCTCTGTCAATAGCATCGACATATTTATTCAAATTGGCCACGACCTCGATCATAGTTTCTTCTTTGGAACATGACAACAATATGTCATCGACGTAAACTGCTAGAAAAACATATTCATTTTCTTTGTTCAGTACGTACAAACAATTATCCGTTTTGGTGCGAACGAAGTGTAGATCGGTTAATATTTGATTGATCTTACGATACCAATCTCTTCCGGCCTGCTTAAGTCCATACATCGATTTTTTCAGCTTACAAACGCGATCTGGATACCTTTTATCAACAAACATCTGTGGCTGTCGCATATATACTTCTTCTTGAAGATCTCCGTTGAGGTAAGCAGCAACAATGTCGATATGGTTGACTAAAAGTTTTTTCTGGGCGGCAATAGCAAGCAACATTCTAACTGCAGTAAATCTCACAACGGGAGAATATGTTTCCGCATAATCGACTTGGAACTTTTGTGAAAAACCTTGGGCTACAAGTCGAGCTTTATGTTTTTCAATACTTCCATTGGGGGCTCTTTTCGTTACAAATACCCATTTACATCCTACGACATTTTTTCCAGCAGGATTTTCTACAAGTTCCCAGGTATTTTTCTTCAGCAAAGAATCAAATTCTGACTTCATCGCGCACCTCCACTCGTTAGCTTTTTCACATGATAGCGCCTCTTCCGTCGTATTGGGATCACTATGTAGTACAACCACTTTGTTAACAGTTTCTGCAGCCTCCACAACTCGAACTTTTCTCGGACGACCTTTTTTTCCAGTTCTTTCTATTCGTGGCCTACCTCTCTTTCGTTTTTCACCAGCTTGGGTAGTAACTGACTCGTCCATGGATACATCACTCCGAATGTCAATTGATTCGTGTTGAGAAACTTCACTTTCATTTGTTTCTTCATTAGGTTGACAATCAATTCCTCGGTAAGCATCATGATTTTCAGATCTATTCACTGCGACACAAAACCAATCATCTTCATTGTTTCTATTTGTGTCATCAGATGTATTACTTGATTTGCAAAAACTATTCTCGAAGAAAACTACATCTCTGGCGATTTTTATGCTTCGGCTCTCTCTGTGGTATAAACGATATGCCTTCGATTGATGAGCATAACCAACAAATATATATTGTGTGCCTTTCGGTTGAAGTTTGGAGCGACCAGGTTTCTTGTCCAAGGCAACAACATCGCAGCCAAAAGATCGAAGATGAATCACTGTAGGTTTCTTTCTGAACCAGCATTCATATGGTGTCCTATTCTTCAGCACCTTCGTAGGACAACGATTTCTTAAATATGTAGCCGTATTAAGGGCTTCCGACCATAGCGAATGTGGCAGGCCTGAATCTAAAAGCATACACCTCACCATCTCCACCAAAGTCCTGTTCAACCTCTCTGCAACACCATTTTGTTGAGGTGTGTAACATACAGTTGTTTGGTGTTCAATACCTGCAGACGACAAGTACAATTGAAATGCATTACTTGTATACTCACTCCCATTGTCACTTCGTAGTGTCTTTAGTTTGCAACCTGTCTGCCTTTCTGCTACAGCTCGATATTCCTTAAAGGCTTTGAGTGCATCCGACTTTTGCTTCAGAAAGTATACTGAGGCAAAACGTGAATAATCGTCAGTAAACGTTATGAAATACCGCGAACCACCTTCACTTGTCACCCTCATTGGACCGCATATATCAGAATGCACCACCTCCAATAAGTTTTTTGTGAAACATGCACCAAAGTTCGGGAATGGTTTAACAGTCATCTTACACTTAGCACACGTGACACACGAAACATTATTCTTTGCATTCACAGCTAAACCTCGTACCATTCCATCATTTTGCAACTTAACCATATCATGGTAATTCAAATGACCTAACCTTCTGTGCCATATCATGTTGTCATCTTTTTCGGTAACCATCATCACGTGTTCATTCATACTAAATTTCGTAGTAAATATTCCACTATTAGAATGGGCTTCAAAAATTACTCGACCGTCTTTAGATTTTGCCGCGACTTTCTCTTTCGTAAACTGCATATTGTGTCCATGCTCAATTATTTTATTCACGGATAAAAAATTGGCATTTAACTTAGGCACGAAGAGAACATGGTATAAAATAATGTCGGTATAATCCGATTTAAGGTGTACATTACCTATACCTTCTGCGTATACACAGTCACCAGATGCCAGTACTACTTTTTGCTTGTGATCTCTTAATAAAGAGAATATGCCTTTTGTACCGCTCATGTGTGATGATGCGCCGCTGTCAACAATCCACTCATTATTACTTGACTCGAAATTACTGCATTCTCTTACACTCATTATCATAGCTTTGTTGGTGCAATTAGCTTTGATATGGCCCTTTTTACCACACAAGTAACAGCGCACATTTTTAAAACGCTGATGATCACCACTCTCTTTCTCATTTTGTCTGCTTTTGCATTTATTCTTACACCTTGAATTCGCCGCAAACACGTGTTCTTCTCCCACAGATATCTTCTCACCACGACGTCGATGCTCTTCTAAGATTTTGACCTTCAATTGCTCTAATGATGGTAATAGATCTCTGCTCTCCATAGCTACTATGAAACTCTCATATTCGTCTGGCAGACTACACAACAACAATATGCTAATAAAATCATCTGGAACAGAAACATCAATTTCTTTCAATGACTCAACCAAAGCACTGAATTCATTTATTTGTTGTTGGTATGGAATGGAGTCTTGCATTTTGAAGCGAACCAATCTTTTAAATAAATTTACTTTTCTGGCGGGACTCTTGGTGATGTAAATAGCACTTAGTTTTAGCCAGGCTTCTTTTGCAGTTTTACACTTTCTTACATGTATCAACTCTGACGGTTTTACACTCAATATGATGGTAGCCAGCGCCTTTGAATCAATCACGGTCCATGCAGCCTTTTCATCAGCGGATGCTGATATCGGTGAGCTACTTTCCACAACATTCCAGTAGTCCAAAGTGATTAGCAAGCTCCTCATGTGGACCGACCAACTCGGGTAGTTGTCTCCACTCAATTTCTCGATTTGTGCGGAACTTGCCATTATAACAAAAATTAATAATACTGTTGGCATGAGGCAATGTCTGGGCCCATAACCTATGTTAGCAGTCGATGTATTTAATGAAAGTCGAATAAGTACTTGAGAACAAAAAGTGAACTTTACTATTCAAAGGTTGTTACAGAAGAGAGTGTACTATTAATAAGCAATGTGACTTGAAGTCTTTGTTGCATATTCAAGTCGTACGTTAGTACTAAAACTATTCGATAGTATGATGGGTTGTGAAACATAACAGGGTGATATAGAGGAATATATATTTTACATTTTCCCGTTTTCCCCCCATTTTATCCCCTTTCAATCCAAAAATTCCCATCTCTAACTCATTTCCAACTGTTGTTGCCAATTTTCCAACAGAAATCATAATTTTTGATTATGTTGTATTTTTTCGTATTTCGAAAGGTTTTGGGGACACATTTTACCCGTTGTCCCAAATTTGTATCCCCTTTCAATCTAAAAATTCTCATCTCATTTCCAACTGTTGTTGCCAATTTTCCAACAGAAATCATAATTTTTGATTATGTTGTATTTTTTCGTATTTCAAAGGTTTTTGGGGACACATTTTACCCGTTTTCCCCTCATTTTATCCCCTTTCAATCCCGTTCTTAGCAAATGTCTAGGACGCAAGGGCTACATACGCCCAAGATTTCATGATTCTAGCTTACCCAGCCATTACACTGACAGTAATTGTTCGAAAAACTCAACACACTCACACTTTGTTTTACCAATACACACACATTTTTGTTACTGGCCGGGCGACTGGCATCGAAAATTCAATGACAGTGAAATTTTGCAGCAGAGAGTTCCCCAACACATTATCGTGTGTCAATTTATGGGAATATTTTCTTCCAATCGTGTCGGGCTAATCTGCGTGGACATGCGACTTCACATAACCCCACAAAACTAACGTTTTTAAATCGCACGATCGTGGAGTCCACGCCACAGGCCCATGACGCGAGCTAATGCGCTCACCAAAAGTTTCCTTCAATAAATTCATTATTGTGTTGGCTATATGGCATGTAGCGCCGTCTTGTTGGAACCAAAGGTCGTTCACATCAACATCCTCCAATTCAGACACGAACAATTCATTAATCTTGGCTCTATAGCGTTCCCATATTGATTTAATTTTTGAAGAAATTTTTACCAATGATTCCCTCTGACCATAGAGCACACCAAGCAGTGAATTTTTGAGGTTGTAATGGCGCCTCAACATTCGCTTGTGGATTTTAATTATTTCAAATGCGACCATTTCCTTGGGAATGCGACAAAATGTTCTTGGGAAAATCGGCATGGCCACCGATCTCATTTTGGGCCCATTCACTGAACGTACGACGCGCTTTATGGTCATGCGGCTTAAATTTTTGCACGAGTTGGATTTTGTAGGGTAGCAAACCAAGATCTGTCCACAAAATCGTTCATAAAGTGGATGGGCACAGGTCCAATTGCTTCGAGCTATGGCGTATAAACTCATTCGGGTGTTCTTCGCTACTCTGCTCCACAGCAGCAATAGCGCCTTCGGATAATCAATATTCTGTGGAAATGAAAACATTTTAAACAGCTGTTGACATGGTTCTGCCTTCTATTATTGTGCCATGGTTCTCAAATAGCTTAAAAAAACACCCTAAATATAATGAAATATATGTTTTTTTAACATATAAAAACTATCGTCTGCATCGGCAATTCAAACCCCTCATTTGACCGACTACAAGATTTAACTAAACTTTTAAATAATTCAATGCTAATATACACGTACTTCAATAAGCAGAACTTCCATCCCACAATATTGTTTTAAACCGATTATACCGTCTATAAGATAAAACGTCCGGCTTAAAATGAAAACAAATTAAAATTGTTATTATTGTTTTATAAAACAAAAACAAAAGCGAATGAACTTTGAGAATCAAAAAAAAAAGATTCTTGTCTTCTCGCCGATGAAATGAATTGTTTATTTGCTTTCACAGATTCGAAAGAAGAAAACAACACAATGCAAAAACAGCCTCAACGAAAATTCATCAGTCAGTCCGTCAGTCCGTCATTCAGTCAGTCAATTGGATTTTATTTACATTTGAATTTCTAACAAAATATATTGTTGTAGTCATTTGGTATTGTTTATGCGGGCTGTTGATTGATTTCTTAGTCGAATTATTTTCTTTATGATTATTTAAATATAAATAAATATTATATGTATATGTGGCTAGAATGTCTCGATTTCGAAATACAATTTTGAAGTTTTAAATGTTATCAACAACATGGGACATTTTTGGTTAATGCCTAAAGACCAAGTTGTTGTGTTCTATCTACCAAGGACACATGAAATGTGATGCTATCGAAGGACATGCTGGCATCACATTTCATTTGGACAAAATCCATAACTATAAATCAATAACTGCCAAAGATGTTGGCCAATAATCTGAAAACACACATATTCATCTCTAACTTCAGTGGCATGACATGCCAATATTTACTTTGTTTTAGCCAAAGTTCATATTTCAGACTGTTCAGTTAGATGGACTCAAATATAAACAATGAATTTCCCATAAACCAAAATCAATAATTCCTTGGAGTGATTGTGTTCTGTTTTATTAAATTTGTTTTTTCTCTCTCTCTCTCTTTCTTCTCTTGGTTTCTATTTCAGGAATTGGTGGCCATATCACCAGAAAGACGTAATTGGCGTGGCATATTTATAGCCCTGCTGGTAATAGCGGCCGTTTTTAGTTTAATCATATTTTCAATATTTTTATTATCTCCAGGTAAGTTTGGCAATGACCTGTACAAATTTTCTGACACTTACCTTGAAACTTGCTATTTTTGTCTTTGCATTCCATTCAATTTATGTTGAAAATTGTGTCGGCGCAGAGGATGAAGCTTTGCGCTTACGTGGCAGCAGATTAACATTAAGTGATATTTTAAGTAAACGCTTTCAATGGAAACCATTTAATGGTACTTGGCACAGTGGTAAGTTTTCCCAAAATTGTGAATATTTTATTAGATCTGAATGTAATCAGAGAAATGTTGTGAAACTAGAAAAAAACATATCCCAAGTCCCATCCGTGGAACTTTTCTGAGCGTTCCAAAAAATCTATTATCGATATTGGTTCGATTGTCTAGGTCGCTGAGGAAGCAAGAACCCGCTTATTCTCTACGACATGGATAGGGGATATAAGGGTGCCCTGTCACGACGCATATAACCGAATGTGAGAAGTTTTTTTTATATAAGCCAGGCCAAATCTGTCTGAATCGAATGCAGTCTCGCTATCTTTTGTTTACTATGTGCTCTATGAGTTTGCAATGCGTCGAACTGCAGTTGGACTGCCATCTGTAGAGCAACCTAGGAATGGCATTGAGTTCAGGAAGATAGAATCCAGAATTGTTTATGGGAGTTTGATTGTCACAAGCATACTCACGGACTCCTGTTCGACTGGCATCTTCCGGGTAGTCCCACCTACTCGTATGATCTAGAGTTCCCTGGTGTATCCCTGATGTCTGGCATCCAGATAAAGTTAATTATAAACTGCTGATGTATCTCGTTGATATATCAGCGGCAGTCTAGTACTGATGTTGAGTTCAGGAAGACAGAATCATGGTGAAAACATAATATTTCGGTCATTCAAAAACACTACAGCGACAGTTGGGCTCCACGATCATGGACACCATTACTGCTTAAGGAATGCATGTTGGTGTAGAGTAGCCGGGTGGGAAAAGTCTGTAACGATGTTACTTACAAAATCCGCGCTTTCATTGTTGGATTGAATAAAGTGGGCTTTTCGTACAAGACGGAAGTCAATCACTTAGGGCCAATAAATGAGATCGTAGTTAAACCACGATTATGTGCAACTCAGTTTCAAATAAAACTGAGTTTAAACATCAAATATGTTTTTGAGTGATCACTCAAAATAATCCACATTTTCGTCTGTTAATGGGGCAACACTCACACTTTCATCAGAAAACATATGTTTCCGGTGAATAATAAAAATGATATTAAACTTTTGTGGTGGATTTTGGCCACACAAGATTTTTTGCAAAAATATGAGAATAAAAAAAAGTCGGCTATCTGAACTTTGGCACGGACAAAAGAATCGGGTATGGAAATGGTGGTGTTCGGAAACCTATTCCAGCACCAACACATTTACACTGCAGCTTTATTAATGTAAAATTTATTTAATTTGTGGAATTTGGTGAATCATAAAGTTTTGATTCTTCTTCTGGTCCACTGCGAAAGATGTTAACCAGCGGGGTCAGCGCGTGGGATTTTAGTAAACGTTAGCATGTTCGATGCTTCTGGGACTCATGGGTCAACGAAGACAGTTGAAGAAGGTTAACGTAAGATACTTGCTTGACAGACCAGTCTTTACGTAGTCCCTGTCGGGTCTCGTAATGTCATTCAAGGTCAGGGATTTACTCCACTTCCCAGGCTATTTTGTAGTCGCTGTTTTAGTCTTCGTCATAGCTATTAAATGTCAATTACTATTATAATAGTTAAAAAATTTTTAAAAAATTGATTTTTATCAATTCTCAGATTTTCCTAAATTTTTTTTTTTTTTTTAAATGGTTATCGTTTTTTTAAGGTTTCAGTTCAAAAAACATTTTTTTTCGTAAAGCTTAAGTAGTTTAAAAATTTGGAGTCTCTTCAAGTTATGCTAAGAAAAATGAAAAAAATATTTTTTTTTCAAAAATAATAAAAATTGGGGAAAATCTGAGAATTGATAAAAATTGTTTTTAAAAAATGTTACGTGATACAGACATTTCCACGAGTCTGCCTGCCAAAAATCAGCTCGATTGGATCACTGAAAAAGGGTTAAAAATCGGTCCAAAAGCTTTCACACAGGCCACTACGAGATTCATACTTCAAACTTAAAAAAAAAAATTCTGACGTGTACATGAAAATCGCCGATACACGTGTATTTTTATTTTTCCCCCTCTTTCCGAATATGTGAATTTGGTTCATAGGACAGAAAAAAATCAATTTTTTGTTTTTTGCTCTAGATTTGCGAACTGTGACTGCAAGATTTTCACCACTTTTGAAGTGAATTTTAATAATTTCAATGCGTTGTTGAAGCGTGTGTCGTTCCATTTTTAGTAATGGCGTTGTTTTTATTTGTCGAACAAATTTAAAAATATCCATAGGCCGGTTTATGTTGCCCCCGGAAACCCATGGACTCGTGTAGAAAATGGAGGCAACGAATTCCCTATTTGTCGAACAAATTTAAAAATATCCATAGACCGGTTTATGTTACCCCCGGAAACCCATGGACTCCTGTAGAAAATGTAGGCAACAAATTCCCAATTTGACCGCCATAAACGTATGTCTGTGAGGTTGTTTTTTATCGCAGCTGTATATCTTTTTGTTGTTCCAGAAACTGATTTTCTTTCTCTTACAAATTACACAAACATTTCCAAGAAATTGCATTCAGTCTCAATATATTGATTTATAATTAACAAGTTTCTCAGTATATTCCAAATGTTATCGACAATCATATTTTACAATTTTCACACATTTCTTCCACAGACAATGACTTAGTATTTCGAGATCCCAGTGGTGGTCTGTCGATATTAAACTTAGATAACTATACAACACGCGTTTTAATGACCAACTCAACATTTGTAAGTTTCAGAAAAGAAAATGCTATTCGAAATATGTTTGTTTTTGCTTAAACGTATTTACGAATAAATGATTTCAATACAATTTTAAACATTTCGCTTTGTCTATTAATGTGTTCTTTCATTTTACAGAGGCAATTGAATGCTGAATCATTTTTAGTAGCACCAGATTTAAAATATGTTTTGCTGCAATCCGACAGTAGTGCGGAGGGATCAAGGTAAGTAAATTGGCAGCAGAAAGAATAATAAGAAGCAGCAGCAGCAGCAGCTGAAACCAAAAACAGACACCGCACTCGTCCGTCCGTCCATTCGTATAAATATTGAAACCATTTTCCATTTGTTTATGGTAAAGTAAACAATTCCATTTGGCTGTCTATTACACTTTAAAACAATATACAAACGAAGAACGGGGAAGCGGGAAGGGCGACGAGCAGTCGTATGCTTCTTGTACTCTTTTTAATTGTTTTGCCTTTTAAATTATATCAACTTTAAATGCAAAACGTTTGATCTCGTTTGATCATCACACCCTCCCCTTGTCCACTGGCAAAGTTATTCAATTTAATAGCACGTTTGCGTATTAAGAACGATAACCAGATTCGCTCGTGCAATTTCAATACCAAACAATTGTTGCATTGAAATTAATTCAATAGAATCACATAAGAATTAATGGGCAAAAGTTAAAATTTTTTTGATAAAGTCAGACAGCGGGTCGGATGGAAAAAATATAAGTGTTTCAAATCGCTTACTTTATGGGTCTGTGTATCGGTCGGTTGTATGAGTATTTCAATGGGGCAATTCACAACTTATCGCGTGGAAATTATTAAAACTCGTTGCAAAATCTAGTGTACACTGTTTTAAATAACTTCAAATATTTTTAATAATTCAGTATTATGAATATATTTGGTATTTGTAATACTTTGGATATTTTGAATATTTCAAAAATTTCTAATTTTACTATTTCGAATATTTTAAATATTTTGGAATTCAATATTTCACTTATTCAGTTTTATGTATTCTAAATAAAACAATTATTGTTTTATTGAGGGGACATTTTATTTTATTTGTACATACATTTTTTTCGGTAATCATTTCATTCATCATCTTCCTTCTTCCCGCAGGCATCATGTCTACGAGGTCCAAACAGCAAACACATTTCCCTTGGGACCAACGGAGAATATCGCAGAAGCGCCACGCCTACAATACGTTCTATGGGCACCCTACAATCCCCTGCATCCGGCCAATGTCAATGGCAATGCCAATGATAACAGCCTAACAACGTCCACGCCTCTGGCTGTTGCACCAACACCTACCCCAACCAGTAGTATTTTGTTGAGTAGTTTGGCCAATGGTGCGAGTATGGCTGCAAATCTGGTGAAACCTCCTCCGCCCATACAACTGCAACAGCAGCAGCTGCTACAGCAACAGAACCAGCAGCTATCGCTGCAAAGTAACAAAGCTCTCGCCCAGAATCAGGCTATAGCTTTTGTGCATGAAAACGATATTTACTACAAACCCAAAGTGCAAGGAGAGCTGGTGTGTCGGATTACCAAAAGCGGTAAGTGGTGGTGGTTATCATATTTTGTTTCGGTCTTTATATTTTTGAAATACTATTGTGGTGTGATAGGTAATCGTAATCTGATTAGAACCTGAAACATTTTTCAGCTTGTAAAGACTCACGGTTGTCCGATTAAGAGAGTAATCTCCAAGCCATGTACAACATCTCTAGAAAAAGCATTCGCCGTTCAGAACAGGCTTTGAATAGTAGTTTTCGGTCAATTACACTACTCAACAAAATGAAAAAAATTTCATGTACTCCGGATGCGATAATTTTTTCTGTGTAGATAACCTTGACATGAGCTCGAAAAACGCAATAAAAAAATTTTTTTTCGTTTGGTTTTTGTTTTATTTTTTTTTTTAAATTTTAAAAAAAATTTTTTGGTTAATTTGTTTCGTCCGGCATAACTCGGGAACCACTAGCCCGATTTAATTGAATTAAATTTTAAAAAATTTAAATTACAATTCCCTTAATCTGTTCATATATTGTTTTCCTATACAAGCAACAGTTTCCAAGTTAAAAATGAATATATAAAGGAAAAAACTTATTTTTTGCCTAAAGATTTAAATTTTTTTTTTTAAAAAAATCCAAAATGAAAAAAAATGTCAAATCTTATTACTTTTACGTAAAGTCACATAACCTATGAGCAAAATGAGACAAAGATCATGAAAATCGATGCACGCGTTTCGCTTTTATTCGCAATTGAGTAATGGTATGATGGTTTTAAATTTTTTAAAATTTAATTCAATTAAATCGGGCTAGTGGTTCCCGAGTTATGCCGGACGAAACAAATTAACCAAAAAAAATTTTTTAAAATTTAAAAAAAAAAAAAATAAAACAAAAACCAAACGAAAAAAAAATTTTTTATTGCGTTTTTCGAGCTCATGTCAAGGTTATCTACACAGAAAGAATTATCGCATCCCGAGTACATTTTGACTGTTGACTAGTGTTATATAAGTTAGGGTTCCACAAGTGGACCCACAAACCGACTTTTTCTTAAAAAAAAATTGTGAAAAATTAATTCGAATTTTGATTACGAAAAAATCGACTTTTTGGTGTCGACTTTTTCAGTTAAAATTAAAATATTTTTAACATAAGTGTGTTAATATGCATTAATTTTACTACGTCCAGTACATAGTTGCTGTGTACACAATCGCCCTGCTTGATAAACTTTCAGTCATCAGCAATTTCATCAACCCGCTCTAAAACAAAAAGTTTTTTATGCAATGTTACACCGCCTAATCTATTGAAAATCAGCCGCCGATGACTTTTTTCATTCCCAAAAGTAATTAATTATTTAGCCAAATAATATTGATATACAGGGTGGGCCATATACAGTGTGGGTCATTAATTTTATTCCCCTATTAAATGACAAAGTTCAACCATTCCAATAAAACCAGAAATTTTACAAAATTATCAGTACTTTTTTTAATGGCCTAGTCAAGTTTAAAGTTTTAAATGACCCAGCCTGAAAAAACATTATCGAATTTAAAATTCTGCAGTACATCTAGAATTCTTTCTTAAAAAGTATTGAAAATTTAATGAAACGGATATGGTCCTGTCAGCGTGGTCGTGGTCCCCATTTGGCTGATGTTGTTTTTCATACGTTCCTCTTTATTGTCTTTCTTGTTGACTGTACAAAATTAAGAGTCCTTCACGAATGAAAAATCTAAAAAAGTGGGCCTGTCTGATTTGACTACCATATCGTTTGAGTAATATTAATTTAAAATAAACTACTCCTACGGTCCATGGTCATTTAATTCATTAGATTTGGTAGCAGAGATCACAAATTCCAACAGGACTGCAGAATCACTGATGACATAGAAACAGGTGATCCAAACACAAAATTAAAAACAATTTAACAAAAATCCGATTCCAGATTCTGCAGCTTTGCTGATTAACTTGTTTGTCTATTTTCATTTTACCTGTATTTCATTTTCAAGATTTACAATTTGTGAAATTTACAACATTTAAAAAGAATCGAGCGAATTGCAGTTGCTGATAAAAATTTACTTCAAAGTTGACATGCAGTTGCGTTTGTCAAATGTAAGCAAACGTGGCACCCACATTGTGAATAGTTGGATTTCCCAACAACGAAGAATTCTTCCCAATAATAAAGTACAACATAGTTGCACTCATTAGTGGTAAACATTATAACGCAAGCGTTTTTAAAACCCTTCTTCAGACCTAATGGCCCTACACTCGAAGAGTAGTTGACACCACCTCTTGTATTTAGCATAGATTTCCGTTTCCGTTGCTCTCTCTTCACCTTCTTCCCTTGCTCAGGGTTCTGTAATAGATGTTCGCTTATTTGTTAGAAACTTTTGTCTTATTATGGCGTTCCGCCTGAGTACATATGACCAAGAACTTTACATACATATATACACAGTTTATACGTACAAATGTATTTATTTGTGTGTGTTCGTTTACTTTTGTTTTTGTAGGTCAAGCTGGTGTCATATACAATGGTATACCCGATTGGACGTATGAGAATGTTCCGGAATTAGATAGCCGTGGCAGCAGTTTGGCATTTTCGCCGGATGCACTTTATTTGGCTTTTCTGACATTCAACGACAGTGAAGTTAGCGAATATAAGTAAGTGTTGGCAATTGTTACACTATTTCCACCAAACTAATTTTGTTTTCGTCACTTTGCAGATACACTTGGATGGGCGATGATCTCAAGTATCCGGCTGTCTTGAAACAGCGCTATCCCAAGGCCGGTTCTACCAATCCCAATATTACCGTTAATGTTGTCAATCTCTCCGTCCTCAAGTACATTTTCCCCACACAAATCAAACTTCCAGCCGAGTTGGCCAATGGCAGCTATATCGGTGGTCTGACCTGGGCCACGCCCATAGATCTCTCGGTAGTCGTTACGAATCGTGGCCAAACCAAAGCAACCACGGTGATCTGCCGAGCTCCGGACTTTCATTGTAATGTCGCTCATACCGAGGTGACGGTCAACGATGGTTGGGTGCTTCCTACCGAACGACCTATTTTCTCCACAAAACTCAATAATCTCCTGAAGAATCACAACAGCAACCTGACGCTGGGCAACGAAAGCTTCCAGAACATAACAAATGGCCAAACTACATACGAAATCACCAATGGTGGTTATCTCCTAAAACGTCTTCCGGTACGCGATGGTGAACATGGCCATTTCCGTCATGTGGTCTTCATATCGTCGTTGGATCGTCGACCGGTGCCCCTGACAATGGGACGGTTTGAAGTGACCGAAATTGTCGGTTGGGATGAGGCTAACGAAATTGTCTACTTTATGGCTGCTCCTGAGAAGCGACCTGGTGAAAGGCACCTCTACAAGATCAGCCTTAAGTTGAACGTAACCAAAACGAATCGCACCTATATTACCTCATCACAACCCACATGCCTCACCTGCGACAACACACCCTCCACATTCAAACTGAAAAATGGCCGACCGGCCATGGAGCCCGATGATGTGGACGATGACGAAGAGGAATGCGTGTATATCATACCGAAGAATTGCCTCTACAACAAGGTGTACTTCAGCAAGGACTTCTCGTATTATGTACAAGAATGTTTGGGCCCAGAATCGCCGACAGTGTATATGGTGGAGACGCAGAGTAATTTGAAAACGGTGGTTTTAAATGCCGGCGACAGTTTGAGGCATCGTCTACTACAGTACGCCCTGCCACAGATACGTACATTCAATGTGGAAATACGTCATGGTTTCCATGCTCAGGTGAAGTTATACTTGCCCCCCGGCATGAAGGAAGATGAAGAGGTGGCGTTCCCATTGATTTTGCAAATGTAAGTTGAAAATCGTGACTCCGGTGAGTCTTATTTTCTTTGAGAAAATTTACTAAATTTCTTTTAGAGAATGCACTTTTTTAAGAAACTAAACATTCATTAAGAGACTAGATTTATTTAAAAAAAAAATTTATACTCTCATTTTGCCTTAAAAAACGAGATAAAAGTGGTTGCCGAAAAATCCAACATTTAGCAACAGTTGCAGTTGCAGCTGACAGTCGGTTGTTGCCCTCCGTAATGTGATGTTGGCAATTGGCAACGGCACTTTGCTTGCTTTCCATAATCGACCCATGAGACATTTTCTTTCAGAAAATTTAGACTCATTTTCTATGATAAAATTTGTCTATACGGAGAGTCCAATTTTCTAAAAGAACATTGTATTTCTCCCGAGATACAGCATTCTATAAGAGTTTGAAAAAGTTGTGTGTCTTCTTAAATTGATTTTATTGTCTAATTAAACTTCTGCAATAATCCCTGAACTTTACCTTGCAGTGATGCATCGCCTGGCTCGCAGTTGGTCAGCGAACGTTTTCAGGTCACTTGGAATTGGTATCTAAGCAGTCAACGTTCCTTCCTGGTGGCACAAATCGATGGTCGTGGCAGCGGCTACCAAGGCGAACTTTTGCGTACCCAAGTGCACGGCAAATTGGGTACCGTTGAAGTAGAGGATCAATTGGCCGTATTAACGTACGTAACATAAACTAAAACATTAACTCGTTAAACCTTAAATGTTTCTTATTTCTATATTCTGTAGATATTTGCGTGATAATTTAAAATTCATTGATCCCTCACGTATCTGCGCTTATGGCTGGGGTTATGGTGGCTATGCCACAGCCATGACCCTCATCGATGATTCGCAGCAGGTGCTGCAGTGTGGCGTGGCCGTGAATCCTATATCATCGTTTGCTTATCATTGTAAGTTTTTTTCTGTGCGTTGAGTGGTGAAGAGTTTGTTCATTTTATGTTGAACTATTTTCTTGTTGCAGACTCTTTCTTTACGGAGCGTTATATCCCGCTAAAGGGTGATTATTTGCGTGCTCTACAAGAGGCTGACTTAACAATGAAGGCGGGCAACATAAAGGGTCGAAATCTCATGTTAATACATGGAACAGCGGATACTTTAGTGCATCAAGATCATACGCTGATGTTGGTTAAAGCTTTAGTAGATCAAGAAGTTAAATTTAGACATCAGGTAAGCAATATAAAATGTATGATAACTAGGGAAAATATAATTGAATTGAATTCAAATAGTAAAAAACAAAATTCAAGATTTGTGTAGCTTAAGAATTTTTCCCGACGCTCAGAAGTATTTATTGTAACCAAAGCAAGAACAGAAAGATAATAATTTAAACTACATACATATATTGCTTTAGTTGTTTATCCCTGTGCCATGAAATCTTACAGAATGAGAATTAGTTATCGTACTATTACCGGTGATACTAGATCATCCAACTAGGTTGTAACTAGGGTGTTTTGAGGAGCGCCTATGTCTACGCAATTCATCTAACTATGACATCCGATCATATTGAAAAAAGATAAATTGTGATAAACAGGTGGTGATATTGAAAAAACGTTAATAAAATCTCACATCAATTATACAATTTTCCAAATATCATGGATCTTTGTTCTTTATGAAATATTTTCTGCTATTATTACCAAAACAATATATTCCCCATATAGAGGATATTACATGAGTGTTTAGAGTACAAAGTAGAATCGAAACATCGGCCTGTATAACTCTTGTAGTTTTTGTAGCTTCCAATGTTGTCACTTACTCACACGATTGTATCGTCCATGTTTCTCATGACTGGGTATCATAAGAGGCTTTAGTTGCGCTCTAGTTGTGGCTATGTGTGCCTGCATGGCATTATCTTCTAACCGACTTTCGGTAAGAAGATCGTAGCAGAAGGGCCTGTTACAGTCTTTGCTCTTTCCTTTCACCATGATGATCATTACATTTGATCTTTTCTTTCTGTATCGAAATTTGTTGCCAACGGTGCTCTAATGTAAGTTATTCAGCTTAGCTCCACAATAGTGTCGGTGGGTTTCATTGGAACCTATCAAACCAACTTAGATTTATTAACATCGCTTCAAGGTGAAGAATCGAACCATGTTAGTCTCGCTTCACACTAGACCATTTTACTTGCGGCAATTTTTAGAATTTCAAATGCAAATGCCTTTCAAAATGGCAAAATAATCTGCAGCCAACTTCAGACTACGAAAGACACAAAAGGAATTGTCAGTACCAGCATCTTTTTTCCCCTTTCATTCGCCTTACCACTTTCTCCAAACAAACTGAGAATTGCGACAATTTAAACAGCCTAGTGCAAATCGGGACTTATATACAAAAATTGGATAACAGAATCTGAAGCATCCATGAACAAAAATATACATGAGTATTTCGCCTTCTCGAGTGTTTTATATGTGGACAATAAAAGTCGTAGGTTAGATACTTAAATTACAAGTGAGCTTTATTATTGGGCATGTTCTTAGTGCCATGAGTTAGTACATCGAGTTCATAAAATCCATGTCCATATTTTAGTACAACTTTAGAAAACAACTGTTAAAGGAATGCCATATCGTGTTCATTAAAACTCTTATTTTCAACATCGAGGGTTATCGCTTTGCATGGCCTCCATTTATTCAGAATTTTTGGAATTCACAAATATCAAAACAAAACTGAATGTTGACGACAATTACAAAACTTGTAAAATCTTCCATTTTTGTTGACCCTGCATTTGGAAATATTCTTCTTCTCTTTATTTTGAGACTACATTATTTACTATTAACTCGATATTTAGAAATTCGAGCACTACCTCGCCGTACCAACCGCTGGCAAACTTTCGGCGCTACACTCGTGTATATGTCGACTTTTGGTCCCCTTTAAGTTAAATTAAGGTCACTACACCCTACATTAGTTAAAGTTTACAAATGATTTCATTATATTTGGTAGAGAATTATATGGCGCTCAGATCACTTCGAAAGAAGTTCCACGTCTGTTCCTTCATGGAACGTTAAGGGAAATAAGTAAGTGAGTATCATTACATTTGCATCTTCCCTCCTTTTGCCTGTTACTTATTCTTCGGTATTTCTGTTGCAAAAAATACATCTGAGCGTAAATCGATGATCTTTTTTTCTGTTTATATTTTTTTTTGTAGTATAATTGTACGAAATTATCAATTTCTTTTCGTCTTTTCCCGTACAGGTTTATCCTGATGAGGATCATTTAATGTTAAAATCTTTATCTCATGTCTACCAAACCATGGAATGGTATTTCGAAGAAAGTTTTGGTCCCAATGAGGATAGTGAATGGGATCCAACCGGACTGTTTGTGTTCAAACAATAATTGTTAATGTTAGCAACCATTTAATTTTTTGTAACAATTACAATTTTAGTAATTAATAATTAGAAAATTTTAATTGATTTTTATATCAAAACCAAAACAAACAAAGAAAAAACCCACAAAAAAATTATGACATAATAAACAAAGTTTGTTAAAAAAAAAAACGAAAACAGATGAAAATAATTGAACAACCAGAGAAAAATCCAAAAACAAATGAAATTTAAATGAAAACAACAACAACAACCAAGTGATGAATTAATTTTTTATGTATGACTGAGTAAATTTAACACACACACACACACAAACACACAAAATTAATTATTAACATATACATATACGATTATAGATTTATATTTATTATATTCATTAATTGTATTTATTTGAATATTTAATGTTAACACAGCATTTAAGTCGCTAATTGTAAATGTACATTTTAGTTAAGTTTATTTTTTTTTTAGCTTTTAGTTAGGTTATGTTATTGTAAACAAGAATAGTCATTGTTACTAATTGAACTATTAGAACCACATGCATTTGAGAGCAAAGGTTTTTTTATGAGTTTGTAGTTTCCAAAAACAGCAAACATTAATTTGTAGTAAATTTGTCCTATGCAGTTTTCTTAATTTTGTAAATTTTTAAAAGGTCCAGTATTAAATACACTTTTTAAAAAATACTCATTAAAACATTTAATTGTTAGAATGTAAAATTTTCAGAAATGTTTTAAAATTAAATTATTAGTATTCTTATTCTTAGTACTGTCTTTGTGAAAGCCTTCTTATTGTATATTAGGAAGATTCAAAAAATATTCGTGCTTTTCTTGTTAACTGGGAGCAGAAGCGCTTCATTCCCAGCAAACCGCGTGAACAATTTAAATAAATGTGTGTAAATGCCGCCAGCATGTCTTGATGCTCCCAAATAAGGTCTGCTAGATGGCCTCGAGTAAGGCAGGTTTGAAAAGATGGACTTAGAGTTGGTCTTCTTTCTTTGTGCGACATTAATATTCAGTAAAATTGTCGTATGCGGTTTTCTTAATTTATTAAGTTTTCAAAAGGTCCAGTATTAAATACAATTTATAGAGAATGCCCATTAAAATATTTAAATGTTATATGCCAATTTTTCAGAAATGTTTCCAAATTAAATTTTTAGTATTTAATTCTGGGTACCGTCTTCGCGAAAACAATGCTGATTCTCTTGTTAACTGGGAGCAGAAGCGCTTCATTCCCAGCAAACCGCGTGAATAATTTAAATAAATGTGTGTAAATGCAGACAGCAAAGATGGTCTGCTAGATGGCCTCGAGTAAGGTAGGTTTGAAAAGATGGACTTAGTGTTAGTCTTCTTTCTTTGTTTTCTTGATTTATTCAATTTTCAAAAGGTCCAGTATTAAATATAATTTATAAAGTATACTCATTAAAACATTTAAATGTTAGCCTGTCAAATTTTCAGAAAAGTTTAAAAAATAAATGTTTAGTCCTACTTCTTTTTTGGCATTTATCAGTGAATATATAAATTATTTCGTGCTCAGCTCAATAATTGTAGTAAAACTACCCGAATGATCCTTCGTGGAATGTTAGGCGAAATGTAATTTTAAAGAGATTTAGAAACATTCGCATATGCCATTTCATATAAGTATATGTCGCACATTTGCGTTTAGACCATTTTGGGACTGTACTTTCGCCACGTTCCCACCAGACTTCTAACTAACTGAGTTTCTATTACATATTCTTAATGTGGAATTTTAAATTTTGTCCAAATTAAACCTTAAAGTTTATTTAACTATGTATGAACGAAATTTTTTGAATTATGGCGTCCTTCTCTCTAGTAAGTGATTCTAGTGCAGTGCTTGTGTTGAGGAACAAGATAAAACATACAGTTGATGGCATATGCCAACGTTATTAAATCTTCCGATAGGCTTATGTATTTCTGAATGGCATAGACCTGAACGACGTTTCCAGTAGGCGTTAGCGATGCTGTCTTTTTACATTTAAACAAATACATTTATTGAGACCTCGTCAAAAGAAACTGAACGACTTTTTAAATAAAACTGAACTGAACACCTTTTAGAGGACCTTTTTTTAAATTTAACAAATGTACATTATTTATGGTTTTGTTAAAAGAAGCGGCATGTCTTTCTAAATAAATGAAGACCCTCTTTAAAGAAGCGAAGTAGGTTATATATCAGATGCGACTTAGCTAATGTTTCAATTATCCGTTTTGCACGTTTCTTGACTAATAAATAAGGCAAACTTCCAAAACGAAAATGTCGGGCCGTGATAACTGACATGTTTGCTTTTCTAGAATGCCAAAATCATGCATTAGATTGTTCATATTGTAGATTCCATGTGGAAAGTAGGTTATGTAGAGGTTTTCTAATCCATTCCTACTGTTGTTACCTAGTAAAAGTTTGTCTTTGAAATATGGGCATCTGAAAAACAAGCAAGGCCATACAGGAAGACTTCTTTTCAGAAAATGAAGCAGTTCACTCATTCGCTACTCAGTGAAGAGACTGCATACTAGGGTGGAGTGAAAACATGCTTTTTTTTTAATTTGAAAAAGTTAACCTCGGAAAGAGATGTAGTCTGGGGTCCTAATGAGGGGAAAAATAAAGAAAACATTTTTAAAAAATTTTTAGGTGTCGCGCCACTCCCTCGAAATTTGGAAATTATTGCTATTTTGGCGTTGATTTTAGAAAAATCCTAAAACTTAACGACTTAACTTATTCGAAATTTAAAAGTTTGAGCTTGTTCAGTGCCCAAACAAAAGTATTTGAGGCAAATATGAGAATAATCGACTAATATTTGTAGCTTTGGTAGCCATTTCATTGTTCAGTCAATTTTCTGAAGAAGGGACGATTTGACTTATTTTACTTTTTGAAATTTTTGAACAATGAGAAAATTTTTTTTAAATTTGTTCTTGCCCTTATTTCATTGTTTACGCTATTGCAAACATTTATTGACATAAAACTTTTTAGGATTTTTCTAAAATCAACGCCAAAATAGCGATAATTTCCAAATTTCGAGGGAGTGGCGCGACCCCTAAAAATTTTTTAAAATTTTTTTCTTTATTTTTCCCCTCATTAGGACCCCAGACTACATCTCTTTATTTAAATAATTTTAAATTTTTAAATAAATTTATTTAATAAATTTAATTTTAGAGGACCTTTTTTTTAAATTTAACAAATGTACATTATTTATGGTTTTGTTAAAAGAAGCGGCATGGCTTTCTAAATAAATGAAGACCCTCTTTAAAGAAGCGAAGTAGGTTATATATCAGATGCGACTTAGCTAATGTTTCAATGTTAATAAATAAGGCAAACTTCCAAAACGAATATGTCGGGGCGTGATAACTGATATGTTTGTTTTTGTCATCCAGGTCTATTGGATAACAAAGACCTGGACGACGTTTCTAGAATGCCAAAATCAGGCATTATATTTTGAATATTGTAGATTCCATATGAAAGGTAGGTTATGTAGAAAAGATGCCAAAGGTCTTCTATACACATCCAAAACCATCCAGGACATATGCTCATGTCTCTTCTCTGTGAAGACACGTTCTTCACTTATGTATACCCACATTTAATTAAATTAGAAAGATTATAAAAACATTCCCCCCAAATATTATAAAAAATAAGTCAGAAAAACAACATTGTTAAAACAAATCGCACAGGGAAATATCCCAAAAAAAAGGGAGACAAATTCTCAAAAAACAAAAAAAAAATTGGGGAATTTGTCATTGTCCATTTTTGTGTCATTTTTAATATGAAAAAAAAACAAAAAATGAAATGTTACCTAAAAATTATGAAAAACTCCCCAATTTTTTTGGGGAATTCTTATTTATTTAGGCATTTTTCATAGAGGCGACAGTCCTGCTTCTCTTGTTAAATGGAGCAGCAGCGACTCCTTCCAAGCAAACCGTGTGAACAAATGTTAAATAAATGCGTGTAGAATGCAGCCAGCATTTCTGGTTGATCCCAAACATGGCCTCGAGCCGGACAGGTTTGAAAAGTTGGACATAGAGTTAGTCTTCTTTCGTTTTATGTTGCAGTTTCGAAAAGTTTGTCGTTGTTTTGCAATTTGTGTTATCAGGAATCAAACTGTACTACAGTTGGAGTAATAAAATACATTCTTTTATTTTACATTTCTCTGTGAATTATTATTTTTAAAATCACCATTTTCTCATTTGTAAACTCCAGTTTCCTAAGTTTGGTTTTATCGTTGCTATATACCTTTCAGTTATTTACATAATCTATAGAATTTTACATCATCACATTTATTTTTTTTGAAATTTCACAAATGAATTCTAATTTTATTTATTTATAATTTTAATAATATATTTCATTTTGATGAATGTCAATCAGTTAAACAACAAAACAGTTGTCGGTCTTTAAAAAGAAATACATTAAACAAACTGTTGTATATAATTTTCCTTAAATCTTAAGTGTAAAAAAATAAATATTTTTTAAAACAAAACATAAACAAAACCAAAATTTCACATCAGTTTAGATTTAACATATGTAAGTTATTTTGTTGTTGTGTTTTTTATTATTACAAAAAGAAAACAATATTTATTATTAATGTACATTCTCAATATGTAGTTATTCTTATGGTATCATATAAATACAACAACATATACCTAAATAATACAAAAAAAAGTAAGTCTCCACACAAAAAAATATGAGCAATCCATGAAAATAAATCAGAACGAATGAATTCAAGAATTATTAACAAATGAGAGAAAAAAACAAACAAACCCGAAACAAATAATGGCAAAGCTTTAAATGTTTATATGTGTGATCTGTGTAGTTTGCTTAACATTTCACAATATATAATAATAATAATAATAATAATGAATTGATTATGAAATGCAATAAATTCAATCTGAAAAGAATACGAAGAACAACAACAGACAAAACATCCATTCAAACTAATGTAACTAAAACAAAATCTCAATAAAACAACAACAAAACGAAATAAAGAAAAACAAAAGTACAAAAAACCGAAATGCAAAACGATTTCATATTTTTTTTCTTAAATAATATTTCTAGAATTCGAAAGTTTAAACGCCTAAGTGGGAAAATCAAAAAACAAAGTTTCAACCTAGTCTTAACTGTTATGCACGAGTACATTGGTTTTCAGACGCAGAACAATTTCCCATCGCCTAAATGTTCATTACGAAAGCATAAAATAGCTCCTTTAGATTTTTAACTGTTCACAAATTGTGTTCTGAAACTCAATTCAAACTATATCGAAGTAAACTTCACTGCTGTTAAGTTGTCGATATGAACGATATATTTGGAAAAAGTCCAGAATATCGTCCCAAACATAAGGATAAGTATGGCACCTTCTCATGTTCGTTGTTTCATTGCCCTTCCATTGATGCCTATTTTGACCTGTTGCGATTTTCATCAGTTCCATATTTAGGTCGATTGTAATTTAAATCAAACTTTGAAAACCCGTGTCTCCTGAACGGCTCATCGCATTTTCATATTTTATGACTCAAACGGTATGGACATGTTCTTTTCTCTGGCGCAATTCCGTGTTATCTCTCGAAGAGGTGATCACCGAGATCTTGTGATTTAACACCTTGCGACTTCTTCCTTTGGGGCCACGTGAAAGATAAGACCTCAAAGGTAGAATTCGTGAGGTATTGGTTATGGAAAATTTCATGAAAAGGATATTCCGATTTGAGTCACATGTAAACAGCCACCTACTACAGACGTATTGGCGCCTGGTAATAGAATCCTGTGTGGTGTTTGATTTCAAGCTACGAGTGTTTGTTTGCTTGTAAATAAGTCTGAAATTCAAAGCAGACTTTAAGACTTTAATCTTTATGTGGACAGCAAAAATGCGACCGGACTTTTTATAATTGGCAAACAGCTAGCAAAAGCCATGGGCAACAGTTCACTGGCCTAAATCAAAAGGGTATACTTCACAGATTCGATGATATAAAGCTTTTTAGTTGATTTCATTAAATTCCAATTTGTAGGCGTGATTGTAGGCTTGCCATACTATAAACATCCGATAGCCAGACCTTGACTCTAACTCAGGGTAAAAGTTTCATCTCAATAGCTGCAGTCGTTATCGAGTTAGAGCGTTCTCAATTTCAGTCACATTTTAAAAATCACTTACTACAAATTTCTGGGCGCCTGGTAGCTGGAATTGGAGAATTGGCTGTTTCTCAACCAATGATTTTTGCACATGCGAGTGTGAGTTCTTGTATACTTACAATTTAAAGCATACTTTAAGGCTGGTATGTTTATATTCACGCCAAACATTATGCTTTGAAGTGCTGTCAAAAATTAAATAAAACGAACTCAGTGTCAGCAGAAACACCTAGGGTGTGTATTCACTCTTGGTGCCATATTCTGCAATGCTACGAAGAGCCCTATGTTCTTTACAGGAATTGAAGGAAATAATGTACAGTCAAACTTCCGTAACACGAACCACCATTATCCCGTAGTTGTCTACGACTTACGGAGACTTTGAGTTTTGAAATTACTGATAAACTTGTTTAAGGGAATTTATCTCCTTAACTGACACTAAAAGTGTCCACTGTTGATTGCAAATTGAAATACAAAACCTAAGATCCTTTTACAGATATTCTGTAAAAGTACAAATAATTTCAGATATCTTACGAAGAGGAAACGGTTTAAGTGCTCACGATTCCAAAATTTGTAAATGCTGTGATATTCATAAAGATCCTCAAATGTCTGACAGCGCACCAATGGATGTTGTTGTTATATGGATATATCCATTGGATATACCAATGTGTGTAGATTGAAAATATGCCTAAATTATTATAAAAACGGTTTTTGCTTTAAAAAAATATGTTCCACCCTTGTACAAGTGAAGATTTGCTATGGTTTCAAGTCATGCAGATGATGGAAATCGTATCAAATTCCGTTTCGGTGTGATTTATTTAAAAACTCCATAAGTATCTAACGAAGTATGCTATTATGACAAGAATTGTACCACAACATTTTTCATATTTTGAGAATTTTACCAGGCAACCAGAATTTACTAGAAGGTCGATGGTAATTTATACCAAACTTTGAATGCCCAAATCTCCTGAACCCCTTATTCATATTTTAGGGCTTAAACGAACGGTGTTCTTTCCAAATCGTAAATTAAGTTTTCCATTCCGTTATTTGTTACCAATAATCAGTTTGTGAATAGATTTTCAAGCAGAAATCCACTCTTCTTGGCTAAATTCAACGAAGTCTATATACCGCCTTGTTCGGTGTTTTAATACATTGACGTCTATTTTGTCCTGATGCAATTTCCCATTCCATATTTACAAGCTATACAAAATTGTTCATACTTTGGGATTTTACCAGACAGTCGCTGACAATACTTCCGTACATACATTCCATTCTTACATTCCATTTTAATGTTTCGGATTCCGCGCTATTTTTTTTTTTAATTATTTATCATTTAATTTCTATCTGCTTTATTCTAAAAAAAACACAAATATGAATACCACTGCTATGGCAATGTTCACTACTGTACATTGTACATGTACATCCAAATCCATCGATGATATTTGGTTTCATTTTTTCATTTAAAACAAGTTTTTTGTTTTTGCATTAAGCGCTGAAAGAAAATACAAAAGAAAACTTAACATCTTAACAATTAAGAGAAATAAAAGTTTTAACAAATAATTTAAATACTTCATAAGTCATTGGACTAATTGTAAAAAAAAACTTAATTGGAAGTAGAACCAACAGTAAACACAATTCCCTATAATAATAAAAATAACAAACAAATAATACCAAATTGAGATGAATATAAATATAAAAAAATAAGAAATATAAACCAGGAAAATATGAATAACAAGAGAGGACATCTTGAAAAGAAACTATAGATCCCGAGTATATATCACTTTAAGTAAATGATAATAGTACAATTTCAAGAATAATAAAAAGGAAAATACAAATAAATGAATAATAAACCAAATAAAAATAAGAGTTTGTTTTATTAGGAACAAATTAAAACGTCATCAATCTCATCGAACTGCATCGAATCTTACAAACGCGCAACAAAAAGTAAAAAATGAGGGAAAAATAAGGTTTCTCAACACAATGGCGTGAATTTGATATTTATAAACTAAATTTGTCGCCTACTTTTTATTACCATGACTATTAAAACATCCACTATTTTGCCAAATGTGAATTTAAATAATTTGTATACGGTTCTCGCGTAGACATTAACTGATTTTAATAAATTCTACACTTTCTACTTGACGCCCGTCAACTACACAACTTGAGATATCCTATTTCCAAGATTATTTCACAATAAGGCAATAAATACAATGTAATTCGCACTTCAACTATAGCTTTAGTCATTCAGTCAGAACTAATTGAGTCATAGTTTGAGTAAGATTACAAAATCCATAAATAACATAAATACAAATATTTCAGTGCATCAACCAATAGGGGGTTTTTAAGAAAAATATATAAATATTTTGTATATATTTTTCTGTTAATACCAACCATCGGTAATTTACATGCTCAAGTTAAGTTAAGAATCTCATACAGAAACTGGTCGTATGGCTGGCTATATAACCTGTGATGTTAACCAACTAGAGCTATAGTTTTCATTAAACATCCAGTAAATCAACACGGAATCAGAATACTAAAGAAGGCAATACTATTGGAAAAAATGCAATACATAACCATTTCGGCCACGATTTTGGCTCTATTTGCCATCTTCAGCAGCTTCGCAGTTGTCATGCCGATAAAAGATGCCGATAAAAGATTAACTCTGCCCAAACTGACTCAGCCAAAATCGATACTGCCAACTTGGGCCACGCCGAAGTTGACACCGCCAACAGTTAACCGGCCAAAGTTGACTCAGCCGAAGTTGACACAACCCAAGTTGACCCAACCGAAGATTACAAAATTTTGAATTCATTTTAATCGGACACTAAAATTTTAAAAACATTAATTAATTAAAAGTAAATAAAACGATTTTTTTTTCAGTTGATCAGATTTCTCAAATTTCGTCATGCAACTAAAATAAATAAAAATATCACATTTTATCACGGAAAAAAATTCAAATAAACTGGTAAGGTTCTGGTACACCAAAGGCTCGACATCAAAAACTGCGTTCTGCTTTTCTCCCTCAATATACTGTTTTTCGATACATAATAAAAACACTTCAAAAATATGCATTCGTGACAAAATTACACTGTGGAACAAATTCAGGTTAGCAAAAGTTAGGTTGATTCTGAGAGTGAGGGGTTAAAATATATGTATGAGAGAAGGTAATGTTTCGATTGTGGATCGGTGGGTGGAGATATTTATTCATAAAGCCGATTGCGAATTCAAAGAAATGACCACGATCGTTGAATATATTTTATGTTGGACGTCAGACAAAACCCGATAAGATGTTCAAACATTGAAGGCAATTCTGACCGTCAAATATAATCTGAAGTACAAATGCGTTAATTTCGAAACATAACTCAAAATGTAGCCGGAATTTCTTCGTCAAATTATTCAAACGACAAATACAAAACAACCACAGAAGCAGATTGTGATGGAAATGATTATTAATATTTTTTTATATTTTGAATAAAAAATATACTGCGAAAAGTACTGCTTTTCCAAATCGATTTACTGCATTTTAAAAAAATGTCACTGAAATGTACAGTTTTTGGTCCAACAAAATATACGAACGTTAGGCATCTCTATTGAAAATTATTAATTATTGTTATGATTTCTCAAGAAGAAAGAAAAGAAAATTGCTATCATTATTGTACTCAAGTGACCATAGTACATTCGAATTGTATAGTAGTATTACAAAAAACAGCATTTTTGTGTACTTTATAATAAGAATTATAAAACAAAAAACTTAGTGAAAAGTTCCCAAAATATATGAGTTCGACAAATGTGAATACATAGTTTCAAGGGGTAGTATTAGTATTAGTATTAGTATTAGTATTAGTATTAGTATTAGTATTAGTATTAGTATTAGTATTAGTATTAGTATTAGTATTAGTATTAGTATTAGTATTAGTATTAGTATTAGTATTAGTATTAGTATTAGTATTAGTATTAGTATTAGTATTAGTATTAGTATTAGTATTAGTATTAGTATTAGTATTAGTATTAGTATTAGTATTAGTATTAGTATTAGTATTAGTATTAGTATTAGTATTAGTATTAGTATTAGTATTAGTATTAGTATTAGTATTAGTATTAGTATTAGTATTAGTATTAGTATTAGTATTAGTATTAGTATTAGTATTAGTATTAGTATTAGTATTAGTATTAGTATTAGTATTAGTATTAGTATTAGTATTAGTATTAGTATTAGTATTAGTATTAGTATTAGTATTAGTATTAGTATTAGTATTAGTATTAGTATTAGTATTAGTATTAGTATTAGTATTAGTATTAGTATTAGTATTAGTATTAGTATTAGTATTAGTATTAGTATTAGTATTAGTATTAGTATTAGTATTAGTATTAGTATTAGTATTAGTATTAGTATTAGTATTAGTATTAGTATTAGTATTAGTATTAGTATTAGTATTAGTATTAGTATTAGTATTAGTATTAGTATTAGTATTAGTATTAGTATTAGTATTAGTATTAGTATTAGTATTAGTATTAGTATTAGTATTAGTATTAGTATTAGTATTAGTATTAGTATTAGTATTAGTATTAGTATTAGTATTAGTATTAGTATTAGTATTAGTATTAGTATTAGTATTAGTATTAGTATTAGTATTAGTATTAGTATTAGTATTAGTATTAGTATTAGTATTAGTATTAGTATTAGTATTAGTATTAGTATTAGTATTAGTATTAGTATTAGTATTAGTATTAGTATTAGTATTAGTATTAGTATTAGTATTAGTATTAGTATTAGAATTGGAATTGGAATTGGAATTGGAATTGGAATTGGAATTGGAATTGGAATTGGAATTGGAATTGGAATTGGAATTGGAATTGGAATTGGAATTGGAATTGGAATTGGAATTGGAATTGGAATTGGAATTGGAATTGGAATTGGAATTGGAATTGGAATTGGAATTGGAAGTGGAATTAGAACTGGAATAGATTTCAGTACTATTATTAACAGTTGTATGCTACGATCATTTTCACAGTATTTATTGTGTATACCATGGGTTACTCTCAAAATTTATTTTTTGACCATTACTATGCAATGGCTCATGTTATATAATTTACATTTGGTTATAATTACATCATTTTGAAGGCAGAATACATAGAAGTGCAAAAGATTTGGAAATTAAAAAAAAAAAAGTTTTGGGCAAAAAAAACAAAGGGGTTAACCCACTAAAATTTTCGATTTTTTTGAAAAATTAAATTTCGCTGAAAAGTTGCTCATGCATAGAGGACCTTAAACTAAACATGACAACGTTTTCATTTTTTAGATCGAACAAATAGTTTGGAAGAAATTGGGGTTTATCAAAAGTAGTCATTCGATAGTTCTTTGAAAGTATTTTGCGAATTTTTCAGTATCGGAATAAGGTATTGGAACAATTGTGCTATCAGATTAAAGCTAGACTTTGGGACTATCATTAACTCACCGAGAGTTTTATACTACGATCATTTTCACAGGATTTGTTGTGTATCAAAGAATACACTCTCAAAATGTATTTTTTGTTCATTAATCAGTTATAACTAATGTTACATAAAATGGATGTGGTTACAATTACATCATTTTAAAGACAGAATACATCTGACAGCAAAGGATTTGGAAAGTCGAAAAAAAAATATTTTGGGCCAAAAAACAGAGGTTAACCCATCAAAATTTTAAATTTTTTTGAAAAAAAAAATAGATTTTCTTCAAATATTACACATGTATAGTGGAAGAGTTAGTATTAGTATTAGTATTAGTATTAGTATTAGTATTAGTATTAGTATTAGTATTAGTATTAGTATTAGTATTAGTATTAGTATTAGTATTAGTATTAGTATTAGTATTAGTATTAGTATTAGTATTAGTATTAGTATTAGTATTAGTATTAGTATTAGTATTAGTATTAGTATTAGTATTAGTATTAGTATTAGTATTAGTATTAGTATTAGTATTAGTATTAGTATTAGTATTAGTATTAGTATTAGTATTAGTATTAGTATTAGTATTAGTATTAGTATTAGTATTAGTATTAGTATTAGTATTAGTATTAGTATTAGTATTAGTATTAGTATTAGTATTAGTATTAGTATTAGTATTAGTATTAGTATTAGTATTAGTATTAGTATTAGTATTAGTATTAGTATTAGTATTAGTATTAGTATTAGTATTAGTATTAGTATTAGTATTAGTATTAGTATTAGTATTAGTATTAGTATTAGTATTAGTATTAGTATTAGTATTAGTATTAGTATTAGTATTAGTATTAGTATTAGTATTAGTATTAGTATTAGTATTAGTATTAGTATTAGTATTAGTATTAGTATTAGTATTAGTATTAGTATTAGTATTAGTATTAGTATTAGTATTAGTATTAGTATTAGTATTAGTATTAGTATTAGTATTAGTATTAGTATTAGTATTAGTATTAGTATTAGTATTAGTATTAGTATTAGTATTAGTATTAGTATTAGTATTAGTATTAGTATTAGTATTAGTATTAGTATTAGTATTAGTATTAGTATTAGTATTAGTATTAGTATTAGTATTAGTATTAGTATTAGTATTAGTATTAGTATTAGTATTAGTATTAGTATTAGTATTAGTATTAGTATTAGTATTAGTATTAGTATTAGTATTAGTATTAGTATTAGTATTAGTATTAGTATTAGTATTAGTATTAGTATTAGTATTAGTATTAGTATTAGTATTAGTATTAGTATTAGTATTAGTATTAGTATTAGTATTAGTATTAGTATTAGTATTAGTATTAGTATTAGTATTAGTATTAGTATTAGTATTAGTATTAGTATTAGTATTAGTATTAGTATTAGTATTAGTATTAGTATTAGTATTAGTATTAGTATTAGTATTAGTATTAGTATTAGTATTAGTATTAGTATTAGTATTAGTATTAGTATTAGTATTAGTATTAGTATTAGTATTAGTATTAGTATTAGTATTAGTATTAGTATTAGTATTAGTATTAGTATTAGTATTAGTATTAGTATTAGTATTAGTATTAGTATTAGTATTAGTATTAGTATTAGTATTAGTATTAGTATTAGTATTAGTATTAGTATTAGTATTAGTATTAGTATTAGTATTAGTATTAGTATTAGTATTAGTATTAGTATTAGTATTAGTATTAGTATTAGTATTAGTATTAGTATTAGTATTAGAATTGGAATTGGAATTGGAATTGGAATTGGAATTGGAATTGGAATTGGAATTGGAATTGGAAGTGGAATTAGAACTGGAATAGATTTCAGTACTATTATTAACAGTTGTATGCTACGATCATTTTCACAGTATTTATTGTGTATACCATGGGTTACTCTCAAAATTTATTTTTTGACCATTACTATGCAATGGCTCATGTTATATAATTTACATTTGGTTATAATTACATCATTTTGAAGGCAGAATACATAGAAGTGCAAAAGATTTGGAAATTAAAAAAAAAAAAGTTTTGGGCAAAAAAAACAAAGGGGTTAACCCACTAAAATTTTCGATTTTTTTGAAAAATTAAATTTCGCTGAAAAGTTGCTCATGCATAGAGGACCTTAAACTAAACATGACAACGTTTTCATTTTTTAGATCGAACAAATAGTTTGGAAGAAATTGGGTTCAGAAAATGGGGTTTATCAAAAGTAGGGATTCGATAGTTATATGAAAGTATTTTGCGAATTTTTCAGTATCGGACTAAGGTATTCGAACGATTGTGCTACCAGATTAATGCTAGACTTTGGGACTATCATTAACTCACCGAGAGTTTTATACTACGATCATTTTCACAGGATTTGTTGTGTATCAAAGAATACACTCTCAAAATGTATTTTTTGTTCATTAATCAGTTATAACTAATGTTAAATAAAATGGATATGGTTACAATTACATCAGACAGAATACATCTGACAGCAAAGGATTTGGAAAGTCGAAAAAAAAATATTTTGGGCCAAAAAAACAGAGGTTAACCCATCAAAATTTTAAATTTTAATTAATTTTAATTAATACTAATACTAATACTAATACTAATACTAATACTAATACTAATACTAATACTAATACTAATACTAATACTAATACTAATACTAATACTAATACTAATACTAATACTAATACTAATACTAATACTAATACTAATACTAATACTAATACTAATACTAATACTAATACTAATACTAATACTAATACTAATACTAATACTAATACTAATACTAATACTAATACTAATACTAATACTAATACTAATACTAATACTAATACTAATACTAATACTAATACTAATACTAATACTAATACTAATACTAATACTAATACTAATACTAATACTAATACTAATACTAATACTAATACTAATACTAATACTAATACTAATACTAATACTAATACTAATACTAATACTAATACTAATACTAATACTAATACTAATACTAATACTAATACTAATACTAATACTAATACTAATACTAATACTAATACTAATACTAATACTAATACTAATACTAATACTAATACTAATACTAATACTAATACTAATACTAATACTAATACTAATACTAATACTAATACTAATACTAATACTAATACTAATACTAATACTAATACTAATACTAATACTAATACTAATACTAATACTAATACTAATACTAATACTAATACTAATACTAATACTAATACTAATTTTTTTTTTTTTTTTTTTTTTTTTTTTTGGGGTAAGGAGGGAAAAATGCATTTTGCATCCTGCACAGGGTCGTCACCCAGTGAGGTATGTCGGGCTCGCCTACGTGGCATACCGACTAAAAACCTCCTTATCTGTCTTGGGAGATAGTACCACCTCGGCACCGCTTTCGCATTACTTCGAGGTGGCTCCCTACTTGGCTATCCAGCCATCAACTTTTATTTGCCCTGCGTCCAGGCTCCCTCTATTTGTCCATTTCATGGATATCATGCTGCGTCCAGATCTTTTTTCTTTCTTCTTAAGATGTCTTCACAATACTTCGCAACACCGTTCCAACTTTCCTCATCAGCTGTCATTTTTTCAATCATGTTCTCTACGGTGATTGTGCCTAGACTTCTCTCAAGGTCTCCACGATATTCGCTCCATCGAATACAGTTGAAAAAAGTATGCTCTGCATCATCTTCAGTATATTCTCCTTCGTACAGGCAATAGGGCGTGATACACTTTCCCATTCTGTGTAGGTACTTTCTAAAGTATCCATGTCCTGATAACATTTGGGTTATGTAGTAATTTACTTCTCCATTTCGTCTTTTAACCCATTTCTGTATGTCAGGGATAAGCTTTGATGTCCATCTTCCGTGTTCATCGTTGTTCCAGCGAGTTTGCCAATTTTCGAAGGTTCTGTTCTGTACTGCCTCTACTGAGGCGGAGCTGTTATTTTGCTTTAGCGCCCATATCTGCGTACGCTCCTGAGCTTGAAGGTCTATAGGGGTCATTCCAGCTATTATTAGTACTGCGGACGCTGATACTGTGCGATATGCTGAAGTCACCCGCAGTGCTGCTATGCGTTGCACTGCCAAGAGACTACTGGCTCTCTGCTTTATGTTTAAAGTACTAGCCCAGATTTCACATCCATAAAGTAGGATACTGGTGCTGGCTTCCATCAGAAGTTTTCGTTTGTTTGGAAGCGGTCCTCCGATGTTAGCCATTAATCGGCTTAGTTGTCTGGTGATATTTGCGGCTTTATTTGTGGCATAGTGGATCTGGTTCGAGTATGTTAGCTTCGGGTCCAGTCTTATACCGAGGTAGTTTACTGACTTCTTTGTGGATATTACTGCTTCGCCAATTGATATATCTATCTCAACGGGGATCTGTCGTCTTGTGAGGAGTAAGACTTCTGTCTTGTGCGTTGCCAGCTGCAGTCCGTGTGAGTCTAACCACGTCTTGGTTCTTATCATCACTTGTCTAAGCCTGTCTGTTCTTTGATGTGTTATGACTTTGATGAATTTATAACCCCATATAGTTTATTAAACATTATCCATTACAGATTAATGGTAAAAAAAACATTTTGAGGGTGCACCATGAAATACACAGTAAATCCTGTGAAAATTATTGAAACGCACAACTCTTTTTTTATGTTGTACTTGTGGCGATACATTATTCCGTTGCTGGAAAATTGGTCAAATAGTTTACAAGATCTTTCGAATCTATAATTTTGAGAACCCCATTGTCTTCCAAAATAGTTGACATACAATAAATCCAGCTAAAATTATAGTAAAATACAACTCTCAGTGGTTTAATAATAGACCAAAAGTCTAGCTTAAGTTTGATACTACACACCTTAGCTGATAAATTGGACAAATAGTTTCAAGGGAGTTTCGAAAGATATTTTTGGGAAAACCCATTTCCTGTACCTAATTACTCCAATCTAAAAAATGAAAACATTGTCTTGTTCAGATTCTGCATGTGCCAAATTTCTTTGTATTCACTAACATTCTGTACAATTTCAAGAAGATCGATGAAAACCACACTATTTATGGACAAATGTTTCCGTTTTACAATACAAAAACTAATTATCAACCGCAAATTCCTAATACTATTTTTTTTTAATTAAAGTTGTGCTGACTCATAGTAGATCCAGTATCAAGAATAAACAAAGGTCATATACAAACAATACTTACAGTTTCTTCGGATCCACATGGGAGGAAGCATAATAAGTTTGTCATTACGGCTGTAAAAAATATTTTGTTGAAAAGTATGAATTGCTTGTATATAATGAAATTATCTACTCTTGTCTACCCACGTTTAGTTAATCCTGGTAGTAGAGTGAATAGAAATCCGTGGAACGAATCAAAGAGGATTCCAGTGGGAGGGCATTGAAGTACATTTTCCACTGTTCTGAATATTACCAGTGGTACGAGAAAGCCCCACAGAACTGAAACAAACTCGTAATTGTTTACGGTTTATTGGTCTAATAAAACAATTTATATATACAATATATGTATATTGTCTTTCTACAGAAAACTTCCTATAAAACCTACTTACGTTATTGTGCGAAAGATTGCAGACCAAACTCGATCAAATGATTCAGCAAAATCAGGCGGCTTCAAGCTGAATAAATCAAACATCAAAAAATCCGGCAAAATTAAACAAATCCAGTAGCATCGTTTTCAATTTATAAATGTTTTCATTACCATAAATAAATAATCTCTGCATCGAGTCAATATTGTTGGCATTGGTGAAAGGAATATGTGTCATAATCGTAATTCAGTGGCCGAATGCTGCCGTAGTGTGCTCAACGACGGTACTGACTGCCAGGGTGGTCACTCTAGTGGTTTCTTTTTTAATTAAGTGTCATTTTGAGTGACATCTCTTTCCCGCTCGGAATGATGTCAGAAAGTCGGTGTCATACCTCCAGAGGACGAAATTAATCGAATTACGTTTGAAAACCGTTGAAAGGTAATGCAAACTTATTTTCAAACCAGGACTGAAATTGGAGACAAACGACCATCCGCTTCGTTATCGCTCTAAGTTTGCAGTTGGAGTTGGGAATGGACACCGCTGGAAAAATCATATTTTCTGCGGAAGCGCTTTTTCATTAAAACTGATCGGAAAACCCGCACCAAATGTTGATTTTAGAGCAGTGGCATCATTCGTCAATCAAACCATTCGTCTCCAAGGTTTTGGAAAATTAGATCTACGGAATGCGCTACTAAAAAGACTTAATGAATAATGCTAATGCTTGTTCTTTCGAATAAACTAATTTAGAACCAATAGCTTCTGTTTGGACCACCCTTTGTTTAGGTATTGTTTGTCCATTATTTTTACTGTGAATGTTTATATATTCGCAACAACAACTAAATATTATCAACCAACACCAACTGATTAGTTTTGGTGTTGATTTGAAATCGAACGGTCGGTTGTTGCAGTCATCTACTGTAGTTTGAATAATACTTCATCAGCAATCCAACAAATCAATAATTGATGGGAAACACCGAAGCGAAAAGAGTGCCTCTTGTCATAGGGGTATCCATATTGGATATTATCATGGATATGGCAGAAAATATGCCCACAGCTATGGACGGTGCGATGTACCATGGAAAGGCAGGCCAATCGGCCGGTGGCGTAGGTCGTAATCTGGCTGAGTGCATATATAAAATATATGGCCAAGTTAATTTCATTTCTTTAATTGGCCAAGACATGTTGGGTGATTTGTTATTAAAACTAATGCCCGAAAAATTGTGGGAAAATATTGTAAGAAATTCCAATTATCGGACATCATCGTGCACTGTGATAATTGATAACAGCGGTGAGTGTAAATTAATATTGGGCGACATGGATATTCATGAGAAGTTCCATCGTAGTCTTGTATCGAGACATCAACAACTTTTAAACATAGCACCCCTGGTCATAATCGATGGTAATTTACCCACAGACACCATGTCATATATCTTAAAAGAAAGTCAAAGATTAAAAATTCCAGTATTTTACGAACCAACCGATTTGAGAATCGCCGGAAATCCATTTAGAAACATTCCTCGATCCCTCACCTACCAGATACGTTTAATTACACCAAACTATGCAGAACTTGAAAATATTGTTGATGCCGCATGTGGAGCGTCTAAACCGCTTATAGAAATACCGGACTTTGCAAATATCGACAGCGTTAAAAAATCAGTGAAGCAAATGCTGAATCACATAACTCACCTGTTTGATTGTATCGTTGTTACATTGGGACAACATGGTGTGGTCCTTAGTTTAAACTCATCAATGGATCCATACCGTGAGCCTCTGTTTCTAAACCAGAAATTTGTCTGGGATTTGGACCCTACAACGGCTGCAGTATCAAAACACATTTCATTCATTCCGACACCAGTTGTGATAAAGGATGTTGTTAACGTTTCTGGGGCTGGCGATAGTTTTGCAGGTGGTTTTATATCAGGCCTTCTGAACGAATTCACTGTTGTACAAGCTGTTGCTTTGGGATTCATAGCTGCTCGAAAAGCATTACAAACAGCCGCTGCTGTACCACACGAATATTTTTCCCGGAGAGTGGACACATGTGATTATTCGAATATTGAATTGGAGCTTTTAGAAAAAACCTGAAAATGTTACAACAAGCCGTTATGATAATGTGTATAGAATTTCTAACAATACTTCGTTAACTTTAATATCTAATATTTGCGATGTTGTGCATTATCAATCATTAACATTTTTTCGGAATGCAAATAAATAAAAACCTTGCTCGCTATCCACAAACAAAAAACACATTCGCGTCACGAAATCAGCTAGTAATAGCGAATGTTGGAAGATCACTCGGAATGTAAATTCTTCATATCCTAACAGAAACACAAGCACACACTAACCAATCGAAATATGGTGGTTGTGTTTATTTTACTGTTGTATCTCAGCCACCTCATAGGTTAGTATACCTTCGGATGAGGTTGTTGTTGCACTTCTCGACTTCTTCATCAGAGAATTGATTTCAGGAACCATTTTAAGAGTAACCCTGTAACACTTAAAAACGAACAAATAATAACTTACTATCACTGCATTCCTCTAGATCAGAATTATTTGAATTCAGTGTTGCCACTTAAAAAATTTGCTCAGGCACTTCACCGCCGCCGCCGTTAGGAATAAAGACTCCCGCGGACCAAATTACCTCGGCACGTTTCTTTATTTGCATAAACACTGTCTTTTGCGTAGCCCCACAAAAAAAGACTAATGGTGTCAAATCGCATGATCTTGATGGCCACTTGATGTCGCCACGACGAGAAATTACGCGACTACGAAATGTCTCTTGCAATAAAGCCATATTCGCTCGAGTTGTGTGGCATGTGGCACCGTTTTGTTGATACCACATATTCTGCAAGTCGTATTCTTTAATAGCAGGCAAAAAAAGTCAGTTATCATACGACCATAACGCTCCGAATTGACGGTGACAGTCGTTTTCGAAAAAGTAAGGTCCAATCACACCTTCGGACCAAAGAGCTCACCTAACAGTGACTTTTTGTGGATGTAATGGCCTCTCTTCAATTACTTAAGGATTCTCAGAACCCAATACGATAAACCTCTCTTAAAGCACGATATGTGGTTGTGCCAGAATCACCAATTTTGTAGAAGGTTTTAATAATTTTTCCGCGTTGTGTGATAGTTAAGCGATCCATTTTCGTCAATGTCAGACTTCCAACTGAAAAGAAAAAAATGGTTTAACAACTTAGTTTGACAGATTTCGAATTCCAACCCTATACTTTTGAAAACACGAAATGGATAACCCTATACAAAAACAGTGAAGATGGAAGATAAAGATCAGCCGCCGCCGCCGTCGTCATTACATCGGCTCGGTTCTCTGGTGCTAAGGCTGGTGGAAATAATAACAAGCCGCCAATGAATTTTTAACAACAGCAATGAACACTAGGAAGGTTTGTGAACATCGTACAAGATTTAATTTTAAAATAAGTGCAAATTTCTCTCGATTAGAAAACATGGGTAAAATCCGTATTTGCGCAACTTCCAACAAATGCAAATGAAGAAGGCAACATAAATTCCAAGAGCAACGGCAGTCCTAGTCCGGCAGAAATTCCGAAACCAAAGAGATCTCGAAATAAAACCATTGAAAAGCCACAACAAATTGCAGAAATCGTTAATTTGGATAGCGACGGCGAAGGACAGCAAAACCCCTGTCAAAACAGCGTTCCAATACTAAACGAAAATTGGATAGATGTTTTCGCTCCTACAAAATCGGAAGAGTTAGCGGTGCATCCAAAGAAGATTCAAGAGTTGGAACAATGGTTCAAGCACTGTTCGGTCATGAAAAGGAAAAGACAACCAGCTCAATTGTGTCTGTTGACCGGGTCATCTGGAAGTGGTAAGACTGCTGCTGTACGTGTATTAGCCAAAGAAATGCAATTTAGCATTCAAGAGTGGACCAATCCTGTTGACCAGGAAATGGTGTATAATTTGGGTGATCAAGTTTATGGCGCATCAAATTTTACAAGTTCTCAAGTGGATGCTTTCAAAGGATTCCTATTCAAAGCATCGCGCTACAGATCTCTTTTGGATATGTCCGGTGATAAGCGTATTCTGTTGGTTGAGGATTTTCCTAATTTTTTGCTGAGAGACTCGTCGTCATTTGAGGATATAATAGAGTAAGTACGGTGGATACTTAAACGAATCGGCTTTAAAAGCAGGAGTGACATTCGGTTTTTTGTGATTCAAATCACCATATCACTCAATTTAAATGTACTTTGCTTTAGTCGTTTAAAATATATCTCAAAAAGTGATTGGTAGTTCATAAGAATTACCTTTATATCATAGAAAGTAGGTGGGTCGGATCACTCTTGCTTGCAGTACATGAAAAATATGTTACTTTAGGCAATTTAAGATATATTATAAAATGCATGGATTAAGCAACAAATCGTGAATTATCTTTTGAATAATTTCCATTTAATTTCTTTCTTAAAATTTCCCGCTTCCTTTCTACAGTGAATATCTGATCTATGGTAAAGCTCCGTTGATTTTCATTGTAACAGATACAAAAAGACGTGGTCTCAATATTAGCTACAATATCTTTACGGATCAGCTGAAACAAAAATTCCATATTACGCACATCAGTTTAAATCCAGTGGCATCGTCTTTAATGCAAAATGCTATGAAGCGATTTTGTACCCTAATGCGCCTTCCACCTTACAATGAAATGTATCGTCCGCCCACACCTGAATTTACAGATTCGATTATTTTATCTGCTCAGGGTGATATTCGTAATGGACTTATAAATCTGCATTTTTCGTCATTAAAAGGGGCACCGAATATGCTAACAAAACCTGTAGAAAATTTGGAATCATCGCAAGAAAACAAAAAAACTACTCGTAAAAGAAAATGTCAGTCTACGCTAAAATCGGTCGGACGGGATGAGTCTGTGACAATGATGCATGCATTAGGTAGAGTTTTTAATCCGAAGTGTAAGTTTACCTCGAATATGCTCTGGTAATATTTGTCCTTAAAGATTTACATTTATTATTTCAGATACTGATGCCAATAAATTATTACATTCCCCCGAGGATATAGCACAAGCCTTCATTACAGAACCTAAAAAGTTTGTAGATTTTGTACACACCAATTATTTACATCATTTTCGAGATATTGACTTCGTTCTGGACGCAGCTAATGGTCTTAGTCTATGTGATCTTATTTTAAATGAATATCGCGATGATGCTTTAGCTTTAACTGGTCTTAATCTGGCTGTTCGCACCGTAATGGTAGCTAACAAAAGTCCTGTCACTGGCTGGATGCCGGTTAAGGGACCGAAACGTATAAATCCAGATGCGGCAAAAATACCATCAAAAGGCTCCAGTGTACTGCCGATCCATCATAATATTTCGAAAAAACTGTATGCTATCGAATATCAAACATTTGTAAATATTTTATCATCATCCAAAAATTAATTAAGTACCCAAATTTAAAAATATGTTATGTTCCATCATTTGTTGTAGTTCTCAATTATGAATCTTGCTTAAGTATAGAATAAATCTGACTTAGGAATTACTAAAAATCATAAAATATTTTGTTTTAATTTTACGATGAAGACATCCATCTTCTTTCTTAAGATGTTTTGAGTTATAGATTTTAGAGGAATTGTAAGAAACAAGAGTTGATGTCAATATGTAACCGAAAATAACTCATAGATGGAACTTGAACAGTAGGTAGGTGGATAGTACGATCGGAAAGTAGGTACAAATGAGTGTATATTAACTTTCTACGTGATCGGATCTATAAATCACTGAACTTCGCTCGTAGTTAATTAATAAGGCATTACTGATGCGAGATAAGACCTTGTAAAAGTGATCTTCACATTTAATTAATTTTTTTAACCTCCCTGCTAACGTTATAATAAATGGAAAGCTTTTTCAAATAGTTTATATAATCTTGCTTTTATTATTATTAATTGTATTCTTAAACTCTGTACATGTTAGAGAAATGTTTTATTGAAAAACGTTTAGATTGTATAAATACCATAGAATAATTACTACGCTTAATACGAACGAGATTTATTGGGTCCTTTTTTTCTTTTTTAACGACGAGCTTTAGGCAAACACGTTTTGTAATATCCAACTCGTACAGGAGGAATTGTTGGGGTTTTTTTGTAACATCAACATACAAAAAAAGTAGAAGAATGATGAAAAATGCAATATCTCTTATTGGTTTTGTAGATCATCTATTGTAATTTGGTTTGGTGTTTTATTTGCTTTCGATTACATTTCAAAATCATGTAAGCTTCCAAAGAAATTGTTTGTAAAAACGATTGAATCTTTCTTTATTATTCACGAGCATCATTCAGAAATGAGATCCTTTTTTAAATGGAATTTAACGCAATGGTCTTTGGGGACTACGATCGTAGAATATCAAGTAAGCTGGTACACTTAAAACTTCATCTATAGAAACTTCACGTACCACAGTATCGGATGTATAGAACCATCTGAAATGAAAGCAACAGTAAGAAATACAATTCAAATATAACCTGGAATATTTTCGACTATATATTCCCTACCGATGACCATTGCGTAAAGCTCCTCTCCGGTATGTAACAAAATGCCCAGAGTGCGCTTCACCTGAGTGAACGACAACAGCCAATAAACGATAAAGATTTCGAGGGAACATAGTACCAAATGGTGTACCATAGGACTCGCCCACATTACCCATACTATTCATGGGTAGACTAGAAGAAAATAAAGACATGGTAGAACCCCAAGGTGTGCCAGCCTGCAAAGACAACAAACAGATGTTATATACGTATACATATTACAATTGCTGGAATTTAAATACTTCCTTAACATATTTCCAACTCAATACTAACCTGACTGTTTAGATGAGGTTGTACGAAACTATATGGTGCCATTGATAGGCTCTCGGGAAAATGAACATAATCTTGTCGCTTACATGCTTGACCGGTGGGCAGCCAAACCGTGCGCGCTATATGTATACACAGACATGCTGGTAATTTCGCAAACGTCAATGATTTAGTGTGTGTTGTCGTTTCATTGCATGATTCGCATTTGACACCAGTAACATCTTCAGATGTAATGTAATCACTTAGTAAATGACCCAAACTAAGTCCGGATCGTCGTTGCTGTGGTAGGTTTAATGTAATGCTATCGAATTTATCATAACGAACTGTGGACTAAAAAAAAAATAAATAGTTATAGAGGAATGAGAATATGGCGACGTTTCAGCCTTTGGAAGGAACAAAATCTGATAAATAACAACAAACTGGATTTAAAAAAAAATATATTAGAAATTAAATACAAATATGGAATACACATAATTCTATTTCTGCGCGATAGATATGTTTCTCGCAGGGATTGATTTCACATATTACATATCATCTAAAATAAGTACAAATTTAGGTAGCTTCATACACTTTTGGGTGCTCTAAATGTGGATTAACTATAATTATATACAACAAAAAATAACAAAAATGTTTGTAGTCAATTGCCACTATACAATTCCCTGGGTACAAAAAAAATGTTCGAAATTTCGTATAGATACATCTTTTTTATAAGTTACATTTTTCGAGACCTCAATTGTCAGAACTCGAAATCGACTACTACAACTATTAATGATTGCAGCATGAATTTATTATTTCTTTCTATGAAATAAATATTCAATGAAAGTGATATCCTTAAGTCGAACCACTTTCTATGTATAGTTTAAAACATAGCTTGGAAATAATGATTAGAAATCCTAATGATTAGCAATTGGATTAGAAATTTTAATTGTGCTGAACAATTGATTAATTATGATTAGTTAGCCATTTTAGACGATTACTAATTGATTTGATTAGAAATAATCAAAAATGTAATCACAATTAGTGACGATTAGCATTTGTAATCGAATCTAATCAAAACTAATCCAAAAAATAATTGATTAGATTTCTTGATTATTTTTGATTAGATTTGGTTAGATCAACTATTTTTAACTATTTTTGTGAAAAGAAAATATTTATTTATCACATTTGTTGCTATATTTACATAATATAACAGTTTTTGAATATTGCATAAAATTGCATACGGTGCACCCTGTTATTTAAAGAAACACTAGACCAGGGGTGCCCAAAACCTTCTTATGGAAGCGCAAACACAAATACGTATACACTTTATTAACACACACAAGGAAAAACAAAAATATTTCATTACGTACAGTGGTAAAAAAAATTGAATTTCATTTTTACAAAATTTAGGTGTAGCGAATATAAAAAAAAAATAAATCATTATTATTAAATCATTATTTTCTTTTCAAAAAAATAGTTAAAAATAGTTGATCTAATCAAAAATAATCAAGACATCTAATCAAGTATTTTTTGGATTAGTTTTGATTAGATTCGATTACAAATGCTAATCGTCACTAATTGTGATTACATTTTTGATTATTTCTAATCAAATAAATTAGTAATCCTGAAATGTTTATCAAAATTCAATTCTAATGATTAGATTATTTTATTTCTCTAATCGTAATGATTTCTAATTCTAATCGAAATTCCCAAGCTATGGTTTAAAACTCTTTTGAAACTGAATTAAAAAATAATCATATCCATTTCGGTAACTTTGGGATTAATCTAGTTTAAGTGAAAAACTTTATTTCAACCAACACAGAAATTATGTTGTTTTAACGTAATACTTCTATTGCTACTATTTTCCTTATTGAGTTGAAATTTCGTTTGACACCGATTTAAGTTGCAGTAAACGAAATCGTAACAATATAAAATGTTTGTATAAAAGTACAACAATTTTGAGATATCAACTTAGTGTGGACCCCGTGGTATGGTAGTTAGAGTGAACGTCTATCACATAGCAACCCCAGATTTAGAAAATCAAAAAACAAATTTTAGTGGTCGTAACTACCGGCGAAATCAATGAATGCTATATTCGCTTGTTTAGACGGTGGACTGGTGGTGAGGACAAAACAAATCTAATGATTACAACCAAAATAACGACTTCGCAAAAATATTCTATATAATTAGAATTAATTTGAAGTAAACTAATAAAGCGATAGATATGAAAATGATACACCAACATGGAGTACATATTCATAATTTATAATGAGTCACTTTTCGGTTTAATGCAGGTAGTTGATGGAATGCTACGTCGAACTCGCATGTATTAGGCACATGCACAACAGATAAATACAAAAGCAGCGTATGTGAACTTATTATTAACACTCTTCAAAAATAATGTTTTGCGGTCATATACATTAAAACATATGAATCAGAAGTCTAATATATTTCGATGTAGCCTCAACTTAAAATTGTATTTTTTTGTTTCAGGGTTTGTCGGACAGATACCACTGAAATATCTATAGAATAGCGATACACAACCCAAAATGATAGCTTTATCAACCGGGTCAGTGAATATCTCGTCACCATTAACAAGAGTTGGAATATATATATACAGGGTGGCTGATGAATATTGCTACAGTTGTATTGTTACGGTCAATAGAAATTTGTTTTGTACAGAACTCTGCCGAAAGAGAATACCTTGCAATACCGTGTGCCGTGAGGCGTGTGGTTTCAGCAAGATTGTGCAACTTGTCACATAGCTAGTCCTGTGATGACAGAATTGCAGCGAAAATTCTCCAGTAAAGATACTCGCCATTGCGTTGGCCCCAAGGTATCCTGACCTTACTGCACCTGGCTTTTTCATGTGCGATTATTGCAAAAGGAAGTTTACTAAACAAACCCATAGAATTTGAAGGAAGTTTACTAAACAAACCCATAGAATTTGAATGATTTAAAGCAATGTATTCGAACAACAATTCAGACAATTCCCGCTGCAACTCTCCAGGGTGAATGCATTTTCTTTACCAAGTAGTATTAGAAAAAAAACATTTAAAAGATTTAATAACTATGTATTAGTTTTTAAATGAACAAAGTTCAAATAATTTATATGAGTTAAAAAAAAAGTTGTTTGAGTTTCTTAATGTACATAAATTCATCAGCCACCCTGTATATTCGTTTTTTTATACATACTTCAAGTACATATAATAATGCATACTATAATTTAGCTGTAATAATTTATATATAATACAAGCTTAATAAATGAAATGAAAACATTACAAAAATATCATCCAAGAAAATATCAGAAGAAAATCGCCAATGTCATATTTTTCGAATAAATACAGTTTAATTTGTCACAACGACCACTAATATTTACTTCTATGTAGGTTACTTCAGCTCTTCCATAGAAATACATTTACTGAACAGTTTCCCAATCCGAATCTACTCACAACATGAGATAGGCATGATCAAAATGTCAGCTGAGTCAGGCATTTTAGTTCGTTTTATGTGTATTGGACAAGTTTCTATAATCTTTTCATATTTTATTATTTTTGTGAATTTGTATTTTGTAATCGTTTTTTAAGAAAAATAAGTTTTTATATTAAAAAAAAATTACAAAATTGTTCGACTATATAGGATAGATGTTTGAAATGATGTGATTATATAATCCATGACTATATAATCCATCTAAATGTAAATGGTTGATTTTGATCAGATTGGCTGAGAAAGCACCTAAGTCGTTTTTTATTTGAATATCGATAAGAGTTTATCATGAGCGACGAAGTGCAAACAGATCGCGCAATAATGGAATTGGTCACATAAATCGCAAATTATGTAAACTCTCAAATAAAATATTCGATAAGAGTGCGATAACTCAGTTCTTTAGTTCAAGACAAGATAAGTCCAAGGGATCATCAACAATGGGTATCAATCACTTCCAAAGAATGTTGGAAAACGTCAAAACAAACATATAATTTTAAACATATAATTTATATTTTAACTTCTCATTGTAACGATATAGCAAAGAAACATATCTAGTACCAGTTCTGAGATAATACAAAATATTTTTGTCAATTCAAATGTGCATTGAATACGTATTCAATAAGAAGAATGAATATGGATCTGAGAAATACCTAAATAAACTTATTACATAGTAGAGATATTATTAAGAGGAAATGCGTCCAGTTTGCCTACATAAATCAGATTTACCTATAATTTTATACTGCAAAATATTTTCATTTTTTCGGATTCTTAATTTGTATTAATCATTTATTAGTGTTGAAATATGGGATTTTTAACTAACCTTAAATCCACATCCATTGCATTGTATTTGTGTGCCCATGGCGCCTTGGAATGGATGTTGCACTTGAGCAGGCATTTGTTCTGACCAAATCTAAAAATAAAGAGCAAAAGTGAGTACATTCCATTACAAACTAATCACAACATACTGAAACTTTGCCCGGTCCTCGGGTTAAACGTTCAAGGGAACGACAGGACCCAGAACTTCTTTTGTTAAGATGGTCACGCGTACGACTTGGTCGACCATTACCCATAACCATGCCCATGCCGCCTGTCAACATAGGTGTGGCAAACGAATCAATATCCATCATTTCCGTCGGAGTCGACGAAGGCAACTGATCGGAATGTAAATCACGATCGCACACTGAAGATGGTGAATCTGGAGTATGAGCTTCTGAACGCACCATGCGCGACAAGCCGGTCACCTCATCATAATCAACATTTAGAAAGTCACTCAGCATGGCACTGGACGGTCTATTTGGCGTTTCACCTATGCGACCATCTTCGGGTAAGGCATCTGACAATGATCCCACTTGTTTGGGTCGATGTGCTTCTTCTTCCAACGTGGAGAGCATTACATGAAATAGCTCGTGAGCATCATGTTCCTCTTGCGGTATAACCCATCCCAATGCATTGAGAGCTCTCAAGACTGCACCAGGCGAATACGGATCTCCCCGTAAAGTGGTATGAGTGCCATTTATTACCTCCAAGGTGCTGAGGAGGGAGCTTATCAAACTTTTTCTATCCGGTGTAGCATTATTATACAATTGTAGCCAAGCTATAAATTGAGGGCATGCAGCTAAAGCCTGTAGTAGAGTATTTAAGAAGCAAGTCTGACCAAAATTGTGTAGACCGGCAATTTGACCCCGGCGTTGACGCAAACGAGAAGAACCTTGAAAATATAAGAAAATAAATAAATATTTTTACCCAGCCCATTTAGCCGTCGTTCAGGCATTACGCCATTATCGAAAATAAAACAGACAGTAGGAGGTCTGAGGTGGAACACGAGTGAGTACTTGCAGAATTTAGAATTCTTACCTGAAGGCCCCCAAAAAACAAAAGCTCCAACTACGGCTGCTACTGTAACTCCCGCAGCCATTAAGATTTTATCACTTTCCATGTCACAGGTATGTTTTCTTCAAGTTTTTCAAAAATATCACAAAACCCAAATTCTTACATTTTTCGCCGAAGAAACACAAACTCACAAACCCAACTCAACTAAGATGAAGAAATAAAAAAAATATCGATACCCCAACATCAGCTGTATGCAGCAAACCGAGCCGACCTAAAATTAAAATCGCCGCCAAATTTCATAGCTGCGTCGCGATTGGAGGATTGCACAAAATGCCGAGCGAGGGCGGATGGTGTATAGCAGGTAACGGACAACTACAAAATTGAAACTGCTCCAAACCGAAAATCTTCTGCCATACGGAATCCAAATATGAAAAAGACCGCTCGGGAAAATATTTTGTACAACGCAGGTCAACAATTTTAATTGGGGGTTGCCTCCAATAAATCCAATGTACTAAAGGGGTTTCCAACAAGAGGTGTTATTTTGAATCACCTGGTATTTCGGTAGCTGTCACTTTTGAAGCTTTTATTATTTGACAAGTAGAAACTACGCCGGAACGAAACACGTTTCCACAACGCATTGAAATTATTGAAATTCACTACACAAATGGTGAAAATCGAAAAATTCGATCTTTTGGGACAAGTTAGAAGAATAAAACCTTGGCACGTCACTCAAGAACCACTGAGAATATTGCTGCTGTAGTCCAAAGTGTTGAAGAAAACCCAGGTTTGTCAATTCCTCGTCGTTCTTTGGAATTGGGAATCCCACAAACGTGATTTCACGGTATTTTGCATAAAGACTTGGTTAACTCAAGAACGCAAGCCGGCCGATCATCAACAACGCCGTGTCTTTGCTGATTGGGCCCTTGAAATGCATGAAAATGATCCGGAATTCCTCGGTGGCTACGTCAACAAGCTAAATTGTCGCAACTGGGGCTCGGAAAAACCAGGAATTACTGTTGAGACTGTTCGTTCCGAAAAAAAATTACAAAAAAAAATTAACTTCGCGTACAATAAAACTAAAGAAAACAAAGTTAAGCAAGTAATGTGTCTAAATTTCTTCTAAAAAACAAAAATTGTTTCAGAAATTGTAGGTCACTGCCATCTAACATAGACTTTAGCGACACAATAGTGACAATGTGGACCTGCAGGACTGTGGACTGACATACTTGATATATCAAAAACTGGGCATTCAAAAATGTATTTTAGGAGCTTCAAATTAATGATATGTTTATATGTTTCCCAATGTAAACAGATTAACTCGTACGAAAATGTGCAAGCGTATTAATAGTACGTAAGGTGATCTACCCACATTCAAAATATAGCCCCCCAGATCGAATATTCTCATACATTCAGTACTTTTTGCTTTTATTATTTTTATTTATAAAAAACATTTAAATATTAAACTTATAAAAACTAAACCGATTACTTTAGTACCTAAAAATCGTCCATCAGCATGGAATCTGCTATGAATTTCTTATAAATATTCATAAATTGAGCCACAAATGCCTCTAAATGGAAAATGTGTTTAGCACCATTTTGCATACGATGTTCATACAATGTAGCATATTCTAATGTTTTCGCCTTAATTGACATATCACAATTCTTTACGAGTTCCTTTACCAAACCCTGGAAAATCACATCAGGTGGTACACCCTGAGCTAACAGTTCATACAGTCGATCTCGAATTTTTTCCAACTTTTCAGGAGTTTATTCCGTTAAAATTTGATTTGCTGTTTCTCGTAGAAACACTTGCCAATCCAATTCGACAACGTCCTGCTGTGCTGTAAATAGATACTGTTGTACTTTGCAAGCTTCCAACATTAGAATAGCCCGTCGTAAGTTACGCTCAGATTTATCGATGATACGAGCAGCCAACTCTGACGGTAATGATATGCTTTCCCTCTTACTTATCGTCTGCAAAACGGAAATCATCTCGTCTGACCAAAATTGTGTAGACCGGCAATTTGACCCCGGCGTTGACGCAAACGAGAAGAACCTTGAAAATATAAGAAAATAAATAAATATTTTTACCCAGCCCATTTAGCCGTCGTTCAGGCATTACGCCATTATCGAAAATAAAACAGACAGTAGGAGGTCTGAGGTGGAACACGAGTGAGTACTTGCAGAATTTAGAATTCTTACCTGAAGGCCCCCAAAAAACAAAAGCTCCAACTACGGCTGCTACTGTAACTCCCGCAGCCATTAAGATTTTATCACTTTCCATGTCACAGGTATGTTTTCTTCAAGTTTTTCAAAAATATCACAAAACCCAAATTCTTACATTTTTCGCCGAAGAAACACAAACTCACAAACCCAACTCAACTAAGATGAAGAAATAAAAAAAATATCGATACCCCAACATCAGCTGTATGCAGCAAACCGAGCCGACCTAAAATTAAAATCGCCGCCAAATTTCATAGCTGCGTCGCGATTGGAGGATTGCACAAAATGCCGAGCGAGGGCGGATGGTGTATAGCAGGTAACGGACAACTACAAAATTGAAACTGCTCCAAACCGAAAATCTTCTGCCATACGGAATCCAAATATGAAAAAGACCGCTCGGGAAAATATTTTGTACAACGCAGGTCAACAATTTTAATTGGGGGTTGCCTCCAATAAATCCAATGTACTAAAGGGGTTTCCAACAAGAGGTGTTATTTTGAATCACCTGGTATTTCGGTAGCTGTCACTTTTGAAGCTTTTATTATTTGACAAGTAGAAACTACGCCGGAACGAAACACGTTTCCACAACGCATTGAAATTATTGAAATTCACTACACAAATGGTGAAAATCGAAAAATTCGATCTTTTGGGACAAGTTAGAAGAATAAAACCTTGGCACGTCACTCAAGAACCACTGAGAATATTGCTGCTGTAGTCCAAAGTGTTGAAGAAAACCCAGGTTTGTCAATTCCTCGTCGTTCTTTGGAATTGGGAATCCCACAAACGTGATTTCACGGTATTTTGCATAAAGACTTGGTTAACTCAAGAACGCAAGCCGGCCGATCATCAACAACGCCGTGTCTTTGCTGATTGGGCCCTTGAAATGCATGAAAATGATCCGGAATTCCTCGGTGGCTACGTCAACAAGCTAAATTGTCGCAACTGGGGCTCGGAAAAACCAGGAATTACTGTTGAGACTGTTCGTTCCGAAAAAAAATTACAAAAAAAAATTAACTTCGCGTACAATAAAACTAAAGAAAACAAAGTTAAGCAAGTAATGTGTCTAAATTTCTTCTAAAAAACAAAAATTGTTTCAGAAATTGTAGGTCACTGCCATCTAACATAGACTTTAGCGACACAATAGTGACAATGTGGACCTGCAGGACTGTGGACTGACATACTTGATATATCAAAAACTGGGCATTCAAAAATGTATTTTAGGAGCTTCAAATTAATGATATGTTTATATGTTTCCCAATGTAAACAGATTAACTCGTACGAAAATGTGCAAGCGTATTAATAGTACGTAAGGTGATCTACCCACATTCAAAATATAGCCCCCCAGATCGAATATTCTCATACATTCAGTACTTTTTGCTTTTATTATTTTTATTTATAAAAAACATTTAAATATTAAACTTATAAAAACTAAACCGATTACTTTAGTACCTAAAAATCGTCCATCAGCATGGAATCTGCTATGAATTTCTTATAAATATTCATAAATTGAGCCACAAATGCCTCTAAATGGAAAATGTGTTTAGCACCATTTTGCATACGATGTTCATACAATGTAGCATATTCTAATGTTTTCGCCTTAATTGACATATCACAATTCTTTACGAGTTCCTTTACCAAACCCTGGAAAATCACATCAGGTGGTACACCCTGAGCTAACAGTTCATACAGTCGATCTCGAATTTTTTCCAACTTTGCAGGAGTTTATTCCGTTAAAATTTGATTTGCTGTTTCTCGTAGAAACACTTGCCAATCCAATTCGACAACGTCCTGCTGTGCTGTAAATAGATACTGTTGTACTTTGCAAGCTTCCAACATTAGAATAGCCCGTCGTAAGTTACGCTCAGATTTATCGATGATACGAGCAGCCAACTCTGACGGTAATGATATGCTTTCCCTCTTACTTATCGTCTGCAAAACGGAAATCATCTCGTCTGACCAAAATTGTGTAGACCGGCAATTTGACCCCGGCGTTGACGCAAACGAGAAGAACCTTGAAAATATAAGAAAATAAATAAATATTTTTACCCAGCCCATTTAGCCGTCGTTCAGGCATTACGCCATTATCGAAAATAAAACAGACAGTAGGAGGTCTGAGGTGGAACACGAGTGAGTACTTGCAGAATTTAGAATTCTTACCTGAAGGCCCCCAAAAAACAAAAGCTCCAACTACGGCTGCTACTGTAACTCCCGCAGCCATTAAGATTTTATCACTTTCCATGTCACAGGTATGTTTTCTTCAAGTTTTTCAAAAATATCACAAAACCCAAATTCTTACATTTTTCGCCGAAGAAACACAAACTCACAAACCCAACTCAACTAAGATGAAGAAATAAAAAAAATATCGATACCCCAACATCAGCTGTATGCAGCAAACCGAGCCGACCTAAAATTAAAATCGCCGCCAAATTTCATAGCTGCGTCGCGATTGGAGGATTGCACAAAATGCCGAGCGAGGGCGGATGGTGTATAGCAGGTAACGGACAACTACAAAATTGAAACTGCTCCAAACCGAAAATCTTCTGCCATACGGAATCCAAATATGAAAAAGACCGCTCGGGAAAATATTTTGTACAACGCAGGTCAACAATTTTAATTGGGGGTTGCCTCCAATAAATCCAATGTACTAAAGGGGTTTCCAACAAGAGGTGTTATTTTGAATCACCTGGTATTTCGGTAGCTGTCACTTTTGAAGCTTTTATTATTTGACAAGTAGAAACTACGTCGGAACGAAACACGTTTCCACAACGCATTGAAATTATTGAAATTCACTACACAAATGGTGAAAATCGAAAAATTCGATCTTTTGGGACAAGTTAGAAGAATAAAACCTTGGCACGTCACTCAAGAACCACTGAGAATATTGCTGCTGTAGTCCAAAGTGTTGAAGAAAACCCAGGTTTGTCAATTCCTCGTCGTTCTTTGGAATTGGGAATCCCACAAACGTGATTTCACGGTATTTTGCATAAAGACTTGGTTAACTCAAGAACGCAAGCCGGCCGATCATCAACAACGCCGTGTCTTTGCTGATTGGGCCCTTGAAATGCATGAAAATGATCCGGAATTCCTCGGTGGCTACGTCAACAAGCAAAATTGTCGCAACTGGGGCTCGGAAAAACCAGGAATTACTGTTGAGACTGTTCGTTCCGAAAAAAAATTAACTTCGCGTACAATAAAACTAAAGAAAACAAAGTTAAGCAAGTAATGTGTCTAAATTTCTTCTAAAAAACAAAAATTGTTTCAGAAATTGTAGGTCACTGCCATCTAACATAGACTTTAGCGACACAATAGTGACAATGTGGACCTGCAGGACTGTGGACTGACATACTTGATATATCAAAAACTGGGCATTCAAAAATGTATTTTAGGAGCTTCAAATTAATGATATGTTTATATGTTTCCCAATGTAAACAGATTAACTCGTACGAAAATGTGCAAGCGTATTAATAGTACGTAAGGTGATCTACCCACATTCAAAATATAGCCCCCCAGATCGAATATTCTCATACATTCAGTACTTTTTGCTTTTATTATTTTTATTTATAAAAAACATTTAAATATTAAACTTATAAAAACTAAACCGATTACTTTAGTACCTAAAAATCGTCCATCAGCATGGAATCTGCTATGAATTTCTTATAAATATTCATAAATTGAGCCACAAATGCCTCTAAATGGAAAATGTGTTTAGCACCATTTTGCATACGATGTTCATACAATGTAGCATATTCTAATGTTTTCGCCTTAATTGACATATCACAATTCTTTACGAGTTCCTTTACCAAACCCTGGAAAATCACATCAGGTGGTACACCCTGAGCTAACAGTTCATACAGTCGATCTCGAATTTTTTCCAACTTTGCAGGAGTTTATTCCGTTAAAATTTGATTTGCTGTTTCTCGTAGAAACACTTGCCAATCCAATTCGACAACGTCCTGCTGTGCTGTAAATAGATACTGTTGTACTTTGCAAGCTTCCAACATTAGAATAGCCCGTCGTAAGTTACGCTCAGATTTATCGATGATACGAGCAGCCAACTCTGACGGCTGACGGTAATGATATGCTTTCCCTCTTACTTATCGTCTGCAAAACGGAAATCATCTCGTCTGACCAAAATTGTGTAGACCGGCAATTTGACCCCGGCGTTGACGCAAACGAGAAGAACCTTGAAAATATAAGAAAATAAATAAATATTTTTACCCAGCCCATTTAGCCGTCGTTCAGGCATTACGCCATTATCGAAAATAAAACAGACAGTAGGAGGTCTGAGGTGGAACACGAGTGAGTACTTGCAGAATTTAGAATTCTTACCTGAAGGCCCCCAAAAAACAAAAGCTCCAACTACGGCTGCTACTGTAACTCCCGCAGCCATTAAGATTTTATCACTTTCCATGTCACAGGTATGTTTTCTTCAAGTTTTTCAAAAATATCACAAAACCCAAATTCTTACATTTTTCGCCGAAGAAACACAAACTCACAAACCCAACTCAACTAAGATGAAGAAATAAAAAAAATATCGATACCCCAACATCAGCTGTATGCAGCAAACCGAGCCGACCTAAAATTAAAATCGCCGCCAAATTTCATAGCTGCGTCGCGATTGGAGGATTGCACAAAATGCCGAGCGAGGGCGGATGGTGTATAGCAGGTAACGGACAACTACAAAATTGAAACTGCTCCAAACCGAAAATCTTCTGCCATACGGAATCCAAATATGAAAAAGACCGCTCGGGAAAATATTTTGTACAACGCAGGTCAACAATTTTAATTGGGGGTTGCCTCCAATAAATCCAATGTACTAAAGGGGTTTCCAACAAGAGGTGTTATTTTGAATCACCTGGTATTTCGGTAGCTGTCACTTTTGAAGCTTTTATTATTTGACAAGTAGAAACTACGCCGGAACGAAACACGTTTCCACAACGCATTGAAATTATTGAAATTCACTACACAAATGGTGAAAATCGAAAAATTCGATCTTTTGGGACAAGTTAGAAGAATAAAACCTTGGCACGTCACTCAAGAACCACTGAGAATATTGCTGCTGTAGTCCAAAGTGTTGAAGAAAACCCAGGTTTGTCAATTCCTCGTCGTTCTTTGGAATTGGGAATCCCACAAACGTGATTTCACGGTATTTTGCATAAAGACTTGGTTAACTCAAGAACGCAAGCCGGCCGATCATCAACAACGCCGTGTCTTTGCTGATTGGGCCCTTGAAATGCATGAAAATGATCCGGAATTCCTCGGTGGCTACGTCAACAAGCTAAATTGTCGCAACTGGGGCTCGGAAAAACCAGGAATTACTGTTGAGACTGTTCGTTCCGAAAAAAAATTACAAAAAAAAATTAACTTCGCGTACAATAAAACTAAAGAAAACAAAGTTAAGCAAGTAATGTGTCTAAATTTCTTCTAAAAAACAAAAATTGTTTCAGAAATTGTAGGTCACTGCCATCTAACATAGACTTTAGCGACACAATAGTGACAATGTGGACCTGCAGGACTGTGGACTGACATACTTGATATATCAAAAACTGGGCATTCAAAAATGTATTTTAGGAGCTTCAAATTAATGATATGTTTATATGTTTCCCAATGTAAACAGATTAACTCGTACGAAAATGTGCAAGCGTATTAATAGTACGTAAGGTGATCTACCCACATTCAAAATATAGCCCCCCAGATCGAATATTCTCATACATTCAGTACTTTTTGCTTTTATTCAAAAAACAAAAACATTTAAATATTAAACTTATAAAAACTAAACCGATTACTTTAGTACCTAAAAATCGTCCATCAGCATGGAATCTGCTATGAATTTCTTATAAATATTCATAAATTGAGCCACAAATGCCTCTAAATGGAAAATGTGTTTAGCACCATTTTGCATACGATGTTCATACAATGTAGCATATTCTAATGTTTTCGCCTTAATTGACATATCACAATTCTTTACGAGTTCCTTTACCAAACCCTGGAAAATCACATCAGGTGGTACACCCTGAGCTAACAGTTCATACAGTCGATCTCGAATTTTTTCCAACTTTGCAGGAGTTTGTTCCGTTAAAATTTGATTTGCTGTTTCTCGTAGAAACACTTGCCAATCCAATTCGACAACGTCCTGCTGTGCTGTAAATGGATACTGTTGTACTTTGCAAGCTTCCAACATTAGAATAGCCCGTCGTAAGTTACGCTCAGATTTATCGATGATACGAGCAGCCAACTCTGACGGTAATGATATGCTTTCCCTCTTACTTATCGTCTGCAAAACGGAAATCATCTCGCCGGGTGCAGGAGCAGCTACCCGTATTCCTAAGCATCTGGAACGAATAGCTGGTATCACCCGCGATGTAGAATTTACCGAAAGTATAATACGGCATGTGGCAACATATTTCTCCATGGTACGGCGTAGAGCATGTTGAGCATCTTTTGTCAGTTCGTCAACTTCAGACAGGACAATAACTTTAAAATCCCGTTGACCATTCGGATCGATTTGATGCGTCTGTGCTACTTGTTTAATTAAATCAATCACCACGACCCGATCGTACATACCAGCATCGGACGGATTTACCTCCAAATGATAATTACTGCCCACCGTCATGACTTCAATTTTACGATTTGATGGAGTGGTAAAAGTCATAGTCTCGTTGCGGAGTCTCTCCACACCAGGGCCATAAAGTTCGCGCAGCAAACACATTATACGAGTCTTTTTACCAGCTCCAGATGGTCCATAGAACATCAAATGAGGAAAATCACCTTGTTGACAAAGATTCTTTAAATTTTCAGCTTGGTCCTATTCAGAAAATGAGAATTAATACGTGAATTTAAAACATGGTTACAATAAAACAAAACCTTATGATAATCCAGTTTCGTCAACTCCCTTGGACGATGCTTATCTACCCACAAAGCCATGTTTCTCAAAATATTAATTAAATTATTAAATTGTCAATAAACAAATTCAACAAGACGCCCGAAATGTAGTAGTCTAAAGTTGGCGCAAAATCAAGTTATCAGCTGATACTTGGAACAATGATGCCAGCTTAAGAAATTCATCATTTGGAATTGCCAGATTACTTGAATACGTGGGTATAAATGTCGGTAATTTATTTATTTATTTATTATTAATTACAATACAAAGTTAATTTATATTCTAATTTTTGGGTCCAAGGGTAAACCGGGTGACACAGACCATATGTTTAGATTTTTGCAGCGACAGACCAAAGCCTCTGGTGGGAATCGAACCCACAACCCCCACGTGTCGGTAATTTTCTTTCAAAAAACATCAGATAAAAAATCATTTGGTTTTTCACTGATGTTTGGTTGTACTCTCGGCTTTCGGGAGTGTCGGCAAAATACAGATAAACGTCATTTGAAGCCCTTTGTTCTTGCAGCTCTTAAAACCTCAGCAAGGGTTTGCATTTTTTTGTGTGGCCAAATTAGCGTTTATGCAAAAAATTTGCTTGAAATGGAATTTTACGAGACTTGACATTTTTTTCACACCCTTCCTTTCTCTTTACCCATTTTTGAAAAATACTAACAATCCTTTTGTACTCTTTCACATTCTCACAACTTGCTGGACGGTCGTGGTGTGGTAGGTAGTGTGTGCGACTATCACACAGAAGAACCCGAGTTCGAAACCGGGTAAGACCATCCAATATTTTTCAGCGGCTATTTCCACCTCGTAAATGTTGGCGACTTCACGAGTAAGAGAGAAATCTCTAAGCCATGTAAAACTTCTCTAGAAAAACATTAACCGTTCGGAGCCGGCTCTAAACAGTAGGTCACGGTCAGTGATATACAAATTATATCGTAAACAGCTCACAGATTCGAGAGAAGTTCCTCGTCTGTTCCTTCATGTAATGTTAAGGGAAATAAGTAAGTAATAACCCTTATACTTTTATTTTTGTTCTATATATTCATCACTCATTACCCGAAGCCATAACGGATCGGCTGATTCGTCACCTACGTTACGTGACCCACTAACGAAGCCCTTATTGTTTACCATGTTTTTTTTTTATTAGTTTTGCATCGAAACTAATTCAAATAGCTGAAACATTGAAATGACTCCAAACAGTGGTATAAAGCGTCCTAAACATTCGAAATTAATCTGCTTACCAGGACAACGTCTTTGTTTGTCAGATGAAAGTACAATATCTGGACAAGGAACATATGAGCGAATGGGCTACATTTATGCTACACTTGCTGGAACAGTAAATATTAACGAAAAGGATAACGTAAGTGTTACACATCATTAAAATATTGGATCTGTTGAAAAATAATTCATGTCCTGCCTTCCAGTGCAAATTCATAGAAGTCCAGTGTGCCGGAAATCAGACTATTGTACCAGTTGCCGGTGATGTAGTAACAGCACGCGTTTTACAAGTCAATCAACGTGCGGCGAAGTGTTCTATATTATGTATAGGCGAACATGTGTTGGAACAAAATTACCGGGCCATGTTGCGCAAAGAAGATGTTCGTGCAACGGAAAAGGATCGTGTAGAAATGTATAAGTCGTTTCGTCCAGGTGATATTATATTGGCGAGAGTGGTAAGTTTTCACTGGCGTATAATACAATGATAATTTGTAAAATATATATTTTCCATTTTAGTTACCTCAAACAGAGTTGTCCTGCTATCAGTTGAGTACGGCGGAGAATGAATTGGGTGTTGTTATAGCTGTGTCCAGTGAATGTGGCCCTAACGGTCCACCGATGGTTCCAGTAAGCTGGACGGAAATGCAATGTCCGAATACCTTAGTAAAGGAAACTCGTAAAGTTGCGAAAATTGTTCCCGCCAGCGCCATCAAGACGGAAAATCCATGAATTTATTTAAATTTTTCGTTTAATAAAGTGGTTAACTGATTTATTTTTTAAAGTGATAGTTTTGCTTCCAATTTCCAGACAGGGATGATTGCACAATAAAATGCAGAGAAATTAATAGATCAATAACATTTACCAGATCATTGTCATCAATTGTTTAATTTTATTATAAATACCATATCAAAAGGAATTACAACTCGGATGTTATTTATAATAAAGATAATTTTGAAGTACAAGCCGCCATGTGCATGTGAAATAGACAGATACAGAAGCATTTACCAGATCACAGTTATCATTGAAATACTGTTCGTGAACGTTTCGCATGTCTGCGCCATTGCATAGCATACATACATTCCAGATGATATGACAGATTTTTACACACATAGAACATTACATTTTTCAAACTGTTTAATTTTCAGTAATTTCAAATAACAAAACAAAATATTTTTTTAATTTATCGAATAATTTTATTTAGAAAAACAAAAAAACAATAGTTGACCTTTTCTTATATTATTTGTTTTCAAATGTTAGTCTAATTGTTATACATCAAATTACATTAACATATTTCGATATTTCAGTCAATAAAATATTTCCATGAAAACATAACATCAGTGTGATACTGTTTCCATTTTATAATAATAAATAATAATATTAACGAAATTGTGGATTTTTGTTTAAATGTTAAAGAACAGAAATTAAATCAAAAAAACCAAGTACATATTTCATACACAATACAAAAATATATTTTCAATTCACTCAATTGTTCCTCTAGCTAGTATATAGTATCTAGCATTATTTATTATCATTAGTTTTTTCGTTAAAAATATTAAAAAGAATAATGGGAAAATAATAAAACTTAACTAAAAAAGAAAATTGAGATAAAATATAAACTAAGTTATTAAATATGTTTTGAAAATTAAATATAATAAATACTATATTTTTTTAAACAGAAACGCATTGTGTTCAACTGGTATAGGTTATTATTTTATTCTTGGGGAGAATTTAGACAAAATCATTTTGATATTGACCGATTTATAAAGTTGATGGGCATAGAAATTTGCTGTCTAAGTGTTTATCCAGTCATGATATGATATGCTTAACCCTTAAATACAATTTTCAGTGTAGATTAAAAATATTTATAAAAACAGAACACATCGCTTTACGTATTTGTAATTTGAAACAATATACCAATTTGTTGATTCTGTACAATATATATTTTTATTGTGTCAAAGTTAACATTACATTTTTAACTGTTCTTAAAGGTCAACAAATTACAATTTTGTATGCGATTTTTTATAATATTTAAGATTCAAAAACTGGTTCAAAATCAAACGTAAAAACCTAACCCATAATCGAAAATTATGAAATTTAAAAAGTCTTATCCACATATTGAAAAAAATTAAAACACCTTTGTTAAGAAAAATTGTGTTTTTTATATTTTTAGGAACACGGGGGTTAGTTTCCAAGTTATCAATTCAATCTGAATTAATCCAAATGTTTAAAAATACACTTGAAATTATTAGTATTTTCGTTTATGCCAAGCGTCCAGCATTTTCCATCATTTGTCATATAACATAAAATCAAAACAACAGATTTCTTTGACGAAAATCCCAGAAGACTTAATGGAAAACCACTAATTTGCTTAAACCTTGGATACGTATTATTCTAAATTTTTCAGTTTTTAAAAAATGATGCAATTATCGACCTCTATGCAATCAATATTTATATGGAAAAAGATAAGTTGTTTATGTTGAGTTTCAAATTCAACTTTTTTAGAATTTTAAATATGTTTCGAAGCCAAAAACAAATTAAATTTATTGCAAAACGAATTGAATTTGTTGAAACTGTTTAAGTCAGGATCATGAAGGGTATGTAAAATAGATTGTGATTTGACATTATCATAAGACAAGAACATGTTGTAAGTTTATAAATTAGGCTTTGTTTTCAAAAAAATTGTTCATTAGCGGTCCAAAACTAATTAGAAAAAAAAACTATGGACCCAAATTCTATATTACAATTTTAAACCCAAATACCATAATGGAAAATGTTATGTTTAAAAATAAACAAAAAGAAGAATACATATTTGAAAGATTGGAAAATTATAATGATTCCCGCAAAAATCAACACAAATCCAATTTCGGTCAAAAATATTAAAAATTCTAATAAATAGAATAATGAGGACATTATGTAAACTTTGTGTGATCGGATTGCATAATTTGTAATATACTTGGGTGTATAGGGTATATATTAGTATCAGAATCTTTTGGAGAAATTGCACAAATACCATATTTTCTATGGAAAAAGAAGAAAATGTAACAAAAAAGACGACGCATTTTTGTAATTGTAATGTTGGCTGTGCAAATACTTTTAGTATTACTCCTTATAAAAAAATATACATATAATCTTTACAATGTGCATTAAAATGTTTATGTTCTTTCTATAACTAAATACCTCCACGGTCACCGGGAAAAATATCAAAACGTAGATTTTAATGGTGTGTACTTAATTAAAACGTTATCCTTTCTCGAGTGTTGTTGTCTTATGTGATCTTTCAAATCTACTACCGATGCAAATAAATGCAAACAATAACAACACTGTTGGACAGCTCCACCAGTTTGTTTCCTAGGCTGAGGGTGCCACAAGTCGGCGGCAGTGTTTGTTACAGTTGAGCTACTACTGTCGTTGACAGTACTATTATTACTAGTGTTTTTGGATGCATTCAATTTCAATAAGTCTTTAAGCCACGTGAGTTCTGTTACTTCTTTTCCTTTTAAAGCAGGTAGATTATCATTATCTTTCGAATTCCTCGGTATTGATGTTGATATTTTAGGCACTTTGGGCGGGTTACATTCGCTCATATTATCTACAAACTTCCGTTTTGTATTAAGATTGTCATCTGTGTTCTTCGATTGACTGGCCACCTCCCCGCTGATATATTTACGATTTTGTTTGGATAATGAATGTTTGGTCGTGTTTGAGCAGTACTGTTTAACGTGGGTTTTCAAATGTGTTTCGTCCATATAACTTTTCAGACATTTGACGCATTGCTTAAATTCACTTTGTGCATGTTCTTCCCGCATATGTATGTTATATAAAAGAAAACCTTTAATTGATTTTAAACAACATTTACATGTATAGTTTTGCAAATGTATTTGTCGTATGGGTGCCTTTACTTTAACTTTTTTCACTTTAGGTGTTGACGCTGAATTATCTTTACGTTTTCGTTTGTTCGATTTTTCGGCAGTCTTTACGATTTGTGTACTTTTTGGTTTTACAAATAAGGGTTCATCGGCATGTTTTGCAGATTCCTTGGATTTAATTTTGGATTTTTTCAATTTAACAACAACGGGGGATTTTTTAGATATTAACGGTTTTTTCAAGTTTTGAGATTTTTTAAGAAGCTTTGAAGGTATTTTACAAGATTTTGAATCTTTTTGTGAAATTTGTTTGGATTTCTTTGTACTTTCTAATATTTTATCTAATTTTACTGTTTTTCCTAGCTTTTCATTTTTAGTATTGTTTTTGGAATTTGAGGTTGAAGGCGGCGATGATGTTGGCTCCATTTCTTCTTCGATCTTTTCTTTTATTTCTAATTTACTATGATTATTTATATGCTTCAAATGATTTATATAACCGGCCACAACTTTGTGGCATATTTTACATTCGAAAAAGAAAGATTTCCTTTTTGAAAATTGATAAATACGCGCCGTTTTTGCTAATTCTTGATACCGAGCAGGGTGCAAGCCGAATGCACTTACGTGTAACAATTGCCTTAGATGTGACTTGTACTGTCCGTACTCATGTTTGTCAAGTAAGTGCCGACATAAAGATAAGTACTGGACACCGCATTTCGTCTTGCATACCGGACACTTTAGTTCTTTCATTATGGGATCCTTTAAGGTTTTCGATTCTACGGGATGTTTATTGATGATATGGTCTTTGTGATCTTTGAAAACGTCATCGACGCGACCACATAGTTGACATTCGTAAAATGTTGTATGTTGCTTATAACGTAGACGTATTGTCATGGCGCTGTCTTGGGGCGCACGTGGTTTTTCCGCCAAAACGTTGCCATTATAAGCACGGTGTTTGTAACGCATGTGATGGACCAAACGTTTTTCATGTGGGAATCCAAAATGACACTCGGGACACTTGATTCCTTTATGTACACGTTCATGAGCCGAGAGGCTTTCTTTGTCTGGAAGATTTATGTGACATTCTTTACAGCTAAAGAAGTTTGGAAGAACAGCTGTTGACTTCTTTGCCGGTTCTTCAGTTTCACTATCACTCGAGACCAAACTTAAACTGGCAACTAGACGTAATTGTTTGTCATCATAACTTTTACGATTTTTCTTCTTCGATGGCGTTGTTTCTTGTTGAGGTTCCACACGACGGAAAACGATCTCTTCGTCATCTTCACTGTTACATGTAACATTTCTTAGCACCGCATTCCTAGCTTCCGCAGTACTTTTTACAAGGGTCCGTTGTAATTGATTTTCATTTGCTGTCTCTGCTTGAAATTTGGCTGATGCTACCACAACATTTGGAAAACTATTCAATGGTGTCATTTGATTTCCTATTATGTGAGGAGAAGTCGCAACTATTTTACTATTTTGATAATCTGAAGCGTCCTCATCGCCATCATCAAGATCTATAATAGCTACGATACGATGTCCCTGATTATCAACAATGTCTGGAGGTCGTGGTTGTCCTGGCAATGGCGTGGTAATAGTAGTAGTGCATATCGACGAAGCCGGCGTGCTCTCTCTTGAGGTTAAAACTTCTATAATCTTTGCATCCTCCCCCTCACTACCACCTGTAGATTGGGGAGGAGTATATTGTGAATTAAAATGACTTATAAACGCTTGCTGTGGTTGAGGTTCACTTTGAGGCTGTATCTGGGTTAGTGCTGTCGGCTGCTGTCTCTGTTGCCGTTGTTGATCAACTTTTTGCATAAACAAATCGTAAAGCATGTCGTCATCATCGACGATAACTGGTGTATCGGGTCGGCTATTGTTTATTGGAGGCGGCAGCTGCGTTGGTGGCAGTGAGGCAGGAGCAGAGTCGACAACATCTATTTCAATATCACTATCACTACTTTGGTTACCTTCGTCTAAACGGTGAAATATCTGTACGCGATCATCACACTCTTTGCAGATATTACCCAACGTAGGTGTTGTACGCAAAAGCTGGTATGGAAGACACGAAGCAAGCATGTATCAAATTGTTATAAAATAATCAACACTGATGAGTATTTATAATTGTAGGTATATTAAGCAGAAATAATGGACATCTAATTACAGTCGAATACACTATTGAACTGTCATATCAATAAAACACAATTTCAGTAGTGTATCCCAGCTGTGTTAAATGTGTCCAAATAAGGTACCAAGAAGATAGCGCAAGCCTCTCAATTGATCTAAAAATGTACACCAAATTATTGGGACAACCAGCCATGTAAGCTAGACATATCATGGAAACACCGTCATATACAATTAAGCATGTATTGGTATGCGTACGACATACGTCTGTCTGCCTATGACATCCAAGCAGTAATCATTCATTCATCAATTGTAAAGAACTTTATTAATCCTCACCTTTTGCGAAGCCTTATCATCAGTCCCAGGTCCCTGAGTTTCCTGTGTCGATAATAGCTGATTCTTATTGAACTCCCGTAGAGTTTTTGCTGTAAATTTCAGATTTTCTTTCGTTCGACAGATTCTACAAAATTGTATTTTGCCCATGTTGATTCCTCTCTAAACTCCAAATAATTTTAAAACTCCTCTCGACTATTGCAAGACTTTTTCGAACAATTGAATTCACTTTGCACGCATTCAAAATTATTAAAATAAAAATTATAACAAATGAAAAAAAACTGTGGCAGTAACTACTCTGTTTTTCTTTTGTTGCAGTAAATGTTAATTGTTGTTTATTTGGTGGAAAAAAAATGACAGCAGAAAAAAGGCGGGTTGTCAAAATATTTTAATAACATCTATCTTATTATCGACATTTAGCGATGCCAGACCAATTCGCAAATGAAATTATATTACTAAATGTGTCGGTTTTATTTTTCGAAGCATTATTTTCATTGATTAATTCAATCACAGTAGCGGCAATCGACATTTCATTAAATGGTCATACTCATGCGACTATCATCGATAATTCTAAATTTGTTAAAAGTTCAATGTAAATATAGATTATGTATAGTGAATGTGGATAACGTTTCTATGTGCGAATAGAAAACATGATGATGAATGATGGACTAATCCGTGTGAATAATCTAAAGAAAACGCTATTATCGACATTTGACCAAATTTATGTTTACGATACTTTGACATTTCATTTATAGGTTATGTCTGAAGAACTGCCGCTATTGTGTGTTTACCTTTGCAAATTAAAACTATTTCTTTGAAATTGTTGGAAAAAGTCTATGTTACTCAGTTGCCGCAAAAATGGAAAGTTTAAGCTACCGTGAAGTCATACCCACAAATGCATGCCAAGAAGAATGGCACGAAATCACTTTAAATATGGGTAAGTTAAGAAAATGCTAACTATTTTTCCTGTTTGTAATGTATGTTGTGTCTTCTCCGTCCAAGGTGGTATCCACAGTAGTACTTTGCAGGATATCAAAGTTGCTGATAAAGCTGGAGGATATTGTTTTAAAAATGTCGCTCTTAATCACAATCGAAATCGCTACATTTACTGGCGCTCCTATCAGGATATTTTGGAGCTGACTGAAATCAGTTTGGATTTTAATTTATATCAAAATAATCTCCGTTATAAGTTCACCGATTCGCCGGTATTGGCGGTGACAATAACTGAAAGCGGGGAAAACGTGATTTTACTAGTGAGTACCGTGTGCAGTCTACACCGCATTTCCTTTCCCCACCCCGACTCTTTGGCTGAGGGATCGTGTTCGTCAAGTTCCTGTAGTAATGCAACAGGTACAACCAATATTCCTTCGGTGGAGTTCAACGATTCACAGTCATATTCGATATTCTTTGATGCAAGTGTAACTGCGGCGCGTGATCCTAGCAGTTTTTACGTTATTGATTCACAGCTTGGTGCTTCAAGTGAGTATTTTCTTTCAATTTTAATGAATGAGTGATAATGGTCTGTGATTTTTATTTTCAGATAATCATGTTCCCCATGCTGCCTGCAGTTACCTGTCAGCTAATGGCGAAGAGGCTTACTTTGCTTTAGCTTGTCAAAATCAATTAATGCTATATACAATGAATTGTTCTTCGGGCCATACTATTAGTCATCAGTTAAAGGAGCATCACATAATGCCCAGACTCTTCTCGAATATTAAAGGAGCCTTAATGTAAGTATCCAATATAAATGAGTATGGGTATAAAATAGATAACTATTACAAAGATAAATGAAAACAACGTCGTTTTCAATAAACATTTGAAAAAAAATGTGAATAAAAAGATTTTTTATATCAATTTTATACAGCTTCCGCACAAAACGTCTATAATACAGACACATTTCATATATATATGCAAATATTGCAATATCATCTTCAAAAGTCACATTCGTGGTCCATATTTTTTTATACTATGCAAAATGACATTTTCTCATTTTAATGCAAATTCATATATTATATCACCCTACTTAGTAGACCTAAAAAGTAGATAACTGCTAATTACCTAAACTATATATTTTATCCTACATATTTAGAGGCAAAAGTGACACATCGGACGCAGACCATGCCAATTCTATTACATTTACCTGCATCAACAATCAGATTTTGCTATTAGCTCTATATCGCAATGATAATTTGCGTGTCTGGTCTACCATAAATATGCAAAGTTTATGTGCCATCAATTGTGTACGAGAAGGCAGTGAACAACGTATGCAAGGACGTAAGTTGTTCTCTTCATTTATTAACTAAACTAATAAAAATAACGTATGATATTTTGTGTTTATAGCACAGAGTAATGCTTTGCGTAAAATTAGCGACTCTAGTTTCTGTGCATTCCTATCTCATGCATCTGGCTCTGAATTTGTCTGCATCGATTTGCAATTGGACGGTAACAGTGGTACTGGTTTAACTTTACAACGACGCAAAATTATAGCAGCCCCTCAATTGGATTTGACAGATTTTGATGTGTGTGATTCAAGGATATGGGCTTTGTGGAGTAATGCTGAAGGGGAATTTAGTATTTCGAGCTTTTCCCTTATTCGGGGTATGGGAATGAATTGGGTTTCGGCAGCTATGGAACCGCCACCAGAACGCTATTGTTTGGGCATGGAACAGGGTATGGATCCCCGGGAGGCCTACTGTTCATACATATTTCATCCAGGGAAATTCGAACGCAGTGTTATAGCAAAAGCACTATTTGTAAGTTTTAATTTTATGTAAAGTTATACAAGTTTAAATTGGAAACATATTCTTGTTCGAATTTTTTTAATATATATTCGAAATTTGTTTGTCATTCGCAGATGTTCCGCCGAACCAATGTTCGTTTCGAAGGCAAACATTGTACCATGACTTTGCTGAAAGAGCACGTTTGTCAGGCCATAGAAGATGAAATACAAAATGAAGTTAAAGATTTTGATGTTTCCGATGATGACTATTTGGAAATATCTACCCGACTATGGGAACGTTTCTATTCTTGTTGTGAACAATACCATATGAAAGCCTCCCAACCCAGTGGTTTGGTAATTTTAGAGCCTTTAGACGCAGTGTGTGTGGTCAAAAAGAATACGTTCTCCTTATTGCGCCCTTGTGAGACTATTGAACACATAATGTTGGCAGGCGAAGACGTTGATGTTGATATTGTGGTACCATTGCATTTCGGCGACAACGAAACGCAAGGTCGGGATATGGTGAATTTAGTGGGAATTTTGTCACAAATCGAGAAATGGTTACCCGAAGATGTTAAAATTGACATAGATCGTAAGCTATATCAACTTGAAATGCCTAACGTCTTAATTGAAAAGTTAACCGAGGATTTATTGGCCGGAGATACCGAAAAAGAACTGCTACCGCGCAATTTCTTGGGGGCAATAAGGCAAAAAATTCAAAACATTAAAGATCTAAGGACGGCTATATCAATGCTCTTGGATTGTCTGCGCATGGACAATGGCAATCCAGAAACAATGCAAACAAACTTTGCCCAAATGTCTCAATCAACGAAATTTTTAATGTCCCTGGGCGCCTTATTTGGTAGTCAAGTAGGCTTGTCTTTGCTGGCCGAAACTGTTAGACAAAACTCCTTTATACGTTTTGCTATCTGCCGTAATTTATTGTTGCTACAACAAATCCTGATCAATACTCTCTCGTTACCAGTTGATATTTTGGAATGCTTTAGATCACAATTCATGCCGGATGTTTTGATTTTCCTACAATCTTACTATGTTATGATCTGGATATCGGAAACGCCAGTGAATATTAGTTCAGCAGCAGCTTTGGAATCTTCCATTCAAAGGTTGAATCTTCTTCAACTGACAACAGGTTCTGGACGTATATATTCCAATGGTGGCAAATGCAATTCGGCGCCTTTGTTGCAAGTATTTCTAAATGCCAAAGGGCTATATACAGCGCTGGCATTATTTGCCGATAATTTTAAGGTGTTGGAAAATGTAAACTGGCAGCAGACCCTAATGCCATTGTCCACCATAGTCAGTCAGTTGATCTGGGCTGTTTCATTCAATTTTGTATTCGGTGAATGGCTTTTCAGCACATGCCAACATATCATCATAGCCGATTATGTCCGACTCCTTAACAGCTGGTGTGAATGGAATATATGCTCGAGACAATTCATATTAGCCGTATCGCTTCTCGACAGCGGAGAATCGCAAAAGGCCTACGATTTGTTTTTACAGTCCGCAAAAGGTGTAGTAAAAGAACAATTCCTAGCAGATAAAATATTAAAAAATACACCCTACTCCAGTCTGGTCGACAATCTCTCCGAAATTGATGGTGAAAGTACAAAAGTGAAGATTACCAATCAATGCATTGCACAATACTACTTGAAGGTCATTCAATTGTTTGAACAACACAACTCTTTGGATCATATCATTCGTATGGCGCAGGTAGCCATTGGTCTCCTGGATAAACAAGATCCTCAATTGCCAATGTTTCAATCGATTGTTTTCAATAATCACTTGCAATTGGAACACTACGAGGAGGCCTATCATTCTCTAATCTACAATGCTGAGTTGTCGCGCCGTAAGGATTGTCTGCGTCAATTGGTTATTACACTTTTTGGGCGTAAGCGGTACGACTTGCTAATGCATTTTCCCTATGTTGGCCTACACGAAGAATTTGAAAATATTGTAGAATCACGTGCACGATCGCAGTCAATGGATCAAAATGATATTTATGATTTTCTCTACGCTTTTCACGTTAATAATGGAAACATGAGAAAAGGTAAGTGAAATGTGTGCTTTACATTTGCTCCAAAACGAAGATCCACAATTCAAAGAGTTGTAACGGAACGGAACATATAATAAAATTCTTTATCACCTATTATAAATTATATTTTTTCAGCTTCGGCTATTATGTATGAACAATCAATGCGGTTCCAGCTCGAAGGGGATTCATTGGAAGCATTAAATAAACGTTTCTCTTCGTTGTTAGTTTGTTTAAACTGTCTGCATTTAATCGACGAACGTTATCGTTGGATTGCCAAACCAGTTATAGGCGATGAATATGATATTCATAACTCCTCTAAAGATGCCACCATGGATGATGACGATGCGAAAGATGATCAGTCGTCTTTCAATAAAACTCAAGTTGTGGTCTTGGAAGTTAAACACATTAAGCGCGAACTCTTACACACAGAAGCTTTGATAAATTTAGCTGGACATCGTAAAGATATACATTCATTCCTTAACGCAGGTCCCCAAGAGTTGGCCATGATATTGGCCAGTTGTGGTCTATATACAGCGGCCCTGAAATTGGCCAAAGGTTTCGATATCAGTTTGCTGTCAATATTCGATAGTTTAGCTTCAGCGTGTGTTCGTATAGCAGACGAAACCCCAAGTGAACCGTGGACTTGGCTTCAGGAAAATGATTTAGCCGATTTGCCACATCGTAATAAAGCTACGGACATGGCTTGGTCTCTATTGCGCAAACTAGTCGAAGACAACGAAAGAGATAACTCTACGCTCATCCGCAAGTCGGTGGTAAATAAACTGTTAAGTTTACAGGCATTCGTGCCACAATGGTTATACAATGACTACAAACTGGCCAATTGTTCCGAACTCATACACCTGTATGTAAAACACAATCGTCTCTTGGAGTCAGCTGAATTGGCACAAGAAATGCTTTCGGCAATGCTGGGGGCTGGCAGCGAATACTTTAGTTTCAAACATTCTATTGCGGTTACAAATCCAGAAATGTGTTTACCCTTAAACACTTTGGATCTTCTTCTACATGGTTTGAAGTTGAATGGTGAAGATATCGAATACAAACAGGCACATGTTGAACTGGAGGAGAAATTACGCAAATATATTGGGACAGCAACACGTACTGCAGAAGACAAAATTGAAATGTCTTTTCAAGTGAATCGAGAAAGACAACAACAGATGGTTCAACATCGGTAGAGTTGTTATTCTTAACAATTTTACTTGTGTTTCTGTTTTCAACTAAATTTAAGTATTTCATTTGTCTCCACGGAGTTATTTAATAAAATTAAATGTTTACATTTTCTTAATTTCACGCATTACCTGTGTCTTTACATGTATAGAAATATTTGTACTTTCAGAAATGACAAAAACTGGAAAAGTTTTTTTTTTTTTAAATAGAATTTTTTTAAATATTACGAAATACTTACCACCACAAACGTTAGTTCATACTAACTAACTAGTGACAGTATTTCGTTACTAGTTTATAAAGACTTTTGAAATCTGGAAGTGTTTCCACATCATTGGAAACACAATAGTTGAAAATACACTTCATTGCTAATGTTTTTATTTATTTTGAAAATTTTGCAACTACTGTCTTGAGCAGATATAATCGGCCGCTGTACAACTATATCTTATTTTTATTAACTTTACTGAAAATCTCGTATTATAAAAATACAGTTGTTCGCTAAATGTAGTATTCATACAAGAACAATGGTCAAAACTTGGCCAAAAAGTGTGAGCAGATATGGGTTACGCTACCGTTACATTACGTACATATATATGTACCTATGAATGGCAGACTGAAATTCTCACAAATCGGTGAGCTGTGCTAGATATAAATTAAACTAACTTTTTAAAACCAGCTCCGAACGATTAATGTGTTCTCGAAACAAATTTTAGGCATATCTGTGACCTTTCGCTGAGAAGTTCCAATCACTGTAACAAAATGCTAGTGAAATTCAACAAAATACAGATACAAATAAAGAACTGAAACAAAAAGTTACCAAATGATGTGTAAAATGCGGTATCCGACGATATCCAGATAATCATATTCCGCCCAAACAACGAGTAAGAGCGTAATCAATAAGTCATGTTAAACTTATGATAGACACATGCGAGGCAACCATCGATGCAATGTGTACATATTTGACATAATTTTCATTATTTGGATTTGCCCTTTTCCCTTTATCTTTTTTCCGCTTAATTTTACTCAGCACGAACTTTCTTAGGCAATGATACACACGAACGGTTGAAACAATCGGCCAAAAATATCAAAAAGATTTGCCAGTAATAGCAACGGTTGCGGAATACGAAATGGCTCTGTTGCTGCAACGGTTACCTCGTCTGTATCTAGCATTATGTAGAAAAATCATCAAAATAGTGTCATACTTGACATTAAGGTTTCCAACGACTAACGAATACAATATTAACAAAAACAGCTGATGCTTGACAGCCGCATAATAAAACGTAGCCGTAATAATTTTTTAAGAATTTATTTGCAAATATTAAATTCAGACCATGTGTCGAAAATCTCAACAAAGCATAATATATTTTGAAAATATTAAATAGTGGCTGATAAATCGCCGGTCGTTCGTCTCTCCAATTGTATTTAATATGTAATTTAAGATGACATTGACGCATTGGCAACCCTGCCGTCCATTGTCACAATTTGACAATTGCGTTTTTCATCGGAGTTAGTTTTTTTTTGCATTGGAGTTTTATAAATTCGGTAGTGATTTTCGAGTTAGAATTTTAAGAATATTAGAAAGATTCATATTTACAGTAAAAGCAGAACAATTTCTAAATGGCCAATTCATAGTTGGCAAGTCATAAGAGTATAAATTGTAGTTTCAAAAAGACGGAATAGTAAGGAGAACCCACAGACTTTTGTGTGTGCAAAATAAAAATATAACTACACGACAAATTCATTGTCCATCCATTGTGTTTTAAATTGTGATTGTGACATAAAAAAAACAGAAACGTACATAAGTTTCCTTGGAGTCCGACGAAAATGGTGAGTAATATCAAAGACAACTTAATCACATAAAATCCCATTTATGTGTGACACTCACTGAGTTTTTCTTTTTATGAAATTGCAGTCTTACCCCCTAGATTTGGTGGACTCATTGTTAAATGAATTCTATTCGCCGACCACACCTAATAACCGCAAAAGGGAAATAGAATCCGACTTGATAGCATTTAAGAATCAAACAGATGCCTGGAAAACATGTCTGAGTGTGGTTATCAATCCATCGACATTTGAACAAAATCAATTCCTTTGGTTTCTGTGCACTTCAACATTGGAACATTCAATAACGCGTCGATGGATGCAGTTGGGTAGCTCCGATCGGGCTATGTTGCGGGAGGCGCTCTGGCGCACGTACGTCAACTTATCGACAGCGACCATAGTGAAAAGACAACGTGACACCTATGCTCAATTAATTGCCTTAATGGGAAAACGAGAGTTTCCAGATGAAGATCCCAACTATGTTATGCACTGTATGACATTGACCAAGTCTAATTTCGTTTTGGGCATTTGTTTATTGCGCACTACATCCGAAGAGGTTGTAAGCAGTCGAGAAGATGTCAGTACAGATAGAAAACAATATTTTCATTCCTGGTAAGTGAAACACGACATCTGTATTTTGATGGTATGGAAAAAAAGGATGTTGAAAATTATGTGTTTTACTAGATGTTTGCAATGTTACATTCATATTGACATTCCTTTGTAACATCTCGCAATATTGATATGTAACCCTATAAGTATACGGTTTATTGGACATTCTAAAATGTCAAGATGATCCTTCATATACATGAAAAGAGAGTCTCAAATATGTAGTTAGCAAGCTCAGTTTTGTACAAATGTTCAGCAGTGGTTGAGGCGAAAAGAAAGTATTTTTTTTTGTCAGAAAGCCTTCCAAAGCTTGGTCATATAATCATCTTTGTTGCTCACCGTCCAATACATTTTTTCGCCTCAGAATAAGAACATCAAGCACTGGTATAAATTTGAACAAAATCTGAGTTAATTTAACATCACTACCACATATATACAATCTAAAAAATTAGGATCAGCATAAATATCCTTATATATTGCTCATTTATTTGTAAACGATTCTAATGACAAAATGTCAATAGATTAACATGTTTTTAAGGCATGTAACATACAGACCAACGCGATCTTGTGTCGCATTTGCAGCGACTGTCGTGAAGTCTCATAAGTCGTTATGTACATTATGTAGGAATATCAAACAGAACAACTATCACATTGGATTCAACACATAATTGCGTTGTTGTGTTAACAACAACAATCGAGAGATATATTTGAATATGTGCATTTTAAAATGTAAGACATCTAAATAGGTTCTGAATATGAGTCGGAATGGTTTCCTTTTGGATGTGTATGATATAATGAGGGATTTTCAAAACTAAGTACATAGTTTCAAATAGAAATATAAATATCTAAAATATGTAAATAGACTATGAGAGAAGATATTTTGATGTAACATGAAACAAATATTGTTTCGCATTTCGAGAGCGACATTGTAAGTAAGGTGAATGAAAGTGAACGCGTGATAATATGGGATACCCTATTATATAACGATATTTATACTTACGTTTTCCCTAATATTCCATTAAGCGACTATTTACAAGAAATTATTTAATTAATCAAACATATCCTTGAGAAATTTGTTTATGGTAGGGATACAAAAATTGGATAAACGTTTGGCAAGACTATGCAGAGAAATGAAATTATGAGTTGCAAAAAAGTCGTTCATTAATAAAGTTACTGAACAGTACAGTCTAGATTCCCTTAAATAGAAGCATATTTGACGGGCGTGAGTCTGTTGGCCGGTCTATTTAAAGTTAATAGCGGCACCATAAAGGATTGTTTACTTACACGATATGACATTCTCTTATAATCTTCAATATAAAGCGTCGCATATTTTCTTATGGCATATTAAGAAAAATTATGATTGATCTCCATTTTCCTAAAATCCCGATTTTAGGTCGAAGCGACCACAGAGCGAGACTTTTCATCATTCTTCATTTATTTTGTAACATTTTTTTTTGACACACTGTACGAATTTCATAAATAATCGTACCATATTGTGATGAAACCCCCATACAATGTACCTCATAAAGATTTCTGTCACTATACTTGACGCTGTGAGCTGTGCACCATATTATTTTGTATACTCACCGACCGGCCATCATACAAGTGTACTATCCGATTTCCGGTATAATCAAGTTTTGATCGGAGTTTTAAATCAAATTTGCTCAAGCACTAGGCAATCCTTTCTTTTGCTGTCATCAATTAATCGAATCTGGTCTAATCAATATGTATGAATATATTATTAACATGATCAAACATACTACAAATCCTTTCGACTATATTAGTCATTAGTCTCATTTTTGGGTAGAACAAACCAACCTCCAGGCAAAAAGGACTATATAATTGGCCGATGATGTTGACGCATGTCAACACTGTCCTCTTCTTTGGGATAAATTATACTTTATCAGTGACTATATGATGCAAAAAGTCACTATTTCTAAAAGCAGCAAAAGTTTTCTCATCTTCAGTTCATATGGAACTCAATTTCATTGTTTTATAATCATTCCCAACAATAGGAATTTAAATTTGAATTTTTTTTCAGTGCTGTTCAAGAGCTTTTTCTTGAACGGTAATGGGAAAACGATTTGAGGTAGAAATATATAACGTTGAGTACAAATATTTATTTAATTTCATTTATTAGCACAGATCATGTAATTTAAAGCTTTACGGCTATGGAATATTGTTGTACGTCTGTTGAACATGTAACAAATATTCATACTCATAATAAAACTAATAAGGCCGATTGAGTTTCACCTTTTGTTTTCTTTGATTAATTTAATCATTTCCGATATGTAAATATCATACATAAATCCCTGGTTACTTCTTATTCGGATGTCGAGGAAAAATGGAATTTACACGATCTAGCAAGGAAGAATTGGATATGGCGCCAATTAGTTTATACGTATACGTTTGACATATTTTAACGTAACACCGTTTACTTGTGTATTGTTAACTAAGTCCCTCGGTACTTGTTTTGTAACTATTGCCCAATCTATTTGTGTGAAACTTATTTTTCTTTTTATTGTCTTATTTGTTCCCCCCAAAAACAAGCATTTCAATGTGTATGCCTGAAATTATGGATCTATTAACAAAATATTTACTAATCGCTGTGTGTCATATAAATGGCAAAGACATTCATTCCATATCAAATACTTTCATGGATTATAGTTTAATATCATCGCTGCAAAATGACAATCAACTAAGGTAACTATTTCGCAACGTGAACACCTTTTTGTTGTTACATGTTCTAATTTTTGTTTTCCCATTTATAATTTCACCACTTTTCCCCTAATAGTTCCTCTGTGTTAGAACTCTTAACGTGTATCCAACATCTGGTGTCGTGGACACGTACTGAGTTAATATCGGAATATTTCCTTATGTCCATATTGGATATATCGCAATGGCGTTCGACCCATCAAGACCTGTCATTGGCTGGCCTATCGGTTTTAAATGAATTGTTGTATTTACAAAAATCAATACCGTGCTCCGTCACGCTTATGTCTGGCGTAAATGTCCTTTTGGAACAACACAATTCATCAAAACAACAGAGTGAAATATATATTGATAAATTCCGTGAATTATTACGTTTATATGCCATAAAGTATTGGCCAAAAATGTTGCAGGAATCGTCAGTATTGGAAGTATTTTTGAAGTCATTATACGTCTGCACTATATGCGGTAAGTTAGTTTTGTCGATATTGTTTTTCTTCTTTGTATGTTTATTATATTCTGTTGTTTTCTCCATAATTTTCAGAAAATGGAGCTTATGACTTCACCGAGAAACTAGAAATTTGGACACCCGTTATTAAAGGTTTAACGATGCATGCCAAGTTGAATCGTTACAACGACATCATCCATCAATTAGTGGCCGAAATAATGCGGCGCACACAATTTGAATACAATAAGACTGAATTGGAACTACTCGATAATGAACTGATGGAAGATAATGTAATGTATATCTCTGACACATATATTTTATGCACAGCAGCTATCTAGTTTTTTTCCTCAAGATATTAATACTCTGTGAATAGATTTTTGGAATATCTTATTATTGGGAAAACTGGTAGTCGTCTTAAGGAAGAATTTAGTTCTTAATATATGCAAGGTGTTATAGAACAGTAAGGCACACGAACTATTCTGAATATGATTTCCGTGAATTCATTGATATATTTTAACGGAATCTGCTCCACAAACACTACACCATCATTCTGCATTCCAATATCCAAATTTCTTATCGCTAACACAGTGATTTGCATTTATAGGGGGCATACCCTGAGTGTTAGTCATTAAACGACGATGACAAATTTTCATTGAGATCGTTTCACAGTTGAGACCGGACGAATAGATGGACACATCGACACAAAGACGTACGGGCATATCGATAAATCGACTGGAAACGTTAATCTGAGTCGAACTATTTATAATTATGGGCTCAAGTAATATCTTTACGACACTGCTGTGTATGGTAAGCAAATTATTAGATATTAATTTTGCGCTAAAGGTGACATTCTTATGACATTAAAGATAATTTTTTATCTTTTTCGAAAATATACTCGAAAAAAAAGCCGGTCTATATACATCAAATCGTTGAATTAAAACATTCTCTTCAAATACGGGTAGACGAAAATAGTATACTGATTCGAGGTTGACTTGGTGTACTGTGTAGTATTTCTAAATATGTATCTGAAAGTAGACTTGTGGTATATTTCGAAAAACTGGCTCTAATATATTTTCAGAGATAACTTAAAATCCTGCACTGAGGCTCCAAAAACAATGCATTGAAATGATTTCATTGGGAGTGAGTTAGGAAATTGTACATAGGACGTTTTTGTATAAGATATCATATATTCCTCCGTTGAACAACATATTGTGTACGCATCATGTCCAATAACCATAAACTAATTTGCCAATTCCTTTTTATTTCAGACTCAAACCGAATGGCAACAATATCTAACACAGTGCATTGAATGTGTTGCCTTAGTTGCTGAGTCACGTCCAAATGCCGTATTCGCACAAGTATTTAGTCATTGGTCTCGTCCGCACGTTTATCTTCAGTCCGTGGAGAATGATATTGACTGTGGTAAAAACTTTGAATTGGTGCGAAAAATAAAATCTCAAGCGTTTCCCGAACATTTGAGAGATTTTGCCACCGTTTGTCAAGCTGTTGTGAGGATTGCCCCCCTGTTGGATACGAACACAGCGGCTGATGCCGCCTCAGAAGTTAACTGCCATTTAAATGTCTTAGCGGACAACTTGTTAACATCTTTGAAATTTTTTACCAGCAATAAATTAAATACCATAGATGTTGACCACTCAACGTTTCAGACTGATCTAGATTATTTGTAAGTGGGTTGTTCGAATTGATTTAAGTAGCGCGGTAGTCATACAAAATAATGTTGTTCCTTACTTTGATCTCTTTAGATATGCTCAAGTTCTTATGGCCATACGAAGCATTTTACCATTATGTCAATCGTTGAAATCCGATCATATGCTGCTGCAACTTTTCGAATCGTTAGGCAGTATCTTTCAACCGAACACCATCATGGGATCTTCACCACTTATCTATATGGCAGCCAGTCAATTGTTGCTGTGTATATCATCTGTGATACGTCCAAAATGTCTTTTGGATATACCCACAATTGTAAATCTCATGCAATCGGGTCCTCGTCTCTCGCATTTACCACGTCAAGTTATTGCTAACATTTACATAAGTCTCATTAGTTATCTTGTTTTACCTTGGAAGAATGTCGATGAACAACAACAGGATTATTCACGACGCTGTCTTATACTAAAAGAATACATTGAATGTTTGGCTCAAAGCTTTCTTGAATTGGACTTGAACTCTGTATCAGCAGCAACGGGTGAAACAAAAGTATCTTCGATATCATTGAGTTTGCTAGTTACGTTTAGTTTAGTAATAGAATTTTTCAAAGATTCTCCAAACACAACAAAAGACATGTTGGCCTCTACTTTTAAGGTAAGTAGTACTACTTATTGACTGGGTCAATGGAACAAGTGCTAGAATTAATTTGTTTTGCATTCTTTTCAGCCAATTATTACAAAAGCTTTAGTGATTTACAATACATTTGGTCAAAGTAGTAATGCTATTGCCATTACTGTAGCTGAGTTCAGTTTAAGTGTATTGCGTACTTTACAAAGTCAATTGGGCTCACAATTTATCAAAGAGATGATAACCCTTTTTATAAACGTAAATAGCAGGTGAGTAATTTGAATTAATAATTTGATTTGTGTTATCAACTGTATTTTATTGGGGAGGATAATTTCTGAGTAGTATGTACTATTACATTCATATGTCAGTAAGATTATAAGGTTGTTTACTACTTAAAAAATAACTGGTTAATATAGTATCAGATGTTAAATGAAAAGTCAGATAACACTGGAAAGCAAACAAAAAATTAATGAATAATCACTATACAGTTCTGGTATGCTATGAGTACAAAAACGGGCGTATTTTTTTTTTCTTTGAAAAAGATTTTTTAAAAGAAATTACATTTTTTAAACAATTTGTCATAGTTAGTTATCTTTTGAGTTATTTTAATAAAATAATATAAATAAAATAAATATTCTCTTATCTCTTATCGTTAAGATCTAATGCTCCGACATAAATAAATTAATCTATCTCTGTTCTAATTTTTTTTTTTGTAAAATCCTAATCCATACGAAAAATTCGGAAATTACTTTTCAGTATTACTTTTTCAATTTCAATTTAAAATTTTTTGGAACGAAGCGAAGAGATGTGATCAGAGAATCAGAAGAAATTATAAGATTTTTTATTAAATCTGAATTCTGCCTCTTTCTGTCGCACTTTCTTTTGTGCCGCAATCGTAATGCCTTGTTAATTTTTCGCAATATTATTGTACATTTTAAGTGTACCAGCAGCAAATTCTCCAAACTTTTTAGCATCACTACTTGCCGAGATTTTATAGTAGACAGCAATTTTTTAAATGAAACAAATTTTAGTTTAGCTTGCTTTAATTGCAACATCTTAAAAAAATCGCCTAGTAGTATTACCGTCAAGACAGCATACTGTGGAAGTTGAACTTTTTTCAATAGCGGCAATCACTTTGAAAAGTCTATAAATTTACCCAACGTAGATAAAAAAATTTCTCCTGAACCACACAACACTGAGCAAAACCAAACCATATCAAAAAAAAATCTGTCGTTTTTCATTCTAGATCCATTCTTGGACTATGTAACTCAAACAAGCATTTTCATGTTTTGACTTATTTTTGAGCACCCACAGAGCCAAAAAAGTGCACTATGTGGCAACAAGTTGAGACAGATAGGAGTTGATCTATCTGGCTTATTTGTGTTACCATGTATATTCGCGCTCATAGATAGATGAATTGGGAGAAAAGAAGCTTAGTTATGACTAATTAATATTTTGATGTTGGACATATTTATATATGATATTGTATATAGTGCCGTCCCTTGCCATCAATCTTTCCAAAGCATTTTTAGTCCTTCTACGCTTTTAATTTCTAAAACGATTTATATTTTTTCTCCATTTCAGAGAGCAATTGACATTAAGCCGAGTTGCGGTTATTGAGAAAATCCTACAAATGTTCCAGTTGATTGTGCAACAACCGGGCAATGCATCATTAGCTATGTTGCCATCAATCTTAGACTTCACATTTGAACAGATAATGCCATTGCTACGAATGGATAACAATATAGCCGATACATCGGATCTAACCAGTGTGGTTTATTCATTATTTGATAGGTACTACTTTACCTTTTAATCCGATTCTTATATTTTAAATTGTATACATTATTTGTTTAGCATATTAACCTGCAAATGGCAATACTTCTACAAGTCCTATGTACAACCAAATGGAGTACTACAACAACAGAACGGCAATACGAATACTACGAACGTCTCGATGAATCCGAGCGACAATTTACACCCTGAACATTTTATGGCATTGATGAATGCTTATGGACAAATACTAGTCACTGGTAATGATCCGAATATAGTACGCACGGTTTTAGTGTCTATGCAAAATGTTCACGACAAATGGCGTTTGTACCAGAGGCCGCTGTTTAAGGAGAATTTATTGGGCTCCTTTCAAAATGCATTGATCAATGTCCTCTTGTCCGGCGAAGGGTCGTTACATTTTGATATACTGGCCAGTGCTCTATTCGCCATGTCACAGGTGGATGCTTTAAAAATGCGTGAAAGCTTTGCTAATGCTGGCTTACCGATAAATATGAAATTAATTGATGAAATTTGTTTAACTACGGTGAGTATTTCATATTTATTTGATATTATCGTGAAATGTTGCAAATTGACAATCCTTATTTTATTATGTCATCTAGTCATTCCTTTTCAGTTTTAATTGTTCCTATCCTGCCAATTATGAAAGAATAGTTTTTATTAAGTGAAAAAGTACATACAATTATATTTCCAGCAAATTTTAATTCAAGTATACAATGTTACTACTAATATTACTACATTAGAAGCATCTGAAGATTTACAAGTAAATATTTTCCAAGTTTCATTTTAAAATTTGATATGCATACTTCACATCATTAGGCAGGTGGTTAAATTCAAAGCTACCCATGTATTCCATGTACTGTTTGGTCATCTCTCTTAAGTTATGCATATTCCTCGTATGGAAAATAGATTAGTTTTGCAAAAACTCCATCATTCATACCAATATTATGCAGCGATTTATAAACATAAATTAATAGTTGATATTTGTGTAATGCATGTACAGGTAAAACAGTCTTACAAATATCCTTATACAGGGACAATTTTGGGTACGTAAGAGGTAGGTTGAAAATAGTTTTCAATGCTATATTTTGCATACATTGCAGGGTTGTCAGTATGTCTGTATTCTTGTACCCGTATATGACTGTCAAGTAGTTAAAATGGCTATGAATTAGAGCTTGATACAGACGCAATTGAGTTTTGGTATCTAGCACATATTTCATTTGGTATACAATTCATACTGTAGGAGCAATTTCAGCAATTCCCAGGAAAGGTTGCTTTTCAAGGTGACACCTAGGTATTCCACCTTGTTTATTTCATTTACAACGTTTCCATCATCAAATTGTCGAATTGTCCTCCACTACATTAGCGTAGCCCTAATCCCTATGTAGCTAATTGTTAAGTCGTCATTAATATACAAGGTCCAGGAGATGCAAAGGCGCTTTTGGAGAACCTGTCAATATATGAAAGTTATATTACATTTTTGGCTGGATGTAGGTGGTGTAAATGTTAACGAGATGTGGTGAACTATTTCGTACACCGCTTCAAAAAGCCTAAAAACGTTAATACTTCTTTTGACTCTTCGAAAATATGGTTAGCACATCAAGCATCACTCAATGTGTATCATGCCCAGAACATCAAGATTGTCTGATTCTACAATACCCACAATACACATAGAGATTGAGGAAAATGCTGGATCATTGGAACGTTTATGGGACAACAAACAGCACTGGGTCTGTTTCTTTGAAAATAAAAAAATAAATTAAAACCAAAAGCCGACCGATTGTCATCTACAAAAATTAGTCTTTTTTTGTTGTTATAAACTTTTATATAACCGATAGGAGATTTTATTTTGGATCAAAACTGTTTTCGTTTCGTAGATATTCTATCGATTTGTTTTTCTACTATATTACCGTTAATGTGATTGTGTCTACACTTAGCATTTGCAATTAGTTCTTCCAAAAGAAATTGACTTTCTAGCTGAAAAATAATATCTCGTTATTAACTTTTTTATATCTGGCAAACGAGCAACAATCGACTTATTCTTTAGAATTACTTCAGGAAGAGGAATTTTCATACAACAGCACTTTAATTGAGTAAATGTCAAAATATGATTAAAAATGTAATTACTATCATGGGTAATATATTGTGATTTTTGTAGAATCAAAAACCATATGTGTGCGGGAGAACATGTATTTTCGGTCATTAGAAACATAGTGTTAGTTGTCCTCACCAATTATCGGTATCAATGTTAACTTTCTATCCTCATATGCAGAAAGACAATAAATAAAACAAAAAACTTTGTTTTGGTCACATCATTTTAAAAACATTTAATTTATTTTAATTTTTATTTTTTGTTTGTTTTTCCTTTTTGACTTGTACAATCTTTTCATATTTAATGTTAATATGCTATTATATTATGTATTAAATTAATATATATATTTTAATTTGTGTGTGTGTTCTTCTTTTTCTCTTTCAGGACATTCCAACATTTTCACAAAAACTAACTCAACTGATACAAGATGCACATTGTGTACATTTATCGCAAACATAAAAAATGCATATAAACTATATATATATAGACTTTTAGATATTAATGAGATATATGTATGTAATTATCATCATTGTCGCTATCATCAGAATGATCGATCACCACTAAGCTTAAGTAAATCTAACAACGTCTCATTACGTAAATCTAACAACGTACGTACGAGGTGTGTTTTTTTTATATAATTATTGTGTAGCATTTTTATAAATATATATACTTATGTACTAAATATAAATCAATTTTAGGAATTATAAACTTAAGGTATATCAACTTGTAGTTTTATAAAACAATTGTGTAACATCTCATGCTCCGCTCCTTTTTCATCTTGTCATTTCCATAACATGCATACTCCAGCGCAGATTCACATATAAATACACACATATTATATATAGAGATTACATGCATACATACGTACATATAAATTAATTAATTCATTGTATAACAAAAAATACTGTGTTTTCTCTCGCATAATTCGTCTACTATAGGTTTAGTTTATTTCTCATTTAATTAATTATCCATAACTTCTCCATTTAGTGTGTTAATTTTTAATAATTTCGTTTACTTATTTCAGTTTATGTTTTTCTTTCTCAAAAAAGGTACTTTGTTTTATTTTCGTAATTTATTTTTATTTCTTTAAAATGTCATTTCAATTATGTTTCTTTCTTCTTCTGTGTGTCATATGTTGTTCTTTTTAAAAGATTTATAAATTACTACATTTATTTTTTTTTCTCTTTAAAACTGCAAAAATCCTTGTTCACTTTGTTTTGTATTAATTTTTTTATATATATATTTTTTAGAAAAATATATTTTATATTAATTAATTCTATTTCATATTTAAGTATAATTGGGCTAAGTATATGTTTTGCGTTTAGCACAATTTTTATTTTGTGCTTTAAAAATTGTGTTTATTGTTTACGCTTAACGTCATTTAATTACAAAATTACAAAAGTTCGAGCTTATTAAATGAAAATTTTTAAATGGAAATATTTATTTTAATCATAAATGTAGTTATTTAAGCTCATTTTCTTTACTTTTTTTTTTTAAAAAAAGCACAGTGTTTTACCAATAATGTCAGTTTTTAATAAAAAAAAAATATATAAGTATTTTTTCTTGTAATTGTAACAAATAATGTTTTATTATTTTACTTCCAGGTAATAATCGAATTGTACTTTTCTGTTTCTCTCTGCGATTTATTATTCGAAATATTGAGTCGTCTAACATAACTGGTGAACTTTATTCATTTTCATGTGTTGACTAATAACTTCACTTCAATGTAGTGCTTTCTCGCAAAAAATAACTTCCCTTGTCAGTTTTTTTTTTAATTTACCCCATTAACTGGTTGGAGTTAGTAGATGTCAGTTTGTATGTAATTGCAATTTGAATCTGGAATATTAAAAATGAGTGCAATTTTCGGATCATGTGACTTGCTTTTTTATTATAAAAGCACTACTCGGAAATATTCTGTGCCTATTCAAATGGTATTCCTCGTCATGGGCAATTTAGAATTTGTATGGACCTATCAACAACTGTTCTTTCAAAATCCGTTCAACAACATCAAAACTAACCACTCCCCAAAAAACTTCATGTTGGGAAAACGCTTTATGTCTTCAAACTACACCCGGTCATTTTACATGAAATCAAAAACTGATTTCTTGTGGTTTTTGTGTTACTAAACATCCCATTTATTTTTTATCTATTTGTCTAAATGGCTGTTCTAGACGTAAAAGTAAATAAAAGATATTACCGAATTTGTTAACCGTTTAACAGGCAAGACGGCCAAAAGGCGGTCTTCAATAATTGTGTTTAATTTCATAAAACAATTATAATCCCTCTAACCAGTTATGCACAAACAAATATTTTTCACGAAATTAAACACAATTAAAGAAGACTCCTCAGAGTAAACTAGCGAGTTATGTTTTTTTTTTAAATAAATTTGGCTTATCAGGTTTTTGCACAAATCAATAGAGAATAGAAAATTGAGTGGCTTGTGGCATATTTTTGATGTTCCTGCAAATTCTGAACATGGAAAGTCACAAAATCAAAATATTGAAATAATCGGATCGGTTTAAAAACCAGTTTAAAATTGAGCATTCAAAAAGTCTTCTCTTCGAGATCTCCAACATGACGACAAAGTTTATCACTTTCATTTCGTTTCACTTTGCACTTTGATTCCTCCAAACTGAATGTTTTTTCAGGTTCACTTTTTGGACAAATAGTTTTAAGCTACTTGCAATGCCTAATTTTGAGAGACCCCAAATAATTTGTTCCATCTAAAAAATTAAAACTTAGTTTGGTTCAGTTGTTTTTTTTGGCAATTTTTTTTCTTTTGAAAACTTGGACAAATATCCTATTTTCTGAACCCAATTTCTCCGAAACAATTAATGAAAACATTGACTTGTTTTGAGGAAAATATCATAGACATCATTTTTTTTAAATTAAATGAATCCTACGTTCCTTAAACAAGAACATAACTAGTCTGCATGTCATTGAGACCCTCTGTCCTCTAGATTGTCTTTGATACCACCAACATAATAAATTCGAGTATCCCTTCAAAAACTACGCAAAATAAGTCGGTGCAACATTTCCCAGGCCTATGATTAATTTATTAATTACCGGCAACTCTGCTCTTCAGAATGCTGCAAGCAACATAGGAAAAATTAGTGTTATTGAAAAATAAATTAATTTTATATACATATCGTCGTTCGTAAGTTATAGTGTTCTATAACGCAAAATAGGAAAAATTGAGATAAGACTGATTTTTGGGTAAATTTATCGAGATCGGTCGATCTGTGTAATCAGTTTGCTTTTATTCTTTATAGTTTCCGAAATATTATACATCGACTTTGTGCTATACAATACTTTACTGACTTTTTGCAATAAAGAACTAAACTTTAACATGGATTTCCCAAAAAAACATTTTTGTCATATAGAACACAATAACTTGCGAACGACGATATGTATGTAAATAATGGTGAATTTTAAGTGTTTTAATTGAAAACAAACACAAAACACATTTTTTTTCTCTTAATGTTAAATATTATGGACAAATAATGCAGAATCAAATTCGGTAAGTGTTTTTTGCAATTCGTATTTGATGAAGAATCAGTTTTATAACAACTTCCTGCTGAAGTCGGCGGGAATCGATTTACAGCACGTGAAAGTAAAGACAATATCATGTCATTTATAGTAATTGTGATAAGTGATAAATTAGAAAATCTCGAGATTATCATGGTGAAAGTAAATATTGGAAAATACTAAATGCAAGCGTCTCATTTGTTGAATGAAACTAAACGCTTCAGCTACAATGTTGCTAAGTGACTACCTAGGAGCCCGGTATTTCCTATCAATGCAAGCGTGCAGGGGGGTCATATTCATTAGGGACTGGCTCCAAATTTTCTTCATATTTGAGTATCCACTCCATTTTGTAGATTTTCCCGATATTTTGGATTAGCGACAGGTTTGTCTTATTTGTTTTCTTTTGGGGCTTATTTCCGATATAGTTCATTTCATCCCGGTTTCTTTGAAATCAAACTAAATGGCATGCATATCCAGTAATCAATTCCTAACTTCATTCACCCGAACATGTCTTTCGAGAGTACTTATTCTGAGCTGACGACATCTTTGCGGAATAAAATGAGTATATACTAATTACTACCACGTCCGAACAACTAATGATTTTTCTTTCGATAAGTTTTACATGGCTAAGAGATTTTTCACGTACTCGTAAAGTGGTTTTGTTGCGTTTTAAAATTGAAATTCTATTAGTTTGAATAAAATTTGTTAGTAATAATACTTTGTTTTTATTTTCAAGTAATATATCCAGAATAGGTTTTGGCTGAATTGAAGAACCATTCAGTCAGAACACCGCACGAACTAGCGTGATGCGTTTTGTGAACAGAGGTCCAATTGACAGCAATCGTCCAGACACATCGTTATCGCTTCTCAGTACAAAAAGTGGAAACTTTTTTTTTAAAAAATATGAAACCACTGAATTCGCAGTTTTATGTGTATTTTGGATTGGAGGCATCTTTAGTCTAGATCCAGATTTTTTTTAATGGTCCTTAATTTTCTAAAAAAAATTGCATTCCACCAAGGAAGAGAAGGGGAACTTCGATCTGTGCACGATATACTTTGCATAATCACTGATCGTATTCCGGCTCAGAAATCGTTTTCTCTAGAGAAGTTTTAGATGTCTTCAGGTACAAACACTAAAAGAGCAAAGATATAAAAAGCATCGCTCTATTTCTTTGCTTCAATCATATGTCAAAAAATCCATATATTATATGATTTTTCATAAAGAGACAATGCGATGCGATAATATATCCATCTTTCAACAAGTCACAATATTTTTGTGTTTTAATATAAAAACAAAATAATAAAAAAATGGGATGAACGGCGAAAAACTTATCAAATTGGTTAATTTGCTGAAAATAAAACAAAACAAAAAGAGGTAATAGACGAAACAAAGAATAATCAGTAGTCGTATCGTAAATTTGTCGTTTTTACAAAATGGTATTACGGTTGGCGAAAATATCTCAAACAATTCAACTTTATTTTTTGTCGTTAGACGAAACAAAGAATAATCAGTAGTCGTGTCGTAAATTTGTCGTTTTTACAAAATGGTATTACGGTTGGCGAAAATTTCAAAAAATTCAATTTTATTTTTTGTCGTTTTTGCCAACCGTAATACCATTTTATAAAATCGTCAACTTTACGCTACGACTACGCTAACCGTAATCAGGCTGAATAATAAGATAATATAAGAATTTTATGTTCAATATTTTGAATCGACCTTTTTTAATTATATTGAATTTAGATTTAGCTCGGTCAGCAGTTGTCGTACTGTGTTTTATTTATTCCTTATTGTTGTTGTGCTTCCCTGATGATATTCTTCAAAGAACGAAATATTGGACAAAAAAATTAAATTAAATTTTTACGTCGTAGTAGTTAAAAAAACTGCGCAGCAGAACTTTGATTCTATTAGATATTCATATGATATGAAAAACATTTAGTACGAAAAATGTTTCAGATTGCGATATTTTCAGTTACGCGATTTGTTTGAAATGGCCACAATACAGAAAGGTTGTGGATTTTAGTTGTCCGGTGGGGACTGCTGTATGCATTTTTGTAGAAGAACACACATATAAACAGCCTGTTTTTATAAAACGAATGGGTTTTTCGTTTCGTTAAAATAACGAACAGAAATTCTGTTCGTCAGTTTGGGTTTTTGTAACACGAAAGTCTCAGTTAAATTCCAATTGAAATTTTGTTCTTATGTATTTTTGTGTGTATTTTCTAATTGGACTCGTTGGACTTCGTCTCAGACGTATACGTTTTATAAAAACAGGCTCTAAGATTGCCTTGTAGGCTGTAAAACAAGCAAAGCAAAATGTTGTCTGTTCGTGTTCGGATTTAACATTTTCATAAACTAAATTTGTGACTACAATTCTAGGCCCCGATTTCATAAAAATTTTAAAAAAAAACCTTTGTTTAGGAAAACGTATGAAAATTGTTTTTGTATTTTTATACATTTTCCTTAACTCAGGTTTTTTAAATTTGTATGAATACGGGGGTTATTCTTTTAGGAAAACTAAGGCCATTGAATTGAAATTGAGGAAAACCGCTTATGTTGTCATGCCATGATAAACTACGGAATCAAAGATGATTTTCCACACAAAGAAATCAATCGCAGTAAGACTTTTCCGTGCTTGTACCTTTACAGATTAATCTCTTAGACCCAATAAATGAGATCGTAGTTAAATCTCGAATTTGTGCAAACAGGCGCTGAAAAATGTTCGATGGTTTATTAGAATGTGAACCTTGGGCCTAATCTCGGCGTCCGTTATCGACAACATTTGCGTGTCGACCTAATTGTAGATGCTTCGACTTCTTTGGATCACGGCTTCCGATCGAACATTTTCTTACTTTGTTATCATTTTACGTCGGATGGCAATTGAGCTGTCGACAGATTTGTCGAAAACGAATGTCGCGATCCAAAATGTGAAGTTTACGACCGACAACTGTCGATAGCGGATGACGTACTTAGGCCTCGGGCTTTATTATGTGATAGTCACACACACTACCTATCATACCGTCCACATGCGTACAAATCCTTGTGAAATTGCGAAGATAATAGATACATATTGTACTTCGTCCTGCTCCCCGCTTACTCCTGTCTAAACGACCAAACATGGAAGATTAAGCTCAGTTTAAACTTTAATCGTTTAACTTCATGTTGAACGAAACACGAATTTATATCTCATTTATTGTTCCTAACTTTTAATTTTTTGTAAAAAATTATTTTTTTTACTTTTGAAAAAGTTTTTACTTAACTATTTTACCTAATGGGGAGTCCGGACCTGTGTGTATTTTCCAATACTTAAATATCTTCTTCGAAACATACTATGGGGTCGATAACTGTTTCTTGCATGAACGAACCAAAGACCATTTAGAGGGCAGACATCGCAAGTCGTATTCCGAATATTTCCAAGAGGGTATTTAAACAGTATTTGTTTAAAAAAAACATTATTTGCTTTGAAAACCTTTCAAATATTGCCATGACAGATAGTGACATCTGGAGTCTGCCCTCTCAATGGTCTTTGAACGAACTTTGTACCTTGAATATCAATGTCTGTTTTGATGTTTTACAATGGAACACGAGAATACAGAACCTATTTTTTCCCCCATTAAGAACCACATTTTTTTTCTTGTTTATCAAAACCACTCCTTGCCGTTATTTCGTTAAGAGACTCCATTAATTGTATACATAATGCAGCGTATAAAAATTGTCCTAAATGTGAAATTGTTCTCCTTTGAGATTTGTTTGGGAATATCTTTGTAATATTATCATAATTGTAATCACCTTTAATAATTAATCTATGTATAAAATATATGTATGTATGTTTGTATTTAAAGAAACTATGGTTGAGAAAAGCTTTTAGCATCCCTGTAAAATCAATGTCCAGTCCGTCCGTCAGTCGGGGGCACATACATACGACAGCTGCTAAGAACGCATACTATGTATGTGTGTAGAAACAATTATGGTTTAGTTTTTGTTTCGTTAGGTACTACAAATTTTTTGCATTTAAGTGATTTTGGTTACTTTTGTAATTATTAACATTTCCAAAATTTCTCGTCGTCGCTTTAAAGTAATTTTTATTAGGTAAAGCTTTTTTTCATTTTAGAAACCTACATTTTGTTTAAGCACAACGAGTGCATATATTTTTGTTATCGTTATTTGTAGTTTACATTCTTCTAAACATACATTTATTTTTTTGTTTTCTAAAAATTATGTATTGTGTTTTTTGTTTTTGGTTTTCATTGTCTAAAATATTTTATTTTTTGTTTTCTCTACGGTTTGTTTACAATTTTTTTTTTGTCATTTTGCGTTGGTCTGTTTTCATTAGTTGTGTTTTGAATTTATTTTTAATGTTTTTTTTTATTTGTTTGTCAGAAAAAACACATTTTTATTGTCATTTGTATTTTTTGTTTCTGGGCATGTTTTTCGCTAATTATTTTTGGTTTCTCATCTGATGGTAGAACAACAGATTGTTATACATATGTATTTTTATTTTGTTTATAGAAGTCCAAATAAAAGTTGACATTTCATAATTAACAAATAATCATTGTTAGTAGTCGATCTCGTGGATATTTAAAGTATGTTAAAAATTGTCAGCATCCGTTGGTAAAAGACTTTTGTCAAAAACATTATTATTGTAGTCGATTGATTTAGCTTTAACTTTGTTTTCATTATATTTTATGATCACAAATAAATCAAACCGTCCGTTCTAAATAAAAATGTTGATTTATGTTTATCTAATTGAAATCAGATTTTTACAAATTACAAAAATTCGCAACTGTAGAATTCTGAAAAAGTAGTTCAATTTGTGCCTGGCGAAATTGTCCTATTTCATGACATATAATAATTTATTGAATGGAAACTTATTTAAATTCATTGAAGTTTGTTTAATTAATACAGGGTTCTCCAACAAGAGGTGTTATTTTCAATCACCCGTTATTTCGCTAACTGCCACTTTCGAAGCTTTTATTCTTTGACATTTGACAAGTAGAAACTACGCCATTACCGAAAACGTAACGATAAACGCTTCAGCAACCCATTGAAATTATTCAAATTCATTACAAAAATGGTGAAAATCTTGCAGTCACAGTTCGCAAAACTAAAGCATTTTTGGGTCGTCGTGAAGCACCTTGTCGGACCGCTATTGGGACAATTTAGTGATGTGAAGAATAAAACCCGTGGACGTCGTTCAAGAACAACTGAGAATATTGCGCTACGTGCCACACAAGAAACTAAATCATTGCTCTTTTACGGGAAAACTTTCCGGACCGTGTTATCTCTCGCAGAGGTGATCACAATTGGCCACCGAGATCTTGTGATTTAACATCTTGCGATTTCTTCCTTTGGGGCCACGTGAAAGATAAGGTCTACGCCAAGAGCTAGGGCAGTCATTTGGCTGATGTTTGTTTTTCATTATTAACGGCAAACCTTACTTTTATTTATTTAAACATCCAATCATTTATCTCAAAAAATGCAATTTTTCTTTGAATACCAAAACACCACCTCCTTGTTGGAAAACCCTGTATATTAATTACTTTTATAAAGAAAGACACAAAATTATCTCAAAACAAACAAATTTCACAAATGTTTAGATTTTCTTTTATTGAGTTTCAGCGGCAAAAAATTATTCTTGCCAATTTAGTGTACTAGTAAAAAAAAAAAACACCCAACTGCTTTGAGTAAATGTAATGTGTACAAAAATCTTGGCTTTAAATGGTACCTACAGAAATGTGACATCCTAAATATCAAAATATCTAAAATGTACGGTTGAACATTGTTCTATAACTCTCACCGGTTGAGGTGCATTTGAGACAGACGCAACTCGATCCGTCAAAACTCATATTATACGCCCGTCGTAACTATCACGTGACAACCGCTGGAGTATTGATACAAAAACTTTTTGTTGTCGTTGTCGCATTTCTCCATGTCATTTTCATAATTTGTATTTTTAAGTTTGTTTGTATTATTTTTTTAAAAACAACCTCTATTTGTTTTAAAATATTAGACAATAACAAACATAAAAACGGGACGACAAAGGCCAAAAAAACGACCAGGCAAATAAAAAAAAAACTTGTTTCTGGGCCTTATTTCTGCGCTGGAAAATATCGTTATATTTCCCCAAAACACATCGAAAGTGTGCATCGTTAAGTCTTTCGACATTATTGAGATTGTTTGTTATGCTTGTCCACTATATATTATTTTTCATTGTTTTGGAAATTGAACCAAAATCATGATCTTCTCAAATAGTTGAAAGTCGGTGTTGTTGTGAGAACTTCCATTCCAAGTACATGTTTTAATATTTTCAACATAACATTTTAATTTTGTCGCCACTCAGCCATTGTCAAGGAACAAAACTACGATGTATTGTTTCGGTCGAAAACAGAAATAAAATGACCAAAAAAAATAATAAATTCCGTTTAATGATCAGCTGTTTGCATTGGAAATGTATTGGGGCTCTATTTTATTTACAAAATGAATAAACTCAATTATTTTCATTTTTTAAAATAAATTGATCAGGTTTGACAAACATTATAGAGCGAATAGAAATGCATCTACATATTCTTGAGATGCTCAGCAAAATTTAGAAAATATTTTTTTTTATATGCACGAACTACTGCTGTTTAACAATTCAGCATTCTCCCCATTACATTTGTCAAGAGCAAAATATTTCCTTAACAAAAAAAAAACGGTGCTTTCTAATTCGACATTTAGGATTGACCAAACTACTTGACACTATTTCACATGAAAGCCAAAATTATTTCACTACAAATATTCAAATTATGAGGTAATTACAGACATGCGGTTTCCTAACCTTTTTAGGTAATATTTTTCCAGCGTATAATTGTTTCTGATAGGGAAAACTACTCTTCGAAACAGTTTTACCGCCTTATCCATATTAATTTAAAACATCTTTACAAACCGTTGTTAAGTAAACTGTATGAAAATACAAAAACATTTTTCTTAACAAAGGTCTGTAAAGCTTATTTAAATGTGAATGCATACGGGGGCTAATATACCGAAGCTACATTAACAACAGTACACATTTCTCTAAACAAAAAACATTTTTGTTTTTCAATTATTCCATGTCAACTTTTAAATTCGAATATTTTGTGTTTTTTTTTTGAACCACATATGACTAAATTTATTTAAAACGATTTTATCCATTTATATAGCACTAAGAAAATCGTTATATATATATATATATATCAAGATATCGTCACCTGAAATTCAAAATTACCAATCGTCAAAAAAAAAATCGTGTTTTTGATCGATTCTTGTAAAATGGCCTGAAATACTTGTCTGTGCAGAATTTTACACTTCAATATTCAAAATTTATCATTTTATAGGCGAATTCCTAAACTAGGTAACAAGAAGAGCGTTAAGATTTTGCAACAGTGTGAAGTTTGGATTTCTGGTGACGATATATACAATTCTCTATCTTCTTCTTTGCTTTACGTGCTAATTGGTTTTGGTTACTGGTATAAAATATAAACGACAACGTACTAGCAGTGCTCAACATTGAAAAAATACCAAATAAAAAAAATAATGGAAACAATAAAAAAAAAACATATTCAATTTGTTGCTATATTGTTCAATTGTTTTATAAATATATATTTGTTTTCATTTCAGTTTTACTTAGAATTTAGAATATAACACCTAGTTTTTAAATGTTTATAAACATTATTTTACTGTTTTGTTTTCATTATAAAATATTTATAATTAGTGTGTGTTTTATTTTCCACATTCATCCTCACATTCTTCCCACTATAATTTATTAATAATAATTTTGTATTACATGAAATTTCACATTGAGTTTTTTGTTTCCACAGTTTAAAATATTTTTTTTTTGTGTTTTCCCTTTTCATTTACTTTTTAGTTTTTGTATTTCTTTTCTTTTCTTCGCATATGTTTAGTAACAACAATAAATAATTATTAATATTTGTATATTTTATTAATGGTGTTTTATATGAAATTACTTAATGTCCGGTTTTACAAAAAATGTCATGTTTCTCATTTTTCTTAAAATCGAAAAAAAATATTTAAAAAAAAAATAAAGAACATCAAAAGGAAATATTTAATAAAAATTTTACTAAATTAAATTAAAGAAAAATAATTTCATAACAGATTTAAAGTTTCATGTTCAGTTTTTTTGTAATTTTTAAATTTCCTACACAAATATACAAAAGAAAAACATAAAATTGCTAAATAAAAATAATGGGGGGATCGTTAAAAGAATTCAATTGTATTGAATTTCTCTTCGATTCGCTAAAAATTCCGCATTTAAACACTTCGGGAGTTCTTTTGCATCTACTAAACATATTTCGGCCCATGACAAAAATACAATTGCTGCTTGGGTATTTCACAAGATAAATTCGCCGGTTGCATTGCTAAAAACAGATATACGGTAAATCTACCAGCCTCCATCAAACTCCAACTAAATGTTGTCGTTACACACACAATAAAACACAGATTCCAATGATACTGTTATAAGACCATTTAGCTTCATGGTTTTAAACAACTCGGCTAAATCAAAATGTTTTTTTTTTGCCATAGGTCCCATCTTGTGGTGGAAACTATTTAAATATTCCAAGAACTATACAAACTATACAATATAAATTACTCCCAGGCGGGCGGACTACAACGTATATAAACACCTTGGGACCTGCGAAGGCTTATCAAATTCTAGCCTTATGAAAATATCAGATAACTGCACAATTGTTCGTACTAAAAGTTTCGATTTCATATAAAAATGGGTCCACAGAATATTCAGCGATTTGGAATAAAATAAATATTTTAATATTAAATAAGTTGATTTAATTTGACTCTGGGAAATGTCATATGATCGTATGAGAAAAGAAAGACAATATTTTTTCACCCAGACACATTTTACTTATTCGAATTACGCGTCGCTTCCTCAGCTAACCGGAGTAGACTCTAGTTAATGTTGTGCAGATAATGTATGAGACTTTTTAACAAGTTTATCTCCTCAACTCGTTCAAAGGAATAATTGTTTTGTTCGATAATACAAAAATAAAAGGCAAATCTATAATTATTGACATAGCTAATGTAAATGATTATTTCTCTATAACAATTGCGAACTGAGCAACAAAATACAAATTTATAACTTTAAATTTGGGAATTAATTGATAGTGTAAATGAGATATATTTGTTTGCCCATCATATGATTGTCTGTTGTATTTACGAATATGTTACTCTCTATCTCGATACAAATGACAATTGTTAAACGAAGTTTCCTCATCTAATTCTACGTTGTTAGAATTGAAATAACAAGCTATCAATCGTTCATCTTTATATGATGCGAGGAATGTAGACTCTTTAATATAAACAAGATATGTTTTCTATGGCCGCCCATGATGTAGCTTTGAATATGGATAAGACAATCTGATATTTGTCCATCATTAATAAATTTGGTTTATTAATTGTTGTCGTGAAATTTTAAGAGTATCTCTTAAAATTAATAGTAATCGTTCAAACCGTGAAACTGTAAATTCTCACTCGGGTTTTCATTAGAGCTGTAGTCAACACGATCGAACATTCGATTTCGGCTAAAATTACATAATACAACCACATCTGCTTATGGAATATATTCGACCAAATACACATATCCTATGGAATTTAGTAAGATTGTATCAATCGATATCACATACTCTTTCGAATGTAGTCTTAACAAACTCGGAAGTAGATCTAGTCCTTTGTTTTCTCTTTGCCTACGTGTGGATAATGTAAATCCCACCAGTAAGATGTGTGGCAAAAATTGCTTCTCCTATTCTGGCTCATAATCGATCTGCCCTAATGCCCTTTTGAAAAGGAAATAGACCTAGATTATCTGTGTTTTAGGTGGCCAATAAGGAGTGACATCTACGATTACAGACTTATTTCCATAATAATTTGGTATATTTGCACAAACGATAACCAAATTCTGATTTTTAATAGTATCAAATCAAAAATCATGTGGAAGTCATGTCATGTTGTTTTATGTACTTATTTTTGTCGCCATATTCTTATAATGAATACAAGAAATTAAATACATAATTTACGATGGAATGTATTCCTCTGTACGTATACCCGAATGTTTTCAATTTTTTGTAATCAGTAGGGGTTAAGTTCTTCGAATCGGGTTACAGACAAAAAATAATTTTAATTGTTTTGACATATGACAAGAACAATGCAGTTAAACGTGGACATAGCGATTACATACAGTTTTGTGGGGAGGAGGCTGGTAATTTGCACTCTAATCTTGTTACTCTAATCCGCTGAATTCTTATGTATGTTCGAAGTTATGCTTTGAGGTCTTAGGCAGAAAAATCCTCATATGCTTTAAAGCTTCAAATGCTGTGAGAACAATTGAAATCTACCCACTCTGTTGATGCCACAAACAAGCGCAATATTGTAAATAATTATCTTCATGCCAATTTTCCACCGACGGTCATCACATACATATGTTTGTTTATTGTGTTCGATACTACTCCCGCACAGTTAAGACTCCAGATCGAAACTGATCAAAAATAGATTTTCTCGAGCCAATGCTAGCTAAAGCAAGGGAGAGATTGCAATTGGACGTTTTTGTGTACATGCTTGTGGCAATTAAAGTTATTTATAAGAAAACTAAATATTAAATTCTTTGAAGAAAACAAATTCTCGGAGCAAATCTCGATTTGATCGTTAACATGGGCATTTTGTTTGTTTTATTTCTTCTACTCGTAGAGACCGTTTTGTTTCGTATTCTTTTAACCAACGACGGCGCGCGATTCGTTTAAAACATGTTCATCTAAAGTACGATTACTTAATGATTAAATAATAATAACTTAAGTCTTAAAGCATTTAAATTAAATTTAAATGCGCCATAACGATAATTAAACTAAAACGATAATAGAAAAAGTAAGAGTTAAGTGGCACAGCCACTTTCACGTGTACTTACATACATACAAACATATGTACATATGTAGGTAGGTAGTGTATAGTATCAACATAATTTTGTTTAGCTTAAAAATGATTTATCTAAATTAAAGTTAAACGAAAATAATCAAAAATAATAATAATAATATTTCATAAATCTCTAAAAGAATATTCAAAATAGCATTTCAATCTTCCAATCTCCATCTGCAATCCAATTCATTTTGTTAACAATTACAAAGAAGAACAATTTCTAAGGTCTGAATTGGCTACCTCTTTTTCCTGGTTTGTACAAAGTTAAGACTTAATGATAATTACAGCAATACAATAGACCACATAAATGCCGCATAAAAAATATATGCAGTTCCAATACGAAAAAACATGAAAGTGCGCGACTGTATTTGGGGGACGACTGGGGGAGTTGTTTCCCATAAAAAAAAACCCCGGTTTATTTTTTCTTTTCGTTCATTAGGGAAAATTCGAGAGGGAAATTTGCGTGTGTGTGTTTGGGGTGTACATGCATTTCAAGTCAGCTTTACTGCTTTTCCAACCAAAAAAATACACACAATCCACAGTGGTTGCCCAGGGATTGTGTTTTCCAAATGATTTATTCGGTAAACGAGGAGTTGCGCCGAATCATGGCAGTATTAAAAACACGTAATAACTGCCGGCCAATTGTTATAACAACAAAATTTTGTTCAATAGAATTTGTTCTATTTCGATTCATCTTGATCCATTGGTTCTTCAGAATCATCACAAGAAAGGGTTCTGCAAAAAAAAAAAGTTTTGAAATCAAATCAACATAAAACCAGAGGTCCCCCACTTACTTGTTCAATGGTTGCATTGATAAGCCCGCCATAGCGGTTACCGTCTCCGATTCATCATGTTCGATTTTTAAAGCCTCCAAAGCCGACATACCCACCGTATGGGCTAAACGTCTGACACAAGGCCAATGTTGCAACTACAAAATTGCATGCAAATTCACATTGAAAACACTTCTACAAAATGTGATAGACAATCTCTTACCTGTATAGCTATCGTCTTCTGCAGGGTATCTATCGCATTCTGACACGGAGGACGATTTAGCTCAGTCTCCGTAATCGGTGACAGGGGATCACCCAATAATGCTCGGACACATTCTTGAGCCGAATCACATATAGCCGGCAAATCATAACCACCTTCTAGGGCTAATACAACTTTACCCTTGGCTAATTGCATAAGTTCGCGTGTCATATAACCAAAACAGGCAGGCGATACAAGGTAACCACCAAGGGGTGCAGGATGTCCGGCAGCCGCATCAAAGCCGGCCGAGACAAGTACAATATCAGGATTGAAATATCGCGCTATAGGCATCACAATAGTTCGGAATGCAGCAATGTATTCAGCATCACCCAGGGGAGGATTCAAAGCGCCAGACCAGGAAATGTTCACATTATAACCTAAACCAGGGCCAGTACCACACTGCAGAGAGAACAAATAATACATAGACAATTGATAGTATAACAATTACAAATACATTGTACACCTGATGGCTTCACAGTCTTTCACAAACTGCTACAACAATAGTTTTAATTGCAGATCCCGTTACAGATCGTCTCAATTTAAATCAGACCCTTCTTATTATACGTCCGACTAACACAATTTAAGGAGCTTATTGGAGATGTTACTTCGATTGACTTTAAGAACCATATACTGTAGAGGCTTGTACAAGTTAAGACGCGCAAAAGTGAAGTAGACGGACAAGTCAAGCAGCTTTCGGTCACCATACGGGACTCCAATGACGGAAATGTGGCAAATTATATACGAGTATAATTAAACAAAAATAGTTTTTTATTAATTAGAGAACTGTGTCAAGACACTATGGTTCACGTTTCGTTAGTAAAGTGTTCAACTTTCTTAATCCCAAAATATTAAATATTTATATATACAAAGATATAGCAAATTCAATTGTATCTTTGCTTGAACACAAAAAACACTCTTCTGTAAAATTTACTAGTTGGCGCTTACGTATTTTTCGCGGTTAGTGCACATTTCGTCAGGGACGCCATGAAATTCAGGTTCGCATCTTGGTAATACCATCAAAAACAGTTTCATTTCCTGATACCAGGCTCCCAGCAATTTGTAGTAGGTGATTTTCAAAGCTTACTCAAATTGGAAAGCGCTATAATTCGATAACGACTGCAGCTATTGAGATGCAACTATTACCCAGAGTTAGAGTAAAGGTCTGGTTAGCCTATGTATAGTATTCTTCGCAACTGTTAAGTTTACCTTTATGCTTTAGGCCATGGTCATCGCTAGCTGTTTGCCAATTATGAAAAAACTAGCTTCCAAATAGAGGATGTTACAGCTTTTTTTCCAAAATATTTACTGCAGATGATATCGGACATACTTTATGCTTTGAATTCCGGAATAAGTTACAAGAAAACACACAAAAAAAACCAATCATCCAATTCTCTGGTTTCTGATACCAGGCGACCAGAAATTTGTGATAATGTATTTTTTATATGTGACTCAAATTACAAACGCTGTAACTCGATAGCAATCGTTTGCTATTGAGATGGAACTTTAACCCAGTATATATATATCGAATGTATATGTGCCATACTATGTCTTCTTGTAACAGGTGGCAATACATTCTCATTCTCAATCTCATTCTAGTGTAAATGATAGTTTAAAATACATACCTCTGTTGGTCCACCAGTGCCAGGAAAGAAGTTACCATCATCATGACGATGTATAGACAGATATAATATATCGGGATTACCATAAAGTGCCTGCTGCGTGCCATTGCCATGATGGACGTCCTGCGAAAAGGTTTATTGAAATTTACTGGTACAGTAGTGTTAACCACCAATCACCTCCTTTGCAAACTTACCCAATCGACTACCATTATTCTTTTCATCTCCGATACTCGTTGTCTCACCAGCTTAGCTGCTATCGCTATTGAATTGAAGAAACAAAAGCCCATCGCCAAATTCGCTTCGGCATGATGGCCGGGTGGTCGCACCACAGCAAATCCATTTTTCAAATCACCCTTGGCTGTTTTCATCGCTAAATCTATAACACAACCGGCGGCCATGCGAGCCGCCAGCGCTGTGTGATGTTCGTTCCACGTCGTGTCCAGATCAACGCCCACACCTCCGCACGAAAGTCTCACAAAACTGGCTGATGGTGCAGCAGATTCTAATTTTTGTCGATTCGCCGCCAGTTGACACTGATTAGAACCGAAAAGCATAGCATGGGCTTCAGTATGGACGCTTTGAATTTCGTCCAGGGTTGCTTTAGGAGATCTTAAACGATGACATCGTTTGGCCAAATCTGTTTCATTCAAGCGGGCCCACACACTCTGCAATCTTCCACTGTGTTCCGGATGAATGCCATTGTTGCCACAAATACAGGCATGTTTGAGCATCAGATTATCGTAGGCCAAGCCCGTGGTTATTTTATGCGTATGCTGTTGTTGCATACTATTAACGCCAACTGTTGTTTGGGACTGTTGGGCTTGTTCGGTGGCGGCCAATTGATGTGCTGAGGCGGCTGCTGCTGCGGCATACCTATTCGAAAGATCTATTAAATGTCGCCCGTGTAGTGGATGGACGGATAGATTAACTGGAGGTATATGATCTGCTGATGATGACGTCACTATAGGGCCGGCGTGAGGTACATGAGTAGCTTGTCCAGTATCGGGAATTTGACTCAGACCATGTGGACCCAAATGAACCAGAGGTGAAGACAAGGTCCGCGACAGAGGTCGTATTAGACCCCGTGCTACGGAATCATCAACTTGCAGAGATTGCATGTACAACAGTTGGCGTTGCTGTTCCAGGTACTCTTTGTCACGCATTAGTTTGTTGGGTTTATTTGGTATACAAACGGGTGGTGGTCCAGCATAGCCGGGTGCTGCAGTTGCATTCGGGAGATTTTGTGAGGTACTTGTTACCACGGTACTGGTGAGAACAGTTTTTGGAGGTTTCTTTTTATCGGTGAGATCCATTACTTCGGCGGCATCCTCTTCTTCTTTGAGTAGTTGTTGAGTATCACGAACGGCGCTACTGCGCGTTAGCACAGTTTGCCGGATTTTCTGTGTTAGTAGCAGATGCTGTTCGTAAGCCTGTCGTTCCGCCTGCAAGTAAGGAGCGGGGTTTGTTTATTCGAGCTATATTTTTTTTATATAAGCGCACGCATACTTACATCACTATTTTCATAATGTGTTTGTGCAATATTGATCTGACCAGTTCCCGTCAGCATCGGATGGCCCAAGGGCAAGGGGGCTGATTGTGTTCGACCCAACGGACGGTGGCCCTGTTTGTGGAGATGAGCCTGAGCAACCTGAGCATCGGTTATGGGTTGTCCGTACATGGTGGTGGAGGAGGATTGTGGTGAATGGGCCACTGCATGTATTCCGCCGGTTGAAGCAACATGCATCAGTGCCGTGGCACAGCCCGTCGAGGCGGCATGCGCCAACGGCGGAGCCACGTCACCAACCAATGAAGCCTGCGATGATGAAGTGGATGTGGCCGAAGCCGAACGGACAACAGGTGATTGAGGAGGTGCTGCCGCTACCGATGCGGTCGATGTCGAATTCGCTGGCGCTGGTGGTATCATGGCACTGGGAGCGGATACCGGTTGCCTACCGAACGGTACTCCCAAAGGATTGTAATAAGTTGGTGGTTGGTGGCCGCCAGAAGCTGAGCCCCCCACAGGAGGCATACCGGCGGCGGCGGCATGCAGCAACATGGCATAATTAGCTGCTGCAGAATTATGAGCATTTGGTAAATGGGGACGACCTAATGATATATTCGGCATTGAGGGTGAACTAAAGAGAGACAAATCGTTGATGCTACTTCGTTGACCAGGTTGATAATGACTGCCGTCTTCATTTTCTTCCTGGATGGGAGCACTTGTCGGTGAGCCGCGACTGTGACCAACGATGCTGCCCGTGGATGCGGTCGACATACAGGATGATGGAGGGGAATTGGGACCTGAGTCCGGCGTACTGTTGCAATCTAATGGAGAAGAGGATTTTTAGAAAAGCAAAAATGTAAAAATTATAATAATAATTCGATTGTACCGAATATATAGGATGAAGATTACAATTAGAGCAAGGATTTGGTCAGGGGTCGTATACATATGCGAAATAATTTCACAACTGGCAAGTACGTTAAAAATTAAAATGAAGACAGTTGCCGAGATTTTGTTTTTGTTTAAAAAAAAATTGAATGTTTTGTTTGAAATGTAGACTTTTCAGATTTTTTAAACATTCTTGCCAAGAAGAATTACGTAACTAACGTTAATGTTTAGTTGATATGTCTATATTAATGGTCTTAGTAGCACAGAAATCGGATGAAAATACTTCTGTTTTCTAGGAGTTATAGAACTTTCCCAATATTTTGTAAAATCATTGTAGGTAAACTGAAAATGGATTAAATGGGTGGTTTGTTCTTCTCGAAAATGGAAAAGATTTTTTTTAATTTCCGGAGAATTTTCCTTCAGTAGAATTTGTTTCCAAAAATGTCAGTCTGGTAAGAATTTAGTGAAGAATTAATAATTTATTTAAAACATATTAAATGACTTGGATATTACGAAAAGAAGGAATTGTTTTAGAATTGACTAAAATGAGGTTTAAACTATTGTAGAATAATGACTGGAAAATATAGAAGGCCGTGAGGTACATAATTGGATTCCAGATTGATTTGTAAACTATGCCACCAATATAATTTGACAGTGTACTAATACATGTATCGGAATGACAAGGAACACGTATTTTGTTTTATTTTTTTCACCTGTCGTGCAATAATAAAAGCATTATTTTTAATTATTAGTAATCAGAGTTAATACAAAGCAACAGAAAAACAATACAAATATGAAAAAAAACATTAATTTATAGAAAGAAACAACAACACAACATTTAAAACAAAAACAAGTCAAATGAAAAAAGAAAGAAAAGCTTTTTTAAAAAAAAAATTTGAAATCAAACCTTTTACAATTTTCAACAATTTGTTTTGTTTTAACTCTTTATATCAAAATATTCTTTATTATCACAATATGATGTGTATGTTGATTTCGAATGTATTGATGAACTGGATGGATTTGGTGTCCGGAAGTGTTATACGTACTTGTTATGGTTGAATTCTGTTTTTGCTGCCTTCTCTGAGCCGCTTGCAATAGGCGTTCATGTCTCCTTAAGCCAGCAGGTCCACTTATGCGCGCCTTACGCTCTATGACACTTTGTTTTAAGCGCATCTTTAGTAAATTTGGTTCGGATGCTGTGTGAATTTTATATACAGACATTTATACAATTATGTTGCTGGTAGAATAAAGGTGTGTTTAAAGCGATAACGTAAAACTATATATATTGTTTCCTTAAAACGAAAATAAAACGTCGAGATGTGTAATATATTCCCGTGGCTCAGTAGCTTCATTTAATGGCAAGTTTGATTTGAACTAAATATTGGTTTCGCGGTTTGTGGGCGACCGTGGTGTGGTAGGTAGTGTGTGTGCGACTACAATACAGCAGAATCGGGTAACAAAACCTGGTAAAACTATCAAACATTTTTCAGCGGCTGCTTCAACCTCGTAAATGCTGGCGACTTTACGAGTATGAGACTAATCTCTAAGCCATGTAATACTTCTCTAGAAAAGCATTAGTAAGTAATGTTGACGGTTTAACTGAGTCGACTATATTTATATGTATATCGTCGCTCGCATGCCATATTGATACAGAAGCATTTTTCATCGTTCTGAGCAGTAAAGCTTTCGGAACTTCATCTAAAAATCATATGAATTACGATATATAGGGTTATCCATTTCGTGGTTTCAAAAGTATAGGGCTGGAATTCTACATCTGACAAACTAAGTTGTTAAAACATTTTTTCTTCTTTACAGTTAGAAGTCTGACATTGACGAAAATGGATCGCTTAACTATTACGCAATGTGTACAAATTATTAAAACCTACTACAAAAAATGTCGGCGATTTTTCTAACGAAATTTTCTTCAGCGATGATGCACATTTCCCACTCGGTGGGTATGTTCTCAAGTAATTGAAGAGAGGCCATTACATCCACAAAAAGTCACTGTTTGGTGCGCTCTTTGGTCTGAAGGTGTGATTGCCCCTTACTTCTTCGAAAACGACTGCCACCGTCAAATGTAGTGTTTCACACATAATGTCAACGTTCCAACTTTATAATAAAAAATAAATATCATGAAAAAAAATATTTTATGTGTTTTATTTACGTTTACTTTTAAAAAGCATAATGGATAACCGTTTATATTTTGATGAAGTTGTTGCAGTATTCCATCTAAGTGGCGATGCATAAAGAGAAATGTTGCAAGTGTCGCGGTACCTTCCATTCGGTAGGTTTCATTTATCGAATGTCGTATCAAATTCGAAATGCACGTCGTTCATGTGAGCTAGGGTCAGTACGAACAAAGAAGGAACTCGTAGAAATTAATTCAAATATCGATGGTGATCAACACGACCAGAAAGATTATGTCAACGGATTTTAAAGTGTAATATAAATTCGATTTAGGATAAACATTCACATGATGGACTACAGGAAAAAATCGGAACTATTAAAAAAATTAGGAACTTATATCGATATAAAAAACCAACATTGGCTTTTCACCCTACGTGTATATCGAAGATTTTGAGAACGGAAGCTTATTAACATTAAGTTTTAGTGTACGATCTGGCCCTCATGTGCTGGATCCTACTTTCATTGATAGAAATATAAAAACTGCTTTTCGTAGGTTTTTACGAATGATTTCAGAAAATCGAAATGACAGGAGTTTATGAAATTGGTAACCTGGAGTCGACTTTAAACAGTTGCTATTCATGCGCAGCTCATTTATTGAAGTTTAACGTCTGCTGCTTAATGTACTTTTGAGGGAAATGCGCGACTATCATTCAGCATTCTGTTGTTTCGCATTCTGGTAAGAACTTCTCTAGCCGTCCGAAACCTTTTAAATATTAGGTTCCCGTTTGTTCCTTCATGGAATGTAAAGGAAAATAAGTAAGTGGTGTATCGAAAATGTAATTCTATCGTATTACTGATTTAAAGGACAAGGATGTCCATATGCAAAAGGACGGATTGTACAATTTTCAAGAGAGATATGAAATCTTTAAGAGTGCAATTATAGCACTTTAGATTTTTATCGGCATTTAGTGAGTGGGTGAAAACTTTGACACTGATTGTGTAGAGCTATTTCGAAAAGATTTGGAAAGTCACTTTATTGATTATATGCTTCACGTAGAAATGAAACAAAAAATTCAACGCACTATCGTGCGTTAGTTTATGAACCAAATCAAGGTTGAGGGAGTCTCATTCATAAGGTTTTTTGTCGACGACCTCCTGAGGACTTTGCCGATGGTCTAATAACTATGAATGCCAGAGGTTACTGTCATCTGCCACTCCTGCAGCGGGGAAACGCTAAGGGAAATACGTATTTGACGGAATATCAAGAAAAGAATATTAAAAAAATTAGCGATAACATAATATAGACTTGATTCTATATGAGATAAAAGATGAAGGTAATACTGACCTATTTTTAGACTATCAGAATTAGTAAGTGTTGTACAGATTCGACAGCAGATGTACAAACATTTCTTGGTTGTTATGTGAGATCGAAACTAAATATTTCTCACATAACGTAGAAGAAGAAAAAAACAACGATTTGTTAATTGATATGACATTAATCTCACTTGAAATCTAGTTTACTGTAGATATTTTCATGTTGAACTATAATTCGACACTTACTTTTCATTTGAATTAGGCCTTCTTTAGGGAACCAACAAATAAACTAGTTCATTTACACTTGCCGGCCTATTGTGTTCACGTGCTTACGGTTTTCAATATTAGTTTAAGCATTACGCTTTCGAGCTTGATTGTTAAACAAAAAATTATAGTTGGATTTTTTAAAAGAAGAGAGGTGTTAATAAGCATTTCATTAAAACCATCGAAAAAAACAACGTACGCTGCTACGCTACGATCGATGGGCTCTCAAACATGCAAAGTTAACATTGACGACGACCGACAGATATCATCTGATGACGTTAAATATCGATCAAAATTTCATAAAAACTAAACTAAACAAAAACAAATAAAAAAAAATTAAACAAAATCAAGCCCTTACCAGTTTTCCGCAAAGGAAAATCGGATTCATATTTGAGTAACGATGATGGCGGTGGTTGGGGAATTTTATAGGGATGAGAACTGGTAACGGCACCTGCCGGCAGCGATTCGCCCGATGAACTCTTCACAACACTTCTGCAAAAAAGGAACGGCTTGGAATTAATATCGAATTTTTTCAGATATCTATTTGGTACTAACCTGTTGCGGTAGGGTGATGTAGTTTGCATGCCATTCGGAGATGACGCGGCTTGCTTACGATTCAATATGAAACACTAACGGAAATTGGAGGTAATAAAAAATTTACTTGGATGAATTTAAATTAAATTGCATTCTGTACTTACATTTAATATTTGCTTGACTTCGGGACTAGCATTTGCACTATTCTCTTTGCGCTTGACCACCGCCTCCCTTTCCCGTTCTCTTCGCTCTCGTTGTTGCTGCTCCTCGACTGCGGCGGTGACAATTCTTTGTTCATGCAGTTCCTGGAAAGCGCCATGTGAATGCACCGCAAACTAAATTAATAAAGTACGAAAATTGTTGGATTTTGTTGCAGATATTGTTAAGAGTTTATGGTAAATATTTGAAGCACAAAGTTTAATTGTATATTATGGAGTTTGAATATTATGTATAGGTTAACGATTAACGGCTAAATTATAATTAAACAATCAAAGTGGGTTTATGTTTTTTTTATGGGGAAAATGATTTCTTCCACTTTACATCCCAAATGACTCTCTCCTATTTTGTTGCACTTTCAATATGGACGATCCATAGGAAATCGCCACTAACAAACAATTGCGAAATCAGCTCGGATTCGTTTGGGGGGTGTGGTCCTCTGTGACCGGGGGTGGATTGATAAGTATTGTGGGCGACTAGAAACCAAGGTTCGTATCATCGTAAGAGCATTAAAAGCATTTATAGCTGCTGTTTTCCTACTGTTAAACGACGAACAGTGGTCCAGAAACAAATTCCATCGGCCAAAAGTACATAACTTTTTATTTTGTATTTTGAAAATCGAAGTTGACACCCGATTATGAAGATGTCGAACGAAAGTGATTCACTTTTGCATATTATTATATATTGATATTTCGTTCTCATGCGAGTGAGTGAAAATTGGGCGAGATCAATAATTTGAAATAATAATCGCAAATTTGCCAAGAAAAATAAGTCAAGTTGACGCCACCTATTGCTCAGCTGTAACAACAACAAATATAAATGTAAACAGACAATGCTTAGGGTCTACATTTTTATTAGTAATAATTTTACAATCGCCCTGTACTTTTTGGAGGAGACTGACATTCCAGTATGGGAGGTCTCAAATGTTTTTGAGATGCTGGTACCCAAAGAGATATTTGCGGATTTGCCACATTTGGGCACAGAAGCTTAGTCCCGGACATTTATAGACTTGTCTAGAATTGCATCGGTATCAAGCCTCTATGAGAATACCTGCACATTTTTTTATCAAACAAAAGACAAAACTGAGATGGAAGCTTTTGTAAAGGTACTTTTGTAGGGTAGGTATCGGCAGTTCATAGCTAGTCTTTCAATTTATTCTCGAAAGCTAAAAATACAATGGACGAAATTGTAGAAAAATAATGCACATACTGGAGGTTCCCGAGGGGTGAAAATATTAACCCATGTTAAATTGCAAAGCAATTGGTTAATTCTGTCGAAAGTTATCATGCGAACAGACAGTCGGATAATGAATTGAATTTTGTCAAATCATTCCTAGGGTCTAAAGTGACTCCTTATATGGGTTACAGTTTTAAGTCGTATCAAATCAATGGTGTTTTTGGGCTGTTACAATTGCGGAAGCGACAGAGTTACCTATTGGCCCTCTTACATAGGCAATAATATATCTGATACTCCTTAATGTATACACTTTAATGTAATTTACGGGCTGTAGAATGTTCAGTACGATATATCCTTATTATTCGAATTCAAAATTTTTTGCAATTCGATTCATTAATTTATAGTTTCTGCGTTAGACTTAAAGAAACTGTGTTCTGTGTAAGCCAAGGCAATTAATTAAGAAAAACAAGCTGTAATTAAACGCCTATCAACGTATACCAAAAAAAAAAACAGAGATTGTGTGACATTAAGAAAGAGCGACAGAGTATACATATATATGCGAAAGAAAGGGAGAGAGAATGTACAAACACTTACATGAAATTTGTGTTCCAATTGTAATTTGTGCTGTAATTCCAATTGTTTGGACTTCTCTTGAAATGTATGAAGTAACATTTGTTTTTGTAATTCTTGTTTCTGTTTCAACTGCAAAAAAAAGGAGAGAGAGAAAATAGGGGATCCATTAGCAAATTTTGTTAAAAAAAAAACATCTTGCAAAAATTTTCTTTCAAAAAAAAGTTTGTTATACGATTTAAAATAGTTTTTCTATAAAGTTATAAAAGAAAAATTAGAGGGCTACGGAGATACATAATACCTGACCAGTCTTCTAAAGTGTATACCAAATGGCGTTTTAAAGCTAGGAATCGGAATTATATGCAGTTACAAAACAGAAAGCATAAATAGTCATCGGCCCTTTTGAGGTCCGCTTTCCTAAGAACCCACATTTAATTTAGTTTCATGGATTGTTCATCGACCTCCACACGAGTTAAAATCAATAAACATTCATCAAATTTGTTTGTACATAAAATATATATATAAAAAAAAATGCACTATTTCAAATTTAAACGAAAAATAAAACTACTTCGTTAAAAATGTTCAGCCGGAGTTTTACAAAACCAACCTAAGGCTCGCTATTAGTGGCTGGCGCTTGCGATGTCTCTGCTTTTTAATTTTTCGGGAAACCGGAAGTTTAAAATATTAGAAATGCTGGGTTAGGCGAAATGGACTTCCAGCCAAACCAAATAAATTGGTGAAAAAATGCAAACGATTTATGGGGTCAAAGAACAGAGTAGATTTTAATGCAAGATAGGACCACACAAACGGTCCACTTATCCTCTTTTTTTCTAGGCTTCTTTTTTAAGCGTAAAACTTCCAGATTACTTTAATAATATCCTGGTTTCAATAATTGCAAATTTCAATTTGAACGAAACAAAAACAAAATTTACAATATATTAATGCAGATTCCTTCAACATTTTACCGAACCATAGTTTTTCTTTACTTTTGTAGTGTAAAAAAAAACGAAACCAAATTTTAGGGTAAAACAGTTCATTTGCATCCATCACCCACTTACAGTTGAATTTTGTATATTTATATGTTTCCATGACCTTAAGTCAATTTGTGATTTTAAAATAAAAAAAAAACGTTTCTGTTGTTCTTGTGGCTTTAATGTTTAGAAGATTCTTTTCCGAAAAGTTGTTCAACGTTTTTTTTCTAGACTACACAGAAAAAGAAAGAAAAAACTTCCGAAGAACACAAATGTTTGATTGTTTGGCAGGTTATTTGTTGTATACGTACAAAAAAAAAATGAAATGAAAATTTCACACAATTAAATAATAGAAAGAACAAGAAACAAAAAAAAAACACACAGCCAACATATACACATGGCAAGAAATAAATAAATGTCTGTTTTGTTTTTTGAATAAAAAAAAAATTTCGCTTAGTGGTGGTCATTTAATAGCAAAAAAATCGCTCTAGGTGGTGGTCGAATGGATGGATGGATGAGACGGACGGACGAACAAGTGATGGTGATATATGTATGTTGATTTCAGGTTGTTTTATTTTAGTTCGCTTTCCTACACTCTGGTCACAGATATGTTGTGTTCCTCCGAATCATTTGTAATTCTCTACACAGTGACGGAGTAATTGGGTTAGTCTATAAATCATATTTGTGGAACAGCCGCCATACAGAATACAAAACCCTATTGCATATCGATTTTGATCCTAATAAAAGGGGAGGATATCCGAATGTACTTTTCCCTCGAAATCTGTTTATAAACAACAGGGGAGTTTTTCAGAAATCAGATAAAATCTATTGGAACAAAGATTTGTTCCAATTGGACAATTATGTTTTCCAAATGTTAAATTCACAGTATATCTGATATAAATAAATAAAATCTTGATAGATTTCACTGAAATTTTGCAACGTAAGCAATTTTGAGTATTATGTGAAAATATAAATAAGCCATGTTTATAGACATCTATTCAGAAAATCAAAATTAGCTATTAAAAATAAAATACAAAAATGGAATTTTTCATCGATGTTTGGCATCTTAAATGGTTTTCTACCCTCCATCGTAGTAGCAGCGAAGTGTATACTAAATTTAGCTTTCCGTTTGGAACACTTGCAAGAATTGTCATTAAAAGTGGGGAAACCGTTTTTGGTCTCAGCTGAAAATTTTCAAATTTTGAGTCGTCACCCTTTTGTTGTACAGGTGGCATTTGTATTCTGGAATCATATTACAATTGTAATATTTAATAAATAATAAAATAAAACGAAATGAGGTATTACCTAACTGCCTATAACCTAAGTATAATGTAACTAAAAACAAATCGGCCAAGAGGTAATAAAAACAATATTTTTAAAAATCAAAAAATGTTGGTGGCTTTTGTAGAAACTTTTTAAAGTTATAAGTTGGGTTAATTAAATGTATTTGATTAAATTACAGTTATCTTCAATATTGCACTTAAGTAATACGGCTTAACCTTATATCTTGAGTAAACCTTCGTTCAAGGTTGTTTATACATCGAATAAATATTGAAAATCCCACTGAGTTGGGGTTTGGAGGCGCAACATATTAAAAATGTAAACACAATTGGCCGAATTCTTCGCTACGTAGTTTGCTGAAAATTTACTTTCGACATATTCTAAAAAAGTTCGCATGTATTTTATGCAAGCAACTGATTTGCATCGTCTGCACTAACAGGAATCAGAAGGACAAGTCGAACGAAAATCAATGTAAACGAAAATGAACGCATTTGTGATCTGTGCAAACGCAAATGTGAAAAACAGTCGGAGAAACTTTCGTTTGTTGAGCCTTTTACTCTGCAATAGTCTCCGACAACGACATATGGCATTGATACTGTATGGAGACGATGCGGTATTTTGACGTCATGGCTTTTGGTAACGACATGGAAAATTTGCTTCAAAGTAAATAGAGAACAATTTAAGTAACTTTGCTACTTTTAATTTTTTTTCTACTTTGAAACACTTAAAAATTTTCCATGTCGTTACCAAAAACCATGACGACAAAATATAAATTTGTGAAACGTTTGAAGGAGTTGAAGAAAAATTCTTCGCTTGCCGGAGGATTTTGAAGGGACAATGTTTCAAGTAATTTTAAACTACAACGGGACGACATACCAAAATTGTTAAAATCTGTTCCCTTACCCTTAACACAGCATATATTTGATCACCAACAAGGCTCGGTCTCAGACAGTTTCTGTAAACAACTAACAATGTCAGACCCGAGTTAAACCCATTTCTACGAATCAGCTGGTACAAGTCCTCGTCAAAAATCTCAATGTTGCCGGTAATTAAGTTGTTTTGGAAACGAATGTTGATCTGATTCCGGCTTTCAACTAGGATATGTTCTGGGCTCTCAAACCATTTAATAAAATACAAAAAATAACGTCGTCTAGGAAAAAGCAGACAGATTTTGCCACTCACTTTTAATTTTTTTTAATTGAAGGTATCTGACTCCTGTCTCGGTACTCTTGTTTGTTATATTTGATTTTGTTTATTTACTTTATCACTCGAAGTGAAATCAGAATTAGAAATAAAAAGCATTTCCCCACAAAAACACCAATCAAAATGAATAAACTAGAGATGACAATTTGTTTGGATTGAATTGATGTCGACGACAAGAAGTGACGTTGCCCTTATTTTGTAAAACGTAAACTACGTTCTGTTCGAATCGCAACGTAATTTACGTTTCTGTTCGAAACGCAACGTAATTAACGTTTCTGTTCGAAACGCAACGTAATTTACGTTTCATTGTAACGTTTATTTTTTGATTATGACAGTTTTTGCATTGGAAACCATTTGTTATTGTTGCTGGGATGAAACGCAACTATCGTTTTCAAACGAAATATAAAATGTTAAACCTGACGTTTTGGGAAACGTTTTATACTTTACGTTTTACAAATGAGGGCATTATGTTCAAAATGTAATTTAATGCCGTTGATAGAATTTTGACAAATTTATTTTTATTTTTTTTGAAAATGTATATATTTTGTTTTCTTTCAATTTAATTTACTTTTGTAGGGCAGCTAACTGTTCGTTCATAAACCTTAATTTCAAATTCCGTTCAATTTCCCAAAATAATACAAATTAAATAGAATAGAACACAACAGCTACATAAACAGAGGAAAACAAACGAAATATAATCAAATAAGAAACACACGAGTAGCACGCTTTTTTGTTCTTCAGTGCAAGTGATTATTTTAAATATTCATTTGACTACAGAAGAAACACATGAAATTATTATACAAAATACGGGGCGTATTACGAGACCACCAACCATTGAAAAAAAAAAAAAAAATAAATAAAAAAAACTAAAACTAATCACGAACATTTTCTTCACAGGAGACCCACAAAGTGGCGAAAAACAACAAGAAGAAGCAAAATTAGAATTAAAGTATAAAATCTATAAATTATACAAAACTGATGTGGTGAGTGTGGTTTTTTCGCTGTCAGGTCAGAGTCTGATGTCTCAAAATAGCACCGATTGACACACGCACCAAAAGAACAAACAAGTTGGGGGAAAGAAGGGCATTACATTAAATGGGGGCAACATTTTGACCCGTGCTCCTTATACATGGCTTTGAATTTTTAGAAGAAATTAAAAAAAACCTTAGAACAAAATGGATAACAGTTTGAAAATAGAACGACTATAGTCTGCGGTAAACTAGAAATCCTTGGGCAAGGGCAACACATTTTTTATATTACAACCGCTAAAATTTAAATATGAAAATACTTCTTGATAGAACAGAAATGTAGCTAAAGATGTTGTTCAGAAATATTCAAAAATTCCACTTTAAAAACATTTCTAACCTCTGGCATTTAAAAAGCAAAAAACATCGCAGGTGCGAAAGGTTCCCAGGAATAAACGTAAGACCTTTGTATTCTTTTTGACATCTACATTAATTAAAAATATCCACAGCTTTTAACTGGAGAGTATTTGTAATAAAGGACATTCGTCTATAAAACACTGACTTTCCGGAGGCCTGCAAAAGAAACGCTACCCGACAAAAGAATTTAAGAAAAAAAACTTGACAATTTATTTAAAATTAAAAAACCAATTAACAAATAAATAGAAAATGGAATAAACCCGTTGTTTATAGATTTATTATTTTAATTATTGATTTTTTATCTCTTTTTGCCTGAGAACATCATATGCTCTTAATTTTCACTTCTAAAGCTAGTTTGCCAATTCCATAATTTTGTTGGTGATTTTTATTCTCTGCCACATAATATTCCGTTTGCAACATTTCCCAGCGCCGTACATCGGTTGGTTCCTCTAGTGGTTTCCAGTTAAATCATATATTATTTTTACAGTGGCAGTTCTTTCGCCCTCGACATTTTTACAAGAAGTCACTATGATATCAAATGAAAATTTGTACGAATGAAACTCAGTTTCACTTCGAATTACTTCCCATTATCTTTCGTCTGACCGTTCGCCAGTCTTTACATGTCGTAACATAAGCCCTATGCATTACAATGTTGACAAATCAACAATTTAAATAACAATGCCAAACGCTTTTACGGGAAGCTAAAGAGCCAAAAAGCCATTTGAATTACAACTATGTGCCAGATGAAAACAGCTGGCAGCAAAATTGTAACAAAGAAACAAAATTTTGAGCACTCCACTCCAAGTGAGATTTATTTTCTAATACAAATAAAAATTATGGATGTATGACCAAGTGATCCGGAGATTTGTTGAATGTGTTACAGAATAAATGGGATCGGTGATAGTAAAACACGGAAATACTCCCGGACATTAAGCCGCTTTGTGGATACAGGGAGCCTCCAACGAACAGTTGAACAGGAAAGTCATTTGTTGAAAGGAAGTTTTGCTCGAAATAAGGTACACACCGCGTTTGCTGTTCGACCACCTGATTTCTGCAAAAGTTCGTTAGACTGGCATACTAGAAGACATCACTTACGGTCCTTGTCGTCGTACTGTGCGTACTGTCGATAATGGAGCTGCCGTATCCCAGAGTGTGCTATTCATTCCTGGAACATCGACTCTCCATCTATTGATATTATGCGAACAATGGATCAGGCCCTTACAGCGAATATCGGCAAGCCATTCTTTCGATAGAGCCAGACAATGTCACCAAGGTCTTGGAAAATTGGGTTGACAAGATCCGCTACTGCAAAGCATGACAATCCAGCAACATAAATGACCCATCCTGGTAATACAGGGTTTTCCAATAAGAGGTGTTATTTTGGTATTCCAAGAAGAATGGAATTTTTTTAGATAAATGATCGGATGTTTATTTCATAATAAAGTGGAAGGTATGCCGTTAATAGTGAAGAACAACATTAGCCAAATGGCCACCACGACCACGCTTACAGGACCATGTATTTTTTATGAAATTTTCCATAACCAAATCGCAAAGTGGCAGCCCTATGTCCTCGATAGCCTTACGAATTTTATCTTTGAGATCTTGAATCGAGGCCGGGCTTTGACGTGGCCCCAAAGGAAGAAGTCGCAAGGTGTTTGATCACATGATCTTGGTGGCCAATTGTGATTATCTCTTCGAGAGATAACACGGTCCGGAAACTTTTCCCGTAAAAGAGCAATGGTTTCGTTGCTTGTGTGGCACGTAGCGCCATCTTGTTGAAAGTAAACGTTTTCCAGATCAATATCATCCAACTCCGACCATAAAAAATCAATAATCATCTGTCGATAGCGCATTCCATTCACCGTAACTGTTGATCCAACTTCATTTTCGAAAAAGTAAGGTCCAATGACCCCGCCGGACCAGAAATCGCACCAAACAACAATAACTCTTGGGTTTTCCGAGCCCCAGATGGGACAATTTTGCTTGTTGACGTAGCCACCAAGATGGAAATGGGCCTTATCAGTCAAGATGATTTTTCGATGGAATTCCGGATAATTTTCATGCATTTCAAGGACCAATCAGCAAAGACACGACGTTGTTGATGATCGGCCGGCCTGAGTTCTTGTGTTAACTGAACTTTATAAGCCTTAAGACACAAGTCTTTATGCAAAATACGGGTTAATAACGTTTGTGGAATGTCCAATTCCAAAGAACGACGAGGAATGGACAAGCCTGGGTTTTCTTCAACAGCAGCAATATTCTCAGTTGTTATCGAGCAACGTGCATGGGTTTTATTCTTCGCATCACCAACTCCGTTAAGGTGCTTTACCACAACCCAAAAATGCTTAAGTTTTGCAAACTGTGGCTGCAAGATTTTCACCATTTTTGTAGTGAATTTTAATAATTTCAATGCATTGTTGAAGCGTGTATCGTTCCGTTTTCGGTAATGGCGTAGTTTCTACTTGTCAAATGTCAAAGAAAACCGGGCGATTCAAAGTAACACCTCTTGTTGGAGAACTCTGTTTTTGCTGTTTCAAATAAACCCATAATACACCAAAAAAAAGGACATTTCGTTAATTTTTTAAAAAAATTTAAAACATACAATTGTTTTATGAAGTAAGTAAAATAATGATTTTCCTTACAAGTTAAACCGGAAATGATTTGGGTGGCCTTTGTGAATTTTATGATGGACATTTTCAGAACTGACATTTGATTTGCCACTCGTCCAAACCGTCTTTTCTCCGAGTGTAGTGCGCTGTAATCATTGATTTTCTCGATGATTATCATGGTGGCGTTGACGACGAATGGCCATGATGATGACGATGGATGGGCAACGATGATAATGATGATGACGATGGTTGTGTGCGTATCTATTTTTAAACGATTTAATGTTATTTGCGTTTTGCTAAAGTTTATTTTCTTCTTCGCATGATGTGTGCGTTGCGTTTCCTTTGAATGTTGGGTGTGTGTGTGTGTTTTTTTTTAATGTCTTCTTACATTTATTTATTTGTGGGTATATTTATAAAATCATTGTTGTTGTGCGAAGGCTATTTTTAATACCAACATTAAAAAAAATAAATACACAGAAAAAGAAGAAAAGAATGTGTACTCAAATACACATATGCTGCGTGCAGTTCAATTGTAATGTTGTATGTGTTTGAATTGGTTTTTCTGTAGTTTTGAATCGTAGGGTATAGTAGGGACGGATATTTGGAAGGACATTCAGAAGAGTAAACCTGTTCCACATTGAAATGTTATGGACAATGTGCCGCAAAATCTAGAGACAAATTATATCATAGGTAAATTAAATAAAACTAAATCCTTTCAGGCATAAAATATTTGTATTTTCATATAACAAAAAAAAATTTAAGAATTTTATCTAGACACTTATCGCCGTATTCATAAAAAATTAAAAAACCTCTGTTAAGAAAAATGTATGAAAATACAAAAACAATTTTCACACATTTTTCTTAAAAAATTAAAAAACCTTTGTTAAGAAAAATGTATGAAAATACAAAAAAAAAATTTCACACATTTTTTTTAACAAAGGTTTATTAATTTTTTATGAATACGGGGGTAAAATTTGTATGGAAGTTGTTTTCTTAGATGTTGTCAAACAAATGTTTAAACAATAATGTTGAGACGAACACACCTATTGCTATTTTCGGTAGGTCTTGTTGACATACAAAGTTATTCTACTTCTTACGACCATTCATGGTTTTGCGTTGATTGTTATCAATCAACGAAAATAAAAATAAAGAAACTGCTTTACCACACCTTACACCTTGAAATGTTTTGCATTATTAATGCGACATATAAAAATAATGATTGCTTTTCCAAATTCAACAACAACCACGACGAATAAATAAAAAACTACAGAAAATTAAACTACGCAAAGAAACAAATCAACGCAGACGTTTGGATATTTGATTTGTAAAAAAAAAATAAAGTTTTTGAAGGATAAAGAAAGATAAAATCTTCAAAAGTCAAAAGGACACTTTTTTGGATAATGGGTATGAAAATCATTACAGATTTTATAAAAATGTATAGAGAAATGTTCATTAGATCGTTAACACAAATTCCTTTAACTAATTTAATTAATTGTCCCCTAATTTAAATTTTGTACGACCAATTCAAAATAAACTACATAAACTAAAATTTCATTTCTTCTATTTTATACTGCCGAATTATTTTGCCATTTGACATTCAAGTGAATGGAATGAATTATGGATGAAAAATAAATGAATGCTGGTTTTGTGTCGAATAAAATCATCTTCAGCGACGAGTCTAATTTCGATTTTGATGTATTCATTATTATGAAAATTGTCAGAAAATCCACCAGTTATTGTTGAGACACAATAGTATTAACTGCCTGTTTCAAGAATGGGCTTTTCGATCTACTTTTCCTTTTGAAACGTCAAGTCGAACGAAAACGTAATCGTTTCAATACAAATTCTGACTTCTGTATATCGAAAACGACAATTCGACAATTGAAGTGTATTTTGGTCTTGTATTAGTGCCCAGTGGTTATATCTATATTTCCAATGCAATATGTATTGCAGCCAAGAAGATACTACCCCGAATATAATGAAGATGGGTTTGAGAAGCTACATAGGCAAATGATGATAATAAAGTAACAATAGTTCCAGGGGAAATATATAGAGCAGTGGCCAAAATAATAGCACCAACTAAAAACAATTTGTTCAGGATGTCATATATAGATAATAGGGTGGAGTGAAATTCAAAAAAAAAAAGTTAACCACGGAAAGAGATGTAGTCTGGGGTCCTAATGAGGGGAAAAATAAAGAAAAAAATTTTTTAGGGGTTGCGCCACTCCCTCGAAATTTGGAAATTATCGCTATTTTGGCATTGATTTTAGAAAAATCCTAAAAAGTGTTATGTCAATAAATGTTTGCAATAGCGTAAACAATGAAATAAGGGCATGAAAAAATTTAAAAAAAATTTTCTCATTGTTCAAAAATTTCAAAAAGTAAAATAAGTCAAATCGTCCCTTCTTCAGAAAATTGACTGAACAATGAAATCGCCACCAAAGCTACAAATATTAGTCGATTATCCTCATATTTGCCTCAAATACTTTTGTTTGGGCACTGAACAAGCTCAAACGTTTAAATTTCGAATAAGTTAAGTCGTTAATTTTTAGGATTTTTCTAAAATCAACGCCAAAATAGCGATAATTTCCAAATTTCGAGGGAGTGGCGCGACCCCTAAAATGTTTTTAATTTTTTTTTCTTTAGTTTTCCCCTCATTAGGACCCCAGACTACATCTCTTTCCGAGGTTAACTTAAAAAAAAAGCATGTTTTCACTCCACCCTAATAGATAACCATTAGTTTGATACTTATGCAAACTCATGACTTGCTATTTAAAGTAAATCAAAAATTGATTAATTTTTGTCAATAATTTAAATAATATTAAAAATGTTGTTAAAGAACTCAAAAAAAATTCAGTTTACTTAGTAGATCATAAAATAAATTAGGCAAAACGTTACAAAATCATTGTAAAGGGTGTTATTTTCAATCACCCGGTATTTCGGTAGCTGTCACTTTTGAAGCTTTTATTCTGTGACATTTGACAAGTAGAAACTACGCCATTACCGAAAATGAAACGATACACGCTTCAACAACGCATTGAAATTATTAAAATTCACCACAAAAATGGTGAAAATCTTGCGGTCACAGTTTGCAAAAATAAAACAGTTTTGGGTCGTCGTGAAGCACCTTGACCGAGTTGGTGATGCGAAGAATAAAACCCGTGCACGTTGCTCGATAACAAACTAAGAATATTGCTGCTGTAGCCCAAAGTGTTGAAGAAAACCCAGGTTTGTCCATTCCTCGTCGTTCTTTGGAATCCGGCAATAAACCGTATTTTGCATAAAGACTTGAGTCTTAAGGCTTATAAAGTTCAGTTAACACAAGAACTCAAGCCGGCCGATCATCAACAACGTCGTGTCTTTGCTGATTGGGTCCTTGAAATGCATGAAAATGATCCGGAATTTCATCGAAAAATCATCCACCTCGGTGTCTAAGTCAACAAGTAAAATTGTCGCATCTGGGGCTCGGAAAAACCAAGAGAAGTATTCAAGTGTTTAGGCTTTTTGAAGCGGTGCAAGAAATACCAACAGGGGAGAGCGGTGGTGAAGATAGGGCGTAGTAGGGTATACCACTCTATTTTCTCCCTTCGACATCTGGAGATATTTTAATGAGATCTGCTCTAGGGATATCCGTCGTCTGGACCCTGATGTTAGGACAATTAGTCGGAATACGCGTCTCTCTAGGGACTCTCATCCGTTCATTGTTAAATGACCGATTGGCCGGACGACGCACTGTAGAGAAAATTCGTTCTCCAGCTAAACGGTACGTATGTGGAATACTCTATCAGCAAGTGTTTTCCTGTCATTTGTGACATTCTCAAATTCAAGCCAGACGTCAACAAACACTACCCCGTTTTAGTTGAAGTTGAGGCTGCAGTGTTCTATCTGGAAAACAATTTTGAGCACTCTAAGGCTCGTGGCTTATAGACAGAATTAGGTGAGATTTTTGTTCAATGGTCGTGTACTTTGTAAGTGTTTCAAGTTTTAAACGGCTTCAGTCTCTGTCAATTGTCCACAAGGTTAGTGGAGGGCATTTGCTGCGAAAATGATTTTGCTCAAATCGCACGCGCGCTTCCTTTAATTCTAATGCATCCCAGCAAACATTCTCATTACCAATAATAATACGTCGCTACAAATAACTTCTACACAGGGATTTCTTTGAAGGTAAGCGTTGTCACTGGAGCTAAGTCAGAATGCGAAGAAATAGAAATAATAAATGATCTCGAGCTCGACTAACAGAAACAAAACTACATCAAGAAAATATTTATCAACCATACCGAAACAAAATTTAGAAAATAGATAAAGTTTAACAGAAAAGCCTTTTTGGGGAAATAACTTCTGAGATTTGGGGATTCCCTGACAAGAGCGGCATATGTCTCTAAATTTGCAAAAAGAGCAAGAGGCAGAGTGTGTGTAAGTTTCAGAAAAAGCAACCGTTAATAAATTCTTATGTCATTATAAGTAAGTCATTATTTTTTTGCTGAAAATTCATGCTGAGGGTAATATCACGTCATTAGCCGGTACGGCAAATAACGATTTATTGTTTTTTATATAATTGCGTGGTTATAATCTAACTGTAATGCCCACTGGACCTAATACAATTTTACATTACGGACGTATTTGCATTCCGACAGCGTCATCGGTCTATATCCAGACCATATGTAATTTATAATAATGAGATCTAAATATAAAGTACACAATCTGTGTGCTTTTTGTTTTCTTGTTCATCTCAATAGTGGAATTTCTAAAATTATTCTCTCTATTATCGGCAGGTCTTGGTGTTCCGTTATGATGCTGATGATGTACGTCGTACATATCAGCACGATGCTACTCTCAGCAGGTCCTCTATACCCGACGACTGCCCACATCCACTTGATCCGTTCACTGTTCTATTCAGAAATTGCTTTAACAAACACACACATACACACACGCTCACACTATATTCTAGTCTCAAGCGATACCAGCAATATTGTATTTTATATTCGTACCCCAACAAACCATATTTTTGCGCACTATTAATATTGAAATTTTTTATAACAAAAAAAAAAAAAAAAAAAAAAACATAAAGAACAAAATTTTAAATTGTTTATTTTTGTTGTTGTTGTGCGCGTTGCTTCGCTATGCTCTCGCCATGCTGTTGTTGAGTTTAAAAATAAATGTTCACTAGAATAAATACAAAAAAAAAATGTCTGCTCTGAGAGAGAGAGAGAGGGCGAGCGCGCGGAGAAAACGAAAACATTTCATATATTTTTTTTTATTATTATTTTTATTATTGAGTTGAGCTGCGCCAATGTATTGTGTGTTACTAAAATACATTTTTATAAATAACACATCCATCCGCATACAATGAAGAAGAACCAATAATAATATCGATATGTTGTTCTTGTTGTTTTATTTAATATCGACAGACACACACCTCTGGCATTTGCTGAGCTTACAATGTCATTTTAAAGGTGTATCCTTCAGATTTTTGTATTCACTTTTCAAATTTATAACAGTTGATTTACAAACTTAACGGAAGATTCAGTAGTAACTAAACAAAAGTCGTCTCTTTGGGCATTATGAAAAATGCAAAGTAGTGCAAAAAACATATTTTCGAAAAGTCAACAAATAGGCAGGAACCAAAACAATACTAAATATGTTTTTTTTATGGATTTTTTCAGTTTTATTTTCAGAATCGACTTCCACCACAAATGAATACAATTAATTGTTCGAGACACATTCTAACAGACTCATCCTATGCAGGAATTTGTGGCTGATCAAAGAAAAAAATATGTTTTGTTGAAAAGGATTTTGCAAAAAATTAAAGCACAAAAAACCAATTTAGAATAATGTCTCCAATTCGCATATGCAATTCACAAAACAATTTTGCATTGGTCAAGTTTTTGTGTTCGTTTTTGCAAACAAAATCTCCAGGGTCACTGTGCAGTGATGTGAATTTGAACTCGCTTCAGAAACAGAGAGTAACACCCCATCTCTTTATACCGCCAAATATTACTAGACCATGAATAAACCCATTTGACAATTAACCACATTTTGGAGAAAATTAAAAATAATCAACAGTAAAACCGGAATGCAACATTACTCATCGTTCATACAAATAGGAAATGAAAGGCCGCGTAGGTTTATTTCTTGTTATCTTCAATCTATTACTGACACCGCAAACACAAAAATAAAGAGAGAAAACGCTCATTCTATTCTCGTCCAAATACACTTGCGGTCAACTTGTTTTGTTTTCCTATTTTTATCATTATTTTATTATTTGTGCTGTCGTTTAATAGAACAAATTATGAACAGCAGTTGGAGTATCTTGTGCTTTTGTGTATGTTTTTAGTGGTTCAACAATAAAATCATGGAATATTTAGCATAATCATTTAAATATATCGAATTCGTAATGGTATCTACGAGAACTGGCCGGAACTCATATAAACAATTGATCGCAGAAAACCCAGAACAAATGTTTTTCTTCAGGATGCATCGAAAGCAGTTTAAAATAAATAGACTGCAAAGTCTGCAGAGGGTTTGGCGTTTAAGGCTATAGTTTGGTTAAAGGTCATCCACATATTTTAGTTAATCAAGATTAAAAGCCAGAGCGTAAATCATTGACAACACGTGCCATCGAACGGGCGAATTCTTAAATGAAATTCAGAAAATACAAAAAAAAAAAACACACACACACACACAACACACAATTCTTATCTGTTGCAGCCGAACGCAATTAACTGGAGCTCGATCAAAGGGGATTCTTTGAGCCGGAGCTGAAACGATTAATGTTGCAAATAAAGATTGATATTTTAACAGCATATATATATATATTTAATGTTACCAAGACTGAAGTAACATTAAAATAGGATGAGCCATTTAGAAAGGCTAGATTTAATTACAAAATTTATTAACTGCGCAATCATATTCAATAATTCATTCTGCATTAAATTATAATTCCTAAATTAGGTTGGATAATGGACAAGAGCATGATGTGATGAAATCTAACCGAGATACGCAAGTTTTCTATTTAATTAATATTTTGCTCTGCGTGGTCTCAGCCAACGCAGACTCTACCCGGCCAACGGACAATAACAGCGACGAAGAGGTCCAAGAAATATCTGTTCCGAAGAATTGGGTTGAATTTTTTTGCTGGTTTTCTATTTTTGTTTATTCTTTATGGGTTTCTATTTATAGAGGTTGGTTTTCCTGTACTAAATAAAAAGTGGGAAAAACTAACAACACCAACCAGCAACAAAAACACAAAAAAGATCTGCACTATAAACAAAAACAAACTGCGCGAAAACAACAATAAAACAAGGCAGTACCAGTGGCAACAATATGGGGACATCATCTGTCGTTGATAAGAGAAACACAGGGAGAGAGTCAGAGAGAGATGGCAGCAGTACAAATAACCGAAAACCGAAGAGTGTTCTCAGTTGACGACGCTGCTGTTTGTGCAATGAGCGCATTTGTGGTGGGTGAAGGGTGTTACATCTTTTGAACGAAGAAGACCTCCTTCGGCCACCCAAAAAAAAACGGGGCAACAAGTGCAACGGTAAGTAGTAAAGGCAGCAGTGCCGCTAACGATGACAGCGACACCGACGCCATCGCCACCGTGTACTTCTGTGTAGGTGGCAGATATAAATACAACGCAGCCGTCTATTTATAAATCGGCAGCATCAGTTCTAACATCAACATCTGATTGAACATCAAGAGCAAATCGGAAATTGTCACAAACTAATTATAAGTGAATGGGATCATTCCCTAGTAGGGCATATAGAGATTAAACGATTCGGGGCAACAAGGTATTAACGTGATTCGACGATGCTTGTTTCGGTTTTGAGTTTTTGTAGTGTAGGAGTATAGAAAGCAAGAACCAAAACTCAAAACTAAAATTATAGCGAAGCTTTTAAAAAAATTCGATGACTGAATTTGCCTATAGTGCAATTGTTGTCGATTTCCAAATTCATAATCGTTTTAAAAAAATCCAAAGGAACAAAAATTAATTGTTCTTTGTTGTTTAAAGAAACGTAATGTTTTAGAAAAAAAAATTATTTTCCCCCATAAAAATAACAATTGTTAAGAAAAATGTGTGAAATTTTTTTTTGTATTTTCATACGTTTTTTATGTTTTAATGACTACGGGGGTAAGACTTTCAGAATAAGTCTTCGGGGAACCCTGTTCTATTGTAGGTCATATAGAAAATATGTTGAAGGAAGAGACACGGGAAGTACATGATCATCAATCTAATACTGCAGACAGCAGCAAGATTGTCTCGCTCTCATGATTCCAACAAGTCATCGGTGCATGATTGTATTATCTTCGAAATGTATGACAATTATTGTTATACAATAACTTCCAGTTCGTAGCCAAAAAAAACGGGGTAAATAAATCTCATTACCATTCACATTACCTGGTATTGACATTTCATTGACCTCAGCATGAATCCCAAGAAAATAAGTAAGTAGTTATTAGTAAATACTTTTTTTCGACTTCTTCATTTGTCGCCCTCTCTCTTCAATCATTCTTTTCTATTTACATATATATTTGTACTAACTCTCGCTTTCTCTTACAGACCATATCGGTGTGGTCTAACTTGCACTGGGGCACCTTTCCCTTTTTTAAATTTTGCATACTCATGTACATGAAAAAGCTTGATTGGGATTGGTTCGATGGGTTTGCGCACTGATTTGGTTTGGCCGCACTTGTTCGGTCAATAATAAACAAGAAGTGTCTGTATGTTTAATATTCGGCCGGTCGGTCGGTTTTTGATTTGACACAGGTGCTATTTATAGAGCAATTGAGGACCGTATCGGTAAGGCGGTCGGAGGGAAAACCAAAATACATAAAAATTGCATTAAATTGTTTTATTTTTATACGTGTTGCATATAAACACACCACAACAAACCTTCTCAATTCATGTCCGTCTGTGGAAAATTGTTTGCGTTTTAATTAGATTTTCAAAAAAAAAAAAAAAAAAAAAAAAAAAAAAAAAAAAAAAAAAAAAAAAAAAAAAAAAAAAAAAAAAAAAAAAAAAACTAACGTGTTTGGTTTTTCGATGTGCTCTCAATAATTTTGGGTTATATATAACATCTATTTTTAAAATTTCGTACATTCTTTCTTTTTAGCCTTCCTTTCGTTCTTTTGTTTTGCAATAAAAACGAATACTAACAACAACAACATCATCATCATCCGCAACAGCGGCATGAACCTACTCGAAGAGAATTAAAAACTTGTGGTCTGCGGTGCAAAAGTAGCGAGACGCAACAATGTCGAGGTGCATTAAATATTGACAGCCATACAAAAGTAAAATCTGAGCACATTTTTGCCAAATTACAGACGTACATAGAATATCAGGATGCTCCGATCGATTGTTAAGTTTGCAGTTTTTCAATGGGAACAGCAAACAAGAGCTAGGATATATCAATATTTCGACTCTCTTGCCAGAGAGAAAATAAAATGAGGCTGCGAAGAACAGAATGATGTAATAGACAAGAGTTTGGGGATATCACGTTTCTGAAGAAAAGATAATTGATATTTTCTATCTTTGAAGAGATTGAAGATCCATATAATGTTTTCTCAATATAATTATCATTATTTCTCACGAGATTAATATGATATTTCATCAGAAAAATATGTTCTCACTCATGAGTTTATATGTTTAACACTGAAAAGAGAAGATACGTCGACTCTTTGAAAATTAACTTCCATTCATGAGTTTGATCATGAACTGATGTTTAGAATGAATTCTTTCGTTAACAGTCGTCAAAACTGTATGCGTAATTAAGTGGAAAAATGGAAACGTGAAAAAAAAATAACAAATTACTGCTAAAAAAAACAACTGAAACGCTCAGAAAAAAAATACTAAAAGTAACATTTATTTTCCAATTGTTATAATCGGTCAACATCGACAGAAGAAATCAAATAATTCCGGTTTGAAGATGGCTCCAGCAAAAACAGGTTGTCACAATCGAATGTCAACTTCTTATTCCAAAATTCAATAGAATCGAACGTATTAGTTCATTATCTTAACCGCAAAGTGAGGACAACAAATTGTTTTAACAGAATATACTGGCTGTCATAAGCGAATTTCAATCGCTTGTACCAAAATCAGGTAGTAAGGAACTTATAAGTTGGCTATGACAACGTGAGATAAAATTCAATTACAACAAAGAAACTAATTCTGTGACAAAAAAAAAGTTACACATATATGCTGGAAATTAACTAATATCGATCTCTCAATGCTTTCGGCTATAACTTTTATTTGTGGACCTTCCTTGCCATTGTTTCACGAGGACTGTCAAAATTGTGGAGTAATATTCTAGATACGCTAGATATTCTAGATATGAGTTTTAAAGACATTATTTGCTAAACCCCATTGGCCCGGAAGACTCTAACCAGACGGTCGCCGTGGTAATGACTAGTTCGCTAATAGAACCATTCGCGTTTGCTAACAACAGCAAAGCGTATATTTTCACATCTGCAGCTCGACCAACAGAGACAGCATCACCTTTTCATCCCGATGAAAACATGTTGTTAGCAATAACACGTTTTTTTTTTTGGTATTTTCAAATTTAAAAATAGATGTCACTGTATAAATGCGAATGCAAAATTTCAATGGCAAAGATAAAAACGATTTGCCACGCCTTTAATTTGTTCAAAATGTAAAAATAACAACTTTGACATAGATATTGTTTTGTGTAATTTTTGGCAAAGCGCCCGCCCGTTCGCCTGTCGAATCCCAAAAACGGAATAGATTGAGTTATCCCACAAATGCACGGTGGTCGGAAATAGAAACAATGTGGGACAACAATTCTTCTAAGAACATTTTGAGAATCGTTTTATTGCATCCGCCAACCACTCGCTTCTGTATGGATTTAAAGTCACTGTTCAGAAACACCTGCACCGCCAAAAAAAATAGTAATAATCTAAAATGTCCCCACCCAACCTGACGCATTAGAAGAACCCGTACTAGGATGGTGGGAGAAACAAATGAGGGGTACTCTTGGTGGGACTTGTGATAGCAAGAGATTTTTAAACCGTTTTTTGTAGAAGACAAAGAAAGAACCGTCCGTCGAAACAAAAGAATTGTCGAACCAAAACAAGCAAATACTTAAATTATATAGCGACGATCATAAAACTCAGTTTGTTTTTATAGCCTTCAGTCGTTCACACTTACTCATACACAGCTGAGTAGACTCAGAGATAGACATACAGATGCCAGGTTTATATTTTCAATTTTATTTAGATACTCACCTCTAATATTTGCTGATCCAAATCGGATGCCTGTACACGACTGAAATCCAATGTACCCGGTGTTATGTGCAATCTTTCGTTATTACCAGAGTCGCGGGAAAGATCTGAAAGATGAACGAAAATGGGACATTAGCACACAAATGCACAAGTATCGTAAAATTAACAATATGCTTTTTATATTATGAAAAACATTTTAATGAATGAACAAACAACGGAAAAGCCAATAACACGAAATATGCCAAAAAAAAAAAAAAGCGCAGATATGAAATAAGACCAAAAAGAAAGTGTGGAAAAATATTTCTATTAAAGTTATAAACAAAAGAACTAATAGGAACCAACTAGGAAACCATAAACAAAACAGAAAATAGCTGCAATGGCTGATGTATAAACATTAAAAGGTTTAAAAATAATCGAATGTTTTCCTTTTATTTCTGTTTGTTTATTTGCAAATGTATTGTAAACAATTTTTAATTCAAAAGAATGAATGAATTCGTTATTACACAGTAGTATGATGAGGCCATCTTGGCGGAATAATTTGGACTTGCCTGCAATTCCCATATTGCATCTTCCAATTATGACTATATTAATATAAAATACGAGAAGAACACTAAAATGCTGTGGGAGGATAGTCATGAGACCGTGAGACCTTTACACTAGGGTGGAGTGAAAACATGCTTTTTTTTTAATTTGAAAAAGTTAACCTCGGAAAGAGATGTAGTCTGGGGTCCTAATGAGGGGAAAAATAAAGAAAAAAATTTTAAAAAATTTTTAAGGGTCGCGCCACTCCCTCGAAATTTGGAAATTATCGCTATTTTGGCGTTGATTTTAGAAAAATCTTAAAAATTGACGACTTAACTTATTCGAAATTTAAAAGTTTGAGCTTGTTCAGTGCCCAAACAAAAGTATTTGAGGCAAATATGAGGATAATCGACTAATATTTGTAGCTTTGGTGGCGATTTTATTGTTCAGTCAATTTTCTGAAGAAGGGACGATTTCACTTATTTTACTTTTTGAAATTTTTGAACAATGAGAAAATTTTTTTTAAATTTTTTCATGCCCTTATTTCATTGTTTACGCTATTGCAAACATTTATTGACATACAACTTTTTAGGATTTTTCTAAAATCAACGCCAAAATAGCGATAATTTCCAAATTTCGAGGGAGTGGCGCGACCCCTAAAATTTTTTTAAATTTTTTTTCTTTATTTTTCCCCTCATTAGGACCCCAGACTACATCTCTTTCCGAGGTTAACTTTTTTTTTTTGAATTTCACTCCACCCTACTTTACACATTTAAATGCAGACGTTAGAGTAATATAAAGGGTTATCAATTTTGCCTTTTAAAAGTAAACGTAAATAAAACACATATAAAATATTTTTTTTTCATGATATTTTCTTTTTTATTATAAAGTTTGAACTTGGACATTATGTGTGAAATACTACATCACGCGAAGACAGTGATGCCAGAAGTAGGGAAAAATCCCTACATGTAGGGATTTTTCCAAAAAAAATTGGATGTGGGGGAAAACGGACAGATTTTTTATATTCCCGTGAAACGTAGGGATTTTTTATAATTTGCTAGAAAACCATGCAAAAAGAGTTATTTTCAAAGAAAACGATACTCATTTTAATGGAAAATTACGTATACAATTTATTATTTATATATAAACGATCACAGGGACAACTAAATGAGGCGACTAATGATTTTCTTAAATTGTATTGGCGTTAGTCGTTTAAAGTTTCATCGCCGTCATCAAAAGTGACCGGCTTTAATTTTATTTGTAAACATGTAAACAATTGTTCCATTGTTTGACAGGTGTTTTGAAGAGTCAATGCAAAATTTCCGTAACATTCGCAATTTCTGCAAATATTTAATAAGTATTTTAATAGAACAAGTCAATTTGTATTATTCGGTCGTATTTGCAAAGTAATTCAATGGACTGTACAAGTTTTAAATGTACACCTTCTCAATATAAAAGACTGAACTCTAAAGATTTGTACAAATAACTTAAGTTTTTTTTTGTTAATTCTTTTAAATAACGTGAACGTGAACTATTTTATGTTATTTTTTGTTTAATTGCTTACACTTCAATAATAAAACTTAAAATAAACAATAAGTTAACAAAATATAATTAATAGAATTTATTAAATTTTGAACTAATTGGAGTGTAGGGAAAAATGTAGGGGAAAAAATAGCTGCCGTAGGGAAAAAAAGGGATTTTTGAAATAAACGTAGGGAATTTCCAAAAAATCCTCTGGCATCACTGCGCGAAGTGTTGCAAGCATTTAATTCGTTTGTGGTAATTTTCGACCACTTTTTGGCACATATTGAGCGAATGTTGGTTCTTCAGTGCTCAAGAGTTAAAGGTTTATCTGCATAAACACGGTCTTTCACAAAAAAAAAGTCAAATGGTGTCAAATCGCTGATCTTGGTGGCCAGTCGATGTCGTCTTGTTGAAACTACTACCGTCTTGTTGAAACTACATATTCTCCAAGTCGCATTCTTCAATAGCAGGCAAAAAAAGTCGGTTATCATAGGACCATAACGCTCCGAATTGACGGTGGCAGTCGTTCCCTCGTCGTTTTCGAAGAAGTAAGGTCCAATCACACCATCGGACCAAAGAGCGCACCAAACAGTGACTTTTTGTGGATGTCTCTTCAATTACTTGAGGATTCTCAGAACCCCAAATACGACCATTTTGTTTATTAACATACCCAGCGAGTGATAAATGTGCTTCATAACCATAAACCATAATCTCCCCTTACAGCACGATCTGTGACTGTGCCAGAATCACAATTTTTCTTTAATAATTTTTACGCGTTGTTTGATAGTTAAGCGATCCATTTTCGTCAATGTCAGACTTCCAATTGAAAAGAAAAAAAATTGGTTTAATAACTTAGTTTGACAGATGTCGAATTCCAGCCCTATACTTTTGAAATTACGAAATGGATAACCCTATATTTTAACACGATGCATTTTACAACTTGTGAGTTCAGAGGTGCAGGTTGGAAAGGACTTTATGCGACTTAATGAAAACGCTTCTGTTGTAAATAGTTATTTGAGACATAATGTATTAAATATTTATTACTTAAATAACTACTTTTATTTTCGTATTATATTTACATACATATCGCTCATTTACTTTAATAGTGTCACAATTTTTTGTTCAAGAAAAAGCTGTAAATCTCTTCTATTAGATGACTTTTGTTCTGCGTGCAGTTTGTTCGGGTAACCTATAATTTGTTCCTATATTTACTCATTAAGACGCAATTGAAAACTTTAACAAAAAAACAAAATCGAACATATCCTGGAACATGAGAATCCATTCGAAACTGTAACTAAACGCTGGCGAAAGTGAATACTTCACCAATGATCTTTGAGTAAATTCGAAGATCAACATTTCCCTACCAGATATGTAGAAGAAAATACGAGTACACGTCTGCGGTAGTTGGACAAATAAATGTCTGTGGTTAGGACAATCCTGTATTTAATCAAAAGGATTTGAATAGTTTGAAAGAAAAGATGTGTGTTTGAACTGTCATAACCCCACAAACATGTATGTCGAACCGTTCTTTATCAACCTGCTCCTCTTCTTACATCTATAGAAGTTAAATTCGAAAAAAAAAATACAAACACTCGTCATTTTTTTAAATAATTGCGTGACTGACACTTTTTTCACATCCAATTTAAAGCCGCCTTGCAAACACACACGTACACGAAGGTCGAAAGAAGAGAAGATTTTTTTGGTTTCTATTAGAAAGTTAATTTTTCAAATGCGCTAATGATGTTTGAAGACCGCATATTTCCTATTTAAAGAATTCATATTAAACACATTTTTGAGGTTGCAATTGAATTATTATGCGATATTCGAGTTTTACTTGTCAAATGCGTAAAAAAATTGTCCCGGCCACACGATTTTTGGAATGCTTTATTTATAAACCAGAATAAACTGTGCTACAGCCAAAAATATATTGGAACAAATTCATTTAAAATAGAAAACCGTATTATGGTCAAACAAGAACGTGTAGAACTTGGATTTTTTAGTAAAAAATTTTTTTAAAAATGGATTTTGTTTTCATTTGAATACTTAGAATTCTAATTCATTCAGGTTCTAATTCAATCATTTTAATGACCGACACAAACCACTGTGTCGTCCCGTGAGCTCATTACCGCCTGCAATTGAATTAAATCGCAAAGGAAATTCTCATCGCAATATGCGGGAAAATATGTTGAATAATTACAAAAATGCTATATTTAGACTTCTAAGAAGAAAACAACAACAACAACAACACAAATGTCGAACTAAGATTTTGCAAATCATCTTTTGATTATTAACGAACAAAAAAATAAAAATAAAGAAACAAAACCTATAAATTCCGATTCACCACCAACCGGAGAAGCCCACCACGACAGAAAAGCCAAAAACAAACAAAAAAAAACCGAAAGCGGTAAATGCCAATATCAAGAAAAAGACGTAATTACGTATATAGATGTATACTTGTATATACGTATGTATGCACTGTATGTACGTTTATATTTGAAAAAGAACGTTGGTTGGTAAATAAGTGAAATGAACTTTTTTTTTTTTTTTGTTTTCTGTGATGAAGTGATATGAGGACGTACGAACGAGTACTATACACAAATTTGCTATAAATAGTCGGTATATAATCAACCACATATTGCTATCGCCGACATATGTACAAACATATTGGTTAGTCCACGGCACAACTGTAGGGCCGGCCAATTTCAAATGGTAACCGATTTGTAGAGTTTGCAAATAGGACAATTTTTCTGATATAAAGAATATGTCGGAAAACACAATGAATATAGAAACGTTTTATTAATACACGCTGAAAAAATGGTCATTTTAACAAATTTCAGCAAACAAATCAGTATCAAACAGATTTTTCAGCGTGAACTTAGAATAAGAATAAGTTAAAGTCAATTGCGTTTAACTGAAAACGGTGGCAATTTGTTTCAGTTATCCACGTTTTTTTCTCTTAAACATTATTGTGATAAGTGAAATGAGTTCCATTAAACGATCTTAGTGAAAATACCGGGTGAGCGATTTAGTGGTTTCTTCTTGAATCATTTGTTATTTGGACAGTGACAGTTCTTAATCTCCTACAAAGTTGACAGACAGTCAGTATCGGCGTATAATGAACGGAAATAATGCAAACTGTGCAATGATGTGCCCAGTGTTGCCAGACGTAACGTTAGGTCGATTGACGATTTTTTTTTTTATTGTTATTTAAATCTAATGGGCTAAGCCCTTACAGATCTATTTCATACAACTATAAAATTAAATCTAAAAAAAACATATTCGAAGAGTGCCTTCTTAAAATTGAATCGATTCCTTAAAAAATCCAAATGATTGTAAGCAGCATTTCATTTCATCATTTAGACAGTAATTATCTATGGAAGTATTGATGAAAAACTACATGGTCCCTCAGATTTCTCCTCAGTACAATTAAATGCAGTATTAGCTGCAAAAGCTCCGGTGATTCGTTTTTACTGTTCATAATATCTTTGATGAATATAATATTACTAGTAAGTTGTAATGCGCCTATGGCGCCCGTTAATTTGCTTGAGAAAGTATTTGTTACTTAATTTTAAAAATTTTGTAAAAAATATTTTGAGAAAACTATTTTGTAAAAAAAAAATTTCGAAAAAAAAATATTTTTGGAAAAAACATTTTTGTTGAAAAAAAAATATTTGTGGAAAAAAAAAGTATGTTGAAAAAAAAAATTTTGTGAAAAAATAATTTTTGTTGAAAAAAAAATTTTGTTGAAAAAAAAAATTTTTTGTTAAAAAAAAAAATTTTGTTGAAAAAAAAAATTTTGTTGAAAAAAAAAATTTTGTCGAAAAAAAAATTTTGTTGAAAAAATAAAATTTGTAAAAAAAAAAATTTGTAAAAAAAAAATTTTGTAAAAAAAAAATTTGGGGAAAACACAATTTCTGTACAAAAAAAAAAATATTATTTTTTTTATTATTATTATTTATAGAATGCCTATTTAAATTCCTACGTACTGCGTCACAGAGTCAGTGAATCAGTGTCGAGGGTAAATATATATTAAGATGAGCAATTCGTCGTTGTGACAGAATATTTAGGCTGAGTAACTGACAACGAATTTCGTTAATTGGAAAATCTCCTTTGAACTCTTTCAATACGATATTTATGTATATTGTAACTGGGATCCCATATAATATCGCAATTTTGTAATTGCGACCGAACCAATGCAAAAAATAATGTTTTTGCTGAAATTGGGTCACTGAAATCCCTAGCATTTCCCTTCACAAAACCAAGCTGTGAATTCGCTTTGCTAACAATATATTCTAGATGGGGAATAAATGAAAGTTTAGAGTCTATATAAATTCCAAGGTCTCTCATTATCATTTCCCTGTCAAATATGTTATTGTAAAATGTGTAATTATTCATTAAGTTTTCATTTAGAATGCCTTTACATGATGACAATTTGTTGGGCAACTCTAGTTTTCCATTAAAAATGTAAATTTCGCAAGTATATTGGCATGTAAACGATGACAACCGATTTACCCATTAACCCATTAATTTCCAGAAATTTAAACATTGGAATTTTTTGAACACATTTTCTTATTTTATATAAATGAAATTTTCTGGTAAAAAAGAATTCGCAACATACGCCAATACATATATGTACAATAATCATACATATTATATGATTATTTAAAAAAAAAATATATTTTTCGACACTTTTTTATGAACATTTTTAAAAAATATTTTTTGTTTGTTAGTAGACAAAACCTTAATATAAAGCACAAATTTAATTATTTACATTTATCTAATTTTTCTACACGGCGGCCAATCCTTCTTTTATATGAAGTTTTGAAAATTTGTACGGTAGGCAATCATGGTCCTATAACTCCAACACTTTGTATGATTATTTTTACTTGCTATTATGCCGAAATACGTATGTATGCATTTAATAAAGTATTTTTTTTTTTTTTTTGAGTAAATGACGATTTTGACGTAAAGGCCCAATTAGTCTTGACGGTTGACGGTAGACGATCAGCTGTTTGAGTTGGGGTTGCATTCTGTATGTGTTAGAGAGAGATAACTAAAATTGAATGGTCAACACCGATCAGCTGTTTATTGTTATTGCTTTCACTTCGGCATTTTGCGCCCGCATTATAAACGGAGACAAATTATATTTTGTACAAATGCTCTTCGATAAGCTGTTTTTATTTTGTTTTGTCTTACCGTCGTCTACCGTCATAACTAATCGCACAATATTGAGTCTAACGTCAGCCATCATCCGCTACAAGTTCACGATCTGAAGCACCAAATATGCTTACAGGAGGTGAAATTGAGTAACAGACATTTTGCAAATATTTATACTGAAAGTAATGTAACTCTTAGCAAATGTATTCCGATGGTCAATGTCGGTCCTTCATGGAACTTTTGTTTTATCTTCGATCTTTGAAGCAGACTTTTGTTGTATATACCATAAAGTGGAACTAAATTGATCACTTGTTTTTTTTTATCATTTGTTACGTTGTAAATTTGAATTTGTATAAGTTAGAATAAAATAAAAAATCAAATTCCATAAATATTGGAACTGATTGCTGTTTCGAATAAACTAATAATATACGGAAAAAGTGTTTTTTTGTTAATTTTTTTTTTTGGTTTATTTATTTTTAAGGAAATATTAGAATTTATAAAACAGAACTATTAACAACTTAGCGGCCCAAAGAATGTTGAACAATAATTGGTATTTTTTGACAGAATATATGTATGTACATACACATTTTATCAAATTGTTTACTTGTATGTAGAGTAATCTTAAAGTCAAGCTACTGATTCGGCTCTTGTTGTTGCCTAATGGAAGTTGATACATTTTGTTTGGATTATTTTTTAGTTAGGCGGTGTTATTTATTCGATGAATAAATAAAGGAAATGCAAATTTCTGCTAACATTTTTATTTGTTGTCCCTTTTAATGTGGTGGTATTTTTCCATAGTTTTTTTGGAGTAAACAATTTTGGGAAAACAATATAAATTTTGTTTAACATTTCTAGACGGTTTGTTTTTTAAATATTCTTTTTTTTCTAATTTTAACAACAAAAAAAAAATTTTTTGTTTAAAAAATATATTTTTTAGTTAAAAGCTTTTTTTTAAATATTTTTTTGTTTTAAAAATATTTTTTTTAAAAAGATATTTTTTGTTTTAAATAAATATTAAGACTGGCATTTTAGTGGACAACACTCACGATCTCCGTTGTCGCACCGTCCACTCTGATGAGAATGTGGCTGCTTTTTTTTTTGTTTAAAAAATATATTTTTGAGTTTAAAGTATTTTTTTTAAATATTTTTTTGTTTTAAAAATATTGTTGTTTTTTAAAAAAAAGATATTTTTTGTTTTAAATAAATATTTTTTGTTTAAAAAATATATTTTTTTGTTAAAAAATATATTTTTTGTTTAAAAAATATATATTTTTGTTTAAAAATATATATTTTTTTGTTTTTTTTTTAAATACTTTTTTTTTGTTTTAAAAAATGTAATGTGTATTAATTTTTGTTAATTAAAATCTCTAAAAGATTTTAACCCTTTAACCACTGAAATTAAACCCTTTAACCATAAGAAATGGCTTTCTTTTTCTTTTTGCAAACTTTTGACATGGATTGCCTCATACACATACAGATATGCACATACATATATAGGCACGTAAAGTACATGTGTAAATACATGTTTCTCTGATATGATATTATTTTAATATAATTCATTTTATTCACATTTTATTATCACACAGAAAAATATGACGTTGACGACGCTGTGTTTAACATGCAAACACACACAACATACCGAACTACTCCTGTATCTGAGCGTATGTGTCATACATATATATAATAGGTACTTATGTACGTATACGTACTTGTTGTATGTGCGTATATTTGTTTAATATTAATGACATATTTGTGGTGTATTATCTGTGTGTGTGTCAGTATGAAGCGGTTTGTATTTTTTTTTATTGTTTCATTCATTTTTATCAATGGAAAACCAACACACACACAAACACAAGAGAGTTTTTCTATACGTTCGTCGATTATCGACAGTGACTCTTCTCTTATCACGAGAGAACAAACGTGGCGGAAAAAAATGCACTGCCATTGCCGATATATCATTTTTAGTTTTTTTATTATGGACTGGGAAACAGAGAGAGAGAGTTAATACATTGGGTGGGGAGCCACAACAATATCGTAATTAGTTGTTGTTGATCATTATCTAGGTTAGTTCTCAGAAGTTCATTTGAAAGATTGACTAAGACTTGTGTTGGGAAATACCGACGTAGTTGGAATTCCAAGAAAAAGCTTTTTTTCAATTGAAAAACAAATACAGTAAAAACAATTTCAGTTGGGCCAAATCTTACATATCCTCAGATATGTTACACAAAGAGAGCAGCCAAAGGAGTGAATGTGTGTGTTGGTGTGTTTGCACTGTATGAAATGCCTGTGGGTGTTATAGTGAAATATTTTACTCTTCTTCTTTCTTTACTAGCGCACGCTATCTGTTATGGTCGTAAGCATACGACGTTCGTCCCAATGATGATCTGTGGATGCCAACCACTGATCATACCAAAGACAATCTAGTAGGCAGTCATCCTGAGTTAGTTATCCTAAGAATTTATGGTTTTTTCTTTGTACGTATCAGAATTATTGACATCTGAGGTTTGCAGACTAACATCATCCATCCTTTACCTAGGCCCATTTCCATCTCGGTGGCTACGTCAACAAGCCAAAGCAGAAAACCCAAGATGTATTGTTGAGATGCCTCTCCATCATCAACATGTGACTATTTGGTGACTGATTAGTGATTTGTTATGGTCGGAGTTGGCGGCTCTAGCTACCACACAAGCACCGAAACCATTGCTCTTTTACGGGAAAAGTTTCCGGACCGCCAACAGCCCAGCGTCGATTCAAGACCTCAAAGATAGAATTCGTGAAGCTATTGAGGACATAGAGCAGCCACTTTGCATATGGTCCTATAATTTTGGTCGTGGTGGCCATTTGGCTGATGTTGTTTTTCATTATTAACGGCATACCTTCCGCTTTATTATGAAATAAGTTGTAATGCGCCTATGGCACCCGTTGAAATATGGAAAAAAAATTTTGTTGAAAAAAAAAATTTTTATGAAAAAAAAAAATTTGTAAAAAAAAAACTTTGTAAAAAAAAACTTTTTGTTGAAAAAAAAAATTTGGTTGAAAAAAAAATTATTTTTGTTAAAAAAAAATTTTTTGTTAAAAAAAAAAATTTTGTTGAAAAAAAAAAATTTGTTGAAAAAAAAAATTTTTGTGGGAAAAAAAATTTTTGTGAAAAAAAAAATTTTGTTGAAAAAAAAATTTGGAAAAAAACTTTTTGTTGAGGGTAAATATATATTAAGAAGATAAACATCCGATTATTTATCTAAAAAAAAAATCATTTTTCTTTAAATACCAAAATAACACCTCTTGTTGGAAAACACATTTATTACATTTGTTATAAAAAAATAATATAATATATAACTGTGGACACGCACCCGGGGCTGCGCTACAGACTATCCACGCTACGGAAATAACTAAAAAGCTAACAAACCTTTTCAGTCCGATAGCCTTTGTTGCTAGTGCCCTTATAGTTTAGTTTATTGTAATTTGTTTTATAATAAATATAGCGATAGAAAATGAGAGTTTGTAAGTAGACAGGAGACAGTAGTAGTTCACCTTTGTCTCGAATTTGAGAATGTCACACTGAAAGATAATTCCACCAACGATAATTCCACAGTTCACCTGAGGATCGAATATTGTCTATAGTATGGCGTGCTAACAGTTAAGGTAGAGTGTGATAGCTACACCAACGAATTATTTGTAAAAAGAGAAATAGAAACAGACCGGAGTAATTACTTTTTGCTTACAAATCATGTTGAGTGTAATGGGTTGTGAGAGATCTCATTGCCTGGTAATGAGATAAATTTGTCTACTTCTATAGTTAGGATTGGGGTTTTTTGTTTTCTGAAATATTTATGTAGTTTGGTCAATTATTGGCTTTATTTGCACTGCATCTGGATGTATCCTCCAGCCATTTACATGCATCTGACCTTTAAATATTTAATAAACATAGGTATTGTCCCACAATATATAATATACAAGTAAATGTAAATTCTTCTGAAGTCTCCATTTGTTTTCTTTACAAATAATATTATATACACATAAACTTGGCCCACAAATAGAGAGAGAATTAATCGAATGTCTGTTGAATTAACCTCTCACCTAATCCTCCTACAATAACAAGTGTTAGGACCTTATGTCCCCCTCCACCAATCATCACACTCTACACCACTTTATTTATTCGGATTCGATCGGTTGAGTTATTACGACCACCGATATAAGCTCCATGTCTCCTACTACAACACAACTATCGAACTGAGACCATTGTTGTTACTGTTCTACCACTCGTACTACCACCACTAACTTACTTAACAAACCGAATGAAAGAACGAACGTACGACCGACCACCAAACGATGACGGGTTTGTTCTCTGTAGTCGGTCGTCGTTGGCTGATAATGTTGTTGTTGTTGTGGTTGTCATTATTACAGTTCTTGTTGTTACATGTTAGCTTGTTTGGCTACGAAGCTTCAAGTATAGGCCGTGACCTGCTGTTTTATTTTTAGAACTGAGAAAAAAAGTGTATAAATCGTGCATACAGCTATTGGGATATATTTAGAAGCAGCAGCAGCAGCAACAACAATAACAGCAGCAATAGAAAAAAAATTACAACCAGCAGCAGCAGCAGCAACAACAATGACATCAAACACTACCAATCAACGTCGTCGCCGTCGCCGTTGTCGTAGTATGTACTAGCAACAAAATGAAGAGCACCACAGTCAGCAACAACAATACGTATAATAACAAAAATGTAATTAAAATACAAACGTTTTCTTATTGTTGTATATACAGACATGTGCCCAAGTATGTATACACTGTCGCACAGTGGTCCAGAATCAAGGCCCATTTACCAAAAGTCTATTCCCGTATTCATAAAAACTTAAAACACCTTTGTTGAGAAAAGTGTATAAGTTGTTTTAAATTTTTATGAATGACTTCTGATCGTAAACATTTTTGGGTTTGATTGGGATTGATATTCAAAATAGGACAACTGGATATACAGGGTTGTCCAACAAGAGGTGTTATGTTGGCAATCAAAGAAAAATTGAATTTTTTGGGATAAATAAACGGATGTTTTTGTCATAATAAAGAGGAATGTATACCGTTAACAATGAAAAACAACATCAGCCAAATGGCTACCACGACCACGCTTACAGGACCACATTCTTTTCATGAAATTTTCCACAACCAAATCGACAAGCGGCTGCCCTATGTCCTCGATAGTCTCACGAATTCTATCTTTGAGGTTTTGAATCGACGCTGGGCTGTTCCACTTCCACATACGTGGCCCCAATGTACGAAGTGGCAAGATGTTATATCACAAGATCTCGGTGGCCAATTGTGATCACCTCTTCGAGAGATAACACGGTCCGGAAACTTTGTTGTTTTGCGAATTGTGACTGCAAGATTTTCACCATTTTTGTAGTGAATTTTCATAATTTCAATTCCTTGTTGAAACGTGTATCGTTCCATTTTTAGTAATGGCGTAGTTTCTACCAAACAAATGTCAAAGAATAAAAACTTCAAAAGTGACAGTTACCGAAATACCGGGTGATTGAAAATAACACCTCTTGTTGGAGATCCCTGTATTTTAGAAATATTTCCAAGTTGACTACTTTTTGGATTTACACGTTTTGACGAGATTGCTCAAATATCCACGAATTAAAAAAAAAATATAATTAAAAAACCCGTAAAATTTCTCTAGAAAAATCATAAGCCGTTTGGAGCCGGCTTTAAACAGTAGGACCCGATCAGCAGCTATACAAATGATGGTGTTATACAAGTTCCCCGTTCGTTAATGTATGTACGTACTCATACTTTCAGCTTCTTAAGTATTTATTGATTTTTTTAAATTATCTCCACATTGTATTTGGTTTGTGAACCACAGTGCACCATTGCCGCCTCGTGGTTCTTAACCCTTTGTCGATCGATGGTACTTAAAAGTATCAGCTTATAAATACTTAAAAGAAAAATACTTACTTTTTCCCCTAAGTACGTTAAAGTACACTAAAATGTATCTACCGCAACTTTTTTTGCAACTGTTGTTAGCCCTGTCTTCCCAGAATAACGGTTATTTGCAATGTGTTTCTGCTCTTTGGATTAATTTCGTGGCATTAATTTCGGGGGGTTATTACAGTAAAATCCCGATAATTCGTAATGTCAAGGGACCGACCGTTTTCTACGAATTAGCGGGGTTTTCGAATTAGCGGGGTACGAATTATCGGGATTATACTGTATTAATTTTTATAAAAAAAATTGATTAACTTTTCTTTCCTTTCCGTTCCTTTCGATCCACCCTGATCCAATCTACGAGTCATAAATAATATCCTTGCCGGTCCTCGAAAATGTATAAACTTTAAATTTACCTTTAAAATGCCATAACAATTCAGATTTCGTAAAGAACATATTACATTTTCAATGCCTTCGAGTCTTGGACCAGAAGGGGTTAAACGACGTTTGTTGTATTTCAATTTCAGCAATGAATGAAGCCACTATAAATTTAGAATTCTTATTGTTTGTATTTTACAACAATATCGTTAATAACAATAACAGCAACAACAAAGCCAAGTTTTGAAAATAAAATATTTTCCTTCAATAATTTGTTACAAATAAGAATTCAAGGGTTCAATTATTACGAGCTATCGTTAAGAGGCATTATTACGACGACAATTATTATTGTTTTCTATTTATTTTGTTTGTTTTCTTTTTTTCGTTGCTGTTGTTGATGGTGGACGGCGATAACAGAAATAGATTCCATTGAAGTGATATACCAAAATGCGCCCAATAATAAAACATTGCGTTTCAAAATACTAACAAAAAAAAAACACAGAAAAAACCAACTCAAATGAAAATAGCTTGAAACAATTTCATCATTTCATTATTATTTATTGTTAAATTGTGAATCATGTGCTGCATGCGATCTACGTTAGGAAATACACTTTAGTTTTTATTACTCGATGAATGAAATGAATTTAGAGCATTGGATGACAATGGTCCGCTAAGCTTAAAAATGAAAATGGAATTTTACTAACTAATTAATAAAAATAATATGACAACTTTTAGTGCATGTAATGAATTAGCATTAACAAGTAATTAATTACCAAACAAAATACAAAAATCAAAATCCATACATAAGTGTTATATATATTTTTTATCTTACTCTAAATATACTATGTAATTATTTTAGGCTGCGAATTACTAAATAAAATCAATAAAAAAAATACTAATTTTTTTTATCTTAAAATGTACTTTGAGATATGTGTGTTTAAATTTACTACTGACCGATGAATTAAGATTTATATGTAAAATTTTGATTTTGAACTTATTTCCGTGCTGTGCTCCCTGGAGCTAGGTACAAGCTCCAAATTAATACAAAGGACAGTTAGCTCTTAGGTTTCCAAATGCACTACTTATTCCAAATAAATTTCTGAACTGATGAATTCTGATTTGTACTTTGTGATGTTCCACAGATTAATTTAAAATCATCCTGAGAGAAAGCTGTACATGAAATACCAGAAGGGTTGTGAAAATATCACCTTGTAATTTTATCATGAATATATTTATAACGAAACAATCATTGAGTTTTATTTTCAAAATCGTGCTAAAAAAACTACATGTCTCACAAAACAGAACTGGCGAATAAATGTCTTTAATTATTAATTAAATTAGAAAATAATTTATTAATTAAATAGTCAATTCATTTATTAATTAAATTGTTAATTAATCTATTAATTAAATTGTTAATTAATCTATTAATTAAATTGTTAATTCATCTATTAATTAAATTGTTAATTAATCTGTTAATTAAAATATTAATTAAATTTTTAGTTAATATATTAATTAAAGTACTAAATTATTTATTAATTAAAAAAAGATTAATTTATTAATTAAATAATTAATTAGTTTAGTAATTAAATAATTAATTAATTTATTAATTAAATTATTAATTAAATTATTAAATAAATTATTAATTAATTTATTAATTAAATGATTAATTAATTTATGAATTAAATTATCAATTAAATGATTAATTAATTTATTAATTAAATTATTAATTAATTTATTAATTAAATTATTAATTAAATTACTAAATAGTTTATTAATTAATTTATTAATTAAATTATTAATCAATTTATTAATTAATTTCTTAATTAAATTATTAATTAATTTCTTAATTTAATTATTAATTAATTTATTAATTAAATTATTGGTTAATTTATTTATTAAATTATTAATTAAACTATTATTTAATTTATTAATTAAATTACAAATTAGTTTATTAATCTGTTAATTAAATTATTTATATATTCATTAATTCAATTATTAATTACTAATTGCTTTCTTAATTAAATTAGTACAGTGCTGTCTGGATAGAGTGAACCCCCGATGCAACGAACACCGCGTTAGAGTGAACACCAGTGCACTGACTACTCTGTAGAGTGAACAATCATTAACCTCAGTAGAGTGACCATAGTTTATAGTAAGTTTTTAGGTTTGGCGCAAGAGACAAACAATAGAAAAAAGAGTATGACAATGAAAGAGAACATAAAATAACGATTCTTTTAGAGCAGTGATGGAAAATTTTCTAATTTTTCTTCGGCTGGCTTCCTTCAGCTGATGCTGACGGCGAAATACTAGAATACATAAAAATCCGATATCATCTGCTAAAGTCATTAATGTTTTTGATAATGATAGTACTACAAATTTCGCGAATATAACAGGTGGCGCAAAAGTAAACTTCCTATGTTTTTTGGCTGTAATTAAAAAAAAATTAAAAACTTTGATTCTTCTTGTGGATTATTTTTATTTGGTATTTTAATTTTTTTTTACATCAAGTCGAGAATATGATGTCATGTAAATGGCCGCCGCCAGAGTTGCCACTGACATTAGGGCCACTTGCAAAATTTTTAGCATTATCTGATATGAGGATTACTTTTGCGCCACCCTGTACAAGCTCTACATTGCCCTCGCTTTCCAGCACTGCAGATATCGGCAAACGAACCAAAGAAACTAATTAATAACTAATTTGTCCAGTCTTCAATTTAAATTTCTTTATTACATAAAAATAAACAAAATGCATAACCTGTAAATGCATTTAAAATAAATACATTGTTTTTTTTTAATACAAAAAATATAAACTTGATTTAGTGATCAACCTGGGTATTATGAAATCGCCCTGCAAAAATTAGTTCAGTCTAGCGAGACAGCACTGTAATTAATTTATTTAATGAACTATTATTGAATTTATTAAATAAATTTTAAACTACTTTATTAATTAATTATTTTATTAATTAATTATTTTACTGATTAATTATTTTATTAATTAATTATTTTAGTAATTAATTATTTTATTAATTAATTATTTTACAAATTAATTACTTTATTAATTAATTATTTTATTGATAAATTATTTATTAATTATTTTATTATTTATTTATTAATTAATTAATTAATTAATTAATTAATTTTTTTGATTGCAATTTTGTTATGAACTCCAGTGTAATTCAGTCACTCTCGACTGAATTTAATTGAGTGTTTCAATTCTCTCCAAAGGTTGCGTGAAATAAATAATTTACATATTTCTAAAAAGAATTTTCCATTTCTATAGCAAATTCCAAAAAAACAAAAAATCATTTACTTTTACTTGATAAAAAAATTAGTTACTCGTAATTATTCCAATTATCTCAAGAGCTTATGGCACCCACTGTATTTGCTCTCATACACATACACACATCTATTCTCATATATACAATGTACCTACATCAATGTTTTGTGTGTGTTTTTTGTTGTTGTTTTGTTCTATTCATACACGTTCGTGAAATGGAATAATTCGTATAGACACACACCGACACACTCATTCGCATAGTCACTTCGTAACTGAATAAAATTGTATTTTTAGAATTTTTCAATACAAATAATGTAGCACAACACGCTGCACTCTGCCCGTCCCTCGACGACACCCGGACTACACACATGCGAATAGTACGACGAACGGGTGGTGGTGCATACATTTTTAATAATTTACTTGGAATTATGAACCTTTACAAATCTTAAATAAATACACATTAAAAATAGATTCTAATTAAAAAACAACAAAAACAATTCAAATATATATATAAATTGCAGCCGCAAGTTAAACCGCATCGCATTCGGAATGGCAACACATATGGACAATGAATAAATATTCCATTAATAAATACCACCGTACGATGGGACGGATGAGTGTTCCAATTATAAATTGGATCTAAGTTAAGGTTGTGGTTTAAATTCAAGGTTAACAATATCACTTCGAAACGATTACGGCTAATGGCATTTTGTCAGTTCTTAAAACATCTGATCATGTTTTTTTTTTTTGCTTTCTTGTTATCTGGCCATAAAAACAAATTTATTATTTGGGCGTGATAAATTCCATTTAAACGCCAAATAATATTTGAATTGGGTGGAAACATGAAAATTACACTGTTCTACTTGAAATGACATCTGGTAGTTTTTTAAATAATTAATTAGTTTATAAATAAACTATTGGTTAGTTGATTTATTACATAAATTATATTTTATTTGTTGACGTTCCATACACACACACAATGTATTTTTCGGATGGGCCTGACGATACTTCTTTAATAACAAAAAAAATCATTCTGAGGCGAAATGTTGTAGCAATACAGTTCATATCAGAATAAAAAATATCGGGGACTTCATGCCAACGTTTTTTTTTTACTGACGTTTTTACATGGTCTAGAAATTACTCGTAATGTCGTCGGTATTTACCAGGTCGTTCAATTATTAAATCAATAATTTTATTGATTCAATTATTAATTAAAATTTTAAGTAAGTTGTTAACTAATTTTTTAATTAAGTTGTTAATTAATTTTTTAATTAAGTTGTTAATTAATTTTTCATTATATTAAATCGTTTTTAAGTCAGTTATTAATTATACATTTTACCATAACATTTACATTTTTATATTAAACTTATTATTTATTAATTTATTATTTTTTTTTTAATTAATTTTTTAAATGTTTCAATTTGAATTCTTTTTTTAATTATAATTGATTACTTACTCATTACTTTTCTAATTAAGCTATTAAATATTTTTTAATAATTTATTATTTTTCAATTAATGAATTTATTAATTTTTCAAATAATTTATTTTTTAATTAATTTGTAAATTATTTTTTTAATTGATGTATGTTTCAATTTGAATTATTTTTTAATTATAATTCATTCATTAAGTTGTCCTTATTTTATTAATTAATTTTTGTATTCATTTATTAAGTGTTTATTTTGTTTATTAATGAATTTATTAGATAGATTTATAATTAATTTTTGAACTATTTTTTTTTATTGATTTTTTTTAAATTAACCATTAACCATTTTTTTGTTGTTAATTTTTTTAATTAATTAAATTATTTTTTTATTGATTTTTTTTTAAATTAATATATTAACCATTTTTTTGTTGTTAATTTTTGTTGTTGTTGTTAATTACCTTTCTAATTAAGCTATTAAATATTTTTCAATTAATGAATTTATTAATTTTTCAATTTAGTTCAGAATTTTTTAAATTAATTTATTAGTTAATTTTCAATAAACTATTAAAATTTAAATAAATTATTAATTTATTTTTTAATTAATTTATAAATTATTTTTTTAATTGATGTATGTTTCAATTTAAATTATTTTTTTAATTATAATTCATTCATTAAGTTGTACTTATTCTATTAATTAATTTTTGTATTCATTTATTAAGTGTTTATTTTGTTTATTAATGAATTTATTAGATAGTTTTATAATTAATTTTTGAACTATTTTTTTATTGATTTTTTTTAAATTAGCCATTATTAGCCATTTTTTTGTTGTTAATTTTTTAATTAATTAAATTCTTTTTTATTTATTTTTTTAAAATTAATATATTAACCATTTTTTTGTTGTTATTTTTTTTTGTTGTTGTTAATTACTTTTCTAATTAAGCTATTGTTTTAATAATTTATTATTTTACAATTAATGAATTTATAAATTTTTCAATTTATTTCAGAATTTTTAAATTAATTCATTCGTTCATTTTCAATTCATTTTTTAAAAAGAATATTAATCGGTAAACATTAAAATTTAAATAAATTATTAATTTATTTTTTAATTAATTTATAAATTATTTTTTTAATTTTACATTTTAAATTACGTTTTAATCAATTTTTTAATTTATTTATTTATTAATTTTGTAAATTATTTATTACTAATCTTTTAAGGAATTTGTAAATCAGTATTTTTTTTTATTTCTGTAAGTTAATATATTTACATTTTTTGGTAAAATTTATAATTACAAACTATTTCGTTAGTTTTACTTTTCATGACTTTGTCTGTAAATGTCGTAATATAAGTGAAGTCATCCATTTAATTTCTAAACAAGTCTCTGATTCAAATTTATTTTCTATTAGCTACACGTACAACAAAGTTTGAAATGTCAGAAACAATTTTCACTCCTCACCCTCCTTTATAAATAAAAGTACACCGAAATGCATGCAGTTAATGACCTCAGGCTAAAAAAGTAAACAGCTGTGAATATTCAAAATGTTCTCTCGTACTTTAAAGTTCAACATTTTTCTCTCAGTGTAATGAGCGAAGCGTCACTATTCAGGTAGACAAGTAGACATACCCACTCACTCGGACACTTTAAACAAAAAAAGAATAACAAAAACTTACAGCAAAAACGCTCACTCTTAAAACAATTGGTATTATAAGTTCATGAGTAATTTGAAAATGTTTTGGATTGATTGTTGGGGTGTGGGGTTACTGAGCCGCTACATGAATATGAGAATATATGTATTTATACAACATTATTGGAGCGTAATTAACCACTATCAAAGAAAACCACAAGAAATTGACTAGAAACATGAAAAAGGTTTTCAACCAAAAATGAATAACACCTGTCAACAAATCTAGACATAACATGATAATTTATTTATTTGTACTTTGCACAGTGGGTGGATATGAACTATGTTAAATGACAAAATTCAACTATTAGTAGTTACTTTTTTAGAAGCGCCGCGGTAGGCGAGTTGGTAGTGTAGTTGCCTATCAGCGTGGGGGTTGTGGGTTCGATTTCCACCAGAGGAAAGCCTAAACACATGAATGCTTCTTTCGACACTTCGAATATATGGCTAGCCCAGCGAGCATCACCCTCTATCTTCATGCCCTGAACATCAAGAGTATCTGAAACGTCGATATCCACACCACCCATAGAGATTCACGAAGATGTTGGATCAGGTGAACGTTTGTCTGACAACAAACAATCTTACATACATTTTTATTCACTTTTAATGTTTCGTCAGGCTTAAGAACGCCCCTTTACTACGACAACATATCCTCCATTCGTATTAGGTCACTCGGATCTATAAAACACACTCAGTTCGCAATTGTATGTGGCGTATTTGAAACTTCAACATCGTCCTACAGTTATACATCATACCACCACCCATTCAACCTCCTCTCACCATGCAACCAGCAACATCCATCAAATACAAAACTGAAATCGGACACTCGACATAAGAAAATGTTTCATGTGGAAAGGAAAATAACGAAAGAAATTGAAAAGGAAAAGAAATGAAAACAATAATAAATACAACTAAGCAACAACGAAAAGGAATATAAGAATAAGGCTATGTGTATATACATTTATTATAAATACTGTCCCAGGAAAATTCTAAATGTCGGTTGTAAAAGCAATGTCGTAGATTGTAACGCTTAGATGGCTTTAGATCGGTGAATGTTATGGTTTAGAACAGTAGTACCCAAAAGTGATCCTTAGATTCTGTATGATACGATTTCGCGTCAGTTTCTCATCCAGTAACTTTATATGGGATTTTTGCACAATGGGATTCCAAATTTTGACCTCGGACCTTTATTTATTTTTGTGGCCAATTTTGTGGAACAAATTACACAATGTTAATTATTTCCTTTACATGTAAATTTGTTTAGTTTCGTTTAACGCTAGAGTCATTCTTCGCCGAACCGACGTAGAATGTTTCTTATGAAGTGTGTACTTCCACTACTAACACAATAGTCCTACAAATAATTTTAATGTTATTCTAGAACATTATTATATACTCCTAAGATAAAAGGTAATTTTTTGTGAATGCCACACTCCTCAGAGACCGCTTCTGAATCAGACCCCTCCACACAAAAACAGTTCATAGAACTTTCTTGTAAGCTAATGGGACATACGGCTTGTTTCTGTCCTGGGACAGTCCATATATTTCACAAAACGTGTCTTGTATTAATGAAGGACACTCTCACTTCACTGCCCCACCAACCAGGCTGTTAGCTGTTAGCCGCTAGCCAACCTACAAGACTCCAAGGCAACTTGGTTGGGTAGTGCAAGCTATTAAAGTCTTATGCCTGTATATTTGCAGGTAAATCTCTATATACCTTGAATAAGGTTCGACTAACAGAAAGTAAGAAAAAAATTAAAAGAAAAATGGTTTGTAAAACTTATTTAAGGGGATTACACTTAGTGTGTTTGGACGTTTCACCTCGTCCTCTTCGTCGTCTTCCTTTTTTGTATGTGTATGTGTAACAATAACTATTGAGAGAAGTTATACAAGTTGATACGTGTGTATTCTTCGATTGAATTGTGATGAAGGTAAAAGTTCAGCAAATGCCCACACAAGTACTCTCGACCGTCCATAACCGCTGTTTAAGGTATATGACCGAAATTGTCCATGTAAAGGTACGAAATAAAAACAGATGTTGTTGGTTGGACGGGGGGTTTTCGTTTTCATACTTAATGGATTCTAAGAACCACAAGTGATAGATGGAAATAACCGAGTTATTGTATAAGAAGGAAATTCGATTTTGGATGGGAACGAGTTAACAGTGTCACCATTAAGTTTTTTTTGCAATTTTTGGAGTGTGAATGTCATCCCATTGGTGTGTTTACATTTCCCAAATTGTTGTTTAATTTTTTTTCCCCAATTCCAAGTAATTTGCATATGATAATTTTATGAAAAAGCGGCTCGGTAGGCGAGTTGGTAGTGTGCTTGCCTATCAGCGTGGAGGTTGTGGGTTCGATTCCCACCAGAGGCTTTGGTCTGTCGCTGCAGAAATCCAGCCATATGGTCTGTGTCGCCGGGTTTACACTTGGACCATAAATGAGAATATATTTACTTTGTATTGTCGTTAATAATGAATAGATAAATAAAATACTTTTTTTAGAACTTCTTAATTTGGCGATCTCACTGTCATTTGCATTACAAAGAGTATGGTGATTGTATGCTTTCTCAATCCTATAAAAAAAAAAAAAAAAAAAAAATATATATGAAATGAAGCCCCAGTTTATTCCTTTTTATCAACATTCCCACAAGAAGGCCAACATGAAAATGTTCCCAAAATTTCTGAAAAATCCTTTATTTATGCGCTATGACAACGAAGGAGGCGTCAGCATTACCGATTTACCGTATACTTGTTGTAGTTAAATACTTAAATACTGTAAGCCTTGAAACGTCGGCTTCAAGGAGTAGGACACGTTCAGTGAGTATAAAATATTATACAATTATAATAATATCATTCACGTCTCACTGGTCTGAGAAAATGTCTCCGTCTGTTCCCTCGTACAGTAATTTTAGGGCAATTGGAATCAATTTTGAAGATATTTTTCTTCTAGTTTTTTTTTTTTTTTTATTTTATTAACTGTCTGGGGATGCCCACAAAGGAGGAAAGAAGGAGTAGAGTTTGTTGACAATTGTGTTGAATTTGAGAATGTCACAACTGGCAGGAAATACACTTGCTGAGAGAGTATTCCACATACGAACGGAAATGCTAAGACTCTTTTCTTAAAAATTAATTTCAAATATAGCGATCTACAAAGATTTTATTTAAAAAATCATACTGTTTTGCCCGTCAAAACTAATATACCTATGAGATTTTCTTTCTGACACCATCAAAAACCGAAGATTTAAGTAAAATACCACATTTTATTTAAACCGACAACCAGAGCACATGCCACAACCTACATTTTCCAAAGCAGAAAAAAAATTACAAAACTTATTTTCTTGTGCAACTCCAATATAAACAAAGCATCTTGGAATTATTAATGTGGTAGTTCATAGACTACAAAAGAAGCAATAAAATATTGAAATACTTTTGGTATCCCTTGTGTTGGCTGTGAACAAAAATGGAGTCAATTTAAGTATTGAAGAAAGCGTAAAGGCAAAAAGTCATATCTGTTTAAAATTTTGAAACAAAAGAAAAGTCTATTGTTATTCTAAAGCAATCTGGGTAAATATTTTTTATTAAGACTCTCGAATGGGCTGAGCATTGAAGGCATGAGCACACAGCAAGGTTGTATAAAGAAAAAAAAAGCTTCACAAAAGAAACACTTGGGTACTTTAGCTTGGCAACAATTTAAACTCAGAAGAAAATCTCGTTCCACAAATTTTCGGGAACGAAATGATTTTGCAGATATGTATGGCTTTTATGAATCTGTACGTAAAATATGAGCATAATGAAAAATATCACCACCAATTACAATTTTGGAAAAAAACTGCTACTGCTATTTTATTGAAAAATATTGTTTTGTGTAAGATAACTGGCTACATTGTGATGTAGCGGTTTCTTTTACAAATGTCAGGAAAAGTCATGAAAATTTCAATTTGAAAGCTTTATTATCATTTCGTGACTGTTTTGCTAGCTCTTCGCCAAAAAATTAACAAACTCCTTTTTATTCTTTAAGGTCAAATTCCTTTTATCCTCATCCTACAGCAAAAACTCCAATTACCAAATAATATTGGGGTTTAAAAGTCCACAGCACATAAAATTCAGCCACCCTTACACGAGGATGCCATTGTAAAGGTAAAGGTGACTTTTTGTGAGATAGAGATAAAATTAAAGAGAAATAAAATTATAGGAAAAAAAATGAATTACTCCTACAGAAATTTGAACTCACAACAGATGTTGTGTTAACGGAGGGCATTAGTTATAGAAATACACAAACAAAAAGTTAGGGAAAGAACGAACATTAAAAAGTTTAAAGAAAGTAACAACGAATTACTTCCTAAATGTTCGTTAGGATGAAAGAATTACAATTTATTTAATTACTTAGAATTCATTCCGAGGGTAAGGACATGACATTAACAAGTAATGTCAATGGTAATGAAATGTACTTAACGTGTTTTAGCTGGGAGATAGATGATATAACAGAATCACAAAAAAGTTTTTCTTTTGTGTTTTTCTTAAACATTTTCCTAAATAGTTTTACCCTCGGAGTTAAATACGGCTCTGGCCAAACCTATTTCATAATTTTGCTAGGGACTTGAATCTTCAGATGCCTATCGATATGAAAAACTCAGTACAAAAAAAAAAACATTGCAAGGATGGCCTTAAGGATTTGTTGGTGTACACATCAACTTCGCGTGAAAGTGACTGTCGAAACATGTGTAAGAGGGAGGATTCTGATGCCTACAATTGTGTTTATATACTTGATAATTTGATCTGCTAGGAATGAAGAAATGTTTCTCTTACAAACAAACAAAAAATCCTGCAAAATCGACTTAGTTGGCAAGCTTCCTAACACAAAAAAAAATTACATTTCCGACACTTTTTCAAGAACTACAGCAATAACAATAAAAGACAAAACATATACACAGACACACACACACACAAAGATATACACACACTGCCGCACTTAAGTGTAACATTAACCTAACATTGAAAAAATGTTTTTGTCCTTCTTCCTTTTTACCAGGCTAACAGGCGCAAAGACGCCATCATTGTTGTCAGCAAGAGATGAAGAGCTCTGGCACGTCTGTCTGGCTGGTTGGCTCTGTGTAGGGTAGTGGGGTAGTCAACCACCCAGCTAGCCGGCCACAACCATTGCCAACACCACTTTCTTACCTTAACCTACAACAATGGTAAAGGATACGAGAGAGCGAGAAATACCAATGAATACATTAGAAAAGAAAGCATGAAAACGCAAAACAAAATATTGAGAAAATGGCAACAAAAACCAAAGGCAAGCAGCGCAGCGATTGTGAGATTATCAAACGTCTGCCGAAGGCAAACAGGCAAAAGCAGAGGGCAAAGTTGAAGACGACAGCGACGACGATGATGGTGGCAGTCATGTGGATGAGAATGGCAACGACAACGTTAGCGTTAACGGCAACAAATATAATGTTGACGATGCACCGTGGTTACCATCAAAGAAAGGAACGTTAATTAATGGAGATTTAGTAGACGAAGTAAAACTTTCAGGAAATCCATTTCATGGTTAACATGTTGCAACACTGGGTGCACTGGGCAGTCAAAGTTAAACACCCCGTCTCGGTACAGGGTTAACCGGCAAAACAAATGCAAGTTTTTGGAAGATGTAATGTAATTGTGGCGCTGAATAGCGAAGCTTGATGCCTCAAATAGACAATAACGTTATACCAAGATTGACGTTTTTCATACAGTTAAGTCTGTACGAATAATGGTCGACCAGCGAGGTGACTATCGCAGAGGGAATCATGTTAAACATAGGGATGTTGTGATCTACGATCTTGTAGAGTTGCTGCCTCCATCGAAAATGTGTCATATGTCATTATTCCTAGACAAAATATCGTACATACATACCACACGGACAACAATTTGACCTCTGAAACATATTGTCCCAAACATATATCTATATTTGTGCTTAGGTAAAACTACATGTATGATTCTATCCGAAAGGATATTATGTTTGGGCACAAACATATATACATATATATGTATATTAGGGTGGAGTGAAATTCAAAAAAAAAAAGTTAACCTAGGAAAGAGATGTAGTCTGGGGTCCTAATGAGGGGAAAAATAAAGAAAAAAATTTTAAAAAATTTTTAGGGGTCGCGCCTCTCCCTCGAAATTTGGAAATTATCGCTATTTTGGCGTTGATTTTAGAAAAATCCTAAAAATTAACGACTTAACTTATTCGAAATTTAAAAGTTTGAGCTTGTTCAGTGCCCAAACAAAAGTATTTGAGGCAAATATGAGGATAATCAACTAATATTTGTAGCTTTGGTGGCGATTTCATTGTTCAGTAAATTTTCTGAAGAAGGGACGATTTGACTTATTTTACTTTTTGAAATTTTTGAACAATGAGAAAATTTTTTTAAAATTTTTTCATGCCCTTATTTTATTGTTTACGCTATTGCAAACATTTATTGACATAAAACTTTTTAGGATTTTTCTAAAATCAACGCCAAAATAGCGATAATTTCCAAATTTCGAGGGAGTGGCGCGACCCCTAAAATTTTTTTAAAATTTTTTTCTTTATTTTTCCCCTCATTAGGACCCCAGACTACATCTCTTTCCGAGGTTAACTTTTTCAAATTAAAAAAAAAGCATGTTTTCACTCCACCCTAATGTATATGTCCGTTCCGAAACATAGTTATGATTGGCTGCAAACATATTTATAGCAAATTTTTTCTTCAGAAGAAGATAGTGAAAGGGGAATTTGTCTCACATATTATAATGCTGAACTATTCTCTGCCCCAACAAACTTTCCTAAGCGCAAAGAAAGAAGTTGGAGGTGCACGAGATCAATGTGGGTACAACCATGCGGTCGATTTTTAGCTCTTTCGAGCTGTGATGCGAGTTGCGAATGGAGTTAACATCTTTAACGAGAATAAACTTAGATTCGACTTTTCTCACCCCAGTAAGCGAGAGTATCAGATTTTAATGAGAGCTTTAATCTTTTTTTTCATTTTATGAGATCCTCTCTTTTTCTTTAAACCACTGCTCTGGAACCATAAACTCTGAATTATAATTAGTTCCGGAAGTTCTAAACGGATGCTATAAAATGAGAACTCGATCTGCAACCAGGGACAGGAATGCCATTTTTCACATTCTGATGTGATTCAGCGATCACTGACTTTTGTCGGGTCGAGTCTTGGAAACTGGGAAAAACTTATCAGAAAAACTTATTTTTTTAAATTTTCCAGTTATCGGCTAATGATGCCCATTTAACGATATATCAGTATTTGCACTAATAATCTACGTTGGAGTTAACAGGGAAATTCTATTGATTCAGTCACTAGTAGACGAAAAATCCTGTGTGGGCAAATAATTTAGAAAATACGTTTCTTCAGGCCTTGTTCTGGTACACGATGTTTTACAGGGCTTCTAGAATGCCCATCAAGAAAACCGAGAGCGGATGCGCTTGTATGCAAAACTAACCCATTGTTAATATTGCTAAGAGTAGAATGGAGCATTTGGAGATTTCAACTATTTCTGAAGTTATGGGAGAAAAGCTATGATGAAGGTGCGAGGGCCAGTGTCTGCCGTGATCCTGCCAAACAAAAAAATGCCTTTGAGTAGAAACACTGTGCAGTGTTGTGGATAATAAGGATGAAAACGAAATTGAAAAGTAGAGAGAAATGGGATACATTTTTACAAGTGTATGTGTGTGTTTGGATTGAAAAGGAAGGAACAAGAGCAAGTACAAGAAAATTAGTATAAACTTTGTAGAGTTGTGTGTATGCAGTTGTATGGAAATGGAGGAGAAAGAAAAACAGTGGAAAATGGAGGGAAAACGAAAGCACACAACGACGGCACATATTCAGTGTGTGTGTGTGTGTATTTGCAAAAGTGTGTGTTGTGGATTTTTTTGTTTTATTATTTTTCATGGCTTTCAAGTGCTTTCTGAAGGCAAAAGTAATGGTCTAAAAATAGACCAAAAATCAATAAACGAACGACGAGAATGTCGGTTGTTTTGTTGTGCTTTGTTGCTTTTTGTTTTGTTCTGCTCTGTTGTTTGTTTGTTTGTTGTACTCTCGTCTGTTTATCTGTACGTACTCGTAGTGTATGTACGTTCACTTGTGCATCTATTTATATGTACATACATTAATATTGTATAATATAATATACAGTATATAGATATGTACATAAATAAGTACTAGCTAGTCGTATATAATACCAAATTTAAGGTTTATGTACACAGCAAACACACATACATATGCACAAGAAGTTCTGAGTATTTGTACGAATTTAATATTTTCTTTGTCACTTTCTTATTTCGAAAAAAAAAAAAAACAAAGTTTATTATATTCCTTGGTAGTTAGCGCATGTTTGGACGAAAAGCAAAAGAATTTAACTTAAATAAATAAGCTTAATAACTTTTAATACATTGTGCCGAAGAAGGCATTTCAGAGAATTAAAATCTCGGCAAGTGTATCTCATTACCACTTCCATTACACATTAATGACACATCATTACCCTCAACAGAATTATAAGCAAACAATAATGACTTCCATACACTGAAAAAAACCACATATCAAATCAATGAAAACGATTCTTCAGTAGTTCTACATCAAATTGACGATTACATTTCTTGACTTAATGAATACATTTTTCAATTTAATAAATTTATTTCAATATTTTACATCCATCTTGCAAAAGAAAACGTCCTTTTAAAACTGTTGTTGCTACATTTTTGTTGGTGTCACCACACACATTAAAGAAGTTTCTGCATACGTTTTTTCGCTGATTGTAGTAGTGAGTATTGCAAAGGGTACCGATGAAGAAGCATGGTAGCTTCCGAAATGGTTGGTATAACTGGGTTTGGAATCATAGCAAAAATATCGCATGCAACTCTTTAAAGTACAAAATACAACATTTTCATTTAGAAAATAGAAATGTTGTTTTTTCAGAAAATTTTTTGCCAAATATAAATGTTTTATTTTTTTTAGAAATTTTTGCAAAAAAAAAAGAAAAGTTTTAGTTTTTTTTATAGAAATTATAATTGAGGTAAAATTTGCATCAAATTGATGTACAATCTGCATCAAATTGATGTACAATGTTCATCAAATGGATGTACAATGTTCTTCAAATTGATGTACAATGTTCATCAAATGGATGTAAAATGTTCACGAAATTGATGCACAATGTTCATCAAATTGATGTACAATGTTCATCAAATTTATGTACAATATTCATCACATTGATGTACAATGTTCTTCAAATAGATGTACAATGTTCATCAAATTGATGTACAATGTTCATCAAATGGATGTACAATATTCATGAAATTGATGTACAATGTTCATCAAAGGGATGTACACTGTTCATCAAATGGATGTACAATGTTCATCAAATGGATATACAATGTTCATGAAATTGATGTATAATGTTCATCAAATTTATGTACAATGTTCATCAAATTCAAAAAAAAAAATTGATGTACAATGTTCTTCAAATAGATTTACAATGTTCATCAAATTGATGTACAGTGTTCATCAGTGTTTATCTGTGTCTGCCGCAAAATCTTTCTCAAATACAGTCGAGTCCGGTTATAACGTACACCGGTTATAACGAACTATCGTCTATAACGAACACTTTTTTAAGTCCCAAGAATTTCGCTTCTACCCTATTTTACCCTGGATATAACGAACTTCGCTTATAACGAACCAATTTGTCGAGTCCCTAGGAGTTCGTTATAACCGGACTCGACTGTAGTTCGGCGTGTGGTTTTGTGATGAAGCGATTCTTCACGAACCCAAGTTTGTTTCATAAAAAAAGGACGAGTCGTCAATTACTTACGGCTAGTGAATGTCCCCTTCAGATACCCAATGTAGTATCCATATCGAGTAACAGAATAATCTCTAAGCTATAGAAAAAGCATTGACCTCTTTCGAAGCCAGCTTTTATTATTTATTACATGATAAACATGTAAGGCCGTTCACACGCAACGTTTTATTGGAGATTACTTATTGTTTTTATCAGCCGATTGTAATTTTGATGATCTAATGTGTTGAGTTCATTTGCATTTCATCTAACGGCATATACATATGTTTATCTGTATGTATGTTTAATAATGTATATATAATTGACGTTTTCTTCGAATTAATAACGACTAAACATCGAAAAGTCCTTATTGTCCCTGTCCGCCAGTATTCTGTAACATATATTGTAAATATTTAATGTTTTTTTGGGCACATGTCTCTGTGTATGTCTTTATCTAAATATATATGTATGTGTTCGTACGTGTCCGTATAAAATGTTTATATTCTAACCGAATACACTTATAGATACAATGTAAATATTACCGCCTGTGGAAGATTGATTAGGAGAAAGTTTGTTTCATAACTACGACAACCACCACAAAGAAAAAAACTAAAATTCAATAATTACGAATAAGTTAAATATATTCGACTACGTCATCCTGCTGAAACCGAAGATCGCACAAGTCCATGTGCTCAATCTCCGACAACAAAAAAGGAGGTATCCCGCATCTGAAGCGCTCACCATTAACCGAAAAAAAGAAAAAATTGGGCCAATACTGCCGTCCCTCCAAAATCCGCACCATTCTGACTTCTTTATATCTTTTTTGGTTAAGGCCAGAGTGTTATGAATAATAAATAATGCGTGAGTGAATAACTTTTCTTTGATGAATAAGGTCGGGTCCTTAATGGATATTTGAATGAATAAATGGAAATACAGTCCACCCCTACTTCAAAACTATTTTATTTTCCTGGACTCTCTGGTGAGTTAGGAAAACGCACACACATCGCTTGCGGAATATATCAGCGAAGAAACATTACTGACCATTTTGGTTCTTCGTTGGTTCTTTTTTCTTTCTTGATATGGTGAGACGACTGTTTGCTATTTGCTAATGATCCCCATAGATTTGAACAACTAATGGTGCCTTATTTACTTATGTACTACAAAACAGACAGAGTAAAGATGGTAACTTCCAATTAAATCGCCCTTTATATACATATATATAAATATATGTATATTCGATGAGAAAAGTTATGCTGTGGGTGAGGAGGAATAATTTTTCGGTAATGACTATTACCACGGAAACGCACAGCGAAAAAAAAAGGTATTATAAAAGTTTCAAATGTCCATTGAACAAAGAATTATAAAGGATAATCTATGCCAACACATACATACAGAACATACACTCTGTATGTTTGTATATGAATTTATGTATCTGTAGTACATATACAAAAAAAAAAAAAAAACATGTGTAAAAGACGAACAAAATGCCTATGTTTGCAGCTAAGGTTACCTGAAAACGAATGTCTTGTCTTTTCCAAAGTTAACTTCAAATGGTTAAAGATGTAAGGAAAAAGTTTCGTATACATTTTGAATAATAAAATTTAACAGGGAAAATATAAACTGTAGCACAAAAACAGTTCTCTAAAAACAGATCTTCTGTGCGAAGTTTCATTTAAAAGAGATTCAGAAATTTCGGCAAATAAACTAGGAAGGCAATTAACTACAGTAGTTGCCAGATCAATTACAAAATCTAGAGAATTTGAACATTAGCCACTGGTCGGACAACAACAACCACTGATCATATAGGGTTATCCATTTCGTGGTTTCCAAAGTATAGGGCTGGAATTCGACATCTGTCAAACTATGTTGTTAAACCATATTTGTTCAGTTAACCGTGTTTTGCATTTAAAAAATTCAAATTAACCGAGATTTAGAAATTTCGGCAAATAAACTAGGAAGGCAATTAACTACAGTAGTTGCCAGATCAATTACAAAATTTAAAGAATTTGAACATCAGCCACTGGGTGGACAACAACAACCACTGATCATATAGGGTTATCCATTTCGTGGATTCAAAAGTATAGGGCTGGAATTCGACATCTGTCAAACTATGTTGTTAAACCAATTTTTTTTCTTTTCAGTTGGAAGTCTGACATTGACGAAAATGGATCGCTTAACTATCACACAACGCGTAAAAATTATTAAAAAAAATTGTGATTCTGGCACAGTCACATATCGTGCTTTAAGAGGAGATCATGGTTTATGATTATGAAGCACATTTCCCACTCGGTGGGTATATTAATAAACACAATTGTCGTATTTGGAACTCTGAGAATCCTCAAGTAATTGAAGAGAGACCATTACATCCACAAAAAGTCACTGTTTGGTGATTGGTCCTTGGTGGTCCTTACTTCTTCGAAAACGACGAGGGAACGGCTGTCACCATCAATTCGGAGCGTTATGGTCGTATGATAACCGACTTTTTCTTTTGCCTGCTATTGAAGAATACGACTTGGAAAATATGTAGTTTCAACAAGACGGTGTCACATGCCACACAACTCGAGCAAATATGGCTTTATTGCAAGAGGCATTTCCTGGCCGCGTAATTTCTCGTCGTGGCGACATCGACTGGCCACCAAGATCATGCGATTTGACACCATTAGACTTTTTTTGTGGGGCTACGCAAAAGACAGTGTTTATGCAGATAAACCTTTAACCCTTGAGCACTTAAGAACCAACATTCGTCAAGTTCTGGCTGAGATACCGCTCAATATGTGGCAAAAAGTGGTCCAAAATTACCTCAAAAGAATTAAATGCTTGCAACACTTCGCGTGATGTAGTATTTCACACATAATGTCAACGTTCAAACTTTATAATAAAAAAGAACTATTATGAAAAAAAATATTTTATATGTGTTTTTTTTACGTTTACTTTTAGAAGCAAAATGGATAACCCTTTACCAACTTGCATTCGAGTGCCAACATACTCGTTTGTTTAATTCAATAAACATTAAGATAATAACATAATAATATAAATTGAATAAATTAGAACATTCAATAAACAACTAATGGCTGCCGTTAATTAATTTTAAATTGAGACAACTACCTTTTAAATTAAAACCACGATTTCGTTTCCGTTTCTGTTTTGCTTAAACTCTTTTTTATTTCAATTGCGAACTTTGTTTCCATACACGACAAAGCAGCCTCGCTAAGACCCAATAAAAGAGATCGTAGTTAAACCAAGATTATCTAAAACTCAGATTCCAATAAAACTGAGTTTAAACTTCAAATACGGTTTTCGGTGGTCAGTGGAAATAATCCACATTTTTGCTGTTGATGTGGCAACACTAACACTTTTATCAGAAAACATATGTTTCCGATGAATAATTTAAATAATACAGTGTACTCTCTTCTTGCGGACACCTGTCACATTTTTCAGTACCAATCCGCTTCAGTCCTCTTGTGAACTTCTCTCATAAGCGGACACCTCTCATAAGTGGACAAAATTCTCAGTCCTTAGGTGTCCGCTTATGAGTGAGTGTATGTATTAAACTTTTCGCACCGCATTGGTATGGGCAAAATACACATGTATGGAACTGGTGGCGGTCGGAAACCCATTCCAGCATCAGAAAAATTACACAGCCGCATTATTTATGTAATTTATTTTATTTGTGGAATTTGGTGAACCAAAATAATTTTGATTCTTCTTCTTTCGTAGAGTGGTGTCTCAATCATCTGACGCCCCATATTGGTCGTTTAAACTGCAGTTACATTTTTGACGGAAAAAATGAATTTTATGTTTAACTTCAGTTTAAACGAAGTTTAAACTCGATTTGGCCTAATTATAAAACGTATACAAACAATAGGTGATCGAATACAGGATTTTATTACACGGTTAAGCAGACACACTAACTGTCAAACGTCTACAACAGGTGGATGGGCCAATATATCCTTTAGAGTCTAACATTAATAGAGCGAATTTCTGAAAATATAAGCAGATTTAACCGCCAGATCCTCGGATCCCTTACAACATTTATCAATTTTACAAAAGCTACGTAAGTTAACATTGGAAACAAAATGAAATATTTATTCTTCTTTTTTAATTTTTATGAAATATTTCACATTCGCTATGAAATTCTTTTAATTTACCTAAGGAAATGCAATTTTTTTGGAGTATCGAAATTAAATTATCCTATATTACCAACCATAATAATTTTGAGTAATTCTAAAGATGACTTTAAAAAAATAGCCCAAATTGGACCACAAGATGCATGTATTCTGTATCAATAGTGGAAAACTTACCATGTGTTGATAATCGCTCTTCCGGTGAAGTCATTTTTTAATCCTATTTTGAAAAATCTGAAAAGAGAGAAAGAATTGTTATAAAAAAAAATTCTCAACAGGAAATAATATGAAATGTTGGAAGAAGGTACGTTACTTTTTATGTGAGTGAAGTAAAATTCTTTTTTATATTTTTTTCGGCGAAAACCTCCGGTCCTCGAAGGGTTAATAAAGTTATATTCTTTTTTTTTTGGTTCATATAACTTTTTGGCTCATGGAAAACAACTTAAACTCGGAATTTACATTATTTTCGCTAATATTCAATCTGAAGCAAAATGGCAAAAAATGCTTAAGAGTCGAACTATTTGCGTCCATGGAGGAAAAATGGAAATACTTTCCACTATGACACCACCCTTAAATTAAAGCTAATAGTGACCGCTAAAAACGCTAGACATACATTTGTCTGAAATAATTTTTAGACTGTGGAATTCTTGACTTTTTTAACTTCCCTAGCTCACTAGTTGAAGGCTCGGAGAATGAAAAAACACCCATGTCGAGAAGCCAATGCATACTCAGAGAGTGAAAGATTTGTGTAGACCCATTTATCTTTAAAAAAAATAGCTGGAAATGCCACTTCAGGTTATTTTAATTTAGCAGCTGACCGCATTTCACTTTCGTCCATCAGGAAGTCCCGTAGTGAAATCATGCATTCGTCAAACAAAAATGTATCTTAGGTTTCCTGGTTTCGGATGCCTTTTCTTCAGCCAATCCCTTGCCGAAATGAAGGTGTAAATTCTACCCGCATCAGCTTTTCTCATATAGAATCAGTGGACCAGACATCTTCCGCCTTAAATCCACAAAAGCCGGGCTATGGCAGAAAAGGAGTTCGGTAGTCTTCTCCTCCTCTGCATCGTTCCAAGAAGGCCCCAATGAGGTTTCTAAGATGGAATCTTCTCCACTCCCCCATGACAGGCCAGTTATTTCCGTTTTACAGGCTGGTTGGTTTCTTTCCCCCCCTATTTTCTGCAACGAGATGAAGTTTACATGACATCAGGTGCTTCCTCTCAATGAGAGGGATGCCAATATCACAAGTACACTCAGTTCAGCTCAGGATAGCGCCAGCTCTCGCAAGTGTAAATAGTTACCAACTATGATCCCTATGAGCCCTGCAAAATATGTTTGGCAACAATATGTGACACAGGCTTTTTTCCTTCGTGGATACATGATGAATTAGTTTGAGGCCGGAGATTGTAAACTTCGATAATCGTGTTGTCAGTCGTCTCATTTTCCCATTATGCATTTTGTTTGTGGGGTAACGTGAAAGACCGATGTTATAGAATAAATTATCAGAGGAAGAAATACCTATTTCGCCATACAATTAAATAAAACATGACGGGTAAATTACAAATAGCGAGTGTTGAAAAATCCCCTCATGGTCTCAGCGTTATGAGTCATGAATGAATGAGGAGACGTCAACCTATCAATCAAACAACAAAGTTTTTCTTGGATATGTGGCCAAACCGATTAACTGCCCTTTTCGATTATGTACAAATTAGATGCCAGTCATGTTTCTTTATTTTTGTTTCGGAGGAAGTTAATCCTGTTGGCACGTGAGACCTATATAAACAGTCGCTCCACAACAAAAAATAAATAAACTAAAGCAAATGCCAAATGTCACTAACCAACCGCATTATCTACGAGTTGTGTTAGTCGGCGTGGACTCCATTAGACCTATCAACAACAGAAAAAAAAAGTATTTCATAATAACTCGCAGCGGATGTAAAAAAAAGCACGTGTATTACAACATAAGTTAATGATAGTTTGGAAAATTCCCAAACAATAACTATGGAATATTTCCAAAAGCTATAAAAACAAACAATTAAAAAAACCTCTAACGCAAAAGCAAAACTACAATAATTTGACGAATTGGGTTAATTTTTTTCATATATATTTCTCTTCGACACATACCCAAAACGGCGTCGGTGACGGTGAAGCTCTTGCCGCCGCCTGTTGGTTCCGAAAAAAAAAATAATAAAAGAAGAAAACAAAAACCGAGAGAGAAAAAACAACAGAACGGTCAAACTAAAAATGTTTAGCGGTGATAAAACTGATAACAAACACACACACGAAATAGGTAGGTAGGCTCACGTTTCTCACCTCATATTCTAGGGCGGAAGAACAACATCGACTGGGACATTAAAATCGAATAAAACCGTTGCATCATGCGGTCAGATCGAATCATGACTACCCTGCAGTTTGAGTTATGTTCGTTTGATCACAGGGCGATCATGTTATAAACAAGCTGGAGGCATCTTATCAAGCAACACATCTGTGCAAGTTCACGGTATAGGCCAAACTGAAAATGTCACAAGTTGCCGTAGAGGAAAACATAGTGTGATGTGCTCTACGAATTAGATAAAGAAGGATTTAAGCCGGCATTGAAAATTTCAAGTGAGTTATGTTGCATACACACATCTCATATATGTCTAATATATATGTTTGCGCATAAACACATATATGTTTGCGCACAAACACATATATGATTGCGCATAAACACATATATGATTGTATGGAATCATATTTTCCCCTGTAGACAATCCGTCTTCTCCTACAAATGGACTTCAATCTTGTGTAGATTGACTTTTGGTTTACAAACGGTGTGTCAAACTTAATACACCATCTCTCAAATCTGGTGTGGAGTCGCTGGGTAACACTTGATTTTTTTTGGAGAATTGTAATCGTTGCTGTTATTGCTGACGTTGTTTTTTGTTTTTTCCTTCGCTATTTGTTTATTGTGTGACGGCGGTAATTATTTTTTGTTGATAAATTAACAAACAGTCTCATAAAATCATGTGTACAGTCTTTTTTTCGTATTTGTTGCTGAGCGAGGGAGGAGTTGTAAATGGTAGAGGCAAACAAAAACAGAACAGAACGAAAAACAAGCAATGTTGCGTTGGTGCTCATATCTATATAATAGATTGAAAATCATAAATAATTTAATTGTTCAATGATAGATTACAAACAAATGTACAGGAAAATGTGGATACGATTAAAGTTTGAGTTTCCGATTTAGCCAAGAAAATAAATTCACCGTGATTTTTGATATACATATATTATATATGTATTGTAATTGAAAAACATAATTCGTAATGTGTTGATAATGGTGAGGCAATATTGGACACTGGAGAGAATGTAGCCGAGAGTGCGTGACTTAGTACTGGATCATGGACTCACCATCGATCTAATTTTGTTTACTATTAAAATTAAGATATTTAAATTAAGGAATTACAGAAAAAAAATATTTTTTTAGTAAGTATGTAAAGTATTTTTCATTGTCAGGCCTTTTTGCTTATGTTTTTGGTCAAATATGCTTCAAATTTCAATAAACAGTGCATTAAAAAGCGATATCGAGAGTTGAGGATGAACGAAAAAAGAGCTGGAAAGGCGGAAATGTAAGGAGATTGAGTTATGCTGAAACAGAAATGACGCCAGGAAATTCTACCAACGAATAGAACCATTTCGTATATATACCTATAGTATATGCCTCAAAATCCTGTTCTGCTTTGAAATCTTTGCAGTCATCTCAAAATAAAGCCTTAAAAATAGTCTATAACCTACCTAGAGATTTTTCCACTGTAGAACTGTATAGAAGATATGCCAAAAATGTTCTTCCAATAAAGGGTATTTTTAAATACAACATATTATTGCTAATGTACAAATCCACAAAGCGGATTGGAAATTCGTTTTTTCAATTTCATCAACACTTTGATCAATCGCAATTGAATACACGCAATCGCTTAAATATTATACCATCAAGATGCAGACTTGAATTAACAAAGCAGAAGATCGAGTATGCAGGACCTCACGAATATAATCAATTACCAATCGATATAAAAGACATTGCTAGAATATCAATTTTTAAAAAAAAAGTAAAATCATATTTACTTGATGAAATAGAAACACTTCTTAAATTCTAATAAAACATATTAACTATTTATGTTTGTAAATTGTATTTGATTTATATATGTATTTTTTTTTATTATTATAGTTGTACATATACATACATATGCATTAAATAATATATAGTGAATAGAAATATACGATAAATTGTTGCCATTTAGTCTCTTTTCAAGCCTATAAGGCGCGGAGACGCTGAATTCATTGTAATATATTACTTTTTTTTTATGAAATAAAAAATTAAAAAAAAAAAATAAAAAAAAATAGGAAATCGAACTAATGACTCGGCTTCTGGCATAACTTCGTTTACAGATGAAAGTGATAATCTCGTTACAGATACGTCGAGTGTGCTGAGGATTTGGAAGCAACATTTCTCCAAAAAAATAGGAAATCGAACTAATGACTCGGCTTCTGGCATAACTTCGTTTACAGATGAAAGTGATAATCTCGTTACAGATACGTCGAGTGTGCTGAGGATTTGGAAGCAACATTTCTCCAACTTGTTAGTTACCCAAGAATCCTGCGAAGAAAACATCCCGCGACCGATCATAGATGATGGTGTTGATGTCCAACCCATAACCCCTAACCTAACAAAGCAGCAACAGCCCCTTAAGCCGGGCTTAACAAGGCCGAAGGTGGTAACAGAATACCAGTAGAGCTGTATACGACCATAGGAGAAGAGCTGATAAATTGCATGCATTAGCCTAATATGACCAATTCACAAGAAAGAATGTACAACTCTTTGCGACAAATATCAATGTTATAGATGTTATTTCGAGCTTAACAAACAATTTAAGAAAAGAGCCCGTTGGATGACATTACGACGGCAGACAGGAAAGACCGAGACTCCGATGGAAGGATCAATTGGAAAAAGATATGCAAATCCTTAGTATGACGAACTGGAAAAAGCACGCACAAAATCGAAGTGCTTAGAAATTATCTATTACGCAGGCCAAGACCAACAAGAACTTGAGGAGCTAACTTGAGTAAGTTTGTTAGTATTAGAAAGCACTCCACAAGAATCAATGAACAAATTAATTTTGAAAAATTATGATTTGGATTCTGGTAATGATGAATAAATTACAAGAATAGAAATTAAATATGTACAGTAGTTTCGTTTTAGCTGCCACTCACCTAAGTGCCAATTTAGGAAAACTGCCAAAAACTTGTGATTTTTTAAATTTAGTTCTAAAGGGTGTTTTTTATTGAGGTATAGAACTTCGAATTGAAATAAAACACAAGAAAATCGTTTTAATGTCCATCAATTTGGCTTTATTGGAAGGATAATTTTATGCCATTAATGTTTAAATATGATTTCGGGCATGTGGCCGCCGCGGCTGGCTCGAATAAAGCCAATTCTACAGGTCCAATTTTCAACCACTTGTTGGAACCACAACTCATCCACATTCATGCCATCCAATTCGGGAACAAAATAGTCGGTTATCATGGCTCTATACCGGTCTCCATTAACGGTAACTGACTCTCCAGCATTATTTCGGAAGAAGTATGGCCCAATGACTCCACCAGCCCATAGAGCACACCAAACAGTCAGTTTTTGTGGATGTAATGGCATAAAATGGACGGAGCTTGCGGTGAACTTCGCGAACTGAACCATTACTTTCGACATAAATTTGCACGATTTGCAAGCGTTGTTCTTTTGTCAACCTGTTCATGATGAAATGGCAAACCAAACTAAATATTAATCACTTGACAGCTGACAAAATGGCCGCCAGTTAAAAAAGTGATGCCAACTTAAAGTTGTATACCCCAATAAAAAACACCCTTTAGATTCTGTGAAAATAACTTCTTCACTACCATGCTAATTTTAGAATGTCGCTGACTTTTCATTGTTAATTTTCCACTTAACAACCACCCAAAAATCCAATCAGATGAAATCTCTTTAAAATTCACTGGCATTCTCTCTTTGTAAAAATTAAAAAAAATTACAGTTAACGAAGCAAATTGGATTGCCGCAAATCTGTTGCAGTTAAATGAATTTAAGTTAAGTGCCATTTTTGACTTACGCGCGACTAAAGTCGGCAAAAGTTGATGTGGCAGCCAAGTAAAAACTAGTGTATTAAAACAAATTATGTAGATTCCATGGTAAATTGGTTAAATTTTTGTTTTACCGTTAAAGGGATAAACTTAAGCATACCATTTTAGGTTTATAACAGGTGGCGCAAAAGTAATCCTCCTATCAGAAAATGCTATACATTTTGCGATTGGCCCCTAATGTCAGTGGCGGCGGCCATTTACATGACATCAAATTCTCGACTTGATGTAAAAAAAATTAAAAGATCCAAAATTAAATAATCCACAAGAAGAATCAAAGTTTTTCATTTTTTTTAATTACTGCCAAAAAAAACATCGGAAGTTTACTTTTGCGCCACCTGTTATATTATAGATATACCCATGGTCATTATCTTCGGTTTGAAAACATAATTTAAGGTCTAGTAAAAATAAGCCTTCTTTATATTTGAAGAAATATCTCACAAACATTCGCATTCAGAAGTTTGGAAATCCAATGACTTCATCGAGACATGGCATTAGGCATTATCATGCGACCCTCGTATGTGCTGCTTGTGACAAACGCATGCGGCATTTGTTACATTCTCTCAATCATAAGACGACACCATCCATCCCCCCCCCCCACTTCCATGACATATGAGACGACATCATCAACGTGCGTAATTACAGCGTAAAAAACAAGCCCACTTTTCGGTACTTTACTTTTTTTTACTTGTTGGAGATTCTTCTTTGTTGTTTATTCTTCTTCGTTGTCGCCTATCTCACACAAATTGTGTACATAATTTTTTTTTGTTGGTTTTGCTATTATTTCTGGAACAGATCAACAAGTTTTCCCTTGCTCTGCTACAGAGATAAATATGTATGTACATATGGTTTTTGTTGTTGTTTTTACAGGGCATTTATGTTTTTCTTCTTCTCACTTTTTCTTACATGTTGTCTTTGCGCGCAAAGTATGAGCCACGAGAAGTGTTGCCAACCGGAGTGATAAATTGCCTTTTCGAAAGAAACAAGGCTATTTTTTCAAATAAAATGAATATTTCAATATGGACATTACAGAACATTCGATGTAACGGTATTTTTTGGTTTTTAATTTTAACTTCTGTCTGCAATTTGTTTGTCTATAAGCTTTATTTTTTAGTTAGTTATTGCTTAGTTACTTAGGAGGGCTCTACAACCTGTTGTTGGTCTGCTTTATAAATGGTCAGGATTATATTTAAATAAAGATTCCAAGTAAAATAAGCTTTTTTTGTTAAAATCGTTTATGACTTTCCAAAAGTGTAATTCTATTTAAATTTTGTTGTTGTTACTGCATTTCCATGCGTGTTCTATGAGTCAAACAGACCGCAAAGCATAAACCAAAGCCAATCAAAAGCACATTTAAAACCAATTGCAGTTAGAGGTAAATCAAAAATTGTTTAAATTTTTTCAAAAGTTTAATAATATTTATAATTTTGTTCGATTATGTTTAATATTTTTTCAATAGCTTTAACAATAGGTATTTCAAGTTTTGCCAAAGAACTCATAAAAAAACGCGGTCCCAAAAATAGCACCTCGGTAGCTTTTTATCAACGTAAGTGATACATCATAAAATAAATTAGGCAAAACTTTACAAAATCATTGTAAAGAGTTTTCCAACAAGAGGTGTAATTTTGAATCACCCGGTATTTCGGTAGCTGTCACCTTTGAAGCTTTTATTCTTTGACATTTGACAAGTAGACACTACGACATTACCGAAAGTGGAACGATAACGCATCAGCAACCCATTGAAATTATTAAAATTCACTACAAAAATGGAGAAAATCTTGCAGTCACAGTTCGCAAAACTAAAGCATTTTTGGGTCGTCGTCAAGCACCTTGTCGGACAGCAAAACAGAAATTGGTGGAAAAATTCGTGCTTTTGGGACAAGTTAGTGATGTAAAGAATAAAACCCGTTCACGTCGCTCAAGAACAACTGTGAATATTGCTGCTGTAGCCCAAAGTGTTGAAGAAACCCCAGATTTGTCCATTCCTCGTCGTTCTTTGGAATTGCGCATTCCACAAACGTCCTTACAACGTATTTTGCATAAAGTCTTGGGTCTTAAGGCCCAAAAAGTTCAGTTAACACAACAACTCAAGCCGGCCGATCGTCAACAACGTCAAGTCTTTGCTGATTGGGTCCTTGAAATGCATAAAAATTATCCGGAATTTCATCGAAAAATCATCTCGGCCCATTTCCACCTCGGTGTCTAAGTCATCAAGCAAAACAGTCGCATCTGGGGCTCGGAAAACCCAAGAGTTATAATTGAGAAGCCACTCCATCCTCAACGTGTGACAGTTTGGTGCGGTTTATGGTCCGGCGGTGTCAGTGGACCTTACTTTTTCGAAAACAAAGTTGAATCAACAGTTACGGTGTGAATGAAATGCGCTATCGAGAGATGATTACTGAATTTTTATGGTCGGAGTTGGATTATATCGATCTGAACAACGTTTACTATCAACAAGACGGCGCTACGTGCCACACAAGCAACGAAACCATTGTTCTTTTACTGGACAAGTGGCCGGACCGTGTTATCTCTCGAAGAGGTGATCACAATTGGTCGCTGAGATCTGGTGATTTACCACCTTGCGACTTCTTCCTTTGGGGCACGTACGTCCGACTTTGAGTAAGTAGAAGCTTCTTAAAAATGTTTAAGAATTTTCGAAATTGCAGTACTCTTAAAATCTTAACAGTTTGTACCGAGAATGATTTGATCGAGAATGCTTTCACTTTGGGTAAGATGTTGGACATACGCTGAGGGAAAAATCCCCGTCTGCTAGAAGGCCTTGCGGATCCAAAACTTTCTAATGCAGCCCATGTTAATCACATCACCCGGGCTCTAGCGCAAAATTTAATTTTCATCATTTTGGGGTCATTTTAAAGAGAACTGCACACATATACGTAGATATCGCACACCCGCTTCAAAGGTGACACAACTCAAAATTTTCAATTTGTCAGAAACTGCGAAAAACTGTTTTTGTGATGAATACAGTTTTTTCTGTTAAATAATGTAATAACCATTTGTTAGAAAATCCTCAACAACATAATTTGATCTTTTATACTGCACAGAATTAACACAAAAACTCGAAATTTAAAAATTTTGAGTTGTGTCACTTTTGAAGTGGGTATGCGATATATATTTTTTTTTAGGTGGGCAAATTTTGCGGATTTTTAAAACATTTTCTATTCGGAATTATACAAACAAATTGAAAATTGAAGTGCCACTTGTGATGACAAATCACATGACTTTATCCTATTTGATGCATATTGTGTGTATAGAACACGTAACGTAGAGAAATAACGTCGGCATCGTAAAACGTCAGACGCCACCAGCCAACTCGGCTCATCCTTTTGTACTCTTTGGTCACAAACCCAAAAGAAGAATCATGTTCTCATGGCGGGAACAATGCATCCATATTCAAACAGATGAGTATTACTACAGCGCTCGGTGATGGTGGTGGTTGGGTGCTACTCAACTGTCTTACTGCTGTGTGTGTTTGTGTGGATTTTTCAATTCTAGGAAATGCGTTTGGCGGCGACGGATTCATGCCAAAGGAATGTTGTTGGAATAGATGGTTGGTTGCGCGCTGTTGGTTGGACGATTGTATGAATATTAAATACGCAAAATATTGGATTTTTGTTTTTTTGTCAGAATATTTATAAAAATAGTATGGTCATAAAACAAAACAGCAACAACAAAAAGAAAAAAAAGAAGGCATTTTTTCTGTAGGCGTATTTTGTTATTAAATGAAAGATTAAAAACAACAACAAACAAACCTCGCTGTTGGTGATTCAAAGGTATCGTCGAAGAATAGGAATCCGTGAGCAAGTGGGTCCACAAATATTCTGATCGATCGGTAAGTGGTGGGTGGTTTTGGGTGGATACGTATAATATTTCCAAAATTTGCAAAGAACGACATAACAGTAAAAATCTGCTTATTATAGATCAACAGATACGAAAGAAATCAAAGAACGACGACAAGGAAGATAACATCGAAGGCGAAAAGCTCAAAGAGAATGCAAAACACATAATCTTCTCGTCTTCCTTTCAATATTTCATCATTCTGATACAACTTTATCACGGCGAATATAATTATATGAATATAATCGAATAATATGGTAGAAATCGTTGGGTGTAATTGAGAGAGCAAATATTAAAACAGCTGTTAGCATTGCTGGCGAAAACGTCACAGACAGTCGCACCAGTTCGATTGTCAGTACATTAAACACCGTTTAATTATTACCCTTTACACATTTATACAATTAATAACATTTTTTTTAAATAATTAAAATTTTTTTAATTTCTGTTCTTTTAATGTGATTTTTTAAATTCAATGTTTAATTTTTTAGAATTCCGTATATTTGGCAATTAGGAATTCTAGTCAAATGTTAGTTCGAGTAAATATGCAAGAGAAACTCAAATTAAATTTTATTCCGGGCAAAAAACAATTCTTTTGGTAATTCAACGAAGTAGGTATGTTTTTGTTGTTGTTGTAGGTATGAAAATTAAAAAAACTGATATTTAGAAATTGAGGCAAGTAAACGAAAAAGGGAATTAAGTGTGTATATGTATTCTATCGTGTGATAGTCGCATACAAGGATTTCTAATTAAGCTTCAAATATTAATGCGTTGCCTGCATCTTTTACTGCCCGACCCGAGCTCTCGACTGTTCGTTCGCATAGCCTCACATTTCTTGAGTGATTGAAAACGCTAAATTGCCAATAAAACGCCAAATTGACGCCACCTTTGGTCAGCTGATCTAATAACAAAATAGATGTATGCAAATAATTTTTAGGGCTTGTTGTTTTGTCGATTTGTTAAAAAATTAATACATTCCCATCGCCGTATATTTTTTGGAGATGACCGATGTTCAAATTCCCCGGAGTCGGTCACGGGACTTCTCATGTAATATTTCAGTGTCACAAGACACATTTATAATGCCGATGGGCGTTTTGTGGGATAAACTATACCTATGCTATCAAACGAAAGACAAACCACGAGTGTTTTTGAAATATGCATTCAAAAACAGAAAAAAAAATAAATAGGAAGGTATGCCGTTAATAATGACAAACAACATCAGCCAAATGGCCACCACGACCACGCTTACAAGACCATATCCTTTTCAGGAAATTTTCCATAACCAAATCGCAAAGTGGCTGCTCACTAATTCTATCTTTGAGGTCTTGAATCGACGCTGGGCTGTCGGCGTAGACCTTATATTTCAAGTGGCCCCAAAGGAAGAAGTCGCAAGGTGTTTGATCACAAAATCTCGGTCACCTCTTCGAGAGATAACACGGTCCGGAAACTTTTGCCGTAAAAGAGCAATGGTTTCGTTGCTTGCAAAGCGATTAATATCATCCAACTCCAACCATAAAAAATCATTAATCATCTCTTGATAGCACAATCCATCCACCGTAGCTGTTGATCCAACCTCATTTTCGAAAAAGTAAGGTCCAATGACCGCGCAAACAGTCACACGTTGAGGATGGAGAAGCTTCTCAACAAAATAACTCTTGGGTTTTCTGAGCACCAGATGCGACAATTTTGCTTGTTGAAGTAGCCCTCGAGGTGGAAATGGGCATCATCAGTCAAGATGATTTTTCGATGGAATTCCGAATCATTTTCATGCATTTCAAGGACGCCATCAGCAAAGACACGACGCTGTAGATGATCCATCGGCTTGAGTTTTTGTGTTAACTGAATTTTATAAGCCTTAAGAATCAAGTTATTATGCAAAATACGGTGTAATGACGTTTGTGGAATTCCCAATTCCAAAGAACGACGAGTAATGGACAGCCCTAGGTTTTCTTCAACACATTGGGCAACATCAGCAATATTATCAGTTGTTCTTAGGCGACGTTCACGGGTTTTATTCTTCACATCGCCAACTTGTCCCAACAGCTCGAATTTTTGCACCAATTTCTGTATTGTGGTCCGACAAGGTGCTTCACGACGACCCAAAAATGCTTTAGTTTTGCGAACTGTGACTGCAAGATTTTCACCATTTTTGTAGTGAATTTTAATAATTTTAATGCGTTGTTGAAGCGTGTATCGTTCCATTTTTTAGTAATGGCGGAGTTTCTACTTATCAGATGTCAAAGAATAAAAGCTTCAAAAGTAACAGCTACCGAAATACCGGGTGAAATAACATCGCTTGTTGGAAACCCCTTTACATTTAGAATTTTGATAGACACATGAAGCTTTGGATACCCCATCGACTAAGAGATACAAAATTAAGGACAAAAAATCAATACAATCGGGCATTTCCAAGCCGCGATCAGGAAATAACGTTAAAAAAACTCAGAAAACATAAAATTTTGTGAGGGATTATGTTATTGCAATTCAGTAGCACTATTTTTGAGTGGAAAATGTTAAACATGAGATGACGAACGCGACAAAAAATTACATTTTCCTGGAAATGCCCAGGGATATGTTGGTGAACACATCACATTCGTAGTGAGACTGTCGAAACATTTGTATGACTGAGGGATAACATTTTACACTTTTGTCTGAATAAGTTGCGATTTTATTTTTTTGACCTTCCATATATTCTCGTATAGCTATCCTCCCTTAACCCTCTATCGCAAATCAAAGCTTTCCGCTCCCCCATGTGCCCACATTGTACATTTAAGGGTTAACTAGAAATGTATTGTTTTTGTTCTACTCTCTTTCTCCGTTCAACATTCTCCCTCAACAGCAGTAACTATGTAATTATTAAGTTGTAGTTGTTTCTTTGCTTGCTTTATTGTCTGTTGGTATTCCCAATTCCATTTCTTCGTTTGCAAAAAAAAAATAATATTCTGTTCTCTGTATGTCTATACATAAATAAATATATGTATGTACCTATGCGTGTGTATGTGTATGATTATTGACTGGGATGAATGGATTTCATGGAATTTTCGCAATTTCTTGGAAGAAAGTGAGAAAACATAAGACAAATGAAAACAACAAAAAGTACGATAAGTTAGTTAGGATTGTTATTGTGTAGAGTATTTAATGCGTATTTTCTCAATAATGACTGAGACACACAGGCCCTCAATCACATAAGTGCATTTAAAGTGCACTACGACGAGTGTAGATTAATAATTAGCACAGAAGGAGGATAGCAGATATTGCCTAACTCTGAAATAGATATTTGAGTATTTCAAAACTTTCAATGGAACACAATAAAATTTACTCACTGATCACTAGCTGATTAATGTAGAAGAAATCACTCTTTCACTTACGACCACTGAAAGAGACATACATGTGATGAGTGAGCGAGTGAAAGAGAGCAATGAACTTGTGTGCGACATAATCTGCATGCTTTGAGTCATCGGTATGATTATCTACGAAGAGTGGCTTTTTTGTTTTTATTGCAAGAAATCAAAATGTGTTACTGCGATTGGATACCATTGAGCGCTGCTAAGCTTTAAATTTGATTTGTTAATATTTATTGGACTTAGGTTTTTTGGTCTCCTTATCTGTGGATTTCAATTAATACGATTTCACCACGGGCGTTATATCCGGTATTATTTGCATAAATGCAAATATGTACGTGGCTTGATTGACAGGTATTGCAAAATTTATGAAAATCTAAATAATTATTTAAATTAAGTGCAACATTAGCAAACAAAAATACATAACAACGATTTTTATTTGGAATTAAAAAGAGAACTTAGTGGCGTTTTGGGTAGTTATTCGATAAGAAACTGAACGAAATGGGTAAATTAGTAATACCGTAAGTGACGGATATAGGAAAGTCTCTGACAAGAACAAACCGCATACTACAAGAAAGTTTTCTTTTCCTTCGTTTTATTAGGAAAAGAATCATATAAGAAAATCAGATAGAAGAACTGTCCATTCAGACACACAGACGGACAAACAACTCCGAATATTTCCGATAAGAACATTAATTTGGTTGATGGCAATTCTGTGTTTTTTTTTTTGTCAACACAGGCAAATGTATATTTTTCTATGTTTTGTGTTTAGTATCAATTTGTATGTAAGAAAGATGGAAACAAATGCCTTCTCTGTCCTTCTTTATTTCTTATTTTCTTTAACGACCTGTTGGGTCAGACTGTAACTCAATATAACTCTGTTATATGGAAAGGAGCTCCAAATACATCTCTGCATCTTCTGGACACTGTACGGAAGAGATTGGTAGTGTTGTTAAAGATAGTTGAGTATCTTCGTCTATTGACTCCCTCCAACATCATCGGAACGTGGATTGTCTATCGTTACACTATAGATTTATTTAGCTGTATCTGGTCTTCGTATATCCGTCATCTGATGGTAGAGACTCTCATCCATCCATTGCCAAATGGCCGGTTGATGGGAGGATGCAGAAAATTCGTTCTTTAGACGTACAGTCAAATGTCAACAAACAATATTCCCTGTTTCCAACTTCAAATATACCTATTTTCAACCGGCGTCAATGTAGGGCTGTTCCGAAATAATGATCTCTTGTAAACGAATAAACCAATCACAATGTTTTCTAAGCGACAAACTGCGGTTGAGTTAAAGTGTGTTTCGTTTTGGACCTAGAATGACTTGTTTCTATACAACAACTGCAAAACTGCTTTAAATAGACAAGAGATTTTTTTACAAGGCATTGATCCCCCCTATTCATAAAAATTTAATACAACCTAACCGTTGTTATGTCAAAGTCAAATATGTACAGGGGGTTATATATTTTTATGAAAACAGGGGTAAATCTGTTGGGACACTTTTGCATCAGTGAGTTAATTTTAGAAAAAGTGGACTTGAGCTAATTTTGCAGCACACCGACGATATGTTCTCCTTTGAGATCGGTCTAACAATGTGAAACCGTCTACTGTTTAAAAAAAATCCCCCTGTCTAGTCGAACGTTAGTCGCGCAGATAATCCCTTCTGGGATCAGCACAATAACTCCTACTACTACGCTGGCTCACAGATGTTCTGCTCTAGGACAAATTCCACCCCAGCTGCCGGTAAATAGACTGCAGCTCAGCTGATGCCATGCCCACTTTTTGTTGTTGTCATATTTCTGAACCTTAAATACGTTCCAGAATATTCCATTAATTTCTTAGTAATTTCCAAGATCTCCTGTTGCATTTTCACCATCTTAACTTCGTTGTTGTTATCAGCTGACGATGTCCCGTAAAGTGCTCTTCAGCCGAAACAAAAAATCAAACACAAACCAACAGCATAATAATTAACTATAAACAAAATCTGAGGGGAATCACCAGACGAAAAAACCACAACAACAATGAAACTAGCAGGTTGTTATTGTGATGTCTACAAAAAGATACGTTTTGTAAAGTAGTTGGTGCGTTATGTTTTTTTTGGTTGGCGGTTTCTCAAATAAATGATTAACTTCAAAACAAAGGCAAAAATATATTATTAATTAAATGCTGTAATAATCGAATACGCGTGTAGAAATTATTTATGTGTAAAAGTAAAAAAACACAAGCAATACATACCTACGCAGCAGATCCAAATGTGATATTGTACCTCCTCGCTGTGTCGATATATATATATATTTTTTTTTTTTTGTTAACAAAATCTATCGTCGTGTTCTTTTTTTTATAATTTCAGCTAACTATGCTCTATAAAAAAAAACAATGTACGAAGAGTTGAAGTAAAATAACACAATATAGAATAAATAAATAGTAGTACAATATTTTACTATTTTTGTATGTGTGTGTAGGGGGTGAGGTGGGGTTTTTGTTCGTCGTTTCTCGTCACTTCATCTCATCTGTTTTGCACTTGTTTCTTTTATTTTTTATTAATTCATTTTTTTTTTTTGCTTTCCTCTCAGGCGAGATTAGCACACATTCTGTGGTAGTTCACGTCAACAAAAATGATACGAGATGATTTTTTTTTTTGTATTTTTTGAAGTATTATCATTGATTGTGTTTCGTACGTATTTTCAACAAACACGAACCGAACTTTACGGAACGAATGAATCGGCCAAAATTAATTAATAACAACAACAAGAACACAACAACGAACGAAACAACAATAAACGGCCACTTTGCCACAAAACATACAATATTTCACTGATAGATGAGAGGCTTTCATCGTCGTAGCAAGTGGTAGGTTGGTGTGGTAGCAGGAACGGGTGGTAGGTGGTTTAGAAATAAAACTGTCACCGGACTCTCGCTTACTCCCGCTCTGCTCTCTTTTTGTATTATTTTCGATTTTGATTCTTTTCGTTTTTTTTACTTCTTTATTCGTATACCACTCGTTTTTCAATTAATTACAATACAAACAAAACACACGTACCACGTACGTATACTAGCTACAGCTAGCACGCATTCTTCTCTGGCGTTGAACGTTCGCAGCGCTGTCGGCGTTTTCAAACTGCGCTGCTTCTGACGTTTAGAATTCGAATTCGTAAGAGCAGAAAAACAACAAAAATACACACATAATAGCGAGAAAATAAATTCCACTACACAACCAACTAAAAAACACACGAACACTCCAATTTGATTGGAATTTTTTCCTCTTCTTCCGCAAATTATTTTTCGATTTTTCTGCGCACTTCTTATTCTCTACATTTCGTATCGTTATTTAATTAATCTTTCACTTCAATTTAACACACATTTTTTCTTTTGGTTTGATGGTGATTTTGTAGTATTAATTTTGTGCGTAAAACAAAAACACGTCCGAACGAATTGAATGCTTGCTTGCTTTTGACGTTAATTCGAAATTCGAACAAGAATAATTGAGAGGTTAGAGAATGAGACGATACAGTTGGCACTTTTTTCGGTGCCAACTCGTGGATGTGCCATCTCTCATTTGGAACTATTTCTGAAATGAAAACTAGTTGCATTTCAGTTCGTTTCCCAATTCAAGTTAGAAAAATATACTCGACTTGTAAATGTGTTCTTATAAAACACGACACACAAAAACAATTACACAATAAAATTGTCCTTTATAGATTTTTGACAAAAGTCAAAAAGTCACTGGCAAGACATTTCCATTACCAGTCGTTTTAGACAATAAGAACGTGCTGGAACCATCTACAGTTATTATTTTTATAAATACAAAGGTTATACGCCATTTTCGTATATGCAACTTGTTCTGCCGTGGTGTGGTAGGTAGAGTGTGCAACTTTTACACAGTAAACCCAGGTTCGAAACTTGGCGATACCATCAAACATTTCTCGTGGCTGTTTTCACCTCGTAAATGTTGGCGACTTTGCGAGTAATAAAAAAAATTTTAAAACGATTGTAATGGCAAATTCGTACGATCATATCGATCTTCCGTTCTTCCTGTAGGAAACTAGTAGATGGGATCTAGTCTGTGGATTTTCGATCGGATTCTGATTAGATTATTCTACGTCCAATTAGTCTTGACGGTTGACGGCAGACGATCAGCTGTTGGAGTTGCATTTTGCATGTGTTAAAGAAAGACAACTAAAATGCGCGGAAATTGTTTATAAGTTGTAAATTAAATTTTAAAGTTATGAGTAAAGGCCCATTTAGTCTCGACGGTTGACGGTTGACTCAATATTGTGCGTTTAGTTACGACGGTAAGACAAAACAAAACAAAAACAGCTAATTGAAGAGCATTTGTACAAAATATAACTTGACTTCGTTTATAAATACATTACTCACAACTTTAAACTATAAAATTTAATTTACAACTTATAAACAATTTCCGCGAGCAAAATGTCGAAGTGAAATCAATAACAAAAAACAGCTGATCGGTCTCGACGGTTGACGGTTGATTCTGCAACCTGCAGAAGTCTACCGTCAATTTTAGTTGTCTCTCTCTAACACATGCAAAATGCAACCCCAACTCAAACAGCTGATCGTCTACCGTCAACCGTCGAGACTAAATGGACCTTTAGCACAATAAAATTGTCTTGGTTAACATGTAAAAAAGTGCTTGTGATTTTCACTTGTGCATGTACAATTATATTTTTGTTGTTCAAACATAATAACTTCTGGTATGAAATCAATCTAAATATGTCACTTTTTATAATTGATTTTGCCTTCGCCGAAATTGCATATGGATCGGCGTTCTTTAATAAATGTAATAAAAATGCGGAATTTTAGCTAATTTTAAATATAAAAAGTTCCACTAACTCAGCTGGTACATCAAGCACTCCAAGATACGGCGTCGAGCACAAAAAAGTCATGCCGTCGACAACTTTCAACCGGCTGTTTGTTGTTTTAATATTAAAGCCAAGACCTTTAGCTTTAATATGGTACCACACTTGGACCACTAACCCATTAAATGCCGGAGATATTAAGGACCAAAAATGGAGATTTATATTTTTCCGACCTATTTTATTTGAAACGTACATATGAACATTAACACTTCAAAAAATTTCACACATGGAGCGCTATTTTACTTGATTATTCCAAAAAAGTCTCACGAAAAAATTTGGAATTTACGCCTAACGACGATTATTGACTTCTGCAATTCAATGTAAATACTTAATAATAACTTCGGTAATTAATGGGTTAATGGTCCATATTAAAACTAAAGGCTTTAATGTTATAGAAATATTGGCCTTAATGTTATATAAACAAATACACACCTTCATATAAGCCATATCTTGAGTTTGGACGCTTTTCCATAAAAATAGCACACAAAAAACTTGTAATTTGATGTCGCCTCGGCATTGGTTAATATATTGGAGATATATATATATACATCTGGAAAAGTACTTCGACAAGCTTTCAAATGATACCCATTTTGTCCTGATCCGTAAAGTAAAACAAAGGAGTTGGGGCGAATTATATCTCCGGACTTTCTGGGTCCGTAACTCGGAAAGTTTGGACTTGGGGGATTTTTTTTTTACTTAACTCCCTACAACCAAAAAAATAATAAAAAAAAAATTGGAGCAATGTCGGTAAAGTAAATTTGTTCCGAGTTATCATATAGGAATTTAATAATTTCGTTTACGAACACGGAAATTAACGCCCTTTTAATAGTACCAGAACCCAAACCCGCTAAAATGATGTACATTTTAGCAACACTAAGAAGATGATACTGAGAAATCGCCGATCGCAGGAAGATGGAGGAATCGAATTCATTCCATTCCGTTCCATTTCTCAGGCAACTACGAGATGTATGCGGACATTGTGGGCACTATTAGCCCTATTTGGACACATTCAATTTGTCTGTGGCACAAATTAAAGTTGCCAAAATACCAACGCTGGCGACAACTGCATTCTATTCACAGTGATTTTTTTTTTAAATACAAAATATAGAGCGTCATTTTTTTACCATAAATCCATAAATTATTAAGCGTTCAATAAACACAAGATATAAAGACTAAAACGCAGAAGAGTCCATAGCCCAAGAGGCACAACAACCAGAAAATAAGTCCGTACATCAAAAAAGGGCTAATCAAAACTGAGAAAGAAAGAAGAAAGGTAAATCATGAAAACAACAAAGAAAACACAGAAGAAGAAGTAGTAAAACTACCAGCCATAATAATGATCTTACAATGACAAAGCCAGACAAAGAGGTCAATCATCATGGTTGGAACAGGGGGACAATAGTTCCCGTAAAATTTCACAACATAATTAATTCGTGTGTGTTTTTGTTTATCTTTTGCAGGCAGCAGACATCACTATGGATGATAACTCCTCATTTGATAGTCAACAGTCTGGCGGCGGTGGTAGCCAGTCACAGCAACAACAACCAGGTCAACAAATGCAATGTGATTCTTTGGTGACGTTTGGTCCACAACCATTTGATGGCTCGCATGGACCATTAGGCGGACCTATACCCTTACCTGCCCCACCACAGAATTACGACAAGGGTCGCTCGAATGCCAACGCGGACATTGATTTTGATTCGTTGCTACTGCAGCAATTTAGCTGTTTGGGAACAAGAGATCATGAGGATTTGATTGAGCAATTTCATAGTTTAATGAATAACCAAATGAATAAGGATGCGGCACGTTTCTTCCTTGAGATGAGTAATTGGTGAGTTACATTAGAAGTGCAGTGCAGTTATATTTGATACAATGCACCAGAGGCCTTTATTACGCATTATTTTCTGTAGGAATAGAAATTAAAACTACCCCCAGCTTTAGTCAGCGTATGATTACATAAAATCGTTTGGAAAGTTTTAATTAAGAAACAACTGGTGCACATTAAATTTGTTTGGAAGTTTTTCGATGCTGGAATTGATCCTAATTTATGCAAGATTTACTTACTGATTTCCCTTAACATTTCATGATGAAACATGGCGTGTTAAGGACGGAAACAAGTAAATACACAGTCTGGGACCTTCTGTTTAAAGCTGTTTTAATTAAATTGTGGATTTAGAAGTCAACCACAAGAAAATTATACCAAATGTTGGTATGCACTTAACAAACTCGAAGATGAACTCAACAACTTCGTTTTGCCGTGATCATCACTAGTCTCACATTCGATCGCCAATCGTAATAATAATAGATCTCAGAGATCTTGTGTCGTATCCAACCGTTGGAGAGAACTCTTCTTACTGAAGGGGAAATCGTAAATGGCCTTGGCAAACTACAAAATTAACTCAATAGAAATAACAACGATATCGGTGGTACTCATTGTCACACTGTTTAAGACCTCCTTTCGTATCGAACGGCCTCTCGCTTTATATTGTAACTGACGACTTTGTCTATCTTAGCTTCATTCAATTTCGAAGAATATTATCGGTGACAGTTTGATTTTCGCAAGAGTTTACTCGGATTCGAAACAATCTTATGTTTTACAAATCGCGACCAAAACTATGAACTATTTAATTATGCACCACTTTTTGTGTGGGATTTCTTTATACAGGCAAAACAAACAACAGGTCGTTACCAGTCTAATACAAATTAAAACTTGTTAACACAAATTCTCATATTATGAGGCATTTTAAAATTCTATAGTTTGAGGGTAAATTGCGCCATCAGTGGCTAATGGTTGCACCTAGCAATATTTTCTGATTGCGGTTTCTTTCGGATATTTACTTTGTAGAGTACGTGGAAAATATTTTAAATCTATTTAGTTACTCTACATTTTGGCCCTGATAAACGTCGACACCTTTGCGAGATAGTCACCTTACCAAATGTCATCTATAAAATGTCTACCGTACTTGTGTAGATTTATGGAAATCACACAATAAGACTTTTGATTCACATTTTAACTATCTTTGGCATGAGCCTCTGTGTATCCTGGATACGCAGTGGGGCGCTAACATCAGCGATATCCAGGAAATGCAATAAACAGGAAATGAACGGATGTGGAATGGTTGTGAGCATGTGACTGGGTCACATGGTAGTCGGTTTCACAGTAGTAGACGAAATTACACCAACGATATTTGAGTGTTTGCTTCAATGAAAAAAAAAACAAATGAGCAAAGATACGTTTAATGGTCGTACGACCGCTGGCCATGACAATAGCATCGCTCTTGGGAGTTTGAATGACAAAGTAAACTGGATAACTACATTATTCCCGTCGCATTGAAACAGTCGCTGATAAATGTTTGATGTTCTTTGCGGTATTGTAATCTTGGTTTGCCAAAAAGTCGAATTTGAAGAAAGCGGCAATCAATATTATTTTTTTAAGTTCACCATCAATTGTGGCATAATTAAGTCAACATACAAACAAGCATGCCTTTGCATGCAATATATTTAATCAGCATTATCTCTTACTGTACTCCATATCAAATTCTGTGTCCGAGTTTTCACTTTTTCTTTCACATGGAGACAAACAAATAAAATTTATCAAAAATTCAATTCAATTCTTTATTCAATAGTAAATATATAAATATGTGTTTACAATATAAAAATTATTGCACTGATTTGGCATAGCTTTATATCTAGAGTATTATGCTTTTAATATTTATCAAAAAGCAATCAGAATTGGAAAAAATTTGAATTCACCGATTTATTTGAGTCGAATACAGCTAAACAATTCATAGTCAGCTACATTTTAGAAAAATTCGCGTAATCGAACTAACTTTGCCTCAATCATAAATATGTAATCAATTCCAAACTCCATTCATCTAAAATTGGCATTTCCGACACTTAGATATCCAACATTTGCGTCGACATACGCCCTTCATAATTGCCCCAAAAGTTAATGGTTTCCTACAAAATATTTAAATGTGTTATGTAAATATGAAATATTTTCAATTACCTCATACAATAAATTGTGTACTTTCCATCTTTCACAGGAATCTTCAAACCGCAGTCGGCTGTTACCTCGATTTTTGTAATGGTCAGACTTTACCGTCAATGAAAATTGTCCAACAGACACAACCGAATGGCCAGCAAATGGCATGGCGTCTGCAGAACATTGGTTCGGAAATATGGCCCAACGGCTGTTACTTAATGTCCAATAGTCAAATACGTCGCATCGAAGTGCCCTCCGTACGACCGGGAGATGCTGTCGAGGTAGTGGCCGATATTTGCACACACGAGCCGGTGGTATGGCGTCTCTGCACACCGTATGGTGAATACTTTGGTGATAGCCTCTGTCTAGTGGCGCCCGGATTGTTTAATTCGCATGAGGAATTAAATCAACGTTTAGCTCAATTAGCAGTAACCGAACAAAATCCCGCCCAATGTCCTCAAGTTAATATTGTGATATCGATATCTGAAAGAATGGAGTAAATCTGAACGAGAAGAATTGGGCCTATGCGAGCGATCGACACACAGAGAGGGGGGGAGAGTAGAGTATAATTGCGTGTTTTTTTTTCATTGTTTTGACTGCGCGTGTAATTATGATGATTTGATTGTGCGAGAGTGACTGCGTGCGTGCGTGTGTTTTTTTTTATTAGTAGTGATCGATGTTATCGTCGCTATTAATTTCGTTCGTACATATATTTAGTCTTGCGTTTTTATTAATACGTTTATAAAGCGATCATCACCTGGGAAGCAAAATTATTTTTTTTTTTTTTTAATTATTTACCATACATATTTCTATATTTCTTTCCTATTTTTGTAAAATCGATCTTTCTTTCTATCTATACATATATATATATACGTCTATATACAAATATGATTTGCTTACAGTTTTTCTTTTTCTATGGTAGACAAATATTTTAAAAAGTGTTTTTATCCTTTTTGTTAGCATCTCTTTTAAACGAAAAACAAACAAAAAACGAAACGAAATAATGAATAATACCTTTAATATTAATGGTACTAATATATATTTTTTTTTAATGTTGAATATTTTTTCTAGTTTCCATTCTGGGTTTATTTTCTGAATTTAATATTTGATTATAAATTGGAAGAAATATAAATTTCTAAGTTTTATATGCATATACATACATAATTTTAGATATGTGTAATTTTAATTAATATTAGAAACATAATAAAAAAAAAATAATAATTGTTAAAATTAAATTAAAAACTTCCGAAACGTTTGAATTTGTTATGACCGAGTTTATTTTTAAATTCGAAAAAAATAATCAATTTTTTCCACATACGATTGGTTAATTTGAATTAATTGTTAAAATTAAACTAAAAACTTCCGAAACGTTTATATTTGTTATGACCCAGTTTATTTTTAAATTCGAAAAAACGAATCAATTTTTTCCGCATACAATTGGATTCCATTCATGTGGCTGCCTCAGCTGGCTTCGTAGCGGCGATCGATTTTCCAAGACTTTGGTGCCGGTTTCTGACTCACGAATGACTTGCCGATATCCGTCATACGGTCCTGAATCGTTCGAATAACAATGGTTGGGCCAACTACCACCTAAAAAATATAAACAAAATTGTAACAATGTTGCTAAAGTAAAGACAGAGGGCAGACGTCGTAAGTCGTTTGCTGAACATTTCCAAGAGGTTATTTAAACAGTATTTGTTTTAAAAAAGCATTATTTGCTTTGAAAACCTTTCAAATATTGTCATGCCAATTACTGACATCTAGAGGGTGTAGCCGAACTAATGCGTCAAAAGACGACTTGGGACGTCTGCCCTCTGTATGGTCTTTGGCTAAAGCACATTTGTTGCAACTTGAAAATTGGTATTTCTTATGATCAATATCCATTCACCTTGACAGGTCCAGTTATAAGATCAGATCGTCTAAATGAACATCGTCGGGTTCTCCAACGAGAGGTGTTATTTTGAATCACCCGGTATTTCGGTAGCTGTCACTTTTGAAGCTTTTATTATTTGACAAGTAGAAATAACGCCCTTCCTAAAAATGGAACGATACACGCTTCAACAACGCATTGAAATTATTAAAATTCACTATAAAAATGGTAAAAACAAAACTTGCAGTCACAGTTCGCAAAACTAAAAAGTTTCCGTACGGTGTTATCTCTCGAAAAGGGTGATCTCAATTGGGCACCGAGATCTTGTGATTTAACACCTAGCGACCCCGTGAAAGAATTGGTCTACGCCAACAGCCTTGCTTCGATTCAAGACCTCAAAGATAGAATTCGAGAGGCTATCGAGGACATAGGGCAGCCACTTTTTTTTTTTTGGTTATGGAAAATTTCATGAAAAGGATATGGTCCTGTAAGCGTGGTCGTGGTGGCCATTAGGCTAATGTTGTTCTTCACTATTAACGGCATACCTTCCACTTTGTTATGAAATAAACATCCCATCATTTATCTCAAAAAATTTCATTTTTCTTTGAATACCAAAATAACACATATATTTGGAGAACTCTGTATATTAGAAAATACGCTGATCTTCGCCGCTTACGTTAGTGAATTCAGTTGTGTTTAATCTCTACGATTAATAATCGGCAATCAAAATTCCAAATGGATTATCCATATTTAAAATCGATTTTCTACTTAAATCAAAATTCATTAGTTTCAGTGTTGGTATTTTGAAAACTTTAATTTCTGCCGCAATAGAGGGTTAAATGTACCCAAAACGGGCATATAGTGCCAACTCTAACTCTTCCATGTTGGAATAATTTTGTTGTTCATTTTTATTCTTTAAGCCAATGGAATATAAAAGCATTTAATTGTTTTTTTTTATAAATGTTTTTTACTTTTTTTGTTTCAATAAAAGTCGTTTTTGGATTTTCCTACCGTCGGAATCGAAAAAGTACATTTTTTATAAAGCGGAAGGTACAAAATGACAAAACCAATTTTGCATCTCTGCACTGAACACTTGACTGTGCCAAATATGACACAATGTGCCACTATTTACCATCACTGATTAGTTTTTTTAGTCTTTCGCCGTTCTCCGCTTCGTTCGCTTGTCTTGTTTTTGTGCGTGTGAGAAAAATTTTTATTAGGGGAAGAACTTGGACCAAACAAAGAATAAAAAAAAATTGCAAAATAAAATATCTCAGAAATTGATTGTTATTTAAAGAAAAAAAGAAAGCAGTGTGGTTGTGGTTCCTTTTTCTGGTAGAGAAGAAAAACACGCGACATAAGACAAAGGCTGGCACCACAACAACTAATCGAAAAAGAAAAAATCGTCCCTTTTTCGGGTATTGGGGTGTATTGTTGGTATTTAATTTGTGAAATACATCGAATGAAATAAAAATTATCTGCGACTTCTAGAACTTAACAAATTTAATTAAGGGGCAGTACATAGTGATTCTGTTCTAACACGGAAGTCACTGAATTCGTTTAAACAATAGAGAAAAACGAGTTCTAGCTGTGTTGCGTGTGTGTGTGTGGTACTTAATATTGAAATCATTACGTCGAAATAAAATAAATAGTAGTAACGGAGACCATGGATTTTGAGAATACTCCGTTGTTAGCGGAATCAATAGGTAATATACCGACGACAACAACTGTACAGTAGACATCTCAACTCTAATACAACTCTTTCCCTTCTATCCAACTCTTGTGTGCCTCCCAATAATCTCTGCCATCTGTTTGTGCAGAAGTGTCGGAAAAAGAACGAAACGGTAATTACACATCAACATCTTTGAGTTCTTCCTCGTCATCAGATCCAACTCCACAAAGCCACCCAATGTCAGCAATGGGAAAACAACAGCAGCAAAATGATCATCAACAGCAACAACATCTGGGTAAACCAGACAATTCCCCAAATACTACTGCACTATCAAGTAATAAAAAACAACCCATGTCTGCTGCTGAGCGGTCGGCCACAAAGAAGTCTCTGGTGATTTTAGCTGGTATCTTTGTCACGTCATTGGCCGCCATATTTTACGTCTACATGATATTCCCCGAACTTAATGAGTAAGTAGACAATCCACCCACCCACTCACAATCATACAGATGGAAATAACCACACATGGATTGCGCAGAGGGGTAGTAGAAGGGCATAAGCTTGCTTGCTTAGTGCAAATATTCCATTGTTTTAGACTTGTTAAATAGGTCGACCGTCACATGTATGCTTGCACAGATGTTCGGTCCACAATGGATAATTATTTCATGTTTGGAAACATAAATGCCGAGGTGACCAAATGTGTTAATTTTTGGACTCTGGTGAGAAATAGTCCAAGAAAATGGGAAAAAGAACACAGAAAAGGGTGATCACGAGTCGATTGCATGGGTTGTGATTGCAAGTGCTGTGGTCGTGTCTCGGGTCGAATTGTCATTCCACAAAATTATGTATACATTATTTATTTTAGGTAGACTTGTCGAATATTGGCAGACAATTCTCGAAAAATGCCGATAACCTGGTATACGAATGTCAATAACGACATATCTAGAAGTTCCAACGGGACTATTCTTATTAGTGAAAAGCATCTATCAGTATTGGAGCCTCACGCTACATCGTTTCAATTTTCAATTTCAACTTATTAACATCAAGCTTCAACCAAGCCTATTAGGACTAATACAATTCCAACAATTTATCCAATACAAAAATTTGTATTTTTTAAATATTATTATTGTTATAATTAATAATAGTATAAAATCACAGTATATTTAAACGATCAAAGGTTCCATTATTATAAAGGTTCCATTTAGTTGGTATTTTCAATATGGACCTATTGACTGCTCCCTTATGATTGGTTTCTGGTTTCAAAGTCCAACACGCTCAGGTGGCATTGCAATTTTTATAATGGGAAAAACTACAACGAACAAGGCTTATTCGTTCTTGAATTGTATTATCCAAAGTCGTGTGGGTAGTTGAGAATCTGTTTTCGCGCACTTTACTTCTAATTAATGGGACTGTTAACAAGTGCGTACACTTATTCACCTATTGAGTGAACAGTTTATTTCACCTGTTGGAACAGTGCGTAATGACCCGAACAAGAATCGTACTTTTCAGGCATCGACACCGAATAAATACACTTTTACATCCTTCATTATAGATTGGATGGACAACCTTAAAATAGTGATCTGAGGCCCCTTAAATATATATATATTCTTGATCAGTGTAACATTCTTTCAACAACTGGTCATATCTAAATTAACTAAATTTCATTTATTAAACTTGTAATTCAAAGCCCATTGGCCTATTAAAGCTGTCCCGTTTCTCCGGCAGGGAAATAAGAAAGTAACTATTGACCCAGCGTTTGAATAATCGAAAACTATACGCCAACAAACATGAACGAAAACAATGTTGGTGGACGTTGATGGTTTCACAGAATGCATAGCTTTGCCGAAGTTCTAGCTGTGAATTCTAGGTTTGGTCGACTATAATGAATAGAGCACAATTTATGGTGGTCCATATATAAGATTTAAACCGGCCAACTTGAAGAAGGTTTAATTTATATAGTAATGATTAATACAATACATCGAAGTGTAACTAAAGCGTGACTCTATAGCTTTAGGGATTTCCATGTCCATAATCAGTGTTGGCTTTCTCTCTCAAGCCACACATCTGCGATTGGCTAATACGCTGAGTTAATTCAGACCATTGCATCATCCTTTTTGTTCTCTGACCTTCGGTCCACTTCTAAGCCAATCGGCCAATGTACTATATAATTATCATCCGCTTTCTAACTGTGTGTTTATACCCTACAGGAACCGTTCAGAATTAGGCGTTTTTTCGCCGCGCAAAACTTCCTTACGTACAGGGTCTGATATTTCAATTTTTTCTTCTCCCAAGGAAAGTAAAAGCCTCTCATTTGTAAGACGGATAAGGGGAAATTCTTCTTTTATTTTAACCCTTGTTTACGATGACCAGATATTCACTGAACCGGGTGATAAAGCTAACCTTCTGGATGAATTATTTGCAAAATATATATTTTTGCCTCCCTGTAATGGGATAACGTATCTAATCCGATATTTCTCAAAACGTGATGTTAAAAGGCTTCGTCCAGAACTCAACGTAAACAAAACCGGGATACAGCAGCAATATACTTCTCGGTATGTACACTACGGGGTGGTGGATTGCAGTGAAGCTGATGGTCACAAAGTTTTGAATAGACTGACATATGACGACCATAGACATAACTTACAAAACTCATTTTTCATTGGGCGCGAATTTTTTGACAATAAAACTCAATGAAACACTTTGAAACTATTGGTGTACACATAAGAACTCACTATATCGTTATTATAATTCTGAAAATGTCAAGGATCCTACTTAATACAGTATTTAAAACTGGTAATAAGTATTTTTATAAATATATAATCTAAACATCCCGCATCCGCTTACATTACGAAAATTACATTTTATACATAAAGATAATACAAATTATATGCTGACGTAATATGTGCCTTTTACAAAGCAACATTACCCAGTTTCTATATAGATAACATATTGAGAGAATTCGATCAAATCTGTATTGAATTACTAGACAATACTTTAAAATTTATTTTTTGTTATGTGAGAATTGAGACTCGGAACTCACGTATATGGTAATGTGGAGTCACATTTAAATGTTTGACAATGTGAAGTCACGTGACGCTTTAAAAATTAATCAATCTCATTTTACTTAATAGATTTTTAATAACCGGTTTTCTAATGTTTGTTTAAAATGTGTGTTTAGAAATGTTATTCTTTAAACACGTAATGACGCAAGAAATGGTTTGTATGTTTTGCTAACCATCTGAATATAGTTCTTCTATTTTTCTCTTTTAACAATAACAGTGAAGAACATTCATTTGTTTTTTAATCCAAATACAGATATTCGCTTGTTGTATTTAAATGAATAACACCAGAGACACATAAACTTAATTTCGGGACAAAGAATCTAGTGGTAAACTCCGTTTTTAAACATCTAATCAAAATAAGGAGATATTATATTTTGATTTATGTTTTATTTTTGGTTTGATGTGTCAAAAGTTCAAATTTTACTCACAGTCCGACACAGTCCGATATCTTTCACAAGTTGTCCCGATTTTGAGGATAGATTACCAGGACTTCTAGCTATTCTGTAAGCTGTAAGCTTCTAGCTCTTGTGGAGTTTCGTAATTTGTTTATACATTCAGGAATACAAATTTATATATTTTTTATTTATTTCATTTATTGGTTTCATTGTAATATACAAAGCCCAGAAGGCCAATTAATCTATATTACATGATGTCTTAATAAGTAGATAACACTATATTATTAAATAATTAATTAAATAAAATATCGCAAACCTTTCCAACAGCTTTAGAAAAGTCAACAATTTCTTTTCTCCTGATGGTAAATTTTTTCGGAGTCGGATTAATCGATCTTCATTAAATTGAGGACAAATTTCATAGAATCGATGAAAAATAGTCGCCATTTGGTAGTTTTTTTTGTTTCATTGGCCTTGTATTTTTTAAATATCATGTAAATATAATTCTGTATTCAGTACGTTTTAAAGCAACATGTGACCAATTGGTTTTGCAATCAATGAACAACCCTATGCCACTCAGTTGTACTATGTCCCCTGAGAAAAAAAAATAGTAATTGTGCTGCTTCGTCAGAAAAGATGATTTTTCGATCAAAATCCATTGTCCATTTCGAGCTGCTCTAAGGCCCAAACTGAAGAATGATAACGAAGCGGATGGTTGTGTGCTTTAACCCTTGGGACATGCAGGGTTAATTTTTTAGTTAGTTAAACATCCAAGTATTTAAATTTATTGTTTTTACACGTCAATCAAAAGTGTACGTTATTTTACATTTTGTGTTCCTGTCTTAAACTTCGTTCTTCAAGAGACGTCAGCATTTCTGAAATTGCGATCTTAATTGTGGCTTTTTATTATATTGTTCCAAAATTATGACGTGGTGGTAATTTTACGTGGTTCAACTGCACCAAAATAAAATTATGTAATAAAATTTTTAATGTTATTGGCCAATGGTGCATGTACTCGCCGATCCGAAAAGGTCCATTGGTGACTGTCAATTGTCAGTAAGAAAATATCGCAATAAGTTTTGTAAAAAGTCGTTCACAAAACCCAGCATTTTAGATTACTCTTAAATCTTCTAGAATGGTATTCTGTAGTGTTCTGATCATGACTTTTGGCCAGTATCAAACTCATATTTAGTGCTGCTGTAATATTGCTCGATATTTTTCAAATGAAAATGATTAAAGTATTGCAAATTTATGTCGCATGACGAGCCAGATAGTCATCACGTTGCCCCCTTTGCACAGTTGCTTAAAAATCTAAAAACAAAACGAAACAAGAGAAACAAGTTGACATTTTTAGAATATTTTTTCATATTCGTTTTTTTTTGTTGGCAGCAGCAATGCATGATCTTTGATATAATTTGCGATAAAAGAAAAAAAACTTTACGTCCGCCGCCGCCGCCGTAGACGGAAGAGAAAAGGTGGAACGAGAAATTTGTAAAAAGAAATAAACATGTTCGAGATGTGTGTGAGATTCTTTATAACCACATTGAACTTGAGAAAACAGCAAACATATCGTACGATTATATGGCGCACACACACATCTCCCTGCCGACCGAACCGCTTTCCATTCAGCGTTCGCTGTTGATTTTGTAATTTGCACTTGATTGCAACGGGCACGTTTTTTAGGTTTTGGGTTGCCAGGTTTTGCAATGCCAATAATTCATTGCATACGCTAAAAACATTAAAAATTACACGAAAAATATACTTTCGATTTTGGTGTAATTTCAGTTTCAGAATGCACATGTGCATATGTGTGCCAAATCATAAGAAGATCTTCTGTCGAAATAGTCGGATACCAAAACTGTTTTTGTTTATATATAGGAACATAAATTAACATTTAATTAATAAAATTATTTCCCAATATATGTACATACTGTACTTAAATTTGTGTTGGACAATTTGTTTCTATTGAAATTTGTCATTTTCGATCTAATGACAGCTTAAGACAGTTTCTACTGAACCTAATTGTCATTTTCGATCTAATGACAGCTTATAACACTCCGATTTATAAGAATATGTGGACCTTCAAAAGTCTTTGCTTTGTGACATTTATACTCCTGCGATTTAGAACGTATAGAATAATGGGACACGTTTCATATTTCAATTCTTTTCCATTGTGTGTAATTTATTCTGGACACACTGAAAATGCATACGGAATAAACATTTATTTGAAAATTATACTCATGCTCATGCAAATTAATTTATTAATCGAGATGAATGGCGAGGGAGAGAAACTGTATAAATTGTTTTTAACGATCCATGATTTCAATTATAGTCAACAATAGTCCACCATTAAAATGGTGATTTTTGTCTGTGCCGGTGAATCACAGGCAGAAATTGGATTCTCAACACATGACAAGCAAGTTGTGTAGTTTGTAAAAAAATCACGCATATGTATATGATTGGATATGTAAGGAATGCAATTGAGTGAAACGCCAAGGGTAGACGAAGAAGAGGTAGACCAGCTCATATCTTGCGATACCGATCGAGGTCGACGCGAAAAACATGAGAAAAGTCTGGAATGAAAATGTTGCCACCGGTATTGCTAAAGGCCCGCAACAACGCATTGAATTTATAAAAATTCACTACAATAATGGTGAAAATCTTGCAGTTCGTGAATTCGTGAGGCTATCGAGGACATAGAGCAGACACTTTGCGATTTGGTTATGGAAAATTTCATAAAAAGGAAATGGTCCTGTAAGCATGGTCTTTGTGGCCATTTGGCTGATGTTTTTTTTTTTCATTATTAACGGCATACCTTCCTCTTTATTATAAAATAAACATCTGATCATTTATCTAAAAAAATTCCACTTTTCCTTATAGAATCGTATAGATCAGGAATATCTAGACGGAACTGCGATATCTTTAACAAATCATTGGTTTTTTTTGAGGAACTGGAAAAAAAATAATTGGAGAAATGAAATGTTGTCGATATTTACAACTCTTAACCCGTATTCGATATTCTGCAAATTGCTTCATCTAATGGCAATAACAAATACGCTCACCAACAAAAAAAAATGTTTTGGTTGCCTGCGATGTCGATTCTTTTTTTCCTTTTGCCAAGACTTTTTGTTATAAAAATTGCTTAATTTGAACACACATACACTCATGCTATTAGTTTGTTTCAAAAATGTTTGTTAAATTCGTTGGCAGTGAGGAGAGTGGAATTTTTTTAATGGCGTATATTTTTTTTTTATTTTTCGGAAAGAAATTACGAAATTGTTAAATGTTTTTTGTGTTTATGTTACTTTTTGTAATAAATCACACCATAAGTTTGTGTAAGGGCCTGTATGCACATTAGGGGGGTCAGATTTTTTTTCGCTCAAAGCATAGTCAGTAGCATAATCTACAGATAGTTCTTAGACTATTTCACAAAGAAACCATCGGAAATAGAAACTTACTATAATTAGGTGATAATTGGTCGAAGGGTCCGGGCACTGCCCGTATATCTTAAAACTTAGACCGACCATGAACTTCTCATGTTGTAAGAATGAGATTTGATTTATATGACATTGGAACCTTGACATTACTTGGGAAACCAAATGCACTACAAATAAGAAAAAAGTCTTATAAAATATCATTTAACACTTTAAAATTCCCCACTGTAGCTACGACTCTGATAATTGATAAACAAATCGCATGTTATTTTAATGGCGTCACGTACTGGTACATTCCCTAATCATATGTAAATATCGCGACGTACTACTAAACAGGCACAACTCAAAATTTGTAATTTTCGAGTTTACCAGCTCAAAAGAGATCAATTTATTTTTTCTGTCAAAAACAGTCATGCTTCTCTTAATGTTGCGTTCTTCGGAAATGCCAAAACTTTTAGTTGTGCTGAATGTGTGCGATATGTTCATGTGTATTACAAAACCCAACAATTATCTGCATCATCTTATTAACGACATGGCGGGTTTTTTTTACTTTACACTCCGAAAACAAAGCAACAATAAAAAAAACGGACTACAGTTTGGGTATTCGTAGACTGGCCCAACGTTGACGACATTTCATTTAATTTATTTCTCACGGCCAATTATAATTTACAATAAAAAAACTACTTCAATACTACACTATTCTACTAATAAATGACAATAGAAAAAATACATTATATCTGAATATCCAAGTGTTATTTACTTTAATAATTTTTCTAATGAAACACACATCGCATTTGTCTACAAGTTATTTATTTTAAATTTTTTTCTTTCTTTCAGATCGGAAAAGCAACACATGAAAATACCACGTGATATACAAGATGCCAAAATGCTGGCCAAAGTATTGGACCGTTACAAGGATATGTACTATTTCGAAGTGATGTTTGGTGTAGTCGTCGCCTATATATTGTATCCTTTTTTAAACGTCAAATGAAGTGAAAAATTTTATGTTCATTTTGTTATCAGACCCAAAACTTTGCCCGTAACCTTGGGTTTACATGAGCAGGAACGAGATAAGAATTAGTTTTTACTATGCGCGGTATCTGAAAACCATAAAAGGCACGGTAGTTGTTTGGTTGGCTCATTTTATTTCTTTTGGTTATCTTCGTTGAATTGACTTCTGTCTATAATTATGCACAGTCAGTCATTGTTTAGTGGTTATTCGTCCCAATCAGATAACATTAATTTCAAAGAATGTGCTTGCACTATGGGTTAAAACGAAATAAAAAAGTAATTCTCCCACTTTTTTCTTATATCATTTTAACGATTAGAATATGTGAAGCAAAACCACAAATCGAATGGCTGATTATCTTGAGGTCGATGATTTGAAAGCTTCGATTCCTAAAATTCAATAGTGAATAATTAGTGTTTATTTACTTATTTATTTAAATCAACACTAATAATTATAAAAGATGGTTCATTTTTTAAAAGTTTTTAAAATTGAAATATGACAATCGCCTGGTACCTCACATAGAAATACAGGGTTCTCCAACAAGAGGTGCTATTTTGGCATTCAAAGATAAAGGATCGGATTTTTATTTCATAATAAAGGTATGCCGTTAATAATGAAAAACAACATCAGGTAAATGGCCACCACGACCACGCTTACAGGACCATATCCTTTTCATGAAATATTCCATAACCAAATCGCAAAGTGGCTGCCCTATTTCCTCGATAGCCTCACCAATTCTATCTTTGAGGTCTTAAATCTACACTTGGCTCTTGGAGTAGACCATATCTTTCACGTGGCCCCAAGGGAAGAAGTCGCAAGGTGTTAAATCACAAGATCTCGGTGGCCAATTGTGATCACCTCTTCGACAGCTAACACGGTCCGGAAACTTTTTAGTTTTGCGAAGTGTGACTGCAAGATGCTCACCATTTTTGTGGTAAATTTTAATAATTTCAATACGTTGTTGAAGCGTGTATCGTTCCATTTTTAGTAATGGCGTAATTTCAACATGTCAAATGTCAAAGAAAAAAACTTCAAAAGTGACAGCTACCGAAATACCGGGTGATTCAAAATAACACCTCTTGTTGAAGAACCCTGTATAACATTTCGCACGCAAGTTTGTGAGACTGACAGGCTAGTGGTCAACACTCACGGTCCCCGTCGTAATGACGAGTATGTTGCTGCCGTAGCCGAGAGCGTGCGACTCTGTGCTGGATCATCGACTCGCCATTTATTTTAGCAACAAAACACATCACGCACTTGCCAGACGCTAATTTTGCACAAATTGAAGGAACACGACAATCCACTGCATCGCTTCTCAGTTTGGACCTTAGAGCAGCTCGACAACGACTTTGCGGAAACATCATCTTTTCCGACGAAGGAAGTTTTCATTTCAGCGACTATTTTAACAAGCAAAACTTTCGCTTCTGTGGATCGGAAAACTCTCATGTAATCAGTCAAACTCTCTTTGGTTCGACTCGTTTTTTTTTGAGGGATATAGAGAAGGACTGATGTTAGGCAAACAAACCATTATCGATTCAGACCCATAATGCGAATATCGAGATAACCATTCATGAGCCAGAACACGCTACAAAATCATGGACGATCTCTGGTCTTAGAAGGAGGGTCCGTCATGTAGAATATCGGAGGAGCTATTTTCTCTTGGGGTACCATAAAGGACCGATGCTATGAGAATAATGCATTAGTGGTTCAGGCCCTAAAGGGCAGTATCGGGCAAGCCATTCATGAGATTCAAGATGCTGCCAACCACACGAATGAAATCGTGTGCCATAAGTAATGGGAACGTTTGGTTTTTCGAATACACCCATATACAATTTTAAAAATGAACTTTTCTTTGTTTGAGATCTCTTTAGTATAGAACGTATCATTCACCCATGAGGTTCAAGCCTTTGTTTTCGGCCGTTTGCTGGGGTAAACTGATGTTGGCAAAAAACACAAGCGGTGTTCATAGTTATTCAAAAATTTGCTCATACAATGTAGAATAGAAAGAAATAGCTTCCAACAGTTATAAGCAACAACACTCTCAAGGAGTTGATAAATTTTTTCTAATGGTTCAGTAGTTTTGTTTACCTCATTTACATTTCGAACCACTGTGCACATTTAGTTTAAATCCGTTCAAGTTTTGAATATCAAATTAACCTTGACCCCTTTTGTCTCACGGGTGTATGTGTTAGTGTCATTGTTGGTGCGTTTAATCAACTGATTATACTTTCGGAGCACGCCAATCGTACGAGTACACGTAATAAATTTTCGTGTGTACATTAACTGGTCGTCACCCACACACACACACACAACTCGGGTGTGCAGTCAAGTGTGTCTAGACGCCTTAACTTTGCAAATATAAAGCATTAGCGCAAAAATAAGGGGGGGGAAACGAAAACATTTTCAAAATGTTCTTAAAGACACCTTTAGACGAATGATGAAGGAGGAAGAAATACTTCAGTCGAATCATACTCAATAGAAAATTTAATTTATTCCTAAATGAATTTACATGAGACACGATCAGACGCTTTGAGAAAAATCTGTCATTGTTGACTATACACAAAGGTTACGTTATATGTCTTCCTATAGAACAAACCTGTTATGCAATATTATGAATTTTTTTTAAAAAACAAATATAACGTCGTTGATTGGCTAAGATTGAAAAACAAAGAAGAACATGAGTACATAAGCTCATGAAATTTATTGACAAATATTCATCCACAGGCTACTTATATTTAAATCTCGTGAAAATTAAATGTGACCAAAGTAGACCATTAATATGAGAACGGTCGAAAAACGGTCAATCGTCAGTTACTTTTAATAGTTTATAATATCCGTAAATTATCGCAGCCATTTTCGATCGGAGAAACGTACAATTTGGTCGGTACGTTGAATCGAATTTTAATTAAATTCAGTTTTTTTTTTTAAAGTTTTTGTTAAGCAGTTAATGCTACAAAACATATTTTAAACCAAAAAAAAATATGTGGAGTTTCACAGTTTTCGGGTCTTTTCTTCGCCTAGTGCAAAATAATATATAGAGTTTTTTTTATCACACTTTGTGTGATTGTGACAGCTCTTTCCTGCATTCCAACGTATCATTCAAGTGTTGTTTAGGCTTTTAAAGCAATGTAGAATCTCGTATAGAATTAAACCTCCTAGTTTATCCGAAAAATTTTATATAACTCCCATATATGGGCAGAGACTTCAAAGACATCTTTGCAGCTTCTGAACCCTGTCAGAGAAGAGCAGTAGAAATTATATTGGATTGTAGGATATTGTCTCCCTTTAGCATCACCGGAACATGGGAACGTGTCTATCGCTGTTCATGGGATCTGCTCTTCAGATATCCGAAATTGATGAGTTCTTGTTTGTGAATAAAATCGGAAAACCTCCATCGATTTTAGTGATCTATATTTCATTTGAATCCAATGTTATGTAGCTTATGATATGTAGCTTATGAAATAATACACATTTAAAAAAATTGTTTGCCCTAAAGTTGTTTACAACTCCGAAACTGCAATTCATTCAGATTAGAAGACACACAAAGTATATATTAAAGATACTTTAAAATTAAAGTCTATCAAAAAAATGTAGCCAGGGGACCAACATTTTTGAATGTTTTGGCTGTTTCGCCATTTGACAATCCTCCCAGAAAGATTTTTCGCCGACCGCCAGTATTTTCTGTGGAAAATAATTGTTTTTAATTGTTTTTAAATTAACTGAGCAGTAGTATTCAACATGGAGTAGTTTTTATTGTAATTTGTTACAATTGGCCGTAAGGCTTTAAATTACAAAATCTGTGCAAATAAATGAAATGAAATGAAATGAAATAGGGTATTACACAACAGCTTATAACCATCATAGGAGAAACTATACTGCCTTAAAAGCTGACCGCATAAAAGGCGATATCGTTGTTGCCATATCAATATCAGATTTGCAATATCAAATACATAGGCTTATTTTCAAAATCCGAAAACATGTTTAAGTACTTCATTTCCATTTCAAAAAAATACCATTGGTTGTCCCATCGGATCTGATAAATATTTATTAACATATCAACATGAAATCCAAACTCTTCGATCTGCGGAATAGAATTTTGTATGCGCAAATTATAATTATTAAATATCGTGTCAAAATGTATATTAACAAAACAATAGTGTTTTGCATATATCCATAAAATATATATGTTGGCATTATGTTTTTGTTTATTATGTCTCTTTTTATGTTGCTTTAAATATTGTCACATTCCACGTCTTTAGTCGAATTAAAACATTCGTATTTGAGGGAGACAAAAATTCGAATTAAAAACGTCAGAGATCAGGCCACTAATAGCTGGTATCTGACGAATTTAATTTGCCTTTCTTTCTTCGAATACATTTGTTTTGATTCCCTGTATTGAATGACTCATCATTTCTTGTTTGTATATTATTTTAAAATATTTATTAGGAGATACATACATATGTATACCTCCAATATGTTGTATACAATCAATTTGATTGAACATATTAACCTCATTATTTTTTTGTATAGTCTATGACAGATTAATTGAAGATTTTTTTACTCTATTGAAAAACGTTGAATAGTAATAAACAAAATCAAAAGTCAATTCATCGACCGGCAAATGGAATTCAGTTGATCCGAATGGCTTTGTTTAAAAGAAAACAAAAACAAAATATAGATAAACGATTTGTCCGATTTTGTTGAAATAGATTTTAGAAAATGTATCACTATATTATTTTTAATTTTGTTTTTGATAATTTTTTTTTTTTTTTAAATCATAACTCGAAAATTCCAACAGAAAAAAGTATACATTTTGAATAGTTTGTCATATAGCCACATATCTTTTAATTAAAATGAGGAATAGATCATGAAAATCGATTGAGTCTTTTCGTTGAAGGCACATTCTGGTACCTCGCATACAAATGTACAATTCCGTAGCAGGGACTACACTAAGGATGTCCTTAGATACAGATACCGTTACAATATCTGTAGAAGTGCGATATACTCCCCTCGTTCCGGCGGCGATGAACGGAAACAAGATGTCTCAGGAGTCCCTTCCTATATATGGGAATATATTTACGAGTATTTCTTGCCCAGCTTCTAAAAGCCTAAACACTTGAATGCTTCTTTTAAGCACCAAAATATGGCTCGCCCAACGATAATCACCCTGCATTTTCATGGTCCGAACATCTAGATTGTCTGATTCGTCGATAACCACACCACCCATAGAGATTGACGACAATGCTGGATCATATTTACAATTCCCGACTAATTTTATCCTTTGGTTTTTCCTTAATTTGTTACGTTTATTGTATCTGAACTTTACTTGCAGCCTACAAACATTTGCCATTCCAGGATCTCTATTTCTTTCCATACTACTTGGATTCCTCTACCGCTTTCCCATTGCGCTATTCCTCATCTGTTTCTGTTCCTCATTGGGTGCAACGCTCTGCTACAGCCTCTCCAACCTAGTGGGTCGGCGACTAATACGACACTTTTGGCCCAAGAAAATCGGTGAATGGTCCAAGCATGTGGACAAACATCGCGATAGCCTCTTCAACTACATGCTGTTCTTGCGCATGACACCCATACTACCGAATTGGTTTATTAATTTGGCCTCACCGGTGATCGGTGTACCGCTCTTTACCTTTGCCTCGGGAACATTCTGCGGCGTGGCACCACCCTCTGTGCTCGCCATACAGGCGGGTAAGACATTGCAGAAAATGACCAGTTCAAGTGATGCATTCTCATGGACATCCATGGGTGTTTTAACATTGTGTGCTTGCCTATCATTAGTGCCGGGTCTCTTGAAGAATAAACTGAAAAAGAAAGTCGAATAATTGAAGAAAGAAATGAAGAAGAGAAGGCGAATGGAGTTGTGCATGGAAATGAAGATATGCAGATAAAGCTAAAGGAGTGCTAATAAAAAAAATGTATTTTGTTTTTCATCTTCTTTTGAATGCTACGTATCGATGTGAAGGAGTGCAAATTCGAAATTTTTTTCAAAACATAAAGCTTGATTCCAAATGTAATCATAAACACACACACATATATTCAGTGTACTTTTTTCTTAAACGGCTACCTAATTGAGAAATTTGTCCGCTTATGAGAGAAGTAAACAGGCGGACGGGTAGTTTCCGTTAGGAGAGAGTACACTGTATATGTATATAAATATACTAATTGATATTTATATACACTGTATTAGATAATTTCACTTTTAATTTTTTTTTTTTGTAAATTCAATTGAACTGTAAGTTGGAATATTTCAAAACTAATTATGGCTACCAAACCACAATTATTCTGGGCTGTAAGCAATTGAAATTTAGACTGTACGTACGTATGTTTTATTTAGTATCTAGTTCAAGCTTTACTTTATTTATGCAGTATTTTAATTTGAATTTAAATTATTATGTTTATTTCAAATAAATGAAAAAAAAAAAATATTATTTAAATAGATTTTAGGTGGAGTTAGTTTGAATTGTGGCCAACCATACATTCATCATACTATGATCATTTCCACTCCATAGAAACTATAGGTACATGTCGCTATGCTATATCTTAACCATTTACAGAATTCATAAAATATTGTTATTATTTAAAGTTTTTGCCAAACCGTTATCCTTTACCATAATTTGTTCACAGTGTATAATTCGTAGTTAGTTTTTGTATGATGATGAAATGAACAACAATTATTTAAACAATGAAATATACAATAATATTAGTTAACACAAAACAACAACACCAATCTTATTTTAAAAACATTCAGTATAATGATACAAAAGAATATGAAATAAAAAAAAAAACAACAACAACAATTTCCCAAAGATGTAAGTAGAAAATTGATATGTTTTATTTACCACACTAAAACATTCGTTTAAAAATACTGTAAAGAATTTATTTTATAAGAAACAAAAGTCATGTTATTATACTAAATAGAAGAGAGAGAAAACTCCAAATTAAATGAATAAATGTTTATGCATATATGATATTTGACATCTTTTTTGATATACAACACATACAACCAACATTCATTTGTTAAACTTATAATTACCTAAACATATGTGCGGTTATAAATTATAAAAATTAATCTAAACAAACGATATATCTCTTTAAAGAAAAACTCAAAAAAAATCATTAAATATTAGTAATAAATCTACTTGTATTCAAATTTTAAATGAAATGACATAGTTGTTTTTTACTGTTTATAAAACTTTTCGAGCAAAACAAAAATATTAGGTCGATATTAAATAAATAGTATAATAAACCTACATCGGATCGGATTGACCGTCATTTCTGTAGTCTCTTAGGTCAAATCACCATGGACGGATACAGCGTTCAATAACACGTGCAAATTATACAAGTGTGTGTATTGGCATCGATAGGCATATCGAATGAATAAATAAAGGGTTTTCTAACAAGAGGTGTTATTTTGAATCACCCGGTATTTCGGTAGCTGTCACTTTTGAAGGTTTTATTCTTTGACATTTGACAAGCAAAAACTACGCCATTACTTAAAATGGAACGATACACGCTTCAACAACGCATTGAAATTATTAAAATTCACTACAAAAAATGCAGTCACAGTTCGCAAAACTAAAGCATTTTTGGGTCGTCGCGAAGCACCTTGTCGGACCGCAATACAGAAATTGGTGGACAAATTCGAGCTGTTGGGACAAGTTAGTGATGTGATGAATAAAACCCGTGCACGTCGCTCAAGAACAACTGATAATATTGCTGCTGTAGCCCTAAGTGTTGAAGAAAACGCAGGTTTGTCTATCCCTCGTCGTTCTTTGGAATTGGGCATTCTGCAAACGTCATTACACTGTTTTTTTTCCTAAAGACTTGGGTCTTAAGGCTTATAAAGTTCAGTTAACACAAGATCTCAAGCCGACCGATCATAAACAACGTCGTGTCTTTGCTTGGGTCCTTGAAGTTCATGAAAATGATCCGGAATTCCATCGAAAAAGCATCTTGAGTGATGAGGACCATTTCCATATCGGTGGCTACGTAAACAAGCAAAATTGTTGCATCTGGGGCTCGGAAAACCCAAGAGTAATAATTGAGAAGCCTCTCCATCCTCAACGTGTGACTGTTTGGAGCGGTTTACGGCCCGGCGGGGTCGTTGGATCTTACTTTTTCGAAAATGAGGTTGGATCAACAGATACGGTGAGTGGATTGCGCTATCGAGAGGTTATTATTGATTTTTTATGGTCGGAGTTGGATGATATTCTCTGGATCTGGACATAGGGCAGTCACTTTGCGATTTGGTTATGGAAAATTGCATAAAAAGAATATGGCCCTGTAAGCGTGGTCATGGTGGCTGATGTGGTTTTTCATTATTAACGGCATAATGAAATAAACATCCGATCATTTATCTAAAAAAATCCAATTTTTCTTTGAATACCAAAATAACACCTCTTCTTTGAAAACCCTTTATTATCGATTAAATATCTCATACAGATTTTGTTTTATGAAACGCTTAATGAAACGCTCTATATTTGTCAGCATGATCCTTCGCTTTATATCGATGCCGACATCGTCCTTGAGTAAATACTTCCTTTTCTATGGAGTAATATTTTCAAAAAAAAAATTGTGGACGCTTCGCAAGATGAATTTTCATTTCTATCTCTCTTACTGTTACTCAGAGACTAAAAAAATAATTCTCGTGAAAGTAATTTTTATGACTGAAAGTTATCTTTCATAAGTTATTACTACATTCTTTAAATGTATTAATACCTCTTACGAAAGATAACAACAGATTAATCTCACTCATAAAAATAACACGAAAGTTTCGTTTTGTGTTCTGAGTCCGAAAGTTAAAATGAGAGAGTTCTTGACGGGACAAATATAAAAACACTTGTCTGTGAAAAGTGACACAGGTCAGTTCTCTTTTAACGTGTTGATGATGCCAAATTGATCGCCAGAAATGCTAGAAGAATATGATATTTCGTATGATGGTAATACGAAAATGAGAAGAATTTTGTTCTTGTTTGGAATTTTTATACTGAGAAGAGTGTATAAAATGAGTACTCACCGTACTATGGGTGTGTAGTAGGGTATACGAATCTCTTGCATTAACACCAATTTTAAGTAAATTTGGTCTGCCCCCTGTATGTAGGTCGGGTTCAGTGATTATTGTGAAATCAAGTGTATTTGAGACGAATTTCAGTTCGACCTCCAGCTACAAAATCCGCTTCTGTGGTAATCTACTTAATACCGCTGCATACTATCCATGCATGTATTTGTAACTGAAACTAACTAATCCGAATTACCGCTACAAATTCAATAAATAGAACAACCGATTTGTTTGCAATAAAAAAATTATATTTATTTTTTATTTACTTCAGATAATTAATTGCTCTTCAATTAGAGAGAGAGTAGAAGTGAGTAAGTGGTGAAGAGTGGAAATATGGATTTTGTTTTAATGCATTTTTCATTTTTTAAGTATAAAAGTTTAGAAAAAATAAATGTACTAGAAAAATAAAAGACTTTGGAGTGTGAAATACACATAGGCTGTTTTCTTTTCTCGTTTTAAATAAATTCGAAATATGTAAAACTCTAAATACATCTTTCATATTTTTTGTTTAAACTTAGGCTATCATAATTAAACGCTAAAAACAGACTTTTATTTAAAAAAGAAAAAAGTATATAACTTTAAGTCTAATAAGCAAAATGCTGAGATAAACTGTTGTGTTTTACTTTCTCAAAATCATGGAATTTCTTTGTGGTTTTCTTAAATAATTTCTAAACTATAGATTTTGCAAAGCAAAAAAGGTATGTAAAATAAACGCATAAGGAAACTTTGAAATGTGACTTGATGAGGGGTGAGGGGCGGCGACATTGTGATGGCTGGGACAGGAAATGAGCAAAAGTAAACAATATTTTGTGTCTATATGAATTTCACCAAACGAAAATTAAACAAAATAATATATATGTAGCTGTGTGGTAGTGTTTTTTTTACTGATTATGTGGTTGGTTGAGTTGCTTGTCTGTTGCTGCTGGAAAGGACAACTATTCCGATGGTGTGAGATCACGTTCTTGTTCATTTTCATTCAATATCTGTGACAGCAGGTCATGAACCGGTTCAAAGACTTTTTTAGCTCCCGTATTGGTTAAATTCTTGTAATCGAACATATCGTGATGACTAATGGAATCATCGGCCTGCACAAGGCCTTTTGCAATATCAACGGTTTGTACACGATTGAGTCCTATGATTTTCTCTTTAATCAGACTATTGACTTGAGCATTTTTATCACGTAATTTATTCGGTAGATGACCACGAGGCAGCAGAAACTGAAAAGTAAAGGAATAAAAATATGAAAACGCTATTAATTTATAAAGGAATCGGCATTCTTATATTAACACTAGCGCAACACATTGTATAAGAACAGACAGAAATATTGTTTTTACACACACAGCCTAGCTCATACTAACGTATTCCCTCAAGAATCCATTAAAGAATAGTCGGAGAACTTGTCCCACATAAGTGAGCTGTGTAGGACATAATTTGTATATTATAAAAAATAGTCAAAAATTAATCAGCCTTTGTATGACGCCACCTTTACGGGATATTACGAAAATAATAGAACTGTTCTCCTTTTATTAAGTGTCTGAGCTCGAATCTTGAGGAAGGAAAGACCACTTTGTTAATAGGAAAAGTCTATACAATGTTAACGATTACTTGGAAATACTTTCTCCCTAATAATAGTCAATAGTAGGTGTAATACGGACCATGTTTCTACGTAGGTGAGAATGTATTGTATCACATCCCTAACTATTTTCTACATGACCACATCAGATGACCATAAAAAAAGTCTGTGCTCTCCCAGAAAATAATGACTTTATAAAGACTCTTATACTTACAGGCAAGACTATATAAGTTTCCGGTAGTCTTGTACGTATTCTCTGTACAATTTCATATATACCATCAGCAATCTCTTCCGGTTTATTATCCACATTATTGGTACCCACGTGAAGAACGACAATTTTTGGCTTAACATTATCTAATTCCCCATTTTCAATACGCCACAAAACATTCTCACAGCGATCACCTCGTATGCTAAAGTTAAGGCAGTGCATCGGTGCAAAATAATGGTGCCATGTCTCCGTATCCTGTAAGGTCTCTAATATGCAATCGCCCACAAAAATGACGTCAGGATCCTTTTCACGACATTCAGAGATGAAGCGCTTGTGTATGCTAGATAGAGTAACCAATGACAACGTAAGTAGTTTATGTTCTCAATTACAATAACAAAATATTGGAACACAAGACCTACCTAAGCCATCGATCGTCCCCTTCAATATCTTGTCTTTGGGTGGCGACCAAACAAGGATTCATTACGTTTTCAGTTTATAAAAAAATCTGCGCGTTTCCTTACGATTATATGGTATAAATATGATTTTGTTTCATAAAACAATGCTTTTTCTTAGCTAATCGACTTCTTTAATTTCTCCAATTTGTTCAATAACGAAACAATTTCAATAGAAAATTACTTTTTTGCAAGTAAATTGATAAATTTTAGCTTTCGCATTGATTTTTGTAGCCGATTTGTACAAACTTCAAATCGATTGCAATCGATTTTTAAATTTATATCTAAAATCGTTAATCGAAACTTAAAAGTTACTTTAAATTTGTCACATAATTATTCAGTTAATAGAATGAAATTAATGAATGAATGGCAATTTAAATTATTTGCAACAGAGTACATTTTTGCCTCCGGTTAATTAATTATTGGATATGGAGTTAGGGAGGTCAAAAATTTATTTTTCGTCCACTTTAAAATGATTAGACTAGTCTGCCGCCGGCTGAAATTTTCGGCTGCGTTAGCCCAGCCATTACACGGGACAGTGAATGTACGAAAAAACTAAGCACACCCACATTTTTTTTTTTTTGACAATTTGTGGTGTAGGGCATCATTGTGTTTTGGTTTACAGCTGAGAAGTTACTCTTGCGACGACATTTTTCGAGATTTCTCCGGGGTTCATGGCGAGCCAAACATTCCTATTTACCATTAAGTTTTGATGTTCTTGAAAACTATATTGTTTTAAGACCGTACAGATTTCCAATACACTATCTTTGTATGTCGGTCTCTGCAATTTCTAGAAATCTAAACCAATGAATGTTATTCGGAAGATAATATGCATTTCAATTTCAACGAGCCACTCATAAACATAACTTGCAAGAATATACCATGTGTGCGAATTTTGCACACAAAACCCAGATTCGTATACTGCTAAGAATTTACGAGAGAGAGTATAAATCATTCTCTAGATAATACATCATCTTGGAGTTCGAACAGTTTAGATAGAGTTTGAGGGCCATAATATCATACGATTGAATGGTCGAGAAAATATGCTGATTTTGTGATGCGCAATACATAGCCTACATAGTCAACCTCAACCACTGTCCCCAAACTTGGGGTACACTGTTAACGGAAACAAGAGTCTGACGATACACTAAATAATAAATTGTGATACTACCTTCATACATTTCATGTTTAATAGAAGAATCGTCATTTCATCCCACTCCGTTGCATTCCTCAAAGCAGTGTTCAGCATTGTTGGAACTTTGGAAACTTTAATTTGTGCCGCAATACACATTAAATGTCCAAATAGTGCCAACATTAACGTTTCCCTATTCCAATTATTTCCTATCATAATAAAAATGGCAGATAGAACGATGTGATAAAGTAGCTAGTAGTAGTGTGCGATATGTTGCTGGGATTGCTAAATTACTCCACAACATGTCCCCGACATCATGTGTCCGCAGACATCCCGTCGTTGCATAGTTGTAGTTGCCTCAGAAACGGAATGCAATGAAATTGTGGTTCTTCTGATCGGCAATTCCTCCATTACATCTTTCCATTTTAGCGGGTTTGAGTATTCAACATATGATACATACATATCAACATATGATTTGGTACGATTAAAAGGGCGATTCTGTTGTGATAATTTCGTATTTCCGTGGTCGTAAACGAAATAGATTACAATTAAAGAAATAAATATTGTAAATAACCACGATAAAATGAGTGCTAAACATAAAAACCTAAAGGAATTATGTCGTGCATGTTTAAAGTCATTAAAAACTACTTCATCGACGAGTTTTGTTGAAGCGATGGACGACGGTGAGATGTCATACAACTTACAATTATGCAGTTTATTCCTATATTTGACCACTTTGGATGTCGCCACAGAGAGGGATGTGTTTCCCAAACTGTTGTGTCAATTGTGTTTAAATAAATTAATGGAGTATGACGACTTTCGAAAGCTTACATTACGAAACACAGTCAAGTTATACGAAATGCTAAATGGTGGAGGGGGTCAGAAGAATACCGTTATTTCTCAGAAGGAGGATGTTCTTGATGCGGAAGTGAAAACGGAAGTAATGTCCGAAGATGATGTCTGTGTGAAACCGGAATATGATGATGATTATGAGGATATCGATAACGACAACGACGATGATAAATTGGTAAGTATTGCATTTCTTGCCCTCAATTGTTTTGAAACCTTTATCTTATCGTGATATTTTTTTCCCCCAGCTTCTTCCCGAATTGGCCAACTTACCAATAAGCATTAAAACTGAACCCTATTTTGAAGCCACTGACACTCAACTTGTATCGTCGTCCTCCATGGTGGAAGAGGGTGAGAATAATGGACAGCCTCCCTTTAACACAAATTGCAGTGACGAGGATGACGCAGATGATGAAGAGCTATTTCTATCTAATGGGGCTGCGAACACATCTAGTCCGTCTATGTACACTGCCGAAGGTAAACCCGCCAAATATGTAGTGCTAACAAAGCGGGATCGTAATCACAAGAGATCCCTACACTGTTCAACGTGCAATAAACAATTTTACAAAGAAATCTATCTAGATGCCCATGTGCGGGGTATACACATGGGTGAGGAAAAGCCTTTCCGTTGCCTCATATGCTCAAAGTCATTTACACGATACAATCAATTATATCTGCATAAGCGTTCTCAACATATGGAAGACGATAAGGATGCTATTGAATGTGGCATAGACGATCAACCTGACAATACTCTTGACGATGACAGGTCGAACCTAAAAAAGGTTATACCACGTACTGCGGAATTGGAGTCCGGGGAGTATACATGCCAGATATGTTTGCGCAATTACAGTTCACGACGTGCCCTATCTGAACATTTGAAGCGACACCAGCAAATAAAAGAACATGTCTGCAATGAATGTGGTGTAGCTAAAGTAACGCGTACAGAATTGCAGACGCATATGCGTGTTCACATACCAAATTTAGAAAAATTCCAATGTCCCCAGTGCCCTCAAGTCTTCAACCACAAAAACGCTATTTCACGACATGTCAAGGTTGTACACGAGGGCCAAAGACGTTTTCCCTGCGTCTACTGTCCCAAGCGATTTAGCACCCGCAACTCAAAAGTCTGTCATGAACGCCTGCACACTGGCGAACGACCATTCACGTGTGAAATATGCCACAAGGCGTTCGTGCAGCAGGAAAGTCTTAGATCTCACATGAAAAACCATGATAAAACATTGCGCAAACATGTGTGCTCCTATTGCGCTCAACGTTTCATAACATTGAAAAATCTTGTGGATCACGAAAAACGTCACCTGGGTGATAAACCACATATTTGTAACATTTGCAGTAAAGGATTTTACATAGAGGAAGATTTACAAACGCATCGTAATTCGCACGAGACCGAGGATGACAACGTTGAGGATAATCCGGGCGCTTTCAGTGAGCTGGAACAACCAACAGATAGCGGTCAACAGAGTAGTAATTAATATTATATATATACCTATACATACGTATATTTGTGTTATGTAGAATAACGACACAAACTGTAAAATTTTGTAAATAAATATTTTAAATTAAATTTAATCAATTATTGTAGTAGATTCCAATTGCATCAGAGGAAATGTATGTCTCGATTATGAAATACATCTTCATTGCTTGATTATATTTAAAACATACTCCTAGTGTATTGTTATCCCTCTCTCCTGTAGTTTCTAGACATTGAGTATTCTTTTATGAAAGTAAATGGTAATGACCTGGCAACAAAAATGGGTTATGAGAACTGTGTAGCAGACCCGCCGGAGCAAGGCTAAACGGTGGCACCAGGATTTTTTTATCTGAAATTAGATGCGAAGATATGCAAAAAATGCATCGACCACGTCTAAAGGCGTTATCATTGGTAAGTGTTTTGTTCTTTTCGAACGCCCCTAATGATGTATGTGCAGGTATAAATATTTTCGGCATTGTGTCTAGATTGTAAAGCACAGAGGCACTAGACCCACTGCCCAGTTTGTTTATCATATCGGTGATTGGAGATTTTATACCCTTTCCGAAGACGTACTTTACACGATCCGATAATCTATTCAACGCGTTCTTTGCACTATTGTTTACAGTACCTTCTTAGTTACGACTTCTATGGTGACATGGTGACCACTGCGTCATCATGCACCATCGTAACCATCGTCTTTTGGTTCTGGCCGAAATTGTTTAACGTGATTGAAACATCGTACGGGAAATGCATCGCTCGAAGTGAGTGAAGTGAAAATTGGGGCTGGGAACCGTGGCATCGACAAAACGACCCCGCCAACATATTTGAACAATATTGTACTCAAATGAAAAGAATTGTTCTTACAAGTTCAAAAATGTAATTTTTGGCGGCCCATGATGGGTGTGGCGACAAATCCAGGAAAAAGCATAAAAACGACACAATATAAAAAAATCGCGCACGGACGCGATTCATTTGAGTACAATATTCTCGAAATAAGTGGGGCGATGCCACGCCCCCCACTCTCCCCAGCCTCAATTTGCTTTATCATTTTGGAGTAATTTTGAAGGGAACTGCATTTTTTTTTATTTTTTTTGGCTTGTCCCCCCATAAATTGAAGTTTTGCCGGGCAATTTTTCATTTTTGCGTTTTTACGAAACCACTTAAATCTTTTTTGGCACTTATCACAACTCTCACGAATTAAGTAACATTTATTATATAGAATTTATATATTTTCTGTTATATTATATAAGGCATGAATTGAATATGAGAAATTGGTTCAAAAACAACGATATGTACCCAAACCCGCTAAAATGATACAACACTAAGACGATGAAATGGAGAAATCGCCGAAATGAAATCTAAAAAAACACAACTTCATTCCATTCCGTTCCATTGCTCAGGCAACTACGAGATGAATGCGGACACTGTTGCACTATTGGCCCTATTTGGGTACATTCGATTTGTATTGAGGCACAAATTAAAGTTTCCAAAATACCAACTCTGAATCCCAATAGTGAAAAAATTTAGGAGAAGTCATCAGAGGTCTCTGAAAATTGTCTTGTCGATATTGGTCGTAAAAATATATCATTTGAAACTGAAACCAATATATTGGTTTATTTAGGTGATTATTTGTTCGATTGGCCAAAAATATTTGACGATTGATTGTTAGAAACCATCGCGGAAAATATATAAAAAAAAAAACATGGCGTCCTTTGCTCACGAGGATCTAGAAAAGTTGAAGAAATTCATTGAATTTGTGTCGGAAAATCCTTTGATTCTAAATATGCCCCAACTGGATTTCGTGAGGAAATTCATACTACAATTTGGTGGCACAATACCAGTGGGTGAATTCCAAATGCCGGCAGGGTGAGTAAAACTATTGCATGCCTAGTCACTTTTTTTGTTTTTATGTTTGTATGAGTGTGTGATGATGGTGGAATGAGTGAGGGTATTTCATTGTTCTTAATTTACATTGTAGAAAATGTCCATTTGGTGGTGATGGCAAGGCCGAATCAAAATCATGTCCACACCCTCCACCACCAGCACAACCTGAAGAAGATGTTACACCAGAAGCCGCCGCTGAAGAAGAATCGGAGGAATCTGAGGTGGAATTGGATATGGAAGGTATGTACAAAACGAAGTCTTAGAAATGTAGAATTAACATATTAGATACATATACACGTACGTCGTAGTATGTTGCGTACTCGTACTATGAACATGTGCAGATAGTTATGGAAATGCCTTTCATGTTGTTGCAATCTAAAGGCAAAGCTAACGCATTTCATATGTCCCTTACACATTACATATTATGTAATATCGATTTATCAGAAAATGTATGAATTGTTTGACATGCATATTATTATTCTATACATGCATTATTGACATTGCCGACTACAAACAATAGCACACACTTGATAGAAAAAGTATGTATACGAAAAAAGGGTCTGTCAGATTTATGAAACAAATTCGTAGAATCCAAACAAAAACGTTACGAATCAATCTACGTACGAAATCTGTGAAAGGGCAGATTCGGCAGCCCCAATTATACCCGGATCGGTAATTTCCGGTATTTAATGTCGTCTATGTAGAAGAAAAAGCCATCACTACACTTTTGCGAAAAATGAGTTTATTGCATTTTATTTCATAATTTTCCATTGCTTATTTTTTGCGCTTATCGATATGCGCATATCTATTTTATTTACTAAGATTTTTTTTTATAACTCACTAACTACAGGTTTGCGATAAAATTTGTGAAGAAAACATCATTATCTACCTATGGTTTTTGTCGATATAACAGTATACAACTTATGCAGAAATTTTTGGTGGATAAAATGTTGTATTTAATAATTAACAAATTGTGGTATTCAATATATTTGTTATCGAAATATTGGATTTTTAATGATAATTTTTATATAAAACACCTTATAACTCAAAACTATGAAAATGTAGGTTTTTGTTCTACATAGACGATGTCTTAATGGTCCAAGTGCCGTTCCATATTACAGCTAAATATCTTGGCTTTAATGTTGTAACAAGAAACACATACCATCTTTTTCATAAAAATAACAAGAAAACTCTTATGATGTCGCCTCGGAATGGATTAATGAATCGGAGATATATGGAAAGGTATTTCGATAAGCTTTCCAACAATACCATTTCGTCCCGATCCGAGTTAAATGAATTATGCCTAGTTATATCTCTGGAATTTCGAGATCGGTAACGATAAATGACGTATCGAGAAATAACGACATAGTTATAAACTGGATACCAGGCCACCAAGGGTTTCCAGGCAATGTCAGGGCTGACGAACTGTCTAGAACAGGAAGGGAATCCAACCAAAATACTCTGCAACTGTCTAAACCTTTTCTAGAGACAAAACAAGGAGTTGAGGGAATGGATGAAGACGACCCATGCCTTAAGATGGCTAGAGGAACAGGTGGGAAGAACCACAAAGGAAACCTGGGGAAACCTCGATTACAAGAAAACAAAGAGAATACTCGGGTTTAATGAGTAAGCTGAAATGAGTAAGCTAGTTGGGTTCATCACAGGACACACTAGCCTAAGGGAACACCTATTTTTAATAGGATGTTCCCAGAGGGACGAATGTAGGGCATGCGGAGAGGACGCCGAGACGGCGGAACACTTCCTGTGCCAATGTCCTGCTTTCTCGCAGGTCAGGAAAGTCCAGTTAGGAGAGGACACCTTATATGACCTAGCAATAGACATAAGGAATTTGAGGAACTTTATAGAGGGGACCGAATTGCTGGCCTAGGTGTATGTCAGTGACATGAGACGGTCATGGTACATGACCGATCCTCCATTCAACCTAACCTAAACTTTTTAACCGTTTGATTATTTTGCACATTCTTTATTCGAGCACTGAGACAGCTAAACAACTCAACACGTGTATATGTGTGGGCATTTTTTTTTGGCATGAATGTGTTTCTTTTCAAAGTGTATAACTGAGAAAATTCGTACACTGGGGTTTAGTTTTAAAATTTTTTTAAATATGTATTAGAAGAAAAAATACGGTGTCTAACCAGAGACTTGAACCTGGTAACACGGGTAGTCAAGAGCCCTCTGAACATTTTCCGGCTTAACGAGCAGCTGCGGCCCCTCTTACAGTATCATGGTGGTTGTGAGGATAGTTTCGGCTCAGTGTGATGTTGCATCACAACCTGGTGCAGTGACCCTTAGATCTGCACAAATGTTATATGTTCCTCGACCAACAGGAACCTATGACATTTTTATTTAATAATGGATCGTTTATAACTATTTAAAGTGAGTTAAATTTAGACTCCTAAAACTAAGCAATGATGAATGGAATGGAAAAACAGATGATTATTTTAATGATATTTTTTAAAATATATGTTCAATAATGGAGATGAGATAATAAAATATTGATATTGGTAAAAAAACAAGAATAAAAATGGTGGAGATTAGAGTCGCTCAGTGGGACACTCTTTTCAAAATCTACTGAACCCATTTGGTCTAATCTAAAAGATTTCAAAAACCTAAACGTCGAGGCCTATTTAAATTTGTCTGATAGTCCTCAAGACCTGAGGAAATCTTTTATATATTTTGTACTTCTGCTTTTTTTTTGGCCGTAAGGCTTTAAATTACAAAATCTGTGCAAATAAATAAAAAAATTGTGTTAGGATGGAATATGACGTTCAAAATAATAGTACCTCTGCTGGACAGGTTGCGATGCAACAGAGAGCTGCTTATTGAAGAATGTATTTTACATAATGTGTATTTAGGCATCTTGGCGTTTTCTACATCATGACGAGATAATATCCGAATTTTACTTTTACTTATATTGGGGTAATGCGATTGTATTTCATGTTTGATCCAGAATTGCTGGCAATGTTCTGCAATTATCACGTTATCGTCAGTCAAAATCGTAGTTTGTCAACAACGTATAGTCAACAACATTATATTCTGTTTATATAGTTCAACTTTATAAATTGTTAATGAGGCATTAATTGCACATGCTGTTGTGATGTGATGGAATCCAATAGTTGCAGTACTGTTGTTCCCAAATGAAAATGTAATAAGAAATATGTAATAAATGAACAAGAGTTATTTTAAACAAACCACGCCCAGTACCTCGAAATAGAAGTAATTATATTAATTGGTCTTACCGGTGTCTGATACCTGGTACCACGGTTTTTTTTCCTTGCCTGAAGTTAGGAAGTTTTGCTGGGTCTGTGATTTACCAGCTGTCACGATGGTCGATTAAAAGTGTTCTTATTAACTTAAAAGATTGAATTCATTTATTTAATTATTAATGTTATTTAATAAATAGTTAAATAATAAAATAGTAAGGGGGATGTGTTGGTCGTTGACGTCTGTTCACTGCGATTCACGATCACTGAGTGACTGTTGACGTTGACACACCGAAATCGCAGCCAGAATTCTAGTCGGTGTGGATTTGCGATCACAATCGGATGCTACGACCGAAAGAGTAGCAGATAACTTACGTACGCCTCACTTCCTAACCAAGAGGGAGGATTCGCCGACACAGATAATTTTCGAATGCGATCCTCAGACGCATCGGGTGTAATTGATATGCTTGGGGGGTAACATCGTAGTTACCCATGTGTAATGGTGCACCATAGTTCTGCCGAAAACACACAATTGACAAAACTTTGAAAATAAACTATAGAATATAATGACAAATATGTCTGTGGTTTTCACAAGCAACCGCGTAAGTCTTAAAATCAATTTTTTCAGGAGAACCAAAATACATAATTTTCGACTTTTTTGAAGCAGTTGAACAAATTTTTTTTTTGCTAATGAACATGTAGAGCACTACTATACAAACAATATATCAGATTTTTGGATTAACATTTTTTCAAAATAAAATGTTAATAATAAATAAAGAAAAGTGTCAGCAAGATAACAACGTAACTCCACTTAAGATGTTATACGTGAAAATAAATGTTGTCATTGAGAACACACATAATAATTTATGTTGTTTTACCCGCAAAAAAGAAGCACACTTTATTTTTTATGCGGTTATTAAAAGAAAAATCGAATCATAATTTAATTTTTTTCGCCAGTAAGAACTTATGTTCATATATGCTTTTATTTGCGAAAGTATTGATACTGTGACATAAATTATCTCTACTTATGTCGTTAATGATGAAAAAAATTTTTAGAAACATTCCACTTTTGAGGCAATACCTCAAAATCGACAAAAAATGCACTTAAGCGCTTGACTGTGAAAACCACAGATATAATCGGGCGTAATTGTAATTTACTAAATAACTTTAATTCGAATGAATGTGAATTTGGCACGCCCCCTTACTTTGTTAATGAAATAGCCCATTATATGATAGCTAATGGGCTATTTCATTAACAAAGTAGCATTGTCAGCATTGAGAAAAGTAAATGTGATTCTTATGAAAACTTTTTTTTTGGCCCTTTTGCATTTGAGACAATATTTGGAAAGTTTTATTGTTTCTAAAGAAATATTTTTGTTTTTCTAATTAAATATGTACATTAGAGCGGACATTAGGACATTGACTGCATTTTTCTGCGAATGTTTGCATAAAGGCATCAACATTCTATATAAGATGATTAAAAAGCATTTTGTTGTGAATAAAATAAGATCTTACTAAAGGAAATCGGTTGAATATGAAAAACATAGGAGATAGATAGAAAACAAAAAATCCGTATTTCTACATCTCTGAAAAGTATATTGATAATGGTTCTTTATAATAAGCAATTTCTCAAAGAATATATGTACTCTTTGCAATTTATATATGTGGTGTTTTTGTCTATGATAACATTACAACACTAATCTCACGGAGCATACTTTGTGGCTGTCACTGTAACAACACACCAAACAAAATTTAGACCATAGACATTTGAAGTCTATGACACCGGCACGTGTTAACGTTATCCGATTTGACTCATATTTTCTGGTTTGAGTATAAAGTATAAAAATATTACGACCCGTTATGTACATAATTTTTTTTTTTAATATTACTGTGCACAATTTAAGTATTCCCAGGAATCGTTTTAAAACTATTTTTATAACTACATACTTTTAAAATCAATTCAGCCCACACAATATCTCCGAAATTTTGATAAGTGATTTTTGCTTGCCATATGTTTGCAGAAATCAATGTGCAATTATTAGAACCAAACGTTCTATATCTTGAGGAAAAGCCCCCGAAAATATTTAAAAATAAAAAGGCGTCTAAGAGAGGAGGTCGTGCCAAAAAGTTGACAAGGAAAAAAGTTACGACTAAAGTAAAAAAATCGAAAAAACTACAAGGCACCAAAGTTCTAATTAAAAAGGAGTTTCTCTTAACTACTAATGAAATTAGAGGCTACAACAAATGTACTTATACGGGCGAGGATCCTTTGTGCACACCTGATAAAGCGATTAAAATGGAAACCGACTTAGAGCATAGTGAGATGTTGGATGAAACAGAAACAAAATCGTTTGAACATCAAATTCTCAATGACGATATTAAAGAACATTCCGCCAATGAACATGATAAAGGTGAACTTTCCCTGGATGAAGATCAAGATGAATATGAAACAAAACTTGAGGATGAGGATGATGAAGAGGAAAAAGCGTACGAGGACGATGACTACAATGATTCACATTCTGCTTCCGATGACGATTATGAAGACGAACCTTTAATAATGCTGACCAGAAGTAAGGGAAGACCACGAAAAGATAACGCTAAACACAGAATGCCACGCATGGAACAATGTCGTGATATCTGTAAACACCGTTGCACCCAAAAGTTCACAGAAGATCAGCGCCGTTGGATGTGCGAGTCGTATTGGTCTCTTACCGAGGATGAAAAATTGATATATATACGAAATCATCTCAGAACAAAATGCTGTTCACGTTTTAAACCTAAAAAGACCACAAATCGAGGCAACAGTTGTTGTTATTATTTGGAAGACATTGCGGACACTGAAGGTCCAAACTTAGTACGAGTTTGTCGAAAGTATTTCGAGGCCACATTAAATTTAAAAAGTCATACAATTAAAAAAGCCTTACAGGGGTATAAACCAGAACCTGAAATCGAGATGAAACCTTTGCTGGATCAGCGGAAAGAACTAGATATAAAGGATAATAAATCGGATGTGATTCAACAGTTGCTTGATCCGGAGACGGGAAATTTAGTCACGATTGATCCAAAAGCGAAGAAAATAAAAAAACCGTGTACAACTAATGTTAAGAGAAAACGTATTCGTCGCAAACCTGGAGATCCGTTACCGGAACGTAACCCTAAACCCATCAAGTGTGCTCAGCGCTGTATTCAGAAATGTCACACAAAATTCACGGAAGAAGAACGTAAACAAATCTGCGACATTTTCTGGTCCATGGATTACAAACGAAGAAAAGACTACATATTGGCCCGTATAGAGACCAAAGATATTGAAACCCTAACAACGCCTGAATTTCGCAAATCTAACAGACCTCCTCGCACATATCACACACGGTTCTTTTTGGGTTGCGGCATAAATGGCGAAAACAAACGTGTTTGCAAACATTTCATGATGTCCACACTATGTATAAGTCGTATGTTCATTACGAATGCTATTGATTTTGCTGATAAAAACACGGGCTGTTATACAGGAGCAGACAGGAGAGGAGGTCACAATACGGCATGTTTTAAAATAAGACCAGAAGATAAGCAGACCATACAGGATCATATTAGTTCATATCCCACTTGGATACCAAATAAGAAGAGTAAAACTCGCTACCTCCATCATACACTCAACATTAAACGTATGCACACGGACTACACAACGATGTGTGTGGCTGAACAAAAAGAGATTATGTCCATCTCTTACTATTACAAATCATTTCATCAAGACTTCAGTCTATCCTTTCTCGCCCATCCGGAGCCCAAAAGGCGAGGTGGTTTGACGAATGTAAATCCCAACATATCCCATTATACAGGGCTAGAATCTGGTGGAATTTGGCTGGATCCTAAAGGGGGGAAATTAGACCAAAGTCTACACAATCCAGCAGAAAGCTTCATTTGCTTTGCCCGTTCAGAGCCAGATCATGCTACTCCTACAGCTCCTTCAGCAACTATAACAGCACCAGCGCCATCACCTGAAGATTCGATATGTTCTGTGGCCGCATCACATCCTCTGTTGGCTCAAACACCATCATTTAGTTTTAATCAATCTGTAAATTATGCTCACTTAATCGATCCAACACTGAGCTCCACGAGTTTTATAAGTCAACCACCTGTGGTTCGACAAGAATTTAATCCTAATCCGTATGATAGCAATTTACCACCAGCACATGCCGCTTCCACGTCATCATTGTATAGAAGGCTTTAATTGTTTAAACAAAATAAATAAATTATAAACGTAATTAAATTGTTTATGTGCATTTTGTTCGCATTCTTGTCTGAAATTAGACTAAAACTTGATGTGTGTAAGACTCGGATAGGGCTTTTGTGTAGGGTAGGTTGTGTCCTGGTAGACTTTTTTAAGAATCTATTAACGGGAAAACACACATGTTTGAGTCATACCTTAATAGGTTACGCTTAATAGGTTTTCCGACGAATAAATATTGCAAGGCATTATTACATTAAAAATATTCTTACAAATAAATCAGTGTACTCTTCCGTGTATAATTTACATTTTCTGCGAAACATTGACATTAATTTTGATATCAATTCAATCAAATGATAAATTATAAAATCAATACAGCCCCCACAATCTCTCCGAAATTTTGATAAGTGCTTTTTGCTTGCCATATGTTTGCAGAAATCAATGTGAAATTATTAGAACCAAATGTTCTGTATCTTGATGAAAAGCCGCCAAAAATTTTTAAAACTAAAAAGCCTCCCAAAAAAAGGTTACATGCAAAAACGAGGTCAAAGAAAACAGACATCGTCCAACAAATGAAAGTCAAAGCTAAAAAATCGAAAACAGCTGTGGGCCATAAATTGATAATTAAAAAAGAATCACCAGTAAAAGCTTTGGAAATGGGAGATCAGATCAAAGATGCTATTCCGGGTGAAGATCCCTTGTACACGCCGGATAAAGAGATAAAAATGGAAACTGATTTAGAACATGGAGCGGACGATTTTGAGAACAAATTGTTAGAACACCAAATACCGGATGATGATATCAAATATAATGATCTGGGCAAAGAAGCATTTTCAGTTGATGACGAGGAAGAATATGAAGCTAAACATGAACCGGAAGTGGAAGATGAGTTGGAGTTTGAGGATGACGGCGAAGACGACGATTATGACGACGAATACATTGATTCCGCTGATGATGACCAGGAAGACGATGAGCCGTTAATAATGCTAACCAGAAGTAAAGGACGACCTCGCAAATATTCTCTAAAAGACAATGGCCGAAATAAAAAACCTCGCATAGAGAAATGTCGCCATGTATGTAAGCAAAAATGCAACCAAAAATTTACAGAAGAACAGCGGCGCTCGATGTGTGCTTTATTCTGGTCACTTTCTGAGGAAGGGAAGGTACAATATATACGCAATCATATCAGAACAAGATTTATACGTTTGAAACGTAAAAAGCTTACAAATCGTGGCAACAACAATTGTTACTATTTGGATGATGATAATACGGAGTGTACCAGCTTAATACGAGTTTGTCGGAAATATTTTGAAAACACTTTGTGTCTATCGAATTACACAGTTAAAAAAGCTTTGGAGGGTTGTGAACTAGATATTGAGATAGAAGTCAAGCCCTTGATTGAGCAACAGAATGATCAAAAGAAGTCTATCGAAAAATCCGGAAAAGAAATTCAACAATATCTAGATCCAGAGACTGGAAATTTGGAAACAATTGATCCCAAAGCCAAGAAACCTAAAAAATCAGATACAACAACACCAAAGAAAAAACGCATACGTCGCAAACCGGGTGACCCGCTTCCAGAACACAACCCCAAACCCATTAAATGTGCTCAACGTTGCATTCATAAATGCCACACAAAATTCACCGAAGAAGAACGAAAAAAAATCTGCGATATTTTCTGGTCCATGGATTATAAACGAAGAAAAGATTTCATACTGGCCCGTATAGAAACCAGAGATATTCTGACAGAAACAACGCCAGAATTCCGCAAAACAAACCGACCGCCTCGTGCGTACCATACACGATTCTTTTTGGGCTCTGGCTTAAATGGAGAAAATAAACGAGTTTGCAAGCATTTCTTGATGGCCACGTTATCTATAACCCGTATGTTCATTACGAATGCTATCGATTTTGCCGATAAAAACACGGGCTGTTATACGGGAACCGATAGGAGAGGCCTACATTTTGTCCCAAATAAAATAGCCCCCGATGTTAAAAAGATCGTAACAGATCACATTGGTTCTTATCCCACTTGGGTGCCAAAAACGAAGGGTAAAAATCGTTATCTGCACCATACCCTCACTATAAAGCGCATGTACATGGAATACAAGGAGATGTGTTTAGCCAAACAAGTGAAATCCGTCTCTATTAATCTTTATTACCGATCATTTCATGAAGATTTTTCTCTATACTTTCTCAGCAATCCAGAACCACAAAAGGGAAAAGGTTTAATAAACCTAAATCCTAATATTTCCCCTTACACCGGCGACGAACCGGGGGGAGTTTGGTTAGATCCCGAGGGTGGAAATTTAGATTTAAAAGTACACCATCCAGCGGATAGCTTTATGTGCTTTCATTCTCGACCACAATCCATGCGTGATGCTGATCCAGAAGATTTAGCCCCGATTTCGACGGTTGTCTCGACAAGTACTACAGCGGCGCAAATGTCTTCGGCTTCAACGTCATCATTTAGTTTTAATCAAACATTGAGTTATGCTCATATAATCGATCCTACTCTCAATTCCAGTATACGTCAATCACAAGTGATGCGACAAGAGTTTAATCCTAATCTGTATGATACTAATATCCAGCAATCGCATATTACCGGTACATCTTCATTGTTTCGGAGACTTTAGAAGCTTTAAATAAATCTTGAAACTAATTTAAGTGATATATGTGTTATTTCTTGTCAAACCGCAGGATTTCAAACAAAAACATTCATCAACAATTCTGACATTTGTTTCATACATGACGAAGAAATGTTGTTTATTGTATACTACAGCTGAGACACAAAATATTTACTTTTAAATAATTTTTTAAGTTGAGCTTTGGAAAGGTTTTCTTACTGAGAACCAAACTGAGAAGCGATAGCGAAGCGGATGCAAATGTGCTTTCAATTTCTGAGTCAATTGGACGTTAAGCGAATGTTACGTTCAAAAAAATAAAAAAGTTCTGTCTTCTATTCTGATTATTTTTATGTTATGGATTTTATAGAGAAATAAAGCTTAAAAAAGGGTTTCTAATCAACGTACAGTTATTTGATTTAACGATTACACGAACTCTCGTTCGTCTTTGTCGTTGATTCAAATTAAAATATGTTAAATTTATTACTTTTTAATTATTGACAATCAAAGTGCTCCCTTGACCTATAATCTTATAACTTCAATTTAGCCCAACAATACCTCCGAAATTTTGATAAGTGATTTTTGCTTGCATTATGTTTGCAGAAATTAATATGAAATTATTAGAACCAAACGTTCTATATCTTGACGAAAACCCGCTAAAAGTTGTTAAAAACAAACAGGCACCCAAAAAGTCAAAAATCGCGAAGAAAAAAGATATCTGCCAAGAGAACAAAGCCAAACAATTAAAAAAATCAACTGGCAATAAGGTGACTGTTAAAGAAGAATTTACATCAACGGGACTGGAAGGTCAGAGCAAATGGAATTATTCGGGTGAAGATCCTTTGTTTACACCGGAGATCAAAATGGAGACTGATTCAGAACAAGGAGCGACTGATGATGAAGGCAAATTATTGAAAAACACAATGCACGATGATTATTTTAAATGCTCTGATAATGAACATGATGAAGATGACTCTTCTGCTGACGAAGAATATGAAGCAAAATTTAAACCGGTAGAGGAGAAGGGAGAATATAGTGATTCCAATGAAGATGATGACGATGGCGAGCCGTTAATCATACTCACCAGAAGTAAGGGAAGACCTTGCAAATATGCTCTTAAAGACAATGGCAAAAAGAAAAAGCCTCGCCCAGAAAAATGTCATGCGTGTAGGCAACAATGTCGACAACAATTTACGCAAGAACAGCGACGTTCGATTTGTGCTTTATTTTGGTCGCTTTCCGAGGAGGGCAGGGTTCAATATATACGCAATCATATCAGGACAAAAATTATACGTTTAAAACTTAAAACGCACAAAAATCGAGGCACTAACCATTGCTACTACTTGGATGATGGTAATGCTGAGCCACCCAACTTAATACGAGTTTGTCGCAAATACTTTGAGACCACTTTGTGTCTTTCTGAATACATAGTTAAAAAAGCTTTGGAAGGTTATGAACTAGATATGGAGCTTATAAAAGCTCCGCAAAAGGTTAAGGAGACGTCCGAAGAAGAAGTAATTCAACAATATCTAGATCAAAAGCCTAAGGAAAGATCAGGAGAAGTCACTCAACAATATCTAGATCCAGAGACTGGAAATTTGGTTACAATTGATCCCAAAGCAAAGAAAACAAAAAGCACATATATGACAGCAACACCGAAGAAAAAATGCGCACTTCGCAAACCGGGGGACCCACAGCCAGAACACAACCCCAAACCCATTAACTGCGCTGAACGTTGTATTCAAAAATGCCATACGCGGTTCACCGATGAAGAACGAAAAAAAATCTGCGAGGTTTTCTGGTCATTGGATTACAAACGAAGGAAAGATTTCATACTGGCTCGCATAGAAACCAGAGACATTCTTTCCGAAACTATGCCGGAATTTCGTAAAACAAACAGACCACCTCGTGCCTACCAGACTCGATTCTTTTTAGGTTCTGGCATAAATGGTGAAAACAATCGAGTTTGCAAACATTTTTTTATGGCCACACTATCGATAACACGTAAGTTCATTACAAATGCCATCGATTTTGCCGATAAACACACTGGCTGTTATACTGGAAAAGATAGGAGGGGTCTACATTTTGTGCCAAATAAAACCGCTCCAGAACTAAAAAAGGTCGTAACAGATCACATTGGTTCTTATCCCACTTGGGTGCCAAAAACAAGGGGTAAACATCGTTATCTGCACTATAGCCTCACCATAAAACGCATGTACACCGAATACAAAGAGATGTGTTTAGCTAAAAAAGAACAATCTGTCTCCATGAATATTTATTACAAATTATTTCATGAAGATTTTTCTCTAAGCTTTCTCAAACATCCAGAACCAAAAAAAATAAAAGGTTTCTTAAACTTAAATCCCAACATTTCCCATTATACCGGCAACGAAAATGGTGGTATTTGGTTGGATCCTAAGGGTGAAAAATTATATTTAAAAGTACACAATCCAGCGGACAGTTTTATGAGCTTTCACTCTCGATCACAACCTACCTGTGATGCTGCTCCAGAGGATTTACCAACAATTTCGTCGATTGACTCGACAGATACTACAGCGGCGGCGCAGATGGGTTCAACCACATCTTTTACTTTCAATCAATCATTAAATTTTGCACACTTAATCGATCCAACTCTCAATTCCGGTTTTATATGCCAACCGCAAGCTTTGCGCCAAGAATTGAATCCGAATGTGTATAATATTAATTTACCACAATCACATATTGCCAGCACATCATCATTGTTTCGGAGACTTTAGTAGTTTTTAATAAATCTAAAACCAAATTCATGTGTTAATTTATCCGATATTTCAAAAATATAAACTTTGCTGGAGCAGATTTTCAGCAGATACAAGTTGATATATGTTGTTTTTTTTTTTCAAAAATAAAATGGGCAATTTTTACAAGTGCTAACTTAAGCAAGTTGGTTGAAGTTGTTTTGCGAAATTTGATTAGACGAAATATTGAAATAGATTGATTATAAAGCTCTAATGGTGGCTACACAGGATGGGCAACACAGATACACACGAAGTAAAGGTTGCTTCTAATCTAGAACGGCGATTATACAGAAAAATCGGAGTTGAAAATTAATACTTATATCCTAAGATACGTTGTTTTGCCAAAGATCCTCTTTAAATTACATTACAGATTTGGGGAAAGTTTTAAATTTATCGGTAATTGTATTTTATGTTAACCTTCGCAGGTCTAAAGGTGTTTATATACGTTTTAATCCAATTATATTTATACGTGTTTTATTTTCAACAGAATTAAGCAGTTTTGGGAAGAAAAGGAGAAAGACAAGATAAAATATACATAGCCACAAAAAAAATCACACACCACTTCACCAACTATCCTACACTTATAGCCGAGTTATGCAGGAAAATATTATTAATATATTCAATAGGGTACATTTTTAAGCAAAAACAATCTTTTTGCTGTAAAAATGGGATTCGGTTTGTCAATTTGAAAAGTAATACTGATATCAATTGCATTTGAGCTGTAGGCCAGAGATGTTGGAATATCCGATCAGTTCCACAGTTGTTTCAAAGACTATATAGACGACTAATTCTGCTGACAGCTGCATAATTTCGGCTGCAAACTCTAGAAGTCACTAATTCTTTTATATAAGTCCGGATTCACAATAGGTCTTCTGCCACAATTCTCAGTTTGTTGGTGAGTGAGGAAAGGGGAATGGAAAGGGGAACACCTTGCTCGTACTGTTGTTGCTTTTCGTAGTGTGAAGTTGACTGTTGATTACTTTGACATTTTGTAGGGCATTTGCATTTGAAAAGGCAATAATAAAAACAAAAATTGCCTAAACAAAGTTGTCCTTTGTAAACAAAAGTTCAAAAGGGAATCACATCGACCACACGAACTCTCGATCGTCTTCGAAGTTAACCATATAAATACATATATCGAAATCAAATTCTAAATTTATTACTTTTTAATTAATTCACAATCGAAGTGATCACTTCATTTGACCATACTTTTATAAATCCAATTCAGCCCAACAATACCTCCGAAATTTTGATAAGTGCTTTTTGCTTGCATTATGTTTGCAGAAATCAATGTGAAATTATTAGAACCAAACGTTCTATATCTTGACGAAAAGCCGCCAAAAATTGTTAAAAATGAAAAGGCGTCCAAAAAATCAAAAATCGAAAAGAAAAAACATATCAGCCAGCAGAAGAAAGCCAAAAAATCGAAAAAATCAACCAGCAATAAGTTGACTATTAAAGAAGAATTTACATCAACGGAATTGGAAGGTCAGAGCAAATGGAATTATTCGGGTGAAGATCCTTTGTTTACACCGGAGATCAAAATGGAAACTGATTCCGAACAAGGAGCGACTGATGATGAAGGCAAATTATTTAAAAACCAAATGTCGGATGATGACTTTAAATATTCTGGTAATGAACACGATGAAGATGACTTTTCTGCTGACGAAGAGTATGAAGCAAAACTTAAACCAGAAGATGAGGAAAGGATGACGGATGACGAAGGCGACGATGGCGAATATATTGTTTCCAATAGACATGGCCACGACGAAGTAGACGATGACGAGCCGTTAATCATGCTCACCAGAAGTAAGGGAAGACCTCGCAAATATGCTCTTAAAGACAATGGCAAAAAGAAAAAGCCTCGCCCAGAAAAATGTCATGCGTGTAGGCAACAATGTCGACAACAGTTTACGCAAGAACAGCGACGTTCGATTTGTTCTTTATTTTGGTCTCTTTCCGAGGAGGGCAGAGTTCAATATATACGCAATCATATTAAGACAAGAATTATACGTCTAAAACTTAAAACGCACAAAAATCGAGGTACCAACAATTGCTACTATTTGGATGATGGGAATACTGACCCACCAAACTTAATACGAGTTTGTCGCAAATATTTTGAGACCACTTTGTGTCTTACTGAATACAAAGTTAAAAAAGCTTTAGAAGGTTATGAACTAGAAGTGAGGCCTTTAATAGCTCCGCAAAAAGAATGTAATCAGAAGCCTAAAGAAACGTCAGAAGAAGTCATTCAACAATATCTAGATCCAGAGACTGGAAATTTGGTGACAATTGATCCCAAAGCAAAAACAAATAAAAAATCTCCAGCTACAACAGCACCAAAAAAAAAATGCGTTCGTCGCAAACCGGGAGACCCGCAGCCAGAACACAACCCCAAACCTATTAACTGCGCTCAGCGTTGCATTCAAAAATGTCATACAAGGTTCACCGAAGAAGAACGAAAAAAAATCTGCGATGTTTTCTGGTCCTTGGATTACAAACGAAGAAAAGATTTCATACTGGCCCGCATAGAGACCAGAGACATCCTTTCCGAAACTACGCCGGAATTCCGTAAAACAAACAGACCACCACGAGCCTATCAGACGCGATTTTTCTTAGGTTCTGGCATAAATGGTGAAAACAATCGAGTTTGCAAACATTTTTTTATGGCCACACTATCGATAACACGTATGTTTATTACAAATGCTATTGATTTTGCCGATAAACACACTGGATGTTATACTGGAAAAGATAGGAGAGGCCTACATTTTGTGCCAAATAAAACCGCTCCAGAACTAAAAAAGGTCGTAACTGATCACATTGGTTCTTATCCCACTTGGGTGCCAAAAACAAGGGGTAAAAATCGTTATCTGCACTATAGCCTCACCATAAAACGCATGTACACCGAATACAAAGAGATGTGTTTAGCTAAACAAGAACAATCTGTCTCCATGAATATTTATTATAAATCATTTCATGAAGATTTTTCTCTAAGCTTTCTCAAACATCCGGAACCACAAAAAATAAAAGGTTTCTTAAACTTAAATCCCAACATTTCCCATTATACCGGCAAGGAACACGGTGGTATTTGGTTGGATCCTAAGGGCGAAAAATTAGATTTAAAAGTACACAATCCAGCGGACAGTTTTATGAGCTTTCATTCTCGATCACAACCTACCTGTGATGCTACTCCAGAGGAATTAGCAACAATTTCGTCGATTGACTCGACAGCTAATACAGCGGCGGCGCAGATGGGCTCAACAACATCGTTTACTTTTAATCAATCATTAAATTATGCACACTTAATCGATCCAACTCTCAATTCCGGTTTTATATGCCAACCGCAAGCTTTGCGCCAAGAATTGAATCCTAATTTGTATGATATTAATTTACCACAATCACATATTGCCGGCACATCATCATTGTTTCGGAGACTTTAGTAGTTTTAAATAAATCTAGAACCAAATTCATGTGTTAATCTGTCTGTGCAGTTTTGACAGAACAATTTAATTCATATACATTTTGCGGGAGCAGATTTACAGCAGATACATATAAGTTGTTTTTGTCAAAAATAAAATGGGTAATATCTGAAATTGCTCAATAAATGCAACTGCTTAGGAGAAATGAATTAAAAAATGTTTTGCAATAAGTAGCACATTGTCAACTCATTTGAAATAAGTTATTTTGTGAAATTTGATTAGACATATTATTGAAATACAGTATGTCAAGAAAATGTTTAGAAACGGAAAAATACCCAAAATATTGGAAAATAAGCATTTATTTAATAACTTTTTTTGGGATTATTCCGATTGATACATACAACTAAGATAAAAAATGAATCTGATCATTAAATAAGAATGGACGAAAATAACTGATTAAAATAATGTACCAAAGTGGATTCACTCAATACGTAGACGTCTTTAAAGCCTGTTACAGCTAATAAAATTAATATATGTATCCAAATTTTCTAAACATTCATTTCTATTCGATATTTTATATTTTCGGTAGAATCAATCGAAATAATGCAAAAAAAAGTGTATTTGGTTTTGATATAAATGCTTATTTTGGGAATTTTTCCTTTTCTAAACGGTCTGAGAAACGACAATTATATAGAAAAATCAGCGTTCAAACTTATATCTCGAGAAGAATTTTTTTTGTCAAAACTCCACAGATGTGTGTTTTATTTAAATTATATCACAATTTATCTATCAATGGACTGACATGGAAAATGTTTATTACAGTTTCGAGATGCTACTCCAATATTTTAATCGAATTCGTCGGGTGGCACAACAAGTAATGAAAACATGGATATATTTATTTAACCTTTTACAAGTCCAAAGCCCACCTGTGAGTGTTACATTTTTATGGGAAGAACAATATTATCTTCCATATGACCCAAATATCGTACAATTCGGTCAATCCGTTGATAATGCATATTTTTTTTCCCATTTTGCTATTCTCAACAATCCGCAGTCTATTTTGGTTCACGATTTTCTATGAAATCATGTGGTGCTTTATATACTTTTTATACTTTTATATACATTTAATTGTAAAATCATAGAAATGCTATCTTTGAAACCAACATTAAAATCACCATCACCTCGACTCGACCTAACGAGTATTGGAATATATAGTGGATTAGTTGATAAGTATATGAGTATTTCTAAATAAATCATATTTTTTCAAATAACCGGTCGTAAGTGTTCTACGAATCACTTGTATTGACTGATATAATTACATTTAACTTCAATTTAGACGAACAATACCTCCGAAATTTTGATAAGTGCTTTTTGCTTGCCATATGTTTGCAGAAATTAATGTCCAATTATTAGAACCAACCGTTCTATATCTCGATGAAAAGCCGCCAAAAATAGTTAAAAGCAAATGGGCGCCTAAAAAAGGAGAACGCGCTAAAAAGATGACAAAGAAAAAGGATATATCGAAAGCCAAAATAAAAAAAGCGAAAAAATTAAAAGGCCACAATGATGTGGTGATTAAAAGGGAATTGCAATCATCAACTGCTAATGAAATGCCAGACCAAATCATTTGTAGTTCTTGGGGGGATGATCCTCTGTACACTCCTGACAAAGACATCAAAATGGAAATGGACGACTTGGAACACGAAGAGAATGGGGAGGTAGTAGGAAATAAATTATTTGAAAGAAAAAATACATTTTCCGGATTTGATGTGAACTATTCTGATAATGAAGACGATAAGGATGAGGATGCATTTTCCGTTGATGAAAATGAATGTCAACAGGCAGAGGACAACGATGAGGACTTTTTTGCTTCCGACGATGATTATGAAGAAGACGAACCATTGATAATGCTTACTAGAAGTAAGGTGAGACCACGAAAGTACCATCTTAAAGATGAACATCGAAAAAAGAAACCTAACACGGAATTATGCCGTGATCAATGTAAACAGCAATGCACCAAAAAATTTAATGAAGAACAACGGCGTTCGATGTGTGATTCATTTTGGTCACTTTCCAAGGAAAACAAGGTGCAGTTTATACGCCAGCATACTAAAACAAAGCGCTATAAACGTTTAAAACGCCAAAGAACCAAAACTCGTGGTAACAACAATTATTGCTACTATTTGGATGACACCACCAACACTGAGTGCCATAAATTAACTAGAGTTTGTCTCAAATACTTTGAGTCTACATTAGGTCTAACATATTACATTATAAAAAAAGCATTGGATGGTTATGAACCTGAAGTTGATACTGATATGAAACTTTTGTTGAATCAACAAAAAGAATGCGAAGACAAATCTGAAGAAATTCAACAATTTCTAGATCCAGAGACGGGGGACTTGGTAACGATTGACCCTAAAGCGGAGAAAATGAATAAGTCCTCGAACACAACACCAAAGAAAAAGCGAATACGTCGCAAGCCGGGTGATCCTGTGCCAGAGCACAATCCCAAACCCATTAAATGTGCTCAACGTTGCATTCATAAATGTCATACAAAATTCACCGAAGAAGAACGCAAACAAATCTGTGATGTTTTCTGGTCCATGGATTACAAACGAAGGAAAGATTTCATATTAGCACGCATTGAGACTAGAGAAGTTGAAACTGAAGTAGCACCAGAATTCCGCAAATCCAAGAGGCCACCACGTGCCTATCACACACGATTCTTTTTGCGTTCCGGCATAAATGGGGAGAACATACGGGTTTGTAAACATTTCATGATGAACACATTAGCAATAACTCGTACATTCATTACCAACGCTATAGAGTTTGCTGATAAAAACACAGGCTGTTACACAGGAGCGGACAGACGAGGTCAAAATTCAGTGCCAAACAAAATAGGGCCAGATCGTAAAAAGGTCATAACAGATCACATTGGATCTTATCCAACTTGGCTGCCAAATAGCAAGAGCAAAACACGTTATCTGCATCATACGCTCAATATAAAACGAATGTATTCGGAATACAAAGAGATGTGTGTAGCTGAACAAAGAAAATTCGTCTCCATCCACCTGTACTACAAATCATTTCATGATCATTTTCGTCTATCATTTCTCAGTAATCCGGAGCCCAGACGGGGTGGCGGCTTTATGAAATCCAATCCCAACATTTCCCATTATACTGGCCTTGAGCCGGGCGGTAGTTGGTTAAATCCCAAAGGGGGCACATTAGACATGAGTCTGTATAATCCAGCGGAAAGTTTTATGTACTCGCCTCCCTCCCGTCCACCGCCTGGCGACATCTTACCAGTTTTAAGATTGATTACGCCTGATAATACGACAAGTACTGTGACGGTAGAACAACCTGTGGTTCAATCAACGTCCACGGTTAGTTTTAATCAATCGTTTAGTTATGCGCATTTAATGGATCCAGCACCCAACTCTTCCACTCAATTGACTCCCAATTTGTATGATATTAATTTACAACATGCACATGCAGCCTCTACATCTTCATTGTTTAGAAGAATGTAGTTGTTTGATAATAACTCGTAAATATAACTGCTGTTTGCATTAGGTGACATAATTTAGCATTAATTGTAAGAAAACGTTCGAATAAGGAAATAAATTAATTTTTAACGCAATAAAAAACAATAAATGTTTAGTGCTTATTCATTACAAAAAAAATGTTGTTGTCCAGTTGAGTCCTTTTGAGTTCATTCAATTTAACATACAATAGGTATTTGCTAAATAGTTCATCTTTTAAAGGTGCATTTATTCGAATTCGACATTTAAGGGGTACAGACAATCAATTATTTTTGCAATGTACAATATATGTATATATATACAATTGGTGAACAGATTACTTGAAGAGATTCATAAATCTGCTTTAGATTACTTTTACAAAACCATTTTAGTTCCACAATACCTCCGAAATTTTGATAAGTGCTTTTTGCTTGCCCTATGTTTGCAGAAATCAACGTGCAATTATTAGAACCAAACGTTCTATATCTTGATGAAAAGCCGCCCAAAATTTTTAAATGCAAAAAGGCGCCTAGAAAGGGTCGTCTTGCTAAGAAACTGACAAAGAAAGATATCACCACCTCGAAGAAAACCAAAGTAAAAAAATCTAAATCAAGAGGTAAAAATGCGGCAATTAAATTGGAATACAGACAATCAACGGCGAATGAAGTAAGTGGCCAACTCATAGAGTCGGCTACTTTGGGTGATGATCCCTTGTATACATCGGAAAAAGAGATAAAAATGGAAACCGACATAGAGCGTAGTAAGGAAGAAGACGAAGCTGAAATTAAATCATTTGAACAACAAATACCGGATGATGAAATTAATATTGATGATAATGAACAGGATAATGATGACTTTTCCGTTGATAATGACGATGAAGAGTATGAAGCGAAACTTGAACAGGAAGAGTACGAGGACGACGAAGAGTTGATCGACGACGGTGATGTCATTGATTCCGATGACGATTACGAAGAAGATGAAGATGAACCTCTTATAATGCTAACCAGGAGGAAGGGTAGACCTCGCAAATATCCCGTTAAAGAAGAAGACCACCACAAAATACCCCGCATGGAACAATGTCGTGACATATGTAAACAGCAATGCACCCAAAAGTTTAGCGAAGAACAGCGTCGTTCGATGTGTGATTCGTTTTGGTCCCTTTCCGAGGAGGGCAAATTGCTGTTTATACGCAAACATACGAAAACAAAACGTTACACACGCTTAAAACGTAAAAAAACCAAAAGTCGCGGCAACAATTGTTGCTACTACTTGGATGACGATAATACTGAGAGCTCCAACTTAACTCGTGTTTGTCGAAAATATTTCGAGTCTACATTGTGTATAACCAATTACTCGATTAAAAAGGCTTTGGAAGGTTATGAACCTGAGGTTGAAACGGAACTGAAGTGTTTATTGAACCACGACAATGAATATGCCCTGAAGTCTAAGGATAAAACTGAAACAATTCAACAATATCTAGATCCGGAGACTGGTGATTTAGTAACTATTGATCCTAAAGCGGAAAAAATAAAGAAGTCATCGGACACAACACCAAAGAAGAAGCGCATACGTCGAAAACCAGGAGATCCAGTACCAGAACACAATCCCAAGCCCATTAAATGTGCTCAACGTTGTATTCACAAATGCCATACAAAATTCACGGAAGAAGAACGAAAACAAATCTGCGATATTTTCTGGTCCATGGATTATAAACGACGAAAAGATTTCATTTTGGCGCGCATAGAGACAAAAGATGTGGAGACCCAGACCACGCCGGAATTTCGAAAGTCAAATAGGCCACCACGTGCTTATCACACTCGTTTCTTTTTGCGCTCCGGCATACACGGTGAAAACAAACGAGTCTGCAAGCATTTTATGATGGCCACATTATCCATAAATCGTAATTTCATCAAGAATGCTATAGATTTTGCTGATAAAACCACCGGTTATTACACGGGAGTGGACAGAAGGGGCCAGAATTCAGCACCGAATAAAATAGGCCCAGATCGTAAGCAAACCATAACAGATCATATTGGCTCCTATCCCACCTGGGTGCCGAATAAAAAAAGTAAAACACGTTATTTGCATCATACGCTCAATATAAAACGCATGTATTCGGAATACAAAGATATGTGTGTGGCCGAACAAAAGAAATTCGTGTCCATCCACTATTATTATAAATCATTTCATGATGATTTTCGACTATCTTTTCTCAGCAATCCTGAACCCAAACGGGGAGGAGGTTTTATGAAACTAAATCCCAATGTTTCCCATTATAATGGCGAAGAACCGGGTGGTCTTTGGCTAGATCCGAAAGGCAATCGCTTAGATAGAAGTCAATACAATCCAGCACAAAGTTTTATATGTTTTCAACGATCGTTATCGGATCCTGCTGCGTCTGCTGTAACTGTAATAGCAGCAACATCAACTGATAATCCTACAAGTTCTACGGTTCAACAGACTCAAACGTCATCGTTTAGTTTAAATCAATCGTTAAATTATGTCCATTTAATCGATCCATCGCTGAGCTCCAGCCTAATATGTCAACCGTCTGCAGTGCGACATGAGTTCAATCCCAATTCGTATGATAATAATTTACCTCCAGCACATGCCGCCTCCTCTACATCTACATTGTTTAGAAGACTCTAGTTGTTTATTTTTTCTTTTAAATACATCATAAATATAATTGAAGTTGAAGTAGGAGTGTATTTTAGTTAACGGGGGAGGAAGTACCAATTTATATGGAGCATTTTAAACATGCATTATTATATGATAGACTCAAATTATGCACACGGTTTTGAAAATACTAAAGATTATGAGTACAGCTTATCTCCGTAGTCCAATAACGAAATCTGATTATTACACTGTACCAGAATAAAAGGATTTCCAAAATTCCCTGTCATAAAGTGCACTTTTGTTATTATGTATTACAGTATTAATGTGGTGAAACATTTTTATATTTCATTTCATTGAAATAAAAATCAGAATTCTTGTTGAAATGAGCTACATTCACTGAATAAAAGCGAAACCCCGGATTCGGATTTCATGATCTATTTCCCATTTGTATGATATATGGTGTTATGATAAATTAATACATTTTGTGGTTTACGATCTTATAAAAAAAATATTTCTTTGCCGTAAATTTGTTTATTAGCCTGAAACTGTTGTTCTGACTAAACGGCTCTTATGACTAAGCTAAGACGTTTTGACTTATGACAATATCCGCTTAGCGCGATTTCTTTATAACGCGGTTTCAATATTTTCCGGTTTTGCTTGATCTTGCCTTACAAATGCTCACGAATTTGTTTGTTTGTTTACTTTTTTACACATAAAAATATATTTTCGATTAACGCGGTTCCACTTTACGCGGTATTCTTGAGGAACGAATTAACCGCGCTAAGCGGATATTGCCTGTACTAAATATAGAACCACAAATTTCATCCATTGAACGCACGGACCCATAGTACATCAGAATTGTTTGTTAGTTATTCAGCTAAAAAAATAGCGTTTGCCAACTTAAATTATAAAAACAATGTTTTAACACGAACAAGGCTGTCGAAGTAAAGAAAATACGAGCTCCTGAATCGACATACGTAATGCTTTTAAAATGTACAGTTCTTAGTTGTTCATAACCGAATATTACATTAGAAAATGTTTCTCGTTTCTCGAAAATTTAGAAATACATTCAGTTCAATAGCAAGAAAAGAACAATTATTTCGAAGGTAATAATTTGTATTAATTGGCCATGAGGCTTTAAATTACAAAATCTGAGCAATTAAATGAAATGAAATAAGACGACTTCCAATAATAGAACTTGTCTCGCTATCGTATGGGGGCTGCAAAGTCTCCAGACGATTTTGGGTCAAATTTCATTCAAAAATTCATTTAAAATAATTTTTTGGCGAAATATTATATTCGGGCGTTTTTCATTACGTACAATTAATCTTAGTAAGGATTATAAAGCTGTTACAAAAATTTATGAATTTTATAAATAACTTTTTTTACAAATATTTTTTTATATTTATTTAATTACAACAGAAAGTAAATTTATATTCTAATTTTGGGTCCCATGGGTAAACCGGGTGACACAGACCATATGGCTAGACAGACCAAAGCCTCTGTTGGGAATCGAACCCACAACTTCCACGCTGATGGGCAAGCACGCTACCAACTCGCCTACCGGGGCGCCTATATATTTACGAATAAAATTTTTTTTTGAAGGAAAAAAATTTAATTTTTTGTTTTGAGGTAAAATTTCGTTTTTTTGGATAATTTTGTATTTCTGATTTTTGGGCAATTTTTCTTTTGATGATTTTGTATGTACCCGACGTTTAAGTATCGCGAAATTTTAAAATTGCACTATTTATTTTTTTGTATTTGCTCATTGGAAAATAATAATTGTAAATATCCAAGGCCTTGAAACAAATCTGGAGTAACGATATATTTTGCAAAAAATAGAAACCTAAGTAGGTGTATCAAGGTAACTTCTCACCGTTTAAGTAACTCCACGAATCGTCTTTAAATTGGGCACTACAACTAACCATATGTACTTGTATATTTTTCAGGTGTCATTGAACCAGACACAGATGTCGATCAACCTATGGGCGATTCATCGAAAACACCATCAGAAGAAGATGTCGACAAATCTAGTGAGCTGCGTTCTGAAGCTGCTGCAGCTTACAGCGAACAAAAGTTCCAGGAAGCCATTGATCTGTATACTCAAGCCATTGAAACAAACCCCGGCAACGCTTTGTTCCACGCAAAACGTGGACAAGCCTTTTTGAAATTGAAAAAACCAAACGCCTGCATACGTGATTGTGATAAAGCGCTAGAAATAAATTGTGATTCGGCTGCAGCCTACAAGTTCCGTGGTCGTGCTAATCGCTTGTTGGGCAATTGGGAAGATGCTGCTAAAGATTTGCGTCAAGCCTGTAAGCTGGATTATGATGAAGAGGCCGATGAATGGCTGCGTGAGGTTACACCAAATGCTAAGAAGATTGAGCAACATCGTTTGAAACAACAGCGCAAAATGGCGGATCGTGAGCGCAAGGCCGATGAGGCGAAACGCCAAAAGGCTCGCCAACAGCAAAATAATTCGGCTGGTCCTGGTGCTGGTACAGGCTTCCCAGGTGCTGGCGGTTTTCCAGGTGCCGGCGGTTTCCCCGGTGGCTTTCCGGGTATGGGAGGATTGGGTGGCACGAACATGGGTGATTTGTTATCTGGCATGAATGATCCCGAAGTAATGACCGCTTTAAAAGATATTATAAAGAACCCAGCTAATATTGACAAATACAAGTCCAATCCTAAAATTGCTAAACTCGTTGATGGCTTTAAGGCCAGTTTCCCCGGAGGTGTTCCTGGTTTCCCAGGCGGATTCCCTGGTGCTGGAGGTGATGATGGGGACGATGATGCTGAAGCTGGTGTTGATGCTACTCCACCACCTCCCAAAGCGGAGGAACCCAAAGAAGCACCTAAGAAACCAGACTTCGTTGATGATGGTTTGGATTAATTACTTTACATTACATTGAGTTGATCGTTTAAAGATCATCTATCTTAACAGATATGTCTATATATATATATTTCATTTGAAATGGAATTACTATTCATCTATTCATTTTCCGTACGTTTTTTTTTTATAATTTTTACCTTCGGTTCACTCTACTAAGTCGTCTTGTATAATTATAATATCTTTCTTAGAGTTTCAACTTTTTCTTATAATTTTTTATTATTATCTAGGTTTAACTTTGGAAGTTTATAACACATACAAATGAAATTTTGAAATCACAATAATAAGTTCGCCACTACGATCCGCATACATTGAGTCAAATCCCTATTAGCTTCTAAAAAATGCATTTTACAAGACTTATTCATAACTAATTACAAACCTATTTAATGGGAATTGATAAAATTTTAATTATAGCATTTAGCAATGAAAACTTCAAAACGGTTAAATAAAAAATATTTAAAGAAAGCTATAAAACATATAAACTTCATTTATTTGGTAAGTTGTACACAAATTCGGTATTGTTATCAATAAATTGAAGGAAGCCTTTGAAATTTAATTCAAAACTTCTGAAATTAAATAAATGTATTTTATCTACTATACGACTAAGGGTATAGCAGAATATATATTCATTTGAAAAAAAGGTTGTATCCAAAATCTCCCACAAATGAGAGACAAAATTTGGGTCTAACTACATATAAAATCTATCCCAAGTTTTTGGGCAACATTTCATAATCTTTGGACGAAATTTCATTTGTGATTATTGGGCGTATTTTCATTATGAAAAATCGCTCAAAAATCAGAAATAAAGAATGAACTATATGACAAAATATTAGGTGCAGTTTTATAAGGTCATACGTAATAAAGTCATATGACTTTATTTCACATACATAGAAAATACGCGAAATAAAAAACAATTACGGCATCATTGCACCTTCAAAAATAAAATCAGTCGCAAACCCCAAATTAAGGTCGTGACACCAAAACATTCACCCCTATTGCGAAGAAATAATCGCCCGGAATGTGTTCAATTATAAAGAGTTCTCCAATAAGAGGTGTTATTTTGGTATTCAAAGAAAAATTTAATTTTTTGAGATAAATGAACGGATGTTTATTTCATAATAAAGAGGAAGGTATGCCGTTAATAATGAAAAACAACATCAGCCAAATGGCCACCACGACCATGCTTACAGAACCATATCCTTTTCATGAAATGTTCCATAACAAAATCGCAAAGTGGCTGCCTTTGTCCTCGATAGCCTCACGAATTCTGTCTTTGAGGTCTTCACGTGGCCTCAAAGAAAAAAGTAGCAAAGTGTTTAATCACAAGATCTCGGCGACCAATTGAGATCACCTCTTTGAGAGATAACACGTTCTGGAAACGTTTCCCGTAGAAGAGCATTCGTTTCGTTGATTGTGTGGCACGTAGTGCTGTCTTGTTGAAAGTAAACGTTGACCACATCAGTATCATCCAACTCCGACAATAAAAAAATATTAATCATCTCTCGATAGCGCAATCCGCCGGACCGTACACCGCACCAAACAGTGACACGTTGAGGATTCTCAACAATAACTCTTGGGTTTTCCGAGCCCCAGATCCGACAATTTTGATTGTTGACGTAGCCACCGAGGTGGAAATGGGCCTCATCAGTCAAGATGCTTTTTCGATGGAATTCCGGATCATTTTCATACACTTCAAGGACCCAAGCAAAGGCACTATGTTGTTTATGATCGGTCGGCTTGAGTTCTTGTGTTAACTGAACTTTATAAGCCTTAAGACCCTAGTCTTTATGTAAAATACGGTGTAATGACGTTTGTAGAATGCTCAATTCCTAAGAACGACGAGGAAGAAAACCTGGGTTTTCTTCAACATTTTGGGCTACAGCAGCAATATTCTCAGTTGTTCTAGAACGACGTGCACGGGTTTTATTCTTCACATCACTAACTTGTCCCAAAAGCTCTAATTTGTCCACCAATTTCTGTATTGTGGTCCGACAAGGTGCTTCGCGACGACCCAAAAATGCTTTAGTTTTGCGAACTGTGACTGCATTTTTTGTAGTGAATTTTAATAATTTCAATGCGTTGTTGAAGCGTGTATCGTTCCATTTTAAGTAATGGCGTAGTTTTTGCTTGTCAAATGTCAAAGAATAAAACCTTCAAAAGTGACAGCTACCGAAATACCGGGTGATTCAAAATAACACCTCTTGTTGGAAAACCCTTTATTTTAAAATAAAACAATTATTAACAGTGAGTGAAAAAGTCATATTTATTAGTCTCAAAACGCGTTTTAAACACTTTTTTTGTCATTGACTTCTCCTAATGGGATTCATTGGAATTACCAGAGGCAAAGTATGAATTTAAATTAATGTAACTTCTAATAACTTCTTTTCAAGATTTCTAAATTATACATGGTCAATGAAGTAGCACTTGTTAAACTGAGTGCAGGTTTATAAGGTGGATACCAGACACGCGTAGGCAGATCCCAGAAGTTAAGGGTAAATACCTATATGGTAGGCTGTCGAACAAACATCTCGGAGAAGAATATCGGATAATTCCGAGTGAAGGTTTCGTCTATTAAATGACACTGACTTTACGAATAGGAGATTCATTTCTAAAGCCACGTACAACTTCCCTAGAAAAGCACTAGACTAGGGAGGTGGTCCCTATCAGTGATAATTATACCTTGTTCAGAAGCATTGAATCGGATGTGTATTCTCTCACAATATATATTTCGTCAACAGCTTAAACAATTCGATTATCCTCCCCCTTGATGCTAACTAGACTGCATTTGGGGCCTGGGTTCTTAGGCTAGTACATTCGTCAAGCTTTGGGTAAACTAGTGCATTATTTTCTTAGTAGAAGATAGTTTTTCCACCACACCTAACATACAACCAAATATACGAAGAAAAAGAAATGCAAACAATACAGTATAGCAAAGTTGAATAAACTTTAACTGCGACTACAACTCATCCTATCAAAATATCCAAGTCAGATACACACACCCACAGTAAGACGAAAAACAAGTGCCATATAGCAAACATGCATACAAGGATGAGGGATGTCCTTGGTTGTGAAGGTTACACAATGAGTCAGAAATGCAATCATCTTCTAAAATACATTTTCAATGCACATTTTAAGATGCATGTGAGGATAAATCAAAAGTATTTAAAATATATCACAACCGATTTCAATCTGAATTTTTCTCTGAGTGTAGTTCTTTGAATGTGTGTGTTTTTTATTACTGAATTCGAATTCATTCTTATCTCACGAAGATGTGGTTTTTATTTAAATAAATTTAAATTTGATTTAGAGAAACCACACACTTTTTCTATGGAGATGAAACCAACATTTTGTGGGTACCATTACTTTTTTTCCGGTTAGACTAAATATACAATTAAAAAAACTCATTGCATGATTACATAATAATAAGTACCATGTTATCACTATAATAAAAGTAAAATTAACACTATGTACATTTTAAGTAACAAAATGGATATTAACAATGTATTTTTTGATGAACATTTACAATAAGACACACCCTGTGATTTCTATGCAGAAGCACAATAAATCATTTAAACAAATGAGAATATTGTACAATTTGCCATAAAAAGCTTCCTCTCTATATAACCCACCTACATATATTTAATTGTGTTTATGTTTTGCTATATGTAAACCTATGTATGTGTTCCATTATCTGGAAATCATTGTGAATACGAGGACGAATCGGTAAATGTTGGCTATGTGTGCAAGATAGTTGAACTGGAAATTATGTATCTGAACAAGTAAGTGGAACCTACTTAACCTTTAACTGTGGAGGCGAATTTTTTGGACATAGTATGTGACCTAAAAAAAGAGTTTAATTTACCACCCTACGATAATGAAATGTATCGTATCGCATGTTCAAGGCTACACATATTCAGCGGGAGTCAAGGTCGACTCTAGTGTTTTCTTATTGCCGTTGTCAATATTGATGGTTATCGACTACTATATGCCAATGGTTGGTATTGCCAACCAAATCTGATATTGATATTGTCTTGAGACGACTCTGTTTTTTGTCGTCATGGTTTCTGGTAACGACATGGCAAAATCAAAGTAAACAAATTTTTAAAAATAGATAAAAATTAAAGTAACACGTGCAAACCAATTTGTGAAACGTGTGGAAAAGTCTTCCGTTTGCCGGAAGATTTTGTAAGGCCAATGTTCCAAGTAATTTTGAACAACAATAAATATTTTCCCTTACCCAGGAGAGTTGATAAAGATAAAGATATTGTGAATTTGTATGGTGCGTTATAAAAACACAGCATATGTTTGGTCACCAACAAAGCAGAATGTAATGTCCACCAGTAGCAGTAGATTTAAGCAATTTGCTCCCAGGACGCCGGAGGAGGCTGTGGCGAATCTGCTACAAAGGGATAAATTGTGCTTTCAAGACATCCAGAGACTCAGACAGATCCTGCTAGACAACTAGCAGTGTCAGTCCCAGCTGATTAATGTCAGTCGATTATATTAATCAGCTGGGCAACAATCTCAATGTTGCCGGCAATTAAGTTGTTTTCGAAATGAATGTTGATCTGATTCCGGCTTCCAATTAACATGTTATTGTGTACTGCACATGTTGCTTTATTAACTCTCAATCCTTTAAAAGAAATAAAAAAATTTACATGTTGCTTTATTAACTCTCAATCCTTTAAAAGAAATAAAAAAATGTACACGTCCAGGAAAAAACAGACTTTAATTTTCCCACTCACTTTTAATTTGTTATTTGACGATATCTGACTCCTGTCTCGGTATTCTTTTTTGATATATTTCATTTTGTTTATTTTCTTCATCACTCGAATCGGAATTAGAATCAGAAATAAAAAATATTTTCCCACAAAAACACCAAATAAAATAATGCCAATTTATTTATTCGATTTATCGATAAACAGTCGTTGTCGCATTCATTGAAAATTCCATGTTTGGATTGAATTGTGTCGACAACGGAAAGAAGTGACGTTGGCTCAAAAACGGCTGATTGAGATGAAAACGATTTCCGCAACCTCCGATTATTGCAACTCCCTGCTCAGCACAACCCGCATTTTTTTCTATTACGGTGTTTATAAGTGCAACCTTTTGAAGAAAAAATGTTGTGATAAGTACAACTTTTTTCTGATGCCCTGAAATTTGCTATTTTATTTGCTGATTATGTTTCGTTTCCAGGAGCGCACGCTCCCTTTTCAACCTTAATCTATGTACGACTCTGTCCACTGTGATTTTACCGTTCTTTTCTTGTTATGTTTCATCTCATATTCTTCGATTTCAATATTTAAACATCGGTATATATTTGGGGCTCTGCAAGTGCAACAATCTGAGTAAAACAGGCTTGATTTCCTATCGGTTGCGCAAATCGAGCTCTTACTGTAAATGCAGTGCTCTCACTGCATTACCTCATTGAGTCGAATTCCGAAATGCATTGGCCACCCTCGTTTTGTTTTACCGCAAGCAATCGGGTGAGTCACATTAACAAATGTTGCTCGTTCAATGGCATTGCATTTGTGTGTACGCGAACACCCTACGAGGGAGGAGTAGTTGATATGACATCATTATTTCAGAAAACAGAGAATAGAAACGATTCATCAACAATACAAAAAAAAAAGCAACAACAACAGTTTTTTTGTTTTACTCAAAAAACGAAGAGTAACTAGTTCTCTTTCAATTCACAATGGAAACACCGCTGCGTAGAACACCGGTTTACCGTCTGAATATGTTCTCGATTTTTGTTTACATTTTTTTTAATGAATTGCTGATATTACGCAGCAACTTGTTGGGCGTCTGGGTAAGCTTAATTTGTTGTTGTTGTTCCTGTTTGGTGTTCTCCTGCACACAGATATATGACGTCATGGTTTTGAGCGCGTACAATCAAAATAAAAAAAATACAAATTTTTTGTTCGTGTCCAACAAATGTGTTTCAGCTTTCGATATCGTTCAGTCTGAAGTTAAACGTACGCGTGTTAAGACCTGCTGAGGCGAAAACAATTCGTTGAAATCCAAAAAGAAATCTCTGGAACCGAAAAGTTCAATTAATTTTGTCACTTAAAAGTAAGATTACAAGTGACTAAAACCAAACATTTCATTACACATAGTAAATAAATTAGCATGAAATGTGAATTTTCAGTCCGATTTACCTATACGAGTTAATGAAAAAATATTCTTTCACATGCATTTTTTGGATTTAATTAAAATGTTTTTGTCCAATGTGTGGGTGTTGTACTTTTTTTGATTTCATGAATTTTCACAAGTTGTACGTGTGTGTTTATGTACTCTTCAAATTATTTGCCAATTTGTTTTCTCGTTTCATCGTTTCGTTTTATAAAAAGAAAAATATGTATACCGGGATTGTCGTTTTGGAAAAGTTCGAAAAAAGCAAAATATCGTTGCTCGTTGTTCACGGTCAGAATTGAAGGAGCGATATTTTTCTGTTTGTTTGTCTGTTATTTCTAAAAAGTAACGTATGTATGTTGTATGATTTTCGAATTCGTTATTGAATACTAGCTAGCATGTGGGCCATTTCATTGCCTTTTCGATGATCTCATTTTAAATATACATACATATGTATGTATATACAGTGTATTTATATTTTGTTAATGTTGTAAATTTATTTGGTTTGCCCCATTATTTATTATTATAAATATCAAAACCAAATTTAAACAAAAAAATCAATGCTATCCGACCAGGGGTATGAGTAACCAAAGTAATGCAATACAAAATCGGAATTGTACAATCAACAAGCACGTTTTTATTCATAGAATATGTTTGATTCATTCATCAGCATTTAAAAAAAAATACTTATGTACAGTGAGTCCCAAAAGCCGTTTCTTATTTCGGAAATTATTGCGGCAAAAATTTTGCTAGTTCTGATGCAATTGGCCCTACCGTTAATAACAATTTATTTTCAACATTTATTAACAACGATCCGTTTAACTGTGTATTTTATACAACACCAAACGTTTACCAACGACCATCCCAATCCGATACAAAATCTGTAGGCTTATCTGAAGAATAAATTAAGAAAACACCATATTTCATCAAAGGCTACACTAAAGCAAGTTCTACATGAAGAGTTGGACAAAATAACGAAATAAAAAGTGCCGATAACACCATGCAACAAAAAAATACAAAAGCGTTTGTAATGAATAACATTTATGCAATTCTGAGTACAAAAATGACCGATTTTTTTTTTAAAGTTTCATATGTTCGGTTCCTAAATTGTCATATGAAACTTGAAAACGAATCAGGGATACAAACCGAACTGGTTTTGAACAGAACCATATCACTTTTTTTGTCTGTGAACCAAACCACTCTTAGAAGAAAAATGTCCAGGGAAAACATTACAAAGTTCTCTTCACCGAGCATACTTTACTTGAAATTCATTTGGTTTTGTTTTTTAAATAAAAATAAAATACATCGACAATACTTTTTGTTCTTATGATTTATGAAGCAATTTTTGATCCACTGAACCGAACCGGAACGACGGTTCAAGAGTATCCAAAAACCATTTTAAAAATCAAACCAACTCGATTTCTGAAATGGTTTGCATCCCTGAAACGAATCTTCCGATTTGTTTGAAAAACATTTTAAAATGTATCACAAAATTAGTTCGTCTTTAGTGCATTTCAATTTGTAGTACAGTTTCAGTGTTATTAACAAAGTTAATCGGAAAGTTTTTTTTGTAGAAAAAAAGTGACACAAGTTGTCCATTTTTAGTTTCTTACCATAAATCCACACATATTTGTGAACAAAATTATAGCATTGGTCAGGTATTATTTTGTTTCATTCCCCTCGAACAATCTTCACCAAATCCTCATTTGGAGATGTTTTTTTACTGCTTCTTTTATAATTCCCGATAGATTTTCTATTTTTGTGCTTTTCTAGTTCAGCCAAGACGTAACGACCCGAGATGCACAGCAACCCCCCAATCAATTACTTTTTTCAGTCAGACTACTTCTTACGATCCTTGCTGATATTTGGACATTGTGATCTGACTCCATTTGCGGCCATACCTGCTTAGATCTCAAGATCCTCACATTTTTAATAATGTTGAACTGCGTTAGCTATTTTGCCAAGTGTTTTTACCACACACAACAAACATTTTCGTACCACCTTCAAATTAGCCACCTTTCAGCTGAGGTAGAACTTTTGTCGTCGTAGAAGTTCTAAAAAATTAAGTACACCCTATTTTATAAACAAAAACAAATGACTCAATTATGTGTCCACGCTAAATCCAAGCAATGTAGTGAACTGGCTAGTTTTCAAAACGGTTCGATTTGTGTATGGTGGCAATGAACTATAACGCGACTACATTCTTTAAATGATCGCAAAGCATTGAACAAAATTACACATAAATTCACAATTTAGCATAGTCACTAATTAAGTGAGTATAAGTATATTCACAAGTGTATCTTACAGCTAAATATCATTAGAATCGATGGAGTTATTTTGGGTTTATTCACAATTCAGTGAAGCACCTTTCTTGAAAATCCCATATCTTTTAGTATTTACTTGCTAAATAAAACTTGGTTTTTATCTCGCGTTTTTAAAAAGATATATGTATCATAATATTCTAAATCTGGAGGCTGATCAGCAATTGCAATTTAAAATAACTCCATCAAATTACAGTATTTTTACACCTATTTAATGAAAGTTATACATTTCGAAGTTAATGATAATGAAACTAACACTAAACAACGACATTAAGGCTACACAAATATGGAAAATATGGATCTAACAACATTTTTGTTAGATAATTTGAGTTACGTATATTTAAAAACATTTATTACAAACCCCCTTTCAAGAAGTTACATCAGCCAAAACGGAAATTGTCCAAATTTATTTATTTTATTTTAATTTATTATTTCGCCCAAGAATGTCCAATTCAAGATATGCATATAAGAAAAATCTCACCCCCTCTATCGCTTAGCAAAAAGTGGAAGGAATTTGATTAACATATTGTTTTCATGTTATGGAATTTGTGTGGACTACGCAATATGATTTCAACATGAGTGTTTAAATAAAAAAAAACTAAAAAAAGTTCAATTTTGTTTGTAAATGGCATGTATGACATCATCTCATACCCCTGTGGTATTTCTAATGTATGATATGTTTGAAGAGCTAACGCGAGAATTGTAGTTCGAACGTTATTCAAGTTTAAATAAAAACTGATCGTAAAATAGTTACTGATGTAAACTTGCCGATTAATAGGTTTTGTAAATTAATTACATATTTTATTAAAGGGGGTCTCAAACACATGATATTTGCCTAGTTTACTTTAATGCTATTTAATGGATTTTCTAAGACCTTATTACAGTATTATCCGTTATCAGTTTCTCTTATTCCGATTGTAATTCGAATGTTTGGTACTTTATAATTTTTGTACTTTATTTGGTGTTAATATTAAAGAAAAATTAAAAAAAAATTGCAATATTAAAAATAAGTTGAAATAAAAAAGTTCATGTCGAGGGCTCTAGACCTTAAGTGATAGGGACCTGGGGAGTGAACAGATCTATTGATCTTTAAAATGTATCCCAGAAAATTGCGTTATCTGATTTTTTGGATTTTGTGATATACATTGGAACGACTATAAGTCTAAAAAATGAAACTCACTTTATTTTCTAATCAAAATATTTTTCCAGAAATCGTCCTTCGTGTTTTCAGCAATATGATACTCGTAGTTGACATTAACATTTGTTTATTTAGGGAAACAAAATGCAGTATTCATTCTTAATTACTCGCAAATTATTTAAAAGGTAACTTTAAATTGATTGGCACATACTTATAAGAGTGTGTGTTTCAATTTATAGACATACCAATGAATTTAATACAAACAAATTGTTTAACACATTATGCATATTAAAAATGTGGTTGACCACAACATTGAACATGATTGATATTATTTGGTATGTGAGAAATAATTTCTATATACTCTGTAATGATTCAGAAAATCTACGAGAATTCATATGAAATGTTCAAAATATACCACACATCAACGTTACTGATTAGATAATATTAACTTTATTCTGTGTTCGAAGATAAAAATAACTGCATGACACACAGAAGGCGTTGCAGGCAGTCAACACCTCGTCTTATTCATCTTATAAGTTATTTTTCAATAAACAGTCAGAAATATGCATCAAAGGCAAGGGAAACTATTATTGGGAACACTCGAGTCGATAGATGGATACCCATGTTATTCTGAATCGTTGTGTATGTAATTGAGCTAGTGCCATCTAGGAGTTAAAAGCAAAGGCAGACATGATGTTTATAAGACCCGATTTACATGATGATTTAATTTATAACCAGTCACAAATCACCATTTGAGTTTTTTTTTTGTAAATTTATTTTTGACTTTACACATTTTACTTTTAGACAATTTTACGATCAACAAGATTCGTGTATAAACGTCGAAAGAAAAACGTCAAGCAAAAAGTTAAAAGTTGTAGGAATTTACAAAAGAGAATTAAAAAAAGTCAAGCCAAAAAGTCATCGTGTACTTGGTATTAGTCCCACAATACTTCCACAAATGTATTATAAATATTTTTTACCCCGGTATTCATAAAAATTTAGAATACCTTTGTTAAGAAAAAACTATGGAAATACAAAAAAATGTTCAAACAAGTTTGTTAACAAAGGTTTTTCAAATTTTAAATTTTTAGAACCTAATCGATGTAACCTTTACTGGTTCCGAAAGACAAATTGGTTCCATAATTCATTATTAAGAACATATTTCAGAAACTTAGGTATCCTGAGGAGATTTTATTTCTTATTTGAATTTACCAAAAATTCCTCGTCCTCGGGTGAAAGATTAACAACCCGATTCTGAATACTCCCAGGGAGATAATTCCCGGGAAATTTACATTTTTCAGAGAAGAAAATCTTTCTATTTTAAACAGACCAGGAAACAAAAAAACGTCTGACTCTGAATATTCGAAATTGTATGTCCCTTATTATTATTCGCTCGGTTTGTTTAGAAAAGGAGGATATTGTTCTCGAAAAAAAGTAAATTCCCCGGGAATTATCTCCCCGGGAGTATTCATAATCGGGCTGTAACTGCCCGCTTAGAATGTGTTACCCATTTTAACAGACGTATAATATTCTGATCACAATCTCTAAAAATGTTACAAAATAAATTTCTAACAAGCATTTTCATAGCTTCACAGGAGAAGCCACACACTGTGATTACGTCGTTCAGGCATTCTATTATAAAATTGTAAATTTTGTAAAATTGTAAATTTTGTAAAATTGTAAACTGCGATTTTGGGTTTTTTGACGATTTGTAATTTTGGATTTCAGGTGGCGATATCGCACCCAACAAAAAATAATTCTCTTTAGTCCATCGTAAAGAAGCAATGCAATTAACATAAAAATAGACATAACTGTATTTTTCCAGCTAAAGACGTGATGTGAAAGAATTTTTTGCTGTAGTTAGAGACGAAATAACTTTTTTTTGAAAATTTTGAGTTATGCCCTTTTTGTATTTAGGGAGCTTTGAAATTACTAGAATTTCCACTTCAGTGAGGGTCTTTCCACAGAAATTTTAATGCAGACCCCGATGAGAGGGCATTCAAACTATAAACATAGCAAAAGTTAAGAACAAGACGGTACACATGTCTTCCACATCTCTCAGCTGAGATTGGCAGCATGCAAGGAGTAGTGAAATGTTTATCTAGATCGACGGTATTTTCTTTGCAAAATATTCCCGATACAAATTGTTCCTTTAAGAAATATGGAAAATTGTATCTGTATATTTTCGGTAGTACATTTTGGAAGTCACAATACATTTAAGGGCGGAAACAAGTGTGATATTCTTTGTTTTCCACAATTTTTTTTCTTCAGATTTTAAGTATGTTTATGTTTACATTCAACTTATTTTTACCCGTTTTCATTGAAAAATAATAAAAACCGGATAATTAAATGTATTTGCAAGCTAGCATGACCTCCAAGAGAGAGGAGTCATCGGCGCGTATACATACTGGTCAAAACAAATGTAAATATTTTTTGTGTAGCAAAAATAAATAAAACGATAATGGAACAAAAATAATTATCAAAACAATTCATAATCGATATCAGAGTAAACACTTTTCGGATAAATAACGACGGTTTAAATAAAACGAAAAACGGGGCGAACGCACAGTTTTACCCTCCTGCCTGCACACGCCGACTGGTATCACTGAAAGTAAATGACGTCAGATCGAAAATTATATCTATACGACGAACATGGGAAATGTCGATATTTGCTCTTTAAGTTAATTTTAGTAAATGCCTGAAATGATTTTGGCGTTCAACTCACAGCGAAACCAAAAACAATTTTTTCCTAGCAAACTGTTTTCCGTCAAGAAATGTTTCGGTTGCTGAACATTCAGAATCGTTTAAGATTTCAAATCTAGTTCGGATGCCAATGATGACGATGAGCATCAACAATTTTTTCTTGATGTTTCGTTTAAAATAAAATTTAATATTTTAACGAATGTCTCATGTAATGTATATATTGAATGATGGTGCATTGTACCTATGTACATAAGAAAATAGTCAGTATAGATGTTTGCCTTGAAATATATATACATATGTGATTATGTGCATTTGTCTGTATACACCTACTTGTCGATTATCAAGTTTCTACTTCAAAAGTTCTTGACCTATTTTAATAGCAAACCAACCGGAATATTCATAAAACATGAGTTTTTTTTTTTGGCTTAAATGCTAATAATTTATTTTTTGCTTTTATCTTTACAGCTACCAACCCACCCAACCTTTCTGTATTTTTCCACATCCTCTAGTCCATAAAATCTCTACAAGATGTCTCACTCAGTCACCATTACCCGTACCACCACCAGCACCACCAATACTTCCTATATCGTTTTGAACACAGGCTACTTGAAGAGTTTCAGTGGTCTCTTGAAACTATTCCAATTGGTATTTTTCAAATTAAAATCCTCGTTTTGACAAATTGAATATTGACATTAACATTTCAAATTTAAATTTCAGTTGATTGGTGCTGCCATGGTTGGCATTTTCAGTTATTATCAATCTAACGGTGCCTGTTTCACCAATTTTGAAGGTATCGTTTTTGCCTTCCTGATGTCAGTGACGTTTATGATAGGAACGTTTTGTCTACTGCTATCATGTTTAACATCTCTAAGTACTGGAGGGATTATATCAAAAACGATCTATGTAAGTTGAACCTGCAAGATAGTATTAAGTACTCTATCCAACAACCAAAGACCATACAGAGGGCAGACGTCTTAAGTTGTTTTTTCACACAATAGTTCGGCTACACACTCTAGATGTCAGTAATTGGCATGGCAATATTTGAAAGGTTTTCAAAGCAAATAATGCTTTTTTAAAACAAATACTGTTTAAATACCCTTTTGGAAATGTTCAGCAAACGACTTGGGACGTCTGCCCTCTATATGGTCTTTGACCGCAGCTAAAGAAAAGGAAATACAAATATTTTGAAAAACAAAATAAAATTGACAAAAAGGAGAACAAAATGACCAGAATAAGGTGTACAAAAAGACCACAATAAAGAAATAGCAATGTATTAATCAAATTAATCAGAAGGAAACAGACACAACAAATAAATATTAAAAAAATAGAAACAAATTAAACTAATATCAGAAAGCTTGTAAACCGAACAAAACTTTGTTCGCGATAGACAAGCATTTCTGGTGAGTTATAGTACATTTTCACACCTATGCAGTGGTGTGAATCCTAATTCTTTCTTCGGAATCATGCTTAGGAATTCTGCTGTGGGAAACTGTTTGGAATGCTGCATTCAATCCACCGCATAATGAGATTATCTGCCTGTTTCACGATGTCGATCGAATGTGACATGACTTTCGAATTGTCGTTTTTGATATACAGAAACAAGAATTTGTATTGAAACGACTACATTTTCGTTCGATTTGACGTTCCAAAAGCACAAGTCGATCGAAAAGCACATTCGTTATTTTTATAAATTCAAAAACCGAACAAAATTAAATTTTTCCTAATATTCATTGAGGATAATCCCGTGCGGGCAGTTTTGCTTGTTACGAGTGTCTGCGAGATTTAAAAAGAAACCGCTACATGCATCACCCCCTACTTTGTAAAACTGAAAATAGATGAATTTATTTGTCGATACGAAACAAACATTTATTGCAACAGACATTTATGGCGATCGTGTGTAAGAATATTAAAATTAATATAGAAATAACCTTTTCTGTCTTCCATCAAACTGTATAAAGATATGTATGCCATGGATCGATTTTAACAATCTTTTCGTTTAACCATCTTATAAACGACAAATTTTAACCTAATGATAGCTTGCACGCCACAAATCATTCAAATGAAATTGTCTTTTTTTATAATTTTATATTTTATTTCTTTATCCTCATTACAGGAATTAATTTATCACAGCGTTGCGGCCATCTTATTGCTGGCCTGTTCCCTGCACGTGGTAATATCATTGAGCAATAGAAACTATAAGGGCTATAGACAGTACGATGCTTATTGGGCTGCCGGAATAATGGGTTTGGTCAATTCCGTCCTATACTTTATTAGCGCCTTCTTGGCCCACCGATCTTATCGTGGTATTTAAATAAACGACTCTAAATCATCGCTGCCAAATATACAATACAAACATCCAAAACTACCGTTTTTAAAGAAATAAATAAAAACAATTTTGGATTTTTCATATAATATTTAAAAACGGATGTACCGAAGAGAATTAGCATTTTATGCATAATATTATTTTTTATTTTGTTTGTTTTGGCAATGAATCAAAACAACAAATACTTGAACTTTACACTTAAGTCAAACGATAGAGAAGTAATCCGAACAAAAAGGAGGACATTTTAAATCGAACCATGAATTTCATCTATACATATATGTGAAATATGCGTGCATATGTATTGAATATAAAATTAAAGATTTTTCTCTAAATGTATTTATATTTTTATAAATTTTATTTTTTAATATTGTTTTAAGATAAAGAAAATTAAAAATAACAAAACGCTTTTTTTGTACTTGTATCTGAAATAATTAAATCTCTGTTTTCTATTTTTCGTTTAAAGAAAATGAAAAAGTGCCCCCATTTTTTTAAATAATACAATTTTCCAATATCGATTTTTTTTTTATCGGATTCTGGGAATTGATTAAAAATATCCCCCGAAAAGAAAAGAAATTTTGGACATTTATGTTGTCCGGTGTAATAATATTATTATAAATATATTCTATAATTCATAGGAATATTTCAAACTGTTAGAAGTATTCTCACACCTGGAGATTACTTTTTCGCCACATTCCAACTATGCGAGTAAGGACATAATTCACTTGGACGACAATGATAATGCCGGCGAGTACTAACATTCCCTGCATTAGGGCCAAACTTGAAGCCATACGTTCATCCTCGTCATCGAATATATCGTGTTCGAAGACACCACGAATAAGTGGACCATATGCGACCAAATAACGTGAACGAGTTTCAAATAGAAGAATGATCAAAACTACGTTTACAATTATGCACTGGAAGTGAAAATAAGAAATTATGATTAAGAGCTTGATTTTCTCCCAGTGTTTATATGAAGAATGGTTAATTCACTTACGTGCATTCTGTTCAGCATTCGTGTAGTCGCCACATTAGAATACCAAAACCATGTACCCAGGGCATAATGTAATGATATGAAACATATACCCGTGTTAACACATTGATGTTCGAACAGTCGTATATCGTACATGGGCGTATCGAAGAGATCAATTATAAAATAATTCCAAATGGCTAAAATCTAAAATATAGACACATACAATATGATTTTTCTTAATGTCATAAAGAACAACATACAGCTAAACCAATGTGGGCACATGCCAACAACTCTTTCCGGCTTAGACAAACAGCCATTTGGAACGTATGTATCTGGTAAATGTTTTGTTTTAACTGACGATGAACGATATATATTTTGTGTCAAAAGAAAAGAAAATTGAATCTGAAAGAAATATACATAAATTTACATGCCAATGAAAAATATTCGGCTTTACTACGATTGTCGTTTAAAAACGGTATTATTTTTGTCGTATTTGACACAAATATAACTTCTATTAAAAATATGTAATTTAATTTTGTTGAGACAAAGTGTTAAGTGTGATCTAGGATTGTATAGTTGCAACCAAAAGACGATTTTTCGAAACAGTCGATTTTTCGATGAGATCAGTTTAATACAACTTTATGGAACACAGTTATATGAGAGTACTTTAAAATGGCATATAATTATTTACTTTTTAATTATTTAAGGGCCGTTTTGGACTTTACAAAAGCATACTTTTTTCAGATTTACTCACGACTACTTTATTTTAATTTTATTTCTTCGCTATGAAATTGACTGTTTGAAAATCAGTCGAAGCAAAATGCCTTAGTTCACATCGGTTTGTCGTCAAAATTCTGGTGATCTCAACAAACTATTTGCGATCACAACCGTTAAAATCCAACGATACGTGATTGGCATCACATAGAGGTAAGTTTAACAGCTGCGAAGATATAAAGGTTTGTAGGTGTTTTTTATTGAACTTCAATATGTAGGCGTAAATGTGGGCGTGCCATACCTTATACATCCGATAGCCAGACCTTTATTCTAACTGACGATACAAGTTTTATCTCAATAGCTGCAGGTGCTATTGAGTTATGGCGTTTTCAATTTGAGTCACATTTAAAAAATCACCTACTACAAATTTCTGGGTGCCTGGTATGAGAAAATGGTTTGTTTGTTTGGCCGAACAATCATTTGTTGCGGAACAAAAATTTGTTGAGAAACAAAAATTTGTTGCGGAACAAAAATGTTCTTGTAAATTGGACAATTCAATGCGTACTTTAAGGCTGGAATGTTTACACTCATGCCTAACATTATGCTTTGAATTGCTGTCAAAAATAAAAAAGGGCAGGAGCTCCAAGGACATCCCATGGTACAATATTGTACCATGGGACATCCTTGCAGCTTCTGGACCGTGTACAGAGGAGAGCGTTGGGGATGATAGGGGATAGTAGAGTATCCAACTCTATTGTCTCCCTACAGCATCGGAATGTGGGTTGTGTATCACTATTCTATATATATTTTAACTGTGTATGTTCGTCAGATATCCGTCGTCTGGTCCCTGAAGTTAGTACATTTAGCCGAAATACGCGGCAATCCAGATTCTATCATCTGTTCATTGTAAAAAGGCCGGTTGTCGGACTATAGAGAAAATTCGTTCTTCGACTCATCGGTTGATATTTCCCTACGTGAACTCCTTAGTGTTTGTAAAATGCCTTGCAGATCTCAATGTAAAAAAAACTCCGGGCCCGGATGGCATTTCAGCACTTGTCCTATGTAAGTGCTCTTCGACGCTAGCTCGTCCATTGCGCAATCTTTTCAACATGTCGTATCCTGCTGGTATTTACCCTTCACGTTGGAAAGTTGCCAATGTTCAGCCGATCATCCGGTGAGGCCACAAATCCTGCGAATTACCGCCCAATAGCAATATTTTCAGCGCTCTCAAAGGTTATGGAGAGCATGGTTAACCACCATCTTGTTAAATATTTAGAGTCTAACAGCCTTCTAAATGATCGACAGTATGGTTTCCGTAGAAATCGATCTACTGGAGACCTGATAGCGTTCCTTACGGAGCGATGGAGTCGATCTATTCACGCCCTTGGTGAAAGTAAGGTCGTTGCTCTGGATATTTCCAAGGCGCTCGATAGGGTCTGGCAGGAAGCACTCATATCAAAACTTATTGCATTTGGTGTCGGTAATATCTTCTCTCGATTCATATCGAGTTTTCTCAGAGATCGCTCTATACGATGGGGTTTCATCCAACGAGCATAGGTTGACCGCAGGAGTACCACAGGGTTCTGTCCTCTCTCCATCTCTATTTCTTATTTTCATTGACGACCTGTGGTCAGACTGTGAACCCGATCTACTCCTTTGCGGATGACAGCAACCTCTGTCATTCATACTCATTTGATCATCGGCCAGGTCCTCTGGAGGTCGAGGATAAAAGGCGAACGATGAATGACTCACTTAACCGCGATTTGGCGACGATTTGTGAGTGGGGCCAAATGAATAGAGTAGATTTTAATCCGCAAAAGACCCAGTGCTGATTGTTGTCACACAAACGTTCACTAGATTCAGCATAGTCGTCAATTTCTATGGGTGGTGTGGATATCGACGAATCAGACACTCTTGATGTTCTGGGCATGAAGATACAGGGTGATGCTCGATGGGCTAGCCATATATTCGAAGTGTCGAAAGAAGCATTCAAGTGTTTAGGCTTTTTGAAGCGGTGCAAGAAATACTTCACTCCATCTGATCTCGTAAATATTTACACCACCTACATCCGGCCTAAATGGAATATAACTCCCATATATGAGCAGGAGCTCCAAAGACATCTTTGCCGCTTTTGGACCGTGTACAGAGGAGAGCGGTGGTGATGATTGGGATTAGTAGGGTATCCAACTCTATTGTCTCCCTTCAGCATCGTCGGAATGTGGGTTGTATATCGCTGTTCTATAGATATTTTAACGGTATCTGTTCGTCAGATATCCGTTGTCTGGTCCCTGAAGTTAGAACATTTAGTCGAAATACACGGCTATCCAGGGTATCTTCAGGCGAACCGTTCGTATGTGGAATAATCTTCCAGCAAATGTGTTTCCTGCCAGTTGTGACATTCAGAAATTCAAAACAAATGTCAACAAACACTACTTTCCTACTTCCGATACCCTAATTTCCTTCCGCTAACACAATGCATTGCATTTATGGGGGGCATCCCCTGAGTGTTGGCTTTAATAAAAAAAAAAAAAAAACATACAAGCCTTACGCCCATTACGCTGCAATACTTGATTTCATACGTAATTTATATCCAATTTAAATTACCCATAGCCGCTTGTATGTCCTACGAAGATTATTGCATTCAAGCTACATCATTCATTTTGATTGACATTAAGTTGGAATGGGTGTAGCGCTACATTAGTTTTCAATATCAGTCGTTTTAAAAGACGTGTCATTTGCATCGATTTTACACATATCAAACACAACATGCTTCTGCTTCTACGAGGTTTCTCCATCCATGTTTCCCAACCGTACAGGAATAAAATTTTTTTTTATTTCGTCGTTCTTGAAATGTTTGTTAACCTGTATACTTTTCCAAGCATCCCAAATGCCGCGCGACCTTTGTCGACGTAAGAACAGATGTCATCGCCCGATCCGCCATTTGTGATGCTGCTGCCCAAGTAGCGAATGGATGTCTCCAACTGTGAGGGTACACGGGCTGTTGGTGTTTATGCATACCAAAATGTTCATCAATAGAAAATTATATTATGGACAATTTTAAAATCCTTCCTGCTTAATAAACAGTTGGAAATGGATGTGTAATAAGATACACCAAATATAAAAATATGAATTTTGTTGTATATACAAAACATAATGGTATTCGTTTATTGTTATTGTTTGCGGATTGATTAACTTACTAAACTAATTAAGTAGTAGGTAGGTATATTTTGTTATTAGGAAAACAAAGTAATTATAACAAAGCCCAAAAAATCGTGTTAACAGTATAGTGTGTAATAAAAAACTCAGAAGATAAAATATAAAAAGTTACTAGTTGTTTAAAGCTAATATCAACTATAGAGATATAAAGGAAAAACAATTGCAAACTTATTTTGTACTAAAAAAATAACAATGGTGCATATTAAAAAGAAAATATACACAAATGAGCAAAACGTTCTCTTCATCCTTATTCAGTCAACACATATTATTGTCAAAACAAAAAATGAATTATATGGATAAAAAAACTTATAAACATATGAATCAAGGAAGAGTACAAGTATGTATGCGTTTGCATTTGCGTTCTTTTAAAGCTATCAACGTTTGTTTATTTGCTTAATAAGTGCACCTTATTAAAAATATATGTTCTCAAATCAAAACTTAAAATTTAAATGCAGAAACTAAAAAAGAAATCTTTTTCTTCTTATTTTGCCAATTCAAAAATATCTCTTAATGCTATTGAACACACCCACACAGATAAATCTCCAAAGAATGCTGTAGAACTTCTACGAAGGACATTTTCTTCTTTGGCTTATCCGTAATAATGGGATGGAAAGATTGGTTTGTAGCCAAAATAAAATGGAATATTATGATTCTATTCAAATTAAAAAAATTGGGATGGAAGTGTTTCATCAGTTATATTGGTGTTGTTCGATTCGCCCACTTAACCATCTATTGACTAAATTTAATGCTAATATTATTCACTCTAGTTTTCATATGACCCAAAACGTCATGGGCAAAATCCTCCAAAGTAGTATAACGACTCTTTTGGAAATTGAAAATATCCGCCAGGAAGCCTAGCATTTGATCTCTAAAATAATGACAAATATCTTTGAGGTTCTCATCGGGTCCAAAGAAACCCCAGGCCATGAGAGGGGAAATCTGTTCGGATATGACATAAAAATGCGACATAAAGCCTTCGGGAAATTTCAACATGCGTTTTTTGGCCTTTAGCACCGACCACACAGCGGTAGTGAGAGCCTTAAATAAAAAATCGCATTAGGATATTTTCGGAAATGTACTGAAATAATAAGTTACTTACAGTTTCTTTGAAACCATTCGATAGGAATCGATTTTGTACCACCGCTATGACACTGGCAGGTGGAGCATCTAGATCACGAAATGAATCGAGTATTATGAAGTCCAGACAAATATCGTAGAATGTCATGGCCTTAACATTACGAATCTCGAGTTCTTTTTGAATATCGTCCCAATTATTGGAATCTTGCAGATAAGTGATCATGTCTTCGTAGCCAACCAAAAACTCTTTAGTATCTTTGTCGCCCAAACAAAGTAAATCGGTGAGAATTTGACGGCCCGTATCGATAACCCACTGGCCAATGGCTGGATCCTGAAAAAATAATATACAATTAAATAAAATTACTAAGGAAAATTTGTATCCGATTTGTATTCGCACCTTAAACAAATATTGAAAAGCCAAACGTACACAATGTAGTTTTGCCAAATACTCCGTCTCATTATTGCAATGTACCAAGTCCGTACGCAGCGTACGATATGGTATTGGAGCCTCCTCGTGATGTTTCAAAGCCGTCTGATACAGGGGATACTCTTCGTATTCAGTATCGGCGAAACCTTCGAACTCACGCAAATCGGCAACCTGATCTAGGGCCGAGGCAAAACTTTCTGCCGAATCGAAATTTGGATCTGATCCAGTGCGACTCATACTAACTGAACGATGTGATTGTTTGTCATCGTCTGGCACATCTTCCAGAGCCCATTGATCTTCCTCAGCCTCATCTATCGACCGTTCGTCACGAAACAAAACTGAACGCTGATCGAGGAATAACAACTCACTTTGTTCCTGCAAAGCGTAAGCCATATCAAGTAAATTTTGAATTTCACGGCAAAATTCCGACTCTTCGGCGGTGGTGAGCAAAGCCGGCACACCACCCGGTGAATAATGGGCAGCCAAAGCATCTTCCCAGAAATTGATGACCGTATCTAAAGCTTCCATGCCCATAACACCAAGTTGTTGGGCTGTCAACTGGGTGGTGATTATACCAGTATGCGCAGGGTTTGACATAACTAAAGCACCGGCACCAACGGAACCACTTGCCATTGACATACGGTCCGATTGTGAATAGGCCACTGTGGAACCAACTGGACTGCCCGACCGTGCCGAGGCCTTAGAACCGGCTAGAGAAATCATATCGTTGGGACTGCGCATACTATTGCGAGCACGTCTATTTGTGTATTTGCGGGGCCTACGAGGTGGACGTGGTGGCTTTCGTCTACGCAGAAAACGTGACATAACCCCCAGTAGGGTTACACCAGCTGCAATCGATATAATGACCACCTGAAAAATAATAATAAAAATCGATTATTATAATGTGATGATGAGGAAAATAAAAAATACTTTAGTGTTCAGGAAATAACAACATAATAACGACAACAAATACAGCACCAGTTGGAATTTGTTGTTTTTTTTTCAGAATAGAGAATGATTATATAATATATCGCCAGTTTACAATCTTCTAACATGTCCTCCATTGCATTTTGTAAACATTTACTAGAACATTTTCTTACAAGATTAGAGTAAAGTTTTTTTTTTTATTTTTCTGGAATTTTTGATATTTAGGATTAGGTTTATTATTGTATTGTTGGAGGTAGTTGATTTCTTTATATACCTAGTATTTCTAATATCTACTATTTCGGGCTAATTAAACAATTTAAGAACAGATAATAATATTGTACAAAGTGCTTATTCTACTTGTGGTAATTTCTAAATCAATTGAAGCGATTTTTATTGCTGGCAAATATATACTATTTCGGGCTAATTAAACAATTCAAGAACACATAATAATAGTTTACAAAGCGCTTATTCTACTTGTGGTAATTTCTAAATCAATTGAAGCGATTCTGATTGTTTTCAAAAACGAGTTGTATAGAAAACAGCGCGCGCTGTATATGTATACTACTTCGGACAACTTAAGCAATTCAACCACAGAGCCCTCTCCCGATGATCTATAATATTGTACAGAAAGCTGAATCTACTTTGTGGTAATTGCTTAATCCATTGAATCCAGAACAATGACCGTAGGATCGAAGGAACCCGACATAAACGTAGTTATGCCTATCAATATACAGCGCGGCCGTGAGGAAGGCGCTGTCAGGATAGACCGAGACTCCGGACTTGTGAATCACGAACTAAAGAATAAGACCAAAAATATCAGTGATTGGAATTGAAGTTGTAGACGCATCTCATATACATAACCTTGATCATTTGAGAGTACAAAGGAGTAATAAAATACAATTAAATAATTTGTTTGGTTTTCACAGATATATCGTCATCGACAGGCAAGCAGAATACTCATGGAAAACCCATTGTGGGTATTTGGTGCAAACCGTTTGGTGTAGGGTAAGACACCAAGAATTGTGTCGAACCGGGAGTAGTCCCAAAAGTGTGAAATTCTTAAGACGAGGTATTCGTATGCGGCCAATAATTTGAATTGAAGCATATACATAAGTTAATGTACACTCATAAAGGTTTGCGAATTATTTATGCTCCCAATATTTTTAGTGAAATTCGGAAACGCTGCATTAGCGGTCGTTTTCCCTTTCCAGTTTTGTTTTCCGAGAGTGTTCATTGGAATACATATTATCTATTTCTATATATATTTTGTCTTTCTTTTTTACTATTCTTCGTAGTTTTTTTTTTAGCTGGGATTCATTGTTCTGATATTTTAATTAACTATTTATTAAATAATATTGTGTTTTCTAAAGATTTATTTGATTAGACTTTGTGAAAGATTGTAGTGTCGAATAAATCCACAATTAACCTGAAGATTCAAAAAGTGTCCTAAAATACATAGATTTTGAGTTTTTTTTTCTAGTTTCATACTTATATCTTGTGCCGTCCTAGGCAAGCACACGTTTAAATCCAGGACCTTCTGACTGGTATCTCATCGGTGGCATTCAGCATTGCAGTCTTCGCGTTGCTATGTTTATTGTACCTCAACTATTCTATACTCAATTTGTAAATGCATATCGGCAAATCTCAATTAACAACACTCATGTCACGGCGTTCCATTCTCAAATTCCAAATTCTGTTTAGAATTCTGTTTAAATCTTAAAATTGCTAAGGCGATTTCGGAATTATCTATCTGCGATGTCTAAATACAAATACTGAAATTTTACAATTTCTGAATAGGAAGACATAGGCAGAAATTACTCCTAAATTACGATGGCCACGTTGGTTTCTACACCGACATCGGTTCATTAAATATATTAGCAGATACTAACGCTAACCAAATAGGAGAAAATATAATGATATAATAATAACACGTTACATGATGAGAATATACCTTTTGTGTCGTAGACATACGTGCCGGGAAGATGCGTAAATCGGACCATTTTGCCGGAAGACAAACACCCAACATTTTGTCTTTGTGGTGATGCTAATTGAATGATGTGATGATTATCCAACACCCTCCTGAATTCTTCCAAGTTCCAGTATAGGTGTATTTGACTCAAAAGTGCAACAAATTCTACATTTTTTTTCTCTTTCTGGTCCAAAAAACACGTTTTTAGGTTAGTTGTTGTGTGTCGAAAAAATCATCAGTTTTAATCAATCGTATGATTTTTTTTCACCCGCAGATTTATCGACCGATCATTAATATGCTCTCTTAGTATCGCATATATCTTTTTTTTATCACTCAAAAAATGTCGGCGATTTTCCTGTAAACTTTCAATTGCTCTCGTTTTATTTATTTACTTATTTTCTTTTTCAGAGGCCTTTATCAATCAATTGCCTTTTAGCTTTTCTTCTGCCTGCTGTTATAAAAGAAAGGGAAGGAATGAGAAATGAGGGAAGGAAAACATGAAATGTATGGAGGGAGTATGGGAATTCGGAAATTTATTATTCGGTGTATTGTCAGAGCCTCGTTTGTGTACTCAACTGACAGCAAATTAATTTTACCTGTAATGGCAGGGTTATTAAACATTTAAACGTATACTAGATTCAAATACCTCTACAGCCAGCCTTTTAAATGTTCTTTGCAGTTGACCAATTTTAATTTTATCAGTACATCCGTACATGACACCCCATCTAATGTACGTTCAACACAACTCTGAAATAAACTATGCAACTCTGTTTCTGTCGTTGTATGCCGTATTGCTGGCCAGTGATGTCAATTGTTAACAATGTCAGTAAATCCGTGTATTTGTCCGGCTCGACGAATACACATACTTCTCGCTATCGTTTTTACTAAGACACTATTTACACGTGGCAACTTGTCGGAGCAAGAGGGGTAGCAAAAATTGCTTAAAATGGATATTTGTCAGGGCTCCACTTTATTCGGGAAACATTTGAGTTTTTTTCCCTATATTTGCTAAGTAAGGCACAATTGAGAACTTTATACGTATGCTCTCCTGAAAAATCCTGTTTTGAGTTATGACACTATTCAAGTAAATGAGCGATATGGGCTGTCAAATTTTCCATTTGTAAAAGTTGTACACATCGTCTGATACATATGAAACATTGCATGTGTAAAATACATGTATATACATATATATATTTTTTTGATTAGAGCACGCTGTAAAGAACATATCGTCCGATGGCAGCTTAAAGCTTATCGTCTAATGACAGTTTAATGTTTTTTACATATGTACTGTCACTATGTAATTCCGTATGTTTGTCAAAATTGACATTTTTCATACGATTCATAATTTTTGTTATCACACCGTATGTAATTCCGTATGTTTGTCAAAATTGACATTTTTCATACGATTCATAATTTTTGTTATCACACCTGCATATGTATTTTCGTATGACATAACCTCTAAACGTAAACAATGCGTTTGATAATCAAAATTCTGTCAAAATGAAAAAAAATTAATCAGCTGTTGGTATGACTCTACCTTTTGTTATTGTGCCATGATTTCTATCATTCTTTTTACGTTATTTTAGGCCGTCTAAAAAACAACGGTGACGGCCCGGCTCATTTACACACAGAGTGTTGTCAGATTGGAGGATTTTCCCCAATTATTTTTTTTAAATTGGGATAACATTTTCTGGTTGGGGATTTGATGGGGATGACAATAGATTTTTACGGTTATTTTGGGGATAAATTAAATCGAAATGTGTGTGCGTACACAAAGAAAACTACACTGCACAAAATCCTGTGCTATCAATATTAAATTTAACGAATATAATATTTTCCTGGGGAATGACGTTTGAACACTTTTACAAATCAGTTTTTGATTTTATTATTAGTGAATAAAAAAGTGCAATATATTTTGTATTTACAATTTTAAATACACAAGGACAACTTATTAACTGTTAATCTCAGAATCACCCACAAACAAATTTAATATATTAAATCAAAAAGTATATAAAGTATGTTTGGGAGAAAATTGGATTGGGGATTTTTGGTGATAAAGCAAATTTGGGGATTAGAACTAAAAAAATCTGACAACACTGTATGCAAAGACTATATATAGACAGTAGGCAGCTGTCAAACAGAAAATTCAAAGAAATCGAACTGATTGCACGAAGATAGAGAACAACGTTCTAAAAAAAAAAAATATTTTGTGCTTAATTTCAAGAAAAATTAAATAAATATAAAAATGGTTAGACGCGGACGTTCGGCAAGCCCTCCACCATCTTCAAGAAGGTAAGAAAAGTTCAAAAAAATAAAATAGATAGTTTTCCCAAAACTATGAATTCGGATTATTTAATGAGAAAGTTCTAGACGTTGAACCTGCCAATTACAGTAGTACGATGTGACGTAGGGAAAAGTGTGATAATTAAATTTAATAAAACAGCAATATTTTAATATTTTGCAAAATGTTGCGATAATGATGAAATTTTTGCGTTACATAACCTAACATGCATAACCAGGTTATTGTTTGTGAATATGTGTGAACGTGTGTCGTTGATTAACGTGACTGACACTAGTCAAATAATTATTACAGTAGATGCTGGTTGAAATGTTCAATGCTAGTAACCCTTAAAATTCCGTCTTAAAATCAAAACTAAAATAGTTAACAGTGCAAATTTCCCATTGTTCTTTGTAGTAAGCTAGCTAACACAAGAATCGGCCAAAACGACAAATATAAACAAATCTCTGAATTCCAATAAAATATCAAAGCCATTCCTGAAGACGTCCTTTCGCGGTTTAATGTTCAATTCAGCCATAGTTATAGTGTATGTGCAGATATACAAAACGCAGACTGAAATATGTTGCTTTTATACGTACACATGTCTGCCAATCAGATAGTTTGTTTCGAAATATCGAGAAATGTTGTATAGAATTTCCCTACAGGGGGACGAAGAGGATTGTCATCTGTATTTCTGAAATTATTTAGATACAGGGAGTGTTATTATGAACAAATGATCGCCCCTTCTAATCCTGCTTCTGACTACTTCAAATATCAGATATATTTTGTATGTAATACACAGAATCATGATGGTCGTATGAAGACAATCTACCTTTTGCAATCTTCAAATATTAATAAAAGTAGTCTACTTTTTCCTAAATGGAATTAGAGATATTCATAGACATATTTCATACTGGAAATGTCACATCAGTTAGTTTGAAGTAGAGTTTTTAAAAAAATGTATTTTTTCCTATTGTTAAGATAAATCTCTGATACTGGGTATTTTAGTAAAGAACAAATTGAAATTTTTCTCAAAATCAGTTAGCAGTGCACGATATAATTATAGATGCTTTGTTTACATGTCTAACAGAGAGAGAAATGTCTTCATTCATATCTTCTAAAATTTCTTAATGGAAAAAGGAAAAGTACTTTCTATGCAAGGCTGCCTGCCAAGATTTTGTAATAAAGGGCAGATTCCTAGATCTATTTTTGTTAAGAATTTCATCGAATTTGGCCCATATTTCATCATGTTGAAAAACTTAATTCTTTATTTACAACTTTTGTTTATTTTTTGTTCATGGGTATGTGTTATGTAACCTAACAAACTCTGAAGATCAGAAAGCCAATCCGGACTGACAGTTGAATATCGCCGAGAATTTAAATGAATAGATATAATTATAATGGACTGAGTCATAGATCTATTTTTGTTTAGAATTTCGTCGATATTAGGCCATATTTCATCATGTTGGGAAACTTGATTCATGATATTTTTTACTAGTCTTACTTCTAATCTAGAATGTTTACTTTTTTGTTTATAGGAGCGCTCCAGCACCAGCACCTTCTCACAATGTGCCAGCTCGTGCTGCTCCACCACCACCTCCACCAGCTCCCTTGCACGCTGCACCCTCAGCTGTTGGTGCCCCACAACAACCATCCATGTTCCAACAGATGGCAGCTACCGCTGGTGGTGTAGCTGTTGGTTCAGCAATTGGCCATACTGTCGGTCATGGTCTCACCAGTCTCTTCAGTGGTTCTGATAAAGAGGCGGCACCCGCTACTGCTGCTCCCGCTGCACCAGCCCAACAACAACAGTACTATGGTGGCGGTGCTCAAGCCAACGAGCCCCAGGGTCCCTGTAGCTGGGAAATAAAGCAATTCTTGCAATGTGCTCAAGGCCAATCGGATTTGACATTGTGTGAAGGTTTCAACGAGGCCCTCCGTCAATGCAAAGTTCAAAATCATATGTAATAAATCAGCGTTTGGATGTGTAGCAAGGAAGAAGTGGGAACTTTCTGGTAGTTTCCCATCTATATACAGCGTTCCTCAGGCTTTTTTGGATTGAAATGTTTTAATTTCTTCGTTTATAAATATTATGTATACATAATGTTATTTAAATTTATATTTGTTGAATTATCATACATTTTAAAGCAATACATTTAGTTTCATTTTTTTTTTTTTTTAGTTTTGTAAAATATTTAATAATTTTTATAATTTGTATTTAACCATGTTCGGTACCCTTACCGACATTAACGTACAATAAACCAAAAGATAACAACAGTGGTAAAACAAGCAAACATACAGAAAGTACGGAGTGGTGTATATTGCTCGAAAATTGAGTTGTCAACATTTTATTACATTGACATGATTGCAAAAAATTACTAAAATAGTTTAGAATGGTCGCTTTTGAGGTGTAATGTTTTTCATAAAGGCATAAACCTCCAAATTATTAATAATAAATCTGAAAAACAAAGCACTGTTGTTATCGAAAAAAAAAATTGGAGTGTTTTTCTTTAGCAATATTAATACACTATTTATAATTGAGTGACTAACATAGTGACGCTGTTGGATGTCCGCATTTAATAGACTTTGTACTTTGTCACCAATGAATTATTTGGTTTGTGTACAGAATCAAATGCCTATGATACTGTCTGACATATGCTGCATCTTGTCTCGTGATGACTTTTTTTAATACGACATGCGTTCTAGTTTTTGGTGTATCAATTGATCGTAAACATGTTTTTCAATTGTTTTGGTCAAAACGAGAGCGCAATGAAATTGTTGAATATTGTTATTACGATTAATTGATAGATAGGGAAACAACATGTTTTCTAATCAACATCTATTCATAGAGGTGATAAACAAATTGTTTTTGTATCACTTTTCACGAGTCAGAGCAGTTGAAATAAGTACATGTAAATGTTTTAAATTTATGTATGTGTGTTAGCAATAATTAATTAATATACGAATATTTGTCTAAATTTTGACTCCCCAGAATGTTCTCAATTTACCATTTTGTAATTTTTGACAACTTGTTCCAATAAATGTAACATTTGTGGCGGCTGGAAGTAATTTTTATTTCCAGTACTCTGGGAACGGTCTTTTAGTCATGCTCTCACCGTGAGAGTCAACATTTTCTTCACACCATCGTTTAATGATTATGTTTCTTGATGAGAAACTTTTGTGTAACAGTAAATGTTTTTGTTGTTTCCCTGTTTTGTTAAGTCACACACTAATCGATCATTGCAAAAAAATAATAGCATTAGCAAATTCATAACTGTGCTGAAACTCTTGTCCAATTTACAATATTCTTCCATCTATACGTTTGCATTGCTGGGTGAACTACTATAAACTTCTCATGTTGTGAAGCAGGCGGAAAACTAAAAAATGTACACAAATTTAATACAATAGTTGTGAGTGTATACGCATTTCAGTAAGTTTGAAACGAAAGTTGAAAATGTCGTTCAATCTTCAGAAGACTCACGGCCAAATCAAAGAAACCATGTGCCGTTCCATCTCATCAACCAAACCAACAAATGGTCGATGCTGGTATCAAAATGTTGAAAGAACGTGGAGGTTCATACCTATTCTCCAAGAAGCTATAAGGTGGATTTACATATATTGGAAACTTTGATCAAAAGTTATTTGAAACGTGCTGTTGCCAGAGGAAAATGTATCCTGACTAAAGGTAGGGGTGCTACTGGTTTATTCAAATTGTCGCCAGATGCTTCAGTAGAACCCAAAGCCAAAACTGCGGAAAAGAACAAGGTACCAGCTGACAAAGAGAAGGCTGATCCCAAGAAGGTCAAGGTTGTTGGCGAAAAGAAAAAGTCTGAGGAGAAAGGCTAAAACCGCCAAAATGCAGCTACAGTCAAAGCTAAGTAGGTCACTAAGCCTGCCACATCGGCGATTAAACCAAACACACCTAAGACAAAGAGCACAGCTGCCACAAACCCAAAGAAGACCATTGCCAAGAAGGTCGTCTTCAAAAAATAATAATTTGAATATTTGAACAATTTCTATCTATCAGCCGTTTTCAGGGCTACATATAATTTTAAAATGAGACGGCTGTACACATCAGACTGATCGCAACAGTCTCGTGAATATGTAACAACTTTTACGATCTTATATAGCTATTCAACATCTAAATACATATGTCTTTATTTTCAGAAACCGTCTTTGAATAATAATAGTATTTTCCCCGTAAAGCATCTCCACCTCATAGTTTAGAAATGCCGTCGGCAAACACGGCATAATTACATATTTGAAGAAACTATCGCACACATTCTACTAAAGAGGCCTAATTCAAAATTTTGTTATTTTCAGATAACGCAAAAAACAATTATGCAACTGGAGAGACATAGCTGTTTTATGATACATGTGTATGTGTATAATGAACCGCTTTACCAAGTAAATGATTTTTTAATAAATATAAATTCGTTTATTTATATTTGATTTGTATGTAGATATATATATTTATTGAATCTCTTTTCAAATAAATGTTGTGGCCCTGAAAAGGGCCTTTGATTTGAAGAATATGAACGAGGCGAATAAAGAAAGACATTTACTTGGAGCTGGTGTATTTAGTAACAGCCTTGGTACCTTCACTGACAGCGTGCTTAGCCAATTCACCGGGCAACAAAAGACGAACAGCAGTTTGAATTTCCCGACTGGTGATGGTTGAACGCTTGTTGTATTGAGCCAAACGAGAGGCTTCGGCGGCAATACGTTCGAAGATATCATTAACAAAACTGTTCATAATGCTCATAGCCTTAGAGGAGACACCAGTATCAGGATGTACTTGCTTCAACACTTTGTAAATGTAGATGGCGTAACTTTCCTTGCGCTTGGTACGTCTCTTACTCTTGTCACTCTTTGTGATGTTCTTCTGGGCTTTGCCCGACTTTTTGTCTGCTTTACCACTGATTTTAGGAGGCATTTTCACTTTTTTTTTAATCACACAAACACTTTAAACACTGTTCACAATTTTGATTTACTCCACTCAAATAGTCAACTTATGTACAATTTCCTGCACACAACTTTCGACATAGAAATAATGCTCGAAGGTTGGGGAGAGCAAACTCTCATTACAAGAAATCGTTTAGAGAAAAGTGTATAAATAGACGGTATACAGTTTGAAATGCTGTCATTTGTGTTCGTTAGTGACTAAGTGAAGTGTTAAATAAAAAGGAAAATGTCTGGTCGCGGTAAAGGTGGCAAAGTTAAGGGAAAGTCAAAGACCCGCTCAAGTCGTGCCGGTTTGCAATTCCCCGTTGGTCGCATCCATCGTATGTTACGCAAAGGCAACTATGCTGAACGTGTTGGTGCCGGTGCTCCAGTCTATTTAGCTGCCGTTATGGAATATTTGGCTGCTGAAGTTCTTGAATTGGCTGGTAATGCTGCACGGGACAACAAAAAGACCAGAATTATTCCTCGTCATTTGCAATTAGCTATTCGCAATGACGAAGAATTGAACAAATTATTGTCTGGTGTTACCATTGCCCAAGGTGGTGTTTTGCCAAACATTCAAGCTGTACTTCTGCCAAAGAAAACCGAAAAGAAGGTTTAAAGTATTTAACAAAATGCAATACAGACAATCCGTCCTTTTCAGGACGACAACCAAACTTCTAAAAGAGACAACAATTTATTCAAACTTCTGTTTTTTTTTTTCTTAAATTCTTTTGTTTTTAATTATTTTCATTTCATTTATTTCTTCCAGACTTGTAATAATAATGCTGTAGGCCAAATTAAGCAAATTACAAAATGCATGTACAAAAATCTTTCTTAGTGAGAGATAGAATACATATAGAAAAAATAATATTTAGGTTGCTTTGCAACCATTTTTCAGATTGTTATGAGAATATGATTTAAAGAGGCTTTAGAAGAGATTTAAGTATTTTTCACTTATTTGTTTCTTCTTATTTCATAGTTACATATGTAGCCAGAGAAGAAACGTGTGTGAGTATAGACAATGGTAAAGACTCCCTGAGCATGAACATGAAGTTTTGTTCATGAAAAATTTAAGGTTGTGTAAAGGAAATATATTGTAATGAAAAAGCTGCACTTCAATTACAAGTACATACATACCTATAATATTAGTATTAGAATTAGAACTAGAATGGATTTCTATACTACTATTATTAACAGCTGTATGCTACGATCATTTTACAGTATTTATTGTGTATTAGTATGGGTTACTCTCAAAATTTATTTTTTGACCATTACTCTGTAATGGCTCATGTTATACAATTTACATTTGGTTATAATTACATCATTTTCAAGGCAGAATACATAGAAGTGCAAAAGATTTGGAAATTAAAAAAAAAATATTTTGGGTGAAAAAAACAAAGGGGTTAACCCACTAAAATTTTCGATTTTTTTGAAAAATTTAATTTCTCTAAAAAGTTGCTCATGCATAGGGGACCTTAAACTAAACCTGACAACGTTTTCATTTTTTAGATCTAACAAATAGTTTGGAAGAAATTGGGTTCAGAAAATGGGGTTTATCAAAATTAGAGATTTGAAAGTTTTTTTTTTTTTTTTTTTTTTTTGACTAACACTCAGGGGATGCCCCCTACAAATGCAATGCACTGTGTTAGCGATGGGAAATAAGGGTATTGGAGGGAGGAAAGAGGGAGTAGTGTTTGTTGACGTTGGCCTTGAATTTGGTAATGTCATAGCAGGCAGGAAAAACACTTGCAGGAAGATTATTCCACAAACGAACAGTCTGGCTGAAGAACGAATTTTCTCTATAGTGCGTCGATCATATACTACGATCATTTTCACAGGATTTGTCAAAATGTATTTTTTGTCCATTAATCAGTTATAACTAATGTTAAATAATATGGATGTGGTTACAATTACATCATTTTAAAGACAGAATACATCTGACAGCAAAGGATTTGGAAAATCGGAAAAAAAATTTTTGGCCCAAAAAAAAACATAGAGGTTAACCCATCAAAATTTTAAATTTTTTTGAAAAAAAATTGATTTTCTTCAAAAATTGCACATGTATAGCGGACCTGTATCTGAACAAGACGATGTCTTCATTTTTTAAATTGAGTAAAAAGTTTGAGAGAAATTGAGCCCAGAAAATGGGGTTTCTTATAATTAGAGAATCCAAGGTCCCTTGAAACTATTTGCCCAATTTGTCGACTAATACTAATACTATATGTACTTGTAATTGAAGTGAGGCTTTTTCATTACAATATATTTCCTTTACATAACCTTAAATTTTTCATGAACAAAACTTCATGTTCATGTTCAGAGAGTCTTTACCATTGTCTATACTCACACACGTTTCTTCTCTGGCTACATATGTAACTATGAAATAAGAAGAAACAAATAAGTGAAAAATACTTAAATCTCTTCTAAAGCCTTTTTAAATCATATTCTCATAACAATCTGAAAAATGGTTGCAAAGCAACCTAAATATTATTTTTTCTATATGTATTCTATCTCTCACTAAGAAAGATTTTTGTACATGCATTTTGTAATTTGCTTAATTTGGCCTACAGCATTATTATTACAAGTCTGGAAGAAATAAATGAAATGAAAATAATTAAAAACAAAAGAATTTAAGAAAAAAAAAAACAGAAGTTTGAATAAATTGTTGTCTCTTTTAGAAGTTTGGTTGTCGTCCTGAAAAGGACGGATTGTCTGTATTGCATTTTGTTAAATACTTTAAACCTTCTTTTCGGTTTTCTTTGGCAGAAGTACAGCTTGAATGTTTGGCAAAACACCACCTTGGGCAATGGTAACACCAGACAATAATTTGTTCAATTCTTCGTCATTGCGAATAGCTAATTGCAAATGACGAGGAATAATTCTGGTCTTTTTGTTGTCCCGTGCAGCATTACCAGCCAATTCAAGAACTTCAGCAGCCAAATATTCCATAACGGCAGCTAAATAGACTGGAGCACCGGCACCAACACGTTCAGCATAGTTGCCTTTGCGTAACATACGATGGATGCGACCAACGGGGAATTGCAAACCGGCACGACTTGAGCGGGTCTTTGACTTTCCCTTAACTTTGCCACCTTTACCGCGACCAGACATTTTCCTTTTTATTTAACACTTCACTTAATCACTGACAAACACAAATGACAGCATTTCAAACTGTATACCTTCTATTTATACATTTTTCTGTATACGATTTCTTGTAATGAGAGTTTGCTCTCCCCAACCTTCGAGCATTATTTCTATGTCGAAAGTTGTGTGCAGGAAATTGTACATAAGTTGACTATTTGAGTGGAGTAAATCAAAATTGTGAAGTGTTTAAAGTGTTTGTGTGATTAAAAAAAAAGTGAAAATGCCTCCTAAAATCAGTGGTAAAGCAGACAAAAAGTCGGGCAAAGCCCAGAAGAACATCACAAAGAGTGACAAGAGTAAGAGACGTACCAAGCGCAAGGAAAGTTACGCCATCTACATTTACAAAGTGTTGAAGCAAGTACATCCTGATACTGGTGTCTCCTCTAAGGCTATGAGCATTATGAACAGTTTTGTTAATGATATCTTCGAACGTATTGCCGCCGAAGCCTCTCGTTTGGCTCAATACAACAAGCGTTCAACCATCACCAGTCGGGAAATTCAAACTGCTGTTCGTCTTTTGTTGCCCGGTGAATTGGCTAAGCACGCTGTCAGTGAAGGTACCAAGGCTGTTACTAAATACACCAGCTCCAAGTAAATGTCTTTCTTTATTCGCCTCGTTCATATTCTTCAAATCAAAGGCCCTTTTCAGGGCCACAACATTTATTTGAAAAGAGATTCAATAAATATATATATCTACATACAAATCAAATATAAATAAACGAATTTATATTTATTAAAAAATCAGTTTACTTGGTAAAGCGGTTCATTATACACATACATATGTATCATAAAACAGCTATGTCTCTCCAGTTGCATAATTGTTTTTTGCGTTATCTGAAAATAACAAAATTTTGAATTAGGCCTCTTTAGTAGAATGTGTGCGATAGTTTCTTCAAATATGTAACTATGCCGTGTTTGCCGACGGCATTTCTAAACTATGAGGTGGAGATGCTTTATGGCGAACATATTATTATTAATCAAAGACGGTTTCTGACATATAAAGACATATGTATTAAGTTGGTGAATAGCTGAATATGTATGTTCGTAAAAGTTGTTACATATTTACGAAGTAATTCTAAAAACACAGAATTAACGGTTTTTCAGGCGAAACAAAACAAAGCACAATTTTTACACTGTGTTTTTTTTTTTTAGCAAAAAAGTTCAATTGGTAAATTTTTAGATGATGAAAAGTACGTTGTGTTATTGATAGGGAATAGGACACGCTTGGGTTGCTGGAGTATGACACATATATAGGAATTTCCTTTGTAATATCGAACAAGGTTCGAACTCAAATAGACGGGACACCGTCCTTTGCGATCACGACGCGAACTTTCGACTATTTAATCGGCGACAAACTTATGCAAATGACATTCAGATGCAAGTTGTAAAATATGAAATTGGAGGGAAGAAGTTTTTGCAACGATTCGTCGTTCGTTGAATGAAATCTCTGGCTTCGTCAGGATGCTAGATACATTGTTGGGCGTACAACACCCTCAACACTCAGCGACAAGTCAATCTCGATCGTTGCCTGTTGAAAGACACCATTAAAAAATCATATCGGATTTTGTTTACAAAAATTATTATTATTTAGAAAAACTCCCTTTACTTTTCTACAATTAAAAAATCGCTTTCTATGAGGTAAAATTAAAAAAAAAACATGCTTATAAAAATAACTTAACACAATACACAAAGTGAGTTACTCACTTTAAATCCCACAATATAATTTATTCGATTTCTTAATTTTCACCTTGCGATCTTCCATAGATTCTACCTTTTCTATCAATAGCATTGCTCGGGCTATAGCATCGTCTACGTCGTTGTTGTGGTCGCGAAGGTGATTTCTTGCTGGCGATTTTAAATGCAAACGCTGACGTTTACTTGAACCTTGTGGCGGCGAATGGTGGAGTACTTCATGTATTGAGGCGTCAATGTCGTGGGTCAAATCGTCAATGTAGCTAGTATCGTAATGGCCAATCTTCTTTGATAATTCAAATTTGTAGAGTGATTCGTCCAGAGTGCGCTTAAGGTTGAGGGATTGGTCGGTGGGTGTTGGGGATTTTTGCGATTTCTTTTGTTTTATGGCAAGTAGATTTTCTTCAACTCTGCGTGAGGTGGCCTCGGCCTTTGCAATGATGTCGTCGAGTTGTTTGGGGCTCAAGTGTGGCTCCTTAGGCTCGGTGGTAGCCTCGCTGTCGGTTTTGTTTTCATCGCATTTTTGTGAATAGTCCATGCTAACTAAATCCATAGGTTGGTAATTAAGCCACCATGGTTGTGTTTGATAGGTTTTCAGGTCACTTTTTAAATAAATCACCGGCGTATTTTGTAATTCGCGGGAGAACTGTCGCAGTACAGAATTAATATGTGCAAATACTATGGGCTTTAGGATCGCCAAGTAGTTGAGATATTTCAATCTTTCATTTGTTCGCATTGTTTGGAGATGCGGTTGTTTTAATTGGTGCACCATGTTTGCTATGGATTCATGGGCTGCTCTTGTGGCCACCATATCATCGTGGGCCAAACAAATGGAGGCATAATTCAGAATCCATAATTCCAAATCGTCCACATTTGTAGGAGGATATTCCTTAAGGGGTGGTAAATAGAGTTTCTGCAAGAATTTGTACATAGTTTTCCTTCCTCTGCCTTCCTTCCAGTTAGTGGGAAAAAATTCCAAACCCATGGGTATGTTAATGTTGGTTTGTTGAGGCACGAACTCTTTGAGTTCTTCGGGAAATTCTGGCATCTCGGAGAAATCCTCTTGGGTTATGTGTATTAGATGTTGCAAGGCCTTGTGGTAAACGCCCTCAACATATTCTGGCTCTTGGCAAATCTTTTGAAAAACTGGATTTTTCTTTGCAGAATCCTGCCATCTATGCCAGATTTCTTCGCCCAGGGACGAATCCAGGAAACTCAATATATTTTCCATGGCCAAAGCTTGAACGTCGCTATAGTTTTCAGCATAATTTTCGACTGTAATAAAGTCTATGGCGTCTTGCATGACTCTATGGAAACTGAAATCTTTCCGGCTCACTCCATGACCGAATATTTTGTACTTGCACAGTAGGCCCTCTTCTTGTAAGGAATCCAGATCTAACATTTCGGCTACTTGAAGATTATCCATTAGGCAATTGTAGGCTATGATGGCCACGGGAATCTTTTTGCAGTTTTTGGATATGTAAAGTAAATTATAAAGTCGCCTTCTAGCCTGCGAACTAAAGTCTTCGCCGCTAATGAAACATATTACACCATCACTGTGATCTCCTTCTTGTCTCATTTCGTCGCCTTGCTCGTTGCGAGGGTATATGCCGGACATTTTACGCACGCATAGAGCCATACTATGCAAAAAACCATGGACAAATGGACCCGTTTCCATTTGAGCCTTTCTAATGTGCTTAAATAGCCATTTGTTGCAGAAGGTTTCAAACCCTGGCATTTCCTCTTTATCGGAAGGTATGGTGATGACCATTTTAAAATACTGTCTTTGTTGCAGTAGGCCGGCGGGAGTGACATTCCGTTTCGCCAGCAAATGGCGCCCCACCAGACTGAAAATACACAATGGCTTGTGGTTGTCGTCCAGCGATGGATGTCTGCCGATTCGCATGAGTTGTGTGAAGTCACACGGCAGACCTAGTCGATAGCGTTTAATCATTTCTAAATTACTATTTTGACAAGGATGTTCCAATGCCTCAGCAAATTGAGCCCTGCTGTCGGTGGTAACCCATAGGGGCGTGCTCTCCATTAACTTACGTTGGTCTCGTTTCTTCCTTAGATGCAGAAGCCAGCGATTGAAATATCGATTAAGTAACAGTTGATCGTAGCACATGACAGCATACTCTTCATGGGCTATATCCTCAACAATGGCTTCTACAACATCGGAAATGAGTAGATCGGTTTGTAGATGTGAAGCTTTTTCTACCATTTGATACTTTTTTAATTCTTCATGTGCCATTTTTTCGATTTCTTCTTGGATAATACTGCTGATTATTGCATCGGTTTCGTTTTGAGCTTTCTGCAGACACAACTCTCTCAGTTGTTCTCTCTTCTTTCGTTCAATCTCTCTGTTCCTTTGCTCCTCTTGCTGCTGTTTGTGCTTTAGGCGTTGCTCTTCCAATTCCTTCAATTTACGCCGTTCTTCCTCCAACTGCTTCTGTTTGAGTTCATGATCCTTTTCCAATTGCAGTTTCCGACTTTCCATTTCTTGTAATGGCGGAGGTGTTTGGAAAGCAGATGGCTGTTGCATAGACGATAGACTGGGAAATCCACCAAAAACTGGCACTTCAGGTATAGTTTGAAAATGTTGGAAAACATTGTCTGTCTTAAAAGTTTCTTCTGTGGGTTGTTGCTGATGAAATATATTGGCTGTCTCTTTGGCGGCACTGCCAAAAATACTGGTGGTGACAGGGGTAGGATTTTTTTCTGGTGCTTTGAAACCACCGAAAATATTTCCCGTTACTGCGGTTGGTAAAGACTTTTCCGGATTTGGTTTAAATATGGAATTTTGAAAAACATTTCCATTGTCTTGAGGTGGTGGGGGGACAGTAGATGTAGGTAATTTGAAAATAGAGGATCCCGTTGGTTCCTGGACAGGTTTGAATGTTGATGATAAAGGGGTGATATTTCCATTTGTAGATCCTCCAAAAATATTCCCACCAAATATAAAACCACCCGGCGACGAACTTCTTGTTTCATCTTTGTTTGCAATTGAGCGAAATATGGATTTCGGTGGCTCAGATGGTTGCTGCTGTTGCATTTGTGGTTTTCTCTGTTGCTGTTTTGGTGAAACATGTGGTGAAGCCTGTGGCATTTTGAATACATTACTATCGGGAGGTTTAACTACACTTGTTTGAATGGAGACGGAAAGATGTTGTGACGGTGGTTGCTGTTGCTTCTCTAAAGCCCTTGTGCGGGCTTCATCGCCTCTTAGTTGATCATCGGCTGTCCACGACTCCGGTCGAAGCAAGCCATTTGAATCGAAGCTGGAATGCGTTTGATGTTGCTCGAATATCGCTGAAGATGGCATAGGCTGGCCACAGACACATTCACCCACAGAAACCAGACGTTTGGATTCTACGAGCTACACAATATATAAGAATTGGATGTTGTAATATTCAATGTCACAATGTAATTTTTAATGTAATATTCCTTACTTTCAAAGCCCTGTCCATGGCATATTCCATATCTGGTTTGCTTAGACGGTCCAATAACACTCGATCGTCCATTTCATCACATTGTAGACCATGACTGGCGAGAAAATTGACTGCTGATGCTTCGTCATCGAAACCCAAAACTCTAGTCAAATATGATAGCGGGAGGAACACATCATTCTTACGCCAATTATGTGATTTTATAATGGCCTCCATGGCTCTCAGACGCAACTTATTGAAGTAACCCAACAAAATACAAGCTTCCAAATATGATGTCTCTTCCGAACTTATCATAGCGAAGAATCGAACAAAATTGTTGTTCTGCAGGGCGTTATAGAAAGCGACGGACCGTTTTATTTCCGGCGATTTTTGTATAGCTATTGGCAGTTGTTTCAGCTCCCACAAAAAGTTGGAATCTCCCAAATTCAGCAATATTATATAACTGCGGAATTCGGCTTCACAGGGACAGTGGACACCTTTGATCCGCAAGTCATGATACATGTACTTTAAGGTTTGTAAACATTTCGTCAGATTCTCTGCATTGATTTTCTTATCGAATACCGAGGGATCTTCGGCCACCAAGCGGGCAGCACAGTGTATATGGAAGCGAGCACACTGCTCAACCAATTGTACACCTCCCAGAGAACATAATTCCTGCTGTGTTATATCCTTGCGTATGGAACGTGTGCGATCCCATACAAAGTGAAACCAATCACCAAGAGACGTCAGTGGATCATCGCATAGATCCATGATGCGATGCATTAGATACAACATGGTCATTTGCAGCACAGATTCTGAGCGTAATTCGTGCGTCAGGGGTACCTCTTGATCTGCACTGCTGCGTGAATATTCTTTGATAGCTTTCCTGTGGGATATGGTCGACTGAGATTCTTCATCATCGTTGGACATTTCAAAAGTAGAGACCTACAAAAGATAAATATAAAGTTAATCATATACTGTTTACTCGAAAAAGAAGAACGTGTAAGCGATAGATCACTAATACTAAACATTTAGCTGAATAATTGTGCGGAACATAGTGTTATCAATCTCTTTTAGGGACTATTGCAAACACTTCAGTTCTCCCATATTGTCGAATATGATTTCCCGCTTCGCTCTATTGAATCCATCCAAACAGTTGGCCCATATAGAAACACCTCATTAATCAATCCGTATTACTCACTTGTCTCTGAAACTCTCGCATAAGACGTTCCTTTTCCGGGCACATATCAGGGCATGTGCCTCTTGTCGACACCGCTTTCTTTATATCAGTCTGGCGGACTGTTGTCAATCGTATCAACTTGTCCCGAGCATCTAACACCCGATACTTGTCCTCATCGGTAAATGCAGGTCTACGCAAAATTGCCTCCAATTCACTACGAACAGAAGCATGCACTTTTGGTAGCTCTGGTTGTGGCGAATCTACTCTCGTAGTCATCAATTTTATAGGCTTTGCTACAGGTAAAGCAGGCGCTGGCTTGGGTAACACCCTAGACAAAGCTGAAGGATGCTTTGGCAGCGAGGCGGCAAACAGAGACCTCATTGTGCTGCTGCCGCTGCCAAAGGCTCGATGACCAGGTGACATGGCTTCCAATTCGGCTTGTACATCAGGATCCACCCATTCCTCTGTGTTTTGTACTTGAGCCACCTTGTTCTCCGCATAATTGATAACAAACTCGATATCATTGAAATGCCCTGCCTCCATATATGCCCGCTCTGCATCTTCCTCCGTTTCGTATTCTACCGTACAGCTTAAGCGCTTTGGCCTTAGAATAAATCTGCTTATTTTACCAAATTTACTGAAATGTTTCTTGGCCACCAATTTGTCGAGGAATAGTTCAGGAATCTGTTCACAGCTATGGAGAATAAAAACGAAGTGAGGCAAATATTTCGCAATTCGAGGAAACACTGTACCCACCTAATTGCCTTGTAATTCGTGTTGTCCTCATATTCATCACCATCTTCGGACATTGTCGTTGGTAATCGAGCCTATAAATATGATGTTAATTTAATCTCTTTCTTTCTTAAAGATCAAGAACGAAAAGATTTTCGATGGTGCTAATACAAAAAATGCCGCAAATCCTCAACGCTTTCAGTTTTGCTTTATTCGCTAATTTCTTCTTCGCTGCTTCTTCTTGCTGCTTAAATAAATGAAGGGTATGAGCAGTGTTGCCAACTCCGGAGTAGCAAAACGCGCAGACACCTTACGAAAAAGAGCTAAAACGCGCTAAAGTGCAAAATACATTAATCAATCACTGACCAATTAGTTTAAAATGTTTATTTGGAATATGAGATCAACACATAGTTTTTTACATTAAGTAAAGTACAATTTTATAGTTATACATATTTCAATTGATATTTCCATTTTAGTTTGGGGCTATAATTTTGTTTTCGGGCTTTGGGCAACCGAAAAAGGCATAAAAATAGCCCGAAAAGGGCTGAGATGAAGATGAAATATATAGAGGGATCAGGGTTGTCAGACTCTGTCGCCAAAATCGGTGTTGAAAATCGCCAAAAAAATTTATACCACAAAACCACTATTTTTAGGAATAATACTAGATTTTATTAGGTAGTTTTGTTGAATATTTATTTATTTATAAACTCCGTTTTTCCAAGAAAACATCGGACCTCAACTTTTTTGCTGCAAATCGCCAAAAAAATGTTATACCAGAAAACCACTATTTTTAGGAATAATACTAGATTTTATTAGGTAGTTTTGTTGAATATTTATTTATTTATAAACTCCGTTTTTCCACATAACCTAATCGAAAGTTATGGCTATACATTGATTGTGATTATGAGTTAAATATCAATTTCGTAAGTCCAAGAAAACATCGGACCGCAACTTTTTTGGGCCGGAAAAGCTGTGCAAAGTGCAAATTTATAAATGGTGAAAGCCAAGTCGCAAGCATTTTCTTTTACTAAAAAAAATAAATATTTCAATACATTTATTTAAAAAAAAAACAAAAGGACAAAAGGATTCCCATTGCCTTAAAGAAATTATGTAATGGACAAATTTGTCTACTCTGCAAAGTTTCATAATTTTAAAAAATAGACGTTTTACTTTTTTTCCTTCGGCATAAATACCGGCCTGAGTAGAATAAGATTAAATGCAGTAAAAGTGCCTCAGCTGACGAAATATACGCGTACGTCTATAGATAAATTCCTCACTATATGGCGCAACACCTGGATGTTAATTCCCCATACGAAAAACGGTATTGGCCAGTCGACAACTGAAATTGGAGGACCCTCTCTCAAGCGTGTGTACCCTTTGCTTGAAAAAGGACAAAGGACTGTGTACCTTTCAGTGGTAATGTTTACCATGAAGCACTTCCTCGTATTTAATAATTCTATTTCTCGAACGATGATTCCATTGAGAATCAAATGAAATTCTTCCTCGTCGATTCCCACTTTTTATCATCCCTTTTGGGAACCTGTTCCGCCTTTTTCTCATTCCCCTTTCGACTGTTCCGCCCAAAAACAGCTGTTTGACAAGCAGACAGGGTTGTACGTTCATTGAATCAGAGAATAAACGTAATTAAACACAATGGCGACTATAAACGAAAAAGCGATTTAACTTTATTGGAGCGAGGGAAAATATATATATTTGTTGGTGTATTATCGGTTTATTAGGAAGAACAAACATTTCCATTATTTATGGAACACGATTTTATGGCTGTCTTGATTGGCTTCACAATAGTGCGCCATGTCAACTCAGTTTTCCAAGACAGTGACCGTTATGGTCGGAAAGATTTACAATTTTTGCCGGGGCCATCTCATCTTGGTCGGTTTTAACGTCTATTTTTTCGTTAATGGTTTGTTCGCATAATGTCAGTCCTTCATGGTACCCGATAAAAAAAATGTATAACGGCGTCAAATCGCAGATCTGAGATGGCCAATTGGCATTGCTTAAGCGCCTATTAGACGGTCATGCTCGGCATCATACCACATCTACATGTGTCCTAATAATCGCTTGTCCAGATAGTTTTCGGTTAAGAGTTCCCTATTCTTCAAATAAAAAAAGCCTAAACAATGTTTATTTATTTTCCTTTAATTTTCAAAATAGATATACAAAATATATTCCGAATAGTTCTAGCGCATGATAACAGAGGGAAAAGGGAGAATAGGATCTAAAATAAATCTATATTTAAAAAGGTATATTCCACATATTCAACACATTTATTCACTGTTGAGTTTTAGTCTCCAGTTCCAAGAAATCTTCTACAAATTTCGAAACTCCTGCGGCAAAATCATCTTCGATGGTCTCCAACACTTCATTGAGTAGCATTTCTGATATACTGAAAAAAAAAAGAAAATGTAGAATGTTTGTCAACATTTTAAACACAATAAATTATAAGAGACTTTGCTTAGAGCTCCACAGATTCGAAGATGATTCAATAAAACTTACGTTGAAAACACATTCCAGGGCTCTGCATAATTGGGATTCCTATAATAACGATTTTTCTCACATAACTTGAGAAATTGATTTCTTTCGCGGATCATATCATTGAACCGCAAATCTGACTTGTTCGACTCTTCATTGCATCTGATTTTTTCGTCCGCAGGCAATTGTGTTCGTGGACTAAGGTTTTCCTTCATCGTATTTGAAGTATTGTCATTGGCCGTTTGTGTGTTCTTGTCCGGCTTTGGTGTTGGTTTTAGTTTCTTCAATTTCTTTTCGGGCAATGGATGGAGCCTACTTCGTGAGCTATTTTCCGCAGTATTATAGGGTGAATCCTTGATGTAAAGTGGTAGGGCACTGAGGAAGAGACAAATTAATTATGAATTCTAATAAATTAGAGATTATCTTTGATGGAATGAAAATGAAAAAAAAAAATATATTGGAAACAATTCTATAAATGCACATCCCGGTCCCGATCCCGAATTTCAACATCTGAAGATTTTTTCTTATTCCAAAGTATACGACAATATTGTTTAGGAAAAGCTAAGAATATGGATAGCGACCCTGTAAAAAATTGGTTACCAAAAGTTTTCTTTAAACTGTTTGAAGTGATATTTTATATGGTAAATGAGGTATCTTTTTTTGGATGTAACTATCTGTCGTCGGGTTTTTATGAGGACAAATGTTTCTCTGAATGTTTGAGGTCACTTTTCCATAGAAGAATATTTCATCTTGAGTACATTTTTGGAAGGAAAAATTTATAATTTCCGAGTAGGACAATTCTATAGAAAACAATTTGGCTGGAATTTTCCGATATCACTAGGTCAGAGTTTACATTAGCCTGGCTGGTCGTGGTGTGATAAATAGTATACGCGACTATCATAGCATAGTCCCATGTTCAATTCCGAATTTTTAAATTTCTTTTGTTTATAACACTTAAACTGTCCTTCAAACTGACACCTGGTATTTCACACTGTATTAGAACCAAGTCCTTACTCAGTAGTTTCGGATAACAAAAATATTACCGAAACTCAACCCTAGTGTCTTAAGAATCGACAATCTTCGCCACATAGCTGTCCAAATCAAATAATCTTCGTACTTTAGGGTTAAATACAAAAAATTCCATCACATAAGTAGGCTTCAATATTTTGTGCAGCCATTATCCCAAAAATAGGCAATAGTTATTCTTATCAACAGACAACCCACAAATACGGAGGAGAACACAGCTAAACACATGCCATCCATCCCATAAATCTCTCCTTCTCACTCTCTTTTGTACAATGGCAGCGATATCTCATCATGTCACCATCATGCAAAAATGTTGCGTGATGGTATCCAAAGAATGTGTCAGTGTGCGTATTTATCATCAGCGTCATCAAAACAAAACACAGCAAAAGAGCAAGGAGAACGAGAAGGACACGGCAAAAGAGTGTGTTGTTATGAAAAAAAAAGAAATTAAATTGAAAATGTTTTCAATGCCAGTAAAACGTGTCGTGTACGTTTACAATAGGGCAACCACTGCCAATAGAACACAACCTGTGGAAAATATCTTCGTTATCTAATTTAAGAATTATAAAGTCAAGGTCAATGTACATATTAGAAATAGTCTCCATAGCCAAAACTAAAACGTGGAATTACCAAACAAAAATAACGACCAGCTATCACCCAAATGACACGGTTAGTTTGTAAACTTTCTCCGGTAACGGAGAAAGGGAAGAACAAGCAAATGAACACAAAAACTAAAATACAGGCGAGAGAAATGAACATGGACAGAGTTGCCATCACTAAGTTTTATAAAATTCCAGAAACTACATACTTTATTGTAAGAGTTTTTACATTCGCATTTGCGTGTGTCAATGTGGACTCTCCCACATTCGGGCTTTCGTGTTGAAACCCTGAGGAATATCGTCTATTACGAAGAATGATCCGAGAAATGGAAAGACAGAAATGTGATGGAATTGAAGTGTAAGGGAACATTTTACCAACAAGTAAATCGAAAATCTAAAGACTTGTCTACTGAGGTTACCTTGTGTAGAGATGAAAATGAGAATCTGATGACAAGTCGAAGAACTATGCAAAGGAAGCAATAGGCAAACATCTGTGATGGTCTCCACGAGGCCTGTGCGGCGTGCAACATCTTCAACATTCTGATGAAGAAACTATTAGAAGAATCAGAAATTTAAAAGCCCGGCACAGTAAACACCAAAGAGCATCTTTTCGCATCTCGGAAAGATAGAATGAGATGTATCTTATTAGTTTTTTTTTCTGAGAATCGCTGTGAGGATGGGTCGGGTGGTGAACGAAGACAACAGAAGTCTTATGCTGGACATCGTCAATATACAGCGATTGAGCTGAACGTTTTAACTAAGCTTGGACGACTACATCCAAACGCTCCAGCCGGAAAGGCTTCAGGCGACAACTGCCATGGAAGGCGAACTGGAGAAAGCATGCACAAGACAATAAATGAATGGAACGCATTTATTAAGCAGGCGAAGACCAACAAAATATTGTAAAAAAAAATCGTGGAACTTATTTATTAAGCAGGCCAAGACCAACAAAATCTCGTTAAAAAATCGTTTACACCAGAATGTCCAGTATCATGAATTCACATACAAAGCATGGACAGTTTCAAACGTTGCACAGTTAATGGTCTTTTCTTCTTTCTGAAATTTAGAATTTAGATTTGTTTCTCCCCTTAACTGCATTTAAAATCTCAGAATCCTTCTCGCAGACGAAAAAAAATGTATACAAAGGATTGGCCACACTGGATTCTTGTTACAGACAGACACAAAAACAAACGCACTAAAAGAGAGTTATCCCAGCAAACAATTGGAAGATTCTGAGACGAACAATTGCCTGAACGATGTTCCGGCGAATCGCTGTAGCAATGATTTCAAGATGGTTTGCTTATCCATCACGTAGCGGATTGATAGGCGATCGTAAAACTACTCACAATCATCCTGACAACATTTGCCAGTTGTTCAGGAGAGCAATCGATTTTTTTTTGCTGTGTTTGGCACACAGAGAAAATATTTGTTTCTTAAATTAAAAACTAAATAAACTGCCGTGGTGTGTGCGACATTCGCACAGCAGACCGTAGGTGCGGAACTGGGTAAGACATCAAACATTTTTCATTAAAAATTTTAAACTTCTCTAGAAAAAAGCATTAGCCTTTCGGAGCCGGTTTAGAACTGTAGGTCCCGGTCAGTACGTATGCAATTTATATCGTCAATTTAATATTTATTAAAATTCTAAACATCAGCCGTAAAGAATTGTAGTCGAATCTTCATGGCGAATCGCGACGCAGAACCCACTGCTCACACCGGCGATTCGCCAACGATTCTCAGATGACAATCGCCGCGTTTTGTGACCTCTTCCCGGGGCGAATCGCAAACGATTGAAACTGTTTGCTGGGTTTGAACATATAAAGGGTTTTTCAACACGAGAATATACATACGTATTTTCGACATGACAGTGTGTGAGTGTAGTTAGGGAGTTTCATAAACAAACAATCCTAGCCAAATTTATATTTTCTCGTATCTCATATATTTTCTCCCTCTTCTAACGAAACACAAACATTAATTAACCACATGATATTATCGATCAAACATTATTTAACCTACTGTATTGAGATTTTGTTCCATAAAACACTTTTTGGTTTTTCTAAAGTAAGCAAGGTGTTAAATCACACGATCTCGGTGGCCAATTGTGATCAGCTTTTCGAGAGATAACACGGTCCGGAATTAGGATTTAGCAAACAATAAATTGTGTCATTTATGGAGACTCTCACTTGCTGTCGTTTGTGCCATAGAGACTTGAAACAAAACCGTTTTGTTTGATGTCACGCAATATATGTTTTTTTTTGTATTGCCATGGCGAAATTCGTATCTGCATGTTAGTCAAATCAGTGCGAGAGAGAACGATAATCAAAATAAAGTTTATGTAGTGCAGCATATTTATAGGCTGGCATACTTTTGTTTGTTAGTTGTTGTTGCATACATTTTGGCAAATCGATTGATTGATTCAATTAGACTCCATTTTCTAATGTTGTGTTCATGTCTATGGTTTGTAAATATTAGAGATGTGGGTTAAATGAAGGAGTGGAAAATCGGAGAATACAATTTAATATTAACCGTGAGGGTCATAAGGAAACAGAAGTGTTCGTTATTTCTTGATATATTCGCTGAGATATGTAAATCTTAAACATATATCGGAGTATGGTTAATATGTGAAATGGTTTTGACCAAAAAAAATATTCTAATGTTATTTTTAATCACACGGTATTTCGGTAACTGCCACTTTTGAAGCTACTAAAAAGAATATTACTGCTGTAGCCCAATGTGTTGAAGAAAATCCAGATTTGTCTATTCCTCGTCGTTCTTTGGAATTGGGCATTCCACAAACGTTATTACATCGTATTTTGCATAAAGACTTGGGTCTTAAGGCTTATAAAGTTCAGTTAACATAAGAACTCAAGCCGGCCGATCATCAACAACGTCGTGTCTTTGCTGATTGGGTCCTTGAAATGCATGAAAATGATCCGGAATTCCATCGAAAAATCATCTTGACTGATGAGGCCCATTTCCACCTCGGTGGCTACGTCAACAAGCAAAATGGTCGAATCTGGGGCTCGGAAAACCCAAGAGTTATTGTTGCGAATCCTCTCCATCCCCAACGTGTGACTGCTGTTTGGTGCGGTTTATGGTCCGGAGGGGTCATTCGACTTTGGAGCGTGAAAGTTGGTGAACCAAAATTATTTTGATTGTTCTTCTTCTTCTTCTTTCGCTGATTGCTGTCACAATCATACGACTTTTATACTACAGTTTAAACGCTCAATATTGGAGTATTAAACTGCAGTTAAACTTAAACAATTAATTTGAAGTTTAACTTCACTTTTTTTTCTTATTTTACAGTTTTTAATTTAAAAAAGAATGGCCTTTCTGTCACTTTTTCGAAATAATTTTCACAAAAACGGTAGAGTGAACTTTTTCGACAACGGCATTTACTCATCCAACACAATTTTTGTTTTTAAAAATGGTGGTGCTGGCACATTTTACAAAAGTTTAAATATGTAGGTTTCTTAAAAAGTCCCAATTCACGCACTAGGAAATTTTACTTCCGCAATTCTCAGTTTGTAGAAAAGAGTGGCAATTCCTTTTGTGTTTGTCGTATTTGATACTTTGAACGAGATTTGTATTTGAAAAGTCAATAACTAAAACAAAAATTTTTCAAAAGGGTATCACAAAAATTCCCGCAAGTAAAATTGCCTAGTGTGAACTTAGTGGGACTTTTAAGAAAACCTACATATTAAAAGGCCCTAAACTCATGAAAATCATGTTTGTACAGAAGAAGAAAAAAAAAAACATTGTTAATAAACTTTTTTTTATATTAAAATGTAACTTTTTTTCCTTCAGAAAGTTTTGCTTGAGTGATTTATATAATTTTCTTATAAAATAATTACTTGATGCATTACTTTGCAAGTCGGAAGCGGAATGTAATTATGTCGAATGTAGAATTTTTTTAATGAGTTGAAGCTCGAAGTCTGATCTCAATTCGATATAATTGAAATAAGTCTATACGAAATATTGAACACTAAATTGGTAATTATGTGAGCTAAAAATGTTGTGAGTGTGTTTCATACAAAAATAATGGGTAAATTGATTTAAAAAAAAAAAAATATTTTTTTATCAAACTAATTTTTTGGTGACTCTAAAAAATCATAAAAATTTCAAACTTTTTGTATTTTGGAAAAAACTTTTCCCGTCGACATTTAATTACAGTTTGCTTCCTACCCTTTTTGTCCGTCTATACTTTGGGTGCACGACCTTAATTAATCAACTACATATTTATATATAAAAAAAAATAATAATTAATACTTGGAATATTTTCTTAAATGAAATTAATGACAAATCGTTAATTTGTCATGAAGTGCATTTTCATTTCGTTTTGAAATGAAACGACTGATTTATTAAGCTGTTGAGTAGAGTTGATAACGTGAACACTTTTCAATACAAAAAAAAATGCAGCCACATTATTTGAGTTTATCGTAAACAGGCAGGCGGTAATGCCGCTACGCCCGAAGAAAAAATGTTGATGCGGAAGTCGACAGAAGTTTTGAGTCTCCAAATTAATGTAATTTACTGCCTGTTTTCATGGCACAACTAAACTAAAGGTAGACGCAATTGACCAACAACAAAAATTTAGATACAACCCTGGGTATTTTGATTGTCAAATTCTGATATATAAATGCCCGACAGCAGACAGTTAAAAATCGCGGCACAATTTTTAAAAGAACTATAACATTATTTTTAATAGTTTTGAGAGCCCCAAAATTCTTTGTTTGACTTGTAGTGTATTTACATTTGTACATTTGAAAAAATAACTAAACCAACAATTGAAATGTAGACAATGATTTGGACAATCAAAATTCTGTCAAAATGAAAAAAATGGTAATCAGCTGTTTGCATGACTCTACCTTTAGTTATTGTGCCATGGCCTGTTTCTATAAAACGAATTCGTTCGTTCATTTCAAATTGTTAGAATTGGATGCATTATAACATGGGTTTTTGACATTATTGAATTCTGAATTTTGGACATACAGAGAATTACATATGGAACGTACGCCCTAAAGAACCAGGTTCACTTCCTGAGAAATATCCGTTTCATGGCGTCTTCAATTTTTACGATTCATAACGTACGATCCAATTCGTTTTATGGAAACCAGACCTTAAGCTATAATGGAGGTCCAATTAAAATGCAATAACTGCATTCTGATAATTCTGAACTTCAAACAATTAAACTTAAATGGAAGACCTGATGGAAGAGAAATAAAGAAACTATTTACAATCACATGAGCCAATACATAATGATATTAAAATTAAAATTTAATTTTTTTTTGGAAAATTTAAGCAGTTCAATTGAGATGGAAATTGTACAGGGACATTTGACATTTGTTGATTGTTTGATTTCATTAGAGACATTTTTTGGAAAGTCAATACAATTCCAAATAAAAATTTGCGCATTGCGCTTAAATGCAGACGCTGTATATTGAACATAATCCTTCCGTTCTGTTAATTCAACGTACCGAGGCCAACAGAATCAAATTGACCATCGTCCAAAATTTCTATAATTTTTGATGTGAGATTGGTGTGACATTGAAAATCGGACAAAAAAATCGGAAATTTGCCACAACCAAATCGCAAAGAGGCTGCGCTATGTCCTCGATAGCTGTTGGCCTTATCATTCACGTGGCCCCAAAGGAAGAAGTCGCAAAATGTTAAATCACAAGTTCTCGGTGGCCAATTGTGGAGGTGATCACTCGAGAGATAACACGGTCCCGAAGCTTTTCCCGTAAAAGAGCAATGGTTTCGTGGCTTGTGTGGCACGTAGCGCCGTCTTGTTGAAAGTAAACGTTGTCCAGTTCAATATCATCGAACTCCGACCATAAAAAGTCAGTCATCATCTCTTGATAGCGCAATCCATTCACCGTAACTGTTGATCCAACATTATTTTCGAATAAGTAAGGTCCAATGACTCCGCCGGACCATAAACCGCACCAAACAGCAGTCATACGTTGGGGATGGAGGATGGCTTTCCAACAATAACTATTGGGGTTTCCGAGCCCCAGATGCAACAATGGAATTCCGGATCATTTTCATGCATTTCAAGGACCCAATCAGCAAAGACAAGACGTTGTTTATGATCGGCCGGCTTGAGTTCTTGTATTAACTGAACTTTATAAACTTGAAGACCCAAGCATTTATGCAAAATACGGTGTAATGACTTTTGTGGAATGCCCAATTCCAAAGAACGACGAGGAATGGACAAACCTGGGTTTTCTTCAACACTTTGGGCTATATTGGGCAATATTCTCAGTTGTTCTTGAGCGACGTGCACGGGTTTTATTCTTCACATCGCTAACTTGTCCCAACAGCCCGAATTTTTCCACCAATTTCTGTATTGCGGTCCGGCCCAAAAATGCTTTAGTTTTGCGAACTGTGACTGCAAGATTTTCACCATTTTTGTATTGAATTTTAATTATTTCAATGCGTTTAAACTGGACGTTTACAAAATTTTCAATATTTTTTGTTTATAGTTTTTTTTTTAGCCGGTGAAATTATATCTGCAACCCTGTGCGTCGTTATTGCCGAAACTATTAGAGAAGGCGAACAGGTCAATGCGAATGCATATCGGTGGCTCACTATGTCTGTCCACAAAGACGTTAAAAAGATCAGTGGTGTCCATACAGCAAATATAATATACGATTCATTACAAAAACTGAAACATTGACAGACAACCCAGATGTTCAGATGTAAGCACTCCGGAGTTACTTCATATTGTTCTGAATTGTAATTGGATTTTCTTGTTTCTTCGCAAATTCAATTTATATCAAGTCACATTTTTCCTCGAGTGTTGCTAACTGCTGGTCGTAACGCCATCGTAAGAGTCGTTGACGATGTTGTTGTTGTTGTTTGTATGCGGTCTGGACGAACCCGCCAGTAACGTTTGCCAATTTTGCGATGGATTTCTCATTTTGGCATATTGCTAATTTCTGGCAAATATTTTCTTTTTTTATTTAGAAAAATATTTCTGAAAATCAACAACAACACCAACGACCGACAATCCAACTTAACACACATTAAGGTTTTCTATTTCTCCGCTTCATATTTATTCTTAACAAATAAAAATATTAAATACCAAAAACAAAAAAACAAAAACGGTTAACAGCAACGAAGCCGGCAGCAGCAATAACAAACAAACTCCTCTGCTACTTCAAATAAAACTAACCAAAATTAAAATAAGAAAAAAAAAAAGCTAAAATCAAATAAAATTCAAATGATGTCATCGACACTTTGAACTAAACTAACCGACCGACCACCACCTCTATCACGTCAGCCAGCCCAGTGCGATTTTATAACTGACGACAAGTTTTTTTTTTTTTCGCAAGTTGTTGTTTTTTTTTTTTTATAGAGCTGTATGTGTGGCACGAGTATGTCGAGTCTGTAGGGAAATATTGAAATATTTCGCTCAGTCGTAACTCTCATCATTCATGCCGGGACAAATTCGTGCTGAGGTGAGATATGCAATCCAGTATTTTGTACTTTTTTTGCCCCCATAGAAATTAGCAGTTTTTAGTTTTCCATTTTTTTTTGGAGAGCGTTAAGGTGTCAGCGGTGTGGTCTGGTCTAGTCGGGCTGTCTGTCTGTGCTGCGATTACTTCCCTTAGAAACGAGTTTTTATTGTGTGACCGGCTCGCTCAGTTGAATAATGACAGATGTCATCTGGAATATGCATTATATAAGCGTGATTTAGACGACGCTGTGCGTTGGTATTCTACAGAATCATGGGATGATTTTTGTATTCTTGGAATAGAAAAATAAAATTTTAAGAATCTCTTGACTAGAAATTATTTTACGCTGCCGGTTGGGAAGTGAACTTTTGTTCATAAAACTTCGGGTACATTCCGATTTTGGTTTTTTTGTGTGCAATTTTGCAATTAATAAGTATGAAAAATGAAAAATCATTGCAATTGTGAATAGGGTTTTTATCTCAGCGAACAATTGAGGCGCTTAAAGTAGAAGTGGTTCATGAAATTTTCAATATAATTGAATTTAAGCCAAAATTTTAAGCGAGACAACGATCAAATTTTTGTTTATGGAGTGGTCAAATTTGGGGCTCTTTTCCCAGTGATACTAAAAAGTTTATATTTGGACCATTTAGGTCACGAATCAAAAAAATCTGTTCCGCCATTTTACGATCACCATATTCGGCCTAGTGCCACAGTAAGCAAGCTACGTCAATAAGCAAAATTATCGTATTTGGAGCGAAGACAATCCTCAAGCCCTTAACAAATAACATCAATTCGAATTTACTGTTTGGTGCGGTTTACACGCTTCTTATTTCTTTCGAAATGTGGAAGGAGCTGCCGTTACGGTGAAAGGGGAGTGCTGTCGAGAAATGCTGACTGAATATTTATTTCTTCAAATTAATCTGCTAAACATCAACGACATTTGGGTCCAATGACACGGAGCAACTTGCCATACAGCGCGCTTATTAATCGAGTTATGGCAAAATCAATTTGGTGACATCTCTATTTCCAGAAGCGGACCAGTTAACTGGCGCCCTCGATCGTGCGATACAACGTCTCTGGATTACTTTTTATGGGGTTATGTAAAGTCATTGTTTTAAGCCGATAAACTAGGAACTGTTGAAGCATTGGAAGCCAATACACAAGCAACCATTGATGCCATACAGCCAGATAAAAAAGTAAAAAAGTTATATTTCACCATGACACAATAACTAAAGGTCATGTAAACAGCTGATTAAAATTTTTTCATTTTGACAGAATTTTGATTGTGAATTGTTTACATCAAAGACCATACAGAGGGCAGACGACCCAAGTCGATTGTTGAACATTTCCAAGAGGTCATATAAAAAGTATTTGTTTTAAAAAAGTGGGTATTTGTTTAAAAAAAAAAAACATTATTTGCTTTGAAAACCTTTGAAATATTGCCATGCCAGTTATTGACATCTAGAGTGTGTATCCGAACTAATATGTCAAAAAACAACTAGGGACGTCTGCCCTCTGTATAGTCTTTGGTTTACATATCAATTGTTGGTTTAAAAAAAAAAAAAAAAAAAACTCAGTATTTGTTTTAAAAAAACATTATTTGCTTTGAAAACCTTTCAAATATTGTCATGCCAGTTACTGACATCTAGAGTGTGTAGCCGAACTAATATGTCAAAAAACAACTTGGGACGTCTGCCCTCTGTATTGTCTTTTAACGAAGTAGAGAAGTTGAACGACAAGCTCTCACACGTGCCCACCGAGTTGGTCAACTTGAGCTGAAATCAAAATATTTTGATTTTCATCCAACCTAAGACCAACAAGCCCTCACACGTTATAACTGGTTGTAAAACTAGAGCAAATTGTACAATCAGTTGTAACATGTGAGGGCCGCATAACTGTCTGCTGTCTGACAGAATTTGACAATCGAAATACCCACGGTTGTATTTGAGTTTTTGTTGTTGGGCAATTGCCCAATTGTGCCACGATATTTCCCTGATAGTTTGGTAACAGCCAAGCAAGGGCTTCTCTAGCCCCTTGGCCAACAATGTTTGAAATTCGGGCCTGATAACCCTGGGAGCCACACAAATAAAAACACATTCTACTGCAGTTATAGCCAAAAACAATGATTATTCATCCCAATTATGGAAACTCCCAATTATCTAATTCCCGGGGATTTTTTTTGTTGAGAATACTATCCTCTTTCTAAACAGATCGGGAGATTAATGATAAGGGACAGACATATTCGATTATTCGGATTGAGCTTTTTGTTTGACTCCCGGTCTGTTTAGAATTGACGGATTTTCATCTGGAAAAAGTAAACTCCCCGGGAATTATCTCCCAGGCAGTTTCCATAATCGGGCTGATTAAGAAATCTACTCACTTGTTCCTGAATAACCCCACATAACTGGTGCCGGAAGGTGTACGAACTGGCATACCTCTGTCCGGCTGTTCAGCATCACCGAGACCATCGCCCTGATTGGCCAATGTTCTCTTCTCCGTTCTCATCGACAGCAAATCGATTATATTCGAAGTGGACGGTACCTTAAGATCGTCCACTGGCATTTGGAGCAATAACTTCATCATGTCATCTGTGTGCGACTTTCGTCTATCGTTGGTGTCGTCATCGTGATGATGATGATGATGATCTTGACGAGTTTCTCTGATCTTATTGTCACTCAAGTGACCCGATGATGATGAGGGTGTAACCGAAGGCGCGAGTGGCGGTGTTTGCAACGGATCACGTTTCTGGCGCTGGCGGAGGTCGGTATTACGTTTCGGTTTTATGCTCGTCAGACAATGCAGCGATTTGCGATGAGGTGCTGTCGTCGTCGCATTCCTCGAAACCGTTTGAGTGTGTAACTGACACTGGGATAGTGATGAAGATCGACGCGCATGTTGTCGTCGGCTGCTGCTGGGCAGAGGGGTCGCATGGTGTCTGTTCTTAGTGGTTGCAACGACTACGGTCGAGATGGAATGAGGTTCTATAGATTTGGGATTATGACCGGCTTCACTGTCGGATGACGAATTGCCAGAGGTAGTGGACGATTGACAGTCGGAGGAGCTTGATAATGATGTGTTGGGCGGCTGTCGTCGTTGATTACGATGTTCGGAATTGTGTGCTCTTATATCAATTTGATCTTCATTGCGTAGAACTTCATTCATTAATTTCTTGGACGATTTGTTTGTCGTACTCTCCACCATTCGCTCTCTCCGAATTTCTGCTGTAGGTGGTTGTGGGGTTGTCTCTCGACAGTTGTGTTTATGGTTTGAGTTACTAACACTACCAACACCACCACTATCATCGGCAACGACGACGGCTCTCCGACGATGGGTTATTGAGTGTCTACTGTTGCGCTGACTAAGACCGTTGGCGTTGCTCTTAGTATGGTTGTCGTCGCCGTTGTTGTTGTTGTTGCTGCTATCGTTGTTAATGTTATTGTTGGTGCTGTCGTCATCATCAATGGCAACAGCAGCACCAGCAATATTGCCCGTCCCCATGTCCGTCGTAATTGTAGCGAAGTGTTTTTTTGCCAATGCTCCATGACTGTTGGTGTGCTGGCGCAGCGTTTTAGTTTGTTTCGCGTCTTTCAACGGTTTACACGTCCAATCTCCGCAGCTGTCTACCGAAAACGTACATAGAAAAAAATCACACAAAATAAATACGTAATATTAAAACAAACAAATAAATTTAAAAAAAAAAACGAAGAAAAAAAGAGTTTCAAAAGAAATTCAACTGAAGAAAATTAAAGTGCAGTTGAAAACAAAAAATAAAAACTATTTCAATTTCTAATGAGATTTGTTCATTCCGTTTTCCCCTTTTCCCGTTGTTTGAGTTTTGTTTAGAGCACCACACTCAACTGAAATCTTTTCAAGTGGGAAGTGGAAATCAAAAAAAAAGTTTTTAAATAAATATCTGTACATTTTTCGATTTAATTAAATACAAAGTAGTTTTTTTCGGATTCTCTGCTTCGGTCGGATCTCCATGTTTGCGCGCACAGAACAGCCAACAGTTGTTTGTTTTAGTTTGCTTTGGTTTGTTGGTTTTTCAACAGCAACCACCCATCTGTTTGGGTTTGGAATCATCATCATCATCGCCTTCATCATGATTGCCATGATCTTGATGATAATCATGAACATCATCATGACAATTGCGCCTTCATCATCCAAATTGATGATGATGAAAGAGTTTTTCTGTATTTTTTTTTATTTAAATTGGAATTGTATGAGTTTTTTTATTTTCCACATTTTTTTCGTTATTACTCGCATATTATTAAATTATCTTTTCCATGAGGTTGATTTTTACCGCTATGTCAGCACATTCTTACAATAAATTCTACAATAAAATGTTCATTGAATATAATCTGCGGCCTAAGTGAGTGACATCAACAACACAAAAACCGTGTCGGACATTAACCCAGACAGACATGTACAAAAAAACATTTGGAAATAAACAAAAAGTAGACGCAATGGAAGTGCATTTACTGGCACATAAATTAAACAAATTGCGAAACTCAGAAATTGGTTCTTAAATTTGTTAATTTGAAAGAATGAGAACCTTCTCGACGAATGGATTTTGTCTGATGTTTTTTTTTTTTAGAACATGCAACAAGTGCAGCAATATTAAATCTGGAAGGAACTACACAGAATGTCTGAATGTGAATTGCTAAATTTCATAAACCCGCCAAATAATCGATAAACAAATTTGCTAGTTATCGTCGATGTAAAACATACGATAAAAAGTCCAAAGATCAAATAAATCATCTTCGTTTGAAACAGTCTAATTTAATGTGGAGCTCGTTAACTAGAATCACCCTCCATCCACAAGATACGAAAGTCAATGGTTGAACTACTGCTCCCTATAATTTTTAAATTTTTTTTTTACCTAACCCATATTTTTTTTATAATTTTTATGGAAAATTTCATAAGTTACATGAATCATGACTCTTTTTCAATTTCGTATTCGAAAATGTTTCACTGGTTAAAAAAAATACGATACATTTCCTCATTTTAGATGAAAATCATGTTATCTGCATAGAAATTTGGCGGATTTTAAAGGTTAATAGTCATACTGTAATCCCTTTCCTAATAAAGATAACTGTTTCCCGTTGTATGTGTGGTGTTTTATCATTAAGTCTGCATGAGATACAACCTTCACCTTCACAACGCAGTCATTTTGTTTTCACCAGAAACCGCTTACCATCCTAATCCAGTAGTGTCCACATGAAATGAAATAAAATTCTTAAAAAATATGGAATGAGATAGCTGATAGTCATGTACAGGGTCGGTGAATATGCAAACATCACTAAGTCACCACTGTCAAAAGTACACTTTTGGGAATATTTCCCCGCTTCATCTTCATTATTTTTCGAAATGTTTTGAACTTTTTATGGACATTCCCCTAATTATTGGGAATGTCTACTGGGCCTAGGGATCGAAACTCCTAATAAACCCAAGTGAAGTGAAATTTCTCGACGAATGTAAATATGCATTTAGGCAACATATGGAGTTCCCAAAACAAAATTTGAGAAAATTTGTCTCATTCTGGAAAATACATATATTTTTTTAAAAAAAAATTATTAAAATTCAATTAAGGAAATTCCCGCTTTTCTGGAGAAATTTCCTTTCAGTAGAGGAGATACATTTTCTAGAGAAATGTCCCCAGAGTCTAAGAGACATATTTTCCAGAGAAAAGTCCTCTTAGTCTAGAGAAAGGTCCTCTCAATCTAAGAGACAACTTTTCTGGAGAATTTTCCTTTCAGTAGAAGAGATACATTTTCTAGAGAAACGTCCTCGGAGTCTAAGAGACATATTTTCCAGACAAAGGTCCTCATAGTCTAGCAGACGTATTTTCTCAGTTTAAATGTTAAAATCGTTGTACAGAAAATTACACTAATTCTAAGAGACAACTATTCTAGGGAAATTTCCTTTCAGTATAAGAGACAAATTTTCTAGACAGATGTCCTCCAGAGAAGGTTTCTTCTTAGTTTCACAGACATATTTTCTAGATAAATGTCCCCCAGTCCAAGAGACGCATTTAAATGTTAAAAACGTTTTGGAGAAAATCTTACTCATTCTAAGAGACAAACTTTCTAGAGAAATTTCCTTTTTTATAGAAAATATCCCTTTTGCCATTTTCACCCCCTAAATGTAGATAAATCCAAACAATGTGTAGCCTATGTTACTCGCGGGGTTATTCGGAAGATTCCCTGAAAATTTCATCAAAATCGGTCTAGCCGTTTTCGAGTCCATACGTTACATACATACACACATCCATTTTTATATATATAGATAGATAGATAGAAGAAGATAGATAGATTTCTCACAATCTAAGAAAAAAAATTTCTAGATAAAATTCCTCTAAATTGTACAGCGAACATTTCTCTGAATCTGAATCTAAGCGACAACATTTCTAGAAATCAAATTTTTCAGTATAAATTCAATAAAATTCAGATAAATGTTCTACAGAATGGCTCTCTTAGTCTAATAGAAATATCTTCCAGAGAAATGTCCTCTCAGTATAATAATCAGATTTAAATTTAAAAAACTTTCTAGAGAAAATTTCACTCATTCTATGAGACTGAAATTTTGTTTTACACAAATTTTGTATAGAAAAATACTATCAATATAGAGAGAAATTTTCTACATAAAATTCCTCTCAATGTGAGACACAAATTTTCTAGAGAAAATTCCTCTCAATCTAAGAGACAGCAATTCTAGAGAAATTCCCTTTTAGTATAAGAGATACATTTGCTATAGAAATTCCTCTCAACAAAAGAGACAAATATTCTATAAAAAAGAGCTATTTCTCTCAATTGAAGAGCCAAATTTTGTAGAGAAATTTTCCCTCAATCGAAGAGATACATTTTCTAGAGGAAATTCCCCACAGTTTAGAAAAATTCCACTCAATTTAACAGCCAAATTTCTAGAGAAAATTCCTCTAAGACAAATTTTCCGTAGAAAGAGTTCAAAAGTGGAATATTTTCAGCCCTATGTCCAAAAGATATTTCTACTGCAAATCTTCGTCAAATTTTCACAATATTTCAAATGTTCAAATATTTCTGGAAATCCGTAGAAAATAGTGCACTTTTTTAGGTAAAATTTAGATTGTATTTAGATCTTAATTTTTTTGATCTCGATTTGCTTCGGGTTAACTTCATGTGGTAACAAGGGCCCATCAAGATCCGAGTAAAAAGAATTTAATTTGCTGATGAAATTTTAGGGAAAATAAACAGAATAAATCCCTAATTCTTTCGGCAATCTTAAAGAGTTGACAAAAAATATCACCCGTAGATTTTATAGACGATTTTTTTTCTGTCGGAGGCATAACAGTAGATATCATCTGGTGTAGCACAATGTTAAAGGGCTTTTTGCAGAAACTCTCATTGTCATCTTAAGGTCTGTTTTGCAAAATATCCCAAAGGATTGCATGATTTATTGAATGGCTTTGGGATTAACCTTTGTGGAAGCAGCAGAAAGATAAAAGAAAATAAATAAAACAATACGTAATTTCTGACATAACGGAAAAAACACTCCTTTGAAAATTGCAAAAAACGGGAGCGCTGAGCTCTCCCATCTCTTACAACCCCGTGCGCTCTGTAATCATTAGGCGGACAAAGAGACGACAACATTTCCATACGTTTGTTTGTCATTAAAAACCATAACCTTGTTAAGAAAATAAATAGTGAATGAAATGTGAATTGTACAAAAGTGGTTAACCGCATCTAACACACACACACACATACACAAACAGACAGCGAGAGAAAGAGAGAGACAGTCATTGCACCTACATCTCCCACCAGCTCACCGACGACAACTGTATCCACCGACTACCCTTACTGCTCTCACTAGTCACCCCCCAAACAGACCATAATTGTTATTTGAAACAAAAGCAAAAGCAACAAAAAAAAAACACAAAAAGAGAGCCGCCAATACCGAACATGACCTTAGAACATTTTAAAACACCTACGTTCGTATATTCTCCCTTGTCTCAGGGTTATGTTACAAGAGGGATTATTGTAGTTTCATAGGGGACAAGGACGAATGGGGATATTAGTATCATGTGGGTGGTTGGGCGAGACTTACCAACGGATTTGTTTTCGGCTTCCAAAGTGGCAAACACTTTGCTCTCAAAGGCATTGACAATCGCTTCAACATCGACGGGGTTGTTCTGTAAAGTAGAAAACAAAACAATGGAAAAATACGAAAATATGTCAATGGAATAATTCAAACTGGGGAACAGAGGAAAAACTTTTAAAATTCAAATACAAATTGAATTCCAAAACGAACGTGTCAAAGGAAAATTATAATTTTGTTTATTATTGTCGACGGATTAAATTTTAGCGTTTTATTAAGAGTGTGACCAGCATAAGATTTCCTAAAAGTAAAAACAAAGATTTATAAAAGAATTTACGAACAATTTATTGCGACAAGAATTTATCTGGCGAGACGGTGTTGACACTGGTCAAGAATAGCAACGAGAGCGAGGCGTAACATACATATTTTGCAACTGACAAGAAAGAGAAAAGAAAGCAGTGAAAATGGTGAGTAGTCAATGTCACATTACAGAGATGAAATTTGAATAAACAAATTTTAAAAAACATTCTATACGAAATTTGGTTTCCTCGCAGAGACGAAGTTTCACTGAGAAATTTATCTTCACGTAATGATTTTATAATCGGATTTATGTATATCACACGGCTTATGTAGTATAATCAATGTAATTTATTAAAACACCTCTGTAAATATCTAACATTTGACTTGTTGACAATATAAGCAATGCTTATGTGTCATTTATCTGTTAAAACTTCCATAGATAGCAACGGCTTTTAATGAGTTGTTTTTTCTAATTTTTCATTTTTGAATAAATTGGAGATTAATTTTCGCAAAATTCAATTGCAGATTTGTTGTTCGACAGTGTTTAAAAAATGCGAGATTAATGTTCAATATATTGTGTGTACACAAACATTTATTATCATCTAACAGCAGATTCGGCCGTGTATGTAGATCAAAAAGACGTATGAGTAATATTTCGGGTTAAATAAACACTCGTACCCCCACGTATTATATAGAACTCATACAAAAACGACTTGTTAAACATATTTCTGTTTTGTCGATACGAAACATAACAACACTAAACTGTATTTAAGGCAAAAGCAACAACAAATACCACCACTTGTTTGGTTTTCTTTTCAATAAAATTCGAACCTTAAATGGTAAAACCGGACAGACCAACCAAGATACAGACAGACAGACCGGCGGTCGGACGGGGTATTTAAATAAGAAAATATAAACAAAATTTAATTACGAAATATTGGTTATGCAATGGCGAGATAACAAACAAAATATAGAATTACTAGCTGACCCGGCGAACTTCGTTCCGCTTAAATTCGTTAATGCAACGAAAAAAAATAATTCCGAGCATGCACTTGCTGCTTTATATAACTCAGTCAATTCAAATTCTTTATTAAAAAGTTGTGTTAAATACAATGGAAATAACTAAAGTAAAAGAATAACGATGTGCTTTTATCAAACCGCAATGATTGAGTTATCAGCCAACCTTCCGCTTTTTCACTGAAGTGCTTTATGGTACACAACGTTTTTCGTTTTGTTCTCTGGCGCGTACACGTACAAAGCGGAAGGTTTGCCGACACGTGAGCACGCCACATACAATTGACCATGTGAAAAACATGGGAACTCAAGATTGATTCCACAAACATCCAGCGATTGTCCTTGCGCCTTATTAATTGTCATAGCGAAGGCGAGACGCACCGGAAATTGAAGACGCTTAAATACGAATGGCAAATCGTTCGCAATAAGAGGAATCCGCGGAATGAGAACATCTTCGCCCTTGAAATTTCCCCTCAAAATCGTCGCTTGAATGACATTTGATTTGAGTGTCTTCACAATCAAACGCGTACCGTTACAAAGTTTTGGTGCATTGAGATTACGCAACAAAATTATAATTGAGCCGACTTTCAATTTCAAAAAGTGTGGCGGCAAGCCCGGGACATCCAGAGAATTCAAAAATTCTGTCGGATAGTTCGTGACTTCGTTTTCATCCATCACGGAGTCGACGGATTTGTATGAATGCAACTCACCGGAGATATCATTTTGAATGACGAAATTGAAATGATCGACATCCTTGTTTTTCGCAGCCAAAATCGCTCGTGCACTCAGCCAATCTTGGTCAACATAATCCTGCGCGATATTCGGAAAAACCTTCATAATCAGCTCTTCCGGCGTAGTTGTAATGCTGCAAAAATTCTGTGGAAATTCAATTAAGCCGTTAACTAATTCGACTGGAATCACGCCATTACCCATCGCCAACAATTGCCTAGAGAACTCCTCAGCGGACTGGTCACTTCGTAAAGCAACTCGCATGTTCGTTTTCAACTGCAATTTCTTCACGTATTGCCATAAAGCCGACGCCTTCAGGCAAGCGTTCAATTCATCTGCTGGAGTTGATCTTGGAATGACAGGCAGCGTTTGACGAAAATCGCCTGACAACAAAATCAATGCGCCACCAAAATGTCGTGTGTCATTCCGTAAATCTTTCAATGTGCGATTTAAAGCTTCCAATGCGCGTTTGTGAGCCATTGTACAATCTTCCAGGATTTTACATCCTATGTCCTTCCTTGGGCCAACACGAATTCATCAAGCCCAAAATCGTGAAAATCGGACGATCCGTTATAAAGTTATGCGTGTTCACACGGACGGCATTCTCTTTTATAAATATAGATAATATCTGAGTGTATATCTTTGTAGTCGACCTTTACAATGAATATGAACTGATATTTTGTTTATTTAAGCTCGGCGTCTCTAATATTAGTATTCCAAATCAATTTGTTTATATGCGTGAAAACAAATATCGAATATACCTAACAGAGGCGTCCTCCCTTCGAGTTAACAGAGCACTGTTAGTATTTGGTGTATAGTTAAGGGAGGGTATGTTTACGATTCGGACACTTCGTTCACAAAATTGACAATTAGGTATGTAGTTTTTAATTTTGACAATCTTTGGAATATGGATTATCTGACTATTCTGAATATTCACAAATATTCAATAAATTTTTTGCCACAAATATTCAATAAAATTTTTGTCACAAATATTCAATAACATTTTTGTCACAAATATTCGATAGAATTTTTGTCACAAATATTCCATAGAATTTTTGTCACAAATATTCCATAGAATTTTTGTCACCAAATATTCGATAGAATTTTTGTCACAAATATTCCATAGAATTTTTGTCACCAAATATTCGATAGAATTTTTGTCACAAATATTCTCTAAAATTTCTGTCACAAATATTCTGTAGAATTTTTGTCACAAATATTCTGTAGAATTTTTGTCACAAATATTCTGTAGAATTTTTGTCACAAATATTCTGTAGAATTTCCGTCATAGAATTTTTGTCACAAATATTCTCTAAAATTTCTGTCAAAAATATTTTATAGAATTCTGTCACAAATATTCTGTAGAATTTCTGTCACTAATATTCAATAGAATTTTTGTCACAAATATTCTATCGAATTTTTGTCATAAATATTCTCTAAAATTTCTGTCAAAAATATTTTATGGAGTTCTGTCACAAATATTCTGTAGAATTTCTGTCACAAATATTCAATAGAATTTTTGTCACAAATATTCAATAGAATTTTTTGTCACAAATATTCAATCAAATTTTTGTACAAATATTCAATCGAATTTTTTTCACAAATATTCAATCGAATTTTTGTCACATAAATTCTATAAAATTTCTGTCTCGAATATTCTACAGAATCTCTGTCCCAAATATTCCGTAGACTTTTTGTCAGAAATATTCTGTCGAAATACTGTCACAAATATTCCATTAAAAATTTTTTAAAAAAAATCTGTCTCAATGAGATAGATTTTTTATAGGAATTATATCTCCAATGGAGAGAATTTTCTCAATAACATTTGTGTTGTCTGGAGGTAACAGTTAATTGACATTTTCTCTCTCATAGAGAGAAATTTCATATAGAAATTTGCTCAATCATAGCGAGTTTTCTTATGGAAATTGTTGTACTCAGAGGAATATTTTTTTAGAGAAATATTCCTCTCTTCTAGAAGGAGAATTTTCTAATAGAAATATTCCTCTCTTCTAGAGAGAACATTCTTATAGAAATATTCCTCTATTCTACAGAGAAAATTCTTATAGAAATATTTCTCCTCTAATAGACAGAAATTTCTTAATAAAATTATTTCTTTCTTAATAAAATTTTCTCTCAAATAGACTGAAATTTCTTAATAAAATTTTCTCTCACATAGACTGAAATTTCTTATAGAATTTTTCTTTCTCATAGACTGAAATTTCTTGTAGAAATTACTGAAATTACTTAATAGAAATTTTCCGTCGCATAGAGAGACATTTCTCAAGAAATTTGTTCTCCCATAGAGAGAAATGTTTCTCTTTACCTTGCGAATGGAGATATAATTGGTCTAGAATGATTGTTTTGAAAATGTTTCAATATTGTTTTCATTATTTGTTGGTATTTTTTTTTTTTCGTTTGGATTGAATGTCGCTTCTTTAATGAGAATCGCAACATCGTAAATCAATACTCTGCTTTATCAGCATTTGGTTTATGTGAAAGATCAGCGCGGACATTATTCAGAAATGGTTTATTGAACCAAAAAGAAAAAAAACGTACGTTTTAAAAAAGATTACATTTTAAAAGTATAAGAATAAATTGGGTAAATAATGACTAATAGTAGTCAAATAATATTAGACTGGAAAAAATACGCAATTCTTAATATAAAAAAATCCCTGTTTGTTCATAATTTTTGTTTAGTTTAGTGGGTGAATTTAAAAAAATACAATTTATGCAATTGACCTAAAGCATATCAACCAAATGTATGAGGAACTTTAACCTGTTGGCCCTTATCGCAAATGTATGCACATGTTAAAGTGTCATAAAGAAAACATAAACGGGTACCGTCGTATTGTCATATAAATTGACACTTTATACAAGTTGTTATCACAATTTTATTAGCCCGACTTTTCTATCTCTATCTCCTACTGTCTTTAGTCTGTACACAAACAAAAATATTTATAATATTTAAAAAAATGGTAATCAATGATGAACAAATTAATTGACTTGTCTGTGAAGGGAAGGAAAGACTTGGGGAAGGATGACAAATGAGGAAAACCACTTTTTTTTCTTTATCAAATCGCACATACCACAAAGACGACTTGGTCAAAAGACCGGTTGCCAAAATATAAATGCAATTTTTGTGTTTGTCTGTTGTTAATATTTTCTAATCAACACAGACAAAACAACTCATTAGGAGCCTGAAATAATTAGCACAAATTTATCTATTTCTTTTCTCTTCTTCTGTATATTCTTTGTATGATATAAACAAAATGATTTCTTTGACCATTTGGTTGGATTTCCACCGAACGATATTTGATGTTTTTTGTTGGTTAGACCATCGGACGGTGGGTAAAGTGTAGATGAAAAGGCCAAAATGGAATATTTGCAAAACGTTGTTTATATTCATTGGAAATCGCACTTGATTATTGTATTTGATTGTTTAGACAATTAACGAAACATTGAAGGCAATAAATAGTGGGAGATACAAGAAAACAGAGGTGTTGGTAAAATTGGGGATTTATCGCAAATGGTGGGGGTGGTAGTGAAAAGTGTATTTTCTTTATGAAAAAAAAAAAACTTTCTCAAATCTTTAATTGAGGCAGAAATGTAACGGCGAGTGAGAAATGTAGAAGTTTTTTTTTGTCGAAAATTAAGGACATCAACTTGAAGGCTCAAGAGTCATGCCGCCTTGTCATAAATATTCTGTAGAATGTCACAAACACTTTTTCTCCGTGAGTTAATTTTTTTATGAAATTATCTATCTCACACACATACGACATTAGATGTTGATAAAGTTTGCCAATAATATATTATGAAACTCGAAAACTAATCCTGGGGGATAAGTTTTCATTTAGTTCTGAATTATTGGACATTCAGGCTATTTTGATTTGTCTGGCTGGTTTAATAATTCTAATCACTTTGATTAGTCTTGCCATTTGAAGAATTCGGTCATCTCCAACATTGTATTCAGTTTGAACATGGTGCCCCCCATTCAAAGGCCCGTTACGATTTCAGATCTAACGCGTTATTACAGTCAATTTACCTACCAGGATCGGATCGCCAATTGTTCTATTTTAATAATATTTCTAGAGTACAAAAGAAAATAGCAAGGCCGCAAGCATTTTTTTTTTTGAAATTGTACTGGATGACATTCGTGTGCAATTTCGAAAAAGTGCAAATCGCCATTTTTTTGTTTTCAAAAACTAAAAGAGGATTTGACCTTCGAAAAAATAATCCCTGATTTAAAAAAGAAGTTAGCAGCGTAATTTTTTTTTAACTAAAAACTGGTTAATATTGAATTTTATATAGATTGTTTTTTGCACTTTTTATTTCGAAAAATCAAAAACGTTATTTCAAAAGTAAAAACAAGCTTTATTGTGCAACTGAATGCAACCAATATTATTGTGCAGATTTCTGTTATTATTTTTTTTTCGTCTCCAAATATCAAAATCAAAAATATTCAAATTTTGAGAAAATCGCTAATTTCTACTTGGTACTTTTTCGTTACAGAAAAACAAAAAATACAACACAAAATCTTTAAAACGTAAAAACACTACTTACTATTTTACTGTAAGGACAGAATTCAATTTTTAAATTTGGTAATATTAAGAAATCATATCGAAAACTGAAACTGTATGTATGTACTCGAATACGATTTAAGAACATTTACTTTTTTGAAAAACTATACCTACTTTTCGAGGATTTAAAAAGAATTGCTGTAATTTTCCGGAAATTTCAAAATCTGAGAATCTGAGGGATTTTTTTAAATAATTTTACAAGTTCGAAATTCTATATAGTAGAGAGAAATTGTATATAGAAATGTTCTCAATCGTAGAGAGGTAGGTTCCTTACAAAAATTGTTGCTCTCAGAAGAAAAATTTCTCATATATTCTCAAATATTCCTCTCTCATAAAGAGAAAATTCTAATAGTAACTTCTCTCTCATAGACTGAAATATCTTTATAGAAATTTTCTCTCTCTAGACTGAAATTTCTGTATAGAAATTTTCTCTCTCTAGTCTGAAATTTCTATATAGAAACTTTCTCTCTCATAGATTTAAATTTCTTAATAGATACTTTCTTTCCCCTAGAGAAATTTTAATAGAAATGTTCTGTTGCATAGAGAGAAATGTCTTAAGACATTGCAGAGAAAATTCGAATGTTATGCCGATTGTTGTTGTTTATTTGTTTAGATCACGATTTTAGCTGAAGAAAATATTGTACAACGGCCGTGTTTATTTTGAAATGCATTTAAACACCCAGTAGTTTTTGTTGCGGTTTTTGTCTGTTGCCGGCTCTGATATCTCATTTATTGTTATTATTAACAATTATTATTGATATTTGGGACTTAAATATTATCTAAATCCGAAATGAAATTAATGTGAAATATTTTATCTAACGAAAATAACCAATATTTTCCACTTTGAGGAAGGCCCAATCGAAAAGTATGTAAAAGTATGTTTTGTGTTCAAGTTCGGGGTAATAATAATTACGAAGGGGGAGAATATATTGTGTAATTTTGTGAAAATATTCGGGATGACAAGTCTGGAAGACTTAAATGTTTATGAAGATATTGGGGACACAGGCCAGGGATTTTTCTATTTCCGAAGGCCGTAGTATAACTGCATACTCTGAGTTTTATTTCGTGATGATTTGTTCTTGTTGAAGGACTTTTAATTTTCAAAGGCCATTCTAGGTTAAACAATTTCATTTTGGACTTTTGCATGTCCTACAACGACGATATGGTTATCAAATGAAAGATGAATCTTAGCTGTTAGATAACATTTTTTATTTTTATTAGTCAGAATGAAAAATATGTTCATTGAAATTTTCATATTTGAACATCCCTGATGATAAAAATCCCTTATCATAAAAATGTGACGTTAGTCTGTTTTCTTTGCAAAAAGAAAAACAACAGAAGGTGGTAATAATAAACCAGGAGAGGTTTATAATGTTGTTATTCGTGAAAATAAAATTTCCAAAAAAAATGTTTATTTATTTATTTATTTTCAAGATACAAAAAAAAAATGTATTCTTAAAAAAATTTTTATTTTTCTTTAAAAACAAAAAAATTAATTATTCTTTAAAAAAAAATTATTTTTTTTAAAAACAAAAAATATTTTTTTATTATTATTAATTAACTTTTTTTAAAATTGAATTTAATTTAAAAAAAAAAATATTTTTCTTTAAAAACAAAAAATATTTTTTCTTTAAAAAAAATAACAAATAAAAATTTTATTTGTTTTTAAAAACCATTAATTAACTTTTTTTTTTAATTTTTCTTTAAAAAAAACATACTTTAAAAAAATAATTTTTCTTTAATAAAATTGTATCTATAAAAAAACATAATTTTTTTCTTTAAAAAAATTAATTTTCTTTTCAAAAAAAATTAATTTTTCTTCAACGCAAAAAATTAATTTTTCTTTAAAAAAAAAAGAAATTTTTATTTAAAAAAATTACAAAAAAAACATAAATTTTTCTTTTCTTTTTAAAAAAGAATTCTTTAAAAACAAATTTTTTTTTTATGACTTTATTTTTGTTGTATTTTCTATACTGTGCCATTTTTATGCATGTACCTAAAAAAAATATTTTTTTCTTTAAAAAAAAAATTTTTTTTTCTTCATAAAAAAAAATTCTGTTAAAAACATAAATTTTTCTTTATCAAAAAAAAATAATTTTTCTTTTCTAAAATAATAATTTTTCTTAAAAAAAAATTAATTTTTCTTTAAAAAAAATTTTATAAACCGAAAAAATAAATTTTTCGTAGAAAAAAAATTTTTTTTTTCACTATAAAAAAAAAATCGTGTAAATTTTTCTTATAAAAAATATTTTTTTTTAATGACTTTATTTTTGTTGTATTTCCTATACTATGCCATTTTTATACATGTACCTACAGTGGGCAATTCTGAAGGGGGTGGCATTTTCTGTTTTTTTCTTTGGGGCTTACGCTAGGTAAAGATTATAAATATTACGAAAACAGCTGCAAATCCACACATATTCGCGCTCAAATGTTGTACTTAGTTCAATTTAATAAGTTTCTTGTCTGTTTTTCCCAAACACGCTATTGCTTACACACAAATACGTAATATTAATAGCAAATACGTTATATTCACATCCAAATAAGCTTTGTGTAGAAGGAGAAAAGCTTTACTTGCTACAAAGGCCAAACTTGTGTGTAAACATTTAAAATAGACATATTTTCCAGCGTGTAGTTACTGTTTATCAAAAATATGACAAGCTGAGTTTTAACTAAATTCAAAACTCAATATAATGTGTACAGTGTACACATTAACTGACCATACCTTTGTTGTACAGATGAAATAGTCGGTGGCTAAAACTTCGTTAAGAATTGTTGGGACTCGAAGATATGTGTAAACTTGTAATCGGATCATACTTAATCTTTTCAATACACCCAGCAAATTTTCAATAATATAGTGCGGCCTGTACCGCCACATGGCCGTTCTCGGTTCGCTCTATCCCTTTCTTTTTTCTGTGGTTTTCCTAAATCAATTAAATTTCGCTTTTCGTAAACATTTGCTTAGATTTTAGCTAAATTGTATATATTTGGTTAATATTTATTTATTTTTAATTATTATAAATAAACTCTTGGCGCACCAAATAGAGTGTCCAATGTTAGCACCTCATACAGTTCAAGAAACAGCAAACGGCATCGACAAAAGTCAATCCATTCGACGGTCTGTTCGTCTTTTCTCTTCATTTATTTATACATTCAAACGTTTGAACATATGTACATTCATTCTGAGATCATCGATAGCGTTAGATGAGTCGAGGTTTTTATTTTTTATAGATTTTTTTTTCTTTTGAAGAGCGGGAAGAAATAATGTTTCGAACGTTAAACTCATGTTTGTACAAACACATGTTTGCACAAACAAACATTGACTTGTTTTGATTAGATCTTCGAGAAAGAAATAGAGACACAATTTTTTTGTATTAGTTTTATTAATGAATAAGAAAAAAAATAATTTGAAAACAAAAAAAATCACAAACAAAAGGAAGGTAATAAAGGCCACAGTTTCAGCAACGTACGAGTCATGGTAAAAGGTGGCAGAGTAGTTGATTCTATTACCTGATCATTTGTGATTTATTGATCTTTGTAGCTTTGAATGAAACAAGCGTGTCATGGCAATTTCAATATCAATGGGGAGGATCGGGGCAATTTTAAATAATTTAAAACAATTGTTGCATTTGTTGATTAACACCTTTTGTTGTTAATGCCTTTTGTTCTTGGCCAGATGTTGACAGGTTAATTTGTGACAATATTTGCGTTAATAAATTAAGTGTACGAAGAATACAAATTAGGAAAAAGTTACTTTGCATGTCAAATGTTGAAACTGATGACTGCGGTTATTTGCCTAACTAGACAGTCCTGAGTCACGAATCCTAATATAAGTTTTTTTTCTAATTTTAAAGATTTCCAAAAAAAGGTCGTGTAACAATTTTCAGCAAAAACATATATATTTTTTCACATACCACAAACATTAACTTGTTTGTAGGTTATAAATATCAAATATATATGTGTATACATTTTTGTGTCACTTTTTATTTTATTTTTTCATTTGTGAATCTCTGTATATCAATTCATCTTATTCTCTCTGTTATTGTTATTACCTGAAAGAGGCAAGAGCCAAAAAGTGAGGAAGACATCTGCAAATACACAATTATTCGCACTCAAATGTTGTTCTTCGTTGAATTTAATAGGATTATTGCGTGTTTTTCCCAAATACGCTAAAGCTTCTGCTCAAATACTTAATAATAATACGAGCCCCGACCACTATTAATTCGTACGGCAAGCATTTTTACCCGTATGCAATGTTTAACAGGTGATATTTTCAATACTAATGTAGTCAGCGCATGCAAACCTATTTTTTTCTGAAAGAGCATTTTGTTCTCTTGATTTAAAAAAAAAAAAATTTTATTGTACCTCAACAACAACAACAACAATATTTATTTCTTTGAATGCTTCGCAAAACTATTAAAAAAAATGTGACCAGTATTAATTCGTACGGTGGGTTAAATAGTTTCTATTTTATAAAAACTTTAATTTATCTTTAAATATTAAAATTGGGTAACATGGCCTTTTGCCTCTACAACACATTTACATCGCTTTGGCATAGATTCATATAAATTCTGGCACTGTTCTGTTTTGCGAAGCATTCAAAGAAATAAATATTGTTGTTGTTGTTGTCGAGGTACAATACAATTTTTTTTTTAAAATCAAGAGAACAAAATGCTCTTTCATAGGTTTGCATGCGCTGACTACATTAGTACTGAAAATATCACCTGTTAAACATTGCATACGGGTAAAAATGCTTGCCGTACGAATTAATAGTGGTCGGGGCTCGTAGCATATGAGGTTTATTTGCAGCCAAAACAACTTTTGTTTCGAAGCAAATATGCTTTATTTGATACAATCTCCAAACATGCGATTTACTTGTGTGTAAACATTTAAAAAAGACAGATTTTTCAGCGTGTAGGACATTAACTGGGTATGTTCAGTTCTACTATTGAAATGGGTGTGTTCAATGTTGTAAAAGTATTTATGTCCTTACTAACTACTGCCCGAGTGCCTCGATTAGTACGGTTTCAAATAGTATGGCAAAAAGGTGGAACCGATTAACCGTATTATGCGAGGTATTACTGTGCCGGTATTTCATGGAATCAACTCTGGATTTAGCTAATTTCTGGATTTTGTTATTTTTGTCCCTCCTGTTGCAATGTTAATTTTCTCAAGAATCGTCCAATTTGTTGATGCTAGTCTTCTCAGTTAATTTTTGAATGTTTTCAATTCCAGATTAAATTTATTGTCCTTGCACTCGGACAATTGCATGTGAGGTTACGAGCTTTTCTCATCTCAGATAAGCCCCCAAGTTTCATCGACTTCAAAATTACACATTAATACATTACATTATAGAAACGAAATGGCATCATGTCGTCTTATATAGAAAATGTACGCCTCAGAATCCGATCAATGCCAGCCATCGAAAATGTTCTATACGGCACATGTGGATGTTGAAAAAAATCACGTACTCTCCTAGAAAACGCTGTGTGTTGTGTTTGACACAAACAAATCAATAAAAATAAAATATAGATATGTTTTCGTCAATTATTGAATATTTGTTTTTTTAAACAATTTTTTTTGGTTTTTTTCGTTTCTTTTAATAATTCTATGGCATTTTGTGTTTCTGCCGAAATGAAGCCATTTATGGGCGCCCATAATTTATCGCTCAGTGACTGGAGGGTTTCAATTTGGTCGGTATCGATTGTGGCATGTGTTTATTTACGGTCGGACAGATCAACTGAACCAGGAACGAGTGTGTGTGTGTGTGTGTGCATGCGTGCGTGTGTGTGTGTAGGGTGACCTCTTAAGCATATTAATTAGTTTTTAATTTTTTCGTTTGTCATTTATTTGGCTGCTCAAAAAGTGACATCAGTTTCGGAGACTTTATTTTTTTGTTTGTTGTGTGGTTAGCTCACGTTTGATGTTCGATGTCGGTGTTTTCTGTGTGCTGAGCGATTTTCTATCCCGAAAAGTAATATTAATTGTTATTTTTATTTATTTTTTTGTTTGTTTTTCTTTTCCATGCGAGCAAAGAAATATGCATGTTTGTAGTTAGCTGAACAATAAGTATTTAAAAAAAAAATTAAAAAATAATTTTAATTGTTTAAATTGACCAAAATTGGTGTTGGCTAAGTAGTTGGAGGTGGGTGGCGCAGAAGGTTAACATTGCACGTCATAATTAATGATTTATCAGGTGCTAAAATTAATGTTTCATGTCAACCGTATTTGTTCGTCTTACGTGCTCCGCCGTTCACATTCGATGTCTTACTTATTGTCATTTGGTATAAGCGAAGAATAACTTACACTTATTTACAAACAAACAAAAAAAGATTGTGCGGGTTCCACTGTGTTATGTCCTCGTACTTGGTTTGTCAGATTTAAAAGTGAGTTTAAATTTGTTCAATAGAGAATCGTTAAGATTGTCAATAATATTTACTCAAAAGAATATCGGAAGATTTTATCCAGGACAGTGAGAAATATTAAAACCATATTCACAATAGTTTTTATTTGCTGTACTGCAAATTTATCCAAATGGAATATGCCATTGAACCGAAATTACGTTAGCAATAGTGATGGTGCAAAAGTAATGGATTTTTGTTGTCTCTCTTCGGTACAGGATGCAATAAAACAATTGAAAATAAATAAACTGTTCTAGTTTTAAATTAAACACTTTTATATTAATTGTACACTAGAGCGCACCACGTTACGGATAAACAAAAAATTCGATAGAAAATTGCCCAACGCTCTTCATCCGAAAATATTAGTTTAGGCTAGGTTGATACGGAGGATGGGTCATATACGAATGACCGTCTCATGTCGTTGACATACACCTAGGTCAGTAATTCGGCCTGCTGTGCGCTCCTGATTTCTTCATCAGATTTAATTTGGATATGGATACAGTTATAGCAAAATTCAATTGTATCGTAAGCCCCGCACACAAAAACACTCTCCTGTAAAATTTTCATTCGTTTTTTCGAGGTTAGGGCTCGATATGTACCTGAAAATCCTATTGACACAGCCAGTGCATAGAATAGCAGTAATTGTAATCCCATATAGAAATTAACCTTAATATTTAATTTTTCCATTGTCAGACGGACAACACAGACAAGTGAAAACTGTATAGGCCATTCAGAAGATTAACTCAATACAAAACGTCATAATGATGCATAACTTTGCTATTCAATTCAATTCCATTACAAAACAAAATTAATTGATTGCAATTTGTTCGTGTCACAGCAATAACACTTTCCGGGTGGCATTTTGAGGACATTTGACCAAAAGTGAAAACATTTAAACAAAAATTTAATATTACCATATCAATGGGTTTTTGAATGAATGACTGAATGTACCGACTAACTGTAGAGGCATTAAGGGAAATTGATGGGCTTTATTCTTTTGTAACAAAAGGCTTTCCAACAAGAGGGGTTATTTTGAATCACCCCGGTATTTCGGTAGCTGTCATGTTTTGAAGCTTTTATTCTTTGACATTTGACAAGCAGAAACTACGCCATTACTAAAAAATAGAACGATACACGCTTCAACAACGCATTGAAACTATTAAAAGTCACTACAAAAATGGTGAAAATCTTGCAGTCACAGTTCGCAAACACTAAAGCATGTTTGGATCGTCGTGAAGCATCTTGTCGGACCGTAATACAGAAATTGGTGGACAAATTCGAGCTGTTCGGGACAAGTTAGGGATGTGAAGAATTAAACCCCTGTAAGTCGCTCAAGAACAACTGAGAATATTGCTGCTGTAGACCAAAGTGTTGAAGAAAACCTAAGTTTGTCCATTCCTCGTCGTTCTTTGGACTTGGGCATTCACAACCGTATTTTTCATAAAGACTTGGGTCTTAAGGCTTATAAAATTCCGTTACCACAAGAGCTCAAGCCGGTCGATCAGCAACAACGTCGTGTCTTTGCTGATTGGGTCCTTGAAATGCATGAAAATGATCCGGAATTCCATCAAAAAAATCATCTTGACTGATGAGACCCATTTACACCTCGGTGGCTATGTCAACAAGCAAAATTGTCGCATCTGAGGCTCGGAAAACACAAGAGTTATTGTTGAGAAGCCTCTCCATCCTCAACGTGTGACTGTCTTGGGCGGTTTATGGTCCGGCGGGGTCATTGGACCTTACTATTTCGAAAATGAGATTGGATCAAGAGTTACGGTGTACACAGAAAAAAAAAGACAACCAAAAAATGTCAATGAAACTATTTGTACAAGAATTTCATCACTTCTCAATGAAACTTTTCGTTAATATGCTAAAAAATTTGTCAAATATTGAAACGAAGTTTGATGAAATGTATCAACAAAACAATTCATCAAATATTTGGATATTTTTAATGAATTTTTTTGTTGATCCCATTTATTAAATTTTGTTTTAATATTTGATAAATTTTTAGCATATTTACGAAAAATGTTATCAAATGTTGAAAGAAATTTGATAAATTGAATCGACAAAAAATTTTATATTTTTTATGATTTGTATTTTGGTTATCTATTTTATAAAATTTCTTTTAATATTACATGAATTTTTTCGTAAATATGATAAGCAATTTCATTTCATTTCATTTATTTGCACAGATTTTGTAATTTAAAGCCTTACGGCCAATTGTAACAAATTATAATAAAAACTACTCCATGTCCAATTTACCAAATATTAAAAAAAATTATAATATTTTTCGATCTATTTTATTAAATTTCGTTTCAATATTTAATAAAAATTTTCATAAATATGCTAAAAAAAACGAAATTTGATAATTGTTGATGAAAAAATTTATTTTATTTATTTATTTAATACCATTTTCTTTTGAATACCAAAATAACACCTCTTGTTGGAAAACCCTGCATGTACGTTTTAATCTTTTGTTTCTGTTGTTACTTTAGTTACCTTATTAATATTATTTAAGTATTTATTTATCACTCATTATCTTGCAACATATTTTTGTTTATGTGTATTTAGTTAGTCGTCTCCCACGTTTGTGTGGTTGTCAATTTTATTTGTCTTTTGATAAATATTCGCAACTTCAGACAATTGTGAACGTTTAACGATTTTCCGCCCTTTTTGTTTGTTTTGTGGTAGTATTAATTAACAAGGTTGGCTAATTGTTATTAACAGTAATTTGTCATTACAAGTGGTATGATTCATAATACCCCATCCATTGTGGTCCAATACTTGAATGGTTTTCCCCTTTTATAAAACCCGCTAATAAAACAAAATGAAATGTTCTCGGAAATAACTGCGTTTTATGGTTTGATGTAGATTGCATATTTAAGTATATCGCTCCCGGGGTCCTTAATAATTATCGAAAATGAATATGCGATTATAGGATATTTTGAAATCCAATAAGAAATTTCCGAAAATACAATATCATTGAAGATTTCGGAGATTTACTAAATCGATTTGATATGTCAAACTCGTTCCAATTTCTAGGTTACCAAACAGATAAGTTTGATTGTAGGCTAACGAGAATGAAATGACGTACTGACTAAAGGAGAATGACTCTTCGAAAGTTTGTCCAAAACTGAAATGACAGACTTTGTTTCTGGCTATATGCCAATAAATTAAGGATGATGTCATAAGAAAACATCATCCGTCATAAGAAAACATCATCCGGAATTTATTGACATATTCCGCCTAATTACGGTTGACGTAGTCGTGTCGTAAATTTGTCGTTTCTACAAAATGGTATTACGGATGGCAAAAATTTCAACTTTATTTTCTGACGTTTTTGTCAACCGTAATACCATTTTATAAAAACGTCAACTTCACGACACGACTACGCCAACCGTAATCAGGCTGATTATTTAACAATTTAATTTATTTAATTATTTTTATTCGTTTAATTTATTAACAATTTAAATGCGAAATCCGTATGAAAAAATAATTTCCAAATTTTTTTTTAACTTTGACCTGATTTACACGGTTGTTGTTGTTGTAGCAGCTATGTTTCGACATTTGAGTTCTCATTTATATCTTCTAGATCTGGGTTGCCCGTGGATAAGTTCAGGAATCTAGCCACGTCCGATAGATGTGTCCAGAGTGAACTGGGCATGAGCTGAGTGGGTTTAGCTGGACAATCAAAAAGGTGTAGTGTGGTGTGAGGCCCTTGTCCACATGCGGGGCACGTGTTCAGCGTTGTGCCATCAATCCTTGCCCAATAAAAATTGAGGCGGCTAAACCATCCTGATCTCAGCTGATCTCCAATGCCACTGCAGGAGGGTGGTCTCCGAGAACAACATTCACAGGTCGAGCGTTTATTGCTTCTGCGACCGAATCTCTGTGAATGTCGTTCAGACCTGCCTGATACGCCTGTTGATCTACAGGCTTTCTTTTATACCTCGTCACCTCTCTCTCTCTAGATCTTGAAGATCCTTCTTCATATTCCTTGGCAGGGGAAGCAGCTCCGTGAGACGGCGGTTTGGGTGACTCTCACGGTAGCACCCAAGTTAAAACTGCTTCGACAACATGTGGCTGTGATCCCGCACAGGTATGATCTTCGCTTCCTCGTGCAGGTGCCCGATCGAAGACATGAGACGACAGCCCGTTGCTGTTCTCAGGGCAGCGTTTTGGCAGGTCTGAATGTTCTTCCACTGAGTATTCAGCGACCACACAGGCGCTGCATAGTTTGAATGAATCTAATAAATAAATATTAACTCTAAACAGACATTGGTCCTTTGAAGGTCCAAGCCACAGATACAAGGATGCCACAATTGAAACACAATTGAATTGAAAAAAAACGCATTTGAAGCAACGTATTTTTTTTTCTATAATTGAAAAAAATTTCTTCGTCCTTACACTTTGTGGGCACAATAAAAATGAAAATTGTCAATTTATCCACAATGTGTGGCAAAACCATTTTTAACCGATTGTTTCAATTTGTAGCCGCTTTACCCTGCCATTACACATACAATTAATTTGTTGCCATACATTGTCTTCGAAACAAAAGAAAAATATCGAAAATGTGCACGTGCATGTTCATTTGAAAAATGTCGTCGCAAGAGTAACTTCTCTCAAGATTTGTGGACGTCCGCAGCAGCAAACAAAAACACAATGTTGCCGTATACCACAAATTGTCAAAGCATTTGGGGAAAAGTATGGACAAGCAAATTTGTTTTCATACATTCGTCGACACTTTTCAAACAAGTCCCAAGAAATCTTTATTTTTGAAATTTAACTTTTTTTAATACGACAAAACTGTCACAACACAATTACACAATAAAATTATCCCATAAATTGACACAAACAAATGTAATGGGGAACTCTAACATTCGTTACTGTCTGCATGTTTCAAATTTCACTGCCAAGGAATCTTCTTTGCCAGTCGGCCGGCCAGAAGCAAAAATGTGTGTGCAAAAAAGTGCGAGTGTGTTGTGTTTTTCGAACAATCACTGCCCGGTGTAATGGCTGGGATAGTTTATTAAAAAAAACAATACTGTCAGCTTATACTTTTGAGATTATGTTCCATTTATCGATTTCCAATATATATCTGAAAACCAGAATGGAATAATGTCTGAGATCCATTTTATACAGCTGCGAATATTGATGATTTTTAACGAACGAACAATTTAGTTTTATGGCAACAGCTAGTTAGTGGCTTTTTTTCGTATAACTTTGTTTACCAATTGGTTCACATGTCTTATTAATCAACAATAAAACTAATTTTCCAATTTGGCGTCATATATTTTTTGGGGTCCCACCAAATTGAACCTTTCCTGGAATTTACATGGTTGTTCGTTGGTTGCATAACTTTTGCCTTTGCACTTATTCGTTCTATTGCCAACTGCAATTGGTGTGCGATTGGGTTATCTAAACCCGCTGCTTTTTTTTTTCAATAAATGACAATCATTATTAAGTTTTTATTATCATTGATAACTTATCTAGAACGTTTTTTTTGTCGCATTTGTTTTTTTTTTTTTTTTGCGGAATGCCAATTATTTTTAGATACGCGTTTTGTTTTCTTTTGAATAACGAGACTCGTCACCTATTGGCCAATTAAGATTATACTCCTGGGGGTGTTATGCTCAAGGCCAGCGAAGGCGTTTGGATTTGTTTTCTTGAATATACAATATGTGAGGTTCGCTTATGAAATGGGGAAAGGTTACCGGGGATTATGAATGAATCATCTTTCATGAAAGTCAAATATTAAATTAGCATAGACAAATTAAAAATTGTTCTAGTCATGAGACATCAAAGTCCAAATGATTAGAACGTAATGCAATTGAATCGATACTAATTATACTTGAGACGTATGTACGTTTAGCATTTTTGAATTACTTCCTATTCATTTCTATTTGTTTCGTTTTCAGTCTGAATCGGTTTGTCACAAATGCAACGAAGTGATCACACAGCGCATCATCACGGCCCTCGGCAAGACATGGCATCCCGAGCATTTTGCCTGCAAGGACTGCCAGCAACCGATCGAGGAGGCCACCTTCAACATTCAGGATGGTGAGCCGGTATGCTCGAAATGTTTCCTCCAAAACTATTCCGGCACGTGTCAGGGTTGTAGCAAACCCATCTTGGAGGTATGTGTTACATCAATTCTTATTTGGCAAGCAATTGCGTTATATATTTGTTTTTTTGTTGTTGTTGTTGCGAGAGTAAAAAAAATACACAATTTATATTAATTAGTAGTATTTAACCTTTCGCGTAAGATTACGCTTAAGTTTTAATTGCATTAATTAAGAAATATAAAACAAAACAGACCAACAAACCAAAAAAAAAAAACAACAACAAAGTTGAACAAATTATCTTAATGGCATTTGAACAAAAATACGAGTAATAAAAGTGGCGGACGGACGGACGAGCGAGCGAGATGAGTTCATAGCCATTAAAAGTCATCATCATCAAGAAACAGCATCTTCATCATCGTCGCCGGCATCACAGTAATTCCGATTAGATTGTCATCATTTTAATCTGTGCAAATGTTTGCTTAAAACAATTAATTGGTAATTTCAAGAATTTGAAAGTGCCATAGATTTTGCTCACACTTGAAGAAACAAAATCCTAATTTCAAGAATTTGAAAGTGAAGTAGATTTTTGTCAGATAAACACAATCTTACCAGGAAAATGCCAAATATTTTTTTGTAAACTACAGCACATTTAAGAGGAATACAAATATATGGTTTTGTTTATTTAGTTTGAAAATAGCTCTTCCGATTAAGAGACGAATAGGCCCTCGAGCTTAAATAAATAAAAACATGGGTTCATAGCATCCACAGTGTTTAAAAATGATACACAAAGACACACTCTTTGAATTTTTAACTCTTTTGACAATAGCTACTAATCGAAACACGAATAGAAACAAGTATTTATCCTCAAGCTTGAATAAAGAAAATCATTCGTTCATATTATCCACAGGGTTTCTAATCGATAAAGAAAGAGAACCGTTTGACAACACTGGACTGTGCTACTATTTTGACGATAGCTCCTGATGGAATTTCCAATTTGCAAAAGTATTATCAGCTGTCGAGCTTAAAAAATAAAAGCATTCTTGCAGATCTCAATGTAAATACCCGTATGGTATTTCAGCACTTGTCCTATGTAAGTACTCATCGACGCTAGTTCGACCATTGCGCAATCTTTTCAACATGTCGTACCGTGCTGGTATTTACCCTCGACGAATCAGACACTCTGGATGTTCTAGGCATGAAGATACAGGGTGATGCTCGCTGGACTAGCCATATATTCGAAGTGTCGATAGAAGCATTCAAGTGTTTAGGTTTTTTGAAAGCGGTACAAGAAATATTTCACCCCATCTGATCGCGTAAATATTTACACCATCTACATGCCGGTTAAAATGGAATATATGGAATGGGCAGGAGCTCCAAAGACATCTTTGCAGCTTTTGTGCCGTGTACAAAGGATAGCAGTGGTGATGGTTGGGGATAGCAGGGCATCCAACTCTATTGTCTCCCTACAGCATCGCCGGAATGTGGGTTGTTTATCTGTTGGTCCGATATCCGCGTCTGGTCCCTGATGTTAGAACATTTCGTCAGAATATACGGCTTTCCAGGGACTCTCATCCGTTCGTTGTAAAGTGGCCGGTTGTTGGGACGACGCACTTCGAGAAAATTCATTCTTCAGCCGAACCGTTCGTATGTGGAATATTCTGCCAGTTGTGACATTTTGAAATTCAAAACAAATGTCAACAAACACTTTTTCCCCCTTTTTCCTCCCTAATTTCCTTTTGCTAACACAATGCATTACATCTACACAAAAAAAATCGAACAGACTCTATTTAAAAAAAATATTATCCAACTCGAACATAAAAAAAAAATAATTTGAATCGAATATCTTAATATATATTTACCCTCGCAACTGATTCACTGACTCTGTCACGCAGTACGTAGGAATTTAAATAGGCATTCTATTATTTTCTATAAATAATAATAATAAAAAAAATAATATTTTTTTTTTGTACAGAAATTGTGTTTTCCCCAAATTTTTTTACCAAAATTTTTTTTTTATAATTTTTTTTTTCAACAAAAAATTTTTTTTTTTACAAAATTTTTTTTCAACAAACTTTTTTTTTCCAAAAATTTTTTTTTTCTAAAAAAAATTTTTTTTTCAAGAAAAATTTTTTTTTCCGAAATTTATTTTTTCAAGACAAATTTTTTTTTTCAACAAATTTTTTTTTTCAACAAAAAATTTTTTTTTTCCACAAAATTTTTTTTTTTTCAACACAATTTTTTTTTCCAAATTTCAACGGGCGCCATAGGCGCATTACAACTTACTAGTAAAGATAATAGTAAAGCAAAAATTGTCGTTCATTTTTTACACAGTATTTCAAATCGGTACAGAACAACTCTGTGACTTTTTTAACAATTTATTTTTTCTATTTTTTTGCTTCAAATCAATTTCCCATCAGTCCATTAGCTTTATGCCGTGACAATTTTTTCCTTTGCATGGCAACTAATGGGAATGACTACGCCTGCATTCCAAAAAATTGGCGTCATGAACTTGTTGGCCGTCCGAACCACCCTAGCCTACTTTGGCACATGTTTACATGGAGAACTCCACGGAGTCCGCTGTTCCTTGAGGGCACGCTTCGTTGGAGGGCGACACCGATAACGCCTATTCATGTCCAACTATTCATTAACCCTTGGATGTGTGAGTTGACTCCCCGTTGACCTTAAAGTTTGCACATCATCACCTCATCATAGAAGGGTTAAAAATGTTCAGCCACAGCATCAGCCAGCTCACAAACTCTCGTTTGTTTGCATTGCATTGGTATGACAACAAGGGAATTTATTTATCTCTGGGATGTTGTAATGGATCCATGTTTCTCCAATTGATACAAAAAACTCCTTGATATTACAATTTGTAATAGGCAGACAGAATAAATTTGATCAAGAATATATTCAAATTTTAAAGAGTGTCTCTGAAAGCCTGAATACTCGTCTTCAATTTACGCTTACATTGTAAAGCGATTCAGACCCATATCTATGACCAAATAAAAGCTGTTACAAATAATACAAGTCCATTTTTTAAAGTTCCAAAAATATTAACAAACAAACAATTTTTTGTTTTTGGCATATTCGATTCATTTGGAAGAAGAGGTTAGGTAAACAGCTGACGAGTTCACTCGGGGCCGACGATTCGATCCATTGTGGTTCCCTTAAGTTGAAACGACATTTTTGGAAGGTTGTAGGCAAAGAAGTTAGCTAGTCTAGCTAGAGATGTCTTTATGAATTTGACGCGAGGTGTAATTGGAGCGTCCGCCAGATCGCCAAAGAGCCTGTGCCCTAAATAGGCTAGACATGTACATGAACTTAGCAGGTGCTGCCCTGATTCCTCCACTTTTTCATCTACACAGTTTCTACAGAAGTCTTCGTATGGAGGCTTTATACGTGCAGCCCTGTGACCAATCACGCAGTGCCCCGTGATGACACCTGTGAGCATGATAAGTGTGTGCTTTCCGAGGGGAAGCAGTCCTTTGGTACGAGTTACATTAACTGTCTGTTTACATAAAACGAATTATCAAAATTGAATGCCCAATAAAATGGATTTTTTATCAGTAATTAGAGATTATTCGCTTGGGATTGTGTTCCATGTGGCGATATCTAAAATATATCGGAAAATCACAATTGACTAATATCTGAAACTCATTTTATAACACTTCCAATATTGACGATTTGTAACGAACGAACAAATTCGTTTTTAGGAAACAGGCGGTTAAGTCTGGCCAAAGAGATCGAGCTACCCTACCCTCCTCGTACTGGTTAATGCTATTGCTATCTCGTCGATAAGGTTTTTAACGAAATGTGCACGTCCATTGTCGTGATGTATTCTTGTGCGCCAGATCCTGTTCTGGCGCACTTGACTGCTAATTTGTGGGCTATGTCCGGGTGAATTTGGGTTAAGGATATAAAACAGTCCAAAGTGCAATGTGATTTGATAGTTCTTGAGTTCAGAGCTTTGAGATCTGCCCCACCGACGATGTAGATCTTGAATTTTCTGTTGTAAAATCTGCCTGATCTCTGCCTGGAAAATCGTGCATTCGTTTGCGAGTCTGGTGGAGATTTTGATATTTAGATGTTCGGAGTATAATCCGGATCCCGTTCCCGTCTCCATTTTTGACCCGTTTGTGAAAATTGAGATTTCATCTGCTGCTATAAAGCTGTTTGATGTCCAGTCTTCACGGCTAGGTATTATTACCTTAAAATGTATTTCGCGAATTGTTTTTGGTGCCATGTTGATTTGTTCAGTTGTGGCTATGATTTCCAGGATTGAGACATGTCCATTAGGGTGTAGTGAAATTCAAAAAAAAAAAGTTAACCTCGGAAAGAGATGTAGTCTGGGGTCCTAATGAGGGGAAAAATAAAGAAAAAAATTTTAAAAAATTTTTAGGGGTCGCGCCGCTCCCTCGAAATTTGGAAATTATCGCTATTTTGGCGTTGATTTTAGAAAAATCCTAAAAAGTTTTATGTCAATAAATGTTTGCAATAGCGTAAACAATGAAATAAGGGCATGAAAAAATTTAAAAAAAATTTTCTCATTGTTCAAAAATTTCAAAAAGTAAAATAAGTCAAATCGCCCCTTCTTCAGAAAATTGACTGAACAATGAAATCGCCACCAAAGCTACAAATATTAGTCGATTATCGTCATATTTGCCTCAAATACTTTTGTTTGGGCACTGAACAAGCTCAAACTTTAAAATTTCGAATAAGTTAAGTCGTTAATTTTTAGGATTTTTCTATTTCGAGGGAGTGGCGCGACCCCTAAAATTTTTTAAATTTTTTTTCTTTTTTCCCCCTTCATTAGGACCGCAAATTAAAAAAAAAGCATGTTTTCACTCCACCCTAATGTCCATGTTTAGTGTGGAAGGGCATTCCTGATTCTCTCTGACGAAGTGAATCTTTCGCAGCGGTGTACCTGATGTAAACATCGATTGGTTGAATGTTCAGCATCGCCTCTAGTGTCACTTGAGGAGCAGATCTAAGGGCGCCAGTTACCCCGACGCATATCAAGGTGTGAGAGATGTGATTTTTTCCTTACCGATTCGAAAGAGAACACATTCCCATTATTTTTATCATTGTACAGGGGAACATTATCATGCCATGGCCAGCTCACGTTTGCAACAACTCTGCGGCAATTCCTTCCGCTAATAGCAATTCCAAGCCTGCTTTAGAAGTCGGATAAAGCAACTTCTGCTTCAGTGACAAATACATGTGTGTAAATTATGATTCACAAACATAATGATCTTTAATCGCCATAATTACGATTATGATCTTCTGCCATAATCATCGCCAACATAACTTCAATGATCATTAACGATATTCAGCATCAACGATGATGATTCTTGCATAAAGAATTTGTTTAATTTGGCCCGAAAAAAAAAAATCAAAACCCCGTCCTCTTTCAAATTGGCCAAAACAAAACCGATGGAAACTCAGGCCAACATATGTTGGTAAGATGTTGCTTTTTTAAAAAAAAAAAAACCGCTGTCGTCCAGTCCCGTCCAATTCATTCATTCACCAAACAAACAAAAAAACCATAAAAAGTGCGTTGCGTTTCGAGAGAGCTGCCCCACGAGCTAGCCTCAAGTGTGTGGTGAATGTGTCATAATATTTCAGTTTTTTTTGCTTTCTTGAGATTTCTTAAAAGCGTTTTTTGCTGTTGTTGTCATTACTTCAGTTTGACGGGCGACGGTTGTACTCGTATTTCTGTAGACGTCGCCGTAATTCGAGTATGTCTTTCTTTTCTTTCTTTTTATTTATTCAGTTTTTTTTTTTTTTGGTTTCGAACGAATGTGGGAGATTTATTGTGTTCACTCACATTCAAGATGCCATTCAAAGATAGCGACGACCACAAATAGGCTGAAAGACACATGGCCAAAATGACAGACAGGCGGGCGAATCGACCCGACCAACCGACTGAATGAGACACATTCTCAAATGTCGGTCCGCAATTTTTTGAGTTTAGACTGGCTGGTGTTTTGTCCACCAACTGACTCTTTCTTTTTCAATTTGTATTTGTTTTTTTATTGACGATTTCTGTCTAATATTTTACGATCAAAATCTTAAAGTTTCAAAGAGAGAAGTAGACAAAAACGAAATAAAGATGTTGTTTTTCAAACTTCTTTTGAGTGTTGGAGCCTAAACAGAAAACGAATGTGTGGGTGCGAGAGACTCACGAAACAAGTGTCAAAACAATAGTCTAACCATTTTTAGATTTTAGAAAATTTGAATGGTAACGTAAGCGATTCAGGCTTAAACTAAATTGTGATAGAAAGTTGTTCTGAAGATGGGAAAAACGGTATGAGTCATTATCACCACGAGTTCGTCAGAGGCAAGGGTAATATTGAATTCGTGTGAAGAAATGTCAACACAACACAAATGTTTTTAACAAAAACTGCTTTTAAAGTAGAGTGTATATATGCGCTAATTCATAGAAATCGATATCGAGAAAATCACAACTGGTAGCTTTGATACGTTCTGGTTTCCCTTAAAAGTCCATTAAGAAACGGACGTGGAACATTTCACAAATCAGTCAACTGTGTACGATATTTTTTTTTTGTATAATCATTGACCGTGAGCTAATATTTTAAAGTCGTACATTGGAAATATTTTTCAATCTTAATTTTAAAAGTAACATTCGTATTACAAATATCCGAATCCAATCCAATGAACAAAAGCAATGCGTCATTTCTTTTATAAAGGACAGCGCGTTCATCGCGATTATCGAGCTATTGTGAGTGAATATGGGTAATTCCACCAAAAGGTCTACCGTGATGAAAAAATTAAAAGTTATTAAAATCACATTAATGTAATATATTACTATACAAAAATATTCAAATTTTAATGAAATTAAAGAATTTCACGTGTATTTACTCAAAAATTTACGAAAAACAATTGCAAAGTGGAAAATTGTAGTTTTGGATCATTTTCAGATTTTTAAATGCACATTTTTTTTAAAATTTCCTTCGTAAAGAGAGGCTTATTAAAAATAATCTTTCTAAGAGCATAAGAAATCTTAAATTGAAAAGACGAATCAAAAGGAATGAAGAATAACGGTACTTTTTGGTCTAATTTGTCTATATGATAGTCATAGAAAAAATGTCACGTTCGACATGTCACGTTCGAACCAACCTAAAAATTAAATGTAAAAAAACTATCCATGATATTTCTATGAAATAAAGAGGATACGAAAGCTTTGTCATTTTTTAACATTTTACAATTTTCATCGCTAACATATTCTGTTTGATTTCGCTGATTCTCATGTTTTTAAAGATGTTCACGGAAACTACTTCTGTTTTTGTCGCGTTCGACCCGCTCCCTGTTTTGTCCTTATTTTGTTATCACTATTTCGCCTGAAAAAAACTAAACCACCGGTGATAGTACTACTATGGACCTGTACGAATATGTATAAGATGAATCTAAAATATATTTTATTCTGACCTTTTTTGCACTTTGAATGTGTACAACGGTCACGTTCGACACCGTGGAATTGCCGATATACAGAATAAACTAACAACTGTCAAACTGAATGGGTTGGTAGTTTGAAGCAGTATTATCGCTGAGAATTTTGAAAAAGTCGCACATTTTTTTTTATCGTTTTCATTTAGACGATCCACAACTAAGGAAGTTATAAAAAATTGTCAATTCAAACAGTAAGAAAAAAATCCATGTTTAAACCATATTTTTATATACTAATTTTATTTTTTTGGATACTTCGTTTCGGCACTTTTCCACAAGATCATTATTTGTAGCATTTTCGCGTACAACGTCGTAAGCGACATTTTTTCGACAACTGCTTTTTTATACCCTCACCCTACGGGTAGGAGGGTATATATCATTTGATACGACCCAAAAGTGTAACACCTAGAAATATTCAGATTAGAGCCCAGGTGTCTTTGAAACAAATTCGATTTATGACTTTCTGAATCGTTTCAGCCATGTCCGTCTGTCCGTCCGTCCGTCTGTCCTGCTGGTACGCACGATAACTTTCGAAAGAGTTAAGCAATCACTCTGAAATTTGGCATGGCTGAATATTTTCCCAAAACTGCTTATGGGATTGCATATGGGCTATATGGCCACACCCCTTCGGGTACCTCCCATACAAATCTGATATTTCGCCCACTTTATAAATCGTGTAATAATATCAACACGCTCAAGTTCGATCTTGGCCAAATTCCGTATTTAGTAATGGTATAACTGGACAAAGTTTTGGACAAAAACTTGGCAGTCTGGCAACTCCCCTTCTGGCACCTCCCATACAAATGTACCATCCCGCCTACCTTAGAAATCGTGTAATAACACCAATACGCCCAATGCGATCTTGCCCAAATTTTGTATTTAATAAACGTATAGTTAGACTAAGTTTTGGACAAAAACTTGTCAGTCTGGCAACTCCCCTTCTGGTACCGCCCATACAAAAGTACCATTCCGCCTACCTTAGAAATCGTGTAATATATCCAATATGCCCAACGCGATCTTGCCCAAATTCCGTATTTAGTAAACGTATAGTTGGACTAAGTTTTGGACAAAAACTTGGCAGTCTGGCAACTCTCCTTCTGGTACCCTCCATACACATGTACCATCCCGCCCCTTATAAACCGACCAAGATCAATATGACCAACGCGATCTTGCCCAAATTCCGTATTTAGTAAACGTATAGTTGGACTAAGTTTTGGACAAAAACTTGGCAGTCTGGCAACTTTCCTTCTGGTACCCGCCATACACATGTACCATCCCGCCCCTTATAAACCGTGTAATACTATCAATATGACCAACGCGATCTTGCCCAAATTCCGTATTTAGTTATGGTATAACTGGACAAAGTTTTGGACAAAAACTTGGCAGTCTGGCAACTCCCCTTCTGGTACCGCCCATACAAAAGTACCATTCCGCCTACCTTAGAAATCGTGTAATATATCCAATATGCCCAACGCGATCTTGTCCAAATTTTGTATTTAGTAAACGTATAGTTGGACTAAGTTTTGGACAAAAACTTGGCAGTCTGGCCACTCTCCTTCTGGTACCCGCCATACACATGTACCATCCCGCCCCTTATAAACCGTGTAATACTATCAATATGACCAACGCGATCTTGCCCAAATTCCGTATTTAGTAATGGTATAACTGGACAAAGTTTTGGACAAAAACTTGGCAGTCTGGCAACTCCCCTTCTGGTACCGCCCATACAAAAGTACCATTCCGCCTACCTTATAAACCGTGTAATACTATCAATATGACCAACGAGATCTTGCCCAAATTCCGTATTTAGTAATGGTATAACTGGACAAAGTTTTGGACAAAAACTTGGCAGTCTGGCAACTCCCCTTCTGGTACCGCCCATACAAAAGTACCATTCCGCCTACCTTAGAAATCGTGTAATAACACCAATATGCCCAACGCGATCTTGCCCAAATTTTGTGTTAAGAAAAGCTATAGTTGGTATAACTTTTGGACAAAAACTTGGAAGTCTGGCAACTCCCCTTCCGGCATCTCCCATACAAATGTACCATAACGCCTACCTTAGAAATCGTGTAATATCACCAATATGCCCAACGCGATCTTGCCCAAATTTTGTATTAAGAAAAGCTATAGTTGGTATAAATTTTGGACAAAAACTTGGAAGTCTGGCAACTCCCCTTCCGGCATCTCCCATACAAATGTACCATCACGCCTACCTTAGAAATCGTGTAATATCACCAATATGCCCAACGCGATCTTGCCCAAATTTTGTATTAAGAAAAGCTATAGTTGGTATAAGTTTTGGACAAAAACTTGGAAGTCTGGCAACTCCCCTTCCGGCATCTCCCATACAAATGTACCATCACGCCTACATTAGAAATCGTGTAATTATATCAATATGCCCAACGCGATCCTGCCCAAATTTTGTGTTAAGAAAAGCTATAGTTGGTATAAGTTTTGGACAAAAACTTGGAAGTCTGGCAACTCCCCTTCCGGCATCTCCCATACAAATGTACCATCACGCCTACATTAGAAATCGTGTAATTATATCAATATGCCCAACGCGATCCTGCCCAAATTTTGGATTTAGTAAAGCTATAGCTAGACAGAGTTTTGGACAAAAACTTGGAAGTCTGGCAACTCCGCTTCTGGTACCTCCCATACAAATGTACCATCCCGCCGCTTATAAACCGTCTAACACTATCAGTATGACCAACTCTATATTGCCCAAATTTTGTATTTGGTAAAGCTATAGCTAGACAAAGTTTTGGACGAAAACTTGGAAGTCTGGCAACTCCCCTTCTGGTACCTCCCATACAAATGTACCATCCAATATTTTTCTATATCATTCGGTATTTTAGGTTGTTATTATGATTTTTCATCAGATGTTACGTCAAATGATGGTAGCTACGGTCACTTTTGACTTTCCGATACTTATGAGTATGAGACTTGTATGTTTTTACTGAGGGTGAGGGTATATATAAGTCGGTTTACCCGACTGCAACTTTTCCACTGGTTTTTATATAAATTCCTGTTAGAAATAAAAATTCTAACGAAATTTCATCATTAAAAAAACGGAGCAAACATTTTGAAGAAACATTTTGGATCAGTACAATATTTGTTATACAGCCGAAGAAGCTACCGAGCCGTATGGTGGAAATCTTTCGCCACCTACATATGTGGGAAAAATTTGCCTTCTGTCCAACAACCTCAACTCACTATACGTAAGCGAAGATCATTCACTTTAAAAAATTGAAAGCACCTCTTAATAATTTGTGCAAACTGTGAAATTGAACACCGGAATGAGCAAACTACAGGGTTTTCCAATAAGAGGTATTATTTTGATATTCAAAGAAAAGTTAAATTTTTGAGATAAATGATCGGAATTATTTCATAATAAAGAGGCTACATGGCCGCTTACAGGGCCATATCCTTTTCCATAACAAAATCGCAAAGAGGCTGCCCTATGACCTCGATTTCCTCACGAATTCTATCTTTGAGGTCTTGAATCGACGCTGGGTTGGGTTGGCGTAGACCCCATCTTTCTCGTGGCCCCAAAGGAAGAAGTCGCAAGGTGTTAAATCACAAGATCTCGGTGGTGAATTGTGATCACCTCTTCGAGAGATAACACGGTCCGGAAACTTTTGCCGTAAAACAGCAATGGTTTCGTTGCTTATGCGGCACGTAGCGCCGTCTTGTTGAAAGTAAACGTTGTCCAGATCCAGAGAATATCATCCAACTCCGACCATAAAAAATCATTAATCGTCTCTCGATAGCGCAATCCATTCACCGTAACTGTTGATCCAACCTCATTTTTGAAAAAGTAAGGTCCAATGACCCCGCCGGACCATAAACTGCACCAAACAGTCACATGTTGAGAATGGAGAGGCAACAATCTCAAGAATAACTCTTGGGTTGTCCGAGCCCCAGATGCGACAATTTTGCTTGTTGACTTAGACACCGAGGTGGAAATGGGCCTCATCAGTCAAGATGATTGGAATTCCGGATCATTTTCATGCATTCCAAGGACCCAATAAGCAAAGACACGACGTTGTTGATGGTGTTAACTGAACTTTTTAAGCCTTAAGACCCAAGTCTTTATGCAAAATACGTTGTAATGACTTTTGTGGAATGCCCAATTCCAATGAACGACGAGGAATGGACAAACCTGGGTTTTCTTCAACACTTTGGGCTACAGCAGCAATATTCTCCGTTGTTCTTGAGCGACTTGCACGGGTTTTATTCTTCACATCATTAACTTGTCCCAACAGCTCGAATTTTTCCACCAATTTCTGTATTGCGGTCCGACCCAAAAATTCTTTAGTTTTGCAAACTGTGACTGCAAGATTTTCACATTTTTTGTAGTGAATTTTAATTATTTCAATGCGTTGTTGAAGCGTGTATCGTTCCATTTGTAGTAATGGCGTAGTTTGTACTTGTCTAATGTCAAAGAATAAAAGAAGAAAAAAACACCTTTTGTTGGAAAACCCTTCATTTTATTTATTCACCGGAAAAATATGTGGATTATTTTCACTGACCACTCAAAAACGTATTTAAACTCCTTTGTATTGGAAACGGAGTTTTACATAATCGATATCATTTATTGGGCCTAAGAAATGTTAAAAATTATCTTTAAAGTTCAGGTGAGATTAGCAATGAACGGGGTTACATACATAAATTATGTCATGCCCAGCTTGGAGAGAGGTTCGCCTAAATGTTCTTTCATGAAATGTTAATTAAGCATTGGTTACCCTTCATATTCCCTCAAATTCGCGTCAATAATTTATATTTCCCATCTCTGTTTGTTCGGTTTACAATCACTCGGCGTTGATCTACAATTTTGAAAGGTTTATAATTGTTTGTCAAACTTACGTTTTGTTTTTGTCTTTTATTTATATTTGTTTTTTTTGCCAAGATTTTAAATGTATTGTTTCGCACCTTGTGAATGCCGCTATGATGGTTGGCACTTGTGCGCACGCGCACCGCTTTTTTCTGTTGTCATCGACATTATTTAAGAGGTTATGATGGTGGCGTTTTAAATCCCCCAATATGTGTAGGTAAATAGCTGTCTATTTTCGATTATCAGTGTTATGTTTTATGGAAATGTTCAAATATTAACATAATCTCTTGCAAATTGTTCAATATATTGTGTGATTAACACAGAAACGAAAACCCCGAAACATAAACAGCGACGAAGAAACATGACAAAGACACACATAAATGTTACATAAAAATATCAACACAGAGATAACCGGGTTGATACCCTACAAGCCCCACGATCTCTCCTCGCAAATGGAAATAAATATTTTAAATCTCTATTAAAAACAAACAGGTTAAACGGAGAATCTGCCATAAATAATTAATTAACATTCGATTAAGACGGTGACTTATGGTAGGGGCCACTTGATGTTTAGCATTAGAACACATGTGTGAGGCTGCTCGGTGATGAGTAATTAGTTGGCCCAGTGTGTGAGTGTTTGATCATCATCACCGGTCACACCTTAATATTTTTTTTTTTTTTTGTAAAAACGCACTATCTTTATGTCTATCGGATGTTATTTTACCCAGACGTACACATTGATTTCAATTCATTTGCGAAAAATTCAAATTGCATATTTTAATGCGGACCGGACGGGATGATGTGTACGACTCATCCTCCTCCTAGTCTATCGACCTGTTCAACGCCAACTCTCCCCCATCCCGCCTCTGTGGTTACACAATTAGTAATTTTCATATAATTTCATTTGTTTATATTTCCTTTGCACTTTTTTTTTTAAATATTTATACATTAATTGCGAAGTAATGTTAAACATCAGTTGGATTTCTGTTTTCGTGTGAAATATGGGCGGACGGGTGACGGCGACGATGCGGCTGATGAACGAACCGTCTGACATGGACATGTGTATTACGCGCAATCGTGTTATGTCACTTGGAATTTGCATAACATTTGTATCCCGAAAAAAAAAGCGAAAAACAAAATAATATTTTTGCCTTATTTTCTTAATAACAGAATTATGGAAACCAAGTGCTGCTCTAAGCGTTTCAAATCGTTTTTTTTTTTTTTCTTATATGGCAATACTGTAATAGGCTCACAGTGGGCCAAGAGAGGATTTGAACTTTTTCACGCAATTAGATCATTTTGTTAAGATTTAAAGGTTTAAGGTCAAATATGTTTGTGTGTGCTAAAAATCCACACTTTCCACAATTGATGTGGCAACACATCGCTCATTTACTTAAACAGTGGATTTTTTCAGGAGAGCCTTTTAAAATTGTAAATTTCATCCTACTTACCGCATATAGAAAATAACTACAGGCTATCTCAATAATATAGAGACTCAGCAGAACAAAAGTCGATTTAAATTAGAGATTTACAGCTTTTTCTAGAACAAGAATATATAAAGCGTTTTGAATTATGCCACTATTCAAGTAAATGAGCGATACGTTTTCGGTGAAAACTAAAACAAAAAAAACTAAACGGCTTTCCCAACAAGAGGTGTTACTTTGAATCACCCGGTATTTCGGTAACTGCCAATTGTGATGTTTTTATTCCTTGACATTTGACAAACAGAAACTACGCCATTACAAAAAATGGAACGATACACGCATGAACAACGCATTGAAACTATTAAAATTCACTACAAAAATGGGAACATCTTGCAGTCACATTTCGCAGAACTAAAGCATTTTTGGGTCGTCGTGAAGCACATTGTCGGTTGGTCGAAACAATCGAGCTGTTGGGACAAGTTAGTGATATAAAAAATAAAACCCGTGCACGTCGCTCAAGAACAACGGAGAATATTTCTGCTGTAGCCCAAAGTGTTGAAGAAAACTCATGCTTGTTCATTCCTCGTCGTTCTTTGGAATTGGGTATTCCACAAACGTCATTACAAGGTATTTTGCATAAAGACTTGAACATGACAAGAAGAAAGGTTGGTTGATAACTCTTAAACTTTGTTTATGTTTAATTTTATATTATTTATTTATTTACTATTTATACTATTATGTTAATTAATAAGAAGGAAAGCATTGTACATATGTTGAGTAGGTGCGAATTGCTGTTTTATCAATGCATTTTGTAATTTATCTTAAATTCGCCGTAAGGCTTTAAATTACAAGTAAAGATGAATAAAAAAATAAAATAAAATAAAAATAACGTCTCTTGTTGGAAAACCCTGTATGTTTTTGAAAAACATTAAGTAAATGTCAAACAAAAGTGTCTAAGTTCAATGCAAATGTGGTTGATTCGTAACAAAATTCCCCTGAACAGCTGCTGCATGTAATTGAGTGCAAAATCATAGCTGTGACAATTTAAAATATAATTTCCATGTTTCCGGTTTATTTTTATTGGGCATTTTGCTCCATATTAAGAATACTAAATTCCATCCAAATTATTTCAAGAATTGAAATCAGAATTTCTGGATAATTGAGCTAGTGCTCAATTAAATATGTACTCATTTTTCTAAACATTGCTCGAAGGACCAGACGGGGAACGTCTTTCAAATCAGTGAGCTGTCTACCCACTGCAAAGACCATACCCTCTTGAAAATGTTTGGAAAATTACTTGCGACGGCTGCCCTCTGTATGTTCTTTGGCCACTGTTTACAGTCTTCTTCGAATATGTAATGTTTTTGTAGAAATGTTTTACTCGCAAAGCGCGCAAAGATATACTGAAAAATATTTTATGTTCTTATCAGGATGCAAACCTGGGTTTTCTGTGTGATAGTCGCACACACTACCTATCCACCTATCCTGTCCACCGTTTAAATATTATAGGAAATATAGAAATCATAAAGTTTTTGTGGCTTTGAGCCATCATGACACATCGTACGATCATATTTTTGATGTATGAAGACAATATAAATATAAATGGTTACACATATCTGGCCCACTGTTCCGTCTCCTACATCCCCAATGACTCACTTCATTGTAAATACAAAATATTGACAATGACAAAAAGAATAACAACAACACTGGCAACAGTAATTTCAAGTAGCACAATTTCACATTTCTATACAGAAACAATAAAATTTCAAAAAAAAAAAAAGAAATAATGACGGCACTCAACTACGATCGCTGTGGCTGCCACTGGCATATTTCCGCCACTGCTGTGTAGCGATTTCTATGCCGTTTCCAGACGTAATGAATGTATTTACGGTTTATTTACTATTCGTACAAATATAGCAACAATAGCAACAGCAAAACTGAGCCATGAATTAATGCTAAATTAAAGGCATAATTAATTTAGAATGAAAATGACATTAAGATAATATTGTGATTATTGTTATTATTTAATTGTTAACACATTTCACACACACACATACACAATGAACCACAACAAAAACAATTTCAACAATGCGATATTTTGTAAAATAATGACTTGTGAAATAATAACTTTTTGTTGTTGTTTTTAATAGACTGAATTGTGAAATTGAGCCGTTGATAAGGTTAAATTTGTGGTTTACATTCTATGGAACATTAAACGGTTTTTTGTTGTTGTTGTTTTCTTTGTATTCATTAAAGTAATAAAATTGTTGTTTGTTTTCTACAAAACATTACAGCGCACCATCAAGGCTTTGGGCAAGACCTGGCACGAGGAGTGCTTCATCTGTGGCGGTCCCTGTAGAAAGCCTTTGGTCGGCTCCTCTTTCTATGAACGCGATGGCAAAGCTTTTTGTAAAACGGATTTTGAGGAACTCTTTGCTGCTCGCTGTGCCGGATGTTCTAAGCCCATAACGGAAAATGCCATTGTGGCCTTGGATGCCAAATGGCATAGGGATTGTTTCAAGTGCAAGGTAAGAACAAAAACCAACAAAACCTACATACACCCATTTGAATATCCGCGAGCAAAAAAAAAACAAATTAGCTGAAATGCTGGCTTGCCAAATAAAACATGTTGAATAACACTTCTGTTAGTTAAAATTGTGTCGTAAAACGAAACTTCTCCCCATCAAAAATCTTTTTAAAATGACATACTTCCACTAGATTGTATCGATTTTTCATACAAGATATGATAAAGTGTTTAAAACAGTCAAGATTTGTCGTCTACTGAAATATTTCATGAAATTAAAAAAAAAAATGGTAGGAAATAATATTTATTTTTCCTTAAATATTTATTATTTAGGAAATATAGTAGGAAATTATATTTATTTTTCCTTAAATATTTATTATTCCAAAATTGTCAATCAGACTAAAAGTTACTAATATAAAATTATTCAAAATTTATTTCATCAATTTATTTCGCAAAAAAGTTCAATATTAAAAAAAAAATCCTAACAATAAAAATTAAATTGTATAGTGGTTATTCAATTACTTTTTGAATCGTTAATGCACATTTTCCCCTTAAAATTCCATAAACAGGACAGACTTCTCTCAAATTAGCACACTTTCTTCGACACGAAATAACGAATATTGTTTTTAGACGTTGATTGACCACAACTGACCGACAATTTTCAATGTAACCGGTTGTTCACCCAGTGATATCTGTTAGCATCATCTGTTATTTTGATAGGGGCAGCTTTTCCCGCTCCACATATTGGCAGAACGTCAGTGTCATATCTTCGTTGATGGAAATGAGTCGCTTTACATTTGAACAATGTTGGGAAAATAATGAAAAATTATTTCCATAATAAATACTGTGTAGTCCTAACAGTAAGTTTTTGGAACAGAGGTCATGATCGAAATAAAGCATCCACAACACCAATGCACCTCTGTGAAATCGTGCTCCGCAAATAATGGTTTTTCGAATACACCAATAATATTCCTAAAAAATTATGTTTTTCTTGGACTACTCTTTGCCAACAAAAAGCGTTTGCGGACAGAATACCTTTTTATCATGTATCTATAATTGTAGAAGCCCTTAGAAGACTTTAAGCAGAATTTCCCGCATCATTTGGTTCAGTTCTGTTTCCGCTTTGTTCACTTCCACATCATTATGTCCAATAACAAAATAGTGGTTAATTAACGGGTTTCTCAGAACACAAAGATTCAAATTTCTTTTAATAGTTTCGACTGAATGTCTACTGTTATCTCAGCCTATGATAGCTGGATAATTAGTTCGAAAAATAACACTGAACAAGTTCTTCCATTTGTATGTGAAATAAATCAGTTTAAAGTAAATTACTAAATGCAACTCAGATCATTTTAAATTTTTTTTGAAAAATATATTTTTTGACTGTTTATTTTAAATCTTAAATAATCTTATTTAATGTCCTTGATTTTATTTTATTTACAGAAATGCTCGAATCCTATAACCGCTTCAACATTTGCCGTTGAAGAGAATAGACCTGTTTGCACCGATTGTTCGGCCTAAAAAGAGATGCGCGGAGTATGATTCTATAGCAACAACAACTACAGCAACAACAAATTATGTGAATACTATTAGAAAATAACAACGAACCTCCAACACTCTTTTATTAGTTTTCTTTCAAGAAGAAGAATATGAAAGAAAACATGGTTAACAAAATGCAAGCTATAATGTACACTCTGGTACAGGGAAAATCGAATGGCAGGGGACGTAGATAAATAGATATATATATATTTAGTGTATGGAGATATAGTCATTGGAAGCAGTTATTTACACAGACGCCCCTGCTGTCGCACCTCCTCTATTACACCAGCAGCACAGTGATAAAAAGCCTTCTTTAGATTTTTTTTTTGTAATGAAAGCAAACATTTTTAGGGAAACACTCATATGTTTATGAAGATTTCAAATGAGGATTGATGCACACACACATACACACTCACAGTGATTTTTTAGTAACACAAAAATCCCCTACACATTTTTGAAAATAATATTTTTTTTGTTGATTTGACCTGGCGAGTTTTGTGTTCCACATTATGATGAGAATTATGAAATACAATTTTAAAATTCTATTTATAAATTAATAATTAACCTTTAAATTAACCATTTGTCCGTTAATGCTCATAATTATTGTTTTTATTATTTAAAGAAGAAGAACAACAACAGAAATTTCAAATTTACGAAAATATCATTTCAATTCTTTTTTTTTTGTTAACATTCCAAACGCAGTTAGAAATCAATTGTTCAGTTATTTCCCCCCCCCATCCCTTCTTGTTAGATTGATTGGTCCAAATTTATTCAAATGAAAATGTTGCAAATATTTTCATTTGGGATATCCCTTTCTCTGTCTCACTTTAATTTGACAATACGAACTAATTTCCAAAACTACAAATATAATATTATGCAAGTTGTTTTTTTATTTTAATGATGTTAACTTTTAATTAATTAATTTATATAATCAAATTTATTTTGTATAAAAATAAACAATATTCAATTAATTATTATTATATGCAATTGTAATAAAAACAAAATAAAACTTAAAAAAAAAACCAAAACAAAACGCAAGAAATTCATATATTTATTGGATTTTTAACGTCTCCTGTACTGTTCAAATTTAGAAGACTGTAAATCTACTCTGCGCTCCAAAAGCATTCATTATTCTACAAGTTTTGCAAAAGCTTCCCTTAGGCCACTACAAACCGTGCATAAAGCCTAACAAATGTACCGTGGAGTTGTTTTTCTTCCACTGTTTAAAACGTCCATTCATCACATTTCCTAGGTGTATTGTCTAGGAAATATGGAACCCTCAATCGCACCAAAGCGTTTGAGTAAAAAATTATTATTGTTAACATCGAGAAACCAACACGATGTGAATGTGCCCCAGAAACGAGTCCTCATTTTAACCGGTGCAAATCAATACTAATTCGTCCGCTGAAGACGTGAGGGATTTCCAACGATTTAAATACAAAACATCTGACGTTTTCTTACTTATACATTCCGCAAGATGAAATAACCGGATACAATAGCAATCCTACTAAAGCTTTAAAAGATCTAGCTTATTCGAGACCTTTCATAAGACACGACATGTGAAACATCATCAACAATATGGTTAAATCTGCGATATGTGTTAGTATGCCTACGACTGAGCAGCTAAAATTCCAAAAGCAGAATCAAATTGAGATAAGACGTAACATTATCAGTGTAGCGTGGATTAAACCAAGACATCATCTAAAAGTGCATGGCCTGGGCAACGGTTTTTTTTTGACAAAACAGTATTTAAACCATTTATCAGGTTGTGCCACAATACAATTAAAGCTAACATGAAATTGGAGATACGTTGCGATCCAGAGACTTTCATCGGTTCAATGTCGAATGCCCGGTTGCTTGCCACAATCCGCATCATGCTAAATACTTGTTTTACCTCTACCTCAGTTCTATGTTTCCTGAGAATGTCCTTGATTTCGAATCTCAGAAATCGAAAATATTTGACTTATTTCAGTAATCTGCCGTCGAAATAAATATTGCCTTTAATACATTGAAGGCAGAAATTTGACTGGACATATAATGGAATCAGAAGTGTCAAAAATATATGATTATTCCAATAAGATACTAGAGATTTTAGGGAAATTACACAATAAAGTTGAATACACTTTGTTTTAGCTTTCTAAAAGGAACGACTTTTCGCGAGGACAGCAAAAACGCAAACTGTACAATCCCAATCAACTAATTTCTGTTATGCCACTTGAAATCCGTGTTAAAAAATATCATATTTTTATAAAATTTTACATTTTTTAGAAGACGTTACATAATTTTAAAAACAAAACTCATAATTTGAAAAAAAAAAAAAAAAAAAAAAAAAAAAAAAAATTACAATAAATTTCGATAATAGACAACACATGTTTCAATATTAATTGCATCTATCGCAACATTTCATTTCAATCAGATTTCAACAACCCAGGGTCAGATGATGGACCAACGGTTGTCAGGTACTTCGGGAGATAAAGAACATTTCACCTCCATTTAAGTATTAAAAGCGAAATTTGCATTTCTAAATAATTCGACTAAACATTCAAGGTTTAGACCGTTCTTCTTCATGGGGAAAACCAAAAGTAAACAAGCTAAAATAATATATACAATACATATACAACATACCTGACTGCCCAATGCCGTACCTAAAGAGGTCAAAATGGGCTCCAACACTTTACGGACTTGTTCTTTGGTAACATTTTGCAAAGCCTCCAAGACCGTTTTATCCAATACCGGCAAAACATTATCACCTGAGCCCACATTGAAGTGAGTTGAACTCTTACTATTCAAAGGCAAATTCTCAATACCAGTAGGAATAGAGTCATCCTTGGGCTTTTCCTTTAAAGTGTCCTTATGTTCTTCAATGGCCACTGAAGTTATATGGCGTTTTGTCTATATTGAAAAGAAGAAAAAAACATAGTTTAGAGAAATTCTTCACTGTTAGTTTCAACTCATACCTTGGTCTTTTTCCGGGCCGTACCCACGACCTTGGGCACAAGCTTCGGTTCGTACATATTCAAATCATTCATATACATTTTCAAATCATATTTTGGCGAGACATTTTCTACCGTTGATTTATGAGCAGTCTCCCTAGCCGGATTCAGTCGGCCGTCTTGAAAATCCTGGAGGAAATCTAAAAATTTCGAACATCTTTGTTGCAGACAATCTACGATGACATCCTGTTGCGAGAATATCTGCTTTTCCAAACACACTGAAGTGCAGGTAAAAATCGTGTCTATCAAAATTGGTAACTTTTGCGGCACATGATCCAAATGAAAGTAGCGCACTTGCTTTTGGTAGACATTTAAGGATTGCAGTTGTAGACCATACATGTAGCATACGCGATTGCAGGCGTTGTTCGATGTCAAACTGTTGAATTGTTCGCTGGGAGTGAGTTTTAAATCCTCCAGCTGTGAAACGATGGAAGAAGAACTTGAGAATATGAGTAAAACTTGGCTGATGTGGAAAATCTTACCATTCCTTTAAGGGGATATAGGAAATTTCGTGAAAATCGTACAGCGAATTCAAATGCATTCCTTTGTCGTTTGGATTTGTCATGATAATTATCGGAAACATTTAACTCCAGTAAATTAATCCTAGGTCATTGAAAGACAAGATTTGTTAATGAGTTGCAAAAATGTCAAAGATAATTTAAAAAAAAAAAACAATAACAAATCAATAAAAACGTCTCTAAGTTCTGACGGGCCGAATCATATCAACCCTCCACTGTGAATTGCATTCCATAGTATCATATTCGGCACACCTACAAATCGTCTGGTAAGTAATGTAGGCCTTGACTTTTCGAAAACTTCGCGAAGCACAGACCAAATAATATTTCCATAAATGGTGCTGACACTCCTATTTTCATCTTATGATACACTTTTGTTCTATCGAGTATATCCAGACGCACCTATAGAAAATTCTGCCAAAACGTACACCGCAAAAACCCCACTGGAGGTCACTAGACCTCATTTGGGCACCCCTTATCACACCACTCGAGGCAGATGTGTGTTATGTTTTTCTTTCTTTCAGTTAGATGTTACTGAATATTGATATTGTGTAAGTATTTTCTATATTTACAAATATATAATGTCTGATTAGTAACATGTAATATCTCATTCGATACAACATTTCATCTTTTCAATTTTGTACAAACAATTTTCATTTGAAAGACATTTCTTGGCTTGTCGTATTTGACCTTATGAAAGCATCTTTCGTTTAACATTCATTCATTTGAAATACATTGTTCGTTTTACCTTAATTTATCCAAAACTTCTATAATCTTCTCCTGAGTCTCCGACATCTTCTTAAATATATGTGATTTCTGGGATTTGAGATTCTCTATGGATTTGCTAATTCGTAAGATCGATGGCATAATACCGCGTCCAGATTTATTTTGTTTCTTAGCAACCTCGGTCCTCGGTTGAGTAGGGGATGAACAGTTTGTACGTATTTCAGCACTGCGACTAGTGGTCATGCTGTCTGGCCAATTCCTAATACAGGGTGTTGTCGAACGTGTGGAACCACCACCCCCAGCTAAACGATCAAATGTTCTTTGCAAATGTTGTTCACGTAATGTTTTCGTTGTACGTTTCGTTTGTTGACTGGAGTTTGAGGGTAAAGTGGTTGAAATCATTTGGGAATTATCAATAGGTTCTTTTGGACTATGGCGAAATGGCTCTTCTGGCTTCTCCCTTCCATTCATATAGATTTTCATCTGCAAGGTATTAGAGATCATTATTGTATTACATATCTTTATTTTATGCGAAAAGTACTTACACGACTATGATCCTCGCTGGAATGCTCGGTAATTTCGGTGAATCTTAAAGGTGAATTATTCCGCAAATAAGTCACATCGATATCTTGCAGGCAGTTCTAATGGAATGGAGGGAAGAGTCAAGGGTATGCTGAGATTTTTTAATTACGTTACTTACCTCGATTGCAATAAATTCCGCCAAACTACCACCATCATCGACGGACCAGTTCAACATTTCATCTGCTGTAGGCGGCTTAGACTTTATGCATTTGGTGTAATTTTTCCTTTCAAGCAATTCCAATTCCAGATCACTATCTTCGACAATATACGTGTCCGCAGTTTGATTGTCCACACAAGGATTTACATTAAAGTAATCGCTGGCAATGCGATCATTTTCCGAAATTATTTCTGTCATTAGAATTGCAGGCATGCTATGTTGCGTGCACATTTGCGAATCCATGGGCGTGGTATAAGGATTATAATTGTAAGGTGGATTTATATTAGATGGTGTTACAGTAGATACCAGACGAGCCTCTGTCCTAGGTTCCACTACTTCAACCCATTTCGCTTGAGGATTACAATATTCCTCTATACGAACATTGTCAATAGTTTGAGGCACTTCAGCGGGATTGGAATTGTCATCGACAAAATCTGCTATCTGTAGGAGTTTTTTATTGTTTATACTTGCGCAGACCGAGGGATGTAAACTGTAGGTTTTGTTTAAATTCTCAGCCAGGATAAATGTCTGGTCCTGCTTCTGTGTCTGTTGAATGTCATGTTTTCTGTTGATCGTTGACATTAATGGAGATGTGGTGGAAGGTTTATGACGGCTTTCCATTACATCTGGTAGGTTTCCTGAAGATGTTGTAAAGGTTTCATCTTTTTGTGATTTGATTTTCCTAATTAGGCTATCGACTTCTTGGTCACTTAGTTCGCGAATTTTTGATGTTTGTGTTGTACATTTATTCTCCGCTGCAATATGCGTGTCCACATCAATATCTCTTCTCAGTATTTCAATTTCTTTATCTTGCTCGAGAGTGTCAGCATGCCTACGACAATAGTTGTGACTTACAGGATTTTTATTTGTAGATTCCGGCTTTCGGTGAACACTTCTGTTGGTGCGTTCAAGCGACTCCGTTCGAAAATGCTGCAGTAGAAAAGGGGGGAAAAGTTATAAAGCAGTAGGAACCGCATAAAGATGTTAGCATGAACTGAATAAATTTTACCCTGGTATACTTCCTCCCGATTCCATTTACACGGGTAGTTCAAGAACGTAAATAATAATAGGAGTATGGTTTTGTACGAATATCTGACGGGAGACAATCATACTTTATACTTAAAAAAGAAATTGACAGCACGAGAAGAAATTGTATGAAGAGTTTAATTAGATATCTAGATCAAATTGATTCTAACAGAATTGTGTCACATTTCGCGCAGCTACTGATGAGATTGCATTTTATATAATAGCAGCTATACGTTTTCTCCTCTCATCCTCACATAAACGAGAAGTCTATGACTCATGGAAGTGACCCACAATAAACTCTTTCGACAGTTTTGTAAAGTATCAAAATTGGAGCCATCGTATCGGTTTTTCCTCAATTGTTGTAAGAACGAGCTGTCATATTTATATAAACTGTTTAATGTTAAATCACTTAATCGATATGCTTGTACGATCAAAGCTATTTAAAGACATGACTCAATAGACCAGTTATCTGTTGATGCAGAATGAAGTTGACTGACACAAAGTCTACAAAATAGAAAAGACTTCCCCACAACATTTTATACGAATCGAAGCCTCAGACTTTTCGACAATCTTTCTCGAAGTGGTCTGTTTAGAACGGGTGGATGTTATTCTCGAAAAAAATAATTTCCCCGGAGAATTAATTCCCCGAGTGTATTCAGAATCGGCCGGATAGTCTTTCGTATAATCTTATCCAAGTATTCATAAAAATTTAATTAAAACCTTTGTTGAGAAAAGGGTGTACAAATTGTTTTTGTGTTTTAAACATTTTTTTTTAAAGAATGTTTTAAAGCTGTTTTAAATCTTTATAAATAAGGGGCCTTTAGTCATGAATTATTTTAATAGAACAATATCGAATATAAAGTAGATCCTATATCGTACTTAATCCCTAGTTTAATCATCGGAGCTGTTGATAGAAAACCAAAACTATTATTTGTTGCTGTCAGATGTCAAGTGTGTCCAATAATTATAATACTTATGTATTTGTTGCGAGTTCATGGGAATGTATGTCATAAGGTAAAGTTACTGATCGGTTAAACTTGGCGACCCTTATCTACTGCATCTCAAATCGTCTTCCCAGACCTACAGGTTTTAATTTCTGGGCAATTGCGTTTTGCCATCCGGAAAGGCGATGGCTAACATGTGAGCAGCGAAACTTCTGTCAGGTTAGGAGGCTGGAGCTGGGTAACCCGCTTCACAAAAAAAAACCCGACCTATAAAAGCAAAAATGAATGAATACAAACGCTTCAGTCAGACAGGCGTTGGTTGACAACTACCACGAAAAGTGCAGACATCGAAGACCGAGACTACGGTGGATGGACCAAGTGGAAGAAGACATGCAAATCGATGGTATTACGAACTGGAGAAAGCACGTACAACACCGAAGTGCTTGGAAATCACTTATTAAGCAGGCCAAGACCAAGACCAAGAACAGGCTGTAGAGCCAACTGAAGTAAGTAATGTATTTATCAAATGGGATGAGATAAAAGCATTTGTATGCTTTTACGATTTGTCTAAATATTTATGTATGACACTTCCCGAACAATGGATCAAAAACAAAGCAGATTAAGGGACAGATCGTGGATCCAAAGATTTGGGCTAGACAATATTTATATGGGTATTCAAATTAATGGAATTATTTAAGGATAACTAACATTCAAAACAATCATCCACAAAATACATACACAATAAATTATATTACAGCATACCAAATATTTTCTAATAGCCGACCTTAAGAAAATTCTCCTGGGCTACAAATTCAGCAAGCCTATTCATTGCCTTGGGTGTTTATTTTTAGGGGTTATTGGCACATTCCGTATATTTGTTAGGCCTTGATAAAAGATTTGACAAAATTGCACAACACAAAAAATACTCATTCGAAATTACTCCAGAATGATGAATAGTGGTGATGTATCGGATCAACCAATTATTTTGGATATTTTATAGTCGGAATTGACTTACAAGGTCTAAGCTATGAAAGTGGTAGATAATGAGGTCATACTCTATTTTGTAAATCACTTTTACAGTCTTGACGATGAAGAGGGCCCGCTGAGCAAAATTCAATTAATTTTTGCAAATTTTGATAACAATTTGGCAATAAATGGAAAAACTGTTCCTTTTACTCAAAATTCATAATCTAATCGTTGTGCCTGGAGTAATAAATGGGAGACTATTTTTTATATAAAAATACATCTGTGAAGGTCTTCTTACCTGAAATTCCATATTCCTTGTTGACGTCGCTAAATCCCGATCATTGTGCATTGAAAATCCATAGAATTGTCTCCCACTAAATTCGCTCATTGCGTAGATCTGCGGAAGGGGTTGGCAATGAAACTGCAAAATAGCTTGTGTATCTGCGTTTATAGTGACATTTGTTGTTAATGGTGGTATTAAATATCTGCAACACTAGAGTTCTTTCTAAATATGTAAATATATGTCAATAACAATTTAATAAATATAAATTGGATTTTCCGCGAAAGAAATGAGTAAAAGATGTAATTGAAAAATAAAATTAAAGCGTTTTAATATTCTCTCTGACGTTTAATGCGATGAAAACAAATGAACTTTAGAAGAAGCGAACAAGTATAAAATATAATATGACTAAAAATATGTGTCACCTGTTCGTGTGTGTTGCCTGGTTTAAAATTTGCCGAACGAACACCTGCTACTCTATTCCTTTCAATCTGTCTGCAGACAGTTTGACAGGACTTCTAAAAGTGGTGGATTTTGTTTCGTGTTTCGAATTCTTCTTTTTATGGGTTGCCGCTAACGTTGTTGGGAATAATAGCACGGCTAGTGTAGCCAGATGGATTTAAACGACAATTGTGAAATGAAGGCAGGGAAATTTGAAAAATAATGTATATGGTTCTCCGACAAAAGGTGTTATTTTGGTATTGAAAGAAAAATGTAATTCTTTGAGATAAATGATCGGATGTTTATTTCATAATAAAGAGAAAGGTATGCCGTTAATAATAAAAAACAACATCAGCATAATGGCCACCACGACCACGCTTACAGGACCACATCCATTTCATGAAATTTGCCGTAACCAAATCGCAAAGTGGCTGCCCTTTGTCCTCGATAGCTGTTGGCCTTATCTTTCCCGTGGCCCCAAAGGAAGAAGCCGCAAGGTGTTAAATCACAAGATTGTGATCACCACTTCGAGAGATAACATGGTTCGGAAACTTTTCCGGTTTCGTTGGTTGTGTGGCACGTAGCGCCGTCTTGTTAAAAGTAATTGTTGAACAGATTAATATCATCCAACTCCGACCATTAATCATCTCTCGATAGCGCAATCGATTCACCATAACTGTTGATCCAACCTTATTTTCGAAAATTTAAGGTCCAATGACACCGCACCAAACAGTCAGACGTTGAGGATGGAGAGGCTTCTGAACAATAACTCTTGGGGGTTTCCGAGCCTCAGATGCGACAATTAGGCTTGTTGACATAGCCACCGAGGTGTAAATGGGTCTCATCCGTCAAACTGCGAACGGAGTTGGTACATTGCAATAATGAGACAGAGTATTGTGTACATTTGGTTATTTGTTATATTGGAATACTCGGTTAAAATATTCCTTAGTAATTTTATTTTAATTGTATAGGGTTATCCGTTTCGTGGTTTTAAAAGTATAGGGCTGGAATTCGACATCTTTCAAACTAAGTTGTTAAACCAAGTCTGACATCACACAACGCGTAAAAATTCTTAAAACCTACTACAAAAACGTTGATTCTGGCACAGCCACATACCGTGAAGCACATCTCGCACTCGGTTGGTATCTTAATAAACAAAATTGTCGTATTTGGGGTTCTGAGAATCCTCAAGTAATTGAATAGAGGCCATTACATCCACAAAAAGTCACTGTTTGGTGCGCTCTTTGGTTCGAAGGTGTGATTGGACCTTACTTCTTCGAAAACGACGAGGGAACGACTGTCATCGTCAATTCGGAGTGTCACGGTCGTATTATAACCGTTTTTTTTGCCTTCTATTGAAGAATTCGACTTGGCGAATATGTGGTTTCAACAAGACTCGATCGAATATGGCTTTATTGCAAGAAACATGTCCTGGCCGCGTAATTTCTCGTCGTCGCGACATCAACTGGCCACCAACATCATGCGATTTGACACAATTAGACTTTTTTTGTGGGGCTACGCGAAAGACAGTGTTTATGCAGATAAACCTTTAACTCTTGGGCACTTAAGAGCCAACATTCGTCAATATGTGCCAAAAAGTTGTCCAAAATTACATCAAAAGAATCAATGCTTGCAACACTTCGCGTGGTGGTGATTTAAATTGTGTAGTGTTTCACACATAATGTCAACGTTCAAACTTTATAATAAAAAAAAATATCATGAAAAAAATATTTTATTTCTAGCCTGTGTATATATCTATTAACCCATTTCGAGGCTACATAAAATTTAAAATTATTTTGTTATTGCTTCCGACAACTTTACAATTATTGTTTAAATCCATCTGGCTACATTAGCTGTGTTATTATTTCCAACAACATTAGCGGCAACACCTACTCATAACAAGAAGAAGAATTCGAAAAACAAAATCCACCACATTTAGAAGTCCTGTCAAACTGACTGCTGACTGATTGAATGGAATAGAGTAGCAGGAGTTTGTGCGGTCAATTTTAAACTTCCGAAGTTCATTTGTTTTCAACGAATTAAACGTCAAAAAAAATATTAAAAGTCTTGCAATTTATTTTTCCGGGGAAATCGAATTTTATATTTTATTTATATTGTTTATTTAAATGTGATTGACATATTTTATGCATTCTACCGATATTCAATACCTCCATTACCAACGAATTCCGCCATAAACCAAGATGCACAACAAATTCCTAAAAAGTTTTTCAATTCATTTGCCGAGGACACTCTTAATTCGGCCAATAATCTTCCAAGCGCCGAAGACGCAATGAGCCAATTTAATATGAAACAATTCTATTGATATTTAATCCATGATGATCGAGATTTACCGACGACAACAAGAAATGTGGATTTACAGGTATGTAAGGAGATCTTTACACTAAATCACAACTAGGTCTGAGGATGAATAATTTGGTAACATCTAGTAGATTCTTTCCTCCCTCCCACATCTGATACGAGTATACGATTTTGAACTTTTTCCAGCAATTTGGAATATGAGCAAAAGTGAATTATTCGAATTGCAGTCTTCGAATTTGCGCACACATAATATTTGCTGAAACCCAACATCGTTGGGACTGAAAAGTGATTGACTAGAGTACAACGTAATAATCTAACATTTTTATACCTCAGGCCAAAGTTATAATACATTTCTAAGTTAAGTTAAGCTAAGTAACTTCAAATATCATACTTTTGTCAATACTAATGGCCGAGCTGCTTGTGATACACCGCACCCCCCAAGAACCCAGCCACAATTATCGCTTTCATTATTATGGGTCAACATATAAAACCCATTTTTTTGGTTCCCCGTTAAACATGATGTTTTGTGGGCCATACTTAAACATTAAAGAAAATCAGAAAGGCCGCACTTATGCTACACACTTTCGGTCCCGCAAGTAAAGGGAAATCCATTTTGCTTTTTAAAAGAAAACGTAAATAAAACACATATAAAATATATTTTTTCATGATATTTATTTTTTATTTTTTTATTATAAAGTTTGAACGTTGACATTATGTGTGAAACACTACGTCATTGATGTCGCCACGACGAGAAATTACGCGGCCAGGAAATGTCTCATACAATAAAGCCATATTCGCTCGAGTTGTGAGGCTTGTGGCACCGTCTTGTTGAAACCACATATTCTCCAAGTCGTATTCTTCGTATAGCAGGCAAAAAAAATCGGTTATCATACGATCTTAACGCTCCGAATTGACGGTGACAGTCGTTCCCTCGTCGTTTTGGAAGAAGTAAGGTCTAATCACACCTTCGCACCAATGAGCGCACCAAACAGTGACTTTTTGTGGATGTAAGGGCCTCTCTTCAATTACTTGAGGATTCTCAGAACGCCAAATACGACAATTTTGTTTATTAACATACCTACCGAGTGAGAAATGTGCTTCATAACCATAAACCATGATCTCCTCTTAAAGCACGATATGTGGCTGTGCCAGTTTTTGTAGTAGGTTTTAATAATTATTACGCGTTGTGTGATAGCTAAGCGATCCATTTTCGTCAATGTCAGACTTCCAACTGAAAGGAAAAAAAATTGGTTTAACAACTTGGTTTGACAGATGTCCTATACTTCTGTACTTGATTATTTGATACCAACTTATGTAAGAAAAATGTAACCGCTGGGAATTGAGACACATTTTTATCACATTTTTTTTTACCTGTTTCAACAATTATTACCAATATTAAATTGTTATCAAAAGTCCATGTAAATAACCTTAAGATTAACAACTACTATTATATAGGATTGCATTATGTTCGACAATGACTTATTAAACTAATTCAAGACGAAAGGTTTTCAATGCAAAATAGTATTTGATTTCACTATAGATTTTTTTTTAAAGTTAATTTTCACAATTTGAAAGATTTGTTCTGGCCTTAAACGATCCATCATGACTTGCCAAACCTGCACAGTTTAACTATATAATTTATAGAAATTCATAGCTTTCATGCGGCTTAAAAAACACCCTGTATAAGCTGCATTGAGCACTGTAAGATACTTAACCCTCTAACCACTGAAATCAAACCCCTTAACCATTAGAAATGGATGTAAGTGACGAACATCTGTAGACGGTCTTAGTGGTTCAAAGGTAAATCCACAAATGATTAATACAAAAATGGAATTGGATAAGGGCATATGCTAACACTCTCTGAATTCACTTCAAATTTATTATACTTATTTACTTGTTGGCTGGATAGCTATTATTGTAATGTTTAAAACTCTCTAGAATCTTTCCGTTTGGATTCGGTTTCAAACAGTGGATCCCGGTCAGTGACTATATAAATTATATCGTGTATAGCTCACTATTTTGAGAGCTTTCCTCTGGTCCTTCATGTAAATATGGAGTATGTAAATATGGAAATATGTGGCATGAAGTTCATTTGGACAGCCCTTTCCAAAGTCCTTTCAAATTATAAACAATCCGTTTGTCACCTTCAGTTGTGAACACACATTTTTATTTTCTAATAATAAAAAAAAGTTTTAATATAAGTATGTATACATAGCTAGTATTTATAGTTTTGAAAAGATATATGTTGCGGGTAATCGAATCAAATCTGTTTTGATAACTTATTGTCTTAATAATACTCTTAAATATGAGAACAATTTTTTCATAAAATTTTGCCAACATTTTTGTAATTGATATTCAAACAAAAAATATAATATATTTATATTTCTGTTTTTCTTGTGTGTGTGTGCTAACAATAAATATAACTTAAAATCTAATCAACTTTCAACTACTTTCGTGAACACCCAGTGGCGGGCTTGTTTTTTTTGTTTTTGTTTTGTCATGTTCTCCTCTTTCCTACTTGAACTATAAGGCGGCAGTACTACAAAATAACCTCTAGGTTGAGTGATTGCTACAACGACGACGATGATATTTTCAATTGAACTGGTGTTACTATTGAATGGAATTTGGTTACTCCTCTCCCTCCGGAGGCAATGGATCGAAATCTTCCCGACTCGCTATGTGTATAATCGAAAGTATAATGAAAAATGCTATAAATAAATAAATGGTACGATAATCGAGAAATACTTCGATCATAAACAAAAACGATCAGCCAAATATATTCGAATAGAGATTGTTCAGACCGCTGGTGATGGAAGAGAAAATGCCCGAATCACTGTAACCCGGAGATGGTGGTCGGTACAGATGTGGTGGTGGTCCGGGCACCGGGCGATATAGCTGTGTTATGGGCAGTGAACCCTCGGTGCGCTGCAACGGGAAAAAAGTCCAAAACAAAATACACATGTATTAGTGGAGATAATCAAAGGTTTACATTTAAACATTGAGATGTGTGAAAGAACGCTGTGCGAGTAGTGTAGATTAAATGCTGGTGCATGTGGGAAAAGGGGTAAAGCCTTAAGGTATGCTATGAATTTTGACTAAATAAAGAGTAACACTCAATGAGAAACGTCGATACATACTTAATGAAATGCAAGGCGAATAGTAACGATATTTAATGAGTTTTCTTTTGAAATGCATTTTAATTAAGATATTTCTATACTTACTACCAAGAAAAACTTGTTTTTTATGGGGTTGTGTTGAGGGAGGGGCGGGGGGGATAAATTTGTTAGTTTTACCAATCACCAGGCTCTTGTTTTGTAATTTTGTAATTAAGCATTACCAAAATATTGTTTTTTTTTTATTAAATAAGGCTGGAATTCCAATACATTTATATACATTGTGTTGGTTTTATTTTCAAACTTTTAATTAAATTGGACTCTTAATGCTAAAATAAGTACATGGTATATGTAATTTTCTGGATCTTTAAAAAAGCCAACAAGAAACAATTAGGTTTGTAGTTTTGTTGTTGACAAACTCTACAATTTTCAATTTTCAAATTTTATTTTAGTTTTTTTTTTAAAGAGGAAAATGTTGGTGGTTTTTGTTTTTGGCATAACACAACAAACTAATCTGTGGGAAATTGGATTTTATCATTCACATTTTTTCGATTATTCCTGATTTTTGTTGTAATTGTGGGCGTAGTAAACTGCTGAAATATAATTTGTTTTTTTTTTTGTAGAAAGTAGAAAAGTAATGTATAAAAATACGAAAAAAAAACAAATAAACGAAATAAAAGAAAGAACAAAAGACAATTTTTGTTTAACAAAAATATCAAGAAGTATACAAAGGGGGGACGCTACTGTCATTTCTTTGGTGCAAGCATGCTTTCGTTTAAAATCTACATATATGTAGATATATATTTTTTGTTTGACATTTTTTTTATTGAATATAGATAAAACGAAAAAAGAAATGTATTGATAAAGTTCAATGTTCGACAAAGCCGAATGGTTGAAAATATCCTCCATCACAGTCAATGGAATTTTAAAATACCCTTCCGATGGTTTGTTTTTCGTATATGACATTCATTTACAGCCTAAGCCACGATTTCGAACGGGTTCTGAGAATCCTCAAGTACTTGAAGAGAGGCCCTTACATCCACAAAAGGTCACTGTTTGGTGCGCTCTTCGGTCCGAAGGTGTGATTGGACCTTACTTCTTCGAAAACGACGACGGAACGACAGTCACCGTCAATTCGGAGCGATATGATCGTATGCCTGCTATTGAAGAATACGACTTGGAGAATATGTGGTTTCAACAAGACGGTGCCACATGCCACACAACTTGAGAGAGACATTTCCTGGCCACGTAATTTCTCGTCATCGCGACATCAACTGGCCACCAACATCATGTGATTTGACAACATTAGACTTTTTTTGTGGGGCTTCGCGGAATAACGTGTTTATGCAGATAAACCTTTAACTCTTGGGCACTTAAGAGTCGTCAAGTTATGGCTGAGATACCGCCCAGTATGTGCCAAAAAGTGGTGCAAAATTACCTCAAAAGAATCAATGCTTGCAACACTTTGCGTGGTGATCATTTAAATGATGTAGTGTTTCACACATAATGTCAACGTTCAAACTTTATAATAGAAATATCATGGACAAAATATTTTATATGTGTTTTATTTAAGTTTACTTTTAAAAAGCAAAATGGATAACCGTTTATATTTCTGTCGTGGACACAAGGACGGACATTACACAATGAACTTTGACAATTTACAACCATAACTAAATATTTCCTAACCTGCGATGGAGGACATTACGAGTTCATACAATACCGCATAATAAATCAAAGCGAACATGTACATACCTTCGAGGGTGTCAGGGTGACATTTAACAATGTTGGGTGTTGTTCCACGACCACAAATTCAATTTCCCGTGGAGCAAAGCCCTCAGCAAAGACCTGCAAGTAAACCATAAATCAACATAAATCAAGATCGATGGGAATATCTATGACAACTGGACTTGCCTCCAACTTGTAGTAGCCGGGCAACAGTATTCTCCAGAATTCACCATGTTTTGTGGTTTGGAAACCCACATCTCGCCCTTTGATCTTCAAAGAGGCCCTCTCAATGGGAGAATTGTTGTTATCGAACACAAAGCCCTGCACGCCACGATGCGCTTCCGCCAGAAATTTAATCATAGACTGCAAACGGGAAAAAATAATAAATAATAAACGATCAAAATTATAAATGCGATCAAATCACCTACCAATTGATTGTCCTCCCAGTACTTTTTCAATTCATAGGCTGGCGGGAATTTACAGCAGGATATCTCCAAAGTCACCTCCATGCAGCCGTACCACACATACTGATAGTCCTGCATTCCACCGGTCAGGGGATACCATGCGGCTCCATTTGTGATGCCATTCTCGAAGGCCGGTGTAGCCGATTTGCAGGCTACGCCACGTGACATTTTGGCATGATTTTTGGCATAGACCAGTGACAAATGTTTGAAGACATCATCGTCGGGCGTTAGGGACGGCGCCGCCGAATACGTTTGAAACACTGCGCCCAAAGGACATGTTGTTCGAAAAGACAAATAAGTCACATTTTCATAAAATTTGTGTAAAATGGTTTCATTAATATAGATGGACAGGTTGAAAAAATTACATATGAACAGACTGAATTGATTTAGTTTTTTTTTTTTTTTTTTTGGAACGAAAATACTACTCACTCGCGCATAGTGCCGATGATCTACAGATTCCTTTTAGTCGCCATATTGGTTTTTAAATGAGAGAAAGTGTAATATCACTTTATATACAACTGAGTTAACTACAAATGTACGAAGGCATGCATGACGGTTCATGGTTGACTATGTATCAAAAATGAGGTGGCATGAGGTTCAAAGGATTCAAATGTGTTTTAACAGAGTGGGAGAGTACCTTAAAGCGTTCAGGATCTCCTGCAAGCTCCAAGTAATAAAAGTGGCAGCCATGTGAATACAATCGTGTTCCATTAAAAATGGGCCTTTTTTATTCTTTCTTTTTTTATGGCTGTAGTTGGGCCACCCTTTCTATTGTAGAATTTTGATATGTAAACAGTGGCCAGCACAAACTAAAGCATCGTGAAGCACCTTGTCGGACCGCTGTACAGAAATTTCACACAGACCTTGCCGTCCTAGATGAAGATGGAAGATGGACCCAGCGAGTCTAGCCAGAGATGAGCTATGAGGGCCGATAATTGGAAACCTCTGTTCTCAGAATAATTTAAACTTCTTAGAATAATTTAATCTTTTCTACAATTAGAATTCAAAGAAATCGAGAAATAAAACAAAGGATAGGAATGTAATCATAATAATACCAGTATTTGAGAATAAAACTCCCTTCAAATCGGACAAGCCAATTGCAAATGGCCGATTCATTTCCCCAATCATTTCAGAGTTCTGTGAGGAGTTCGTCAAGGACCAGAAGAGATGTGAGTGTAGACTTTGTCGGCCTTGCCGGAATATAAAATTAGTGTATGTTATGTATTTGTATTCAGATTGGAAATTAGTGTTTTTTTCTAATATTCACATGCCGATGGCGTACGCTGTACATTACTGAGTATGTGTCTGTTTAGGAGGCGAACTATGGAGATAGAACTAACTCTAGAATTTTATAATTTTCACTATTGTAACCTTTTTTACGGAAATGTTGTTATATTAAACATTTGTTCTACTGACATTACTGTTTTTTTTATATACATACATTGCATGTAATATTCACATACAGATGGCGTACGCTGTACATTACTGAGAACTGCTGATTGCAGGTTTACCAATCGATCATCTAACGGCTTAAGGAGATAAAGCGAACACTAGAATTTTATAATATTCACGATTGCAGTCTTATTTATGGAAATATTATTATCATCTTCACATTTGAATAGTTTCTAATGACGTGATGTCCATGACTTGCTAATGACAAATGACTAACCAATGACGCATGATCTAACCAAAAATCTTGTGAGTTAAAAACTAAAAATACTGACTTTTGTTTTTAAATGGTAAACCAAATTAATTTGTTTATACTTACTAGCATTGGGTGTATTGTCATACGGGTAACTGGCCACCAAGGCGCCACCATGTAAACTGCCACTTAAGACAAACTGTATTTTGGAAATCCAATCTTTGACCGAATCCGTTTCCGGTTGGCCACGTTTATTGTTTTGCTTGAAATAATCGGGGAAATTACGATTTAAATCAAAGCCACGGGCATTATACCTTCAAGGAGAACACAAAATTAATATGACAACTATTGTATTTCCATATCTTCTTATCATTCAGTCCTACCTTCCTTGGCCACCATCGCACGTACCCTCTTTGGAGACGGCAAATCCATCGGGATTCATGGAAGGCAGTATGTGAATGCGTGTATTATCCAGCAACCATTTGACATACTGATCGGTCTCATAGCTGGACACCAGATACTGAATCAAGTGCAACAGCAATTCACGGCCGACGGGTTCATTTCCATGAATATTACCCACATACTTGACATCCGGTTTACCGATCATATGTTCGTAGGGCGAGGACGACACCACCAGGACCCACAGTTCTCGTCCCTGTATAGATTTGCCAATTGAATACAGGGCCGTTAAATTCGGATAGCGAGCACTGGTAGCTCTGCAAGGATTTTTTTATGTTTGTATAAAATAAATTAGAACGTTTTGAGATATGCGCATTTCTCTTACCTTAGAAATTTTGTTAACTCTTCATGATTGTGATAGACAAAGTCTAGATATTGTGAATCAGGTATATAAGCTCTTGGTTCTGGCAGTGCCGGCTCTAGATCTATGGTATTGGTTTGTTCAGGTATCTGTGTCTGCTGTGCCACTGATGATCTATAACAGGTGTAGAGTATTAGAAATATTGTGATTGTCCACCGCCTTAACATTTTTCTTGTTGTTCGTTATCGGTTTTCTTGTCGTATTGAGTTGATTAAATTTGTTAACACCAGGTGCAGGGTTTCGAACTAAAACAAATGAAGCAGATAAAGATTCGGGTTAAATATGGAAAGGAACAAGAACAAAATTGAATAGTTTTTTTTTATTTTGGTAATAATAAAATGAATCAGTTTTGAAGATGAATGAATCAGAACTGGCAGATAAAAGTGTCAATTTTAGGAATTTTGGGATTCCCTTGATGGAATTCCTACATTTTGTTTAATTTTTCAATGTCTAATACCAAAAGCCAGCAGAATTTTCAAAGACAAAAAGGGCCAGGACTTCAAACCACATCAAACTGTAACACTGTGAGGTTTCAATATCCAGATACGTTAGTTTTGCTTGCCGAGATGAAAATTCAATTTTCGAGCAAAATCGTGAAATATGGAGATCAATGTTCCCGGGTTCTTGGGGAATCATGTAGATTCCGCAAATATCTCTCGTACCAATGCATTACCACTGTTGGCTGCTCTAATCACTGGGACTTTTTCGAATTAAACACAATTGACGTGTAAGGCCATTAGTCGCTCACATAAGCGTCGCTTCGCATACGCCACAGCAAATTTCATCTTTGTAGCTGCACCACTTGAACATATGCACACACTTCAGCCTCTAGTAAAGACGTTGCCATTTACGCTGCACAGCCAACAGTCACTAATTACTCCCAATTATTCAAACAAATATCTTGAATGGTTTTCCTCATGCCGGCAAAGTACGTTGACGTATTCGCTCATGTTCACAGGTAATTACAACGTAAAGCTCACACCGGTCGACACCAACGTCGTTAAAGTGTAACGAAATAAAAATGATCGAAACGTGATTGAATGTTGTTGATGTTTTTTTTTTTTTTTTTTTAAACGAAATACAAAAATAAAAATGAAAATGAAAGATAAAGATAAACTGCCGCATCAAACAGAGCAATGCACCTCAGTTATAACAACAAACTAAAAAAGACCAGAAACCAAAGGCTTTGTGATTTGTTGAAATTTACAAAAAAATAAAACCTAAACAAATAATGCCGACAACAATAAAGAAAATAATACAGGTGGAACAAAATTCAATGATATTTGGTTTTGCTTCTCGAAATCGATAACAAGTGCTACGAATTTGCCGAAATTAAAAAGATATTCATAACTCTCGTGAGAATCAGGAGACCTTTTCACTCGAAATTGTCTGTTCCATTCAAACGATCCATTCCATCAATGTCGTATCATCATACGAGGTCATTCCTCACATACTGGCGAATGCTGGGAAGTGACAGATACCATTGCCCATAGTTTAAATGCCCACTTCTCATGCCTCATGCCTCATACTCAGCTCAATGTGATTTCCCTGCCCAGTATGAACTGTATATTTTTTGAATGAGTGAAATAAATTTAAAACATCTGATAATGCGATGAACGAAATACATTTGGGGGTACATTTTTTTATGAGAGATAGTGATGAGTGAATACACTTCAGATTAATAAGAAAAGATAATGTTCAACAGTCGTTGAGAAATGCACCCAACTGTGAATATTCTCGATTACAAACGATGCACAGTGGGGTTAAGGGACGAAGAAATCGTACAACATTCAACGAACAAAGTGTGGCAAAAATTATATCGACCCAGAATTAATTTTCAGCCCGATTCTGCGTACTCCCTGGCAGATAAGTCCCAGGGAATTTATTTTCCCGAGAATAAAATTGTTCTATTTTAATTTCGATCACTCGAAGTCAGTTGTTTTGCGTCAGCTGTTTTGTTAGGCTAGCAATTTGCAAATTATTTCGATGAAGTTTCAAACATACAAAGTTAATAAAGCGATAAATGTTTGATGAACAATTTTACATCAATTTGATGAAAAATTTTACATCAATTATAATTTCTATAAAAATAAAACGTTTCTATTTTCTAAAAAAAAATTAAACATTTCTATTTTTCAATTAAAAATGTTTTATTTTTTTCTTTAAACAGTGTTATGCTATGTAAAGGGTGTTTTTTATTGAGGTATAGAACTTCGAATTGAATTTGGCTTTATTGGAAGGATAATTTTATGCCATTAATGTTTAAATATGATTTCGGGCATGTGGCCGCCGCGGCTGGCTCGAATAAAGCCAATTCTACAGGTCCAATTTTCAACCACTTGTTGGAACCACAACTCATCCACATTCATGCCATCCAATTCGGGAACAAAATAGTCGGTTATCATGGCTCTATACCGGTCTCCATTAACGGTAACTGACTCTCCAGCATTATTTCGGAAGGAGTATGGCCCAATGACTCCACTAGCCCATAGAGCACACCAAACAGTCAGTTTTTGTGGATGTAATGGCATAAAATGGACGGAGCTTGCGGTGAACTTCGCGAACTGAACCATTACTTTCGAAATAAATTTGCACGATTTGCAAGCGTTGTTCTTTTGTCAACCTGTTCATGATGAAATGGCAAACCAAACTAAAGCTGACAGCTGACAAAATGGCCGCCAGTTAAAAAAGTGATGCCAACTTAAAGTTCTATACCCCAATAAAAAACACCCTTTATTTGCTAAACGCCCCGGTAGGCGAGTTGGCAGCGTGCTTGCCTATCAGCATGTGGGTTCAATTCCCCCCAGAGGCTTTGTTCTGTCGCTGCAAAAATCTAGCCATATCGTCTGTGTCACCCGGTTTACCCTTGGACCAAAAATCGCTCTTCATCAGTACCCTTTGCAATGATTCCTACTATAATTATTGGTATAATATAAGGAATAGTTTTTATAGATTAAACGAGAATTACTCTTTAGTAGCGCATATCCACAGCGCAGTAAAGCCAAAACAAACACATGCACAAACTTCTTTGTTGTGTGCAATGCCACCGACAAAAATGTTTTAAAATGACCCACTCTTTCGTTTGATGAACGCAGAAAACTAAGTACTTCAAATTGACGAATTCATTCATCAAGTCAATGAATTTATTCATCAATTTGATGTAGAACTATTGAAGAGTCGTTTTCATTGATTTGATGTACAGTTTTTTTTTCAGTGCAGAAATATGCATTTACCCCCGTATTCACAAATATGTAAGCTTTACAAACCTTTGTTAAGAAAAGTGTAAACAATTTTTCTTAACAAATTCTTGTTTTAAATGTTTTAGGGATAGGGTAAAAAATTAGAATACAATTTCGTTCACGTTAAGACTTTTCTTCTAAAATTTGAGTAGGTACTCATAACACCGTGTTACACACATTCTGTCCTATGAACCAAATTTACTTTTTCGGAAAGGGGATAAAAAATAAAAATACACGTGTATCGGCGATTTTCATGTACACATCAGAATTTTTTTTTTTTTAAGTTTGAAGTATGAATCTCGTAGTGGCCTGTGTGAAAGCCTTTGGACCGATTTTTAACCCTTTTTCAGTGATCCAATCGGAAATGTCTGTATCACGTCAAATTTTTTAAAAAATAGATTTTTATCAATTCTCAGATTTTCCTAATTTTTTTTTTTTTTTTTTTTTTTTAAATAAATGTTGTTATCGTTTTTTTTAAGGTTTCAGTTCAAAAAACATTTTTTTTCGTAACGCTTAAGTAGTTTAAAAATTTGGAATCTCTTCAAGTTATGCTAAGAAAAGTAAAAATAATATTTGATAAAAATTGTTTTTAAAAAATTTGACGCGATACAGACATTTCCACGAGTCTGCCTGCCAAAAATCAGCTCGATTGGATCACTGAAAAAGGGTTAAAAATCGGTCGAAAGGCTTTCACACAGGCCACTAAGAGCTTTATACTTCAAACTTAAAAAAAAGAATTCTGAGGTGTACATGAAAATCGCCGATACACGTGTATTTTTATTTCTTCCCTTCTTTCCGTATATGTGCATTTGGTTCATAGGACAGAAAAAATCTATTTTTTGTAACACGAGATCCAAATCCGTGTAAGAATATCCGGGGGTTTTCATAGCCCGTTGCCGGAAAACGCTATCTGCTCGGAGGAAATTATCAGCAGTAGGTCGTAGTATACAAATTGTATCGCGCACAGCTCATTCATTTGAAGGGACTTCTGTTCTCCTAAGATAACTCCTGTTCTAAACACCTGCACCTGAGGGAAATGTCCGATTACATATTTAAAAAAAACTGTCAATATTCTTTCAATATTCACTATAATAAAAAACTAAAATTGCCATTGTGACGTACGACAAAGCAATGCCCTGAACATTTGGGGCAGTAGAGATTTTGATAAACATACCGCAATATATAAAAATGTGTGCGAGGCTTTCAAACTTCAATTCCATGACCACAAAAAAATATTCGCTATCACATATTGCAGATCTTTGGTCATAAATTCGAACAACACCAGCTGCTACTGATATGCAGCCGTCATACATATTTAAAACGTACCATAGTTTTATGGCCTCCACCATAGGAGGGAGTGTATATCGTGTATGTATATCAAATCGGGAGATTAGTATCAAATTCTAAAATTCTAAAGCCCCGACCTTTGGTCGGTCTGTGGAAAGCAAATCAATATTAGAGATGACTGAAATGACGCAGAAATATTTGTTGTTCCTCTGAAACAGTTTGTGTTGAAAACTAGTCAATGCCTTTGAGGTAAACAGTTTCCCTACACTGGAACTGGAAGAAAATGTGGACAAATTAAGATTTAAAAAGAATTTTTTGTTGATATTTTGCGCTTAGTCCCTCGTAGGGTTTGACAAATTAATATGTTCTTCACGAAATCGGAATTGTTATGACATTTTAAAGATAAATTCAAAGTTTTTCAAATTATCGAAGGACCTGCAAGGATACTTGTGTGTGAATCGAAAAGAATGAATGAAAAATTAATAATATTATGAAACAAATTTCCCAACAGTTTTGTTTCCTTTTCCCTTTGTTGTTATTACAACACTTGTTTTCCCAATCTGACAAGTTCGAAAGTCAATTCCCTTTATTATGAAAACAGTTTTCATGGAAATTATTTAGACTTTTGTCAATAATTCGTTCCCTTTACATTTGGATGAGAGTAAAAAGTAAGTATTTGTTTTAAAATATAACAAAATAGCTATTTTATTCTGAATTTTGGAATTTAATCGATAAAATGCCAAGCTGCTTGATTATTGCTGCTGGTTATTCCAAAATATCAATAGAAGAAAATTTGAAAAAAAAAAAATAATAATTTTAGAAATTTGTAAAAGGGTTGAATGGATCACCGAAGATATACACAAAAAAGGCTTTACAAATTCATCGTTATCGCGAGGCTACGGGGGGAAATTCACCAAAAAAGCTTCGGCTTTCTCGACTGAGGAGCGAATCTATAAACATGAAAAAAGCTGCTGAAGGGATCGGGGAATTTTTTGTTATTGGATGTTTAGATAGTGACAGCGAACATACTGTTATGGAAAAAGTCAATTCAGCTAGATGTGGAGATTTCCATGCGGTCTCAATTATCTAGTAAAACTCTCTCAACAGTGACATCATCTCGAATGATATTTACATCAAAGGCTACAGAAAAGTCAGACGTTTACCTCATTGAGACAGAAATAGAAACGCTGGAAAAAATTGTAGAGATGATGAGCCAGTTAATTGACCTCTTGAAAGATGATAAGACTGGGACAAATTTTTAGGTAGAGTATTAGACGATCCTTAGAAAAATAGTGGAGTGTCGTCAATTCCATTGGGAGTAGTACATCATACAATTTTTTAAATAATATGTGTTAACCAATTCCATATTTACGAGCTGATAACACCGTGTTACAAAAAATAGATTTTTTTCTGTCCTATGAACCAAATGCACATATTCGGAAAGAGGGGAAAAAATAAAAATAAACGTGTATCGGCGATTTTCATGTACACGTCAGAATTTTTTTTTTTAAGTTTGAAGTATAAAGCCCCTAGTGGCCTGTGTGAAAGCCTTTGGACCGATTTTTAACCCTTTTTCAGTGATCCAATCGAGCTGATTTTTGGCAGGCAGACTTGTGGAAATGTCTGTATCACGTCAAATTTTTTAAAAACAATTTTTATCAATTCTCAGATTTTCGCCAATTTTTATTATTTTTGAAAAAAAATATTTTTTTCACTTTAGCATAACTTGAAGAGACTCCAAATTTTTAAACTACTTAAGCGTTATGAAAAAAAAATGTTTTTTGACTGAAAACTTAAAAAAAACGATAACCACTTTAAAAAAAATTTAGGAAAATCTGAGAATTGATAAAAATCTATTTTTTTAAAAATTTGACGTGATACAAACATTTCCACGAGTCTGCCTGCAAAAAATCAGATCGATTGGATCACTGAAAAAGGGTTAAAAATCGGTCCAAAGGCTTTCACACAGGCCACTACGAGCTTCATACTTCAAACTTAAAAAAAAATTCTGACGTGTACATGAAAATCGCCGATACACGTGTATTTTTATTTTTTATCCCCTTTCCGAAAAAGTAAATTTGGTTCATAGGACAGAATGTGTGTAACACGGTGTAATTGTAAATGTTATCACATTCAAAACCGATCGTCATGAAATATTTTACTGTAGGTTATGAAAGCTGAGTCCGCTGTTTTTATTTCGAGATAGCTCAATCTTTCAACACTACCGTCTTTCCATTTGTTTTTCGGAACAGATGATTTTCCAGCCCCTCCAACACAACTCGCATTATCATATCGGGCCCTTGCCGCGAAATAGACGTAAACTCCATTTTTTTTAAACTCTCTGTTTGAAGATATTCCATAGATAATTGTCATTAGATAATGATATAATGATGTTATTGTAAAAAATCAATTTAATTTCTTATTGTATTAGTGAAGTGGACTTATGAATACCTCGAATTGAAATATAAACACGTGACTTCTACTCGCCAGACTCTTAAAATAATGACTAGAAATATAAACCTAATGTTTGGGTAAGTAAAAAACCATTAACATCGGTTCAAAATACAAACAGTCTTTTTTTATTTTTATAAAAATGTGTGAGCTGAAGGAGATTTTACCTCTCGATCAATTGTATGGTAGAAGCTGCCTGAACCATTTTCACTTCTTGAAGGAGATTTTACTTCTCGATCATTCTCTAAATCAATTCTATAGTAGAAGCTGCCTGAACCATTTTCACTACCTGAAGCAAATTTTTGCTTGCGATCCAGTTCAATTCTATAGTAAAAGCTGCCTGTACCATTTCCACTACCTGAAGCAGATTTTTGCTCCCGATCACTCTCCAGATCAATTCTATAGTAGAGGCTGCCTGAACCATTTTCACTTCCTAAAGAACAAATAGAAGTGGTCTTTCGAGCCGGTTAGTTACAACAATCACACATTGTGGCGAAAAAAGTCCCCGCTCGTGAAGTGCTATTAAATGATAACATTGACCCCACTGTATGGCAATCTTGTGGCCACACTCTAACAATTTATGGTTGAAATTAAAATCACTATCTGCTCTAGATAAGACATGGCCAAAATGGCAAACCTGGCCATGGCGTTTTTAATGTGACCACCCCCTATAAATATAACATCTAGCTTTGCAAATCAGAACAATTCAAACTTTGAAATGAAATCGTTTACACTTCTGTCCACGGTCTGTTTGGTGTCCGTTATTGGGGCAGCTTTGGCTGCGCCTCAAGCGCGTATTGTTGGCGGAGACGATGCCATTCTGGGCCAGATACCCTATCAGGCCGCGCTTTCTGTGGGCGGTTTGTACAACTGTGGTGCTGTTATCCTCAGTGAATACTATGCCTTGACAACGTTGTCGTGCGTGTGCTCCGCCGGAAGTGATAGACCGTAAGTTGAACAGAACCACAAACAAAACAGCAGCGAGACATTGTCATGTGTATGACTCTCTCTCTCTGTCTTTCTTACCGTTTGTTCCAGATGGCCACCACAATTGTTTGACGTTCACGCTGGCAGAACAGATCTGTACACCGGCGGTTCTAGTATTACCGTGGAATCGATTACCGTAAATATGAACTACAACGACCTTAAATCCGGCATTGCTTTGCTCAAGCTTCGCAAGCCTTTCACGTTTTCTGACAACATTCAACCCATTGCATTGGCTCAAGCGAATCCTCCCACTGAGGCTGATGTGGAAGTTTCCGGTTGGGGTCGCACTAAGGACTCTGAAGATGACATGCAACGGTATTTGCAAATCAACGATGGCACCGTCTTGGATTCCGCTGAGTGCTCCAGGTCTTTGGGACGTTCTGATCCCGATGTCTTCTGTTTGAGTCACCCACGCAAGAATGGCATTTGTCGCGGTGACTTTGGTGGTCCCGCGGTTTACCACAACCAATTGGTTGGCATTGCTGCCTCCGTGGTTGGCGAATGCGGCAGCATGTTGCCAGATGTATTCGTAAGCGTGGCCCATAATTATGATTGGATTGTGGAAAATATGGTTATGTAGAGTGTAAATGTTTCAATAAAAAAAAAATCTAATGGAAGCAAGCGAAGTAAAATATTTGAAATAATGTAAAGCGAATAAAATAATGGTTCAGTCTGCGGATTCAAGAGGGTGATCTTTGGGAAATGCGCCACCACAAGCATAATCAAAAAAATTATCGTTTCGGTTAACTGGGAGCGCTACAGAGGCATGCTAAACCGTAGACAACACACGACGATACCATATTAACCCATTCATGACCGAGACATTTTTTAAAAAAAAAAACTTTTAAATTTCATAAAAAAATGGGTCCTGTGTTCGAATCCGTTGACATTTTTCAAAATCATTACAAAATCCTTTTCTCTGTGCCATATGTCATCGCTGGCTATGAATGGCTAAAAGTGTGTGAAACGATAACGACAAATGTAAAAAAAAATACATAAACAAGTATTAATATCAATATTGACCCGCAATCACTGCCTGGTACGAATAGGGTTAGTGTTTAAGAACGAAACTCATGAAACGATGTCGTCATCTGCATTCACCGTGTTACAAAAAATAGATTTTTTTCTGTCCTATGAACCAAATGCACATATTCGGAAAGAGGGGAAAAAATAAAAATACACGTGTATCGGCGATTTTCATGTACACGTCAGAATTTTTAGGAAAATCTGAGAATTGATAAAAATCTATTTTTTAAAAAATTTGACGTGATACAGACATTTCCACGAGTCTGCCTGCAAAAAATCAGCTCGATTGGATCACTGAAAAAGGGTTAAAAATCGGCCCAAAGGCTTTCACACAGGCCACTACGAGCTTTATACTTCAAACTTAAAAAAAAAATTCTGCCGTGTACATGAAAATCGCCGATACACCTGAATTTTTATTTTTTATCCCGAAAAAGTAAATTTCGTTCGTAGGACAGAATGTATTTAATTTTGTCTTTTCCCAATATCTCACTAAGGTTGGATGGCTGTCCTATTAGATTCACTTAGTATATTAAGGGCCCTTCGGTATAATCTATAAACACCTGTGAAGGCTATGCTACTATGGGCCTAGTTTATATCCGTCTTTTTTTTTGCTTTATTGGTTATTATTGGATCTGTTACAATATGGGTATGAATGTTAAATTTCATTCAGTAATGAATCCGGGTATGTATTTTTTTATTCAGGACCTCCACAGTCGTATATTGACGTATTCGCAGTTTTGACTGTTACTTGTATCACATGATGATCGCGGTATTGGGAGATAGTTTCACAAAATGATATTCCTGTCGTCGTCATTATCAGACGTTTATGTCTTATTTGATTAGTTAAGTTCCTATAAAAACAAACCAACCAATAAATCTCTGCGATCGCTAATTGTAGTCTCCTTTATTTCTGCGAGGTCCGATAGGAAGTAAGCCTATCAAACAGATACTCGGACATGGGCATATGAGGTAAAGGGTGTTTTTTATTGGGGTATAGAACTTTAAGTTGGCATCACTTTTTTAACTGGCGGCCATTTTGTCAGCTGTCAAGTGATTAATATTTAGTTTGGTTTGCCATTTCATCATGAACAGGTTGACAAAAGAACAACGCTTGCAAATCGTGCAAATTTATTTCGAAAGTGATGGTTCAGTTCGCGAAGTTCACCGCAAGCTCCGTCCGAATGAATCGATTCGCCACCGTGCACAGCAATTGGAGCTTTGTCCATCAACTTTATGGAAGATTTTGCGCAAAGATCTTGGCTTGCGACCTTACAAGATCCAGCTTGTGCAAGAATTAAAGCCGCGAGACCATGCAATGCGTCGTGATTTTGGTGTATGGGCCGAAAATGAGATTCATCTCGACGCTGATTTTCATCACAAAATTTTGTTCAGTGAAATTGGACCTGTAGAATTGGCTTTATTCGAGCCAGCCGCGGCGGCCACATGCCCGAAATCATATTTAAACATTAATGGCATAAAATTATCCTTCCAATAAAGCCAAATTGATGGACATTAAAACGATTTTCTTGTGTTTTATTTCAATTCGAAGTTCTATACCTCAATAAAAAACACCCTTTATTTGACGCTATCGTCCTCCTTTTACAAAAGCATAAAGCAGTGTCGCCCAGTCTGACTGCATATTTCCTAGATAAGCGATGCACGGCAGTTGTGGGCGGTTCTTGAATTCAGATTTTAGAGATTTTTCCATCGCATGACTAGTAGCGGAAATGTCTGCCAGTAGTGATTATGATTCTCAAATCGCCTTGATGTGTAAACACTTCCATGATTTGTTTGCCTAATCAAAAAGTCTAACTATAATTCCTTTGAATGTATTCCAAAACCCAGTCTACCAGCCGTCTGGGTAAAGGAGGATCTTCGGTCGCTAATAAGTTGTAGAACTGGTATTACATTTCATGTGTCCCATTTTCAGTGACACATTTCTGTTTGGTGTTTCACTCACTGTTAGAATTTTCAGTTCAATTTCAGCTCAATGATTTATCTTTTCATTCTTTAGACGATGTTCCACGCTTCCCTATCGCTATCGCTCCAGCACATATGCTCGAGTTTGGCCCTCATTCTCTAGGCTGCGTTCTCAGTATGATTGACTCCTCATCGTACTGATGATCATGTTTTATCCTTGACCGCATTTCTCATGATGTCATGCATGAGTTACCACGAACTGATGTGATCGGAAAGGGAAATATTCTCTAGACAGTTTCCGTCTCAGATATCGGATTGCTGTTTAAATTAAACTATACAACAACAAATATCTGGGACCAACAAGCTATTTTCCGTGTGAATTATGTCATACAGTATTCAAAAATTAGCAATAACAAAATGTAATTCTTACGAAAACGATTACTATATTTAAAAAATATCAGAATTTTTTTTGGTGATTTTAAGAAACCAGATTTCTAAATGCACACGAAAAACAACTTTAGTATCCATACAATTTTTTTTTGTTGCATAGTGTAATCACTTTTTATCAGAGGTCTATCTCTAGCTTTGTTCTCCTTTGGCATGCTCTTCACTCATCCATGGAGCGATTTTGTTCTCGCTCGGCTCATGTTTTCGCTCGACAAACTATAGTTCGAAAAAAATAATGGCAAACGGTCTTCTGAGAATGCGCGTGTGGATAGGTAAACATTAGATATCCAAAGTCGAATTCACAACACAACAAAACTGTTTTTGAGCCCTGCACCCTACGACCCCTCCAAATAGTATTTATTACGCTGTGTTCCATCATTGTTCATTTTTGATCAAGGGCTAAATTTCAGCCATTGACCATTTTTGACTCCGACGTCAACTTCGATTTTAAGTTCTTTTTATTTCCCTTCCTGCACCTGAAGACTGGCCTATTTCTAATAACGTCTGTATAGATCTCAAAAATATATGAAACTGGAAGTATTTGTTTTTATTCATAAGTAAACAAGTTATCGAGATTGTAAAGTGGGTTACACTACACTCCCCAAAACATATTCTTGTTCTCTGTTGTCGTTTGTCAGTTGATGTCCGATCGAAACAATACTCAGATTATTATTCATTTATTCAATGACCACACAGTCTAATAATTACTATTTCGGGGTGTCGTAGGGTGCACGGATCAAAAAAGGTTTTGGTATTTTGAAATCGTCTGGGGGTTAACCGTGTGAAGGAAAAACCCTTTAAGGCGTTACCCAGTCTACTAAACACTTCCTCTTTAGCGTTTTGCCTGTGACGAAATATCTAAGGCAACAACAAAAAATGTCTGTTTTGCGGACTCTGCTTGCTTGGCTCACTTACTGTCACTGAGTAGCTGAACGACGAACGGTTCTGTTCGTATCGAGAGACCAATCCATGTGTTACGCTCAATCTTAATATACTAGTAAGTTGTAATGCGCCTATGGCGCCCGTTAATTTGCTTGAGAAAGTATTTGTTACTTAATTTTAAAAATTTTGTAAAAAATATTTTGAGAAAACTATTTTGTAAAAAAAAATTCGAAAAAAAATAAAATTGGAAAAAAAAATTTGTGAAAAAAAAATTTTTGCTGAAAAAAAAATGTTTGTTGAAAAAAAAATGTTTATAGAAAAAAAAATGTTTGTTGAAAAAAAAAATTTTTGTTGAAAAAAAAAATTTTTGTGGAAAAAAAAATTTTGTTGAAAAAAAAAATTTTGTGGAAAAAAAAAATTTGTTGAAAAAACAAAATTTTTGAAAAAAAAAAATTTTGTAAAAAAAAAAAATTTTTAAAAAAAAAAATTTTGGAAAAAAAAATTTGGGGAAAACACAATTTCTGTACAAAAAAAAAATATTATTTTTTTTATTATTATTATTTATAAAATTATTATAGAATGCCTATTTAAATTCCTACGTACTGCGTGACAGAGTCAGTGAATCAGGGAATCAGTGTCGAGGGTAAATATATATTAAGATAATTACCCTCGACACTGATTCACTGACTCTGTCACGCAGTACGTAGGAATTTAAATAGGCATTCTATAATTCTATAAATAATAATAATAAAAAAAATAATATTTTTTTTTTTTGTACAGAAATTGTGTTTTACCCAATTTTTTTTTTTCCCCAATTTTTTTTTTTCCAAAATTTTTTTTTTACTAATTTTTTTTTTACAAAATTTTTTTTTTTACAAAATTTTTTTTTCAACAAAAATTTTTTTTTTCATCAAATTTTTTTTTCAACAAAATTTTTTTTTTCAACAAAATTTTTTTTTTCCACAAATTTTTTTTTCCACAAATATTTTTTTTTCAACAAAAATTTTTTTTCCACAAATATTTTTTTCCCAAATTTATTTTTTTTCGAAATTTTTTTTACAAAATAGTTTTCTCAAAATATTTTTTACAAAATTTTTAAAATTAAGTAACAAATACTTTCTCATGCAAATTAACGGGCGCCATAGGCGCATTACAACTTACTAGTACGTATATAACGAACAAGAGAGTTGCTGTTCAGACTCTGAGTGATTCTGTCTCATTTTTTCGGTCTTTCAGTGAGCAGACTGCGACCTCTGCTTTTTACCATCGACAGATTTTACTATCGGCAACTGAATCGTTCGCTAGAGTTTGGTTTTGTAATTTCCCGTCTAGTGTGTAGAATTACTCATGTGATTCAAAGGGTATTTTCATTTATTAGGACAACAACAAGCTCACACTGTTTATGTACAATTTATGAGGGTCATTAACCCGTTCTGATATTCCTAACAAATTCTCTGCTGTATACTTTTGACTACAAACGTAAATTGGTAATGTAAATTTCTGGAAAGTTTGTGTGAATTTCTGGATATCTTGTCCTTCTTAACACCACAGATTGAGTTTCCATAAAATACAGACCGAAAATGGAAGTCTCAAAATGGCTGTGGAATGAAGAATGCACACAAAATCTACCGATAAATGATGAGCTGTCCAGAGCTATGCTGACTAGGACTAATAAATAATATTTCTTATCGTCTTAGCAAGCAACAAAGTAGAAATATGAATGCCAGGAAATGATATTTCGAAGCATAAACACGTGACTTCTAGTCACCAGATTCTTGGTGGAATGAATAGAAATGTAAACCAAATTAGGTCACCAGTGAAGCCAGTGAAGAAGTTCATAATACAAACAGTCTTTATATACAAAAATGCAGAACAGTTCTATAGCCAAAATCTCCCATCAACTCCATGGAAACTGAAAAATCCACCAGACATTGATTCACCTCTCAAATGAAATGAAAATTATCTTTCGAGCCGTTTAATTACAACAATCAGACATTGTGGTGACTAAAGTGTCCGTTCGTGACGCTAATGACAGAAGTGTTATTAAATGATAAAATTAACCCCACCCCCCCTCTATATGACAATCTTTGTGGCCACTCTCTAACAATTTACGGTTGGAATTAAAATCACTATCTTCGGTAGATAAGACATGGCCAAAATGGCAAACCCGGCCATGGCATTTATGATTTGACCACATCACAAAAACAACCTCCTATAAATATAGCATCAGCTTTTGCGAATCAGAACAGTTCAAACTTTGCAATGAAATCGTTTACACTTCTGTCCACGGTCTGTTTGGTGTCCGTTATTGGGGCAGCTTTGGCTGCGCCACAAGCGCGTATTGTTGGCGGAGACGATGCCATTCTGGGCCAGATACCCTATCAGGCCGCTCTTTCTATTGCCGGTTTGCCCACCTGTGGCGCTGCCATCCTCAGTGAATACTATGCCGTGACTTCGTTGTCGTGCGTATGCTCCGCGGGCAGTGATAGAGCGTAAGTTAACAGAAAATCCCGCAATGACATATTGTCATGTGTGTCCTTCTAACACTCCTCTCACTCTGTTTATTCCAGTTGGCCACCACAAATGTTTACCATTGCCGCTGGCACCACCGATCTGTACAGCGGTGGTTCTCGTATTACTTTGGAATCGATTACCGTAAATATGAACTACAACGACCTCGAAACCGGTATTGCTTTGCTCAAGCTGTCAAAGCCTCTGACGTTTTCTGACGACATTCAACCCATTGCATTGGCTCAAGTTAACCCGCCCACTGAGGCCGATGTGGAAGTTTCCGGTTGGGGTCGCATTAAGGACACTGAAGCTGACATGTATCGTGCGTTGCAAATCAATGATGCTACCGTCTTGGATTCATCGGAATGCCAGAGGACTTCGGGTCGCACCGATCCCGATGTCATTTGTTTGGGTCACCCACGCAAGAATGGCATTTGTCGCGGTGATTTTGGTGGTCCCGCGGTTTACAATAACCAATTGGTGGGCATTGCTGCGGCCGTGGTTGGAGAATGTGGCAGCATGTTGCCAGATGTTTTCGCCAGCGTGGCCTATAATTATGATTGGATTGTGGAAAATATGGTTATGTAGAGTGTAAATGTTTAAATAAAAAAAAATCTAATGGAAGCAAGCGAAGCCAAATATTTGAAATAATGTCAAGGGAATATAAAAATGGTTTCATCTTAGAGCATGAGGGTGATAGGCTTGCTATTCTGTAATTAGAACCGTATCAATCTATAGGGCAGACATCCTAAGACTCTTGACTGACGTATTAGTAAAATTGCAAACTCTAGCAGCCCGATTCTGTATACTCCCGTGGAGATAATTCCCGGGGAATCCTCCTATTCAGAACCGGGCTGTAGATGTCACTAAATATTTCTTAAAAAATTCAGTGTTACGTTTGAGAAAAAAAAAACCATGTGTGCCATCTATGGGCAAAGTTTCTATTTGACTTAGGATGTCTATCATCTAGATTGTTATTCGTTATACTTTGTCGGTTTAGGTCTTGGATATCTGTGGTGGATTTGGTTAGGTTCTCTTCTTATCATTTACTACATTAAAATGAAAACGATAACCTGGGTGAAATATTGTCAGAGGCGGGTCTACAAAAAAAAAAGTAAAAGACGACGGTAATCGAAATCACATTCCCGCAGCTGTTAGACAAGCAATATACCCATTTTGATTTTGTTAGGTTTTGTTCTTCTTGTGAAATCGTGCCGGGGCCAAAGAAATGTTACAGTTTGAGTAACTGTTCGAAGCTTTTGGATTTGGTGGACCAGTGGAGACATTGACTGCAGTACTCACGAGACTTTTCCCTCGAAGCTGAAAATACCCTTAAAGTTATAAATAGTGAAACTGGAGGTGGTGTTGTCCAGTGTTATGCTACCACCCGAAAGTTGTGTCATATAAGCCAAGGTGCAACGAGATGTAGCAAACTTTTATGAGAAATCCTTGAGCTGGGGTTTAGTTGTACCCAGCCAGAAACGTAAGGCATTGCGAAGGTTGTGGATGAAATTGAAATTTTTATGTGAGGATCACATGAAATTCTGGGGAACTCTTTAAGAATACTTGGACCAATACAATGATCTGTTGCCATGGTTAATGTCGCCTGGCCAGCAATAACTGCAGCAAAATATACACATGGGAATAACACAAGAGCAGAGAAAACTTGGAGCCATTGAGTAACACACAGCGTTACGATGTCGATTCAAAGGCCGAATCGCTGCATAAACATCGCACTAAATCGTGTCGGCTGTGTTTCAATCCTAATCGAATTCTTCGGAAAGGCCAACGAATTGGCCAGTCAAATGGATAATTGGAAACGGCGGTTGAATTTTTTGTATCAAGAGTGAAAACTATTAAAGTGGTGGCAAAATTTCTAGCAACGTATTCGCAGCCTTAGTGTCCAGTACACTTAAAAAAAAAAGGATTCATCAAGTTGATGAGTTCTTACATCAATTTCATGAATTTGGCCATCATTTTCCAACGTACTACAATTTTCTTCAATTTGATGTAGAACTTTCATCAATTTTTCTTAAATTCCGTACATCAATTTGATGAACCTTGTACATCAATTTGATAGACATTGTACATCAATTTGATGACAATTTTACATAAATTTTAATGACCATTGTACATCAATTTTATGAACATTGTACATCAATTTGATGAACATTGTACATCAAGTTAATGAAAATTTGACATCAGTTTGATGAACATTGATGAAAATTTTACATCAATTTGATGAAAATTTTACATCAATTTGATGAAAATTTTACATCAATTTGATGAAAATTTTACATCAATTTGATGAACATTGTACATCAATTTGATGAACATTGTACATCAACTTGATGAACATTGTACATCAATTTGATGAACATTGTACATCAATTTGATGAACATTGTACATCAATTTGATGAACATTGTACATCAATTTGATGAACATTGTACATCAATTTGATGAACATTGTACATCAATTTGATGAACATTGTACATCAATTTGATGAACATTGTACATCAATTTGATGAACATTGTACATCAATTTGATGAACATTGTACATCAATTTGATGAACATTGTACATCAATTTGATGAACATTGTACATCAATTTGATGAACTTGTACATCAATTTGATGAACATTGTACATCAATTTGATGAAAATTTGACATCAGTTTGATGAACATTGATGAAAATTGTACATCAATTTGATGAACATTGTACATCAATTTGATGGAAAATTTACATGATGTACGGAATTGAAGAAAAATACCGGGGGATTCAAAATAACACCTCTTGTTGGAAAACCCTTTAGAATAAATCCTTATGGGCTGTGTCTAAGCTTCAATGAATTTAATATTGGGTCACTGATTGGAGAGAAGTTCCCCATTGTGAAACGTTGCACCGTTTTTTTTTATTACTTACAATCGCATGTCCCCCAGTTCCATGTCATCCAATTAAAGCATCATATATGACACTGTCGTTTCGAATGATATAGAATATCATCTGACCGAAAAAACTTTCAATCGCTTGTTTCTGTGGAGTGAAGTCTCTTCATACTGTTGTGATTTTGTTAGTTCGTGAAAGTTCGTTCGTTCAACCGAACATATGTTTCAACATCTTAAGGCTTAACGTTCGAAGAATTATTATAATGAATTTGAATTTCATTTAATTGTAAGTGTTGTTAAGTTGCGTAGTGCTTCATGGTGACTATGGTAATACTCAGGAGTAAAAAATTGTCAGCGTTGCCACATGAAACGTTGGAGCAATAATCCGTCAAAGTTTGACATAACTATGGAATAAACTATTCAATAACGAAGATTCCCATTTTCATGGAGTTTCCCTAAGCTCAAAAAAGAGCTAACCAATATTTACTGATATGTGCAGTTTAATTTCCGTAACTATTTCTCAGCTCTGACGGAGCACCCATCGACATTTCAAAAAAAATTTCACCTTTCAACAGCCAAAAAAAAGTTTTTTTTTTTTTTTTTTTATTTAGTTAAGTTTAGACAAATTTACAAAAATTCAGCGGTGGGAGTCATATTCTCTTGGATCCAATCCTTATGGAAGTATACCTTGGCATAACCATCAGGATTTTTGGTACCACAACCGCCGACTACAAAACCAGCCACACCCACCAATTTACCCTGGTATGTGGCGGGGCCACCAGAATCACCGTTGCACACACCATTGTCCTGTTCATGAGCCAAACAAATCAAACTGTCGTTGTCCCAGTTAATGGCCTCCTTGCATTCAGCGGTGGTCAAAGCTTTCAGGGTGTTCCATTGCATACGTTGGGGAATGGGACCGCCAGTGTACAAACGACCCCAACCGGAAACAATGACATCTTCGCCGGATGGCACCTCCGAATCGGCCATTTCAATGGGCTTAATGTTGTCGGTAAATTGCAGGGGTTCCTGTAGTTCCAACAAGGCCACATCATTTAAGAAATTGCCATAGGTCTTGTTCACAATGATGCGTTTCAATTGCAACAATTTACCACCCACCAGACGTTGAATGCTACCCACACGAACTTGGAAGTACTGGGGAGGATAACTGAAAAAAGGACAGCAACACTTGAAATAAATCAGCTTCAGTTTCAAGTTTATGCCAAACTTACGGTTCCACACCATTACCCACAACCACACAATGGGCCGCGGTGAGAATGTAACGTTCATTCAAGATGGAACCACCACAGGTGTGCGAGCCATCGGAGCGTTGCAACGACACCTGATGGGGAAATTGGCCAACATCGGCATCAGCACCACCTACCACCCGAGCACTGGGTACGGCACTCACGGCAGCCACCACCACCAACAGACCCACAACAGTCAACTTCAGATCAAACGCCATTCTAATATCGTACTGAACTATTTTCCACAACACTCCGCTGATTTTATATGGAATAGAAAATAATTCAGACGGCCACGAGTAACTCGCGGATCGGCTTCGCAGAAACAATGTGTCTTAGATAGACTTGGCCTAGTTGATGAATATATGAATTCCGATACAAATCTTATCGTAAACGCACGCAAAAGACACATTAAAATCAACACTTGAACTTCTTTAGATAATAGAAGATAATTTATTGTCGTGCCAAGATGGTATTACCACCCCCCACCCCATCGCCACTTCGTCTGATATATTTACTATATGGTTTTGTAATAGGTTTATGTGCGATAACAATGATTCCATGGGTTAATGCATTTGGTGGAGACTTTGCAAAACGGCAATGTTGGCTAATTTATGAGATTTTATGGTGTATCTGAGGTTAATAGAATTTGATAATTTTGAAAAAAAAAAACTCGAGATTTTAATTTTCGTTAAAGACAAAGTTTTCCCAACACATTTACGAATTTCCATTAACATACCATTAAGTAAGAAACGGGGAACGTATCCTGGGTACGATACTCACTGATCGCGACCTATTGTTTAAAGCATTTTCGGTAGAAAAGCATTACACGGTTTTGATTTGTTACTTGTAAAATTATCGGCATCTACTAAGTGATTTTTGTTGTTATGGACAATTTCTTACCTTTAATACAACGTCCCAATTTAATTTTTGCCGTATATAGTTTACAACTAAACATACAAAATATAAACGAAATGTTTTGGATTTTTTTTTAGAATGGTGAAAGGGGTAACTTTTACCCCCACGAAATTGATTCTGTTCGACGTTTTTTTTGGGTGAATGAGTATAATCTTGTATGAATTTGGTGTCATTAGTTTAATTTACTAACTCCCTTGTGGCCTTATCTTCCTAAATCTCCATGTAATGATATTGGATAGGAGAAAGAACGATGGCGAGCACAACATATTTATCTATCTGGACACGAAAGTGCTATCCGAGTGTAAGATGTTCCATAGCAACTGTAAGAAGTTTTTAAGCCATTTCATAACCGTGTACAAAACATTCACCACAACACACCAGATAGCAAGGAACAGTCTAAGCAGTGGTCTCCTAACGCTATTAACCCGAAAAAAAGGTTTATAAAAACAATAATTAAAAAATTCTAATCCAAATAACAAGGTAAACTATTTAAAGGAAGACCCATGGGACGAGTATGACCAATGTAAAATAAACTACATATAAAGGGTGTTTTTTATTGGGGTATAGAACTTTAAGTTGGCATCACTTTTTTAACTGGCGGCCATTTTGTCAGCTGTCAAGTGATTAATATTTAGTTTGGTTTGCCATTTCATCATGAACAGGTTGACAAAAGAACAACGCTTGCAAATCGTGCAAATTTATTTCGAAAGTAATGGTTCAGTTCGCGAAGTTCACCTCAAGCTCCGTCCATTTTATGCCATTACATCCACAAAAACTGACTGTTTGGTGTGCTCTATGGGCTGGTGGAGTCATTGGGCCATACTTCTTCCGAAATAATGCTGGAGAGTCAGTTACCGTTAATGGAGACCGGTAGAAATCCATGATAACCGACTATTTTGTTCCCGAATTGGATGGCATGAATGTGGATGAGTTGTGGTTCCAACAAGTGGTTGAAAATTGGACCTGTAGAATTGGCTTTATTCGAGCCAGCCGCGGCGGCCACATGCCCGAAATCATATTTAAACATTAATGGCATAAAATTATCCTTCCAATAAAGCCAAATTGATGGACATTAAAACGATTTTCTTGTGTTTTATTTCAATTCGAAGTTCTATACCTCAATAAAAAACACCCTTTACAAATATACATTTCAATAGTGATCCGAAGTCGAAGTCCTTGCCTGGTAAGCTTAATCTGCTCCAAAGGGTCTTTCGGCCAACAAGGTCAGAGCCACAGCTTTTTTTTGTGTATTCTACATCGAAACGATGAAACAAGGTATAAGGTAGATTCAAAATTGATTTGAAACAAAAAAAAATCCCACATTTCGGGAAGAAAGGTGACCTCCTCCATTGCAATTCGTCTTCGGCTCTCGCAAAAATCCATACTTTGGGCCTAGAATTGCTACCTCATTCATCGTATATTTCGGATTTTGTCTCCAGTAAAAATTTGTTGATTGATTGTTCGGCGGTCGGAGATGTCATTCCACTGAAGATAAACACTAAAACAAACGCCTGTTTGCAGGACCTTGGGAAGAACATTTATTTGAAAGGAATGCGAAAAAATTGAAAAACAATGAACGGAATGTATCGAGCTAATCAAAGATAACATGTATTTCATTCAAAATTTGAATTTTGCAGGGGAATTGTGGTGTAGTAACTGAATTAGCCGAAGAAACACATCCCTCTGCTGCCATGTAGAGTTGTTATTACATTACAAGAATACATAAAGAAATGTAAAACATTATCAAAAAAGGTCATAGAATATTTGAAATTGTAGTAATGGTACTTGTAGTCGAATAGTTTAGAACTATAAACATTCATACTTTTCGAATGGAACTCTGTTAGCTTTCTGGTAGGATTTACTGAACATTGCCTGTAACAATGAACAATAACTATGTAAGCGTCTGTTGTACTGCAACATGAATAAAAGGCGTCATTCGATTGGCGATAACCGAAATGACTATATAAGACTATTAATTTAATTTAAACTATTCAGAGAGCTGTTCTGCCGCTTCGAGATGGCTTCAGAAAGCCTTTTGATATTTATGATCCTTATCTGAGTCATAAATAAACCCGGAGAAAGAGAGGAGAACTTCAATGGACTAAACAATCTGACAGATAGATATATTTTTGCACTTTTATGAATAACTTTGAAACCAAAATGTAAACTGAGCAGTAGAGATGAGCAGATTGTGTTCTGTCCCTGATGAAGACGTCTTTTCAGTTCCTATCCAGTTCAGTTTCTATCCAGTTCCTAGATTATTGGCTCCTATTTCTTTCAACCACTAGAAAACTCACAGCGGAACTGCCGGTATTTATTGTGACATCGAAAAGTGATGAGTAAGATTATAATAGCGAAATAATTCTAAAGGATCTAAATTAAAAGTTATAGACTTCTGGCCGATACAATTTGATTCTGAGCCACTACTATGCGCACTGACGAAAATTTAGCTAGCATAGCCGCAACTAACTTGCACTAGCCTAATACTAAACTGCCGCATCTGGGTATCGGAAAGCCCGCACGTAAAGTCCCCAGAGAGATCATTGAAAATGCAGCTGGAAGCACTAATTGTTGTGGCCGTAGATGGAATACATGGAGCTCACGCCACAATCGGTCTTTGAGCCACCAAGTTCCGTGATCGTCGTATCCAATTGACCAACTCTCGATTTGACGTCGTTAAATTTTCTTTTTGTGGGGTACCGTGAAGAAAAGATGTCATGCGAACAATCCATTGATGATGGTAGATTCACGAACCTTTAACAAATTCTTGGCATTGGGTTAATAGGATGCGTAACAGCACGGCGAAACAGTCATAATCAAGCCCTTCTCGGCAGCCAATGCTGATCTCGAAAATGCCGGTGTAAATGTAAAAGAAGAGTACCGATTCAAAAAAATTAGTTGGCGTAATTAAAAAATAGTTTTCTCAATTAAATGAATTTAATAATCATTTAATTAATTTGTTAATTGAATTAAACTAACAAATTGTTCGCACGAGTACGAGAATAATTTCTAGGGCAAGTACAATTTCCTTAGAGAATTGTAAAGCCTAGAAAACGGCTAGAAAAATAGTCCAGTGAGTATAGAAACTAGATGGATAATGTAGTAAATACAACAGCTCAGAATCTTAAAATGGAAAATCCAACAACTCAAAACGCCGACTTAGTCACTACAAATGAATTGTCCTACGTTCTGTCAAATCTTAAGGCATCAAAATCGCCTGGATTCGACAATGTTCCCAACATCCTCCTTAAAAAGCTTCCTGAAAAGGCAGTACAGCTTCTTACATGCTTATTTAATAGCTGTATACATCTAAATTATTTCCCTACGGCCTTCAAACGTGCAAAAATTATTCCCTCTCCTGAGTAATCTAGGGCAAGTGTATGAAAAACTTATTCACTCCAGGGTTCAAACGTTTGCTGTTAATAATAACATTATATCCGAGAAACAATTTGGGTTAAAAAAAGAACACAGCACGGTTCAGCAAATCGGTCGGATAAAAAATAGAATTTTAACAAATAAACGCTTAAGAAAATCAACTGGTTTGATTTTAATAGACGTTGAAAAAGCGTTCGATACCGTGTGGCACAACGGCCTTCTATACAAGTTGGTTACTGCCAATATGCCAACATATTTATGCAAAATAATAGCAGACTTCCTCGAATGCCGTAAATTCGCAGTGTCATTAAACAAGGGCATTTCCACATATAAGAATATACCAGCGGGTTTTCCGCAAGGATTCATTTTATCCCCGATTCTTTATTCAATTTTTTACCTCGGACTTCAAGCCAAATAAAGAAGCTGATGTTGCCTATTACGCAGACGACACCGCACTACTCTCCTCTAGCAAACTCACTAGTGCTCTCATAAAAAAAATGGAACAAAGTCTTATAGTTTGCAGCAGGTTTTTTAAAAAATGGAAAATAAAGATTAATCACCTCAAAACTCAGTGTATTATCTTTCCATTTAACAAATCTCCAAAGAGAACTCCAACTAGGCAACTATGGTTTGAAGGAAATGAAATTAACATTCAAAACGAAGTGAAATACATCGGAGTAGTTTTGGATAAAAAACTACTATTTCGTAAACATATCTACTCGTCATGCGATAAAGCAATAACATCTTTCCGAGCTTTGTGGCCTTTTCTGAATAGACGTTCGTTCTTAAACCACAGAAATAAGAACCTTATTTTTAAGTGCGTCATAAGACCATGTCTGTCCTACGCATCTCCTATATGGTACCAAGCAGCTACATGTCACCAGAAAAAAATGCAAATCATTCAAAATAAATGTTTGAAAATGATCTATCATAAGCCTTGGAGATACCCAACATCCTCATTACACGAGGAAACTGGTTACGAACTCTTTGCTGACTTCATTAAAAGATTGAATGAAAACTATTTCCTCAAGGTTCAACATTCGCCTTATTCAATAACAAGGGAATGTTACGATGAATAATATATATACCAATATAAACAGCAATTTATCAAACAGAAAACATTGTTTTATAATTGATTATTAGCCAAAATAATCTTTCTATGTACAATTTGTTTTCTAATATTGTTTGAATTTCTAAAAATATCTACCAAATAAAGGTTTTTTTTTTATCCTTTTGCCTTTTTAACTGATTCATAGTATTAAATAAAAATGTAAATATTTAGCAACTATTCCTCGCCACAATTGTTGATATATCTATAAGATATAAGCGCCCCGGTAGGCGAGTTGGTAGCGTGCTTGCCTATCAGCGTGGGGGTTGTGGGTTCGATTCCCACCAGAGGCTTTGGTCTGTCGCTGCAAAAATCTAGTCACATGGTCTGTGTCACCCGGTTTACCCTTGGACCCAAAAATTAGAATATAAATTTACTTTGTATTGTAATTAATAATAAATAAATAAATAAATAAATCTATAAGATAAAACTCAAAAATGTATATAGCTCTTATTTAGATGATCATTTATATTTGGATAAATAAAATTTGAAATTGAAATTGAACTAGATGGAGTTCTCCATCGGTGAACTGAGGAGAATTACACTAGCAAGCAAATGTTTTTCGTTTCATCATAATCAACCCATAATTCACATACCACCTTTCTTATAATTTTAATCTGCATAAAAACCCAGACAATATAAACTGTTATTACCTCGGATATCACCGAATCTAATCGATATAGACGATTAGAGCGACTATACAAACAAACCGAACTAGTACAAATCCCCGCTGATAATTAAAGCGATTATGAAGTGTTTGCAGTCACGACTGCTCTAATTTACAGACCAAAACAGTACAAATCTGAATGCAATGGCTGGTAAACGTTTCATAACTCTTGCACTGGTTGGCCTTCTGTTGGCCGTGGACTGTGTCCAGGCTCTGCCTAACTCGAGGATTTGGAGTGGCAGTGATGCCTCCAGTGGCCAGCATCCACATGTGGCCTCGATAAGAGTAGATAATGTCCATACCTGTGTGGGAAGTATTATATCGGCCGATTACATCCTGACAGCAGCAAATTGTGTTTCGCAAGCGGGAGCCATTTCGTAAGTTGTAGTTGTGTTTCATTCACATTCATCCATTTACTAATTATAACTAACCACTTACAGCATTGATCCTTCTCGTGTGTCTGTGCGCGTTGGCAGTATCAATCAGTATGCAGCGGGGCAAATTGTTCGTGCCAGCTCCATTGTGATCCATCCATCCTATGAGGACATGTTGCATGACCTTGCCCTCGTGAAACTTTCCCAATTGTTGGCATTCACTAGCAAGATCCAGCCGATCGCTTTAGCCAACGAGGAAGATGAATATGCTGAGGGAACAGCGGTTACTGTCACCGGTTGGGGTCTTCAAGAGTCAGACGTCACACCCTTCAGACTACAGCAACTGTCACTGTCCGTCTTGGGTGGACCGGAATGTAAGGCCCAGGCTGGTTATGGTTATGATTCAGTGATTTGTCTGGGACACGAAATGGATGTCGGCATCTGCCGCGGTGATTATGGGGCCGGCGTTGTAGTAGAGGGGAAATTAATTGGTGTGGCCAGTTTTGCTTTCGGCGGCTGTGGCACCATATATCCCGATATCTCTAGCAAGGTGTCCTACTATAGATCTTGGATAAATGGTATTGTGGATTAAGAGATAGATTAATGCATTGCAAATGATATTTTTAAACTGATATTTACATTCGATGGAATAAAATAAGAGGACGTTCAGTCAGACTTACCATGCACTGACAGTGAATGATATTTGTCACAGAAGTTTAGTCAGGGAAAATATGAAAAATAATGAAAACTCTGTCTATTTTAAATGTTTGCGTGTTTGGAGCTTGTTTCAGGTAATGCTTATTTGTTTCTAAACAAAGTTTATTTCACTGCAAATATTATGATGTATTTGGGCAGAAGTATTAGCGTGTTTGAGAGAAAGTACTAACGTTATTAAATTCATAAATGTGGGTTATATAAGTCTTGCGAATTCTGTTCTCTTGAATTTGGACAAAAACTTTTCAAATTCAAGACAATCAAGTTACATTCGTTGTCTGAACGAAATGGCTGGGCTATTGCGGATTTGTTTCTTTTATAAGAAATCAGCCGAAAAATATTTGTTGTTATGGTTTTCAAATTCACGCTCTAATTAACGATTCAAATGTGTGATTTTTCTATATACACATTAAATTTCGTATACACTTTCCAATGCGAAACAATTATTGCTATTTAATTATCACATTATTTCCGGCTGGAATTTGTCTGTGATGTTTAGTTTCCAACACATTAAGGCAAGTTAATATGAAATGAGAGAGATATTATATATAAGTAGTAAGTTGTAATGCGCCTATGGCGCCCGTTGAAATATGGAAAAAAAATTTTGTTGAAAAAAAAAAAATTTTGTTAAAAAAAAATTTTTTCTTGAAAAAAAAATTTTGGTTAAAAAAACAATTTTGTGGAAAAAAAATTTTTGTTAAAAAAAATTTTTTTTAAAAAAAAAAAATTTGTAAAAAAAAAATTTTGGGAAAAAAAAAATTTGGTAAAAAAAAAATTTGGGGAAAACACATTTCTGTACAAAAAAAAAATTTTTTTTTTTTATTATTATTTATTTTATTTATTTATTAATTACAATACAAAGTAAATTTTTATTCTAATTTTGGGTCCAAGGTTAAACCGGGTGACACAGACCATTTGGCTAAAACTTTGCAGCGACAGACCAAAGCCTCTGGTGGGAATCGAACCCACAACCCCCACGCTGATAGACAAGCACGCTACCAACTCGACTACCGGGGCGCCTTTTTTTTATTATTATTATTTATAGAATTTATATAGAAATAGTACGTTGTAATGCGCCTATAGCGCCCGTTGAAATATGTGTGGAAAAAAAAATTTTTGTTGAAAAAAAAAAATTGTTTTGAAAAAAAAAAATTTTGTTGAAAAAAAAAATTTTAGTGGAAAAAAAAAAATTTTGTTGAAAAAAAATTTTTTTCTTGAAAAAAAAAATTTTTGTTCAAAAAAAAATAATTCGGAAAAAAAAAAAAATTTAGTTGAAAAACAAATTTTGGAAAAAAAAGTTTTGTAAAAAAAAAAAATTGTGGAAAAAAAAATTTGGGGAAAACACAATTTCTGTACAAAAAAAAATATTATATTTTTTATTATTATTATTTATAGAATTATAGAATGCCTATTTAAATTCCTACGTACTGCGTGACAGAGTCAGTGAATCAGTGTATCAGTGAATCAGTGTCGAGGGTAAATATATATTAAGATTGCACTGAAAGAAAATAAGTATATTCGTATTTATATTTCTTTATTATCTGCCAAAGAAATATTTGCGGCACAGGTTTGTTGAAAAATACAAAATTTTACAAAAGTGAACTTTCGTTGTGTTTTGGATGTGATAGGGCAACCTGATACTGCATTACAAAAAATTCAAATTTTTAAAAGTTCTGTAAACGAAAAATTCTTGTAAAATTTTTTAAAATTTTAAAAAATACAAAAAAGCATGCCATCCATATTTTATAGTGGAAGTATGTGGTTTTTAGAGGAATGTGCCTGGTGCGAGCCCATAATATTCTTAATATTTATGTACCAACATTGACCTGCAAATTAGTCGTAGAATTTAAGCTATATTGCCAACTCTTAAAAATAAATGCTTCCCACGCGTACCTGGGGCCACGAATCCCATTCAGAAATGTATCTAAATCTAAAAAATAATTGCAATTGGATTCTTGAGAAAATTTAATATAATTTTGATGACCAAAACTTTTATTTGGATTCGTGAAGAAATTGTATTTCATATGTCTTTTTTGAAAATTTGGTTTGTCAAGAATAGAGGAAGCGCGTGGAACGTTACTCAAACAGAAAGGCATCTACGGGACAAGTTTTGAATTAAATCCTGACAACGCTCTTTGGGAATCGAGTACCCAACAAATTCTCTATTTCAGTCGACAGATCATCAAAGTTCTTGTACTTGTGTAGAGCAATCGTACATTTCGTCCCAGAGGTGGTCAACCGGGTTAAATGGTTGGCTCAAAATCCCGACTTGAACCCGATTAAAAACAAGTACAAAAAACTGAATGATCTGTGGAGTGAAGTAGAGAATGTTGGGTACTCGATTGCCAAAGAGCGTTGTCAGGATTTGATTCAAACCATGTACCGTAAAGGACGTAACTACACAATTTTCTAGACAAATTTCCATTGCTGGTGCATTGCTCTTTATAAGCCCCCAGACAGGCCTAGTTACGCCGATGAGTCCCGTAGGTTGCAAGCTCTACTTGAAAGTAAAGGTTACACACGCTGAAAAAAATGGTCATTTTAACTAATTTCAGCAAACAAATTCGTATAAATATTTTTCCATTTCACAAACATTAACTTGTTTGTAGGTGATAAATATCAAATATATGTGTGTATAAATTTTTGTGCCATTTTTAAATTTATTTCACTATTTCACCATTCATCTTATTCTCTCGGTTATTCCTTTTATTTTAAAGAGCGTAGATGCAAAAAAAAAGAAGCTACGATAACAGCTGCAAATACACATTTATTCGCACTCAAATGTTGTACTTTGTTGAATTTAATAAGTTCGTTGTCTGTTTTTCCCAAACATGCTAATGCTTATACACAAATACGTAATATTAATAGCAAATGAGTTATATTTATATCCAAATAAGCTTTGTGTAGATGGAAATAAGCTTTACTTGCTACACAGACCAAACACGTGTTTTACTGGTGTGTAACCATTTAAAAAAATGCGTATTATTCAGCCTGCACTACAAAATACAGACCACGTAAACTAAAGGGTGTTTTTTATTAAGGTATAGAACTTCGAATTGAAATAAAACACAAGAAAATCGTTTTAATGTCCATCAATTTGGATTTATTGGAAGGATAATTTTATGCCATTATTGTTTAAATATGATTTCGGGCATGTGGCCGCCGCGGCTGGTTCGAATAAAGCCAATTCTACAGGTCCAATTTTCCAATTGTGATGAAAATCAGCATCGAGATGAATCTCATTTTCGGCCCATACACCAAAATCACGACGCATTGCATGGTCTCGCGGCTTTAATTCTTGCACAAGCTGGATCTTGTAAGGTCGCAAGCCAAGATCTTTGCGCAAAATCTTCCATAAAGTTGATGGACAAAGCTCCAATTGCTGTGCACGGTGGCGAATCGATTCATTCGGGTTCTCTTCAACACTTTGCTCTACAGCGGCAATTGTTTCTTCGGTGCGCACTGTTCGACGTCTCTGCGGATGCGTATTATCACATACAGTAAACGTAGTGCGAAAACGATCCATGGTTAACCGAATTAATTGCTCTGATGGACGATTATGTCGACCATAAAATGGACGGAGCTTGCGGTGAACTTCGCGAACTGAACCATTACTTTCGAAATAAATTTGCACGATTTGCAAGCGTTGTTCTTTTGTCAACCTGTTCATGATGAAATGGCAAACCAAACTAAATATTAGTCACTTGACAGCTGACAAAATGGCCGCCAGTTAAAAAAGTGATGCCAACTTAAAGTTATATACCCCTATAAAAAAAACACCCTTTACTAACATTATTATTCGTCTGATTTATTCATATATAGCCTTTTAATTTTAGAAATTTTAATTTGTGACATTTTATGGTTCAACTCGAATCTGACATATAAAATACTTCTGGCCGTAGTGAACAGACGATTTAAAATTTCGTCCAAGTTTTTGTTTTTTTTGTTTGTTGTTGTTTTAAAGAAGACTATGCATTTTATGTTTACACTTTTTTCTACCTAGAACTTTAATACAATAAAAAAATAGAATTGTTTTTATGACAACATGGTGTGCTAACTTACTGACCATGAGTGTTTTCTTTATGGTCAATATTCTGCAGTGTTAGAAACAGAGCGACCACTTTAACCCTTTTACCTCTAAGACCGTCTACAGACAATCATCACTAACAACCATTTGTAATGGTTAACGGTTTAATACCCAGTCCATCCTATGGTGGAGTCTATACAAATGTTCGAGAATCCCTGAATTTTATGAATTCTTTTTTTTTTTGCTCTTCTTCCTGGCCATAAAACGCATTTGTTTGGTTATACTAAGAAATAATAACAATACCACCACTTTATATGGTCACTGGCCAGTAAAAAAATTTCCACAATCAATTGATTGGGCGGCCTTATCGTGGCTTTTAATCGCCTTCGGTGATTAGATCAAATTCCCAATGTTTATTCGACTGTGCCCGTCGTTACACATAACTATAATTTACAAACCACATCAGTACGAATCGGAACGCAATGGCTGGTAAACGTCTAATCCCAAGCGCCTTGATTGGCCTCTTAATGGCCATGGGCTGTGTCCAGGCCCTGCCCAACTCTAGGATCTGGGGTGGCAGTGATGCAACAACTGGCCAGTATCCATATGTGACCTCCATCCGGGTGGATGGTGCTCACGCCTGTGTGGGCAGTATCATATCACCCGATTACATTCTAACAGCAGCTCATTGTGTTTCACAGTTGTCGGCTACCTCGTAAGTAGTGCGAGGAAATAATCCGTAATTGATTAACTGACTTTTGGTTTTGAATTGTAGCATTGATCCCGCTCGTGTCACAGTCCGTGTTGGCAGCATCAATCAGTTTGCCGGTGGTCAAATTGTCAGTGTGAAATCACTTGTCATTCATCCTTCCTATGGCAACTTCCTGCATGACATTGCCGTTGTTGGTCTCTCCCAGTCCTTGGCATTCAGCGATAAAGTCAATAAAATCGCCTATGCTGGTGAAGATGATGAGTACAATGAAGGAACCGAAGTCTCTGTGACCGGCTGGGGTCTTGATCAGTCCAATGCTTCACCCTACAAGCTGCAACAAGTGCGCATGTCCGTCTTGGGTGGCCCGGAATGTGAGCTTTCGGCTGGGTATGGCTACGATTCGGTGATCTGTTTGCAACATCCCGTCGACACCGGCATCTGCCGTGGTGATGACGGTGCTGGCGTTGTCAGCGGTACGAAATTGATCGGCGTGGCCAGTTTTGCTTTCGGCAGCTGCGGCACCAAATATCCCGACGTAACTAGCAAAGTATCCTACTATAGCTCTTGGATCGACAGCATTTTGGCTTAAGTACTTTCGTAATTTGTTTGGGTAATAAAATGTTTTAGTGTTCACCATAGACTTTTAATGGGTTGTTATTATGGGAAAAAAATGTCCAGAAGAGTCATAAAGATTATGTCATAATCAGCGAAAGTTGCTTAAGTTAATTGTCCACTGTTTTATTGAAACTATAATCCGCAGTTTATTACAAAGAATGTTGTGATTACGGTCAGGTGTACTCAAAATAGCCGGAAGCGATTCTATTTACCCGGTTTTTTAAATGTGACTGCAAGATGTTCACCATTTTTGTAGTGAATTTTAATAATTTCAAAGCGTTGTTGAAGCGTGTAGCGTTCCATTTTTTAGTAATGGCATAGTTTCTACTTGGCAAATATCAAAGAATAGAAGCTTCAAATGTGACAGCTACCGAAATACCGGGTGATTCAAAATAACTCTTGAAATAAAACTTGAAATGATTAATAACACTTTAATTAGAAATAAAATATTAAAAAAAATCCTCGACACATTAAATGTAAATAGATGAACTAGTTCGGGAATGTTTCAGGAATCGCAAAATCCTCAAAGTAAGCCAAGGTAAAATTTTATTATTTTTGAACTCTCTGACCCTACCATGTCTCTGGCATCTGTACTGGAGTCAGTTTTCAGTTTCTCATAAACTGATGTTTAAAAAACAATTAGAAAATAACTATATTCTAATGATCTTCTGACGAGAAATTATTATTATTTCGTATACGTATATTTGAATACGGCGTCAAATATTTTTATTTTTCCTCTCCTACTTCAGTTGACTATACCATCTGTACTGGAGTCATTTTCCTTTATCTAATAAACATTTTCTAATAAAGTAGGATTCAGGAAAATAGAATTGTTTTTCCATGTCTAAATTTTTGTATTACAGTGCCTACTTAGGCCAAGGTGTTATTGGCATCAGAAGTATAAATACATGAACGACGTATTTGAAACATTTCTAAAAATATCGTCGTTATCAGTGCTGGAGAATTTTAATATGTTTTTAATGATTATTTAAAATCATGATTGTCCGTATTATGAAAACAACAATGGGTCCAAAACTAGCCACCTAAGATTCTCTTTTTGTTTTTGCGTGATAGAGGGGGGGGGGGGGGGGGGGGGGGTGAAATAATCAGTGGATTTCATATACTTTTTTTTTCCATGTGCAGTTGTTTTTCGGCTGTGGCAAAATTTGTATTCCATAATACCGATCAAGCGCAAGATCAATCTGTATGTGGGCGAAGTAGGTGTGACATGTTTTTTTATGGTTTAAATTTAAAAAAATTAGAACTCTATTTTAACTATTTCACTGAGAACAGGGTGGTCCAAAATGGGCTTTTTCAGAATTTAGTAATTATGATATTTTTAGTTAATTTTTAAAGTTGAAATGATCATAACTTTTTTGTTTTTCAAGATTTTTGGACGAAATAAATTTTGTGTTGTAACTTAACTTATTTCCTATCTACTGTTTTCAGAACAATTTATATATTTTTTTTAAAAAAGGTCTAATTTATCGGAAATTTTCTACTTCATAGAGCACAACTCCTGTGAGTCAAGCTGAGTCAAAACACAAATTTACTATTTTGTAGTCCTAACCCTCCCCTACATTCCTATATATACATGTCCATTAGACCGGTCGTTAAAAATAAATTTTGAAGTGCCGGGCAGATTCTGTTTCCTTTTGGTCTAAAACCATTAAATTTAAAATTTGGGGCTGATCGGATAATATTTAGTGGCCGCGCCCATCAACCAACAATTTAAATACATGAAATATACTGCACTTTTTGAGCTATAGCAATTTTTCTGACCCAAGGTAAGATATTCGGTACAAATGCACGTCATATTTTTTGAGAAGTTATTTGTATGTGAAAGTGGCTATTATGCATATATTTTGATGAAATTTGGTACAAGAGTTCTTATTGACCCAAAAAATAATTCTGTTGAAATTTGGAGAATTTGGCCCATATTTGGACCTAGTCCACATAGAAGGGTGTATCAAAATTTTGACAAAAATGACAATAGAATCTGACAACATTCGCTTTGGAAAAAAGAAAGCAAAAAAAAAAAGATATTCAAGAAAAATACCGTGAGATAGGCCTTATAATTGAGCCAAAGCAAGGAGAAGGAAATTCTAATGATGGAAACACAGCAAGGAGATTTTTTTCCGATACAGAAACTGCAGCTTCTATAACTGGAGTAGATTATGATTTAATACGACGATTCCAAATCATATTAGAAGTTATAGCATGTAGCAAAAAGATAGATGCAACAAAATTTGGTCAGTATGATAATGAGACAGCAACCCTTTATAACCAAAAATATTCTTGGAGACATATGCCAACCACAGTTCACAAAATTTTGTTCCATGGGGAACAAATAATTCAGCACAATATGCTTCCAATTGGAGATCTCTCAAAAGAAGCGCAAGAAAAAAGGAACAAAGACTACAGATTCTTTCGCGAGCACAATACAAGAAAAATTTCCAGATATTGTACTAATGAAGATCTTATTAATATTTTGTTGTGCACATCAGACCCATATATGTCCAGTATTCGACAAAAATGGAAATCAACCTCATTAGAGTTAGATGAAGAAGCTAAACAACTACTGCAAAATGAAAATCAAAGCTATTTGGAAGAAATTTTTACTAATATTGTTTAATTAACACTAGTTTAAAGATTATAATTTGTTTCTAATTTTAGTATAAATTTTTATTGATACATTTAAATAAAATATATGTGCACTTTAAATCAATAGTAAAAGTTTACTTAAAATTTTATCGATGTTGTGTTCTGTATATAATATATCCAAATGGTATTGATATTGTTGGGAATTTCAGTGTTATTTTTCAGTTTAATCCTCACAAGAATTAGCTTTCTTCCACAAAAACCAACCTTTGGCCCCTGTGAATATTGAGACTAAATAAATGTCAGGGGCCAAATGTTGGCATTTTCTGACCAAAATTAAGTTTAGGAATAATAAATAAGTATTGGTTGTAAAATACGATTGAAGAAAATAAGAAATTATAAAAAATATACCTATTTAAAATGTCAAAATATTCAACTTTTACATGGAAACTCAACAAAAAATTAAAATGCATTTTTAACTCCACATTACTTACGTTCCTATCAGTCGATTTTTACGTTTGAACACGCAAATTGAAGCTTAAAGTCCCTCCTATTGAACAAAACAAATTACGGCCAAAAGTTATACAGTTTTGACCGCTATCTCGCGAAATTGACCACTGTGGGACGGGGGCGTGACAAATGTTTTTTAAACTCAGATCTATGTGTTTCGGATCACTATGCAAGAGGCACGACAATAAGTTATCACAGTTCAAGGACAAATCAAAACAAAGACGAATATTTTTATATTTTCTAAATATATTTGCCTGATATCGATCGTTTGATCCCTGATGTTAGGACTTTCAGCCGAGATTCGTTTTTATCCAGGGACTCTCGGTACGAGATCAAGGAAGCGTTGCTAATGAGATATGAACACTGGCGACAACAATTGGATGTTATAGCAAAGACAATGTTACAAAAAGGTCTACTTTTTAACAAATTTATTTTCAACCTGCAGTATTTACTTGCATTTATTTGCTGATTCTGAAATAGTGCTGATTCAGAAAATTAGGGGGATTTAAATTAATATACCAAGCGTACTTGAGTTGTTGTTCCAATTCCATACAGAGACTTTGGTCTGTCGCTGAAAAAATCTAGCGATGGTCTGTGTCACCAGGTTTATCACGTCAAATTTTTTAAAAAATAGATTTTTAGCAATTCTCAGATTTTCCTAATTTTTTTTTTTTTTTTTTTAAATTGTTCTCATTTTTTCTTAAGGTTTCAGTTCAAAAAAACTTTTTTTTTCGTAACGCTTAAGTAGTTTACAAATTTGGAGTCTCTTCAAGTTATGCTAAGAAAAGTGAAAAAAATATTTTTTTTTTCAAAAATAATAAAAATTCTGACGTGTACATGAAAATCGCCGATACACGTGTATTTTTATTTTTTATCCTCTTTCCGAAAAAGTAAATTTGGTTCATAGGACAGAATGTGTGTAATTAATAAAAGCGCTTTTTCAAATATATGTGATTTTTGTTATTCCAAAAACACACAACACTTGTAGAGAAGTTCATACAATGTGAACTCCCCTACATCTGTTTGTATCGCTCTAAAGCGGGCCTATGCCCGTAATCATTATGGACATAATCTCCACAAGTTGTTGCGTTCTATACTCGCAAATATGGGGATAATGACCCACAGTGATTCCCCGTTGTGGGTGTGTTTCCATTTCAGATATTATCCACAGAGTAGAAATGATTGTTATGTCATGCATGATGTCTTATTCCGTATCACTCAAAGTTCAATAGAAATGATTCATAACGTTGGTGGAAATTAATTGTGCTAAGTTTCACCAAAATAGTTTCTTCGGTATTCGGCATTTGGAATTCAAAGCAAACCAAATGCGAAAGAATATTCTGAAGTGTTATCGTCATGACATTGATTTTTGTGGAAATTTTCTAATGAAATACTATGCTTGAGTTAAGTTACCACATTTAAGCGTTGTAGCATGCAACACCAATAACAAAACAAGTACAATTTGAGAAAAAAAAAAACATATTCAATTAACATTTTATTTTTATTTGTATTACAATTATGGACTGAACATTTGGATAGTTAGGTTTTTATATATGACATTGAGGAAAATATAAAGTTCCCAATTCGAAAAACTCCCACTTTGGTGTTGGAGAACCTCTTAATGTTAGTTCCGTTAAATTCATTTAAAGAGTATTTTTTATTTTTTATTATTTAATTACAATACAATGTAAATTTATATTCTAATTTTCTGTCCAATGGAAAGCCGGGTGTCACAGACCATATGGCTAGATTTTTACAGCGACAGACCAAAGTCTCTGGTGGAAATCGCTACCAACTCGCATACCGGGGAGCTTTAAAGTGTTTGGTGTTTATTGTCACAAGATTACGGTTAGCTAACAACATCGATTTGATATATATTTGTTAAATATTAGAATTCCAAATTTCCTGAAAGTGTAGTGAAAACTTCAAGCAATGATTCAGTGTTTTCCGATTGACAAAACACTTCTTCTGGCTTTCCAGTTAATTTAACATTCATGCGGTTTTTACTCCCTAATGTTTGCAAATATTTCCGATAACAAAAATATTAACATTTAAATTCGTAAAAAGAAACATTTGCCCAAAAATTTAGCTTTCATCGTCATTCGCGAGAACAGTTCAAATAATTTTTATTGTGGAAAAGTTTAGAAACGAATTTTCGAAAATTATAAAGTGTATATAAAATGATGGATTGTTGTTAATTGTTTCGTATTTATTTATTTATTTATTATTAATTACAATACAAAGTAAATTTATATTCTAATTTTTGGATCCAAGGCGTTTCGTATTGTTTAAATAGTAATTTTTAATATTTTTTTTTATAATTTGTTGTTGTAGTATCCCGGATACCAAAGGGAAATTCAAGCACTTTGTACAACTTTCATAAAGAAAGGATGTATACAAATGTATTGCTCATCTTGATAAAAGAAATGATTTTGTTTTAAAAATGAATCAAAATGTACCTGCTTATTATATTGAGACGTTAATGTGTCGGCTTGTCTCAAGGTGAAGTTTAAGTGTTTACCTGAAAAAGAAAAAAAGAAGACTTAAATAAATAAAAAAAAAAAACAACTTCAGATTCGTGATAAGCGGCTTGAAATTAGTAAATTTTTCAGTTCAAAAGAAATAAAGATGAATTGAAAAATTGAAGTCAAAAAAAATAAAAAAAAATAATAATAATTGTTGAAGCAATATAAACATTCCATTGATTAATTAAGAAAACCCGCCTTGTGGACGTAACACACGTAAGGAAAAAACAATTAGTGTAACCGGTTAAGAAGTTTTTGCTAAACTGTTCGCTGTAATCACCACATAACTTTGAAAAACAATTACTGTGGATCCATCTCTTTTAGAGCTAATACAAAATCCTATCCCTAAAACCACGTTCGCTATGATCGAATATGTTTGATAGACACGAATTATTTTAAAGTCATACGATGCATCGCATAAACGTTGTAGGCTAGACGAGTATGTGTTGATATTGATAAAGTAGAAAAGACCGGAAATTAAACGATGAGACCCCAAAGGTTAGAAGTGGCAGACTCTATTGCACTCTACGCCGCTTTGCGAGTACAACCCGCAACCTGGTAAAACACAAATAGAATATATTTATAAAGGGTTTTCCAAACAAGAGGCGTTATTTTGAATCACCCGGTATTTCGGTAACATCTGATCATTTATCTCAACAAATGTCTTTTTTCTTTGAATACCAAAATAACACCTCTTGTTGGAAAACCCTGTATGAAAACGGCTCTATGAAAAATACATCAAAAAATAAATCCACCCCGCCCCCCTGAAAAATGAAGAATGCCCCAAATGAAGAATACCTCAAAATAAATAAGAAATCCCATAAAAACCTAATATGAAAATCTCCCAAAATTATTTTTTTTTTTATTTTTTAAATTTTTCATAAGAAAAATGCCTCAATTTTATATGCGATTTTTTTTGGGGGCATTTTTCATAGAGCCTAAGAAAATTGATAAAATTTAAAAAAAAAAATAAAAAAAATGTTGCCCTATTCTCGAGATGTTCACAGTTTGTTTATGGAAATGATATCTCCAAAACTGGAGGTTTATATCTCCTCCAGTTGTTGTTGCCATTTTGGGCTGATTTAAACTAGAAAAGGAACCACGGCTTGAGTCGGCGGTTATTTTTACTTGTTTGCTCTTGGAAAAGTTTGCAATATTTGACGATGAGTGTTCACACTTGTCGAATTTTTGTTTGCTGGCAAATAATTTTATTTGTCAACAATCAGCTGATTTCTTGTTTGCCCTAAAAATGTTGGGTGTTCGAATTGGGACGGCACATATCGTCCCACCAATATAATAATAGTGTATATACAGTATACACTATTGTTTTATTGAAGGGACCATATTTAAGATTTTTTTTTTTTTTAATATTTGCCAACTGTGAACCCTGCTTTTGCCCATGTAGAAATATTTGCAAGGGACCATATTTAAGATTTTTTTTTTAATATTTGCCAAATGTGAACCCTGCTTTTGCCCATGTAGAAATATTTGCAACCTGTACTTTGATTACAAGTAAACATGAACTGAGGGCCAGAGCTAATTGGATTCAATCAAATCTTTCTGAAACTCTCGATAGATGAAATATACTCTCTGGACCATATCTTTCGATTACTCTTTGGTGTTGCCAAAATCCACTAGAATTTCTAATATCCAGTTCCGAATTGACCTTGTATGGCGGTATCGTAAAAACTTCATGTAGAAAAATATTTTTAGTAAAATTACGTTTTTAGTTAGAGCGTCATTTGAACGGCACCGTCATAATTTATATTGTCCACTGCCTGCAGTAAACTTTGCTACTTGTCATTAATTTGCTTTCATCAAAATCGATTCTATTGAAAAATGTACTGCTCGGATAAGATAAGATCGTTGAATAAGAAAATGAACTGGTTCGAAATATACGTTTACAAGCGTTATCAGCTAACGCGTAATCTCGAATTCTTGCCAAGAAATATGAAATATTGGTCAAGCGCTATCGTCCGTCGTATGTACGAGTACGAGTACGATTGCGAGTAATTTTTTGTTGTTGTTCTAAACGGGCAATAAATTAGCAAAACTTGTATACGAACTTAAACAATATTAGCCATGGATTGATGGAATTTTTAGTTGACACCTGAAAGCGATGGCATCAGCACGTTTGGCATTAATTGTAATCGGCCTCTGCGCCTTAAGCTGTGTATCCGCTCAGCCCTCGTCGCGTGTTTGGGGTGGAGCAGAGACCACCAAAGAGGATTTCCCCTATGTGGCCTCTGTACGTTTGGACGGAGCCCATAGCTGTGGTGGCACCATCATTGGCACCCAATCAATTTTAACAGCGGCCCACTGTGTTGTGGAAAATGGTGTAGCGTAAGTTTTGGCCAACGCGGCCCGGAAGCGTTGACTGTACTAAGTTTTTGTTCTGGTTCCGTTACAGTGTTTCCGTCAATCGTTTGGCTGTTCGTGTGGGCAGTGTCAATCAATTTTCTGGCGGCAAATTGGTTTACATCGCCGCCATTGCCGTTCATCCCGACTATTCGGATGTAAAGAATGACGTAGCCGTTTTAACATTGACATCGTCGCTGGCGTTTACCGATCGCATCCAGAGCATTGGAATTGCCACAACGGCGGCCGACGAGCCTGTTGTCGGTGACACCGTAACGGTTGCTGGCTGGGGTGAACAAATCAGCTCGGAATCGGCTTACAAATTGAACTCCCTTGAGTTTACTGTGGCCACCAGCGAAGCCTGCACCGATGCCTATAGCGATTCGGATGTCTCAACCATTTGCCTGGCCCATGAATTGAAGAAGGGCAGCTGTTATGGTGATGCCGGCAACGGAGCCGTCTACAAGGATAAGTTGGTGGCCGTCAGCAATTTCGTGGTGGGTGCCTGTGGTTCACGCTATCCCGATGTTTTCGGTAATGTTGCACACTTTGCTGCATGGATCGAAAGTGTAGTGGCTTGATAATGTCCATATATATAGAATGTTTTCATTGAAAATTAACAAATAAATAAATAACTTTTTAGAGATAATGGCAATTGTTTTGTTTCGGACGAATCAAGCGAGTCATTGTTGTCGCCAATTTTGGGTGCGGTCATATGAACTTGTGAATTATTTCAGATAGGCGTGTTACAAAGAAATAACGTTAAATAAACATTTGGTTAATTCTTACGAATTATACGAATAAGAGAATATCAGTTATGCTTTAATGAAATTGCGCCTTCAGGTGTAAGGTCGGCCAATAAACCATGCGGGAGAGAAACACATCATCTGACTCCGGATAATCGAAATTGTATGTCCCTTATTACACCGTGTTACACACATTCTGTCCTATGAACCAAATTTACTTTTTCGGAAAGGGGATACAAAATAAAAATACACGTGTATCGGCGATTTTCATGTACACGTCAGCATTTTTTTTTTTTTAAGTTTGAAGCTCGTAGTGGCCTGTCTGAAAGCATTTGGACCGATTTTTAACCCTTTTTCAGTGATCCAATCGGAAACGTCTGTATCACGTCAAATTTTTTAAAAAATAGATTTTTATCAATTCTCAGATTTTCCTATTTTTTTTTTTTTTAAATAAATGTTGTTATCGTTTTTTTAACGTTTCAGTCCAAAAAATATTTTTTTTTCGTAACGCTTAAGTAGTTTAAAAATTTCGAGTCTCTTCAAGTTATGCTAAGAAAAGTGAAAAAAATATATTTTTTTTCAAAAATAATAAAAATTGGGGAAAATCTGAGAATTGATAAAAATCTATTTTTTTTTAAAATTTGACGTGATACAGACATTTCCACGAGTCTGCCTGCAAAAAATCAACTCGATTGGATCACTGAAAAAGGGTTAAAAATCGGTCCAAAGGCTTTCACACAGGCCACTAAGGGCTTTATACTTCAAACTTAAAAAAAAAAAAATCTGACGTGTACATGAAAATCGCCGATACACGTGTATTTTTATTTTTTGCCCTCTTTCCGAATATGTGCATTTGGTTCATAGGACAGAAAAAAATCTATTTTTTGTAACACGGTGTTATTATTCGCCCGGTCTGTTTAGAATAGGGCGATTTTGTTTTCGAATAAAACGCAAATTCCCCGGGAATAATCTCCCTGGGAATATTCAGAATCGGGCTGTATAACGTTTGATGGGGTAAAAATTTTTAAGATCTGTAAAACACTCAACAAATATTGTAGGTCTTCTGTCGTCAATAGGTTGGAAATGTATAATACCCATAGTTTCAGTGCTGCATCATCAGATATTCATTTCCATCTCTACAGTAATTCATACCATGGTTTAGGGATCACATTCTAATGTCTGTCTTCGTGATCTAATTTTCGGGATTACTTTCTGCTGCTGTAAAAATTCCATCCATTTGCGGTTTCTTTTGTCGGTATACTTGCTTTGTCTCTCTTCTCACTTTGTGGTATTCAGATATCAATGTTACACCCTGCATGCTTGCGTTATGGGCATTACATTGCTTCTGTAGCTTTCTACGCTCGTACCATTGTTATGTTTCAGTTCAATTAATCGTCAGAATGAATCATATTTTCTATTGATAGATTGTTCTCTTTCCATAAACTTTGAATATTTCTAGAAATCATTTAATGGTCTTCGAGAATACCGACAAACTTCCATAACTCGAACCATCATAAATCCCTTAGATAATGTTCGACTTACGCAGACTTTAAGTTATGGAATTACTTAGAAAATTGTTTAAGGGAATTTGTGTCTTTAATTGGCACTAAAAGTGTTTCGACTTAAAGAAAACTCGGCTTATGGAAGTTTCACTGTATTTGAATATTTTCCGTAAATCGCTCTGTTTAGAAATGTCCACACCTAAATACAACATGGAGTATGACGTTTTGCTTGAAAAGAGTGAATTTTCGTGAATGTTCAGTTAAGTTAGTTGACATTTTAGAATCAGGGAGAATGAATTTATGCGGATTCGACTGTGCCCAAAAGAAGTACGCAATATTCCTTATATGATTTTATTCATTATGAAGATCGAAAGTGCGATTTGAACATCTTCTTCGCTAGTGAACCAAATGGAGTTATGCGAATTTGAGTGTGCCTAAAAGAAGACCACAATTTTCCTTACATCATTTTCATTATGAAAATCGAAAGTCTTCTTCGCTAGAAAACCCGTCTGTAAGTCCCAGGGTTAATCGACCTACGGGTCAAGTCTCGGTCATCTTACAGTTCTCACTCTGCTCGATAATATATCGTCCCCTTCCCTGTATTATACTAGTATTATATTGAGGGGACGATATATACCTCTTCATAATTTCATGGGAAAATTAAATATACAATTTTCCCTAAAACCCATTGATTAAAATTATCAACAGCAAAAAGAATTCCAAAGAAAAAAGACTACGTAGATATATTAGTTCCGGGTGCGAAAAAGATTTACAACTTCTGCTGGAATTCCCAAAGCGTAAAAAGGCAAACTTTTCGATTAGAAAGCACCTCATTTTGTTTGAAAATTGTCTCTGCTAACGTCAATACAAAAAATAGCCATAAAAACATTAAAAGGGGACGTCTGTGTTGACACGGTTAAATTCGTTCAGGTCGACTCTTCTATACCCTCCACCAAACGTCATGTGCTTTATGGAAAGCTGGAGTTGTGTTTACGTCAAGCGATGTACGATGTTTTTCTTTTTCTCATTTATTCATTTGCAATCAAATGTGAGACAATAAGCAAATTAATTATGGACAATTCAGATACATCAATGACAAGTGACAGGTAGCATTTTACTTCACCAACTAAAATCAGTAATATAAATTATAAGTTTGTAGTCAGCGGAACGGTAGGTCCAGAACATGCAGCCTCTTCAAATGCCTGGTTTCAGAGCTGCCATCTAGTAGGCACAACGACAGCATATTTGGATGGTTGCTCAGTCTCGAAAAATATTTTTCAGATAAACGTTCAATTTCAGCTATTACTTGCGGTACATTAAGATTTCTAAACACATGTGGCAAACTTTGGTTGTGAGTATTTGAGAGAGGCATTTCAAGAGAGAGAGAGAGAGATGAAAACATTCACGTTAACATGTTTCAAGTAATACCGAGTGGTCCATGTCCAGTGTTTTTTTTTGCCAAAAAAACCTGCCGTAGCCGAGAGTGTGCGACTCAGACCTAAAATATCGACTCTCCGTCAATCTCATACTTCAGGCACAAGCCTCATTATTCGCTTACAATATCTACTTAAAATCACACGACCATCCGCTTAATTATGGCTTCTTAGTTCAGGATTTTGCTTTTTTTTTTGGCAAAGCTCACTTTCATCTCGGCGCCTATGTTAACAAGCAAAACTGCCGCATTGGTTGAATGGAAAAGTCGCACGTGATCGTCGATGTTAATGCATCCTCAGTGAATGACTGACTGGAGCGGTGCCATCATTGACATATCGAGCCCTGACCGCGAAAAAGACGTAGGCGACATTTTTTTCCAAACTCGCTCTTAATACCAAAATATTTAAAGTTAAAAATTTAGCATTACATGCCTTTTTGTTTGACCACAAAAAAAACCCTCTCCTGTACAATTTTCTTTTTGGCGCTTATGTCTTTTTCACGGTTAAGGCTCCATATTTTTCATTTAAAATGCAGCTGGTTTGTGGTGAGCGCTAGAGCGACATGATAAAGGTGATTGAAGACATGATGTCACACACATTTTTCTCACCCAGTTCGGAAATCATGTCCTTTGGCCACCTCAGAGCTGCGATTTGACGATTTTACACTTTTTGTTGTGGGCTACCCTAAAGGGACGATGTTATTCGAACAGTCCAGGGGAATATTGAGAAGCCATTCGTCAGATAGAGCCAGAAACCGTCATGGAAAATAAAGTTGACAGGTCAAGCTACTGCGAGGCCAGCCGATGCAGACACATGTATGAAATGGTATAAAAAATAAAATGGATTGTTTGCCATTTCGAAAAATGAACTTGTATGTGGACCACTCTTTAATGATGGCCAGGTCGTCTGCCCTCCAGACTGTCTAATTATTTACATCGTTATATTCATGAAAATATTGCTTCGACTGTGTGTGTTTTTTTTTTCAGTGTACCCTCTAGTTTGAGAGTATCTTCTGAAACAACCCCGAGGTGAAATGTCCTCAAAAATAATCAGTTTTTATCAAAAATTCATATGATTAGATTTATTTGCCCAGCAATAAATATTGTAAATCCCTTGCTGATTACATATGACCACAAGATTATCTATGAATTTCCAGACCAATCAAGGCTATAAATACCACCCGTACCACAGCACACTCAATTCAATACTTCTCCATAGCCATAAAGGTATTTTGGTGGTATTTTTTTTTTCTATGTCTGTCTTGCACTATTTGTTGCTGGTGAGTGCCGTGTGCGGTGTGGCTTGGGCCAATCCCACGGGTCGTGTGGTGGGTGGCAGTGATGCCGTCTCTAGGCAATTCCCCTATCAAATTTCATTGCGTCGCGATCATAGCCACGTTTGTGGTGGTTCCATCATCAGCAATCGTTACATTTTGACGGCGGCCCATTGTGTGGTCATTGAGGGCATTACACCGTAAGTAAATATGTTCAAGGTCAAGGAGAAGAGTTTTAATGTTCATTCTATTCCAGTTTCCCCGCTGATCGTTTTACCGTACGTGCTGGCACCATTAACCGCATTGCTGGCGGCATTATTGTGCCCGTCAAACGTGTCCTAGTTCATCCCAATTATGAGATATACAATGATTTGGCTCTGTTGGAATTGACCGAGGAATTGGTATTCTCCGAAACCATTCAACCCATTGAAATGTTCGAAGAAGAAGTCCCTGCCGACTCAGAAGTTATCATATCCGGCTGGGGTCTCACTGAACATGCTGGTGCCAGTTTGCCCATTATCATGCAATGGTACCCGGTGACGGCTCTGAGCAAGACTGGCTGTGCCACGAAAATTGGTTTCTTCACCGATGCCCTGATCTGTTTGAATCATCCTTCGGGTGCTGGTGCTTGCAATGGTGACTCTGGCGGTCCTGCCGCCTACGATGGCAAACTGGTGGGTGTCGCTGGCTTTGTGGTCATCAAGTGTGGTTCCACCCGGCCAGATGGTTATGCTAAGGTTGCTTACAACATCGAATGGATTAAGGAGAATATGGTTTAAAGGTGTTGAATTCAGTAAATAGTAGATTCAGATCAGTATTATTGCTAAACATTTTGGAAAATGTTAAAAAAATCTTGGGAAATTTTGAATAAATAACAAAATTATAACGGTGCATGTCTGTAATCGGAGTTTATATTTAAGAGAAAATTTTTGACACGAAAATTTCTATAGGAAATTTATTTTTTTGTCACGAAAATTTCTATAGGAAATTTCTTTGTCACGAAAATTTTTGTAGGACATTTTTTTATCACGAAAATTTCTATAGGAAATTTTTTGACACGAAAATTTCTATAGGAAATTTTTTGACACGAAAATTTCTATAGGAAATTTTTTGACACGAAAATTTCTATAGGAAATTTTTTGACACAAAAATTTCTATAGGAAATTTTTTGACACGAAAATTTCTATAGGAAATTTTTTGACACGAAAATTTCTATAGGAAATTTTTTGACACGAAAATTTCTATAGACATTTTTTGACACGAAAATTTCTATAGGATTTTTTTTGTCACGAAAATTTCTATAGGATTTTTTTTGTCACGAAAATTTCTATAGGATTTTTTTTGTCACAAAAATTTCTATATGATTTTTTTTGTCACAAAAATTTCTATATGATTTTTTTTTGTCACAAAAATTTCTATAGGATTTTTTTTGTCACAAAAAATTCTGTATGATTTTTTTTGACACGAAAATTTCTGTATAACATTTTTGTCACGAAAATTTCTATAGGAAATTATTTGGTCACTAACATTTTTTTTGTCACGAAAATTTCTATAGAAAATGTTTGTCACGAAAATTTCTATAGAAAATTTTTGTCACGAAAATTTCTATAGAAAATTTTTGTCACGAAAATTTCTATAGTATTTTTTTTGTCACGAAAATTTCAATAGGATTTTTTTTTGTCACAAAAATTTCTATATGATTTTTTTTGTCACAAAAATTTCTATAGGATTTTTTTTGTCACAAAAAATTCTGTATGATTTTTTTTGACACGAAAATTTCTATAGGAAATTTTTTTTGACACGAAAATTTCTGTATAAAATTTTTGTCACGAAAATTTCTGTAGGAAATTATTTGGTCACTAACATTTTTTTTGTCACGAAAATTTTGATAATCATTTTTATTTGATAAGAAAATTTCTATAGAAAATTTTTTTTCACCGAAATTTCTATAGGAATTTTTTTTGTCACGTACATTTCTATAGAACATTTTTTTGTGTACGAAAATTTCGATAGGATTTTTTTTTTTAGGAATTTTTTGTCACGAAAATTTCTATAGGGAATTTTTTTGTCTCGAAAATTTCTGTAGGAAATTTTTTTGCCTCGAAAATTTCTATAGGAAATTTTTTTTCACATAAATTGCTATACGATTTTTTTTCACATAAATTGCTATACGATTTTTTTTTGTCACAAAAATTTCTATAGGACTTTTTTTTGTCCCAAATATTTCTATAGGATTTTTTTTGTCACAAAAAATTCTATAGGATTTTTTCTTAACACGAAAATTTCTATAGTAATTTTTTTTTGTCACGAAAATTTCTATAGGAAATTATTTTGTCACGAAAATTTCGATAGGACTTTTTTTTGTCCCAAATATTTCTATAGGATTTTTTTTGTCACAAAAAATTCTATAGGATTTTTTCTTAACACGAAAATTTCTATTGGGAATTTTTTTGTTACGAAAATTTCTATAGGAAATTTTTGATACATCACCCCACTCCCCCCCTAAACCGAGCGGATATATCAAAGGGTCCAATGCCATAATGGAAGGGGAGAAAACATACATATTTAATACTAGCACTGCCAATAAAATACAAGTCTAGCGACATAAACAAATATTTGACTAGGTAAACCACAGTGTCGAACGGCAATGCTAATAAACTCCATTATAAATTTGGAACATCTAGTGAATTTACAATCACAGATAGATTTGATATTTTTCACTTAAAAAAAAGTACAAAACAAAAACACTCATAAAATTCAAAATGTCTAAGATAAACATTGTTTGATTTATTTCTCACAACAAAAAAAAAAACTAAATTCATTATCGCCCTCCTTACAAATCGGAATGTTCCTTGATCCAATCGACGTGATAGAACACTTTAGCATAGCCATCGGGATTGTTAGTACCGCAACCGCCCACAACAAATCCAGCCACGCCCACCAACTCTCCATTGAAGACAGCTGGACCTCCCGAGTCGCCATTGCAGGCACCGTTGCCCGCTTGATGGGCCAAACATATCAAGGCATCGGATGACATGAAAATCGAGGTCAAACATTTCAACTTGGAGATCGATTCCAAGGTATTGTACTGCAATTTGATGGGACTGTCGCCGCCAGTCTTCAAACGACCCCAACCGGAAATGACAATATCACTGCCCACGGGCGTTTCATGCGAAGCCAAAGCAATAGGTTTTATGTGGTCGGAATAAACCAAAGGAGAGTCCAGTTTCAAGAGAGCCACATCGTTGATGAAGTTGCCATAAGATTCGTGGACGGTGATTTCGACCACTTGTTTGACGACACCGCCCAACAAACGATTGTTGGAACCGGCACGAATGGTGAACAACGAGGCAGCGTAACTAAAAGAAAAATCACAAGAAACACGTCTTAAAAAGAACTCCCAGCCGTTGGTATTTCGAGGGTTTCCCTTACACATGATAGACACCATTGGCATCTTCAGCACCCACGCAATGAGCGGCAGTCAAAATATAATTACGGCTAATAATCGAACCACCACAGGTATGAGAACCGCCACGTCTCAACGATATCTGATGGGGAAATTGGCCCTCGGCGGCATCGACACCACCGACAATACGCCCTGAGGGTTGGGCTGTGGCCACAGCCACAAGTGCCAATGTTAGGCAGGCTAAAATCAATTTTCCCATAGTACGCAGTGAAATGTAACTGATGCCGTGATCAGGGCGGCTAAGGTTTTTATAGGTTTTTATTTCTGTGTACGGTTTGGGCAGAGATTTTTCCACAATCTAATCTTTTCGCTGAGGTTTAAAACTATTGAACGCAAATATATATAAATCACAATTTCTATATCGCTGCTAATGTGGCAATTTTCTTTGAACTGAGGCAAATGGTATTTCCAACATGAAAATAAATTACTAGAAATGTCTGCAAAGTAGTCTACCACAGGTGTGGACTTATTGCAAATTATTGTACACGTAGGTGAAGGCTCCCTACAGCGGTGAAAGGTGACTTTGGAAAAACCACATTGTGCTTCCCGAAAATTGTTCATGTGCCTGAACTTTGAAAAGATTTCTGAATACAAAAAATGAAAGAAAGAAAAAATACACGTACGGTTGTCAGTGAAACTGTAGTTAAGTTTATGATCCACACCGAATCTTATAATGGGACACTTGATTACTAAAATCTTTTTGCCGGTTGTTATGGACCGCATAGATTTCAAATTGTAATTGGAATTATCAACAAAAATGTCGTTGATCTGTGAACCCACATTTTCATTTAGTACAATAAGAAATGAAAGGAAATCGTCTTTCATTTCAAATTTAAATTATATTCAACATTATCAGCGTGGCTTTAGAGGTTTGGATTGAAATCACGGTTTCGTCGACTTTCCGAAGTGCCCAAAAACGTAATCTTGACAGTGATGGCGGAGCCAAGATAGACAAATTCTTCCCCTATTCAAATGGGGGCAACTGCCGGCCTCCACTATGCCGAGTTTGTTTCGTCGCGACGTTTGCCTCAAAGTGGCAAGCATAGTTTTTGTCCTGCTCTCGTTCACTTTCTAGATTTTTGAAAAATCTCTACTTACATCTCGCTCTCTCTTACGAGGGTGTCAATGTTGCCAGCAACAATGCATTGAAATTATTTAAATTCACTACACAAATGGTGAAAATCTTGCAGTCACAGTTCGCAAAACTAAAAAGTTTCCGGACCTTGTTATCTCTCGAAGAGGTGATCACAATTGGCCACCGAGATCTTGCGAATTCTCCAAAGATCGTCATCGAATTGATAAATATATCCTGGACTATTAAATTATCGGCAAAGTCCTCTGGAAGTCGGTGACAGAATACGAACGATGTGTGACTCACTCAACCAGGATTTGACGAAGATTTGTGAGTAGGGTCCAATGAACAGAGTTGATTTTAAAGCCTTTTGCTGTTTTGTGTCACCTAAACGTGAGACTGAAACAGCATCGTCGTCAATCTCTATGGATGGTGAGAATATCGACCAAACAGACAATATTGATGTTCTGGGCATGAAGATACAGGGTGATGCTCTTTGGAATAGCCATATTTTCAAAGTGTCAACAAAAGAACCTGCCTGTTCATGGAAATATTTACACCCCCTACATCCGAATAAAAATTGATTATAACTCCCAAATATGGACAGAAGCTCAAAAACATCTTTGCTGCTGCTGGATCGTGTACAGAGGGGAGCAGGTGTGCTGATAGGCGATAGCCTATTGTCTCCCTTCAACATCGACGGAATGTGGATGGCACATCGCTCTGTTCTTCGAATATCCCTGATGTTAGGACATTCAGCTGGGATTCGTGACTATCCCGGGGACTTTCACCCGTCCAATGGCCACTATAGAGAACATAGGTTTTTCAACCGAACTGGTGCCTAATCACGGCATCCGTTATCGACAAAATGTTCGTGTCGATATATTTGTAGATGCTTCGACTTTTTTGGATCACGGCTTCCGATCGAAATTTTTCTTAATTTCTTATCATTTTACATCGCATATCAGCTGAGCTGTCAATAGATTTCTCGAAAGTAGTTTGTCGAAAAAGAATACTAAGCTCTTTATGATTCTTCCAATACACATAATTTCAAAAGCTAACAGAGTCATTGTATTATTGAGGACATCCCCTCAACTGTAATAAGAAAACAGAACACCTTCCGGAAACAGAAGTGCTTCTCAGATCATTCCTGTTAACAATAAGCTTTCTACAGGGCGTCCTCGAAAAACCCACTACGGAATGGTTATGGATTTTTCACAATGAAACGTCCAAACGCTATTTTTTGAATCATTCGCATTTTCTTTATTATCGTTTCGTATTTAAACTATTTATTTCAATTGATGCCATTTTTCACTTTTACACATCAGAATGTGCCTTTATCCAGTCAACGTGATAGAACACTTTAGCATAACCATCGGGATTGTAGGTGCCACAGCCGCCATACACAAAACCAGCAATGCCCACCACTTCCCCTTTGTACATGGCTGGACCACCAGAGTCTCCATTGCAAGCGCCATTGTTCGCGGCATGACCCAAACAGAGCAAAGCATCTGAATCCCAATTGATTTGCTGTTTACATTCACTGCGTGAAATGGCCGTCAAAATATTCCATTGCAATTTTTGGGGCGAATCGCCACCTTGCCATAGGCGACCAAAGCCGGAGATGATGACATCTGCGCCAGCTGGTACCTCGCTGGTAGCCAAGGGGATAGGCTGAATGTTGGCGGAATAAATGAGGGGTTCCTCGAGATGCAACAGGGCGACATCATTCAAAAAGTTGCCATAATCTTCATGGGCTATGACCGCTTTAACCTTAACGATGACACCGCCTTGGAAACGATCACTGCTGCCGACACGTATGGTGAAGGCACTGGGAGCATAACTAATTGGAAACAAAGAAGGTCTTACTAGGATTTCTCGTTAATAATAAAAAACCCACAACTTACGTATAATAATTGCCTGATGCATCTGCGGTTCCCACACAATGAGCAGCTGTCAGAACAAAATTGCGTGATATTATGGAACCGCCACAGGTGTGTGAACCACTGCGTCTCAACGACACTTGATGGGGAAATTGCCCCTCATAAGCATTTTGTCCACCTACAACACGTCCCGCAGGTGTGGCCGTCGAATATGCCACCACGGCAAGGCAGGCAACAATGACCAGTGAAAAGTTGCTCATTTTTCGTGGGGAACTGACTGATTATCTTCAACTAACTGAGACTTTGGAGAAATTGCACATATTTATACAATTCATTCGCTGCGTATCGCTGGAGATTATCAATTGATGAATATATTGTCTATTCAACTAATATCTAATCTTAAGTTCGTGCCATTGTTCTGTGAACTTAAAATGTGAATATGACGCCTCGAACTAATATTTTGTATATTCTCAGATAGTTAGTAACACCTACATCTACCGCTAAGACGTCTAAGTGTCTTATCGCACTGTAACTATTTATTGTATCGATCGATCTGTTGTCATAATTTAATGGCGGATGACTGTCCATCTATTTGATGTCCATCGATTGTTTTGATTTTCTTATCGCATTACAGATTGCCTTTGAACAAAGATCTGAAGAGAGAGAGAGATCTCTCTCTCTCAAATAATAATATTCGTTCCAAAAATATACTCCAAGACATGTCTACCAATTTCCACATATTGCCTCAAAAGTTTGCTTATTCCTTTTAATTTGATTCTGAAAGGTAAAATCGCCAACCGTTTCATTTTCCAAATCTTCAAAAAATGTTGTTGCTTTCTCAGTTGACGTCGATTACATTTCAGCAAGAGCTAGTTTTTCTAGAGCTAGTCTAGTTATCATAATGTAGTGTGCAAAATTAAGGGAGTCTCTATAGACGCCTCTGAGGGAGTTTTTGTAGACTCCTCTGAGTGAGTCTTTGTAGACGCCTCTGAGGGAGTCTTTGTAGACTCTTTTGAGGGAGTCCTTATAGACTCCTCTGAGGGAGTCTTTGTAGACTCTTCTGTGGGAGTCTTTGTAGACGCCTCTGAGGGAGTCCTTATAGACTCTTCTGAGGGAGTCTTCAAAGACTCTTCTGTGGGAGTCTTTGAAGACTCTTCTGAGGGAGTCTTCAAAGACTCCTTCTGAGGGAGTCTCTGAAGACTCTTCTGAGGTAGTCTTTGAAGACTCTTCTGAGGGAGTCTTTGAAGACGCCTCTGAGGGAGTCTTTATAGACTCTTCTAAGGGAGTCTTCAAAGACTCTTCTGAGGGAGTCTCTGAAGACTCTTCTGAGGGAGTCTCTGAAGACTCTTCTGAGGGAGTCTCTGAAGACTCTTCTGAGGGAGTCTTTGAAGACTCTTCTGTGGGAGTCTTTATAGACTCTTCTGTGGGAGTCTTTGAAGACTCTTCTGAGGGAGTCTTTGAAGACTCTTCTGTGGGAGTCTTTGAAGACTCTTCTGAGGGAGTCTTTGAAGACTCTTCTGAGGGAGTCTTTATGGACGCCTCTAAGGGAGTCTTTGAAGACTCTTCTGAGGGAGTCTTTGAAGACTCTTCTGAGGGAGTCTTTATGGACGCCTCTAAGGGAGTCTTTATGGACGCCTCTAAGGGAGTCTTTATAGACGCCTCTGAGGGAGTCTTTAGAGACGACTCTGAGGGAGTCTTTAGAGACGACTCTGAGGGAGTCTTTAGAGACGACTCTGAGGGAGTCTTTAGAGACGACTCTGAGGGAGTCTTTAGAGACGACTCTGAGGGAGTCTTTGGAGACGACTCTGAGTGAGTCTTTAGAGACGATCAGAAGGCCGGTTTATTTTGAACAACAATTTTAGATTTAACACCCTGTATATTCTTATTTTCGTTCTAGTCTAAATCCCTTCTAATTTCACTGTTGTTATTGACCAATTAACGTAATCACAATAACTAAAGATTAGATTGGATACACATTCTCAATGCTCTAGAAAAGTTCTCACCACACCAGTAACAATTCGGTCATTGAACAATCAATTCATTTCTAAATCCTATTCACAATGGTTCAGATCAAATTAATAAATGTCTATAGTTCGATATTAATTGCACTTTTCTCTGTAGTCACGGTGAATGGAAGTTTTCAACGAATTATTGGCGGTTCTGCGGCAAAGGAAAGTCAATTTCCATATCAAGTTTCGGTGAGACGAAATGCCCTGCATGTCTGTGGGGGTGTTATAATCTCCAGGAATTACATTTTGACCGCTGGACGATGTGTTGTTAAGAATATCGCCACTGATGGCATAGTAAGGTATGTGCGATGTTATTTGAGTCTTTGGGAAAACAAATTCTTACAGACTAGTTAACCATAAAAGTATTAATGATATTGAAGTTATAAACTCAGAGTTTTTAAATTATCTCCAAATACGTGACTGCGAAAATTCCAAATCTATTTTCAATTTGAACCAGTGAAAGAAATGTTTATTTAGGTCAATTTATTTCTTGCAAGTGCTCCATTGACTTGTATTTTTTTGTTTTTAGGCTTTTTAACATATTTGGACTGAATTGTTCATCTTGCGAATCAGATTTTGTATTTTTTGTTCTTGAGTTAGTTTGAGGCCATATGGGGATGTGATGAAATGATCCCATTGGTCCGGTCACCTATGGACCAGTGTGCCAAATGTTAAAAATAACACTCTGCGACCAATGGTAAGGGTCAGTGATCGGTTTGGAATGAAACCACCGGGGAAAGTTATATTGGTAAAAAAAAAGTCATACGTGTTCCAGCGTTTCGCTGTGTCTCATCTAGGAATCGAGATATATCGATTTGAAGTTAGTAAGTATCGTATAGGGGAATTTGTCACGTTTTAGGCTCTTTTGTTTGACATAACTCGAGAACCACTCGTCCGATTTAGCTGAAATAAATTTTAAAAAACCACCACGCAAGAAAGAAAAGGGAGCAAACAAACGAAAATAAATGTATTTAAAAAAAAAATAAAAAAAAAAAAAAAATTTTTTCTTCATGCGCTTATTTTTAACTTGGAAACTATTACTTGTAAAGGAAAATATTATTTATTTATTTATTTATTAATTACAATACAAAGTAAATTTATATTCTAATTTTGGGTCCAAGGATAAACCGAGTGACAAAGACTATTTGGCTTGATTTTTGCAGCGACAGACCAAAGCCTCTGGTGGGAATCGAACCCACAACCCCCACGCTGATAGGCAAGCACGCTACCAACTCGCCTACCGGGGCGCTTGTAAAGGAAAATAATATATGAACAGATTAAGGGAATTGTAATTCTTGGTTTTTTAAAATTTATTTCAGCTAAATCGGACGAGTGGTTCTCAAGTTATGTCAAACAAAAGAGCCAAAAACGTGACGATATACGATATACGATACTTACTAACTTCAAATCGATATATCTCGATTCCTAGATGAGACCCAACGAAACGCTGGGACACGTATGACCTTTTTTTGACCGATATAACTTTCCCCGGTGGTTTCATCCCAAACCGATTGTGGCTGTCGCACAGTGTAATTAAGTACACATATGTATTTTTCTTTTTGGGCCCCACAATTTAATGAAATCTTACCAAAACTAAAAAAATGATATTCACGAGGAACATTTCTTTTGACTTTAGAACCATTAATTTAATTTTTTGTAGTAGAGTACCGTTTTTCGGCCCCCAAATTATAATCTCATTTTAATTGTTGGCCAAAAATTAAGAAACATTTTGCTAAAACTATTTGAATATTTTTAATTTTTCGCTGTGGTGATTGTTTTTTTAATTGTAGCCCAAAATTACTTAAATTTTGCTAAATCTTTTATGTGGCCACTTTTCTTGGGTTTATATGTCCAGCCGTCTTCTATTCAGCTGGGGATACTAGGACATATTAAGACTCTTTTTTTTTCAAGTTCATTCATTTAATAACAAATGCAGTTTTTTAGCCATTCTCGCTGTCCTAAATAAGTAATAAAAAACATTCCTCATCTCTTGCAGTTACTCCCCCCACAACCTTAACGTGCGCGTTGGTTCCTTAAGTCTCTACGAACAAGGCCTTCTGGTGCAAGTCGCCCAGGTGACGCTTCACTCCAACTATTCGAATATGTTAAATGATTTGGCCATATTGAAACTCGAAGAACCTCTGATATATTCCGATTACATCCGACCCGTATCACTACCCTGTGACACTCCTGGCATAGCATCGCTGGTAGACGTTGCCGGATGGGGTCATAACAAGCTGACCGATGATTTATCACGTCACTTGTTGTATCTTCAAATGGAAGTAGTGGATCCCTCGAACTGTTTGTCTGACCTTTGGGGGGAAGAGGCCGACCAGAGTTTGCTCTGCCTGCAGGCGCACCCAGTGGAAGAGGGTGGCATCTGCACTGGTGACATTGGCGGTTTGGCAGTGCAGAACGGGGTATTGGTGGGCTTGGCTTCTTTCGCCCTGGAAAGATGTGGCAGTGAATACCCCGATGGCTTTACAAATATTGCACATTATATCGAATGGATTAGAGACAACACCGATGTCGAATAGTTTCTTGTTATTCGCTATGTGTGGCGTAATATTTGTAATTTTCTTAGTTGGCAATTAAGTGCATACGATATAACTTTTAAACGGAAATGTCGGTCTTATCGTAATATTCATGGAGAACGTGCATATATTTTGAACGTATTACATTCATCTTAAAGTCATTAAGATAATGTGTCTGTTGAGAAAACTATGAATAAATAAACTGAATGGTATACCTAAAGGCCGAGCTTTCCGACTGACAGTGAAATAATGTCAAATAATTGCGACTCTGTCATGCCAAGTGACATGTGATCCTGAATATAATTTCGTAGTTTAAAAGTCTATTTCCCGTTTTCATAAAAAATTTATAACACTTGTTAAGAAAAATGTGTGAACAAAACCAATTTTCACCAATTTTTTTTAAAATTTTTTTTTATAATGCTGTTATAAATTGTTATGAATACGGGTGTACAACTTTTGATGTAGTAAATATTTTTGAGTTCTGTAGAAAATAGTTTGTATGAAGGGAGTGAGGAATTATTTTCAGGCTTTAATATGAAACTCCGGATAATGTTTCGAATTGCATACGTATATCCAAAGTTTTGACTACATTCAACATTTTTATTTGTACCGAATATAGTTTATTTGTACCGAATATAGTTTATTTGTTCCGAATATACATAATTTGTAAAAACTTTGTAGACTCAACAGGTGTTAAAAATACAATACTAATTTGGAAAGGCTTCCCATTTTTTTTTTGGTGGGTAATAATTGCCTGTCAGAAGCAATTTACTCCTACTATGCGAATAAATTACTTCTTCTTCTTACACTTTTAAAAATCAGTTACGCAGTAAACATAGTTTGTTTGTACCAAATATAGTTTGGTTGCAGTAACTATTTTAAAAATATAAATATTGAAAAAAGTATGACTTTCCACCAACAGAACTTTTTCGATTCAACTGGTGTTAAAAAATACATTACCAATTTGGAAAGGTGGAAGGGTTCACAATTTAAAAAGGTGGAAGGGTTCCCGCCTAATGTACTTCACTCCTAAAATGCGAATAAATTAATTCTTCTTCATGCCAATGAATATAAAGTATGCAACTGAAAATATGAGAACATTTCCCTTCTTCTAATGGGGCAAATAGTTATCTTAGTTGGAGTTCATATGCCGATGCCAAAAAATGCCTCATTATGCATTTTTGAGGAGAAATATGAGAATTTCCTGTAGGTGTTTGTTTTGTTTGCTTTAATACATCCGGTTTTTTTTTTGGGGGATATTCGCTGCTAAAGAGTAATTCTCGTTTAATCACGAATAACAAAACGAAAGCACTGCAAATGGATACCGATTACAAAGTGTGGTAACTTTCGAAACGTATCCGTATACCGTAGCACAGCAAGAACATTTTTTAAAAAACAGTTCTATTTTGCAAAAAATATAAAAAAAAATACAAAAATAGAAATAATAAATAATCTAGAAACCGATTAATAGAAACTGTGAAAAGGGAAATTTTCATAAAACAAAAAAAAAACCAAAAATAAAATATTTGCCATAATAAAGGGTCCGCCATCTAACGTTTTTTTTTTCAACTAGTGCTTATTTCGTTTTCGTTATTTTCGTTATCGGGCCATGTTGAATGCATTTTTGTTTACAAAAATTGAAGAGGAGGATAATGGCAACATTTGGTTTCAACCGGAAGGATTGTACTTTCAAATTAAAAAAAGACATTTTAGAAAATATCCAGTAGTTTGTTTTTTTTTTTGAAAATTCTATAAAATGGTCTTTAAGGTTTTAGTAATTAAATACAGGGTTTTCCAACAAGAAGTGTAATTTTGGTATTTAAAAAAAAAATGACATTTTTGGAGATAAATGATCGGATATTTATTTCATAATAAAGACCAAATCGCAAAGTGGTTGCCCTTTGTCCTCGATAGTCTCACGAATTCTATATTTGAGGTCTTGAATCGACTGTTGGCGTAGACCTTATCTTTCACGTGGCCCCAAAGGATGAAGTCGCAAGGTGTTAAATAACAAGATCTCGGTGGCCAATTGTGAACTGTGTCTTTTTTTCTCCATTTGTCACCATTTTTGTAGTGAATTTTAATAATCTCAATGCGCGTATCGTAATGACGTAGTTTCTACTTGTCAAATGTCAAAGAATAAAAGCTTTAAAGGTGGCAGCTACCGAAATACCGGGTGATTCAAAATAACACCTCTTGTTGGAAAACCCTTTACTACACGTATTTCCCAGTACAACACATTAAGGACCATAAGGAGGACTTCTCTGTTATCGGTTGGGTCTGCACGATATAATATGTGTACTTAGTAGCACAGATTTTTCAATTTCAATTTATTAATCAATTAAGGACTACACATTGATAGGGTGCAATTTTTAACAACAGTCATTCGCTTAGGCTGCAATGGAATGAAATAAAGATGAAAATATAAATCAGGTAAATGCTACGCCGACTATGGGTTTTCCAGAATCCAGACTCGAGAAGGAATCGGCGAAGATGGATCTGATGTTGAAGGAGGACAGGACAAAATCGACGCTTGCAACGACAAGGCAAACGTATCGGAAAGGCGATATAGTGAAGGCCGGAATTTACGTACCTGCAGTTAGGATTTTTTTTTTTTTAATTTTAATTCTTTGAGGCGTAATTTATTAAAACTCGCAAACGACTTGTTCGATTTTGTTGAAATGAATTGAGGTTATATTTATCCCAGCCTTTCATTCCCTTTTAATCTGAATGACAGTTTGGGAATTATAAAAAAAATTTAAAACAAAACAAATATTTTTTCGTTTTTGTTTGGTAAAAAGACGACGAAATGTGGCCATCATTAACACGTCACCCGAAAGCCACCTATCTTAAAAGATCAAGAATATCAATGGAGGGTTATAAAGGGTGTTTTTTATTGGGGTATAGAACTTTAAGTTGGCTTCACTTTTTTAACTGGCTGCCATTTTGTCAGCTGTCAAGTGATTAATATTTAGTTTGGTTTGCCATTTCATCGTGAACAGGTTGACAAAAGAACAACGCTTGCAAATCGTGCAAATTTATTTCGAAAGTAATGGTTCAGTTCGCGAAGTTCACCGCAAGCTCCGTCCATTTTATGCCATTACATCCACAAAAACTGACTGTTTGGTGTGCTCTATGGGCTGGTGGAGTCATTGGGCCATACTTCTTCCGAAATAATGCTGGAGAGTCAGTTACCGTTAATGGAGACCGGTATAGAGCCATGATAACCGACTATTTTGTTCCCGAATTGGATGGCATGAATGTGGATGAGTTGTGGTTCCAAACAAGTGGTTGAAAATTGGACCTGTAGAATTGGCTTTATTCGAGCCAGCCGCGGCGGCCACATGCCCGAAATCATATTTAAACATTAATGGCATAAAATTATCCTTCCAATAAAGCCAAATTGATGGACATTAAAACGATTTTCTTGTGTTTTATTTCAATTCGAAGTTCTATACCTCAATAAAAAAACACCCTTTAGTTATCTCTAAGCCATGTAAAACTTCTCTAGAAAAGCATTAGCTGTGTGGAGCCGGAAAAGCATTGTCTTCCTAAGCATAGGAAGTATATCGTGCACAGCTCACTGATTCCAGAGAAGTTCCCCGTCTGTTCCTTCATGGAATGTTAAGGGCAATAAGTAAGTATCGTCTTCTAACCAAAATCGTGATTATTTTTGTAGTGCAGTGTAATGGTTCTCTCTATATCCCACTTATGTTTGCCACAGCTGCTTGTCTATCTCACCGTCCATCTCTAGAGGAGAAAGGGTTCTCAGACTGAGGGAATTTTTAGAAATCATTTCTATTCGCGTACACGCAGGGATTTCGTGTAAAATACTCTGATAAAAACCACCCGGCGAAGTCATTGGCAAAAGTTTCAAGTAAAAAAATATTTCACATGCAATTTTCCCTATTTTCCCCTTCCCCATTGAAAAATGTACGGTTTAACAAATTTTACCGGATTGCTTTCTTCAATTCTGTAATCGTTTTCTGATGTCTCACACACAACACTTTTATCATCGCCTTCCTAGGGTAGGGCTTAATTGCCCTGTGATTTGCCTGTTTGCCACAAATATAATTAATGACTAATTCTAGATAAAATGTAATTTGCTTGCAGGGCTAAGCAAGGTATAAAAAGCCCTGCAACTTGCCAAAACTCCTCACAGTTACAGCCATTACACATTGTAATCTATATCCGACCAAGCAACCAAGCAATATGTATTTCGGTATTACTTTGAAATCACTAATATTCGGCCTGTTGATGGTGATCCATCAGGGAGGTGCCGCCAGTCGCAGTGAGGAGAGTAGTGAAGAGGAGATTGTGGGCCCGATATTTCCCCAAGTTCGTATTCTGGGAGGCTCCAATGCCAACGAAGGTCAGTTTCCCCATCAGATCTCGCTACGTTCGGGAGGTTCGCACATCTGTGGTGGTTCGATAATATCGCCCAATTATATTGTGACTGCGGCGCATTGTGTTAGCTCGGGATCACCGCCCAAACTGTAAGCACTCATTGGCCTAGTAGCCTAGTCAACCTAGTGGTGATTGTAATACCTTGTTTTATTTCTTAAAGTACTGATGCCTCGCGTTTGAGTATACGAGCTGGCAGCAGATTCAGGACCAGTGGTGGCCAAGTTGTGGGTGTGGCCGAAATAAAAATGCATCCCTCCTACGGCAGTTTCGGCAATGACATAGCTCTGTTACGATTATCCAGTCCCTTGCAGTTCAACGACAGGGTCAAGGCCATTGCTTTGGCCAGCCGGGCACCATCTACAGGTGTACCCGTTGTCACCTCCGGTTGGGGTCGTTTACGCAATAACGGTGCATTGCCATCAATTCTACAGTACAACGTCTTAACATCTCTTACCAATGCCGACTGTGCTCGCCGGATGAGAGTGCCGGATTCCGTTATATGCTTGGCCCATAGATCGAACAATGGTGTGTGCAATGGCGATTCCGGCGGACCGGCTGTATACAACAACGAACTGGTGGGTGTCACCAATTATGTGGTGAACGGTTGTGGATCCACTTTCCCGGATGGTTATGCCAATGTGGCCTACCATCTCGATTGGTTGAAAACTAATTCGGATGTGTAAGATCCGATAGTATGGGTGCCCCTTAGAAGAAGTTATTTTGTGTGCAATCGAAATATAAGAGTTTTCCCGAGAGATTGACAATCTTTTCGAATTACGATTTTGTTTTCCCTGTTACAAAGTACCTTCGTCTAGGGACTCTGAACTACTATAAATCATACATTCAAGTTCTGGTCAGCGATCCAACGAGTTTGACTTTGTGTATAAATTATGAATTTAAATAAATATTTCCGTTTGGTCAATAAATACTTTCGATTTTAGTCACGTTCTAGTCGAGGCGAATAGCGGTTGCTATAGAATTGTCAGGCATACGTCGCCGCCAACGCCGGCTGTCGTTTGTCAGAGAAAGCGTTTGTTTTGTATAAATTAAATATGCTAAAATACAAAAACCAAAATAAATGAACACTTTAATGCTAGGTATACTAAGAATATTCAAATGGGATGGCAGTGCCAAATATAATTTGAAAAATGAAAAGAAAGAACAAAGAAAAATGCCAAGAAAGAGGAATTCTGAGCATGTAACTAGATGGCGTGCATAAACCTGGAACGCCCAAGGGATGATTTCTCCGATGTCTCAGAAGAGTTCAGGAAACAATCAAGTTTCGTGTTGGCAATGCACAGTGGTACACAATATAATGCCATAGGCCAAAAGTCCATGAGGTCCATGAGGGAATTTAATAATTTACATATGAAATATGATATTGATTTTTCGTTTTCTTTAAGTAAATTTATCGATTTGTTGAATTTATTATATTTTTAAGATAATGTGTAAGCTAGTCTGTAAGGTTTATGGTTGAATGAATAAATAAATAAAAGTCTTGTACCCCGAACCCTATCTTCCAATGACGGGGCAATTTCGATCAAAATTTACCCACCCAAAAAGAGAAAGCCTTCCACCTTTCCCAATTGGTATTGCATTCTTTAAATCCTTTTCACATTCAAAAAGTTCTTTTTGTCCAGAGTCATATGTTTTTTTTTTTTCAAAATCGATATTCTTAAAATTGTTACCACAACCACACTGCATACAAATAGACAACATAATCATGATAAGAACACATACTTTATTATATAATGGATTTTTTAAACTTTAAAATCAGAAATGTCTTCAAATTTTTAATATGAAAAAAGGTAAAGAATTACCAAAGACTATACAGAGGGCAGACGTCATATTAGTTCTCTAGATGTCAGTAACTGGCATGGCAAAGCTTTTCCAAGCAAATAATGTTTTTACACCCTCACCCTACGGGTAGGGGGGTATATACATATAATTTGATACGGCTCAAAAGTGTAACACATAGAAATATCCACATTAGACCCCAGGTGTCTTTGAACCAAATTCGAATCATGACTTTCTGAATCGTTTGTCCGTCCGCTGTCCTGCTGGTAAGCACGATAACTTTCGAAATAGTTAAACAATCGCTTTGAAATTTGGCATGGGTTAATATTTTTCCAAAACTGCTTATGGGATTGCATATGGGCTATATGGCCACACCCCTTCTGGTACCTCCCATACATATGTACCATCCCGCCCCATTAGAAATCGTGTGATAATATCAATATGACCAACGCGATCTGGCCCAAATTCGGTAGTTAGTAAAGCTATAGCTAGACAAAGTTTTGGACAAAAACTTGGAAGTCTGGCAACTACCCTTCTGGTACCTCCCATACATATGTACCATCCCGCACCTTTAGAAACGTGTTTTAATATGAATATGACCAATTCCAGAAGTAGTAGTATGTCTGCAAACTCAAGATGTCACTACGTCTCTCATAGCTAATGTGTGTCTCGTTCGCAGAAAAAGCCATAGTACGGAGAGTACTCAATTTTTATTCTCTTCACAAGAGATAAATATCTTATGAGAAAAAAATTGTTCTCCTCAAAGATAAATATAAATTTTTCTCAAGATAAATATTTTTTTCTCGTGAAAGTAATTTAAAATATGAAGAGAACAATTATTTTTTTCATTCACGAGATTTATTTACCGAGCACTCGCGCGAGAGATATATCTACTCATTAGAAATTAATTCTCATTCATTAGTTTAATCATTAGAAAAAATATTCGTCATCAACTGCATTTTTAGGAAATCCCTTTACAACGGCGAAATGGGACGAAAATATGTATAACAAATAATTAAACTTTCAGCGGATAATATTTTTTTTTCTTTTTTTATTGTTTTCAAACCAAAAAATTAAATCAAAAATAAGAATAAAGCAATTCTATTGCAATTCTATTCGAAGCACTTCTTACGACCCATTTTTTTTCAACTGCTTCAAACAAAACAATAGAAGAAACTGACCTGCGTCAATTTCCAAACACAAGTATTTTTATATTTCTTGTCTCACGCGTGCTCTCTTTAATATTTATCTTTATTTAACTTTCGCACTCAGAATGTAAAACAAAACTCTCGTGAAAGTTATTTTTATGAGTGAGTGTTATCTTTTCTTCTCTTTCGTTAGAGAGAGAGCAATACTTTTAAAGCATGTATTGATCACTCATGAAAGATAACTTTCGTAGATAAAAATTACTTTCACGAGAATTATTTTTTTTTGTCTCTGAGTGTGAGTAACAAAACGAGAGATAAAAATGAAAATACCTTTCGCGAAGCGAGATTTTCCGTACTATGGAAAAAGCTATCTGTTGGAAACATACTTAAGTAACTTAGGTCGTCTGCCCTCTGTAGAATAAAGCAAGTGAATCTCTTGCGACCATTCATGGATTGCACTGGTTAAAAAGTGGATTACAGAATTCCCTTGTAGTTCCCGGAGAAGTAATGTCCAACGGGGTCGTCAAGACATAAATTATCAATTAGAACCTTGGAATAATGTATTGGATAATCGGAGAATTAAAGTGAATAAGTTGGCCTCTCAACTGATCGAATACATTCCATTTTCCCTGAATATTTTAACACTAAAAAGCTATCCGCAGAATGGTTGCCGCGATTGCTAACTATCACAACACGGACTATACGAGATTTGGTTGAGAAAATAAACGGTGTTTTGTTATGCCTAAAACACCTAGCATCACACCTATAGCAATAGCTAAGCTATTGAATTATATTTACACATTTTTTTTGACATTTTGAATTTTACAAAATTTACCTTCAACAACTACGAACATTTGCGAAAGGAATTTAAGTGTACATAAAGGTAGATTGGACTGGCAAATTATTCACTGGCCCATATTTCATTTGATGTGTGATATTATGATGTGATGTATAATTGTGTCATTTTAATTCACAATCAAAACTCGCAAACAAATTATCAAAGTTTTCTCCTGACACAAGACAAACACATTTCATGTAATTACCCAAATGTAACTCCAATGACAAATTGTTAAAAAAAACAGAAATCATCAAATTACAATTGTAAAATAATAACAATGACTTGTTTAACATGTGTTCTTTTCTGCTTTCAGCTTAATAACATAATAACGGAAAATTCCACCTACTACCTTAAGGCAGTGTGACAGTCAGCCAGCATAACTTCAAATTTCATTTGAAGTTGTGACCCAAAAATATGAGGTAAATAAAAACAATTAGTTCACCAAAAAATAATTAGAGCGTATAAATACAGCAACACAATGAAATTTACTATGATTTTCCGCTGGAAACAAAATAAAATTACAAAAAAAGCGAAAATTGTTATTTAAGCCACAATTCAAATTGGACACGAAATGAAAGAGAAAGTATTTCAAATATATTGGACCATTTCGAAACAAATTGCTATTTTCAATGTCAATGTTTCTTTTTTTGTTTGTGTGTACATGTTACGCCTCCATTAAGCGCGCAATGTTTGATTTTATCGCCTCTTTATAACTGAAAAATATAGAAAAAAAAAACTATTACACCGACCAGAAAAACCAGACAAATAGCTGTCAGTCAGAAACGAGTATTTTGTTACGATTGTTATTGAAATAATTCAGCAAAAAAATGGGTATTTTCACTGTCACTCCATCTGCCATCACCTCTTCGCCCACTGTCGTTATTCCAGTGTGAATCACGGAATGTCTTGGGGGCGGGCATGTCAAGTCAGTTTCATTGTGCAAAATAAAAGAAAAAATCTTCAGATTGGTTCGCAAAAAAACCAACTGCTGTTAATGATAACAGAGTTGGCCAATGTTGCCACCCACATTAGTCTCTACTAACGCCTGTTAATAGACTACTGTACATTTTAAGCAAAAGTGCTTCGAAATAAAATTAAATGAAAGAAGCTCCATTTTCTGTGCTTCACAAGCACTATTTTGAAAAATGGTTTACAGAATTCCATTGTGACTCTACCAGTACAAGAGATGTCGTCACATGCAAAATGATTGATTAAATTCATGGAATGATAGCAAACGATCTAAGAATACTAGTGTTTGAGGTAGCTGATCGAAGACGTAGGTCTGCTCCAACGGTTCATCAAGACAAGCTGGTGCGGCCGCTCGTAGAGTGTCGTGTTGGTCTCTGTGTACAGTCTTTTCCATAAGAATATTTTTGATAATAATATTGTTTTAGCGGCATTAAATTGTCGACGGAACGTTAATAAGCCTGTGGATCCTTTACTTCGTAAGGCAGAGATGGATTTATACTAGAGGAAAAATCCCCCCCAAAATGCATGATAACTTCCCCAAAAAATACTGAAAATCCCCCAAAGCCGCCGATCCTTTAAACATACCAGCATTGGAATTTAAGTAGAATATCCAAAACGAAAAGTCGTTTACAGAAATGGCATCTTTAAAGAAATGATTCTGATATGTTGTACTTTTTGGTCTATCCATAATGTTTCGAAATGTTTTCCCAATTGAAAGCTTTCACAATTCCCAGCTGACTTTGGAGATTTCACCAAATACTTTTTGAGTTAAATAGTGTAATCACTTGAAACAAATTGGATAATTTTTCCTTATTAAATTGTTTGTTAGTTTTCATATGAAAAATGATCTAAAAACAAAAAATGAAATATATAACGGACAGCTGCCTTGAACGGACTCCCCCTTTGGACGGAGTCTGTTGCCAGGTCCCCGCAGCGTTCCATTAGGAAATAATTGTCTCTTAAACGGACAGCCCTCTTGTTCGGACACAATTCAATGGTTCAATGGTGTCCGCTCAAGAGAGATTTCACTGATTTTTTGGGTATTTTGTACTTGGGGCCTTTTTCATAAGGAAGTCTGTTGTATACCAGTCCTAATGTACGTATGTACATCGCGTATCGCCCCAAATGAAGAACTTTCCCAAATAAATGAAAAATCCCCCCCAAAAGTCGAATAATATAATGTTCCCAAAAATTCTGAAAAATGTCCAATTTATGAATGTATATCGCGTAGACAGTATTGAACGGCTCTATAAAATATGTCTCAAATGAAAACTGCAAAAAAATTAAGAATGTCCCAAATGAAGAATTCACCCAAATAAATGAAAAATCCCCCCAAAAGTCGAGTATAAAAATTCTGAAAAGTCGAGTATAAAATTTCTGAAAAATTACCCAATGCATAATCCCCCTAATAATAAAAATACCCCAAAAAACAATATGATAAAAAAAATAGACATATGATTGACTTTTGTTATGAAAATATCACAAAAAAAAATGATAAAAAAAAATGGGAATTTTTAATTGTCCATTTCAAATGCTACCTAATAAGTATGAAAAACTCCCCAGTTTTTTTTTTGGGAAATTTTTCATAATGAAAAACCCCCCATTTTTTGGGTAATTTTTCATAATAAAAAACCCCCGATTTTTTGGGTAATTTTTCATAATAAAAAACCCCCCATTTTTTGTGTAATTTTTCATAATGAAAATGTCCCGAATTTTTTTTTGAGGAATTTTTCATAATGAAAATTTCCAAAATGTTTGGGGGAATTTTTCATAATGAAAATTTCCCCAATTTTTTGGAGAATTTTTTTATAATGAAAATTTCCCCAATTTTTTGGTTAATTTTTCATAATGAAAAACTCCCCATTTTTGGCGAATTTTTCATAATGAAAAACTCTCCATTTTTGGCGAATTTTTCATAATGAATAACTCCCCAATTTTTTGGGAAATTTTTCTTAATGAAAACCTCCCCATTTTTGGCGAATTTTTCATAATGAAAAACTCCCCATTTTTGGCGAATTTTTCATAATGAAAAGTTCCCCAAATTTTGGGGGAAAAACTCCCCATTTTTTGGGTAATTTTTCATAATGAAAATTTCCTCAATTTTTTGGGTAATTTTTCATAATGAAAATTTCCCCAATTTATTTCATTATGAAAACATAATGAAAATTTCCCCAATTTTTCCCCAATTTAATTTTTCATAATGAAAATTTCCCCAATTTATTTCATTATGCAAACATAATGAAAATTTCCCCAATTTTTTGGGGAATTTTTCATAATGAATAACTCCCCAATTTTTTGGGGAATTTTTCATAATGAAAAACTTCTACATTTTTAATGAAAAATTCCCCAATTTTGTATGAGATTTTTTTGGGAAACTCCTAATTTTTGTTTTGTTGGGGCATTTTTCATACATCCGTGTTGATCTTATCCCAGAGAAGAGAATTTATAAGAATCCCTGTGTTACTTGATACCTTTGGACTATGCACACTCTAAACCGGAAATGAATTCATAATTTTTTGCCGGGATACTCACCAGCTTTTGATATTTGTATTTTAAGAATTATAAGCCTCGAAGCTCTAGATTATCCCAAGGTCAGCACATTGCTTTACTAATGAGGAGTAATTTTTATCTATCACTTCAAACACTACATTACATTTTTGTTTTTTTTTTTAATTTAACTACAATACAAAGTAAATTTATATTTATTTAAATTTATATATTTATGCAGCTACACACCAAAGCCTCTGGTGGGAATCGAATATCTCCATTACAATATGCCTACCGTTTACCACACTATACCACAACTCGGCAACCCTACATATATCACGTGACTTCTGTTATCCTCTCGAACATCTTAAACAAGTTTTATTTTCTTCTCTGTAAATAAAATGGTCATGTCTGTAACGGTGTCTGTTAAAGTAAAAACCTTTTCTGTGTGTGTGCATGTGCGTGTGTGAGTAAAAATCACGTTAACCCACTAACCCTGTTGCTGGTCAACATGAACAAAAAAAAAAAATAGCACTGTCATGTACAAACACACACACACACACGCCTACCTGTGCTGTTGTTATTACATTTATTTGCTTTCTGTGCGGTTGACGTTCGGCTATTTACACCAAAGCAGCGTTTATTTTCTTCTTTCTTCTCATTTACACATTATTGACAGATACGCATTTAAAGCCGGTTTTTTTCCCCGAGTGTTCTAAAAGTGGAGCTATTTGGTGTTACCAAAAAAAAAAAGAGTCATTAAATTGTCAAATTATGTGTGTACGTAACATTTTGATGTGTTAATGACTTAAGCCAGTGGGGATTGACAGCTGGAGAAAAGAGTTGTAGTGAAATTAAATTGTACATTGTGAGACATATTGAGGGTATTCATGGAGAGTCGTATTCGGATGTATATTGTGGATGGACTTTTTCCAGTGATTGCAGGGTTCATAGGTTGGCCTTTATGTTTCCGACAAAAAGTGAAATATTTTGTTTTGCCATTTGGCCTTAAATAAAACATTCAGACATTGTCATAGAAGGGGAAACATATCCCTGCGAAAGTGTGACACTATAATGCTGTGGGGGTTCATGACCTCGCTTTTTCATTCCTCGGTTATGCCAAAACCTTCCACCGGTTACATTGTTTGAAGTTATGCCTTAAGTTAGCATCAACAATGAAAACTGCGAGAAATGAAAAACTTTTCCGGCCAAATGACCAATTGCCTCTATCCAGTGGGCTGAGGTCTTCGAGGAAAGCACCGCTTTTCCGAGTTGTGACATATGTCCCTTCAGTCTTACCAGATTACCATCGACAAAGTCTGAACCGTGACTGTCAGCTCACATTTTAGTTGAGTTGAAGCTCAGGCCTTAATAAGCTTCTCGGGTAGGTTGAAGTCATTGTAACATCTCTGCCAATCTATGGGAAACCTATTGAGATGCATCACCCCATTGGACCGAAGCTCTCGAAGCGATTGGGCTTTAAACCACAGCCACAGATTTACTCCTCATAGGTCCCCACCGTCTAATCTGGCCATAATAAGTTTCGGAGGTTTCTGACCAATCGTCTCCGATCACACATCCTAACCAAAAAAAACTTCTGTCACTTAGTTTGTACATTTTAAACTTTTTTAAAAAAAAATGTAAAAAGTTTTTTCTTAAACTTTTTTAAAAAAATATTTTTCTTAAACTTTTTTAAAAAAAATTTTTTCTTAAACTTTTTTAAAAAAATATTTTTCTTAAACTTTTTTAAAAAAAAATTTTCTTAAACTATTTTAAAAAAAAATTTTCTTAAACTTTTTTAAAAAAAATTTTTCTTAAACTTTTTGTAAAAAAATATTTTTTATACCTAAAAAAAAAAAAATTTAACTTTTTTAATTTTTTTTTTATTTATTATTGATCAGGTTTTGTTTCTGTTGTTCGAGTTCGAGATCATTGACTCATTTCTGTTTCTTTGTGGAAACATTTTTTTAAGATTATGTTAAGCTTATAAGCTTAACACAAATAGCAAAATCTCATTCACGATTCCGAAACTGGCCTTTGTTCAATTTTGTCGCTTGTGACATTCTTTCTGAAGACAGCAGTAGTCCAGGTAGTTGACGAATTTGTGCATCATATAAAAGTCCACCCTGTACAATTTTATAACATTTTCCCTCATTTTGTAACACGTGCGTCGTACTTTTTCCCATAAAAATCTCTATAATTACAAACAGAGTTCATCTTAGTTAACTTCAAATGTTGCTTTGCAATATCGGACAACTTTTACTTTTAACTTAAATTAAAAGGTTAACGTTTATAACCGTTTTTGAAAAATTTCCCCACTTTGTGGGGTTCACAGAAACACTCTAATCTTTGACCCTCTCAACTTTGCCGGTTAACATATCAACAACAGTCACGTCACTTCACCATAGCCGTTAACTCTCCTAGCACATCATCAGTGAAGACGGCTGTTAACTCCGTGCTCTGTTACACCAATGTTATGTTAAAGCTTTTTAAAATATACAGACAACTAAAGTTCTCTTCTCTGCAGACCGGTCAATGAAGACATGCGTGATTGGAACACCCACTCAAATATTGAAATGTAAGTGAAATGTTTGAACTAAAAGTGGAGTGGGCAAAGAGAATAGGAATGTAAACAAAACAAGAATACAACAAAATGTCGTGTCTCCGATATTGGCGGTTTTATGGACAATTTGTCAACGTGTAAGTAACACGTTTCAGACCAAAAGGGTGAAATCTACTTTCAATACCTTTTTTTGTGTTAAGTTCCGTAAGTATGAAAATATTTTAGCAGAATTATGCTGATGACGTCAAACATGATTGATTGAGATGTGATTACTTATAAGTGGAAAAGTTTATCTATTTCTCAACATATTTTTAAATCAAATGTCAGAATCTCTATCAGACCGTGTCAGTCTAAGAATAAACATATATTTTTAAATCAAATGTCAGAATCTCTATCTCTCAACGTATTTTTAAATCAAATGTCAGAATCTCTATCAGACCGTGTCAGTCTAAGAATATACATATATAATTTTTAAGGGCAAATTAAAACCAAAAACATTATTGTAGATAACTTTGGAATTTATCCACCGTGACAGGTCAATGTATGTAATAATAAATGTTGTAAAGTAGCACCATCATAAATGTGGTTATGTAAACATTCAATAACTTTAAAATTTGCCAAACGATGACTTGAGTATACATGCTGTTGAAAATTCAATTCAGTAGAAACACTTTACAATTTCACGTGGTAAATACTGATATTAAATACAGTCCTTTCGTCCCAGTAAATGAGGAAAGGTTCATCTTCCTTTTCGTTTAAACTGAAGTTAAACTTCTAATTCATGTTTTCAGTCAAAGTTTAAGCGCAGTTTAAACGTCGAATATTGTCTTTACACTACAGTATGATTGTGACAGCACTCACCGATAGAAGAAAAAGAGTCAAAACTTTTTTGGTTCAAAAAATTTCACAAATAAAATAAATTACATAAATAGTGCAGCTGTGTAGTTTTATTGGTCCGGTAATTGGTTTTCGACCACCACCAGTTCCATACATGTGTCATTTGCCCGTGCCAAAGTTCATTTAGCAGAGTTTTTTAATTCTCATATTTTTTCGAAAAAGTTTAAAAACATATGTTTTCTGTTAAAAGTGTGAGTGTTGCCACATCAACAGCCGATGTGGATTATATGGACTGACCACGCAAAAACCTATTTGAATAAATTTAAAAAATTTATTGGTTTTTAATAAATATAAAAAATGTATTAGTTTTTAATCAATTTAAAAAATTAATTAGTTTTTAATAAATTTAAAAAATTTATTAGTTTTTAATCAATTTAAAAAATTAATTAGTTTTTAATAAATTTAAAAAATTTATTAGTTTTTAATAAATTTAAAAAATTTATTTGTTTTTAATAAATTTAAAAAAATTATTAGTTTTTAATAAATTTAAAATTTTTTTTAGTTTTTAATAAATTTCAAAAAATGTATTGGTTTTTAATAAATATAGAAAATGTATTAGTTTTTAATCAATTTAAAAAATTTATTAGTTTTTAATAAATTTAAAAAATTTATTAGTTTTTAAAAAATGATTTACAAAAATGTATTAGTTTTTGATAAATTGTTTAAACCGGCAAACGTTATTCTCTTTTTTATTTAAAAATAAAAAAATTGTTTTTGTAAAATCCAACGTAAAAAACGTTTCCGCAAAACGTCAGGTTTAACATTTTACATTTCGTGTGAAAACGAAATTTGCAGTTCATACAAACAACAGCACATTCTATAAAACATTAACAAACGTTTTCCAATGCAAAAACTGACATAATCAAAAAAGCAAACCTAGAGACATACAGAAGTCAATTACGTTTCACGTTTGTTTTCAATTTGTGAGATTTTAAAAAATTTAATTTTGAATGAAATAATCAATCCCTCAGTCTAAAAACAATTTTTTAAAAAAATTCACGAATGCTTACTGGATCCAAAGTTACACACTTTTGGCCAATGAAATTGTGGATAAACAGTCCAAGGATGTCCCCCGAAGCTACAGTGAGTCACAGTCAAAAGTATCCACTTGGTTTTTTTTATAATAAAAATGCCATAAGTCCATGTTAATCAATGAATTAAATTTTATTCTTTTTTATATGTGAACATGAACATCTTAACTTAAAATTAATAAAAAAAAATAAACAATATTTATGTGAATTCAATATAAAAAAATAATGATTGTTAAACAAAAGCAAATGCAACCTCACAGTGAAAAGTATCCAAGATAAAAGTTTTTTTTAATAAACGGATTTTTTTGAATGGTTAATACTTAGTATGATATCCCTTGTTATCTTTTAAAGCTTTCAACCTTTTCGGCATAGATTTTACCAAGTTTTCCGTGTAAGATGTCTGAATTTTTCCCCATTCTACTTGTAAAGCATTTTTCAGACTTGGTATGCTTGAGATGTTATGGCTTCTAATATTTTTCTCCAAAATACTCCGGATTCAAATCCGGGGACTGAGGAGGTGTTTGAATCACTTTTGGACAATTATAAAGTATCCATTCTCGAACGATCTGGGCTTTGTGTTTGGGGTCATTATCTTGATAAAATTGAAATGTTGTCCCCAATCCCAATTTTTCATTTCAAATTATCTTTCAGAATGTTTAAATAATAAACCTTATCCATAATTCCTATACATACATATATAAACCACTCCTAGCGAACTCAATAGCAATGGGCGCCAAAGAAGAAATTAGATATTTTCAATTAGAGCGAATATCGTTCAAAAAGTTCGCAAGCTCTTATCGTATAGTCTTGTAGAGAGCTTCCAGAGTTAATAGCGATGCGTGACTTTAGAATCTGTCGATTTAAAAAAGGCTTCTTGAAGAAGGTCCTCTAAAAATCTTCTCAGGCCCTCGGGGTGGGCATTGACATTCAAACAACGTATACATTTCTGTACTACGCCTTCTTAAAAAAGCGAAACGACAATGCCTTCAGTTGGAATGTGCGTTGAATCTGAACAGGAGGTATTCTAGAAGTTCTGCTACTAAGAGATCCTTCTAATTTGTCGGCTAGACATATTAAGCCAATTACAATCAATTAAAATCAGGCGGAATGTCACAATTTCCGGTTAAGAGCTAACCGTCCGTTACAGATGTCAAATCCTACACAAATTTTTATGTATAACCGCTGGTTAAATCCACATTAGAGATTGTCTGAAAGTTTTTCTTTTTTTTATTGGCCCCTACGGTGCTAATGTATCGGTTTCAATCGATTTTCTAACAATGACCCTGCCAGCAGAAAGGATTCTGCATTTCAAAAATAGCTGCTGCTGTGCATCTCATTTAACCTTCACCTTGGCCACCACTGCAAAGTGTGAAATTGGTGGGTACTGCTGCATGTCTGTGTTTGTGTGCCTGTGTGTGTGTGCGTGTTTTGAAATTCTAACAGAGAGATGGATGACAATGCATGCATGTGTCCAATGTTTCTGCACAATTTGTTCGGACGTCGTTTTCGTTTTCGCTTTTCTTTCTGGCGCTACTACAGCTACGGATGCCATCAATGTTGTTTTCACATCCTTGAACTTAACTTTCACAAAAAGCAGCGTGTACAACAACAACAGCAACAACAAGCGAAATGTAAAATGCCACTGCTGTTGATGGCTGAATAAGTGAATGTGGCTGGATGGTTAACGGGGGGAGGGGTGGTGGGGGTCTAAGGGGATTTAAATGATAATGTTGTCTATAATTGGTTTTCTTGTTCCTGGCTTTATCTTACCTTTTCTGGCTTGGTTCTTTTCTTTCTTTTTTAGTTTACAAAGTTGTTGTCTCGTGTGATTTGCGATTTATAAAGGAAACAAAACAAACAAAAAAAACTGATTCTTAACAGACGTCACTCACTGGCTGCTTCTCTGTCTGTTGTCGATGTCAAACTGTTGTGATTATTTATTAATTGTAGATTTGCACTTGACAGAAGGGGACTGCAACAAAAACAATGGAGATGCTTATCGCTTGTATTGAACAGATTGGCACAGCAGCTTTATTTCTTGATTGTTATAGCAACAAATTTCTATTTGATTTGGTCGTTAGTACGTTGAAAAGCGTAAAACAAAGGAATTTCACAGATTTCTGTACGTTTCTATTAATTAACACTTGGCAAAACACTTCCATAACATGTCAACAAACATTTAATTGTAGATCTGTTTTTTTTTTTTTTCGTTTCAAACAATGTTATTCATTTACATCTGAACGTTGTCAGTGTCCGCTTTGACATTCTTGGTGAAAACGTTTCACTTTATTTCGGGCCAGTAAGTGCACCAGCCAACAATACAGTGGACGGGTCTACAGTTGCTTTTTATTACCGTTTTGCTTGTACGATTTGTACACACTCTCTGGTTTGCTCACCGACGAAACCAACTTTAGCGCTGCAACGTTAGTGCTCTACTGAAAGTTACCAACATTTCTACTGAACTTCAAGCCAAACAAACGAACAGAGCTGAGCGCTGAGCAGAGACGACAAGCAGCAGGCATCCATCCATCCATCCATTCAAACAACAGCGAAGCGAACCCAACAAACAACAAATGCTCAGTCAGCAAGCCAGCCGACCGAGCGACCGACCGTTCCATTCCAGCTGATGAGGTCTGGCGTTGGCTGCCATAAACAAGCAACAAACCAACAACCAACATCTTGGGCCAACTTGTTTCTCTGCATATCCGTTCGTGGTGGTGTTTGTGTTTTTGCCTTTGTGCGTATTTTCTTTGCTCTGCCTTTTTGTCCAGCCATTCGTAGGCTTTCGTTGTCGTTTTGTTATTGTACCAAACGTGGGCTAAAATGTTGTTGGGTTGTTAAACTCAATCAGAGCAAAGCAACATTGTTGTTTCAATCATCCCATCCCATCAGCATCATCATCATCACCATCGTTGTCGTTTGAATCACTTTGGCATGGACGTTTCGTTTGTGTTGCGTTGCCAAGATTTTGTTTGCTTTATCATTGATACACATTCGGTTTTTCTCAGTGTACGCTGTGGAGCACAAAATGTGAAATGCGGAAGGAAGGCGTGTACGATGCGATAATCACATACGCTGAGTAGGAGATTGTTATGAATTTTTATAATTTTAAAATAAAAAAAACATTTACATTTTGTCTTCGGAGGATATGGATATGACATCCTAGAGCAAGTGAGGTAATTGGGAGTGACACCACGTGACACCTAAACAAGTTTTGATAAATCAAAAAGAATTTGAAATTGACTGCAATGAAAATATAAATGATAGGTGGATGTTGTGTAATTCCATGAAGGCTTTCGGTACGGTGCTTCTTTTTGGAAGGACCTCAACCAGCTGTGTATTATAAAGGGTTATCCATTTGGCTTTTTAAAAGTAAACGAGAAATTACGCGGCCTGGAAATGTCTTTTGCAATAAAGCCATATTCGCTCGAGTTGTGTGGCACCGTCTTGTTGCAACCACATATTCTCCAAGTCGTATTCTTCAATAGCAAAATATCGGTTTTCATACGACCATAACGCTCCGAATTGACGGTGACAGTCGTTTTCGAAGAAGTAAAGTCCAATCACACCTTCGGACGAAATAGCGCACCAAACAGTGACTTTTTGTGGATGTAATGGTAGGGTTATGACAAAAACAATTTTTTCAAAAATTCTATTTTCCTGATGTTGTATTTAATGAACATTTACCTATAGATCACTGATCTGAGGTTACTTTTATTAGATCATTAAAAACCTCCCGCACCGGACCAGTAACCACTTTTAACTTTTTCGATTTTCCACTGTATTGTATAGTTGGTGTTCATATCTATTGGAAGTAATTTTGTTTTCTATGCAGTTGTCGCCGAACGCCTGATTGTGTTCCAGCTGATCGACGACAATCATTTCTGTCTGTTATTATTCCGTAGTGAATCATATGTAATTTTGTTTATTTAACATTTCGATGTAAGCCGGGATTTTGTATTCAGATGATCATCTGTGACACAACAGCAGTCAATACTGGTAACAAAGGACTCGCTGAACCTCAATACGTCGGTTGCCAACACCACATTCCACATTCATAAGAATCTTGGCTGGAGAGATGATTTTAAATTTCTTTTTGAGCTTTGTGAAGCATACAAGTTTTACAAAACTGAGGGAAAATGGCCTTGCATTAAATGGCACAAGCTGCCGTCATTGCACAGTGCCAGGTGGAACTCACGAGGCATTTTTGCACTTATTGCATTTTTCCTTCTTCCAGAATGGCAAGAACAACTTCGGATAACTTGTGGATTCATTGCAACTACATGGTCGCTGGCCTGGTTTTCGAACCAACACTACTCCGCGATGGATTACAAAGACATGCTATCAGCAATATCCCAACTAAAGTGTCCCAAAGCTGTGAAATGCTTCACTACCCACTGGAAGAAGGAACCATCAGTGATAGATGTGCCTCGCTCCAACATAATAGCCGAGCGAGCTGTAAAGTTGCTGGAGGACATTCGTTCTTCTTGCAAATCAGACAAATATTTAAACAGTAAATTTATTAATACTAATACACAAATCTAAAAGATTATCAAAATCACTACTAATGCTATATTGCTATAGGTAATCATGTTTCAGCCAATATGTCTTTTATTGTTAAATATCACGAGTTACACGAAAAAGTCATCCTCATGTAATTTCAATGTTATCGATTAGAAGGTATTTTAGTTTTATCATCACTTTACACAGAAAATTTTGTGCAAAAATGGGTAAAGTACAACTGCAAAAAGTCCGTCTTTCCGCGGAATTCCTGAAATGAAACTGTCTTAGGGTCGGGAGGTTTTTTCAACGTATGGTAAAATCAATGTCATTTCTGTGAGTTTTAGGTGAAAGTTCACCATTTAGAACCCCAGGCAAAAATATTTAAAATTTGTCATAACCCTAATGTAATCTCTCTTCAATTACTTGAGGATTCTCAGAACCCCAAATACGACAATTTTGTTTATTAACTATCCACCGACTGAGAAATGTGCTTCATAGAAATGTGCAATCTCCTCTTAAAGCACGATATGTGGCTGTGCCAGAATCACCATTTTTGTAGTAGGTTTTAATAATTTTTACGCGTTGTATGATAGTTAAGCGATCCATTTTCGTCAATGTCAGACTTCCAACTGAAAAGAAAGAAAAAATGGTTTAACAATTAAGTTTGACAGATGTCCAATTCCAGCCATATACTTTTGAAACCACGAAATGGCTAACCTTTTACAACTCCACCAGAAAATTAATTTTTCGTTCGCTGAATAAAAGCGGTGAAAATTTTCTAGTTCTGCATGGCTTATAGAATTTATTTATTTTATTGATTATTAATTACAATACAAAGTAAATTTATATTCTAATTTTAGGGTCCAAGGGAAAACCGGGTGACACAGACCATATGTTTTTAGATTTTTGCAGCGACAGACAAAAGTCTGTGGTGGGAATCGAACCCACAACCCCCACGCTGATAGGCAAGCACGCTACCAACTCGCCTACCGGGGTGCTTGTGGCTTATAGAATATCCTCTTACTTTCTTATAGAAATTATATAATACACAGCTCGTTGAAGTCCTTTCCAAAAGAACCCCGTAACTAGTCCCATCATGCTTCTACAGTGTACTCTCTAATAAGCCTAGACACCTAGAGGACTGAGAATTTTGTCCGCTTATGAGTTTTATCCGCTTATGAGAGAAGTACACAAAAGGACTAAAGCGGATTGGTACTGAAAAAAGTGTCCGTTTATTAGAGTTGTCCTCAAGGAGAGAGTACACTGGACTTTCTTATAGAAACGCCTTTCTGATGAGAACTAATTTTACTACCAAAACAATTAAAAATACAGTGTGTTTTTCCAAAACTTTCTTATATGCGTTTTTTTTCCTTATATCCATTACTTACTGTTTCAACCGTATTCCAACTGACGCAGGGGGTAATACCTACGTTTCATTGCATGTCCATTTCGCTTATTTGTTGTTGTTTTCCCCTTTTCCCGAATTTATTCAAAATTTCTTCATGAAAGGTACAATATGACCTAATAAATAAACGATTTTCAATCATTTCTGTCTGGAGCCTTCTTTCTCCATTAGGTGATGTAGGATTTTTAGTTCTCCTTCACTTGGTCTTGCCAGCAGAGTCTCGGTCTTCGCAGTAGGCACCTACCGCGGTAGTTGTCGCTTAAAGCCCTTCTGTTTAGATTCATTCGACCGGCAGGCCCAGTAGCGCAATCGCATTGTTTTGATTCGCTTAACAACGTTACTGGATAAATCTCGTTCACCTCTGGGTGGTCTCGGAATCACTCGATTCCACATCATTAGCTATTATCACAGCAGTAGTTCTAGGATTTTGTTTTATTTCTCCCACGATATGGCGTTTTACTCGTGGTGTTACCTTTGGTGGACGACCAGTTCTGGGCTTACTTTTCAAACTTTTCGTTTGGTTGTAGTTCCTTGTAATTGTCTGCACAGTCGCCTTTGAACGTCCAACCAATTCTCCGATTTCTCGAAAGGATATTCCATCATTACGACGCAACTCCAAGGACATTTCTTTTCCCGTTCGGTTCACTTTTCTGATTTGGTCACAAAAACTCAATAAATAATAATATCTGTACAGTTGTTAGCACTGATTTGTACACATAAAGGGTGTTTTTTATTGAGGTATAGAACTTCGAATTGAAATAAAACACAAGAAAATCATTTTAATGTCCATCAATTTGGCTTTATTGGAAGGATAATTTTATGCCATTAATGTTTAAATATGATTTCGGGCATGTGGCCGCCGCGGCTGGCTCGAATAAAGCCAATTCTACAGGTCCAATTTTCAACCACTTGTTTGGAACCACAACTCATCCACATTCATGCCATCCAATTCGGGAACAAAATAGTCGGTTATCATGGCTCTATACCGGTCTCCATTAACGGTAACTGACTCTCCAGCATTATTTCGGAAGAAGTATGGCCCAATGACTCCACCAGCCCATAGAGCACACCAAACAGTCAGTTTTTGTGGATGTAATGGCATAAAATGGACGGAGCTTGCGGTGAACTTCGCGAACTGAACCATTACTTTCGACATAAATTTGCACGATTTGCAAGCGTTGTTCTTTTGTCAACCTGTTCATGATGAAATGGCAAACCAAACTAAATATTAATCACTTGACAGCTGACAAAATGGCCGCCAGTTAAAAAAGTGATGCCAACTTAAAGTTCTATACCCCAATAAAAAACACCCTTTAGTTACATATTTTTGTATTTACATATTGACCGTATGTAGACTTTTGCTGTGCCCCGGAAAAATATGTTAGTTATTTGGGCTAGTATTTATTCGCCTTAGAATTGACTATTGTTACAAAAAAATAGATTTTTTTCTGTCCTACGAACCAAATGCACATATTCGGAAACAGGGGAAAAAATAAAAATACACGTGTCTCGGCGATTTTCATGTACACATCATAATTTTGACCGATTTTAACCCTTTTTCAGTGATCCAATCGAGCTGATTTTTGGCAGGCAGACTCGTGGAAATGTCTGTATCACGTCAAATTTTTTAAAAAAAATTTTTTTATCAATTCTCAGTTTTTCCCCAATTTTTATTATTTTTAAAAAAAAAATATTTTTTTCACTTTTCTTAGCATAACTTGAAGAGACTCCAAATTTTTAAACTACTTAAACGATAACCATTTAAAAAAAAAAAAATTTAGGAAAATCTGAGAATTGATAAAAATCTATTTTTTAAAAAATTTGACGTGATACAGACATTTCCACGAGTCTGCCTGCAAAAAATCATCTCGATTGGATCACTGAAAAAGGGTTAAAAATCGGTCCAAAGGCTTTCACACAGGCCACTACGAGCCTGTTACTTCAAACTTAAAAAAAAAAAAAATTCTGACGTGTACATGAAAATCGCCGATACACGTGTATTTTTATTTTTTATCCCCTTTCCGAAAAAGTAAATTTGGTTCATAGGACAGAATGTGTGTAACACGGTGTTATTTTATATTTTTTAGTTATTAGGATTAGCTTCAATTCATTTAGTGTTATAATAGAACTGTCTTTTGCATGGTTGTATGTAGACTTTTCTGTGCCACTGTATGTATATTAGGGAGGAGTGAAAACATACATTTATTGAATTTTGAAAATTTCACACTCGGAAAGAGATGTAGTTTTGTATTCTTAATATAGGAAAAATAAGGAAAAACAAATTAAAAAACATTTCCGTGACATACAATAATTGAGATAATTTTGTGTATTTACTGTGGGTATTTCTATGTCATTGACATAGAAAGAAACAATTTACAGGAATAAAATAGGGGAATACCTTATGGTTATAGGACTTTTTCGTAGATTAGGATGTGGTCATCGTTTGTCTAAAATACTGTTTTTTTCAGTACTGTGTACTGGGGAATAATATTATATTTCTAAGGCCCATAAAATGTTAATGTAAAATTGTCAGGAATTACATTGACGTTGTAATTTTTAGTATAATATAAATTTTTTTAATAATACATATATATAAAATATATACTTATTTCCATCGATGTGTTTTTCTAACAACATATCAATTTTATACTCACCGAACATATTTTCAACATGGTTGAGTTTTAAAAACAAAACCTAAAAGTTTTCCAGTTCCAATTTACGATTGTCCACTCAATTCCACCCAGTGTTTCCTCATCAGCTTCCGCCACACTAGTGATTGGTGTGCGCAGGCACTTCTCCAATTAAAATTGATCAATTATAGTACTCGCACGCTTGTGCCTGTTTAGTTTTTAACATTTTCATTAAAGACCACACAGCGAACTGCAGGAGTTTTGCAAAACACGTTTCAATATTTTCATTGTCACGTTTTGTTTACAATACTTGTCGGAATGTCTTTGGCTGAGATGTCAATGACAGTTTATGATTTCCATGGGGCCACAACAATCCCACCACTCAACACATTGTGTATGGAATATGTCGGGAATTTATTCGTTACCGATTTAATTATACCATAAGGGGGGGTGACTGTACAAAACCCGATCGTCGGACAAACTGTATGATCTGTGCGCCACTAATGACTGGAAAATCGAATACTAGATGTGCAACATTTTTCAATGGAAAGGATATTTGCCGGTTACGGTGCAGGTTGAAAGCTCAGGTGATTAATTTTTCAAACCACAATTCACCTCTTAATTATTTAATGTAGAGGAAGGTGACAGTCCAATCATTGTGGTACAGACACAATTTAATGATGGACGATAATCTGTAATTCCATTCGTCGTAATTCCACGTCGTTCGCAAATAGTGTGATCCACGCAATCTTTTCGGAAAAGTCCAAAGTACTTATCAAAGAATTCCCCGTATCACTGGATGGATGTTGATTTTTTAGGGGTTGCTCTCGCACATATAGACACATACAAATGGTAGATGCAACTATTATACTGTTATAACATATTCTTCTTCAGACCAAACTTCATTGTAGATTACTCGCACTGACCAATAGTTTATAATATTTAACTGGCCGATGGTCTGACCGATCTATCTGCACCTAGAAGCTGGCTATGTATTTGCCAACACGAATCTTCGCTTTATTTCGATGCTGACATTATTCTTTATATATAGGCGGATTACACATGGATAAGTTCTACCATATCACGACTCTACCTTTCGTTTCTTTAATGTATTCTAACTAAGAACAGTCAACTGAAATAAAAATTTAGAAATTTCTGAAAGGGTCGGGCTCATACGATGCCTTCTCAAGAGAAGAATACGGGAATGCCAAACTAATTTCATCCTAAGACGGTATTTTTGGCCTCCTTCCTTTTGGTCTCTAGTATATTTTGTCAGAATACAAAGTTGATCGATGTCAATATGGGGCTCAAAGGACGAGTCAAGACAAGCTCCTCTTACACCGTAATTTCAGCTTCAACATTAACTCCCAAATATTCTACCTATTCCAGAGGTGCATATATTTTTATTTTTCTACGAAAAATTAATATTAATTTTTTTTTCTTGAAATATTTAAATTTTCTCAGTTTCGAATTTTTTTTATAGAAGGTGGCGCAAAAGTAAACCTCCGATGTTTTTTGGTTGTAATTAAAAAAAATGAAAAACTTTGATTCTTCTTGTGGATTATTTTTATTTGGTCTTTTAATTTTTTTTTACATCAGGTCGAGAATATGATGTCATGTAAATGGCCGCCGCCAGAGTTGTCACTGACATTAGGGGCCATTCGCAAAATGTATAGCATTTTCTGATAGGAGGATTACTTTTGCGCCACCCGTTATATAAAAATTACATTCTTTGAGACATAATTTGTCATGACTAGTCCGAAGTTTTTTTTTTTTAAATTTTTAAAAAACGTATCTGTAATCTTTGCGCTATGCCTTTTAATCCGAATGACAGTTTCGGAGTTATAAAGAAATTCACGATAAAAATATTTTTGTCGTACTTGTTTATTTCTAAAAATTGTAAAACTTCAAAATGTAAAAAAAAATGTCATACTTAATTAGATAGCTACATATCTTACAATAAAAATGGGATAGCGATCATTAACATCGGTGGACTTTCGCTTTTATTGCCCTCATACCTTTTTCATTACAAAAATGTTGTTTTTGTTGCATAGTGTTATCTACGAAGCACATCTAACGAATAAAATGTATCGGACCGAGACAAATTGTCACAACCGAATTAATGTCGCAAATTGAAGAACGACATGGACTTGATAGATTTCAGGGTCTTCATTTAAGTATATTTGTCCACATTTTGAGATATTTGCGATTGACCATTGATCTCTATTTTTTAAATATTTTTAAACATTTACTCCGTTGGACAGAGTACAAAGAGAGTACAAAGTTGAAAACACACACTATGGAATATGGAAAAAAGTTATCACGAAATAATATCATCAATAAATGAGGAATAACGCTGTGAGGTAAATATTTTAAAAAACACGAAATATATCATAACTACTCTCCATTCTACAGGGTTTTCCAACAAGAGGTGTTATTTTGGTTTTCAAAGAAAAATTACATTTTGTAAAATAAATGACCGCACGTTTATTTCATAATAAAAAAGATGGTAATGAAAAACAACACCAGCCAAATGGCCACCACGACCACGCTTACAGGACCATATAATTTTAATGAAATTTTGCATAACCAAATCGCAAAGTGGCTGCCCGATGTTCTCGATAACCTTACGAATTCTATCTTTGAGGAATTGAATCGACGCTGGGCTGTTGGCGTAGATGTTATCTTTCACTAAGAAGAAATAAGTCGCAAGCTGTTAAATCACAAGATCTCGTTGGCCAAATGTGACCACCTCTTCGAGAGATATCACGGTCCGGAAACTTTTTAGTGTTTGCGAACTGTGACTGCAAGATTTTCACCATTTTTGTAGTGATTTCAATGCGTTGTTCAAGCGTGTATTATTCCATTTTTAGTAATGGCGTAGTTTCTACTTGTCAAATGTCAAAGAATAAAAGCTTCAACAGTGACAGCTACCGAAATGCCGAGTGATTCAAAATAATACCCCTTGTTGGAAAACTCTTTATTATTAAAAAAAAATCTACAGCATTCAAAAAAAATTGTGAACACCGGATGATATTTGGTCCAAAAGTGCCTTTTAGTCCAAAGTTGCTAAATTGAAAATTTGTTTTTAAGCAAAACAAAACCAAAATCTTGCAAAATGAGAAAAGTCGATTGTTTTTGTGATTTCCTCTGAAAGTAATAACTCTGAGAAAACCTAATACAATTTGTAAAAGAAACTAAAGAAACTGCATAAAGTTATTTTTAATTTCTCAATCCCGAATATATCATAAAATAACACTGGTACATATTTCGAAAACAAAGTTGGATTCATATTTTCCAAAAAAAAAAAAAAAAATGTAATGTTGATCAGTGATATGAGTTGCTTTGCCTAACAAATAAATTATTTGTATCACAACCAAACACTACATATTTAACCCTTAAATGCGCAGAGTATACTATGAGTTTCAACGAAAAAGTCTACATAATTTCCCAGTTTTTTTTTTATACAAATTAACAAATTACGTGTTATTTTGGAACAGGACTACACAATTCGTTAAATGTGATTGATTCTCTATCCGGTAGACTGTCAAAGTCAAAATTTGACTGCTCATTTAAGGGTTAAATAGTTTCCATATAAACTCTTGGGTACTCATCCGTTAAATACACATTTACTTTTCGAGCCGATACACATTTGACTTTGTACAGTACAACTAATGCGATTTATTGTACAACAAATCGAAAGCATACTTTTAGGCCGTTGCAGTGTACACATCACAATGGGACGAGTTTGCAGACAATTTAGATTACCACAATTTTAATAATAACATTCATTTATGTAACCAAATATACCGATGGATGTCAACGAATCATGGACTTGAAATAAATTTTTAACAATAGCATAACTTCGTTTAGAGATGGAAACGGTAATCTTGTGACGGTAAGACCGAAGAATCATGTGAAGCAGGTCACCCGCAACCAATCATCTTAATATATATTTACCCTCGACACTGATTCACTGACTCTGTCACGCAGTACGTAGGAATTTAAATAGGCATTCTATAATTCTATATAAATTCTATAAATAATAATAATAAAAAAAATAATATTTTTTTTTTGTACAGAAATTGTGTTTTCCCCAAATTTTTTTTTTACCAAAAATGTTTTTTTCCACATTTTTTTTTTTACAAATTTTTTTTTTTACAAAAATTTTTTTTTTACATTTTTTTTTCAACATAAAATTTTTTTACAAATTTTTTTTTTTCAACAAAAAATTTTTTTTCTATAAATTTTTTTTTCCATATTTCAACGGGCGCCATAGGCGCATTACAACTTACTAGTTGATAATAGTGGTGAATGTCCACCTACTAACCCAAATGACGTCAAAGCAAACAAATACTGTTATGTAATACCGAAGGAGATAAGATGAAAAATACCCCAAAAATATGAAGAATTCTCCAAAATAAATGAAAAATCTCCCCAAAAATTCCAAAAAAATCCCCCAAACAATTTATGAAAAATTTCTCAATTTTTAAATTTTTTTGGGAATCCTTAATATTTTTGGGGCATTTTTTATAGAGTAAAGCTGATTAATAATAACAGAATAAGCCCTGTATTCATAAAAATTTAAAAAACCTATGTTATGAAAAATTTATGAAAATTCAAAAACAAGTTTCACACATTATTCTAAACAAAGGATTTTTAAATTTTTAGGAATATGGGGGATACGTTTTTATTGTCGCATATAACATCGAAGTTAGCATATTTTGCGAAAGCTTAAAGCCTAAACTCAATGAAGAGGCCGAACAAATTAACTATCCACCAAATCCTCACACTGAGCCTAATCCTGGAAAAGATTCTACAAATACCTTTTACAGTTGATGTACTATTTCGGAAATATGTACGTTTATTACATTCTAAGGGAATCTTTTTCCTTAGTCCACAAATTAACATTTATTAATGGATTTTTGTTATCCGGACAGTTTTTGCATATTTCAAAAATTCGTCGTTGTAGAATTTAAACAACAATTTTGTCTGTTACAATGGCAATTGTAAATTTCTATCATAGTTTTAGTAGCTCTTGGGCTAGGAACGAATTCTGTGAACTTTGCAAGAGTTCAAGAGCTTGCTTTTGACGTCATACTTTTTTACTTATAGTAACAACAACAAAAGTGTCGTCTTGTTTTCACAGCCTAAATAAACCCAATAATAAATTACCGCATAAACACGCACACACACACGCAAAGGGAAAAATAAGGGTGGCTGGTGGTTGCAGATTCCATTCCTCCGTCCGTCGCCCGTCCTTTCTTCTGTCAATAAAAGAGGGTGACATTTACACACAGAACACATTCCAAACAGAAGCAAAATGCAAATGAAATTATAAGATTACGTACGTACGCACATGTATGTGTATAATAAAATTAAAAAGTTGTCATTGAAATTCTTCTGAACACTATGCACGACCTTGAGTTTAACCTGTCCGGTGTGGCCCCGTCCATGTTCATTGAAAGTGACAACAAGTGAAACACGATTTCTAAATGCGTTAAACTTGAACAAAAAAATCCCGTCTCCACAACGTACGCGTATCACCCACTCAGCCTTGGAAAATGTTGTTAAAACCATTTTCATTTATTTCTTGTCGGGATATCCTTTGTCCCAACAGTCACCACCATACAGCAGCCAGCATCCATTTAACGTTCATGGCCATTATAGAGGGCAAGGCAACGAGAGAGATAGAGAGAGAGAGAGAGAGTGTATGTGAGGAGAACGCAGGATAAATTTCATATACGGAAGCCGGCATTTACGTTGGTAATGACAATGAAATGTAGTAACCTTCCGAGTGTTACATCTCTAGTATATCCGTTTAGAGAAGGCCGTTGAACAACTTTCTCTGTATACATTTAGGTGTATACGTGTATGTCCACAGGAAGAGAGATTTTTGGGAGAGTGAGAGAGAGAGAGAGAGAGAGAGAGAAGGAAATGATACCAGAGAAAGTTATCACTGTAATATTTATATGCCTTCTGGTAGGATAAGCATTTCAGACATCTAATAATAACAGTTTCATACACATACTGTTAAAAAGCCTGAGAGTTCTTAGTTCTGTTAAATGTTTGTAAATAACATTACTGTATTTTATCATCTGAAAGCTTCAGTAACAAAAGTGCTACACTAAAAGTTCTATTAACACATGTGCGGCCATCTAGTGGCCAGTATTTTCAAAATAATACCTTTAATCTCCATGACTAACGCTCGTATATTTGTTTGGACCAAAAACAGTACATTTCACTGAAATTTAAAAAAACCCAGTAAATGGATTTGGAAAACAGGACTTTTATTCAATATATAAAAAAAAATATTAATAATCATTTCCATCATCTGAAACATTTCCATCAGAATCAGAATCAGCTTCTGTGGTTGTTTTGTATTTGTCGTTTGAAGCAATTTGATAAAGAAATTCCGGCTTCGTTTTGAGGTTTGTGTAGAAATCAACGAATTTGGTACTTCAAATTACATTTGATGGTCAGAATGATTTTGCCTGACGTTCAAATTTTGTTCACTACAGACAATGGCAACGATAACTTATGTGTTATTAAAAAAAATTGTCTATTACTAACTAACAACTGACCTACAATTGTTTTGACCCTGGGTCAAAATATTCAATACCAACCTATGCATTTTCTTGGGCTTAAAAATATAAAATGAGAGTTTAGAAAAAAGTTCACTGCTCTGGAATGGGTTGACCGATTTTTACGAAACTTGCGTTATAAAGAGTTTTCCATCAAGAGGAATTCACCCGTTATTTCGGTAGCCGTCACTTTTGAATTATTTGAAATTTGACAAGTAGAAAATACGCCATTACAAAAAAAGGAATGATATTATTAAAATTCACTACAAAAATGGTGAAAATCTTGCAGTCACAGTTCGCAAAATTAAAGCATTTTTGGGTCGTCGTGAAGCACCTTGTCGGACCGCAAAACAGAAATTGGTGGAAAAATTCGAGCTATTGGGACAAGTGATGTGAAGAACAAAACCCGTGCACGTCGCCCAAGAACAGCCAAGAATATTGCTGCTGTAGCTTAAAGTGTTGAAGAAAACCCAGGTTTATCCATTTCTCGTCGTTCTTTGGAATTGGACATTCCACAAACGTCATTACACCGTATTTTGCATAAAGACTTGGTTCTTAAGGCTTATAAAGTTCAGTTAACATAAGATCTTAAGACGGCCGATCATCAACAACGTCGTGTCTTTGCTGATTGGGTCCTTGAAATGCATGAAAATGACCCGGAATTCCATCGGAAATCATCTTGACTGATGACGCCCATTTCCACCTTGGTGTCTAAGTTAACAAGCAAAATTATCGCATCTGAGGCTCGGAAAACCCAAGAGTTATTGTTGAGAAGCCTCTCCATTCCCAATGTGTGACTGTTTGGTGAGGTTTATGGTCCGGCGGGGTCATTGCACCTTAATTGTTCGACAATGAGGTTGGATCAACAGTTACGGTGAATGGATTACGCTATCGATAGATGATTAATGATGTTTTCCGGACGGAGTTGCATGATTTTGATCTGGACAACGTTTACTTTCAACAAGACGGCGCAACGTGCCACACAAGCAACGAAACCATTGCTCTTTTACGGGAAAAGATTCGACTTGCGACTTCTTCCTTTGGGGTCACGTGAAAGACAAGGCCTACGCCAACAGGCCAGCTTCGATTCAACACCTCAAAGATAAAATTCGTGAGGCTATCGAGGAAATAGGGCAGCCACTTTGCGATTTGGTTATGGAAAATTTCTTGAAAATGATATGGTCCTGTTAGCGTGGTCGTGTTGGCCATTTGGCTGATGTTGTTTTTCATTATTAACGGCATACATTCTTCTTTATTATTAAATAAACATTCGATCATTTATCTCACAAAATGTTATTTTTCTTTGAATATCAAAATAAAACCTCTTGTTGGAAAACGCTGTATTTCAAGAGCCTTCGAGTTAGTTCCACAAACATCGTTTGCATTTCAGACAGGCCCGAATCGGGGTGGATCCTTACCAGGCTCTTAATTGTTTTCACTCAAAGGAGTGCCGCGAAAAAGTCCGTTTCTATGTTGATGTCATCTCCACCACGATTTATCGATCTGTTCTGCTGCCGTCTACTAGTACCAGATAAACTGCAAACCGAAATGCAACTCGTTGATGCCGCTTTTATAAAAAAAAAAACTCCTAAAATTGCAAACACCTTTTCTCGAGTGTAACTATGCACAATTCCACCACCCCGCGCAATAGATAATAAAAACAGCATAAAAACCAACAAAATCTAACGACTTTCGTTAGTAGGTCAGTGAGTGAGTGAGTGAGTAAACATTTCGGGTGCCTACTTTTGTTCAACTCGCAATGCAATCGGTGGTGGTGGTGGTGCTTGCAAAACAAAAACAAAATTGCACCCACCACACTCGTTGTTGTTGCCGCTGTTGAATTATTAATTGCAATTTCAACACTGAGCGAAGTGCACGCACACATACACACAACTTATCACTATAGTGATACTTTTCTTCTTTTAGGCACCCTCTCTGCAGTCACCCACCCACTTGGGACGTAAAGAGAGCATCATCAGACACTTCACATCATTCGCATTCACATCGAGTGCAAATGACATTTCTGTGGCACCGAACCAACCCCAACTAGCCTCGGGTGACAGACAGACAATCAAGAAGATAGACAACACATCGCATCACATTTGCACATACAGACAGACAGACAGACGCTTACCATGTTGTTCATAATTTTGTTTACATCTGTGACGATGACAATTTCGTTTGGCGTGATTTCTGTTGTTAAACGTGTTTAAACTAAAATTTCGGCTAAACTTGAAAAATGATGGAAGACGTATTATAAAGCCGAATAATTAAAACTATTTTATTTTGATAAACATTTCCGCTTTGTTATTAACAAATTGTTCATTGTATTAACGGTTTTAGAGTGTAAGTAAACGTTGCAAGGGTATGTTTACACTAGAGATGGAAAATGTGATTATCTCGTTATTGTGAATGAATTTGTAAGGGAGCTGACCATAAACCGCACCAAACTGTCAGTTGAGGATGAAGAGGCTACTCAATAATAACTCGTGGGTTTTCCGAGCCCCAGATGCAATAATTTTGCTTGTTGACGTAGCCACCCAGGTGGAAATGGGCCTCATCAGTCAAGTTGATTTTTCAAAGGAATTTCGGATCATTTTCATGCATTTCAAGGACCCAATCGGCAAATACACGACGTTGTTGATGATCGGCCGACTTGAGTTCTTGTGTTAACTGAACTTTACAAACCTTAAGTCCCAAGTCTTTATGTAAAATACGGTGTAATGACGTTTGTGGAATGTCTGGGGTTTCTTGAACACTTTGGGCTACAGCAGCAATATTCGCAGTTGTTCTTGAGCGACGTGCACGGGTTTTATTCTTCACATCACTAACTTGTCCAAACAGCTCAAATTTGTCCACCAATTTCTGTATTGCGGTCCGACAAGGTGCTTCACGTCGACCCAAAAATGCTTTAGTTTTTTGACTCTCGACTGATTTTCGCCGCATTCAATTAGTTAACAAACGTCAAAACAGAGATGATGAGTCAGTTTCCTAGGAACGCAGTCGTCATCGATTTCAGTTCGACAGATTGAACGAGCTAATTACTTCTCTTATCAGTACAACTTAACTGTGTTATCAAATGTGCTCATTGGCTGTGTCACCGGAATCCCTGGCGATTTTACCGACTCCCATTGTGTTTAATATCTATGTCACTGACTATACGTATATTTGTTTATTTCATCATTTATGAACATCACTGTATTTTGCAATGTCACCAATCTTATAAGACAACTAATACAACAACCTTTTGAATAACAATAATGTGGTTCTTTTGTTGTTTTCGGTTTTTTTTTTTTGGTGAACAAATAAACTATGGCCGTTTTCAAGTGGGTTTTCTCTTTCTCCTCGGGCAATGAGGTCTTTTTATGTCTGAAATCTATTCATTCAAAATTTGACAACAACACGAAGAATACAATATTTGTTCTAGACATGAAAGAACATCACTTGGTGGAGCTCACTCTCTCTCCATCTCCCTCGCCGCCTCGTCACTTTCAGATGAATTGAAAGCAACAAAACAAAAGCAAAACGAACTATATCATCTCTCATCGTCTTCATCACCAGTGATGTGTGTGAAGGAGAGAGAGAGAGACTGGTGTGTGGTGGTGGAGGTGTGCTGTTGCTTGCATTAGAGACAACAGTGGTGAATTTCGTTTTAGTGCTCCCCATAGAACTGTTGACTGTGTGCTTTACCAAAGCAAACATACAGGGACGGATTGTACTGATAGCCTAAGTGATAGCAACACATATAATTGCCTGGGAATCGTAGTTTTCAAGGGATCTTAAAATTGTTACAACGTAAGGAATTGGGAATTGAGGATTTGAGAACATGTTAAAAAAATATTAATCGCAAACAAGAACAAATTTACTTTAGGGTAATTCCAAAGAAAAACAACCCAAAAAACGTAGTTTGAAATTTTCATTCCCTCCGATTTTGACGAAATTTTGGACACACGTTCAACAAGTTATAGCGGGTAATAAAGGGTGTTTTTTATTGGGGTATAGAACTTTAAGTTGGCATCACTTTTTTAACTGGCGGCCATTTTGTCAGCTGTGATTAATATTAATATTTAGTTTGGTTTGCCATTTCATCATGAAGAGGTTGACAAAAGAACAACGCTTGCAAATCGTGCAAATTTATTTCGAAAGTAATGGTTCAGTTCGCGAAGTTCACCGCAAGCTCCGTCCGAATGAATCGATTCGCCACCGTGCACAGCAATTGGATCTTTGTCCATCAACTTTATGGAAGATTTTGCGCAAAGATCTTGGCAAAGATCAGCTTGTGCAAGAATTAAAGCCGCGAGACCATGCAATGCGTCGTGATTTTGGTGTATGGGCCGAAAATGAGATTCATCTCGATGCTGATTTTCATCACAAAATCATATTTAAACATTAATGGCATAACATTATCCTTCCAATAAAGCCAAATTGATGGACATTAAAACGATTTTCTTGTGTTTTATTTCAATTCGAAGTTCTATACCTCAATAAAAAACACCCTTTACATAATTTGCCTTATGTTATTTTTCGGGGTTCGTGTGTTATAGCATTCCAAAGTCGGTTACCTCGGGCATTTTTTGGAAGAGATAGTTCTTTCAAGGTGGAATAACTTTACGAATAGGTACGAAAAACATAATGTCATTATGGTTCAAGGACTCGAAAAATTAAAAATGTCCTTAATCCTTGGATATCTTGAAAAACACATCTTTATTTGTCCTAATTTTTTTTTGTATTACAGCCGAATATATTCCTTCCAAGATATAAAATTTGGAATGGGTTGACAATGGGGTCGCAATTTTTTGGAATTACCTTTTACAAATATTGCTCCAATTTTTATTGGTGGTAGGGAATTAGTCAGACTTTCCGAGTTACGGCTTCCGAAAATCCAGCGGTATAATTAACCTTCACTGCTTTGTTTTACGTCGGAACGGAACCAAATGGGTATGGTAAGAAAGCTTCTCGCTTATATCTCCGATCCATTAATCCGTGCCGAGGTGACTTGCGGGTCCCGTAACTCGGAAAGTTTGGACTTGGGGGATTTTTTTAATCTTCTTAAAATCAAAAGTTTAAATGTGTTGATATTTGAGACAAATCGGAGCAATGTCGATAAAGTAAATATAAGGCAAGAAAAGGTAGTATTTTTCAAGACCCCCTCATTATCTTTAAAATCGATGTTGTAAAATGTCTGTTGTAAATTTAAAAGTTTTGAGTATCTGTGAAAAAGTTGCAAGTGTTCTATCGGACCGTCATAGAAGACTATAAAGAATATCTACTAGAATGGAAGAATATACATTATTGAGACGGAAATATATCGAATGTCTATATCAGGAGGGTTCAGCGAACCTGTTCTCTACATTTGTATGACACATGTCCGCAACACTAGAAACAACAATTGTACACTGAAATGCCAAACATCCTTCTACACGGTCCCCCGAAATATCCGTCAATCGTTAGTGCGGAAGTATTCTTAGACCGAGGAACTCCCATAAGTTGAATTCTCCATAAGTCGAAGCACTTCTGGTGGCAGCTAAGGAGACAAATTCCCTTAAACAATTTTCTAAGTAATTCCATAACTCAAAGTCTCCGTAAGTCGAATTTTTCTGCGGTATAATGGTGGTCGAGTTATGGAAGTTTGACTGTATATGTATTCCCATAAGCTCGAGCGCAATCGTTCTTTTCATATGCGCCCGACACATACATATATCGAAATTTATTCGTTGGAAAGATTCCATCCTAACAATTTTGACAATGTTAAGGTCATGGCTTGGATACGGGTCAAACACTCGTACAAATTGTCTTTGGGCCCATTCTGTTATAACCTAGGGCCCCATTCCCTATGAAGTCTTCAGTCGCCGTCCCTTTTTAAATGCGAAATGTTTGGTTCTTCTATTTTCTTATGGGGTTTTTTTTTCGACGTACATACATTCATTTGTTGTTGTTATCATTGGGTTGTTTTGTTTTCGCTTCGAGTGTGTGCCGCCGCAACGGTGTGTGCATGACTGTGTGTGTGCGTGTTTGTGGTGAGTGTTGGATATTTGAGAGTTGTGCAAACCATTGCCTCAGTTTGGACGAAATTGTTGAGGTGTTCGCACGCGTTTATCGGTTGGCTAGTGAAGAAAACGACGACGGCGACGATTAGAGTCAGAGCGCTTTGTGTTGGTCAAAAGTGTAGAGTGTTTACATTAAAAGTTGTCGGTGATAAACCACATATGCATAAACCAACCACAACAGCACCAAGAAGAAGAATATAATTGGTATGGTGAGCAGTGGAGTGATATTTACAAGAAAGTGATTTTCTGTTTAAAAACAACAAACAAACAAAAGTTGCAGCAGTGGGTGATTTTTGCTTGTGTTCGATTTGTATGTAAAAGGGGTGGCTTTTTCCGGATGACAACAATATCACACACACACACACATGCATACACGTATTGTAACGAGTGAAACTGCATGCATATACGCCCCGTTTTTCCTTTAAATATTTAAAAACAGAAAAATAAAAGAAATCAAACAAATTTACCAAAGCGGAAAAATACCACAGTGAATTGATAACGAACGAATAATGTTTATAAAAAATCTAGAATTCATTTGTGATTGTTGTGTTTATATTACGGATCAAAAATAACCACAATAATAACAAAACAAACGGCTGCAACAATCAATAAATACTGAATGAGACAAAAGAAGAAAACTTGAGAAAAGTTTACACTACGATTAGCTGAGGGTTGTTGGCTGGCTGGCATCATAAAATCAACAAACTCATTTCCTTGGGATTTGAATAAAACAACAGCGCAGATCTTCTTGAAGAGGACTTGTATATGTGTAGGGATGTCAGTAGTATCCCTAAGAAAATCGGCAAACAAAAAACTTGGTATTAGATGTAATTCAATGGTATTGGTCATAAGACCAACAATTTCACTTTCTTCATTGATGAAAATAGGTGACTTTATTAGATTATTAATGAACCCCAATGGAGTACAAGATGAGTGGGCATCGGAAATCTGTACTTAGCCATTTCCGTGGATTTGTCGAATATATTCGAGACTTCATAAAAATTATTTGCAACGGAAAGGGTTAACAAGAAATCTTTGCTGTGTTTTTACTTTTTGCTACACAATCTGCCTTCTATAGGGCCACTGATCTGAAATTACACAAATTGTATTGCACGGCTCACTGATGTGAGGGAAAATCGATAGAACTCAATAAAAAATCAAATCAAAAATAATTTATATTCTCAATAAGTAGAGCTCTACATCTACCCACAAAACATTTTGATTCATTTTTGATAACATTTGGTATTTCTGTATTGCATAAGTCGGATGGGATCCGGCTAGATGCAATTGTCAAAAAAAAACCATAACCATCCTTATCTGACAACCCTATTTGTGTGTTCTGTTTATGTGCCTTCGTTGTTGTTCTTAAAAACGCGTTCAAGGGTTTCTCGAAAGAGCAGAACAGTAGTGGAAAAGCAGTAAATGACAAACACACACACACAAAAAAAGGATTCAATGGGAGGCAATACTTGGTTATTGCTGTGGTGCCTGCGAAACTTAAAGCGCATCAAGGCCATCTTGACATTTACCCTTACAGAAAAAGCTACCAACTATACCCCGCTCCACTGAACTTTGAATGAAGTCGTGCGGAAATACTACAAATCCAATTTTGTTTCCATTTCTCAAAAAAGAATATCGATGTTTATTTTTCTGTTTCTGCCATATTGTGGGGGGGCATATTTTGCAGACATTGGGGGTTGGGCGCATGGGCACGTGATTATCATCCTTCCGTTTTTTGCGACGCAAAATACCTTGAACTTTGCCAACGAATGTGAGTACCTTCCGTATCGAATGTTTTTGGCATTGCAATTATACGCATTTACATAGTTGCAGGCACACATGCATGTAGTATTTGCATTCCATATTGTAAAAGGATATGCGAGGATTGATGGGAAAATACGAGTCATATCGTTGGCTAAACGGCAGGGTTTTTTTTTTTAAAAATCCCCCAAAGTTATGATATTTCGTGTTGTGAATAGCAAAGCATACACCCTACAATTCCATAAGCCACTTCGTCCACCTGAGTCCATTCACCCATTCAGTTAAATGAATTGATTAAAAAAAAAAATATTAAGCCCAGGAGATCATCTCTATGTCATTCCCAATGCCACCTACCCAGTAGAAAGGCTTTAGCACTGGACAAAGGTCAGATTTTTTCGCAAATAAAACGAAACATATGAAGTGTTCCATGTAGTCCCGATTATACGAGACTGTAATAAAATATACCTAATTTTTCTCTTTAAATTTTTTTTTCGATGCATAGGTGGGCTGACGTCATTGTTTTTTTTGCTCATGGCTATCTCCAATCTATCGCGTGAAATCTCCAATCTGTAGGACCAATTATCTATGTTTTGTTTACCATCAGTTTCACTTTTGGCAATTTCTTTTCAATCTTAGTGAAGGGAGCCGTCACAATCGTCTAATCTTTCGCCCTAATGTCGAGATAATCTGCGTATGCGAGGATTTTGCTCTACGATTCTACAGCTGGTGCTAAAGTATTCTTTTTCTCTTCAGAATAAACGGCATTTCACTCACCTTAACTATTGTGATGGCAAAATCAATTTCAGAGCCGATTAATTAAAACTTAAGTCATAATTCCGAATAAATCGGGTCTAAAATTGATTTGCGACAAGTGTGATATACAGATCGATTTGGAATCACAAGAGCTATCTATGGTACCAATGTGGACCCATCATCTATATCCAGTCCACAGTAGACCTTCATTTGTTACAAATGTTCTTAGTAATGCTCATTTAAGGTTGTTTTATTTAATTATTTTTTTTTTTTTTTCGTCCGATCGGTCATAAATCAGAAATATATATCTACATTTTCACTGCTAACCACTTAACATGGCTCTGTTAACTCCCTATACCCGCTCTTTTAATATGGCGGTTTGAGTCTTGACAAGTTAAATTTTAAAATTTAACTTCACGGACATAATTTATATTCCCATAGCATTATTTTTTTTTTATTTTTTTCTTGCCCCTTTTAGTAACCAATTCCCCATTTCGAGGATTTTTTTTAAAGTTGGATGTTTTCTGGGACTTGGGTTTTGGTTGGTCTATAAAAATACGATTTTTTGATTTCTCATTATAAAGTCTGTAGAATTACATAGTAATCACTGAAATACGTTCTTTCTAATTTTTGTTGTTCTGCTTACGTTATCCTACTTTGCCAACACTGTATAAGGTTGAAGTGCTTTCATTGAATGTTCGTCTATTGGGGATTGGTTGGCTACACATTTAAGGCTTCCAATAGTAATTTCAGGTGATACTTCAAGGTTTCGGTGTTGGCTTGTTTGTTCGACTGGCAGCAGCGGTTAATCCTTCGCATTTACCTTGAAACACACAATCATATAAACAGTTTTACTTTTTGATTCGTAGGCAATTTCTTTTCACTTCTCTTTTGTGACCCATAACGATTTCTTCTCCTTTCTGTTCACTACTGTGTTACGAGGAAACTCTCTGGAAATCTTCCGACCAACTCAAGTTTGTGGCTATCTATTCATTTCTCGACGTCTATTGAGGAGTTGTATGGGTACGATTTGTATTTTATCGCCAACACAACACCATGAAGATGTGGCTGACTGGGGCTACACCATTCACACTTCCATTGACTTGAGTCATGCAATCTAGGAATTCACTGTTGTTGCTTTTATCATCAATATTGAATTCGTTTTTTAGTGTGTGTGTTTGTTTCGATGCTATGACTAAATAAATGATTAAATCATCACCAATTCTATCGTTAGTTTTGCAGTTGTTGTTTTTAACTTTTTTTTTTTTTGGGAAATTTTAAATGGAAATTTCTGTGTTGCAGGTGTGTGAAAGACGAAATGTGGAATTGGTGTAAAACACAATTGATATAAAGTAGCATTTGTTAATAATATATTGAGTAATCGAAGAATAAATTAAGTGCGCTTAATTAGTAAAAGGAATGGCTCGAACATCAGAGAGTATTTTTGTTTTACATTTTTAGGGGATTTTCTTTCAATCGTTTGTACACTGCAAATGTAACTTTTGTACTACGAAACGATTTTGTCGTGATACAAAAAAGTATAATTCAGAATATTTGATTATTTTAAAAGTTAGGACTTGTATGAAGTTTAAAGAAAATCTTGATGCTTGAAATGAGTTCAGGAACAGAACACTGCGGCTGCGGAAACCGTTGCGGCAAGAGAAAATGCTTTTAATGACGACGTATGCGGTAGCTGTCTTTGTTGTCATTTCACACATGTTCTTAGTTTATTATTTGACAAATCTTTCGAAGCAAGCTGTAAATGTTCCATTAGAATGCCAGAGAGAACAAATTATTGCCAATAGAGAATGCTGTGATATTTGATGTTGGTTTCTAATCGCTGTAGTTGTTCATCGATTTCGGTTAGATGAAGGCGATAGAATGGTATAATCTAGTAAAGGGTTTTCCAACAAGTGGTGTTATTTTGAGTTACCTGGTATTTCGGTAGCTGTCACTTTTGAAGCTTTTATTCTTTGACATTTGACAAGTAGAAACTATGCCGTTACTAAAAATGGAACGATACACGCTTCAGCAACCCATTGAAATTATTAAAATTTACAACAAAAATGGTGAAAATCTTGCAGTCACATTTCGCAAAACTAAAGCATTTTTGGGTCGTCGTGAAGCACCTTGTCGGACCGCAATACAGAAATTGTTGGAAAAATTCGAGCTGTTGGGCCAAGTTTGTGATGTGAAGAATAAAACCCGTGCACGTCGCTCAAGAACAACTGAGAATATTGCTGCGGTAGCCCAAAGTGTTCAAGAAACCCCAGGTTTGTCCATTCCTCGTCGTTATTTGGAATTGGGAATTCCACAAATGTCATTACTCCCTATTTTGCATAAAGACTTGGGTCTTAAGGTTTGTAAAGTTCAGTTAACACCAGAACTCAAGCCGGCCGATCATCAACAAGGTCGTGCCATTGCTGATTGGGTCCTTGAAATGCATAAAAATGATCCGGACTTCCATCAAAAAATCATCTTCACTGATGAGGCCCACGTACACCTCGGTGGCTACATCAAAAAGCAAAATTGTCGCATCTGGGGCTCGGAAAACCCAAGAGTTATTGTTGAGAAGCCATCCTCCATTCTCAACGTGTGACTGTTTGGTGAGGTTTATGGTCCGGCGGGGTCCTTGGAACTTACTTTTTCGAAAATTAGGATGGATCAACTGTTACGGTGAATAGATTGCGCTATCGATAGATGATTAATGATTTTTAACGGACGGACATGAATGATATTGATCTAGACAACGTTTACTTTCAACAAGACGGCGCTACGTGCCACACAAGCAACGAAACCATTGCTCTTTTACGAGAAAAGTTTCCGGACCGTGATTGAACACCTTGCGACTTCTTCCTTTGGTGCCACGTGAAAGATTAGGTCTACGCCAACAGCCCAGAGTCGATTCAAGACCTAAAAGATCGAATTCATGAGGCTTTCGAGGACATAGGGCAGTAGGGTGGAGTGAAAACATGCTTTTTTTTTAATTTGAAAAAGTTAACCTCGGAAAGAGATGTAGTCTGGGGTCCTAATGAGGGGAAAAATAAAGAAAAAAATTTTAAAAAATTTTTAGGGGTCGCGCCACTCCCTCGAAATTTGGAAATTATTGCTATTTTGGCGTTGATTTTAGAAAAATCCTAAAACTTAACGACTTAACTTATTCGAAATTTAAAAGTTTGAGCTTGTTCAGTGCCCAAACAAAAGTATTTGAGGCAAATATGAGGATAATCGACTAATATTTGTAGCTTTGGTGGCGATTTCATTGTTCAGTCAATTTTCTGAAGAAGGGACGATTTGACTTATTTTACTTTTTGAAATTTTTGAACAATGAGAAAATTTTTTTAATTTTTTTCATGCCCTTATTTCATTGTTTACGCTATTGCAAACATTTATTGACATAAAACTTTTTAGGATTTTTCTAAAATCAACGCCAAAATAGCGATAATTTCCAAATTTCGAGGGAGTGGCGCGACCCCTAAACATTTTTTAAATTTTCTTTCTTTATTTTTCCCCTCATTAGGACCCCAGACTACATCTCTTTCCGAGGTTAACTTTTTTTTTTTGAATTTCACTCCACCCTAATAGGGCAGCCACTTTGCGATTTGGTTAAGGACAATTTCATGAAAATGATATGGTCCTGTAAGCGTGGTCGTGGTGGCCATTTGGCTGATATTGTTTTTCATTATTAACGGCATACCTTCCTCTTCTCTTTATTATGAAATAAACATCCGATCATTTATCTCAACAAATTAAATTTTTCTTTGAAAAACCCAAGATTGGTTCGTAAAGGAAAGTCTTTATGTAATGAAGTGGCCGGCACAATCGCCAGACTTAAAGCCCATAGAAAATCTTTGGGAAATAGTGAACAAAAAAATAAACCAAGAAGGTATAGGGCGATATAAAAACAAACTTGTTCAGGCAATTGAAGCGGTTTGGACTGCTGTACATACAAAGACAATAAAAAGTCTTGTTGATTCCATGCCAACGGATACTCTGCAAAATATTGATAGAAATACCTAGACCAATTTGTTTTGTCGTATGCATTTTTGACTATCCTGATTTTATCGTTTTAATATATTTTGAATTTTAAAAACAATCGGAAAAGAAGCTTTTTTTCACAAACGGGGTATAGAATTTAAAAAATATTCGACATATCATATCAAGATTTAGAGGAAATCTGCATTCAGTCCAATATGAATTGTACGATACTGTATGTACATTCATGTATCTCCTATTAGACCCATTAAACATTTAAATTGTATGTATGTCACCACGTATGAATTTTGCAGCTGTAACCCTTTCGTTCGAAGCGGTCACAGCATCGAGTTTTTTTTTTACACTAACGTTACATCTTTGACAGCATATTACAGCGATGATGATAATTATGAGAATTGTAAGTGCAACTTTTTTTTTGTAATTGCTAACATTCTGTATGAGAACAGAATGCTAAAATAAATGGGAATATAAAGAGAGAGTCTGAGTCGAAGAGGTATCACACCCTAAAAAGAAAATTGGTTTAGTTGCAGAAAATAATCTAATCATTCTTTTTTTAAATATTTAGATGCCAGTTTGCATATTTCAAATACAATTCTAATTATAGCCATCGTAAATTGAATACATTGAGGTGATTTATTAATATTTTACTGATGTCTGATGCCATCTATAGGGTACCCTTTTCACACACACTACATTCGCATTTGCATTTCATACCAGTCGAAAACAGATGCCAATGACAACATTCAAGGTTCACAGTACAATGGTTACAATCTAACCGCAAAACGGCGACAAACACCAGCATCGGCATCCACATCAGCTGTCGCGCTACAGCAATAACTTTACATTACGAATGCGTTTTTTTTGTTGTTGCTGTTTTGTTTTCGTAAATGCAACGTCGGTTAGCCAACAGTGCAAAGAAAAACTTAGAAAACTGAGAAAAACCTAAAACCTACAACTACAGCAACGACAGCGACAACTGAAAGCACTTCAAGCTACAACAATGCCAATGAATGAGCAGAAATACACAAATGAAAAGCTAAATATTTCTGACGACTTCTTCACATGGAAAATTAAATACTCGGATTGTTGGCAACTGTGGCGGCACACACAACAGCAACACTCCAGCCGAGAACACTCAAAGTATTCCCTTAGTCGATAGAAGAATCAAAAAAAAAAAGTTCAAAAGTATTGAGTTTCAACACCGTTTCAAGTGTTACATCATTAGAAGACACAATATGTGTTCCAGAAGGGGAAAATATTTTTCACAAGAAAAATCGTGTGTGTTACATTTTCCATCCGCCTAGCAGACATGCTTCTTCTACTTTCATACAGCCCAGCTGTTAAAGCGATGCACTTGCAATTATCGGCCTGCACCATTTCGACTGCGTTTTTCAGTTCAGATTTATCCAAATGCGTTAATTTTGTTTGTTAACGCCGTCGGTCATCAAAATTTGCCTTCAAAAATTGGGTTCTGTGTTTAAATCATTCCAGAAACAGTTTCAAAACAATGTTCTTTGGGTCCATTACACTTTATAAGCAAACAAATGGGAGAATCCGATTCCGGAATCCAGGCGAAGAATTAAATGTTCTAAAAACTATTCCAGAAAAATTACCTTCTATAGCTGATGACCCTGTATAGCTGATACTGATGGCTTTAATTCAAGGCAGCTGTGGTAATACAATGTATTTTCATTTTGCTTCCATGGACGCTCGAAGTTCCGCTCTAGAGCAATTTGTGAAATTTTTACAATTCCAGTTGTCGAAAGAGATATTCTGAAAAATATTTTAGACAAATGTCTTTCTAGTGTTTAAAGCAGATTTATGCCCCGCACTATTTTCTTCGCTAAAAGCAAATTCGATTGAATTTTACTCCATTAAGTAGCAGAGATTTTCAGTAAAACATCTGTAAAACATAAACATTTGTCGTACATCAAATAGCTCACATTAACATTTGTCGTAAATCGAAAATCTTTGATTTGAATGTTTAATACGAAAATGTATTTGACATTTGAAAAAAAAACTAAACCAACAATTGAAATGTAAACAATGATTTTGACAATCAAAGTTCTGTCAAAATGAAAAAATTTTAATCAGCTGTTTGCATGACTCTACCTTTAGTTATTGTGCCATATTCTACTCTCTGATAATGTTCTTCAAAGAAGAACAAAATTTTGGAAAAATAAAATAATGAAATGGAAAAATTAAATAATAAAATGGAAAAATAAAATAATTAAAAAAATTTTGTTAAAAATGCAAAAAACTCTTTAAAAAGTTCTAAATTCAATATGATTGAAAGAAGGCCGATACAAAATATTGAACATTAAAAAAAATCCCTCTCATGTTAAATTTTCGTTTTAAAGCTTACGTCTTTTTTTGCGGTTAGGGCTCGATATCAACAGCCCAGCTTTTTTCGTTTGGTCATCATGAACCGACCTTTCTCGGTGCTGCGAATCCTATGCAGAACCAAGATTCATTAAGAGTTCTGAAATACATGGATGGATGACTGATTCTTCCACAAATCCGATCGTTTAGAAATTGTTTTTTTCACATCCATTAGCTTTCATAAATATTTAACATTATACTGCTGTGTTATTAACAGCGCTCTGTTAACTGGATGGCTTTGCGTCTTACATAGCAGAGTGAACAATTTATTGTAGCCTATTGAGAGATTCTTTTTGACAAACATTATTTATATTTGGTTTTCTGTGGAACGGTCACTCGAAGGTTGACTACTTATTGCACTTACACCTGATATAACCCATTTATCCGATAACTCTTGTTAAGCTATTTTAAGATAATTCACTAGCTAAGCAAGTAGCTTTCGTAATGTAAGCCCAATCGAACAGGTCAATTATGTGCCAGTGTTTTTAAGTAATAACGATCTAACTAAAATACTATTCTAGACTTTTGGAGAAAAAATATTTATTCAGTTAGTATCGGTTATGTTATCGATAATATTACATGTGACTCAGACCACTATCACGATATTGCTTCACTCAATAGGAATTCATCAAATCGATCTAAACCCCAAAAACATAACGTAGACATTTGTTTTAATAAAGACTTATTACATTTCATAGTTAAACACAACGCCGTGACGCTTTTATCAGAATCAGAACAAAAATATATTAAATGTTAATAAATATAAACAATTCTTGATAAGGCCAAACTGCCAGAGCCAGCCAGACAGCACCAGCCACAACCACCATGTAATCAAAAGTATTTAATTGCGAAATTTTATAACACCAAGAACAAAAAAAAAAAGAAAAACAAAAAAAAAGGTTAACGTAAACGACTGAGAAACAAATCGACCAACCGACAAAAGATAACGGAAATTGCTTCCCAAAACACTTTGTCTACCAAAAAAAAATAAATAAAGTTATTAATAATTTTTTTTTGTATTTGTTTATATTCTCCAGGCTAAAAAAATTGCAAACAATTAAAAAAAAAATAATAATAATTAAACAAAACTTGTGCTGTATGCGGATTTTTTTTCTTGAACAGTCTTTTTTGTTAACCAACTAAAGTTCGAAAAAAACGGCTGCAAAACGGCGTTTCTACAGCAACGACGTTTGTTCGGTGGTGGCAGTTTAGCAGGGTCCAGCGGCTCTGTTAGCACCACCACCGGAGGCGGTGGCTCCTCATCGTTGGGCTCCGGCTTCAGTGTAGATCATGTGGCCACTGTGCATCATCATAACAGCAGCGGCAGCAACAACAGCAGCGGCATCATCATTAATAAAGCCTTCGGTACGAGTATTTCCAATGGCAACAATAACATTTCCTCAAATTCTATCACATCCGCCGTATCCACATCGTCATCGATAAATCAACAGCAGCAGCAGCAGCAGCATCAGTTGAATTCAAATCACAACAACAATCTACCGGTTATCGGCGGCGGTGGCGTCAGTGGTGGCCTGAGCAGCAAATACAAGCCACCTTTATATCCCAAACGTAAGTAAAATCACGCTTTGCTATTTATTGCATTCTAACTATTCCATTCAATCCATACCATGCATTCGCATGCAATTATTCTATTCTATTCTTTTCTTTGACTTTCAAATGGCAAATGTTGTTGTCGTCGTCGTCGTCGTCGTGGTTGTCTTGCTTAAGCTCTGCTCAAACAATCGATGATCGCTGAGCGATCAAACAATCGCAGTCACAAAACAAAGAAGAAGAAGAAAAAAAAACAAAGTTTTTGTGTTTATGTCACATTTCTTTTGTTCGTTTCATTCGCTGTTTGGATTTTCGCCCCAAAAAAGATCGGGTGGGTTTCCTTTTATGGCCCCCCCCCCCCCCCCCATCTAAACGACATATTAAGTTGTGTGTTTGAAAGTAATCTATTGCTCGTTGGTCGTCTTTTCCCTGTTGATCGTTTAATGTGATGTATGACCATGGTGATTATGGTTGGAGTGTTACTCTACTGTCGGCATGTATGATCAATAGCGACCATAAAGAAATATTGTGGTTATGTGAAGTTTTTGAGAATATCTGATCAACATCGCCTTGGATTAGTTTGGTAATCGAGGGGGCAAGTCTAACTTCGTTTAAAATGTAATATTTTCTGAACTTCATTCATGTGGTTGACTCGGCTGATTTGGCAATAGCGCACCTTGCCAACCCAATTTTCCTTGGCTACGGTTTCTGGCCAAGTGTTGCCAGTTTAGGGGATTTCCCCCTAGATTTAGGGGATTTTTACTGGTGTTGGGGATTTTTTGAGAAAGATTTTTTAATAAAGTGTTGTCCAGTTAGTATTTAGTACATTTACCAAAAATATTCAACCATACGAATTTCAAGAGTTTTCGACAATGAAACCAAATTTATATAAAACTGTTCTATAATAATTAATTTTTTAAAATTCTACGTTTATTGAAAACTAGTAAGTTGTAATGCGCCTATGGCGCCCGTTGAAATATGAAAAAAAAATTTTGTTGAAAACAAAAATTTTTGTGGAAAAAAAAAAAATTTTTGTTTAAAAAAAAATTTTGTTGAAAAAAAAAATTTCGTGGAAAAAAAAAACTTTTGTTGAAAAAAAAAAATTGGAAAAAAAATTTTGTACAAAAAAAAATTTTGTAAAAAAAAAAAATTGTAAAAAAGATTTTTGGAAAAAAAAATGTTTGGTAAAAAAAAATTTGGGGAAACACAATTTCATTTTTTTTATTATTTATTTTCACAATATTATTTTTTTTATTATTTATAGAATTTATATAGAATTATAGAATTATGCCTATTTAAATTCCTACGTACTGCGTGACAGAGTCAGTGAATCAGTGTCGAGGGTAAATATATATTAAGAAGATAGTCCTGGGTCATATTTTGTGATAACGTGTGGGTTTCCGATCCCCAGATCGGGTTGTGGACGGCCGTGGTGTGGTAGGTAGTGTGTGCGACTATCACACATAAGAATCCGAATTCAAAACCGTGTAAGACCATCAAACATTTTTCAGCGGCCAGTGAGTATACACATAATATCGTACACATCTCACTGATTCGATATAAGTTCCCCGTCTGCTCCTTCATGGAATGTTTAGGGAAATAAGTAGATGCGGCAGTTTTGCTTGTTAACATAGCCGCCGAAATGAAAGTGCCCTTGTTGAGAAATGTTGAGAGCGAATTGATGTTTTGCATAAACTTGAATACATTCGACGCGATTTCGGCCTAAACTTACTTTTAACGTTTTTAAACCGAAAATCTATTAATTTCGTTTCACAGAAATTTAAGAAATAATTCTTACTGTCAAAATAACATATGTTTCACAATTAAACCACTAGATACCGGGCGGTCCATCCTTATTTTCCTCAATGTCGATTTTTGGAACCAACGACGGTCTTTTTTTGTCACTTCAGTCTGAAGTCCAAAAGGGAAGGTGTTAGGTTGTCTCCTCCCCCTCTTCATCGTTGCAACTTCTACAAAAGTCTTTGTCCACAGTCTCTGAGCGCATGAGTCCAGAGGCATGTGACCAGTAATGACAGCAATGGGGTTTCCCACATGGAATCTTGTCTACTTAATCTCTTACTTCGCTCATCCGTATCCACGTACTTCCATCATCCACATTAGGCCAGATTTGTCTGGTTTCAAGCCAGGTTGTTTCTTTTCTCCAACGATATTCTGAAATGAAATGTCCGTCATATCCTCTCAATGTCATATCCTCTCAAAGAGGAATGCAAGTAAATCGGTACAGTTACCAACTATTGCAGTCCCTACGAATGTATTGCTGTCTTCTCCACAGACACCTGGATTCCTCGAGCAATTCATATGATGTACACGTTCTCCAGGAACTTCTGGGCCGCCTTTCTGTGAGTAAATATTAAGATATACCTGCATGATATCCCATGATACTGAACTTGCCGTGCGGATGATCCGGTAGTTTAAGGGATGGTTCGGTAGTTAATTCAGCTGATCCGTGTAGACTCCACAACCAACTCATCTAAGCGATTTTGATCTGTCCCTAATCTGGATGACATTCACAGGAAGGCGGATGTCATTCACGTTGTCCGAGCGATCTGGTATTCTCGTACAAAAACCGAGAAGAAAAGAAGCCTCCGATACAACATATTCAATATGAACTTTTATGCTGAAAAATTGCTGATGTTCTGAAACAGGTTTGAATCTGGAATCAAGTTCAAACTGCACAAGAGCATTATAAAAGGTCAATCATTAAGAGCTTCCAATGTTAATTAAAAGAAAGTGTGTGCGAAATATCATCGACAATGTGTATTCCTTTTAAATTCCGATTGATTCCATTATTTCTTAACATGGTGTAACACGGCTTCGCTTGGCAGGGCGCATTCCATGACTCTGCCGCATAAATCAAGCTGAATTTGACCAATGCCATGGGTTATGTTGGATTTGAGGGCCTTTGCGATATGTGGCTTCCGACTAAATTAAACCTCACAAGAAAAAGTTTAAGGGGGTCAAGTCGCACGTCTCAATAGAACGATTATGGCGATCGTCAAATGGTCAAAGCGCGAGTAGCGCTGTTCGAACAGAACTCCCATTTTGATACAAATTTTTTTTATTTTTTATAATTTGTAGGTGTTTGTTGAACTGTACATCCGTCCCGGGGCGATTTGGCAAAACAGATTGAATAAATAACTGGACGGATGTAGCTTCCATAATATAGTCACGGAATTGTTGCGCATCTTTGTTTTCAACAACGGATATTTAACGCACAAAAAGGTCGCTAAGATGAGAGTTAACTTTCATAACCTCCGGTCGGACCTCGAAAAAATATTCCAATAAGTGAGGTGAGGATAGAAAAATCATGGCGCCTGCAGCAAAACATGTGTTTTTTTTGTCATGTAGTCCAGTGTTATTAATGAAGACGTTGTACATCTCACTTTATGTTTTGCGTGCCAACGATTCTATGGCCATTCTATTTGGGATTGCATGTGTTAGAAACAAAAGCAACAAATATTAATAATTATTATTTTCGGTTAAAATGAGCTAAAAAATCTTCAATGTGCGGTTGATTATAAATTCTATTAAGTGAAATGAACAACCATCATCATCTCATCATTGTCTTTATAATATGATTACTCAGTTTGTTGGAAGTAAAAATACATTTTCATTTTGTGTGAAGAGTATCAGTCCGAATGCTCAATAAAAAAAAAAACATTCATACACTTTTTACTGGTGGATAAATCTCAGCTGGGTTATTCGCTAATTTTATGAAATATGTCGCGGCGTAACGAAAAACGAGTTGGATGTTATTGTACATTGTTGTTGTTGCTGCCAAATGAATCAATTACAATGATTCCAATTAAGATCAATTTAGATTCTCTTTCACTGCTACGACGATACTCTTCGAGCAGCAACAGCCGTCCGTCACACACAAGATCTTGCAAAGAAAACACTCAGAAATGAACTTCTGTTTGTTGTTGGTTTTGTTTTTTTTTTGTTATTTTTGTTAAGCAAAATAATATTTTCTTTGAAAGACTACAAGTGTTGTTGTTTGATTTTTTATTTTTTGAAATATTAAAAATTAGAGATATTTTTATGATTTTCTTTTCGAGATTTTTTTTAAACTAATTGAAAAAAACATAGATTTTTTTTTGTAATCCACCATGCCGTTGCAACATTGATTGAGTATCAATGGCCGGTCGGTCGGTTGATTGGATGGATGGATGGATGGATGTGTGTTTTCATATCGCAGTGAAACTGAAATTGGTCTGATGGGAAGACAGAAACTCGGTATATGTTGCAAGATCAGTCGCATAGTCGTAACATACGCGTTTAAATGCTGCAACATTGATGTTGCCTTTTGTTTTGTTTTCTTTTTGGCTGACTCTGAAGTAGTGGCTGAGTACCACCACCATCACCACGAATGCTTCAAGTTTTTATTTGCTTCTTGTTGGCTTTTTTTGTGTTCATTGACTGTGCTGTTTTTGTTGTTTTTCACTTTGACTTCTATAGCAGCATAAAATCAGTCCATAAATAGTTTGTTGCTGTAGCAGCAATTGAATGCAGCCGTAGCACAGTGTGTCAATATTAAATTGTTTCACCTATTAGCCTTTAGTCAATTAATTAATTAATCAAAGATCTTTGAAATGACTATACAGTTAATCAGTTCTTAAGTGAGCGAAATAAACAATAATTAAATTGTTTCATTCAATTCAATTTACGACTTCGTTCACTTCGAGCCCTTAAGTCGAATATTGAGCAAGCCATTCTTGAGATGGAGACAGAGACCGTCTTTAGGTCAAGGTCTTTAGAAATTGTGTGGGATACGCTACAGCGAAGCTAACGAAGGCACCCAAGGAAATCGTGTTCCATAAATAAGGGGAATGTTTGCTCTATCGAAATGTTTAGCTCTTGCCATAAAAAATATTTTTTTATTACTTTTAAATTATTAATTTAATTGACCAACCATTACACGGCAATATTTTCTATTTTACTGTAGGGAGGACATTAATATTTGGACACTAGTAAGTTGCACTGCGCCTATGGCGCCTGTTGAAATATGGAAAACAAATTTTGTTGAAAAAAAAAGATGGTGAAAAAAAAAATTTTGTTGAAAAAAAAAATTTTGTTGGAAAAAAAATTTTGTGGAAAAAAAAAATTTGGAAAAAAAATTTTGTAAAAAAAAGAAATTTTTGTTGAAAAAAAATTTTGTAAAAAAAAAAATTGTAAAAAAAAATTTTGGAAAAAAAAATTTTTGGTAAAAAAAAATTTGGGGAAAACACAATTTCTGTACAAAAAAAAAATATTATTTTTTTTATTATTATTATTTATAGAAAATTATAGAATGCCTATTTAAATTCCTACGTACTGCGTGACAGAGTCAGTGAATCAGTGTCGAGGGTAAATATATATTAAGATGAGGTGAAAGGGGTTGGGAAGAGACCTGCTTTTAGATATATCGAACCCTAACAGCGAAAAGGACGTCGAAATCCTATCGAAACCAAACTGCGTAAAAGACGTAAGCGCCAAAAAGAAAATTTTACTGGAAAGGTTTTTTTGTGTGGTCAAATATAAGGACGTGTTGTGGTGCTTACGACCAACTTGTGTTTGTATAACTTTGTAAATATAAATTTTAAATATTTTTGGACAAATTCCTATCGAATTTCACCAAAAATGCCGCTTAAGGAGTCAATATGTACACAGAGAGAAAAATGCCATTCTAAATTCAAGCCGAATAATTTAAATTTGAACTGAAATCGCAAAGGGTTTTCTAACAAGAGGTCTTATTGTGAATCACCCAGTATTTCGGAAGCTGTCACTTTTTAAAGCTTTTATTCTTTGACATTTGACAAGTAGATACTACGCCATTACTAAAAATGGAACACGATACACTCTTCAACAACGCATTGAAATTATTAAAATTCACTACAAAAATGGTGAAAATCTCGCAGTTCGCAAAACTAAAGCAGTTTTGGGTCGCAATACAGATGGGATAGTCTTAAAATCAAGTTCTTATAATAAGAATAAAATACTTGATTTCTTTAAACAAATATTTGTTTGCTTTAGTGTTTGACGTTTTTCGGACTATGTGCTAGTTGGTAGTAGTTCTCGTTTAATTACGGAAGACTTTAGCTTATGGTAAACCAATGATTGAAGAAGAAATCATTGAAAATTAGTGCCGATGTATTTAAGCGTAGTTAAATATTTAGTTAGGAAAAGGTAATAAGAGGTAAGAGAAAGAATTCGCCGAACTATTTTTGAGAGATAAAAATGTATCCTCTTTAAATCCATTTCGAACTATTCTATTATGAATTTAATATTCTTAGAACAAGAATATTGTGATATTTATTTAATAAAAATGTTTCGATAATTTCAAGTATTTATTCGAGTTTAAATTAATCCAAGCGGTCTACACATAAGTCCATTTCGAACTTATTTCTATCCTATTATGAACATAAATCTATCCTCAAAATAAAGTCCATTCGGGCTCAACTATGAATAAAATTAAGAATTCCGAGCTACAAAAATGCATACTTCAATCAAGTTTATTTAACTTGGTTTAAGGAAAACTGTACTTACCAAAATTCAAGTACGGATTACCTAATTTTTGTTTATCAGTGCAGTCGACTTTAGCTTAGCCTTAATTGTGAAACTTTTAGAGATTTCATTCCACTGTTGATTTTCATTTGCTGATTGCATCTGTTGCTATATTTGTAGTTCAGGTCTCAACGAATTCAATCTGATGGAAATAATTTAAAAAACAATTGATGTTTTGAAATATTTTCTGGGGAATTTGCTGTTATGCACAATACCCTCGACAATGCCGATATCGTAGAAAGACACGTTTTATTCGGATCTTAAATAAACGCAACGAACGAACAGCAGCTATAAATCTTCGATAACAACAACACAAATTCTGAATACAACACTTGGACAACACGGTTGTGTTAATTTTAGATCCCTAGAGAACACAAATGTCAAATAAACATTCAAATGCGGATTTTCATACGTTCGATACGATGTGCATACGACTGAGGTGAAAACAGCAAAATAAAATCGTTGCAACTTTCCCTGTCGACGGGAAAATGGGGCCTAGAATAAATGGCCTTAACGGGTGTGGGGGAAATGAAATGAGTTGTTAACCAAAGGCAAACGATTGTCAAGCGATCATGTTCATGTTTTTTTTTTTTATTTGTTGCCAAAACGGAAGTGGTTTCAAAACCTTAAATTGCACTTTTATGCAGAAAAGTACGAGAATCAATTCGTTATACGCTTAGAGCATTTCATGGGGGAGGGGGGACCAGGAGGAGGGTTTTCATAAAACACAAACGGACTGAATGAATGCAAAACATGAATGATGATGGACGTTTTCTGGGGGGTCTATGCAAAAAGTAAAAAAAAAACCATATAGTTGCATTGAACGTTCGGCCACAGTAACAGCGTAAAAACAAAAGCATGTTAACATGCTGATGACACATATTTTACGTGAACTTTTTTTTTCTTTGTTGTTGCCTCCACTCATTCATAAATTGCCAACAATTATGGTCATTTTGTTGTATGCACGATTATTGTTTTTGTTTGTGTTTCTTTTTTTTTAGCATTTGTGCCCTCTTTAGTTCTGCGACTGTTTTGTTTTTTCTTTTCCATTTTTTGATGATTTCCAAAAAAAGAAAACTGCAAATTTGTTATATTTTAATTAAACGTTTCTGTAACAGTTTTGATGAGTACACATTAGGGATGTGAGAGTGGCACACAATTGCCGTGTCACGCCTCGTCGTAAGGGATTTGTGAAAATCGAACTCGTGAGGAAATGCGATTTAAAATATCAGTTCGCCTGAGCGCGAGAGGAAATTTGTGATATTCACTCCTACGATTTACACAATTACGCTTACAAATTACCAAACAAACATAAATATGGAACAGATATAATCGGTCTTTGATTTCGCAAAAAAAATTTAGCTAAGATTTTTATTTTATTTTTTTTTTTTAATTTTTTTTATTTAATTACAATACAAAGTAAATTTATATTCTAATTTTGGGACCAAGGGTAAACCGGTTGACATAGACCATATGGCTAGATTTTTGCAGTGACAGACCAAAGTCTCTGGTGGGAATCGAACCCACAACCCCCACGCTGATAGGCAAGGACGCTACCAACTCGCCTACCGGGGCGCTTGAGGTCGATTTTTATTTAAATAAAATTGTCTCAAGCCAAGGGAAAGGTAACATATTGTCCCAAACATATTGTGATGGAATTAACTGATGTTTCAAACAAATGAGTGTTTGCAGTGTATTATTAATATAGAAAAACTAGTAAGTTGTAATGCGCCTATGGCGCCCGTTAATTTGCTTGAGAAAGTATTTGTTACTTAGTTTTAAAAATTTTGTAAAAAATATTTTGAGAAAACTATTTTGTAAAAAAAAATTTCGAAAAAAAATAAAATTTTGTTGAAAAAAAAAATTTTTGTTGAAAAAAAAAATGTTTGCTGAAAAAAAAAATTTTTGTTGAAAAAAAAAATTTTGTTGAAAAAAAAAATTTTGTGAAAAAAAAAAATTTCTTGAAAAAAAAAATTTTGTGGAAAAAAAATTTTTTTTGATCTGTTGTATCTGTTACAGATTCCAGTTATTGAGCTGCTGTTTAGTTCCATGAGCTCAGTGGTTTTGTAAGAGGCCAAATCTGCAATGCGAGAAATTCTTTTTGAAAGATCTTCCGTTGCGTTGTCGTTAGCTAATTAATAAGACGTAAGCGCCATTTTTTTCGAAACTGTTTTTTTTTAATAAAAGTTCGATAGAAAATTGTCCAACGCTCTTAGTCTTCAAAGATTAAAAATAAAAAAATGTATATTTACAAAGACATGGCAAATTCAATTGTATCGTAAGTACCACGCGTCGTAAAACACAAAAACCCCTCTCCTGTAAAATTTTCTTTTTGGCGCTTACGTCTTTTTCGCGGTTAGGGCTCGATATGTAACCCTAGACTCGCTAGATTTTTGTTTCATGTAGAGTACAAAAATGGCCAGGGATTTTTTTACATTAAATTGTCATTACTTGACGACGAACTATCCGTTTCCTTTCAATAAATTTACCTTTAGCCGATTTAAATCCGAATGATAGTTTCAAAGGTTCCTAATTTTTTTTGGTTGAAATAAATTCATATTTTTTTAAATAAATTTATAATTTTTTTTTTAAAGATTTAAATATTATTTTTCTAAATTAAATTTAGAAATTTTTGTTTTTTTAAATTAAATTTAGTAATTTTTTTAAATAAAATTGTTTGAAACATGAATGTCATAACTTGAAGACGAATTATCCGAAATCTTTCAATAAATCGCAATATTTTTTTAAATCTTTACCTTTAGTTGATTTAAATCCGAATGATACTTTCAAAGGTTTCTAATTTTTTTTGGTTGAAATAAATTCATATTTTTTTTTAAAATAAATTTATAATTTTTTTTAATTAAATTTAGAATTTATTTTTTTAAATTAAATTTAGAAATTTTTTGTTTTTTTTTTTAAATTAAATTTAATAATTTTTTTTTTTTTAAATAATATTGTTTGAAACATAAATGTCATAACTTGAAGAAGAATTATCCGATTTCTTTCAATGAATCGCTAAATTTTTTTAAATCTTTACCTTTTTAGTTTTTTTTTTAAATAAATTTAGTCTCATATGTTAGTCTCATATCTTACAAATAAAATGCGTATAGATCATTAAAATCGATGCAGTATTTTCGATTTTATTTAAAATTTTCCAAAGGTCAGGAATCTTCCATTTTCAGGAATCTTCAATTTTTTGTTGCATAGTTTTATCAGTTCGAAATACGTGGTAATAAAATAAGTGGCTCTATCTCATCAATAGGTAATTGGATGTCGACCATAAACTCCGAGTTTCTTTCCCATAGACCAGAGATTGAACAAAATTTGAAATTTCGTGATCTGATTTGGTCTGGAAATCATTGCTCGATTGTTTGCTGTGCGATGTGTCGCTCAGATTTGCACCGACCAGTTATTGTTAACAAACTACCGGAGGCGTTGGATTTATCCAATTCCAATGGAGTCATCAGAATTAACGATCAACATAAGTCGTCGAGGTTAAAGATCGATAAGTGTTGTTGCGTTTAATGGTCGACCGGCGCACTCGATGCAAATTTTAGTCCGTAATTTTCTGGGTAACTGATCGCAAGGGGTTTTAGGGTCTATCGAAATTATGGCTCTAAAATGGATGAGTTCTAAAAAATTCTTCTTAAACAATTCATCCTAAAATACGTCATAGCGAAGTCTCTTGTTATATTTACGGTGTATCCACATCAACCACTCGAAGAACACAATAATGTTCTTCTAGATTTGCTACGCGTCACGCTGTGCACTGATGTGAAATCGTACCCCAGAAGATAACATAGACTCTTCTTGTCCAGTTCACATTCGAACTGGGTGTTGTTATCATGATACATGAGGTTTAGGTCGCATTCAGAAAGAATGGGTCAGCTAATCAATAGAATTAATTAATAGTTTATTTGGGCCAAGTAGAAATTGTCCTTCAATAATAAATTTTAATTTAATTTGTAATTCATTTTTAATTGAAACTCAGTGTCTGTACAGCTCGAGATTCTATTAACGCCCTGTCGTGCGGTAATATAAGCCAGTCATTGTGTTATGCAGTTGGAGTGTCAGCCACACAGCAAATCCAGATTCGTATCCTACTAAGGACACTAAAAATTTTTCAGCGACCGTTTACACCTCGTAAATGCCGTCGACTTTACAATTAGAAGAACAATTTCTAAGGTTTGTGAAACATCTCTGAATAAAGCATTCGAGTACCAACGTACTCTTAAACAAAACATTTGTCCTTCGGTGACAGTTTTAAATACAATATCTCGGTCAGTGAATACAAAAATGATCTCTCACAGCTCTCAAATTATAGAGACGTTCTTCGTCTGCTTCTTCATGGCATGTTAAGGATAACACGTAATAGAGTACATATGTGAAAATAATGATCGTTTAATCGTAAGATTCCAAATTCATCATTTATATTTGTTTTATTGTGGGAGATTTCTCCGAACATAGTAAAACTGCCACTCAACACGTGGAAATCGGTTCAGTCAATAAGAAAGTTACTTTGATGTACAACATTACCTTAACCTTTCGAATCGGGTACATCCATAGTCCCGATTCAGTGTAGGCAGAGACTGCTGTGGCTGCGACAGCGGTTGTCCAATTCGCATGGAAAAATGAGAGGCGAAACCGCAATAAAAAAAACCGCACTGAATTAAATCTACAGTCAACTCGTGGAAACGTGAATATTCTAAAACATGAACGACCCGGAAAGGTAAACTTACCGCATTGTCTAGATTTATCTTGGCAAATCTTAATATATATTTACCCTCGACACTGATACACTGACTCTGTGACGCAGTACGTAGGAATTTAAATAGGCATTCTATAATTTTCTATAAATAATAATAATAAAAAAAAAATATTTTTTTTTTTGTACAGAAATTGTGTTTTCCCCAAATTTTTTTTTCCAAAATTTTTTTTTTCAAAAATTTTTTTTTTACAAATTTTTTTTTTACAAAATTTTTTTTCCAAATTTTTTTTGTCCACAAAATTTTTTTTTTCAAGAAAAAAAATTTTTTTTATTCAAGAAAAAAATTTTTTTTTAAACAAATTTTTTTTTCCATATTTCAACGGGCGCCATAGGCGCATTACAACTTACTAGTAAAATATAATTTGCCACATTTCCATCGATGTACCAGTTACTTATTCAGTTATTCTTTTCACAAAATGAGGCAATTCGGTTTCAACAATTTTTGTTTTCATTATTGCTTTCTCGAATAGTTTTCAAAATGTTAATATAATCTGCTGCTAACTTCACACTACTTCACTTCACTTTCCATTCCCCTTACCTCTCTCTACCACAAACTGAGAGTTCGGCATTTAAAATTGTCTAGGACTTGTATATCTTGTTTCCATCTAATACTGGTCTATTCCACAAAAGAATCCACTTCGAGTGGATCCCCTTTGAAAACTTTTAATTAGGATTAAATGACTCATCAGGTTTTTGTTTGTTTTCCTGAAAATTTGAGTCTGAGTCTGGTACGATTTTTCTATCGCCAAATAAGTAAAAATTGCATTTAATTTTGTTTGTTTAATTTGCAATTAATTTCCATTGAATTATCTCTGTTTGCAATGAGGTCTAACCCGTTTAGGCACTAATTACTTTTTCCCAATGTATTCCCATTAAATGCCACCCTATTAACGCCAACAATATTTCACCAGTTCGTTTATCTTATCATTGTCTGCGTTGTTAGATGTCGGTAGCAACTCATTGAAATGTGAATGCATTGAATTTTGATCAATGGACGCCAAGATCAACGACATAAACTGCACTCCGTCGCCGTACCAAGCCATCCACTATCCGCAGTAACGGTGGTTCGGGGTGTAACAGTAGTCGTCGCTGGGTTGGTTGACATGTGGTTGACGTGCAACGAACATTTATGTCGTCAGTATACGCCCATAAATGGATGAACATGGTCCCCGTATGTGCCGTATGTTTTTCGATTTCCCCCCCCCAATGATAACAACAACAATAAATCGAACTAACCATATTTTCTCTTCACTGCAGTGGCTTTCGATTTGAAAAGATGCCTGTGAGCAGATACAATGACTACATCGAAGTATTATTATGTGCTTACCTAGCCATATGGGAAGAATCAGAAACATACTTACGAGGGTTGTACTATAATTTATACAGAATTCAAAAGCAGATTTATTTAACACGGATGGTGAGCTGACCCCGCAATATTTGTTCCCAGGTCAATTTGAGATGATGTAGTTTTCAGTATATTAACTTTTAACAACTTTGAACAATTGGTTGTAATTTTGTAATGGATGAAATGAGTCCGTCGTATTGTTTGGAATCAATTGCACACATAACAGTCCAACACTAGTCGCTGGTCAGGCAATCATTACAAAATCCCTCGAATCATTGGACGCTCTCCTATAACGTTGGTTTCCAAAAATATTGATTAAAATGCAGGAAATATATCTTAACCTTTAACTGATGAGGTGGTGGTAAATTTTACACTTTTTTAGGCCACATACTATGTCCAAAAAATTCACCTCATCAGTTAAAGGTTAAAAGGCAATTGGATTCCACTCCTGCGATAATTTTGCAGTCTGTCGTCCATTATTTGCTGGAAATTCAAGGGTTTCCCTTTATAGAGAAAGTAATTAACAGCTCCTTTAAGGATGAAACCGTGGCTACTTACTTACTAATATCCCTTAACATTCCATGAACAGGAACAGACGGGGAACTTCTCTCGAATCAGTAAGCTGTGTACGATATAATTTGTATACTCACTGACCAGGGCCTACTGTTTAAAGCCGGCTCCGAACGGCTAAGTTTTACATGGCTTAGAGATTACTCTCTTACTCGTAAAGTCACCAACATTTACGAGGTGGAAACAGCCGCTGAAAAATGTTTGATGGTCTTACGCGGTTTCGAACTCGGAACCACGGCCGTCCACCGTGCCTACCACATGTCATTATCAGAATTTGAACCTGAGTGTATACACTAGGGTGTAGTGAAATTCAAAAAAAAAAAGTTAACCTCGGAAAGAGATGTAGTCTGGGGTCCTAATGAGGGGAAAAATAAAGAAAAAAATTTTAAAAAATGTTTAGGGGTCGCGCCACTCCCTCGAAATTTGGAAATTATCGCTATTTTGACGTTGATTTTAGAAAAATCCTAAAAAGTTGTATGTCAATAAATGTTTGCAATAGCGTAAACAATGAAATAAGGGCATGAACAAATTTAAAAAAAATGTTCTCATTGTTCAAAAATTTCAAAAAGTAAAATAAGTCAAATCGTCCCTTCTTCAGAAAATTGACTGAACAATGAAATCGCCACCAAAGCTACAAATATTAGTCGATTATCCTCATATTTGCCTCAAATACTTTTGTTTGGGCACTGAACAAGCTCAAACTTTTAAATTTCGAATAAGTTAAGTCGTTAATTTTTAGGATTTTTCTAAAATCAACGCCAAAATAGCGATAATTTCCAAATTTCGAGGGAGTGGCGCGACCCCTAAAAATTTTTTAAAATTTTTTTTCTTTATTTTTCCCCTCATTAGGACCCCAGACTACATCTCTTTCCGAGGTTAACTTTTTCAAATTAAAAAAAAGCATGTTTTCACTCCACCCTAGTATACACCATCATACATTATTTGCTTAAAATTCAAGTAATCGGCATTACCTAGAAAGCTGTGAACAACTCATTACATTGCCGTTGAAAAATGCCACATGTTCTTACACGGATTTGAACCTGAGTTCATTTTGTGGTTGTTGTCCGCTCTATGGCTTGTTGTGCGACTCGGTCAAATTTATTTTTTTATTATGTATTCGTCCAAATACTAAGTTTTTCCTTCGTTTCTTTTATTCACATGCAGCTATCATTGCTACACCCCCAGCGTTGCGTTATGGGCAGCTCACAGGAATTCGAACATTTTGGAAATAAATCTTTCTTTTGCAATTGTGTTGTCCATTCTGATTAAAATTTCACATAGACCTATCTAAAGTTTGTTCGCTCTTAAGTCTGGAAGATGGACCCAGTGGATGTAACCAGAGATGAGCAATAACGGTCCAAACTCTTTTGAAATCTTGAAAATCTCTTATTCGCGAAATTTGAATCAAATCGGATAAGTCAATTCCAAATGGCAGATTTATTTCACAGAATTGAATTCCCCCACTGTGCAGCGGTCCCATGTCCGCTCTTGAACAGTTTCATCTGAATTTTAAGAAATGTGACATACATCGATTTCTCCATAAGTCCGCTAGAAATCTTTAAGATTTCTCGACATCCGGTTTACTGTGGTTTACCACACCGTCATTATTGTCTTACCCTCATATAACTTGAAACCATGAACAGGCCATTTTCATGGGACCCTCTTAAACGCTCGCGTACAAGAACTACAGAAGAAATTATTGAATCAAAAAAAAATAAGAAACCAAACGAAAAAATGAAAGGCTTTTAACATAAAATAAAACCAATAGAAAAAGACTAAGAGCATTAAAAGAACATCCAGATTTTGCAGAAACAAAGAAAATAAGGTAACCAACAGAACTTTTCTCAACCACAGAACAGTTCCGATGTACAGAGTAAGAGGTGAAATGAAAGTAACTTCATAGAACTCGAACAATGAATTGTAGTTTTTCCCTCCATCCCAAAAAGGCAGCAAAACAGAAAAAAAAGAACGACCACAACTAACTAAAGAGTATAGAAAAAAAATTAATTTTTTTTTTTACATTTAATTATCAGATATGGAGAGAAGTGGAATGGTCTGTGAAGTTGAATGTATGGAGTTTACTTGGACAATGCAAAGTCTCATATATGTGCTTCGCTTTTTTTTTAATTTCATTTTGAAAAATAACTAAAAGCATATTAACCCAAAACATACCGACATATATTTTGACAAGAAGCGAAATTAAAATTAGCTACAACTAATTAAATGGAAATCAGTTAAAATTAGCTTAACCTATATAACGCTCAATGTTTGAACGTATAGATAATAATCTGAAGGTGGCCCAGTTTTACTATTGTGTTGCGAAAAGTAAGTTATTAAAATTCCATAACAAAAATAAGAACAAATTATCACAAATATCATAAGTCTTAAAGAGAACTGATGACTTCACAGTTAAGTTGTGGTTCAAATTGTCCCATGTTTGAGCATCCGACAACATCATAACCTTAGCAGCGCCATGTAATTGTTTTCGTACGAGTGTGTTTCGACTCGAAGAAGCGTCATTATCTGAACTTTTATTACACTTCATTAATGTGAAGTAGAACCAAAGACCATACAGAGGGCAGACATCCCAAGGTGTTTGCTGAACATTTCCAAGAGGGCATTTAAACAGTATCTGTTTTAAAAAAGGTAGATATTTGTTTAAAAAAAAACATTTTTTGCTTTGAAAACCTTTTAAAATTGTTTCAAATATTGTCATGCCAATTACTAACATCTAGAGTGTGTAGCCGAACTAATGCGTCAAAAAACCTCTGGTTCATGGAAATAATCATTCAATAATAATATTCCACGTCCGAGAATTGTTTCGTGGATCAAAAGATGACATCGCTTTCAGAATGATTCAAAAGTAACGAACATCTACAAGACAAGGGGGGCTGGGGACCAACACAAACCTGCTCACATATTTAGACATTATGGGACTTTAATGTCAGGAAATGTTCTCACAAGTTGAAATATGAACTCCCATAGGGCCGTGTCATCGCCAGGCATGAGTAATGGGGTCTCTGATAGACCTATTCAAGTGGTTTGAAGGGAGTTTTTTCTCAGAAATGGGACTCACTAATTTAAAATATTTTAAAAGGAGGTGGTCAAGGATATCGTGGTGCCAGAAGTGGAAAAGTGGAGAATTTACACTGTTCTGCAACAATTAACTTTTTAGCCCTCTTTTGGACGAAACCAACTGATCTTTAAACTGATCTCCTGCATCCGAATTGCACCATCACGTATAATTTTCGAGACATCCGGAAAACTGTTTATTATTATTCTAACCCTACCAATAACTTGGAAAAAGTATTTCAAACTATAAATAGTTAAATATATTTATGTAACACATGCATTTCCTGTAGACATTACTTGCTTAATTTGAAATCTCGCAATTTTTGCAATTTTTTTTACAAAATCTGCTATAACTCAGGTTGTTTTTGTTGGATTATCAAAAAATATACCACGTTTGAAACTATACAGTATGTTATTTATGATTCTGTGCAAAACGAGTGAAAGAGCTCGAGAGTTGAGGTAGAATTGGCAGATGAAAATATGAAATTTCAAAAAAGTCTAAATTTTGACATCTTTCCCAATTTTTTTTTTCGATTTTTATAAATTACAATTGCATTTCAGATAAATACATTTTCACAATATCTTGAAATGATCTCCGATGAACGGCTTACATACATTATGAGTGACTCTTCGGCAAATTTCACAACATTTAAAATCGTTGGAAAATTTGGTTCACATATTGGAATTGAAATTTGCCCCTTAAAGTTATAATTTTATATTTTTACTGGGGCTTATTTTCATTTTTCAAAACAAGATCCCCAATGTATGTGCGAAATTAAGCCGCATTTAACTTTGAGTTTTAGCATACGAATTACGATAACTATATGGAAATTACAATCCAAACTCTAAAATGAAAAAAGGCCCCAATTGTACACAGGGAACATTGCCTCTTTTTTTTCAGATCTTTTGAGCACCCACTTGAGCGATTTAGGGTGTATTTTCGTGGTTCCAAATTTCCTAATTTGTGTTCAAAAACAACACAATTTATTTTTGTGGAGCCCAAATGCCCCATTTACATTAGGCAATTTGTATTGCCCAATTCTCAGTTTGTAGGAAAGAGTGGTAAGGGGAATGGAAATGGAAAAAACTCGCTCGCGCTGGTAATTCCTTTTGTGCTTTTCGTATTTTGTTATTTTGAAAGTCATTTGTATTTGAAAAAAACAATAATGAAAACAAAAATTGTCGACATAGAAGGCAAGTTCAAAAGGGAATCATAGAAATTGCCTTGTGTGAATCGGGACAAACCATTATTTATTTAAACACCAATATAGTGGTACGACAGTTAGACCCAAATGCTTTTTGTGGCTCTTTTAACTTATTCGATTTTTAAGAAAAGCTATATGAAATTTTTACTTTTGGCGCTCATTTTTTTTTTTTTTACACACTTTTAACGGTTTAGAGTTGAATTTCCCAGGGCTCATTTTCGTTACGCAACATGACTTTTGGGGCATATTTTTGAGGGGTCCATTTTTCTATCGACGTTTTAAAAGGGTTTTTTCATTAATGGCTTCCTAATCTATCCAGGGAAATCAATGGGCACCACGTGGCCATTTTTTCACGGAATTTCGGATTTGTAATTCTCAAACTGTCGATTTTCACATGTCAAATATTTTTAATAATTAAGCAGAGAAGTTAAAACATTTTCACTGCCTGTTTTCATAAAACAAATTTGTTTCTTCGTTACAAATTGTTAAAATTGAAGGCGCAATAAAATGGATTCTTATCTCTATTGAGAGATTATTCTGTTAGACTTGTGTTCCATATGTCGATATCTAACGCTTCCAATATTGACGATTTGTAACGAACGAACAAATTCGTTTTACGGAAACAGGCAGTCAGATTTACAATTCCAATCACTTTCGATTTTGCACATGCCTTACAGTTTAAAATAAGTGTCCCGAGAATTTACGTCAATATTTGAAAAATAAGGAGAGAGAAAAAGTCTTTGTTGCATTTGAATGCAAAGTAAATGTTTTTTTTTACATTGTTTTGTAATCTTCTTGTATGGCTTGTTCTTCCTCATGTCGTCTACTTGGAATACTCTTAAAATATCCCAAGAATTTCTATATAAACAATGAATGTGTCACACAGTCTGGATACCACTTGAAGCCATCACCATCACAATCACAATCATCGGCGTTGATTATAATCATCGTCATCTGAAGTGCATTGAGCGATAAGTGGCATTACTTTTGCAGGCCATGGATATCAAAAGTGTTGTGTTCATAGGAAGAAGAAGAACACAACAATGCGAATGAAAAACACACATTCGATGCACTCACTCATTTGCCTATTCTCGTCACCACCGATGCGTTTAGGTTGCAGGGTGATGCAGCAGTACTCACCTTGATGAGATGTGGTTGAGCAACTTGCACGATGCACAGTGTTTACCTACGTAGAAAATAGACAAGTTGATGGTGTTCGATTAGTGTTATAATTATATTATGTTACCCCAAGTATTTCTTACATTGACAACATAAACTATTTAACCCATTCATGACCAAGACATTTTTAAAAAAAAAAGTTTTATATTTTATAAAAACGGGGTCCTTAGTTCGAATCCATTGACATTTTCAACTTTACGAAATCGTTTTCTCTGTGCCATATGGGATCGCTGGCTATAAATGGGTTAAGCTTTTACTTTAAGCCGGCGTCATAGGGGAAAGTATTTTAATTTGCCCTCCATGTACGTACTATGTTCCACACTAGAGCAATTTTTGGAATTTGTACATTTCCAGGGTACGAATTCGATATTCTGAAAATGTCCTTCTAGAGTTTTTAGCTGATGTTGTAAGCTTCAATTTGAGGCTGATGTCATAGTGAAAAGTATTTCCATTTGTCCACCATGGACACAGTGATTTCCACTCTAAAAACATTTTTGGCAAATTCACACTTGGCTTGACTTTTTTTTAAATTCTCTTTTGGATTTGATCCCATAAGTCATATGAATTTATACGTTGAGTTTTTGCTGGCGACCACATTTAATTTTTTTTTGACGTTGCATCAGTGTTTGTTTGTCTCTCGATTCAAGTGCACGCACATTTTGTCCATCCGTCGCGTTGTGTTCTTTTCCTTTTTATAAATACAAAAAAAAAAGTGAAATTTCCAAAAAAAAAATACAACAAATTGTTTAAAAAAAAATCAAATTTGTGTTTTGTGACATTTTCTATCCCGCCCTCTACACCTTTCGCCAACAAACTTGAAAATCATGATTTTAAAATTAAGCAAAAAGTCATCGCATAAATCAGTTCCAAGGCGACGATTTCGATATTCAGAAAGAATGTTCAGACAATTGTTAGCTTAAATTTACGTTTAATATCATAGATGCAATCATTTCCATTTAGCCTCGATGGGCGCATCATTGTTCAATCTAGAGAAATTTTAGGCGTTTACAATTTCCAGGCGACCATCTCGATTATCTGAAATTTTGTTTAGACAAATCGAAGTCGAAAAATTTGCTCGACTCCGACTCCGAGTTTTATTTATTTACATTTCCCATGAAGTAAATAAAATGTATTCAAAACATGTTAATCTGTTAATATTTTTTAAAATTTTAAATTTTTTCGATTATCAGGCATGTCACAGAAATGTTACGAAATCGATTTGAATTCGTGTTTCCAAAACCTAACATTTTAATTTTGCTTCTTCAAAAATTTTTGGTTTGATGAAATCAAGAAAAAATGGAAATCGAATATTTCTATTAAAAATATGGTAGCATTGAAATTAGAAACAGCTGGTTTACCCACCGCCGTCAAAAATTTCGATACGTCTCCACACTTTGACTGTGATTTTAATTAAAAAAGATAACAAACAAACAAATAAAAAATATGCTTGCCCCTTTAAATATGTAAAAATTTGCTATTAATTTTAATATTAAAACAAATACTTACATTTCTTTGCGGAGTTTCCTTCAGCTATTTTTTTTTTTTTGTTTTTTGGGGTTTAAGTTGTTTTTGGCTGCCAATTTTATATGTGACAAGATCACACAATTGAGGCGATGGCAATTCTTTGACATGCCTGATACTTTATACGTTAAAAAAGATGTTAAAATTATCATACTCAACGTATTTAGTATATTTTTTAATAAAAGCAATATTCATAATTAATTTTGAACAGAAATTCATTTCAATTTGGAGTTTAAGTTGAAATTGATTTCAATTTCACTTCAGATTTTGTCATTGGTTTCAAATCAATAATTTTTTTCGATTTCCTTTTTCTGGAGAAGCTAAAAACGTTTTGGTTTCAAAATTTGTCGATTTGGGTTTCTGTGACATGCCTGTATATGATTTTTTTCATCTTTAAGATGCAAATGCACCTCAGTGTAAGGAATAATGGACGGAAATACAATTTTTGGAATTTTGTTATTGAACAGATGAAGTTGGAGTCGAGCAATTTTGGTTCGATTCCACAGCCCTGGCTAATAGCATTAATTTGAATGTATCTCCTAATAACCCTTAGAGGACCGGAGATATGCAACCACAATTTAACCTCAGTCATATCTTTCATGAGGATCATACACTGTGACATCTTACTGTGGGAGTCTGCTCAGATGCCATATAATCCACTTTTGTCTACATCCTGTTGTTGGTCTTTGCTTAATAAATGTTTTCCAAATACTCGCGTGTGCTTTGCTGCTACCTTCCATGTCTTCTGTGGTTGTTGTCGTCGAACACCTTATGGCCCAGCCATCGCAATCTTAGTTTTTTTTTGATGAGCTCACGATATTATTGAATTCTTTTTTTTTTATTTCGAAGTAATTCTGTGTATTGATGGCGGAATTGAGGTAGACAAATTCGTCCACTTCGAAGCTGCAACGTCGCCATCCACTGACGCCTTTCTGTCCTTACAACGTTTCTCGGGCATGTGCAAAGATATGTTTTGTCACGAATTATTGATTTTGTTTTACTTCAAAACCACTGTGCATCGATTCGTCGCCACATTAACAGCGAACAATACAACACTGTTCTCCACCAAAGACACCAAACAACAACAACCGATACAAATGCTCATCCAAACAAAATGTAGACCAGACAACGGCCGACCACGTCCCTCCTTGAATTGATCGAACCAACTCTTTTTTATTTCGGTGGGTGTTTTTGTTTTAGTTTCGAATTTGTTTCATTTTATTTGTCTCTGTGATAGTTTACACGTTTTTATTTAAAAACAAAACATACACACAAACCTCTCCAAAATAAAAACAAAACGAAAACACCAAAAAGAAAGAACAATTATGAAAATGGTCCCCATTCATATCTTGTACTTGACACCCACTTAAAGTTTGGAGGGGGAAGATTTAATATGAAATAAATGTTCCACGTTGCCTAAGCAGACACGGCTCGTGCCAGTTTCTGATTCGGTGCAGGCGCTGATGTCGATGTTGACGGGACAAGAGACCAACCGTCAGACCGACCGGTGATGAGCGTTTCATAATAAATTTATTACAATTTTAAGAAGTTGTCAAATATGAGGTCGTCTGTCTGCAGTCGGACGACAAAGCACACGGAATGGAAGCGTCGCTGTGAGTCGAGAAGGGGAACGAGTGATTAGAAGGAAAATATCAACAGTTTGTTATCATCGTCAGAAGTGAGCGTCGTGGTGGAGGCGTGGAACATATTAATGAGTTGGGCTATTTGACACACGCGCACACATTTTCGTGTTTGCAGGCAGTGGCGTGGATGTACAGGTCTCCAGGGTACATCGGCAGGTATGCCATCAGTTATCGATTTTATATCAAGAACTACTGTTGAACGATTGATGAACGTTTTCAAATCATTTCCAGAGATACGCCCGTGCTACGAGATTTAGTTATTTTGCCATACGATGTGCAGGTCTGTCTGCCTTTCTCTAACATATGGATGTGCCTGGATCAAATGTTATGATGTAAGCGCTGAAAATATACACATGTTCTCTGGCGACACACACTGTGGCTGAAATCACTTAACTCCTAAGTACGTATGTACGTATGGTGGACCATATTTTTTGTATATACATATTCCATTTAAAATGTGGGTTAATCGGGTGGTGTCACACTAATAAAATCACAAACACAATTTAATACGCAGCAAATGTGACACATTTTCCATAATAATAATGAACGAGCTTGAATAATCCAGATACATACGAGTAGTACATACATCTTCAAGGCAGGGATGTGCGGTACATGTACACTTGTACTTTTTATACTCGCACTGGTGTACTTGCATCATGAATTAATGTTGCCTCCATTCAATGAAGATTGCCTCCAATATTGCGCATGTTGCATGACGTGAGTGCGGCATATGCTTCATATTTGTAAAGAAGACAGCCTCCATTAAGTTGATACACTGTGATCCAATCGAATAAGGAATTGTGTTTTTTAATTTTCTAGCGAACTGTCCCGTAAGACAATTTGAAAGAAAGTCATCCCTATTGCGGGAGGCGACATCGTCGTCGTTTATGAGTCAACGTCACTTGTTGTCGTCGTCAACATCAATTCAATCCAAACTTGGCATTTTGAATCAATGTGACGACGACGTCGACTGTTTATCGATAATTTGCATACACAAATTGTCATCTCTAGTTTATTTATTTTGTGGGGAAATGTTTTTTATTTATAATTCTGATTACAAAGATCCCCTGTCGTTACCAAAACCCATGAAACCCATTACCAAATACCGCATCGTCTCAATGTCGTTGACAATTGATAATTGTCAATCTTGACAACCGCAATGCGAAAACACAAGCGTCGACACCAAACGTCGTCGACTCCCGCAATAGGGCAGATTATGTTCGTAGGACGAAATCAGCAGCTTTAGTCTTTTAGTGCGTTGATTGGCCGAAATTAGACACAGCATCGCATCTTGCGATCGGGAAACCCACATGTGATTGTCAAGAAGCCAATGCGTTCTCAGAGAGTGGATTAAAACCATTCTTGCTGAGCGAATATTAAAGGCATGAACTCCGACAATCATTAGTTTCACCAGGATGGCGCGTAATGTCACAAGCGATCATTTGTGCAGCAAATTCTATATTCGTCAATGGTTCACTTTTGAGCCGGTTGACTTTTTGTTGGTACCTTGAAAGACCGATATTTTTGAAAATTAACGATTCTATGGGCAAACATCGAGCAAGCCATAAATAAAATCATGTTCCATAAACTCCATTCTATGTTCAATAAACCTATAACACTACTCAACAAAATGATAATTTTTTCTGTGTAGATAACCTTGACATGAGCTCGAAAAACGCAATAAAAATTTTTTTTTTCGTTTAGTTTTTGTTTTTGTTTTATTTTTTTTTTTTTAAATTTTAAAAAAAATTTTTGGTTAATTTGTTTCGTCCGGCATAACTCGGGAACCACTAGCCCGATTTAATTGAATTAAATTTTAAAAAATTTAAAATTACAATTCCCTTAATCTGTTCATATATTGTTTTCCTATACAAGCAACAGTTTCCAAGTTAAAAATGAATATATAAAGGAAAAAACTTATTTTTTGCCTAAAGATTAAATTTTTTTTTTTTAAAAAATCCATAAAAAATCCAAAATGAAACAAAATGTCAAATCTTATTACTTTTACGTAAAGTCACATAACCTATGAGCAAAATGAGACAAAGATCATGAAAATCGATGCACGCGTTTCGCTTTTATTCGCAATTGAGTAAAGGTATGAATTTCAAAAATTTGCTCGACATATGCACAACTTTGTCTATGGTAAGGTTTTTTCTTTTTTATTACAAAAAAAATTAAAATTTGTTGGGTGACAAAAATATATGAATTTTTGAAATTCATGCCGGACGAAACAAATTAACCAAAAAAAATTTTTTAAAATTTAAAAAGAAAAATAAAACAAAAACCAAACGAAAAAAAAATTTTTTATTGCGTTTTTCGAGCTCATGTCAAGGTTATCTACACAGACAAAATTATCGCATCCCGAGTACATTTTGACTGTTGACTAGTGTAATTTGACAAAAATATATTTTCCTATTTTATAAGTACACCAATACCTCGCTTTGCGACGATAATTGGTTCCCAAAAAATTCGTCGCAATCAAAACGTCGCAATTCGAGAAAACCTTTTGTATGGAATTGCACTGAAATATTAAAGATACGTTCCAATTCTAAATCAAATCCATTATTTTACCAAAAACAAAGTAATTTTTAGTTTTTTATAAAATTATTTAATATTATAAAAAATGAAGACTTAAAAATTAAAGGAATTATTAAAATAAAAATTTACTTATTTCAATAGTTTTATTTTTAATTAAAGAAAACAAATTCATTAAAATTAAAAAACATAGCATAGCTCTCGACATAGATATCAAACGTTTTTTGTATGTATGTATGTACAATGTACATACATAGATGTTAGTGTGAGTAACAACAAACAAAACGACATATTCAACCATTGGTTCTTTATACATATTTTTTTCCAAAAGTTCCGTTAAGCGCCGTTTTTCTTTATACGTCGCAATGTGAAATTTTTTACGTCGCAAGCTGAAATGATGCAAAATTTTTTTTCGACGCAACGCGAAATGTCTCAAAATGAAACGACGCAAAGCGAGGTATTGGTGTATTTGGAAGAAAATGGGTCGGAATAGTGATCTGCAATCCGGTACAAGTAGTTTTACCCTGCTGTACGTTTTCCGTTTTTTTTTTGTTTGGTAGAAGCTGTCGATTTTGCTTTGAGATGTCTCCCTACATTCTCCCTGAGAAAACACAGATATAGTTTATCCTGAGGTGCTGAAATGTAATTTTTGTTAAAGTTGGACAGTGTCATATAAAGTCCCCCATCGCTATTCGAGTCCTTGTTTTAAGACTTCAGTGTTGTCAATGACAGGGTCTTGATTATCACTTCACTATCAGTGCTCATTTACTCATTTACATTATTTTTCTGTTCAAGAAAAAGCTGCAAATCTCTTAATTACATTTTTTTTTATTTATATTTAATTACAATACAAAGTAATTATATTATAATTTTGGGTCCAAGGGTAAACCGGGTGACACAGACCATATGACTAGATTTTTGCAGCGACCGACCAAAGCCTCTGGTGGAAATCTAAACCACAACCCCCACGCTGATAGGCAAGCACGCTACAAACTTTTCTACCGGGGCGTCTCTTATTTAAGTTGACTTTTGTTCTGCGTCTATTATATACATACATACGTCAGGGCTCTACTTTATTCGGAAAATCTATTAATTTTGTTTGCAATTGAAAACTTTAAACGGCTCTCCTGAAAAAATCGTATTTCGAGATGTGACTCTAGTGATGTCTCCGTAGTTTACGTATGCAGCCGTCTATGATCTTCGGTCCAGGATGGCAGATAGGTTTTTTCTACGTCTGTTTAACCCATTTAACCCATACGGGGTGTTTTGTCAGATCTTCTATTTTGGGTTCGCACACATATTAATTTTAATCGATTTGTAGTAATGTCGCCATACATATATTTATATTGGATTTCAATTTAATATTGATTGTATGTTTTTCACACAATTTGAGACCTTCGGTAAATTATCAGCACTGTATTTATATGGAAATGCGCCAGTTCTGCCTGTGTTTGTGCCATTACGGACACCCACATCTTCCGAGCACGCATGGTACGAGTTGGGTGGATACAACGAATGGAGGGTACTTGAGCGGTCGGTCGTCTTAGCCCCAATGCTCTAGACTTCAAGTGTCTTTCTTTGCCTTTTCATGGAAGCTCAGCCAAGTGTGTGTGTGTGTTCATGTATGTGTGCTGGATTTTCTCAGAGTCGGTTACACTTCCTTCCATCCCATTCAGGCTTGTGTGTGCGCGTGTGTCTGTGCATACAAATGAAACATACGATGCTTTTGACTTCTTCGTTGCAGCCAACATGTCTATGTTTACATTTGGCATTTTTTGTTATTCGTTATGGACAGAATCAAAAAAACAAATAAATGAAATCAATAAAGATATCAAATAATGTTTATCATTAAGTCAGGGCTTATGAAAGCTTTAGGAGAAAGAGAAAAATCACTGTTTTGTCCTTTTTTTTATTTCTGCAGTCAAATTGTTTATTTACGCTATCCTAAGCCAGTCATAAATACTTAAATTTGCCAATATACAGTGAGCTGAATGCGGGATTCACACCAAAACAATCGAATTATCGTTAATAGTTTCAACAAATTACAGTGTGTGAACCCCATTTTAATGAGAGATGGCTGGTTATCGATAGTGATGAATTACTTCCGCCGTTTTGGAGCATTTTTCCCGTTATGTGACAAACAACCTTCGTTACGTTAACGTTGAAGTGTCAAGTGCGTGCGCCCTCCTCTATTCGGTAGTTGAGTTTTGCCTTTTGTTTTGCTCTGACATTTCGATGGGGTTGTGACAAATAAGGGTGTATTGAACGAATACAACGTCGAGACAAACGATGTTGTTGTCATGACACAATTGGGGGTGTCAAAAAGAAAAGAGAAGTGTTTCGTGCCGTGACACAATGAAAGAGAAAACATTTTATACCGTAAAAGGTAATGCAGGCAGAGTAAAATAAAAATGAAATTGGAAAAAGTTTATGGCAGGGTGGTCCGTTTATAGTATGTGTATTTACACTGAGCGAATAATTGTTGTAGGGTGGAGGAATGGGGATACGTGGAAATGGAGAACTGCTGATACAAAACTGCACCTGGATTGCTATATAGTGACGCCTTTAAATTAAATAATCCCAGGGACTAGCCCCCATATTCATAAAAATTTAAAAAACCATTGTTATGAAAAATTTGTGATCATTGTTCATATATTTTCATACGTTTTTATAACCAAATTTTAATGAATATGGGTGTAGGAACATGTTTTTTACTGGTTTCCGTGGTATCACAATATAATACAGGGTTGAGGTGAGTCTGCTTATAAAGACAGAAATTTTACCTGAAATGAACTCAATACAGTATTTTTTTTACCTGACTATCACTTACGTGTATATTTCGTATAACTGCCCAAAAGTCTTCTCTACTTTTCTTTGAGAATCGTATTGTTAAGTGCATTTCATTTAAGTCCACATTTCAGATATCTGCACTCTTATTGGAAAGCTTTTCATATCTTAGAATACATGTATCTGCCGTGCTAGATATCGTGCTAAAAACCAAAGAAATAAAAATATTTTTAAGAGCGCAGGTACGAGAGTTGGTAGCGTACTTGCCTATCAGCGTGGGGTTGTTCGATTCCCTGCAAAAATCTAGCCAATGTGGTCTGTGTCGTCCGGTTTACCCTTGGACCTAAAAATTACGTAACGTGTGAGAATCAGTTATGTACACAATTGAGGCAGATAATTGTAAATCACATACGAGCATTTTTCATTTAAGCCCTCAAGATGACGTGCAGAAATAGAAAAGGCAGCTAAGCGAAAAACACTGTACTAATTTTTCAAAAATGTCCTAATTCCCTTTTATAGTTTTTTTATATAGAGTTTGACAAAATTTCACTACAATGGAACTTCAATAAGTCGAATTTTCTTTAAGTCGAATCAGTTATGGAGACAAATTCCCTTAAACGATTTTATAAGCAATTCCATAACCTTAAGTCGAAGTTTTCTACGGGATAATGGTGATTCGAGTTATGGAAGTATATGTATTTCTAATTTGTTTTCTAAAAATGTTCTTGTTTTTTTGACGTACATTTTCCTATTCTGAACTTCATAAACATCTTTTTATGCATTCCGAGGTATAAATTACAATTCTATAATTAAATTTTAAATCAGAACATATTTTATATGAAAATACAATCGTTTATTTCAAACGACCTCATTCATGCCTTTCTTTGAAAATAATATGTATGTCACAGCCTCCTTTACATGATCTCATTAGTGAATGCGGTTGACTTTTTTCAACAACAAAAATCCAACGGAATTCCATCACAACACAGTATTTTATATAACGTACAAATTCCTTCCTACCAAATTTATGAATTTCAAAAATTTTAATGGTTTTTTTCTCTTAATATAAATTGTGCATTTTCTCAGAGGTTTACAAATATTTCTTATAATCAAACAAGAATGTGGAATATTTTCATGGAGAAATATTTTTTTAAAAAAAACTATTTCCTTTAGTTCATTGGTTATCTTTTGATTTTAAGTTAATATTTTGAGCACACATTTGAAATTAATTACCGCTCCACGGATCGATCGATGAGATTTCGTAATTGAATCGAATAAGTTTGATAATAATAATTGCAAACAGAAGGGGTGAATGCTTGAAAGAATATTTGAATAATTAGCTAATGGAATTGTATTAAAGATTAATTAAGTATATGCCGTATTATTGTATGTCGGCGTAATTAAAGAATGTTGTTTAATTGCATATCTCCGTGATATGTTCACAAGTAGGGAGGGCATTATATTCGGTGGAGCCGGATCTAATCTTATCGCACCCATCGTCACACCCTCTAATCACCTGCCAATGAGTGATTAGAAGGTGTGGCGTGAATAACACTCAGATTCGTTGCAATTACGCAAATTTAATAATTATAACAAAAGATAGAAAATAGATAGGGTAACGCTAATGTGGACCAGCCGGATGGTTTTTGTAATTGTTTTCTAATTGGCAGTTTTAAGCAAGTGGAAATATTTTAGGATTTTTCCAGTTTCCCCAGCGAAAAACCCGGGAATAATTCTAAAATATTCAAACTTCTCATAAACTGCAAATTAGAAAACAGTTCGGAGCCAGCTGCCTCTAACTATTTATTGTTGCCGCCCTTATTAATTAATGATAATATGGATAACGTTTCCCCTCAGTGAAGTTCCGTTTGAATAGACATTCACATTTCTTTTCTCAACCAAAAATTAAAATGTCGCCCCATGATTATCATAGAAACACTTTAATAATGCAAATATGAACTAAACTCAATACAGATATGAAATGTTCGTCCTGTTCATAGATCGCCAAATAGAACTTATGAATATTCATTGAAAACTTTTACTGTACGTCACCCATTTTTAAGAGCGCATTTGAAAGTGCTCTTTGTCCGCTCCCAAGGACATGCGCACATTAGCGGTTGTATTGGAATGATAACATAAAAAAAAATCATGCTATACGTCGTTTTGTTATCAACAATACAAATTTTCCGATAAAGAAAATAGTGTTGTCCTGTGCTAAAGGAAACTGTTTGGAGAAAGAAAACTCCTGCAGACTTCATAAAGGAGTGCAAGAAAAGAAAAACTACAGAAAATTAAAACAGAAACGAAATTACAGTGAAAATGAAAAACAAAATTATTGCTAAAACTCCTTTTCAGGATTAAATAAAGCCGAAAGGATTACAAGCAAAAGAAGAAAAAAAAAACAAGAAAAACAATAACCACCACCTCTTCAAACCAAATATTTTTAGGCCTGGAAAGCCCAAAGTGAAAACATTCAAAGCTAAAAAAAAAAACTACAAAAATAATGAAAAATTATATAAAAACTTTACTCTAGTGATCAATATTTCAAACTCGGGGATAATTTAAGAAGAAAAAATAAAAGAAATCATTTACATTTGCAAAATATTCAAAACCACAAATAAGTAGTGTACACAAAAAGGAAGAAAACAAACGGGATCCATCAAAAGGACAATAAACCAACCAGTACCCAACCAAACACTTTCACAATGTGTAAGTTTTTCTCTTCCCATTGTTTTTTCTGTTTGCTCCGCCGCTTTTCTCAAAAGATGTACCCGTATGTAGACCACAAGGAAGTGACACTTGTACGTGCACTTGAGTGTACGAGTGTGTATGTGTGAGTGAAGATGTTCTTGTACTCGCCTAGGAGTCCTTTTCGCCGGAGCACACTTCCGTGTTGATGTCACCTGAAAGTGCCTTCATGTCATAATTATGCGTTTATTGTCCCATCCTGTAAACTGTTCACATGTCTGTGGGGATTGTTTTTCTTTCTTTTCTTTCTATTCTTGTAGAAGATGTCAGGAGCCGGGGTCGACGAGATATTGTTTTGGGTTGGTGCCTGGTGCTACTGCTTTTCGAAATGTTGAAATGGTTGTTGTTCGGTGGTTCCATTGAAAGCCATCGACACGACACCGGGGGTGTGTCGTCGGTCGTGTACTTGTTTTGTGCAGCACGCGCCATCATCAGAACCCAATGCAGTGCATTCTGCTGATGATGCAGCCCGACACAGCACGGTACACAGCACCATATGTGCCATGGATGTATTATGCATGAGATTTGCCTGCAATATCGAAATATGTTCCGTGTGTCCGCTTGTTTATCGTCTGTTTATTTGAAACGTTTTGTGATTTTTAAATTGCTGGGACAACAAATTCGCATATAATTAACCGTATAGTAATGCATGTGTTCCCTCTTTCTGCTGATTTTCGTTTAGATTTGGATGGGTTGGGGAATTGTGGGGTGGTTTTTCTTTCTTTAAACGGGTAATTAGTAAATTGTAAATGTTGAGCAAACAGGGATGCGAGAGTAGGGCTGGCGGTACAACGAACAAAGGATGTCTGTGTCATATTCATTCTTGAAATCCCAGGTAAACCAGGATTTACCGATGGTCCCTAAACTTTTTGTCGTTTAAGAAAGAAAATATATTTTTTTATTTTCCATTTGATTTAATTATAATAAAGGGTGTTTTTTATTGAGGTATAGAACTTCGAATTGAAATAAAACACAAGAAAATCGTTTTAATGTCCATCAATTTGGCTTTATTGGAAGGATAATTTTATGCCATTAATGTTTAAATATGATTTCGGGCATGTGGCCGCCGCGGCTGACTCGAATAAAGCCAATTCTACAGGTCCAATTTTCAACCACTTGTTGGAACCACAACTCATCCACATTCATGCCATCCAATTCGGGAACAAAATAGTCGGTTATCATGGCTCTATACCGGTCTCCATTAACGGTAACTGACTCTCCAGCATTATTTCGGAAGAAGTATGGCCCAATGACTCCACCAGCCCATAGAGCACACCAAACAGTCAGTTTTTGTGGATGTAATGGCATAAAATGGACGGAGCTTGCGGTGAACTTCGCGAACTGAACCATTACTTTCGAAATAAATTTGCACGATTTGCAAGCGTTGTTCTTTTGTCAACCTGTTCATGATGAAATGGCAAACCAAACTAAATATTAATCACTTGACAGCTGACAAAATGGCCGCCAGTTAAAAAAGTGATGCCAACTTAAAGTTCTATACCCCAATAAAAAACACCCTTTAGTAAAAGATTACCAGGCATTTTCACCTGCAGCTGTCGAATATAGTTTGTATGTCCCAACTCACACTAGACAATTCTAATTGCCGCAATTTTCTCATTTTGATACTTTAAAAGTGAATTTCTCTGTGTGAACACAAGAGACAAGTTCAAAATGGAATTATAAGAATTGCCGCAAGTAAAATTGCCTAGTGTGAACTGGGACTAAGGGGATTTTAAAATTACATTTAGTTTTTAAAGTGTAAACTAGTGTTCTCATTTTTACAGGATTTTTTTAAATCAATAAAAACAAACCAATGCCCTATCAATAGTCCGTGGGAAATTATACTCATTTTTCTTCTAGATTTACGTCTGTAATTCGATTCCACTTTCCACTTTTATTCCACCAAAGTGATAGTTATCCGTGACAGCTTTCACGTAAACTAAATTTTTTTAATTTTTTCCAGGTTCACTTTTTGGACAAATAGTCAATGGACTTTTCTCGTCCCAATTTCTCGTTTTTTGTTCAGATTAAGGTCTGCTATGCATTAGCAAAATTTTAATTAAATATATTTTTCAAAAGAAATCGAAAATGTGCATACAACAGTCGTTTCGATACCTTAGTCTGTTGCTGAAAAATTGGACAAATAGTTTCAAGGGACTTTCGAATCTGTAATTTTGAGAAACCCCATTTTCTGACCCCAATTTCTCCCAAACTATTTGTCCAATCTAAAAAATTAAAACATCGTCCTGTTCAAATTAAAGTCCGCTATACATGATCAAAATTCCAGCTAAATATATTTTTTACGAAAAATCGAAATTTTTGATGGGTTAACCCCTTTGTTTTTTTTTTTTGGCCAAAATATTTTTTTTCAAATTTTCAAATCTTTTGCACATGTATGAATTCTGCATTCAAAATGATTTAATTATAACCAAATTTAATTTATATAACATTAGTCATTGTAGAGTAATGGTCAAATAACACATTTTGACAGTGACACATCTTATACACAATAAATGCTGCGAAAATGATGATAGCACACAACTGTCGGTGATACAATAGTATTACTAATTTGATATCACATCCGCCAATTGCCCCATTTCGTTGCTGAAAAATTGGACAAATAGTTTCAAGGGACTTTGGAATATCTGATTTTGAGAAAACCAATTTTCTAAACCCAATTTCTCCCAAACTATTTGTCCATTCTTAAAAATGAAAACATTGCCTTATTCAGATACGCTGAAAAAAATGAACAAATTCGCATCAAACATATATATATTTTTCCATACCACAAACATTAACTTGTTCGTAGGTGATAAATTTCAAATATATATGTATACATTTTTGTGTCACTTTTAAATTTTTTTTTCAATTTAAGAATCTCTATATGACAATTCATCTTATTCTCTCGGTTATTGTATTTAATTTAAAGATCTTAGATTAAAAAAAAAAAACAGCTGCAAATACACATTTATTCGCACTCAAATGTTGTACTTTGTTGAATTTAATAAGTTCGTTGTCTGTTTTTCCCAAACATTCTAATGCTTATACACAAATATGTAATATTAATAGCAAATGAGTTATATTTACATCCAAATAGACTTTGCGTAGAAAGAAATAAGCTTTACTTGCTACAAAGTCCAAACACGCGTTTTACTTGAGTGTAAACATTTTAAAAAGACGTATTTTTCAGCGTGAGCAAAAATTGTGATTTAACTGATTTAACTTTTTTTGGACAAACATTTTTTTTTGTAAATTTCCAAATCGTTTGCTCTTTAGTGTATTCTGCCTTCTAAATGATGTAATTATAACGATCTACAAAGCTTTCACTATCATTACGTTGCACTCAGTTGCCACTTTCATTCCACATGTAGTTATTCACTTACAGTATTGGTCATAACTTAAGCACCCCCCTAGTACAATTCGAAAAATTCATATTAGGTTGAAAATCCTTTATTCCGGACATCTTTCAGACATGCTTTGACAACAATAACAAAAAAGCTTATACAATTAATAAACAAAATACCATAATATAATTTTATTTTATAAAAAGATTAGATAAGAAAAGAAAATATTAGGGGAATGCTTTAGTTATGGCCAATACTGTACATTGAATTTAGAATTTATTAATGAGTTCAAAGCTCAAGGCAATACCAAAAAAAATTAATTCATTTATTAAAAAAGTTGTAGAGCAGTATAATTGATCTAATAAAACTGCTTCCCTCAGGGAGATCTACTCCTGTATAGGCACACAATTTTTATTATAAATATAAATAAAAAGTGTCAACCACATCCATCTTTTAGGTGTTATTTGAGTTTTAATTTAAGCTCGTATAGGGTCCTTATTATTTAAGGTACATATAAAGATTCCATGTTTCTAAAAATTGTACAATTGTATTTAAAAACCTGATTAGTATAAGAACTTTAATATAAAATATTCTAAAAACCTGGATTCAAAAATTTAACATAATATTTGTCGTTTTTTTTTTGGATCTTTTGTTTGTTCTACATTGATTTATTTCTATTTTTGCAAAAAAAGGTTTTAAGCATTTGTTTTGTTACTATTAGTTTTTATTGTTTTTACTACATACAAACATAGTTATTTAGTTTTTATTGGTAACTCCACATATCTTGCACCACGACCATCCAAATTATAAACTAGCATTTATCTACTGATGATTTCGAAGCGTCCATTTCTTTCAACGCTCTGGAAAGAAAACATAGGCTAAGTAATTTGATTAATTTTCATTATACTACTTGTTTTTTTTTGCATTTTTTTTAATATTTTCTGTAAAAACTACAATTTTAAAATAAATATTGTTGTCAATTTTAAATTTTACATCGGCATAAGTGCAACAAATCCAAAAGAGTAATTGCCTTAGGTCGGTTTTAAATATTGTTCATCCTATAGCTAAAAAACAAAACTACACAATAATAATGTCATAATTTAGTTAATCGATTTTGTAACAAGTTTCATAACTGAAGACAAAAAACATTGGTAATAACATAGAACCGCTCGAATGCAAGTAATGGTAACACTACTATTATTTTGACTATAAGTGTATCTTATACCTTAAAGCGGAAAAGCGAGTTTCGATCAAAAAAGTTGGTCACATTATTTTAAATTTAATAAATTACCAGCCAGTAAATATGTTCATATCAAATGGATGATTTTTATTCATTTTTTAATCCAATAAAACATAAATATTAACAGCAAAATTCGTTTTGCTTTGTATGCAAATTGTTCACACATAACTAATGAAAATGTTTCATTGGGTGGTGACAGTGTAAGAGGCCGAGACTGGTAAACTACATTTTGCCCATACTACGTTTCGAAAGATCAGTTGAACATAAGTAGATATTGAATTTTAAAGTAAGAGATTCTTTAAAATGCAATAACTTCTTATTTTGACATGATCTTTTACAACAGAGTATTAGTATATTCTACGATCTAAAATAAAGTTTACGAGTCACATAGTTTTACCATGTCATTTCAAAAGGTGAAATTTACTTACAGTGTAATTAGCCCATAGTGATAAATCGAACATTAACCCTCTAACTCTCATGAGTGCCTCAAGACAATCCATTAGAGGCACATGCTTTCATTGATTTAGAGGGTTACTGTTATTGTTAAGTTTATTAAATGAATAGTTACATTTTTATATATTGATATATTGCACTTAAGTAATATGGCTTAGTCTTCTATCTTGAGCATTGTACTTGTATATACACATTATTTTTTTTTAGATGATATGAGTTGTACACGATTTCAAAGGAAATTTCTAGAAAACCTTGATTTAAAGGGTTAAAAGCCAACAAATACCAAATAAAATTGACTATGCATTAATGGGTTAATGATTACTTTTTCCAGGGCTAGTATTTCTTAAAGTACTGTCATTCAAATGTTACCAGATTTCTAAACAGATTCCATTAACTTCACATTGTTATTTCGTTAGTCCCTCCTCATTGGCTACAGTGGCGTAAGTTTCACATGTCTTAGTTATATAACGAATGCAACTGGATAATGTCAGATTCTGTTTCGATCATGACTATTTTATTAAATAATGGAAAAGGGATTCTTTTCATGCGATTGGTGAAAATCCTTTTGGTTTATTCTTCTCATACAACTGGCAGAGCATGTGTTTTCCATTTTGGACAATCCTCTTCGCAAGCTGTCTGTGCCTACAAAATAATATGAACAACATTATAATATGATTTTAATTTATTCATAATAGTTCGTATAATACTCACCGGGGTTTACATTTAACAAGCCAACCGGTGATTGTCTTGAAGTCATCGCCGCCAAACTCTATGGCCGTACTCCTTAATATTCTTCCAGATATTGACGTGTTTTGGCCCCTAGTAATCCCCTATGCTGTGGTGTAATTGGTAGTGTCAGACAGTAAACCCAGGTTCACATCCTGGTCGGATCCTCCAACATTTTCAGCGGCTGTTTCCTCCTCGTAAAAGAGAATCTCTAAGCCATGTTAAAACTTTTCTAGAAAAAGCATAAGTCGTTCCGAGCCGGCAGTAGCAACAGGCCAGTGGGCCATATGTACAAATTTAAAAGTGCACAGGTCACCGATTCTTGAGAAGTTGCCCGCGTGTTCCTTCATAGAATGTTATTAGAAGTGAGGAATGATATACGAAATATCATTCGTTTGTGACATTTTCCTGACATGATTCATTGAAATTGTGACTACAACACTTAGAGTCAATTTAGGACAAATGTGACTACAATTTCTTTTTCATGCCCACTTCTCCGGAAAAACCATATACCACTGAGTCATACGATGTGCCTAGGATCTTTACAATCAACCCTTGGCCCACATCATATAGTCGATTTTTAACTGTTATGTGCGTTGTGTTCTTTGACAAGATTACAATTTACAATTATTAAATATTTCATTTGGTCGATAACGTTAGTAGTCATTGCCTCTGTTAGACTGTTAGACTGTAATTTTAATTAAAAGTTATTTTTGTTAAATAAATAAAAACAAAGAAATGCCCTTATGCCTTTTATATCCCCTATTCGAATTTGCATCGTTCAACGAAATTGAAATAAATGTTATTTTTAGTTTTTTTCCCCACATACTGTTTACAGTTTCTTCTATGTTCAATACAAACAGAAGGAATTTAGACTTTGTATTCCTGGATATATCCTCGGACCATTTACTGCAATTTCCAAATAAATGAACTTTCCAACCCAGAACAATACTCACATATTCCCTTATCTTTCTCTATTTCCAGCTAAAACACCATCATTCGATAAGGATCGTGACTATATAGGTTTTGCCACGCTACCCGAACAAGTTCATCGGAAATCGGTGAAGCGTGGCTTTGAATTTACCCTTATGGTTGTGGGTGAATCGGGCCTGGGTAAATCCACCCTAATCAATAGCCTGTTCCTGGGCGATTTGTATAAGAATCGTGTTATGCCACCGGTGGAAGAGCGCATTGAGAAAACCACTCGCATCGAAAAGAAAACAATGGACATTGAAGAAAGGGGTGTGCGTTTACGATTGACGGTCGTCGACACGCCCGGATTTGGTGATTCCATAAATTGCGAGGATAGCTGGAGAGTATGTACGGCCTATATAGATGAACAGGTAAGAGTATGAGATTTAAACAGCAACCCCAAAATGTTCCATGACAAGTTAACCGTAAACGCTTATAGATTTTGAGCTCATGTAGACACAATATATTCAAAAATATTCTGAGCTCATGCAGACAAAATATTCGATGTTTGCCCGATATTTACTACTTTTGAATATTTCCAATTAAAAAAGTGGAAAACTTCCTATGGTGATAAATTGTTTGAAGGTCCACTTTTAAGGAAAATAAAAACTATCCGCTTGGAACTTTTTTCGTATAAAAAATCGAAACCACAAAATTGTTTAATAGTACAAATTTTGCTGGATTGTTTTTACTATACCCTCATAAACGAATCATTTTAAACAACCAATGTTCAAAAAATGGGTCCTTAGTCAGTGAGAAATGATAATTATTTTTGTTCTTGATTTTCGAATAATAATGTTTCTAATTCGAATGTGAACGTCAGCTTTCACTTTCCACTTTCATTCCACCAAAGTGAAAGTTACCCGAGACAGCTTTCATGTGAAATAATTTGTTTTAAAATTTTTCGGATTATATTTTTGGACAAATAGTTTTAACTGACTTTCAAATCTCTAATTTTGGGAATAACCCATGTTCTGGACCCAAGTATTAATATTAGTATTATTATTAGTATTAATATTATTATTAGTATTAATATTAGTATTAATATTAGTATTACTATTAGTACTAGTATTAATATTAGCATAAGTATTAGTACTAGTATTATTATTAGTACTAGTATTAGTATTAGCATAACTATTAGTATTAGTATTAATATTAGTATTATTTTTGGTACTAGTATTAATATTAATATTAGTATTACTATTAGTACTAGTATTAGTATTATCATAAGTATTAGTATTAGTGTTAGCATAAGTATTAGTACTAGTATTAGTATTAGCATACGTATTAGCATTAATATTAGTATTAGCATAACTATTAGTATTAGTATCAATATTAGTATTAGTATTAGTATCAATATTAGTATTAGTATTAGTATCAATATTAGTATTATTTTTAGTACTAGTATTAATATTAGTACTAGTATTAGTGTTAGTACTACTATTATTATTAGTGTTAGTATTAGTATTAGTATTAATATTATTATTAGTACTAGTATTAGTTTTATTATTAGTACTAGTATTAGTATTAGTATTAATATTAGTATTAGTATTGGTATTAGTATTAATATTAGTATTAATATTAGTATTAGTATTGGTATTAGTATTAGTATTAGTATTAGTATTATTATTATTATTATTATTATTATTATTATTATTAGTATTAGTATTAGTATTAATATTAGTATTAGTATTAGTATTAGTATTAGTATTAGTATTAGTATTAGTATTAGTATTAGTATTAGTATTAGTATTAGTATTAGTATTAGTATTAGTATTAGTATTAGTATTAGTATTAGTATTAGTATTAGTATTAGTATTAGTATTAGTATTAGTATTAGTATTAGTATTAGTATTAGTATTAGTATTAGTATTAGTATTAGTATTAGTATTAGTATTAGTATTAGTATTAGTATTAGTATTAGTATTAGTATTAGTATTAGTATTAGTATTAGTATTAGTATTAGTATTAGTATTAGTATTAGTATTAGTATTAGTATTAGTATTAGTATTAGTACTAGTATTAGTATTAGTTTTCACATGATTTATTGCGTCCTTCTCAAAATGTATTTTTTGATCATTACTCTACAATGACTAATGTTATATAAATTACATTTGGTTATAATTACATTATTTTGAAGGCAGAATTCATACAAGTGCAAAAGATTTGAAAATTAGAAAAAAAAATATTTTGGCCAAAAAGAAAACCCATCAAAAATTTCGATTTTTCGAAAAAAAATATATTTAGCTGGAATTTTGATCATGCATAGCGGAATTTAATTTGAACAACACGATGTATTAATTTTTTAGATTGGACAAATAGTTTGGGAGAAATTGAGTTCCGAAAATGATGTTTCTCAAAATTAGAGATTCGAAAGTCTCTTGAAACTATTTGATCAATTCTTCAATAACGGATTAAGGTATCGAAACGAGTGTAGTATTGAATTAAAGCTAGACTTTAGGGCTATCAATAACCTAGTGAGGGTTATGTGCTACAATCACCATATTATCTGTTTTTGGGGGTTTTCCTTAAATGCACCATTCTTTAAATCCCTTTGAATTTCAAACGATACTCTGGTTCGCCAGTCATTTGGATATGGCTTTTTAATGTAAAATGTTTAGCAGTTCTACGAAAAGGTGAAAATGTTTAATATAAAAAAAATCGATTTGTTATTCGCAATAAAAATAATTACGCCAAAATGAGTTTATTACTAGTTTAGATTATATTCATTTTTGAAAGATGGAATTGGATCTCAAATCGAAAAAAAAATTTAAAAACATATCATCATCCTAGGGTTTAGACAGTACTTTCCTTACAAAGGAAATCTAATTTCACTATGCTTGAAACTATTCGCTCCATAAACCCCGTAATGTTTTATACACTTACCTATTCCTTTCCTGGCAATGTAATAATCAGCACTTTGTTTTGCATTTTTCAGTTTCGCCAATATTTCACCGATGAGAGTGGCTTGAACAGACGCAACATTCAGGATAATCGAGTTCACTGCTGTTTATATTTTGTGCCACCCTGGGGTCATAGGTAAGTCTCGTCGACTTTCTCAAACACCTCCAATGAGAATTATAAATATTTGAACACTATTTTTGGCTTACAGTTTACGCCAAATGGATTTAGATCTTTTGCGACGCTTACATCGTAAAGTGAATATTGTGCTGGTGATCGGTAAAGCCGATTGTTTAACCAAAACTGAAGTACGCAATTTGAAAGAACGCATATTACGCGATTTGGAAGACAATCACATACAGTTGTATCAGTTTCCCGAATGTGATTCCGATGAGGATGATGACTTCAAACAACAGGATCGTGAGCTCAAAGCCTCCATACCGTTTGCCGTCGTGGGCAGTAATGTTGTCCTGGATATAGCGGGCAAAAAGGTTCGTGGCCGTCAGTATCCCTGGGGCGTGGTCAATGTTGAGGATCCCGAACATAGTGATTTTATTAAATTGCGGACATTCCTGATTTCTACCCATATGCAAGACTTAAAAGATACCACACAAGATGTCCATTATGAAAATTTCCGTGCTCAATGTATTTCACAAATATCCCAGCATGCCCTGCGTGAGCGTGGTAAATTGAAACGTGATTCCATCAGTTCAACGAATGGCTTTGAGGCGGCCATTACGGAGACAGATAGGCTGCTGTTGCAAAAGGACGAAGAGATACGTCGCATGCAGGATATGCTAACGCAAATGCAAGAGAAACTGAAGCAGACGCATCTTATGGAAATGAAGAAAAATGACAGTGTCATCGATGTTTAGAAATGGTTAAGGCAAGGAACACCCAAGGAATCGACCAACACGTATCGAATTACTTCATTCCTTTAAGGCAGATGAGTTTTTATTGTTAAAACGATGGGAAGAACCTTTAAAAACGCACAACAAAAAAGGTTTTAAAGTGAATAACAAGAAACAAGAACAACAAAGCACCAAAAACAAACAACAGCAACAATTAGTAGTTTCATGGCAAACAACGATAATTTTCTAACTTTTTTTTTAAAAACAATCGAGTTGTTACTTATGTAAGTACGATGTGGAAATAGGTGGGATGAAATTGAAGAAATGGTGTTGAGCAGCAGATACAAATCACTGGGACCTTGAGAACATTTTGTTTTACAGTTTATTCCGATCGAAACAACTTCCTCTTAAAGTTAATTTAACTTATGGAAATTGTATATACCTATGTTCAGTTACATCAGATAAATTGTTTGTGGTTTCCAGTGAGCTTTCTAGTGTCCAACCACAAGTTGTATTAAAAGTGTATAATTATTCAAATATTTCCAAGGTGTTCAAAACGGAATAACAAAATCAAAGTATTTTCAACAACAGTTCTAAAGTAACAGAACTTACAGACGGTTTCCGTAAAACGAATTATAAGTAATTAGAGCATTTTTCAATAGTTAGATATCGTTCTTTTGGGTTGGGGTTCACTATGCCGTGATCTAACATATATCAAAATTTCACTGCTCTGGAATGGGTTGACTGATTATTGACAGTGAGCTACAAAAACAAAATACGATCAGTTAGAAAACAATTCCTTAGGTCTGTAATTAATATTTTGACCCATATGGAGGCCATGTCCAATTTCTGAACCCCCAATTTATTATCATTTTAATTTTGAAAGTTCATAACGAACGAACAAATTTATTTTATCGAAAATGGCAGTTAAATAAATCGATTTTTAATATCAGATGGAAAACCCTTGCATACTTTGAGGCTCATTAATAAACCGTTTAAAGCCAGCATAGGGCTCACATTTTTAGATAAAAACATAAATGAATAATGCAATATGTTAAATATGAATGAATATTTATTCAACTTGTATTGCTTTATCACGATCAAATCCTATGAATTTATTTCTATAAAGTTGTGTCACTCTGCCAGGCTGACTAAAGAACACTGCTCTGGAATGGGTTGACTTGAGAATGAAATGGTTAATGTGTTTCTAGAAGGAGCTGAAAGGAGTCATGAGTAAAAATTCATATTTCTTTTTGTCACATTTAAATTCTACACATTGCTCATTCTATTGCATTCGTATATATATAGGTGGTCGATAGGTTTGCAATTAATATTTTACATTCAAGCTATCAGTTTTTGTCTTGTCCTACGAAAATAATTTGAAACGACTACCAAGAATTGTCTGTATTATTAAAAAAAACAAAATGTATCTCTCCTTTTGAAAAAAATTCTTCAGCCATTACCATTTCTTCGGATTTCATTCCCCACATCATCAAACGTTTAATGAACACAAAAGAAATATTTTTAAACATCAACCAAAAGAACAATTTTATTAACAAATCAAAATTATTCAAAAAGTATTTATTAAAATATAAAAAAACAAAAACAAAAACATAGGAATCACAATCCCCACCATCCTTTTCGAATTATATAACAACAACAAAAATGAGAACAAACATAATGGAACATCAATACCTACAACAAATTGAAACAAGACGATAAAAGAAAATCATTTTTAAAATCCAAAAATCAAGCTCTACACAACAATCCAATACCCTCACAATGAAGAAGAATAAGCCAAATTCGGGATAAAAACAATAACACCACCACAACAACAAGAAAGAAAAAAAGAGATCCCTGAGAACAACCACAAAAAAAAAGTAACAAAGACAAAGCTTGTTATCCTTAAACAAAAAAACATTTTTAAATAAATTATTCCAAAAACAAAGGCATATTATTAGCAATAGTATTACAAGAAAAAAGAATATATGCAAAAGAACATTATTATTGTGTACGTTACACAATCGAACAGAACGACATTCAATCACTGCAATAATCAACCGGAAGCGAAAACAGAGAAAACCTACAAACAAAATAAATACCAAAGTTAAACAGTTTTAAATTAAATTAAAAAAAAAAACCGAAATACACACAAACACTTGTGCAACAAACACTAAACAATATTTCCTTTTTGAATCCTTCCTTCCTTACGTTTGTGTTTGGTTTTTTTTTTGAGTTCTTCCTGAGAATTAGTTAACATTTGCAAACTGAATTTATTTTAATATACACACGAAAGAAACATATACTATGAGTACATACATACGTACATACGTCAGTATACACTCTATGTACTATTTATGTTGTATTTGAATTTTTTGTATTATATACCAATTAATTAGTGTTAAGTTGAATATATTATTATTGTTCTATTATATTATTGAATACGTTTTTATATACATATATGAATTATTATTTATTTTCCATTCTCTTTTTCAAAAACAAAATTTTGAGAGTTTTGTTTTATTTTTACAAAACGAATATCCCTATTTCCTTTTGTTATTTACTTAATTTATGATTTAATCAAAAGTACAGTTTATATTTATAAACACTTACTTTTTTTCTAGTAATGTAAGGTTTTGAAAATCAACAAAAGAACAACAACAACAAAACGCTCATAATAAATAAATTATTAACTTCAATTATACGAAAGATGAAAAAATGATAGTGCGTCAAGAGCTATTAATGGAATAAAGTCAAAAATAAATAAAAAGAAAAAAATTACAACATGAATGAGGGGTGAAATAGTTTAATGGCCACCCTGACTGGGGGCGATTTTAATACTGCAGTCAGAGCATTAAAGTGTGAAGTAAAAGGGGGATAAAACCATAAAGTATTTGCCCAGAAAGTATAGCCATCACTTTGAAACATCGACGCCCACCACGAAGTATCATAGAAAAAGCAATGTGTTGGACTAGGACAAATACTACATCTGAAAACAAGAACCAGGTAGGAGTTGGCTGAGTCAGCTAGACTGCATTTTTAAAATTTTATATTACACGTACTACATATTAAATATTCCCGCATCGGGGAAAAATAAACCTCTCTTTTACTACCACAACATAAGTAACTAGATTTTTTACTACAGTATTAGGGGATACATGTTGTAGTTAAAAAGATGAGGAAATTACCTTTCTCCTAAGGTACAGTCAATGGCAATCGGAGGCCATTTGCCGGTTCTACGGTCAAAAAATACATCATATTACCAGATTGTGTGATAGCAGCATACAACTTTAAGTGGCTTATTAACAGTCCTAATGTCTTACATTAATTTGCCATCACACTCGTTACGATACCTAAATCCGTTGTTGAAAAATTGGTCAAATAATTTCAAGGGACTTTCGAATCTCCAGTTTTCGAAAAACACCATTTCCAGAACTCAATTTCTCCCAAACTATTGGTCCAATCTCAAAAATTAAAACATCGTCTTGTTTAAATTAAGGACCGCTAAACATGAACAAAATTCCAGCTAAATATATTTTTTTTTAAAAAAACCGAAATTTTTGATGGGTTAACCCCTTTGTTTTTTTTTTGGTCAAAATATTTTTTTTCTAATATTCAAATCTTTTGCACTTTTATGTATTCTGCCTTCAAAATTATATAATTATAACCAAATATAATTTATATAACATTAGCCATTACAGAGAAATGGTCAAAATATACATTTTGAGAGCGACCCATCGGATACACAATAAATACTGTGAAAATGATCGTAGCACACGACTGTTGGTTATTTAATAGTAGTCCTAATGTCTAGCTTTAATTTAATATTACAATAGTTTCGATATCTTAATCCGTTGTTGAACCATTTTCCAAAAAATTTCAAGGAACTTTCGAATCTCCAGTTTTGAGAAACATAATTTTCTAACCCCAATCCCTCCCAAACTATTTTACGAAACTAGAAAATTAAAACATCGTCTTTTTCAGATTAAGGTCCGCTATTCAAGATAACAATTTCAGCTAAATTTGTTTTTTTTTTTTCAAAAAAATAGAAAATTTTCGTGGGTTAACCCCTTTGTTGTTTTAGCCAATATATTTTTTTTTCGAATTTTCAAATCTTTTGCACTTTTATGTATTCTGCCTTCAAAATCATGTAATTATAACCAAATATAACAATAATAATACACTAATACTAATACTTATGCTAATGCTTATACTAATACTAGTACTAATACTATAATTAGTATTATTAATAATAATACTATAATTAGTATTATTAATAATAATACTAATACTAGTACTAACACTAGTACTAATAGCAATACTAATACCAATATCAATACTAATACTAATACTAATACTAATATTAATACTAATACTAATACTAATACTAATACTAATACTAATACTAATACTAATACTAATACTAATACTAATACTAATACTAATACTAATACTAATACTAATACTAATACTAATACTAATACCAATACTAATAGATTCCACACGATTTATTGTAATGTATGTTTTGACCATTACTCTGTCATGGCTAATGTTATATAAATTACATTTGGTTTTAATTACATCATTTTGAAGGCAGAATACATAGAAGTGCAAAAGGTTTGAAAATTAGAAAAAAAATATTTTGGCAAAAAAAAAAACAAAGGGCTTAACCCATCAAAAATTTCGATTTTTCGAAAAAAAAATATATTTTGCTTGAATTTTGTTCATGTTTAGCGGACCTTAATTTAAACAAGACGTTGTTTTAATTTTTTAGATTGGACCAATAGTTTGGGAGAAATTGGGTTCCGACAATGATGTTTGTTGTCAGCAACGGACTATGGTATTGAAACGAGTGTAGTATGAAATTAACGCCAGACTTTAGGACTATTATTTACCTACTGAGTGTTGTGTGCTACGATCGTTTTCACATGATTTATTGTGTCTCCGATGGGGCCCTCTCAACTGCATTTTCTGACCATTAACCTGTTATTCTTAATGTTATGTAATCTATACGTGGTTATAATTATATAATTTCAAAGGCAGAACATATACAAGAAAAAAATTTAAAAATTCGGAAAAAAATGCCAACTAACAAAAATATATATCGCCCGCTCCTTGCCCAACAGCACGTTTTTTACAGAACTGAACATTTTTTGCTACATCAAAAGTTATAGACTTTTGGCAGATGTTATTCGATTTCGGACCACTGTGTATCACAAGGAAGAAGGTTATAAGCAACGCCTGGTTGAAAAAACTATTTAGTAAAATACATCATCTGGCGAAAAACGTCCATACAGAGAAGTAATGCGAACAAAAAATCAGGTCATTGAATTCCAATAGATACATTGACTGCATATTGAAAAACACGCACGTTACATAACCATGATAATGCTTGACATCAGAAGCTATCGTCACAATTATACTTCCCAAGTCTACACCACGAAGCTATTTCAACAAATCCTAAAGATATTAAAATTTTTTGTAAAAACGAACATAGCCTTTTTGTAAACACTTTTTCAGCATAGTTTTAAGTCTTTGAATATGATCTTCGACTTTTAAACTCGGGAATAAAGTGCTTACCTTTGTGCTCTTTAATATTTAAAGGCCGTGGTTGGAAATCTTGTAAAAACGTATTCAAGAATCTAGAATGAAAAACATTGTCATCTAAAAATAGGCTACTATGAATCTGTTTAATTCATAAAACTTGAAAACCTATAAATGTAGCTGTAACTGAAGCTGAAGATGCAGTAATCACCAACGTGTCAACTCAACCCTTCAAAACATTACAATGCTGCGGAACCCAGCAGAGAACGGGTTCCCTTAATGATCGTATACAATTTAAGCTCCAGAATCTAAACCTGTTTTTGAAACTGTTCCTTTAAATGTAGCATATTCTGAGGCGGTTTTTCTCTTATGATAAAAATTGTTTTTTCTGGTCAACAATTTCGCATACGTGGTTTTACATGCTCAGGTGGAAAACAGATCACTAAGAATGCCTGGTCTACACAAAAAGAAGTGTTCCTTTGGAATATCTGTTTGTTCATACGACTACTAAAACGCCCAATTCGCAACAATTACGTTAATTTTTAGCATTATGTGCCACATTTATTTTAAGAGACACAAAACGATCAATTTAATCTAATACTAGACATTTAATATGATTGGCTCCACATTCAAAGACAGGAATATTTAAAGAAAAAGTGCCTACCAACCAAACATTTACTTCCTTAATCATTTCCGACAGGACGTTCATTCTATACTTTATCGTCAGAAAGACTAATGCCAGCACTACAAAATAGTTCAACATATGCAAACATTCTTGGAGAGACAATAAAGCATTATTAGAGTGACAAATATCAAATTTCATTTATTAACATTCGTTACAATATACCTGGGTCTTTAGGCCTTAGGGGATTACTAAGTGGTTAAAGCCTATACAGAATAAGTAAAATATTTGACGTGCTGGATGAATTTTTAAACATAATTGAATTCTGGAGCTAGAAATGATTAGCTTTGATCTCAGAGAGAAACATCTATACTGGGAGCACAATATTGATGTAAAATTAGAGGAACATTAAGCAAAACACAATTGGAATATAACTGTTTCTAATGTGATATTCTTACACTAAAACCTCCATAGGCTGTGAGATTGTAACATTATTTATAGAATTTCTGCGTAATTCGGGTTATCTTAATATATTAATGGAATAATAGAAGTATTTAAGTTTATTTTAAATTCAAAGTATTTTCTATTTATTTATGATTTTGCCACAGATATGTTATTTTTACTGGTTACTAACGGAACTTTAGGGCCCTGAGTTTGCCATATGTGTGGCTGTGAGTAAAATATTTAGAATTATACAATTGTTGAGAGATTTTAACTACGACAAATCTTACCTTGTTAAATCGCCAATTATTTGCTGTAATTCTTTTCAATATAAGCATCCAGCCATTGTTGAAATTGCGCAAGATATTTATCGACAGCTTCCACCATAGGCACAGCACCAAAATGTGGCGGTGGACTTTCACTTGTCCCGAAGATATGCTCTATGGAATGTTCACACAAAACGATCGAAGACAAAACATCGATGGGCAACACCTCATGGCGCATGGAGATTTTAGCAAAGGATTCGGAAAATTGTTTCAAAATAATCAGGCCCTGTTTTGTAAGACAATCTGAAAATTGAGGGAATTGGCTAAACTAATCACTGCTATCACAATGATTCTATTTCAAACCAAAACATACCTGGTCTTGCTGAACGTGAGGCTACAAAATACTTTTGTAATAACAGCGCAGCTTCGGGTGTATGATCAACACGACGCTGTGATACATGCACCAAGAAGCTGCTCATATCTTCTAGGCTAACGGAAAATTGATCTATGGTGGATTCAAAGATGCGTATGGAAGCTTGCTCTAAGGTGTAATTCAATAAAGTATCATGATTATCCTCGGCCACATAAATTGGAATACCAAAAATTCTGAAATTAAATAAAAATATTTTAAAAAATTTAAATTATTTTTCAGTTAAAGATAAAACTTACTTGACAAATTTATTAAACGTTTGCTGATCTTTCGAAGTAAACTTGAACGAACGCCAATGGGCCCAAATGGCCGTTTGCAAGGGATAATTTTGGGTGGTATTTTCCACTGTCACACTAGCTGATTCAATATCTTTGTAAAGTCGCTCCGATCTGGCGAGTTTAAGGCGAGACCAGTCACCCACATAATAAACTCCACCTTGGGCTAAAAGTATAGGATCTGCTTCAATCCAATTGTGATTTCGATAGCCATTACTCGACGGAGGCTTTGTGTCTTCCGTGGGACCCACAAACCGCGAAGCTAACTGACCCACCGTGGTCATCAGGTAATTTGTCATATACGTATCATTACCAATGGCTATAATGGGAATGGGAGTTATATCGGGATTATGCTAAAAGAACAAGGGTAATATTTGACAATAAGAGTTAAAAATACTTATGGGTATGTATTTGTATCTTACCCCTATAGAAGCTAAACTCAAAAGCAATCCCATTTTCAGTGTTACAAAACAGTCCATGGGTATTCGATCCTGACAAAGCTGAGCACTCAGAACGTACACGAACGAGAAGTCGGAATATTTACCCTTTATCACATCATACAGATCTTTGATCGACGAAGGCATCAACGTGGCATCAGCCGTTGAGTAGTTAAATCTTAATAGCGTCGAGGATAAGGATGTTATTTTACTGCGATCTTTAGAAGATATTAAAGAGTTGTGGCCATTTTTGTTGGACTCGTCAAAATTTGGTAAGAGTTGTGGTGTCGCTGGGAATTCGATAATTTCTTCGGAAGTCGGTGATTGTGTCACGGTTAAGTTTAATGACAGATCTAAATCTGCCGTAGAGTTGTGTTGGGTAAGTAACTGAGATATTGTGCTACCACCTTCAGATGTCGATTTACTGTAGTTTAACTGGAGAAAATTCATGGGCTGAATAGATTCCATGGGAGTTGGTGTTACAGGTTTTGCGAAGGGCGGTGGACAAGATGCAACAACGCTTTTCAAGTTGATAGGATGTAAAGTCTTCTGTTCTAACTGGGTACGACACTATAGGAAAGAAAAAGTAAAAATGAAAATCATACACATGTACTAAAGATTGGTATAGATTTGAAATTCTATAAACAATATGTATACATACCTGCCTTGACGGCATCCCATTAGTGTCTCGAGTGAAAGCCTTCTCCAGTGCATTTAATTGGTCAAAATCTATATCATCTATAGAATCCAAATCATCGTCAATATTTGCCATCATCGATAAACTAATGCTCTTCGAATCTGCCGCTCTTAAGTTGTTCATTTTGAGGATATTATCTTTAGGTTTTGTAAAGAAATCCGACATATCATTTCGTTTTGTAAAAGTGGCAGGTGTATCATGGAATGTGGTTTTCAGATTCAACATATCAGTGGCTTTTTGGGAAAAGTTCAGGAGGGTTCCCGATTTTGGTAAGCTGCCTATTTCAGGTGCATCCCAACTCTTATCATGAAATCCAATACCATCTGGCATTTCGAACATTTCACTGTCTTCCAAAGTGATGTGATCTATTTCTGGAGATGTAATAATAACAGAATCGTTCGTTTCATGGAAATTTTGTGAAAATTCCAATTGATTCAAATTTGTATTCTTCTCAGGAAATTTCCGATCTCCTAATATTTTCGGAAATTCATGCATATCCACCATCCTATCTTTGGGTTTGCTATTACCGCCTGTCTGCCGGTCATCGGAAGCCGACAGAGACCAAGGCTCTGAAAAAACAATATCGAGATCGTCCGGAGGATTGTGAAATACTGAAAAGTCCACTTGAGAGTCAATTTGCGAAGGCAACGATTGATTATTAAAACGCAGACTACTGAAATCAACACCTCCATTTAAAATGTCGTAATCTGTCCCTCCTTTACATGAAGACTGATCACTAATCAGTTGCATTTGTGTGGGTTCTGCTGGCGTTTGCGGTGGACTGTCATAGGTCAATAAAGTATTCACCTGAGAGGCGGACATTTCTCGCAATGCCAAAAAGGCATTATTTAAATCGTGGTTATGTTCCATGCTTGAAATTCCTGCGTGTACTGAGAGTAATCGTAATATCCTGTTATAACATAACGATTGCCCAGCAACAGAGGGCAATCGTGAACGTGTTCCAACACGCGTACTGTTAACGCACGAAATATTTGATCAAGTTTACGTGGAGTTTCGACACTAGCAGCGGGCAATATCCGTATTAAGCAATAGGTTTGTGTATGTCTCAATTTGGAATATTCACTCATGGGATGATTACAGTTGTTACATAAAGGAGCTTTGGGGGGAGAAATGTGAGAAAACAAAATTATAGAACATGTATTACCAACATACCGTCAGATGAACTGGATTTGACTTTATTACTGGAACAGCCGGCAGTACAATACCAAACGGATTGGATCCTGAAACGAAGTAAGAATTTAGGGTTTTAATTATTTAAAGCGATATAACAAATCTTCAGGGCAAAAAACCGTATTGTTCGTAATTTTCCTTGGATCTTCCAACGCGACAATGCTTCCATTCACACTTCCCGAGTGGATAAGTCCTGGATTAAGGACCAAAAAGTACGATTTCGCCTTAATCCAATGACATCAACGTAATAGAAAACGTTTGGGGATGGCTGTCTCATAAAGTTTACGAGTCTGGGAAACAAAAGAGGAGCTAATTGAATGCATCAAAGAAGCTTGGTCAGCCATTCCGGAAATAATAGAAAATAATTTCAATTCATTTTAAAAACATTTAGAGCCGCAACCATCTACGGGAGGTGGTATGCTAACCCGAAGACGGGCAATCTATAAAATATGACAAATAAAGAACAATCGATATCCTCCTTTACCATTCATATAAATTTACCAAAACTTCTCACTAGGTCAAATCCAGAAGGTAACCATCGAAAATGTGAGGTCTCACACACGGTGGCAACTTATTTCTGACGCAGATAATATTTACAACAACCAAAATAAGTTAATAACATATTAGAGGACTGCCATTAAGAAAAAGACCAATCAGCATTGAATTTCAACGAAGTATCGACAAATAATTCCCACATTTAGTACGTCCTGACTTCCAATTTGTAAACGTGGATGATTATTTCATTTACATTTGAGGCGAATCTTATAAAACAGTGTCAAATGTACCGATTTTGTGTATTAGTGAGAAATGTTACTAGATTTTAATACAATTTGGAAAAGATTAGTGAGTTGTTTCAGCACTCAATTGAATATAATTAAGTCAATCAAATAAATAAATACGCAAGCGTCTGAAGGCGGAGATAAGTTGAAGGGGAAGAAGATTGGCACATCCACCTTATCAAGAATTGGAGAAAGCACGAACAAGACCGAGGTGTGTTTATTGACCATCTATAGGTTAATTAATTGCTACTGGTTGAATTAATCGAAAATAAATAAGCTGACCAAAATTCTGAGTATTTTTTTAAATATATCGAAGTAGATTTGCAAATATTGTCAACTAATTTGACTGGATATGAAATATGATTAAGTTCATATAGTATTATCTGTCATGGGATTTAGAAGTGGTATCGGAGGGGATTATTAATCTATTGAATGTAGAATATCAGCAAGGTGTTTCGGTGGGACATATGATTCGTTAGCCAGTTTGTTATATAAATTTAAACTTTATGTATTTACTTTGTAAAGTTGGATAGGATTGAAGCTTATATTATTACTATGTAATACATTATTTTGGACGTTCGGCTTTTGTATTATGGTGAATTTAAATAAATATGAATCTATATATTTAAACATTTTGTTGGGATCAATGTCACCAATGTCACCAACTAATTTGACTGGTTATGATTATGTCCATGTAGTATTCTGTCATGGGATGTAGAATGAGTTTCGGAGGGGCAAATAAATCTATGGAATGTAGAATATCAATAAGGTGTTTCGGTGGGACATCTGAATCTATATATTTAAGCACTTTGTTGGGATCTATTGTAGGAGAGATTGATCTAAAGTTCGGGTCATATAGGGATACAAAAATGTATGTATGTTGGTCTTATATCTTATATGCTTTCTTTGTATTGCTGTTGAATACACAGTAAGGCCCAATTCCACTATTCTTAAAATTCGGATCTATTTGGGATAACCCACTCAATTTCTGTCATTCAAGTGGCAACTAACGACTTTTTTGGTTCATTCCATATACGTTTTCGGATCCTCCCTTCAAAAAAGGTCACTTCTAAGACATTTTTCATTAATAACAAAAATGTTCATCATCACTTGCTCTACTCACACAAAGATCTCAGGTGTTGTCAAGGCTGACAACACTCCAATTACCAGCGACAATCCGGAACGATACGCATTCAAGTATGGCTCAAAACACAAATTCTTTTGCATAGGCAAACCCAAAAATCTCACTTGCACATGCACCTGATCGATATCAATAAACCTCAAACCCGTCTCCGACGCAGCGCTTCCTCCAGATGCACACTTCTCCTTAACAATATCACGAATAAGACCAAAAATGCAATATTTCACGGCGTTATAAAATTGCACCGGTTCCTCGATGCACAAATGTAACAATTCTAAGGGATGGCCAAAAAAATCCTGGTAGATAAATGGCAACTTAACAATAACGGCATCTAAAGCATCTTCCGGACGTTTCGATTGCAGGTAGGTGGTAACGAAATTATTGGCAGCCTCTTCGATGATCTTGAGAAGTTTATTACTGCGCACAAAGTTCTCAATTTGACGCTGATCACGAAAGCTGAAGTAATGTTTTTTTTTTGTAATTAATCGACGGCAACAATAGTTGGAGAAGAATGGATGGTCACTTACGATTGAGTCAGATAGGTGTTAGTTATATCTGTTCGACGATTTTGTCCACTAACTGATGAAGTACTTGGAATGGTTGGTGATATGGGGCTATTTTCCATGTCTTGTGTTGTGCTGCGGAATGATTGTTTTTAAATCGAGCTCCAATTGAGAGTATCAAGTCGGTAAACTATCAGCTGTCGCCGCTTTTATCGAGAGAATCGATAACATCGCAGCATTGCCAGATTGTCATTTTCTGTTAACTTTTTTGTGAGGTGAGTATCTTAGCATTGCCAGGTGAAATTTGTTATGGTTTAGCTAAAAATAAGGTGTGATTAATTTCAAATTTAATTTAATTTTTAACAAGTCTAAAAATCATATAAATAATATTTGTGTAATTGTAAGATGAGTCAGGAGACATGGAGACACATTTTCAAAATAATGTGCCTATCGGGGTGTTATAATAAATCAAAAATTTATGTTTTCGGTGTGGTGGCTGGAATCTGAACAGAATATATCAAATATTCCCACAAGATATGCCCATAAGATAATACTTAACACTTAATTGAGAAGGTGATTCCATTTAACATGTTGGAAATATAGAAAAATATATGCGTGACAACAACGCCATCCTGGAAATGATATGGCCTGGACAACGGGGATTCATAACAAGTGACCTCGACATACGTTATATCTTCCACAGCAGCAAGCTCAAGGTTGGGTTGTGGAAGTACTCGTTCAGTGTAAATTGTATGGAGTGTCCTTTATCCTTAGGCCACACAACTCCTCGTCAAATAAAGCACGTCACATAATTCGCAATTTTGAGTTGGCGCCATAACAGACTCATGAAGTGACGTTGCACATGTACGGGTGGTTGTACGTACATATAAAATAATCATTTGTCTCTTTAGTCTTTCCTTTCTCTACAAAGAAACCGTCATGGACATTCTATCAACACTAAAAATTAATATATTCAGCAGTTATCACTCTTAACAGGGTCTACGCAAGTGGTTTTCATATAAAATGTCCTATCGTCTAATCTCTACTAAACATTAAAACGCAAATTGAAGTCGTTATGAAAATAAAACATGTCTTTCGTTTGACGACAAATTACTTCATATGACGACGCCTCCCTTTAACTAATGGCGTTGTCTGTTTCTGTTTTATTGGCAACCCCAAAGGTCTCTTACCTGGCATGGACTTTGAATAGTAATTGGCAATTGGCAAACACAGCGACATTACAATAATTTAAATAAATCCCCAGGGGTAAAAGAAAAGCAGCCACAATTCATTGTCTTTAGCATTTTCACTTTGGCATTTGATGAAAACAAACAGCAAACGGCGATTATTGCGGCACTTAACTTATGCGTAGAAATTGTTGCCACTGAGGAGACTCATGTTCACTGGCACGGCAGAATGTCAGTTATTTACGGATTACTTGAGCGTTCATTTGTTTGTTTGTTTTTTGTCAATTGCAGTTATTTTAACCTTTGGTTTTGATGCGTTTCAACGATTCGGATGGATATGCATTCAAATGCATTAAGAAATGTGTTATGATTTGAAATTTAATAAATAAATTCCATGGCATAGAGAATGGTTGTCGCCAATTGTCTGTTGTCGTTGTTTGTCGCCTGCCAATGCTGCTGTTGCTGGTGCTTCTGTTGATGTTGTCGCTGATATGTTGCTAATGATTTGCATGCAAACGATGGCAACAACCGTATGAAACGTCCACACTGCAGGTGATTTACGCACAATTTTCTGTTTGGTTTGTGTTGTTCTTCTGATTTTGCCTACACTCTACACTGGGCTGGCGGTGTATGCGGTGTGCTCGTTCATTTGTAACATCTTGTCACGAAGGACATTGGCAATTCTGAAACTCTATATTGGATTCTATTGGAAATAAAGGCTAATAAATGTTATAAAATAACACGATAGAAATATAATAAAATTGAAAACATTACTAATGCAAGGATATTAACACATAAGACATCTGCTAGGATCGGGGTGGACTACGGTTTGCCAAAACGATAGACAAGAGTGCACCGGAACCTGGACCTGCCAAAATTACCAGTGGCGTTCCGAAATCTTGTTCTGATGTTGGTATTTTACCGGAGTTCTTAATATCGAAAGGCAAATGCACCAGGCCTTTGAATGATCGGTGCCTCTCTCTCACTCTCAGAAAGGCCGAATATAATGCCAGCGAAGCAAACAGAGTCTCTGAAATGACAAGTGGCATTTCTGCTCAGCAGACGCTTGTTACAATTTTAAAATAGGCTGGAAAAACCAGATGACCAGCCGGTATATAAAATGAGTATTAAGGTATAATGATTATTATAACCTAAGCAAACCTGATCAAGAACACCTGAGTTTCAAAAAAACACATTTAAAATCTGGAAGAAAATGCAAATATTCAATTTAAAATTCAAATATTTCCTTATTGCTTGTAAATGTCAATTGAACGTTTTTCTTTAAGGGAAGACAATTTCCATTGCTTGTAAATGTGGATATTTTTTTTTTTTGACTAACACTCAGGGGTGCTCCATATAAATGTGTTTGCGATAGGAAAGGCGGGTATTGGAGGGAGGAAAGAGGGAGTAGTTTGTGGATTTTTGCCTTGAACTTGATAATGTCATAGCAGGCAGGAAAAACACTTGCAGAAAGATTATTCCACATACGAACAGTCCGGCTGAAGACCGAATTATCTCTACAGTACTTGGTCCGGTCAACCGGTCATTTGACAATAAACAGATGAGACTCATTCGAAATAATTAAAAATCCCTCAAAAAAATGTGGAGTTTTTCATAAATTTTAGGTAAAATTTCATTTTTGGTTTTTGGGGCATATGAAATTTGAAATGGAACGAACAATGACATTTTTTTTAAATTTTTGGGGAATTTTCCGTTTTTTTTGGGTATATTTTCAAAAACTAAAGTGAATCGATTTTTTTAAGGGCTCTAAGGGGGCCCTACGAAAAATACCTCCAAAAATTTAAAAATTTGGGAATTTTTCATTGTTCTATTTAAATGTTTATATGAAAAATGCCCCAAAAAACAAAAACAAGTGGACAAATAGTAAGTTCGGCCAGGCCGAATCTTATATACCCTCCATCATGGATTCGTTGCATTTCGATACCCATATGTCCATGTTTGTCAGGGGCCGGTTTTTGGGCCGCTCGTGACCCGATAGTCCCAGGCACCCGATCACAAATTTTATCCAAATCATGAAAATAAATGCATATTTGGGTTCGCGAGATAATTTCGTTGCATTTCGATACCCATATGTCCATGTTTGTCAAGGGACGGTTTTTGGGCCGCTGGTGACCCGATAGTCCCAGAAACCGGATCAAAAAATTTAGGCAAATCATGAAAATAAAGGCATATTTGGGTTCGTGAGTACATTTCGTTGCACTTCGATTCCCATATGCGCATGTTTATCATGGGCCCTTTTTTGGGACCCAAGGGTCCACGGAACCCATGAGCACGCCCATTTTTGGGATTTTTTTCCCCATCTATAAATTATATAAACTTAGAACAATTTTACCAAAAAAAATCAGATGTAGTGAAAAAAAATATTTGAAAAATTTGATTATGGCCGGGATTTATTTAGTCCCGTAAAGGAGAACGTTTTCCCCTTTGGCCCGATATTGCCCATTCTCGAACTTAACCTGCTTATGGGCAAAAAACATCTTCCTACAAAATTTCAGCTTCTTAGCGTTGGTCGTTCGCACTCTATCGTGATTTCAACAGACGGACATCGCTAGAATGTCTTAGAATGTTACACTGACCGATAATATATATACTTTATAGGGTCGCAGATCACTCTTTCGAGGTGTTGCAAACGGAATGACAAACTTAGTATATACTCCATCCTATGATGGAGTGTATAAAAACTCACACAAAATAATGAAAAATTACCCAAACTGAGGGAATATTTCACAATTTTTAGGTAATATTTAATTTTTGGGGCATTTTTCATATGAACATTAAATTGAACAATGAAAAATTCCACAATTTTTAAATTTTTGGGGAATTTTTCGTTTTTTGGGGATATTTTCAAATATTCAAATCCGTAGTTATCACTTTTGAAAATTCAAAAAAAATAAAAAATCACCCTAATAAAAAATTACGCTTAACTATCACACAACGCGTAAAAATTATTAAAACCTACTAAAAAAATGGACGGTGATTTTTCGAACAAAAATTTCTTCAGCGATGAAGCACATCTCGCACTCGGTGGGTATGTTAATAAACAAAATTGTCGTATTTGGGGTTCTGAGAATCCTCAAGTAATTGAAGAGAGGCCATTACATCCACCAAAAGTCACTGTTTGGTGTGCTCTTTGGTCCGAAGGTGTGATTGGACCTTAATTCTACGAAAACGACGAGGTAACGACTGTCACCGTCGATTCGGAGCGTTATGGTCGTATGATAAGCGACTTTTTTTGTGCCTGCTATTGAAGAATATGACTTGGAGAATATGTGGTTTCAACAAGACGGTGCCACATGCCACACAACTCGAGCGAATATGGCTTTATTGTAAGATACATTTACTGGCCGCGTAATTTCTCGTCGTGGCGACATCAGCTGGCCACCAAGATCATGCGATTTAACACCATTCAACTTTTGTTTGTGGGGCCGTGTTTATGCAGATAAACATTTAACTATTGATCACTTAAGAAGCAACATTCGTCAAGTTATGGCTGAGATACCGCCAAATATGTGCCAATAAGTGGTCCAAAATTACCTCAAAAGAATCAATGGTTGCAACACTTCGCGTGGCGGTCATTTAAATGCATCATTTTAAAAAGCAAAATGGATAACCCTTTTTAATTACTATTAATGTAAAATTAACATGTTTATCATATTTTTTTTTTTTTTTTTTTTTTTTTTGAAAAATATACTTTTTCCAAATTACGAAAACCTATTGCTGTTTTTTGGGGTATTTTTCATACTATTTTATGGATTTTGCATTGGTTATTTTTTCATAAATTGTTTGGGGGATTTTTGAGAATTTTTGGGTAAATTTCCATATTGGGGGTTTGATGGATTTTTCATTTATTTTGTGGAATTCTTCATTTATGATATTTTTCATAGAGCCGTATACGAGTCGGTGCGACCGATACTAATATCATAAACATGTTCACCCTGTTGTTGTTTTCCACAGAAAACTGCCACTTAGTTAGTGTCATTTGTCGCTGGTATGTTTTTTGGAGCGTGCTATGCCTGCCAATATACCCTAGGGTGGGTAGATCAATTCGTTATCATTTCCAAAAAAAAAAAATTGGTAATAACTCAAACATACTTTATTATTAACATACAAACAAACAGACACAAGTCATACATATCGTCACCAGAAATCCAATACGACCCAACAAGCAGTTTCATAATTTTACAGGAGAAGAAGAAAGAACATTGTGAAATCTAAAAACTCCTCTTGTTAAGTTGTTTGCGAATTCACCAATATCATTGTAAAGTGTGGATATTGCGCGGACATGTATTTTAGTCCATTTCACCACAATCAATCAAAAAAAAAACGATTTTGGGTGTTTGATCAGATTTCAGGTGACGATAACATTTTTATAAGGTTTACTTTTAAAATTTTAGTAAAGTTCGATTAAGGTTGGGATATTTTACAATCTTAGTTTTGTGAATACAAAATTTCGTCTTTTGAAGAAAAAAGCGAATTTCCCCAGAACCACCCTAATACCCACAACACATATTGTGCCTATACAAGCCCCATCATGCATACAGTTATAGATATAATTTCAATAATATGAACAGTAACTATTGGCATTAAAGTGTGTTGGCTTCTACAACGCACAACGATAATTTCAATTTAATTTATGCAATCAAATAAACATTAAATAAAAGTAAATGTTTCACAATTGAATGGAATCGTATCAGAGTAAATAATTTATGAAAATTATTATTGGAGAAAGTCAACAGATTATTTGATATTTATTTCTAAAATTAAACTGATTTTTATAATCATACAAATTAAAGTTGTTTACATGTGAATTCGTCAACTCCACCAATAGGGTATTAAGACTTATTACTGATGTTTGTATCACCTACAGGGAAGGGAGGCGATTCCACACACAAAACACTTTCTCAGTCGCTGTTCACCTGTCCTTGCAGTGGAAATTTGTGACCTGTAATTTAATTTTTTTTTTAAATTCAAACTAATGTGTTCCCTTGTGTACGTACATGTATGAATATAACTAACATACACAACAAACCAATACAATATTTCTTCAATAGAAAAAAATAAATAGCACGGCCACACCTTTCTCATTTAAAATCTTCCCCATATTTATTTGTCTTCAATACCATTCGCAAGTCGTTCCTCAATAACTTTTTTTTACATACATTCGCATGTTATACACATGTATGAATGTTTGTTTAAAAAAAAAGTATTACATTATGATTGATTTTTGATTACATGTATGTATGTACATACATACAAGCCGAATTTCGTTTGACCATCCCAAAAAAAATCTCCAAATTTGAATAATTTCACATGAACCCAAATGTCAGTTAAGTCGATGTACATCCATCCAGATGTGGGCAATTCAAAATTCGTTTACGCTCTGCTGACAAATTCGAAAATAATAAACGTGTTTTATTTGACAACCGTGGGTACATTAGGCAAATGATCAGGCGCAGGTGTGAACTTTTGACGAAACTATCAGAGAGAATATAATTATGTGAGATTTCTATCAAGAAATTTAATTTGTCCATGAAATTTTCCCAAGCATAAGTGTTGACAAATCATACGATGTAATAGCATTATCACAGACAACTGCGTACGTATTACCCCAATGCTCCGTGGAGCGATATTTGGGGAGGAACATTAATTTGTACATTCACCGACCTTATCTTTAAAACCGACCACGTTCGGCAATATTTTATTCTGGTGGTGAATTAACTGCAGATATAGATGGACAGAGGAGATAGTTTTAGCGAGAAATAGAGAGGTAACAAGAGAGAAGTAGCCACATATGAAGACAGAGGTAGAGATATATATATCTTTATAAAGAGAGCGAGAGAGGTAGTGATCGGTAAAGAGAGAGATATGTAGTGAGAGATAAAGAGAGGAGTGAGAGTTAAATATAGAGACAGAGGTAGTGGGAGATTGAGAGAGAGAAAGAGAGGTAGTGAGAGATAAAGAGACAGAAACAGGGAGAAAGGTAGTGAGAGTTGAAGAGAGAGAGAGTTAGTGAGAGATAAAGTGACAGGTAGTGTGAGGTATAGAGAGAGTTAGTGAGAGATAAAGAGAGAGAGAGAGAGTAAGTGAGATATAAAGAGAGAGAGAGAGAGAGTTAGTGAGAGATAAAGAGAGAGAGAGTTAGTGAGAGATAAAGAGAGAGAGAGTTAGTGAGAGATAAAGTGAGAGATAAAGAGAGGCAGAGGCAGAAGTGGGGAGTGATACATACATACAAGGAGAAAGGTAGTGAGAGTTGAAGAGAGAGACTTAGTGAGAGATAAATGGAGAGGTAGTGAGAGATAAAGAGAGACAGAGTTAGTGAGAGATAAAGTGAGAGATAAAGAGAGACAGAGGCACAAGTGGCGAGTGATACATACAAAAAGGTAGAAAGAGAAAAAAGGGGCGCGATAGAGAAACACAGATAGACCAGATAGGGAGGTCGCCAATATAAAATAGAGTAAGAGAGAAGAAAGAAAGAAGAAACACAAAAAAGAGTGCGAGATATATAGAAAACGAAAGAGCGATATAATGAGAGAAGGAGAGAAATAGAGAGGGAGCAAGGTAGTATGCTAAAAAAGTAGCTGTGTGGTTTGAAATGTTTAAGCGTTTAGGCAAGGTGAATAGAAAGAGAAGAGGTGGGAGATAAAGCCATAGAAAAAGAAATAAGTTGCAGATATAATGAGAATGACGGAAAAAGAGTGATAGAGAGGGAGAGAGTGTGAGCTTATCAGTATGCAGAAATACTCAAGAATGATAGAAAGAAAGATTACGTCATGCGCATGATTTCCCGTTAGAACACGTAGTTTGTCGCTTGTTAGGGTTGCCAACTCTATTTGTATGTACAACGAGTGACAGGTTTCAGATTGAAACACAGCGTAAGAACTATTGCTGGCAACACCGCAATCGAAACCACTTTGACGATCAGCCAATAGGAATACACTGCGCGTGACGTCATTTGATCAAACTGCGAGGGATGGAAATACTTTTTAAAAAATTGCGAGATTGTGAGAAGAGAGGTAGGGAGATACAGAGAAAGAGAAAGCACACAGATACGCATACAGCGACAGCATATGTTGGGACAACTATCGAAGTAGTGTAAACGATTTTAGGAACGCACTTGGAAAAGCGAAAAGAAATTCTGGGTCAACAATTTTCGGCAAACTAATTCTAATAACACGTGTAGCCAGATGACTTATTCTCCAAAAACATGAGAAAACCTCAGGGAACTCACTGTAGAGAGGTTCTGGAACCTGAGAAACAAAACGGGTGATCCCATTGACTCATTTGTTGAGAACACAAAAAGCCATGGGCAATGCTATTCTGCAAATGTTACTATTTGGATGGATCCAGATGCATTTTGGTAACAACAGAGGTAATGAACATAGCAACATAGAATATAGGTGACCACAAATGAGGTACAGAGGTCAGGCGCGAATATTTCGAACTGTAACTGTAACCAGTATTATCTATAAAAAGACATTATTTTCTTTGAAGTGCTTTCAAATAATGCCATGATAATTACTGACATCTGGAGTTTCAGACGAACTTATGTGACGGTCTGTGAACTTATCCGAATTCGACTGTACTGTAAATATAAAACTTTACGAAAAAGTAAATATTCCTGGGGGGAAAACGTTGAGTTGTTTTAAATCGCAATATTTTACTAAATTGCGCAATAAATTTATAAAATTAAGTTTGAACATATCTGCAGAGAAGTGTCATTCATTATTTGTATTTATTATTGAATCGAGAAAAATAATTGTATGGCATCATCTAAAAAAACACTTTGGAGTGTATTTTTTTTAAAAAATTGAAAATATTATTGGATTTTTATGGAAGGGATATAAAAGCATTTACCGAAAGGGTGAAGTGGTTTACTCTAAAGGGGCACTTCACCCTGAGTTGACGCAGTGAGGTCACCAAGTCACCTGAAATCAAAATCCCATTAAATTAAACTATTATTTCAAAATATTTCGACAATTAGGGTGTTCAGAAGGGTGTCCTAAGTGTTGTAAGTGTCGTACGTACTAAAGCTGTACAACTGTTGTATATTTTTTGTTGATATTTTCCATCTTAATATATATTTACCCTCGACACTGATTCACTGACTCTGTCACGCAGTACGTAGGAATTTAAATAGGCATTCTATATTCTATAATTTTCTATCTATAAATAATAATAATAAAAAAAATATTTTTTATTTTTTTGTACAGAAATTGTGTTTTCCCGAAATTTTTTTTTCCAAAATTTTTTTTTAAAAAAATTTTTTTTTTACGAAAATTTTTTTTTTACAAAATTTTTTTTTTACAGATTTTTTTTTTTTACAAAATTTTTCTTTACAAAATTTTTTTTTTTCAACAAATTTTTGTTTTCTACAAAATTTTTTTTTTGAACAAAAATTTTTTTTTCAGCAAAATTTTTTTTTTTTCCAAAAATTTTTTTTTTTTCAACAAAATTTTTTTTCCCTATTTCAACGGGCGCCATAGGCGCATTACAACTTACTAGTATAAAAGAATTCTACGACAGTACAACGTTTGGATATATGTTTTGAAATCGTACTAAGGGACAGTGATGGAAGAAATGGTACATTTGTATAATTTTTGGTACAATTGAAATTATTTGGTATTTTTTTTTTTTTTATTATTTATTATTTTTACATTTGACGTTTGAAAATGTACGTTTCTTAGATGTCAGTACATACACATACGACAGGTTGTTCACATACGTACTATTGTAGGTCTCGTACTTTGTTACAACTTACAACATTAGTACACTAGGGTGGAGTGAAATTCAAAAAAAAAAAGTTAACCTCGGAAAGAGATGTAGTCTGGGGTCCTAATGAGGGGAAAAATAAAGAAAAAAAATTTAAAAAATGTTTAGGGGTCGCGCCACTCCCTCGAAATTTGAAAATTATCGCTATTTTGGCGTTGATTTTAGAAAAATCCTAAAAAGTTTTATGTCAATAAATGTTTGCAATAGCGTAAACAATGAAATAAGGGCATGAAAAAATTTAAAAAAAATTTTCTCATTGTTCAAAAATTTCAAAAAGTAAAATAAGTCAAATCGTCACTTCTTCAGAAAATTGACTGAACAATGAAATCTCCACCAAAGCTACAAATATTAGTCGATTATCCTCATATTTGCCTCAAATACTTTTGTTTGGGCACTGAACAAGCTCAAACTTTTAAATTTCGAATAAGTTAAGTCGTTAATTTGTAGGATTTTTCTAAAATCAACGCCAAAATAGCGATAATTTCCAAATTTCGAGGGAGTGGCGCGACCCCTAAAAATTTTTTAAAATTTTTTTCTTTATTTTTCCCCTCATTAGGACCCCAGACTACATCTCTTTCCGAGGTTAACTTTTTCAAATTAAAAAAAAAAGCATGTTTTCACTCCACCCTATTAGTACACCTTGTGAATTCCCTAAATATTCTTCAAAGAAATTCTTAAAAATAGGCCCGGCAAACCTTTCTGAAGTTAAGTGGGGCATTAGAGTTCATCTGCACTAAATAAGCCATTTTTTCGAACTTGGGCTACAAACCCAATATTTTGTACTACGGCTGCATCTAAAGCAGAAACAGACTAGAGGGCTAGCCAAGAGTGTTGTTCATATGACCTGTACCAAGGGAAATTTCTCAAAGAAAAAAATCACAGCCTTTCGTTATTCCTTATAAACAAGTGCAATATTAATATTTTTTTCGTTGCTGTGGAATTTTAGCATTCAGCTGCAAAAGGTTAACTGAACACAAAACAAAAGAAGACTACAAAACACGATGTGACCATGATTGGGCTGGTTATAGAGATTGCCATAAAAAAAAAACACCGAAGAAATTCATATTCAGTACGTGTACAGACTGTATTCGATGAAGAAATGACACAGGTCTCAAAATTTATTAAATACGAAAACCATTGTTAGGTACTTAATGAAATTTAATAATGAAAGTACATATTTTCTTGCGTCTGTTTGCTTTGAGAAAATCATTCGTCCGACCGTTCATCCATACATCTTCCAAAACGATGGTCAGGAAATGGTCAACAAGAAATTTGTTGTTAATGATCGTGTAATAAAAAGTGAAATTAAAAACAACAACACAAAATATTTGTTTATGAAATTGTTCGTCTTCGTTTTTCATTTCATTAATCATTTCGGTTTTTCTATGTTTTTTTCTTCTTCTTTTCGGAAGTAAAAGAGTGTTTATTTACGATGCGTCGTTGATGTTAAGAGTTGATGTAGAGTGCACTTTGATTTATTTATTAAAAATAACATCGTTTTTTCCCTTTTTTTTGGACAAAACTAACTTTTGGTAGAAGAAATCTAGTGAATTCGCTGGTGGCCATTGTCAGCAACTTGTTCCCATGGTGTATGGGCTCCATTTGCCAGCATTAGTTGAAATCTTATGTAATCTGCGGCTCGATGGGAGCTGATTTTATGTGAGATTGTTTATGCTAGCATTGATAAAAAAAAAACGGCTTCAACTTTCGCATTACATCGGGTGTTTTTTTTGAGACGTGTGGTTTTCAATCTGGCCACACATTTTTCGGAGTTTGCTGCCACCTGATTTATGCTCAGTTTTGTTTGCCATTTAATATTTCAAATTTATTACCACCGATCCAGATTTTCACAAGCAAATTTTGTTCAACCATGGATGTTGGATGACCGTGTACAGAGGAGATCGGTGGTGGTGATTGGGGATAGTAGGGTATCCAATGCCATTGTCTCCCTACAGCATCGCCAAAATGTGGGGTGTTTATCGTTATTCCATAGATATTAATTGTGGCACAAAAAACACGACTGGCACTTTGAAATACAAAACAAACATTGTTTAAGTTAAGGTGCATTTAAGCGTTAAAGGCTTATAACGGGTGGAGCATATAAACGATAAATACTGTGTATGAGTTCTCATTATACGTCTGTATTTTGTAATGTTATTTATATATATGTATGTATAAGAGCATGTGACACATTTGCCTCCATCACGCAAATTCATTGAAAAGGGGTAGCGCTCGTTTCTTAAGTCTTTTGATTGCACCCAGCAAAAATATGTCATTTCGTAAACGAACGGTGTGCATTCGTCATATGTTGGCGCGTTTTTTTTCTTTGTCATAATTTATCACAACTTCTCGTAATGTTTTTGTTACAAAAGAAATTTAATTAAAATTTCATAACAGGAGGTTTCGGTTTCGGTTTTTTTGTTTCTGCTTTTGTTGCAGTTATTGCGGAGCGGTGCATAAGCACCAACAACACACCTGTGAAATTTATTATGTATGCAAAGGAATTTTTGCAAAAAAAAAAAACCTTCGCCTCTTTTTTTTTTTCAATGCAAACGGCGGCGATGTGTGGAAAAAGTGCGTGTTTATGTTAAACAAACACTCCTTAAATTTGGTTTTTACCCGTAATAACTGTTCATTGCTGTGCGTGTGTGTGTGTGTGAGCGAGACTGTGGGCCTTCCAAGGAAACCATCAAGCAGCGGACAAGTATCGAGAGGGAGCTGTCTTACCAGCGAGCAAAAACATTGGTACCAACAACAATTGTTATTGTTGGTATTAAATAACAATAACAATAACAAACAAACTAAAAACGCCATAATTTAATATGCAACAATTTGTTGTGTTTTGTCGAACGCACTTACGGCTGTCTATTAATGCCGTTGTTTGCACTAGAAATTGTTGGCCACAACTGTGGGATCTTTAAGAAGATTTTTTTACTCTAGCTTAGTATTAGAGGTAGGGAATAGCTGAAGTTAAATATGTGACGAAGACCAACAAAGCTAATGAAGAAAAACGGATATCGAATACCGCTTGCGTCCGAATTCCAGTTAGTTATTTTCGAAACTATTGAGTGGCTGCGGTACCCAAATGGTTACCGATGAAGAAGTGTGGCAGCTTCCGAAAGGAAACCGTTTACATTGGCTGTAATTAAAGCCAACACAATGCTTGTAACCTTTTTTGAATATTTCACTTTTTGGAAAGAAATGTAAATAATAAATGATCTCAAAATCGATTAACAGAAACAAATACATAAACAAACTATCTTAATATATATTTACCCTCGACACTGATTCACTGACTCTGTCACGCAGTACGTAGGAATTTAAATAGGCATTCTATAATTTTCTATAAATAATAATATTAAAAAAAATATTTTTTTTTTTTGTACAGAAATTTTTTTTTTTTTTGTTCTGAAATTCTGTTTTCCCCAAATTTTTTGTTTTCCAAATTTTTTTTAACAACAATTTTTTTTCAACAAAAATTTTTTTTTACAAAAATTTTTTTTCAACAAAAATTTTTTTTTTTACAAATTTTTTTTTTCCAGAAAAATTTTTTTTTTCAACATAATTTTTTTTTTCAACAAAATTTGTTTTTGAACAAAAATTTTTTTTTTCAAGTAAAAATTTTTTTTTTAACAAATTTTTTTTTTCCACAATTTTTTTTTTTTCAACAAAATTTTTTTTCCATATTTCAACGGGCGCCATAGGCGCATTACAACTTACTAGTTGAATATATTAAAATAAAATGTATAGTGGGTCAATGGAGGAGGTGCTATGCTTTTAGGGAAATAAATAAGTATTCGCACCGACAGGGACCTCCGAAGGGTTAACCATTAACTGTGGAGGTGGTGGTCAATTTGACACTTTTTTAGATCACATGCTATGTCCAAAAAAATCACCTCCACAGTTAAAGGTTAATTATTTTTCTAATCTTTTTAGATAGTTGTTAACGAAATTAACATAGTTAGAAGCTACATTTTTTCCGTCAGAACTTCTTACCAGGTTAAGAACATGGGTGTGCACAAAAAACTACTAAACGAAACGAAGCAGATACGCACCTCACTTAAAAATGACTTTGCCGTACAAATAGTCAAGCATCAATGCAATATTGAGGCAGAAACTAGAATCTCTGGAATTGACAATCAAATCGTGAAAAGATTGCGAATGATCTTGAATGTTTTAAACTGCAAAGAAAAGGTCAACTCTACAAAATATGGAGTAAACTGCATCGAAAACTGCATCAATTTTAGCGGAAATGTAACCACAGCCCATAAAAAATTGAAGTTTCAAAAGAATAGGGCTGGAATTTCGACATCTCTCAAAGTAAGTTGTTAAAGCAATTTTTTTTCTTTTCAGTTGGAAGTCTGACATTGACGAAAATGGACCGCTTAACTATCACACAAAGCGTAAAAATTATTAAAACCTACCACAAAAATAGTGATTTTGGCACAGACACATATCGTGCTTTAAAGGGAAATTATGGTTTATGGTTATGAAGCACATTTCTCACTCGCTGGGTATGTTAATAAACAAAATTGTCGTATTTGGGGTTCTGAGAATCTTTAAGTAATTGAAGAACAGGTCATTACATCCACAAAAAGTCACTGTTTGGTGCGCTCTTTGGTCCGAAGGTGTGATTGGACCTTATTTCTTCGAAAACGACGAGGGAACGACTGTCACCGTCAACTCGGAGCGTTATGGTCGTATGATAACCGATTTTTTTTGCCTGCTATTGAAGAATACGACTTGGAGAATATGTGGTTTTAACAAGACGGTGCCACATGCCACACAACTCGAGCGAATATGGCTTTATTGCCAGAGACATTTCCTGGCCGCGTAATTTCTCGTCGTGGCGACATCAGCTGGCCACCAAGATCATACGATTTGACACCATTAGACTTTTTTTTGTGGGGCTTCGCAATAGACCGTATTTATGCAGATAAACCTTTAACTCTTGAGCACTTAAGAGCCAACATTCGTCAAGTTATGGCTGAGATACCGCCCAATATGTGCCAAAAAGTGGTCCAAAATTACCTCAAACGAATCATACACTTCGCATGGTGGTCATTGAAATGATGTAGTGTTTCACACATAATGTCAACGTTCAAACTTTATAATAAAAAAGAAATATCATGAAAAAAAATATGTTATATGTGTTTTATTTACGTTTACTGTTAAAAAGCAAAATGGATAACCCTTTATTATTAGAAATATGTTTTAGAATGAAGCAATCATCAAGCATTTACTTTGATTGACTAAGAAAATTCATAACTATGAAAATCTACAAGAAATAGCACCATTTTGTATGACTAGCGTGAGTTTAAATGAGAATAAATATCAAAAATGTATTCCTCGATCCCAAAACAGTAAGATACCACGACTTTCCAGTATAATAGAAATACAGGGTTCTCCAACAAGAGGTGTTATTTCGAATCACCCGGCTTTTGACATTTCCATTACTAAAAATGGAACGATACACGATTCAACAACGCATTGAAATTATTAAAATTCACTACAAAAAATGGTGAAAATCTTGTAGTCTCAGTTCGCCAAACTAAAAAGTTTCCGAACCGTGTTATCTCTCGCTGAGGTGATCACAATTGGCCACCGAGATCTTGTGAGTTAACCACTTGTAACTTCTTCCTTTGGGACCACGTGAAAGATAAGGTATACGACAACAGCCCAGCGTCGATTCAACAATAGAATTCCTAAGGCTATTGAGGATATAGGGCAGCCATTTGCGATTTGGTTATGGAAAGTTTCATGAAAATGATATGGCCCTGTAAGCGTGGTCGTGACGGCAATTTGGCTGATGTTGTTTTTCCTTATTAACGGCATACCTTCCTTTTTATTATGAAATAAACATCCGATCATTTATCTCAAAAAATTCAATTTTTCATTGAATACCAAAATAACACCTCTTATTGGAAAACCTCTCTATCGGTATATTGAAGGAGTTGCACACTAACCTTTCCCCCTTCATGAGACCTCTTGTCGTGGTGAATGGTTCGGAAATGTCACTTCTAGTGTCAATCGGAGTCATTCTACAACGACATATAAGTTTTGCTGGGATCTAATCACAGACATGATTATCCAGGTGGTGCAGACTAGCTGATACATATACCTAAGCTCCCACAGGCCTTTCTGAACTATACAATTTGTTAAAAAATTCTATTTTCATATCAATAGAACTTTTGAGAATATCCTAAACAAACTCTTACTTTAATTGAATCATGATAATATATTATGTTATGAGAGATATTTTTGTTTTGGACAGCAGTAGAAAATCATGTAAACGTGTTGTGTTGTTTCAACTCAACTCTCATTGCACCCCTCGTAGATTTGTTTTGATTTGACAGCTATTCAAACAAAAAGGAAGCTGAAATTGCAGGTCTTGAGAGTAAAGAAAAAAAATGAATGATATTTTTGTGAATTAAAAATCATACAGCTAATGACCGGAGACACCTGCGCCCACCACTTTATGTTCATATTTGAAATTTAACATTCCCATGCCAGCTTTTAAAGAGAAAACGAAAAGGTGTTGCCGTTGGTTGTTTAAATCGAAAACCAACTTTCCTTACACCGTTAAATCGTTGACTTCCAAAAGGTAAACAATTCCGATATGCAATTTTTTTTTTATTTGTTAATAAAATTTTAATTTACTTTTGCCATTGACGGTTTATGTGTCGCTTTGTTTGACACGGTGTCCCTTGATGTGAAGTATGTGTGCAAACATTTATGGCTTATTAAAACCGTTTGTGATTTTAATTTTTCGTTTACACGTCTGTGTTGTAGTTGTTGAATTCTTAGGTTTTGTTTTTTTTGTTTGCCATGGCACTAAATATGTTTATAACTTTTTGTTGGCATTGTTGGTTGCTTGGTGGTTTATGAATAATTACTCTTGGTAATTGTTGTTGTTCGGCGTTGGATTGAAGTGTGTCATTTCATTTATTAAATTTACACCATGTGTTAATAAACAACAAAGATGAAATGCAATGAAAATAATGTTGATAATAACAATAATAAACATGGCGACCTAGAAAACGAAATCGAAATTTTGGACGTCTTTGTTTTTTTTTTGAGCACAAAAAAAAAACCGAAACAAACAAAATTGTAATTCACATTGCCAAATAAAAATTGTTGGCTGAAAAAGATAACTGGATAATGACATATTTTAATGGAATAAACAAAAAGTAATAAACATTATCATTAGGCAACAAAACAAGGGGGTTGTACGTATAAACAAAAGACTTAAGACACAAACATTTTACTAAGGATGTTATAGTTAGGCGAACAAATGCCTAAAATAAAAACTTTTGTTCTCGTAGGCATGTAAACAATTTACTTAATTATAGCAAAATTAAGAACGTAATAACTCTGTGAGAATATAAAATTGTTTGTAAACTTTATCCGTATTGGCGATCTCAGGCAATCTTAGAACATTTTTTTTTTCCAAAATACTTGACTAGCATTGAAATTTATCTCCCTGTTTGTCATATTAAAGTTGTGCTAAATGTAGTCTATCGATTGAATTTAAAAAGGTATTTTTGTTTGAAGTCTTCCCGTCTACAATTTAGTAAATAATTCAGATTTCTTTTTATTAGGCAGATGACCGCCTATTCACATATGGTGTATGTGAAACTTCTTCCTCAATACATATGGAGACATATTTGATTTCTTTTTTCATATACATATTCATATTCAAATTTTGAGCTTACATTTAGTTCATTTACCTCTAGCATTAACCCATGTGGGAAATATTAGTTTAACCCTCCGGCGGGTGAGAAGGGGACATTTTTAATTTTGAAACTGAAATTACTCCTTGATGGTCCATGATCTTACAGGCTCTATGAAAAATGATCCTAAAATAAAAACGAAAGATGGCCCAAAAAAATAGCTTACAAAATAAGGGCAGTTTTCATTTTTGGGTCTCTTTTTATTTTGAAAAAAAAAACGTCGCGATTCACTAGGCAATTTTACTTCCGTCAATTTTATACGATTCCATTTTGAACAAAAGACCTCACAAGGAAATTCTGTTTCGGCAATTACTATCAAAATACGAAAAACAAAAAAAAAGTTGCTTTCAAAATATGAAAATACGAAAACCACATAAGGAATTGGCAGTACGAGCAAGTTTTTTTCATTTCCATTCACCTTAGCTTTCTCTTCTCTAAACACTTAGAATTGTGGCAATTAAAATTGCCTAGTGTGAATTGGGACTAACGCAAAATTTGTACAATGAAAAATTCTGCAATTTTAATGAATAATGAGTTTTTTATTTTATTTACTTCTTTCCATAGGGGAACCTTTCAATCGGGAAATCATTTGCAAGTCTTATGGATTGACCAGAAATATAACTTCTCGGAAACTCTTTCTTTTTACAGGGTCCACCAAATAAATTTTTTCTTTTTTTGGAAAATTCTATAACAAAAATGCTACTGGATATTTTCTAAAATTTCTTTTTTTATTTCCGGTTAATAATGGAAAATAATTTTATTCAAATGGCTGCCTCGGCTGGCCATGCAGTAGCCTAACGACATCAGCTATGCGGCTGATAATGCGATCTTCAAAAACAGGGCGCAAAACATCGAGAGAAACATAATGTACGAGTGTAGCTTCGGCTGTGTGGCATGTAGCGCCGTCCTGTTGAAACCAAATGTTGTCAATATCCTCATCTTCAATTTTTGTAAACAAAAATTCGTTCAACATGGCCCGATAACGAAAATAACGAAATAAGCACTAGTTGAAAAAAAAAACCTTAGATGGCAGACCCTTTACATATTTTATTCAGAGGCCATTGCTGAAAAAATGGAAGGACTGATTTTAAAGTGGCGAATTTTTCATATATTAGTTGGGGGATTTTCAGAATTTTTGCAGGACTTTTTGGGGAATTTTTCATTTATTTTTGGGAATACTTCATTTTATTTTTGGGGCATTTTCATACAACTGATATTATATGCGATATATATGATCTTAAATGCGATGTAAGAGAGCTTTACTGCGCAGCCGGAAAAACCCCTTAATTTCTTTTGCAATATTTTCTTTGTTAGTGATTGTGCAGACTAGCTGACCCCTTATGTGCCTTATAAGCTTATCTTCTCTGGTATTTCTTAACACTGCCCTTGTGCCGTGTTGTGACCTTGTAAACCGGACTATTGTAGTTTTGGCCGGATTCACATTGCCGCTAGGAAGCTGAAGAACTGTTTCTTTCAAAAATTTAGCACACTCGACGAGCCTGTCACCAGATTCATTCCATTTTCAAATTAAGACATCGTAAACTTAAAATTCATTAACAACTTCATATTAAGATCGGTAAATAGAAACTATAAATACCCAACCTCGTATTCCTAAAAATGTAACACCGCTTTACAAAGCATTTTTTTCATATGTTTTCTCCAAAGGGCCTAGAAAAGCTGTTTTAAATTTGTATGAGAGAACACAATATTTAAAAAATAAATACAATGCATGATATTTTATATAATGAATATGAATAAACATCTCAGAATATTGATTCGGCAATATATTTATGTATAAGATATCCACTTTCCACTTTCCGATTCAAAATGGGTTAATGAAAGTACTAAAATAAAAATTTAAACGAATGCCACTTGAACACTTTACATGTTTTGAATTTTCAATTACGTGCCAATGTTTAGTTAACATTAACGCATAAATACCAAATAAGAAAACATAAACTAAAAACAGAATAGTCGTCATGCAGAGACCAGAGAGGCAAATGCCGCATATTTCATATTAATAAACAATGTTCATACGCGTTGTCATACTTTCCGACTTATTTTGATTTTTCAAGTGAAAGTTCTTTTTTGACCAAATACGAAAGCAAAAAAAAAACAGACTGACTTCCTCATTTAAAGAGAATGAACAAAACCCCGAAGTAAAGTTTCATTTGTTGACAATTTTGTTAGGCGCTTTTGCAGGAAAATCTTATACGATTTCATGATTTTTGATGAACGTGTGCTATGGTAATGTGTGTGTGTGTGTTTGTTTTTGTTTTCATACTCAGTCTTCCTCTTCTTCTTTTTGTTTTCTTCTTATTAAGTTTATCTTTAAGATTACCTACATTGATTACACGACGAATGCTTGGCAGTACGTGTCCGATGCGGTTCGGTCGGCAGAGTTAATACACATGTTGACAATAATAACTCAACCGTGTGTTTTCTGTTCATTAACTTGTTGTCTGACGTCTAAATAACAACGATATTACCAGCAAAAATATTGGAGTTAACAAGTAAAGAAATGGAGTTAAATCTGGCTGGGTCGATTTTTATACACACTGCAACGACGAGTGGAATCTACAGATACTCAGCGAGAGAAGCAGCGCGACTTAACTGGTGGATTTTCAACAATCTAGAAGGAATCGGGGAAGATGATCTGAATGCGTATGCTCACAACTGCCTGCGAAACTTTAGGACAACAGAAAGGCGACTTAGTAGAGGCCAGAAGTTGCGGTGTCGAGGTAGTGACGCACTTTGTTTACCTTGGCTCCTTCAGTTGTAGACAGAATGAAGTCAGCATCGAAAAGCGGCAAAGAATCGTGTTTGCGAAATAAAGTGTTATCCATTTTGCTTTTTAAAAATGTAAACGTAAATAAAACAAAGTTTGAACGTTGACATTATGTGTGAAACACTACATCATTTAAATGACCACCATGCGAAGTGTTGCAAGCATTGATTCTTTTGAGGTAATTTTGGACCACTTTTTGGCACATATTGGACGGTATCTCAGCCATAACTTGACGAATGTTGGTTCTCATGTGCTCAAGAGTTAAAGGTTTATCTGCATAAAAAGGGTCTTGCTCGTAGCTCCACAAAAAAAAATCTAATGGTGTCAAATCACATGATCTTGGTGGCCAGTTGATGTCGCCACGACGAGAAATTACGCGGCCAGGAAATGTCTCTTGCAACAAAGCCATATTCGCTGGTATTGTGTGGCATGTGGCACCGTCTTGTTGAAACCACATATTCTCCAACTCGTATTCTTCAATAGCAGGCAAAAAAAAAAATAACGCTCCGAATTGACGTTGACAGTCGTTCCCTCGTCGTTTTCGAAGAAGTAAGGTCCAATCATACCATCGGACCAAAGAGCGCACCAAACAGTGACTTTTCAATTACTTGAGGATTCTCCCCAAAATACTACAATTTTGTTTATCAATATACACACCGATGTATTAAAATCATAAATGTTTCAAACCAATACTTTTTTCAAAATGTTACAAACGGACTGACAAATTGAATGCACACGCATTTCTATAGCACAGACACTGCGTACGTAAACATTCATATACATATGTATATGTTTTCGTATCTACCGAGGGAAGTAAATCTGCTTACGCTTCTTTTTACTTTCTGCGAAAAAGTAAAAGTTGTGATGAAAAGAAAACAACACAAGAAACTTCCAAACAAATGAGCTTTTGCTTGAAGTGTTGTGGGTGAATCATATGAATAATTGAAATTATCAGAATGACAAAATAATAATATGCCAAGACAAATGTATGTATGTGGGCAATATAACTGAAAGAGAAATACTACGAGAATCGACCAGACCATATATAGAACATTTATTGAGAACAACGGTGTAAATGACAAAAGAAATGGGATATTTACGATGATATTGATGGGATGGTGGAGAGATTGCACAATGATTATAGGAAAGTAAAATAAATTTATTAAAAAATGCTAAAAATCAGTAAGTAGTATCACACTGTATTAACAGGTAGGCCGTTATGGTCGAATTTCACCAGAGTGAATCGACCTAAATGTCCAATTTGAGACAAATACAACACCGCTATGAGAACTATGGACGGTCGTGGTGTCGTAATTAGTGTGTACGACTATCACACAGCAGAATACAGGTTCGAAACCTGGTTAGACCCAACAAACATTTTTCAACGGCAGCTTCCACCTCAAAATGCTGGCGACTTTACGAGTAAGAGAGTAATCTCTAAGACATGTAGAAAAAGCACGAACCGTTCGGAGCCGTCTTTAAACAGTAGGTCCAGGTCAGTGAGTATACAAAGTGTATCGTGCACAGCTCACTGAATCGAGAAAACTACCCCGTCTGGTCATTCGTGGAATGTTATGGAAAATACGTAAGTAATTCATATACAGTCGAATTCGGTTAAGCGGAAATGTAAAAAATTAAGAAATTGTTTTCACTGCGTGATTTTCAATAAGAAGGACTTCGGGTAATTGAACCTTTTCTCATTTAAATGAAATAACTATATATTTTTGAAAATTTTCTATGAAACGAAGGTAGACAATTGTGGCACAACCATTAAATTACATGTATGTATGGGGTTATCCATTTCGTGGTTTCAAAAGTATAGGGCTGGAATTGGACATCTGTCAAACTAAGTTGTTAAACCATTTCTTTTGTCTTTTCAGTTGGAAGTCTGACATTCACGAAAATGGATCGCTCACATATCACACAACGTGTAAAAATTATTAAAACCTACTACAAAAATGGTGATTCTGGCAAGTGGTGATTATGGTTTATGGTTATAAAACACATTTCTCAGTCGGTGTGTATGTTAATAAACAAAATTGACGTATTTGGGGTTCTGAGAATCCTCAAGTAATTGAAGAGATTCACAAAAAGTCACTGTTGGTCCGCAGGTGTGATTGTAACTTAATTCTACGAAAACGACGAGGGAACGACTGTCACCTCCAATTCGGAGCGTTATGGTCGTATGATAACCGATTTTTTTTTGGCTGCTATTGAAGAATACGACTTGGAGAATATGTGGTCTCAACAAGACGGGGCCACATTCCTGGCCACGTAATTTCTCGTAGTGGCGACATCAACTGGCCACCAAGTTCATGCGATTTGACACCATTACAATTTAAAAAAAACTGTATATAAGGCAACTAAACGAGCAAAACCAATTTCAAAACTTATGATTTATAAAGGGTGATTTTTTTGAGGTTAGGATTTTCATGCATTAGTATTTGACAGATCACGTGGGATTTCAGACATGGTGTCAAAGAGAAAGATGCTCAGTATGCATTGACATTTCATCATGAATAGACTTACGATCTGCCACAACGTCGAATTTTCAGTGAATGGGCCCTAGAAAAGTTGGCAGAAAATCCGCTTTTTTATCGACAAATTTTGTTCTGCGATGAGGCTCATTTCTGGTTGAATGGCTACGTAAATAAGCAAAATTGCCGCATTTGGAGTGAAGAGCAACCAGAAGCCGTTCAAGAACTGCCCATGCATCCCGAAAAATGCACTGTTTGGTGTGGTTTGTACGCTGGTGGAATCATTGGACCGTATTTTTTCAAAGATGCTGTTGGACGCAACGTTACGGTGAATGGCGATCGCTATCGTTCGATGCTAACAAACTTTTTGTTGCCAAAAATGGAAGAACTGAACTTGGTTGACATGTGGTTTCAACAAGATGGCGCTACATGCCACACAGCTCGCGATTCTATGGCCATTTTGAGGGAAAACTTCGGAGAACAATTCATCTCAAGAAATGGACCGGTAAGTTGGCCACCAAGATCATGCGATTTGACGCCTTTAGACTATTTTTTGTGGGGCTACGTCAAGTCTAAAGTCTACAGAAATAAGCCAGCAACTATTCCAGCTTTGGAAGACAACATTTCCGAAGAAATTCGGGCTATTCCGGCCGAAATGCTCGAAAAAGTTGCCCAAAATTGGACTTTCCGAATGGACCACCTAAGCCGCAGCCGCGGTCAACATTTAAATGAAATTATCTTCAAAAAGTAAATGTCATGGACCAATCTAACGTTTCAAATAAAGAACCGATGAGATTTTGCAAATTTTATGCGTTTTTTTTAAAAAAAAAGTTATCAAGCTCTTAACAAATCACTCTTTATATGTATATCAAATTAAAGCTCGAACATTTTTCTTTTGAAATGACGACTCAACGACCTTGAAAATGCTTTGTATTAACCAACTTGTGCTTGAAATACGAAAAACTCAGAAAACCAGAATTTTTCGCAAAAAACGGAACCTCTTAACCTTTTCCAAAAGATCTGCAATTTTTTTTAAAAAATACTTTACACCATAATTTATCAAAATCAGGTTGAGCCAAAAAAATGTTTTTGTTAACAACTTAATGTAAATCCCAAGAGTCAGAGGATTGAGTGACAAGGATGGACATCCTTCAGAATGCAGACAGCCTTCGGAATGAAGACAGCCTTCAGAATGAAGACAGCCTTCAGAATGAAGACAGCCTTCAGAATGAAGACAGCATTCAGAATGAAGACATCCTTCAGAATGAAGACAGCCTTCAGAATGAAGACAGCCTTCAGAATGAAGACAGCTTTCAGAATGAAGACAGCCTTCAGAATGAAGACAGCCTTCAGAATGAAGACAGCCTTCAGAATGAAGACATATACCACTATTGACAAAAAAAGGTATCCTGCGCCTCTTTCAGTTTTTTTTCTAACTGATTTTATTAGTCAGCTCCACTTGAACGTGTGCGTTGCTTTCGTCACGGATTCGATCAGGAACATATGACGTCATACGTTATCTAGAGTTTTCCATCGTTAACTTCACTTTTTTTTATTTTATTTTTTCGATCACAGCAGCCGTTTTCTACTAATTATTAACGAGAATATTGTACAAAAGGTAAACAATTATTGTGTTTGATTTTAAATGTATTAATATTATTGGTTGTATTTCTAATGTTAATATGATTAATGGACTGCAGAAAAAGTCTTTTCAATTTCATTTGTCAAAGAAGCGACTAAACAATTGCCTACAGACAAAGGTCACTTCACAAAACACTTGATTTACACTCAATCTTTGAATCCGTTGATGAGGAGTACAAAAAAAAATACTTTTAATTTTATTTGTTTAAACAGTCTCTTCCTTATACAATCTAATGTATTTTCCTTGGCAAATCAGAATTTAATTTTGTTTATTTTCTTCTTCTTCATGAACTAACATTTCAGATCGTGCGTAAAATGATAACAAACTAAGAAAATTTTCGATTGGCAGGCGTGATCCAAAGAAGTCGAAGCATTGACAATTACAGGGTCCGCCAAATAACTTTTTTTTTTGAAATTTCTGTAAAAAAAAACTACTGGATGTTTTCTCAACTTTCTTATTTTATTTGAAAGTACAATCCTTCCGGTTAATTATGGAAAATAATTTCATTCAAATGGCTGCCTCGGCTGGCGACATCAGCTCAGCGGCTGATAAGGCGTTCTTCAATCGATCATAGCTTCAGCTGTGTGGCACGTAGTGCCGTCCAATTGATACCAAATGTTGCCAATATCCTCCTCTTCAATTTTTGTAAACAAAAATTCGTTTAAGCTGGCTCGATAACAAACACGAAATAAGCACTAGTTGAATAAAAACGTTACATGGTGGACCCTTTATATCAAAATAAGTAAACGAAAATGTTGTCAACACGGGATGGCGTGATTAGGCCGCAGGACGCAAATGGTCCCGAATGAAGTCAAAAACTTTGGGATTTTTGTGTACAGAATTTTTGTAAACCGTGTAGCCATAATGCGTCAATTTTGCAAAAAGACAATAATGCTTATTTTTTAATAAATCTTATATTTGCAAAAAAATAATATGTTTGTAGCTGTGTAGCTTCTCATTTCTTGTTCTTGTGTCCTTTCATAGATCTGTCAGATATACGGTCCACCAGGAGGGTTAAGTACTTTTATCTGCAAAGACTGTTGAGCAAAACCTCCCCTAAACTGCTAACCATTTATTCAGTTAGACGATTTACATTTTCATTTAATTGATTTATGGTCGCTCGTTGTGTTTTCATGCGCCCAATTTACATTCAACGTGTTTATTGAAAATCATTAAACATTCACAGAAAATACCCATCAAAAAGAAATGTTGGCCTCTCTTCAGGGGGAGTTTTTGCATATTTTTACTTTAGCAAAGATTGATTGCTTGTGTCACATTAAAAATATTACAATCACTGATGGCATCTATTTAATTAATGAATCACATCTATGTGTGTGTAAGTATATCACGTTTCCCTCTAAAAAAAAAAAAAAAAAAAAAACCGATGGACCCCATAAGAAATGAGTCACATTTTTATGTTTTGGCACACAGAAACCAACAGCAATTTATTCCCCTCGAAACAAATGTTGTCGCATTTCACTTTCATTATAAACATGAAATAAAACAGAAAAAAAAAAGACAAAACAAAAAATACTTCAGCACTATCAATAACAGACCCATCAACCTTCCTCATCTCTCCAAGAAATACGCATGGATTTCCAAAAGCCAATAGCCTCGGTTTGGACGCGCATCTGCGTTTACACACACCTTAAATACGGGTAAAAATCACCGATAGCACGCCAATCGATCGATGGCATTTCGTTGGTTGTGGTGGCGGGGCAGACAAACTTGTTTTCGAAATTAACAACATATTTTGTTTGATGTGTGTGTGCGTGTGTGTGTGTGTGTGCGTGAGTGCGGACGTTTGCTTTGGTTTGATTACTTAGGGCTGTGGGGCTTGGTCTCGGAATCGCATAACAAATTACCAGCTATTGTTAAGAGGGGGGCAAAAAAAAGTATGTTTTTTTCTGATGCGTTGTCCAAGACTCGAAAATTTCACTTTCTTTTGAGTCACCTTTGCGATGTTTACACACAAAACACAACACGCAGTCGCCGACCGCCATTCGCGCCCCATCATTATGGTTTTGGACAGTGGTGACGATGGACAGCGATGGTGCTGCTCCAATGACGAGACTGTGGCGGCTGGTGTTGCTGTTGCTGTCGCTTAGGTTAGTTAACCTTTTCGCTGTTGTGCTGAGACGACAATGCAATACCTACCTTTTGTTTATTTACCGGTTATCAACATCGAAAACTAAATTATGTTATGAAAAGCCGTTAATTGTTAATTGATGTTAACAATTTCACCTTTTTCTCGCTGTATGTACAACGGCAGCGACAGTAGCGACACTATCTACTTAATGAAACTGAAAAATTAATTTGTAATGCTGAAATTTTGTCTTATTTTCTGTTTTTTTTTTATTTGTCAGTAAACAAAATATTGAATATTATTACATGATAATAGTTTTCATCATGCGCCACAGAGAAATAAAGAAAGTAATCATATCAAATATGAAAGGAAACAGTGAATTGATTACAATTGATTGATAGAAATGTATAACAATAGTAATTATCATCGGGTTTGTGTCTTAAGTTGTTTGATTGACAAAATGACGGCCACGACATGAAGTTTGCCTCTGTGAAATTACTTAACGCCAACGACAGAAAACTCACTTCAAACCAAAGAAATTGTGCATTATCGATTAGTTTTTTTTTTTTTTTATTTATAATGGGAAGTTGAATTTATATTTCAAAATTCTTTTTAATTGTTTTTAGTTTTTGTTCAAAATGTAAGTTAATTTCCGGCTTAAAATGTTTGTGGGAAAGCAAAAAAAGATTAGAGGTTTAGCAAATTTGACATGAGTATTTAAAAATCGAAATGTGTTGTTTAAAGAAAGTAATTCAAATACAGCACCTCGTAAATGCTGGCGACTTTGTGAGCCAGAGAGTAATCTCTACGCCGTGTACAACTTCTCTATTAGTCGTTTGAAGCTGGCTCAGTGAGTTAACAAATTATATCGTGCTCACCGAATCGAGAGAAGTTCCCCGTCTGATCCTTCATGGAATGTTAAGGGAAATAAGTAAGTAAATCAAATAACAATCTTTTTGGACCACCCCTTTTTGGATAGTCATATTTTTTGGCATTTACCAGTTAGGTCAACATATGAATTTCTACACTTTATGGTTCATTTGACATGTTACTCTCTCTCATAACACAGGGCGAGACAATTTCTCCAATAGACTAATATGTGGGTACTAGTAAGTTGTAATGCGCCTATGGCGCCCGTTGAAATATGGAGAAAAAAATTTTGTTGAAAAACAAATTTTTTCTTGAAAAAAAAAATTTTTTTGAAAAAAAAAAATTTTGTTGAAAAAAAAAATTTTTGTAAAAAAAAAATTTGTAAAAAAAAATTTTGTAAAAAAAAAATTCTTGTAAAAAAAAAAAAAATTTGGTAAAAAAAAATTTGGGGAAAACAAAATTTCTGTACAAAAAAAAATATTATTTTTTTTATTATTACAAGGAGATCATCCTATTTTGAGGACTTGCTGGAAAACTTTGATTTGGATGGAATCAACGCTCTCGAGAAACAAATGTTGCCAAAAAAATTGCGATTGAGCTACTTTTACACAAAATCGAGTCCTACTCGAGTAAGAAGTTTTTATGTATTTAAAAAAAAAAACAACGTTTGTATACCCTGACGATACTGAAGGGAATAAATTAAAATATAAGTACAGGGTTGGCCAACAAGAGGTGTTATTTTGGTATTCAAAGAAAAATGAATTTTTTTGTGATTAATGACAAGGTGTTTATTTCATAGAGATGAAGGTATGCCGTTAATAATGAAAAACAACATCAGTCAAATGGCCACCGCGACCACGCTTACAGGGCCATATCATTTTCATGAAATTTTCCATAATTGCAAAGTGGCTGCCCAATGTCCTCGATAGCCTCACGAATTCTATCGTTGAGGTCTTGAATCGACGCAGGGCTGTTGGCGTAGGCCTTATCTTTCACGTGAGGAAGTCGCAAGGTGTTAAATCACAAGATCTCGGTGATTGTGATCACCTCCGAACTTTATAAGCCTTAAGACCCAAATCTTTATGCAAATACAGTGTACAATGAAAAATTTATTCAGAAATTGTCCGAAGTAAACAACGGAAATGGAAAACCATTATGTGTTTTAGAAGGATAACCTTCCTGGGAGCAGTAATTGCATTCTATTCTTCTATGGGAAGAGTAATCCATTGACGACAAAATGAGAGTTGCAAAATTTAAGGAACTATCGCAAAACAACGCCGAATGTTGACTGAGCCAATTTTTTTAAAAAAAAGTCCACCAAATCGATCAATCGTTTTCGATGTAAGGCATTTATGTTCAGAAAAAGTTCACTTTTAAACAAATTATCATTTATTCGACTGTAATTTGTTTATAACTCGAATGCAGTCAATCAGATTAAGAAGCACCAAAGGTGTCGCCAAATAATAATTTTGTGGCAAATTTTTTAAAAATTATTTCAAGCAAATCCGACCCTAAGTCCCAAAAAATTTAATGATTTAAAAAAAAAAAAAAAAAAATGTGAATAGTGTTTACACTGGATTACTCTTCAGAATACCGAAAATTATTGTTATCAATAGCTTTTTTTAATTATTTAGAAGACTTTCGAGCAACAAAGGCAAACATGAAGCCAACGTTATTATTCATGGGGTAATGACACTGTTTTCCTTTTTGGTGAGCATTTGAAGGAGATATGAGGACGCACTTTTAATGTCGTAAATAAAAAAGTCGACATTGAGAAATAAAAAAAAAACGTTGTGCCAAAAAAATCTATCATTCTAAAAGTTTCGGTTTTATAATCCATTTACTAATGTTAGCTCCAAATAGCAAGAGTATTTAATAAAAATTTTGATAATTTTTCATTGCACAAATTTTAAGTTAGTTTTCATATGAAAAATGGCCCAAAAACAATATATCTCAAAATAATGCAAAAATCCCCAATTTTGTATGCGATTTTTTTTGGGGTAATCTTTCGTTTTTATTTGCATTTGGTGCATTTTGCATCAACTCGAAAGGTGCTCATTTGAGCGATATAATTTTGCCAACTTCAGGTTATGAATTTTACCTCTTGAAATACAGTTTTCGTGAAACCTGAACTAATTTTTTGTATTTCTAATAAAATGGTAGACAATTCACCTTATGACTTTACGTTTGCGCCACACTATGAAAATGTCCGCTCAATTTTTTTCTTTCTGTTATGTCTCCTAAGTCTTTTCGTTTTTAAATTACTTTTAGTATTATTATTGAAAACCATCATCCAAACATCTCTTCTGATCAAACTGAGTCAATAAAAATAAATTTTGGAAAATTTAAAAAAAAAACTCAAAATCGATTTTGATTTCACCGAAAGGGAATCTGTTCAGCATGTAAACAAAAGACTTAAGAAACATACTACAAAATAAGCTTCGTAATGTGAAGTATTTTGTTTCAAGTATGTATCTTAAGTATTTTATTTTTTTTGGCTGTAATAGCCAGTAAATCATCACTTCATGTTATGCAGTTCAAGAAGTTAAGTGGCGTATCAGATGTGAATCCTAAAAAGGACGGACCCACGGAATTGAAATGAGAGTTTTGAGTGCTCTGGGTGGCGTCATGGCGTCAGGAAATACTCTTCTACATCTTAATTGTTATAATGACATATAAAGCGGGGATAATTCAATAAGATATCCTAAGAAATGAGCTAAGGCCTTCATTAGAAAATCTCTTATTAAGCGAATTATAAAATCTCCAGAAAGTAAAAATTAATTAATAACTATTTACAGCAAGAATTCGGTTAAGCGGAAATGAAAAAAAATCATCGGTTAAGCGGAAATGAAAAAAATTTCAGTAAAAAGGACTTCGGATCATTGAACCTTCTGTCATTTAAATGAACTGAGTATGTACTTTTGAAATTGTTCTATGAAACGAAAATAGATAGAAACTTGTGGCACAACTATTAAAATACATGTATGTACAATTAAATTTCTATATTAATGGTTGAAAAAAATCACTTAGATTCATTTGCTTGAGTTGTCTTAAATGTGGTTGACACATATTTTTTTTAAGATTATTTGTTTTGCCCGTTTTTGTTGCCCTGACATTAATAATATTTCTCTTATGTGGTGTTCGTATCATATGAGTTGCTGTCTTTCTATTCAAAATTTGTTTCACATAAATGATTTTTTCAATAAAGCGGACATTCGTTTCAACGCAGTACATGGAAAATCATCCAGAACAATCGTTACTAATATTTATTTTCGATTAAACGATTTTTTTCAATTAAAAGGCATGTGCATCACCGAATTCGACTGTATTATTATCGAGGTCACTGGTGCTTTATTAACAAGTTTATTATAATGTGAATAATTGCAATTATTTGACCTAAAAGATCATTTGCAGCAAAATATACTTAAGAAGGTGTAATAGCGTGCCTTCATTTAAGGGCGCGTTGAGCAGAAAACTTTTCAAACCTTCTGACATTCGTACTGCTCTTAGGTCACAGATGAAAGGGGCGACTTAGGTATTTATTAAGATTCGAGTCACCTTTATTTGTTTACCTCGACATTTTGTCCATTTTCCCTCTCTCCAAACATTGAACATATTTTAGGTTATGATTTATTGACATTTTGCGTTGCGATGTTGCTTATATTTCTGAATGAATGCGTGAGAATAGCAACAGGTATTTTTGCCCTGTCATGCTATTATACCATAATACGGGTATTAATTGTATTTATGGAATTTTTTTTTTGTTTCAACTTACTTCTTTCCGTCTGTATGTCTGTGCATGCGTGTATTGATGTCTTGTGGAGTCAGTTCAACTTAAGTCATATCTTACATCTTATGACTTAAGGTTCATACAGAGCCGCCGTCTCCGCCGCCGCCATTGAACATTCAGACCATCGATGAGAGAGTCCAACAAGTGAAAGTTATTTGGTAGATGTGTTGGATGTGTTCATTTTCGTCTTCTGTCGGCGTTTTATCTTCTTTAGTTTAGCGTATTTTTTGAGGAGGAACTTCTTTCTTTCGTTTTCGGATTTTATTGTTTTTTTTTTTTGGCGGGGGACAACAGGTAAACCTGTATTGGCCGTGTCATTGTCTTCACAGAAAAAAAAATGCGGCTTTGAAAACAATTTTGTAATGGTAAGTGTTATATTTTAAATCGATTTTGTTGCTTGTATATCTTAGATATGTTAATCAAATGTCTATTCCAAAGGTAATAATTCATTTTGATTTTTTTTTAAGAAATTTTGTTTTCTTCTCACTTTGAAGATAAAAGGTTTTTGGGTGGTGATTTTCGATTATTACGGCATACCCGAAAATAAATTGAGCAAAAGACTTCATAGTACAGGGTTATCCATTTTGCTTTATAAAAGTAAATGTAAATAAAACACATATAAAATAGTTTTTTAATGACGAATGTTGGTTCTTAAGTGCTCAAGAGTTAAAGGTTTATCTGCATAAATACGGTCTATCGCGTAGCCCCACAAAAAAAAAGTCTAATGGTGTCAAATCACATGATCTTGGTGGCCACTTGATGTCGCCACGACGAGAAATTACGCGACCAGGAAATGTCTCTTGCAAGAAAGCCACATTCGCTCGTGTTGTGTGACATGTGGCACCGTCTTCTTGAAACCACATATTCTCCACATATTCATAAGTCGGCCACTTTGCGATTTGGTTATGGAGAAGTTCATGAAAAGGATATGGTCCTGTAAGCGTGGCCATTTGGCTGATGTTGTTTTCCATTATTAACGGCATTATGAAATAAACATCCGATCATTTATCTCCAAAAATACATTTTTTAATGAAAATACTAAAATAACAATAGAACCCTGTACTAGTTTTAGTGGATAATAAACAGTTTCCGTGACCTCAAACGTTTTTGTGAAGAGATAGCTTCCTTTAAGATGAAATTGCTTTGGAAAGCGATTTCAGATTGTAATAATGTTGGTATCGTCTGAAAGGTTATGACCTCCACTTTACGAATGTGAATGACAAATACAATGTCAATGTGGTACAAGGACTCCAAAAATTAATTGATAACTTGAAACACTTAAATTTATTTTTCCTATTTTGTTTTTTTTTTGTATTACAGCCCAATATATTCCTTCCAAGGTATAGACAATTTGGGATTTTCATTAAAAATGACATCTGATAATTGAATCTTCTCATCATTTAAACGAACTTAGTGTGTACTTTTGAAATTGTTCTATGAAACGAAGATAGAAACTTGTCGAACAAGTATTGAAATGCATGTCTGCAAAATTTAAATTCAATATTACTGAGCTTGGTTGACAATAGTCTCTCATTTTCATTTGGGTGACTTGTGTTGAATGTGATTAACAGATTTTTTTTTTGAGATAAGGCTTCATAACATAAATTGATTCTAATGTTTCCTAATAAATTCTATTGTACCTAACATCTATTTCATGGAAATCGAAATTCTTACATAGTCGACTTTTTTTTTTTGGAATTTCCCTCTTCGCAATATTAGGCCCGCATTTCGTAACCCTTCGGCGTTTAGGAGTAAGATATTTGCAACAAAATATAATGAGACCATCAATTAACCAAACATCAAATTTAACTGGTCACTATATTAATGACACATGATCTGACATACACACACACACACACACAAATACATACATCATAGTTTTTCAACATTTTTAATTGCCATTTATTTTTTGTTGTTGTTTTGTATTACATTCTTTTGGCAATAAAACCGTTTACAAGTCTCACCGCGAAAATGAAACAGCCGAGTCCCATAACTTTTTCTTTGCAAAGAAATGGACAAGTTTCACTTTCATTGCAACAATGGCGGTTTATTCATACGGTGGGTAGAGCGCATGAGTGAATGAACACTTACTTCCTCTTAACGAAATGTCATCATAACGGGTTTTAATAAATCGTTAGTTCGTTCGAGCGATCGTCCGTCGCTGTGGCCAGTACCAGAAAAGCCCTTATGAGTAAATTAATTTCACTTTTTTCTGCATCCTCTTCTTTCTCTCTATCACTCGCTCGGGGGTCTGTTGACGAGTCGTGGCGTCTCTTGTTTGTACTATTAAGTAACAGTTGTTAAGGAGATTGACAAGAAGTCGTAAAAGAAGTTGCATTTCTGGTTTCTGTTTTTAATTATTGCGTTTATGCTGGCAAATATTAAATAAAGTTTTTAGTATAACATAAAATCGAGGCTAATTATAAACGTTTGTTGTCTGAAATTGTAATATTTGTTTTGCTGACTGTTGTCTATTATGGGATTATATGTTGCCAGATATGGGTGTTCTTGTCTGAATGGGCGGTTTTCTTTGTATAATTTATATTGGATGATATTGATCTGGACAACGTTTACTTTCAACAAGACGGCGCTACGTGCCACACAAGCAATGAAACCATTGTTCTTTTATGGGAAAAGTTTCCGGACCGTGTTATCTCTCGAAGAGGTGATCACAATCACCGAGATCTTGTGATTTTACAACTTGCGACTTCTTCCTTTGGGACCAGGTGAAAGATAAGGTCTACGCCAGCAGTCCAGTGTCGATGCAAGACCTCAATGATAGAATTCGTGAGGTTATCGAGGAAATAGGGCAGGAGGACATGATTATGGAAACTTTTATGAAAAGGATATGGTCCCGTAAGCGTGGTCCTGGTGGCCATTTGGCTGATGTTGTTGGTCATTATTAACGGCATACCTACCCCTTTTATTATGAAACTAGTAAGTTGTAATGCGCCTATGGCGCCCGTTGAAATATGGAAAAAAAATTTTGTTGAAAAAAAAAAATTTTGTTGAAAAAAATATTTTTGTGGAAAAAAAAAATTTTGTTGAAAAAAAAAATTTTTTTTGAAAAAATTTTGGAAAAAAAAAATTTGGTAAAAAAAAAATTTGGGGGAAACACAATTTCTGTACAAAAAAATATATTATTATTTTTATTATTATTATTTATAGAAAATTATAGAATGCCTATTTAAATTCCTACGTACTGCGTGACAGAGTCAGTGAATCTGTGAATCAGTGTCGAGGGTAAATATATATTAAGATATAAACATCCTATCATTTGTCTCAAAAAATTCCATTTTTCTTTGAATACCAAAATAACACCTATTATTGGACTCCTTCCCATACCACAAACATTAACTTGTTTGTAGGTTATAAATATCAAATATGTATGTATACATTTTTTTTTTTATTTATTTTGTTCAATTTGTGAATCTCTATTTATCAATTCATCTTATTCTCTCGGATATTGTTATTACCTTCAAGAGCTTAGAGTCAAACAAAAAAAGATGAAATAGCTGCAAATACACACTTAGTCGCACTCAAATGTTCTACTTTGTTGCATTTAATAAGTTTAGGACGTGTTTTTTCCCAAACATGCAAATGCTTCTGCTCAAATACATACTTAATATTAATAGAAAATTAGTTATATTTGTAGCTAAATACACTTTGTTTCGAAGCAAATATGCTTTACTTGATACAACCTCCAAACACGCGATTTACTTCTGCGAAAACATTTAAAAAAGACAGATTCTTCAGCGTGTGGTGATCGAGACGATTGTAAAACTTCAATGAGAAGTCTGTCAAATACATAACATTTTTATATGAAACGTAATTTATGGAAATAATTTATTCAGGTTGTCTTTGATCAGATAAGACAGTACAAATATGGCTTTTTTTATTTAGTAAGGATCTAATCCTCCAAGTTATTATAAATTCCTGTACTTTAAATTAAATTTAGCAATTACGACGATTCTGATTCGTTACGTTAGAGCTCTGATTCTGATTTGCTTTGCTCTGATTTGAATAGCCAGTATCAATTCATGACCTTCTACAGAATCCCAGATAAATATTTATGTGGCCTCTGCCATGACGTTGCGACCGACTTGATCAGCAGGTGTGGGTATGTGGAGCATCACCGGGTTTTGTTTGTAAAAAAAATAAAATATTGCTTACTTTGACACTGTGAACGATTGTTCAAAAGTGCAAATTATTGTTTTAAGCCAACGAAAAAAATTGCACTAGATAATTCTCTTGAATTATGAGAGTGAACAACTCTAATCATTATCAATATGAATTAGACTGAAGCGAAATAAATATATAAACCGATTCGAAACCCGTCTCCATGTAAACTTGAACTACTTTGGCAAATAATGGCAAACGATGCCATTGACATTTGACTGAATTCCTATAATAAACATTATTTGCATACACATATTGTCTGCCATCCAATTTCAACCATTTCAAATTGGCTTTCACATTATCCGCTTTAATACCCACCAACTCGTATGACATACTAGATATAGATGTCATCGGCATTAAATAGTTGTAAACAAATTTCCCAACATAAACTTCTTGTTTCCCTTCCATTTTCCACCCATAAAGTGTAAAATGTTTCTAACCGAGACACGCAGTGACAACGGAACGGGTGGGGGGGCGAAAAAAAAATATGTATAATAAATGTACAATAAACCAAAACAATTTGAAAATAAATTTTAATGATGCATACAAATATGAACATTAACTGAAAATACACACACAGACGTACTGAACTTACCTACCTACCCAAATACCATCATCGGCAGACACACAGAGGTAATACCAGCAAAGCGTCCGTTCGGCGCTGGATATCCCACCAACCTCAGCCAACCATTGCATCCCATCCATTTTAGTCGGTTACTTTTACTTTCGGTTTATGTGTCACCAAGCTCAACGGCAGATACGAGACTTAACAACATACTTAAATAAAATCAACTACTGCACATTTGAATGTACACGTACGAGTGTATTAGGGTGGGCCCTAGTTAAGGCAGGTTTCTAAAAATGCATGCGATTACAATTGGTGGTTCTACACCGACAACTGAGAACCTAATATTTCCAAATTATTATTTGTAGTGATTATCCGGAATAAATTTGTATACAAAGGAGTATGACAAACTTTAGTGCTGGTTTCTGTTAATTTCATACGTTGCATGCATTTATTTTCGGAAATAGAAAAGAAATCACACTCGGAAAGACATGTAGTTTGGGATCCTTAATATTTTTCATTTTCATTTCAATGGACATAAATTCTATACAGATTAGCAATGTATAAAATAAATATATTAATTGTATATCAATGGAGAAAAAATAAAAAAAAAAGTTTAGGTCGCGGCTCTCCCTTAAAATTTGGAAATTGTTGATTAAAAGATTTTTTTTTTTCGTGTTTTTGGTAAATATTCATATTTTTAATACCAATGGAATACTAATGGAAAATTAAAAAAAAAATCTGGTCGAAAAATTAAAAAAGTAAACAAAACCAAATACAGTGGAACTTCCATAAATCTAACTTCGATTTTTTTTTTCTAGTGGCAGTTACTTTTTTTTAGAAGTTTATACGTAATTCCACAACTCAAAGACTCTCTAGGTTCGGGATAATGGGGGAGTTCGAATTATGAAAATTTAACTGTAGTCCCTTTTTCAAAATATCAACTTAATATTTAAATCGATGCTAAAGCTACGATCGAATCCTCTTCCTTGCCTACAATATCTACCTCAAACTCAAGTAAATAAGTTGATTCATTATTTTTTATAATTTTTTTTTTTCAAAAACAACGCCAATGTACAAAAATTTTAAAATTTAAAATATTTTTAGGTGGCGGCTAGCCCTTGAAATTTGGAAATTTTTCGCAATTTTGGTGTCGATTTAAGTCGAAGCACTTCTAGTGGCAGTTAAGGAAAAAAATTCCAAATACAGTGGAACTTCCATAACTCGAACTTCCATAAGTCGAATTTTCTTTAAGTCGAAGCACTTCTAGTGGCAGTTAAGGAAAAAAATTACCTAAAACAATTTGATAAGTAATTCCATTACTCAAAGACTCTTTATGTCGAACATTTCTACGGGATAATGGGGGATCTTCAAACAAATTAAGTTAACATTCAAATCGATGCCAATGCTACGAATCTTCTTCTTTGCCTAAAATAATTTTATTTGGGTTCAGTACGACACATTCAAGTAAATTTTGAATACGTTTTTTTTCAATCCACACCAATAGAAGCAAAAATTTCAAAATTTATACAAACATTTTTTGGTTGAAATTCGTAATTTTGGTGCTGATTTAATTTTTTTTTTTTTTATATTTTTGGTGTTTCACAATTTCAATACGCTAATGGACAATTAAAAAAAGAAAATTATGGTTGACAAATTGCAAAAAGTACAAAAATCCAAATACAGTGGAACTTCCATAAGTGGAAGTTTATTTAAGTCAAAGCACTTCTAGTCGCAGTAAAGGAGAAAAATTCCCTTAGACAATTTTACAAGTAATCCCATATATACAACTCTCTGTAAGTAGAACTCTCCCTCTACTCTCTATTTGACTGTAGTCCCTCTCTCTATGCCTAAAACACAGGATGTTCCAACAAGAGGTGTTATTTTGGTATTCAAAGAAAAATTTAATTTTTTGAGATAAATGATCGGACGGTTTATTTCATAATAAGGAGGAAGGCATATTGTTAATAAGGAAAAACAACATCAGCCAAATCGCCATCAAGACCACGCTTACAGGACCATATCCTTTTCATGAAATTTTCCATAACCAAATCGCAAAGTGGCTGCCCTATGTCCTCGATAGCCTCACGAATTCTATCTTTGATGTATTGTATCGACACTGGGCTGTTGGCGTAGACCTTATCTGTCACGTGGCCCCAAAATAAGAAGCCGCAAGGTGTTAAGATTTTCACCATTTTTGTAGTGAATTTTAATAATTTCAATGGCGTAGTTTCTCCTTGTCAAAGAATAAAAGCTTCAAAAGTGGCAGCTACCGAAATACCGTTTGATTTAAAATGACACCTCTTGTTGGAAACCCCTGTACTTTTATATGGATGAAAATTTTGAATATGTTGATTCAAGATGTGGTTATGGTTGACCTTTGTAGATATTTTTTAATTATTTTTGTTTTAGTTCGGCTTGAGGTCATATAAAAACAATTTTGTTTTTTTTCATGTATTTTTTCATTTTTTTTTTTGATTAATTAATTTCTATAATTTTTGTTTTCAAATCAACACCAAAATAGCAAAACTTTTAAAATTAATAGGGCGTGGCGTGACTGTTAAAAATGTGTAAATTTATTTTTTTCTAATTTAATGTTCAATATTATGTATGAGGTCAGGAATTTTTAATCACAAATTTATTTTATTTTATTTAACTTATTTTTGCCAATATTTCGGTCTTCTTTGAAGAACACCATCAGTGAGTACAACAACAATAAGAATTAAATAATTCTTATTCATCAGAAGTTTTTTTTTCTTATTTTTCCCTTACAAATTTCCAAAACTACAAATTTTCAAATTATATAAAAATTATCTTTTCACTCCACCCTATTACACATGCAAACATTCAGTAAATGCTTTGTTATAAGTTGGGGAATACAATTTTAAAAATCGGTAGAAATGTTTCATGTGTGTATTTTTTTGTTTTGTTTCTTTTTTTTCTGTTGATGCGGCCTTTGTAGCCGCAAACGATGACAACAAAATTATTTTTATGCCGAAAATGAAAAAAAGCTACAACATCCCCAGCTGCAGTTGCCACAGAAAAAAAAGAAACAAAACAAAAATCACTGCAACAACCACAACAGATAAACGATCGGTGGAAGGCAAAAGTGGCAAGGCAAGATATGCTACATATGTAACCGTACACATACTATGCAACATCCATTCATGCAACATGATGTATGCATGTGTGGATGCCACAATATGCATGAATGCCTTTAATGACAAAAACAAAAGCTAGTGAAATGTCGTGCGAGGATGCTAGTCACAGGAGTGTAAGCAGCCGTATTACAGTTAGGAAACCTTTGTCTTAATTAAACATCTACTTGTAAACGAGACTTGTATTTATTGGCAACCAGCTTCAACCCAGAGTATATGAACACCCACAAGTAGAACAACTTCAACCTAGAGTGTATTTATATTCATAAGTTGACATTTAGACTTAAATTGAATCATTTTAGAAATTTTAAAATTCACATAAGACCTATACTAACTCTTGCTACTGAATACATATTGTCCATCTTTAGTCGACAATAAAATCTTCTAATGTTGGGTTATCAGACAATTTGGGTTCGTCCAGTTCAATCGGTAGGCTGAGCCTGTTTGGTTCACTGGCTGGTTCGGCTCGATCAACGGCTGTGCGTATGCAGTTTTGTGAAAACTTAGCATAGCACTCATCATGTGGTAAATCCAAATATCTATTACACTATCGTTGTTTGGGCGATAAAGATTTAGAAAAGTCAAATCCAAAATAATTCGACTACAAAACTTACAAATTCTGATACGTCATCACACCACAAATCTGTGGGTATGGCTTCCAAGTCTAAATCCGCCGCAGCAACTGCTCCACTGCAGAAGTTTGCAATGACAAGCAATAAAATGAATTGATAAGCGAAACGGCAGATAGCAGAGCACATGATCTTGTCGACGGCTTAACAGTGACTAATGTTAACTCCTGCCAATGCCTTCAGCTTATATAGCGAAAAGTTGGGTGTACAATCAAATTGCACAATCGTTCTTAACCGAAATAAAAGAAATGCAAAACCGCAAAATTATTCAACAACAAAACTGCCAGAAATCAGTAGGAAAAAGCTTCTAAACCGTAAACCGTAACTTGAAAAGTCACACAATTGGACACGTTTGCAAGGAGTGGCTATAAGTCATTGTCTATAACAGCGCACATGCATGCATCTGCTTATGCCAACAAAAAGGTGAATACATGTTAAGACTGTTTTTTTTTTAATAATAAAAAAAAATGTATAAGAAATTTGTATTTGCATTGACGATATACTGAAAATGATTCGTTTGTCATATCTTTACAACATTTTGTATTATAAAAATATTATGAATTTACGAAGCGGCTTCATAGAAAAGTTTCAGAACATATTCTTAAAAACTAATGAAAATTGCTCGTACTGGCAATTCCATTTGTGCTTTTCGTATTTTGATATTTTGAAAGTAATTTGTATTTGAAAAGTCAATAAAGAAAACAAAAATTGCTTAAAAATAATTTCCCTGTGTGAAAGTTCAAAAGGGAATCGTAACAATTTCCGCAAGTAAAATTGCCTAGTGTGAATCGGGACTTACTCCGGAACAACATTTGCAAATCGTATAAATTTATTATCAAATAGTGTTTCGTGTGCCGCAAGAAAGAAAATTCTGTCTAGGGAGGAAATCGGCAGTAGTGTTGGTTGACATTTTGAATTTGAGAATGTCACAGATGACAGGAAAGCCACTTGCTGGAAGATTATTCCACATACGAACAGTTTGGCTGGAGAACGATTTTTTTCCTAAAGCGCGTCGCGATGCGTCTTCCGTTCAAGCAGCCATTTGAACGATTGAAAAAGCCTCTATATCCGCGTATCCCGTCTGAAAGAAAAAATCCCATTAACATATCGATAGAATAGCGATGAAGGGAGAGAAAAGAGTTGGATATCCTACTACCCCACCTATCATCACCAGTGCTTTCCTGTGTGTTCCTCAGTCTGTATCTTCATCTCCAGATCATCAAGAGTGTCTGATTCGTCGATATGCAGTACTTATGGGTTTAAAAAATACACTAATTGGCAAATGACATTTGGAATATCCATAGATATTGACTTCAATGCTGGATCAGTGGAATGTTTATTTGATGGAACAATCCAAAACAGTCATAGGTGGTTTTTTACAAAGTCCGGCAGATCGAATCGATGAGCCATAGCCTGCCAAAGCCGGCAGCTGTATTTTTGTGGTACATCACAATTGGTCGGATAAGTGGGTGTCTTTAAAGTCTCGCAGGACATTGCCATCTTAATATATATTTACCCTCGACACTGATTCACTGACTCTGTCACGCAGTACGTAGGAATTTAAATAGGCATTCTATAATTTTCTATAAATAATAATAATAAAAAAAATAATATTTTTTTTTTTACAGAAATTGTGTTTTCCCCAAATTTTTTTTTTCCAAAATTTTTTTTAAAATTTTTTTTTTTTTTACAAAAAGTTTTTTTACAATTTTTTTTTTCAACAGAAATTGTTTTCCAAATTTTTTTTTTTCAACAAAATTTTTTTTTTCCACAAAATTTGTTTTCTATTTGGGCGCCATAGGCGCATTACAACTTACTAGTTTCTATATAATATAGCCAAAGGAAGAATTTGCAAAAAAAAATCGACAACGAGATATTGCTGCTTCGATTAAATGCGTTAAGACTGTATGGTCGTCCGTCTTTAATGCGAGAGGCAGACATTTGATTATTTGATTAGCTCTCTCTTTGATTCCTTGATTCTTTGACTATTTGATTCTTTGATACTTTGATTCTTTGATTCTTTGATTCTTTGATTCTTTGATTCTTTGATTCTTTGATTCTTTGATTCTTTGATTCTTTGTTTCTTTGATTCTTTGATTCTTTGATTCTTTGATTCTTTGATTCTTTGATTCTTTGATTCTTTGATTCTTTGATTCTTTGATTCTTTGATTCTTTGATTCTTTGATTCTTTGATTCTTTGATTCTTTGATACTTTGATTCTTTGATACTTTGACTCTTTGATTTCTTGATTCTTTGACTCTTTGATACTTTGATTCTCTGATTCTTTGACTATTTGATTCTTTTATTCTTTGATTCTTTGATTCTTTGATTCTTTTATTCTTTGATTCTTTGATTCCTTGATTCTTTGTTTCTTTGATATTTTGGTTCTCTGATTCTTTGATATTTTGGTTCTCTGATTCTTTGATTCATTGATTCTTTGATTAGTTGACTCTTTGATTTCTTGATTCTTTGACTATTTGATTCTTTGAATCATTGATACTTTGATTAGTTGACTCTTTGATTTCTTGATTATTTGATACTTTGATTCTTTGATACTTTGATTCTTTGATACTTTGATTCTTGATTAGTTGACTCTTTGATTTCTTGATTCTTTGATTCCTTGATTCTTTGCTTCTTTGATATTTTGATTCTTTGATTCTTTGGTTCTCTGATTCTTTAATTCTTTGATTCTTTGGTTCTCTGATTCTTTGATTTCTTGAATCGTTGATTCTTTTGTTATTTTATTCTTGATTCTTTGATCCTTGATTCTTATTTGAATATTTGTTTATTTGTTTATTTGTTTATCTGATTCTTTGATTCTTTGAATATTTGATTGTTTGATCAAAGAATCAAAAAATCAAGAATAAAATAATAAAAGAATCAAGAAACCAGATTCTTGACTCTTTTATTATTTTATTCTTGATTATTTGATTAATTAATTATTTAGTTACTTAATTTTTGATTATTTAATTATTTTTTTATTTTTATTTATTATTTGTTGTTTGATTATTTATGTAGTTGAGTATTTAATTGTTTGATTATATAATTATATAATAATTTAATATAATATCATTGGATTTTTGATTATTTTTTTTTTGATATTTGTATATTTTTTTTTATAAAACTCATCAGAACAATCATAACCGAAAACAAACATCCAGTCACACCCCACGCATCTCTGTGCTTTTCCATACCCTGCATGTATGCAGAAATTCACGTAAACACAGGAGTCGTTGATTTTAAAGGCCAAAGACATTTTTAACTTCTATAGACGAAAACAAAAAAAAAAAAACCGAAATCAACAAACAAAAAGGAAAAACATCAAAATAAATCTACAGATAGCCAAGCAGTCGGGTAAAATATACAGCCCGTCACATCATTCAGTGGCACATTATTTACAGTCACAAATTTCCTTAACAAGGCACGAAATTGTATTTGAAAATCATTAAAAAGAAAGCAATTGTTTTTCACTGTCTGTGTCGCTTTCGGTTACGTTTGTCTACGGCAGTCTTGGGCTTTTGCAACGAAATAATAACAGAGCAGAAAAACAACAACATTGGCATTTCGTTGTATGGCCAAAAGGGCTGCTGATTATTTGTTGGTTTCCTTTTAGTGCATCCGTTTCTAATCATAAAGTTCAAATAACTTTAAGGCTTCACCTAAACAGACGGAAAATACCAAAGGTTGGTGAAATCTTTTCCGCCCGAGGTTTCCCGTATTTATTGTTTTGTTGGTCAGGTGAGACTTTTTTTTTTCCTGTCGTGTTATTGAAAAGGAAAATGTATGATATAAGATGATATTGGCTGTTTGTTTTAAATATTGTTTAACAAAATATCTGGCAAGGAAAATATTTTGCAGGAACTGTTTAAAAATGTTTGTCTCTGAAGTCTTTGGATTTCGTTGAGCAGATATAAGGAGTGACAGTGATCTTCAGCTATCAATTATTTGAGTAGAGAAAGTAATGCCTGTAGCAATTTTCAGTTTTGGCGCTTTGATAGTGAATAATGTTTGAATTAAATTTTAATTGAAATTCAAATAATTTCGAATTTGCATTGATTTATATTTGTTAATGTGTTTTCTTATTTATCTATGTCTATTAGGGTGGAGTGAAAACATGCTTTTTTTTAATTTGAAAAAGTTAACCTCGGAAAGAGATGTAGTTTGGGGTCCTAATGAGGGGAAAAATAAAGAAAAAAATTTTAAAAATTTTTTAGGGGTCGCGCCACTCCCTCGAAATTTGGAAATTATTGCTATTTTGGCGTTGATTTTAGAAAAATCCTAAAACTTAACGACTTAACTTATTCGAAATTTAAAAGTTTGAGCTTGTTCAGTGCCCAAACAAAAGTATTTGAGGCTAATATGAGGATAATCGACTAATATTTGTAGCTTTGGTGGCGATTTCATTGTTCAGTCAATTTTCTGAAGAAGGGACGATTTGACTTATTTTACTTTTTGAAATTTTTGAACAATGAGAAAATTTTTTTTAAATTTTTTCTTGCCCTTATTTCATTGTTTACGCTATTGCAAACATTTATTGACATAAAACTTTTAAGGATTTTTCTAAAATCAACGCCAAAATAGCGATAATTTCCAAATTTGGAGGGAGTGGCGCGACCCCTAAAAAATTTTTAAAATTTTTTTCTTTATTTTTCCCCTCATTAGGACCCCAGACTACATCTCTTTCCGAGGTTAACTTTTTTTTTTTGAATTTCACTCCACCCTAATGTCTATGCTGAACGACATTCTAAAATCATTATGTCAACCCACAATCAAACCAAAACACCGCTACCGACACAACTTGTTCTTTTAATACTTTCTCCCCTTCTATGGACACATGTGTACTTGTGCATCTTTTGTAAACGAAAAAAACAATTTCAATAAGCCCCATCTCAGCCAGCCAATGCGGATATTTCAACACCAATATTAGTCACGGCTCATTCATGTGAAACAAACAAAAAAATTCAAGAAAAACTAAACGCTGCAATGATACCGCCGCCAAGAGTATTTGAAACTATTGCATACCAAACCGAATTTGAGCATAAATATCCCGCCACTCAGATTCGATAGATAATATTTTAATTCCAATCCTCCATGAAAAATAAAAAACCGAAACATATCCAAAAGAGGGACCGATCAAACGCATCTACATATTTAAGTAGACAACGATTAAAGCCAATGAAATGATTTCCCAAACGAGTTGTGCGAATAACGATGAATATGATAAGTCGTTCTATGGAATCGGATACCAATGGATGAATGGATCGATGGCTGAATGGACGGACAAGTGGTTGCTTGGCATGATGGGTGCGTGAGTTTTTCTATTTTTAATTATTACAAAAAACCTACAAAACCAAAACTATGAATGGAATTTATTTAATTATTTCGACATGGGTTGTTTGCTGGCAGTGTCATAGCCAGACTTTCTTTCTGTCTTTCTTTCCTTCCTTCTGTCTGTTAATTAATAACATTTATGTTGTGCTCTCTGTTTGTTTGGCAGCTATCATCTCTGGTCACCTGCTGAATGTTTTTGTTTTGTTTCTACTGTTGGAATGTTCCACCATCGGCTGGATGGAGCGCACGCACACACTTCATAATTCACCTGCTCACAGAGCATAGCTAAACGTTTATGGTACGCTTGTTGGTAATTTCGTACAAAACATGTGTATGATTTAAAGTTGAATAAATCTTAAACATACCATTGTACATATGCGTATGTATAATTTTAAAATTATTTTCTAAACAGTTCGGTAGTTCGACGGAGTTCCCTTCGTACGAAAACAATCAGAGAAAAGAAGATGTTTAATTGAATGAACGTCAATGGGTTGTTAGATGTGGCCCATAGAATTTGACCTGGTTTACATGTGTATGGGTCATAAGTACACTACCTACTGCCATCGGTAGGTAATGCCTTGTAATGCCTTAATACATATCAATTTGTATCGAAATGATTCATCATGCGTTGGACACAGCACTGTGTTAAATCATTCGATATAGATTTTCTCACAGTTTGACTACTTTTTGTTTGTTTGAAACACCAAATCAGGTGTAAAAGAAACACCAGAAGTTAAAAAAATTGGGTACGGGTAGTGTGTGTGTGGTCTGAAGCACTTTTGTAAGGAATATTGGCAGATGAATTGGGGTTTTATGAATTCATTTTTGTATAGACACGAAACAAAAAGGTTACCATTTTGTTTTTTCCTCGAAGCCGTATTATTTTGACCATGTTCACCAATTTCACTAGAATTCGTACATTGGCTAATCTTAGACAGTAGTATCATCGTAACCCCTTCAGGAACCAATGCCTTCCATAGTCTGTAACTTTTGAGTTCTCTAACAAATTGAAAAGAAAAAATTTTTTTTTACAGATTTTGCCGTTTTTGTAAATAAAAAAAATTATTAAAAATGTTTTTCATTAAAATTTCTTTTTTTCAGACTTTGAAATTAAAAAAAAAATCGAAAAATTATTTTTTTTTTAATTTCTTTCGAAAAAAAGAAATTTTAATGAAAAACATTTTTAATAATTTTTTTTATTTACAAAAACGGCAAAATCTGTAAAAAAAAATTTTTTTTCTTTTCAAATGAGGAAAACGGGTAAAATGTGTGCCGAAAACCCATCGAAACACGCAAAAATAGAAAATAATCGAACATTGTGATTTTTGTTGGAAATTGGTCCATGATTACGATTGGCAAAAACTGGTGGAAATGATGGTTGGACGAAAAAGGGGACGAAAAGGGGATTTTTTTTTAAATACATTTTTGGCAAAAACATGTGAAATATATTTCATTTCATTTCATTTATTGAGTCTATGGACAGAAATTCCTTACAGACTAGCAAATAACAAGAATTTAATTATAATTATAATTTAAATTAATTAATCAAATTAATCAACAAATGTTTAAACTTAAAACTAGGTAGACTAAAATCTAAATGTTCACAAATAGAATTGTAGAGTATCATAGATTTAAGTAAAGGTTCATTTACAGCATAATTAGTTAAATGTGTATCAATAGAAAAAGGAAAGTAGTGTCTTAATGATCGTGGTGGCGCGTTAAAACGAATAAGTGATAACAATTCCGAGCAATCAACATTTCCACAGATTAAACCATATAAGAACATGAGAGATGCAAAATCTCTTCTGGATTTCAGTGATTTTAAGGAAAGAAGCAGGCAACGACTTTCGTATGATGGAATTGGTTCTGTAAAGTTTAAAGAACTTAAAGCGAATTTCATGAACGATTTTTGAACTTTTTCAATGCGCTTAATGTGAATAGCAGCGTTTGGACTCCAAATAAAAGATGCATACTCTAATTTAGAACGAACGAAAGAACAATAAATCACTTTTTTTGTGTGAGGATCAGAGAACTCTGAAGTATTTCTCCGAATAAAGTACAGTACAGCATAGGCCTTAGGGATAATATAATTCAAATGGCAATTAAAAGTTAACTTGGAATCAAAGACAACGCCCAAGACAAGATTTTCACAAATGAAATTATGATTCAAAATTTTATATATTTAGAGAAGGGACGGAAAAAGTGGCCAAAACGTACCAAAATGGGATAAAAAAAGTACAAAAGGCGAAAAAACAAAAATTTGTGAAAACAATCTTAATCGGCAGGAATGGACCAAAAAATGGAAATAATGGAAATGGGATTAAAAAGGGGCCCAAAACTGGTATAATATAAATGAGAAATAAACGGCAACAGGTGGAAATGAGTTAGAGGTGGGACGAAAAAGGGGCCAAGATGGATTAAAAAATGCACCAAAAAGGGGGGGAAAATTAAGAACGAGTGAAACAGATTTTTGGCAAAAACAAGTGGATAATAGATGGAGCAGGGTAGAAAAGGTGGCCAAAACGGGATAACAAAAGGTACACAAGGGGAAAAATAAAAATGTGTGTGAAAAAGTTGTTATGGAAAAGGGAATTAAAATCGTCCAAAACGAGCCCAAAACTGGTAAAATTTAAATGAGAAATAATCTACATACGAGTATCTATATAAATAAAATACTTGCGTGACTGACTGACTGATTCATCCAGTTCTCGCCAATGTCTGAAGCTAGAACCATGAAATTAGCTATGAACGGATTTTTCGAAATTCGGATGGGAAGGGATAAAAATGGAAAAACGGGAAAAATATGTACCCATAACTCTTCGAACTACGCAGAAAGACATACAAATCAAATATTGTGATTTTTGTTCGAAAATTTGTCCAAAACTACGATTTGCAACAAGAGAGGAAAAGAGTTTCAAAATGTACCAAAACGGTATAAAAAAAGGTACAAAGGGGGAAAACCAGAAATGTGTGAAAACAATTTTAGTCGACAAGGAACGAATGGAAAAAGTACACAAAAAAGTAAAAAAAGGGACCAAAATGTGGGAACATTAAAAAAGTGTGAACATGTATTTCAAATTAATATCTACCGTTAAAGGTTCTGAGTCGATATAAACCTTTTTCTGGTAAACCAATGCAATTAAACAAATATTTTGTGTTTTACTGGGAAGGAAAATGTACGCTTACGAAGTAGCAGGTATTTGCTAGTAAATACATATCATTGAAAATAAACATTAGGCGTGTTTTTGTTACACCGCTTGCTTAAATAATCTCTTAATGGATATGGATAGCTAAACGAGAGCATTGCCAGCATAAAAAAATGCCAATATTAAATGGTGCCAAGTGAACAAAGATATCATTCATTGTGAACTAACACAGAAAAAGAAGAAAATAAATACACAATTGTTTCGAAAATTATGGACGAATGTTTTTTTTTTAAAATTGTATTCTTGTAATATTTCTGTACAACACTTACTCATCATGAATATTTTTTCAGATTTTAATGAAACATTTTGTTCACAGCGTTATCAGAATGCTGCCTAGTTTGTGTCAAATGACAATAACGCTTGTTTGGCGTTTTCTTTACAATAATTCAAGCGAAACGAAAACAATGATTTCGCGCATTGGAAAAGGTGGACAAAATAAATTCTAAACAAAACAATAGTGTATATTATAAACTATTATTTTTAAGGGGACGAAATCGAAACATTCAAAGATCACAAACTCGACTAACAGTAACAAAACTGTATGAAGAATATAGATCTACAATACATAAACAAAACTAAGGGACAAAATAATGTTGCCAAATAATTTATTATAATTTTTCGCATAACAACACAAGTTCATAACAATGACGTGTAAATATTTAAGGGGGAAACATTTTTCTTTACCAACAATAAATGACATAGTTTCTCTTAATCCATAATTAAATAATTAAGATTTTCAAATCATTTTGTATGTTAATATCATCGGCCACTGTCTATTTATCGTTCATTACCATTTCGGCTTCTCTTTCATTTACGGAAATTTCACTTTATTCTAACGGAAGTACTCGCATAAAGCAGACGTCGAAAAAGAAATAAAAATCTAGCACATAATAAACCAAATACGTGTTAAAATCCAATAAAAAAAAACACCGAATACCATAAAAAGAAAGAATGTCTATCATTTCGTACTTTGAATAGAAAATAGTGCCAACACACACACACGCATAAAGAGTGTTACATTTTATTAACGTACTATAGAAATGATATCGATAAACGTTTGACCATTGACAGATGGCTAAGTACTCTTGCGATTAAAAACACACATGAAGTTCAATTTGAAAAAAAATAAACGACTAACAAATGAAAGTTGAAATTCGTGACAATCTTAATAATCTTTACCCACAAACAAAACAACAACAATAAAAAACAAATCAGAAAACATACACAAATTGTAATTTGAGTTAAATGTTAACAAGAACGCGATGACGATGAAGCCAATTGAGGAATTTAAATGTAGAATGATTTTCGTTTAGTTTTGAAAGAAAGTTATGTGTTTACGATAATATTAGTAGAAATAAAAGCCGACTTTAGCATACGCTACCAATACAAATCAATTGCGGTAGTCAAAAGCTTATGTATACCAAAGTAATTGCCTTTTTTTTATTTATACAGGGTTCGCCAAATAACTTTTTTTTTAAAAAAAAAAATTCTATAAAGAAAAAACTACTGGATATTTTCTCAAATTTCTTTTTCTATTTGAAAGTACAATCCTTCCGGTTAATAATGGAAAATAATTTCATTCAAATGGCTGCCTCGGCTGGTAGCCTAACGACATCAGCTCTGCGGCAGATAATGCGATCTTTAAAAACAGGGCGCAAAACATCGAGTGTAGCTTCGGCTGTGTGGCACGTAGAGCCGTCCTGTTCAAACCAAATGTTGCCAATATTCTCCTCTTCAATTTTTGTAAACCAAACATTCGTTCAATCTGGCCCGATAACGAAAATAACGAAAACGAAATAAGCACTAGTTGGACAAATTAAAAAAAAATTGGGGAATTAGTCATTTCATCCATGAAATTGGTACTAGAAAATTATGAAAAACATCCCAAATTTTCATTGGGAAATTTTTCGTGAAATATTACCTAAAAATTATGAAAAACACCCCAATTTTTCATTTTCAAAATTGTATGAGATTTTCATAGAGCCTTTTTTTGTCCATAAATTCCCCATCAATATTTCATTGGGTATCAAATAGAATGGCCAAACCATACGAATTCCTCATGCAAGGCTGTAGGGTATACAAAGAAATGCCACAATGCTAAAAAAAGAAAATCCAAATTAATTCATTTAACATGACTTGAACTCAAGCCTCAAAACCAAAGACACGCCTTCACTTTACGGTCAACATTTTATGAATTCTTCCAAATTCCAAACAAACACAAAAGTGGACTTGAACGTTTTCGAGTCTTCGGATTAACAAAACTAAGTTAACTTGACAACAATTGTTGTTGTGGCTGGTTTATTATGTGTTTAGCATAAATTAAAAACGATTTATTTACAGAATATTTCTGCGTTTGGTCTGCTGTCGACAGTTTTCCGTTTTGTGTATTTTTTTTGTTCGCTTCTTCTGCTTTTCTACTTCAGCTCCACAATTGGTCGTTCCAAAAGTCTATTCAATTAGCATTTCGTTATGAACGTGCCATGACTAACGCATCGCATCGGAGTCACCGTTCGAGCCACACCGTCAGTCGGTGGCTGTTAGCTGAGCTCAGTTCAAGCCCATGTCAAGTACAATTCGTTCGTGTAATTTCTCTTTTCACTCTTCTTTTTTTAGTTAGCACTTTGTTTTTTTTTCTGTCTTTCGTTGTATAGAAAAAAGAAGAAAAAAAACATAAACAATTTAGATTTGGCATTTTAAAGTTTTTTTTGGAAATGTTTCGTTTGTCGAAGTGACAGTCATGCCAGTCTTCAAGCCAAAAAGGCAGTTGGCACTTATTTGAATTGAATGAAAAAAAAAATACTGAAAAAAATAACAAAAATAACAAAAATTCAAAACTAAAAAAAAATATATGGAAATTATTTGTGTGCAACGAAAAATATTCAATGAACTTTTTTCTCAACACGGACGGTGTGTTTTGGTTTTGAGGTCTCGATACTTTCATATTAAACTTGGCACAGTTTGTAGAAAGAACGCGTGCCAAATATTAAAATAATGAATGCTTTCATTTTCCCTCCGACGCACAGTGGGACGCCACTTACCAAAACTGCAGCTGTAGAAAATATTTTTAAAAATTAAACTCAAAATTTTCCAAAATTTAATTTTTTCTCCATAAATTAATTCAGAGTACACATCATGGATAACTTTTCAAAATTCTTAATTGACTTTAAATTGATTTAAAAAAAATATTAATTTTCTTAGTTTCGGAATTTGTCCTGTTTAATACTTTTTGTTAAATTTTGTTCAGCTTTAGCTTGAGCCACTCGCCACACTGTGCCTTGTTTCGTTCCATGGCGCTTTATGGCATTAACAATTTTTTATGTTCACATTATTTTCGCTTAATAAACACTTTTATTCGTTATGTTTTGCATAAACTGTTTTTCGAAAATTTGAGGTCGGTTCCACTCTACAAAGAGAGACAACAACATATTGATTGTCAGGTAAACTTAAAAAAAAAATCCAAAAAAAATCAATTAGAATTATTTTTGAAGCGATTAATTGGGTTTGACCCAAAAAGTATTTATGCACCTAAACTATTGGAGCGACAAAAGCTAAGCACATGTATTAAGGTCAATATGTAAAGGGTGTCCAAAATTGAGGTTAATTAAGTTGACACTTTTTTCGCACTAGTAATTTTTATTAAACATTTTTACACTTTTACATTCCGGTTTGTTAATATGGACGTTACACGAAGGAACAATTTAATTTCATTATTAAAAGATTTTTTGAAAATGTCAAAAGTGGTTACGTATTGTTGACCTATGTAGATCAACAATTATTTTTATTCCAGTTCGGCTTGTATATTGGCTGAAAACAATTCAAACACATACTCATGCAATTAGCTTATGCACCCATTCGAAAAACTTTCAAGAAATTAAGATATGTCAACATTAAACTGTAAACATAAATATGTATAAATTGCCATAATTAGGGCTTTTCGAAATATTTACTTAACCTCTTTTCACTGTCAACACCAATAACATCGCCAACAACGGACGACTCGATTAGTGGGGCTGGTAATTATGATTATGGCCAAATAATTAATTAAGTAACCAACTCATCAAATACACTATGACGAGTACAACAAATATTTCAGACGCGACAACAAAAATAACTCTACTGCTACGATTAGTTTTCATTAAGTATGAAAAAAAAACCCTAATGATAGCTGATATTTTTCGTCATATTCGCATGGTCTTCTTCTTCGTTTGTTGTTGTTGCTTTGTTATGACAAAAGTTAAGAGTTGGTTGTGTGTGGAAAAGTCCCCCTCTAGACAGAATGAGACAAGACAGACACTGAAATGCATTCATCATCAGCGGCGAGATGTGCGAAAAGGCCCCCCAAATACTCGGAGAGGGAACTTGTTATGAAATCATCGTCAGCATTAACATCATCATCGGTGTCTGTCCAGACCAGTGTTAGTTTAAATAATGTTAGAGGGCTGTACTATAAGTCGGATGAGACTCAAGTATAGAAGAGGAAAAATAAAAAATGTCAACAACGACGTGTGAAATGTAATTGATAAAACCGAACAGAATTAGACGGACATCTGGTGAAGATTGGACAATGACTATTTGCTCATTTCCTGTGCCATACGAGCTGAATTGGCAAAAGACTGGAAAATAATCCCTGTCGAGGCTCTACGACTAACGACCGAGGCATGGTCAAGTTAATTCTCAAGAGTTCCAATTTCACAAAGATTGGACCTTGGGGCGAGAACGAACAACAGAAATATGTGTATACTAAATACATTGAGATAGTAATCTTAATATATATTTACCCTCGACTCTGATACACTGATACACTGATTCACTGATTCACTGATTCACTGATTCACTGATTCACTGACTCTGTCACGCAGTACGTAGGAATTTAAATAGGCATTCTATATTCTATAATTCTATATAAATTCTATAAATAATAATAATAATAAAAAAAATAACATTTTTTTTTTGTTGAACAAAAATTTTTTTTTACAAAATTTTTTTTTCCAAATTTTTTTTTTCAACAAAATTTTTTTTTTCAAGAACAATTTTTTTTTCAACAAAATTTTTTTTTCAAGGAAAATTTTTTTTTTTAACAAAATTTTTTTTTTCAGCAAAATTTTTTTTCCATATTTCAACGGGCGCCATAGGCGCATTACAACTTACTAGTTGTAAATAATTCTGCTGCAAAGCCCACAACTAGAGACAGAAACTTCAGGAGGTTTGTTTGCAAGACAGTTTGAACTCCCGTGGATGCCATAAATGATGGTGGCCCAGAGTGCTGAAATGTCAAAAAAGCATTTGGTACGACCAGCGGAGACGTTGGATTAAACGCTCTCCTAAGAGGGAAAGTAAATACTTGGCTCTACAACGTGATGGTGGAACATTTGTCAAACCGCATTCTCAGGTTAGACACTACAGAAGGCAAGCATTTCTGTGGAATGTCACCTATGACAGTCTGTTAAACATTAATCAGCCGAAAGAAGCGGCAATTATATTCCAGAGTTCAGCAATGAAGAAGAAAAAGGTAGCTAAATGGCCTTAAGCAAAAACAAATACAAGAAAAGGCGTACCATTTTTTTTTTAAACAAAAAAAAAGTTTATTAAATTACCCAAATAAGGGAAATTCAAGCAAACCGTGTTGACAAATTTGGAACATCGTTGACGATTTGGTCACATACGGACTTTCATATATGTTATCAGTTCATGCACGTTTGTTTATGCCTTTTCCACGAGTGTTATATTAGACACTACCTAGGATTGTAAAAGTCGACTTACGGAAAGTCGATTACTTTTTACTTTTTCCTACAAAAATGGTAAACAAATAAAGTCGACTTTAGCATAAGACCTCAGTAATCAGAGCTTGCATTATGATTGTAATTTAGTTATAAATAAAGGGTTTTCCAACAAGAGATGTTATTTTGAATTACCCGGTATTTCGGTAGCTGTCACTTTTGAAGTTTTTATTTTTTTTGGCATTTGACAAGTAGAAACTGCGATGGAACGATACACGATTCAACAACGAATTGAAATTGTTAAAAATTCACTACAAAAATGGTGAATATCTTGCAGTCACAGTTCGCAAAACTAAAGTATGTTTGGGTCGTCGTGAAGCACCTTTTCGGACCGCAATACACACATTGGTGGACAAATTCAAGCTGTTGGGACAAGTTAGTGATGTGAAGAATAAAACCCGTGCACGTCGCTCCAGAATAACTGAGAATATTTCTGCTTTAGCCCGAAGTGTTGAAGAAAACCAGGTTTGTCTCTTCCTTGTCGTTCTTTGGAATTGGTCATTACACCGTATTTTGCATAAGGCTTAAAAATGTTCAGTTAACACAAGAATTCAAGCCGGCCGATTATCAACAACGCCGAGTCATTGCTGATTGGGTCATTGAAATGCATGAAAATGATCCGAAATTCCATCGAAAAATCATCTTGACTGATGAGGCCCATTTCCACCTCGGTGGGTACGGCAACAAGCAAAATTGCCGCATTTGGGGCTCGAAAAATCAAGAGTTATTTTTGAGAAGCCTCGCTATCCTCAACGTGTGACTGTTTGGTGCGGTTTATGTTCCGAACTTTTTCGAAAATGAGGTTGGATCAACAGTTACGGTGAATGGATTGCGCTATCAAGAAATGATTAATGATTTTTTTATGGTCGGAGTTCGATGACAAAATTCACTTTTAACATGACGGCGCTATGTGCCACACAAGCAACGAAGCCATAGATCATCTAAGGGAAAAGTTTCCGGACCGTGTTATCTCTCGAAGAGGTGATCACAATTGGCCACCGAGATCTTGTGATTTAACTCCTTGCGACTTCCTTACGCGAAAGATAAGGTCTACGCCAACAGCCCAGCGATTCAAGACCTAATAGATAGAATTCGTAAGGCTATCGAGGATATTTCATTTCATTTCATTTATTGAGTCTATGGACAGAAATTCCTTACAGACTAGCAAATAACAAGAATTTAATTATAATTATAATTTAAATTAATTAATCAAATTAATCAACAAATGTTTAAACTTAAAACTAGGTAGACTAAAATCTAAATGTTCACAAATAGAATTGTAGAGTATCATAGATTTAAGTAAAGGTTCATTTACAGCATAATTAGTTAAATGTGTATCAATAGAAAAAGGAAAGTAGTGTCTTAATGATCGTGGTGGCGCGTTAAAACGAATAAGTGATAACAATTCCGAGCAATCAACATTTCCACAGATTAAACCATATAAGAACATGAGAGATGCAAAATCTCTGCAGCCACTTTGCAATTTGGTAATGGAAACTTTGATGAAAAGGATATGGTCCTGTAAGCGTGGTCCTGTTGGCCATTTGGCTGATGTTGTTGGTCATTATTAACGGCATACCATCCTCTTTATTATGAAATAAAATTCCGATCATTTATCTCAAAAAATTTCATTTTGGTTTGAATACCAAAATAACACCTCTTGTTGGAAAACCCTATGCTTGGCTCTACAACGTAATAATGGAACATTGGGCACCCTACTGGGCATATGCAGTAAATGTGATAGAAATTTTGAGATTGTACTCAATGATTAGTGATGATTTTCTTTATTAAATATAAGGGAAAACATATTATTTTCCCAAAAAAAAAACTTCAAAATTGTTTTGTTTTTTTAACCAAAACTCGAACATATAAATAATTCAGGTATGTTAAAAACTTGAAATAATTAATATAACCTTAATAAAAAAATCCTAGAAGGCTCTTTTTAAGATTCCACACCTCCTAAACTAATAACCTGAACTAACTTCAGTTTAATGTTCACCATACCGATCATACAACCCCAGGCTCTTATTCGAAATACTCATACCATAAACAAAAAGAAACATGTTATGCGTTTGTTTATTTAAAGTAGTCTATGTATGAATTTCCCACAATGTTTCAATTGCAGTTTGCAGTTTTGACAGATGCTGCAGCCGATGATGTTGTTGCTGCTGCTGCTGCCAGAGTCATTCAAACGTTATGGCATCATAAACATAAGACACATCATTTGTACAACATGCAGTGTGGCAAACATATCTCGACTCGCAGAGCCATTTAAAACTGAATTCAAAACACAATGCCTCTGTTTTGTTTTTGCCTTTTACAAACGTCAAGTGATGACGGGCGATGACTGTTTGACAGGGAATTTCACAAATATGAATACTTAGATGGCAGATAACTTGTGATATTGCCAACGGACCAACTAACCAAACAGCCAATAAAGAAACCGAAAGAAATACATTAACATCATCAGATAATCTATTGTAAATGGTTTGGTTTGAGTTTTGAAAAACTCAAACTAAAACTACAAACAAAAAAAAAACAACAATGTTTGACAAACAATTAAACATAACTGCCATCGTATGTGGCAAATTGAAATGTCATCACAAAGTGACACACATATACACACGCAGATTGAGTAATGCCCCCAATATGTGTCAACATGTTGAACGATACGATGAGGGCGCCATCAGGGTGAGAATTGAATATGAAGAAACCAATTATTTTGACTTAAGTACCTCTACTTGAAATGAAACTTGAATGTACATTAGGGTGGCTCGGAAGCACAACGTATGACGAAGTTTAAGAAATACATGTAAAATAGGAATTTCACGCAGGTTCAATTCACCGGCGATGGAAGACTTATAAGCACTCTACCCTCATAGGAAGACAATGAGCCACTGCTGTCAATAAAAGTTAAAAAATGTTTTGGTAGATTTGTGTAGCGGAAAACGGTTAATTTGCTAAGACGATTCAATACCTTTGGTACGATGTGGCCATGGAGTAGTACAAATCAATAATCGACCCATATCTATTGGCTGACAGCACCGAGCGGAAAATAAGTCCTATAATTGTGCTGGATATAACCCGATTCCATCACTATCGGAGCTGCCATCCACATGGTCTCAGAGGATCTCATCTGGATCTGGTGGTAGTCCTACTAAAACAATCCTGAATGTATATTTGGAAAATATGTGCTACGACCATGGGCAGGACTGCAAGGCTTATAAACGGGTAACGTACGGACAAAAGTAACTCCGCACGTTCATGTCGCGAAAGGAGAATTAAAGTGTTTGAGGTGTCTGTGTTTGCAATCATCTCAACTGAGGAAATATATCACATTTTAAATGTATAGACATTAGGATGTATAGACATTTTTATGGGACAATCAAAATCAACAAAGCGTATAGCAAAAACGAAAGCTGCGGGAAATTCAAAGAATATTTCACCAAGAAACCATGGGTCTAAAACACATCCCTAGCTCTCGCATATCGATTTTGTATTTTTTTTTTTCAAAATCGAAATATTTTTAAAATATGTGTTACAACCAACCCACTTTGGGTACAATTGAAAAGAAACAATGAAAGAAAACAAACTTTATAATAAAATCATGGTACAATAAACAAGGTAAGGCCTAGCAATCAGCTGATTTACAATTTTTTCTCGCAGCACTCTAAATTGTCAAAGTTGACATTCGATGTTTTTGTTTACATTCAGGCAACTGTTGAAATTTCAAAAAACGTTTATTCAAATTATTGAAATTATTATTGTACCATGATATTTTGTATCAAATATTTACAACAATAACAAAAATTAACTGTCAGTAACTTTATTTTATATTCTTGACATATACAACTTTGACAATATAGAGTACCAGAGTTGTATCTGATTATTTCTTGTTGGGCTAATGACCTTACCTTGTTTATTGTACCATGAATAAAATTAAAAAATTAAGTGTCAAAGCTCTTAAAATACATCAGACAAGTTTGGAAATTGTTTCCCGATTGACAAACGGAAGTTGCAATAAGTTGAAAAAGGGAGCAAAATGGGGAAAATTAAAAAAGTTTCAGAGTAACTTATTAATTACCACAAGAAATTGGTATACAAAGATAAAGGTTCTAAGTCGCTATAAACCACTTTTTGTAAGTCAATGCAATAAAAAAAATATTTTGTGTTTTACTGTGAAAGGGAAATGTACGCCTACGAAGTAGCGGGTATTTGCTAGCTTCCACATATAGTTGCCAACAATTTTTTTTTCCCACTTGTTGTTTCTTTTTTATTTGGTTGTTGTTGCCACAAATCTGTTCGACCAATCCCTCCCCCCTCCCCTTTTGACAATTGTTTTATCCTGTTTTGGCCCATCTGTAACTCATCTCCACCTGTTCTTGTCCAACATTTTATTCATCCTTTTTTATTTTTCTCCCTTCTTATCGCGTTTTGATACGTTTTTGCCACTGTTTCGTCCCTTCTCGAGATATTCACATGTTTTGGAAAAATTTGTTTCTTCCTTTTTTTATTTTTATTTTTTCCCCTTTTTGTAACTTTTTTATCCCGTTTTGGCCCATTCTGCATGTTATTTCCACCTGTTGTAGATTATTTGAATTAATATTTGGGGACCGTTTTGACCCTTTACATCCATTTTTTTTTGGCCCATTCATGTCGATTACAATTTTTTTTTCACACATTTTTGTTTTTTCCCTTTTGTACTTTTTTTATACCGTTTTGGTACGTTTTTGGCACCTTTTCATCCCTTCGCTAACTACTATCCACATGTTTTTACAAAAATGTGTTTTAACCTTTTTTCCCCTTTTTTTATGCCGTTTTAGCCCCTTTTTCTTCCCATCTCTAATTCATTTCCAACAACAAAAAAATCACAATATTTGATTTTTGTTTTTTCTTGCGAATTTTGAAGAATTTTGGGGATACATTTTACCCGCTTTTCCCAAATTTTATCCCCTTTCAATCCGAATTACCAAAAATCCGTTCTTAACGGATGTCTAGAATGCAAGGGACAGTGATGAATCAGTCAGTCAGTCACGCAAGAGTTTTATGTACAGGGTTTTCCAACAAGAGGTGTTATTTGGAATCACCCGGTATTTCGGAAGCTTTTATTCATTAACATTTGACAAGTAGAAACTACCCCATTACACGCTTCAACAACGCATTGAAATTACAGTAAAAGCTCGATTTTCGCAACCCCCGATTAATGCAACTCCCCGATAAGCGCAACCGGTATATTTTTATATTATGGTCTTTATAAGTACAACTTTTTGAAAAAAAGGTCCTGATAAGTGCAAATACGCAAAAATTAGGTATTTTGTTTTTTCAAAATGCTCCCTTTTCAACATTATTCTCCGTACGACTCTGTCCACTCTGAACGAGCGTATTATAAATCTTATTTTACCATTATTTTCTTGTTATGTTTCATCTCATATTTTTCGATTTCAACATTTAAACGTATATATTTGGGGCTCGGTAAATGCAACAAACCCAGTAAATGCAACAGGCTTGATTTCCTATCGGTTGCGCAAATCGAGCACTTACTGTATTAAAATTCACTACAAAAATGGTGAAAATTTGACTAATGTTGTTTTTCATTATTAACGGCATTCCTTCCTCTTTTTTATGAAATAAACCATCCAATCGTTAATCTCAAAAAATTTAATTTTTCTTAGAATACCAAAATAACACCTCTTATTGGAAGACCCTGTATATAGACAATTCGACAATGTGGAGAAATCAAATTAATTTTTTTTTCATATCATTATCATATAAAAATCTGAAAAAAGTTAAAAATTTAATTTAAGTCTTAAAATACGAAAAATTTTCAAACTTTGAAAATATTTCTAAAATATAACCAATGGTCCGGGTTTTGACAAACATTAAAATAATCCCTCACTCCTTGTCAACAAGCAGTTTTTACAGAACTCAAAAATGTTTATTAGATCAAAAGTTACAAACTTTTGTCCGATGAAATTGGTTTGTGGACCACTGTGCATCGGTGGTTTTTTTTCTTCGGCAGAATTCAATTGCAAAACTGTTTTTTTTTTTTTTTTTTTTTTTTTTTTTGTAAAATGAGACATTAGTATTTAGTATCTTTGTAAAATATTCTTAGAGGTTCAAGTAGTTTTCGTGTTTGCTATATGACTTTTTTCTCCTACATGGTGAAATATTCTTAGAATTACCGGAAAAAATATTTGACCGCCTCTGATAGATACATCTAATCTACATGTAAATATAGTGTCATGATAACATATGGTCCAAAAAGAGATTCAGATCGGTTTAGGTCATAAAATGGCCAGATTTGCCTGGTACTCCGACATGCACTGGACCCAGAACATCTGTCATTTGCCTGTCTCAGAGATTAAGCTTTCATGTGAATGAAGGGGACAACCTACGTGTTTCAAAACCTATGGAACGTGTAAGGCGGCTATTGAATTCGGGGATATATATTTTAGAGATTAACGCAGTCTGGCAATCGGAGTTGATAAGGATGCCTGTAGCGGTTATGGCGTTTCCGTTCAGCCAACTAGCGACATCTATCCATCCACGGAGGTGTGATACTGACTTTCCGTCAAGCTTTCGAGCGGCAGTGTTTATTGCCCGCCAATCGAGCATTCCACTGTGTCATTCTGGCAATGAGAAGTTTTGTGAAATCGACAGCGCGTGGCCGACTAAACCTCTAATTAAGAAAATAAAGATTACATATACATACATTTCAAATCGTTAAGTATTCATGTATGCAAATAATATATCGTACACACTCAACAATTCTTAAGAAAACTTATTAACGGTTTTGGGCGTTTGGATTATTCACCAAATGATTTGGCTTTCATTCAAATAATAATAATGGTTCTAGTTAAAGCCTTCGCCTTAAACATTTCTACAATCCGTTAGGTTTAAATATTTCATATTCTCATTTACCTTTCTTTTACGTAAAACAAGAAAATATCATAGAAAAAATCATACTAAAGTTAAACGAACGATAAAAACAATTCGGGTACTTTGTACTCGTAATAGATTTATGAACAACAACACCAAGAAATACTCGTATGTGCTTAAATTACAGGCACTCTTCTTCTAGTTAGCTCCTAGTGTTGTTGTAGTTCTACAATTTTATGGATTTTGAAACTGAACTGAAAGCCGAGAACGATTTCAAAATTTAATTGCACCCTCGGTAGTAATCATAACTGTTAAGGTGTAAATGAACACTCGACGATCTGAACCCATTAAAGAAATGAAAATGAAATTGCGCAGCTTGGCTTGATTTTGTGGCTGCTCCAGTCCGTCGCTCGTGCGTATGTTTAAGGAGATTTAATTGCACATGTGCAGTTCAGCGTGTGGTTTTTGGAAACAGAACTTACAATTTCAATTTCATACTTTCATACCGTCCATTATGCGTTCATATTAAGTTACAGGCGTACACACTTGATTCTTCCATCCGTGGCAGAAGAAGCATGTGTGCATGAACACACCATGACTGTTAGTCAAGTGTATGATTTAATGTTGTGGAGCTCGCGCCCCTGCCGGTTGGATATTATAAATATTACCGGCGATCGTTTATGTCTTATTACACTTTTATGTTGTTCTGACACCCTACACATTGTTGGTGCATATGCTAATTTATCAGGTTTATAGCACAAACTTGATAGGAGATTCTATAGAGTTTTGCCCCCTAGGACAGAGGATAGTCCACAGGTATGATATATCAAATGTGCTGTTTTTCATTTTTCAGTCTTAAGTTTTTTCCAGTTCACTCGCAATACGTGATATGTGTCAAACTCAAAAAACAATTCAGTTTGCAGTGACACTTCATCATGATTGAACTTTTATTTGGTTAGTTGCATTAATTTTATGGTCATCATAATCGGCCAACCGAACAAGCTTTTCAAGCCATTATGACTGAATTTCGCATCAGTTGTAATCAATTGGGCATCAATCCACCAACACGTATCTGTATTCGTGAGTACCAAGGCAAATGTGACCGCTGTATCCGCGACTGTTAATGAAGATCGAGATATCTTCATCTGGCACCGATCGCATCAAGTTGGTTTGTGTTATTCGTCTATCTGGATGATTTCACGTCTGGACCTTGGTCAAAAGTCATACTAACTACAGATGGTTCAAGAGCTGAAGCTGACTGAAATACGATAACGTATCTTTTGGGAAAATGGACCTTAGAGAGCTGTAAGAGAATCAAATTTTCTATGGAAAATTTTTTTCATATTATTTTTGGGCTAGCGTCAAGATTGGGTGTAATCATATATATGATTGAATGTAGTCATATATATGATTGAATGTAATCATATATATGATTGATTGTAATCATATATATGATTGGATGTAATCATATATATGATTGAATGTAATCATATATATGATTGAATGTAATCATATATATGATTGAATGTAATAATATATATGATTGAATGTAATCATATATATGATTGAATGTAATCATATACAGTAAAAAGTCTCGCGGACCGGTCTCGTGAACGGGCATCTCTCGTAGACGCACAAAATTCTCGGTCCCATGCGGTATTTTTAGAACAAATTAATCTTCGCTGGGCGGACATCTCTCGGGGACGGACAAAATCACTGCGTCCGTCGGTGTCCGCCCACCGGAGCTTTTGCTGTATATGATTGAATGTAATCTTTTGCCAAAACTATGTTAGGACACACTCATATCGTTTCAAATATGCGAGAATTGTGTCCCAAACATATTATAATTATGTACAAACATAATATGTTTACACACAAACATATATGTGATTGTATGCAATCATATTTTTTTAGCATATTTTTCTCCGTGTAGACATTTTAACGGTATTTGTTCGTCAAATATTCGTCATTTAGCTGGAATACGCCGCTTTCCAGGGAGTCGAATCCGTTCAAATGGCCGGTTGATCGGACGACGCACTATAGAGACAATTCGTTCTTCAGCCGAACAGTTCGTATGTGGAATAATGTTCCCGCAAGCGTTTTCCCTGTCTGATATGATATTATCAAATTCAAGGCAAACATCAACAAACACTAATCCCTCTTTCCTCCCTCCAATACCCGTACTTCCTATCGCTAATACAGTACATTGCATTCACAGGGAGCATCCCCCGAGTTTTGGCAAAAAAAAACAGGTAATATGTAGAGCATGGAATTGGATGTGGTTGACATGTGGTTTCAACAGGACAATACACCAGATATCATGGACAAATTGAGAGGTCAAACATTGTGCGACAACTATCATTCAAACTTGTAATCGATACAATTACAGTCCCACACAAAATGTCATTCAAACTTATCTTAATCGATACAATTACAGTCCCACACACAATTTTCAGGTGGGCTTTCGAAGGATCATCTGCAGTCCAAGGCAAATTGGATTGGAGAAAAACTTAAAGGACGAGGTATAAATAAAAATGTGATTGGGATGTGGTTTTCCATTTTCCTCATCGACAACACTCACATTTCTATTCACATCTTGGTTTACATACACAATAAAAACAAAACCAATGAAGCAACTATCTATCGAGACTACCTTATTAAATCGACCTGCGCTCTAGGGGCTAATAAATGAGATCGTAGTTAAACCACCAATAAAACTGAGTTTAAACTTCAGATACGTTTTTGAGTGGTCTGTCAAAATAATTCACATTTTCGGCTGTTAATATGGCAACACTCACATTTTCATCAGAAAATATATGTTTCCGATGAATAATTAAAATGATATTGAACTTTTGTGGTGGATTTTGGTCACACAAGATTTTTAGAAAAAATATTAGAATTAAAAAAACTCGGCCAAATGAACTTTAGCACGGGCAAAAGACACATGCATGGAACTGGTGGTAGCACCAACAAAATTACACAGCCGCATTATTTAGGTAATTTATTTTATTTGTGGAATTTGGTGAACCAAAATTAGTTTAAATCTTCTTCTTCTTACGTTGAGTGATGTCACAATCATATGTCTATTAAACTGTGGTTTAAAACGCTCAATATTGCACGATTAAAACAATTTGAATTTTAACTTCAGTTTAAACGAAAAACGAAGATCAACCTTGACTCATTTATTGGGACTAAGAGTTAGAAATAGTGAAGAGTGGGAAAACATGAAAGTCAACTGTCGTAAATTAATTTTAATCGAATAATATCGACACGATATTCATTAATTCCTCACATTTTCGATGTTGGGCGAGAGAACGTGCCCAAAAATTTAATTAATTGGATCGCTCACAACAAGCGGTAATTGAAACATGCAAAGATTCCATTTGACCACTGAAGTCAACAGTTCTAAACCAGATGTCATTGTAATTAATATTCTATAAAAAAAAAAAAAAACGATTTCCAATGTTGATTCCAGGAAAAACTTCAACAGATGTTACAACATACAGTACTTCGGACGTGATTGGATATTAGATTTTGGACATTATATACTGGAATTATACGCTGGCCTTTGAATTTTTAAACACAATAAAGGTGCTTAAGAACAATCGGGCGACATAGTCAATTAATGTATTTTGTTGTATTCATTACATTTGAGGGCGACCGCAGTGCGATGGGTAGTGTGTGCTTCTATCAATCTGGAATCTTATTCTGCCAACAACATGAACAACATTTGGCAGCGATCGTTTCCACTTTGTAAATGCCGGCGACTTTATGAGGAAGAGAGTGATTTCTATGACACGTTCGGAGCTGACTTTTGAACAGTAGACCCAGTCAGTGAGTATACAAATTGAATCGTGAACGACTCACAATATTGAGAGAAGTTGCGCGTCTTCAGATTCATGGAATGTTAAGGGGAATAGGTAAGTTCGTACAACGGTTTGTCTCGATTTGATGACCTTCTGGTCTAGCATATGCATATGATGCCCAATGTTTTTCAAAATTGGCACAACATTTTAGGAGGCGCGTGTAAACAATTCTAGAAAAATTGAACCATGTCTTCCCACATGTTGATACAAAGCTGGGTCTTGAGTCCTAAATAAATAACAGACTATTTATTGCTTCGATTAACAATGGGTCGATCCAGATGGCAAAACGCATGTACGATTTGCATTTTTAACATTTAAAAAAAATCATAGGAATATTTTTGAGTAATTTTTTTACAAATTGTCCTGTTTTCCCAATCGGATCTATGACTGAGATACTCACAGCGCTTGAACAAACAAAAGCCATGTTGTTTCGTCTTAAATAGGGCACATTCAATTCACCAAGACCCCACTCAACTTCGCTGATTATTGAACTTATAAACCCATAAAAAGCTTAGAATTTTCATTTTCAATGCAAGTTTTGTGTTTCTGTTTTTTTTGTTGTTGTTTAAACTTTAATTATTACCTGCAATTTTGGAATAATAAATGCCTTTTTAGTTTTCTACAACGTACGTCTTTGAATGCCCTCACCAGACCAGAACGAATAGCATTTCGCATCTAAACAACACAGATACATTGTGGGTATAGTTCATAAAATTTTATGTACTTCGCGTAACTGTAAAAGTAAGAAAAACAAAAAACACCCAGTGGTTTCAAACAGAAGGGGGGAATTTACATTTTAATTGATTTCAGGAAACAACAGGGAAATTCATTGATGAAAATAAAAACACAATTATGAGTTTTTCTGAAAATTTTAATTTTCTAATAAGATTTATGTTTTTAAATACTTGTTCGTATTTACCAACAACCACCGCACATTGACTTCAATTCCAACAAATATTCTTTGTAGTTTAAAAAAGATAAATCCTAAAATCATATCTTATAACTTTTGCGGAAATAGCAACCGATTTTACAATGCTGTGTACAAAAAAGTGTTCAGATTTCTGTAAATCCTCACATGGTGTTTTTTCCTTTTCTGCTGAAGGTATAAAATTGTGTTGGATTCGGTAATTGAATGTATTCAAAACAATGTGTATAACTGTACTGTAGTTTGTATGTATTCAAATAATGTATACAATTGTAATTTGAATATATTCAATGCATGTGCGTATGTTGTAGCTTGGGTTTTTAAGATAAGCAGGCAGTACAACATGCGTGTGTGGTATAGAGCGGCGGGCTATTTTTAGAATAAGGGACGAGCATGATAACGAGTGGAATTTTCCACAAGATGTTATGCGTGCGTGGGTTGACAAAACAACCCCACGCATGCGTCTATCGCGTTCTCGTTCATTCTTTAGGATTAGTTTAGTTTAAGAAAATGTATGCTAGTTTTAGGAAATATTAACAAAATAAAATCAGTATCTAACAAGTACTCACAAAGAGAGTGTCTTACAAACATTCATCCGTGCGGGTCAGCTTTACATCTCTCGCTCGTACAAAAGTACTTACTCTGTCGGCCAGGTATCGTTCTTTTTCCATTATCGCAGGTTTTGTGTGTGTGTGGTTTTTCTTTAAATTGGACATTTATTTTGTTTGCAGTGTCGACACAAGAAGAACAACATCGAAAAATTTTTTTGGAAGAAATCGGACTTTGATTGTCATTTTGTAGAACAACAGAAAAGGTGTATCTGGAAGAAAAGGCAGTTTGAGCGACTCATCAAAAAGATCTCAGAGACGTAGAAAAATTACCTATCGTAAAATGGCGAAATCATGTAGGGAGCTTGTCAAAAAGTTCCCATGTGACGGGAAAACAGTTAAGAAATATCCCAATGATATGGGAATTCAGCAAATGTCACGAAAGAACAAGAAGCCAAATATTCAAATTTCAAAGTCAAGGGGCGAACTGAAAAATTTGTCTTATTAAAATTGTTTCCTTTTGTTAACAAAAACTTTTCTTACAACATTTTTTTTAAAAAAAATCACCCTTATTAAACTTTTGTAAAAAAAAAATTTTCTTTCTTAAATTTAACAAAATTTTCTTACTAAAATTTAAAAAAATGTCCTCACTAAATTTTCTAAAAAAAATGTCCTCAATAAATTTTTTAAAAAAAATTTCCTCACTAAATTTTTTAAAGAAAATTTTCCTTACTAAAATTGTTCACTACTTAATATTGTAAAAAAAAATGTCCCTTACTTAATATTTTTTAAAAAAATTGTCTTTACTAAAATTTTTTAAAAAAAATGTTCTGTACAAAAATGTTGCCTTGCTAATTTTGATTAAAAAAATGTACATTACGAAATTTTTTTTAAAAAAAAAATTTCTTACTTAAATTTTTAAAAAAAAATTCTCCTTGGATCGCAAACTAAATCTCCTCCCGAGGGTGACGAAAGAAAAATTTTTTTTACCAAATATTTTTTAAAAAATCTTTCCTTACTACAATTTTTTAAAAAAAAAATTCTTACTAAATTTTATTACTAAAAAATATAATTACAACAATTTTTTAAAAAAAAAATTTCCTTACTAAATATTTTTAAAAAAAAAATTTTCTTACTTAAATTTTTTAAAAAAAAATTTTCTTACTTAAATTTTTTAAAAAAAAAATTTCTTACTTAAATTTTTAAAAAAAAAATTTCCTTGTTAAGGATCCCAAACTAGATCTCCTCCCGAGGGTGACGAAAAAAAATTTTTTTTACTAAATTTTTTTAAAAAAATTTTGTACTAATTTATTTAAAAAAATCTTTCCTTACTAAATTTTTTTACTAAAAATTTTTCTTAAAACAATTTTTTAAAAAAAATGTTCCTTACTAAATTCTTTTAATATGTTTCATTACTAAAAAATTTTTTATACTAAATTTTTTTAAAAAAAAATTTACTTACTAATTTTTTTAAAAACAACTCTCCTTACTACATTTGTCCTTACAAATTTTTTTTTAAAAAAATGTTCCTTACTAAATTCTTTTAAAAGAAGTTTCCTTACTAAATTTTTTTCAAAAAAATATTTCCTTACTAAAATGTTTCATAACTAAATTTTTAAAAAAAAAATTTCCTTACTATTTTTTTTTAAAAAAAATTGTCCTTAATATATATTGTTAAAAAAAATGTCTTTTAAAAAAAAATGTCTTACTTAAATTTTTTTAAAAAAAAATTTCTTACTTAAATTTTTTTAAAAAAAAATTTCTTACTTAAATTTTTTTAAAAAAAAAAAATTCTTACTTAAATTTTAAAAAAAAAAATGTTCGCAAACTACATCTCCTCCTTTGACTATTTTAATATTTCACCCTAATATACATATTCCATGCTGTGGAGTTAAAGAATCCTGCAGGGTCGACCTAAGTGCTTAGAAAACATTTCTTCAGGAAACCATGACCAAAACCTTCTTATAAAGCAAACTTAAATTGGAAAAGAAGATGGGTTTCCAGAGAAAATATGCCAAAACACTCAAGGCCAAGTGGTACATTGTGCGCATCATGGACGACGAGTCATACCATAGGATCTGCATGATCTGTCAAATTGTGTTGACATTTCTGTTAAGTAAGCTTTGGCAAGTCATCATGAATCGTTTAAAGCCAGAACATCGCTTCCAAATTATGGATATTTACCTTGAAGAAACGAAAAATAAAGCTGTTCGCGAAGTAATATATATTGCCCCGTTAAACTGCAGCTAATCGCTTGACGTTCCACATCAAATTCTAAATATCAAATTCTTCAGCTATTTGTCATTCGACCAAAACGAAATTCCTTAACTAGTCAATCTTAGTCTCAATCTAAAATATCATTAATTGAAAACAACAACTCCAATCATGTATGCACTCATATTAGATATAAAATACTCATAGATCTCGGTGTATCGGTTGAGCGAACAAATTATTTAAATACTTTAAATAGTATTGCCACATTGTTTTCTCATACAGATTGGTTGGTTGCATTTGTATTTTTATGGTATTGCTGCAATAAAGCGACAAAACAATTATCCAACAAATGTTCGAAACTAAACACACATATCCAACACAAATGCCCCCTCACCCCTGCCGCAATTTGCCCCATTCGAAGGTGTTGTTTCGTCCATGGGATACCGACAATTTAAGTAATAACATGCAGCAGAGGGTGTAAGGGAGGTGGGCAGAGCGACAAAAACCCATAAATACTTGTGGTTTTCCAAACCGAAATTTGTCGGGGATTTTCTTTGCGGACGAAAGAGAGAAACAAAAACAGACTGTAAGCAAAGGTAGTGATAATTAGCAAATAATTGGTTAAGGAATACAAACATATTTTCGGCACAAGATTTAGCACACACAAAAAAAAGAGAAACAACAACTACAACAAAACTAATGAAAATCACCACTTTGTTCAAGATAATTGGTGGGTTTTGAAAGTAAACATGTTTGTGTCTTAAGTCTTTCGTTTTTTTTTTTTTTTTGCTTCATAAAACATCACGTCACATCATTTGGTCTGTGTGAGTCTTCTCGGTTTGCGGGTCTGTCTGGCATTTGTTAGATGTAAAATTGTATGTTAGTTTGCCAATATTTCGCGATGTTGTGTGACAAAGTCGTAACTATTTAATACAAAATTTTGTTTTTTCTTGTAGGTTAAATAAATGACTAAACAAGAACATTTGTATATTTTATTGTTTTCGATTGAATGTTATTGAGTTTTTTGTCTTCTATCGAATTGTATGTCGCACTCATGACTGATGTTCCAGATGTACGTAGAGCGGTTGTTAAGTTATTGGACTGCACATTTTAGATGAGATTATTTTGTATTTATGTTATGTTAAAGTTTATGGCTGTGGAGAAACTGGAAACTAGCAAATTTGAAAAAAGCACAAACTTCATATGTTAATATTTTTATTTAATTCTCAGAAATTTGTTTTCGATGGAATAGTGAAAATATTGGGAAAATGACAAGAATCTTGTGGGGTCAACCAAACGAGGATAAAACGAAAACCCTGCCGAAACTGAGCAAAACAGAAACTAGTAAGATCATAGGTATCCTTACAGGGCACATAAGCTTACAATCTACACAAAATGGGTGTAGTAGCCAATAGTGTATGTAGGGCATGCGGAGAGGATGGCGAAACATTGGAGCATTTCCTCGGTCATTGACCGAAGTTCGCCAACAATAGATCCCGTTTCTTGGGAAATGACTCTTTAACAGACTTGACTTGACTCAGGGGCGCAGACTGAAAAACAATTAAGGATTATGTCAACAGTACATAGTTCTTAAAATAACTTTGTTGATATTAAAATACAACTCTACAACTCAATTGTACTAAAACATAGTAATCACAACGATTGACTTAAATGTCAAACCGTAACTGTTATATTGTAATGCGTTTTTACTCATTCCTATTTCAACCTTTCCTGTAATACAACCTTTTTTTTGTTCTTATACTTATGTAATAAACTCTCGATTTAAACAACGTGGTTTTACTTGACTTTGGCTCACGCAGATATAACTCCAACAAACTTCTCAAGACCTTTTGAAATTTTTGCTAGTTTGGTGTTGATTTCACAAAAAATCCTAAAAGTAAATGAATCAACTTATTCAAAATTTCCAAGTTTGAGCTTGTTCAGTACTTTAATAAAAGTAACTATTTGAGGTCAAAAAGAGGATGATCGAAGAATATTCGAATATTGGTATCGATTTAAGAAGTGATTATTTTGGACTATTGTTACTATTTTGAATATTTGCTGCCAAGAAATTCTAAAAATAAAAAAAAATACTCTGCAATTTTTCGATCATAATTTTGCCGGTTTGGTATTTAAATTGTTAACATTTATTGACCAAACTTCTAAAAACAAAACTTTTTTTTTTGATAAGAACAAACCTAAACTGCGAACAAAATAGAACATTTCCAAACATCAAAGTTTTTTAAAAAAATGTAATTTCTAAATTTTTTTCAAAAAGATTTTTTTTAAAAAAATGATTTTCTTACTAAATTTTTTTAAAAAAAAATATTTCCTTTTTAAGACTGGCAAACTACATTTCTTTCCGAGTGTGACTTTTTTTTAGTATTTCGCTCCACCCTAATATACATTTTTTCGAAACTCGCTTTTTAATGAAATTTGGTAGAAAATTGTCCAACGCTCTTAATCTCAAAATATTAAAAATGTATATTTACAAAGATATAGCAAATTCAGTTGTATCGTAGGCGCCTTTTTGCTTGACCACAAATGAAAACCATCTTCTGTAAAATTTTCTTTTTGGCGTTTCTTTCTTTTTCGCGGTTAGACAGAACTAACAATAGACCAAATTAACAACAGGTTGTAGATATACTGTTAAAAAAACCACAATTAAATCATTTTTATACAGCCCTATTCTGAATACTCCCGGGGAGATAATTCCCGGGGAATTTAAATTTTTCTGAGAATAAAATCCTTCTATTGTAAACAAACCGGGAAACAAACAAATCATCTGACTGCGAATAATCGAAATTGTATGCCCCTTATTATTATTCGCTCGGTTTGTTCTGAATGGGAGGATTTTATTCTCAGAAAATTGTAAATTCCCCGGGAATTATCTCCCCGGGAGTATTCAGAATAGGGCTGATAAAGATTTTTATATTCCAACCAAATTACAAAATGGAAATCTTTTTCTAATACCGGCTTCTCCAACAAGAGGGTTTTATTTTGAATCAGCCGGAATTTCGGTAGCTGTCACTTTTGAAGCTTTTACTCTTTGACATTTAACAACTAGAAACTGCGCCATTACAAAAAAAAGGAACGATACACGCCTCAACAACGCAATGAAAATGGTGAAAATCTTGCGCTACGTGCCACACAAGCAACGAAACCATTGCTCTTTTACGGGAAAAGTTTCCGTGCCATGTTATCTCTCGAAGAGGTGATCACAATAGGCCACCGAGATCTTGTGATTTAACACCTTGCGACTTCTTTCTTTGTCGTCACGTGAGAGATAACAACAGATCAGCGTCGATTCAAGGCCTCAATGATAGAATTCGTGAGGCTATCGAGGACATAGGGCAGCCACTTTGCAGTTTGGTTATAGAAAATTTCATGAAAAGGATATGGTCCTGTAAGCGTGGTCCTGGTGGCCATTTGGCTGATTTTGTTGTTCATTATTAACGCCATACCTTCCTCTTTATTATGAAACAAACATCCGATCATTTATCTCAAAAAATCCCATTTTTCTTTGAATACCAAACTAACACCTCTTGTTAAAAAACCCTGTATAACTGAGTTAGGCTGTTAAAGACTCCGCCATTTTTCCAAATAATTGAAGAAATTCGATCTAGTAGAATTTATATATATTTTTTTTTAACTATTTGACAGAGTAATGAATTCAAGTTTATGTCGTAAGTCTTTTGATTTCTAGCTACTCCAAAAAATACTTTCCACAAACTACATTTATTGTATATTTATTTTGAATCTAACAGAATCGCCATCCGATAGTTTGATTAATGGTACTCCTCACACCACCCACCCTGCTATATATCGCATCCGAAATACAAAAGGGTCACAACTCAAAATTCTAAAGTTTTCAGGAGAGTTTTTTTGTCTAAAAATCATTGCAATATTTAAAGAATTAACATAAAAATAGACATAAATGTATTTTTCCAGTTAAAGAAGATAGTGATATGAATGAAATTGTTGCAGTAGTTGGAGATGTGTACTCTGAATTAATTTATAGAAAAAAAATTCGGTTGTGAAAAATTTCGAGTTGTGACCCTTTTGCATTTAGGGTGCCTTTCAGCATTTCATGCTTAATCGGCAGTGATGTGCACTATTAACAGCACAGCTTAGAGTTGTTTGTCAGTAAGTAACTGATGTCTGTCTGATGAAATATTCTAAACGTTATACGTAGACGAGTATACTACACACACACACACATATATATATATACATACAGGTATCTATAGGTATACCTACATGTATTTTACACTAAGTGGTTGTTTAGTGGCTCGTTGAATGTGCTGGATCACCTTGTTGCATCGATTGAATCTTGGGCCGACCGAACGGCTGACATGCATTCACATCAGCGACAATTTTGCTGCTTGCCGATTTTTTGTTGTTGTTGTTGCTTTTGCTTTTTTAACAAGTGATGTATGGAGTTTTTTTTTTCATCTAGAACTAGAACACGCCGTCATACGCCAAAACTAGCTTTAATTGCAACTTATAACAACAACGTCGTCGTCAGGATGATCATGATCATCTTCGTTATCATCGTCATCATCATCGTCATCGTCATTTGTGGAGTTGTGGTATGGTAATATATTTCTTTTAAAGTTTAGTTTATGGAATGCATCATAACCTATCAAAGTTATAAAAATATCCAGTTGTTTGCTCTAGTTTATTTTTTTATTTCACCACCACCACCACCACCAAAGTTACTGCACATATTTTATTCAAACGATTGTTGTTAATGTTCATGTTGCACAGTGGTTGCATACACTGGGAAGGTACTGAACGGTTTGAAATAATAGGCAATAGTCGGAGGTCCACGGGAGTGTAGGGCCATAAGGTGAAGCTAGTGAAATCCTACACAGCAAAAAAAAAGACAACCCATAAAATCTAACAAAAATATTGGTATGAGAAAATGATCACCAATCAATTAAATATTTGAAAAAACAAGCATTTAAAATAAAAACAAAACAACAAGATCTCGAGCTTCAATAAATAAAATATTAGTTCATACTTCGTAAAAATTTAAAAAAAAAAACTGATTAAATATTGGAATGAAATGTGACCAGCAAAAATATTCATAAGAAATATCACAATATGGGTGAGTTCCAAAACGTCATTTGCAATGCAACTGAACAAAGTCATGCATCCCTAAACGCAAACCTGTAAACTTTGACAATGTCATACATTCCTAAATGTATAATAAAAGTTATCGATGCGCATAGAAAAGCAAACTGTGCATCACTAATTTTGTTGATGCGTTGGTGACATTTGTAAAATAAAATAAAGTGCAAATAACAATGGCGGATGAAAATTAGAAATATTGTTGTTAATTTTATTATATTAACTTTTTTTATTTTTTCAGTGGAAAAACGTGGATTTTCGAGTGGAAGCAGCACGGTGTTTCTAAACGTAAAAAGTATGCAAAGTGTTTCTATTACAAAGTAAACAGCAAACTTGGTTACACTGTATCGAAACAGTATAAAAACCGCATCACTACAATGTGATTTGACGTTTTGGAACTCACCCTATTTGAAGAATTTTTCGAAAATTTTATAATTCCAACACATAAAAAATAAATTAAGGTATTTTGTCGGCTACAGTGCCTGTATTTTTTTGAGGATTTTAATTTGTTAATGTTTTTTTTTATATACAAATTTTTTTATTTGCAATCTGTCAGTACAATAATAAACAAATTGTTATATCAAATTCGGTTAAAGGGAAATGATAAAAATCAAGAAATTTGTTTCACTTTCACCTTGTCTCTTTTCACGTAACCTCTCGCAATATCTTGGTGGCATTCCATAAAATTTATAAAAAATTTTGCCTGAGCGATGTTCTTGTGCTTGCTCCTTTAAATATGTAAAATATAGATATTCTTTGCGGAGTTTCCTTCAGATATTTTTTTTTAGGTGTTTAAGAGTTGTTTTTGGTTTAGGCTGCCAATTTTATGTCTTTGACATGCCTTGTACTTTATACGTTAAAAAAGATGTTAAAATTATAATACTCAACGTATTTAGTATATTTTTTAATAAAAGCAATATTCATAATTAATTTTGAACAGAATTTCATTTCAATTTGGAGTTTAAGTTACTTAAAATATCAATTTCACTTCAGATTTTGTCATGGCTTTCAAATCGAAAATTTTTTTCGATTTCCTTTTTCTGGAGAAGCTAAAAACGTTTTGGTTTAAAAATTTTACGATTTGGGTTTCTGTGACATGTCTGATAATTGATATTTATAACCTGGAAACAAGTTAATGTTTGTGGTATGAAAAAATATATATAAGGTTATCCATTTCGTGGTTTCAAAAGTATAGGGCTGGAATTCGACATCTGTCAAACTAAGTTGTTAAATCAATTTTTTTGTTGTTTTCTTTTCAGTTGGAAGTCTGACATTGGATGGCTTAACTAAAAAACGTAAAAATTATTAAAACCTACTACAAAAATGGTGATTTTTGGCACAGTCACATATCGTGCTTTAAGAGGAGATTATGGTTTATGGTTACGAAGCACATTTCTCAGTCGGTGGGTATGTTAATAAACAAAATTGTCGAATTTGGGGTTCTGAGAATCCTCAAGTAATTGAAGAGAGGCCATTACATCCACAAAAAGTCACTGTTTGGTGCGCTCATTGGTCCGAAGGTGTGATTGGACCTTACTTCTTCGAAAACGACGAGGGAACGACTGTCACCGTCAATTCGTAGCATTATGGTCGTATGATAAGCGACTTTTTTTGCCAGCTATTGAAGTAAACGACTTGGAGAATATGGCTTTACTAGTAAGTTGTAATGCGCCTATGGCGCCCGTTGAAATATGGAAAAAAAATTTTGTTGAAAAACAAAAATTTTGGGGTAAAAAAAAGTTTGTTGAAAAAAAAAATATTGCTGAAAAAAAAATTTTGTTGGAAAAAAAAATTACTTGAAAAAAAAAATTTTGTGGAAAAAAAAAATTTTGTAAAAAAAAAATTTTGTAAAAAAAAAAATGTTTGGAAAAAAATAAATTTTTGTAAAAAAAAAAATTTTTAAAAAAAAAATATTGGTAAAAAAAAATTTGGGGAAAACAGAATTTCTGTACAAAAAAAAAATATTATTTTTTTTATTATAGAACTAGTAAGTTGTAATGCGCCTATGGCGCCCGTTAATTTGCTTGAGAAAGTATTTGTTACTTAATTTTAAAAATTTTGTAAAAAATATTTTGAGAAAACTATTTTGTAAAAAAAATAAAATTTGTGGAAAAAAAATTTTTGTTGAAAAAAAAATTTTTGTTGAAAAAAAAATTTTTGCTGAAAAAAAAATTTTGTGGAAAAAAACAATTTTGTGGAAAAAAAAAATTTGTGGAAAAAAAAAATTTTGTGGAAAAAAAAAATTTGGAAAAAAAAAAAATTGGGGAAAACACAATTTCTGTACAAAAAAAATATTATTTTTTTTATTATTATTATTTATAGAATTATTATAGAATGCCTATTTAAATTCCTACGTACTGCGTGACAGAGTCAGTGAATCAGTGTATCAGTGTATCAGTGAATCAGTGTCGAGTGTAAATATATATTAAGAAAGATTGCAAGAGACATTTCCAGGCCGCGTAATTTCTCGTCGTGGCGACATCAACTGGCCACCAAGATCATGCGATTTCATACCATTAGACTTTTTTTTGTGGGGTTACCGCCCAATATGTGCCAAAAAGTGTTCCAAAATTACCTCAAAAGAATCTATGCTTGCAACACTTCTCGTTGTGGTCAATGTTCAAACTTTATAATAAAAAAAGAAATATCATGAAAAAAATATTTTATATGTGTTTTATTTATATTTACTTTTGAAAACGCAAAATGGATAACCCTAAATGTTTGCTGAAATTTGTTAAAATGAAAATTATTTTCAGAGTGTGCCCAAAAGATCGGTTTTGACATGGATAGCGTGGACATTCTCAAAGATCATCCAAGTCATGCATTTACGGCAACTTAAAATGGTTTGTCGTACCTCTGTAGCGCTCACCGTTAACCAAAATAGCATTTCCAGCAGCATTTTTAAACAAAAATGAATTATTAATACCACCGCCCCAAAATCGATCCTGATCAATCCCTGATGGGACAGTTTTTGCTTGTTAACATAACCGTTGATGTAGAGGTGCCATTTGTCAGAAAATATGACTTTTCGTCCAAAATCGTTGTCTATTTCGAGCTGTTCTAATGCCCCAACTGAGAGGAGATAACGAAGCGGGCGGTCGTGTGCCTTACACCTCGTAAGCAAACAGTGGACCTCGTTAGCGAATAATGTGAGGTCTTTGTGTTGCATGGAATGTTGAGATCGATGGTAAGTCCATGTACCAGGACTATGGCAGCCACATTAACATCCGTCTGTGCCGTATGACGACAGGGACAGGAGTGTTGTTCCACGACTAAGTTACACACTTTCGGTATGACGGCTACATTCTCGTCAGTGTGCAGTGAAATGAAATTATTTGGCACATGTCTTTAAATGTTTACTCTAAAATTTACCAAAAATCAAAAGACTTAAGACACATACTTGTAAATGAGGGGAATTCACACAAATGCTCACACCAGTTTACATATTTTTTTTATTTTTACGAATCTTCTATGGTATTCAATAATAGTACTATTTTAATAAAAAAAAATATTCCTCATTTTTTTCTAGGGCCCAATTGTTCCAATTACATGATAATCACTTTGTGAGCTTTTGCCACCACGGTGTAAGGTAGGTTGCCCGAACGAAAAGCTGTTGTTGGCCGGCAGCAGCAGCAGCAACAACAACAAGTGGGTCTAGTTGACCAGTTGACTTACTTCTGGCTCTGCGATTGAGTTGATAGGCCTGTTGCCATTGCAACTAACCGACTTACTTGACTTGTGGCAACATGCAAATTGTACCAGTTCAACTCTTCTAAATTGTTGCAATGATTTTCACATTGTGCAACCTACAAATGCCTGTGTGTCGGTCGCTGCTTTTCTGTGCTACACATAATGTTGATGTTGCGTCCAATAAAATCTGCGACAATAATTTCATTAAGAAAATGTGATTTTTTTTTTCTGTTGGTTTGTTTGTTTCGTTATTAAATTTTTTCATAGCCATTTGTGTAGAGTGGAAGTTGCATAACCTGATTTTATTATGTGCGACGGAGACAGCAATGGATGGATGCACTGACGAGCCGAACACAGATGTTGCATGTTTGCCTAGAGTGACCTCTATTTGGTGGCGGGTTTATAGAGTTTCCTTGAACATAATTTATTTTATTTTTTTTCTTTAGTTTAGTTTTGTTTTCGTTCTTCTTTTCTTTCTAAGCGATCGTTCACATGGAGCGATAAGTTTAACAGGATTTTCGACAGACTGAAGAACGTGGAAACGACAATAACAACAGCAGCAGTGGCAGCAGCCTAGTGCGGCTGCAATTTGTGTTTTGTGATAATGACCCGTTAACAGATTGTGGAAAATGCTTCATCATTATTTTGAATGGTTTCAGTTGCTTCGACAACCACATCCACGTCCGACGCTACGTTCGTGTGTACATGTGTGATATGACAACGTCGTTGGGCGTCTGGAAAAATGAAAACGTGTTGCCATTGTTGCCGGTTGCATGATGCAAATAGACATTGACACTTGTTTCAAAGTGATTTGCAAGAAATAACTCTAAACAAAAAATAAATAACAATTTCGAAACTAACACTAACACAAATTTATGAGCTAACGGTTTTGCCCGAAGCAGATTTCAAATATTTCAAGATTCAATGCGTACCACAAGGTTAACGGCAAAAGAAGATGAGCATCTGAGGCATTTGGATGTTCACCCAGTTTCGTCGGCCAAGGATTTCCAGTTTGCAGTGAACGATTTTAAGTTTCGGCCAACGATATTAGCTTTGTCTTATCGCATACACAACGACGAGTGCAATGAGATGAACATAAACCTCCATGAAGCCGCGATTATATATTTTAAGTCTTGGTCTTGCAACTAACTGTTCGGCTTTAATGTTTTTTTTTTTGTTTAAATAATTATGGCCATGTTCTCAATGATTTTAAATTGGAGACATTTGTGTGTTCTACTATTTATTTGTTATTGGCAAACGAAAATTGGGTGAAAAAAACATGAGAAACCCATTATAAGCAATGAGAAGATTTGATGGAAATCAGTTTAGATTATGAAAACACGATGGCAACAGGTCTGTGAGATTGTGGGTGGCCGTGGTGGTGCTAGAAGACTTCTTTAGATACAAAAAAAGTATCATCATATCGAGATAAGCCCACAGGGGTGTGGAAAGTACTCTAACGGTTCGTTAATGGAGTATGCGGGGAATTACGTTGGAACCCACAAGATCTGAGGGATGCCACTAGCGAGTACTGTTGAAGTTGTGGGAATGAAAAGGAGGAGAAGTCCATAAAAGATCTTCTTCAATTTGCATTTTCCATTAGTACAAGGTTTAGTATCAAAATTAAATATGAAATTCATTACATCGGTTATTAGCTACAACCACGAATGGCAGTAAAAACAGTCCCAAATGTATCCCCTATAAATACACATTCATATTTAATTCCCCGAGTTTTTTTCTGCCCTTAAAAGTGATAAGATTGATCGAGTTTTTGAAAACAATTTTCATTTAAATGAAAACGTTTATATAAATTAAAAATTTGTTTGTATACTTTGTCTTTTAAAATATAAATTAAAAATATAACAATTGTTTTATGAAATTTAGAAAAATATCCTCCCTTCCAGATAAACAGGATTAGGAGTTATGAACTTTTAAGAACTTTGGAATTTATTACTTACCCCCAATTTTGCACTGTAATGGTGCATCGGCCCCGGTGTTATGTTACGTTTTTTACTCATGTAATTTGTAAATCGGTGCAAAAACCAAACAGGTTACTGTGTGTTCGATTCAATGGACAAAGAATTCGGTTAAACGACGATAACGAAAACAGAGTCAGTATGGTAGACAATAAATCTGTTAAAGAAAATTAAAATAGAACAATTATTTTTTGGCAAAAAAAGAAAAATGTAAACGAAAAAAGAAAATCTCTGGAAAAGCCCGTTCAGAAACAATTCTCATTGTAGAGAGACTTACATAAAGAACGAAGATACCAGAAATAAAGTTTATTTGCAAAAAAGGGAAAAATAAAGTTGTTTTCAAAAAAGGAAAATTTATGTTTTCAATGAGGAATAAATTTAAAAAAACATGAAAAAAATAATAATTCTTAAAATAAAATGAAATTGGCAACATTTACTTTGTCAGATGGCAAAATGTTTGAAACAAACTTCAATTAAATACTTTTGTTCATGAAAATCTGTAATTAATTTACAATTGAAATAAAATGCAAATTATAACCACCGCAATGATCATCAAACCAAAAAAAAAGAGCATTCACTTAAATTCTTTAGCTCGCCCTCATTGCGGACGTGCGCGTACCTGTAATTAACAAAACAAAAGACTCAAGACACAAACTCGAAATTGAAATAATTCAAATTCCTAAATACGCCAACATCGTATGCACCCAATTCGTATGCATTTCTCACGTTTCCACAGAGAGAAAGAGAGAGAAATACCAAAGATTTGCATTGGAAACGAATATAAAAAACAATACACACAGGCAGACTGGTTCACTTGTTCTATTGACGGCACAACAGCCACACAGAAAATGGCAACAACAGGTAAATGAAAGGTGGCGGTGGTTAGCAAAGCTTAATCCTTTACAGTTGATCTAATAAATAAATGCACTGCAATAAAACAAATCAAACACACCATGAAAAGAAAATGCTCTCACGAGAAAACTTTTGGTTCAAGCAGAAAAGAGTACAAAACTTTTGGAGTGTACTCACGTACTCACCATCACATGGCGGAATGCAAACGAACACAGAAGACGCGACGGCGCAAGTTGTGAATGAAATTTGAGTTTTAACACTCGAAATGTTTCATTTCTCAAAACGTTTCTTAATGAACAAAAAAACACACACAGCAAACAGACAACATCAGTCGGTCGGCAGTAGACGTCGCTGCCGCAACAGCCAACGCTGAATTACTATTTACAGTGAGGTATACAACAATAGAATCACTTTTGGATTATTTATTTGTTATTCGACAAATGTTGAAGTGCAATGGAGCAATATTTGAAGAAAGGTTTTTCTTCTCAGTCAAACTAATTTCAGAGTGGTGAAATACGTTTTTCATTTGTTGAAGGGAAAGCAGGAACTGAAATATGTGGGCTAGTTTTTGGTTGGAAAATAAATTCACATAAGAAAATAAATAAGCGCCTCGGTAGGCGAGTTGGTAGCGTGAGTTCGATTCCCAACAGAGGCATTGGTCGGTCGCTGCAAAAATCTAGCCAAATGGTCTGTGTCACCCGGTTTGCCCTTGGACCCGAAATTAGAATATAAAATTACTCTGTATTGGAATTAATAAACAAATAAAATAAATAAGAAAATAAATACACGTCCCGTTTTGACAAAAAAAAACCTCTCTAAAGTCCAGAAAAGTAACACCAAAAAAATATAGAGTTTTTGTTCATTTGACCAACTTGCAGGAGATGTCCCATAAAAATGCAATGCAATGTGTTGGCTATAGAAAATTAGGGTATTGACAGAAGAAACGAGGGAGTAAAGTCTTCAATTTGGTAAAGTCACAGCTGGTAAAAAAAGACACTTGTTCGGGTTTTTTTTTTAATAGTATCGCGATGTCAATGGTTTAAATTCTTCAGGTCTGGAATCATACATACATTTCACGTAGCCAAAGGCAAAAAAACTTTTTTTTTCGAAAACGATTCCTCATATTTTTTATGAAACTATTTCATATTTTTATGACAATATTTAATATTTGTTATGATATTTTTTCTCTCCATTTTTTTTAAGAAATTATTTCATATTTTTCATATGAATTTTTTTTAATATTATTTATAATACGCATTAAATTAAAGAAAATCTTCTTAAAAATATTATGAAATAAAATATTCTTCATAATATGCATGAAATTAAAGAAAATATTCTTAAATAATATGAATCTTTTTTTATATTTTTTTATGATTTACTATTCATATTTTTTATGAAATTATTTCATATTTTTTATGAAATTATTTCATATGTTTTACGAAATTATTTCATATTTTTTATGAAATTATTTTATATTTTTTATGAAATTTGGTGATATGTTTTATGCAATTATTTCATATATTTATGAAACTATTTCATATTTTTATGAAATAAAATATTCTTCATAATATGCATGAAATTAAAGAAAATATTCGTAAATAATATGAAATTTCTGAAATTATTTTCATAATTTTTTATGAAACTATTCATATTTTTTATGAAATTATTTCATACATTTTCTGAAATTAATTCATATTTTTATGAAACTATTTCATATTTTTAATAAACTATTTCATATTTTTATGAAAATATTTCATATTTTTATGAAATAAAATATTTTTCATTATATGCATGACATTAAAGAAAATCTTCGTAAATAATATGAAATTTATGGAATTATTTTCATAATTTTTTATGAAACTATTCATATTTGTTATGAAATTATTTCATACATTTTCTGAAATTAATTCATATTTTTATGAAACTATTTCATATTTTTATGAAATAAAATATTCTTCATTATATGCATGACATTAAAGAAAATCTTCGTAAATAATATGAAATTTATGAAATTATTTTCATAATTTTTTATGAAACTATTCATATTTGTTATGAAATTATTTCATACATTTTCTGAAATTAATTCATATTTTTATGAAACTATTTCATATTTTTATGAAATTATTTCATATTTTTTTTATGAAATTATTTCATATTTATGAAATATAATATTCAATACTCAATACAAAATGTGCATTAAATTAAATAAAATCTTCGTTCATAATATGAAGAATATAGAAAGTGTATAATTTGTATATTCACAGACCGTGAGACCTAGCGTTTTATGTCGAATGTCTCTTGATGTCTCTGTTTGATATGGATTGAGACAAATATGTCTTAATGAACAGTCGAGGAAGTTCTCCCAATTCAATGAGTACACTATAAAATGTATATAATAACAACGAGTCGTAATTTTTAAAACCTTCGTCACACTTTGATTTCTACCAAAAAAAAGTTTTAATTAATATAACCTCAAAAAACAACAGCCTTGCTTGCTACGCAATTTATCACTTCTGGTGTGAAGTACAGGCTTTCATCTCGGCTTTTAGGCATTCCTAATATTAATATATGTCGATCCGGTGCTATCCACCGATCTATACATGTTGGAATAAACTCACTCTTCTTCTGTGGACTCTATCGCGTATTGAAGTGACAATGTGGCTAACGATGCTTGGAGAGGTCGCAGATAAATAACATTTGTAATAATAACAGAATCGAATTCAAGAAAAATTAATATTAATTTACTTTTAAGCAATAGTCTGTAGATGAACTATACATTTACTTTGGTTTATGTATTGTTGATCTATATTCTACATACAGTTTTGTTTCTGTTAGTCGAGTTTGAGATCATTGATTATTACTATTTTTTAGCTGTGATTGCAGGCAAGGTATACGGATCCGTTTCTTCATCGGTGCCCATTTGAACTATGGCACATACAATAGACCAATAATTGCAGCAGAAATCATTGCATTATTTTTGTCCACCACTGTACGTATTGCGGCAACATTTTTGCTGTTACCAGCAACAATCGACATCCGTACATCGTACAGCGTTTTGGAACCAAACGCCAAGCCAAAGCAAATAGTTTTCTTTAAGCTGTTCACCGAGACGGTTGTAAAACGCGCCCGAAACTCAACTCACTCACTCTTTTCTCCCCCCCCAAATCAAACAGACAGCCAGTCGACTGGTCGCTGAAGCAACAACGGTTTTGCCGACTGCTTCTTTTATTTTTCCGTTGGTAGCTTTCGTATGTCGGGTAAAACTTTTACCAACACCATCGAACAATAGCGACGATCGTAACACTGACTCGGGCAACGGCACACACTTGTTGAATTGTTGGCCGCTTGACGTTTATGTTGCTATTGCTTTTTTGACTTTTTTTTTACCTCCTCTTCTGCTTCGACAACGTCGTGTCTTTTACAAAAGAGAAAGAAAAGAAATTTCAGTGTTTGTTGGTGTTGTTGTTTGTCGTTCGGCTGTTCAGTTAATGCTTAAGGCTTATGGTCTTCAACTGGCAATGTTTAGTCGCACTTGAATATCGGAACGGAAAGCACAACACGCTGTGCCCAAGAAAAGGCAAATATTACAAAGCAGAAACAAAAACAAACCCTTAGAACCGCCCGCCCGCCAAACGAATCTACATGTGCGTGTAAAACTGTAGAGCGCAAGTCTACAAAAAAAAAAGATTTGAAAAAAATTTTAAAATTTATTTTAAAATTTTTAATTCAATTTTCAAAAGAAGAAAGAATTTTTGCCAAAATTGACAAACAACAAAAAAACAAAAGCCTTTGGCTAAAGTGTTCAAACTCAAACTGAAATAAAGTAAAAAAAAAATCGGAATTGAGAAGAGAAACAAAAAAGAAAGTTTCTTTTATGAAACTTCAAGCAAACCAAACAAAATTTATGTAATTTTTTCTCATATTGTGTGTGTTTATTTTTTTTGTTTGTAATTTTTCTTCTCTGGCTTTGGCTGGCTGCTGCAACCTGCTGTGTGTGTGTGTGTATTTGTAACGGTGACATACTTTTTCTTTAAGAAAACTTCTTCTCACAGCAGCTAATGAAAAAATAACACAAGACCATTGTCGTCATCAACGGTGAAACAATTCACCTGCTACGCTGCTGCAGCACAACAAATCGGATATTGGTGAACAGTAAAATAAAAATACAAAAACAACAACAAAAATTTGTTTCCCAAAAACCAAAAAAAAAACATACAAAATTAAAACAAGTGGAAGAAGAAAAGAAAATTTAAAGCGTGAACGAATCGAAGACCTCGAGAATATTTCCAGTGACCCCCGATGTGTGCTTCAACACTTCCTTTCAATTAAAAATACACATTTGTGAACTTGTTGCTGTTAATTTCGTGTTTCAATCTTCAACCACCACCACCACCACCTGTTCTTGGCCAAGATGCCTAAAATCACCACACATTTACTGCTGCTGATCATCAGCCTGTTGGGCTTTCATGCACGCATCGATGCACAAAATATAGGTGAGTGTGTCATTCAGGCTGTTCTTTTATGCAGTTTTTTTTCTGTTTTCTGTTTTCGTTTCTTTCGTTTTGCTCAATTTGTCTTGTACATACAACAATTCATATTTACATCATGTTTGACTTTTATGCGGCTTTTCGCCATCACCCAAAATGTATGGCATTGTTAACAGGTTCTTGGTGCTATTTTCTTTTTTTGCATTCTAAACAACAAAAACAAAACACAAAAAAGACAAGTTCCGGTTCTTGTGTCTTTATTAACAACAGTTGAGGGTAATGCAATAGCAAGCAAATAGTTACAATTACAGGATAAGCGAGCGGTTAATTACTTAGTTTCCCTTAACATTTCATGAAAGAGTAACTGACGGGGAGCTTCTCTCGAATCAGTGAGCTGTGTACGCTCGCTGACCGGTCTTATGTTTTTCTAGAGATTACTTTCTTACTCGTAAAGTCAGCAGCTTCACTCTAGTAGAACGCCTTTTTATTGTTGATCTTATAATTTGTTGGCTATAATTTTGTTTTTTGATTAAGACAACCTAAGTGCAACTCCGGTAGTTTGGAATAAAATTCTTATTGGACTTATATCAAAGATAACAGTAAACACAGCTTTAATTTGAAGGTCCTCCTCCACGAATATATATTCAAGAATGTGAGAAGTTCCTGTTGGAAATACTTTTTTTTTTGTATAAGTCTTCAATGGCATTTAGTAGAGTTCTTTACTCAGATTTATTAGTTTTCCATCTATTCCAAATGTTAATAAGTGCATGCACATTATGTTGATGTAGATCAGCCCTCACTACAAAAACAAATATATTCCCCTTAATTTATACTAAATAAGATATTTTAAAACAACAATAAATTATCTGAAATGCCCTGGGCACCTTGTTCGTCATCGACTAATAAACGATGAAATCATTTACAGAATTTAGTCGCTTCCGGACATTCTATTTAAATAAGTCCCAAAGTCTGCCGCTATTTGGGTTTCAGACATCATTCAAATCTGGTTTTCACACATATGGAACACAATTTCAAAAGGATAAGCTCTCATTAATAATACGAATCCATTTTATTTTGCCTTCAATTTTGAGAATTTGTAACGAACGAACAAATTCGTTTTATGGAAACAGGCAGTAATTTATTTCATATTTTGTTCAGTCTTTGTCCTGCAAATAAATCTGAAAATCCCAATGGAGAACGTGAGAACATTTCAGTTTCAGGCATAAAAATCAAGCCAATAATTCAAAAGTCGAAATGATTTTTGTTGATAATTCTGAAAATTGCAATTCTAACACCACCGACTCAACTGACGGGAAAATATGAATTGTTTCGTGAACAACAGAATATTTTTCATATTATTTTTCTAAAAATTCCATTAAAATGTATATTTTTTAATAAACTAATTTAATATTAGAGTATCTAAAGCAAGAAAAAAAGATATTTCTTATTAATGAAAAAAAAAATATATTTTTTTAAAAAAAAAATCAGTTTTCTTAGTTTAATTTGTTCAATATTTTGTATCGACCTTTTTCAATTGTATCGAGTTTAGAATTTTTTTTAATGAGTTCAAGCTCCAGGACAGGAACTTTTAATAAAAAATGTATTTTATTTCATTTCATTTATTTTTCCAATATTTCGTTCTTCTTTGAAGAACATCCTCAGGGAGTCTTATTAAGTAATTTAGTTATTTTTTTTTTATTAAATACAAAATGAGTTGTTTTTTTATTAAACAAATTAAAAAAAAATTACTTGCTTTTTTATTCAAAACAAAATGATTAAACTAAAAAAAAATGAATGAATCTTCAAGGAAGGGGCTTGCCAGTCATTTAAATAATGGGGCGGAGAGAGATTTCAATATTCGGGAAATACAGTCCACATATTTAAAAAAAAAATTACCTTTTTTTGGTAAAATGTTATTTGGGACATGTGTCCAAATCAAAAATATTCACTTTGCCTGAATTTCATAGGATACGTCCATTTTATGGCTGATCATGCCTAAAATCAAGAATTCACCGAAAATTATTCGTATTGAAGAAATTTCAAAAGCCAATATAGATTCAGTTTGGTGGCTATACATTTGATTCTAGGCTCAAATTTATTTCCAGCTATTCTATTTATTTGCCATTGTTAACATTGACAGGCCTTGGTGTGTTTTTTTGTTTGTTTATAAAACAATTGCTACATTTTGCTAACAATGCGTTCGAGCCCAAATAGGCATTGGCAGATTAATAAATGTTATTGATTTAAAACATTTTTTTCTCTCTCGAACATCATTTAATTCCCGCAAGGTTAAACTAACAACATTTCATCGCATATTTACTCAATTCCAATTTCAAGGCCATGTGAGTGGCTGCCTTCAATGAAAAAAAAAAAAAATCATCCTCAATCTGGTTATATGTTGTACAAATATCTGGGAGGCGGCAATGACTGCCGGTTTTCATGTTCACGTTCGTGTCATAAGTCTTTCGTTTTGGGGAAAATATGGCAAAACAACCAAAACATATGTTGCACATTCTTCACTTGTGATCGGCCAACTAGGGCTATTGGCAAAACAAAACAAAAAATAATTTAAATTACACATTCGACTTTCAAACATTGGTTTGCCTGTCCTTGTCATAAATGAATTTGATGAGATGTGGCAAGAGAATGGTGGTGAATATATTGTGGAATATGTCTATCAACATTGTCGGTGAGGAACTGGTCAAGTCAATTTTCAGTTATCCCATAAGATATTTGATATTTGGTGCTAGACATGTTGTGCAATATGTCAAACAACTAAAGGAACTGGTCAAGTCTATTTTCATTTATCTGATAACAAGGACATTAATATATATATAAAATTGAATATTTGGTTATCTCTAGTCGTCTATTATTTTGCCCACATCTGTTCACTTTGGCGTTTTTATTTTTTGTCTTCTTCACTACTTTAGTTCTCAAAACGTTGGAAAAAAAGTCTTGTCGACTTCACTCCCTGGTCAGAAGACACCAGAAAAACTAAGTAAATTAATTTTATTTGTTTTGTTGTTGTTGTTATTCTGTTTTATTTCATGCCGACTGAACATTAAACTTAAGCGTCTTGTTATGTTGGTCAATTTGTTGGTGAAGTTAGTTGGTCAATTAGTTGCTGTTGCGACTGTTGTCTGCTGTCTCGGTTGCCTCTTGGGTGTTCAGCATTTTTGTTTTCCGCTGGTGGATTCTTTCACAGCAAATTCTAATAAATGAGTAAATATTTGTTTTGACATACACACGTCCAGTTAAAACTCATTTCAAGACATAGTTTTATTTTTGCGTTGTGTTTCTTTGTTTCTTCTTCTTCTTTTCTCTTTTAATTTGATGTTAAATAAATGTCAAATGTTAGCTGTAAACTCAAAGGTTGTCGGCTGTAGCTCCACATACATGCACAGAGTTACGTACATGCGATCAATGTTCGCCAAGACATGAGGAAACGGATATTTACTTTTGGCAAAGTTGTGTTTTTTCTTCAGGTTCGTCGGTGAGAGTGACAGAATGATTGACGTAATACAAGAAAAGTAAAGTTTTGTTGCAGTTAAACATGAAATCATTAGAATGTTTTAGAATCTAGTGTTAGCAGTAATTTGAGCAATGGATGCTATAAAGCAAAACCTAGGCTGATGCTCTTCACGCCCAAAAGAAAATGCTAGCTCTCTGAAAATGACCCTCAGACAGACTGGCTGCAAATTTAGATAATGAAAAATCGCCCACTATAAAATATGAATCCAAATAATCTAAAATCTAAAATAAAATATTTCCAAGTGTGTGCGACCATTGCACGGGTTTGCATCCTGATTAAAATGGTCTAAATTTTATTTTTAATAATTTCATAAAGACAAACAAAAATTTTAAAAAATCGGGGTAATTTTTATTAATGGAAAATGGCGCCAAATTAGAAAAGAGAAATTACCCCAATGAAACTCAACAATTTGCAGTATTTGTGGTGAGTGGACAAGAGCAATTTTTCATATCATATTTCTGAAAAAAATATTTCCCCAGTGTGTGCCACCATCGCACATCACTCAGGTTTGCATCCTAGTAAAAAATGCACAATATTTTTTTTAATAATTTCGAATTTTATTTCATTTTCCTAATGAAAAATTAAAAAAAAAAAAAACAAATTTATAAAAAAAAAAAAAAAATTGTGGTAATTTTTATAAATGCAAAATGGCCCCAAATTATAATAGAAAAATTAGCATCGATTTTTAAAGCAGATCTTGGATCATTTTTTCTATCCGCCTTGGCGTCATTTTGAGTTCTGTAGTGTGTTTGAACATCGCACGTCACACCCAGGTTTGTAGCCTAGTAAAAATGGACCAATATTTTTTTTTAATAATTTCGAATTAGAAAAATTAAATTTAAAAATTAGCATCGATTTTTAAAGCAGAACTTGGATCAATTTTTATATCCGCCTTGGCGTCATTTTGAGTTGTGTAGTGTGTTTGAACATCGCACGTCACACCCAGGTTTGTAGCGTAGTAAAAATGGCCAAATATTTTTTTTTAATAATTTCGAATTAAAAATTACTTTTTTTTTTAAATAACCCCATTTTTTTCAATAAAAATGGGAGTATTTTTGTTTAAAAAAAAACGATTTTTTTTTTTTTTTTAAAAATTTCTATTTTTTAAGAAAAAATCCATCATTTTTTTTTAAAGAAATTCCAGATTTTTTTTAAAAAAATCCAAAAAATGTTTTTAAAATATTTTTTAAAAATAAAGAAATAGGCGTACTTTTTGAAATTTTTTTAAAATAAATTCCCCCATTTTTAAAATAAATTCCCCCTTTAAAAAACAATTTATTTTTTACAAATATTCCCAATTTTATTTTTAAATATTCAGTTTAAAAAAATTCTATTTTTTAAGAAAAAATCCATCATTTTTTTTTAAAGAAATTCCTGATTTTTTTTTTAAAAAATCCAAAAAAAAATTTTAAAATATTTTTTAAAAATAAAGAAGTAGGCGTACTTTTTGAAATTTTTTTAAAATAAATTCCCCCATTTTTAAAATAAATTCCCCCTTTAAAAAACAATTTTTTTTTACAAATATTCCCAATTTTATTTTTAAATATTCCCAATTTTTTTTTCAAAAATTCCCCATTTTTTTTTAATCAATAATAAAATCATTTGGGGTTATTTTTAAATGGGGTTATTTTTAAAAAAAAATATTTTTAAACGAAGAAATCTGGGTAATTTTTCTAAAAAAAAATTTTATTTTTTAGATAAAAAATGTGGGTAATTTTTAAATGAAAAAAAAAATTCCAAAAATTTTTCTAAAGATATTCCAAAATCTAAAAAAATTCCTCAATTTTTTCTTTTAAAATACTAAAATACATTAAAAAAAAGTATTTTTAAATAAGGAAATGAGGTTAAATTTTTTGAAAAAATTCCGACCTTTTTTAAAAAAAAAAATTGCCCAATATTTTTTTTTTAAATTCCCCAAATTTTTTTTATAAAAATTTCCCAATTTTTTTTTATAAAAATTTCCCAATTTTTTTTTTTAAAAAATTCGACAATTTTTTTTATATAAATAATAAAATACGTTAAACTAATGGGGTTATTTTTTAAAAAAAAATGTTATTTTTAAATGAAAAATTTAATAAATAATAAAATACATTAAAAATGGGGGTAATTTTTAAATGAAAATTAGGGTAATTTAAATAAATGATTACCTGAAATAATTTCAAAAAAATTGCACCGATTTTTAGTGTAGATCACAGCAATAGTAGAACTTGAAGCTATTTTTATATCTGCCCTGAGGCCATTCTGCGTGCAATAAAATATTTCTCAGGTTTGCCAACTGGTAGAAATATCGAAAAACATTTTTCAATGATCCCTTTTCCACCACAGAAATGCCGACACCGTTACGAGTAGAAGAGTTATCTTTAACTCATGTTGAAAAGAAATCATTTATATTTAAAAATTCAAAATGGCATCAAATATAATTACAGCGTTTCTATATAAACAACACTTTTTTTAGAAAGTAAGTTTTATGGAACACGATTTCATTCATTTGGCGGCCTAGGCAGGCTTTCCTCAACTGAATTTCCCAAGATCTTGGTGATGGTGTTTCTGGCTCCATCTCACCAATGGCTTGGACAGGAGTCTGGACTCTTGTGACCACAATTTTATAGAAATTTTTTCAAGTGGCGGCCTCTGTTGGCTTTTCATTGACACATCTCCCCAATTAAATTGCCCAAAATCTTGGTGACCGTTTCTGGCTCTATCTCACCAACGGCTTGGTCAAAAATACAAGCATTAATTAAAACAAATATCAATGATTGCTTCTTAAATTTTCTTTTTCCTCCTCCTCATACGGGTATGTAATATAGAACGCCTTGTGCTGTCCCCAAGCATTTAGTGTGCCGAATAGTATTAGTTTTTTTTTCTCCAACTAATTCCCCAACTGACTCAAATTGATTAGGTTTTCTCTCCACCTCCAAAATTGCATTATTTTTCACACTTTCATTGACCCAAAAACCGACTGAAATCCGAAAGACTTAAGCTACAAACTTGACTCCACCTCCTCCTCTCCCAGTCAACACTTGTAAGACGCCAACAAACACCTCAGCAAATTGTAAGCAATTTCCAGGTAAATGTTAAAAATCATAATTATGTGCAATGAAAAACTATGCAAAAAAAAAGCACGAAAAACACTTATTTGATTTTCGTAATTTTTTTTTCCTTTTATTACTTTTCATAAATACCACAAAAATTCCAAAAAAAAAAAAACACAATTTTTTGGTGTGTGTTGAAAACTATAAAAAATCACCTGCAGCTGCACCTGTGTTTTTTTCTTCTGCTGCTTTGTTCGTAACACAGTGAGCTGCTGGTGCTGCAATTCAGCCAACACAACAAAGCTGGAAATCTACAGAGCACACATTGAGTGGAGTTATAAATAATGACTATATACACGTCCGTCCTAAGCTTTGTGGCAGCCAGTTAGATAGATGCTGGCGATAAGTTCATACCCAATGACATACATACAAATACCATAACCCTATCTGTAGAGTGTATGGAAGTATTGAGACATTGTAAACTTGAGATGTCTGAAAATGAAAACTAAATCAGAGAATAGCAAATGCAATTTATTGTATTTCAAATTCTATAGCTTTGTAGAAAAAACCAAAAAAAAAACATCAGGCAATCAAGAGTTGTGAATGGATAATGTTGAAAAGGCAATGCAATGAAAGACGTACAATTTGTTTGGAATTTGTGTAGCAGAAGAGAAGAGTCGGTGGGGGTTTTTAGGGGTAGCGAAATTATTAGTTTTTAATTAAAGAGAATAGTCCAGCTGTTTGGCAAGAGTTCTACATTCAAGAGTAACAATTTCCTTTTAAGTATATTACTTGAAGTTTGCTTTCAATCAACTATCTCAAAGTAGAAACCTTTAACCTGGTAATATTAGAAAGCAAACCAACTTCGTATCCTGGTAAGATCATCAACGCATTTTTCAGCCGTTTCCGCTTCCCTTTACACAAACTGACTATGTCTGCCATCAATTCTTGAGTAAAACTCCATGCTGAGATTGCCTTTAACACTGTGCCACTAATTAATGTAAAAAATCAATTAATTAATTAATTTACATCACATCAGCTTTGGGGAATATTTTACTTTCAAATTCTTTTCTTTTAACAGAAATATCCAATTTATCTTAGCGAACCTCGAATCTTGGCCATACAGGGCTAAAGAATTGAATGTATTTATTAAAGTTTAAATTTTATTTAAACTTAATTGAAACCCGTTATTTCGTGTTGACTTAAACCATGGCCCAGTGAAAGAAAATGACATCCTACATATCTCTCAATTTATTGTTAATAAATAGAATAAATATAAATCAATTTCTTGAGTCTACAACGCCAGCATCTCACCAGCAAGATTCGTGTGTAGAAAAACGAAATACATTTTTGGGGGGGAAAAAAATATGAGTTTCTTAAACCAGTTTTTTTTTTTGATCAAAACTCAGCCCATGTTTGTATTAGGCCTGCCTCTAAGAGATGGCTAACAATGTATAGGAAATCTTCAAAAGAAAAATGGTGTGCATTAACCCTAAAAGTTGCATCATTAAATGTGTGCGTGTGATGGTGTAAGTGCGCCAGTGTGTGTGTGTGTGTGTGTGTGATAAGCCTAACAACAATAGAGTGTAGAGTGTGAAATAGCGGCCAGAAACATGAAACGCGTATGTTAATATCAAATCAACATTTTCCCCCTTTCTTTTTGTTTTTATGCAAATGAGATTATTCATTGTTTGGATACAGAAATTTCAGAAATAGAAAAAAAACACATCGATGAATATAGAGTATTTCAGATACAATAAATAATCATAAAAAGATGATTGTAAAGGGAAGAGAAAGAAATTTTGGTCGCTGACAGAAACAAAGAATTTTAGAAATCCACGTTTTTGAAATTGGAATTTTAGTGTAATTTTTAATCAAAGAACGAAAATCACACAGGAAACTGGTGGGCAAGTAAAGAGTGGGCCAAATACAAGTTTTTTTTTTTAATAAAAAAAATGGGGTTTTTCAGTCTACTCGAAAGAGCAAACATACGCAGTACACACTTTTATTTAGGTGGTGGCCTTGGCTGGCTTCACAGTTAGCGCATCCTATCCACGCTGGTTTCCCAAACCCCCTGGTGACGGTTTCTGGCCCATGATTGGCATGTCATTAAGACGTAATCCTTCGTGGGCCAAAAGTACGTACGTATTTTCTTTGTTCATTCTGTGAAGAAACAGACAGGTCGTTTCTCTGAAATTAGTAAGCCTGAAACGATATAACTTCTGTTCTCACTAACCGGGACGTACTATTTTTTAAGGCAGTCTCCGAATGGCTAATGCTTTTCAAGAGAAGTTTTGTACTTAGCTTGGAGGCGACTCGGCGAGAGGTGTAAACAACCGCTGTCAAATGTTTTGTTGATCTTACCGGGATACGTACCTGGATTTACGGTATGATAATATCACACCAAATGAAAAAGGTCTCCACAAAAAACAAAAGATGTCCCAAAAATCATCCCCAACAATTGGGGATATCTCATAATTGTTGGCTATTTCATTTTTCGTTTAAACAGTGAATATCTCTCCAATTTGTGTCAAGAGGCCTACAGTATTTCGTTCAATAGATATGAGTGAAATCTACAAAACCAGCTGGGAATAGTGAATGTTTTCGATGGGGAAAACTTTTGAAAGCGTTCTGGATTGCCAAAAAAAACTAGGCATATCCGAAATATCTCTTTGAAGCTGTCATTTCTGCTAATTCTGCTAAAGAAGGCCGACACCGATAGCGTCGTAGCGCCGATTTTTACTGCGAAATTTTTCATAAATTATTGTTGGGTGTTTTTCAGATTCTTTTGGGGAATATTTTTAACAGTTTTTGGGAATTATTCATTTTTCATTATAACTCTGGCGCCGCCACCGATAGCGTCGATTTTGTCTTTGCCGAAATTTTCATAAATTATTGGGGGGTTTTTCAAATTTTTGGGGGAATATTTTTACCTATTTTTTGGAATTCTTCATTTGGGTCATTTTTTTCTCTTCTAAGACACTTTGGATTTGGCATTTCCCAAAGAGCCAAAGTGTAAATGAAATTGAAAATTGTTAGTGTCGCACAGTGGTCCAGAACTAAATTGCATTGGCCAAAAGTCTATAACTATTGACATAGTCCCAATGATGACTTTTTCCACAGATTTTTTCTTGGAAGGTTTTTTTTTTTTTTTAATTACAATACAAAGTAAATTTATATTCGTACTATGGGTCCAAGGGTAATCCGGGTGACACAGACCATATGGCTAGATTGGTGCAGCGACAGGCCAAAGCTTCTCATGGGAATCAAAGTCACAACCCCCACGCTGTTAGACAAGCATCAGCCAACTGTATAAAAAACCATTAAACAAAAAATATAAAAAGTGATTTCTAAAAACGAGAAATACGAAATGTAAACAACTTTGGATATAATTCAGAAATAAAAGAGATTTTCCAACAAGAGGTGTTATTTTGAATTGCCCGGTATTTCGTTGGCTGTCACTTTTGAATTTTTTTTTCTTTGACATTGGCAAGTAGAAACTACGCCATTGCTAAAAATGGAACCATGCACGTTTCAACAACGCATTAAAATTATTAAAATTCTCTACAAAAATGGTGAAAATCTTGCAGACACAGTTCGCAAAACTAAAGCATTTTTGGGTCGTCATGAAGCACCTTGACGGACCGCAATACAGAAATTGGTGGAAAACGTCGAGTTGTTGGGACAAGTTAGTGATGTGAAGAATAAAACCCGTGCGCGTCCCTCAAGAACAACACAGAATATTTCTGCTGTAGCCCAAAATGTTGAAGAAACGCCAGGATTGTCCATTCCTCGTCGCCAACAGCCCAGCGTCGATTCAAGACCTCAAAGTTAGAATTCGTGAGGCTATCGAGGACAAAGGGCAGCCACTTTGCGATTTGGTTATGGAAAATTCCATGAAAAGGATATGGTCCTGTAAGCGTGGTCCTGGTAGCCATTTGGCTGATGTTGTTTGTCATTATTAACGGCATACCTTCCTCTTTATAATGAAATAAACATCCGATCATTTGTCTCAAAAATGATATTTTTCTTGGAATATCAAAATAACACCTCTTGCAGGAAAACTCTGTATTCAATTTTTCGATTTTAAATGTAAATAACTTCAAATAATTCTTCAGTCATTGTGTAGAAGATATTTTATACTTTAATTTATGTTAAAGACATTAGCAAGCTTTTCGTTACAATTAACTTTATACTACCTTAGGGTGAGCCACTGAAGTGCTTGGCTTATAAACCTATGTGGAACTTTGATACTTTCAAAATAAAATGGCAACCGCACAATCAATGTCAGACGTCTGCCTACATATTAAGACTGATTTGTTTGCCTTCTTTATTATTCTGGGTGCGTAATATTTTGTAGATTTTTGTTTTTGTTTTAATAAACATACCTACCCACTTACAATGTCAGATGAAATCATCTGTACTCGTTTAAAAAAAAGTAATAATAATATTAAAAATAAAATCTTCCAAAACTCCACACATTTATTTATGGCCTTACAGCCAACAAAATTGTTAATTTCAAATGCATTCCACAAAAATATACGTGATCATTATGCAATTTTGCCGCATTTGGTACAGAGATGAGTGTAGTCATTGTTGTAAAAGTGTTAAATTATTTCATACAAAAACAAGTCTTTAGAAATAATTACAACAAATGTCTGGGCATGGGTCATAGTTCTACAGTTTTGCACAACTGCCGGCTGGTTGAACACAAATTGTTAACAAATTTGTAGTGTCTCAACTTTTGAAGAGACCGCCTTAAATTAACATCACACCAACCCGGTGTTGTAAATAAAACACATGGGCACATGAGCAAATATTGCAACACTGGCAAATGTTAAATAGTTGAATGGCTCATTAAGAGAATTAAATGCGTTGTTTGCTAGGGATTTTGAAAAATGAATGCGTTTAAAATAACAAAATACGCCAGCACAAAACAAAGATTGACTTAAGAATGTACGCCTCATGAAGTTTGTGGCTTAAGTCTTTTGTTTGCTTTGGGTCTTCAAACCAACTGCGTTTTGTGGCTTAACCTTCAAAAGCGCCACTTTTTGAACTTTAAACAATTACCGTAACCCAAAAAAAAACACAAATAAGCACGAAACAAACAAAATAATGCCAAAATGAAGTTTCTGTACGAGTAACAGAAGAGGAAACATTATGCAGTTTTGGTAAAATTGCGTAAATGCGCAGCCCAAGCAAAAAACCCCCCAAGTAAACTTCACAAAACTCAGTGCACTTAGCACGTTTTATGAAGCAATAAACTTTTCAAGAGTTATAAAAGTTTAACGAAAATGCAAATTGAATGCGTTGCAACAACGCCAGCCATCTCCCCTTGAACAAACCGCCAGACAGATGGACAGACTATGGACAAATGAAATTGTCTGTCCGAATTGGACACTCAGCATTTGAAAACATAATTAAATTATTTTCCAAACACTCGTTAAACAGAGGGTGTGTGTGTGTGAGTTATGTAATTTTATGTTTACAGGCCGAAAGTGAAACCAACTACAATGTGATTATAAAATACAACAATCAAAAAAAAAAAAAAACTCTCACTTTAATAAACAGAAAATTGAGGAAAAATAAAACTAAAACACAGAAAACAATTCATTTGTAATTAACACTAAAGTGTGAACAATACCACTGCCAATAAAACAACAAAGCATGTTGTTGTTCATAACAGTACCAACATAATTATAATCCTTACACATGTAACACATACCAACACCCAGCAGCTCATTAAAATTAGTCAATACACACACACACACTCAGGTATGCAAAAATCATCAGGGAGTGTGGAAAAAAGAAACACAGCCTCAAATAATTTCAAACATTTCAGTTCAGTCAACTTTTACCGAAATGGGGAGGAGAGTTGCAAAACTTACCACACTCACTCTCTCGGTTAGGTAAATTAATATCTTTGCCCGATCTTCATTGACAAATACCAGAAATACATTTCATATATTCACATTTGTGTGTGTGTATGTGTGTTTGCCTTTTAATTACACGTTGTGATAATTCAGCTCATTACACCTGCTCTGTTTCACAAAATTATCAAAGGTTATCTAGGAATTTGATATGTGTATACAAGACAGACAGAAAAAAAAACAGATCGATGAAAGATAAAACACACAATGAAAGTCGTTATAAGAGTTGTATTAATTCGATATACGTATGTTATGCTCTAATTGAATTTTAAGAAGAAAGTATGGCCGGGCTGGGCCTTCCCTCCTCTCCACACAAACGTACTCGTACATTGAAATATTCATTCATTCATTCACCGAAATGTTCGTTCAATAGTGAATGTTATGCCTTGCATTGAAGCGTTCAACAAAAAAAACTCTATTTCAACTTGGCTCAATATTTAATGACAATCGTTGTTTTTTTTTCTGTCTGCTTTCAAATCAATCAACAACTGGAAGAGATCATGACGAAATGTTGGCTACTACAAAAACTGACTATTTTTTTTCATGAAAATTGAAATATAACACACGATTTAAGCTACGAACTTGGAAATTAAAACACAAAAAATTAAAACGAAATTATTAACTGTGTGTATTGCAGGCCGAAAAGGTGCTTCACGACGACCCAAACATACTTCAGTTTTGCGAACTGTGACTGCAAAATGTTCACCATTTTTGTAGTGAATTTTAATAATTTCAATGTGTTCCATTTTTTTATTAATGGCGTAGTTTCTACTTGTCAAATGTCACAGAATAAAAGCTTCAAAAATGACAGCCAACGAAATACCGGGTAATCTTAATATATATTTACCCTCGACACTGATTCACTGATACACTGATACACTGATACACTGATACACTGATACACTGATTCCCTGATTCCCTGATTCACTGATTCACTGACTCTGTCACGCAGTACGTAGGAATTTAAATAGGCATTCTATAATAATTCTATAAATAATAATAATAAAAAAAATAATATTTTTTTTTGTACAGAAATTGTGTTTTCCCCAAATTTTTTTTTACCAAAATTTTTTTTTTACAATTTTTTTTTTTTTTACAAAATTTTTTTTTTTTACAAAATTTTTTTTTTCCACAAATTTTTTTTTTCAACAAAAATTTTTTTTTTCCACAAAAATTTTTTTTTTCAACAAAATTTTTTTTTTCAGCAAACTTTTTTTTTCAACAAAATTTTTTTTTTTTTCAACAAACATTTTTTTTTTCAACAAAATTTTTTTTTTCCACAAAAATTTTTTTTTCCAACGAATTTTTTTTTTCAACAAAAATTTTTTTTTCAGCAAAAATTTTTTTTCCACAAATGTTTTTTTCCTAATTTAATTTTTTTTCGAAATTTTTTTTTTACGAAATAGTTTTCTCAAAATTTTTAAAATTAAGTAACAAATACTTTCTCAAGCAAATTAACGGGCGCCATAGGCGCATTACAACTTACTAGTTCTAAATAACAGCTCTTGTTGGAAAACCCCTTACATGAACAAGGAACTTCTCTCATATCAAAGAGCGATTATTATTTAAAGTCTGTGAGTGACTAGAGCCATTCTTATTATTACTATTTGGTATGTGCAATAAAATTTGAAACACTCTCTGAAAGAGGATGAAAATAAATATAAAAAAATACAAAATACAAAACGTCTAAGCGCCTTCCATATCAATCGCACAAGACCGAAGTGCTTGGAAATTATTGATTAAGCAGGCTAAGATCAAGAACAGGTTTATTTTATTTTATTTTTAAATAATCAGCCGACTTATATTGAAGGTTCGGTTTACCAAGGATCCTAAAATTGTTTAACTTCGTTCATTTCAAACGAAGATGCAGACTTGACTGAAGACAACTATTTTCCAGGCACACCAACGTTTGTTGGCTGCTTCATATGACATCGAAATAACATCATTTCGAAATCTCACCCTGACTCCCAACGTTATGCGGTCAGGTTCAAAAATCACATGTAATGTTAAGACATAAGTAATCAACAGCTTTTAATTAAAAATAAACACAAAAGCCTACTCTAATTGCAACCTGTTTCTATGTGTGTGTGTGTGTGTGTGTGCCAAACAAAAACAGAAAACGTCATGAAATAGAATGACCAACTTTAATGTGACATCTCTCACCTAAATTACAAACACAAGCAACAAAAAAAACCGACTGCCAGTGGTTGGAAAAACCGGATTTGTTTTTTTTTTGCCGCCCGGCTTAAACCAAATGAATTTTTAATTCGAATGACCATTACAAGTCACCGACGACAACAACAACAACAACACAACGATACCGAAATACAGAAAGAAACAGATGGAGATAATGATAACGATACTTGATCGTACGCATCGGTTTAAAAATCGCTTTAACTCACAAAAGTTGTAAATCATACTCAAATAAACAACAAAAACAATACTTTAAGAAGACAAAGCAGCAGCAACAACAACAACAGCACAGAAAAAAACACATTAAAACTAAATGAGAAAGTAAAAATAACGTAAAGTGTAGTGGAAAAGAAAGAAAAGTAAAAGTAAATGAATACACACACACACACACATACAACTACAAATACATTGACATTCCTGCAAGACTTTAAAAAGAAGAAGACCCCAAAGATAGTCGTTAATAGTTATGAGACCAGACCACACCAGTACTTATGCAAACACTCACTCACTGCTAGCCGTACTGGTTTAGTTAAAACTTTTCTGCAAAAAAAGAAGCGCGGGGGGATTTAAAGTAAAATTATGTGAAAATAGTTTTTGCTTGATGTTTTTTTTTTCCCTCTATGGCGGGTACTTGGTGTACTTTTCCCTTTTCGAGACACACAAAATGAAGAGACAATTGTGTCTGCTTATTATAATTGTCATGGGATTTTCTGTTTGTCTCAAAGTGTCGTCCCTCCCTCCGGCCGACTATTATTATCATTTGTTTATGGTTGTGTACATTTTTCTCTGCGTTTTTTTTTCTTTCTTACTACGTCTTACATTTGCTATTTTTTTCTTTTTGGTTTTTGGGGAAGTTATGTTTGGATATGGGGAAGAGTTTTAACTTGAACTTTTCCATTACTTTTATTTTCCTTAAACATTTGCGGTTACAGCTTTGGCGGTTTACCATTTGGACGGAAATGTATATATATATATTTTTTGTGTTTACCTTGAATGAATGATGAATGGATGCAACGGATGAATGGTGGCTCTTTCAAGAGTGATTGCTGGAGTTTGGGGGGGAAGGAGTGTAGGGCGGACGGTGGGACCGCTAACCAATTGATAGATAGATGCCTTTTACACGTTATTTCTTATTTTAAACACATAATAAGTCATGTAATTTGATATTGAGTAAGCCTGGCTGCCTGCCTGCCGGTCTGTCTGTCTATTTGCCACTGCCAACTAATGAGGAAATTGTTGTAAATTATCACATAAACAGGAAACCGAAAAATTATGCAATACCTGGGTTTTATGACACTTTTCCATTTGTCACAAATGAAAAATGGTACGTTTTGGTTGGTGGTTATTAAGTCATAAGGTTTTTTTCAGTCGTATTTTTTTAAATTAACTTCTCCTGTTTTATAAGATTTCTGATTTGCTCAAATCGTAAGCCTCAACAGACAAACGTGTCATTTGTTAATTTTTTTTATATTTCTTAGGTAAATTATCTGTTTGCTTCAATTATGTTTACACTATGTGCAAAGAGACTTGAGAATTTCTCAGACGTCGCCCAAAGCAAAAGACTTAAGAAACAAACATTCGGCGGTTGTCGGATAACGTCAGTCAACTATTGTTGCCCATCCTCGTCAATATTAACAACAATCATGTCCATGGGTTCCCTTGTATATCCGCCGGTAACGAAATATTTCTCAAGCAAACCAACATTTCCATACGACATCGAAATAGTATCATTTTAAAATCTCATACTGACTCGCAAGAATAAGCGGTCAGGTTTAAAAATCACATGTAGTAAGTAATCAGCAACTTGTAGAGCCTTCTTTAATTCTTTGGCTGTTTTATACAGTTTTTGATGGCTAAAACTAAAAGACTTACGAGACAAACGTAGTGTGTGTTAATCCTTGAGGGTAAATTTTCTATTTGTTCAATGCAAAAATGCTTTAGAACTTTTTGAGAACGTATTCACACTCACAAAGTTAAAAATAAGTTTTTAGTGAAGTAGTGAAACGAATCGCAAAAATAAAAATAAAAATAAAAAAATTAAACATAAAAATAAAAATAAAAAATAAAAAATAAAAAAATAAAAAATAAAAAATAAAAATAAAAAATAAAAAATAAAAAATAAAAAATAAAAAATAAAAAATAAAAAATAAAAAATAAAAAATAAAAAATAAAAAATAAAAAATAAAAAATAAAAAATAAAAAATAAAAAATAAAAAATAAAAAATAAAAAATAAAAAATAAAAAATAAAAAATAAAAAATAAAAAATAAAAAATAAAAAATAAAAAATAAAAAATAAAAAATAAAAAATAAAAAATAAAAAATAAAAAATAAAAAATAAAAAATAAAAAATAAAAAATAAAAAATAAAAAATAAAAAATAAAAAATAAAAAATAAAAAATAAAAAATAAAAAATAAAAAATAAAAAATAAAAAATAAAAAATAAAAAATAAAAAATATTATTTCGTTTTCGTTGTCGGGCCATGTGGAAAAAAAAAATTTGAGAAAATATCCAGTAGTTTTTTTTATAGGATTTAAAAAAAAAATTATTTGACGGACCCTTTTAATTTTATGAATTCTTAATTTTTTTGGTGGGTGTGGCATTTAAGGCATAGAAAGGCCATAAAAGGATCATTTGGGGCTCAATGTCCTACCAATATTTTGAACTCAATTTCGTAACGAAAATAAAACCCACAAAAAATGAACTTGGGTCCAAAAACAATTTTTAAATTTGGCGAAATTGTAATTTTAGGCGCAAATTTTTATTTGTGATTTGAGGTCGTTTTCCCTGGGGCCAATTATTCATAACGCCGTCGCACACTGCCGGACACGGCGGACAGATTCCCGTCAGTTTGCATCGTGCTATGAAGGAGGCTCAAGCCCCAAGTAGTCAAACCAGTAAACGTAGCAAGTAATCAGCTGACACAACCTAGCTTATGGCAAATATGTGTAAGTGGTTAGTGTGAGTTACGATTTTTACGTGAAAACGTAAAGACCTGCAGAAATTAGATTAGATGAAGTAGAGAGCAACGTGAAAGAGAACGAGAGAGTAACAAATGTATACAGCGTTGCATTTATTTAAAAAAAATACACAGAAATACAGGGATTGTGAACCAAAATAAATAAAAATGTTCAACAACATAAATACCACATTGTAAAAAGCGAATCATTGTATAAAGCGAAAACTAAGAAATACGTCCACGTTGGATGAGTACTTGTTGTTCTACGGTTACGATAACACTACTTTACGTTACCTACGTTATTGGTTAACTACTTGGGGCTTCAGTTCTGGCACATTGAGACAGAGAGCATGCCAGTCTTTCGAAGTTGTTGGTAAAAGTCAAAGATGTTAAATGAGCAGCTACCGACATTTCTCAAATACTAATCGTTCCCGAATAAACTGTCGTCGAGAACCAATGAGGCACAACTGGAACAGTTGGTTTTCGTATGGATTGTTTCGACTGTTTTCATGTCACCTCTAAAACATATTACAAAAAATATTGAGGAGGTCAAAGTCACCCTTTGTTTCATATAAATCCTATTACATGAATATATTCTCATGTTAACCTTTTCTTTTTTCAAAAACATAACGCACAAAACCAAAATATCCACTTAGTTAACCATAACAGTCCAACATTAATACAATTTTACAGAAATAAACACATAAATATGTCATATCTTCCCACAATAGAACGCTCTGTGCGCTGGCTATGGAATTCTCCAACCATTGACAGCTAACCAATTCGATTTTGTTGTGGCTGCGGTTTGCATAACATTCGGCTGGCTGATGACAAATCACTAGAGATACAACCACTATGATGTGACACAATTTGCCATACGAAAAAAAAAGAAACCACAATACACACGGGTCAAAAACAAACGACTTAAGCCACAAACGTTTGTTCTTTGAGTTCTTTTCAAACCAATGATTTTACAGCTCTTTTACAAAACATTTCATTAAAGTGACAACAATGCCAGAGGAAAATAACAAACATTTGAAAGAACTTATTAATATGCAAATTGAAACAGAAACAACACAGAATTCTTTGCATTCTTGACATTTTGTGGCTGTAAGTGTTTGCTGGTGGTGTTCGTTTTGTGAAATGGATTGTGGAGGGTTATCGTAGATTTTTCTTGGTTACATTTCTGTAAGACTTTAACCCAATTTCCACTACTGTCAATATACACCGACAGACAGACAGACAGGCACACATTGCCGAAGTTTTTTTTTTTTTTTTTATTTTTCTTTGCAAAATATGCGATTTGTAATCATAATTGCGAGTGTATCATATTCTACACTAGCATTTGTCAGATGGCTGTGACAAATTCTGGTCGCTACATAAAAGTTTAGCCGGTGTTGCCGTTGGTGCAAACTCAAATACGTCATGCTAAATTATAACTCAGCCATAGTTTAGTGTGTTATCAACAACAAAAACACACACAAAGCTCACCACAAAAATATTGCTTTGCATTTAAACAAGTTTTTCTGTTTTATTTTTTTGTTAAAAGAAAAAATATTTTTAACATGACAAAGTTTTGCTTTTGTTGCTTCATGCGATTTAATTGTTTGAAACATAATGACTATAAAATGTGTCTGTGTGTGTGTGTGTTCATTACATGGCAACCTTAATTATTAATCAATTGCATGTTGCATGTTCTACCATTACTACGTGTACAATATGTGTTTATAAGATATAAGTTATTCAGTCATTCGTTTTATGAACGGATTTCAATTCATACGCTCCAATGCAAAAAACGAAAGAAAATATCCATTTCGTATGTATTTGAGTTTTTTTTTTTTTTTTTGAAATCGCTAATGATTTTAATACCCGACTATCAGCGGTGTGAAGTGTTATTGATTCATTGGAATATTCTCACGGTAGTTGGTCGCATATTTACAAAATGTACTGTCCGTTTTGTAATGTTAATTTGTTGGATTTAGATAAAACAAACAAAAAAAAAGCATGACCAAAAAATACAGTAGAGTGGATCGGTAACAATTGACCGTCAGTGTGAAAATCCATTTCAAATCCTTCATACTAATTTTATGATGATTGGTTTGTTGATTTAAGAGAGTTGCCTTTTTAGATAATTCAACTACGTCTTGAGCATTTAAAAAAAAAGACTTGATTCCGACACCGGTATTTGAAAATATCTTGACAGCGCTTAAGAGTTTTACAACGGATGTGCTCGATCATTTAAAAATTATAGCTCGATTTCGGTGTTTTAAAGTAATCGACTCTGTCTTAGATTCCAGATTATAAACTAAAATATCTCGACTTCAATTTGAGTATTTAAAAATGAATAGAATCCGATTGTTTAAAATACCTAGACTCTGACTCAAGTGTTTTTAAAGATCAACCTCGACGTCTTCACCTAAAGCTGCTGGACTCCGACACCGGCCTTTGAAATATGTAGCTCAACTCCAACATTAAAAAACAGCTCAACTCCGACTCGATCATTAAAACATGGTTCGTAATACAGCTTCACCTTTGACCTCTTTTAAAATAGATGGACTCGTCGACTCGGTCATTTAAAAGTAATTGGACTTTTACAATTACTCGATTACTTTTAACCTTTTAAAATAGTTTGACTTATTTTTTTTATATACCAAAAAAAATTACAAAAAATCTTGAAATACTGAAATCATCCGTTCATTGTAAAGTGGCCGGTTGACCGGACGACGCACTATACAGAAAATTCGTTCTTCAGCCGTACTGTTCGCATGTGGAATAATCTTCCAAAAAGTATTTTTCCTGCCTGCTATGACATTGTCAAATTCAAGGCAAACATCAACAAACACTACTCCCTCTTTCCTCCCTCCAACACCCTTACCCCCTATCGCTAACACAGTGCATTGCATTCATAGGGGGCATCCCCTGAGTGTTAGTAAAAAAAAAAAAAAGTTTTAGTACGGAATTTTTAAATTTCTGACTTTTTTTTGTAATTCAAAAATTTTTTATAATTATTTTACTTTTTTTTATAAATTTAGTTTAACCAAAAAATTACAAAAAATCTTAAAATCCTGGAGAATTGTTAAAAGTTTTTGTACGTTTTTTTTGTAATTAAAAAAAAAATCGCAAATGTCAAAAAGTACCAATTTTTAGTAGTTTATCATAAAACCTTACAAATAACACGAGGTATAGATCATTAAAATCAGTAAAGTATTTTCGATATTACTTACATTTATTGAAGGGCCCCTCTGGAATCTCCCGTCTGGAATCTAACCAAAAGTGTGTGTGGGAGGCACCAGAAGGCAGCTTCACTAAATTTTGAATAAAATCAAAAGTACTCCATCGATTTTAGTGATCTATTTCTCGTTTTATTTGCAAGACATGTGGCTTAATGACAAATCTCAGAAAATTTACACTTTTTGCCATTTACGTTTTTTTATGAATTTATTTTAAAAAAAAAAAAAATGTTTCCTCTTAATGATTTTCCTGCCTTATTGTCCTCTTAGCGATTCTCTTCAAATCCTGGAGCCGACGTCTAGTTGTACTATTTTAAAATCTTGGCATCGAACTATTTTATAAACGTGAAGGACTAGTATAGCTCACTTTTAAATGTAAGATATGTGGCTTGATGATAAACTTCCGAAAATGAACACTTTTTATTTTTTTTAAATTTTTTTTTTAACAAAAACAATTACGAAAATAAATTTGTACCGGTTTAGCTTTCATAATTATAAGTTTTTTAAATTTAATTTAAACAAGTCGGACAATTCGTTTTCAATTCATGACACTTTATGTCCCGAAAAATTTCTTAAAAAAAATAAAAAGAAAACAGAAAAAAATCTCCATCAGAATTATATATGTATAACATTAAAAACATTTTGTTTTGCTTAGTCTTATTTCTTCATCCAACCTAAGAGTAACCCAATCTAATATACATAAATAAGTTGCACAATTTTAGCGGCTTTGATACGAGTGGTTAGGAACTTTCCCACAAATAATATTTATTTACTTTTCAAAAACGTGCAGTTTTTATTTATTTAAAAAAAAACAGAATCGTTTTTCTATTGTCACAGCAAATGCCCATCAGACGGTTGATATGTTAATTAATTTAAATAACTAAAAATAAAAAATATCTATAATTCCATCTTTACAAACCATATATAAAGTACATATTTTGAATGTCATACATATTAATTATGTTGCAAGATTTTTTTTCCGGTTCCAATCAAAACCTATCCATCAATTTGGAATTTCTCCTTAACGAAATTTTGTGTGTGTGTCCGATTAATAACGCTTGTGTCTTAAGTCGTTCAGTGTTGTTGTTTAGGATCCATCTGCTCGGGGATCCATACGTCAATTTGAAATAATTTACTGTTTTTTCCTCATTTGTTAGACATATTCCTAACGAGAAATTACTCAGTTAATATCTAATCCCAAACTAAGTAGTGGGTCAATATACAAATAAATTAGTTGTAGTAATAGTATTAAGTAATACCACCATTAGTCAATAAATATCTTCATGGATTTTAAATAATTGGCACACAATATTTATGTTAGATCTTAAATATTTTCTTGATATCTCAAAAAAAACCGTTCTGCCACCGTTTCTATCATTTATCATTGTTTCATTTATCTGTGTTGTTTTGTTTTTGCATTTGAAAATTATGCTTCCATCAAGTGTTGATGGCAGACATAACAGCTTCCACACTCTGTTCGGCTACTTTTTAATTGAGCCCGAGCCCGTTTATTAATTGGCATGCCATTCTTGATGGATTATCTAACTTTTATTTTGTTTTGATTTCACACTCTACATTTTGCAATGCTAACTATTAGGAAAGTTTCCTCCAGCATCGAATTTGATTAATTGAAATTGGTATACTCGTATGTCTATGAGAAAACTTCAGTTATTATAGTAATTATAAAAATTGAAATAGTTATTGTGTTCTATTAATTTCGATTGGAAATGCTTGTCTTTTCTCTTAAGCCGATTATGTTTATGAGAAAAAAAGCAGGTTTTATTAGTATTCACCATAATTATTTAAAACCATTTCAGTAATTTAATGCAGTTAGGCCCCCAAAGCTTTTGGGTTTTATCAAAAATTGGGATATTTTATTAATGCGAATATCGTTATGAGACTAAAGGTAGTGATAATATGTATTAACTTTTTTTAAGGTGAGATTTATTGACATTGATGAACAAGATTTATGATTTAATTTTGTTCATTATGAAATCACAAAGTTTACTGTAGTGTAATAATAGCTTTAGGTACGAAAAAATATTCAAAGGTTTAAGTAATTTTAAAGAGCACCTTTAATAAGCTCATGTCGTATGGGAAAATCCCAACCACCCTAAGTAATTATGTGTTTTGCTTTCTATGATTTATTTTAAGCCCCTATGTATTTCCAATATATATTTATCTTCTTAATTATAATCCAGGGCATGACATACCGATGATGAGGTTACTAAATATCCTGATACGTTATTGAAATATCACAATTTGTTACGATTGTTGGCCTAATTCCACAATTCTTATTCTGTCAGATTTTCGGAGAGAGTAAAATTCAATTTCGGAGATTTTATGACAATCGTGAAAATTATAATAATTTTGAAAATTAGGACAGTTTGGGAAATTATGGCAAAAAAAAATCACAGTCAGGTGAGTTTGGACGATTATTCGAAATAAAAACAGTCTTAGACAACAGTGTAGACAATTATGCCAAAATCACAATTATGACACTTATGCAAGTATAACAACAAGTTAAATTATGACAAAAAATACAATTATAACTGTGCAAAATAAGCATACAATTAGGACAGTTTAGACAATTATACAATTAGGACATTTTGGAGAATTATGGGAAAACACAATTAGAAGAGTTCGGCCCATTATGCCAAAAAAAAAAACATTAGAGTAGTTCGTGTCAAAAAAAATATACCAAAACAACCTATTAGCAGAGTTTGGGCAATTATGTACAATTATTGCAATTACGACATTTCAAAAACAACAATAATACAAGTATGACACTTAGTATAATTAATGTGATTATAATAATTGTAACAATTAGGCCAACTAGGACAATTATAGAAATTATAACATGACAAATTATTATTGTTATGGCAAGTATAACATTTATGATAAGTATAATGGTTATGTAAATTATACCAGTTTACCAGTTATGACAACCATAACAGTTATGACAAGTATAAAGGTTATGACAAGTATAACAGTTATGGCAAGTATAACAGTTATGGCAAGTATAGCAGTTATGACAAGTATAACAGTTATGAAAAATATTACATTTATGACAAGTATGACAGTTATGACATGACATGCAAATTATTATTGTTATCGCAAGTATAACAGTTATGGAAATTATACCATTTATGACTAGTATAACAGTTATAGAAATATCGACAATTATACAAATTATGAAAATTCTGACAATTGTTATAATTAGGATAATTATAACAACTAGAACAATTAAAACAATTAGGACAGTTATAACACTAAAGACTGTTGTAACAATTGTGAAAATATGGATAATGGATATGGATATATTAGGAAATTGTTTTCACAATTATAACAGTTATGTTAATTCAGGTGGAAAACGGCCACTGAACGTTTTTTTATTTTTTTAAAAAATTTTGGCATTTCCGTAACTGTCTCCGTAATAAACTAACTTTCAGTCTCTACAAAGTTATGAACGGATTGTTGTTTAATTATCAATCGAGAATTTTTCCTACTTCTGTGTGCTCAATATATTTGCCGAATGTATGGAAACAGAAACTAAAAATCTGTAGTCTGCTCTAATAGTTATAACGGAAGTAATTTTTTCCCAAAACTTGTAACCGCTAGATTAAGAAGCTGACAATCTGTTACAAACTTACATTACTATTAAGTATGTAGTATTATAGTGGATTGTTTAAATTCTGCTAAAGTGCAAAAAATTTAGAAGGTTTTTTATTTTTTTAATTAAATGATCGATAATTGCCATAAAGTGTGCATTTAATGTTTTCTCCTCACCAATTAATGAACCTGGATTGCTTTTCATATAAATATGGCATCTTAAGCGTTTCTCTTTAAATGCGAAGACATCTGCATTCTGGGCATCACAGATCGAATCAAAACATATCCATCACCAGTGAGTTTCACCTCATTGAATTTGCATTTCCACTAATAACGCTTGTGTCTTAAATCTTTCTTTCAATTACTGTTTGTGTAGAGAGGGGAGTTGTAGAGTCTTTACTCTTTCAATGATTTCACATTCAAAGCTAAGATTTTTTTTTCTTGCAAAGTGTGTGATGGTTAGACACAAGTCTTTCAAAGTTTTAATTTGTATTTTTTGTTAACGACTCTTGTTATGATCCGTACGTTTTTGTGTCTTAGGTCTTTCGTTTGAAGATGTTCCTGGCGGTGTTAGCACACTCGTGTCTTTAGCCATTAAAAATTAACAAATTCTCACATGCAAAGAATTCACATAAAACTCCAACATTTTGGCAGAAAAACTAACAACAATCAAATTGATTTATGGCATTCATACATCATGCAGGAAAACACCTTCGATACATTCGGAGTGAATGGTTGGCTGGATGAGTGTTAAGTTTTTTTTTGTTTTCGCTGTGAGTTTCTGCCAACAGCCACAAACAGGCAATAAAAGCAAAAAAGAAACGTAACCAAAAAAAAAAACAAAAGAAAAGTTGTGAATGATGTATGGTTGCAAATTAATTGCTTGTAAAAATCACCATTCATGCTCGTTAAATAACCCATCAAAAACGGTTTAGCAGCAGAAAAACGACAAGAAGAAAATTACCACAAATTAAAAATTATGAATGGATAAGTAGCCCAAGCAATGGCGCGAAATGAAAGACAACAGCAAGTGAGCATGACAGTGTAGAGTTGGGAGAGAGGGAAAAGGTAGACAGTCCGAAAATATAAACCCAGCAATGGTAGAAGTAGAAGTCATTCGGACTTTTAGTAACGGTTTAAGAAAAAAAAAAGATGGCCAAAACGACGGAATTAATATAAACATCTATTAAAGTGCCACATCGTCGTACTCACACAATAGGAGTGTGATGTGGTTCTTTAACAGATGTGTCTACATATTCTGTCTCTGGCTCGCAACTGCGCCTTAAACAATCACTGACCAGAGGTTTCAAATTAAATATTGGTTTTCGAAATCCATTTTCTTTTCCCTCCACAACATCAGCGTTGATGTTTTTTTCAATAAATTCCATTTATCTATTTATTTATGTTTATTAGCAACTTTATTACTATTTGATTTTTAATGTGCACCGTCAATGCTTAAGCTCAGCCAAAGAGCACCACTTTACAACAGTTACATAAACTTACTTACTATAGAGAGACAAAAAAAGAAGGTCTTAGTTATTGCTTTCAAAAGAATCTGTCGTAGAGCATTTAGACGTACGTACTCGTACTCGTATCATTCTATGCATTTGTTACATTGGGTAACAGGTTCCTCAAGTGAGCCAGATTTTATCTGTTTTCTCGTATGCCTTCGTTGTTTGTTTGTGTTTTTTCTTCTTCTTCTCCTCTACAACCACTCGATTTCAGTCTAGAGTATGTTTTTGTTGTTGATGTCGAAAGTTAGCAAAAGAATAATACAACAGCAGACGAGGGAATGTTGGAAAATTTGGATAAAATGGACAGGCAATATTTTTACGAAATAGTCTGCAATCACCTGGTGATTATTAAGTATTTCCTATAGTCCGTTCATATCACCAGAATCTCGAAATTCTCACACTCGGCATTCTGTGGCATTTGACTTCAACCAGTATCACTATCGGTATTCCCAGACATTTGGCCATCTTGGACATTCCACAACAATCTCTTGGCATTCATTTGTATTTAACCCGCTTGGACATTCCTACAGAATTACTCTTTGCATTCTGTGGTATTTTGAAAATCGTGGACCTAGCCATTCTCCGCATTTGAACCTCTTCGACTATCCGCAGGAATCACGGCTTTGGCATTTGTGATCATAGACCATCCACAAGGATCATGACCTTTGCATTTGGGATCTTAGACCTTCGCCAAGAATCACGACCTTAGCATTTGGAGACCTTAGACCACGAACAAGGATCATGACCATCTTTCTCTGTGCTTTCTGTGGCCTCTTTCTGAGCCTCGTGATCGTTTCAAAATAATCACAAACTTCTCGCTCTCTGGACACGGTGTCATTTGACTGATATACAGAGGGGGAGTTTGAAAAAGTATTGGTAGTAAATATTGAATTTTGGATGAAGTGCCTCCAACCTGCAGTAGGAATGATTCACCCCTTCGCCCTAACAAGGCTCAAGTAAATTTATTTGTAATGGATTTCAGATCATTGACCTAGTAATCTATAAAATATTTTATTTAGTAAGTATAAAATAAATTGGAAAATAAATTGTTTTTAATAATTTATCCTCATTTAGAAAGTAAATTCGACTGAATATGCAATTAAGTGTATCCGATCTGTAGTATGACAAAAGGACCTATCTTTTTTTGGCTAACGTTCAGGGAATGCTCCCTATAAATGAAGTTAAGGGTATTGAAAGGAGGATTAGAGTTTATTGACATTTCTCTTGACTTTAAGAAAGTCACACCTGTTAGGAAAGGCACTTGCAGGAAGAAAATTCCAAATATTAACAATTCGGAATGAATTTTTTGAATCATACATCTGGCCATGCTTGGGACAAACAAATAAAAGACAGCAGCAAATTAATGTCTTATGGTGTTTCAAGGATGTGTTTTCAAAACATGACATATTGATCGGAATAATGCATTTTTTTTGTATTCCTCAGGCCTTCCATTCATACGTTTAGATATTATTGCAAAGATTTAAATGTATCCCATATCAGACTACGGACTCTGGGGCACTCTATGTCCTAATTGAATTCTTTAACTCTTTAGAAGTCAAAATATTTGGCTGCTGGATAACAAATAGCCTCTCAACCTCAAATTCTAAAAATAATTTTCATATTTTCTGTAAAAGAAGTGGATCGATTGGGCAATTAAGTTTGTCCCATGTCAGATTGCAACCGGATGACCCAATGTACAGCCCCACCTTAGGTTTTGCCGCTTTAGAGGTCAATTAAAATTGTTATAATAATTTTCATATTTTCTTTGAAAGGGGTAGACCGATGGAGAAATGTACATTCCTATTTGGGTTTAAACCCCTTTAAAAGTCAAAATGTTTGGATAAAGGTTAAAAAGTAGACTCTCTATTAAAATGCTGATAAAAATTTTTATTATTTTTTCACATTTTCTTTAGAAGAAACCAGATTTTTATATGATTTTTTTTATGATCCTTTTCAACACATAATTTATTTCTTTACTGAATAAAATACTAACTAGTGATCTATTTTTTTCTTTTCAGGTAAGTGAATGTAGCTACCAAATAATATACACGGAATTATGAAGACTATTAGGAGGGGTTTGTATTCATAACGCTCTGTTGTTATTCATATCTCTATATCTATTAGATTACCTTAATGGATCAAAAAGAAGATCCACATAACTTTACTTTGAACACTTTTGCCCGTCATGCCATAAATAATGACCAACATAAAAAAGTTCGACCACCTTTAATTCAGGGTCCCATTAACCAACCCTAATGCACTGCCAAGAACGATTTAAGGGAACTCCAATTGAAGGTGTGATAATTTAAAGGTTTTTTATGAATCTAAACTGATTTCCATGCATGGATCACATACATTTTGTTCCAACACTTCCCATTACACCCTCGTACCGCATGTACTCATATGTCTGAAACAGCTAACCATTCATTTAGTTGCTTTAGCATTTAAGCGTAACGTATGCATTCATTGCTGTAGCCGGTGCAGTTGTTGTGGTTGTTGTTGCTGCAAGTTTTCTTTGCCATTTACAGGTTGATTGTAGGCATTGCTGTCGGTATAGGCGCTGTACGTTATACAGACGTCGGTACAGGCCGGTTACGGCTGCCGCCAAGTGCTCAGACACATTCATAGTCGCTCGTCTTGCAAACTCTATAATCATGCGGAAATGTGGAAACGCACGACTCCCATTTATTCTGTTTATTCTTTGAAATCTGCTTCAACTACCCAGCCTCTTACCTCTGCGACTTGCCCCTCCCCCTGGCAGCAAATCATCATGTATGACTCGTATGCTATGAAATACAACTTCTTTTTGTGAGGAGTTGAGCTTTGCAAAGAGCAAGAAGAAGAAACATTCAATATAATTTCGGTCATTGATTACGGTTTATTTTAGATTTGACCGCATTCTCTGATTCTGATTTCTTTTATACAGGTTTTTCGTTGTTGTACTACGTTCTTATGTCTACCACTTGGCTTATCCATTTCCTGTTGTTGTTAGTTGTTATGATTAAATGGTTGCGAAACGTTATACGGTGAGTTTTGTCGCTGTGGGTTTTGCTCCAAGGAAGTCCAGATGGCGGTGAAGGGGGAAGGAAATCACAATGTAACACTTTAACATGGCTTGAAGTGAATGACAATTGAAAGGTATAGAAATTGTCATATGTGGAGCATAGTCTAATTTAGTTGAATTTTTTTTTGGGGGGCGGGAGGGGGTAATGCCTAAATAAATGGATTAAAACATAAACAAAATATTTGTTGGAGTTAGTTTTAATAAGAAAGTCTTCAGTCACATACTATAGAAAAGATTCCATCCAAAGGTGGAGTGGAAAATAAGCAATAGGCTTAGGGTGTGTCGAGAGGGGCCGAAAGGAACCACAAGATTGGTATGAGTCAGCTGTTTAAATACAAAAGATTGTTAAAAACAATGTTTGTTATCACATTGTGTAGAAGAGACGAGAAGGCTTAACCCTTTAAAAGGTATGCATGTCAAAAGTTCTTTATAAAAACATTTTTATGAAGACACAGGACATCATATACAGTAGGGTGGAGTGAAATTCAAAAAAAAAAGTTAACCTCGGAAAGAGATGTAGTCTGGGGTCCTAATGAGGGGAAAAATAAAGAAAAAAATTTTAGGGGTCACGCCACTCCCTCGAAATTTGGAAATTATCGCTATTTTGGCGTTGATTTTAGAAAAATCCTAAAAAGTTTTATGTCAATAAATGTTTGCAATAGCGTAAACAATGAAATAAGGGCATGAACAAATTTAAAAAAAATTTTCTCATTGTTCAAAAATTTCAAAAAGTAAAATAAGTCAAATCGTCCCTTCTTCAGAAAATTGACTGAACAATGAAATCGCCACCAAAGCTACAAACATTAGTCGATTATCCTCATATTTGCCTCAAATACTTTTGTTTGGGCACTGAACAAGCTCAAACTTTTAAATTTCGAATAAGTTAAGTCGTTAATTTTTAGGATTTTTCTAAAATCAACGCCAAAATAGCGACCCTAAAAATTTTTTAAAATTTTTTTCTTTATTTTTCCCCTCATTAGGACCCCAGACTACATCTCTTTTCGAGGTTAACTTTTTCAAATTAAAAAAAAAACATGTTTTCACTCCACCCTAATATACAGTCTCTGAGAAGTCTTCGAATTTGAAATTTCCTTATAAAAATATTCCATGAATAAACAGCACAGAATATAACTCGTGCGTTGAGAAAGCCTGGAGAAAAAATATTGCCTCAAACGTTTGAAAACGAAAGACTTAAGAAACAAAACATTGTACAAGGTGGAGCAAAAGTAAACTTCCGATGTTTTTTTGGCTGTAATTAAAAAAAAGGTGAAAAACTATGATTCTTCTTGTGGATTATTTTTATTTGGTCTTTTAATTTTTTTTTACATCAAGTCGAGAATATGATGTCATGTAAATGGCCGCCCCCAGAGTTGCCACTGACATTAGGGGCCAATCCCAAAATTTATAGCATTTTCTGATAGGAGGATTACTTTTGCGCCACCCGTTATTTACTTAAATTTTATTTTGTAATTATTTTCCAATACATAGTATACAAATTCAGATGATTAATTTGGATAAAACTAGAGACAGAAGCAATTTGTCTAGGTTATCCCCAAAAAACAACTTCAAGCATCAGATGGTAATTTGAATTTTTGTTCTATTCGAAAATCATCGTTTAGGACATAGACGTGTATTTCAACATTCCACGTTTCGCAACCATGTAATTAATCGGTTTTCCAACAAGAGGTGTTATTTTGAATCACCCGGTATTTCGGTAGCTGTCACTTTTGAAGATTTTATTCTTTGATATTTTACAAGTAGAAACTACGCCATTACAGCAATTTGGTTATGGAAAATTTCATGAAATGGATATGGTCCTGTAAGCGTGGTCTTGCTGGGCATTTCGCTGATGTTATTTGTCATTATTAACCGCATACCTTCCTCTTTATTATGAAACTAGTAAGTTGTAATGCGCCTATGGCGCCCGTTGAAATATGGAAAAAAAAATTTGTTGAAAAAAAAAAAAATTTTGTTGAAAAAAAAAAATTTTGTGGAAAAAAAAATTTTTTGGTTGAAAAAAAAAAATTGTTGAAAAAAAAAAATTTTACTTGAAAAAAAAAATTTTGTTAAAAAAAAATTTTTGTTTAAAAAAAAAATTTTAGTGGAAAAAAAAATTTTGTTGAAAAAAAAAAATTTGTTGAAAAAAAAAAATTTGTGGAAAAAAAAATTTTTTTGTAAAAAAAAAATATGGGGAAAACACAATTTCTGTACAAAAAAAAAAATTATTTTTTTTATTATTATTATTTATAGAATTATAGAATGCCTATTTAAATTCCTACGTACCGACTCTGTCACGCAGTGAATCAGTGAATCAGTGTCGAGGGTAAATATATATTAAAAGATAAACAGTCGATTTTTCTTTGAATACCAAAATAACACATCTTGTTGGAAAACCCTGTAGTTTGGTTTTACATTAGAGTTTATTATAAAATAAACATCCGATCATGTATTTTAAAAAAAAATGGCATTTTTCTTTGAATACCAAAATAACACATCTTGTTGGAAAGCCCTGTAGTTTAGTTTTACATTAGAGTTCAAATCCTAATTTGGGAATGACGTTGCCAACACTTCTTCCTGAATTATTTCTAAATCTATTTTTCGAATTTCCATAAGTGTTATTATCTTATTCAAGTCTTGCCCATACAGGACGATGGTAGTACCTTTTTTTTAAACTAAAGCCCACGAAATTCAGTAAAATAACCAAAATATTTTCTATTGCCATTAGACTCTCATCGCCCAAGGGGTTTCTTGTATTTCCTAGCTGCGTATTTGTTTGTTTCCTGGGTGTCTTTAGGTTTTTTGTAACTCAATGACCTTTGGGGCCATAACACAAATTTGCTAAAATATTTGTTTGACTAAATGTTTTCAATTGTGTTTTTCAGTGATGATTTGCATAAAAAAAAAAACGACCATAGAAGAAGCCAACAAAAAAACACCTTTGGTTAGAATTTGATTTTTTTCTGTCGTTTCATTGAATTTAACTGTCGTTTCGCAGTCTTTCTTTCCAAGTTGTTGTATTTTTGTCGTTTGTTTGTTTTTTTTTTTTTTTGCTTGACTAACTGTTTGACTTGTTTTCTATTTGGCGGTGGCGGCAGATCTTCATCCACCAGTAATTCTCTCTTTTTGGTTAAATACATGTTTAATGTATTACTACAGTGACCTACTTAACCCTTCGACAGACAGACATACATTTCCAACATACATATATGTGTTGTATACATATTCATATTTTAGTTTCGGCCTACGTTTGATGATTATTGTCGTATTTTTTCTGGGCCTGCCTAGTTCCACTTCTTTACTAAGCTATGTGGTTTTGGTTCGGAACTAATCACTTTTGTCTCATCGGTTTGTAAAATCTAGTTTTATTTTGTTCTTGGGTGCGTTTTTCAAAACGCCAACAACAACAACACTGTATTTTTGGAAATATTTGAAATTCTTATTGAACATTTTTTTTTTTTGGTTTAGCGTTTGGTTGTTAAGCGTTTTGGGTGGCGTGTATTAGGGTGTATAAGAACAGAAATCAGTGGAGATGAATAATTGAGGTTGTTCAGCTCAATAGGGTGTTAATATTTTATATTTTATGATTACCATAGAATTTCTAATATTCAAATTCAAATGCAGTCTAGAAAATTTGTAAAGTTTCTTTTCTAAAATTCAAAATTTATAAAACAGACATAAACTTAAAGAAACAGTGCCGATTCACACTAGGCAATTTGAATTGCCGCAATTCTCAGTTTGTAGGAAAGAGCAGTAAGGGGATTGCAAAAGGAAAAAAACTTAATGAGAGATACACACTCATATCTCATATGGGTAGTGTGTGCGACTGCTGTTTTTCACCTTGTAAATGCTGGGAACTTTAGGGGAAGACAGTAATCTCTAAGCCATGTAAAACTTACTGATTCGAGAGAAGTCTGGTTGTCTGTTCCTGCATGGTTTGTTAAGGAAAATAAGTAGGGAAGCATAAAATATTTTTTACAAACAGGAACAACCCAATATTTCACGCATGTGTCTCTCTTTTTCTAAAACTCGGTCCTACACACGGATCTGGCCAGATCTTTTTCGATATTAATTCTAATTGAAATACTTTTATTATGTGGCCATTCATTTTTTCGGGTTTATTCCTAAACTGAATGATCCCTTATAATTTCCGAAAATAACAAAAAAAGAAACCATAAGCCTTGTCCCGTTTTACTACAAGAGGTTGTTAAAAGTTTTCCGTTTGCTGGCCTCTGTGAACAGTGGCACACACCAAAAATATAGGGACCTAACCTAACCTATACAAATTTTTATTAAATATTATTAACAAATTGCCTTTTTTTGTAAATAAAACACACACACAGTTGTGTATAAAAGATTGCATGTCCATTTCGTGCATGTGTCTTAAGTCTTTTGTTTGTTCTTTCGTGTGTGTGTAAGTGGATATTTTTTGGTGTCATGATGTAAAGGCCTTAAATCATATATTCTTATTATTTATTGTTTAATAATCTCCATCTACAAATCTATTGTTTAATATTTAATGTAATCTTTTGATGTATGGCCACATTTTACTCATTGTTTGTGTGAGTGTGTTGTCTAAAAATGCATTAATTTTGAAATTTTCTATTTGTGGTGGAAAAATCAATTTACACATGGATTGCATGCAATAAGCCTTTTGTTTTAGTGATTGGTTTTCCGCAGCTTTCTTTAGGCGTTTTTTGTAGGTTTCTTTAAAACATTCACGTGCTTAATTGTTAACAATATGTGAGTGGTGAGTGCTAGAATGTTCTGTTGGCTGACGGCTGCAGTTTTTTTTCTTTTTTTCTTTTTGCAAAGCTTGACTATATAATGCTGTCTACGGAATGCCATGGCCTTCCGATTGTATTGCAAGTTTTGCAACATTATTTGAACATATTAAACATTCCGCGACCACTTAACCGCCAAGAGTAAGTGCCTCCACACAACCAAAACAACCACCGCCATTCTGTGCAGGTACAACATGGTCGCTGGTGGTGGCATGGTTCGATGGATGGTGGTTTGCTGTGGCTGTGGCTGTCTTCATCGGAAAAAGCATACACAGTATTATACAATCAATAATTTCATAACGGTTTTGTTAATGGTAACAAACCGCTTAAAAGATCTTTGGCGCAGAAGAAACCAGCAAACCACCAACTAGTCGTAGTCAATGGCATCAACAACTTTTCTGCAGAGTGAAACAAACGAAAGACAGAAACCACAAAAAAAAACAACAACAACAACAACAACTTTGCCATTCGTCTGTGAAAGTAGCATTTTTAGCACGCAGCTTCATCTCCCATCAAGAAATGTTTGGACTTAAAGAATGGAACACCACCAATCGACCAACCAAACATGGTTGTAATGTGCCGATGATCATAATGATGTGGCTGCTTTCTCATGATGACGTTCATGTGCTTTGCTTTTCATAATATTATTGCCTTTATTTCCGTCTGTTGCTGTGAACAGACTATTGTGATTAATCGCAATACATACACATACATGTGTTCATATGTTCGAGTATTGAGTATTCAAGTTTATTCGGTTCGGTTCTGTTGTATTGTCGTCGTGCCTTACTGGAATTCCAAATGGTTTGTGATTCCTAGAAACGTATAATTAATTGTAACTGTTACACTTAGAAGATCGTATGATATGAAATCATATCTAAAGATGACATTTATTGCAAGTGTGGTACTCGTGTACGCCTATTGGGTTTTCAACCTCTGCCATTACCATTGGCTTTCATATTCAATTAAAGAACCCACCCACTTCCATGCTATTGTTTCATTGTTAGAGTTGTTTGTTCTTTTTTTTTGTTATAAAAACAAAACAATAGACTTTTGTTTTTGCTTTCTTTTGCTGCTGCTGTTGCTTCTGCTTCAAGACTTGTCAATGTGTCATGCACTGTTTACATTTCTTTCATATGGATGAATTCACCACCAAGCACCTGCCGTTTGCCACATTGTATCGAGGCATCAGCTATGCTTTGGGAAATTCTTTCATATAGATGTTGTTGTTGGGATAAAATGAAACTTGGAGAAAAGTTTTCAATATCTATTGGTTGTACAACCACGTACAACCAATAGAGCCTACTCAAACTTAAACTAACTTGGCTAAGATGTCAAATAGAAAACAAATATTTTGGTATTTCCCATTAAGGACCTCTGGGGGAATTTATTTAAAATCAAAGAGTTGGACACGATATCATTTGGTTATGTTCCTCAACATTCCATTAAGGAATTGTGGGGAATTGATCTTAAATCAGAGAGTTGAACACGAACTTTCGTTTTGAGGCTTTGCTAAACCACTTTAATCTGTTTGCAAAACAAAAGACTTAAGACACATGCTCGAATTTTGTATTTCTATAGAAAACTAACAGCCGGTTTTTATAAACCAAATGGGTCCTGCTTCTCGTGTAACACGAAAGTCTCTGTTAAAATTCTAATAGTGGGCTTTGCTAAACCATTTTAATCTGTTTGCAAAGCAAAAGACTTAAGACACATGCTCGACTTTTGTATTTCTATAGAAAACTAACAGCCGGTTTTAATAAACCAAATGGGTCCTGCTTCTCGTTTAAATAACGAACAAAAATTCAGTTTCGTCGGTTTGGGTCTGTAGTAACAGGAAAGTCTCTGTTAAAATTCTAATTGGATTTTTCTATAATGTGTTTTTGTGTTGAATTCGTTGGAGTTATAAAAACACCATTAATTTTTGAGACGTTTCTGTTCGTCTCAGACGTAAACGTTTTATAAAAACAGGGTGTAAGCCTGTTGTAGTGGTTTCTTCTTGAATCAATTGATATATTGACGGTTAACCGGGTTACCCAACCGAAATGTCCGACTCAGTCCTGAAACATCGATTCGCCAACGATCTCACGCTCCTGCCTGATGCAAATTCTGCACAAACACCTCGCATTATTGGCTTACAAAGTCCAATTGGATCAACAATTGATCAGCTTTGTTATCGCTTTTCAGTTTGGGGCTTAGGGTAGGTCGAAATTGACAATGAGGGGTTTAACACATGGACCTGAACGGCCATTGCTTTCGGCAGCATGTCGCCTCATACCAAAAAGCCCACGCTACATTCGTTTAATTTTTTTGAGCACCAACTTTGGTAATGTTATCATTGGTCTCCATGATCTCAATTGGACACCGGAGAGTGGCGATTTGGCGCTGTTAGTTTTTTGTTTCGTGGGGTACCATAAACCAACGATATTATGCGTACAATCCATTATCGATTCCGTCCCTTGAGGTGAATATCCAGCAAGCAATTCATGAAATAGGACCAGAAACCACCACAAGGTCTTGGAAAATTGGTTTGACAGGATGTGATACTGCGAATCCAACCGAGGCAAATAATGGGAATGTTTGATCTTTCAAATAAATAAAAAATATGATGAACAATTTTTTTTTTTTTTTTTTTTTTAAATTAAAAAAATAATCTTGTTCATGGGCTCGATCTTACTCGTTCAATATTTTATGATTCGTTTGCTATACTGCGACGAGACAAAGATTTTTCGTTCCAAATATTATCAAAAGATTTGACTATCGAAGTGGGGGCAGGCGTTATGTTTGCCGATGAAGAAGTGTGGCAGCTTCCAAAACGGATTTTTGCAAAAAAAAAATAAATCCCGAACTGAACCACACAAATAAAAACTATTTGCTCTAAAAACTCTAATTTGAATCTCGATCTCAATTGGCCGACATGTTACGATTTCTGAGACAACCCCAAATGATCTTTTTTAGAAACATCTTAAAAATTTGTTGATCAGGAAGTAGAGTTTTAATCGATAATATCTTTTCAATATTTTCATAACTTCACAGGAGAAGCCGAACACTGTGGTAAAACCTAAACACTCTTCTTGTTACGTCGTTTACGAATTCGCCTATAAAATTGTAAACTTTTTATATTGGAGGGGAAAATTTTGCAGAGACATGAATTTTAGGTCATTTTACAAGAATCAATTGAAAACATGATTTCCGGTTTTCCTGATGATTGGTCATTTTGGATTTTCGGTGACGATATAGTTGAATAAATTCCACTTGATTCGACCCGCATAATTGGAATAGAATTTCACATTTGTAATTTTTACCGTTGCTAAATGAAATTGAAGTATTTTCGTTAAAGAGTATGTTGTTAATCGAATGCAAGCTAAAGTCTTATTTGCCTGTTTGTTGCTTAAGTCTTTTGTTTCCGTATTTTGTATTCTGTTAATGCACCACAAACCAGATTTTCTCCATAGCCATTGGGTTTGTTGCCTAAGTCTTTTGTTTGCATAATGCACATTTTCCTAAGTAAAACATATTTCTTTAGAGGAGGACATTTATCATGATGATCTAAGCAGTTCTCGGTTCATCCTATGCTGGACATAGTTTTTTTTTTTTTTTGCTTGCTCTTCATGGATTTACTTTACCGTTCAACCGATTAGCAGCTAATTAAGCTGTTGTTTGACCATTCGAGAATGCTTCACAACTATTTCCGTTTCTTGTTGATTTTCTTTTGGAGCATTTTTTTTCACTACTCCAGTCTGCTACATTTTTTTTTCTAACGTCCACAGTCATAAATAACATATGCAACAAGTGGAACACTCTACCGACTTTTTTTTGTTCGTTCAAATCATTATGATTAATTGTGTGGGAATAATTCTACACCAAATGTTAAACGCCACAAAAATGTGACACACAAAGATGCACGGACGGACGGAGGAACAGTAATATCATAGAGAAATTCCAGCTAATTTGAATTCAACAGCCAGAACATTTTCAGAAATTAAGACAACAACTGAAACCAAAAAAAAAAAAAAAAATTCAATTTGTAAATTCTGTTGGAGGGAAAGAGGGCTTTATAGAGTTGTTACCTCGACTCCCACGCTGTGCGCACAAACAACAACACCACTTCATGGAGTACTTCAAGTTGAGCTGGTTTCCAAACGAATTTCTGCTGTTAATTTTTGTTTCGTTACAAATTGTTTTAGAGCTGATAATGATGCTTAACTTACAGGTTCATAAATTTCGTTTTGTTTTTCGGTTTTCAGTGTATTTTTTTGTAATTATTATTATTTTTTTTTTTGCTGGCTGAAACGAAACGTAGAAGTGCTGGAGCAGTGAGCAGTGACTTTCGAAAAAATTACGTTTTGATTATCTAGAAGTCATAACTAAGATCGGTGGTGTTGCTTGATTATAAAGTGAAAGTGATATCGCACAGATACACTCTCACAACGAAAACACACACACACACACTCACACCCAAGTACACCTACTTGAGATATACCTAATGATTTCTTGTACATAGAGGTATGCTTGAACATATGTGAGTTACCTTCAATGTTTTCTGAAAACTGAAAACGTACTCTTAGCATAATTATTTGTGTACGTGTAGATAGTTTTGCCAGTTTGAGACGAACTTTAGGTTGGTTTTGTTTGTCTAATGTATGAGATTTGTGGGATGAGTGTTGAGAGACCGTAACAAATGTTTATCTGATGATATTTAAATTGTTTGTTTGGTTTTTCGAACACACACCGGGTATACCTTGTTTTCGGGGGGGGTGCTTGCCGGCTGCTGCTGTGTAATTGTGGGATAGCACATGCTAGAAATTGAAAGTGTATATCCATGTTTTGTGGAAGTCTGTGCCAACAGTTGTTGCTGGTAAATATTGCGTTTATATTTTTTAACGTTATGTTTCACATTATTTAACTTTTCGGCTTTGGGGTAATTTACAAAAATGTACTAATAGATTTGTAATACCCGCATGTGCGCGCTTGAGCATTTGCGAATTTCTGTTTTTTTTTTGTTTTTTTTGCGAATTCCAAATGGCGTTAACTGAAAAGTGTAACAGAGAGTTATGAAGGAATGTTTTACAATTGTGTTAACATTCTGTAAATTATGCTTGCATAGAAACGGAAAGTTGGAAATACACTCATCGTACAAACATTTTCTTTGCATAACAAAATTGTGGCCTGTTTGTGGCTTAAGTCTTTTGTTTGTTTTGCGAAAAATTTATTTTTACGGTTTGTCCTCGTTTGTGTGAATGTAGTAAAAGTAAAATTAGGTCTGATAATTATTATAAACTGGAAGTTGAAATAGTGACAGTTGTAGAAAACCAACCCCCGTATTCAGAAAAATCAAAAAATGTATGAAAATTTAAGAAATATTACACACATTGTTCCTAACAAAGCTGTTTTAAAATTTTTAGGAATGCGGGGGCAAATATATAAAATATACTATTCAAATATATTTTAGTTAATGGAAATTTGTAAAAATTGTTTAAGAGACTTCCTTGAACAGCGCCGACCAACAACACATTAAATTTTTAAATAAATAACCTCTGAAAACCTGAAAACCATAAATTACAACTAATCAAAAAACCCAAAATCGTATTTTGGATTGATTCTGGTAAACTGGCCTAAAATCTAACTTTTTTTTTTGACCAACTAGTGCTTATTTCGTTTTCGTTAGTTACAAAAATTAAAAAGGAGGATATTGGCAACATTTGGCCACACAGCCGAAGCTACACTCGATGTTTTGCGCCCTGTTTTTGAAGATCGCATTATCAGCTGATGTCCTTAGGCTACTGCATGGCCAGCCAAGGCAGCCATTTGAATGAAATTATTTTCCATTATTCACCGGAATTTGAGAAAATACCCAGTAGTTTTTTTTTATAGAATTTTCAAAAAAAAAATGTTTGGCGGACCCTGTACAAGTATCTCTAAAATTGTACACTTCAATATACAAAATTTACAACTTTATAGGCGAATTCCTATACGACGTAACAAGAATAGTGTTGAGATTTTACAACAGTGTTTGGCTTCAGCTGGGAATGTGTATTTGACAATTGAAGACAAAGATCATGAAAATACATGAAGGGTTTTCGCTTTTATTCAAAATTTAGGGAAGGTATTAATTGTGATTTTTTATCTATTTAGGGAACACGATTACGTTCATGGAGCCGCCTGCTGCAGGTTTGCAGCAATATCTTCACAGTAGTGCATTAGTAACACTATGCAACAAAAACAAACTACAAAAGCGTTTGTAATGAATAACCGCTATACAATTCTGAGCTACTGTGGTTTCCTAAGTACAAAAATGGCCCACTTTTTTCTATGAATTGTTTTTTTGTTAATATTTTTAAAAAAAATTCCAATTTTTCGATTTCTTTGAAATAAAATTTATAAAAATTATCAGTAAATTATTTTAAATTACACTCCGATGTAATGTTTCAGAATTATTAACAAAGTTAACACCAAAACGTTTTTTTTTAATTTTGTTGTTGTTGAAAAAAATTCATAAATTTGTGAAAATTCGCAAATGTCAGAAAGTGCGCATTTTCATAAGATTATCATAACGCCACATCTCTTACAAATAACTTAGAAACGAACAATCCGTTTTCTTTGAAATAAATTTTAAAAAAGTTATCAGTAAATTATTTTAAATTATTTTAAGTACACTCCGATGTACTGTTTCAGAGTTATTAACAAAGTTAAGTCAAAAGCTATTTTTTTCGTAATTTTTTTTTGGTGGAAAAAATTCGTATATTTATAGAAACTCGCAAATGACAGAAACTGAGATCTAGATCATTTAAATCGATAAAGTACTTTCGATTTTATTCAAAATCTAGTGAAGGCACCTTCTTGAATCTCCCATGTTTTGTTCGCATAAAATCGGTATTTCATGGTACCCCGCAATGAACGAGTATAATCGCAGCTCCGAGTTGGCTAATTATTATGGCTGACACGATTACCTAACCTGGCATAGCAAAAATCTATTGTGAAGTGGACTGTGGGGCATGGTACGCCATCCAAGACCATGTCTTCGATCTCCACCCCCAACAAATGGTATATCATGGCTCTGTAGCGCTTTCTGGCAGCTTTTTCAAAGAAAAACAATAACTCTCTAATATTGCATTAGATACTCGGCGATCGCGAATGGGTTTTCCGATCCCCAGATGTGGCAGTTTTGTTCGCTAACAGAGCCGTCAAGATGAAAATGCGCTTCGCCTTTGAACTGCTCTAAGGCCCAAACTGATGGATCGTCGTAAGCGAATAACACCAGGTCTTTTTTGGAAAATTCCCGTCAGACTGCTGCCTGAAATGTAGAGTTACTGAGATCGATGGCGAGTCGATGTTTCGGGACCGACCTTCGCAGATTTTCGGTCGGTGGGGACGGTGACATTATGCACAAACTGGGCGCGGCCACAGTTTTTTTTTTTAAAAAACTCACTGTGACTTTGGAAATATGTTTGCATTATTTTCCAACGAAGATGAAGCGTAAATCGATTCCGATCGGGAAAGAGTTATCACTGTCAAAATAACAGTTCAATGAAGAAGAAACCTCTTGGGGAAGCACCAAACCAACATCGTCACCAGAAAAACAAAAGGACTTAACAAGCATTTTCATTACATCATAGGAGAGGGCAAACACTGTTGTCAAATCTAAACTGTCTTCTTGTTATGTCGTTTAGGAATTCGCCCATAAAATTGTAAATTTTCGATATTGAAGTGTAAAATTTTGCAGAGACATGAATTTTAGGTCATTTCAGATGATTGGTAATTTCGGATTTCAGATGACGATATAGAAGTTACTTTCGAGAAAAAAAGGTGAACGATTTATTCGACAACTGGGAAGATATCCTTAGTCGCTAGTGCTTTACTAAGTAGTTTATTATATTTTTGAATTGATTGAAAAAATTGAAAAAGAAATACATAAATAAAATATTTTCTAAAAAATTACAGCCTGTTTTTATAAAAAGTATACGACGACTGAGACGAACAGAAATGTCTGTAGGCGAAATGAAAATGAATTGTGAATAACTCGAACAAATCCAATTAGGCAAATACACACAAAAATACATTAGAAAAAAATCCCAGTTAGAATTTTAATAGAGACTCTTGTAATACAAAAACCCAAATGGACGAAACGGAATTTCTGTTCGTTTTTTTGTTGTAACGAAACGAACGACCCATTCGTTTTATAAAAACAGGCTGTTAGTCAATCAGTGAATCGATGAAGGTATTCAAATCATATATACCAACATTTTTTCAAAATCCCTTATTAGTTAGAGTTGTCGTAATCCCAAATGTCATCGTAATGTCGCTCCTTAAATACAAAAGTCACACATTTCAAAAAATATCAACAATAATTTTTTGGCATAAAATGCTTCTTAAGCGATGAATCTTTCATGCCGTCATTTTATGATCGAAAACACCCGAAACGAAAACACATAGTTTTTACAAAAATCATAAAATAATTAAAATTATTTTTAAAAATGACGCTCCTGTATAATTTGCTTATTTTGACTTGTGGTGCTTTTGTATATAAGGAGCGATGTGTGCAGTTATTCGTAAAATCTCTGCCATTGTCGTCATTTGAAATTATAGTTTTCAATAAAAAAAAAACGATTAACATGTTAACGAAGTTTATTTTTTTTAATTATTTTAAGCATGGTGCCTGTGTCTTAAGTCTTTTGTTTGTCACTTTCAAATCAGGCAAATAACGCAAGAATTTTTGTGTTGGCCTATGTAGTGCTAATTAAAATATTTCCATGCCTAATGTCGTTCGCTTCTGAAGCCTTTGGTTTGGTTCGGTTGGCAAAACCGTCAATTTGGTGGTGAACAGAAAAACAAAAACGCAAAACTTCAAAGTAAATTCTTCAACAAAATCTATTGACATATTTATGCACCAATTCCAGTTAATTATTTTCTGTTTGTTTTTTTTTGTTTGCATTTGTGCTCAAGTGTGAGCACAAACCAACAAGTACAACAGTCAGTCAGTCAGTAATTGCATGTAAATGTTGGCGTCGTTTCTGTTTTTGTTTGGTTTCTAGAAAATTCCTTTAAAAAGCTTTAAACAAAACCAAGTCGAATGAAGGAAAAAAAAAGAAACAAAAGGAAAAAAGCGCTTAGGCATTTTAACGATGTTGTTACAATGTTTTTGTTGTTGTTGTTGTCCGCGCCTTGCATTGTTGTTTGTGTTTTCATTTTTTGTGTGTGGTGCTTTATCTTAAAATTTATTATTATTACTTTTCGCTTGGATTTTCAGTGAACAGCCGCAGAATACGGCAAACCGAAAACAAACATGTGTAAATTTGCGGTTATTGCAACATACCGCAGAGCCGACGCCACCGGCACAGCCAATGCCACAAACACTGCAACTGCCACACCAAACACCGCCACCACCACTCTGATGATCATGATCATCACCATTCATTCCTTCGTCTTCATCATCGTCATCACTGCACTTCATTTAAACAAATTCAATGGTTGCACATTTAATCGTCTCAAACGAGAGAAAAAAAACCAGGCGCTTCTTTTCCCAAACAACACCCAAACCAAAGTACATGCTGTTCATAAGCGTTTGTTGAAGTAACAGCTCTTCGGGTTTTGGTTTGCTTTTGCTCAGCCGCAAACAATTGCCAACGAGCATTGAAGAAAAATCGTTACGCTTTAAATGGAAATATTTTTATTTATTGTTCGCTTTTGCCGTTTTACACTTAATTAAGTATTCATTTTGAGTAATATTAAATCATCATTAGAATAAAAGTTAACGCAATGCCTTTTGGATGTAATCATGATCAGCGTGTTTGTTTTTTTTTTTTTTTTGTTTCGTTATTGGTTAGGACGTTATAGGAATTGTTAATTGTGTAATTATGATTATGGCTTTTCTGATAGACAAGGAGAATATGAGAGAAATTAAATATTTTACAGTGTGAAAATAATAATACATATACATGTATGTGTATTGGCATATTGACTGAATGGAGGATTTGTTTAGGTTCTTCTGATGACAGTTTGAAAATGAAGGGGCCGAAAGCTTTATCGAATGGGGGAAGGTGTACACAAAAAATGCAGTATCTGTAACACAAGCAGCGTTCTGTTGAGTGGCTAACGAGTGACTTTGAGACACCTATGGCTCTATGGACACTATGATGGTTTTTTGTCAATCTTAGAAGAAGAAAAACATTTATTAACCATATGGAGCCCTAACCGCAAACAAGGCGTGAGCGCCATTTTTTCGAAACTCGCATTTTAATGAAATTCAACAGAAAATTTACAAACGATTGTATCGTAAGCGCCACACAAAACAACTCTCTCCTGTAAAAATTTATTTTTTGGGCTTGGCCAAGAATATATCTTTATTATAAAGTTAAGGATTATAGTTTTAAAAATGATTTCGGGCAAGAAGCCGCGGCGGAATTTCGGACGGCTCGAATAAATTCCAGCCGAGAGGGCCAATTTTCGACCACTTTTTGCAGCATTTGGGACCGCATGTCAGCCATAACGCGCCGAATATTCTCTTCCAAGGCGTCAATCGTGTCGGGCTTATGTGCGTAGACAAGCGACTTCACATAACCCCACCAAAAATAGTGCAGCGGTGTTAAATCGCACGATCTTCGAGGCCATGCCGCAGGCCAACGACTCGAGGTAATGCGCTCACCAAAAGTTTTCTTCAATAAATTTATTGATTTATTGAACCAAAGGTCGTCCACATCAACATCGCCCAATTCAGGCACCAAATCAATGGCTTAATTTAGAAAGGACGTAACTCGATTTTTTCCAAAATCGCTTTTTTTACATATTTTGGTAGACTATTGTCAAATACGCATCCCACGAGAATCTCAGGGCTTTGTGATCAAAAATACCGGATTTATTGCCCTTTTGCAAAAGGGCGTAACCAGAATCCGAAAAACAAAAATAGTTTCAGAATTAAATTTGTTGCACATTCTTATTTAAAATTGTCTTTAAAATTTTTTTATGTCTCAAGTTTTTAAAATGTTATTAAGTTTTTACCTTCTCCTGTCATGCAACGAAAATGCGAGTTGCGCCCTTTCTAAATTAAGCCATCGAAATAGTCATTGATCCTGGCTCCATAGCGTTCTCCATTGACTGTAACTGTATGGTCGCCTTTATTTTTGGAAGAAATATGGACCAATGATTCCCTCTGCCCATAGGGCACACCAAACAGTAACTTTATTACTCCAAATGCACCCATTCATTATTGATGTACCCATTCAACCAAAAGTGAGCTTCATCCCTAAAAAACATTTTCTGGTGAACATCGGGACTGGTGGCCATTATTTTGGTAATAAATTTGCACGGTTTTCGAACGTTGTTCCGGAGTGAATCTATTCATTATGAAATAGCAAAGCAAACTGATCACAAATCAAGTGACAGCTGTCAAAAAGTGTGGTCAGATTGAAAATCACATGTCTAAAAAGAAAAACAGTCGGTATTTGTAATGAGGCTTTAGCAAAACATGAACCATTGGACATCTACGATGCCACTTAACGGAACCAATTACGAAATAAATCTAGGAAAGCGCCCCGGCGGGCGAGTTGGTAGCGTACCTGCCTATCATCGATGGGGGTGGTGGGTTCGATTCCCACCAGAGGCTTTGGACTGTCGCTGCAAAAATCTAGCCATATGTTCTATGTCACCCGGTTTAACCTTGCTCCCAAAATTAGAATATAAATTTAATTTGTATTGTAATTAAATAAAATAAAATAAATCCAGGGATTACTAAACTTTGCCATTTGCCAGGGGGAATCGGGAGGAATGCCTTCGTAGAAGAAAAAATTACAGAAGCAATATCTGCAACTTTTCATTCCCTCGACAATCGGATCTACGCTCCGGAACGACCCGAGTTCATCTCGGCCAAGGATTGTCAATCCAGCGTTAGCTGTACTTACCGAACTTTTTTTTACCCAGACAAGAACTTTCGGCAACAGCAACTGTTACAACAGCAAGTACTTTTCATCTAACCTCGAAGGAGACCATTTTTTTTTAAGCAATCTAAGAAATGTCCATTCCATTTTGAAAATATCGGAAAAACTGCAAAATGTAAGCACAGAATTTCTCCATTCCCAATTTTGAAACAGTTATAAAAACTCAAAGTTGATTTCTAAAATAATTCATGTTAGAAATCGTATTTTCTCCATTATTCAAATCGCATACGGAGGCACATTGACAGTGAAATCTAAATAATTTTTATTGAATATTGAGTTTTTAACATAAATTTTAATTTTAAAATAAAAAGTAAAAAGTCATCGGACGGAAACTTGTCTGCTAAACGCAAACCGCGAATTTCCATTAATGGGAAAATATTTAATTCTTTCCCTTAATATTTCATGAACGAATGGGCGGGAAACTTCTCTCGAATCAGTGAGCTGAGTACGATATAATTTTCATATTCACTGACCGGGACCTACGAACTGCAGGTACTTTGTCTAGAGAAGTTTTACATGGCTTAGAGATCACTCTCTTACTCGTAAAGTCGCCAACATTTACGAGGTATTCACAGGAGAATATCTTATCGAAATCTGCACATATAGACAATACTCTAGCTTGTTCCAAATCTTTTATGGTCTTGGAATAATTTTGTTCGTATGATCTTTAACTCATACATCTATTTTGTGGTTACGTCGTTTCATGCAATCTAACCAAAAACCACAAGTGATTATATGCAAACATCTACCTAGGGGACACTGCCGCATTATGCACATACGACACAATAAGTATCATTTAAAAAAAAAAAAAAACAATTGAATTGTTTTAATCATGTTACAAGTAACCAAAATAAGAGCGGCTTACAACAGCACGGAAGTATACGCATAGCCAACCAAAAAAAAAAATTATTGTAACTCACGAATATTATAAATTGCACCTAAGACAATGACCACCACCCACTTAAAGACCATAATTGTTGAATTATTACGAAAATTAGCAAAGTTCCTTAATTACCATACATGAATTATATTTGCTTCATCTTGTGGTTGGCTTACATCATTACATTTTTATGTTAGACATCTTCAAAAGCTTGGGGGGGGGGGGTTTCCCCCAGCTTCCTTTCCTAGCCTATTGTACAAGAAACAAAGACTTTGTACGCACGCATCCAAATGTTCGTTTTGAGCCTCTGAGGTGCGTAATGTTTGTTTGTTGCATGCATTAAAATGAAATTAAAAAAAAAAAAACCAAAATTATATAAAACTACATTTTCACAGCCAACTTTGTTGTGTTGTTTTTTTTTTTTTTTGTTGAAACGCAATCTTGTTCAAGTTAAGCCTTAAACATGGCTCCGTCAATGTGACTCTTAACATGTACGACAAGAAAGCACCAAATGGTTAAGAGAAAAGAAAAAAACTTAAGCCACTTCCTGAATGTTGGTTAATGCGATAGTCCACACTCCATAGTCCATAGTAGTGTAACATGGGCAGAGCAGGCAAGTTTTTCGCTTTAAATTTGGGTTAAATATTTTAATGACATTTACACGATAAACCCATTTCTCTTTGCACAAACATGGACAAATGACTTATTTTCTTTCTTTCGTTGTTGTTGTTGTTATTGTAATTATTGTTTTTGGTCTTGATGATGTGAACGGTTTCAGGAAGACATATTTTATGTGTTTATGTAATTTCATGTTTGATTAATTTTGTTGATTTTGATCGCTTAATTTGTTATATTTTCTTACCTTTTGCGTGTCTTTACAGATGGATCGTGTAGTTTTCCTGGTTCACCGGCCCACAGTACGGTGGTATTTTCGCATGCTAATTTAACTGACGGCACGGTGGCCTCATATTCCTGTGAACGCGGCTTTGAATTGTTGGGTCCAGCCCGAAGGGTTTGCGACAAGGGTGTATGGCTGCCCGAAGGAATACCATTTTGTGGTAAGTATTTCACTTTTGACACCTAAGATAAATATTACAATATTCAATGAGTATTAGAAAGAAGAAACAAACGATAAGGTACAAAACTTGCGTTGAAAATGAAGATGTCCAATTGGGGTTTAATGAGAAATCGGTTGTGAGAGAAAGTTAGTTTCTGAAATGAGACAAGAAAAAAAATACATGATACTACTCTGTGGAGTTTGGCGTCTATAAAACTTCATAGAGAATTTATAAAAAACTGTATAAAAATAATTTACATTAAACAACAAACAGTATTTTAATTAATTTACATAAAACCAATTTCTTCGTTCATTACGATTCGTCAACAAATAAAAAAAGTCCTGTAATTCCGGTAAGGAAAAAAATTCCAATATATTCTTGCATTCGGCAGCCTTCGAATATTTCTACGGTTGTGATGGTCGGACTGCAGATGTTCTATCTGTCAATGTTGCCATTGGAAATGCTTGGTCTCTTAGTCGTTCTATCACATAGTCGATTCTACGTGAAAAAAATGGTAATAAATACAGATCGCATAAAACAAACAAATGAGACAAAATAAAAAAAGGACATATGGGGGCTGCATATAGGCGGAGATAGGCTTTCTCACAAGTCACTTTGTGGCGGGTGTACATTAAAGATATTAAAATTTTAATATTTCTCCCCCGCTTTTATTCTTTTGGACAAATATCAGTTTATTTTGCAGTCCACAACCAATCAAGTCGGGCCCTTTAGTATTTCGCTTAACAATTTATGAAGAAAGATATGGCCAATCTTTAAGTTGTATACGAATTGGTATTCTGCATGACCGAAACCAATGTTTTTTCTAGAGATTTTTTTTTGGGTTTATAGAGTGCTCTCTTTCATGTAAAGTCGCCAGCATGGACGAGGTGTAAACGATAACTGAACAATGTTCTTGCCAGGATAGCGTAAACCCCTCGAACACAAATATCCCTTTAAAAATGAAATCGTTTCTTCGTCACAAATTCTCAGTCAACCTTTCTGATCAACCCAACTGTTAAATCTCTACCTTTTTCTCTGGAAATATCTTTTTTTTATTTAAAAAAAAAATGGTTATTTTATGTGTTTATATATATGGGTTTTTTTTTGTGTCAGAAAATAAACGCTTCTACATTTCGGATCTGTAGTAAGGTTAATTTTCCATTAAATTATAATTTTGCATTCATTACATCAGCTTTTTCAGCCTTTTACAAATCACAAGTAGGAGTCAGATGTGTTTTTTTCTCTTTGAATTGAAGAATACTTCTTTTCAAGATCCCATGAAATATTTATGAACACTTTTATAGCTGACCACATCAAACGCTCTGTCGTTGCCTGGAGGTCCTTGAAAATAGTGAGCTCAAATCCGTGTGAGATACTAACATCATTTCGCGGTCTATTCACCTTGGAAAGTATTAATCTGTAAAACAAAGTAAAATTTCTGTAGTTATTGCTTTAGTCATTCGAAGTCGGCTTAAGGAGTAGGTTCCGGTCAGTGAGAATACAAATTGAAATAGGTGATTTTCCCATGTAAGATCTGATATGTTTAGACCAATATCATTTGACATGAAAAACCATTTTTCCCTTAGTAAGCCTTCTTGTCATTCAACTAGTCTTTCGAGGGGTCAAAGAAACGCTAATAGCGCAGATAAACACCTAGATTATCCCCAATCTAGGTTAACGCCAGTTGCTGGAAATCTGTAAAGCTTATGTAGTTTAATTAATGTCTGCTCAATGTTACTACTGTGTGATGTCCCCGATCTATTAGGTTGGAGCGGGCGACATCGATAATTTCATAGGAATCTTCCACTACAAGTAATTCAGCATTCATTTGTTGCTTGAGTATACGTAGGACTTGATGAAAAGATGGTGTATCGGAAGTGATAACAATATCTGGACTCAATAGAATGGAGTGTATTAAGGGTAATGGGTAACAGGCCAAGCGGGTGCTAAGGCCAGTTAAATGGAGTTTTAAGGGTCTTTAGTAATCGAATTCGTTTAAGATGACTGGAAAAGAAACCTAATTTGTTTTTTTTGTAAGTCACATGAAGTCGACAGTCACTCACTTTCTCATAAGAAAGCGATCCTCAGTATCTTGATTTTTGTTTAACATAACCATAAATTACAGTGAAAAGGTGGTCAGAATATCAATTCCAAACCTGTGAATTTTTTGGAAGCGACGGATGTTCAAGTTCTTTGGGGTCAGTTAAGGGACGTCTGAAATGCTGGTATCTGCACATGGCTAATAAATACCAACGGTGGGGGATTGGATTGGCCAAATTTGCAGAAGACGGAAGCCCAGGAGGCAATTTTTGACCCTACTGGATTTCCTATTGTGTTCGTGGGACCCACATCCGTATCATGTCATCAGGAGACGACTTCAAGTATTTGTTTGTTTTTTTCGGCTAACAACGGAGTGCTTTTTACATTTGAAAAAGATGTTAGTTGGGCCCGATTTCTCACTGCAATGCTGTCGTTCGCTTCTATTGACTTTTAGTGGATCTCAAATCAGCTGTTTAACAAGTTAAAATATCCTCTGTGAAATCAGACTTTCAAAGCCAAATTGGAATTCCGTTCGATTTAAATCCGTTCAAAAACTAACTACTACGAGAAATCTATAGACAGCGGGACAGAAATTGTTCATAGAAGAAAATGCTGTCGTGGTATTTTGACCGAATGCATCATGGAACTGTGGACGGCATACCTTTGCAAATAGGCAGTTCGATTGTATGTTAATAGAAAGTTTAATTAATTAATATAATGTCGCTTAAGGCCAGTATGGTGTATTTTAAAATTACAACACAAATTTCCTCAAAAGACAGAAACAAACTCTGTTAGATTTATCTTACATGACATCTTAAAAGCATTCATTTATCACAAAGTTTTTATAAATCACAAAGTTTGTGTCTTAAGTCTTTTGTTTGGCATAGTTTTCTTTGGTTCTCTCAAAACAATGTAGTTTGATATGGACACAGCCTAACGCAAATTGAAATCATTCAACATTTGAAGCAATCGGTAACTTTAATTTTAAAACTTCCCGTTATCCTCAATTCAAGCAATTGTCAGCTGAAACGAGGTGTTGGCCAAACAATTGTTTAATGCCTCATTGAAATGAATAGAAACAAAACTGTGCTACCTGGTCTAAATTAAAGAAATTGAGCGCTTTCTTTTTCACATGTGTGGGCAATACACCTTACAGGTAAATTTCCATTGCCACCATTGAAAGTGATGAAAAGCCAGAGCATGTGTCTTAAGTCTTTCGTTTTGTTATAGAGTTAACACCTGCGATTCATGATTTAGATCTTTTTTTTATATTGTCTATATATGATTATAGTCAATTATAAATTAAATATGATTAAAAATCAATTAAATTTCTCTCCACCATATGGACGATAATGCAAAAAAAAAAGCAAACTGTCAATCACGCATCAAATAATTGAATAGTTCCCCTTTTGAAATGACAGGAAAAGAAACCGAAAACGCCAATTGTATGTCCAGGCGATACATACATACGTATTATTTCAAATGTTGGAAACCAAACTGACCTAAACTAAATGTGTCAGTGAAATGAGCCAAAAACATCAGTAGTTGTGTTTTTCTGTTTGTTCAACTGACAAAACTAGAGCAACAAACAAAAATCGAAAGAGTTGAACTCGTTTAAGCAAAACCACACACCACAACAAATGCATCTTGTTCGAACAAGCACGGTGTGGAGGAAAACAGAAATATATACAAGAATGTATATGCAGAATATCGGTTAAAACAGCCAACATGTTAAATAGCATATTGGCAAACTACAAAACGAAAAACAGAGCAAACAATTTACACACACCAAAAAAAAACAAACAACAACAGAATGACCCACATCTGTTTGTAGCGAATGAGAAGACTTTTTAAACACATTCTTTGTACGTACATTGTTTTAGAATTAATTTCTGGTTTTCATTTTTTTTTTTTTGGTTTTTCGCCCCATAACCAAATCGATCGATGTTTGAAGCTGAATGTACACATGTACGTACATTTGAAACTGTATTTAATGCACACAGTTTTAAACACAAATCGTGCAGTTAATACACAAATCGTTATGCGTAAGGCAACACGAAATTTCGGTTAAACTCAACTCAAATCAAGATTAAGCACAATGGGGTGTGATGGAAAATTGCGGGTTTTTTTTTTATTTGTGATGGAAATACACACGGACTATCCAGTATGCTGATCTCGGATTTTTGAATTGTTTTTTGTAGGAAAAATAGCAATTTGTCAATTTTTGTCCTTGTTTTTAACTTTTGGACTGCACTAAAAGGAATGTGGAACAATCGTGTGAAGTCCAATTTTAGATGATTTTTATGGTCGATCAAATAATTGAAAACCGAAATACATATCTATAATAAAAGGAAGTTATTATGAATTTGGTGATCCGTCGTTATTGAAATCTAATTTACCAGCACAAACTTTAAGATGGGCTAAACATCTCCAAAACTGGGTTATTGACACCAACTACACTAGGTAACAAATAACAAAATTTTCTGTTATTTGTTTCTAGCATACTTTTTCCCATTGATTTTGACCTACTAAACACGAAAATGAGTTTTAAAAATTTTTCTGTCGATTGGTTTTCGAGACACAAATTTTTTAACTTTTTTTTTAAATTTTTGGAGGTACACTTACAATTTTGAGCATATCTTTCGTCTTCTTTGACCTATTTGATCCTACTACCACTACAGAAAATTGAGCCGTCTACAACTCATTCTCAGAAAATTTTCAAATCGGGTAAGTAGTTTTGATGTTGGCGGCTTAAAAAGGTTAAAAAACGGCGTTTTTTTAGTAAAAATGTGGCAGAAAAAACCATATAAAAATTCATATAAAATATAAAACACGATGCTAACAGCAATTTTGGTTTTTTTACATATAGCTGGCATTTTTACAAAGAAAATAAGCCCTTACTTAACAAAATCTGACAACAAATGGCGGACTTATAATTTTTTTGGTAAAAGACCGAAATTCCGCTATTTCACGATATTTTGATTTTCATTATTTGCACAGTTTACACAGAGAAAACAAAATTCGTTACACGGCGCGTGTAGAAACGGCAATCCTAAGCGATTCGTATTTCACACACGTTTACTCCAGCAGTGCAATTGCACTATTTGAATTATTTTAGTATTTCACCAAATATCACAGAACCATGGACACCTAAGTCGCTATGTGATCTTTGCTATATAATCTTAACCAACTGGGCAGCTGGCGGAAGGTACCTCCAAAAATTTAAAAAAAAATGTTCAAAAATTTGTATCTCGAAAACCAATCGACAGAAAAATTTTTAAAACTCATTTTCGTGTTTAAATTTTTAATCCTGATTAATTTTAGATTATTTGTAATTGTAATCAATTATAATCATTACGATTATTAATTATTACTTAACAGTTATGATCTCATGATGTATTGATACAGGTTGGCCAAAAACTGACTTTTCATCGCCTACTCTGCAAACCTAACGTAGAGGAGGTGACAACAATCAGTTCGGCGGTTTTAAATTTGTTCCATTGAGTTTTTTAACAGCTCAAAAAGTTTTTCAAAGTCATTATGATCTAATTTGACATCCTGGAATCATACAGATTGACCACAATAGAGGATTTTCAGAAATTGTATCTCCTTCTCTACAAACCCACAATAGATTCTACTACAATCGCTTTAGCATTTTCTGAGATCCACATTTATTAAGTGGAACACCAATTGATAGATTTGGGTATCTTCTACATGATTTTGTCTTAAGAAATCTTTATATATGTTATATACTATCTTGGCAATACTATTAGGAATGTATGTTCAAATTCATCGATTCATTCTTTAATTATTTATATTTTTCGATGTTTGTTTGTATTGCAATCTATTAATTCTCCAGTTATGACCACTTTAAAGTGTTTGATTCTGTTAATCAATTTCAAGTTCATGTGCTATTTATATGTTTGTGTTACCACATCTCATAACTAACACGTTCATTGAAACAATAGACACAGTCCGGACTTTATAGAGAGTTTTAATTTTACGCAAAACTTTACGTCTAGAAAAATTCCACATATGTGTCCGGCCATATTCAAATCTTTATTCAAAACTCTACAATAAAAAAATAGTATTGAAATAAAACCTTGAAGCATTTAATATAAGACAATTACAAATCACAAATTTCCACAAAATATACAAAAAAAAATATTACAACTCTACTCTCTTATTCTTTTCGGTTTTTTCTAATGGTCAAAAAAAAAACTAAAAGTGTTCTCAAATGTATCACTTTCTTTCTTCTCTTATCTTTTCAAATATGTTGAAATTTACGTTTTTATGACCAACTCCCACACGAATTATTAATCCAAATACAAAACTCATTATAAATCTAAACGTTTTTATTTCGTTTGATGTCGAAAAAGAAAAAAAAAACAACCACAAATTTCATCAAATTCCCATAACTATTTCAGATTTTCGAATTATTCCGAAGTCTGCCCGTGCCGAGCAGTAAATCTCAAAAATAAAAAAAATGAGCACGAAATTAGCATATGAAATGACAAACCCAAAAACTACACCATTTACAAATCAAGAAATGCCAGCAATAACAACCACACTCTTGGTATGATTATAACAACAACACTGAACTACACAGAAAGAAGAAAGTTCTATGGAAAAAAAAAGACGAAACAGAGGAAGAGTCCAAAAACAAAGTTGTTGTTCAAAGTCATGACACAAATTCTTTAGCTTTTTCATTTCATTGTTGCTGTTGTTGTCGTATGCTTCTTCTTTTTCACATCTGTTTCTCCCAACAAAACACCCAAAATGTTAGCCAGATCATCGTCTTCTTCAGCGTGGTTATGTGCTAAAGACAAATAGCTAGACAAGACAGTTGGACGGACAAAACTCCAAGCGACCTAAAGAAAAACAAGTGTTTTCAGTTATGGCAAAAGACAAACAACTCTTACTTGTCGTTTCACAAACAAAAAAACGAAACGAAACGAAATACTTAAGCAATTTGTGAACCCTCCCTGTGTTTTCCTTTACATTTTATGGCAACGTCTTAAGTTCTTGGGTGGTTTAATAATGATGGTACCTTTTCACAACCAAAGTAATGATAACATAAAAGACGAGTCGTCGTCTAACATTTCATTAAGGAACAAGTGGTGAAAATCTAGCAAAAAATGATAGAGACAACATAAAAAAAAATACTATATTCTTCTTAAGCTCAATTAGTTCCATACGGAATCTCCTAAGTTTGACATGATTATTAGGGTGGAGTGAAAACATGCTTTTTGAATTTGAAAAAGTTAACCTCGGAAAGAGATGTAGTCTGGGGTCCTAATGAGGGGAAAAATAAAGAAAAAAATTTTAAAAAATTTTTAGGGGTCGCGCCACTCCCTCGAAATTTGGAAATTATCGCTATTTTGGCGTTGATTTTAGAAAAATCCTAAAAATTAACGACTTAACTTATTCGAAATTTAAAAGTTTGAGCTTGTTCAGTGCCCAAACAAAAGTATTTGAGGCAAATATGAGGATAATCGATTAATATTTGTAGCTTTGGTGGCGATTTCATTGTTCAGTCAATTTTCTGAAGAAGGGACTGGTTTAGGGACTTATTTTACTTTTTGAAATTTTTGAACAATGAGAAAATTTTTTTTAAATTTTTTCATGCCCTTATTTCATTGTTTACGCTATTGCAAACATTTATTGACATAAAACTTTTTAGGATTTTTTAAAATCAACGCCAAAATAGCGATAATTTCCAAATTTCGAGGGAGTGGCCCGACCACTAAAATTTTTTTTTTTTTTTATTTTTCCCCTCATTAGGACCCCAGACTACATATTATTTCACTTGTTAAATTTCCATTTTTTTTTTATTTAACCAAACTGAGCCCTTTTTGAATTATACGTTGATAGATACACATTCATGGATAATTATTAACACAGAACAGATATTTTTTTTTTATTAATATTTGTATAATCGATTTTTAACTCAAGCCTTTGAAATGGAATAGTTCCCGAAGAATTCAATGTAATGAAAAACAAAAGAATTAAGAAACAAACATGAATCAATATACAAATTCCTTACCGGAATGTGTTATACTTGGAAATTTTGAACTCCAAATCTATTTCGGAGCTAAAAAATTGGAAAGAACGTCCATTAGAGAAAATTCGTTCTCCAGCCGAAATGTTCGCATGTCGAATACTCTTGCAGCAAATATATTTCCCGACTGCTTTGCTATTCTCGAATTCCAGACAAATGTCCATTGCATTTAACGGGGGCAAAACATTCCATGAAGGAACATACGGAAAAGTTCTCGGAAGTGAGTGAGCTTGTGCACGATATAATTGGTTTACTCACTGACCGAGAGCTATGAAAGAGTTTCAAGTGCTACCGCACTTCCAAGGCACGCCCTCGTTCTTTGAAAATCGTCACTCGGCCATACAAGAATCACGTACACGCTAATAATGATGTTGTACTCATTGTCATTATGTTCTTTCTCCCTCCTCTTCACCAAACCCACCTTTCACTGGTGTCGCCTTTTGAACGCATTATCAACCTTGACCCTTAAAACATGTCACAAAACAAACAAAAAAAATGAAACGTGGGAGCTTTTAACATAAAAAAACCTTAAATCCAGAAACAAAAACCAGAATGACTTTTATTCGAACACCGTGAACAATGAGGAAAAAGAGAGAATTGAACAACGACACCGCACCAACGACGAACAGACTTGTGCCATTTTCCCACTTACATGTGCACGGCCAGAAACTGCGCTGGCCAAAGTTAAACCAACCGGTGAACTTTTTCCCCTGCTCAGTGAGTTCGTTTGCTTTGGTTACAAGTACAACCTCGCCAGCGTACATTGTATCTGATGTTTACTACTGACCTACTCTCGGTGTAGACCACTGAGGTTCGTAGATGGTGGATGGAGACAATTGTTTTGTTTATTTTGTATTGTTGGCATTGTTTGCGTTGTTGAATTGTTTTCTAAACAATTCTAAACAGCCGCAATAACAATTGGCAAGCAGAAGGAGTCAGAGTAGAAAATGTTTGGCAATTTCATACAAGACTTCAAGCTCAAGTCCCCCGAAAGAGTCGAGCCAGACACATTCGTATACAGTTGGTAATTCATCCGCGTGTGTGTGTCTCTCTCTCTCTCATGGGGTATTTCGATGATTGCTGCCATTTTAGTGGTAATTGCCCCTGCAGCATCTAAATAAACTATACCCGACGTATATAAATGCTTAGTCATATTCGTATTGGCGTTTAAACGAAACTATGTCCGATTTGTCGTAGATATAAAATTGTTTTGAAATTGTGTATAAATAACGGATAATAATTCAAAGTTTGAGAATTTGTATAGAAAGAATTGTTGACGATGGTTTGCGTGCCTGTTTTAGGCGTTTGTGTCTTAAGTCTTTGCTTGTGGCATTATTTATGTTTGTGTCTTAAGTCTTCTGATATTCTATACGGAGTCTTAATGACAATTTAATTAAGAGGCTTTTTCCCCTTCTTTGTTATGATTAGGGAATCTGAAGTCACAATCATTGTGATGTTCAGTTAGAATTTCGTATACCATTGATTTAAATTAGACATCATTCAGATATTGAACATGTTCTGTCAAAGTCAAAAGAATTGAGTAACGCTGTCTTTCTTTTTTTGGAGTAGGGGGGGGTGAATCTTATATTCAATCAAGAGCGCTTGAGGCTTGTGTTAACTGTGATGTTAATTATTTTCTTTGTTATCAGTTAAATAACATTAGATTTATGTAATGCTGCTGAAAACAACGATTCTTTCTATTGAACGTATCTCATTGAGAAAAGTAAACAGAATGAAGGTTGTAAATTGTCTCATAAGTAAGCTCTGTTTGATATAATTTGTTACTCACTTACATTTGACAAAGTTCGAAGATTTTTTTTAATTTAATATTTTAGCAACTGAAATGTTTTCAATGAATAAGGGCCATCTTGCTAGCAAACCCTTTTTTATTTTATTATAATAAATTTCATTTACTCAACCTAGGTTATCACCCAATTTCTAGTTTTAATTTTAATGAGTGTTCCCCTAGAATTAGGAAATGTTTTGAAATGTTTTTCTTTCAGATGATACAAATTCAGTGGAAAATTAGTTTCAAAAACTTGTGATATGTATTAGTTTTACAATCCCTTAGACTAGATTTAGTCACCTTACTGGCATCGTTCAAAGGCAATTGAATTTCGAATATGAGAGCGTAATTTCGAATGAATAGACTGGGGCTATTGGGAAAATGTAGAACTTTCTTTTAAGAAATTGTTGAACTATGAATTTACAGTGCACAACTCTCTAATTTAAAAAAAGTTCCCCGTCTGTTAATTCATTGAATGTAAACGGAATTTCGAATATGAGAGCGTAATTTCGAATGAATAGACTGGGACTATTGGGAAAATGTAGAACTTTCTTTTAAGAAATTGTTGAACTTCCCCTTCGGAGCCTGCTTTAAATAGTAAATCCCGTTCTGTATTAATATGAATTTATAGCGCACAACTCTCTAATTTAGGAAAAGTTCCCCGTCTGTTAATTCATTGAATGTAAACGGAAACACGCATTTTTTGATAATTCTCCATAAATTTCAGCTATTGCTAACACCCGACTCCATATGTGGAATTAAAGAAAATATTAAAGAAAATGAGTGATTGGTAAAGTAAAATAAAAGGGTAGGAAATATTAAACCGAGAGAAAATGATAACAAATATTAGTCCAGGAGAGATTTCAGCTAAGCCACACAAGGCGAGTTACTACATATTCGCCAAATGGGCTACCCTAAACAGGTCACACTAGATGAGCTACCTTAAATGGGCACCACTAGAGGAGTTACTCTAAATGAACTGCCCTATATGAACCATTCTAAATGAGCTACTCTAGATAAACCACCATAAGTCGCTTTAGATGAGCTACCCTAAATGTGCTACACTAGAGGAGCCACTCTAAATGAGCTGCCCGATATGAGCCACTCTAATAAGAGCACCAAATTTATGAGCCATCCTAATAGCAAGACGTTGAATGAGTTACCCTAAATAAGCCACTCAAAATAAGCTACCCCAGATGAGCCTCCGTAAATGAAGTACGCTGAAAAAGTTACCATAGATGAGCTACCCTAAATGAGCTGTCCTTGATCAGCTACCCAAAATGAGCTATTCTTGATCAGTTACCCTAAACGAGTTAGCCAAAACAATGCCCGGACGCTGGAGAAAATCTCTAAGACCAACAAAATTCAGCAACAACGGAAGTTTTTATTACGATTAGACGACATACCGCGGTGGAAAAAATACCTAAGCCCATCTGAAGGCTCAATAAATACAAATTCAAAATAACTACCCCTGAAACCAAATCGGATTTGTTAATTTGATCTAAACCCGTATAACTTTTGGTACTTTGTGTATCATTTCATTCCATATTCTAGGAGTTTTGTCTTGTTTAGTTGCGCTAGCTGTCCCTTATGTGTCAAATGTAATTCGCTTTCTTTAAATCCTTTTTGAATATTGCAGTGTGTCGATAAATGTCGAAAGGACTAACACCGATTCAGAAAAAACTAAAACTAAATACGATTCAGAAATAAATTGTAGACATCCAGCACTTTTCTAATTAGGTCCAGCGTAAATTGACGTAGGAAAGTGGACAAATTTGGCTATTTTTTCAATTGCGAACTAAACTATATAAATGATACCCTAATTTTTGACAACACACTTTGAATTCAAATGCTAAGAATTCATAAAGTGCATGCGGTTCGATTCCACACAGTACATTTTTTTGTTTAGACTTAACAGCTCAGTTTTATTTTTTGTTTTGGGAGTAGTTTTGTGATTATTTTTCAGAACTAATTTCTAAAAATATTTCCACTCTTGTGTTTTAATTATATTTTGCTGATTTGTGTTTTAGTTATATTATTTCCAAAAATCACTTTTGGACTTATGCTTTTCATATTGGAATAAAAAATTCAATAGGAATTATTTCAATCTAAAATATAATATCACTTAAAGCACTTACCCGGTTTCTTTCGATTATAGAACTGCGAACAATGCGATATACGCAAGTTTCTGCGTAGCCGTGATCGGTCGTCTGAGTTCGACACATCGATCTCAACAACTCAACATTTTACGCCATGCAATGTTAGCATTGAGATCCTACTTGGTAGGTCCAATTGACTCAGCAATTGAAATCACATGAGCAGTCGCTTCTCAATTTGTCTGTTGGAGCGGCTCGAAATGGACAATGATTTTGCTTGAAAAATCATATTCTTTCACGAAGTCCAATTTCAACGCTCGGCTACGTTAAATAGCAAACTGGGTATAGGAAACCCCGCACGTGATCGTCTACATGCTAATGCCTCTTATTTTGATTTCGTTGATATACTGAAAAAAAGGATATATGTATAAAATGACGAGTGTTTTTTTTAAATGACTTCTACAATAATTAAGTACTCAGCGTTTATTCAATTCCTTTCTTTTATAGCACTTATTTGGGGGCAGCATTTCAATTATTTCCATGGTCATTCTTTCTGCTTACGGTGGGTCCCAAGTATACAAATGCATCCACTTTATCGACGAGGATAGTCGTCTCTCATTTGTATGCAAATTCATTCCATGTATCGACGATGCTACTGGGGACATCAACCAAGTCGCCTCTCATTTTATGCCACCACGTTGTCTTTTCCAACTTCATTATCAGACCCCTATTCGCTGATTTATTCTCTATTATCTTTCGCATATATATGTGAGAAGTCTTTGGTGTTAACTTTTTCCTTGTTATCCGCTTTGAAGATTTTCAATTGGGTGCAACCTGAAAAATAGCAAGCAAAAATACGTTACTTTTAAATACTTTTATTAAGATAACGTCTTGTTTTGCCAGTTTAGTGAGTACTCGAGGATTCTTATTTCCAAAAACAAACGACTAGAGAGGATAACTTTATTTCCAATCTCCAAATGTTCAATGAATTTTTGTTATGTTCAAATGTTCAAGGAATTTAATATTTCTGATTTCTGACCCAATTTCATCAACTGTGGTCAATTATCCATTTCATTATGGACCACAAAAAACCAACAACTGTATTTCTTACCCACCGGATATGACAGTAAAATAAAAACTAACAGCGTTAGCACCTGTTAACTCATAATAAAGTCTTGGCAAAGACAACAAAAAACTTCTTAGGTTTTACTGTTCGACAGACAAAACTTTAGTTCCTCTAGAGAGTTCGAAAAAGAAATGGCAAAGAAAAACAATAAACCAACAGTGCAAACAAAAATTCCTCCGAGCCACGTGATGTCGGTAATAACTTAATACGAACCCTAATATGAATGCAATACCTATCTCAAGACTCTATACAAAAAAAAAAATAATAACAATCATAATACGAGCAGTCAGGCAGGCTCCACAATAGCACTTGTTGCCGATTCCATAAACAGTAAAAAGACAGCGATGAAGACAACGCTGAAGAACATCAAAGAAACTAGAGGTGGTAATAAAAATAATGGAATCGTTTTTTTTTTCTTTCCTTCTTCATCTTCTATGGTTTGTTATGCGGGCAAAGCAAACCAAATCTACCTGCCACCACATGTGGTGTTGCTAGAAGTTTAAATGGTAGATCAGATGAGCAGCAGCTCAAAAGAAATGCTTCCTCCTTAGTCGCCGTCGCCGCCTTGGTTGTTGGTTGATATTGTTTTAGTTTGAGGGGATTTTGTTTTTTTTTTTTGTTTGTTTGAAGATCTTATCTATGCTCGCTTACGTTTTTTTTCGTTTTCATTATGTTTACGATACGAGTGAGTCTATAAAAACAAAAAGCCAAATCTGGGCTATTTCTTAACTTCAAAGATTTTCAAATGCGCGCCATACAACATGCAACCAAAGTCGACACGAATGTCGACGAGGAGCAAAAGTAGCAGCAGCAGCAAACGAAAAAAAAAATGGTGTAACTGCCTGTGGTGTTTGCAATTGTTGGCGGTGTCTAAGCATGTGAGTGTGTCGTCCGTCTTCCAGTGACTGCGACGACGTCGATGGCTGCCAGCATGAGTGTATGTGTGTTGGCTGCTATAAATTGCAATTCTTATGGAACAGATTGCATGCACCACAACTAAGGGGGGGCCTGGTAGTTTATTTCTTCGTTTTTCTTTGCACACACTACTCTCCAGAAGTTGGTATTCAGGATTTGGGACACAACTCGAACTTAGTCGAGCTTTCTTTAAATCGAAGCACTTCTAGTGGCAGTTAAGGAGACACATTTTTCAATATTTTTTAAAATAGTTGCTACAAAATAGTTGCTACAAAAAATAGTTGGTGCAAATAAAATGTTGCCGTCATAATAAAAATATATAAAATGATCTTTTGAGTACAATAGCCCTTCAAATGTATGCGGTACGGTTTGACAAATTCCAATAATCAAATTAAATTTTTTTTAAATTTCAAATTTTAAAAATGGTGTTAATTTTTTATATAAAAAAAAACTAAATTTTTGTATATGCAATATGAATAATTACGTTAAAATATGTAAAAAAAAAGCTAAAAAAAAATCAAATCAAATGTTCCCACCTAAAATCGAAAAATACGAAGAATAGTCAACTTTGAAAATATTTCTAAAAAATATCCAATTGTTCGATTTTTAGTGTTTAGTATCTTAAACTAATTCCTCACTCCTTGTCTACAATTAATTTTTTGTTGAACAGAAAAATGTTAACTCAATCAAAAAATCCCACCTAAGCTCGAAAAGTTCGAATAGTAGACAACTTTGAAAATATTTGTAAAAAATATCCAATTGTTCGATTTTTAGTGCTAGTACTTTAAAATAATTCCTTACTCCTTGCCTACAATTAATTTTTTACTGAACTGAAAAATGTTTACTCGATCGAAAGTTACAGGCTTTTGGACGACGGAATTGGATTCTGGACTACAGTACCGTGAAGGTCCGATGCGAACAATTTTTTAAGGAAAATGGACAGGATGCTGTACTGCGAAGCCAGCCTAGACAAACACATGAATAATGGACACGTTTGCTCTTTCGAATAAACCAATAATGTCGAATTTTGGTTCCTTTTCACTATCTAAACAAAAAATGTTTTTAGACCAACTTTTCTTTAAAATCAAATACTTAAAATCGTAGCTAAAAATGAAGTTTCGCAAACTCTTGACCGGTTGTTCCCGCTTCTAAATAAATAACAAAACAGTTACCGCCGCCAATCTAAACAATATCCTCTTTCTGCTAACGGCACATAAGTAGCTGAATCACATATTCGACCAGACTAAACCCATTTGCGGCTGTGTCAGTCTTGCAGAACATTTCATTCTCCTTGTTAAAATTGTTTTTTTAATGTCTTTTTTTTGCTTTTGTTCTGTTTTTTTTTTATTTGTTTCAATTTTCAACACCATCATAGTCATTATGATGGATCATCATGATAATCAGTTGATATTGTTCCTCTCGCATGCATACGGTTGTTTTTGAACCAAAACAATTGATTATCTCGTTTCTTCTGCTATTCAGTGGCTACTAGTCATGGCTTTAAATATGGCGGGTAAGGGGGGCACAACTATGACTTTTGGGGGTAATACAAACTAATAATTATAAGGAATACCTTACAAATGTATAAAGCTGTTCTAAATTTGTATGAATACGGGATGTCAAGATTTTAGAAGCTTTACATGTCACCAACGAGATGTTACCATCGTGGGAAATGGTACCATGTCCTTTCATAGATTTGAAACGATCGTCCTTGGGTTATCATTGATTAATCGATCACATTTTACATTCAAATAGTTGAAATTATAAGATTTTAAGAAAATCTAATATTTTCTATTCTGAACTTCATCATATGTTAACAACACTTTTTTTGAGGGGCGAAACCCCCACAATATTTCTCTTTCTTGCCTCTAAAATTACAACAACATTGTAAATGTTTTTTTCTTTCTAATCTTCTTGATCACTTTCTTGTAGCTTTAATATTTTTCTTTTCGGTATGTGTGTGTTTTTTTGTAAAGTGAAACTTTAATTAGTTCCGGCATGAACCAAGAATAGCTCAAGAGTAGCATTAAAACTTTACTTTCGTTGTCATTTCTTTTATTCGAAATCACGGTGATTAATCAGTTAAGCTTCTAAATCAAATTGAAAAGTTAGCACTGGTATTATGGTTGTTTTTTTTTTATTTTATTTTGGTACTTTTAAATTACTTGGAACATAAACGTTTCAAACATAAGGTTGATGAAAGGGAAATTGGGCAGAACTTGAAGGCAAATAGCGATCAAAAAAAAATTTGTAAAATAGAAAGTTTTTTTTTCTTTTTAGGGAAAATAGTAATTAAATAAAAAATGACGAAATATTAGAAAATGAAACTCAAAGATTTTTTAATGTATTTTTGAGGAATACTGAAATACCAATACGCAATCTAATGAATATTGTATGTGAATATAGTTTTTTTCGATGCACACAAAAATCATAAGATCTGGGAACTTAAATCCCTGTAAAGAGCAAAATTTTGTTTCGCACCATAGTGCAATATGAAATCGATTGTTCTATTGGAATGAATGATGTACATCATGTAGCTTGAAGGCTGGGAACTTCCGTGTCCTAATCGAACACGGTATCTTATAATGATGACACAGAGATATACAAAGTGTTAATGGTTTTTATGAGTATATTTACTTTTGGATTTGTCATTTGTCAATTGTTCGCCTGCCAGGGAACTTCTGAGCTCCAATCGTAAACCACATCTTATTTGGATGCTACTGATGTAAATGTGAATCTGATGCTTCATACGTTAAACCTGCAAATCCCAAAAGTGATATTGGATGAATGTGGTTACTTTTGGAGTTATCGTAAAATTATATACCGACATCTTCTGAAAACCCTTGCCTTGCTCAAGTTAATAACTCAATAAAAAAACCTCAGGGAAATGCTATTAGCGATGATCGCATTTATCAAAAATGCTACTAATTGCACAAAACTGTTTCAGAAATAGATTTCATGTTCAACTATTCTACAACAAACACAGGTTCGTATCCTGGTAAAAACAATAACGACGAGTAAGAAAGTAATTTCTAGTAATTCTCTAGAAAAGCATTTCGGATCGGGCTATCTTGAACAAGTTTTCCGTTTGATCTATTATAGAATGCTAAGAGGAAATACGTAACATAGCTGCCGAGTTGAAAATGCGCTTCTCAGAACTTATAATTTTTCGAGGAAAATCTTTGTCCATTTCGTGCTGCTCTAAGGACTAAACTAAGACGAATATAACGAAACGGGGTGTTCGTGTGGCTACAATTGAGAGGGTTTAAGCCTGTAAACGAATAACGCGTGGTCTTAGTGCGAAATTCACATCAGGTTCATTACTAAGTCACAAACACTCTCGGCTACGGCAGCCAAATTTTCAACCAAACGACATATCTTCAAAAAACCGAACAGGATGAGTTTCTCCTAAATACAATAATGAATCGAAAGTATAAAAACGACTCTCAACAGTTTATTTATTTTCTTAGAAGCAAGAAATTCATGCTTGGGAGAAGTCGCCACAAAAATGTTAAAAATGTTTTTTTAGAGGCAAGAATTTGATCCTGCGAACAAACGCACATTAATTACCACAGAGTGATTGGTCACAAATGTTTGCTTCTGATAAGGAGTTTATCCTCTTCCACTGTCAGGGCAAATTAAGTTCTTGTCAATAATAACTTTCTGCGAACGCTAGCAAAAGTCTATAGTAACTTGCTCGTCGACAACATGTAGTGTTTCCTAACATTTATGATAACTTTTCCAATGACCTTTGAAAACAAAAGGCTTGAGCAACAAACACGTTGATTACATTTTACAATTGGTAATTTTGACAAAATTTGATTATAAATATCCGAGAAAACCTGTCTGGAAGACAGCAATCACACACACACACACGATTATTTAAAAAATTAAATTTGAAAATTAAATTCAAGGCGTTTTGTACTTCCCAGAGTCAAGTCAATTAATTTGTGGCACATTGCCTGACCTCGAAAACAAACACACACACACCGAAAAGAACATGCCAAAGTCTCAAAAGAAAAATGATGTGAATGTGAAAATTGTTTTCACGAATCGCGGTAAATTGTAGAAATAATGGTGGAATTTTCCTTAGTTAATTAATTTCCTTGGCTTGGCTCTGGCAAATTACAATTTAATACGAGTGTGTAGATATAACTAGCTAGCTCTGAGTAATAAGAATAATAAAAGATAATGTATGGAATTTTAATTTAAGGTTAGGGAAAATGTCATACATAACTATGACAAAGTCATAAATAAATGTAGACAATTTGTGTGGTTATGTTGTAATATAAACTGCATACATTTTCTCACAACTAAGAGATTATTAATAAATAACTTCGGTATGGTCAAAGATGTGTATACTCTAAAATAAATATTTTAAAAAAAATCCTGTCAAATGAAGACATTTACAAATCAACCAATGCACAGCTGGATCTGTACTTTTTTTTAAATGATTTGAACTTTCTTTGAGACCTTTACATTATAAGTTATAACAAAATTAATAAATTTTGCATTCCCCATTTAATTAACTAAAACTTTTCCTATAGGAAGTGTAGGTTTACTTTCAAGTAAAACGATTTTCCCTCATCTATCCCTCAAATATTTTTCTTGTAGGAAATATCTCAGTAAAACCTTTCCTAAATAATTGCAATCCAAATGGGCATGGCTAGATAGTTTGTAATGTCAGTCTTTGTAAACAACAGACATCTTCACTGTTAGAGAATATTTAAGGACGTTATATCTCAGTCAGTCTGATATTTCTATAGTGGCCAGTAGTAATTTCTGTAACACATTTGGCTCCAAGTCAGTGGAGTTCTGTATTTCCACCCATCTCTATCCGGCATGAATGTTTTGTGCTTCAGCGATTCAGCCAACGTAGAGTCAACGATGACTGATTTCACCGACATCATGTTTAGTATTCTTATCGTGACCATAGCCAGTCTTTGACCATTGTTAGCCTTTGGTGGCCTTATGCAACATTCTTTAGTATGTGGACTTCTGAAGATCAGTCCGCTCGTGAAAAAGTGAGGTTTAATCTCCATTGTTTTTTTATTGTCGATGTGCAAGCAGCATGTGGCCTTTTTCACCCTTTGTTGATTTTTCATTTTGAAATTAAGCTTCTTGTCCAATATTACTCCGAGCGGGACCTCCGGGCGGGGTCTTGTATTTACTGGTGATCAGAACCAGTTCGGTCTTATTTGAATTTACTGGAATACTTTTTCGCCAAGCATCGCTATATTTTCTCACAAGTTTATAAAAATATACTTAATTGACTCATAGTGTGATAAAGGGTACAATATCGAGTGTCTTTCTTTCATATTAAAACCATTTTTACCAATATTTTAAAATAGTTTATTTCCCTTTTGAAAATTTGTATTTATACTTAATAAATAATTGATTTGCTTTATTTGTATCCTTTCAGTTCTCAACGTTGCTGCTGGCAAAGCTCCCATGCAAATCTCCACCGATGGAATGGGAGCCCCACAAAAAGCCATCGATGGCTCAACATCAGCATTTTTCACACCCGACACATGTTCTCTGACCAAATCGGAACGTTCACCATGGTGGTATGTTAATCTATTGGAACCCTATATGGTGCAGCTAGTGCGTTTGGACTTTGGCAAATCTTGTTGTGGTAAGTTTGTATAACAAAAACAAAAAAACCAAACCAATACGTACACACAAAACGCGATGTTAGGCTAAGAGATGATCCAACTCTCTGGGGTGGGAGATCAATAACCTGCTACGAAATACAAAACGGAATGAAACGGACAACATGAAGACAATAAACACCTACAAACATGGCTAATAAATAACTAACTTAATTGAGTTTATTTACTACGACAGTAGGACAGACAGCAGCAAAGAGGGGTAAAGAGTTTGTAGTTTTTTTTTTTTTTAATTTCAGTTAAAACATAAATTGTTTTAATCCTCTTAGGCGGCCCTTGTCTCAGAGATAACTTTGGAAGTGATAGGTTTTCATTTCATTCGGTTTTGGGGGAGGAAGGAAATGAGAAAACAAAAATCACAGCCACCAAAACCATTACGATGTTGTTGTTACAACCAAAGCTTTGCGCTCACATGCTTTCACTTGGCCAGGCTTATAAAGTGTTATGCGAGTTTTTTTCCTTTGCAGTCAACTCGAAAAACAAATGCCAAAACACAAACCAAAACTCCAACACACAAAACAACCTTCTCCTCCGAAAAACCTGGCCGTAAGAAACAAGATTACATGGACACATCGAACGAGAGAGGAGGAGACTTTGTACAGCAGCTGAGCTGCAGCCAGCAGTGGTTTGGGTTTTTTGTCGTCGTCGCTGTTGTTAAAGCCCAGCTTCAAACTACGCCGAAGACAAACACCACGCCACGATGTGCCGGTGTTGTTGTTTTGTTTTTTTAACTGGGAAAAAAAATGGTGTTTTTTTTTACACAATTTATGATTACTTTCACTGAAAATTGTTGTACAATGTGCAGGCTGCACTAGGAGTTGCACCGTACAAAGCCAGTTAGACTCGTAAAGATGCCATATGATAATGATGACTTCAAAACAGAGTATGTGTGAGTGTACTTTGTAAATTACGGACTGGCCTATGGCGATGATGATTATGACGACAACGGCTGTGCGATGGTGATGACGACGTCCACAATGTTGGCGTTGATGTGCTATCACTGCATTCATTATTAGCTTTAGGTTGGCATTTTGTTGAAAAGGTTTTTAACTTCAACGCCAAATTGTTTAGTGATCATTGTTCTCTTTTCATTTTTTGTTAAAAAAAAAAAGATAAATGCCCAGAAATATTAGAGAGTTGATCTATATGTGACCTGAACTAATACGATGATTGTGGCATTTCTTTCTTAACCTAAAGAAAAACAAACAATTGTGTGGACAAGTATGACAATTATTTGTATTCCGTATTCCCTTTACAAATGTTGTTTCATTTGAAATGTAAATCATTTTTCTTTTGAAACTCAACAAAATATTGAAGTGTCCAAATATTTATAAACTTATGTAGTTACCTCAATTAAAAATTAATTGTCTTCCAACCACTAAAGATACTCAATGAATATGATAATTAATTTAATTGATAGTTCAATTCTTTTATGGGCACTTTAAAATACTTTTTTATAAACCAGTGGAAGGTTACGATACAATAAAAAAATCTTTCCCTGTAATCCGGATATGAAAACAAAGTACATCTAACAATACATCCAGATAAAATCATAATCAGCTTCTTTTGCACCCCCATCTCTTTCTAGGTAACAAACCCGCCACCATTGTAGTACGTGTCGGCAACAATCGTCCCGATCTGGGCACCAATCCAATTTGCAATCGTTTCACCGGCTTATTGGAAGAAGGTCAGCCCTTGTTCTTGCCCTGTAATCCACCAATGCCCGGTGCTTTCGTTTCGGTACACCTAGAAAACAAAACACCCAACCAACTGTCGATCTGTGAAGCCTTCGTCTACACGGATCAAGCTTTACCCATTGAACGCTGTCCCACATTCCGTGATCAACCACCCGGTGCTTTGGCTTCCTACAATGGCAAATGCTACATTTTCTATAATCGACAACCGTTGAACTTCTTGGATTCGTTGGCCTTCTGCCGTTCTCGCGGTGGCACCCTCATAAGTGAAAGTAATCCCGCCCTGCAAGGTTTCATCAGTTGGGAATTGTGGCGTAGACATCGCAGTGATGTCAGCTCACAATATTGGATGGGTGCGGTACGCGATGCTGCTGATCGTTCAACGTGGAAATGGGTTAATGGCGAAGAAGTTAGTGTGTCGTTCTGGAATCATCCCGGTGGCGATGAAGATTGTGCACGATTTGATGGTTCAAAGGGATGGCTGTGGAGTGACACCAACTGTAATACTCATTTGAATTTCATTTGCCAACACCAACCCAAGACGTGTGGCCGTCCAGAACAACCGCCGAATTCAACCATGATTGCCTTGAATGGTTATGAAGTGGGTGCTCAAATCAAATACACATGTGATTCGAATCATTTGTTGGTAGGACCAGCGACAAGGACTTGTTTGGATACGGGTTTCTATAATGAATTCCCACCAGTGTGTAAATGTAAGTATAGATTTTTCCTTATTGGATTTTTCCTTATTTTTTTGTGGAAAATTTCAGATATTGAATGTGGTTTGCCCGCCTCCATACCTCATGGTACTTACGATTTGTTGAATTCTACTGTGGGCTATCTGAGCTTGGTGAAATATTCCTGCCTCGAGGGCTACGAAATGGTTGGACGTGCCATGTTAACCTGTGACTTTGATGAACGCTGGAATGGTCCCCCACCAAGATGTGAAAGTAGGTGTTTTTCATTAACGTCATTCATAATTACTCATCACATCTCTTCGTCTTCTAGTTGTTGAATGCGACACCTTGCCCGGAAATTATTACAACACCATCATAACTGCTCCTAATGGTTCTTACTATGGATCAAATGCTGAAATTAGCTGCCCGGCTGGCTATCGTCTAGAAGGTCCCAGTGCGCTGACTTGTTTGTCTTCCGGTCAATGGAGCAGTGCTTTGCCACGTTGCATCAAATTAGAACCATCCACTCTACCGCCACCCACACCTACACCGGTATCTACATCTGTGCCCTCCACAACGTCATACAGGCCTAAGATTACCACCACCACCAAGAAGGTTTACCGTCCAACATCGACTAGTACAACCAGTACATCTACCTTCCCAACCAGCCAAGGACCCCAAGGCGATAGCCATGGAGAAAGTAAGTTTGAAACACCACATTAACTGAGATAAAAGTTTATTAAATTCATTATCATTCGTAATCACTTAAAGCTGAGTCCGATGAAGATGTCACCTTTGTTGTACCCGGTACTGTACGCGAAGAATTCCCGCCACGTCGCACTGTTCGCCCGGTGCTTATACCCAACAAACCCAAGACCACACCAGCCTATCAAACGCCCAGCTCGACTATCTCCTCAAGCACATCAAAATCTCCCACAGTTTATGGTCCCACACGCTCTCGTGTTCCTTACGTACCCACCTCAACCATCGAAACGACAACACGCAACATTCAGAATGTCATTCAGAATGCTCATCCTCAGGATAATGAAATTGCCGATAGCGTCAATATACGCCATAATCAGACACCGAACGTCAATGTACCATTCTCGGTGGAGAATTCGAATCGTAAGGAAACTAAAGAGGCCAAACTTAATTTGGGTGCTATTGTGGCTTTGGGTGCCTTTGGCGGTTTCGTCTTCCTTGCTGCTGTTATCACGACAATTGTCATTTTAGTACGAAGGTAAGATTTGTGGTGAATTGGACTATTGTTTGCTATATAAATATTTAGACTAAGGTTTTTTTTTATACATACCTATATAGGGTTTATATATTGCACCCACAATTGCTTAGCTGATTTCTTAAGATCACTGACTTCGAGTCGTTGCGGATTGTATGTACTTTTTTCTTAAAGGTCATAGATTTTTTTTGTAAGAATTTGCAGTTTCACTGTATCATGGTCGTATGTTTAATATATAAATTTGTTCGCATCTATTATATCCGTCCAATAATTAAGAAGGCCATTATGGGAAGTAAACCATAAATCTGTAACGATTGACTTAGTTTTAAATTGTTGTGAAGACGTTTAAATTTAATTCTCACCTGTATTCTTCTCATCTCAGCTATAATCATCTCATTAAGAATTTTTTCCTTTTGTTAGCAATATTTATCCATTGACAAAGAAAATTCCGCATATCTCAAACACACTCCCTGACAAGAAATCTGTGAAGTGTTTGTTTGTTCAGATTCTTCGGATTCATATTTGGGTATATAAAGCTAAATAATAAGCTACAGATGCTTTGAGCCGGACTCCTCATCGTAATCGTCGTACTCCTGGCCCAATATCAGTGTTCGGATCTTAATCTTGATTATCATCGAAAAATCGTCAATGAGGAGACTACATGAAAAAGATAGATGTAATAGTTTAGAAGTATTATATGTTCAGAAATCGAATGTGTTTTAGTCATCACGGTTATGGAAGCGAACGACAGACCAGCAAGACCTGGGAAGCACGTTGGCAGCATTGAAATTATCGTATACAAAGAGTATGTAATGTCATTGCGCTCCGAATTATATACGATTTCGCACCAAATTTCAGGCTCAGTTAAAATTAAGGTTGCTTAAAAGGCATTTGGAGAACAGTCACTTTCTTCAAATCTATAGAATGTTTTGGAACCTCATGATCCAAGTTGGCATAAACATGGACTAGGCAGGCTAGTAGAGGATTCAATTTGGGGATGATATCTTGTTGGGTTCAATTTCGGTATTAAACTATATATTGCCACTAACTATAACTTCTCTAATCATGGATAGAGCTAAGTATTCCGTTCCGCTGTTCCGTTTATGACAGGGCAGGACACTGTATATACTGTGAAAGCTGTGTCATATTCCAATTCATACCAACTATTGCTGGTGGCCCTTGCTTGGACTGACAAATCTTGCGGACTTTAGAGTCGTCGTATTTAGTTTTCATGATTGAAAGAATGACAAATAAACTCCGCAACCGCCTTTAAATGCTTTAAATTCACAAACTCACGAAAAAATACTGTTTGAGTTGCTAATGTGAAAAAACGTTGAAATTTGTATTTACGGTACTCACAGCTGATTCGACAAACATCAACATCTCTAACCTAAACGGTGACGGCGGCGTATTCGCTAACATTTTGATGGAAAGTTACATTTTTGCACTAGTCAAGTTAGACACTTTTTGCAAATCAAATGGGAAAGGCAATTTAAATTCAAAAACTAAATGACTATTATTGAACTATTATAGCATATAATTTTAAACTTAAATAAATGTTGTTGTTTCTTAATACCGCCATGGATATTTGGGAGATTTTATGGAAATTATTCAATGAGTCTAATACGATTGGGCATAGCGATTACATTATTTTTCGTGTGCGTTGAGGCATCACGTTTATATCAAGTAGAAAGAATTTTCTCTATAGAGCATTTATTTGAAAAAAAGTCTTCTTATTTTTTTCCTTGATATTGAGCTAAAAAATACCAAACATAGGGATATAAAAATTCTAAATTTCTCGAACCAAAAAAAACTATTTTTTTTTAAGAAAAAATATATTCTTTACATTCCCATTGCTCTTTAAACATTGTTCTTATATAAAGATCATGAAGCTCACATAATTACCTTTAATTTAATATATTGTATTATTTGATTGGACGTTATCTTATAAAATTACAGTCAAACAAATTAAGGTTACTCCGACGAATATTACAACAAAATAGCAAAAAATTAAACAACATTTTTCATACAAAAAGGGTCAACAATTATTTTCAACTATGATCTTTTTAAAAAACCCGGTCAGAATCACATTACAATGTGATCGCGAATAAACTCATGTATACTTCTTGATCCCCTTTTGTTATTAAGTATGTGAGGTAGAAGTTATTGGCATAAATAATTAGACTAAAAACGAATGTCGTTCCTCTTAATCAATCTACGGCACTTAGAGCGTAATCTAGTAAACCTCATATCTATACAGCCTGGGTATAGATTGGATGGCTTTATGGATCAACACTATTAATTAAGAAACAATTAATGGGTCGACTTTTGAACTATTCTTCTGGTTTCTCGTTGTCGGAATGCCATTTTCTCCAGTTACCCACAATTGATTGCATGCTGATTTCATAGCATATCACAACTATTCTATATGTACATATATAATACACATACATACACACATATGTATATTGTATTTGATATTCTGTGCTTCCTTCTTTCAATAGCACCTCGAACAGCAAACGGCGGCACAATGCAAAACATTATCCATATCCACCACCACCATCGTCATTACCACCATACTATATACCCAAATCGCGTTTACGCTATATGCCCCCACCCACGGCCATGATGACGACCACACAATTTAATGCATCCAGCTTCGATACCACTAAATCGCATTTAGGCAGCAACACTGAATACATAAGACCCCAGCGTCTTTACGATCATTATAGCACCAGCAGTTCGAGTGTAAAGAAAGACCCACCACCATCCTTGTGGAGTAGTGGCATTTTGGCATTGCCCTTCGATGATCAAAAATGGGGTCGTCGAGAATTGAGTACGTGTGGGCGTAGTTATGCTGCCAGAGCGGGTATCTTTAGCAGTGAGCAACAACAACAACAGCAGCTGCAACACAAGTCACAAAGGGATATGAGTGAAGATACAAGTACTACTCCCAGTAAAAAGCGTATAATGGATAGTGATTTCTATTAGGGAGAGGGAGATCATTTAAGAAAACATATCACTGACATCATCATCATCAACATCGTATTAGTGCCAAAGATCAAAATAGACATTTAAAAAGCATAACTACTATACAAAACTGAAAAGCGAACCAAATCGAAATGAAACGTACAATTTTAAGGCCATACCCATACCAAAAAATAAAACAAAAACTATACAAAAACGATAAAATTCCCCATTATATTTAAGTCAAAAAACAGACAAACAAGTAAGCAGAATTACGCCATATACCTACAATCTAGCGATATTTTTTACACCTAACTTAAGTTGTGGTAACCCATCAAATACAACAAACAAACAATTAATCTCCAAACAACAAACAGACAACCAATACCATACAATACATACTCTACAACAACATTTATTTTGCAAATGCCGCCTGTTGCTGTTGCACGTCTTTTTTACCCAACAAAATATTATTATTTTTTTCTAAAAAACGGACTTAGTCAAAAATCACAAGGAACGGATTATAAAAAATCGAGGGGTTAAGGTTCATGCACGTGTTTTATTGTTGTGTATAACTCTTTTAAACGTACATTGCGCTCTATTTTTTTTTAAGTTTTAAATTGTTTTGTTTTTGTTAACTCTTTCTTTTTTAAGCTTACCCTATTCAGTAGTTTAGTTAACTAGTGTTCTCAGTCATATTCACTCTTGGACAAAATCTTGTGGCTAACATATGTTTTTTTTTAAAAAGAAAATAAATAACGCTCAGTCCTTTTCTTCCCAATTAAAATTTTAAATAATATTTTTCTCTTCATTTCCTTCTTTTGCAGAAATCGTACCACTCAACATTATCGTCACAGAGCTTCGCCCGATTGTAATACTGTTGCATCCTTTGATAGCTCTACTTCCGGTTCCCGCAATGGTTTGAACAGGTAAGGCTTTCAACTAAAAACCTCTTCTTTGTTTTCTTATTAACAGGTGTTGTTTTTTACTCATTCCAGGTATTATCGCCAAGCTTGGGAAAATCTTCACGAGTCAGCCTCGAAAAATAGTTCACACAATGCTTTGCGTCGTAAGGAAACCTTAGACCCACCGAGCATGACCAGATCTAGGGATAATTTGCGAGAGAATATACAAAGATCAAGAGATAACTTAGATCGGTACGTAGTGGATTGGTCATAGTTAAACTTGTGTGTTTCCTTAATCTAAAATATCTTTTTTTAAAATGATTTTAGTGTTGGTCGTGATAATTACGGAATGCGTGATAATTCGGAAATGGTCGTTTCAGATGTGTGTTTAAAAGGTAATGTGTAAACAGGGATAAGGTTGAAAAGTGGAGAACAATCAGGTATATATTTTCAAATCGTTCTTCGAAATAAACATAGTACGTAATACTTTTCCTAGAAAGTTGAATTACATCATAAAATCAAAGAATAACAAAATAATATATTTCTAAAAATATCCCTTTTCTACGCATGGAATCTAATAAAGACTTGTTTTTCCCCATTTCACTTAGAAAAGAAACGCCACCATCATCATCACCACAAAAACGGTTCTTCACGCAATGGTGAATTTCGTGATAATTCGGCGGGCAGACGGGACCATCATCGACACAGTGGAGGACACTATTGACCAACTATGATCATAACCATCAACGTAGAGCAATAAACAGAAGTAACTTAAAACAAAACAAAAAATACAAACGGGATGCAATAATCACAAACTAAGAACAAACAAAAAAAAAACAGAAAAGAAAGAAAAAATCAAAAACAAAAAATGCATAAAACAACGATTAGTTATTTTACTTTTAAATTTACATATTATCATATAAGTTTTTAACTGTTAAGATCAACCCACACTGTCCCCGCTATCCCTATTCCAAAAAAGAAAACAAACAAGTCAATAGAGTTTTTTCTATAATTTAAAAAAGAAAAACGAATTAGAAATTAAGTCTAAAGAAAACAAAGCCAGTTGAAAACTGCATTTGAAAGCAAATTTAGAAAAGGCTTTAAAGTTAAATTCATGTGGACTTTCAAATTATAAATCTTAAGTTTTATATAAAACATAAAGCTTTTAGATGTGGTAAACGAGAAGTCTACACAAAGCAGTTCTGTGCAGCCTTAAAGCTTTTTGCATTTACAAAAAAACCGTTAATTTTCCAAATTGTATTTGTTTGTTAATTATGAATAACTTGGTTTAGTTTATACTGGCTGATGTCTGTTCCTTCCGTCCATTTAAGCTAAATCGATTTATTCATAAAATTATTGCGAAAAATTATTTTTTTTGAAAAAAAAAAAACAAAATCAGAAAATCGCATAGTGTGCCATTACCGGCATCATATTTAATCATATTCTGTCTATTTCATTCTATCCATTATTTTATGTTTTTTTAAAACTTGTAATTGGCATTATCTATTTATGTATTGCATAAGTCGAATGATTGGAAACTTTTCTCCATAGAGAAAAATTAAGCATTTTCATTTTGTATTTGTTTAGTTGTATGTTTAATTAAAGACAAAATAAATAGATAATAATTTTGTTTTTTTGTGTAAATAATAAATTATTTATAATATGACAATATTAAAATATAAATACTAATTTACAAATAAAATATAAACAAAAAATAATAAAAAATCCAAAATGTTGTGTGTTTTTGAATAGAATATTTAGAAACCTTTTTTATGTCTATAGAAGTTAGAAATTTCTAATTTCGAAGAGTTCATAATAGTTACTTTGTGGTCATTTCAATTTCGTAACCAAATAATCATACAGTCATTTTATCGACAAGATCAATTTGTTCTACATTTTCGGGTGAAGTTACCTAAACAACATTTTAAAATTGAATTTTTTCATTGGTTAACACTCTATATTGACCCTAAAAATTCACTGCACAAAAACCTTTTGCCTATCGCTAGAGGCAAAAGGTTTTTGGAAGGACGAAATAGAGAGTAGTGTCTATTAGCATTTGTCATTAATTTGAGAAAGTCACAGCTCGTAAGAAAGCCACTTGGAGGAAGGGAATTCCTTATACTAACAGTTCGGCTAAGGAAAGAAATTTCCCTACAATGTGTCATGCAAATAAAAACACTGATATACAACCCACGTACCGGCGATGCTGAAGGACAATAGCATAATATCCCCTATCAGCTCTCCTCTGGACACGGTCGAGAAGCAGCAACAATGTCTTTGGTGTAAATATTTACGAGGTTAGATGGGGTGAAGTATTTCGTGCACCGCTTTGACAAGCCTAGACACTTGAATGCATCTTTCGGCACTTCACCTGGCACCTGTGTCTTCATATACAGAACATCAAGAGTATCTGATTAATGAATATCAACACCACACAAAGAGTTTTTTTTACCTTTTTGAAACGACAAATAACACTAGGACTTGCGTGCATTGAAATCTACTGTACATTTGACCCCTCATAAATCGTCGCAAAATAGCGTTTGAGTGGGCCATTCATGATATTGCATATGCATATGAAAAATATTTATCAAAGATGAGTGAAGGTTTAAAACGCGGCGAGCTACCGCCTAAAATTGTTGCTTTAGTGTACCTGCCTCCTATTTAATCGACATGGATTGTCTCCAATATCGGTTCATCGCTGTAGTAACGTCTGATCCGTTATTTAAACTATAATGTACTGTAATATTTACACTTGTACTTACAATTTTCCTGGCAGACATTCTGTCACTTCTCAATAGAAATTTCAATATCGAAAATTCGTTAATTTAATTTTTATTTTATCAGCTGACACATTGTAGGCAATGTCGTAAAACCGCCAACCAAAAACTCACGCCGTTAATAATATCCAATCGGCTTCGAACTGCGAAACGTAATGTTGCAAAAATCAAGCCCAAGAAACGATTCTAGAGTTTACTTTTCAAATGTATCTTGAAGTTATGCCACATAAAAACATTAAAAATTCGGGGAATGTTGCAATTTTTCAAATTTGTTATAAAAATTTCGATAACACCTGCAAAAAACTAGTTTTGGTCAATATCCCTGTTTAATTTGTTTGCAAACGTATCGAATTTGTTATCTAATATCGATGGTTATCGTAATCGAATTTCCATTCTCTGATCGTGCGGTAATTTCACCACCTACCGCAACCGTTGCTGGATGATGGATATGTCTCCCACTCCTGGAATAGAATAAAAATCGAAGCAATGGGTGGCTGGTGCACCGGAGATTGTAAATAAATGTAGCATTGGCTGGAAATATTAATTATTTCACAACTGAAATGTCGAAAATTTGTCAACATTTCGTAGAAAAAAATCATGTTTCATCAAACCACAACAGCCCAGCCATCTTTGAAGTCTTCAAGTTAAATCCGGTTAATTACGCTGGGAATTGCACGCTCACCTCCATCTAGTTTCAGATTTTCTTGGGCTATTTACTGTTCTCAAACTTAAAAAATGACTTGGCGGAATCACATTAAAGAATGTTGATGGCTTTAACTGGGAAACATTTTGAAGGAATTGAACATTGTACTACAATTATGGAAATTGTAGAGTGTTTCAGATAGACCTGGTAAGTAGAAACTTTGTAAAACATGACCTAAGCCAAGATTAATTGAAGCACTTTTAATCAACGAGCCGAACATTTCTTATTGCCAGCTCCACAATCCCGCCACATAGATGCGAAATACCAGATCTAGTTGGTATAACATTTCAATCCAGCGTGATTTTTAAGCGCTAGTGAGTAAAATCTTTATTTTGATCGATAAATCTTTGCCTATTTACTCTTCTTAAAGATTATTTCATTCTGAGAGTCCGACCATGGCACAGTTGTTGCAACATTTCGTCCGGTATGTCACCAATGTTACATGTAATGTTGTCTTGCAAGGCAGAAATCGTGGTTGGATTGTCCCTATATACGAGCTTCCTCAACTAATGGTCAAGTGGCAGTGCCAAAACGACGATACCTTGCTTCATTGAGCGTAATGTTGCAGCCGTCATCGTATTTGAAGAAGTACAGTCCAATAGTGCTGCCGGTCCATATACCTCACCTAACAGTGAATTCTTCACTGCTTTGCGGCTCTCATATAAAAATTCTATTTATTAGCGAACCCATTGAGGAACAAATTAAGAAAATATTTCGATAACGAAAAAATTATCTTCTTTCATCTTATTTAAGACCCATTCATCGAAAAGACAACGTGGCAGAATGTCGTTCAGCTTCTACATTAGCTATATTTTGTAAGGTATTAGATCAAGGACAAACCCAATTGCTCGGTGGCGGATACAACAGGAATATTCTCTTTGGTACATACAATACCACAAAGGGTTGGTGAATTGGTTTCCAATAGAGTGAAACTGGTGAGAAATTTGATCACACTGACTAGTTAGACTGCACGGTAGATGACGACCATTAAATGGAAGTATCATACGAAACACATTTTTAACAGAGCACGAATTAATTAAAAATATTCGAAAATGAAAAAAAACGTACATTTTTAATAGTTTCATCATATTTTCGATTTTATTCAGAATGTAGTAGTTATTCATTAAAAAAAAGTTTGTGTATAGTTAAATGCATTGGTGTTGTTGTATACAAACTTTGCAAAAGTTAACTCGGGCTTAACATATCGCACTGAAGCGACCTGAAGGACTTTTTTAAAGAACCAACTAAAAAAAATAAAAATTCTGATCCTTAAATGATTTGTGGACATCGCTAACAGTTTTGCAGTCTTTTTTTTCTTATGGTTATGCTTTCCAAAGGTGTTTGTACATATCATAGGACCAGTACTCCAAAAAAAGAAACATTAAAAATCAACAGATAACTTCTACAAGCCAGGAACAGGTTGTTGTTTCCAAAACAACAACCGACAGTTCAAAAAAAAAAATAGTTATGTGGCTCAACAACATATTGTTGGTTGCTAGGGAACAAATAAGCAAGTAAACAAATTTTGACAAACATTTTAAGCACTTATCCTAATCAAACATATTTCAAAAAATAAAAAGTTTTCATAGTATACAGAACAAATGTCGGCCCATAAATACAGTAGTGAAAAACTTCGCTCACGTGCCAAGGAGCTGGACATTTTAAATCCCACCGGCCGGATCAAAAACAGGCGAACTTCGGTGGCATTTCAAAAGGATACTGGCGGAAAAATATATAAACCAAATGACGGCAATAAAAAGATCAAAGATCACACCAGTGAGGAGGGTATCAAAACCGGTGCCTCCTTCATACCAGATCTTAATATTGTTGTGGAGCGTATGCGCTCCATGTCTGATGACCGATTTATATACTTGAACTATATGCTGCCAAAGACTAGTGAATATTTTACACCCTATAGTCTGCAGGAATACACCTGGGATGAGTTGCCCAATAAACATCTATACTTCACCATGAGTCGTCATGGGGTAACCTATTGGCATTTATCGGAGAACTTTTTCACTCCACTGCTGCAATGGCAACAAGGTTTTCAACAGTTTTTGAGTATTATAAAAATCCGAACATTTGCTGTCTTTCGCATTTGGAAAGGTTTCAAAGTGTGGGAAAAGACCGTCAAGTGGAAGAAACAGTCGCAGGCTCGTATACATTTGAAGGATCATTTGTTTGTAGCCATACCTCATCTAGCACGGGCCATACTACAGTTGAGGTGTGAGATTGTTTTGTTGGAACGCAGTAATTTTATCAATGTAACGGGTAAGGAGGGACAGATGTAATAGGGATAGGAAAATGAGTTTAAATTTTCCTATACTGTAGTTATCGAGGAATGGCATCCATTTTATTTTTTGGAAATACAAATGAAAATCTACGAAAGATTGAGAGTTACCTTCAAGGAATTTAGGGAAAGGACCAGAAAGTCTCTGTGTAAGTTTCATAAAGAAGTATATTGAAGACATGATTTAAACATTCACTTACAGACGAGGCCTGTTTAAATGCCATCACAGACAATGGCTTCTTTGCTGATGATGAAATCAATCATTATCCCTCTATCAAGAAAATGCGCGATGCCATGAGTTTTATGGATCGTACCAAGAAAAGAAACTTTTGCAAAATCTTATCAAAGTAAAAAACAATATTTATACATTTTGTCACTATCTTCTAATAAGCGAAACTTTCCACAGCTTTCTCAGCTATTGCGATCACATGATGTATCATATGTTGCATCAAATAACTGTCAATAGTTTCCAAGTGTTGGTCAAGGCCCTGGCGATGCATGCTGGTTTGGGCCCGTCCAGAGAGTTGCTGAGAGAAAATTTAACACTATGTGAACAGTTGGAACCAGAGCGACCGACAAATGCTCCTCAGGTACTTTAAATTTCTTTATTTTATTAACGATTCGATTAAATTGCCGATACATTTTTTCAGAAACCATTCTTTGTGGTGGATTTGCATTTACTACCCGATCGCATTGACATCGAACCTTCAGAGTAAGTTTAGTAGGCATTTTAGTAAGTTAATAGCTATTTACTTTAGCCACTCTAATGAAAATAAATCGTATTTGAGACTAACAACAGTGACTATATATCTATTCGTTTATTTTCCAGAGAAGTCATGAAACACATCTTTACTCGTATCTCCACACTGATATTGGAAACTGTAACTGAAATTGAAAATTTCACCGATGACAAGACATACATCCAGTTTACAGAGTAAGTATATCAACAAATATAGGCAACCAAATCTAATAAAATTACATATAATGTACTTTAAAGGCCATCTATAATGGGACGTCAAGAAGAGAGATTAGCCGGTGTGGCACCAGATTTGAGTTTCCTACTGAGAACCGATGCTGAGTTTCAAGTTGATCGGTAAAATATAAACTATAAAAGAAATGTTTAGTAATCCTTTCGTAAATCACCGACTTCAATAATTAGGAAAATAATCTACACGTATATCCGAGAGGCCTATGAAAAGGTGGAAATGTACACTCTAAGATTTGAGACGATACGCAATAATTATGAAATTGATACTCACACTGATCCGATTATCTTAAAATCGGAACGAAGTATGATTAACATAACATATGTTTTAGAGAGATAAACAATGAATGAGATTCTCTTTTTAGATCTGGCCCAATTACGATCCTATTGTGAGCGTTACTGCAACAATGTGAAAGCCCTCGATGGTATACTTTCCATTGTGAATTTGGGTTTATTGAAATTGACGCAGGGTAGTTTTAAGGACACCGTAACACCAGTTTGCGTTAAACTACAAAATGTCCTGGCCAATTATTTGCCAAAGTAATTTACTAAGTTCTTTGAAATGATACTACTTTTTCTATACATATATAACATTTATAACAGATTAGCTTCCGAAGAAGTCGATCGCATCTCTGAAGAAACTCGCGATCTATCTGCCCGCATTACTGCCGAACCGCTGACCACTTGGGAAATAGTCTCACATTTACGTTTCCTGGATGTGGTGGATCAAGAAGTGGAAAAGCTGTTCGCAGCCATTGATTATGCGCATGATGTCTTTATGATTATTAAGGATTTCTCCATACCAATTGACGATGAACGCAAAGAGGATTATATGGATAGTGAAGATTTGGTTAACCGGACGAATGATAAATTGAAGGAGATTCAAGGGAAGAGGAGTGAATTCATCCAACAACTAGAGAAGAGAATGAATGCGGATATAGAATTGATATTTGAGGAGACACATGATGTCTATGTTGAACTGCAGGATCCCACATTAATTGATGTAAGTACACAATGTGTTTTGTTCCATTATTCGATGAAGGAAAGAGTTTTAAGTGCATGTACAGATATATAGTTGTAGACAAAGTCTTTTTTGGATATCAAAGTATTTCACTTGTCGTTGAAATATGTGTTATTATGATATGGAGTGTCTATTCTCAGATCCTTTGTCAACCCTTTAATTGACTTTATACACAGACTTCCTTGAACACATATTTGTTCTTAGTCACCGTGAGTATTTTCCTATAGCCCATGATTACGCCAATTACCCAGCAAAGTAGAATACAAGATTGCAATCGGGCTGATGGAAAACAATAAGGCCAAATGTACAATTCTCGCTCACTTTGTTGATAATAAACCCAACCCACCATCTCCGACTTTCGTATATAATACGCTAACATTCAAAAAATCGTAAATCAAAATTAGAGATGCATCTCTCTAATAGAGATGCAGAATCTCGAAAAAGTTAACTCGCGATAAAGTTAATCGCTCGGTAAAGTTAACCGAATTTTAGCATCCACGTGCCGCTCTAAAAAGTTATCTTTTCTGTAAACTTTTCTGTGCGTTTACATTTTTCAAAACAACCGTTTAGCCACTTTTTAAAAATTCCCAGTTGCACGCTGGGTTCTAAATTTGTCAAAAACAACATTGTGTAATGTTTTTTTTTTAAAAAATTTCAACAAAGTATACAAATCAGAATGAATTTACAGCAGAAAGTGGAGATTTAAAAAAAAATTATCAATGTATTCACGGAAATTGGCGTTGGATTATGGTGTATCCAAAGCAGCCATCTCCAAAAAAAAGAAAAAACGTCATGAAATTTTAGAGGCTGTGAACACATGAAAAAGCAGTCAAGAAATCACTACATAATCCGGAATATGCTGATCTTGAGATAAGCTTGTATAAATGGTTCTTGAACCAACGACAACGTAATTGTGCCATGACGTGTCCAATTTTAAAATCAAGAGCTAAGCACGAATTCGCCATACTGCAACCTGGATTTAAGAGAATACACGGTATTCGTCATCTCAAAATTTGTGGCGAAATCGTTTCAAGCGATACGTCGGATGTAACACCTTTCATTCATAATTTACGAGCAAAATTGATGTATTGACATCTCCGACACGAAACTTTATAACGCAGATGAATCTGAACTATTTTATCGTCTTTTACCGGGTAAAATCAAATTAATGTTAAGTCATTGAAATAAATTTTGAGTGTTATTTCCGAAAAATCTAGGTTTATTAGTGTATTTTGAATTTTAAGAACCGCTTAGAAAAGTTAATTGTTCGAAAAAGTTAATTACTCTTGGGACATTTTGATTAACTTTTTCGACATTCTACTGTAATTCATTTGTTCATTTCACTAGTCAAGCAGCTATCTTCAAAAATTAATACATTTTCAGTCGTTATCGCACTGTAGCGAGACTATGGATTGTTCACTCAGTCCCATGAATTAAAAAAAGACAAAACAAAAATTCTTATTGCGACTGGAGCGGTTAAATCGAATGATCTCGCCGACGCATAGCTTTAAAATAATGAAAATTATTTGCAAAGTAATTTATTGTATTTTTTTTTCAGAAAAATTCGGATCGCTCCGTTGTTCAATCGAGACTAAAAGGACTTTTGGAACGCCTAGATCGTTTGCACGAAAGTGCTGCCGAATATATAAGTTACCAAAAGGAATTTAAGGTAAACATAGCCTTTAGGGATTTTTGTGTGTTAAAACTGTGTGTCTTCCTAGATTGACATAACAATGTATAGCGAAATGAATACCGCTTTTACGGAAGTTAAACTTCGTCAAAATCTGCACAATACCATGGAGGAATGGGAAGAGTCATATGGTCGTTGGATCAGGGATGATTTCAATACTTTGGTAGTCAACAAACTGGTGGACTTGACAATTAAAACGATTAAGAATTGTATGCAATATGAAAAGTATTTGCCGGCCAATAATATAGTGCCGGAATTAAAACAGGCGGCTGAGAATTTTAAATTGAAATTGCCTGTGATAGGCTATCTAAGGAATCCCAATTTCAGAGCGGTAAGTCCAAAACTGATAACTAAATGCAAACCATTCCATAAATGCCATCCTTAGCGCCATTGGAGTGAGGTTGAGACCCTTTTAGGTCGCAAATTCTATCAAGAAGAGAATATTGTCCTTTCCACCTACGAAGACTCCGGGGCCTTCAACGAAGAAATTGCCAGTTCTCTCATGTTTATTTCCTCGCAAGCTACGGGTGAGGCTCAACTTGAAAATATGTTAAAATCCTTGGAGGCTGTGTGGAAGGAACAAGAACTCTCCGTGGTCACACATCACGATCAAAAGGACGTCTTTATATTGGCTGGCACTGAGGAATTACAAACGGTTCTAGACGATTCCAATGTAAATATTAATACAATAGCGGCTTCGAAATATGTGGCGCCAATAAAACAGAAAGTCGATGAATGGATTGAAGCCTTGGAACAGTTTGCAAAAACTTTAGGTTGGTAATATGTACGAAATGTTTAGTTGTAATGCTAAGGGATCGTTCGTTATTTTTAGAGATCTGGATGGATTGCCAAAATTCATGGATTTATTTAGAGGCTATATTTGCTTCTCCCGATATCCAGCGACAATTGCCTCAGGAGGCAAAAATGTTTTTCGCTGTCGACAAGAATTTCAAGGAATTGGTTCGTAACGCCAAGAAAGTGTCATTGGCTTTGCCTATCATGTCTTCCAAGGACAACTACGATGTCTTGATGGAAAATACTCGCCTCTTGGATTTGATTACACGCGGTTTGGAGGCATATTTGGAAGTTAAGAGGGTCGTGTTTCCAAGGTGGGTTGTAAATTCTGAGCTTTTGTCACACATTTTAGAACCAGAAGTGTTTTCTATGAGTATAACTCGTGCAGAGATCGGATAATATGTGTATCCCCATTGTGGTGAGATGTTATATCTCAGCCATTTTGTTACTTCTTTAATCAAAATATCAGCCTAATAAACAATACAGTGATCAGGTAGTCTTCGGTCTACATTTACATCTAGGTCTTTGGAGTATACCCCGCAACCTACATGATTATTGAACTTCTTCATAACTGGCATCAAATGTAACTGCACATATGAATCTGTACGTCACATTACCAATCACGTTGGCAGTCAGATAGACGCACTTAAAACCCCAGCACAGGACATGACTACATCAATGAACATACCTAACAAAAAATATCCTCCCTTCCAGATTCTATTTCCTTTCCAATGATGAACTTTTGGAAATACTTGCTCAAACCCGAATACCTCAAGCAGTACAACCGCATTTGCGCAAATGTTTCGATGCCATCTATCGCCTGGAATTCGGACAGAGGGATATGGGTGATGGCAGTGGCCTCACGATACCCACGAACGATATATTGGCCTTCATATCACCAGAGGGTGAAAAGATCTTCTTTCAAAAAGGTCTTAAGGCTCGAGGAGCTGTCGAGGAATGGCTGAGTAAGGTGGAGGAGGGAATGTTTGCAGCTGTCAAGAAGGCCATGCGTTTTGGGTATCAGTGTTTTCCCCATAAGGAAAGGGATGTTTGGTTTCGAGATCATCCCAATCAAGTGTCGTTGACTATATCCCAGCAACAATGGGCAGCTGACGTACATAATATATTGGATAATCCCAAATGGAATAAAAATAAAATATTAGCAGAACTGAAAAGTTTTGAAAGTAAATGTTTAAAAAATCTAGCAGCCTTGGCAGCTCTAACGCGTCAAAATATCAGCAGCCTGACGAGAAAAATTCTGACTGCATTGATCACTATAGACGTGCATGCAAAGGACTCGGTTACACTATTGATCGAGAAGCAAGTGGTGAAGTCGTAAGTACGAAATACAAAGTTGTAAATGGTCCATTCACTTTTTCTACCACTTATATACAGCACTGATTTTGATTGGTTGAAAATGTTACGATTTTATTGGGCACTGGACACCGAAACCGTATACTCACGCATGTCCTCAGCCAATATCCCCTATTACTATGAGTATTTGGGCGCTGGTGGAGTTTTGGTCTTGACACCTTTAACTGATCGTTGTTATTTGTGTCTAATGGGTGCTTTACAAATGGATTTGGGAGGTGCCCCAGCAGGGCCTGCGGGTACTGGTAAAACAGAGACTACTAAAGATTTGGCCAAATCGGTGGCTAAACAATGTGTGGTCTTCAACTGTTCCGATGGTTTGGATTACAAGATGATGGGTAGGTTTTTCTCTGGTCTAGCACAGTGTGGGGCTTGGTGTTGCTTTGATGAATTCAATCGTATTGATATTGAAGTACTGTCGGTCATTGCTCAGCAATTGATAACGATCAGAAATGCCAAGGTGGTCAATGCCAAACGGTGAGCATAACAGGCCGCCATTCGGAGGGTGCACGTATAATCTCGGTTATGTTTTTCTTTACTTTGCAGTTTCATCTTTGAAGGACGTGAAATTAAACTCAACAAATCATGTGCCATTTTTATAACCATGAATCCCGGTTATGCTGGACGCACTGAACTTCCCGATAACCTAAAAGCCTTATTCCGTCCAATTTCAATGATGGTGCCCGATTACGCCTTAATAGCTGAGGTCATACTATATTCCGAGGGATTTGAAAATCCCAAGAGTTTGGCACACAAGATGGTACAAATGTACAAGCTGTGCTCGGAACAATTGAGTCAACAAAATCATTACGACTTCGGCATGAGAGCTGTCAAGTCCGTGTTGGTCATGGCCGGATCGCTAAAGCGAGCTTCGCCAGACCAAAGAGAAGATATAACATTGATCGCGGCTCTTAGGGATTCGAATATTCCCAAATTCTTGGCAGATGATGCCCTGCTCTTTTTGGGTATACTAAGTGATTTGTTCCCCGGAGTAGAATTACCCGATTCGTCATATTCCGAGCTGGAGGAAAGCTTAGTGATAGGTTTGAGGGAGAAGAATCTGCAACCTGTCAATGCTACATTGAGGAAATGTTTACAGCTTTATGAGACCATGTGTGTACGATGGGGCGTGATGTTGGTTGGCCCGACAGGAGGAGGTAAATCAACGGTGTTGCATGCTCTGGAATTTGCACTAGGTCATTTGTTTGAAACGGAAGTGCCGGGAGATAACTTCAGGCCCGTTAAGATACAATGCATGAATCCTAAAGCGGTTTCCATGAATGAGTTGTATGGTTATGTCGATCTTAAGACTTTGGAATGGCAAGATGGTCTTTTGGGCTCAGCGGTTAGGACTGCGGTTAATGTGGAAGGTAAATATGTCACCTAGAAATTCTGGTAAATTGTTTAGTTAACAATCGACCTCTGCATCTTTTCCCCAGATGAAATCCATCAATGGATTGTGAATGACGGCCCCGTCGACGCTGTATGGATTGAAAATTTGAACACCGTCTTGGATGACAACAAAATGCTTTGCTTGGCCAACTCGGAACGTATTAAACTCACTGCCTGGGTTCATATGATATTCGAGGTGCAAGATCTAGTACAAGCCTCGCCCGCCACCGTGTCTCGTTGCGGCATGGTCTATGTAGATCCTGAAGACCTGGGTTGGTTACCTCTTGTGATCTCGTGGAAAGCCAGTGACATACAAAATAAACTACAGCCACAACAGATGACTTATATCTATAGTTTATTTGAAACACATTTCAAAACACTACTAGATCTGTCCAAGAAACATGGCTCGTTTGTTATCAATCAAGTCACTAGTTCCAAAGTACGTTTGTGTCTGGAATTGTTGACGTCCTTAATAGAACTAATACGTTGGCATGATATTGAGGAAGTGGAGTATAAGTCGTTGTTGAATAAAATGTTTATGTGGTGCGTTTTGTGGTCGCAAGCGTCCAATTTCAAGGATGATGAGAAGTTGTTGTATGAACAATTAATAAGAAAGACAATGGTCGCAGAAGAGTAAGTTGTGTTTTAAAGGTCGAAACAAAAAAGAACGTAACAAATGTATGTATTTTCTAGTATTCCTGAGGAGAGCTCTTTGTGGGACTATCACATAAATATGTTAACCCGAAAGTGGGAATTGTGGTCGAGTATCATTGATAAGTTTGTCTTTAACTCCGAAGATAAATATTTTGATATGCAAGTTCCGACAGTAGATACCACCAAATATGGGTAAGTGAAGGAGTCAAAAATGTATGAAATTGACCTAAATCGCAGAAGGAGAAAACTTAAGTATGAAGGGAAGAGTGAAGTATTGTAAAAATAGCAGTGAGAATGAACGTGGTAGAAGTAGAGATACACAATTAAAATATTGTGCCTCGGTAATGTAGAGATGTAACGAAGTTCGCATTCGCTGCAGAAATGGTCCAGAAAATAATTCTGCTTGGAATAAGAACGTTAATTCTTTTGAAGACTACTTCGGTCAAGCCTTCAAAGAGTTGTTGGTTTCAGACATGCAAAGAAGCTATCAGATCCAAAGAAAAGGCGTTCAGAAATTGACATTTAAATAAAAATGTCACTACTGAGCTGTGCCAGAGTACTTAGGATATCGTTGACCGGGAGAATAGTTCTAATAGGAAATTATAAAGAAATTCATAAGAGAAAGCGTAGTATCCATTTTTGTTGTACTATACAAACTTTTCCCCTCCAGCTATGTCTCCGATTTACTATTTCAACGTAAATATCCCGTCATGTTTACGGGCGATACAGGAGTGGGAAAAACAGTTCTGGCAGTTTCAACGTTAAAAAAGCTGTCACAAGGCAACATTGTGCCAGTGCAAATTAATTTCTCTGCCCAGACAAGCAGCATACGAACCCAGGAAATGATCGAAGGACCATTGGAAAAACGTAAACGTACGCAATTGGGTGCACCCATTGGAAAGTCTGTGATTGTGTTCATCGATGATATTAATATGCCTAAATTGGATACGTATGGCAGTCAGCCGGCCATAGAGCTGTTGAGGTAACTATGCCCAGTAATTGACATTTGTCTTTGTTTTGATGTTCTAAACTAATTACTTTTCCATTAGACAATTTTTGGATTTCAAAGGCTTTTACGATCGTGAGAAACTTTTCTGGAAAGAAATTGTCGATGTTGTCCTAGGCTGTGCTTGTGCTCCTCCGGGCGGCGGTCGCAATGCATTGACACCAAGATTCGTGCGCCATTTTGCATTATTTTCTCTGCCCAAACCCAACGATGACACCTTGACAACCATATTTAATGGCATACTAACGGGGTAATTGAACTCACCACAATCACAGATATTATTATCTAAATATATTTCTATTTTATGTGTAGATTCCTGAATGAATTTTCATCGGTCATAAGACCTCTGTCCGAACCCATTGTGAATGCATGTGTTGATGTTTACATGCGCATAGCCCAAGAAATGTTACCCACCCCCGACAAGTCCCATTATATATTTAATCTACGTGATCTATCCAAGTGTATTCAAGGCATTTTACAGGCCAGTAATCTTCACTACAACACAGAAATGCAAATCTTACGTTTGTTCTATCACGAGACCACTCGTGTTTTCCATGATCGCCTGATCAATGACGTGGATAAGAATCTCTTTAAGCAGATCATGAATGAGTTGTGTCTAAAGCACTTTAATAAAGAAGTGTCTCGGGAAGAAGAACCTCCGATATTATTTGGCGACTTTATGGTTTTCGGCAAATCCCGAGCTGATCGTATCTATGAAGAGATCAAAGATCATACAAAATTGGAAAGTATCCTTATGGATTATGTGGAGGACTATAATACCATAACGGGCAAGAGAATGCATTTGATACTGTTTCAAGATGCTCTGGAACATACGGTGCGCCTCGCTCGCCTACTGAGAAGTGACAGAGGCAATGGGTTATTGGTGGGTGTGGCTGGAATGGGGAAACAGTCATTGACCAAGTTAGCAGCTCATGTCAATGAGTATAAGTGCATGCAAATTGAACTGAAGAGAAACTATGACATTAATGGTTTTCACGAAGATTTGAGGATTATATATCGGCAAGCTGGTGTAAGTATGTGATTGAGATTGGAAATGTTTGTACTTTCATTTTACTGGTCATTAGATCGACAATATGCCAGTGGTTTTTCTAATGATGGATACCCAAATTGTGGAAGAGGAATTCCTGGAAGATATCAACAATATTTTGAATTCGGGAGAAGTCCCAAATTTGTTTGATGGCGATGAGTATGAAAAAATTCTACTGGACGCAAGAGATGCTTGTAATGCCGCCAACAAAGAGGTGAAGATATATCTGATTGGGCATTCCCAAAATAGTCCTTTATTTGTCTACTCTCTCTCTCCACATGCCTTAGGGTTGCTCTCGCGATGCTATATACAAATTCTTCATTAACCGTGTTCGTAATAATCTTCACGTCGTACTGTCCATGTCGCCGGTAGGTGATACCTTTCGTCGCCGATGTCGTATGTTTCCCTCCTTGGTGAATTGTACCACCATCGATTGGTTCTCCAACTGGCCAACCGAAGCTCTATACTCGGTAGCTTTGGGCCTTTTAGCCAAAATCACTAAAACTCCGGAAGAATGTAAAGCTTTGGCCTCCACTACCGTGTTTATGCACAGAACCGTGGAAGATGCTTCCCTGAGGTTCTATAAGGAAATGAAGCGACACTACTACACCACACCGAGCAGTTATTTGGAACTTTTGAAACTCTACCAAAGTCTGTTGAAGGATAAAAATCAGGACCTTATTAATAAAAGGAAAAGGATAGCAAATGGATTGAACAAGATCTTGGAAACAAATGAAATTGTTAGTGATCTCGTACCTCATGTCGGTTTCATTTATTATTTCGCTTTTTTTTTATTGTATACCCCCTCCAGATAGCTGTCATGCAAACAGAATTGGAAGTCATGGTGCCGCAGCTCGATGAGAAATCGGCCAATATGAAAATTTTACTTGAACGTTTGGCTGTTGATACCAAACAGGCGGATATGGTGAAGGAGTGTGTGGTGCGTGATGAGGCCAGTGCTAAGGAGAAGGCTGCCGTATGTCAAGCCATGTCTGATGATGCAAATAAGGATTTGGAAATTGCCATGCCAGCTTTGAAAGAGTCCGAAGATGCTCTGAAAGGTCTTACCAAAGCGGATATTAATGAACTTAAATCCTTTACGACACCACCGGCATTAGTGCAGTTCGTTATGGAGGCGGTGTGCTTATTGCTGGGAGCCAAGTAAGTTTTCGAACGGAGGAAAGTATGTGGGAATATGTAAAACTAAACAACTAACTTTAAGAAATCGTTAAAGAGAAACATTCGAGAAAGCCTTCCTTTTCTGAAAACAAAAGGAAAGTCAATCACACCTTTTCCTTTAATTTCAGGCCGACATGGGCTTCCGCTAAAACCATTATGGCCGATGTGAATTTCATCAAACGTCTTTTTGAATTCGACAAGGAACACATCAAGGATGAAACCCTAAAAAAGGTCAAAAAGTATATTGATCATAAAGATTTTGTACCAGCTGTAAGTCCTCAAATTAAATCACAGATCAAAAAATATATTAACCTATCTTTCTATAGAAATTTGAAAAAGTATCCAAAGTTGCCAAATCGGTTAGTCTGTGGGTCATTGCCATGGATAAATTCGCCAAAGTCTACAAAGTTGTAGAGCCGAAAATTCGTCGCAAAGAAGCGGCCGAAAGTGAACTGAAAGATATTATGGCCATTTTGCGAGCAAAACAACAAGAATTGGCTGCGGTAGAGGCTAAAATTCAGTCTCTCAGGGATAGCATTGATCAGAGAAGTCGTGAATTCCAAGTGATACAAGATGCTGTGGATCTGACGTACGGACGTCTAAATCGTGCAGGACGTTTAACGTCGGCGCTATCGGACGAGGAAGTGCGTTGGAAGGAGACGGTTGAGGTAAGATTAAAACACATTTGAAAAAATCGACAATTGTACATACAGGGCTGTGGAGTTTTGTCCATATAGAGGAAATCAGACTCCACCTTCTAGTTTTCAAAATTGTGAACTCCGACTCTACATCCCTGGTTTCCACACTAACCCAAAGTATTCAATTGCGAGCGTTCTTTATTAAGCAAACCAAGACCAACAACTGGTTGTAGAGCCAACTTAAGTAATCAATTCTTCAATACAAAATCTCAAACGTGAGTCCAAAAGCAGTATACGTCACATCAACATAGAAAGCACTTAGATTGGATTTGATAAGTATGGGTCGTATGATCTATGATCAATTACTAGGGTAAACGAGTGATGTGCGTTTTCGTAGCTGACAGAAACTGAATGTATGAGTTTTGTATTGTCCAAGTTCTAAAGATTCTGTCCAAGTTCTACAGATTCTGTCCAAGTTCTAAATATTCTGGTGGCATAACCAGGCATTCTTGTGACTCATAAGCAGTAGATTTCACCGCACACCTATTCCAGTTCGATCGCCCTACTCGAAATAAATATACTACAAATTCCAAAACTACAAGTGTCATAATGATTTTATCCCCACGTTAATTTCTTTTCAGAGTCTCACCCAAGAATTGGCGTATGTACCAGGCGATGTCTTGGTTTCTGCCGCATGTGTTGCCTATCTAGGAGCCTTTTCAACAGAATATCGTTATGAACTCTGCTCCCAGTGGGTTATCAAATGTCGCGAAGAGAAAATTCCCTCTAGCGCCGAGTTTCACTTACTTAAAGTTCTTGGAGATCCTTACGAAATACGACAATGGACCATGGACGGCCTGCCAAAAGATGAAATTTCTACAGAAAATGGTTTGTACGCCACGCGGGCTCTGCGTTGGCCGCTGATGATAGATCCACAGGAGCAAGCCAATCGTTGGATACGCAATATGGAAAAGTCGAACAATTTACACATACTCAAAATGAACGACAACAATTTGCTGAGGATTATGGAAAATTGTATCCGTCAAGGCTATCCCTTACTATTGGAAGATATCGGTGAGACCATAGATCCCTCGATAAGGCCGGTTCTGCAAAGGGAGACGTACGTATTTGAAGGAAGGACCTATTTGAAACTCGGTGATGTGGTTATTGATTACGATGAAAAGTTCAGACTTTACATGACAACCAAATTGGCCAATCCCCATTATTTGCCCGAGATATGTATCAATGTTACTTTAGTGAACTTTTTGGTAACGGAGAGTGGTCTGGAAGATCAGCTATTGGCGTAAGTCGGGCGGGATAAATATATTTAGTAGTTTTTATTTAATAGTTGTTCTGTCTTCTCAGAGATATTGTGGCCATAGAGTTGCCAGCTATGGAAATTCAAAGGAATGATTTAATAGTGAAAATTAATGCCGATAAACAACAGCTATTGGCTTTGGAAGACAAGGTCTTGAAGTTGTTGTTCAATTCCAAGGGCAATATTTTGGATGACGAGGAACTTGTGGAAACTCTGAATGATGCCAAGGTGGGTTATTGGGTAATATGAAAGCAGTGGTGCATCTTTGCTTTCAATTATGCCCAAATAGTCTTTGCAATTCACGAGAGGTGGATTGTAACTGGAAAGACTTCAAGGGAATCAAGCTTTGCCAATTACAGAACTTCTCGAAACCTTTTTTCCGTCTTTCAGGAAACCTCCCTAATCATTGCCACACGCTTAATCGACACCGAAGAGACGGAGAAAGTCATTACGGCCACCAGAGAAGAATACCGTAATCTGGCTTCCCGTGGTGCCATTCTCTATTTCGTTATTGCCAGTCTGGCCGAAATTGATCCCATGTACCAGTATAGCCTAAAATATTTCTCTCAAGTCTTCTGCTCTGTCATTCGCCTAGAACATCCAAAAATGAACACTGAAGAGCGTATTGCTCAGCTTAAATTAGATGAACTGAAAGCACTGTACGACAACGTTTCCCGAGGCCTTTTCGAAAATCACAAACTTATCTATGGCTTCCTGTTGTCACAGGCCATAGAACACCAGGAGGGCCGCGTTAGCCTGCAGGAATTTAATTTTCTTACACGCGGTGTGTTGGGTAATGTTCGAGATAAAGACAAACCGTTGAATATTAAAATTACTGATTTCGAATGGGAGGCTTGTTTGTTCTTGGAAGATAACTTCGCGGCTTTCCAAGGTTTCACGGAGAAGATAAATCAGCCATTCTATATGCAAATGGACGATAACCGAGAGGTGAGTCTGGAAATATCTCTAATGAAATTGTTTTCTTAAAATGTACTTTGTAATTTAGGTTTTTAATTTTGCACTCTCCAAAGATGAACCCATAGATTATTGGAATGGCAGTCTGACTGACTTTCAAAAATTAATGTTCATAAGAGTCTTTCGCAGAGAGAGATTCGTTTTGAATGTGGTAATTTATGTAAGGGTGACCATTGGCCGGCATTTCACCGAAGTTTCAGCAGATGGAAGTCAACTTAAAATGGTGTAAGTATTCAAGAATGTCAAGCATCGTCTAAAACGTTCCACACCTATATAGAAATTATGAGAAATCCCAAATTTGTTGGGGTATTTTGTTGTTCACACCACAATTCGTATAAGAAAATGAAAAGTCCATTCAAAAAAGCCAACCCTATAAATCACCAATCAAAAATACGTCTTCATTTCTCCAAGGGAATAAATCCTATAATCCAGCAATACTTCTATCTGATATCCTACTCTTCATTAAGCCTTCTCCCACATATTCTATGTTAAGTTCTTAGATTCCACACACATAATCCCCATACGAATCTAGATACAACATCCGGTCTTACTATTCTCTCCTTTCAGCTTTCGCGATACCTCAAACGTAACGCCCCTGGTGTTTGTGTTATCCAGCGGTTCAGATCCTATGGCCAATTTTTTACGGTTTGCCGATGAAATGAAATACACGGATAAATTTTATTCCATCTCATTGGGCCAAGGACAAGGTCCCATTGCCGAAAGTCTTATTGAGAAAAGCCTACGTCTTGGACACTGGGTTTTCCTGCAGAACTGTCACTTGGCCACCTCCTGGATGGGACAAATGGAAACCATAGTTCGTAACATAACCCTGGGTGAAATCAAAGCCCACCAAGACTTCCGTCTCTTCCTGTCCTCAATGCCACAGAAAACGTTTCCCATCAGTGTACTGCAAAACTCTGTCAAGGTGACCAATGAACCTCCGAAAGGTATTAAGGCCAATGTCTTGGGTGCGTTGGCCGACATTAATGCGGACTTCTTTGAGCAGCATGTGCTACAGGAAAAATGGCGTTCTATTGTATTCGGTTTGTGTGTTTTCCATGCCGTTCTTTTGGAACGTCGAAAATTCGGTCCCTTGGGCTGGAACATCACCTATGAATTCAATGAAAGTGATCGTGAATGTGGTCTAAAAACATTGGATTTCTTCATAAGCCGTGAGTGGGCCGAAAAAATACCATGGGAGGCCATTTATTATATAAATGGAGAAATAACCTGGGGAGGTCGTGTGACAGACTCTTGGGACCAACGTTGTTTAAGGACCATACTGAATATATATACATTTGACAAGATTCTGGAGCCCAACTATAAATACTGTCGTGGTGATCCGTATTATTGTGATCCTAGAAGGGCAACCTTGCAGGGGTATAAGGAATATGTACAGAATTTCCCCACCTTAGAGGATCCGGAAATATTTGGCATGAATGAGAATGCCAACTTTGTTTTCCAGGCCAATGATACCAATTTCTTTGTACAAACTTTATTGATGAGTCAGCCCCGTTCTGCGGCGGACGAAGGTCAGACTCACGAGAACGAGTTGTGCTTGGAGATAATAGCAAAAATTCAAGATGCGCTTAAGAAGAAAATTTCCAATGAAACAATGCATTCATCGCTGACGACGGTAACTATAATAGGGTACAAATGTTGCTGATTATGTTCTAAAACATCTATGTAACGTCCTAGGTCGACCAAAAAGGCCAACTACCGTCTCTCTCTACCGTGCTTGTGCAGGAAATCGATCGTTATAACATCACTCTGCACTTGGTGCATGACAGTTTGTCCAACCTCGGCAAAGCTATTAAAGGTCTGGTAGTGATGTCCGAGGACCTTGAGGAAGTCTTCAAATCACTTCTGGCCAACATGGTGCCCAAGCTATGGGAGAAAAAGAGCTTCTTGTCCATAAAACCCCTGCCAAGTTATATAGCCGACTTCCAGAGGCGCATAGATTTCATACAGAATTGGGCCGATAAGGGTAATCCCAAATCGTTTTGGATAAGTGGCTTTTATTTTCCCCAGTCCTTCCTGACGGGCGTCCTACAGACACATGCCCGCCAACGTATACTGCCCATAGATGCTTTAAAGATAGACTTCCAGGTTGACGAGAGAATACTAGTGCAGCAGGATTTCTTTGAGAGGCGAACTCAAGGCAACGGCGTACGTGGTATTTAAAAACTACAAAGCACTCTAATCTTATGATTCTTATTACAGGTGGATGATTTGTATGGTGATTTGCCAGAATCATCCGACGCCGGCGTTAATGTGCATGGCATATTTATTGAGGCTGCACAGTGGAACAAAGAACAGGGTGGCCTGTGTGATGCCAGCATTGGTGAACTGTACTCTCGCCTGCCCACCATACGTTTCATACCGTGTTTGAATATGAATCGTGGCACCCGTTATGAGGCCCCTCTGTATAAAACTCAAGCGAGATCGGGTGTTCTATCCACAACAGGACATTCGACTAATTTCATTTTGTCTATACTTCTGGAAAGCGCCTTTCCGGCCGAATTTTGGATTCTACGAGGCACAGCCTTGGTGTCCGGAGTAGCCGATAATGTCTCATAGACGGTAGGCAAATATATTGTCTGATAAATATGATTTCAAAATATTGTAAATAATATAAATGTTGTCTTATACATATCACTCTTATTCGAGATGAGCATCATAACTCAAAATTGGTTATAGAAAGTCTTCTGAGCGAGTTCCTAATTTTCAGTTATACATAGGAAACATAAAACTCATCATTCTGAGTTAACACGGTATTCACACAAATGAGATATTTAGTATTCCTTGGCATTCCTTTTGTCTTCCATATAATCGCGATCGACACTCATTGGTTACTTTGATTAGTCTTCTTTATTCGCCGATCGACGATTGCGCACTCCATCTTCTTCATCCATCATTCTTTCCAAGTGGATGGAGCTTTGCACTTCATCGATAGGAGCTACGAATATATCGCGTACGGCCCGAAAGTGACCCACATTAAAGAGATGTTCGTTTTCCAAACGTATGTAATTCCAGATGTAACGTCTAAAAAAGACAAACATGTTTCTTATTCAAAATTGAAAGCATGTCTTTATCTTATTTTTCTTATTAATTATTCTATAAACATCCATTAACCCACCTGACAATTTCTAAGCTTCCCGCTATAGTATCCATAATATATGGGCTTATGCCAATGTGAACAGTCATATACAACGAAATGGCCCAAAAGAAACGTAATATCAGATTCTCCACAATGACGAAATAGTAAAACTTGGCCGGATATATAATTTGATCTCGCAAGAAGATATGTTTACCCGAATAGTTTTCAAACAAGCCAAAGTCTCGCAAAACGTCCCAACTGTAACAGTATAGTGTTTGTACAATCGAAGAGACGATATAGGACCAAACGAAAGGATTCTCGAAAAAAATCGGATATTCACCTAAAACAAAAGAACCGACGAAATTACCAACAGCTTAAGAGAAATCCAAGAAACAAAACACACTTTTGTGGATCGCCATTAAAGTACCAAAGGTTATTACCGGAAATGAACTTATATACTTTCCGGCATTCACCAGAAATGGATGAACCAAGCGGGTGTCTCGATAACGTCGTAGGCACTGAGCGAAACGAAACCATGGCGGCAGGCAACGTATAATGGCATTGCCAAGGTGATCTTCATCCAGACATTGACTCGCTGCGTAATTGTTATTCCACTTCGTATTGCATACATAAAAACATATCAGATATTTGAAATCCATCAGGCAACAGACCAAAGAGTTTAATTGATCTCCAAACCAAAAGTCAGCAAATCCAATGGGATAGAAGGGAGCGACACATACACGACCCTTGATAATTAATAAACATACTATAATATCATGTAGAATATAGTGCGAATAGAATTTAGTTAGATATTGCTCAAAGAATTTGGACTTGAATTGCCATTCGTTATCGATCAAAATGTCCACCAGACCATTTGCCGGATTGTGCGGCAATTTTTCTTTCAGACAGCTAATCTGTCCTAGTGGTTCTAAACCTCATCTAACTCGTTAAGATGGGCAGACCAATATAATGATACTTCCTTCCTTAAGCCAAAAATTTCAAAAAAAAAAACCATCATCAGAATACACATACCATCAATTTCAATAACCATAACCGTCCGCTCAAATGGAAAACAGGAAAAGGCATCAACAAAAAGGCCAACATTGACAACAGCAAACCCAACGGGAACCAATATTTGGAAATGTGCAAAACATCCGCATACACGAAACCCAAAACACAGAGTGACCATAAAACTGCAAAAAGTCCATGTAATTCCAATAAATGTGAATATGTCAAACGTTTGCGTGGATTTATCTCGAAAATCAAAATATGATTTACACCAAATTGACGCCAATTCAAGACATTCATGCCCAAGAGAAATAAATACATGATGATATAGAAAGGGCCGCGAAACAAAAGCAAACCATAAACACTATCCAGAGCGCGTAAAGTTTTAGTGAAATCTGAAAGAGAAGGTACTTAAGGTCAAAATGTACATCTCTCGTAGGGAATTCCTTACGTGCCAGGAACACTAAAGATAAAAGTATAGTAATAGCTCCAATAAAAAATCCCACCCGAAAGACGGTGCCTATTTCTTGAGTCTCTTCTAAGGGTGGAACACGTAAGCGCTTCATGGCCTGGGCACGATCTCCATTTTCCAAATATTCCGTGACATAATGTTCAGTCTCCCCGATAAGTCTGTCCAAATCGGCATTCTTGTAGAAATAGGCTGTGTCAACATTCTTCGAAAACCATTGTAATCCCATGTCGTTATTCAAAAGCTAGAAAATAACAAAACTAAAGATAAAACGTCTCCTTTGCTCCCTGACCAGCCTTGCCTTGTCGTGCTTTTTCAATATCTTCCGAAATCCCGTATGATTTAAGACTTTGTAGTTTTGCAGCAGCACCAAACTCAAATACTGCTCACTGTAGGCATTGCGCAAATTTTCCTTTTTCGAGTTGTTCCTTTTGTTGGCTGTTTTATAGACATTGCTGTCGTGAAGACTATAACGGGACTGGGAATGCTTTTTCAAACGAAACTCTCCGGCTATGACATCTAAGGCTGTGGATAGAGTTTCACTGCGCCTGTTGGCTTCAGCCATTTTTTCCGCATAGAAAGTGTTGATTTTTCTCAGTTCCTTTTCACATTCAAAAAAGAATTCCTCCTCGAAATTCTTGTAATAGACATCAACGGCACGACTTGGACTAATTTGTGCTATGGGAGCATTTTCGGTGACATGTATAATCATATGTTTTAATTCCTGGGCGAATTGAAGAATTCACATAGTGCTTAGGAGGAGAAAGTTGGTCAGTCCACCAGAATAACTCACCACATAGGAAATGTATTGTTGACGCCATTCAGGCGTCAAATGTGCTCCCAGTTTCTGGGAAAATCTCATAGCGAATTAAAATAGTTTTATTATGAAAAATCAATCAAAAACTGTGACAGTTTTGAATTCTATCATTTCCAATAGAAATTCAAATCGATGCGACATGAAAGTTGGAAATTCCTTTTTTGTATTTGTTAAAACAATCTTGAAAAAAATGCACAGCTTTCACACAAAACAAACTCGCATTTTTGTCCGGTGGGTTAATGGGTTAATACGTGTATCAAAGTACACTCAAAACTGTTTTTTTTTTGTCGAATTTTATAATGGCCGTGAGGTACCAGAAGGAGCATTCGCTAAATTCTGTATAAAAGCAAAAACCTTTTATCGATTTTTATAAACTCCAGATAAAAAAAAACACGGAGAGAGTAACTCTGGCGGAAATATAAAGTAGAAGAAGACATGAATATCTTCGGACTAGACCCAAGTGCTTCGGAAACACTTTCTAAGCGGTTCATAACCAACCCAGGTATGATATCCTCTTTCCAAAAAGGAGCGTATTTAGTATTTGTAAAACCTGCCAGTCTTCGGAATATTAAATTATTAATCCAATAATTCGGATTCTGTTAAAAACAAAACAATTATACATGTAAAAGTTTATTTTGCGTTCAAAACATTTTATCACTTATGTATCGTTTATTATCATATTACACACTAATTAGTATTAGAAAAATATGTATATGTATGTTTATAGTAAACTAGACTTTTTTTCGTTCTGGTTTTTAGTGTTTACATTTTATATGTTGTATTTAGTTTTTGTTTTTTTTTTATTGTTACAATTGAATTAGAAGTAAAAAAATGTTTTAGAGCTCACCAATAAAATGAGCCAAGTTTTGTAACAAAACTTGTGTTTTTTTTTCTAATAGAAACTGTTTTTTCTCTCTTAATTTCGTTTGTTTTGTAGTACTTTATGGAAAGGGTTGAACAAAAATATCTAAATGAATATTTAAACAAAACGTAAGTTACAGGCAATCGGATATTAATAGTCTTCACAATAATATGTTAAGTTTTTATAAACAAATAGAGGTATTTAAAAAAAATATATGTATGCAATTCACTTAAATCAATGGGAATGTTGTATGTTTTTATAAATTTTGTAATTGGAAAAAAGTAAGCGGTAAGTTTTGTGTCCTTTTTCATTTGTTTGTTTTGTTAATTATAAGTAATACTGCCGCTTTATGAAATTATGGATAAAGGATATGGATAAAAGTCTTTTGTGGGTTTGGGAATTATTAAGTACTTAACAATTAGAGAACAAAACAGGAAACTTAATTGTCAATTTTCAGATTAAGATGGCATAAAAGTTTTCAACAACACAAACGATTTGATCGAATTGTAGTCGAAATCCTTGCTGATTGGCAACAGTACATAAATCTATTAGACTTTCAGGTTAATACAGAAAAGATATAAGGGAATGAATGAAGTAGGGATAAAGGTAGCTAGGAATAGAGACAAAAACAAAAATTCACTAAATATTAATTAAGAAAATTAAACTATTTCTTTCGAACTTATCTAAACAAATTATAAATATATATATATTTCTGGAAGCTTCACACTTTAAAGAAATTGCATTATTGTTTTAGTATTGACATTTTTGTTTTGTTTCCTACGTTCTTCTTATAATTTCTTGGTACCATCAATGTCTATGGTAAGATCCTGTAAAGAACCACGTGGTGGCAGTAGACTTCTCTTTTCGGGATCTTTTGTCTTTTTCGGTTTAGGACGATTCGTTTTTGTATAACGATTAATAACACCATCCGGTTCATCCATCATGCGCAGTATTAACGTTTGATCCGATGAATCAATGGGAGCTATGGAGATATCGCGCACAGCACGGAACTTACCGCAATTATTCAAGTGTTCGTTCTCCAAACGGAAGAAATTCCAAACAAAGCGACTATAAGGGGAAAATGGAATTGATGAAATAAACTTCGTTGTTGTAGGTGAGATTTAACAAAATGATACATACCGGAATACTTCTAAAATGCCAGTTATAGATGTCATTATGTCACCGCTTAGATATTTCATTTCAGTAACATAAAATGATAATGCCCAGCTAAAACGCAGCAGTAGATCTTCGATGATGGCGAAATAGTAGAAACCCTGAAGGAGATTGAAAAGAAAACAAATATGAATAGTAAATTTTATTATTTTCAAAGATGAATTGGTTAGCTTAGAGTTTTCTCAATTTGTGCATATCTCTTGACATTATTGGGTGTTGTAAAAATTCCCATATAAGATAAATACTTTAAGATTTGAAGAAACATAATAATAAACATTGAAAATTGTCTTATATTTGCCAGCGGATATATGGGACCGATACGCAATGTTTACATTATCCATGAGTAAGGGGGGAAAGACTAATTAGTCCATGAAAAATACATGTCAATCTTTGCGACATCTGTCCTCAGCTCAACATCGCGTACATTACTGTGCGCTGTACAATTTATCTTAAATTGACCGTAAGGCTTTAACCTTAGTCCAACGCTATCTTGAATTTACTCCTAGGGCTTCTCTTCGTTATTTTTGATAGGGGAGAAAAAGATTCATGAGTCCACGACAAATTCAACAATCGGTCTTTAATAAATTTTATGTTCTATGGTTGGTATCGATATTGTTTTTCAATTACAATAAATTTAGAATTTACTAGAAATTAATCGTTGAATTTTTAGCTTGTTCGAAAAATAACTCTTGAATGGTTTGCGCACATATAATGTAGAATATTGCAGCCAGACATCCACGTACACTGACATTTTTGTGACATTAGTATTTTGCCTAACATCCATTATATCAGCGAGGGTTCAATCACATCATCAGTAGGATATGTTGAATTTTAATATTTGTTTAATTGCATTACTGTGGAATACATCTTTATTATAAGGACCAGGTTCAGTTCTATGATTTACTCTATTGAAGATTTTGTTCTGTGGGACCACTTTTGATTTAATTGAATTTTTACTGTAAGTTGTTACTCGAGACTGAGTCGCTCGTCTGTGGGCACCTTGGTGTGGATACCTGACCACAGGAATTTCTTTGGGAATTAACGGGCTGATGAACTACCAAGGATGTGATCTGCCTCCCTCGGACTTGACACAGTACACGTATCCGTACCACTGGAGTCCATTAAGAGAATCGTTCTCCAGCGCTATACGTCACAAGCCAACTCCAAATGGAGTAGCCATCTTCCTGAGTACGAAAAATATATGTTTTTTCTTTCATTTTTAGGGCTGTTTTTTGTTTTGCTTAAACCTTTAGTTTTCCATCAAATTTGCTTGAAATCTTAATAGAATTAGAAAGAAGACTACCATAGTCAAAGAGTTGAGGATTAAACTGTGTAGTGACTCAAAAGAGTTATATGATGACCAAAAACTGTTTCACACACCCAAAAGAAACAACACAAACTATAAAATACTGGTAATCTCATCTGAGGGACAATTTGAGATCACAGAACTTTGCGAGATACCAAATGTCGTTCGATCATTGATAACAGACTTATATGAGACGGAAATCTTTGATCATGCCTTTCATGGCAGAAAAGGCTGCTGGATAGACATGTACGAACTCGATGCTGTAATTTGATACTCAACAGCGAATTAAGTATAAAAGAGATGGCACACAAATGTGGAGAAAGGAGAAGCACTGGTAACCCAGAAATATGTAAGCTGCTAATACTATTTATCAAAATTGAAATCCTCTGGAACAAAGGCCATATACAAAAGTTGAATAACTGTTTCTATCCAATAGTACTGGACCGATAACTCAGTTCTTCGTTCTGGTCATAGAATCCGAAACAACATTAAATGCAGCAGATTTCAAAATATATTGACAAGAACATTGGTGATTCTCCGAATTTTATTGTTTCTACTGTAAAATATGTCCTTGCTCAATTTTCTTATTATTAGTAGCAAACTAAGCTAAAATGTCCATCTATGTTACTTTCCTAAGTTGGCTTTACAACCTGTTATTGGTCATAGTCTACGTAGTAAATGATTTCCAAGCTAGTTCTATGTTGCCATTATTATACATCTGAGGGTGGTTTTTAAACTCAAGAAGACGAATTATTTCACGGTTCACATTTTATCCGACCGCGTTTCAGAATCATTTTAGGTAACAAGTATAGTGAAGTTGAGTGGCATACAATGTATCGAACGCGGCAAGGACAAATCTTTTACACGTCCCTTTGTGCTGATGTCGCAAGCTGTGATGTCATTTCCTAGTGATAAACCAAACTGCGCCGTGGAATCCTGATAAGGGTAGCTTACTAATACTGATCCATAAAGACTGGGTTAATATGTGTCACCATCGAACAAATACTATTTGGTCAAGTATCTCGCACTAGTGACTACAATATGGAAGTGATTTTTTCAAAACAAAAAAAAAAACAAAAAAACAAAAATCTTATTTCAATATACACATCGCCTTTTCGAATTTCGCTGTTCAACATAACAATAACCATCTCTACATAAGTTCATATAAGTCTTACCGTTGATGAATAGACAATTTCCTCTCTTAGGAACGTATTTTCGCCAGCATTTTTATCGAATAGACCCCAATCCATCTTTATGTCCCATGTGTAGGCATAGCATGATGAAACGATCGAAGACACAATCCACAGCCAAGTATAAGGATTATCAAATGTATTTGAATAATAACCTAAAATATTAACAATAGCATTATTCCATAAATCGTTCATGACTGAGTGTCTCCTCCACCTCCTCCAATAACAATAACTTACGACTATTGAAACTTTTTAATGTGGAAAATATAACCACCATAAAGGTCGTTGAATATTTCCCTGCATTCACCAAATGTGGAAATGCCTCCCTCGTATCACGATAACGCCTCAGACACTGAGCAAAACGGAACCAGGCCGGCAAACAATTGAATATCGGTCGAATAATAAAGTCCTTTTCCATGCATATTGATGCATCTCGTGCTTCAAACCAATTGCCATTGGTGAAGTAGAAACACACCAAATACTCGAAATCCAGCAAAGCTGTAGCCAATGAATTCAATTGATCACCCAGCCAGAAATCAGCGAAGCCTACATGGAAGAATGGTGCAGCAATCATACGACCCTGTACAAGAAGAATTTATTAGTAATATATATCTTCAAGTCTGCTTTGAATAACTCACCGATATCCTTAGTAACCAAAACCGAGCATCATGATGCAGGACATGAAAGGGGTTCACCAAAAACGCAACCATTATTATGGTTAACGTTAGTGGATTAATAAATGCCGGTATACTTAGACTGGCCGAGTACAGGAAACTTAACATACTTAATGTCCATATAACACCAAATATAGCGGCCAACTCCATTAAGTGCTGTTCCGATAAATGATTTCGGGGATCCAATTCGAAGATAAGTACATGATTTACACCCGACGAACGCCATCCGTAAATGTTGACACCGATGAGAAAGATGAATTCTATGATTAATAGGGGACCGCGATAAAGGCGAAATGTGACTTTTAAATTCTCTCCGGTTACATCGTGGAAGATGGCTATAAAGAAAGGGAAACGAAAATAAATAAAATCAATTAGGGTTTTTAATTTAACGATTGGGGAATAGAAAGTACATGTATCGAAAGAAATAAGCTTTGGCAAAATGTTAGATGACTATGTTCCACATCTATTTTTGTATAGATTTAAAGTTAAAATTGCTTTTGCATACACCATACGCGAAAGATTCAGCCCCTCTGGACAAAAAATGGCTCGTCGATGAATGATTATGGTACTTTTCTTAGCATAGCTCCCGTGATTTCGCATTCGTGTTAAAATTCCATTGGGAATTCAATTAATTTTTTTTCTCAAAATATATGTTATGTGGTGTGGTTATTAGTTGTGTTTACCAAAATATTTTCAGAAAAATAAAGTAATCTTTTCAGTTGACCCATTTTTTGACCGAATATTGAATTCTTATTCATTTTTTTATTTGATTTTTGACAACCTTGAATGCAAATATAATCAGGATTTAGGAACGGCTGGGTTGTGTGCAGAACCTAGGTTTCTAGTGACTTTACGTGTTAGAGAGTAATCTCTAAGCCATGCAAACTACTCTAGAAAAGCAATGGCCGTTCGGAGCCGACTTTAAGTAGTAAGTAGTGCGCAGCTTACTGACTCGATAGAAGTTCCCCGTCAGTTCCTTAATGGAATGTTAAGAGAAATAAGTAAGTTCCAGAAAAGCTAATAATAAAGATATTTTCTGGACATATGTGGTCGATTCCTTATTCCACACAGTCATTATCAGTATAAATTGCAGTGTCGTACGTCATTTCGTGTATATGCTGCGGTACGTACAAAGGACAAACGAACGGTCGGGCGTAGTTAGATCGTCTTAGAATCCGAACGGACCGAAATACTTTATAAGGTCTCAACTGTTTTATGGTGTGACAAACTGAATAACAAATTCAGTATACACTCTCATTATAATTCTCTGAATAGCATTATCTATAGAAATGTTTACTTCTGCCAAAACAAATTATCATAGCACTTCAAAACAAGTACAAGACATTCAGTTGGTTGCAAAAGCTTAGCCGTTACCTATTGACTTCAGGGTATATCGTCGAGAGAATATGAAGGCGAAGTGATGCTACACGAATTCCATAATAACAGAAAGGGTTTGGTAATAGAACATATTTTGAATTCGTAGGAGTTATGTACAAATAATGTCTTTTCAAAGTCACTCCTGTCGAAAATTATAGGGTGAACAAGTCATACAACTCAAAAAGGACCGAAACGGACTTAGTCCAAACATACTATGCGGCTCTATACTGTTTGTCCGTGCCAAATTATATGAATATAGGGTAAGGCTATACATATACCTACGACAAGTGCTTTTTATCTTTTTGTTCTGCGGTCAATGCATTGCCCATGTAGATCGGTTTTTAATACATAACTAATATATAATAAACCGTTTGTATTATAAAGCTCAAAACGTATAGGAACCGAATACGAACGATTTAAAGGTATTACATTGGACGAAATATAAATACCATAAGAACTGAAGTATTAAAATAAACAAAACATTTGTTGCAAATAATCGATGAATAGGAAACATGTATAAACAAACTCGAGTATGCACATAACGAAGAAGAAAACAATTGTTGTCAAAACTTCATGAAGAATTATTATCACACTTACCGGACAACACCACCACAATGCCCAAGACAATAAATGATCCCGAGAATAGACCAACTTTAAACGTTGTCCACGGACTTTGTTGTTCACCCAAAGGCGGAACGCGTAAACGTTTCATAGCCCGTTGGCGATCACCGCCCTCCAACTCACTGGTCACCATCGTTTCCGTTTCATTGATAATATTATCGATATCTTTGTTGGTAAAGAAATGTGATGCCTCAACATGATCTTGACGCCATTTGGCTCCAGTGTCCACACGTAATAGTTTGTCATGTTTTTTGAGAATTTTACGAAAGCCGGTATGATTTAAATTCTGATAGTTTTGTAATAGAATTAAACTCAAATAGTATTCACTGAAGGCTAATTTCAATTCTTGGGCTTTGCGATGCGGTAGCCCGGCCGCCTTTTTCAGAGATTTTGACTTTTTCGCCGTACGCTCGGACTCATCGAGACAAGTTTTCAGTTCAGCCTTCAGGGTGGCAAATTTACGTGTCGCTTCCGCCAACTTTTCCGAATAGAAAGTATTGATCTTTTTCAATTCTTTATCACAATAATGGAAGAAATTCTCATCGAAATTGGCAAAGTGGCGCTTAAGTACTTCATCTTCAACACTGTCCACGGAGGGGGCTTCTTCCACGGCCATGTATAACATGGCCTTCATTTCCTGAACAACAAAAAAATGAAAACATTAAAATCCGGGCTTTATACGGCCTACATCAAAGCACCTGAACTTACCTCATAATTAATATATTGCTTGCGCCATTCCGGCGTTATGTGAGCCGTCAAATGTTCGGCAAACTTCATGACGACACGTTAAGGATAAAATCTATAAAATAGAAAGAAATCACAAAAAGAAACACATTTGCTATCGAGCAGAAAATACTGAAACTTAATCTACGTCTACGTGTACTATTTTAATGACATTGATGTATGACTTCAACGAGTTTAGTGCGATAATTTCCGATTAGAAATAACGACGTAATAATTATTGTGGGTTTGTCGTCGTTGTTTGTAACGTTACTGACCCCACTCTATGCTTTTCGATTGGAAATTCCGTCATAATTATCAATCATTGATTATGCCGCGTGGCATTCGACAATTGATGCATACGTACATATATTCTGGTTGCTAATTTGTATATTTCATTGGGTTTTTTTTCTCACTTCCACACTTGCTAATATTTTATCATTAACAATTTGTTAATGAGTTTATGGTATCAATTATAAAGTATCCACTTGATTAATTGGAGTCAGTAGCATTCCGCTAATTTCCCACAAACACGTAGGATTGTTGGTGAGACATATATAAATTGGAGTACATAATAACATAATTGGTTAGAAATACACAATGTGGGAGATAAGGAAAGATATTACAACAGGGTAGCTACAGGCTTTAGCTATTCTGGATTAGAGTTGATAAACATCTTAAAAGTCAGACATCGACATATGGCCGGATGCGTCTCCAGGTCTCCACATCCTCAAGATTGTGATTAATATATTTTTCGCCCTCTACATTTTTGTAGAGGTGGCAGGAATCTTATCATACAGGACGATATTAAATGTCAATTAGCTAGATGAGTAAAAGGCTTGGCCAGCTGAAATATAATAAAGCTACACAACGCAATCAACTGAAAGCTGAAGCACTCTGACGGTGACATCAAAACATGTGTCATAAACGAATTACAATGAAGAACATGAAGGTAATCAAACATGTCAGACTTCGGTAGAACTCCATTGACGATGATTGATTCCAAAAATCATCGTTCAATAACACATGCCACAATCGAAATTCAGAAACAAAAATATAAACAGCAACAAATCATCAGCGGAAATAATAAATGCATCTCAATACTACACAATTTTAATTCCGAATTCTGTCGTAAATTAATCGACATAGAAATTAATTTATTAGAGAAAGATATTAGATTTATAATAAAATTTAATAAGTTATCAGTCAGATTGGAAGCAAAACATGGCTGGTGACTAATGGGTACCCCTACATAAGGGGCTCGCAAAAGTAATAGTGTCCAGTTAACACCTGTGAAGAGAAACAAAAGAAGCATTTATTTTTGAGAATATGAATAATATTCACCATGTCTGGATAGATCTATCCAACAGTTTTAAATTTAAAATTGCATACAAATAGAATAAAATAAAAAAGACCGAAATGGAAAACAAACGATGCCACTAAAACATTTAATAGTGATAGAAAAACCATAAATTGTATAATTAATCGGTTGGGGCACAGTGGGCGTCTTTTCATTAATATCAAGTATCAGGTGAGAAACAACACATACACATACATGTGATGAAATACCGGAATTATTTGTATTTATTTATTTATATATATATATATTATTTATATATATACTAGCTGACCCGGTCCGCGTTGCTGGCCCTAAGCAAACATTAGTGTTGTATTACACATATTTATATAGGAAAGGGGAGTTTTTGTCCCTTTTGCCATTTTCACCCCCTAAATGTAGATAAATCAAAACAATGTGTAGCCTATGTTACTCGCGGGGTTATTCGGAAGATTCCCTGAAAATTTCATCAAAATCGGTCTAGCCGTTTTCGAGTCCATACGTTACATACATACACACATCCATTTTTATATATATAGATTTATAAATAAATAAATTATTTGTTCAATTCTCCGATGTTCTAAAATGGCTGCACTAATCCGTTGACAGGATTCATGAGTGGAATTCTCACGAAGAATTTTTGAACCTTTCAAATATTTCGTGCAATTGCATTTGTTCACATCGTAAGAATGTTGTTGTACAAATCAGCCCATGTGCTGTTTTGCCAAGTTGGTTGAAACACGAAGTAACCGGTTTCGTATTAAATATTAATTTTATGTTGAATTTTTATGACGTTTTTTTTTATTATTTTTATTAGTTAGAGTCGTCAAATTTTGAGGATTTGTGTAAAATGTGACTCTTTTTCCGCTGATTCCAAAAAGTAAATTTGGACCATTTTTAAATTTAGAACATTAAATAGGGCTGGGAAGAATTTTTTGTAGAACAATTTTCAATAGGAGAGTGCTCTAAGCCAATAATCTCGTAATCGCAATGTTGTGGGTTGGACCACTTCTACTTAACCCGCCTCATATATGACCATATTGCGACATAGTTTCGAACACTCTAGACAATCTTCTCGAAAAACAATAGTTAGTAATACTACAGCTTCCGCCAAATAACTTTTTTTTTTTGAAAATTCTATAAAAAAAAACTATTGGATATTTTCTCAAATTTCTTTTTTTATTTGAAAGTACAATCCTTCCGGTTAATAATGGAAACTAATTTCATTCAAATGGCTGCCTTGGCTGGCCATGCAGTAGCCTAACGACATCAGCTCTGCGGCTGATAATGCGATCTTCAAAAACAGGGCGCAAAACATCGAGTGTAGCTTCGGCTGTGTGGCACCTAGCGCCGTCCTGTTGAAACCAAATGTTGTCAATATCCTCCTCTACAATTTTTCTAAACAAAACAAAAACGTTAGATGGCGGACCCTTTATTAGATAAACTTCACCAACGAATCCTGGAACCCTAAACACATAACTTTGTCTACCTTCCAAACTCACTTAACTGTTTCGTCCGAAATTTACTTGAATCGATCCGATCTTAAATTAAAACTAACTTAACTGTTTCTTACCAAATTGTTTCTTCTTAAATTTAGCACTCGCCAATATTTTTGTCACAGCTTTGAACATGTAAAAGTTGGGGATGCTTGACACCCCCCTGCAATGGTTAGAAATCAAATATATATTTGTTAGAAGTTGAAAAAAAAACTTTGAAAGCTGGCCAAAACTATATTTGTGAACCTTTATCGATCTTGATAGACTTTTGGAAAGAATAACCTTAGCGAATTACCTTAGTTGAAGAAGAATACTTTCTAGACGGAGGAAAATTACTCTCACTCACTTTTCCTAAATTGTCTCACAATTGCAACTCAAACATCTGTTTAATTGTGAAAGCAGATGAGATGGTGCTAGGAGAGTATCCATGGAAATGAAAAAAGAAGGGCAAATACAAACAAGCGACAACACTTCGTCAATACAATAAGACCAAAAATTGGCTGCATAACTAATATAAATAAAAAATCAGTCAGCTTATTTTTGAATGGTGTATCTGTAAATGGGGTTTCTGGTTTTATATGTCGAATAGTATGTGATAATGAATTACTTTTTAAACCAAATTAATACTGACCGACTGTAATCATAATACAAAATAAATTCCAAACATTAATTGCCAAATATTTTGCTCTTTACAATGTCACTTCAATCGGGATGGTTACCAACAGCACGGTGTCCGTTTATTATAAAAACAAATATTGTTACATACATAAATTATGTTTTCATTTTTTTTTTTTTTGGAATTTGTTCAAACCTTTAGATAGCATGTGTTAATTGAATGTATGTGCTAGAACACAGCGTTAACCGATAATTTGACCATTCGATCAGAAACTATATATGTATATGAAATAATGAAAGACGACAACAAATTCTTGAAATATTTATGCAAAATTCCTAAATGTTAATGTTTCTTGGCAAATGAAACGGAAACGACACTGACAAATCGTATCTTATCGAAAAATTAATAGAAAAAAATTGCATTCAAATCAAATAATTAAAAATAAATAAATAGAATAGAATAGATACTCGGAATCACATGTGAATAAAAATGGGTGTGTTTGAGTGTGTGTGTTGTCACATTGTGGGTATACCACAAGTCAAGTTGATGCACATGATATTCTTCAATTATTTGCGCAAATATCATATATTTATATAATATAACCGAAGGAAATTAATCGAAATATGTACGAAATGTTACCACTGCAGTGAACCACAAAATTTCGAAAATGCCAACCCACATAGGGCAACACTATCACTAATAGTCTGATATACCCTTTGCGATTGTGAGGCGTCATTAATATAACTCGCACAATGGGGGTGTTTTGCAAATATTTTGGAAACAAATATTGGGATTTCTTGGAAAATTTTGGGGAGTTCATTTCAAAGTTGAAACTCACATAAGAATTAGTACAATTCGTCGGTCCACAGAGAAAAAAAAGTATGACGGATTTAAAAAAAGGAAGAAAAAAATGTTTTAACTTAAAAAAAACTATCAAGATGGAATTTGATAGAAATAAATTGGGAAGAAATAAAAGAAATGCAAATAAATAAATCATCAGAAAATTTGCTTGGCTTATAATACTGCCCTGCTAAGAAAGAAAGTCATATCTCCATTTTGGTCGCTTTGAGTTATTTAGCTTTTACGTTTAACATCTTTATCGCCTTAAAGTAAATATTTCTTAAAAATCTCCAAAATGATTTAAGATATATATGGATCTTATAAGCTTATCACAAAAATCAGAATCTCGTTTACGGTTTCGAATCTTTCCTTATCTCAATTTTGGAGCTTGTGACTTTCTTTCTTAGGACGGCAGAATAGGTCATGGTTGGCCAAAAACGGTATGGCACCGCCCCGGTATAGGAACTGTGGGTCTCTTATGAAAGCCGAAAAATAACATTTTATCCGCTAGAGTAATCGTCCGAAATATTAAAATACAATTTTAAAAATTACTAAAATTCATATTCAGAAAATTGTTATACGATATTAATGATGATTATTTCTGGTATTTTGTTCTTCAGTGTACAGTTTTTTGACAATTCAAGCGTGATTTGTGGCATGTGCCAGAGACAAAAGGTTCAAACCATCAGGTTTGATAGTTAGTCCCTTAAGGTCCATTTTGATACCGCGGGATACTGTGCTGCAATCCCATTGCCAGCAGGCCAAGACCAACAACAGGTTGTTGAGCCAACCTAAACCTAATCCTATTGTAGAGCCTATAAATACCAGGTTATGTGGCTGTGAGCCTAGTTAATTCGCCATCGTCGTGTGACCGAGCATCGGGGATATAACCAAACATGTATGTCCTATTTGATTAGAGTGGCTCCTCTTTAACCAACTCCAACTGCGCTGGACACGTCTGAGATTGTTTATGGTGATCTCCTGTATTTCTGCGTGGTTCGAGAAGAAGTATGCTCTCAAAAACTTAAATCTCCTCACACAGAGAGTCGAGCATATAAGGTTTTCGATACTATCGTACTCCTCCTCGTTCTCACCGTTTTTACAGTTGTCATACGCCGTGCCTCCCAGACTGGCTGCACTTCGGAGAGATTTGGAGCGATTTAGATCATAATTAGAGATGGGTTTCTACTCGGTATTTTCCCGATATATGGGTAAATACTCGACAAGGGCTACAAGAGAAATGGTATGACTCTTCCGGTGTTTCACCTTAATTCTGTTTTGTATCATTGTGATATTGAGGATTTTCGGGCAAATGATCATGTGAGATCAACTTATCATAACTTCAACGATTATGGCGGTCCAACAAATCTGATTAGACTTTTTTTTGAATTTTTTTAAAAAAAAATATTTTTTTTTATAAAAAAAAATTAATTATTTATTACAAAAAAAATAAACTTAATAGTTTTTTTTTGAAAAAAAAAAAAAAACAATAACCAAACAACTTCAAAAAGTTTAAATTTTTAAAAATATATATTTTTTAAGAAAAATTTTCTGGAAATTATTAGCCCAAAAATTTTTAGACCACATAAATTTATCAACCATGCCAAACAAAAATTATGCGATTACAAAGAAGAGTTTTACAAAATGTTGCGGCAATTTTAGGTGCGTTTTAAATATTCTGACACCTATAATATATACAGTCCAATTCGGTTAAGCGGAAATGAAAAAAATTAAGTAATTTAGATAATTGAACCTTCTTTTACTTAAACAAACTGACTGTGAACTTTTGAAATTGTTCTATGAAATGAAGATAGAAACTTGTAGCACAACTATTAAAATACATGTATGTAAAATTAAAATTCAATATTAATGAGGTTGAAAATAGTCACATAGTTTCATTTGGTTAAAAAAAATTCTTTTCTTTAAAATAAAATCGCAGTGATTACAATTTGTTTTATTAAAAAACCATTTCGTATGTTCATTAAATGCACTTTCTTTCCAACTGTGGAAAAAGTTGATTTGTGAGGAATACCCAACCAACATTCACATATTTAAACAATTCAATACTCAAACAATTAACAGCATTGCTGTTATACACATGTGTCCGACACTGTGCGGCGCTTACAATTACACGGTACAATTTGTTATGGTATCGCTGACGCTGTATTTAACAAGTGTTGCCAATTTGTTAAAGCACTGTCGCAGGGACCTAAACGTGAATTATCTTCAAATTAGTTAGATAAGATATATTCACATACCTGTCAAAAACAAAACCAACCAATTTTTACTCCAATACGATATTTTCTCTATAGCTCAGTGTCAATATGTTGATGAAAGCCGTTTGCTCAGTAGTAGCAAGTCATAATTTTAGCACCTCAATGATAAACTTTGATAAAAATCAAAAGACACTGAAGTATGATTGAGGTGGAAAATAACTAGATTATATCTGTCAAACTGTAGACTTGTCGTGGAGCGTCGTTCAATGAATTTGTTGATTTACTGCCCGGCAAATCGTCTACGCCGCTTCCCTTTTCGTCTACGCACCGTCTGTGAGTTACTATGACAACTGATTGATGAATTTATTGATATAACAGACATTTTGTGGATCCCACATATTTGTACAAATAGTATGTACGTATGTATGTAATTTGGTAGACAAATGATAATGCTTGTTCGAAAACGTGTTGTGAAATAATTAATTAATAACGACCACTCAAATTGTCACTACTTTAATTATGTATTACTTTAATAGTTGAAAGACCAAAAAAATTAATGAATTAAGACATTTGTAAAATGTTCCTAATTGATTAATCAGTCAAACTTTGGCCAAATGATATGATCATCGCCCATGGATCGTTGAAATGTTGACGAAAGTTAAGTAAAATAAATGCGAAATTTGATTAATATTAATTGCTAGCAAACATATTAAACAAATACAAAAATAGTTTTGTTTTTTGTTGACATGTGTGAAGAAGAATATTAAGACATGGGAAATGTTTATTAAGTTCGCCCAGACGGAATCTTTTTGCAATGTTTTGCCATCGCCAGAAATTCCTCAAATCATAATTAAAAACTAGTAAACAAGTTACTAATTTTTTCATCAACGTCAGGCGGTGTTTTATAAAGGGAGTGACAGACAAACCACGCGATATAATGGGAGCGTCGTCGATCAGCCCATATTTATTATATAAATTATTTTTTTCTTGACGATAATAGTACATAAATAAAACTATGGTAATAACACCTAGTTGGTAAATGTCCACATTCTCTATCACATTAAAAATAGGCACTTTTTGTCGTTTTCGTTTTTCAATAGTTAAAAAAAACTGGCGTTCAGACAAAAAAATTTTAACAGAAAGTTGAAGAAATTGAACAATTGACTTTCACCTTGTCGGAAAGCGGTGGTGATTGGTTCGTATATATATATATTTGGAATTGAGAACCAGAGATGAAAACCGAAGCAGGTTTGAACCGATCAGTACCACCTTTTTTGTCTTTGAACCAAACCACGTTAGAAAACATGTCAACCCGAACCAAAAAGCCATGGATGGATTAAAAAAGTGGATTTAACTTTACGAAAACATCACAATGACAACATAAAACAATTGCTGGAGTTTTTGTTCTGTACCTGTGACACAAGTTTCTGTTTAAAAACATTTCTAGTTTTATAAAAAAAAGGAAATTAAAACAAATTTATTCGACCCAATTTTGAACTACTGAACCGAACAGTACCCCAACGTACTTTCCCTTAACATTCCATGAAGGAACAGACGGGGAATTTCTCTCGAATCAGTGAACTGTTCGCGATATAATTGAGTATACTCACTGACTGGGACCTATTGTTTAAGGCGGGCTCCGAACGGCTACCACTTTTCTAGAGAAGTTATACGTTCTAGAACAGTGTCTAACTCGTACAGTCCCTAAAGGTGGAAAACAGCCGCTAAAAAAAATGTTGATGGTCCTATGCGGTTTTTAACCTGGGTTCACCAAACCATTTTAAAAAAGTAAACCTGTGGTTCATTCCTGCTCTTAACCACTAAAATGGTTTGCGTCCCTTTTGACAACCCAAAGTTACTGACTGTCATCTAAAAATCTTTGCAGAAGTTTCCCAGTAATTCCATTCTCGTCTTTATTTATGGTGACCGGCCATAATTGGTGACCCCGTTAGGGCGGCTGTCATAACACCCAAGTTTATTCTTAGCTTTGAGTTCTCTGTTAGTGCGGTTGTAAGACCCAACGAAAATACATCGACAATATCAATGTGAGTAATACAATAACGTCTTAAAACTTCTGAAAGAAAAAACAATACGTGTGATGATGAATGAAACTGCAGAGAAGCCGTGTGTGAGATATTCTAACTGAAATCACTCGACAGATTCTGAGTGTATTTTCGTTATCACACCAGGGATTTTCTTTCGAATTCTTATCACACGCTTCATAATGTGTGTCTTTTTCAAATTGCATTTTACATACACATTACTTGCGACTTCAAGGAAGCTCTTCGCGGAGGAGCAAAACTTTGTAAATTAGTCTTTGACAAAATCCAAAGAAACCTTTTGCCAATGACACCCTTACTTTGTGCCGCTTTTGTCGAAAACAAATGTTGAGCGTTTATTTATTTATTGCCAGTTTTGTATGGTAGAAACCACTGTCTGTTTTCGAGTATTCTTGCCTAGTGGTTATCATTGTCAATCAAACCAGCCTTAATATTGTTTTATTTAGCCAAATATTATTCGATGGTTTTTATTGTGACTGAAATCATTAAGAAAAAATGTCGTAATAAAACAAAATTAAGTTAAGTTATGGTATGTGAGACTGAACAGTTTCTTACTAAATTTGAGGCTGATAAAAATTGCGTAAGCTATTGAATTCACAAATTCATATGAATATTGTAGACAGTCAATATTTATTTCAAAAATTAATCAATTATGTTTTTTAAAAATTCAAATATTTACTAAAAAAAAAAAAAAAAAAACATCATTGGCATTATCAATATTGACTTTTTGCAGTAAAATTAATTAAAATATATTTCCCCTGATCATGAAAGGTAATCATTTAGATCGAAATCATATGCAATTTATTCGGTAAACACGAGTTAGCGTTGTCGTTGTTATAGAAATACACAAATTTCACATTCACGTTGTAGTTGTTTTCTGGTGTTTATGAAATCACAAATGTTTGCACAGAAAACAAACAGACAAACGTTTGTAATTAATTTTCTTCTCCTTATCATGTAATTAGAATAAAATGTTAGTTAATAAAAATGTGTTTATATATTTGTACATGTGTAATATCTTATCAATTTTAATATGCACACTCCCATACTTGAACGAAGTTAATGTGTTGGAAAGATAGGTATTGATGAAAGAAAATAGTTTAAACTTTAACAAATCATAATCTTTTTCGTAGTTCATGCTGTAGTTAGCCCTTACATTGCTGATGTCTACTCCAATTGTCGCAAACCTTGTGCATCTGGAATGGATTTTTCATAAACTATTCATAATTCCGTTTTTAGCAGAAGTGAACGCTCGCATTCTCAGGCAGAAATTTTCAGCGTTGCAGTAATGGTCTAGTATGGATTGGATTTTTGTAACCAGTACTGCACAGAATTAGAAGAGGGGTATAAAAGTTCCTATACCGACTTCATGCTGTACTGCCACAGTACTGACAATTTTGTAAACACTAAACTACGTTAGTCAATTTTGAAAATAGTTGTTCAGTTGTGTTAAATGAACGTGCATATAGTCGAAAATATCAGCACCGACTTACAACTGTATTCGAAGTTTAAAGTAGAGCTCTGGACTTTGGAGTATGGTCAGCAATATCCAAGACGATCCAATGAACTGAGAAAGACTGTTGCCGTTGACCGAAATGTTTCGTATTATAACCGGGATCAGCATTGTTCCATCAATGGAACCATAATACGGCTGCAGTTTAGTACAATGGACAATGGAATACATATTGCCAGAAGAACGGCCACTTCGCTTGGAATTGAGTAAAACAGATGTTCGGATACCTGACGCCTAACTTGATTTTTGAAATCAGATTTTAGTGGGCAGCGTGGCCCACTTCAAAAACTCGGACGACGTTAACAAGATAAATTTCCGCATTTGGGCAACGGAGAATCCAGGCGAGATCCATGATTAAAAATTCTTTTTGAGACTCCGTTTGCTCTAAGAACCTCATCATTGAGCCATTATTCATTGGAGAAGGCGAAATAGTAAATGGGTTGTTGTGTATGTCACAAAAATTTACTGAAGTTGTGATAAGAAAAAAGGTGGCATCGCCGGGCCATCCGCATTTGCTGATTTGACCCCTCTGAATCGACTTTATCAAAATTGAACCGATTCTCCAAAAAGTGTTTGTTACTGGTCGTCCATAACGTACTGTGCCAACATTTCTAATGATCTTCTTGAACAACAGGAACTGAAATCGATAGATACTTCTTCATTGGAGCCTTATGATTCACGTATTCAAGTACCGGGTCCCACTACATAAAAACGTATTTCATCAAACCTATCGGAAAACAGTTTCAAGTCGACTACAACGTAATGTTGGATAACCATCGATCATCACCAACTTATTAAAAGACATCCAACAAATCAACGACTGTTGCAGTCGTTCGTATAAGAAATAAAAATGTATATGCTAGACGATGTTGTATCATAAGAGATGGGGTCATGATAGTCTTCATGACTAATAGAAAGAATTTATGGAAAGAGTTGTCAACAAAGATTAATAATAAAAATGAGATATGAAAACCGTCCAAGTTTGATAAATTATGTAGACTACGTTGTCTTGAGAGTTCATTGCTGCCATATAAATTTAGAACTTTCCCACTTTCATTTAACAGTTACGTGTGCTTATAGACGATGTCACAAAATAAGAGTATGTCACATAGAGCAGAGTAATTAAATAGCTACCCACTATGAAGTTTGCACTTTAAAAAATCAATGCCGCTGTCGCTAAACGACAGTGGTTTCATATTCAAACATTAAACTGGTAATAAATAATTCAAAAGAAATGAAGGTTCAGCGAGGACGTGATAATAGGACTATTGTAGAAATGACCTGAACTTTCAAATATACATCTCACAATGCAGAATTTTCCAAATTTTATTGGCAGAATATGTGAAAATAAATTACATGCTATCCATGACATCAAAGTTATCAAATGAACTTGGTTTAGAGGGAAAGGCATCTGTAGTTATACAGTTCGAAGACTTAAGGTGCTGATATCGAATAAAAACACTGGTACAAACAAAATGAAACTTATTTATCACTGGATCTATTATAACAAAAGAATACCCAAATACCACAAATTTAAAACTTAATTCCACAGGAACGTCATATTATATGAAATATTTATATAGACTACAGAGTAGAAAATTCAATATGTAAGACAAGTTTGTTGGAATATGTGGCGCTGCTAAAAATAGATCATTTTATTTCACATGAAACGAAAAAGCATTTCTTCTTGAAACAATCTTTTTCAATGACTACAATGACAAAAACTGAAAAAAATTATGCAAAAAAGTGGGGCACACAACCAATCGAAACTCAACAAAAACAGAAAAATTGCATTTTGAAAATTTAAAGTGTTTATGGTTGTTTAATTCGTAAATAGACAATTTATGTATGGCCACAATAGTAAAGATTAAATTAACACTGGACTAACTACCCAATGCTGGACATAATTAAATCGTTAACTAGACATTCCAGTGTACTAATGATAGTCCACTGTTATATAAACTTCTCAAGGAATAATTAACCCTGGAAACTACAGTATGTGTGTTCTACTTGACACACCATTTATCGTCCAATAGAGCTTTTTTTGTGGCCGCAATAATAGTAAATCTATTTTTAAAATTCTACATTCGCAATGGTTCCATGGTCGTTAGTAAACCGGTCATCTCTTAAAATAGCAATCAAATTGTTCCCAATTGTGATTATATCGAAATAGAAAGTTGTTGTTATTACCTGATTTTGGGGCCGACAGTGAAATCTGAGTAACTACTCTCCTAATAGCGGAATGATGTCTCCGATGAACAATAGGGTGTATCACGAAATTTTTTTTCTTTGTTTTAATTTTTCAAGTTGATAAAACGTTGTCACTACAAACATATATTAACGAAAAAAAATATTATTGAATTTAAATAATATTTAGGTCTCCCGGAATGCACTCAAAGTTTAGGAATTCAAAAAAAATTTACTTTTCCAATTATTATTTATTATTATTTATTATTTAATAGACGAAATTGGGCTAAAATAACAATATTAATGAATAATATATATTAATAATATAGTACTAACATTATTATTATCATACGATCTGACACAACTGCTGTCGTCTGATTCCAGTAATTGAGCTGATAGCATGTGGCTTAGAGTTTCTATTTGAATTTGCTATAGTTGAGTTTAATTTAGTCGTGTTGTTGTTTTACAATTATGAGTAAAAAAAATATTTCTGTAACAACAAGAAAATGTACTGAAGTGACTATAGTCGGTCAGCCTCTTGATATTAGTGCATACAATGTTTTACCCACTAAAAGGGAAGTATTAAAGTATTTTGAATTTGTACGGAACGAATTGAAATTTGAAGGATGGCACCAACCAGAGAAAAAAGTAATTGCAGGGCGCATTGCACATAAACTTGAAGAAATTTGGAAAAAAAAGCATCCATTCCCGTATCATCCACGAACAATATTGTATTCATGATTTTAAAATTGTATGAAAGATGTGAAAAAATTAAAAAATCATCAGGTCATAGCAAAAAAAATATCAAGAGCTTCAAAGTTGCAGTAGACAAGTTTACATCCGACATTGAAAATAGTCTTTTTGACATATGTTCTTGTGAATGTCGTGATCTAGACAAATGTTTGTGCCCAACTCCAAAAAAAGTACCAAAACTAGAACATCCCTTCTTGATAGACCAAAGGAACTCGAGGGCTATGATCATTGGAGGGATAGACCAAAAAGAGACAAATAAGATGGAAAAAAGAAACAAAAGGAAGAAAAAGTCTATGCAGTCTAAAAGTCTCGCATTACTTCCAGACTTAGAGCATACATGCATTTCTAGCAATGACTGTTTGGATGATTCCATTATTGATGATTCAAGTGATGAAAGTTTTGCAGGCTCTACAATAACAACGAGAAAGAAAAAAGAAAATATTGGAAATCCAACAGTGAATGTCAAACAGCACCTTCCAGTGAATCTACCATCATTTTCTAGAGCATGTGACCGCAGAGCCATTTCCAACAGAGCAGGAGCTCAACTAGCAAGTGCTCTACTACAAGATTTAAATATTATTTCACCAGATAACCAGGCAGCAGTTATTGACAAATCTAAGATTTTTCGTGAAAGGTTAAAGAATCGACAAAACATCAGTTCAACTCGCACAACTGAGCTAATTGCTCTTTATTTTGATGGGAGAAAAGATGAAACCATAACCAAAGAAAACATAAGTGGGAAATCTGTCCGTAAAACTATACAAGAAGAACACATATCCTTGGTTGAGGAACCAGGCTCTGCATATTTTGGACACGTGACTCCAAATAGTGGTTCTGGTAAAGATATTGTATCATCAATATTAAAATATATGAGGGACAACAGCATTGATAGTACAACTATCAAGGCGCTTGGTTGTGATGGTACAGCCACGAATACTGGAGTCTTAAATGGAGCAGTTCTATTTTTTGAACGTGAATTGAAACATCCTGTTCAAATAGTAATATGTATGTTGCACTTAAACGAACTGCCTCTGAGGAAGGTTTTTGTCGCTCTTGATGGTCCAACCACAGGACCAAGTTCTTTCAGTGGGCCGATAGGCAAAAGGTTGGTGAACTGCCAAATCTTACCAGTTATTCGTTATGAAAAAATAGATAGCATCAAAATAAAAAATAAATAAATAAAAAAAATTTAAAAAATGTTTTTTTTTTGCCCAAAAGTTTTAAAGTTCAAATGCATTCCGGGAGACCTAAATATTTTTTTATTTAAAAAAAAAATTATTTTTCTTGAATATTAATGTTAACGACAAATTTTTATCAACTTGAAAATTTAAATATCCAAAAAAAAAATTGTTTTGCCTTATATGATACACACTAATGAACAACATACCTAACAGTGGGAAACTGTTCTACGTTCACATACAATATGTCTTTCACAAAATCACTTTTTATCAGATCACATGAAAATCAATCTATCATAAATGAGTTGGTTTAATTTTATGGATTACAAATTAAGAATGTTCTTTGCCGGCCAGATAAGACCATCGACCGACTGACAGCCGCTACAAAATCAATTAAAAACAAAAATCACGAAATGTCAATTAAAATCATGTCAACGGCTGTAAGACACAAACGACAACGGGAACAACAAATCAATCAACACTTGCAACTACAATTCAATAAAAGACCAGGGGCAAATAGATTGTTTTGGGAGGGCCTGCAATATTATAACGATTAGAATATTTGCGATTAAAATGTGTTTCACAACAAAGTTAGTCTATCAATTTAGGTCTTGTTGACACTTGAGAAAATGTCTTTACGGATGATTTCCGTAAAACGAATTGATCGTTCGTTATTAATCGTTAAAATTGGCATTTCCAAGAGGACATTTAAACAGAATTTGTTTTAAAAAAGTATGTATTTGTTTTAAAAAAAAAATTATTTGCTTTGAAACCTTTCAAATATTTCAATGCCAATTACTCGCATCTAGAGTGTGTAGCCGAACTAATGTGTCAAAAAACAATTTGTGACGTCTGTCCTCTGTACAGTATTTGCGGAGTATGGCGTTGTTAGGACACCAATCCAAAGTATTTAAAAAATTCCAATTTCTTGCAACATGTGACTGTGTGTGTACGGTGTAGTGCGGACACATTTACACTTTTCGTAATGTCAATTTCTAACGAACGAATTTGCTGTATGGAAACAGGCAGTCATCAGTATGGTCATAGGCAAGTTTTGAATCTTTTATTAGCGACATTGGGGGACTTTTAATCCACCTTACTCAACCAAAGTGATATTCAAAAGGTTTACTGTACTTTTCTTAAACACGGGTTGTAAAACTATGTGTGCTCACAGATGGAAATATGATGTTAGGTTAGGTTTGGTTCAAATGCCAGTCTTTATAATCTGATGCACTTACACTCTGCAGTCAATTCTGATACCAGGGACACTAGCAAAAATCACCGCGCCTCAAAAATCACTTGAGCCCGCCAACACTAATATCAGCCAGTAGTTAATCCCGAGTCGTGTTCTTCCCTGGTATGTTTTAACTGTGGCTCGATACGCAGATAAGATGAATGCTGAGCTGCAGAGGCATCTCGTAGAATGGTGATATTGAGTCCTGAGATTTGATGACAACTTAACTGTTAGAGAATATGTTTATTCCTACGGTGGGGAGGATATTATATCTCAGTCATTCTCCAACTTTACTAATAGCCAAAATCTGTGCATGATAGACTATTCTGTCTCTGTGATGGTGAAGTAGTCACCGAAACCCACCTGTTCAACAGAAAAATATATTCTTATTAGATTCTGCTTCAACATATATGTCAAAAATCCACCTAGCATTACTACCGTTCCCACAACAATCGGATCTACGCTCCGGAACGACCCGAGTTCATTTCGGCCAAAGATTGTCAACCCAACGACAGCAGTATCTACCGAAAGTTTTTTTCCCCAGACAAGAAATTTCGGCAACAGCAGCAATACTGTTACAACAACAACTACTTTGTGTTCCAACCCAGCGCGCACTGACTGGTACCACAATGTCTATGTCAACATTACTCTGTTTACAACAAAGAGAGACGGAGTGAAATGAAGAGGAAACTCAACTTCTTTCTGTTCTACTAAATTAAGGATTTTTTTCTTAAGGCAGGCCTCTTTGACGAGGGCCTAAATAATTCCGCCACAGACTGCAAGTGGTACGTCAACATTAAAACATGTAGGATCTCAACGCCGACGAAGGTCATTGTCGACGACATGAAGGCAAACAAAACTACACCAAATAAATCCAATGAAAAATCGAAAAATCAAGTGAAAAAAAAACAAAATAGATTACAACGACCAATGGAAAATCGTGCAGTAAATACGTATTACGATATGCCCGCATGGAATAGAAATGGATTGGTCGAAAGTGATAAGAAGGATGGGATACACATTGATCGGGCAGACGCCAAAAAATAACACTCTGCGACAGTTTGGCAATACAAAACGAGAATAGTTTGTAACGAAGCTCAAACGACGAGATGCAATGGGTAGGGGCAAAGAATAAATGACTCGAACCACCGAGACAGCCAGCTCAGATAACAGACAAAATGCCATAATAATAAATTTAATGAATATCACAAGACATGCCAACTATCCACTTAAGAATTCTGGTTAAATTCTCATAAGCGTTATGTGGAATATGGCGCGGTTACATTCCATGGAGAAGGAGAAGGAAATGGAATATAATTACAATATTTTTTCTTTGATTGACATAAATTATTACCTCTTGTTGCAAATCCACTGTTTTTTTGGGTAAACTTTTCGGCGGGCGGGAGAAGTAGAAAGGGGTAGTTCGAAACAAACAAAAAATAAACTCAATTGTCTGGCTTTACTTTATAATCATACGTAGTACATTCATTCTTAAAATCATTTTTCAATGTTAGTGGTTTTTTTAAATAGATTTTTTACATTTTCTGATTTCTCGATGCATTGTATGTATTTTTGTTTTGTTTTTTGTGTTGCTGCTATTCTATTCTAGTTATTGTTTCACTTTTCACTTTCAGTCTTGTTGTTTGTTAATTAATTACATGTTTTTATAACACTTTTCGTCGATATACAAAATCGAACGATTCAACTAAACTACTGTAATTTCGTAAATTAAGCAAAGGCACGGCAAGCGAGATTTCCACAATACCCGCACGCAAAAATCGAACTAAACAAAGAAACAGCTGACAGCTGTGGACATGTCAATCAGTGATGGTAAGCTGTGGCACATTGTGCCATTTTGGGGCCCAATCAAGTGTACGGGGCACCGTGGTACACTTTTTTCACAATTTAAGTAACATTTACTTATTTCTTACCTCTTAACACTTTTCCCGTTCAACAACATCAACTAAAATTACTATCAAGTTAAAGTCAGATTACCCGCTAACATGAACGAAACGTCAATGTTATCATTAATGACCCTATTTGGCACAAATTCAAGTTTTCAACATACCAACACTGATATCAATAATTGATCTTTTACCCCCTCTACGATCACACCTAAATAACGAAGTGCTCTATTATTTATTGAATGATATGACGTTTGACGCGTCATAATTCAGTTGCTCCGTATTTAGCAGTGAAATATGTCAGCGTTGGCTTAAATACGTGTATGAGAATCGCCATCAGTCTTAAGAAGCGTTCTAATATTGTAAAAAATACAAAATTACAAAAATTTCAGTAGACGTTAGGGCAGTGGAAGAAAAATCCTCTTTACCGAATTTCGAAAGCAAAATATCGTTTTCATAGAAATTGTAATAGATTGGAAGCAGAAATCCGGATTGGAAAAAGGAACAAGGCGAAAAGTCTGTTAAATGTCAGAGTTAATAATGCTTAATGTTACTGCTCTACGGTCGACACAACTGCACTAAATGTATTGGTAACGTGCTAGAAAATTCATCATCATATCTCTCCAATTGAGAACAACAAATCCTAATCATATATTCATGTAGCTTACATACGACCAACCACAACGTAAATATTTTTTTAGTTATCATTGAGAACGATTTTCCATTCTCGTTTCTAAAAAATTTTCTACAGTAATGTACATTTGCATTGGTGGTGTGGCGTATAAAAAGCGGTAGTCGCCGACGTTCACAATTTAGTAGGGCTCTATCTCCAAAACGCCGCTGAACTATTGTTTGCGTGACGTCGTCGCCAGTAGTCTTCGGTAGACTCAGTACTCCATTGAAAAACAACAAAATTTGACAACAATAAAATTTGTTTTTGGTGTTTTTTTGTTATTTGCTGCGCATTGAGCGATTTAAAGTACTGGACTATGGCAGCCACAAACAAAAACATGTGTGGAGGTAAACTCGGTGGCAAAATAGGACAACAAACCAATCCTCCTCCAATGTCACCAGACACTGAGAATCCAGCCCTGGTAATACCCATTATCAAGACCAAGGACTGTCCCAAACAACTGCCCATTTACACTGCTGCTCTAAATCGTTCGGCTGATGAGTTTTTGGCCGCCGAGGACTTGGATAACGTTCAGCTAGAACTGGAGACACTGCTGTCGAGCGTCGCACTCAGATATCGGGTCTTGAAATCAGAATATGAAAGTTTGGACAAGGATGAGAAAAACAAGGACAAAAAGAACAAACATACGTTGCAGCTGGTCGGTCAGGCGGGCGATAAGCAACCAGCATCGCCTGCCACCTCTATGGTCAATAGCGGCAAACGTAAACGAGATGAAACGTCCATGGTGCGTAAGCCCAAGCATACCACTTTGAAACAGGCCAAAAACGTACATGCTAAAAATAGTCCGTTGGCTCCTCAAACCGACGATAGTTTGGATTGTCCACCTGGGTTGCATGGATCCAGCCGAGATCCACAAAAGCCCATACCTGCCAAGATAGATACACCCAATAAATTTTGGCTATCAGTCGAACCTTATTGTATGCCCCTGACCAACGAAGACTTGCGTTTGCTGGACGATTTGCTGGAGCAATACAATGGTCCTCTTGTACCACCCATACCAGAATTGGGTGCTCACTACTCTAGCGTATGGGCTGGGGAGGATATGAAAGAGATTCAACAGGCATCAAATCCAAATGCCAGCAATCGTTTGAAGCCCCAAAATAATGGCGGAGTCAACAACATGCTGAAAAAGGCCGATTCCATTGTTGACGAATGTGTGACAGGACCCTTAACACAGCGCCTGGTGTCGGCTCTTATGGAAGAACAGCTCCTGCCTAGCCCAGCTGATGTAGTGGCGGACAACAGCAATAGCAGCAGTGAAAATACCCACTCATCCGCGCCTATGAATTTCCGTTCCCTGTCCATGCTACGCAATTGTATTGGCATTGAGAAGCGTGTCAAAAAGGAACTAATCGAACAAGGAATATTGGACATATCTGATTTTCCCAACAATGACGAAGATGAAATTCACTCGGAAATCAAGAGACTCATTTCGGAGCTCTCTGCTATAGCTGAATATAATAGCAATGCTTTGAAACGTTTACATGATGGTGCCTCCGAGGAAATTAAACGTCTAGAAGTGAAACGGAAGCTTGATTCCATCGATCAGGAGCTACTGGAGACCTATAAACGAACATTACAAAATAAAGCCAAACGTAAACCGTTATGTCCCGAAGAACAACAAGAGATATACCGCTTGACATCGGAACAAAAAAACCTGTCTGATCAATTAGAACGAATGCTGCAATCGAATCATTTCCCTTTAGAATAACATTATTTATAGACAAAACAAGACACAAGGTAATTGGAAAAACACACAAATAATTTTTTGAGAAAATTTAATATTAGACTATTTTCTTGTTTGAATTAAAAAATATTAATATGTACTACAATTTAATTTAAAATAAATCTCGGAGTTTAAACTATGAAAATAAAGTGAAATGGGACGTCAGATTGCTGAGACGTAAAACAATTAGTTGTGGATATATTACTTCAGCGATAGTCTGGAAAATTAAGACTGCAATCAAATACTCAAATATTGTCCTCAATAACTAAATCAAACTTCATTTGAGTTTATTTCAGCATCAGTCTGACTAAAGGTTGACCTCAACTCCAGTCACGAGTGAAAGACTTTCAATAAACTGATTAAGTTTCTATGATAAATAAAACGAATGGAAAATAAAATAACCGTGGTGAATTATATTGTCACAGCATCGAAAAAAGTAGAAAAGTGTTCCAAAAAGTATCTTCAAAGTATGGAGAATGGTAATTTGAAAAGTCAATCAATCGTTTATAAAACAATTGGCAATTGGCCAGTGCCACTAATTGCCCACCAAACTCGCCTCTCCTGGGGAGTAGCACTGTCCTTCCTATTGAAACCACATCTCAACCAAATCAAATGAAAATCAAAAGAAAATTAACAACAAATTGGTCGTTTTTCAAATATTTCCGTTTTTGGGCAACATATAAGTCCGTGAATATCGGACGGTACCTTGCTCCACTGACCGTAATTTTGCAGTCATTGTCTTTTTTTAAGAAGAACGGATCAATGATGCCGCCAGACCATAAAACGCACCAAACAGGGAATTGCACATGAGGCTTCAACAGCCTCTTCGGGTTAAATTTGGAGCACTCACATAGCCAATAATGAGCATCGCCAAAGCAGACAATTTATCTTGGGAAAAATCATTTTCATCAGAGCTTTTTACGCGTGAACTACCATAAACACTGAAAATCCAAATAGAACAACAATCACACCTTATAAACACGAATAACACCGTGATTCTGAATTCAATTCCATCGGCCAAAAGTCTCTAACTTTTGATCTAGTTACAATTTTGAGTTTCTAGGCAAAGACGAAGGGATTATTGTATATAATGGACAATTTTCACCATTTCCCTTTCAATATTTTTTTTTTATATTAACTCACATTAAAAAATTATATTCCAAAGGAAACTTTCAATTTTACACGTCTTATGCACAGCACGTTACATTTTAAACTGAATCGGTAAATCGATACGAGTCCATTAGATTGCAATCATTTGGAGGCATGTTCCCGTTTGTTCTACAGAAAACTAATACCGTTAATCTTATCTAATTATAAAAAAAATATAATTAAAAAAATGCTCTCAATGCAGAGTCGGAAAATTAGGCTATTTATGGTTAAAGTAAATATTTAATTTACTAAACTAATAGCAGAGATACAAAATTGAAATTGAATTATGATCTTGGCCATATAATCTAACAAACAGAGAACGGAAGTAATGCGAGCGAAGCAGCTTCCGGTATTTGTAATATTTACTAATGTTAACATAGATTATTTACTTGCATTATCTATGTTAACATTTTTAAAGCATCGAAAAAATTGGTGAAAGAGGGCAATGGAAAGAAGTATGTGTCGGTTGTGTGGTTTACTTTGTATGGTGCGAGGTTTAGGTTCTTAATATAATGTGACTATATCCTCCACAATTATAAAACTTTGTTTTTCTTCTTTTTGATTCACATTAGTCTAAGAAGACTGCGACAGTTAATGGTTTTGGTCTTAGTTGGTTTACCTCTCAGTTGAAGACCGCCGTCTTTAATATGAATATTGCCTATGAATTCTAGATTGAGATATAAGACGGTGTTCTGAATACAAGTACTATTTTAAAAACAAATCAAGAAGAAATTAAAATTATTGGATTATTCGAAAAGGCAATCTTTTTCATTAGTTATGAAACAACATTTCATTTATGTTGCTGCGCATTCTGTCAGTTCCATCTCATGAACGGCTTGCTTAACAACATTTGCCTTATGACCTGAATCATTAATGGATTGTTCGGTTCTTCATGGTACCCCAGAAGAAAAAAGTCTAACAGCACCTCCGAGGTGAGACGGTTAACACGATTATCGTAATTTTTGCGCAAAATATCGATTGTTGAGTAGGCATTGTCGCATGGAAACCCATCCATCTAATACAAAAGACGGTGTCAACAAAAAAAAAAAAAAAGTTTTATCATGCCTCTACAGAGCTCACCGATAACTGAAATGGCGTTTCATGTTCCATGAAAAATGGACCATAGATGCCACTGCTCCCAAATGAAATGTAGAAAATCATAGCAAATAAAACAATTTTTGCGTTTTTTTTTTTCATGTTTTCAACATTTGGTTTTCATAGTATTCACTGGTTGTATTTCATATAAAAAAAAGTAAATAGTTTTTACTTTGGTACAAAAAAAGCACTCATTTCAATATGTATCAAAAATATATGATCCTTTCAACTAAACTCAGGATCGTGTACAATTTGAAAAGGTAATGAAAAAAAAACTTACAACGAAAAATTTGCATTATTTACATCATGTAAATAAACGATTTTGTTGATAAATGGGTGATGTTGTTGTAACATCTTAAAGATTAGGATTATCTAAACACAACAGATAACTCGACAACAAAAAATACTTAAACATAATAGTTAACGAAATTTGAAATTTTGTAGTAAAGAGTAACGACATTTCTGCAACCAATTCATGTTCTGTCACGTATTGGCATCACCATCACTGGTGGCATCATAACGTTTGGACATTAAATCGGATTTTGTGGATACCAAAATATTATTGCAAATAGCTTTGTTGCGTAAATTCACATCTTCGGTGAGTAAAAGTAAATTGGGCACATGTGCCCTGGCCTGTAAACAACAATTGATGATACTATCATCGGCGGAGTTGACATCGATCAAATGATCCCGTTCTTCTAAAGCTGATTGAGCTAAAACATAAAATGAGACAAATATTAAATTCACATATTTATTTCCCAAGATGATCGATAATTTTACCTAATAAATGTTGTGACTTATTCTCAAATTTATTATTCAAGTACTTGATAGCTCGCACAGCTAACGTCTTGACACCCTCCTTACAGCCGGAACGCATTTTTAATTTGTCTAGTTCTTGTAATACACAATATGGTATATACAGCATACTGCCTTTGGTATCTACGAATCATTCCAACGATTAGTCTAATTTGTTAGCCATTTTTAACAATAACATTTGTATATCATACCACATAGCTTTAGTTTTGTCAAATCCTCTAGAAATGTTAAACATTCCAACAGCACATTTGTATCCGCCACAAAATAATAGAAATCCTTTAACCATTTGTTATTATTCCTTGTGGAACCTCGGTGTTTTTGTGCCGATAAACGTAACAGGTTTTCATTTACAGAATCATAAATATCTCCCATGGTTTGGGCACCGCTGTCATTTGGTGTCGCCAGTGAACTGTTGGAATCCTTACTGGCAATTTCAATGGGTTCCTCTTTTATTGTCGGTTGCCAGTCCATTTCCTCATATTCTGCAAAAGAGTTAAAATGAGTTTGGTTTTTATAAAGATGATTGTTTGTAAAAATGTGTAGTACATACCATCATCGATGGTGTTATTAGCAGTTTGGTAAAGGGACTTAATTGAATCATTAAATGCTGTTGCTGCAGCTGATTGTGGACTCGATGGACTAACAGCGCCAGCTGAATGTGTCTTTTTAGCACTTGCAGCACTTGTGGAAGGTTGTTGTAATAATAAGGATTGTCTAAGGCGGTCCAAGCGAGAGTTTGCTGAAAGAAGAAAATTAAATATTACCTAAGTTATTAAAATCATAAAATTTATTTTAAAAAACCCTTAAGTCGGACAACATTTTATATCAGACTCAACGTAAGTATACAAACTAAATTGTATGAACTAAAATATATAACAACGTCGCAACAAAAACATATTGCAGGCTGTGAAAGAAAAGCGCCCACGAGGTATTGTGTTAAACACCTCAAGCATCAGTCATTTGCAGTAAATAGTATTTTCACGTTTTTTGTGAAGAATTTGTTGTAAACGAATTAGGCCATTTTATTTGGCGGTACAGATAGAATGGGAAATCTTAAAATCACACCTGAGGACACTTATTCCATTCTTAAGATAAAAGTGGAAAGGAAAACAGATGGAAACATAATCAACTGACTCTGAGAAAGAATGATGGAATTCGTGTAAGAGTGCTCTACAATACAATCAAAGCGGATGCAACAGAAGCGACATTCCTCTTGTATGAGAAACGCCAGAATTTATCAGATAATATCAGATATTAATAATACAAGCCTAGTGAGAATGAACATGATGAATCATACTATGATATGCCTCATTCATAGGTTGACTGCTGGGAGACAGAATTACTTCTTGAACATCGAGCTTTGCCCAATATGAGGTGATGTGACGAGTCATCCACACAATAGAAATAATCTACATAGAAATAATTGCAATGAGTATAGGATGTCAACCCGGACGATTAGTGAGGGAAAAAGTCTGTGAAAGAGAATTATAATGCATTACCATTAAATTAATAATTAATTAAATAATAAATGAATTACTACTTTTTTAAATTAGAAATTTAGCGAATGTGGGTTTACATGAATTACACTAAAATACGGTTGTCTCTTCTGAAGGTGCCTTATGAATGGAAAGTAAATCCTCTACATATTGAATAAATTCTAACCCCCGTATTCATAAAAAATTAAAAAACCTTTGATAAGAAAAATGTATGAAAATCCAAAAAAAAAAATTCACACATTTTTCTTAACAAGATTTTAACATTTTTATGAATATCGAGGTAAGACATTAATTTTCATAAATTTTCAAAACGATATTAACAACTAGACTGGTAAATATTTCTTTATGTTACGTAATATAATCATATTACATAAGGACACACCTATATGGTTCTCCAACAAGAGGTGTTATTTTGAATCTTTTTAAGAATTTATTATTCGACAAGTAGAAACTACGCCAAAAATGGAACGATACATGCTTCAACTACGCATTGAAATTATTAAAATTCACTACGAAAATGGTGAAAATCTTGCAGTCACAGTTCGCAAAACTAAAAAGTTTTCGAAGAGGTGATCACGATTGGCCACCGAGATCATGTGATTTAACACCTTGCGACTTCTTCCTTTGGAGTCACGTGAAAGATAAGGTCTACGCCAACAGCCCAGCGTCGATTCAAGACCTCACAGATAGAATTCGTACGTCTATCGAGGACACAGTGTAGCCACTTTGCGATAACGGCATAACTTCCTCTTTATTATGAAATAAACATCCGATTATTTATCTCAAAAATTCCATTTTTCTTTGAATACCAAAATAACACCTCTTGTTGGAGAACCCTATTTAACACAAAGACCGGAGGCGGGTAAATCCCAGTCTTTCTGAAGCCCTTTAATATAATAGAAATTACAAAATATTTGTATTTTTCAAATTAAATTTGTAAAATAGATTTGAATAAATTAATTTGTCTACTTCTCACCTGATCCTCTCTGATAACACGGAATGTTCAAGTTCTTCGGAGTACTTTGCTGCTGTGATGTCGTCGACGTCTCTATGGATCTATTCAAACTTGTCTGTACAATTTTACTCTGCTCCTCTCTTAATTCATTGAAGGCCTGAAGGACAGGCGATGAAACATGTTCCGTTTTCTTTTCAGTCTTTTTATTCGGTTTGAATGTGGGTTTAGCCAATAGCTTTGGCGTCTTTGTTTCATTAGATCCAGCTCTGGACTCTTGTGATTGCGAGGACCGAAATGGTAGTTTACAGATTTCTTTGATTTTGCTAACAATACCAGCGCTAAAACTATTAAGCGTTGAGGTTTTACAGTCTGTATCTCGCTGGGTTTTTAACGGACTAGGACTTGTTGTAGGCGAATCAGAAGGGACCATTTCAAAATCCATATCTAACGTTTTGGTGGGGGTTGTCTGTATTGACTTCTTGTGATTTTCCTCCGGTCCGCTAAGCCGGGCATTTTTGGCAGACGGAGCATTTGGTAAAACTTTCGTCAATGGCTGGCCTGTATGTGATCTCTTGCTAGGCCGTATAAGCGAAGTGCGAGCTTTAGTAGGAGACGGTGATGCTTTTTGTTTGCTTTTATGTGGAGTACTAGTGGAAGGTTTATCATTCAAAAGATTCTCCTGTTGCTCTTTAGAATCTAACAGCTTTTTCGATTTCCCTTCCACATTTAGTGGGGGATTGAAATGGCGGGTTGTTTTATTAGATGATTTCTTGACTTGATCGATCTTAATTGCATGTTGTAGACGCTTGAGGCGGTCTTGGGCGGGAGTCTTCAAAGGTTTTGGTACTAAGAGAAAAAAAATAAAACAATGTGTTCCTCTGTAAATGCTTACCACAAAATATAAACGTACCTGATACTCTTGGCGGCGATTCCAATGTCTTGTCCTTTCCCCTGTCAGATGAGGCCTCTGAATACGCCTCCTTCGTCTGAGGCAGCCATTGTGTTTCTCCAGTGGCCCGATTAAACATATAATATCGTCCCGGCCTACTTTTGGAAGAACATTTTATCCAATCATCGTCCTTCGATTTCTTCTTCTCCATCGTCGTATAAATTAATACCAAATATAAGCTGCGTTAAATAAAATAATGTTGTTGCTAATACACGAATACTTAATTTATGTGTAACTTAAAATGAGAACACAAAAAGAATTCTATGTCCCTTCAATTTTTATTAATTTTAGCCTGACAAATAAATTGTTTGGCATTTGTTGTTGTTCCTCGGTCAGATGTTTTGGCTGGCGAATGGCAACGAATTTGGCTGCACTTTCTGGTGATAACGTTGAAGATGCCCCACTTTTAATAATGAAAAAAAGCAAATAGCTCCAATAATCGCCAGTTCATAATAACACTCACTGGCTCACACCCGATTAATTGATTTCGAGGCTTAAATTTACTTTACCGACACCGCTCCGATTTGTCTCAAAGATTCACCACAGAGTAGTTATACAATAAATCCCAAGTCAAAACTTTCCGTATTACGGGCCACGAAAGACCGATCCATTAACCCATGCCGAGGCAAAAACAAAAATTACAAACTTGGAGCAATGTCGGTAAAGTAAATTTGTTCGGATTTCCATCGCTTATTTATCATGACAATTTCGTGATTATTACTCCGTCAGTTACAGTATATGTCCACAACAGCTTGTGTCTCTATAGGCACAGATTATGTCTTGTACGCTACATTCATGCGAAAGGCATCTGAACACGTTCACCATCTATATGTTGTTTGAAATAATTATGGGTTCGCTTCATCTGGCAACATTGATTTTTCCCAAGTTGGCAGCACTTTTCGCGCGAAAACACGAACAACGCTAACCAACACTGGTCATTCTTTTTCATTACGTTCAACCGGTTGCCGGTGTTTTTTTCATTGTCAGTTTTATCCTGTGAAAATCTTCAATTTTATCCTTTAAAATCAGCAAAATGATTAAGGTGAGTGTTGAGTGAATTCTGTGCAAATAAATGATAATGATAAATGGGCTATTTTCAATGGAATACTTTAATATAAGAGTGAAAGTACAAAGTCCACATTCACTGCAGACCGTTATATAGCAATATTAATTCTGCCATTATACAATACGATCATCCGTAAAAACCAATAAAAAATGTTACAGAAATGATTGTGATGAGCTTTTATTGATTTTTTTCATTGCAGAACGCTGTAGCTTTGGTCACTGGAGGTGCTTCTGGTCTGGGACGTGCCACCGTTGAACGTTTGGTCAAACAGGGCGCTCGTGTTGTGATGGCCGATTTAGGCTCCTCCAAGGGAAACGATGTTGCCAAAGAATTGGGCGACAACGTTGTGTTTGTGCCGGTCGATGTTACCTCTGAGAAGGATGTGACCGCCGCTCTGGATGCAGCCAAGGACAAATTTGGACGTTTGGATTTGACCGTCAACTGCGCCGGCACCGCCACCGCTGTTCGTACATACAACTTCAACAAGAGTGCTGCCCACAGATTGGATGACTTCACCCGTGTCATTATGGTGAATACCGTCGGTACCTTCAATGTTATCCGTTTGTCCGCCGGCTTGATGGGAGTCAATGAACCCAATCAGGATGGCCAACGTGGTGTCATTGTGAACACCGCCTCCGTTGCCGCATACGATGGACAGATTGGTCAGGCTGCATACTCCGCCTCGAAGGCTGCTGTCGTCGGCATGACTTTGCCCATTGCCCGTGATTTAAGCACCCAAGGCATTCGCATCTGCACCATTGCCCCCGGTCTCTTCAATACACCCATGTTGGCTGCGTTGCCCGAAAAGGTACGCAGCTTCTTGGCCAAATCCATACCATTCCCTCAACGTTTGGGTGAGCCATCCGAGTACGCTCACTTGGTGCAGGCCATCTATGAGAATCCTTTGATGAACGGCGAAACTATTCGCATCGATGGTGCCCTCCGCATGCAACCTTAAGTAGGTTGAATTGTATTTCACTTTATATTTCCGTTTGGTTTTGTTTATAGTTTCTTGTCAGAGATTTGCATTTATTTTCAAATTTATATCATTCGTTTTTTTTTGTAGCTATTATTAAGTCAAGAAAAGGGAAAGAACACGATTGAATATCATGAAATCGAAAAAGTCCTTAAACAAAAACCATTTGCCAAGCAAATCACACACATCAATAAAATTGATTATTTTCCTACAAATAAATCTTGGTCTATAATCTTGCCATTGCCATCCATCAGCGAGGCTTTGTTATGCGGGCAAAGGTTCGATGTGTCGTCGTTTATTATCATATCAGCGTTTAGTATTTGCATTATCTGCAAATATCTGACGATATGGAAACAGTTCATTTGTTGTGTTATTAAAAAGGTGGGTTGGTCATTTGGCGTTAGAAATATAATCGTAATTTTTAGAAATTTTTAATTTTATATATTTTAATTATAATCATTGTTTTTTTTCATTTCATTATTAGTTATATGAATGGAATTTCGAAAGAGACCATTTAGAAATCAGAAAATGTTTCCAGAAAGACAAGTTGTCTAAATTGGGGCTAATTTTTAAGAAAATTCAAGAATATGGAGATAAGTCCTATAGAATAAGGAGATGAATCTAGCAAATTCACAAAATGCAAACTTCATTTAAAGAATATTCAAGGTTTATTGAAAGACCATTCAAGAAACATTAGACATCACTCATCAATCATTTAAAGAACATTCAACTTTAAGCACTCATTTCATGAACATGCAACTTTAAGAACTCATTTCAAGAACATACAACTTTAAGAACACATTTCAAGAACATTCAACTTTAAGAACATACATCTTTAAGAACTCATTTCAAGAACATTCAAGCAATTTTGTAACAAAGACCAAAAATAACTAGTACCAGAGAAGGTAAGTGAATATTGGAACTTTAACTGTTTTTGTTTCTTGACAAACAAAATATCGATCCTATATTACCTTGTACTATGACATATCTTCTTGATTTTATCTATAATACCTTTGATATATAGTACCGACCGATCTAGGCCGAATTTAGTAGGTTGTCCACATGATGACGGTTTATAATGAGTTTTAATATTTGTTTCTAATTTTCTTAAACCTGCCGATGAAACTACTAATTCATGTCTACTACAAATATAATTTTGGAGTGGTTCATAAATTGATTTATTTGCTCCCATACAAGAAACATTCTAATTTTTACGTTAAACACATGAACTGGGCCACATAAACTTTCTACTAAAACTGATGTGTTTCAAAATTGCATACATCTGTGGACATTTATAAATCCCTAACCAACGACATGGCATCTCTACGAACATCGGCGAACAACAGCCCTAAATTAGTACACAAAGGGGCAGATTGAAGATATCAGCTTGTTAGCGACAAAGTTATTAGCCTCCTGGTTACTCACCTTGGCGCATTATAGTATTTATTGTGCCTGTAGGAATCATCTGAACATAAGTAACTAGGCCACCAAATCCTCTATCGTACTTGACCAACATTTTCCTCATAACAAATCAAGTATTTCATGCATATGCAATAAACGTATTAAAGTATACATTACTTGAATACGCGTACATTATCATACACTCGTAAAACAAAAATCATGAGACTTAAATCTTATCAGCAGAACTAGCAGCCATACATTTTGTCATATCATTTGCATCTAAGATACATGGTAAGACTCTAATCTCCGCCGATAGCCTCTCTGCACTAAAAGAGCTGCGTTAGACAACATCGGAAAGACCCCGAGTCTATCCCGGCCAAGGTTTGGCAATACAGCGACAGCTGTATCAACCGAAAGTTTTTTTCTCCCCAGTAAAGATCTATCGCCAACAGTAGAAATGATACAACAAAAGGGGAAGTTAATAAGAACAAGTTTCGTTTGTACGAATCATTTATTCTTTGAGATTCATGGAAATAGAAAGTCAAGGAGTTGACTAGATAGCTCTCGGCATTCCTATGTATACTGGTACACCATGTTTGGACAGATTCATTCGTTCGAGCAGGTGTGTATAACACTGGGTCAATCTAATTTGATCGACTCAGATCCGATCTCGACCTAATGCTGTCCACATAAAGCTGGTCGCAACTACCCGTCTCAAATTTTGCCTGATATCGTTTCACGATGGACCAGCAAACAAATGTATTGTAATAGGCGCAATACAAAGACAAAAACTGACATGAGGTCCTATCATTTTAGAAGTCATATATTAAATACCACAAGTAGAAAAAAAAAATCTGGAACTGGGGAACATTGAAGTTATGTTTAGTTTCTTGGTAATTATTTCGTCGGCTACCATCCTTCTCGTTTGTATAGACATCTTATGCACCTTATGTAGATTATTACGTCCTCGACGATGATAATTCTGTCAGCCAATATTGTCTGTGCCGTTGTAAACCTCGGACAATAACATTGAGGACACTCCTCTGTATAAATGTCTCTAGCCCATGATAGATCACCCTACGCCGCATTTGTAAGAAATGCCCCAGGGTATGCTACAATTCTTCCACCTCTTTTCTCGAATTCCCTGAGAATGCTATTCACCTCTGGAAGCCACAGGAGTGGAGATAAAACTTCCTTAGATATTTATTCCTCGGATTTGGAAGAATATTTATGCTAGATACATTTCGGTTGCAATCGATTGCCCACTCGAATAATGTATTTCGTCTGGAAGTTATTGAACATCATGCGAACTCTTGGTATCAAATTCAAGGCAACCATCAACCATTTCCTCCCTCCAATAACCTTTCTTTACTATCGCTAACACAGAGCATTGCACTTATCGAGGGCATCATCTGAGTGTTAGTGAAAAAACAAATTGTATTAATGCAATTTCTCTAAATTGAATTACTGCATACCGGGGGCTTTTTAATTCTTTTGATCTTGTAGTTTATGGCTGGGGAGCCAAATGTTAGGGTTGCTAAAAAGTTGTTGTTGTCTTTATTGTTAAATTTTGATTAATGTTAATTAAATAAATACTCCGGTTTTTTCTTTTACAATGTAATATCCCTACGGGAAATTGGACCGGTACAGAAACAGTCACGTTATAGGCCCCTCATGGATAGGGACCGGTTCCAGTACCGACCCAAATATATGAAATGAACCGGTAACTTTTACACGGCTTTGTCATTGGAGGGAGTCAATTGACACTGCTCAGATACCATGTAACATATCACGGGACTGATCAAAAAGGACATGCCGCGATCATTTAATTGACACTGACACATTTCCCGTAGGTATATTTCATTGGACTTGATGGCTTTATGTTACGTATATGGATTAATAAGTCAATAAATAAATGTTGGCGTTCCTCGAGTGTCTAACTTGTTAGAATTCCCAGAGACTAGGTTAGAGTTGATATGTGTGCTCCGCAGTATGTTAACAATCCAGCCTCCCAAGAAGTCGAGAAGTGTCTCTAAGGAATTCGAAATAGTCATTGTTTGCTAAATGTGTTTCAACTCAATCCACCTCTTCATGAATTGCGCACTCAAAAGATTTTCCCTTAAGGTATGCGCAATAGGGCCATATTTTTTTAAGCGCTGTGTGGCTGTGACCGTCTCTTTAAAACCACATATTGTAGCAAAATGTTCTTATCATATTACAATAAAGTTCCGATAACCGTAACAACGCTACCAGCCATCATTTTCGAAGAAGTACGATCCGATAACTCGATGGGGTGCAGAGATTTTTCAGAAATATCATATTCTGTTTTCCGCTTTTGAGTGATAGTGAAAATCTTTCCCGCCATAGGTGTGGCAACTTTCATTTTCGCCGAAATTTTTGAGAATGTGTTTCACTTGAAAATACCCGGCGAAAGTAAAATTAATTTATTTTTATTTTATTGAATGATAAGTTAATCGAGTAAAAAGAAGCTGAGACACAAAGTTTGAAATGTTTTCTGCCTATTTGGATACTTCAACATTTATTTTAAAGCCATTTACTAATAAATAATTGATTGAATGAAAGTGAAAAGTGAAATGGAATGAAAATGAAAGCTGGAACAGGGCTGATTGATTTTTAGTTTCCTAAATGTGGCAGTTTTAGGTTAGGTTAGGTTAGGAAGGGTGGTACATCCTAAGATGCACCTCCACTCGGAGACCCATACGGTCCATTTTGAATCCCTTCTTTGTATAGCTGGAAGTGTAGAAAATATATAGAAAAGAGAAATGTGTGAGAGTCCCTGGTGTAATGTTTATGTATGGTTGGCAGTCTGTTCAGTCCATCGGGTACCCGCATCCCCCGTCGTTCAACCATCTAATACCCCTTAAATAGCTGGTAATGTTTTCAACACCTGTCTTCGAAATGTCCCCTAGTTCTGCAAAAAATCTATACGCTAGACATTTTTGACTACTGTCCCATCTGCTGGTCATAGCCCTAACTGAGCAGTGACCTTTGATGACTCCTTTTGCAATTCTGAGACTTCTCCTATCCAGCCCCATCAGTGCATTTACTCCAACTGCACCAGCAGAGTTGATCTGTGTTCGTTGTATACTGTTCGTATATACAATTTTTAAATGCATTGGCTTAAGGTTAATTTTTTTTTTAATTTTGCTATTTCAGCATAATTCATAAATTACACACACACAGCCACAAATTATTCCCACACTACACAGACACCATATCACCCTCTGCTCTGCTTCCTTTGCTCTTTCATCAGTTTTTTTGCACAGTTTCCCTTTACCATTTCCCATTCACAAACATTACCATAAATTATTGTCTTAAAAATATCTAAAAAAAATTCGCTTTTCTTCTCCATTATGTCGTATGAATGGAATTTTCTTCTTTTATGCGGCGGCGCCGAGGTCCACAGAGAAACCCTCCATTATTTGACCTTTTAATTGTTCCATTCAACAGAAATGGATGCCATGAAGCAGTTCGTAATGAAATGGCAAAAGCTACCGAACGAACACATTAATTTTCAACAGCAATGGCAGCATTGAAAGGATCTAATGCTCAAAGAGGATAAGAGCCAAGATGGCAAACACAGCTCTGCTTAACCACATGTTTTTTTGGTGTGAGTTTTTGTGGCACAGCGAAAAATGCTAATACGAGCGAAACATGGCAAATTTGTTCAAACGAAAACATAACAGTAAACAAAAGGATAAAATCTTCGAAAATGTACCAGAGCAGAACATAATGTTGGCCAACATTAGGAAAGCAAAAGTTGTGAAATATTTTGCATATTCATTGATTTGGTGTTGCGAAAACTACAATAGGGTGTCAGGGTCGTTCAAGTCGTTCTTTTGTCCACCTGCCAGACTAAATTGATGATTTCTTTATATGGCTTCCTCTATATAGGACTTTTGGTATATAAGTCAAATAAATCAAATATGAACACGAGACATATTCGTTGCAGCAAATATTTGTGGATCAACTGATATTTTCGGTAGAGAAGTTAGTTTTTAGTTATACTCGTATGTATTAATTTAAATACTCATTTTAGAAGAGATTCCTCATTTCACCTGATGACTGCTACGTTTGTTTACCTAATCACAGAGAATAATCTCCATTTATCCGAGATAATCTGAAGGGAAATCTTCAGTACAGAAGATTCTCGAACTTCAGTTAATGTCCTCGTCCCTACATAAAGTATGTACAGAAGCGATTAGACTTGAAGTTTGTATGGAAGAGGATTATTAACCAACGTTGGGATTATATTATGCTGATGAGCTTCCCAAGTTAAACTAAGAAGACAATTTCATTTACCTTTACAAGAGAAAGGCATCATCATGTAGAAAGTCTCGAGTTAGGAACCTTTTCCACAGAGTATAGTTCCCGTTTGACAAAGCGTTGGTGAAGCGTGTATCGTTCCATTTTTAGCAATGGCGAAGTTTGTACTTGTCACATGTCAGAGAATAAAAGCCTCAAAAGCGACAACTACCGAAATACCGGGTGTTTCAAAATAACACCTCTTGGTGGAAACCCCTTTATAAGTCGCCTCCATTTGCAAAAGTTATAGCATTTGTCTCTTATCCGTTCATTGTCAAATGGCCGGCTGACTGGATGACGTGAAATACTCCTCCAGCAAGTGTTTTCCCTGCCCCTGCTATGACACTCTCCAATTCCAAGTGAAACGTCAACAAACACTACTTCCTCTTTCTTCCCTCTAATACCCTTCTTTCCTATCGCTAAAACTGTTCATTGCACATGATATTTCGATAATCAGCTGTTGAAGGGGGTGTATCCTGTGTGTTAGTCAAAAAAAGGTCGAGATACTCTGTATAGAGGAAAATCTTATTGACTGTTGACGTACGATTCCCTTCGTAAATAGAATTTATTAAATGTACTGTTTATAAGTGGAAGGCCGTGGTGTGGTAGGTAGTGTGTGCGACTATCACACAGAAGAACCCGAGTTCGAAACCGGGTAAGACCATCAAACATTTTTCAGCGGCTGTTTCCACCTCGTAAATGTTAGCGTCTTTACGAGTAAGACAGCAATCTCTAAGCCATGTAAAACTTCTCTAGAAAAGCATTAGCCGTTCGGAGCCGGTTGTAAACAGTAGGTCAGTGAGTATACAATTTATATCGTACACAGCTCACTGAGTCGAGAGAAGTTCCCCGTCTGTTCCATCATGGAATGTTATGGGAAATAAGTAAGTACTGTTTATAAGTTGTACGATTTTAGGTACTGTACTGCGTTTTCATCTCCCGGGTTCTGCGGGAAACTTTCGTGTCCTAAGTTCTCCTTGGACCCTTGGCACTCAGTTCATCTTAGACCTCTGGCGATTAGGAATGGACCCGCCATTTTTGTCCTCAACATCACGGAGATATCTTTGTACAGCAAACTGGGCTGTAATATTCTGCAAAGCAAAATATCGTCACCTCCACCAAACATCACTTCTCCTTCACCAACATCGAATGTATAGAATTCCTAATTTCCACATTTCCCCATCCTCTTTATGGTGTATGGTCTAGTTTTGGACAAATGACACAAACATTTAAAAACAAATAATTGTGGTTGTCGTTTCCTCATGACTCTTAGAACAACTTTGGTTTTATTTCAAAACTTCCTGTGGTCTGTTTTTATTGTATGTGTTCTCATATTTTCCATGAAAAATTCCGAGTTGTTTGGTTGGCATGTATGTATTTGTTTGGAGATGCCCAACTAAAAGAAACAATAGAAAAAAAAAACAAATGTGTAATAACTTTCCAGTCCGTCTGTTTGTTCCGAAACAAAACAGACAAACAGCAAATGGGAAAAAATTAACTTTTTCCTTATACACGTATGTACATTATGTTCATTTATAGTACTTTTTAAACAGCATCTGTTCTGTTTTGGCTGCTGCCACAGCATGGAGTTGAATGAAACATTTCGAGACTTTTAAAAATAGATTTATTAGTCATAAGAGGATTTTGGACTCTACAGAAGCTAACGAATGCAATAATACCAATTGCAATTTCAATGGAAACTTTGTTGTCTTTATTTCTCGTTTGTGCACACCATCCTTTCACATTGCCCATGACTTCTTTTCGTTTTTGTGGATTGGTGGGTGTGTGTGACATCTCGGTGACATTTTCCACATTTTTTATGAGTTTTTTTTTGTTCGAGATTATATAGTTCAAAAGCTTAGGGATCTATAAAAAAAAAGAGACTACAAAAAATGTGCAAAATTTACGATGAAGTTCAAACGGATAAGAAAAAAAAAACGAATACTGAAGGCTTTAAAGAAGCACAACATGTTACGAGTATAAACTGTACTGGAGGGATATACTTGTATGTACTTAAATAAGGCCATTGGTCATGGCAATTATTTTCATTGAGCAATGGAGGCTAAAGAGTTTGTTGTTGTGTAGCAGTTCCCACATTGCCCTTGGCATTGTCATTTAATAAATATATCGAAATTGGTAGTTTCAGCATCGGAAATATTCAATTTGATGAGGCGGGAGGTTTTAACAACCAAGATAACGATACGAAAGACGGAGAGATCTCCGTTGGTTTACACCTCAGTCTGCAGACTGTTTTGTTTGCACTTTGAAGTTGGTACGTCTGACCTCAACTAAGTCGCTCGTCTGTAGTGGCGACATTTCCACAGCTGTCCTTGTTTACTACCAAACCAATTTTTCCTCATTCCCTATTGATTACTAGCAACATATGGTTTAATGTTATCGGCAATAGCTCCTTCAGTCTGAATCCCTTTCTCTCGTTCCCATTGATTTAAGTCAGCACACTCAAAGTCTATTTAGGAAGTAATTCAACACTTTAACAGTTTCCCCAACGACAATGAATCATTTCTGCGAAATATTTCCATCGACACGTTTGTCTATTTCTATTTTGTTCTAAAAATTGCATTCACTTCTCGCTGACGAAATGCACGCAACGCTTTGGACGGAACATTTTTGTCGCACTTTATGGAAATATTCATTTTCAATAACATTAAATTTGCATAGTTTTGGTGTTTTCCAAAAAAAAAGAAAGAAACAACCATTGCATGCATCTCGCATATCGCACCAGAGTCCAGTTGGTGGGTTGTGGATGTATTGGTGAAGCTCAGACAGATTCCTAGCATCACAACTGGTGGTGTGCTGCCAGACAGTGGATGTAAAAAAACATTGTAATAATTAAATTATGGGAAACCTAAATTCCTTTGTTGTTGAAATTGTAGTTTTTTGTAGAGAAGTATTTGCAAACGATTTTCCAACCTGAATTTCTGCATCTGTGTAGAATTTCTAAAAGTGCTACAAAATTTTTTATGTCGCCAGTTCTCATTCATGGGTCGATCCTGGGATGTGTAATATTTAGTATGTGTACTCTCCGTATTAATGAGTATTGACGGCTGGACAATCTGATGTAGTTTGATTTTCTCCACAGTTACAAATACCACAGCTGGCTATGGGGTAAAATCGTAGTTTGTGGTTATTGCTCGTGATATTTTGGTTTTTGAAACAGGGTATTCTGTTGACCGTCGATGTGAACGAATGGAAGACGATTCCATAGGTGCTGGTATCCCGAAGTTTCTAAAGCTGTCGTTCTATCGACTTGCCCACAGTCGATGAAGTATTTCATGGACGGCCTCAAAAAACCTAAATGAATGCTTCTTTCAACACTTCAAATAAATGGCTAGCCCAGCGAGCATCACCCCATATCTTCATGCCCAGAACATCAAGAGTGTCTAATTCAATATCTTCACAACCCATAAAGACGACGACGATGCTGGATCGGTGGAATGTTTCTGTGACAACAAACAGCACTGAGTCTTTGGTCCATTAAAATCTACTGTTCATTCGACCCCACTCATGAATCGTCGCCCAATCGCATTTGAGTGAGTCATTCATCGGTTGCCTTTTGTCCCCGACATCCAGGGGTCTTGGTAGATGGTCAAATGAATACCAATGACAGAGGTTGCTGTCTGTCATAGTAGATTGGGTTCACAGCCTGACCCAACTGGTCCTCAATGAAAATAAGAAATAGAGAACAAAATCTTGTGGCCAATAAAAACGTTCCTCGTGTTGAATAACGTTTCAATGATGTTAACAGTTGACCCCTATAAACAAAACATGTATAGATATATCCTCGTCGTGGCCCAGTCATTTTTGATATACCCACAAAATGCTCGACTCCTTGAGCTATACGTACTTGAAAAGGGCGCAGATGACTGCGAAAAACTATCCGGAGTTATCTAGCTTCTACATATATTCGGCAGATACATCAAGCAGCTAAACGGTAACCGAAGCATGATACTGATATATCTTCTAGTTGATAATCTTGAATCATGCCAAATGGATTGGAGGACAAGCGAGACTAAATGGAATAAGGTAATGTTTAAAATACTTTACAATGCTTTGCATCGATTCTTAACAATGTTTTTCTTACAGTCCAAAGATGTAACTTAAACGCGAATCCATCACTTGGCGCTAAAATTCACCAGCTTTACTGCGTGAGCAATATGAACTCCAAAACAACTCATTGATGACAAGTTATTGCTCTAAAATTGTGTTTTAACAAATGTGGGGACAAATCAAGTTCGAGTAGCTTGGCCAAATTCCAAAGAGTTCAGTCGAAAACCGTGAAGTTGATTACCGGTGCCCTCTAGTATATGTTGAATGAAAAGAGCTGTGAGACTAGAACGTACCTCTAGTCATAGATGCTATGTCAAGATAAACAAACAACATAAGTTGAAACTGGAACTACAGGAGGTTTCACTAGCTAAACACTGCTTAGGTTTGCCAAGCACTTTAAAAAATGTGGATATATAAATTAGCATTCAACCTTAAGTAGGATTCCCAATACTGTAACGTTCAATGAACATATAATAGTGCATTACTGCAGGACGAGGTTTAACATTATGGAAACTAAACAACAGTCTATATTCCAACTGTACAATGACAAGAGCAATGTAACTGTAACTACACTACATCAACGATCCCATTCGATAATTAATCGAACACCGCTGCCGACTGTTCGATCATAATAAGGTATTTCGGAGGCAGTTAAAGCGATCACCGAATACATGCAATGGCTTAATTTAAATAACAATTCGTTGAATAAAAATCCACTCTAACGAACGGTCCATGGTTACCTGTACGACCACCATGTACTACCCGTGCGTATATTGTGGTTAATATCCTACAATGAACATTAAAAAGTGGCCTGCGCTCGTCATGCCGGCGACATTACCAATAAGGGAGTCATCTCTCTAAGGCCTGTAAAACTTCTGTAAAAAAACGCATTAACTGTTCGCAGTAGGGGTCAGTGTGTATGCAAAGTGTGTAAAACGAACGAAGTCCAAAAAATTTGATCCGCTTTCTGTAAGCAGTTACAAAACCTACCACGGACAATGATTGCAGAGGAGAAAAAGAACTACTGTCGCAAAGACATATCGAGCAGATTTGTTATGGCGACTTGTTATAGATTTGTTATAGTGTTGGCGAAATAACACAATATCAACGTACTGTGGCCAATGTTGAAATAATTATCCAAAATTATCGAAAATAGATCGAGCCTCCATTGTTGCGAAGATGCATAATTTTACACACCTTTTGTATTTATGATTATAAACCACTGTCTCTTGTCATCCGTACTGCAGTTGCGGCAACATTGTGTGGGCGCCATTTGGCTTCCATTCAAAATAGAAGGGTAATATAAACGGGGGTAGGAAACGGGAGCATGCAGTCAGACTCGCATCATAATGTGGATGTTGTACATTTTATGTATTTCTTTTTTGTCTGTGGGTGTGTGCGTCGTAGAGAGTGATGTACTCCGACTGCTACTACCACTGGCACTTGGTGCTACTAGAATATATTTTTATATTCACGGATGCTCATCAGCAAATAGAGGAGCCCCATCACCATCATCATCATCATTGCCATCATCTACACCGAGTATAAGTGGTCATCGACTTGATTAACTGCAAATCATTCAACGACGACGACAACGGACCACCACAACTTTGTAGAGGGGACTAAAAATAAGTTTATGGCTGTGTCTGTTTTTTTTTGTGTTTTTTTTGCGCGTAAATTTACTGATGCTAAGTTGATGACTTAAGTATCATTGCAAAGATTTATTTTGAGTTAATTTTTTTCCCCACTCGATTGATTTTATTTCAAACGATAACATTGAATATTGTCATTGATTAGTTTAGCAGCAGACAAACCATACAAACGAATATTGACACAATTTTTTTTTTGGGTTTTCTGTTTTTTTGTTGTTTCTTCTCGCATTGATTTTTTGTGAGAGATCTGGTCGGAGGTTATTTGAAATACTATTTGATTTAACATACGTACGACGCACGTAGCAGCATCTCTGGCTATAAATAACATCAATTGAAATGGTTTAACAAAATCAAATTTATTTGTTGTGTTCTTTGTGGTTGTGTTTTCTGTTTTGTATCAATAAATTCGTTTTGTTGGAGGCTGAGGGCTATGATTTTATATTTTTGTTTGGGGTTTTATCTAAATTGCTAATGTAAGTGGCCAAGTGTTTCCCAGTGGATAGCCAGTAGTGGAAGGGGTTTAGGCCTTGAACTTAATTTTATTGATGGCCTCAATTGAAGCCAATAAAATGTGACAATGTTTCACTGTAATTTTTTTGCAATTTCTTTGGACAGAAGTATTTTTTCAGGATTTTATAGGATATTTTTTATTTTGAAGCGATTCTCTAAAATAGTGTTTGTGGTGTTAATATTGGTTTCATAGAATCCAGTTGATTTTGTACGTGGCAATGTAATTTTGCTGACATTTTCATTTACAGACGCACCTCGATTATTCGAGATGATCTGTATCGGCTGCACATTTATATTTGCTGCTACTGCAGCTCTTCCTGTTTACATTACGATTGACCTTATTTCATCTCTGTAGTTTGTCTTCGTTGTTTGGGAATGGCACAAAACTGGAAGTATAGGCAGAAAGATCTATTTTCCCTAAGATTGATATAGGATGAACTGTTGAAAAGTAATCGCATCTACATATCTCTAACTGCTGCAAAAATTTCTTTCACATCACTATCTTCTGCACGATGAACTAAAGAGAATTATTTTGAGTTAATGCGTTCGATTTTGGCTGCAAAATATCTCCATTTTAGATTCTATAACAAGGTTTTCTTCGATTCTGTGAATTTGAATTGTATTTTGTTCTGCAATGTCAGGAGAGCGAGTGTTTTCTTATAAGTCTTACAAGACTCTGTAAGCTTCTTGAAATTATGTTTATCAATCAATTTGTTAAAAGTAAATTTTTTAGAGAGATGCAAATGAAAGCAAGTTTCCACGTTTCTACAACTTCAGCCATAAAATTGTGTTTAAATCTGTATTAGGGGTTGAGGCCTACCAAACACCTCTGCTAATCTTCGGGTTCAGATTGCAAGTCCACGCCGAGTCGAGCCAACAGCACTGATGCAAAACAATATTCTTAATGTTTTCTTTGAACTGTTATGAACATTAAAGACTCGTCAACCCAAATTTCACTCAGGAGAACACTTTCAAATGAAGCCCTGCTCCATCTTTATTACTAATTTGATTGCCTGTAAAATTTTCAAGATCAATTCATCTTCCACCTCATCAGACAGTCAGTCAGCAGACGCTTGTTTTCCTCCAGATTTTAGTTTGCGAATTCCAATTCGTTCTGAATTTATGTTTAAATTTGAATAAAAGACTGTAATTTTTTCCATAAATGTCTTTTCTTTATTGATCACAGATAATCGATCTTCAAATAAAAATTCAGCGCATATGAAAAATAACCCATTAAATTCGCATACAAAGCGAACACCTTTATTCAACTTTTAGGTACAACAATTTTACATTGCTTAAAATGTTGCCGATTGGTTTTACAATTTACTTTATATCAGTTATGAAATGTTTCTAATTTAATGTGACTTAACATATTTTTTTCCGAGTAATAATTTCCGATTTCCTACCACTGCTGCTACTTTGCAACGCAATAAAACTCTGTGCCGACCATAAGTCTTTAGAAATTTGACCTAGTTTGTATTGTGATTATTATGTGAAATACAAAATCTCTAGACATTTTTCTACTCTGCAAATTTTAGTATTCGTATATTAATTTATGGCCAAAAGACAATGTAAGAAAAAAAACACTGAAAGAATGGAAAAAATCCGAATAGTTAAGGACAACGATAATGTAAGCAATAATAAATACAGCGCGTTACGCACAACATAAAATATGTTTGGGGACGTCAGAGACTCAGGAGTCTTTGTCGATGTAATGGATGCGGATATGGATACGACATAAAACTGAAATTCAATTGCATATTTTTCACACGTACTCTCCAGAATGACTGGGCTGTCATTCATAGCATGTGCGTACGTGTGTGGTGGCATCCTTCAAATATACCCGTATGCTTGTAGCTGTGTGTGTGAGACTATCTTTGGTTATACAAAAAAAAACAAGTCGGCTAATAAAATGTAATTTATTGTCATACATAATACTTGGCATTTGTCAAGTGGGATAATAAATGTAACAATTAAACTTTGGCTATAAAAGTTCATAAAACTGGCATTTAATAGAATTTTGCGTTGTGCATGAGTCTGTGTGTGTTGATGTTTTGTTTGTTCGAATTTTTGTGTGGTTCTTCTTGTAGGTCAGTTTAGACACTGCAAAATGTTAATTGTACGCCGGGATACGGCGATGGTTGTGCTGGTTTTTGTTTATGATCACTTATCCTAAAGACTGTATGTAGTTTTATTTAATTATGTGTTTATTAGTCTCGTTAATTGTTTGATGTACATACGTATTTATGCAATTAACAATTTAATATGTTAGATGGTCTGTCATCGACGGAAGGCAAGGGAGAAGTTTTTATTTCGTTTAAAGCATCTTAAACGTATTTTGTAACATCTTTAGTTTCATATACAACATTTATCCTGGACTGGCCAACTGGAAAAGGATCTTCGCAGTATCTGTGATTTACCACCTAAATCGAACTCAGGCTCGTACTGAAGTTCCCATCTCAACTGGATGCTACGAGCCAAAGAGAGAATAACTAGTTCTACTGTCTCCATGAAAAATCGTCGGGTCGTGGCTTGCCTTTCCTTGTCATCTGGCTACTTTCTTGGCAAGTGTTCACCTGAGATATCAAATCTCATTCCTGAAGTTGGGAATTTTGAACGTAACACCAAGTATTCTATAAGAGCTCGTAGACTTATCATCGTTCGGTCAGCATAACAGAATTCAAAGGACAAGCTGTTGAAATGAAAAACACCCAGCAATTGTGTTTTCTGTCACAAATAATTCATATCAGTTCAAGTCTAATGTGAACAAACTCTACTCCTTCATTTCTTTAACAATCATTCTATCGCTGCTTCAGTTTGGTATGACGAATGGTAGCAATAGTTAAGAGATTAATTAGTTACTTATTTCCCTTAAAGTCCCAAGAGGGAACAGATCTTCTCTCGAATCTACTGACCGGTAGTCACTGTTTGAAGTCGGCTCCGAACGGGTAACACTTTCGCGAGGTGCCACCATTTACGAGGTGGAAACAACTACCGATAAATGTTTGATGGTCTGACCAGGTTTCGAACCTTGGTTAACTGTGTGATAGTCGCACACACTAGCTACCACATCACGGCCATTAAGAGACTAGATTTTGTAAATATGGCCCACTGTCATACAGCTAAAGGTCAAATTAGTCTTGACGGTTGACGGTAGGCTCAATATTGTGCGATTAGTTATGACAGTAGACGACGGTAAGACAAAACAAAAACAGCTAATTGAAGAGCATTTGTACAAAATATAACTTGACTTCGTTTATAAATACATAATTTACAACTTATAAATAATTACCGCGCGCAAAATGTCGAAGTGAAATCAATAACAATAAACAGCTGATCGGTCTCGACGGTTGACGGTTGATTCTGCAACCTGCAGAAGTCTACCGTCGTCTACCGTCAATTTTAGTTGTCTCTCTCTAACACATGCAACCCCGACTCAAACAGCTGATCGTCTACCGTCAACCGTCCACCGTCAACCGTCAAGACTAATTGGGCCTTAATATGCCATCCGCGTTATATACACGGTTTCATTCCGACCGAACTTAATGTCGTTTTTACTTGTTTCATTTGAAGTGGCTTTCCTTAAACCATTCAATTTATGTTTTGGCTTTAAAACTAAATTTATGGTGTGTGTGGTGGCTTATAGTGTAAATTTAGTGTATGTTAGTATTCGTGTACATACACATGGCTACGTGAAACGTAAATAAGCATAACAACCAAAAAGTTATTGAGTAGGATTTTCAGAACCTCAGTTCGAGAAAGTATCTTTCCAATGAGTCAATTTATACCGAGTAGGCTATTATGTCTCTAATCAGTATCTCATTTGGTCAAGGTCCAACGCAATATTTGGCACCTGAGAAAGTTGGTTCACAAATTGTCGGCATCGAGACATTCATTTCTATGCTTGCAGTACAACACTCGCTTCAGTGCACACTGATTTACTGCACCCGTTACTCTAAGAACAAAACAACTGAATGATCGACGCGCACACAAGCAAATACTCTGCACTGTTTGAGTTTTGAAACACACAGTGTACACTGCTCTAGCATTCGGTTTATTCGTTTCGGTTCCTGAAAATGAATGGGAGTGCGTATTTAGTGGGAATGGGCAAGTCTTACATACATACGAGCGTAGAGCTTATAAACGTTCATCAGAATGCAAATAGAGATTGAAAAATAAGAACTAGAATTAATCAGCGTGGGGTTTGTGGGTTCGATTCCCACCAGCAAAAATCTAAACATATGGTCTGTGTCACCCGGTTTACCCTTGGACCCAAAAATTAGAATATAAATTTACTTTGTATTGTAATTAAAAAAAAAAAAAAAAACTAGAATTACTAGAACTAAAAAATTAATGCACTCACATTTTTTTTTCATCTGAAATGCCACCAAGTACGTTAGTGAATTTAATTTAGTTTGTCTTGCTTTGGATATATCCGCATGTCTTGGTATTCACTTGTTTTGATTCATTCATTTGTTTTTCAAGCATAGACTAAATTCACTGAATTATTCGCTTTTCAACTAAATGACGATTCAAGAAATTCATTACGCAGGTTTGATAGGTTATATTGTGCCGAATTTCAGCAAGTTCGGACATCATTTCTGGTTTCCAGGTCACTCTTAAATTGTGTGAAACCTTTGCCTGGCGTTACTCAAAACATTCACACACACATACTTCTATTTTTAGATGGACTCTATATCTAAACACGGACCGATATGGTGCCGTTTATCAGCAGTTAGTTACTGGTCCATCTTAATGTATTGTCCCGAATTTGATCAGAATCGCCAGTGTTTAAAATCGTGATAGAGCTTTGTGTGTGGACCACATGACATGTGATAGGAGACAATCATCAAAATCGGTTCATATTTGCGAACTGTACATTTTCTTTCCTTTCTTTCTCTCGAACTGGAAGTCGGTTTCGCTTAGTCTGAAATGAAAAACACGGCTGTTTTAAAATGAGTTTGTTCGACTTCTGATGGATCAGAAATATTTTAGAAATGATTATATAATTCACCAAAGTTAATGTTTAGAAGGTGCCTATAAGTGAAAGTGATCTCTTTGTTGTATCGTTTATCCTGACCCCATCTAATAGATGTCTAGATATCTGAGTGCATATGCATAGCTGTAGTGTGTTATTTTACTCCGTACATATAAAATAGGTAGGTCGATGGCCAAACCACGAATCTCGGAATCTCCTTATTCTTTAGGGAATTTTCACATCATACAAATTTAAAATCCAGTCGAATTCGGTTAAGCCGAAATGGAAAATATCAAGAAATTTGAAAGCCAATTACACTGATGGAATACACCTTCACCCTTTGATTAACACAAATACCTTTTCTCCAGCCACACAATTTCGTTGTGTAACATTATTTTGTTGTCATTCGAGTACACATACATATTCTCTTCCAAGATAATGAAAAATATCGAAAATCGTCTAAAAAAAAACTGAGAGGTGCACGTGCATGTTCATTTGAAAAATGTCGTCGCACAACTAACTTCTCTTCAGATTTGTTGCCGTGCACATCAGTAAACCAAAACACAATGTTGCCCAACACACCACAAATTCTCAAAGCATTTGGGGAAAAGTATGGGCAAGCACACAAGCAACGAAACCATTGCTCTTTTACGAGAAAATTTTCCAGTGTTATCTCTCGAAGAGGTGATCACGATTTGCCGCCGAGATCTTGTGATTCAACACCTTGCGACTTCTTCCTTTGGGGCCACGTGAAAGATAAGGTCTATGCCAACAGACCTGCGTCAATTCAAAGATAGATCTCAAATATGGAATTCGTGAGGCTATCGAGGATATAGGACAGCCACATTGTGATTTGGTTATGGAAAATTTCACGAAAATGTTCCTGTAAGCGTGGTCGTGGTGGCCATTTGGCTGATGTTGTTTTTCATTATTAACGACATACCTTCCTCTTTATTATGAAATAAACATTCGATCATTTATTTCCAAAAAAGGCGACCCGGTAGGCGAGTTGGTAGCGTGCTTGTCTATCAGCGTGGGGGTTGTGGGTTCGATTCCCACCAGAGGCTTTGGTCTGTCGCTGCAAAATTTTAGCCAAATGGTCTGTGTCACCCGGTTTACCCTTGGACCCAAAATTTGAATATAAATTTACTTTGTATTGTAATTAATTAATAAAAAAATTATTTCCAAAAATTTCATTTTTCTTTGAATTCCAAAATAACAACGTCTGTTGGAGAGCCCTGTCAAATTTGGGTGTTTTTTTTTTTTTTTTTTTTTTTTAAATTTTATAAAAAAATAATTTTCTTTTGTTCTTTTTTTTATAAATATATTTATATTAAAAGTAGATATTGCACAGAAACGAGAGATTCAGATGATTGATATAGATAATTTCCGAAATATCGAAAAATTTCAGTATGCCAGGATTTTCGAATTCCGAGATTTAGAAACACCAGCCTCGATCGACATCTCTAATATAAAAATGCCACCAGTAAAGTCTTACATGCATAAAAGAAATGCAACAGAAAAAAACTGTCTGAAAAAAAAGTAAGCTGTAAATAAACTTAGGAATGTACATACATACACACATACGTACATATATATTTGTGCCTAGACAATACAGTGGTTTTCTAAATTGTAGGTCGTGTACGGAAGTTATTAAATGGTGTTAAGTTAGGCCGGGCCGAATCGTATATCACACAGTGGGGAGTTTTTGAAAATATATTTTAGTAATTTTCTACTCTATCGAAATAATTATTTCGGTTAAACAGTTTTACAGTATTTTTTTCAAATATACGGTCACATTGTTGTATTTGAATATTGAAAACAAATTGTGATTGTTATTTTCATTGTGTTGGAATTCAGGTAAACAAAAACGAGACTGATGAAATTCCTGATAAGCAACAGAAAATGTCATGCAGGAAATCCGTCAAAAGATCTGGGAGGCGTGTCCCTATTATAAACCCATCTATAAGTATTCTACTCTGAACCTATTTAAGCCCCGGGAGCAAGGGCGAAAATTCTTGTATAGGGTTATCCAGTTCGTGGTTTCAAAAGTATAGGGCTGGAATTCGACATCTGTCAAACTAAGTTGTTAAACCAATTTTTTTTCTTTTCAGTTGAAAGTCTGACATTGACGAAAATGGATCGCTTAGCAATCACGCAACGCGTACAAATTATTAAAACTTAATGGCAAAAATGGTGGAGATTATGATTAATGGTTGTGAAGCGCATTTCCCAGTCAGTGGGTATGTTAATAAACAAAATTGTCGTATTTGGGGTTCGGATAATCCTCTAGAGAAGTTTTCAATTGGCTCTTACTCATGAAATCGCCAGAATTTACAAGATGGAAGCGGCCACTGAAAAATATTACCAGCCTAACCCTCTAACCTCCTACTTTTTAAAATCTATATAAGAATGTGCCTCGTTGCACTCTTGCGTGTTAGAGGGTTAAGAACCTGGGTCTGCTGTGTAATCGCCGAAACAGCATTTTCAACCACTGTACCATGACGTGTCAACTTCGTTTCGCCCCTCCTTTGACTCCGGAAGCCTATTAGAAATTTCTGAAACTATATAAGTTTATACAACGTTCATGCTCGTAACTAGCTGACAGATCTCGACACATACATACACAGGAAAATGTTACAGTAGTCTTTTTTTTTACTCTGTCGTTGTTTTAGTTGTTGTTTGTAGCTGTTTTAAGTTGTGAAAATAACCGACACCGGAAGACTTAAGTTCTTAAGAGGAAGTTGGGCTCAGTTTTTGTTAAACTTAAACAATAGAAACTTGAGTGAACGAAATGAAACACGAAAAAAAAGAAGCAAACATGTATTAGGGTGGCCCATATATGTATGAAGCAAACATACTTTTGAAACCTGTCTAGAAAAGCTTCCGACAATTGGAACTGGCTTTAAACAGTAGGTCCGTGAGGTGCACATCTCATTGATTTCAGAGAGGTTCTTCAGTGTGTTCCTTCGTGGACAATTGAATACAAATGCATTATTTCTTCTGTAGTCTTTTACATACAGTTTGAACAATCTGAACAAACTATACTTCAGTGTAAGGTTCTCAAGTTTTTAAGGCTGTGTCCGACACACAGTTACCTGATCTAGCCAAAATTTAACTCATACTCATATCGCCCTGACTCTCAACGAATAAATCTGGTCCTGAATGCCGAATTTGTCCCAACGACAATACGCATGGCCAACCTAATACAGTACATGGGTATGCAGTTAGTTAATTATTTACAAACTATTTAATTGAATTTGGGTGTACCCATTACTTTTTCTAAGTGATATTTAAAAATGGAAAAGGATACGCAGCAATAGATTGGAAAAGTCTTTCCTATTGAGGGGGAAATTTACAACCACTTGACATTGCAGCTCATTTTACTTGACCCCTTGCTGGCTTAGTTTGGCTTTGCAAATAACATTTGCTGCTGTTTGCGTCTAATGCGATTGTTTGTCCTTCTTTTCAGTTCTTATTGTTCTTTTGGGTGGGCGGGAGATGGAGGATGTTGGTGTGCGGATGTATGCCAGGACTAGCAGTTAGGCGTATGGCTGTTTGTTTCGCTTTTGGTATTTTAGGATTTAAATTGTATTTTAAATTTGCAATTTGTTGTTGCTGGCTTTTTGTGTGGTAGTTGTTTCACAATACCAAACGATTTAGGTCAAAGCTGGCCAAGAGTTGGTTCAATTCTGGTGACAAAATAAAATTTGAGAAAATAACTTTTTATTTGTTCAAATAAGCAAACACATTTAGAAAGTTGGTCGTGAGATTAATTTATTTTCATGATGAACACAGTGTCCGAAAAGTGTCCTTTAAAATAGTGCTTGGTTTATAAAGTCTGACCGTTCATGTAATTCATGGACTCAGTTTGGGTTGAGCAATACACCGAAAAATACGAACAGAAATTTGTTGGCGCTGGCGAATGAAGTGAAATTACGAAGATTTATGTAATTAGCTGTCTTGTGAAAATGCCATAAAATGGGCAGAGAGATAAAATTGTGTTAAAATTCAAAACGCGGACTTTGATTTAATTACACTCTGCGACACATGGTAAGGGTCAGTGATCGGTTTGGAATGAAACCACCGGGGAAAGTTATATTGGTAAAAAAAAGTCATACGTGTTCCAGCGTTTCGCTGGGTCTCATCTAGGAATCGAGATATATCGATTTGAAGTTAGTAAGTATCGTATAGGGGAATTTGTCACGTTTTAGGCTAGAAAAATTAAGAAAAATTAAGAATTACAATTCCTCTAATCTGTTCTTAAACCGTTTTCCTACTTAAGCAACAGTTTCGCAATTATAAATAAATGTATGAAAAAAAAAATATTTTTGCCTAAAAATTAAAATTTTTTTTTTTTAATTCATAAAAAATCCAAAACGGTAAAAAGTGTCAAGTCCTATTACTAAATAATACTAAAACGTGACAAATTCCCCTATACGATACTTACTAACTTCAAATCGATATATCTCGATTCCTAGATGAGACCCAACGATACGCTGGGACACGTATGACCTTTTTTTGACCGATATAACTTTCCCCGGTGGTTTCATCCCAAACCGATTGTGGCTGTCGCACAGTGTTATTTAGTAAAAAAGTAATATTTTTATGCGCAATATAAACGATTAAGATTTGTAAAAGAAACCTTAAAACAAAAATTTTAAAAAAAGTCAACTTAGAATAAATTTCTAAAATATAACCAATTGTCCGGGTTTTGATATTAATACATTAAAATAATGCCTCAGTCCTAGCCTACAACCAGTTTTTTACAGAACCTAAAAATGTTTACTAGATCATAAGTTACAAACTTTTGGTTGATGAAATTGGTTTCCATTTGCTTTCAATGAACCCAAACATTTTTTCTATATCAAAAGTTATAAACTTTTGACCGATAAAATTGGTTTCTGGACCTCTGTGCCGGTGTTTATTCAATACTGAATTTTTTTTTTTGGTAAAATATAACGAAAAAAATTTAGTTGCATTGTAAAATAATCTTAGAAATGTCCTTAGTTTTTGTTTTGTTTTGTTCTGTTGATTTTTTCTCTCTCTCATACAAATCGATCAAATCGATTTGCGCTAGCTAGGGATTTATTTTAGACCGATGCTTTTTTGGTGGAATACTCCGAGAAGTTCCTGTAGATTACATTTATATTATACGCTTTGCGCGAAAAGGAAATTGACCCGCCCTAATATACATATTCCCATTAGTTTAAATACATTTAAATACATCAACTTTTTTCGTTACTTAGTCTAGGCAATTTTAATTGCCGCAATTTTCAGTTCATAGGTAAAGGGAATGGAAATGCAATTCCTTATGTGTTTTTCGTATTTTGAAATTCATTCGTATTTGAAAAGGCAATAATGAAAATAAAAAATTTCCGAAAAAAATGTCCTTGTGTGAACACATGAGGCAACTTCAAAAGGGCATCGTGGCAATCGGGACATACTCGCATTTGCTCTACCACAGTTGGCCCATGCAGCGTATGATTAACATTTTCTCCGTCAACACTCATACGACGAAGGCATCGAGGCAGCCGCAACCACCTGGTGAAATTATACCAACCACAGTAGGGAGTCTGTTACTGTTGTTCTATATGCAGAATGTTGGGTTAGTCGGTAAATCGAAAATTTGTCAACGCACCTAGGCCACTGATTATGTGGGTGGCAAGACGGCAGAACAGCTTATGTCGAAATTCAAAGATTTATATTAAAATCTCAAACTTTGGTTTAAATAAATAGGTCTTTATGATTTTTCTTAAAATTAAAAACAAACTGCTGCCTTAAATTAGCCCTGTTCGAATTTAGTTAAATTGCTAACGCCTTGACCAGCTAGCACATTGTAATAAATCTACAGCTTCTTATGTCGACATAAGATATTATGTTTTGTTGCCACCGACTTGTATTTGTTCACCAAACACCAACAAGAAAAAAAAAACAAATGTGGAAACAAATTTCAACAACAGGAAGTAATTTTTGTTTCACATATCCTGTCATAACCACACACATACACACATACATATTTCATACAGCCACAACAACAACGGCAGCAATTACTTTCACTACAAGCAAAATTCGGCAGTGTTTATGGAAATGTACAACAACAACAAAAAGTCGCAGAAAAAAAACAGAACACCAAATCTATGAAGACCATTTTGGCTGTTCGCACACCATCAAAACCATTGGCATCGGAAAGGAGAATGGTGGGGGGTGGAGTTCCCGAAACGTAATTACAATTATTTTCTGGTCATAATATGACGACCAACCGACCGCGATTACGACAACATCAACAGTGGAATATTGATTAGTTTTTGATAGTTTGCCAAAAATAGAAATATGATAATTTCTTTTTTATGTAAGACGTTTTTATAAGAGGAAAATGCCTAAATCAACACGTTGTTGTTGGGGTTTAAAGAGTGTTTTACATTAAACTTGCTTCAGGAAATTATGTTACAGGCGAGCTGATACTCTTTCCAACGTTAGACATTGGTGGCCACCAATACTCCTCTGATATTTTTTTCCACAATTTAATCAGCCTTTTTAACTAATTCCACCTTAATTTGTACAAAACGATTGAACAAAGAAAAACAGTCCTTCCATCAAGACAACTTAATCCTAAATACAAAAAATTGTCTATGTAGAGCTTTCGCCATGTTCTCTGAGATTAACCCCCACTGAATAAGTTCTCATTGGCGTTACTAGACAATTAGCCTGGGGTGCTATAGCCTCTGTTGTTGGTGCATTGTACTTCTTTCGCAACCCCCAGAGCCGATTTCTGGGGATGTGGCTAAAATTGTTCTGGAAAGTGCTTAGCATTTCCATTTCCTGGACAATCCTTAGCTTTATTTCGATACGTATGTCACTCTTTTTATTAACGAAAGAGGCAAGATAGACAAATTCTCCCCCTAAGTCGACAATAAACTACGGTTGCCAACTGTAAAATTATTGGACACTCCTCAAAAATATCCTAAATTTAAAAAAAAACCTAATATTTTATTTAATGAAATATTTTATTTATTTTAAAGACTTGAATTTAAAGACAGATGAAAAACATAACAAAAAAAAAAGTGAAACAAACGAAACAGTCTGTAAAATGAATTTTTTTGGTTATTGAAAATAAACATTAATCTAATTGGGATAACATATTCAGGAATAAAAACATAGAGTTACAATACACAATACACACTACACGTGACGTTTGATTGTTGTAACACTATGTTTATATTCCTGAGCATGTTATTCAGCGGATGACGAAATATCGAATAAATAAATAAAGAATTTAATTCAAAAAACAAATCTTTGACCTTATTAAATTAATTAATAACATATTTATTTATTTTAAATTTTCCTCAAAATTGCAATTCTTCAAAAATTCAACTTTCTTTAAAATTTTATAATTTTCTTTAAAATTTTATAATTTTCTTTAAAATTTGTTATTTTTTTTAAAACTTTAAATTTTCTTTAAAATTTTTAATTTTCAAATTTCTTTAAAATTTTAAATTTTCTTTAAAATTTTCAATATTCTTTAAAATTTTATTTTTTTTTAAATTGTCAATTTTCTTTAAAAAAATTTATTTTCTTTAACAAATTTTATTTTCTTTAGAATTATGAATTTTCTTTAAAATTTGAAATTTTGTTTAATATTTCTTTAACATTTTCAAGAAAATTTTCAATATTCTTTAAAATTTTAATTTTTTTAAAATTGTCAATTTTCTTTAAAATTTTTAATTTTCTTTAAAAATTGTCAATTTTTTTTAAAATTTTATATTTTCCTTAAAATTTTCAATTTTCTTTAACATTTGAAATTTTGTTTAATATTTCTTTTACATTTTCAAGAAAATTTTCAATATTCTTTAAAATTTTAATTTTTTTAAAATTGTCAAATTTCTTTAAAATTTTTAATTTTCTTTAACTTTTTCAAGAAAATGTTCAATATTCTTTAAAATTTGAATTTTTTTTTAAATTGTCAATTTTCTTTAAAATTTTTAATTTTGTTTAAAATTTTAAATGTTCGTAACATTTTCTAGAAAATTTTCAATATTCTTTAAATTTTTTTTTTTTTAAATTGTCAATTTTTTTTAAAATTTTTAATTTTTTTGAAATTTTTAATTTTCTTTAAAATTTTTAATTTTTTTGAAATTTTTAATTTTCTTTAAAATTGTCAATTTTCTTTAAAATTTTTTATTTTCTTTCACATTTTTAATTTTCTTTAAAATTTTCAAATTTTTTTTTAAATTTTTAATTTTCTTTAAATTTTAATTTTTCTTTAACCTTCTTTAAAATGTTCAATTTTCTTTAAAATTTTAAATTTTCGTAATTTTGTTGATCTATATTCTTCATGTAGTTTTGTTTCTGTTTAGTCGAGTCATTTATTATTTCTATTTTTTTGCAAAAATAGAAATGTTTAAAAAAGGTTTCAAGCTTTGCAAAGAAATAGAAATAATAAATGATCTCGAACTCGACTAAACGGAAACAAAACTGCATTATCAATATTCCTTTCATTTCTTTTTAAAATTTTCAGTTTTCTTTAAAATTTAAATTTTTTTTTAATTTTTCTACCTTTTTTTTAATTTTTAATTTTATTTTAAAATTTAAAATTTTCTTTAAAATTTTCAATTTTCTTTAAAATCTTCAATATTTTTTAAAATTTTGGATTTTTCTTTAAAATCTTCAATATTTTTTAAAATTTTGGATTTTTCTTTAAAATTTTCAATATTCGTTGTTTTCTTCAAAATTAATTTTTTTTTAAAATTAAATTTTTTTTAAAATTAAATTTTTTTTTTAAATTTAATTTTTTTTAAAATGAATTTTTTTTTTTAAATTTTTTTTTTTTTTTATTTATTTTAATTTTCCTTTTTTTGTTTTAATTTTCTATTTTTGTTAGTTTTTTAAATTTTCTTCTTACAATGATTGATTTTTATGGATCAATGAGTTATTATTTTATATATAATAGAAAATTAGTTTTTTAATAAATTTTCGCCAGTTTTGGTTTGGTTTTATTTGTTGCCTTTTAAACATCATCACTACTTTCATTACTACAATAGAGGTAACCCTTTTTTTTTTAGCAATTTCGTAAGTTTTTCTTTCATTTGGATTACAATAAAACTGAACTTTATTTATTTCCATTTTCTCGGTATTCAACACTCACCTCCGTTGTTCCTCATTTCGCTTTATTCGAGTGCCTGGAACTTGTAAAACTTTTTCTTTGTTTTCCATTCTTGTTATCCTTTTTCAACACAATCAACCACAGTTGTGTACGCGTCTGTGTTTGTGCCTGAAGGACAGCAGAAGAAAAGGGAAGACAAACAAAAAAAAATACCAAGCATAATATTATGGCATCAAATTATCATAAAAATTACCCGAAGTATAAACTGAATTGTTGTATCATTCTTCAATTTGTGGCTTATAAAAAATATTCTGTTTGTGGCAGTTGTCCCATTCGATATTAGCAGGCGATCATGGCGACCTGGAGGCAGTTGCATGTCTGGCCGTTTGTTACGGCTACTGTTGATTCTCCCTCTGGGCGGGTCAAAATGTGATTTCCTAATGGGTGTAAGCATTGTATTGCCTTCATTGTGGGGCAATGTAGTTTTCGGTTGTAGCCTTGGGGGTTTCCATAACCCAGAATAGCAAATTGTTGTGCTGGTCATGAATGTCGTTACTATCACATCAAATACGCTTGTCAAATGTATCTGCTATACGGAAGACACATAAGACTCGCATGCTAGTGGACAACATTCACAGTGCCCCGCACTGACGAGTATGAGGCTGGCGTAGCCGGGAGTGTGTGACTCAGTCCTAGATCGTAGGCTCGCCATTGATCTCAACATTTCTCATGATGCGAATTTGGCATGAATACCTCTCTCATAAGGTCCAATTGACACAGAAACTGAAAGTACACGATCATTTGCTTCGTATCGCTTCTCGGTTTTCAGCCTTAGAACAGCTCGAAATGGACAACGATTTTGCTCAACGAAATCAAATTTTCGCGGGTCCAAGATGGGATAAACAAGTTACAAAAAGGGAAAACAAACTTTTGGCAACAACAAGTGGATAATAGTTAGGGAAGTGACTAAAAACGGGTCAGAATGGGTACTAAGTATAAAAAAACGTGAAAAAAATGAAATCGACAGAAATGATTTAGTTTTTGGAAGAAATGGAAAAAGGAAACGAAACTGTTGAAATATATAAATGAAAAATAATTTAAAAATAATCCCAAAAAGGCGAGAAGTAGGAATATGCATTAGGGTGGAGTGAAAACATGCTTTTTTTGAATTTGAAAAAGTTAACCTCGGAAAGAGATGTAGTCTGGGGTCCTAATGAGGGAAAAAATAAAGAAAAAAATTTTAGAAAATTTTTAGGGGTCGCGCCACTCCCTCGAAATTTGGAAATTATCGCTATTTTGGCGTTGATTTTAGAAAAATCCTAAAAATTAACGACTTAACTTATTCGAAATTTAAAAGTTTGAGCTTGTTCAGTGCCCAAACAAAAGTATTTGAGGCAAAAATGAGGATAATCGACTAATATTTGTAGCTTTGGTGGCGATTTCATTGTTCAGTCAATTTTCTGAAGAAGGGACGATTTGACTTATTTTACTTTTTGAAATTTTTGAACAATAAGAATTTTTTTTTTAAATTTTTTCATGCCCTTATTTCATTGTTTACGCTATTGCAAACATTTATTGACATAAAACTTTTTAGGATTTTTCTAAAATCAACGCCAAAATAGCGATAATTTCCAAATTTCGAGGGAGTGGCGCGACCCCTAAATTTTTTTTAAATTTTTTTTCTTTATTTTTCCCCTCATTAGGACCCCAGACTACATCTCTTTCAGAGGTTAACTTTTTTTTTGGAATTTCACTCCACCCTAATATGCATGGCAACTGCCGTTAGAATTGGGTTGTAAAGGGGATGAAAGGAGTAAAAAAAACACAATGAGGCCAAAAGGGCGAAAAACTATTTCAAATTAACTAATTCAAAAATTAAGAAGAAGAGAATAAAGGGACAAAGAAGGAGCCAAGACAGGTAAAATATAAGAAGTTATAAAAAGGGTCAATGTCCGAAGCATGCCAAAACGGTATAAAAATAGACAAAAGGTGGGGAAACCAAAAAGCTTAATAAAACTAGCTAACAATTCGAGAATTCTGAACTGACGGCAAAAATGTTCCAAGGCGGGTAAAACACAGAGGATGTGCGGAAACGTTTTAAAAATAATCATAAAGGGCTAGAAGTTAACATGAAATAAATGTTCGGAAATTGTTGAGGCCTTGACAACAGCGGAAATTTGCCAGTACAGGGTTCTCCAACAAGCGGTGTTATTTTGGTATTCAAAGAAAAATGAAATTTTTTCAGATAAATGATCGGATGTTAGTAATGAAAAACAACATCTTTGAATTGACGCTGGACGCTGGACCTTATCTTTCACGTGGCCCCAAAGGAAGAAGTCGCTAGGTGGTAAATCACAAGATCTCGGTGACCAATTGTGATCACCTCTTCGAGAGACAACACGTTCGGGAAACTTTTTAGTTTTGCGAACTGTGAGTGCAAGATTTTCACCATTTCTGTAGTGAATTTTAATAATTTCAATGCGTTGTTGAAGCGTGTTCCATTTTTGGTAATGGCATAGTTTCTACTTGTCAAATGTCAATGAATAAAAGCTTCAAAAGTGGCAGCTACCGAAATACCGGGTGATTCATAATAACACCTCTTGTTGGAGAGCAGGTTTTTTTTTGATAAACTTATTATGAGTGAGGGTATATGTAAGTCGGTTCTCACCCGCCTGTAACTTTTTACACGTTTCCATAGTCGAAGAACATGTGTACATGTTTTCCTGTTTCTTGTCGTGTTGTTGTTACCGGTCGTTTACTAACGACCTGTCAGTTTTGCCATAAATGTGTCATATTGTTCTTTACAATCAACATAAAAGTCCTCCGTTGTCGTTGTCGATGGTGCATGCAGTTTTTTCCGAGTCAGCGTAGGCGCCGCATGATGTAAGGGGGTGAAATCGCACAATGCAAATAATATTTATGACACTTATTGATGGACGTCATTTTAATACGACTATTTATAATTTATACTCCCAATGCATGACTCTCACGACTCGACTCTTTACTGTTGCTGAGCATTCTCTCGCACAAGCAGTAAATAGTGCGTGTTGGACAAGTTGTTGTTGTTGTTGTTGAGGTTGCTGTTGCTGTTGCTGTTATGTTGTTATTATTGTTGATGTGATGTTTTACCTGAGTGCAGTTGTTTTTGTTGTTGTGGCTGCTTGAGCTGTTTGTTTTTTAATTGCAAGTGGTCAGAAGAGTGTATGCGTGTTATAAATACACGTGTGTGTGTATTAGGGTGTCCCAGACCATGAAAAAAAAACGCATGAATCAGTAAAGGATCAGATTTTCCTTATATTGGATTTCCTACAACGCCCTGGGGATAACCCCTTAAGGGGGCATTGCTCTCTGCTAGCGATAGAAAATAAGGGTATTGAAAGCCGGAAAAAAGGAGTGCTGTGTGTTGAACTTTGTCTTGAGCTTGAGAATGTCACAAATGGCAGAAAAAACATTCATGTTTTCTTTGTATCTACAGACAAATGGCAAATTTTTTTTTTAAATTGAATTATTATTAATGTTTAAATGCAATGGCGACGACATTGCTGCGATAACATTCTCATTACTTTGCATAAAATAACAACGCCTATTTAATGTTCATGTATTTTAAATTGATGACGATTTTATTGCAATTTTGTTGTTGTTTAACGTTTCAATTATTAAGAACACGAATACAGTTAGCACGAGACATTGGAAGAATTTTAAAATCGCTTTTTGTAATTGCAGGTATTGAAGATTTCGACTGAAATGTCAAATTGGGTTTCTCATTAAACTACTCAAATAGTTAAAATCGATATGAAAAGGAAAAGGGGCGTGCTTCCGAAGCGAAATAAATATTAAACATTCTCCCCTCCCCCACGAAAACTTCAGATACTAATATGAAGGAATTATGTAGAAAAGGTCGAGTAAGACAAAAAATATCCGGAAAAAACATTGCGATTTATGTTAAAAAAAAATCTCCCAATATGACATTATTTGACACAAGTACAAAAAAACCGAAATTTTACACATCTATAGTGGAGATTTTCTTTATTTGAAGTTTCCTTTTAGTGTTGTCCATTTATAATTTTATTTTCAAAATTTTTGCAAATTAGCCGTCATGCAATTGTAACAGGTGGTGCAAAAGTAATCGTCCTATCAGAAAATGCTATAAATTTTGCGATTGGCCCATAATGTCAGTGGCAACTGTTGCGGCGGCCATTAACATGACATCATATTCTCGACTTGAGGTAAAAAAATTAAAAGACTAAATAAAAATAATCACAAGAAGAATCAAAGTTTTTCATTTTTTTTTAATTACCTGCCAAAAAACATCGGAAGTTTACTTTTGCGCCACCTGTTATATTAACATCAACAAGAGGTGTTATTTTGAATCACCCGGTATTTCGGTAGCTGTCACTTTTATTCTGTGACATTTGACAAGTCACAAAACTGAAGTTACACGCATTGAAATTATTAAAATTCGCTACAAAAATGGTGAAAATCTTGCAGTCACAGTTCGCAAAACTAAAGCATTTTTGGGTCGTCGTGAAGCACCTTGTCGGACCGAAATACATGATGATATTGATCCGGAGAACGTTTGATCTGGAGAACGCAACGAAACCAATGCTCTTTTACGGGAAAAGTTTCCGGACCGTATTTTCGATTTTATGTGCAATTTATGGAAAACACCATGGAAATTATGGAAAACACCGAATAATTCGTTTTCGAGAAATGACAATATAGGTCTCAAAAAATTTAATTTCTTTAAAACATTTTTTTTTAAAAATTAACGTGTCCGCAAAAAAAATTGTGGGTCAGTTTCTTACTCAGGGAACTTCAGTTCTTCAAAATTGTATAGTTGTTAATCATTGAACTTTTGTGTTATTTTTGTACATACTGGAATAAAACTCAACGTTTATAGCAAAGTCTTCTGTCTCCGCCTATACATTTGAATTCTTCGCCTTTTTTGGTGCATTTGAATCCAAATGAGTTTTTGAGTTATTAACAAAGTTTGGTCTGACAAAAATTTCGTTCATGGAACATTGAGGGAAATACAAGAGACTGCTAATGTACTTGTCGCGCGTTAGTAGTTTATTCTCCCTCGTTTCTTGAGAATCGAACATGCACGTTATCTGCTCATTTTGTAACACCGTAGCCTGCGAATTGCTACGTTTGCTGTCCTTGGTCTATAAATTACGCCCGAAACAAGTTGGGAGAAGTGGTATTTTCAAATTCTTAGCTCTTTCTATGTATATGTATGCAGATTCCTATTTCGTTCTCTATATAAACGGACGACAGTGTGTTACCCTCTTTGTTGCCATTTTCTTGAGTAATATATATGTCTATAAGTCTTAATGGTCTCACATTTTCGTATTTCTATTTATTTTGTATTCCTTGGAAATACACATATTACATCACCTTCAATTCACGCTATTGTTTCAGCCTAGCTGGCCCGGCAATGTCTATCTGCTAAACACTCCTCCTGATGGCGTTGCCTCCTTTTTTCGGAGCTTTTGACATCGAGTCTATTATGGGAAGTATCTTCTTGCATGGAGTGGTTAAGATGGTTTCATGGGACAGGCTTGGATTGTCTATTGATCATGTGGACTTTTGACACTTAAGCTGATGTTGCTATACGGCAATCTGAGAATTGATAAAAATCTATTTTTTAAAAAATTTGACGTGATACAGACATTTCCACGAGTCTGCTTGCCAAAAATCAGCTCGATTGGATCACTGAAAAAGGGTTAAAAATCGGTCGAAAGGCTATCACACAGGCCACTAAGAGCTTCATACTTCAAAATCCCAATTGAAAATTTCTACGAAAAAAAAAAACAAAAATTCCAAATTGTAAGAAATTCTTAATTGAAAATTTTACGAACTAACAATTTTGGAATTCTACGAAAAAAAACAAAAAATCCAAAATTGTTAGTAAAACGTTTGTTGATTTCGGGCTGGGGGAATCTTATATGGCGGGTCTCAAGTAAATTTTTAGAAAAAAAAAATGAATGTCAAAATTTTTAGAAAATCCCAATTGAAAACATCTACGAAAAAAATTCTGACGTGTACATGAAAATCGCCGATACACGTGTATTTTTATTTTTTTCCCTCTTTCCGAATATGTGCATTTGGTTCATAGGACAGAAAAAAATCTATTTTTTGTAACACGGTGTTATAGTTTCTTGTTGTATTTGGAAATAATTTTAAAAAGTTTCCTAACTGTGAATGTTTTTTTTTTTTTTTTTTTTTTAATTTTTTATTTCATAAAAAAAAGTAATATATTACAATGAATTCAGCGTCTCCGCGCCTTATAGGCTTGAAAAGAGACTAAACTTCTCCAAATGCACAAGCAGGGAGGAGGAGGACCGTATGACTATTAAGTGTATCGAAGGTTATAACAATTTCACATACGCTCCGCTCTGATGGCTTCAAATGAAAGCCCAGCCAACCCAATTGTGTTATTAAGCAATTCATGAATTTTTACCAAATTCTATTTAACAAATACTAATTATGCTCTTACCAACACCAGCAGCAACACCCTCATCCCATTTACTACCACCAACACTTGCACAACACTTTCCACTTTTGGTGTGAGTGTGTGTCTGTGTGTGTGTGTGTATGAATGGTCAGTTTTGTATTTATATCACACCCCCCAATTGAAAATAACATTCAAACACAACGACAGACATCTGCTCGAACACCATGACCACAAAATTCTCTTTGGGTCTTGCAAGACCACAACAACGATATCGAGTGAATGTGTGGATGCAGCAGCATATGACGTCTGTTGTTTAGTGTCCAAATGTGAGCTGATTTGTGTATATGTGTGGGTGAGTGTGTGCTGCACGCGCTTTGAAGTGTTCATGATTCTGAGGATAATGATGATTATGAGGATAATAACACTTCTCCACCGAAAATGTTGTACAATTTCATTATAGTACACTATTAGCATTACCATTGGCATGACCATGGTTACGGCTGCAGCCGTTGTTGTTGTTGGTCTGTTATTAAATAGTTACTGTGTACTGCCATTCTCTCTGACCCTCTCTCGCCCCCTCACTCTGTGTATGTCTGCCTATCGGCCTGGCTTATTGTGAGCTCTTTTAATTGCACTGCCCACTTCATAATGTTTTGGGCATTCACACATTTTAGCATCGCAGATGCGACTGATTTGATGTTGCCCCAAATTTGGCTTGCAACAATGAGCATTACCATCCGCTTAAAAAGTGTCTTATCGAAATATCGAAAGGTGGCTTTGTAATCGACGAAAAAGTGATTTTTATCGTTTTGATTTTAGTGGTCCATGATTTGCCATAGTGTTCAAATTCGCCAATAGTTATTTTATTTGTCTAAATGCTGGCATGATTTCAATTAGTGCCAATCAATAAATATTCCATTACACGAAAGAGAAATGGGTTTTAAATGAATCACAGTTAGAAAAGTAATGGTGTCTATTTTGAGCAAAATAGGTCATTTCACCTAGATGACTTCGTGGCTTGGGATTCCCCAGTAGGGTCATGTCATCTAGCTCCATGCAGTCGTTATAAACATTTCGCATTGCTAAAGTTGAGCAAATTTCAATCATTGGAGTCACTGAAGTCTTTGGATTAAATTAAATTTAACAAAATTTACCACTAAATGAGTCTTAATCTTCTCATTAATGCCTTTGAATCTGAATGTCTTTGAATTGTGATGTACGGATCCCCTGAGTACAGAAATGGTCGAAATATTTTTCTATAAATTGTATTTTTTTTTATTCTACTTTTTGAGACATAAATTGCATAGCTCGAAAACGACTTGTCCCATTGTATTAAATAAATTTTAAACAAATTTAACACTAAATTATTCGTAATTTTCTCCTTAATGTCTTTGAAGCTGCATGGCAGTTTTAAAATTATAAACAAATTTAAGTCGAACTGAAAAAGAAAAACATAAAAAATGGAAAATTACCAAAAGTGTTCATTTTTAGTAGTTTATCATAAAGCCACATATCTTCTAATTTAAATGGGGTACAGCTCAGTAAAATCGATGGAGTATTTCAGTGTTCATTCGCAATTTAGTGAAGGCCCCTTTGATTTTCACAGTTCAGCTCTGCTACGACGCATTGGGTCCTTTGTTTACACTTCATTTAGGATCGTAAAGTTTTGGATTTTCTGCTAAGAGATTTTCTACACATCATTTAGGTCTATGTAAAATTCCCTTCAGATCACAACAATTTTCAAACATTATTCGAATTCTCACCTATTGTGCGTCTGATATGGTTAAAAATAAAATTCATTATTCAATTCCAATTTTCCAAAATATTTGGCAACTCTGTTTGTGTGGGCTAAACCACTCGCCGGAAGTCAGATCCTTATTGTTATCTAATGTAAAGCCCAAATATGGTGGCGTGTATTCAGTCTGCTCTTACGATGTGGTTTTTTTAGTAGACATTAGCTGTGTTTGATTACTCATATTGGATTATATAATCGTACTCTAATCGAAACTCCAAACACGCGATTTATTTGTGTGTAAACATTTGAAAAATACAAATTGTTCAGCGTGTATGAAGTAGGGGAGAAAAAGTAAGAAACGCTTATTGACACTTCATTTTGTTTTCCTAATTACGAAGTTGCCAATAATTTAACTATTGTAATTATTGGCAACACCTCAACATTGTAAAGGATTTTTAAAATGTTTTTTCATTTAATCATTTTGGAATTTGAAAATATTTATTTTCTACGTCCTTTAGTCCTTTGCATTGCATTAATCGAGACAGTTTTTATGAAAAATATGTCCAGTAAGTCCACATTCGGTTGTTATGTGAGTTTAATCGCTTTCTAAGCGAGCAACTCTCCTAAACTCTGTAGTTCAGTAAGCGCCAATCAAACAGAGCTATTGTGTGTCTATGACAATGTACATTAGGGTGGGTGACATTTTTTGTTCGAAAAGCGTGTAGCAAATAATAATCTCTAGAATATTTCACTAGGAAACCATCGGTCTAATAAAAATTCCCCTGCTCTCGCAAATAGATTTGGTCGATTTGCCTGGGAGAATAGAAAATCAACAAAACATATAGCAAAAATTAAAACTACGGCAACTTCGAATCTAAGAATCAAGTTTTGCCAACAGTTTCTGTATTGAATTCTTGCGAACAAAAACGCCGATGCACATTGGTCGAGAAACCAATTTCAAAATGTTTGTAACTTTTGATCTAGCAAACATTGTTGAGTTTTATAAACAACTGTTTGTAGGCAAGAAGTAAGGGATCATTTTAAGGTATTAATACAATTGGTAGTATTTTAGAAATGCAGTCAAACGTCCTTAACTAATACCACCATAATCCCGTAGAAAAGTTCGACTTACGGAGACTTTTAGTAATGGAATTACCGTCGAATTCGGTTAAGCGAAAATGAAAACAATCAAGAAATATGTTTCGCATATGCAAGATTTTCAATAATAACACCGTGTTACAAAAAATAAATTTTTTTCTGTCCTATGAACCAAATGCACATACTCGGAAAGAGGGGACAAAATAAAAATACACGTGTATCGGCGATTTTCATGTACACGTCATTTTTAAGTTTGGACCAATTTTTAACCCTTTTTCAGTGATCCAATCCAGCTGATTTTTGGCAGGCAGACTCGTGGAAATGTCTGTATCACGTCAAATTTTTTAAAAAATTGATTTTTACCAATTCTCAGATTTTCCTAAATTTTTTTTTTAAATGGTTATCGTTTTTTTTAAGGTTTCAGTTAAAAAAAATTTTTTTTTTCGTAACGCTTAAGTAGTTTAAAAATTTGGAGTCTCTTCAAGTTATGCTAAGAAAAGTGAAAAAAATATTTTTTTTTTCAAAAATAATAAAAATTGGGGAAGGTCTGAGAAATTGACGTGATACAGACATTTCCACGAGTCTGCCTGCAAAAAATCAGCTCGATTGGATCACTGAAAAAGGGTTAAAAATGGGTCCAAAGGCTTTCACACAGGCCACTACGAGGTTCATACTTCCAACTTAAAAAAAAAAAAAATTCTGACGTGTACATGAAAATCGCCTATACGCGGGTATTTTTATTTTTTATCCCCTCTCCGAAAAAGTAAATTTGGTTCATAGGGCAGAATGTGTGTAACACGTTGTAATAAAAAAGAAATATCATGAAAAAAAATATTTTATGTGTTTTACTTACGTTTACTTTTAAAAAGCCAAAAAGGATAACCCTTTTTAAGTTCGTATTTTTGCATTAAATATGTGTTTCACATATACGATTTTGTCAATAAAGCGGATTTTCGTTTACGCGAAGTACAGTGCATGGAAAATCACCCTGAACAATTGTTGCTAATATTTTCAATTAAGCGATTTTTTCAATTAAATGGTGTGCGCTTATTCGAATTCGACTGCACTTATACAATTGTTAAAGTGAAATGTTTAACAGCCACTAGAAGTGATTCGCCTTAAAGAAAATTCGACAAAGTTGACTACTTTTCGTATTTTTTAGATTTTGAAGGGGCGGAAAATTTTTTTTGTTATATTTTTATTTTTTACGATTTTTTCTGAAATTGTTCATATTGCGCATACGAAAAATTACTTACTTCATATTAAACATTTACATATTTTTTTCAGGTTTTTATGTGATATTAAAAAAAGAATAATTTGAATTCTCCACTTTGTCGAACTGTATCTTATATATTTTAAAAGTTCTTATACTTAACTTTATTTTTTATTAAAAAGCATGTTTTCTTATCTTTATTATGACGTCAACATTTCATTTGTACCCAATGTAGTTTGGTTGTAGCACATATTTTAAAAATGATCGATTTTGGAAAAAAACTCCAAAATCAATTTGCTCGAGCTAGGGATTTTTTTAAGACCCATGATTCTTGTTGAAATATATTCTTCGTTTTCGCTTTAGGCTTTGTTCATTTTTTTTCCTTGAATACAAATTGACCCACCCTAATGTATGGGGCTGTGTATGCTGTGTGTAGCCAACACATGTTGTTTTCTGTGCATATCTGTGGTGGTGCACATTTGTTGTCACATGCCGTCGTGACCAGAACTAATTAAATTTTGCATGCGGTTTATTTAAATACAATTTAAATGTTCATTTAAACATTTGCTAAATGTTGGACATTTGTGTATGCCCTACATCAGTTAGGGGTGTATTCGTTATATCAACACATTTGTGACAGCCGCTATTACTATCTGAAAGCTTGCCTAAGACCCAACCAGTTGCAGTTGTAAATATCAGGCAGCTATCGATATCAGTTAACAATAAATATTATCTATAGATATCAGTTGGATCCTTTTTAACTAAGCCAACTTGGCTTGCTAGTTTGTATCGTCCCTAAACCCACTGTAGGAGAAATCATATTCGGCTGGGCCGCACTTACAACCGCATTTGCTGTAATTGTTTTTCCTTCTATTCTACATGTTTTTTTTTGTCGGTTTCGTTGTGCGTGTTAATTTTATGTAATTGTTTTAAATTGTTTTATTTACATAACTAATTTTACGGTTGTCATTGTTTTTTTTTTCTTCACTGTTTTGTTCATTTCTCCATTATCCGAATAATTCGTGTAATTATGGAAGAGCATACTCGTTGAATGTCTATGGTGCGGTGTGCTTGTGTGAGGTGATTCGCATAATTCTGAATAAATATTATGCCTGTTCACGTTGTTGGTTCCATAGACACAACAACAAATCGTTCATGAATAATAGGCATAGGCTACGATGTTGGACCCGACCATGTGGATCCTGTTGTAGTGTCTGTGCGTGTGTGTGTGTGTTTACGCAACTATTTGATTGTGCCTTATGGAGCGTATAATTAATATTTATTATGCTTCATATGTTAATGAATGTCAATCATACGTACCGCTGTCCAGTGAACTCATACATTTTGATTTAATTTTTACCCACAAGTGAGTAATGTGTGAGTGTGGGTAGTTGCTTGCCTGTTGTCATCGTTATCTGCATAATTGACTATTGTTGTTATTGAAATTGTGTGATTTCAAAATATTTTCGTAGCATTGTATTTTAAATAAACCAGATACTCCATTGTCTCGTCCTCTCCCACTTTCACTCTCTGCCCCTCTGTGTATGTCACACAACGTACTTGGAAACTTGCTGGAGCTGTAAACGGTCTGTCTTGTCTTAGGGGAAACATCTAGCCAAACTTATACAATAATATTGTCACAGTTAAAGAACACTCACAATGGATGCTTTTTGATCACAGAGTGGATGTACCTCATGCTAATCCAGCCTTACCAGAGCAGACTGCAAGTCTTAACAAAGCAAATATTATTTCTTTAATGCTTCTGAAGTCCTTCTATTGATGATCTTCTCGAGGACACCGTTTAGTAGGCCATGCTTTTGTCGCAAAGAGTGTTTATTAAAGAGGACAAAGATTCGAACCCAGCCTAACCAGTATATACTGTAAGTTTTTAAATTGAATCATTGTCGGCACTAGCTAAAACTTCAAAAACTGATTATTCTGCAAGACAGATAGATGCCTTGTGTTATATTAAAAAATGTCTCCATTGTTAGATATTTTCTGCCTTTCTCAGTAAATGTTTGGCATTTGTATACGATGTAAACTGCTGTTCAGACAGTTCATATGCCATTCATCGCAATAAGTGATAATCGTATAGGGATAATGTCTGCTGACATTGTGGGCATGACTTCCCAATTGCATTTTTCCAGGTTTTTGCCATGCGCTCCTAAATACTTTTTTTTTTAAAAAAGAAAATGTATTTTTTTTACAAAAAAATTTCAATATTTTGATGCCTGTCTCGAAATCGACTTTTCCGATTTGGTTGAAATACATTTTAACAAATTGAGCGCTTAATTATTTTTAAGGGGATTTAGAGATTTTTTTTTAAAAAAAATTTTAATGAATTTTTTTTATTAGTCCAGTTACTTTCTAGAAACATATACTTTTTTTTTTAAATTTTTTTTTGAAAAATTCTTTTTTTAAAAAAACATCTGCTTTTTTTAAAAAACATATTTTTTTTAATAGTTTTTTAAAATAGTTTTCTGATGTTTTCTAAGTACAACAATCATCTTTTAAAAAAATCATTTTTGTTTAAAAATTTTTTTTTTCATGAATAACCAAAATAGTTTTCTGATGTTTTCTAAGTACAAAAATCATCTTTTTAAAAAAAAAAAAAAATTTTGTTTACAAATTTCTTTTTTTTTCATGAATAACCAAAATAGTTTTCTGATGTTTTCTCAGTACAAAAATCATCTTTTTAAAAAAAAAACATTTTTGTTTTAATTTTTTTTTTTTTCATGAATAACCAAAATAGTTTTCTGATGTTTTCTAAGTACAAAACTCATTTTATGGAGATTATTTAACTCAGGATTTTTTTTAAATTAATTAGCAATTTTTTTTTTAAAATACATTTTTTCATGGAAATCTCAATGGAAAAGATATTATTAAAAAAAAAAACAAATTTAAATCGTTTAATGTATGACTCAAAAGCGACTTGTCCGATTTGGTTGAAATACAGGGTTTTCCAACAAGAGGTGTTATTTTGGTATCCACAGAAAAGTGGAATTTTTTGAGATAAATTATCGAATGTTTATTTCATAACAAAGAGGAAGGTATGCCGTTAATAATGAAAAACAATCGACGATGGGCGGGACCTTATCTTTCACGTGGCCCCAAAGGAAGAAGTCGCAAGGTGTTAAATCACACGATCACGGTGGCCATTTGTGATCACCTCGTCGAGAGATAACACGTTCCGGAAACTTGTCCCCTAAAAGAACAATGGTTTCATTGCTTGTGTGGCACGTACCGCCGTCTTGTTGAAAGTTAACGTTGTCCAGATCCAGAGAATACCATCGAACTCCGACCATAAAAAATCATTAATCATCTCTCTATAGCGCAATCCATTCATCCATTAACTGTTGTTGTTCATCCTCATTTTCGAAAAATTAAGGTCCTTTTAACCCGCCGGACCATAAACCGCACCAAACAGTCACACGTTGAGGATGGAGAGTCTTTCCAACAATAACTCTTGGGTTTTCCGAGCCCCAGGTGCGATAATTTTGCTTGTTGACGTAGCCACCGAGGTGGAAATGGGCCTCATCAGCCAAGATGATTTTTGGAAGGAATTCCAGATAATTTTCATGCAATCAGCAAAGACAAGATGTTGTTGACGATGTTCTTGTGTTAACTGAATTTTATAATCCTTAAGACCCAAGTCTTTATGTAAAATTCGGTGTAATGACGTTTGTGGAATGCCCAATTCCAATGAACGACGAGGAATGGACAAACCTGGGTTTTCTTCAACACTTTGGGCTACAGCAGCAATATTTTCAGTTTTTCTTGAGTGACGTGCACGGGTTTTATTCATCACAGCACGAACTTCTCCCAACAGCTCGAATTTTTCCACCCATTTCTGTAATGCGGTCCGACAAGGTGCTTCACGACGACCCAAAACTGCTTTAGTTTTGCGAACTGCAAGTTGTTCTCCATTTTTGTAGTGCATTTTAATAATTTCAATGCTTTGTTGAATCTCGTGTATCGTTCCATTTGTAGTAGTGGTGAAGTTTCAAATGTCAAAGAATAAAAGCTTCAAAAGTGACGGCTAACGAAATACCGGGTGATTCAAAATAACACTCATGTTGAAAAACCTTTTATATTCTAAAAATGTATTATTTAGTTAATTTTAATTAATTTATTTAGTTTTTTGAGATGATTTTTTAAAATTCTTTTTAAATGCAATTTTATTTATTAATCCTTTTATTTTTTAAAAAAATCTTTTTTTTTTAATATTTTTTTTTTTTTTTAAAAAATCTACTTTTTTTTTAAAAAAAATTCTATTTTTTTTTAAAAAATTTCTATTTTTTTTTAAAAAATTCTATTTTTTTTTTAAAAATTCTATTTTTATATATAGAATATAGAATTTTTTTAAAAAAAAAAGATTTTTTAAAAGAAAAAAAAATTTTTTTAAAAAAAAAGCAGATTTTTAAAAAAAAAATATTTTTTTAAAAAATAAAAGGATTAATAAATAAAATAAAAAAAAAAATTTTTTTTTTAAAAAAAAGCAGATTTTTAAAAAAAAATATTTTTTTAAAAAATAAAAGGATTAATAAATAAAATTGCATTAAAAATTTTTTTTTTAAAAAATCATCTCAGAAAACTAAATTAATTAATTAAAATTAACTAAATATTTTTTTCTTAGAATATAAAAGGTTTTGTTTAACAAGAGTGTTATTTTGAATCACCCGGTATTTCGTTAGCTGTCACAACTTGAAAAAGAATTGTCCGATTTGGACAAAATAAATTTTAACAAATGTACCACTTAATTATTATTAATCTTCTCTTTGACATCCTTTGATGTATCTGAATGACAGTTTCATAGTTATATAAAATTTAAGTCGAAATTTTGTTTCCTAAATTTTTTGGTTAAAAATTCATAAAAATCTGAAAATCAAATCTGTTGTTTATCATAAATCCACATATCGTACAATTAAAAATGGGGAATAGATCAATAAATTCAATCTCTCATACAAATCAGGTCTTTGATGTGAGTTTCTATTGGTTCTACACCTTTTTGGACCTTCCTATACGTTTTCATATTTGGTCATTTCCAGAAAAATACCATTTTGTCCCATTCGCGATCTCATCTTAAGCATTTTGAGAACGTTGATGTAATTCTACTGGAATGCAATTAACGCAATTTACTGGCCACGGTCGTCCCTCGAATAATTCTCAGGCGGCTATTAAATAGGAATCTGCATCGATTAGAAAACCTTATCGATTTCAAATTTATTGTATTATTTTGGAAATAAATCGTGTTTTTTTTTGTACAAGCCTAAAACATCGGTTGAAATTTTTTCCTATTTCTCTTGTCTTTGGCGAATTTTCCAATCACACGATTTATGCTTTAAGGTGTTGGGTTTTATGACACGTCTTTAATTGCCAGTAGTTTACGACACGCTTGTATAACGTTTTACCATAAGAAAGAAGAAACGAAAAACAAGCGACACAGAACGGCGAGCGCAGACAGGAATAACCAACAATTAACACTCGACAACAGCTTTAACGGTTAAGGTTCTGCATAATTGCTCGCCTCGATTGCAGATATTCTTGTACATTTCTATGTGTGGTGTGGATGTGGGTGTGTGCGTTTGTGCCTGGTTTATGCTTACTTAGGCGCTTTTGCTTTCAGCACTTCCGCTGTGAATGTGCCAGTGGCGTTGATGTTGCTGTTGTGTGCGGAAGGGCACAAAAGAAAAACGAAGATCCCCGTGAAAGTTAGGCTGCTAAATTGTGGCACACATACAACCACCATATACTCTTTATACTCACACTCTTTTTTTTTCTTTTTATATATTATTATTTTCGGACTCTCTTTTCGCACTCGCCCTTTGTCTCTCTTTTTATTTTTATATTTTCATAAACAGCACGAGAAGAGTCGTATTTTTGGAACTTTTCGCAGTTTCGCCGTTTCGGTGTTTATTTTGGTTTTTATTGTCACGAGTCATTCAACAATTTTTCATTGAATATTTTCGTTTGTTGTTATTTTTAAACAGACATTGAAAGTTTCTTTATGTGGAGGATTTTTGTTGTGGCCGTTTCTCTTGTGTTCTTTCCGTTGTTGTTGCTGCTGTTGTGCTTTGGCATAAGCTTTTTCCTTTTTTCCACTACTAACCTATATCTACTGCATTCCTGTATAGGCGACAACAATTACAGGCCATCGCAAACAAGAACAAGAATAGAACCAAACACAAACACCACCACGAACACGAACACAATCAACATTCCCAGCACCCACCAGCGTTATCATCGCTTGGCCACCAGCACCAACAACATCATCTCTTCTGGCTCAGTGGTAATCATCATTAAGTTAACAAAGCAGAGGTTTTACACTCACAGCCGTGTTGAGGGTCGAAAGCTTTTGCCTGTGTCAAGCAGCAATAAGCAGCTTTTTTTCCCGGCATTTCAGGAAATTGTAAATTGTTGCGTCTTTGGCCCACCACCACCACTTCTGTGATGTGTGCATGTGTGTGTGTGTGTGATGTATTGGTGATGCCCAGTGTTGTGTGTAGACAGACAGCCAGCAACAACAGTTTGTGACGTAGCAAATATTTGTCAAGGAGTTTTCTCTAAAACAATGACGTATGTTCGTGCTGTTTGAGACCGCGAGGCACACAGAGAGATAGAGAGAAAAAGAGAGTGTGAACTTTAGCGTCTCTCGCACACATAATTTCTCTGTCCAGTAAATGTGTACAAGTTACTCTTTTGTTTTTTTTTGTTAGGCCAATACTTTTTGAATGCTCTGGCATCTTTAACTTGACTGCTCTCTAGTTTCTTGTTTTGTTTTATGTTGTGCGAAGTTATTGTTGCCAACATTTGACGATTTTTCTGCTGTTGACGATTTTATTTAAAGATATTGGCAATTTGGTCAGCCATGTGAATGTTTACTCACATTTACCTACTGTTCCTTATTTAATGTATGCAGTTGCTAACGCTGATGGGAAAAAGCTTAATCTTACCAATTGATTACATTGATTTGATGCCAAATTTCATTATTTTTCAACCTACAACCATTTTCACCAATATTACATACAGTTTTCATTAAAAGGTTTCGCTGACTGCATTAATATGATGAATATTGTAGATGTAAAGATTATATAAATAAATTTTAAAAAATAATTATTTATTAATTTTTATTAGTATAATTTACTATTTAAATTTATTTAAAAAAAAAAGTCTGGCAACTCCCCTTCTGGTGTCTCCAATACAAATGTACCATCCCGCCTACCTTAGAAGTCGTGTAATAATATCAATATGCCCGAAGCGATCTTACCCAAATTCTGTATTTAGTAAAGCTATAACTGTAGAAAGATTATGGCCACTCCCCTTCTGGTACCGCCCATACAAATATACCATCCCGCCTACCTTAGAAATCGTGTAATAATAGGACTACGCTCTTTGCGATCTTACCCAAATTCCGTATTTTATAAATCTATAAACATGTAAGGCTCTCCAGAAAAAATTGGACCCCTAGTCGTGTAATTATATAAATTCGCTCATCGAATCTTTCCGAAATTCTACATTTAGTAAAGCTTTAACTAAAGGGTGTTTTTTATTGAGGTATAGAACTTCGAATTGAAATAAAATACAAGAAAATCGTTTTAATGTCCATCAATTTGGCTTTATTGGAAGGATAATTTTATGCCATTAATGTTTAAATATGATTTCGGGCATGTGGCCGCCAAGGCTGGCTCGAATAAAGCCAATTCTACAGGTCCAATTTTCAACCACTTGTTGGAACCACAACTCATCACCAGCCCATAGAGCACACCAAACAGTCAGTTTTTGTGGATGTAATGGCATAAAATGGACGGAGCTTGCGGTGAACTTCGCGAACTGAACCATTACTTTCGAAATAAATTTGCACGATTTGCAAGCGTTGTTCTTTTGTCAACCTGTTCATAATGAAATGGCAAACCAAACTAAATATTAATCACTTGACAGCTGACAAAATGGCCGCCAGTTAAAAAAGTGATGCCAACTTAAAGTTCTATACCCCAATAAAAAACACCCTTTACATACAATTTTCACTGGGGACTTTCTTTTGTTGTTTGGCTATCAACAAATTACTTTGTTGTTTACCTAGTGGACAAAAAAAAAACACTTTCCCTCTCACACACACTTGCTCTATTGTTTACTTTCTCTTCTGGGTATTCTCTTTGTTGTTCTCTCTCTCTTTTAGTTTTACAGCGAAACTCTCTCTCTATAGACATGTTGTTGTCCAAGTTAAAGCTTTTGTTTTGTGTCTTTTTTGTATTACTATTTACCGTTACTCGTGAGTACATGCCTCAAAGCTCAAGGTAAATGCTATGCAAAATTTCGCATTTATATCTTGGGGCGTGAGTATGTGTGTCCGTGTGCGGTGCGTGCGAGCGCCTATGTTGTGTGCTGTTCTCTGCTCTTGATTGAGCGAGCATCTTCTTTACATTATGCTGAGTTCTTTATTTTTGTTTTTGTTGGGTAATCGTTAAGCTTCGTGTATGTGGTTCGTTGGCAGCACAGGGTTTTCATGGTACTTGCTGACTGGTGCATGCTGGCTCGGCGTCTCTATGTGTGCGGTGTGTGTGTGTTTTGCTGTTATTCTCTGTGTCCGTGTGTTGTGTTGTTGTTTTTTTTTCTTTCTGTGGGGGTCTCCAGAAATGCTTTCAAATCAAACGCTGATAGTCGTTGGATATACGCCGCGATGCTAAGATTCGTTAATGCCAACGGAATAACGCCGTCGTCGTCGCCGTCGTTGCCATCGTCGTTTGTCATACACACAGCAAATTAACCGTTAGATGTGGTCTTGGTCTGGCTATATACTAATTAAGCTGTTCTTGCAAAAAAGCAAAAAGAAAAAAACAAGAAACCAAAAATCCTCCTTCACCTCCTTTGCCCTGGGTAACGGAGAAAAAAAAACAAACCGCCACCAGAACAGACACTACTACCACAGCCTCGAGTAAAAGAAGAAAAAGTGTTGGAAATAAAAGGCAAAGCAAAGCAGTGGATTACAGTGAATTGAAAAATTCCCTTACAAATTGCAATCATTTAAAGGAGAAATGAAAATAAAAGAAAGAAAAGTCAAAGAAATCTAAAATTTAAAATAAAGAAAAAAAGAGTGCAAACAAATAAAGGAGATATAGAGCAAGTTGTATCCGAAATTATGCCCCTCGTGCTGGCTGGTGGTCGGTCGGTGTTTCAAAGCATGTTTTAAAAATATAAAAAAAGCCAATAGAAAAAAAAGTGCTTCGTCAAAAAAAAAAGAGTTCTTGAAACTTCATTTAAAGGAACAAAGAACCAAAATCATGTAAATCTTCCGTTTGGCTGGCTCACAAACGTTTTCGTATATTCGGTTTCGTTTTCAAAATTTGCGCGTGCTTCGTGTACACTACGTTTTAAGCTTCGTGTTACCGTTCGTTTGTTATTTTTTTTTTTCGGTTTGGTTTTTGGCCTGTTAAAGCCGTTCGTGTGTCATCTCAATTGGTGAACTTCGCAGTCTCCGCTTTTTCTTGTGTGAGTTCTCCAACACGCCGACTGCGTATACTCCGGCGTGTGTGTGTGTATGTGTGCGCCCCCAGCAAGTGTGACATCTTTTGTCTGTCTGTCTGCCGTGCTATTTTTTTTTTTTTTTTTTTGAATATTTCCGAAATATATTTTTGAAATATCATCGAAAATCAAAAAGCGAAGGAGAAAGAAAAACGTGTGAAATTTCGATAAAATAAATAATAAAAAAAAAGTTTATTTTTAATTGCCCATCGCAGCGCACCCCTTTAAAAAAAAAAAGCATAGAAGAGAGAGCTTAACAAAATTGAAAATAAAAATAAAAAAAAAAATTCAAATAGAATGAAATATGATTGTTGAAACATATAAAACAAAATACATATTAATATCGTTTGGTGTGACGTAAATTTATCGGTTCGTTTTATTTTTAAATCCATAAATTAATCTGAAAAATAGAAAAATAGCGAAGAGAAATAGCACAGCAAAATTTCAAATTACTGTCCACCAAACTTGCTTCGCATCCCTGCAAGAAATCAGCAACACAATCAAAGGTAGTTTTTTTTTTTTGTTTAAAAAGTGCCTAATTGTTTATTTTTTGTATGTGGTTTCGTTGTTGTTGTTGTTGTTGGGGGGTATTCAAATGAAATGTACGGTTTTGCTGTGGCTCGTTAGTGTCTCAAAGAGAAGGTCTCGGTGATGGTGGTGGTGGTGTCGGTGTCGTTTTTTGGCGATGTTCTCTTAATGGCCGTAAAAGTTGCGAATGGTTATGTCCTTGAAACTGTGTACAATGTTTCTCCTCCCACCCACTCACCCCGCTCACATAAATTTATATACAAAAGATATTTTATGCCAATCCATACGACTCCATATTTACAACATAATACATAACATTTACAACGTTCCAACCGACATTCCACACTACAACAAAAGAACATTAGCGTATGCTCTCTTTAACGTTCACACAGGCAACATGAATACGTATGTGTGTGTGTGTATGTTACATTTTGTTGTCATTGTGTGCGACTGTGTGTTTGTGTTGGTTTCTCTTTCCGTTCTACTGCTGCAAGATAACTTTGTTGAAATTGTTAATTATCTTAAGCACACACAATGAAACGAAAAAAACAACAACAAAAGTTATGATTTAATTTTTAAAAGAAAATTAAAAGATTTTCCCTTACTCCCCTTGATAAATGGCCCAAAGGCTTGTGTGTGTGTGTGTGAGGAAAAGCTTACAATTTAAGACTTTGGTAACATGTGACATTATTATGGTATGTACAAAAGAGTTAAGCCTTAGAGAAATTGAGTGCCAATGGGAATTACCGATTTTGGCCTGCCTCAATCCACCCCCATAGTGGGGATGGTGCAAAGATAATATACCACATGTTATCAAATGGTCTCCTCATACGCCATTGCTGTTTTTTGGGCCATAAAAAAATGCCTCGTAGGCAAAATAAGTAAAATGAAATGAAATCTTGAAAAACCATATTAAAAATAAATTCACAGTTGTACTGAAATGCACTTTAACGGGCCCAAAACGAAAACTGAGAATTGCCTATTGATGAAAAAAATCCATATGAGAAGGGGGGAAATGTCCCCAGACCCCTAGACCCCTAGGAAACCCAAAAAAAGGCCTCAAAAATTTAGGTAAATGCATAAAAATGACACAGCGCGCGGACACGCTAAATGCGCAAAGGTGCATATTAGGGTGGAGTGAAATTAAAAAAAAAAAAATACTTTTGTTTGGGCACTGAACAAGCTCAAACTTTTAAATTTCGAATAAGTTAAGTCGTTAATTTTTAGGATTTTTCTAAAATCAACGCCAAAATAGTGATAATTTCCAAATTTCGAGGGAGTGGCGCCACCCCTAAATTTTTTTTAAAATTTTTTTCTTTATTTTTCCCCTCATTAGGACCCCAGACTATATCTCTTTCCGAGGTTAACTTTTTCAAATTAAAAAAAAGCATGTTTTCACTCCACCCTAGTGCATATGTTAAAAAAAGAAAATTCACCGCCTTGGTGAAAGTAAGGTCGTGGCTCTGGATATTTCCAAGGCATTCGATCTGGGTCTGACACGGAGCACTCGTATCAAAACTTATTGCATTTGGTGTCGGTAATAACTTCTCTCGATTCATATCGAGTTTTCTCAGGGATCGCTCTATAAGAGTTGTTATAGATGGGGTCTCATACAACGAGCACAGGCTGATCGCAGGAGTGCCACAAGGCTCTGTCCTCTCTCCTTCTCTCATTCTCTATTTCTTATTTTCATTGACGACCTGTTGGGGCAGACTGTGAACCCAATCTACTCCTTTGCGGATGATAGCAACCTCTGTCATTCGTATTCATTTGAACATCGGCCAAGTCCCCTGGATGTAGAGGACAAAAGGCAAACGATGAACGACTCACTCAACCGTGATCTGGCGACGAATTGTGAGTGGGGCCAAATGAACAGAGTAGATTTTAATCAGCATAAGACCCAGTGCTGTTTGTTGTCACAGCATCGTCGTCAATCTCTATGGGTGGTGTGGATATCGACGTATCAGATACTCTTGCTGTTCTGGGCATGAAGATACAGGGTGATGCCCGTTCGAAGTGTCCAAAGAAGCTTTCAAGTGTCTAGGCTTTTTAAAGCGGTGCAAGAAATACTTCACCCCATCTGATCTCGTAAATATTTACACCACCTACATCCGGCCTAAAATGGAATATAACTCCCCTATATGGGCAGGAGCTCCAAAGACATCTTTGCAGCTTTTGGACCGTGTACAGTGGAGAGCGGTGGTGATGATAGGGGATGCTAGGGTATCCAGCTCTATTGTCTCCCTTCAGCATTGCCGTAATGTGGGTTGTGTATCGCTATTCTATAGATAATTTAATGGTATCTGTTCTCAAGATATCCGTCGTCTGGTCCCTGACGTTAGAACATTTAGTCGGAATACACGGCTGTCCAGGGTCTCTCATCCGTTCATTGTGAAATGGCCGGTTGACCGGACGACGCACTATAGAGAAAATTCGTTCTTTAGCCGAACCGTTCGTATGTGGAATAATCTTCCAGCAGTTGTTTTTCCTGCCTGCTATGACATTATCAAATTCAAGACCGACGTCAACAAACACTACTTCCTCTTACCCCCCTGCAATACCCTTCCTTCCTATTGCTAACACATTGCATTGCATTTATAGGGGGCATCCCCTGAGTGAAAAAAACAACAACAAAAATGGTTCCAGTATTTCTGTTTGGCCGGTTAAAGGGATAATATTTGTTTATGAAATATTTTTATGAAATTAAACACAATTATTGAATACCGCTTTATGGCGGTCTTGCCGGTTAGATTGTTAAGGGGATTTTTCTCCTTAACTACCAAAATAAGTGCTTCGACTTCAAGAAAATTCGACTTATGGAAGTTCCACTCTATTTAATTTTTAAAAGTTTTTTTAATATTTAATTCTTTTAATTTTTTTTAATAGCAAAACACTTTCAATTTTATTCATCCGTATGAAATTTCATAACGTTTTGACTACCCACACTTATATACTGGGCGGTGAATCGAATTTAAGGAGTGTCCTTGGGGCCACCAATGGTCACGCGCACAATTTATTTTTTGTTTGAGTACCCACTTGTTTTTTTTAGGTCTTGGAACAATTTTTTGGCTGTCTCTGGCTCCCCCGGAGCATTTTCTCCCTTCTCATATTGATTTTCGGTTTTTCTGGGTGATTTTGAGTGGGTGACATTGCCAGTTTTAAGCGGCTACGGCCGGGTAAAGTGCATTTTTGCCCATATTTGTATTCGTGAGAAACTTCACTTGCCCTCACATAGCGATATCTAAGATCCCCAATGTGTCTTAACCGTAATTACCAGCCTTTTTCCAGCTTTCATTTTCGTTGCACCAAAAGTGAAGGTTGCCTGTGACAAATATGGGTTGAGATGATCAACTTTTTTTTAAAATCAATTATTTGTTTAATAAACTGGCTTTACAAAAAATCAATGTTGAAGTATCCAAATAGACAGAAAACTTTGCAAAGTTTGTGTCTCATCTTCTTTTTACTCGATTAACTTATCATTCAATAAAATAAAAATAAATTAATTTTACTTTCGCCGGGTATTTTCAAGTGAAACACGTTCTCCAAAAATGTTTTTTCACTTTCACCCAAAAGCGAAAGACAGAACAGGGGCGTACGCCAGGTTCCCATGACCCATCGATTGCAGTAATTTCTTAGAAAAATATTTCCTTTGTAGAGAAACTGATTGAGAATTTTGATGTTGAAAGTCTTCACAATAACAAATTAGAAAAAAAGAAATTCAACAATAAAACTAATAGAGATAATATTATTTCCATGATTTAACTTTAATTTTGCTATAGAATAAGCACCTCAGAAACTATTGCGAAGACAATTGATCCATTTTCACTTTAAGAAGTGAATTATGATCAATTAATTAGCATCACTGCGTTGTCGCCAACACGCTTGACGGTCTTCCTTGTAAAGTGCAAATGATTTTTTTTCCATGTGGGGGCGACACACATTGAATCGTTCTTCGTTGGCCTAAACTTTGTATGTTTTTAAACGATTGGGGTTTTTTAATTGACAGATAACTTCTTAAAATGTTCTCAAGTTTTATTTACATTAAAATCGGTTCAGTAGCGATTAAGGAAAATAACACCTCCCTGTACATAAACAGCAGTCATTTTACATACTACATAGCTGACGTTAACGGTTTGCCAGTATTTTCAACGTGTAGTTGATAACACTTCAATAGCCTAGCCGTATAGAAATTCTTTCGAAGCCAAAAAAAAATACTTTTTAACATTTTGCTGATTCAAAAATGTTGGATGGTTCAGCCAATGCTAAACAATGAAAATAAGAGCTGTAGTTCTATGTTAATTCTAAATAGTGAAAATTTTCTTTGGTTTCATTTTTAAAAACAAATGCATATTGTAGCTAAAGCTAAAGAGAGAAATTGTTCGGCAAACACGGCTTTTCACGGATTTCGAATCGAAAAGTCAGTTAAAAAAGGGAAAAATTATTTTTTTGTTTTTAATTCAATTTTATTTTTTAATAAATCAATGTGTATAAATTTACTTTGTATTGTAGTAATTAATAATACAATAATACAAAAATAAAAATAAAATAAAGAAAACGTTATTATTTTTATTTTTTATTAATTACAATACAAAGTAAATTTATATTCTAATTTTTGGGTCCAAGAGGTCCACAGACCATATGGCTAGATTTTTGCAGCGACACACCAAAGCCTCTGTTGGGAATCGAACCCACAAACGCCACTCTGATAGGCGAGCATTCTACCAACACGCCTACCGGGGCGTGTTTATTTTTATTTTTATTTTTATTTTTATTTTTATTTTTATTTTTATTTTTATTTTTATTTTTATTTTTATTTTTATTTTTATTTTTATTTTTATTTTTATTTTTATTTTTATTTTTATTTTTATTTTTATTTTTATTTTTATTTTTATTTTTATTTTTATTTTTATTTTTATTTTTATTTTTATTTTTATTTTTATTTTTATTTTTATTTTTATTTTTATTTTTATTTTTATTTTTATTTTTATTTTTATTTTTATTTTTATTTTTATTTTTATTTTTATTTTTATTTTTATTTTTTATTTTTATTTTTATTTTTATTTTTATTTTTATTTTTATTTTTATTTTTATTTTTATTTTTATTTTTATTTTTATTTTTATTTTTATTTTTATTTTTATTTTTATTTTTATTTTTATTTTTATTTTTATTTTTATTTTTATTTTTATTTTTATTTTTATTTTTATTTTTATTTTTATTTTTATTTTTATTTTTATTTTTATTTTTATTTTTATTTTTATTTTTATTTTTATTTTTATTTTTATTTTTATTTTTATTTTTATTTTTATTTTTATTTTTATTTTTATTTTATTTTTATTTTTATTTTTATTTTATTTTTATTTTTATTTTTATTTTTATTTTTATTTTTATTTTTATTTTTATTTTTATTTTTATTTTTATTTTTATTTTTATTTTTATTTTTATTTTTATTTTTATTTTTATTTTTATTTTTATTTTTATTTTTATTTTTATTTTTATTTTTATTTTTATTTTTATTTTTATTTTTATTTTTATTTTTATTTTTATTTTTATTTTTATTTTTATTTTTATTTTTATTTTTATTTTTATTTTTATTTTTATTTTTATTTTTATTTTTATTTTTATTTTTATTTTTATTTTTATTTTTATTTTTATTTTTATTTTTATTTTTATTTTTATTTTTATTTTTATTTTTATTTTTATTTTTATTTTTATTTTTATTTTTATTTTTATTTTTATTTTTATTTTTATTTTTATTTTATTTTTATTTTTATTTTTATTTTTATTTTTATTTTTATTTTTATTTTTATTTTTATTTTTATTTTTATTTTTATTTTTATTTTTATTTTTATTTTTATTTTTATTTTTATTTTTATTTTTATTTTTATTTTTATTTTTATTTTTATTTTTATTTTTATTTTTATTTTTATTTTTATTTTTATTTTTATTTTTATTTTTATTTTTATTTTTATTTTTATTTTTATTTTTATTTTTATTTTTATTTTTATTTTTATTTTTATTTTTATTTTTATTTTTATTTTTATTTTTATTTTTATTTTTATTTTTATTTTTATTTTTATTTTTATTTTTATTTTTATTTTTATTTTTATTTTTATTTTTATTTTTATTTTTATTTTTATTTTTATTTTTATTTTTATTTTTATTTTTATTTTTATTTTTATTTTTATTTTTATTTTTATTTTTATTTTTATTTTTATTTTTATTTTTATTTTTATTTTTATTTTTATTTTTATTTTTATTTTTATTTTTATTTTTATTTTTATTTTTATTTTTATTTTCATTTCCGAACGGCTAATGCTTTTCTAGAGAATTTTTACATGACTCAGAGTTTGCTCTCTTACTCGTAAAGTCGCCAACATTTACGAGGTGGAAAACAGCCGCTGAAAAATGTTTGATGGTCTTACCCGGTTTCGAACTCGGATTATTCTGTGTGATCGCACACACTACCTACCACACCACGGCCTTTTTATTTTTACCTCTGACAATTTCCAGTTACAACATTTGCCAGTCATTTTACAGAGCAGTTCAACATTTTCGTTAAGACATGTAAAAATTGCAAGGTAATACTTCACTTACTTCCATATGTATGGGAAATTCGCTCGAAACAGGTCTCGAGATAACACTTTCTCAAACGGAATACGCTTAACATTAAGTTTATGACAGATTTTATCATAATATTTGTAAATATTTTTCAACCTACAACACAAAATATTACATTATTGATAACGTCTATGATTGAATAACGTTTAGGATTTGGCAAATTCCTCTAATGCCGCCAAATAGAATTAGGTTTTTTTTTGAAATTGTTGTCCTTGTATGCACTTTGTATACCCGTTAATCTTAAATGTCACAAGAATCTAATCAAAGGTCCCCAAACACAGGATAACCGATATTTCCTCTAAGGCAAACCAACAAAAATATCGTCTTCGCTTTAAAAGCACTCAGAAAAAAAAAATTCTCCTTGCAAATTACAACCTTTCATGTTTGGTACAACAACGAAAGGATAAAAGGAAATAAAACATAGAACAACGACAACAAAAAAAAAACAGTAAGAAGAAAGCAAACTGTTAATGGTTTCCACACTTTGACACTCTTAGGCACACCGACCCAAAGAGAAACGACACAAAAACGCACTTACATTTACCCACATGCACGCACACATACACACACCCTGAGACGAAGAAAAGAAAGGATAAAAGACAATAATAATCTTTGTGTATATAGTTTTGCAACATCTGACAAATATACGGGTATTGTTAACAAAAAAAAAATACACAGTTTAGCCATTCGTCTGCCGTCCGCTTCATTTATGTGTGTCCGTCTGTCTTACCACCAGGGCTGCCAGATTATTTTTATGAAAAATCGTCAAAATGAAGATAAATAAAATAAAAAACGTCAAATCTATTTTCAAAAATCGTCAAAAAATCGTCAAAATTAAAATACGAACATTTGGATATATTTAAATATATTTTTATTAAAAGAAACATAAAATAAATACATATTCAAGTTATTAACCTAGTCTACAGAAGTCTACAGAAAATATGGTTGGTTTTATTTTGTGCCCAGTTTTTAATTTCTGGATGTTCCATCCAATCATCCTTCAACTTGCGCCTTTTTCTGCCAACCTGAAATACATGTTACGATTTTAATGAATTTCTTCCATAAATGAATTTATTAAATTTTACCAATGTCGAACTATTTGATGTACCAGCATCATCTTCACCAGCGTCCGAGTTTCTTGCTGAAATTATTTTATAAAATATTTAATATTTCTTCAGCGATCTGTTATTTCTTTCACTTACCACTTTCTCTGTTTAAAAATTTTATCATATTCTTTTATAAATTAGCAAATACTAGAAATATCTATAACTTTGTGCACGAAGTTAAATTCAATAAACCGACTCTCTGATTCAGCAATTTTCTTCCATTTGTCTGTGCCAAAAAATGAACAACCGTTAACTTTTTTATCTGACGTATACATGAAAAAAAATGTTATTTTCTAATGGATTACTACAGAGTGTACTCATAGCAAGTGACCCCAGCAGAACAGCAAATTAGTTTTTTTTCATCTATCTGGGCGAAACAAAAGCAAAAGGCCTATTGTTGTTGCCTTTATCTACAACAACGTCTCTTGATGTCACTTGGTATAAGTACTCTTTGTAGTACTACAAAGAATACCTCACACACACACATGTGTGTATTATTGTCAAATATTCATCTTCTTTTTAATTTTTCTTTCGCTTTGTATATTTTCGATGTTGCCATAACAAAATAACATAAAGATTGCCATGTTAGTAAAATAACAAAAAATCGTCATTTTTTGGGTAAAAATCGTCAAATCGTCATTTATCAATTTTTGATCAAAAAATCGTCAAAATGACGATAAATCGTCAAATCTGGCAGCCCTGCTTACCACCCGCACAAAAAGGATGCTTTGTTTTGTTTTGTTTATCTCTCTCCCTGAAATATTTCATAAAAGACAACATTTTGTGTTTCCCTTAAAAGTGTTGAGGAAGGGAGGGAGGGGGTAATAATTTTCATCATTCACAAATTTATGCCAGCTCTCTTGCAATGTTTTTTTTCTTGTGTGCCTTCCTTCGTTTTCTTCATTCATTCATTCATTCATCTTGGCCTATATCTAAAGGAACTGCACACTGTGCTCGTATAAGGATCTTGACTTTAATTGCCATTGAGCCAGGCCATGGTTGGTTCCATCCAAGTGCTTTTCTCTACCGATGTCAGTGTGTGTGTATGTGTGAGTGTGGCTTAGTAAATCTGTGAAGAGGAATGTAATATTTTCGAGTGGTTTTATTCACCAGGCATGTGTATTGGGGTGGAGTGTTGGTTTTTATTTTCAAAACGTTGGTGACGATTTCTGGTTCTATGTCACAAATGGCTTGCTTGATATTCAGCTTAAGGTCTGCAATAGTTAATGGATTTGCGGTAACTCACACAACAACGGCACTAAATCAATGCCTGATAAAAAGATCGATTCTGATGTGGTTTGGCTAATATCTTCTTTATCATGCCACTGTAATGTTCATCGTTAATCGAAATGGTGGAATATGGAAGTAATCGTCTTTGTTGGCCAAAGCAAACTTCACGGTCCACCCTAATGCAGCCTAAACATATGCAGAGCCCCCGGGAAGCAGGTCTTTCTGGGAGAAGAAAAGGAAAAACCAAATGAATTAATGAAGATTTGTAGCAAATTTCTTTTATTATGTGAATATATTCAGTGTGTTTTTTCGCTTTGCCTTCCCTCTAGGGCCGAACTATGTCCTCTATTACGGGCTCGAGAAAAGGAAGTAGAGGAAAGAGGACAATAAATAATAAACAAAGACACAATCGTGTACACCTCTGTGTGGGTTTTAGAAAAAGCAACAAATGTTCACTCTCGCACACACACACACACACGGTAGCACAGCTGCCATTCATCTTGAAAATGAAAACGCTAAGGCCCAGTAAAAGCCGAAGCACACAACGATGTTAATTAGCCATTAGTATCAGATCCATTGTGAATGAAGATTATTAGAATTAATTTGTACAAACAGACATTTTTCTTTTATGGAATTGTGCTGTGCGTGTGTCCATGCAAAATGAATGAAATATTCGTCCATTTATTTGAAGCGATGATTAATCGCTTCACAGGGAACAACAGCAAGAAAAAAGATTCAGTAATTTCCAGTCTATGTTAGACCATAAACAACCAGAAATGCTGCAATACATGAATGAACAACATATGGATGATGTCTTAATAAAATGGAGGATAATGAGCAAATTGGAATTTCTAAAAATTACAGTTTGCATCTGTGCGAATATCTAGAAAAGAAACACTGATTCATTGGCACCCTTGTACTGTGATCTATTTAAGGGCCACACACAAAATAGTTCGGTTTCGAATCTGTATGACAACGCAATCGTGTTTTGTCATTATCTGAGACGACACCATGTTTGTTATTTTTATATGAAAACCATGTAGTTGTTGTTTTTGAAAAATAATAAATGCGGTTAACCTAGGGAAATTTGAGTTTGCATCAACGGATCAGACGGACTCTTTTTAAAATCAATGCCTTTGAAATACCGACTCCTTTTTTTAATACCTATTCATCCATTTACGGGCATTTTCATGTCCACAATTGCATCTGGTGTGTGACACGTAATATCTCTGAAACTGCAATTCTGATTCAAAAGCACCAAGGTGAAAATTTAAAATAATTTACTTATAAATTTTATAAAACTTTTTTCAAAGAAATCGGGCAATACATTCTTGGGTCATGACAATTTATGTATGTCTAAAAAATCCAAATTAAAAAAAAATCTATCTATCTAATATACGCATAGTTCTCGCATGAGAACTACTATAGATTTTATTGGCTTCATTATGAACTTATGAAAAACATTATGAAATTATTTTTTTTTCATATTAAATTTTTAAAAAATTATTTCCAAAAAATAAATAACAAAATACGAAAAAGAACATTTTTCGACTCAACTTTGCGAATAACTCACAACTGGAGATTTAAAATAATTTCATTATAAATTTTTTAAAACTTTTTTCATAGAAATCGTACAATTCATTTTCGAGTTATGACAATTTTGCCTGACACAAATCCAATTTTTTTTCAAAAAGCTAATTTTTAAAAAAATATTACCTTTAAAAGTAAAATAACTCAGTTTTAAAAAAAAGAATGTACAAAAAAAAAACAATTTTCAAAAAAAATAATAAAAAAGTAAAAATTTCTTTAAAAATAAAATTTGAATTGAATGAAAATCAAAAAAAAGTTTACTTTTATTAAATTTTTTAAATATTTTACTATCCCATTTAGTAAAAATAAATCAGTTGTAAAAAAACTAATTTAAAAAAAATTTTAAAAAAAAAAATTATAAAAAATTTAAAAATATAATTTTTTTAAAAATAATTTGATTTTCATTTAATTCAAATTTTATTTTTGAAGAAATTTTTACTTTTTTAATTTTTTTTATTTTTATAAATTTTTGTTAAAACTTTTTACTTTTTTTTTTATAAATTTTTTTTATTTTTTATAATTTTTTTTTATTTTTTATAATTTTTTTTTATTTTTTTCTAAATTAAATTTTTTTTTTAGAAATTTTTACTTTTTTTTTATATTTTTTTTTTTTAATTTTTTTATTGCATCAAAGGTTGAATTTCAAAATAATTTACCAACACATTTTTTTCAAACTTATTTAAAAAAAAATCGGTTAATTCATTCTTGGGTCGTGACAATTTGGGTTAAAAAAAATATCAAATAAAAAAAAATATATATTTTTAAAAAACAAATCAAATTTTTTTATAATTTTTAATTATACAATAGCAGTGTCGTCCATTTTTTACTTTTTTCTAAATTTTTTATATATTTTACTATCCCATTTAGTAAAAATAACTCAGTTATAAAAAAATTTATATAAAAATTTAAAAAAAAAAATTGTAAAAAATTTAAAAAAATAATTTTTTTAAAAATATTTAATTCATTTAATTCCAATTTTATTTTTAAAGAAATTTTTACTTTTTTTTTATTTTTATAATTTTTTTTTAATTTTTACTTTTTTTATTTATTTATTTATTATTAATTACAATACAAAATAAATTTATATTCTAATTTTTGGGTCCAAGGGTAAACCGGGTGACACAGACCATATGTTTAGATTTTTGCAGCGACAGACCAAAGCCTCTGGTGGGAATCGAACCCACAACCCCCACGCTGATAGGCAAGCACGCTACCAACTCGCCTACCGGGGCGTTTACTTTTTTTTTTATTTTTTATACATTTTTGTATTTTTTATAAAATTTGTATTTTATTTTTTTTTTAATTAATTTTTTTTTAGTATTTTTACTTTTTTTATTATTATTTTTTATATTTTTTTAATTTTTTTTTTGAAATTTTTTTTATTATTGCAGCAAAGGTTGAATTTCAAAATAATTTTTCAAAATTATTTCAAAAAAATCGGTTAATTCATTCTCGGGTCGTGACAATTTAGGTTTAAAAAATCAAAATTAAAAAAATATCAAATAAAAAAAAATAAATATATTAAAAAAAAAAAAAAAAATTTTTTAAAAAACACATTTTTAGAATTATTTGTTAGAATTATTAATTAACAATATCAGTGTCGTCCATTTTTGCGCTCATTGGATCTGAGCACAGTGTTGTTAACAACAGTTTTGTATTTTTTTGTTGCACAGTGTAATCACTGGATGAATCTAAATGATTGATGAATAAATTGAGAAAAAGCTATGAAAAGTGTATCACTACTAATTTGTATCTACTAATTTGTCCCTATCAGTTAAGTAGATTTTTTATCATTGAACCATTATTAGTTACGCAGATTGAACATTATCTGTGTGCTTGATGTGAGCTGATTGGCAGCTCTGATATTATCCCTGATTATCAGGGATATCATTTGTTTCCTTTCTGTGTGAATTATTAAATTTATTAAATAAATTTCCACAAAACTGATAATAATTTTGTTTTTCTTTCGTTGCAGTTAAAGCCCGATAATGGCGTATTCTGGTAAAGGCGATTCACAAAAATGTTAATAAATACTCGTACACATAATTTACAATCTGAATTAAATAAAGCAATTACAATAAAGTGTTAATTAATGGCAGTGTGGAAAATGTGAAAAAGTGTGTGTTTGTGTGTAAAACAAGGGCAACAACAAAATGTAATTTTGTAATAAAAAAAAATTAAAAAAAAAACCCACACCAAAGCAAAACAAAAACAGAGTGTCAACATATCAGCCACAGGAAAAATACAATAAAATCGAAAACAAAAACAAAAATAAAAATATCAACAAACCGTGACCAAAACAGAAAAAAAATGCAACAGAAAATATTTTGCAAATTGCGCCCAACAGAATAACTAGAAAATTCAAATTGTAAATAGAATTTGAATAATTAATTAAATTATTTAATCAATAATGCAAACAGCAACAGCAAACAACCACACAGCAAGTGTAATAGAATAATAATAACAATCACCTGCAATCCTAGCAAATAAACAACCAATTCCAATTAAAAGCGAAACAAAAATAACACCCTAAAAAAAACAAGAATTCAACAAAACATCAACAACAGTTTGTGTACGATGCAAGAAATCTCTACGCTGGCCAATTTTCCTAATTTTTAAATATTTTCATAATTTTCATTACGTTACCGTGTGTGTGTGAATTTTTGTTTCGTCGTCGCGCCTCCTTCAATAGCCCCGACAAATATTGCATCGCATTCATAAATGCGGCAATAAACATTTAATGTGGTGTGGTAGTAATCAGTTTGTGCAACAATTACTAATAATTTAATTACCTGTAAAATAAACAATAACATAATCGTCGTCTTCGTCGTCGTTCTACGTTTCGTTGCCGCTCCTCAAGGAATTCCCAACACATTCTGTCTACATGCAACAACAACAGACTCCTTGAGCTCCTCCAACCTTCTCGCCTTCTTCCCTCTGAAAAGCAATAAGAAATTCCACAGCAACAGCAACCAATTGAAATTGTAATAAATTACAACGTTAATTATCATTTCTAATAAATTATTGAACGTATTTCGCTCCGCGTGCATCATAGCTGAAAGCGAGCAATTAACAGCTGGCAATAGCAACAACAGCAGCAGCATCACAACAAAATTGAAAATAAACTAATAAAAAGAAAACTTTTATTAAAAATTAAGGTGAGTAATGACGCAAATTAACGATAATTGTTATAAATTTAAAATATGATCTAGTAAAACTGAAAGATTTATGTTGGGATTTTAAAAATTAAGTGGAAAAGAAAAAAATAATGTCCCAGTAAAACTAGGACACCCTAATGAGCAGGTCAGTAATCGACACGTCTATGAGATGTTTCACTCTCTTCTGTTCCAGGTTGTACTGGGTGTGAATCATATTTATTTTTTCCGGGAAATTAAGAACAAAATAATTCTAGACATATTTACTTTGTGCCATGGCGGCTGGGCTGTTTATTTTGAAAATTTATAATATAAATTTTCTGCCCAACAAAAGTCTTTCATTTTCTTGGTGGAGATTTTAAGTTTTTTTTTAAGGTATGTTGGTGATCTGGATTTCATTGTGAGATCTTCTTCCGGTACTTTGATTTTGTGCTTACCAAATATCTCCAAACCTTCTTCTTTCTCTTGGTTTTTCATCTTTACACCGGACTATTGCGTGGGCTCTGTTTTTGGGTTCAGTTTAAATGAGCATGCTACTATTTGCCTTCGCATTATTTCTCAGCTGACATCAATCCTTCTGTTATAATGGCGGTGCCCAAGGTAGACAAAATACTCTTCTTTTTTATGTTTGCAAACTTGTACCAAGGATTGCTTGATGCTCTGACTAATATGATTTCTCAGAGCTATAAAAATGATCCAACATCATCTGATGTGTGTCAAAACTGAAAGTAATCACTTACGCGGAGGGTCAATGAGGAAAATGTGATTGGCATCCGACCAATTGTGTCCTCCTAGAGCATATCATTCATGATACAACATGTCATGGTTTTATAATTTTGGGAAATTTTTTTTTGAAACTTTTGGAATTATAACTTTCTGGACGAGATCCTCGATTAAGCATTTCTTGGAGAATATTGAGAAGTACAACAGTTGTCGAAGCAAGGGGATTTAATCACACTTTTTAAGTTTCTAAAATTTGTTTCTGAAACTTTTGGAATTATAACATTCTGGACGAGATCCTCGATTAAGCATTTCTTGGAGAATGTTCAGAAGTACAACAGTTGTCGAAGCAAGGGGATTTAATCACACTTTTTAAATATCTTATTTCTGCCACTCTCACACACATCACAAACACCTCGTACAAATCCACATCTAGGATTCATAACGTTTCACCGCTACGAAATAATGTCTACCATCGAGGATTTTATACGAGAATTTGTTAATAAATTTATAGATTCAAGGAACATTGCTGCCGCCAGTGAATGCTGATGAGAAGTTTCTTGAGATTCCTTTCATAAAACTCTAATGATAAAATCAATCAGTGTCATGATCAATATAAACGTAAAGGTGAAGAAACTAACAAAAGGTCAAGATATGTGAAAATGCTCAAGTTAACAACGAATATACTGGTCGAGACATTGAGAATGGGGAAATTTCAGTTGACACTTCCATTGGTCTCATTTCGCTTCCACCTATTTTTTTTTGTCAATTCATAACGTCAAATGAAGATTTAATAGCGTGATTTTCCGTGTATTGAAGCAAATTATGAAAAAAAATTCAATTCACCCTCTAATTGGTGACCAATTGTATTTATTGCAGTCGATCGATTCTATTACAGATCCAAATGAAGTCGTAAACTAGCCAACTGAATTCTACTCGCGGGATTTTCCCGGAATGCCGCCGCACAATTTCCCTTTCAAAGTGGAATCGGTAAATAAGGGTGTTTTTTATTGAGGTATAGAACTTCGAATTGAAATAAAACACAAGAAAATCGTTTTAATGTCCATCAATTTGGCTTTATTGGAAGGATAATTTTATGCCATTAATGTTTAAATATGATTTCGGCCATGTGGCCGCCGCGGCTGGCTCGAATAAAGCCAATTCTACAGGTCCAATTTTCCACCACTTGTTGGAACCACAACTCATCCACATTCATGCCATCCAATTCGGGAACAAAATAGTCGGTTATCAAGGGCTCTATACCGGTCTCCATTAACGGTAACTGACTCTCCAGCATTATTTCGGAAGAAGTATGGCCCAATGACTCCACCAGCCCATAGAGCACACCAAACAGTCAGTTTTTGTGGATGTAATGGCATAAAATGGACGGAGCTTGCGGTGAACTTCGCGAACTGAACCATTACTTTCGAAATAAATTTGCACGATTTGCAAGCGTTGTTCTTTTGTCAACCATGATGAAATGGCAAACCAAACTAAATATTAATCACTTGACAGCTAACAAAATGGCCGCCAGTTAAAAAAGTGATGCAAACTTAAAGTTCCAAACCCCAATAAAAAACACCCTTTATTATCGATTCAATGCACGTAATTATTTTGCGGATGTAAACATGTGTAAGGATACGCGAGGATCAGCAACGCGGGCCGGGTCAGTTAAGTCAATATTTTTCTAGCTAGTTAAAATTAAATATTTACAATTAAAATTGTCGGTGACTGGAGATCTGGCTTATCACGACATCAACTCAGCAAAAATATTTAGTCAACCGATGTGTAATATCTAGGCTACTTTCTAAAATTTTTACATATCGGTCGCGTATCTCCAGTACATTTGGGAGGACGTCCGCGTCAAAGCTCGAGGTATGAAGGTACCTTAAACAAAGGGATAATATAAGGTCCGCCAAATAATTTTTTTTTTTGAAAATTCTTTAAAAAAACAGCTGGGTATTTTCTCAAATTTCTTTTTTTTTTTGAAAGTTCAATCCTTCCGGTTAATAATGGAAATAAATTTCATTCAACTGGCTGCCTCGGCTGGCCATGCAGTAGCCTAACGACATCAGCTCTGTGGCTGATAATGCGATCTTCAAAAACAGGGCGCAAAACATCGAGTGTAGCTTCGGCTGTGTGGCACGTAGCGCCGTCCTGTTGAAACTAAATCTTGCCAATATCCTCCTCTTAAATTTTTGTAAACAAAAATTCGTTCAAAATGCCCTGTAACGAAAACAACGAAAACGAAATAAGCACTAGTTGAAAAAAAAAACGTTAGATGGCGGACCCTTTACAAAAGGATCCTACAACGTTCTGAATTCAAGTAGAAAGCCGTTCGAGATTGCACCTTAACGGTCTGGGGTGAATTTTCTGGGCAGGGAATTGGGTCAATTAATAGAATTGAATTATGGATCGACTCATGTACCGGGCCATACTCGAAGGCGTGATGTTACCATATGCCGATGAAGAGATCCCCCTTCGTTGGAGTTTCCAGCAGGATAACGATCCTAAGCACACCTGTAGTCTTTTTTTTTTAAGAAAACCATATCAAAATGTTGTCGAATCGTATTATTCATTTCAGATATTAAATCAGACTTGTTCGAACACTATTTGTATGTCTCACCTTGAAACACTTCACCCCAAAAACAAATTCCATTAATCTAACCAGAATTAAACAAAAAAAAAATCATCCATCCTTGTCCAGTTGAGTTTTTACTCTCTGCTGTTATCAACTCTTTTTCAAATGATTGGAAAACAGGTCATACTGTGTGTGTGTGAGGGGGGGTATGGGGTGAATACCGACCTCCTGGCAGAGGACAAGAAAGTGTAGTAAACATTAGAAACAAAATCCTTTTTTTGTCATGTTTGAACATTTTTTTGTTTGCCTTTTTTTGTTTGCGTTTCTACTCATATGCTGTGGCCGTTGCTTCGGTGCCGATGTTGAGAATTTTGCTGTTTTTCGTTGTTGTTTATTACTCTTCTGTTGTTCTCTACCAAAGTATTAGTCTGTGCTTTTTTTTCCTGTTGACATAGACCTCACACACTCTGTTTCCTGGCATGGAAGAGTGTATCGGGTTGCCTTTGATTTTATATATTTTTTTTTTCGAAATGTTGCAGAATATCCAGTGTCGGTTTTTTTTTATAAATGATTTTTTTCGGAGTAAACTCATATCATTGGAAAACTGTAAGGGATAAAAGTCGAAAGACAGAATTTCGGAAGGAATTTAATATACCGGTAGTGTTTGAAGTGGGATCAAATTAGTTCGTATTTCGTAACTTTTCTTTCCGGTGAACAATATTGTAGAAAATTGTCCGCCGTTTAGCATCACAAAGTGTTCACAATTCCGTGGTATTTTCATTGCAATCCTGGTTCGTCTTCTGGTGGAAATATCTAAATCATTTCTCAGCGGTGGTTTTCTAACTCATAAATGGATCTTTGATTACACTCTTACGAATAAGAGACTTATATCCAAGCGCCTTTGGCAACGTGCTTTAAACAATAGTCCCCCACCAATGGAAGGAACAGACGCCAGAGAAATACGTAAAACCGTATGCTTGCCACTTTTTGAACTGGCACTCACATTTTTATTTTAATCTCTCTCTCTCTCTAGGAGAGAATAAAACATATTTTTTAACCAAAGTTCTTTAATAAAACACTCACCGCTCGGTTCTGTTGGCGTGAATACACTTGTCAGAGCTATGGTACATATTAGACCAATAATTTCCAGCAGACATCATTGCAAATGTTTACCGATGCAGAAGTGTGGCAGCTTCCCAAAACGCATCCGTATACCTTGACTGCAATCAAAGCAAACAAAAGCCTTTTTGAACATTTCTATTTTTGCAAAGAAACAGAAATAATCAATGATCTGAAAGTCGACTAACAGAAACAAAACTGTATAAAGAATAAAGATCAGACATACATAAACATACCTAAATTAATGAATAATATTTCCGGGGATATTTTTTATAATCCCGGGTTATGCCATTCCAAATCAGGCAAATAATTTCCATACAAAAATAAAAAAAAAATCACGAGGACACACACTTTTATTGGATCGGATTTATTTCTGAGTTTTTGTGGTAAACCCTTTTTTTCGTAGGAGAACCAAAGAATGTAGATAGGGTTTTTTAAATCAATTTTTTTTTTAAAAAAATATTTCCAATGCAATTTTTTTTATTAAAACTCTTTTTTCATTAAAACTGTTTTTTCTTTATTAAAAGTTTTATTAACCTGGTTTTTGTTAAAAACTTTTTTTAAACCGATTTTTTATTAAATCCGCTTTTGTGTTAAAATAGTTTTTTTTATTAATCACAACTGTTTTTTTTAAAACCTGGTTTTTTAACCGATTTTCTGTTAAAAAGGTTTTTTTATTAATACAGTTTTTTTTATAAATCCGTTTTTTTAAAAAAAATTTTTATTACAACTGTTTTTTTTAAAACTTTTTTTTTTTTAAATTAAAATCGTTTTTTTTCCATTAATACCATTTTTTTTATTAAAACCGGGTTTTTCTGACAAACGTTTTTTTTATAAAAGTCGGTTTTTTTATTAATACCATTTTATGTATTAACCCCGTTTTTTTCTTACAACCGGTTTTGTGTTAAAAAGTTTTTTTTTATAATTAGAGTTTTTTTTTTATTAAAACCGGTTTTTTGTTAAAAATGTTATTAAATCCGTTTTTTTTTTGTTAAAACCGTTTCTTTTTATTAATACGAGTTTTTTTTATTAAAACCTGATTTTTGTTAAAACTTTTTTTTTATTAAAACCGTTTTTTTATTATAACTATTTTTTTTGGTTAAAATCGGTTTTTTGTTACAACCGGTTTTCTGTTAAAACGGTTTTTTATTAATACAGTTTTTATTACAACCGTCTTTTTGGCAAAACCGCGTTTTTATTAAAATCTATTTTTTAGTAATATCTTTTTTTTGTATTAAACCCGTTTTTTCTTACGACCGGTTTTTTGTTATAACCGGTTCTCTGTTAAAAAGTTTTTTTTTAATAAATACAGTTTTTTTATTAGAACCGGTTTTTTGTTAAAAACTTTTTTTTTTATTAATACGAGTTTATTTTTATTAAAACCGTTTTTTTTTGTTACAACCGGCTGTGTGTAAAATTTGTTTATTAAAACCTTTTTAAAACTGTTTTTTTATTAGTACAGTTTTTTTTTGTATAAAAACTAGTTTTTTGTTAAAACCTTTTTTTTATTACAACTATTTTTTTTTTATTAAAATCGATTTTTTTTGTTAAAACTGTTGTTTTTTATTAATACAGTTTTTTTTTGTAGAAAAACCGGTTTTTTGTTAAAAACTTTTTTTACAACTGTTTTTTTTTTTATTAAAATCGGTTTGTTTTATTAATACCATTTTTTTTATTAATAAAATTTTTGTATTAAAACCGAGTTTTTCTTACAACCGTTTTTTATTAAAACTGGGTTTTTACATTAAAACCGGGTTTTTTATATTAAAACCGGTTTTTTCTTACAACCGGTTTTTTGTTTAAACCGTTTTTTATTAAAACCTCATTTTTTTTATTAAAACCGGGTTTCGTTAAAAACGTTTTTTTTTGTATTAAAACCTTTTTTTATTACAACTGGTTTGGTTGGTAAATCCTTTTTCTTATAAAAAAAAGTTGTATTTATCTCCTCCGGTAAAATTGTTAACAAAAAAAAATTACCGAAAACAAACAATCCATATTAATGAAAGAGAGATTTTTTTTTATGAAATCTGTTCAATGTGAATGTGTTTCATTTTTTTTTTTTTTTTTTTTGTAAACCAACAGTTTTTTCTATTTTAAATCAGTTTTATTATTTAATTTCTTCAAATTAACCCGTATGCTGGTACAACATTTTTGTGTAGACCTAGAATATTAACCCTTCAATGCGCGATTTTTTATTTTTTGTTTTAAAAAATATTTTTGAATTCTACAGGTATTCTAAAACTAGAAAAAAATAACAAAAAAATTATTTTATTTATTTTTACATTTATTTTTTATAAAAAAATGCGTGATGATTCATATTTGAATCAACCAAGTTTTCCGATCTACAACTTGAGAATTTACACATTTTGCATTTTATTTTCCACTAATGTCACGCACACACACTACAGAATAAAAATACAATTTATAAAACTTACCTTGATCACCAATCGCGAATTATTTTAATTTAAAATAGTTATAAATCGCAAAACTCCACTATAATGCAAAAATCGCAATGACAACTGACCAAATTGTTGTCAAAACATCCGTTACAAATCATCTATGGTTTTACAACAACAAATGTCATGCATTCGTGTTAGAATCAGCTGAAACTTAATCACTGTAATGTCTAATAAAAGAGTAACATGGAAAACAAGTGGTTGATTCAAATATGCATCACGGCGCACTGAAGGGTTAACACACTGCCTGACCTACGATGTCAAAGGAAAATCGTTGCGAACAAAAGCCATCCCCTCCCACATTCGTTTGATTGTTCGTTCTTATAGCCTTACGTTTTGTAGGTGAGAGAGAAAAGTTAGTGGGATCTAATTTTGCACTGAACTGCTTACGTTTTTTTCCCTCGCTTTGTGTTTCTGGTGACTGTTACCACCTGTTTGTCTCAGAGCAAGCCAGCGAACGCTAACAATAATTATTTCCAATTTTTACTATTTACTTTTAAAACGAATACTACTTCATTTTTTGTGATACACATTTCATAATTTTTCCGCAGCCTTGTTTATGTTACCAGCGGTCTTGGAGACAAGACTTTCAGCAGGTTTTAAACCGCTGCAATGAAAAATATTTTCAGGTTTTTGAAAATTCCGTTTTATTTTTTTGGTTAACCTTTTTGAAACTGGTTCAAAGTGAATTATTTTTAATAAATATCGTTTTTTGGTACTCAGTGATTTTCTAGTCATGCTATTTACAAATGCTGACTGCTTTCTGTCACTGTTGTGATCACACCCTTTTCACCAGCACGTGTGTAACACAGTTTTTGCCAAAATACAGAAAAAAAGAATGGAGGCAGTTATAAACTCATTTTGTCGTTTCTGGTGTAGATTTCACAGCACTAAAACACATTAGAATCCTTTATACGCCAAAAGGACGGACTGTAGGACATATGTGTCTGTATGTATCTGTGTAAATGGAAGAGTGTGCTTGCGTGTGTGTGTTTGTGTAATATAATATTAAAACATTTCTTTAATAATGTTCTCCTTTATGGCATCCATACATAAGGCCAGAGCACAGCACAGAAATAACATTGAAAAGCGAATACGCTTCAACAGCCAACTCTCTCCCTCAATCTCTCTCTCTTTACCCTGGGCCGTGGTTCTTCTGTTACTGATATTGTACAATATTTGGAATTTTTTTTTTGCGCTAAGCGCCGTTTTTATGCTTTTCATTTCAAAGGATTCACAAATGTTTACAATGGGCCACCAATATAAAAACAGCCCAATGACTGGGCTCGAAATACCATTAGCCAGAAGAGCTAACTAGCGGAGAGTGGGCTGCTGGAGATGGTGTTGTGAATTACTTTTACGGTGAGAGAACTTTACTTTTGAGAAGCAAGCCCATTAGGGCGTACCACAAAAAAATAGGTTTGCTGTACACCTTCGAATATGAACTAAGGCTTTTCCGTAAGAGGTGTTATTTTGAGTCACCCGGTATTTCGGTAACTGTCACCTTTGAAGCTTTTATTATTTGACATTTGACAAGTAGAAACTACGCCATTGCTAAAAATTTAACGATACAAGAACGCATTGAAATTTTTAAAATTCACTACAAAAATGGTGAAAAACTTGCGATCACAGTTCGCAAATCTAAAGCATTTTTGGGTCGTCGTGAAGCACCTGTTGGGACAAGTTAATGATGTGAAGAATAAAACCCGTGCTCGTCGCTCAAGAACAACTGAGAATATTGCTGCTGTAGCCCAAAGTGCAAAGTGTTGAAGAAAATCCAGGTTTGTCCATTCCTCGTCGTTCTTTGGAATTGGGCATTACACAAACGTCATTACACCGTATTTTGCATTAAGGCTTTGCCCCTAAGGCTTTTAAAGTTCAGTTAACGCAAGAACTCAAAGATAGACCTCAAAGATAGAATTCGTGAGGCTATCGAGGACATTGGGCAGCCACTTTGCGATTTGGTTATGGTTATGGTGATAGTTACATTTTAAATTTTACGTTGAAAGCGACATTTTTTTCCGAACTAACATTTTAATAAAATTCAGTAGAAAAGTGTCCACTGCTCTTAAACCCAATATATTAATTTGGTTTTTATTTATTAACTAGTAAGTTGTAATGCGCCTATGGCGCCCGTTGAAATATGGAAAAAAAAATTTGTTGAAAAAAAAAAATCTTGTAAAAAAAAAATTTTGTAAAAAAAAAATTTTTGTAGAAAAATAAAATTTTGTTAAAAAAAAAAATTTTTGTTGAAAAAAAAAATTTTGTTGAAAAAAAAAATTTTGTGGGAAAAAAAATATTTTGTTGAAAAAAAAAAATTTGGAAAAAAAATCTTGTAAAAAAAAAATTTGTTGTAAAAATTATAAAAAAAAAATTTTTGTAAAAAAAAAAAGTTGGAAAAAAAAATTTGGGGAAAACACAATTTCTGTACAAAAAAAATATTATTTTTTTTATTATTATTATTTATAGAATAGAATTTATATAGAATTATAGAATGCCTATTTAAATTCCTACGTACTGCGTGACAGAGTCAGTGAATCATTGAATCAGTGTATCAGTGAATCAGTGTCGAGGGTAAATATATATTAAGATTACAATTGTTTATGCTCATTGTTGAGTCCAAGGGTCCAAGGCTAGATTTTTGCAGCTACAGACCAAAGTCTCTGGTGGAAATGAAAGCTACATTTAAAAATTTCTATTCATAAAGATTCGGTTGACCAAAAAAAATGTACAATTTTGTTTTTGGCGCTTACGTCCGTTTCGTAGTTAGGGCTCGATATGGCGCTGGTGCGTTATGGGCAGCAATCATTTTTACACTCGATATTATTTTTTTCCCGTTTGACCACAAACCATTTCCTGTCCCTTTGCATCTTTCTTCAGCATTCGTTATATCCCCTGCTGAACCCGTCGCCCTATCCATCAGTAGGGCAGCCTTTGTCGTTGCTGTAACTTTAAGTGTATACTCTCTTTCTTCCTTTGGAGTGGTATTCGGTTTTCCACAAGCTAAATCCTTCAGCTACTTCTTTTGAGATTAGCTTGAACAGAGGTTGTCATTTTTTTCCAGAATGCCCGGCGTTATTATCATTTGTGGGCGGTAGTTATATAATGGGCGGGGCGTGGTTTAAGAAAATCTGGCAATAATAATAACCACCTAAACGCTGCCCACTAAGAAATTCTTCTTTTAGACGATGCAAAACTTCTATACAAAAATCATTAGTCGTACAGTTAAAGCTCACTGATTTTTGAGAGAAGTTTTTAATTTGTTGCTTACTGTAAGTTTAAGGGATATACGAACGTGGACCATTCTTAAAAATATGCCTCAACCAGCAATGAAAATAGATTAAATCAGAGGGAGCTGGAATCAAAAATCACAATCACAAATTGTCGCAGGTCATGTGCTGCGCGACGAAATGATTCGGTTCATCCCTGGCCGCTAGCTCATGCTTTATGCAGATCCTGCCAAAGTTCAAGAATAATTGAATTTCTTTTCGCTTTAAATAACCCTCCCCCCACACCCAGTCTCGGTATGTTATCAAAGACATCCTATCGAACTATTTGACAAACTCCCAGGCGCTCGCACCGCCGACCTGATGTGTGTGAGTTGGTGTTATGTGGGGGCGGACAAAGGACATCACTATCAACTCCCCTCATCACTAATGATAATGATGATGATACTGCTGGCCTGACTCAGTGCTAATGAAAGGTAGATCTATTTAAATTCATTTCATTTCGTTGAGGGTGTACAGACACATTAACAACTTGTGCATGCCTCGATGTGTGTCCAATCCCTGCAAAGTAGGCTGGAAACGGGGCGATGCTGTGTAGTTTCACCCTGGAATGCCTTTAAATAATGGACTTTTGAGATGAACAAGCACAAAATTCCATTACAATTCCAAGTTTTTCGCCACAACCAACAAAAAAAAAAAAGCAAAAGGACGTTAATTTTATTAAAGTCCTTTCGTAATGCTGCTATTGACTGTAACCCTTAGTCTCTGTGTGTGTGTGTGCGTCTGCCCTCTCTGTATTTGTTCAAGTTGCCCTACACCACAACACACAGCAGAACGACCACCAACCATCTCTGCCCTAATGAGCATCACGATAATGATAACGACAACCATGATGGCGATGAACACGTTTAGATAAAAACTTGATTAAATGTAGCTGTGGAAATGTTTAACGACGAACAAGGAAAATCTAGTGAAAAACATTACATAGAGCGACAGAGTGGGGGGGGGGGGGGGGACAAACGCACGCACTCTACGTTCACTTGTAAATAAATGTAAAATATTACATCCCCTTGCCCCCTGCCCCCTGGGGAACAAGTGCGTTTTATTGTTTCCACCCCCACCCAGCCCCTTCAGATGCTGTTGCTGCTGTTGATGTTATGCCCGGAAATAATGGCACACACGCACACACACACATTCTCCTACACATATAGAAAAAGAGATGTACGCTTTCGTCGAATTGCCAAGCAATTCATTTGCGACCTTTACGCACGGTAAGTGTACCGTGGTTCGACTGCACAGTGGCTTTAAACGATAACGATAAGTGAATGAAATGTTAGTCTAAACTTTTTGCAGATATGGAAATAGGAAAATGTTTTGAAACAAATCGGTCATTTCCATTTGCGGTTCAAAGACATTTCACAGACATTTCCACATAAAATATTGTGTAGGTGACTGAGCTCCTTTTTTTAGTAAACGAGCATAGGTTGACCGCAGAAGTGTGACAAGGCTCTGATATTAAAAAAACAGATAATTGGTTATATTTTAGAAATAAAGGGTGTTTTTTATTGAGGTATATAACTTCGAATTGAAATAAAACACAAGAAAATCGTTTTAATGTCCATCAATTTGGCTTTATTGGAAGAATAATTTTATGCCATTAATGTTTAAATATGATTTCGGGCATGTGGCCGCCGCGGCTGGCTCGAATAAAGCCAATTCTACAGGTCCAATTTTCAACCACTTGTTGGAACCACAACTCATCCACATTCATGCCATCCAATTCGGGAACAAAATAGTCGGTTATCATGGCTCTATACCGGTCTCCATTAACGGTAACTGACTCTCCAGCATTATTTCGGAAGAAGTATGGCCCAATGACTCCACCAGCCCATAGAGCACACCAAACAGTCAGTTTTTGTGGATGTAATGGCATAAAATGGACGGAGCTTGCGGTGAACTTCGCGAACTGAACCATTACTTTCGAAATAAATTTGCACGATTTGCAGGCGTTGTTCTTTTGTCAACCTGTTCATGATGAAATGGCAAACCAAACTAAATATTAATCACTTGACAGCTGACAAAATGGCCGCCAGTTAAAAAAGTGATGCCAACTTAAAGTTCTATACCCCAATAAAAAACACCCTTTATTTCCAAAGTTGACTACTTTTCATATTTTTGGTCCAGAAACCAATTTCATCGTAAAAAAAACTTTGTAGCTTTCGATCTAGTAAACATTTTTGAGTTTTGTAAAAAAACTGTTTGTAGGCAAAGAGTGAGAGATTATTTTATGGTATTGATATTAAAAAACGGACATTTGGTTATATTTTAGAAATATTTCCAAAGTTGAGTACTTTTCGTAGTTTTGGTGGTACAGAAACCAATTTCATTGGAAAAAAAAGTTTGTAGCTTTTGATCTAGTAAACATTTTTGAGTTTTGTAAAAAACTATTTGTAGGCAAAGAGTGAGGGACTATTTTATGGTATTGATATTAAAAAACGGACATTTGGTTATATTTTAGAAATATTTCCAAATTTGACTACTTTTCGTATTTTTGGTCCAGAAACCAATTTCATCGATAACAAAGTTTGTAGCTTCTGATCTATTAAACATTTTTGAGTTTTGTAAAAAACTGTTTGTAGGCAAGGAGTGAGGGATTATTTTAAGGTATTTATAATAGAAAGCCAAAAATTGCTTATATTTTGGATATTTATACAAAGTTGACTACTTTTTGTATTTTTGGGTGGTCCAGAAACAAATTTTATCTGGAAAAAAGTTTATCACTTTTGATGTAGTGAGTTTTGTAAAAAACTGTTTGTAGGCAAGGATTTAGGGATTATTTTATGGTATTGATATTAAAAAACGGATAATTGGTTACATTTTAGAAATATTTCCAAAGTTGACTACTTTTCATATTTTCAGATTTTGAGGGGTAAATTTTGTTTTATAATTTTTTTTTTTTTTTACAAATTTCGATATTCTAACATTGCCCATAAAAAATACTTATTTCATATTAAATTTTTTTGTTGTCACACAAAAACCATTCGTCCACTGACACGATGCGACACTGTCTCGAAAAAACCCTCAAACTTTGTTCATCTTTGGTTTTGATTTTCGCTCAACTGACAACCGTTTTTTGCTTGCTGTTCACTCGAGTCACTTTCTTTCAAAAAAAATGTTTGCAAAAGGTCTTTTAAGAATGTATGTGTATTGCGCGTGTTGATACACATATGCACATGTATACAAATGGGTGCCGCTTCTTCTTCTCCCTTCCCCTTTAATGCCTGTGACGAATGCAACAACATAAAGCAAAAGGGTTGAGGCTCAGACAGTGAACGAATCCGTTTCATTATCAAATCTGTGACCTGTTATATAATTTTGCAGTTAAAGTCAGCTCTGTTCGGTAACGTTTTTTTTTCTCGATATAAAAACTATTTCGTCTTCGACAAGGTGACAGCTAACAACAACCCAATTTGGTTCGAGCCATTTTAAAAAAATTACATCAATTCCAGTTAATTAAACACCTGTACCACCTCGCACAGGCTTTCAAATTAATATTACTCATACGCTCCAAAAAATTGGCCAATGCCACTCAAGAAAGCAAATGTGAATTGATACACTTTTATGAATCACTCCTTGGAAGTTCATATGTTCTAGAAAGTTGTTTACTGAGATCTTAGGTACATTTTTGTAGTTGATTGTTACCTTGAATTTGGAACGGTTTGCTTCCTATGGACTTGAACAGGGGAAATCGGATTTTTTAAAAGTTTTTTGAAATTTTGACCTTGAAAAGGATTTTATACGTTCATTTTGACTTTGCCTCAGAGAGTAAATCAAAATTCTAAATGGTTTGTAAGATATGAGCCTGAGAAAACTATAAATTTTTTTTGCAAAAAGGACACCGAGGCCCTAAATCTGTGGGATCCAAAAGTGCATATTTTTCGACAAAACTGGAAGATGGTATTTTTTTGAAGATGGTAGATGGTATTTTTATTTTATCATGTTGCAAAACCACTGTGCGTGCGTGTTTTTTTTTCATTCCGAATTGTTGCTTCCTGGGCTTTGAGAACCCGGCAGCAGCACCAGGCTGGTTGAGCCATCCGTTGGCAGCAAGACAAAAGCCAAGTTAAGGGTACAACATCTGAGGGCAAACAAAAGATAAGTGGCAGCACAATTCTTCTCTTCAGCGACTTGGCGTTGTGTACACCGAGTATACGTACCTACACACATACGAGTACTCGTTCATATCTCATCTCTTGCTGACTCTCTCCCTCTCGGTCCCTGCTACATTTGTTTCAGGGTCAAAAAGCAACAATTTGTTTTTTTCTTGCCTGGCTCGTAAGTGTGCGAGTGAGTGTGTACAGCGTCCGTATGCTTTTGCCTGGTGCCTGGTGTTTTTAAAGGATACTCTAAAACGGAAATGGAAATGAAATTGCGTATGCGTAGGTATACACACACACGGACAGATTGATACATAGACGACGCATACACCAACGTATCGCATGACTACAAATGTTGTCCTTTTCATATACGTTTCCTTTTTTTTGCCGCCCAGTCTGTGTGTGTGTGTGTCTCAGTTTGTTCATCTTTCCTTTCCATTCCATTCCTTTCCTCTCGTTTTTGTTGTTGATGTTTTTTTGTTGTCTGTGTGTGAGTGTGTATGTTTTTGTAAAAGATAAGTAGTTTTAAGATTAAGGGTTTGCCCTATTTGTTGTTGCTACTGAATACAAATAAAATGAAATTTACATAACTCAAAAAGGAAGAACAACAGACGGACGTATGTGGATGTAGAGAGGCAGAGAGTATGTGAGAATGAGGGATATAACATATGTGTTTAATTAATGTTTTATATGGAATGCGTTCGGCTCAAAGGAAAGCATGTGTTGCCTGCGTGTGTGTGCTGGTGTTTTAGATGTCAAATGAAGGTAAAGTTCTTTGAAGGATGTCAACTTGAATTGAAAGGCTGCTGGTGGGACTTGTCTTCATTTAGGATACTTTTTTTTGGGAAATATTTTGTGCCGGGATATCAATAAAATAAGTAATTGGTTTTTTTATGTTAGCTCGTTTGTTTTATAAGCAGTTTTATAATACAATTGTAAAGGGCTATTATCCGAAGACGAAGACAGTACCGCCTGTTACTTACATTCATAAGCCCTCCGATAACGCAGTCTGTAAGATTCTTCTCTTCGTCTGTAAGTGTTCTGTTGCTAGAAGTATTTATATGTGGGGTGGGGGACAAACATATCGCTCATTTTCTTCAGTTTTTATTCACATTTTATTTTATTTTATTTTATTTTATTTTATTTTATTTTATTTTATTTTATTTTATTTTATTTTATTTTATTTTATTTTATTTTATTTTATTTTATTTTATTTTATTTTATTTTATTTTATTTTATTTTATTTTTCTGCTCAAGAAAAAGCTGTTAATCTGTAATTGACGCGGACTTTTGTTCAGCAGTGTATTATACAAACATGTTTCAGGTCTCTAGTCTATTCGAGAATCCAATGGTTTATTCCCATATTTTCTGGGTAAGACGCAATTGAGAACTTTAAATGACTCTCTTGAAAAAAGAGCGTTTTGAGTTATGACACTATTGAAGTAAATGAGTGATATGCCACACGAAGTTTTCTCATTACGTTGTCTAGGACGTGTTGACATGGTCGAACAATGATTGGCGGAGAAGACAGCAAGGCGGCAGCTCATTGCGAAGGCTATCGAATGCGGCTGTCGGCTGTATGCAAAATCATGCAAAGAAAAATTAACAAAAAACTGAAAATTAAACATGGCCCAAAATTCCTCCATAGAAATTTCGGTCAAAGTTCATGTGAAAACTGAAACGGGCTATATTTAAATTTTTTTTTTTTTGGCGAAATTTCATTTGTGATAATTGAGCGTTTTTTTTTCATTATGAAAAATCACAAATGAAAATAGACCCAATTGAAGAAATATAATACTGTTATATTTAGCAAATTTCCAGTCCAGTCCAAATATATTTTTCAATAAAAAATTGTTTTTTTCTTTTTATTTTTTTTCAATTTTTTTTGTATTTTTTTCAATTCTATTTTATTTATTTTTTTAAATTTTTTTCGATAAAATGTTGTTTCTTTCGGTCGATTCTCCGATTCGTTTAATTTTTTTTATTTTTTATTATTCAAAATCGTATTAAAATCAGAAATGAAAAACGACCCAATTGAAAAAATATAATACTGTTATATTTCGTAAATTTCCAGTCCTGTCTATCTTTATTTATCAATAAAAATTTGTTTTGTCTTCTTCTATATACAGTGCTGTCTGGGTAGAGTGAACACCCGATGCAATGAACACCGCGTTAGAGTGAACACCAGAATTTTTACATTGACTACTCTGTAGAGTGAACAGTCATGGACCTGAATAGAGTGAACATACTTTATAGTAAGTTTTTAGGTTTGCCGAAAGAGAGAAATAATAAAAAAAAGAGTACAAAAATTGAAGAGAACATAAAATAAAGGTAAAATAACGATTTGCTCGCACAAATACAGTATACCCTCGATCAATACAACTGATAGAAACCCAGAAAGTTGCAGAAACCGTGGAGCTGCAGTAACTAAGAAAACTATCTTGAGTGGTGTTAGGGCATTAATTCGATCAATGCACATATTAAAATGTCGTATTTTCGGAAAAATTGCGTCGATGGTGTGCTATGTAAATAATTTGGCTATTTTAATAATATAGGAGTTGCGCTCATTGAGGTTTGTGTTGGTAGAGAATGATGAGGACAATGGCGAATCATCAGAATACAGAAATCCGATATCAGCTGATGAAGCCATTAAGGTTTTTGATAAGGGTATCGAATGGGCTGAGGCTAATACTACAAATTTCGCGAATATACAAGCTCTACATTGCCTTCGCGATCAAGCAGTGCAAGTATCGTTAAACAAACCGAAGAAACAAACAACTATTACACTTTTTTTTCAGTCTTAAATTTATGCATCAGTATTTTATCGAAGTAAATAAAATGTATAATATATAAATGCATTTAAAATAAATAAAAAAATCGTTTTAAATACAAAAAAATCAACCTTGATTTAGTGAACAACCTGGGTATTATGAAATCGCCCGGCAAAAATTAGTTCACTCTACCCAGACAGCACTGTAATTTGTTTTCAACTTTTTTTTTAATTTTTTTTTTTTGACAAATTTTTTTTTTTTTTTTTTTTGTCATATTTTGATTTTTTAGGACGATTCTCCGATTCATTATGAAAAATCGACCAAATCAAGAAATATAATACTGTTATATTTAGCAATTCAGTCTAACTTTATTTATCAACAGAAAAATTGTTTTTGGTCGTTTTTTCTTTTTAATATTTTAAAATTTGTTTTTAATTTTTATTTTTTTTTTTAAATTTTTTTTGTTCGTTTTTTCTTTTTCTTAATTTTTTTAGACTTTTTTGGCCAAAATTATATTTTTTGTTTTTGGATCAAATTTTGATTTTTACAAGGCGATTCTCCGATTCGTGTCCTTTTTCATTTCTTATTTTTGGTCCATTTTTCTTTGGTGAATTTCAATTCAGCCTCGGCTGACAGAAGTTTACTGATAACTTGAGTGGTTGTCTGGTTTTCAGCATTGTGACAATCTGAAATGTAAAATGACCTAAATGAAGAAAATGTGAATTTCATGTCCAGTCTAATTAAAAAAAATTTTGGTCGTTTTTTATTTTTTTTTTTAATTTTATTTTATTTTTTTTAAATTTTTTTTTTAATTTTATTTTATTTTTTTTTTAAATTTTTTTTGGATTTCAATTTTTTTTTTGGATCAAATTTTAATTTGTATGGCTATTTTCCGATTCGGGTGAGCTTTCACTTCTTATTTGTGGTCCATTTTTCTTTGGGTAATTTTTAATGCAGCCTAATTAATTACTCATAACATGAGTGGTTGTCTGCTTTTCTGCATTGTGACAAATTACTTTATATGCCGACTCAAAATATGTCACCCTGTACTCAAACAGCTTACGGTTCGTCCGACGCCTAATACAGATGGGACCATCGATTTTTTTTGTGTGGTGTAATATTTTTCGAGAGCGGCCTGTGTTCTTTAGCTGTACAGAGAAACATCGATCGTCGTTTGTTTAAATTTAATGCCGCCAACATTCTTTTTCGTAAATGTGTATACGAATTAGAGAAAGTCGTTCACTACGTCAACAGCCAACCCTCACTTAGTCGCATTTCTTTCGTCTTTAATTTGTTCTTTTCTAAACGATTTCCACCTCATTAAAGCCTTTGACTTTATGATCATGAGAGTCATTTCAGCCCACTTTAAACCAACTCTAGAAAGATAATTTCGAGACGTTCACTAATTTGAGAGATGTTCCCCGTCTGTTGCTTCGTGCAAAAAAAAAAACCGGTAGCTGGTGATTCTTTAAAAACCGTCCACCAACAGCTTATTCCCAATGTCATTTACGAAAAATACGAATTTCGATTTAGTTTAATATGCTGGCTAAGCGTTTCTTTTTTACGCCGCTTGCTTTAATAATGAAATGAAATACTCTTTTTTTGTCGTTCATTTTTTGATAACGACTACAATGTCATTTCTAAGCACTTGCAATCCACCAAAGAAGAACCTGGGGAAAAGCAACAGAAATCCCGCAAAATCGTTTCATAAAAAAGCAACGTAAAGAAGCCAACAACAATTTCATATTTCACGTACACAAAAGTTTTAGTGGTTTTGCCCCCTTTGTGTGTGTGTGTGTGTGTGTGTGCATGTAATCCAATCTCTATTCTACTCTCTAACAACTGTCTATGCAGACTACCATGGAAATGGCGGTGGAGGAGACACCCCGCCCTCCGCATAATTCAATTTCACAAACGAAGATTTTCTAGAAATGCAACAGAAGAAATGCCGATATACGAATTCTTTATCTCTCTCTTTCCCTCTCTCTCTTCCTCGCTGCCTTGCTTTCATTTGCTGACAAACGGGGGAAAATTTCGGTATAAAGCACCTCAATTTACTCGCTAAAGAAGATGATGACATGCAAAACATTTTACGATTTCTTTCAATTTTCCCTCTTATACTCGAATAATCCTCAGTATATTTCTGTCTGTCCTGTCTGTTTATTTCCATATTTGCTTGCCAACAGTGGAATACAGAAGAAGCGGATACAAAACACAAATGAAGCTACTTAAGATTCCCTGTCTGCGCCCCCCAGTGTATTATCGTCAAACTGCGAGAGAGAGAGAGATATAGAGAACAGCTCAGTTCTTTTGACTGTGTTGTGTGTGCGTGTGTGTTTTGTATCCTGTCCCAGGAGTGACTTTAAAGTGCATTTGGAATTTCACTGCATATGTTTGGGGGTGTGTGTTGTTTTGTTGAGTGTTTTCGGACTAAATTAGATTTGGTATGGGATCATAAATTCAGTTCTTATTTTTTGCTAGCATTGCTTGATGTCGTCTGACTGAATGTTATTGAATCATCCGGATGTTACTGCGAAGGGATAGAGGAGAGTGGTTTTGTGTTAGACACACTTTTTGTGTGCTAGGAAGGCTGGGAGTTTGGGGGTGTTCTTCGATCCATACAGATTTATGAAAAATTTTTTTGTTTCGTGGTACTCTAACAGGAAGTAATAAAAGGATATTATTAATTAAGTACTCACTCACTGGAGGATATCATCAGGAAGTTCTCTATATTAGTTCATGGTGTTCATAAAGCAACAAAAATAAATATTTTTTGGGGAAATATCAGTATGTATAATTTTGTAAGTCATGGAAATATAACAATACTTTCTCAGGTTCATATCTTGCAAACCGTTTGGAATTTACTCTACGAGACAAAGTTGTAGCATTTGTCATAAAGAACATATACAATTAAAAAAAACCTTCATCTTCAAAGAAACAATCAACTACAAAAACGTACCTAAGATAAACATCTTTCTAGAACGTTCCTAGGAATTATTCTTAAAAGTGTAGCATTGGCCAATTTTTGAAGCGTATGAGTAATTTAAATTTGAAAGCCTAGCACTCATACGTACAGGTGGTTAATTAAATTGAATTAATGTAATTTTTTTTAAAATAGCTCGAACCAAATCGGAGTTTGCTTAGTGCTTTTTTTAGCTAATCATTTTCACAAGCTTTGCAATGCCTTTTGAAAGTATTCGGTTTTTCAGCTTCATTTATTGTTGACTATTGGATTTTTTTTTTGGCTGAAGAAAATGTATAAATTCGTGTCTTTGGCTGAAATTGATTTAGCTTTTGACACTCTGATACCTTGCCACCAGAGAGACCATTTTCATTTTCATAAGTATTTTTTAAAAATATTTTCAATGCGAATTGAATCCAGCATTTGTGTATTACAACTTTAGGTTGAATACACAGGATTTTCCAACATGAGATGTTATTTTGTTATTCGAAAAAAAATGTCATTTTTTGAGTTAAATGATTGGATGTTCATTTCATAATAAAGAGTAAGGTATGCCGTTAATAATGAAAAACAACATCAGCCTCACGAATTCTATCTTTGAGGTCTTGAATCGAACACTCTAAACGGCAAGACCGCCATAAGTCGGTCTTTGAAATTGTGTTTAATTTAATAAAAATATTTCATAAAAAATATTATCCCTCTAACCGGCCAAACAGAAATACTGGCAAATCCTTGCATTCTTTTTTTTTCAAATATTTTTTAAAAAATTAAACGCAATTAATGAAGACTTCCTCAGAGTGGTATTGCCGGTTAGAGGGTTAAATCAATTACACTAGTCAACAGTCAAAATGTACTCGGGATGCGATAATTTTTTCTGTGTAGATAACCTTGACATGAGCTCGAAAAACGCAATAAAAAATTCTTTTTTTCGTTTGGTTTTTGGTTTTTGTTTTATTTTTTTTTTTTAAATTTTAAAAAATTTTTTTTGGTTAATTTGTTTCGTCCGGCATAACTCGGGAACCACTAGCCCGATTTAATTGAATTAAATTTTAAAAAATTTAAAATTACAATTCCCTTAATCTGTTCATATATTGTTTTCCTATACAAGCAACAGTTTCCAAGTTAAAAATGAATATATAAAGGAAAAAACTTATTTTTTGCCTAAAGATTTAAATTTTTTTTTTTTAAAAAATCCATAAAAAATCCAAAATGAAAAAAAATGTCAAATCTTATTACTTTTACGTAAAGTCACATAACCTATGAGCAAAATGAGACAAAGATCATGAAAATCGATGCACGCGTTTCGCTTTTATTCGCAATTGAGTAAAGGTATGAATTTCAAAAATCAAAAAAAGTCATATATTTTTGTCACCCAACAAATTTTAAAAAAAATTTTTTTATTGCGTTTTTCGAGCTCATGTCAAGGTTATCTACACAGAAAAAATTATCGCATCCGGAGTACATGAAATTTTTTTCATTTTGTTGAGTAGTGTTATTTTTAGTAAAGAACCTTGCGATGACAACAACCTGAGACATGTTTTAGTCAATGGTTTTCTTATTCTCCCCACAATCCATATGAACTAGAACAGACGTAAGAACTACAAGGACGGAGGTGCTCAGGGAATACCGGCAGACCAGGCCCAGAATGGAGCAGAAAGCATCATTTAGTCTGTAATATGTTTGAATACGAGTAGTTGTTGTTTGTACGATTTAAAGAAAATGGAGCAACTCCAGCAATGGCGATTTAACGTGCTCATAAATTGAGCAGTTTCAACGTCCAACAACATAAAATTACAAGAGTTGACTTTGAAAATCTTAAAATTATAGTTTTCTGTCTTAGGGCAAAAAAAAAACAGTCAAAATTATGATAAATCGTCCATGGCTGATCCATGGCTAAGTTCAGAAATCTAGCCATCGCCAATAGATATGTCCAGAGTGAATTTGGCACAGGCTAAACTGGCTTGGCTTGGCTTGCCTCAGCAATCGTAGAGCTGCAAGCGCAGCTGCGCCATCAACTCTTGCCCAATAGGAATTGAGGCTACTCTGACAAGTCGTCACTTCTGGCAACCCTGTTTATGTGGAGTTGTTTGTTCGCTCTCGGTGAGTTGTTGCCCCCTGCATACTCGATTGTGTTTGCCCTGTTGCTTTTTTCGCATTCCTTTCCTTTTCTTTTGAACGTTCTCCCATCCACAGCTCATATTTGTTGCTGTTCATATTTCTGTCGTCTATGCGGTAGCCGCACGGCCGCCCTTTGTCACGAATGTGAAGGTTTATTTATTTTCATTTATTTTATGGGTGCGTGCGTGTGTGAGTGAAAGGGACTCTCCTCGTCTTTCTTGTTGTGTGAGGGGGTGGGGGGAGGATGCTATAGAGCTCACATGCTTATGAGTTTAACGTACATTTAATTTTTTTTGCGTTCGTTATGGCAGACCTGTATTTGTGTCTATCTGCGTGTACATGAATATTTGCAAGTACGTGAGACGGCACATGTGTGTGAGATTGTACGTGTGTATAAATGGGCCTCGTTTCGTTCAGATGTTGTGTGTGTGTGTGTGTGTGCGTCTTCGGCTGTAGCTGCTGCTGTCGTGTGATAACATTTGTTATTTATAATATTTATATTTATTTGATGTTATTCCCTTGGTCGTCGGTCTATTGTTGTTGCCTCTGCTGGCGCTGCTGTTGTTTATGTGCGAACGACGTTCGTTCATAATGGTCAGCAAATATTTTATTTTACTATGACCATTTCATTTGGTTGCTGTTGTGATTGTTGTCGATGCCTTTGCCCATGTGGCTGTTGTTATTGTTGCTATTATGAAAAGTCATATCTTCTGTTTAAGGTTATAAATTTACATTTTATCTGCTAGAGTTGGCTGTTGTTTTTCTTATTTCTTGTTTGTTTGCCCCTGCTGTGCTTTTCAGGCAGAGAACTAATTACTTTAATACTCCATAAAATGGGACAACATTGGGATAGTATGCCTGAATTGTGGCCATAAGCAGGGAATTATAAGTAGGGGTGTCAGGTCACTGAAAGTTCAATAAAATACTGACACCATTCCCATGCCGTTGTTGGAGTTATATTTCCAGACATCCCTTGATTTATTAAATATAAATTAAATTAATAAATATGTTGTCTATCTTTCTCTTTTCAGGTAAGTGTCGTATTAAACATTTTGTGGATGATCTTGTAAGTACTTTCATAAACATGATTTTTAATACTTTCCCATTTGAAATCACATTTAGTGGCTTCATTGAATCGATGATTCTTGAGTATTTCAATTTTGATGACAAATTTTTCATTCAGGTTCAGAAATTTAAGAACTTATTGGATTGACGTTTTATCCGTATCAATAATCGAGATGATTTTTTGTCCATTAATATGTTTTATGTAAATGATGGAATTTTAGTTATGATTATGTACCCCCCGTATTCGAAATATTTGTTAAAAAAAATATGGAAAAATACAAATGCAATTTTCACACATTTTTCTTAACTAAGGTTTATAATGCTGTTGTAAATATTCGAAATATTTGTTAAGAAAAATATGGAAAAATACAAAATCAATTTTCACACATTTTTCTCTAAGGTTTATAATGCTGTTGTTAATTTTTATGAATTTTTTTTTTCAACCTAAACACAAAAATATTTATATTTGTTTCCAGCATTTCGAGTTTCAAACATATCCGAGGGATATACGAAGAATGGGTGGTGGTGAATAAGCTGGTGGTATTTTGCAAGCGTTCATAAAGATCGACGATTAAATACTCACCATTGCTGAGAACAAACATAAATTTGTACACCATAACTTATTGAACCGGAAAGTCGGTTTTGTGATCTCAATCTTAAAGCTTAACGTATCCGCCATGTCCATTAATTTATAAACAAATCTATAATTTATATGTATGTATTTATAAGTTTAATTTGAATTTGGACTCCCGTGCGTATGAGTATCAGTTTTACATATCATACGCCCTGTGTGACTAACAGGGTAACCGAGTTTTAACTGGAATCTTAAAGTTGTTTCGATAGGTTTTATTAGAGTGTACTCTCTCCTTGCGGACACCTCTCTTAAGAGGACACCTTTCATAAGCGGACAAAATTTTCAGTTCTTTAGGTGTCCGCTTATGAGAGAGTACACTGTATGGTCAAATGAGATTGAAATCGTGAATCAGTGACGATACACCGATACTCTTTACATAACACCGTGTTACACACATTCTGTTCTGGCTTTCACACAGGCCACTACGAGCTTCATACTTCCAACTTAAAAAAAAAAAAATTCTGGCGTGTACATGAAAATCCCTGATACACGTGTATTTTTATTTTTTATCCCCTTTCCGAAAAAGTAAATTTGGTTCATAGGACAGAAAAAAGTCTATTTTTTGTAACACGGTGTAATGGGTGGTCCAAACACATGATGTTTTTTCTAAAAAAGAGAACAATAATCCATTTTCCGGGAAATTTTTTTATTTTTTTTTATTTATGTGACCCCCATGTAAACCCACTTCTTTGGTAGACGCTGGCTTGCTCGTTATTTGCCTTAAGGCCCTGAATCGTTAATGGATTGTTGGCAAAACATGGACACCTTTGGCGTTTCTAGCTACATTTTCCAAGAAACTTTAATCACCACTCCGAAATTTGTACCAAACTGTCGCTCTCTCTCTCTGAGATGGTTTTGGTTTCACTTGCGGGTGACTCAGAGTTTTCATATGACTTTTCAGGCAAAGTCATTTTTTATTTCGAGCGTCGTCTTCTTTAAAGAACGCAGTTAATTTGGATCCTGTAAGCGATTACTGAAAAGCCTTTGTGACTTGTTTCCTAAGGGCTTTCCAACAAGAGGTGTTATTTTGGTATTCAAAGAAAAATGAAATTTTTTGAGATAAATGATCGGATGTTCATTGCATAATAAAGAGTAAGGTAGGCCGTTAATAATGAAAAACAACAGCAGCCAAATGGCCACCACGACCACGCTTACAGGACCATATCCTCTTCATGAACTTCTCCTTAACCAAATCGCAAAGTGGCTGCCCTATGACCTCGATGGCCTCACGAATTCTCTCTTTGAGTCGTTGCAAAGCAACCATAATGTTTTATGTTTTGCAAAACATATCGATATATTAGTATTTTAAGATTAAACGGTTTGTTTTCTGGATCGATCATCCATTCTCGTGACTCTACCAAAAACACACACACTCACACACCCACAAAAAAGAAATGTTTAATAGTTGCGTTGTTAAACTGCCACATATACGTCAACACTAACACTAACATTTTCGCCGTCACAATTTCACCTCAAATTTATGTGTTTTCCTATAAACTTGAACAGACGAAACATGAAATAAAAAGCAAACAAAGTATCGCCACACAAATATATACGTATATAGGAGACAGTCTATCGACAGACATATGTGTATAAAGGGTGGGGCGAAAGGCATGCTCTAACCAAAAGTCCAGAAAATTACCAGCCATTCGATTTTTGAAAAACCCTGAGGAAGCTGTCTTTGTTTTTCTCCACAACAACACTTGATCGCCCAAAATGTCAACAAATTCAAAATTGTCTTGTTTGAAGTTTGGGGCACCCTTTAGTAGACGCCGCCAAAAACTTGGAATCATTTTTGGTTCAGTTCACCGCTCTAAGAACACAGAAAAAAAACCGAGCAAACTTTTGTCACATGTCTAAAAAATTTCTCACCAATTAAATGGACCGCAGAGAATGAGTTCGAGATGTGAATATGCATGTCGTCGCCGTCTGGCACAGTGGTGGCGGTAGACTAAAGGCTGTCTTTGTTGGTTGCATAATAATCGTGCAGTTGTACGGCCGATAATGGAGCCATCAGCCTTGGTTGCGGGCTTTGCAAAAGTCCGCAGACTCTAGGATATGAAATATGACGCCCTCATCGCACTTGGGGATAAACACATGCTCTGATATTCAAACTGCCATTAAATCTCAGTACTCTGTATTTTTAAACACAACATCAGCCCTAGAATGCCATAGATCTCTCAATGAGCCGGCTCATCAGTTTATCATTCACCTTAACTGGGTAGCGGGTCACAGGGACATACCAAGGAACGGCAAAGCAAAAGAGCTGCTAGACTGGGCACCACCCTAGAGATTGCAGCAGATCTGGAATCCCCAAACTTCTAGCCACTTGCAAAGTTCTACTGCGTATTAGGTGGAAACAAACGTTAGATGGGCCTCTGTCCGAGGCTGAATTTAGTGCAGGCAGATGTGGCCCGATTAGATTAGAAGGGTTCGCACACAATGCTGTCAAGACCGCCAATGCGAGGCTTGGTTGATATATAGACTAGTTAAGAAAATTTAAATATTTACAAACGATTTTTTTATACTGAAGGTCATAGTCCAAGCTCTTTGCTCTGAATCGAACGGATATTATAATAGAAAGATTCGCCGATTATTCTGTAAACTGTGCAAATAGTTTTTTTTTGGCGAAAATTTTTTTTGCTTGAAAGAATACATTTTTGTTTTGTGATTAAAAAGTGTTTAAGAATTTTAATAACTAACCAGTAAGACGTTTTTTTTTAATATAATTTCAAATTTTCTTAAAAGAGCAAAGAGTAAATTTTAAATTGTATACCGTTAAAATTTCCATATTTTAAGAAAAACTCCCATTGTGTCACCCCCATAAAATCATGCCGTCCGTCTATTTCAAAATTCAATCTGGAATAAATTAATTCTTAAATTTTATGTGCGATTGTGTGTCTCGCAATTTCCCAGCAACGACGACAACATTCACATTTTATATTCGAAATTTGTACTCGTGTGTGCCAAAAAACTGATGATGAAGAAGAGAGAAAAAAAAACGTTTAAAAATATCATTGAGCGTTTATTGATATATTTTTTTTTTTATAAATAAAATTGTTTATTTTAGTGAGTTGTGATTTGTTTTTTTTTGATATCTTTTGCGTTGATTATCTCAAACCCCACCCTCTCTCGCATTGGCAAATAAATTTTTCTCTAATGACACGCAACGACATCAGCTGCAAACAAAGGCCGTTCACTAAAGATAATCTTTGTATGTGTTTACCGCCAGCCATTAATCATATCACAATTGCTGCCATGGTTATTGTTGCGTTATTGCCAAATAAATTTTCCAATCGATATAATAAACAATTGGAAGTTTTTCATTGCTTGGCGAAAGTTTTTGGAAGCCCCTTTCAAAGATTTTTCTAAAATTCTGCCACACCTTCACTTTGAAATTTGTGCATGCTTGATGCTGCATGATCTCGTTGCAGGGCATCCATTTATTCGCCCCCACCCCCCACAGCCACCCTGCACCCATCAACACCACCCACTGATGATGTGTTGCTTGTTTGTTCAGTGTTTTTGCGGTAAAAACATTAAAGTTTTTGTTTCTGTTAATAAAACATTCGTTGGCTGTTCTCTGCCGATGTTTTTGTGGCGAATTACATGTGTAGATGAAAAATATATAGGCATGAGTACGAGGGGTGTGTTGAAAGTTTTTTTCATAGAAAAATTGTGTGTCTGATTAATAGAAAAATGTTGTGGCTCAAATACACAATTTTTTTCATAGAAATAAATGGTTAATTGTCGAAATGATTAATTGATTAATTGATTAACTGATTAATTGATTAATTGATTAATTGATTAATTGATTAATTGATTAATTGATTAATTGATTAATTGATTAATTGATTAATTGATTAATTGATTAATTGATTAATTGATTAATTGATTAATTGATTAATTGATTAATTGATTAATTGATTAATTGATTAATTGATTAATTGATTAATTGATTAATTGATTAATTGATTAATTGATTAATTGATTAATTGATTAATTGATTAATTGATTAATTGATTAATTGATTAATTGATTAATTGATTAATTGATTAATTGATAAATTGATAAATTGATTAATTGATTAATTGATTAATTGATAAATTGATAAATTGATTAATTGATTAATTGATTAATTGATTAATTGATTAATTGATTAATTGATTAATTGATTAATTGATTAATTGATTAATTGATTAATTGATTAATTGATTAATTGATTAATTGATTAATTGATTAATTGATTAATTGATTAATTGATTAATTGATTAATTGATTAATTGATTAATTGATTAATTGATTAATTGATTAATTGATTAATTGATTAATTGATTAATTGATTAATTGATTAATTGATTAATTGATTAATTGATTAATTGATTAATTGATTAATTGATTAATTGATTAATTGATTAATTGATTAATTGATTAATTGATTAATTGATTAATTGATTGATTGATTGATTGATTGATTGATTGATTGATTGATTGATTGATTAATTGAGTAATTGAAAAATTGAAAAATTGTTTCTCAGAATTAATTTTAAGGTCGAATTTTCCATAAATAAATTCAGAGAGATATTTAAAAAAAAGAAAATTCAGAGACTGATTCTCTACACCAGATTTGAAAATGTACGACTATTTCTAGGCCTTCTAGGAAGCTTTACTAGGGAGTTACAATTCATGCTTGGATAGGAGAAGGACGTGTTTTACTCAGCCTTCAAATTTCGTGCCTTTCAAAAATTTAACAGGTCTGCCAGAATTGAATAATTTCCTAATATACTGAGTGCCTTAATCCCAATGATTCCGAAATTCCCATCGATTTCCATTACTTTCCTGTGCAACTGTACTCAGAACACTTCTCCATACAACGGCCCTCGCATATTTCCATAAAAATCATTCAAACCACAACAACAGCAGAAAAACAAAAAAAAAACACTACAAAACTTTTAATGGCCAAATTAACCGAATGGTAATTATTCATTCACATTTCCATAGAATTGTTCGGTGGCAAACCGATATCTCCATTATTTTTTCGTCGTTTCAGTCGAATGGAGAAGGAATCAATGGAGTCGTCTTCCATTTGCACAATGGGCTGCTGTTAACTGAATGAGTGCTAATGCTTTTTCCGTTGAATTATTGTCGTTTTTATGGTTCGTTTTTTATGAAGCAAGCAATCGCTTCATTCCTCTGCCAACCTACCTCCCTCCCTCCCCGTTTGGCATGCGTTTTTCGTTGTTTGTTTGTTATTGGCCGGCCTTACACAACAGCTCAAACATTGTGTGGTGTTATGAATTTGTTTTATGTCCATTTAATGTTTGAAAATATTTTTAATTGAATTTCAACTAATTCGACTAAACGCAATGGCGTTGTTTGAACGAACAGTTTATGGTGGAAATTTATGGCGTTTTTTTTTTGGTGTGATGTTATTGGATTGCTGGCATCAGACTGGGCCATAATCAATTTTTGAGGTGATGAAATACTACGTCATTGAGAACGAACACACACGGTGGCATATTCACTTACCACAACGATTTTGTTTTTATTGACAGGTTTTTGAAATTTATTTACACATTTCAATATAAATATATTAGGAATGGTTAATAAATATACGCAGTCGAGCAGATTACTCAGCCACAGGGTAATAAACTGGAAATATCTTGCGGTGTGATTGTTTTTAATGGCTGCGTAAAGGGTCTCTCAAAATGGATGAAGGATCTTTCTTATCTTTTTTCAACACCAATACCTTGCAGAGTGACCTGGTAGGTCAGCATCACGCAATTGAAATATTCCACGAAGTGTATTCTTGCGTGCCTGTTGTATCTCCTCTGAGAAGGATATGTTAGAAATTCAATATGTTTCCTGGGGCTGATCAAACGGAATTACCAAAATATTTATTTTGGGAACGCTCATAAAATGTGTGCCAGTTCATTGTCATTTAATTTTGCGTTCCCAATCTTCTAATGACACATCTTGAATTCTTTAATGATTCTGAGACCATTTAGTCATAAGAAATTCAATATGTCCTGAAGGATTGTTTAACTTCTAAAACTTTGTCTTTCATCTCCATTATATTTACTGATTTTTTGATTTTAAATTTTTTGACGTTTTTTTTGTAATTTTAAAAATTTTTTTTTTTCAAAATTTTGTTTAAAGGACACTTTTCCCCTGAGTACACAAATAGTCGACGTAATTAAGACTAAAGGTACTTAGTCGAAGATTGAACATAATTTCATAATTTATTTCAACCAATGTATAAAAGAAAAACGTGAAACTTTTTTTTTTTAATTTTTTCAAAAAATTTTCTTTTAATTTTTTTTTTCAAAATTTGTTGTACAATTTTTTGTAAAGGCCACTTATCTCCCGAGTACAAAAATAGTCGACTTAATTATGGTTGATGTTATTTAAGGCAAAGATTGAAAATAATTTTATAATTTATTCCAGTTAAAAGAAAAACTTAAATTTTTTTAAAAAAAAAATTTTACCATTTTTTTTTAATTTTTTGAAAATAATAAAAAACGATTTTTTTTTTAATTTTTTTCAAAAAATTTATTTTTTTAAAATTTTTAATTTTGTTAAGTTTTTTTTATTTTCTTTTTTTTTCTAAATTTTAATTTGTTTTAAAGGACACCTTTTACTATAACTTATAACTTCAACCAAATTAAAAAAAGAATTTTTTCAAAAAATTTGTAATTTTTTTTTTAAATTTTTATTTTTTTTTAAAATTTTTAATTTTGTTAAATTTTTTTTTACCTTTTTGGTTAAAGGCAAAGATTGAAAATAATTTTATAATTTATTCCAGCCAAAAGAAAAACTTCAATTTTTTCCAAAAAAAATTTTTACCATTTTTTTTAAATTTTTGAAAATAATAAAAAAGGATTTTTTTTTAAAATTTTTTTAAATTTTTAGTTTTGTTAAGTTTTTTTTATGTTCTTTTTTTTTTTAATTTTAATTTGTTTTAAAGGACACCTTTTACTATAACTTATAACTTCAACCAAATTAAAAAAGAATTTTTTCAAAAATTTTTTAATTTTTTTTTAAATTTTTAATTTTGTTAAATTTTTTTTTACCTTTTTGGTTAAAGGCAAAGATTGAAAATAATTTTATAATTTATTCCAGCCACAAGAAAAACTTCAATTTTTACACAAAAAAAAAATTTTTACCATTTTTTTTAATTTTTGAAAATAATAAAAAAGGATTTTTTTTTTAAATTTTTTCAAAAAATGTATTTTTTTTTTAAAATTCTGTTATTTTTTTTTTATATTTTTAATTTTGTTAAGTTTTTTTTATTTTATTTTTTTTTCTAAATTTGAATTGAAAAAAAGTATTTTTTCAAAATTTTTTTAATTTTTTTTAAAATTTTTAATTTTGTTAAATTTTTATATTTTAATTTTTTTTAAAAATTTTAAAATTTTAACAACATTTTTTTTTGTTTTTATCCAAATTTTTTTTTTTAAATTTGTATCCTATTTTTTTAATTTTTTTACCATTTTTTACCAAGTTTTACCAAAATTTTTTTTTTTCATTTTGTATTGTTTTTTGTGAACATCAAGCATTAAATTGAATGCATTGACATTGGCATCAGTGGTGCCAAAAATGAAGATTTTTCGTAATTTTGACTATTTGGCGATTTTTTTTGCAAGAATTTGACGAATTTTAACGAATTTACTACGATATTTTCGGCAACATTTAAAATATAAATCTCGCAAGTACATTGGCATGTAAACTATGAAATCCGATTAACCCATTAAGTTCCAGAAATTTAAACATTAGTATTTTATGATGAAATTTTTATCTAAATATCTATTTTTTAACACTTTTTAAAACCCCCCCTTATGAAAGGAGGGGGCATTCCAAAAATTTTAGCCTGCCTACAGGTAATAGCTCCATCTTAAGTAAGAAAACAAAGAAGTTGTCTATCAGGTACTTATCCTGCGAGACATTTTTTTGAAATTCTCTTCAAATCTCTCACATTTTTTATGAGAATGGCTTTAGTAATAGATCTACATTAACACTTTCTTTCGTGGTATTGGAACCACTGTTTGTTGGGATCCTTCGACTGCAAACGAAATTCAAGATGAAAAATTCCGAAATGAGTTTTTGGTGGCGGTAGCTATGGCATTGGGGAAATCGTTCAGTCACGCTATCAGCATTGACTGACACACAATATAACGATGTTTGAAGCTATCCTTAAGGGTAAGTGACATATCATACAATGCTCATATAGAACATGGCCCAGCCACCACCCCTCAGCTACAAGAAAATACAAATACAACGAAGGAAGGAATGTAACTTGCAGATGTCTATGTGTTGTGTGTGTTCATCTTAACGAATCCTGATGTTGCCAAACTTGAAGGTTGTTTGTCTTCTCTTTCATTTCTTTTATAGAATTTATATGTATATGAACATTTCATGTTTTATGGTTCATAAAGAAAACAAACGATTACATTTTTTCTCTTCATCTTCTGGTGCAGAAAAAAAAGTGAAAGATGAATGGACACAAATCAAGAAATGGACGAAAAAAAAAACACATAACGAAATGTTTATTTGTTTCTTCCTGTTTTACTCACAAGTACTGGTGTACTGCAATAACACTTTTTGGAGTGCCACCAACGAGTACTACTAAAAATAACCTTAAGGATTCTTTTTATGACTGCTATTGCCTCCGCTTGTACTTGTACAAAGAGCACCGCATAATTCATATCAGAAAGATGGAAAAAAAATGAAAAAAAAAAACTCATATCTGGATAAAACATAAAATTGTATGTTATACAAAGAAGTAGAGAGAGAGAGACAGAGAGATACTCATAAAAATGAATGGAATATTTTGTGAAAACTAAATAAGGATGCAAACAAAATTCCCGCCTGGTGGAGCCGTGAGGAATAAGGAGACATTTTAATCAGATACTGGGAGTCCAGTCCACATCCGAACAATCCTGGGAAATAGCTAATTTTGTCTGTACTCGTTGTGATTCTATTCGGGAGTACGTCGGAGTGACATTCTTAAATTCAAGACTCTACTCCCTATTTTCTCCCTACAATACTCTTATTTTCTATCGCTAACACAGTTATTCGATTGGATTGAAATTTTACACAGACATAGCTTAAGTCCGGAGGATGATCCCAGTGTGTCTAGCCAGACATGAGCTAGAAGGGTCCGACGTTATAAACCTCTGTTCTCAAAAAAATTGAAACTTCCGCCAAATATGTCTTTACACTCCAATATGCCTAAAATAATATACTTTGTTCCATATTTTCTAAACAAATAAATTGACACATTTTCTGAAAATCGCTTCGATATTTCCACATTTGTTCTTGAATTCCAAAACTTTTCAATTAAAGACCTTAAATTGTTGAATTTTTGTTTAAAATTTCATTACCCTCACAAACAAAAACCACACATTTTTGCAAACCTCGGAATGTCAAAAATGGAATGCCAAAAACCACTGCTCCACAAAACAGCAACAATAACAACAACAAATTGGAGACCAATGCCACATGTTTGATTTCCCCGTAGTTTCATTGTTTCACGTATTTTCAATGTATCGGTTTTGGTCTTTCATAACGTTACACCAACTGTCAATTGCTATTGGTGTTTGTATATTCGGCTGCTTCTTCTTCTTCTGCCATATTCCCTATGTTCACATTGTAATGGACGGGGGGAGGGTTTAAGACTGACTGACCCACCGGCCGTTCAGGTAGATGGTGTTGGTGTTGGTCTGTTGTAGTTCCTCCTGCGGTTCGTTGGTTGACCACACAATATTTGTGCGGTTTTAATTGCGTGTGTGTGTGTGCGCCAATTTTTAATTTTTCGTTGTTTTGTTGTTGTCAGTGAAATTGATTGGATCGATTATAAAACGAATTGGACAAAATGCAATATTTATCGATGTAACGAGAGACAATTCAATTAAAACAAAAAATAAAACACTGAAGGGGACACATTGAGCGATAAATAATTGAAAGAACTGGAAACATAAATACTCGTTAGTTCAGAGCGAAGTACTCATCAATTAGGGACTAGTAACATATTATCTTTAGTATGACGGAGTAGGGAGTAGGGAGTAGGGAGTAGGGAGTAGGGAGTAGGGAGTAGGGAGTAGGGAGTAGGGAGTAGGGAGTAGGGAGTAGGGAGTAGGGAGTAGGGAGTAGGGAGTAGGGAGTAGGGAGTAGGGAGTAGGGAGTAGGGAGTAGGGAGTAGGGAGTAGGGAGTAGGGAGTAGGGAGTAGGGAGTAGGGAGTAGGGAGTAGGGAGTAGGGAGTAGGGAGTAGGGAGTAGGGAGTAGGGAGTAGGGAGTAGGGAGTAGGGAGTAGGGAGTAGGGAGTAGGGAGTAGGGAGTAGGGAGTAGGGAGTAGGGAGTAGGGAGTAGGGAGTAGGGAGTAGGGAGTAGGGAGTAGGGAGTAGGGAGTAGGGAGTAGGGAGTAGGGAGTAGGGAGTAGGGAGTAGGGAGTAGGGAGTAGGGAGTAGGGAGTAGGGAGTAGGGAGTAGGGAGTAGGGAGTAGGGAGTAGGGAGTAGGGAGTAGGGAGTAGGGAGTAGGGAGTAGGGAGTAGGGAGTAGGGAGTAGGGAGTAGGGAGTAGGGAGTAGGGAGTAGGGAGTAGGGAGTAGGGAGTAGGGAGTAGGGAGTAGGGAGTAGGGAGTAGGGAGTAGGGAGTAGGGAGTAGGGAGTAGGGAGTAGGGAGTAGGGAGTAGGGAGTAGGGAGTAGGGAGTAGGGAGTAGGGAGTAGGGAGTAGGGAGTAGGGAGTAGGGAGTAGGGAGTAGGGAGTAGGGAGTAGGGAGTAGGGAGTAGGGAGTAGGGAGTAGGGAGTAGGGAGTAGGGAGTAGGGAGTAGGGAGTAGGGAGTAGGGAGTAGGGAGTAGGGAGTAGGGAGTAGGGAGTAGGGAGTAGGGAGTAGGGAGTAGGGAGTAGGGAGTAGGGAGTAGGGAGTAGGGAGTAGGGAGTAGGGAGTAGGGAGTAGGGAGTAGGGAGTAGGGAGTAGGGAGTAGGGAGTAGGGAGTAGGGAGTAGGGAGTAGGGAGTAGGGAGTAGGGAGTAGGGAGTAGGGAGTAGGGAGTAGGGAGTAGGGAGTAGGGAGTAGGGAGTAGGGAGTAGGGAGTAGGGAGTAGGGAGTAGGGAGTAGGGAGTAGGGAGTAGGGAGTAGGGAGTAGGGAGTAGGGAGTAGGGAGTAGGGAGTAGGGAGTAGGGAGTAGGGAGTAGGGAGTAGGGAGTAGGGAGTAGGGAGTAGGGAGTAGGGAGTAGGGAGTAGGGAGTAGGGAGTAGGGAGTAGGGAGTAGGGAGTAGGGAGTAGGGAGTAGGGAGTAGGGAGTAGGGAGTAGGGAGTAGGGAGTAGGGAGTAGGGAGTAGGGAGTAGGGAGTAGGGAGTAGGGAGTAGGGAGTAGGGAGTAGGGAGTAGGGAGTAGGGAGTAGGGAGTAGGGAGTAGGGAGTAGGGAGTAGGGAGTAGGGAGTAGGGAGTAGGGAGTAGGGAGTAGGGAGTAGGGAGTAGGGAGTAGGGAGTAGGGAGTAGGGAGTAGGGAGTAGGGAGTAGGGAGTAGGGAGTAGGGAGTAGGGAGTAGGGAGTAGGGAGTAGGGAGTAGGGAGTAGGGAGTAGGGAGTAGGGAGTAGGGAGTAGGGAGTAGGGAGTAGGGAGTAGGGAGTAGGGAGTAGGGAGTAGGGAGTAGGGAGTAGGGAGTAGGGAGTAGGGAGTAGGGAGTAGGGAGTAGGGAGTAGGGAGTAGGGAGTAGGGAGTAGGGAGTAGGGAGTAGGGAGTAGGGAGTAGGGAGTAGGGAGTAGGGAGTAGGGAGTAGGGAGTAGGGAGTAGGGAGTAGGGAGTAGGGAGTAGGGAGTAGGGAGTAGGGAGTAGGGAGTAGGGAGTAGGGAGTAGGGAGTAGGGAGTAGGGAGTAGGGAGTAGGGAGTAGGGAGTAGGGAGTAGGGAGTAGGGAGTAGGGAGTAGGGAGTAGGGAGTAGGGAGTAGGGAGTAGGGAGTAGGGAGTAGGGAGTAGGGAGTAGGGAGTAGGGAGTAGGGAGTAGGGAGTAGGGAGTAGGGAGTAGGGAGTAGGGAGTAGGGAGTAGGGAGTAGGGAGTAGGGAGTAGGGAGTAGGGAGTAGGGAGTAGGGAGTAGGGAGTAGGGAGTAGGGAGTAGGGAGTAGGGAGTAGGGAGTAGGGAGTAGGGAGTAGGGAGTAGGGAGTAGGGAGTAGGGAGTAGGGAGTAGGGAGTAGGGAGTAGGGAGTAGGGAGTAGGGAGTAGGGAGTAGGGAGTAGGGAGTAGGGAGTAGGGAGTAGGGAGTAGGGAGTAGGGAGTAGGGAGTAGGGAGTAGGGAGTAGGGAGTAGGGAGTAGGGAGTAGGGAGTAGGGAGTAGGGAGTAGGGAGTAGGGAGTAGGGAGTAGGGAGTAGGGAGTAGGGAGTAGGGAGTAGGGAGTAGGGAGTAGGGAGTAGGGAGTAGGGAGTAGGGAGTAGGGAGTAGGGAGTAGGGAGTAGGGAGTAGGGAGTAGGGAGTAGGGAGTAGGGAGTAGGGAGTAGGGAGTAGGGAGTAGGGAGTAGGGAGTAGGGAGTAGGGAGTAGGGAGTAGGGAGTAGGGAGTAGGGAGTAGGGAGTAGGGAGTAGGGAGTAGGGAGTAGGGAGTAGGGAGTAGGGAGTAGGGAGTAGGGAGTAGGGAGTAGGGAGTAGGGAGTAGGGAGTAGGGAGTAGGGAGTAGGGAGTAGGGAGTAGGGAGTAGGGAGTAGGGAGTAGGGAGTAGGGAGTAGGGAGTAGGGAGTAGGGAGTAGGGAGTAGGGAGTAGGGAGTAGGGAGTAGGGAGTAGGGAGTAGGGAGTAGGGAGTAGGGAGTAGGGAGTAGGGAGTAGGGAGTAGGGAGTAGGGAGTAGGGAGTAGGGAGTAGGGAGTAGGGAGTAGGGAGTAGGGAGTAGGGAGTAGGGAGTAGGGAGTAGGGAGTAGGGAGTAGGGAGTAGGGAGTAGGGAGTAGGGAGTAGGGAGTAGGGAGTAGGGAGTAGGGAGTAGGGAGTAGGGAGTAGGGAGTAGGGAGTAGGGAGTAGGGAGTAGGGAGTAGGGAGTAGGGAGTAGGGAGTAGGGAGTAGGGAGTAGGGAGTAGGGAGTAGGGAGTAGGGAGTAGGGAGTAGGGAGTAGGGAGTAGGGAGTAGGGAGTAGGGAGTAGGGAGTAGGGAGTAGGGAGTAGGGAGTAGGGAGTAGGGAGTAGGGAGTAGGGAGTAGGGAGTAGGGAGTAGGGAGTAGGGAGTAGGGAGTAGGGAGTAGGGAGTAGGGAGTAGGGAGTAGGGAGTAGGGAGTAGGGAGTAGGGAGTAGGGAGTAGGGAGTAGGGAGTAGGGAGTAGGGAGTAGGGAGTAGGGAGTAGGGAGTAGGGAGTAGGGAGTAGGGAGTAGGGAGTAGGGAGTAGGGAGTAGGGAGTAGGGAGTAGGGAGTAGGGAGTAGGGAGTAGGGAGTAGGGAGTAGGGAGTAGGGAGTAGGGAGTAGGGAGTAGGGAGTAGAGAGTAGAGTTTTTTTTTTTTAATTTTTTTTAATTTCTTAAAATTAATTTAATTAAATCAAAAAAAGAGTATATGTGACTTGAAGTGATAGTGCATAAATTCATTTGAATGCAATTACAGATTTTTAATATTTACATACATAATAAGTACGGTTTATTTTGCTGCGTCGGTTTTGGACACGCCACGGGACTGAGACTACATGTACTGTTTTCTTTTTTTCGATATTATTTTTTTAAATTTTAACAAATATAATAAGCTGCTTAGAACATATTTATAAAAAAAATTAGTTAATACAACACAATTTTAAACAGCCGGACACAGAAAGGAGTCACTTAAGATTATTCACCCATATATACTTTTATACTTTTATATTGAAGCTGCGTTCTCCAAATATGGAATGGTCTTCCAACACCTTTTGGACCCTGGAATCACGAATCGATGTCCATTCTGTCGCCATCATGGCGATTTGTTAGGTTATAGGCCAAAGATCTACGACTCTTATTCTTTCATTTACAAAAACTAGGAAAAGTCATATGAAAAAGCCCAATAAATGAACTCGAGTTACTGATAAAACCCCTTTACATTTTTAAGGATTTGTAACGGGTAAAAAATTTTTTTTTTTTAACCGTCGGTTATCATACGACCATAACGCTCCGAATTGACAGTCGTTCCCTCGTCATTTTCAAAGAAGTAAAGTCCAATCACACCTTCGGAGCAAAGATCGCACCAAACAGTGACTTTTTGTTGATGTACTGGCCTCTCTTCACTTATTTGAAGAACCACAAATACAACAATTTCGTTTATTATTCGTTATTAACAACCCACCGAGTGAGAAATGTGCTTCATAACCATAAACCATAATCTCCTCTTAAGGCACGATGTTTGGCTGTGCCAGAATCACCATTTTTGTAGTAGGTTTTAATAATTTTCACGGGTTGTGTGATAGTTAAGCGATACATTTTCGTCAATGTCGGACTTCCAACAGAAAAAAAAAATGTTTAACAACTTAGTTTGACAGATGTCGAATTCCAGCCCTATACTTTTGTTAACCACGACATGGATAACCCTATATTGGTAAATTTTCCATACATTGTGATAAAACTTATGTTTGCAATAATCTGCTTTCTGCTTCCTTTTAGAACAATTACATTCTTATCAACACTGGGGTCTAGCTAAAATGAGTTACTTACTGCCGACAGCAATGCATGTTTAGGAATCTCCATTGAAGCCTCACCACTTGTGGCCGAGTCAAAAATGCCACTAACGAATGATATTGCAAAATTCTTAGTAAATAATGAATGAGTTGCAGTTGACATTCGCCAGTTCTTTGCCTGTCAGCATATTTAATATGTTCATAAGACTTTTTATTTGCCCTTGAGTGGGAAAAGAAAACTCTACCCCACACACACACACACAACGGTTGACAAAGGTCTGTACAGCAAGTTAGTTTGTTGTTAAATCACAATTCTTCCCTGGTTGAGAAGCTACGACCGTGAGCGGCGAAAATTGTTTGTCATCATATTTTGCATTGTTTGCAAATAATTTGAATGGACTTATATGGACATTTTGTAATACTTACATAAAGTATTGGACTTAGGAAGCATTCTAAGAAGTGTCCTACATTTGGCAAATATTGTCAAAGGTTTTAAAGAAAATATCTTTAAAGATACTAGAATTGTGTTGTATTCAGCTCAAGTGCTGTCATGGATGGATTGGAGCACTTGGGCTGAATATAACACAATTCTAATTTAATTAAATTAGTATTGCATACGTTTAGGCGATTACATTAATCCTTATAGTTGCCTATCGTTTGGGGTGGTCGCAAACACACTATTGATGGCATACTTTTGGGGATATGAAGGTATGACATGGCACACATATTGTCGTCATCAAAGCCTTTTGATAAATCAAATTTCAAATTCGTACTGGTTTGCCATTATCTCAATGGAATTAGTGCAGTGCAGAGGTAAAGTGTGCATAATCAAAAGTGATTATTGCCAAAATACATAGAATATTGGGCAATTTTTAAAGAAAATATATTTTGTCTATGGAAACATAATTCCTTACAGACTAGTGCTTAATTGTAAATTAATTGCAACATATTCTTAAATTCAGAAATATTGTTGGAGAAATCTAGATAATAAGTGAAACGCGCCTAGCCAGGGACTGTCGAATGGCCAGCTGATCGGACGACTTCCAGAAGACTCTTTCTTCAGCCGAACTGTTTGTGTGTGGAATACTCTTCCAGCAAGTGTCTTTCCTGCCAGCTGTGACAGTCACAAATTCAGGACAAATGCCAACAAACCCTACTTCCTCTTTCCTCCTTTCGATACCCGAATTTCCCATCGCTAATTGCATTTACAGGGGTCAGCCCCTGAGAATTAGTGAAATAACAAAAAAAACGAGCACTTGCGTTGTTTGATTCTCACTGTCTGTCGTGATTCCGAGTGGGACACAGCTGTCACTGTCACAATAACATATGATCACCAGATTGACCACCGTACGCGCATCTCTTTATAAATTATTCGCTAAAATGAATGACAATAAAAAGTATTGCATACTTTAAGGCATATATTGTTCTTCTTTATGTTGCATACTTTTAGTATCTGTTAAGAATAAAATTAATTGCATACTTTTGGGATTTACCCTCAACTTCAAGCACACATATTCAAATTCCAAAGTGAATCATTTACGTCACTTTAAAGTGAATTATTTACATCACCTTAAAGTCCATAACAAATGGATCTCTCCGCCAATCAAACGTGTGTTGAAATTACCCTAAACGTCGTTTCCTTGAAAATAAAACAAAGCACGTCTTCCTGAATATCTTTACCTTACCAGACTCCATTGTATAGCTTTTCATTGGGTAACATAATGAAAAAAACGAAAACATACCTTTCGAAATCGTTTAATTTTTTTTTGTATGTCATTGTGTTTGGTGCCAACACCAGAGCCTCCTGCGGTGGTTTGTTTTTTGTTTAACGTATTTCCTATAACAGTTCATGCATTATTTAAGTACCAAACAACATTTTCACATAACTGGCTTTTTACGCTTTCAGTTCACCGAAAATATTTTTTTTCCAACACTCGCGCACTCGTACATGAACGCACATCTTAACCCTAAACAGTCGGGCCCTGTAAAATATGGACTGGTGTGTGTGTGTGTGTGTATAAGTGTTGAAATACAAAATATCCTTTCTTTCGTTTTGGAATTTAATTTCGTTGCGGTGTAAAATATTGTAAATTTATGGGATTCAATGAATGTTAAACAACTATAACCCCCCCTCTCACTGAAAGCTGTGTACGAATATGTATGAATGTGTATACAGTGTCGAACATGTGTATTTGCAGTGGGATAGTGTGATAAGTGTGGTGAATGGGCGACACTTGTTGGTTCTCAGGATTGAAGAGAAGCACTTCTATAATTTGTTAATCTCAACTAGGGCTGTAACGAATGTGGGTTTAGCGAAAGCGAATGCGAAAGCGAATATTCTAAAATGATGATGCCATAGAACTAAAAGGGGATTCAGGAAAACAACTTTAAATATTAATGGTACACAGTCGCCATAGTACATAGTTAGGAGTACTTTACAGGGTTTCATTGATGTTTTTTTCACCCAAAATTGTTATGTTTTTCTTCATTTTTATCGAAAGACAAACTAAATGACTTTGATTACTTTAACACGGTCGTCGCTCGCGGCTGACGTCGCCGTAGCGCCACTTTTTTATTGTTTTTTTATTATTAATTATTTGGGTGATTTTTTAAATTTTTTTTGGATGTTTTTTAGTTCGAGAAAATATTTTAAAACGAGAATTTTTTTTTTTAAATTTCTTAAGATAAATCAACTTATTTTGCTTTAAATCATACTAAAAAAAGTTTCTTACAAAAAATCTTGCAAAATTCGCCTAGTTTTGCAATTTTTTATTGTAAATCTAAAACCAATTTCTGTTTTTTGTAACGTCAGGCCAGCACATATTTTTTTTTCTCTTATTGGGGTTGATTTATCTAATATTTTTAAATAATTATTACGAAAACATATTTTTTTTTAAATTTATTGTTTTTTTAAAAAAAAATTTGAAATTTGTTTGCTTTTTAAAAAAATATTTTTTAAAATTTTTTTTTTTGCTTTTTTTAAAATTTCTTTCTTTTTAAAAGAATATTTTAAATTTTTTTTTTGCTTTTTATTTGTTTTTGCTTTTAAAAAAAAAATTTTCTTTGCTTTTTAATTTTTTTTTTAAATTTCTTGCTTTTTAAATTTTTTTTTTTGCTTTTTAAAAAAATATTTTTAAATTTTTTTCTTTGCTTTTTAAATTTTTTGTTTTTTAAAAAAATATTTTTTAAAAAAATATTTTTTAAATTTTTTGCTTTTAACATTTTTTTTTCAAATTTCTTGCTTTTTTAAAGAATAGTTTTTAAAATTTTTTGCTTTTTAAAAAAATATTTTTTTGTACTAATGTCACATCACGTCGATTTGAAATGCCCATATACAGGTAACAATTCTTATGATTTTTACTACAGATTTTTGAAATTAGAGTTTTTGGAAGCTCCATTAAAAAAACAAAAAAAAAAAAAATTAATAATTCCCCAAAAAAATCTTATAAAAAATTCATAATTTTACCATTTTTGGTTTTTAAAAAAAAATGTCTTTAACATTTTTTGCTTTTTTAATTTTTATTAGCTTTTTTTTAAAAAAAACGTACTTCTTATGCTTTTAAAAAAAAAATTCTCTAAAATTGTTTGCCTTTTAAAAAAATATTTTTTAAAATTTTTTTTTTAAATTTGTTGCTTTTTTTTGCTTTTTAAATTTCTTCTTTTTTTTTAGAAGAATTTTTTTTAAAATGTGTTGCTTTTAAAAAAAATATTTTTTGTACAAATGAGGCCCCATATTTTTGAATTTTTTTGCTTTTTAAAAGAATATTTTTTAAAACTTTTTGCTTTTTAAAAAAATATTTTTTCGTACAAATGTCACATTACGTCGTATTAGAAATGCCCACATACCGGTAACAATTCTTATGATTTTTACTACAGATTTTTGAAATTAGAGTTTTTGGAGGCTCCACCGAAAATACCCCAAAAAAAAGTAATAATTTCCCAAAAAAAAATCTCATAAAAAATTCATAATTTTAAACTTTTTTGCTTTTTAAAAAATATTTCATTAACAATTTTTTGCTTTTTAAAAAAAAATTTCCTAAAATTTTTTTTTAGCTTTTTAAAAAATTTTTTGTTATAAAATTCTTTGCTTTTTAAATTTCTTGGTTTTTGGAAAAATTATGTTTTAAAATGTTTGGGTTTTAAAAAATTTTTTTTTTGATTTTTAAAAAAATATTTTTAATTTTTTTTTTAATTTTTTGCTTTTAAAATTTTTTTTTTCAAATTTCTTGCTTTTTAAAGAATATTTTTTAAAATTTGTTGCTTTTTAGAAAAAATATTTTTTAAAATTTTTTGTTTTAATTTTTTTTTAAAATTCTTGCTTTTTAAAAAAATATTTTTTAAAATTCTTGCTTTTTAAAAAAATATTTTTGAAAATTTGTTGCTTTTTAAAAAAATATTTTTCGTACAAATTTTACATCACGTTGGGTTGGAAATGCCCATATCCAGGTAACAATTCTTATGATTTTTAATACAGATTTTTTAAATTAGAGTTTTTGGAGGCTCCATGGAAAATACCCAAAAAAAATTGAATAATTCCCCAAAAAAAATCTTATAAAAAATTCATAATTTTAAAATTTTTGCTTCTAATTTTTTATTTTTTTTTTTAAATTTTTGCTTTTTAAAAAAATTTCTTTTTAACATTTATTGCTTTTTAAAAAAAAGTTCGCTTGTAAATAGTTTTTTTGCTTTTAAAAAAAATGTTCTCTAACATTTCTTTTTAAATTTTTTTTGCTTTTTAAAAAAATATTTTAAAATTTTTTTTGCTTTTTGAATTGGTAATGCCCTAGAAAAATAAATAATTCCCCAAAAAAAAATCTAAACAAATTGGCGAGTTTTTATTAATTTTTTGTTTCATATGAAACATGCCCCAAAAATTGACAATGAAAAATTCCCCAATATTTTCATAAATTTTTTTAAAAAAATTTTTTTTTTGGTATTTTTCATAATATTTGGGGGATATTGGCCTTAGGGTGGATTTTCAATTTATTTTGGGGAATTCTTCATTTGGGGCGTTATTAATTTTTGTTTTGGGGCATTTTTCATAGAGACTTTTTCGGATGAAACTAAATATTTTTTTACAATATATAAAGTAATACATTTATTTTTTTAGTATTTTTTCTTAAGTTAAACCCCAAGGTGTCCTAAAATATTTACTATTAGTCTAGTTTTCTAATATGCCAGACGTTGCCCACCCCCACCCCTTCATTAGCTGACATTTGCCAAAATGTTATAGCCATGCAAGGTCCTCGCACAGCCCTCGTAAAAAAAATAACCAGCACAACAACAAAAAGTATAAACATTTATTACATTCAGACATTTCAAATAATAAATTGCTTTGTTTTATGTTTGCCTGCAAATTTTCCATTATTCCATAACTTTACATATTCCAAACCGTAAACCACCAACAAAGGCGACCATTTTGCGGCAACATTTTTATGAAACGTTTTTTACTTTTCTATAAATTTTAAATTTAGTGGAAAAAAATACACACACTCATATTTGCTTTTAAGGTAGCAACAGAAATTCATGTTTGTATTTGTGTACTCACAAAACAAGTAAAAGCCCAGCACGCAGAGCAAACAAACAAATGCCCCAACATAGAACGACCGACCGCCCGACCGCCCGACCGACCGATTGGACGAATGAATGAATGCAATAAATATGCAAAAATATGGGAAGGATTTGAACATGCAACACCCAAACATGTTGCTGCGTGCTCTAAGTACCCATTCGATGATGGTGGCTAAAAGTATTTTGAAAAAAAAAAAAAAAAAAATTAAAATACCCAAAAAAAAAAGTGTAAAACATTGTTTTCATTTGAGCGGAAAAAAACAACTAAACGGTTACAAGCTTGTAATTGTGTGTTTGTAAAAAATACACTTTTTTGGCCACGAATTATACAGAATTATATCCTCAACATTTTCTTTTTCAAAGACCTACTGATCGTAGTGTTGACATTTCTCAATTGTCTTTATGGTCAAAAATTATTTATTTCCCCAAAATATAAATACTTTCCTTGGAAAATAACATTCTCATGCATACAAATAAATTGATTGCTTTGTTTTGTCCCCTGTGGTTGCTTTGTTTTTTCTTTTGTGTTTTGGCCAAACCGCACCTCTCTTTAATCGCACCTTTTGGGGGAAACCCACCTCCACCTGACGACCCACTAAAGAGAAAGTTAAGAAATGGTGCATGATAACAGACCTGGTCGAAAAATAACAGCAAAAATAAAAAATGTGAAATTCATTGTTTTTTTTGTTTTTTTTTGTAATTCTTGTTGTGTACATTAGGGTGGAGTGAAATTCAAAAAAAAAAAGTTAACCTCGGAAAGAGATGTAGTCTGGGGTCCTAATGAGGGGAAAAATAAAGAAAAAAATTTTAAAAAATTTTTAGGGGTCGCGCCACTCCCTCGAAATTTGGAAATTATCGCTAGTTTGGCGTTGATTTTAGAAAAATCATAAAAAGTTTTATGTTAATAAATGTTTGCAATAGCGTAAACAATGAAATAAGGGCATGAAAAAATTTAAAAAAAATTTTCTCATTGTTCAAAAATTTCAAAAAGTAAAATAAGTCAAATCGTCCCTTCTTCAGAAAATTGACTGAACAATGAAATCGTCACCAAAGCTACAAATATTAGTCGATTATCCTCATATTTGCCTCAAATACTTTTGTTTGGGCACTGAACAAGCTCAAACTTTTAAATTTCGAATAAGTTAAGTCGTTAATTTTTAGGATTTTTCTAAAATCAACGCCAAAATAGCGATAATTTCCAAATTTCGAGGGAGTGGCGCGACCCCTAAACATTTTTTAAAATTTTTTTCTTTATTTTTCCCGTCATTAGGACCCCAGACTACATCTCTTTCCGAGGTTAACTTTTTCAAATTAAAAAAAAAGCATGTTTTCACTCCACCCTAGTGTACATGGTATTGTTGATGTGCATGTCAGTATGTGTGTTTGTATTGGTGTGATTGTGGTCCCTTTCGTGGTTGTTTAGTGCTTCAGCCCCCGTCACACAGTGAGACAATGGGAAAACAGTTTTTAAATAATTTGGAAATCCTATTAACTCGAGAAGTTGTGGACAAATGGTGCTAACTGGCGGCACATTTATTACTTAATTCTTCTTTAGTAAGTGTAGAATAATCTCAGATGAATGTGGAAAAAATCTTAATATAGATTTGTGCTATAGATCTAGACACAATCTGTTATATGAGTGAAGTTAAATTCTTTTTTATATTCTTTTTTCGGCGAAAACCTCCGGTCCTCAAAGGGTTAATAAAGTTATATTCTTTTTCAGTTAAAGTTATATTAATTTCTAAGCGAAGAATTCGACATTCTGAAAATTATTTCAGACAAATGTCCGTCTAGCGTTTGTAGCGGTCACTATTAGTTTTAATTTAAGGGTAGTGTCATAGTGGAAAGTATTTCCATTTGTCCTCCATGGACGCACTAAGTCCAAATATTGATAAATTTTGGCCATTTTCACATTTCCAAGCGAAGAATTCGACATTCTGAAAATTATTTCAGACAAATGTCCGACTAGCGTTTGTAGCGGTTACTATTAGCTTTAATTTAAGGGTAGTGTCATAGTGGAAAGTATTTCCATTTGTCCATGGAGGCACTAAGTCCAAATTTTGAACAATTTTGGCAATTTTTTTTTTTTTTAATTTGAATTTACTATAATTTTAATTTTACTTATAATTATTAACAGAAAATACGTTTGTATTTAAATGAAATTACTTCACTTCCTTTTTCTTTTTCTTCTTTCTTTTGTATCTGCCCCACTGCCTGACTGCCAGCAAAATAAGAAGAAAAAAAACGTGTGTATAAGCCCGTCAAATACATTTTCTTCACTTGTATACTAAAATTGAATGGATGGATGATTCGTATAAATAATGACAACGGCTACAATTGGGAGCGTGAGCTCAACAAAAAAAAAATTCAAAAAAGAAAATCAGAATGTATAAATTCACATAGATTTAAGCAGTCAAAGTCAAATTCATGTATTGACAGCTTAAAACTTTTTTTTTAGGAAATAAATAAAAATATTTATTGGAGAATAAGGAAATGGAAATAGGATTTTAGGGGGGTAAATATGAGATGCGATGATAGGAAAAAAGAAATCTAATTTTAATATGATTATATAAAAGATTTGCTTGGCTAAGTACGACGGGTATTTCAGAGCCTTTGGCTGTATCGGTATTAGTTACAGAAGCTGCCATTTAACTGTCTGTTTCCATAAAACGAATTGGTTCGTTCGTTGCGAATCGTCAATATTGAAAGCGTTATAAAATATGTTTCAGACATTATTCAATTCGTGTTTTCAGACATATGTTAGATATCGACATATGGAACACAATTTTAAAAGAATAAGCTCTTACTTTTAAGAATTCATTTTATTGCGACTCCAATTTTGAAGGTTTGTAACGAATGAACAAATTCGATTTATGGAAACAGGCAGTAAAAGGCCTTGAAGGTGGCAGAGTCTGAAAATGCGAATTTCCTTGGAAAACCTTTCAAATTATGCAATTTACTGACATCCAATGAACCAGAAAATGTTTAGGTAATTTTTTGAATTTAATTTTGGTAACATTTTTCATTATCAAAATTACCCATTAGATCAAAAATAGAATATCATGTCAATTTGTCATTTGTCCCATTTTGCCTTGCATATTTTAGGGGAGCCGTCAAAGTCGTACTGGAAATTTAAAAATATTTTCAACAATTTCTTTTTGAAATATCTCACAACATTATCTCACAGGTCACTTTGAATTTAATTGTTCCAGCGGTACAACATTATATGGGGTTATCCATTTCGCGGTTTCAAAAGAATAGGGCTGGAATTCGACATCTGTCAAACTAAGTTGTTAAACCCCTTTTTTTGCGCTTTTCTGTTGAAAGTCTGACATTAGCGAAAATGGATCGCTTAACTAACACACAAAGCGTACAAATTATTAAAACCTACCACGTACTTTAAGAGGAGATTATGGTTTACATAATCGTCCAACTGCGCAAGCAATTGGCAAAATTGTGAAGAAATTTGAAGAGACTGAAGCGGTTACAGATATTGTAAGGCCTGTTCATCATCGTTTCGCTCGTTCCGCTGAAGATATTGCTGCTGTAAGTGAAAGTGTCGATTCCTCGTCGTTCTCAGGAACTAGGACTGTCTAACGGCACATTATGACGTATTTTGCATCTTTTCGATCTACACCTACATCCATATAAAGTCCAGCTCACACAACAACTGAACCCATGCGGACCATTCACAACGTCGTAGATATGTGGAATGGGTGCATGAACAACAGGCATTGGACGGCGATTTTTCGAACAAAGTGTTCTTCAGCGATGAAGCACATTTCTCAGTCGGTGGGTATGTTAATAAACAAAATTGCCGTATTTGGGGTTCTGAGAATCCTCAAGTAATTGAAGAGAGGCCATTACATCCACAAAAAGTCACTGTTTGGTGCGCTCTTTGGTCCGAAGGTGTGATTGGACCTTACTTCTTCGAAAACGATGAGGGAACACCTCGTCAAGTCGGAGAGTTATGGTCGTATGAGACCCGACTTTTTTTTGCCAGCTATTGAAGAATATGTGGTTTCAACAAGACGGTGCCACATGCTACACAACTCGAGCGAATATGGCTTTATTGCAAGAGACATTTCGTGGCCGCATAATTTCTCGTCGAGGCGACATAAACTGGCCACTAAGATAATGCGATTTGACACCCTTGGACTTTTTTTTGTGGAGCTATGCGAAAGATCGTGTTTATGCAGATAAACCTTTAACTCTTGAGCACATGAGAACCAACATTCGTCAAGTTATGGCTGAGATACCGCCCAATATGTGCCAAAAAGTAGTCCAAAATTACCTCAAACGAATCATTGCTTGCAACACTTCGCGTGGTGGTCATTTAAATGATGTCGTGTTTCACACATAGTGTCAACTTTATAATAAAAAAGAAATATCGTGAACAAAAATATTTTATATGTGTTTTATTTACGTTTACTTTTGAAAACGCAAAATGAATAAACCGTTACATAAAATTAAAGCTCGATCATGTTTCTTTTGAAATGATGACTCAACCACTTTGAAAATGTTTTTTATTGACCAACATGTGCTTGAAATACGAAAACCTGAGAAATCCCGAATTTTTCGCAAACAAAAAACGGTTTGTGGCACTTCTAAACCTTTTCCAAGACACCTGAAAAAATTCTCCAAAATACTTTACATCTAAGCCATCAAAAAAGAAAAATATTTTTTTTGACACCCTAATTCGCAAAAAATATATTTCTATACTCACTTTCTCATTCGAAAAAAATAACATTGCATATGCTACCAATTTTCGTATTCGCATAAGCATCATTTGCAACATTTTGGAATATTCGTGTTCGCTTTCGCAAAATTGTATGTTACAGTATTCGCTTTCGCAAGATATATATATTTCTATATTCGCTCTCGCCAAACCAACATTCGCTACATCCCTAATACGAAGTCGTGTTCGTCATACTCAAAGCTGCTCCGATTTCAATCGGTGAACTTTTATCGCTTCTCGCTCCGCTTTGCTTGAAGACACAATCTGATATCACCTTAGTCTGGCTATCGAGGGTAAGTGAGATTAGATGACCCGGAGCTTCTCTCGGGTTGGATTTTAGGGAAAACTAATTTTTTTTTTAAAATATTATTTAAAACTATAATTACTTGACTAAAATCGGAAGAAAAAAAAATTGTTAAGGCTTTAAAAAAGCCCCAAAAATTAAAACGAAAGACTGTTCAAAAAAATTTCGTTCAATATAGAACCATTTTCCGTCATGAAAAATTCCCCCCCAAAAAAGGGATTTTCTTTAAATTTTTTAATAATCAGGGATTTTTTTTGAGAGTAATATCCTGGGTTTCCATACAGATCGGTAGAATGATAAGGGACAGACATATTCGATTATTCGGAGTCAGCTTTTTTGTTTGACTCAAGGTCTGTTTAGAATTGAAGGATTTTTGTCCGGGAATTATCTCCCAGGGAGTGTCCATAATCGGGCTGTATATTTCATTTAATTAATGTTGGGCAACTAGAGATTTTTTACAAAGTCGCCGACATTTGCGAGGTGAAAACGGCAGCTGCCAAATGGACGTTCATACCAGCGTACGAACCCCGGTATGCTGTGTGATGGTCACACTTAACTCAGACTAGCCTGTTAGAAATGCCAATTTATTGTAAAATTTTTTTTTTAGAATCTACCCCAGTGTGGTGTGGTCGCCGCCGACGATTTTAGCCGCTCGAATTTGCCATGCAACGTTGAACTTTGTTTTTGATTGTGTTTTCATTTTTCTTCTATTTTTTTGGTATTTCACTTCCTTTTTTTTTGTTGCCCCCCCTTCCGTTCCTACCATTCATGAGAAATTAATGAATTTTTTCTTATTAGGTTTAGATTGCATGACTTTACATTTGACCATCGTTTATCAGTTTAAGTTGTTGTTTGTTTGCTACACTTTCCAATTTTTTTTTGGGTGCACTTCCATCGGGTAGAGTGTTTCGATTCAGTGGCTGATATGTACTAACACTAGAGTTGAATTCTGAGGATTGGGGGACAGAGAAACGAGTTTTGTTTAAAAGATCATAAACAAAGTTAAACAAACAAGTTGAATGGCTGTCGATGGACATCGTGGGTCAGGCAGTTTTCAGTGGACGTGTGATGTGAACAACATTGACTGACCACCGAGTTTTTCAGAATTGACAAACGGACTTCTTATTTTTTTTGTGGTTATTTGACAAGTGTACATCAAACGCCTGAGGCCTGAGGCCATTGACCAGCTCAAGCCTATAAAATAATCTGACAATGACGGTAGCACAATTTTTTTGAGTCAAGTAAATTAGATAAATTTTGAATTTTTGCTTCAATTTGAACACGTTTTCAAAAAGTCAACATTTTCATCGATTTTTTCATAATTTTTCACTTTCGCTGTGCACTGAAACTTCCTCCTTACGAGCTGAATTAACAAATCATATTGCCACTCTATTGAAGGCTCATCTGATTCGCCTCAAATCGACTTTATTACACTCACATGCTTCTGCTATTCATTTCTTTGTTGCTTTGCTTTCATTTACTTCCGCCTATGTCATGACTTTTACTTTGTTATGTTCTGCACACGATAAGTGAAGGAATGACTGAATGGAGAGGTTTTAAAAATTAATTAACAGTTACAACATCAATTTGGCCAACGATGGACGAACACACCTTTTCAGCCGACGTCGGCATACGTTTTAGCCACGTTAACATCTCTCTCTCCCCCTCTCTCTCTAACATGTCGCTTGTTATCATCAATACCATTTTGTGTGTATTCCCCTCTCTATGGTCTCCTTCTGCTTACGTTGTGTATGGTGCTTTGCGGTTATTCAGTCATTCGTCTAAAACCTTTGACCTTTGAATGTTGAAGAATTGGCTCAAAAATATCGATACATTGTTAGCCTAAAAGTATACTTTAAGAATTTACACTTTTGGGCGGCAAATAGCTGATGGAATATGATTTTAGCAAATCGGTAATTAGAATTAGACAAAAGGACGGCTGAATCGGTTTAACTGAATTTTCGTAACGTGATGTTGGGTCTAAACAAAGACAACGCGAATCAGCAAACTTATTATCATATCGTCAACGACACCAAAATATTTTCCACTTACATCTCACTTAAATACTTTATTGACAACATCCTAAATATATGCCCCGTATTTGGCTCGTCCAACCCTCCTAAAAGTATGCCATATTATTTTCCTAAGAATTTTCACAGAAATGCGCTAAATATTTTATATCTGTTTCTACTCATCCCTTTGGGCCAGCATATCCCTTTGAATATTTTCTTTACTGAAAAACAAAGTACAATATGTTTCAATCCCAAAAAGTATGCTTTCAAAGTTTTTAAAGGTTTAGAGGAAAAGATTAAAGCAAACGAACGGTAGACGGCAAACAAAAGCAAAGATTACATTTTCTTTTGTTTACGAGTGAGCCATTTTATTGGTGTCATAGTGTCAGAACAAACGAACGACGGATGTCTTAAACTGCAGATAAGGAAGGTATGTGTGGAGAAAAATAAGGGTATATTAAAAATAGAAAAAGAAAACGGGAAAGGGGGATATTATAAATGTCGATCATGTCGATATGTAAGCGAGGAGGAGACACCAATAATAAAATAGATAATTCTAAACTTCACTTTATTATTATCATTATATATTTATTTGTTGCAAATATAATTTATAAGAAATAGTAAAAAAGGAACTGGCTGCCAGGGCATACTTAATTGACAAGTATTCCTAGATATAAAGGTAGCTTATATATTACTTAGTATAGAAACTTCACTTTAGGTAAAGCGGAAGGTTCTAAATGGTAGGCGCAATGATAACAAGTAATGATCGTTATCAGTTTCTATTGATACAGATACGTCTTCTTTCTTTTTATTAACAATCTTTTGTTATGATTTCCCGGGGTTTGATTTTCTTTTTGAAACGTAATTTTTAAAAAATATTTGAATAAATAATTTTGTAAAAAATCACAATGACTAATAAAACTTTAATTAAAAATCCTAGATAAAGAATATTAAGAAAAAATCCTATACAATTTAAATGTAAAGGGTTATCCATTTTGCGTTTTCAAAAGTTAACATAAAAAAAACACATAAAATATTTTTGTTCATGATATTTCTTTTTTATTATAAAGTTTGAACGTTGACGTTATGTATGAAACACTACATCATTTAAATGAGCACCACGCGAAGTGTGTGATTCTTTTGAGGTAATTTTGGACCACTTTTTGACACATTTTGGGCGATATCTCAGCCATAACTTGACGAATGTTGGTTCTTAAGTGCTCCAGAGTTAAAGGTTTATTTGCATAAACACGATATTTCGCATAGCTCCACAAAAAAAAAATTCCAAGGGTGTCAAATCCCATTATCTTGGTGGCCAGTTGTTATCGCCACGACGAGAAATTACGCGGCCAGGAAATGTCTCTTGGAATAAAGCCATATTTACTGGAGTTGTGTGGCATGTGGCACCGTCTTGTTGAAACCGCATATTCTCCAAGTCGTATTCTTCAATAGCAGGCAACAAAAAGTCGGTTATCATGCGATCATAACGCTCAGTATTGACGTTGACAGTCGTTCCCTCGTCGTTTTCGAAGAAGTAAGGTCCAATCACACCTTCGGACCAAAGAGCACACCAAACAGTGACTATTTGTGGATGTAATGGCCTCTCTTCAATTACTTGGGGATTCTCAGAACCCCAAAAACGACAATTTTGTTTATTAACATACCCACCGACTGAGAAATGTGCTTCATCGCTGAAGAACACTTCGTTCGAAAAATCACCGTCCAATGCCTGTTGTTCAATCACCCATTCCACGTATATACGACATTGTGAATGGTCAGCTGCCTTCAGATGTTGTGTGAGCTGGACTTTATATGGATGTAGGTGTAGATCCAAATGCAAAATATGTCATAATGTGCCGTAAGACAGTCCTAATTCCTGAGAACGAGGAAATGACACATTCGGCAACCCTTTCACTTACAGCAGCAATATTTTCAGCGGAACCAGCGAAACGATGATGCACAGGCCTTACAATATCTGTAACCGCTTCAGTCTCTCCAAATTTCTTCACAATTTTGCCAATTGCTTGCGGAGTTGGGCGATCATGTAAACCACAGTCTCCTCTTAAAGCACGATATGTGAACCACCATTTTTGTGGTAGGTTTTAATAATTTGTACGCTTTGTGTTAGTTCATTTTCGATCCATTTTCGTTAATGTCAGACTTTCAACAGAAAAGCGCAAAAAAAAGGGGTTTAACAACTTAGTTTGACAGATGTCGAATTCCAGCCTTATTCTTTTGAAACCACGATATGGATAACCCTATGTATATATTTTAAAATTGCCCTCCTCATAATTGAGCTCATTGAGACATCACCATCTTGGTTTATATTATTAAGCTCTATATTTAGAGATTCTAAAAGAGCGATGACTTCTGCCGCAAGCGTTTCTTGTATCATTTTAAGAGTATCATTGTAGTGATACTCCTTGTAGTAAAACTTGAGCTGGTCGTTCGATTTTAATATAATTAATAAAATCATTAAAAAAAACAATCAAACATCAAATCAATATGATCTTCTTTTAAATATTTCCTCTTGTTTTTCTTCAATACATGTTCAAGTAGGAGATCTTTTGAGCGATTTGTACCAAACACGTGTTTTGCCAACTAGCGTTCTTGTCAAAATGGAACAAAGCGGACCAAGAATAATCAATATTTTCATTAATCAGCACACTTTTGTCAATAACTTTCCATTTCCATCTATTTGCAATGGTGTGACATTCAAGAGTTACAATCCACGAAACACAAATCAATAATTAATTTTAATTACACCGTGTTACACACATTCTGTCCTAAGAACCAAATTTACTTTTTCGGAAAGGGGGAAAAAAATAAAAATACACGTGTATCGGCGATTTTCATGTACACGTCAGAATTATTTTTTTTTTAAGTTTGAAGTACGAAGCTCGTAGTGGCCTGTGTGAAAGCCTTTGGACCGATTTTTAACCCTTTTTCAGTGATCCAATCAAGCTGATTTTTTGCAGGCAGACTCGTGGAAATGACTGTATCACGTCAAATTTTTTAAAAAATAGATTTTTATCAATTCTCGGATTTTCAGTTCAAAAAACATTTTTTTTTCGTAACGCTTAAGTAGTTTAAAAATTTGGAGTTTCTTCAAGTTATGCTAAGAAAAGTGAAAAAATATTTATTTTTTAAAAATAATAAAAATTGGGGGAAATCTGAGAATTGATAAAAATTGTTTCATTTCCACGAGCCTTCCTGCCAAAAATCAGCTCGATTGGATCAATTAAAAAGGGTTAAAAATCGGTCCAAAGGCTTTCACACAGGCCCATACGAGATACATACTTCAAACTTAAAAAAAAAAAAAATCTGACGTGTATTTTTATTTTTTCCCCTCTTTCCGAATATATGCATTTGGTTCATATGACAGAAAAAAATCTATTTTTTGTAACACGGTGTTATACACCAACAAAACATTACACAAACGGACAACAACATGCAATAATGACCAAAGTGGTATGAAATCATAAGTTTATAAACCTCCACCAATAGATTCCATAATAATTTTTTTTTTATTTTCTTACACTTTTCAACGCACCAGCATTCAAAGTCAACTGATATGTATGGTGAATTTTGACAAAACAAATTGGCGCACCGATGTTTTGAGAACATTCCATGAATCACCAATCGATTTGTAACTTTAATTGTTTGACATGAAAGAAAAAAAACATAACTGTAGTATTGGGACCAATCTTTACCGAGGCATGATGATAAATCATTTTTTGTGATCGGAGATTGAAGGCATGGACTTGAGGAATCATTGGTTTCACAATCCACAATCAATATTTTGCCCACCAAGTCCTGTAACGGCGATGCCAGCCGCCTCAGCGATAAAAAACATCGCCATCTCAGATCTGCAATATGATGTTGTTGTTTTTTTTTGTTGGCTACCTTGCAGCAACTATGTTATGAGAATATTCCATTAACGATATATTTAGTTGTTTGACTTGGCCAACCTTTATTTTTAAAAATATTAAAATTGTCCCTACAATTGTTCTCTCCATGCAAAGTCTTTCAGTGCTTTGTTAGAAACTATTCGGTCATCAAGTAGTTTCATTACACCGTGTTACACACATTCTGTCCTATGTACCAAATTTACTTTTTCGGAAAGGGGATAAAAAATAAAAATACACGTGTATCGGCGATTTTCATGTACACGTCAGAATTTTTTTTTTTTAAGTTTGAAGTAAGAATCTCGTAGTGGCCTGTGTGAAAGCCTTTGGACCGATTTTTAACCCTTTTTCAGTGATCCAATCGAGCTGATTTTTTGCAGGCAGACTCGTGGAAATGACTGTATCACGTCAAATTTTTTAAAAAATAGATTTTTAACAATTCTCAGATTTTCCTAAATTTTTTTTTTTTTTTAAATGGTTATCTTTTTTTTAAGGTTTCAGTTCAAAAAACATTTTTTTTTCATAACGCTTAAGTAGTTTAAAAATTTGGAGTTTCTTCAAGTTATGCTAAAAAAAGTGAAAAAAATATTTTTTTTTCAAAAACAATAAAAATTGGGGAAAATCTGGGAATTGATAAAAATCTATTTAAATTTGGTTCATAGGACAGAATGTGTATAACACGGTGTTATGCTTGCTCTCCAATAAGTATTTCTAAAACACCAAAGTTTTAATTTATGTTTTCTTTTGGTTTTGGCCTTTCTTCAAACTCTTAAATCATTTGTGTGACAAGAATCTTGCCATAAATTTGCGTGTTGAACAACTAGAATTCTTGTTAATTTGCTGCTATGCGAGTATAATAAATTTCAAACATTTTGAATAGTTTATAGCAATTAAAATTTAAGAAGCCAGTTCTCGTTTGTTTTGGTGCCCCCCCCAACATTTTCCTTTCGCATGCAATGTCAGGCAGACATACTTTGTTGGCTGCAGTTCAAAATCGTGTACGCTTCTCACAGTCACAGTCACTGGCTGAACGTGTGAAACACACACACACAATATTCCGTCTGAACGTCTAGTGGGAGATGAGGAAAATTGCACCCCAAAGGAAACGGAAACTATAAATGTTGCTGTCGTAGGGTACGCTCTCTTTCGCTCTCGCTCTCGCTGGCTCATCGCCGTCTCCGCTCGGACAAAATGCTTAAAGTTATTTTCACACGCTGCAGAACAGACACGTTTCTGTACATACACACGATTACATATATTGAACGAATATAAATCGTTTGTATGGCAAGTCATACACTCTTCTAACTCGTATTACCTTCTAACACAGACATATGTATGTATGTATGTATGTGCACTTAGCTTCGGTCTGCTGGTCTTCCTGGTAACTTCCAACGCCACCATCGTTAACACTTTAAATTCCGACAAGTACAACAATTTCGCATTAGTGTAGCACGTATTCAGTTTCAAACACTTGTCCAACTAAAACTTAATTGTGTCCAGGAGGGGAATATCGAGAGTTGTCTGTGGACAAGTGTTCCGTGTTGTGTTCCACATTTCCAGTGTAATTATCTGTGAGCTGGAGATTTGAACAGCACCGATGTTCAAGAACATCAAAAAGAAAAGATAATCACAATGACAGGGACTTTTCTGTATCAGAGAAACGTTTGCATGCTTAGAAAGTGGGTGAAGCGGATGTGGTGTAGCGGAATAGCACAGAACCTTCAACAGGAAAATATAATCTGTAAGAAATAGTAATAAAATATTACACCGTGTTACAAAAAATATATTTTTTTCTGTCCTATGAACCAAATGCACATATTCGGAAAGAGGGGAAAAAATAAAAATACACGTGTATCGGCGATTTTCATGTACACGTCAGAATTTTTTTAAAAACAATTTTTATCAATTCTCAGATTTTCGCCAATTTTTATTATTTTTGAAAAAAAAATATTTTTTTCACTTTTCTTAGCATAACTTGAAGAGACTCCAAATTTTTAAACTACTTAAGCGTTACGAAAAAAAATGTTTTTTGAACTGAAATCTTAAAAAAAACGATAACCATTTAAAAAAAAAAAAAAATTTTACGAAAATCTGAGAATTGATAAAAATCTATTTTTTTAAAAAAAAGATAACCATTTAACAAAAAAAAAAAAAAAAAATAGGAAAATGTTAGAATTGATAAAAATCTATTTTTTAAAAAATTTGACGTGATACAGACATTTCCACGAGTGTGCCTGCAAAAAATCAGCTCGATTGGATCACTGAAAAAGGGTTTAAAATCGGCCCAAGGCTTTCACACAGGCCACTACGAGCTTCACACTTCAAACTTAAAAAAAAAAAAATTTTAAGTGTACATGAAAATCGCCGATACACGTGTATTTTTATTTTTTATCCCCTTTCCGAAAAAGTAAATTTGGTTCATAGGACAGAATGTGTGTAACACGATGTTATAAAAGAAATGTTCAACATATTGTTCGCAACAACATCGGCTCTTCATGGAGCCCTACAAAAAAAAAACAACAAGTCTAACGAGCTGACCAATTGATATCGCAGCTGATAACACAATTACCGAACTTGGTGTGCAGAATTAGAATTTGTAAACAATTCACATCAGATTTGAGAGTGAATTGTTGAGATCGAGGGCGAGTCGTTGTTCTCGGACGGAGTCGCATTTATTCTTAAATCTGTTCAAACTTACAACGATTCATTTCGTTCCAGGAAGAATAGGGCACTGAGTTTCTTTCAAAACATCGAATGGGATAGATCTGTCCCAGTCAAAATAACCTAGCATTCAAAAAGAATTTATCAGATGGACCAACCGGTATCTCTTAAGCTCGTAAACAGTTATAACAGGGATGTAGCTGAACTACTGCAGTATTTTCTACTTTGATTTATTTGCGTTTTTAAGGAAATCAATTCTTTGTTAAAGTTGTCTTTGGAAACTTTTCATTATAAGAGTCTTTTCATCGAGAAGACATCGAAATAAATAATTTTTATTAGAAACGAACGTTCTTAAAATAATCGTTTCAAGTTGTCTTTGGAAACTTTTCATTGTAAGAGTCTTTTGAAAAACTTCATCGAGAAGACATCGAAATAAATAATTTTGATTAGAAACGAACGTTCTTAAAATAATCGTTTCAAGTTGTCTTTGGAAACTTTTCATTGTAAGAGTCTTTTGAAAAACTTCATCGAGACGACATCGAAATAAATAATTTTTATTAGAAACGAACGTTCTTAAAATAATCGTTTCAAGTTGTCTTTGGAAACTTTTCATTGTAAGAGTCTTTTGAAAAACTTCATCGAGAAGACATCGAAATAAATAATTTTTATTAGAAACGAACGTTCTTAAAATAATCGTTTCAAGTTGTCTTTGGAAACTTTTCATTATAAGAGTCTTTTGAAAAACTTCATCGAGAAGACATCGAAATAAATAATTTTTATTAGAAACGAACGTTCTTAAAATAATCGTTTCAAGTTGTCTTTGGAAACTTTTCATTGTAAGAGTCTTTTGAAAAACTTCATCGAGACGACATCGAAATAAATAATTTTTATTAGAAACGAACGTTCTTAAAATAATCGTTTCAAGTTGTCTTTGGAAACTTTTCATTGTAAGAGTCTTTTGAAAAACTTCATCGAGAAGACATCGAAATAAATAATTTTGATTAGAAACGAACGTTCTTAAAATAATCGTTTCAAGTTGTCTTTGGAAACTTTTCATTGTAAGAGTCTTTTGAAAAACTTCATCGAGACGACATCGAAATAAATAATTTTTATTAGAAACGAACGTTCTTAAAATAATCGTTTCAGGGATATCAATTATCCACTGGATTTTATATAGCAGTCCTGATCTGAAGTCCATATTAAGGGGTTAAGCACAAGTAAGTCTATTTTGTTCGCTTACGACTTTCTTTGGCGCCGAGTGATTCGGCCATTAGGTGTCCCTTCCCCACCCCCTTTTCATAATAATATGCTATACTGACATGTTCCGGGGGGAACATTTTGTTCATTTTTTTTTTAAATTTATTAGATAAAGTCCATAAAAATGTGTTCGTTTGTGTTGTCGTCCTCTTCCCCCCTCTGCTAATTTAGTTATTGTCACATTGCCGCCGCTGACCTTGTATTGTTGTTGCGGCTGTCGTTGTCGTTGCCATTGTCATTTCATTTCTGTCTTTTGCATATAAATTTTCATTTTTAAGTATCGCAGCGCACGTACCCCCAGCTTTATTACCGTCTACAGCCGCCCCATGCTTTGGCTGTTCTTACCGAATTCTACTCTCTCTCTCTCTCTCTCTCTCTCTCTTGTGGGCTTCGGTTGTCTTATTCGGTTTTGTTGTTGTGCTTTGAGTATCTTTCAGATAATAAAAATAATAAGAATGCCAATTCCATGCGTCCCCCACAAGACAACATTGTTGCCATTTTGTCTCGTGTCTGTCTTACCCGCGGGGATTTAATATAAAAACCAAATTTATATTCTTCTCAGACCGAAATAAACATCCATGGTGGTTTAGCGGCGGGTGGCGGGGCGAATAGGTAAGCAGTGTATTATGGCTGTTTATTGGCTACAATCGACGAAACATTCATCCAAGTGGTTCTTGTTGTATATTCCAAACAGTTTTTTTTTTGGCGGTTCTTTTTTCTTTCTTTTAATTAAAAAGTTCTTATCATCTTTGTTTTTGTTCACAAAATTTGGTTTCACAGTTGTCTCAAGAGATCTTTTAAATATTTACATTTACATTTTCTATTCGGAAAAATTTGAAATTCTTCCAAGAGAAAAGTTTTCAATGTTGGCAGATTGTCGGAAAAACTGTGACTTAGAACAGAAGGATGGGGAGAGATATGGTAATTGTGGACGATTTGACCAATTGTCTGAAAATTAAAAATGTCAGTGGTATCTGCTAAAGTATCTGCCAGCAACATAAAGGCCTTAAACCACACCCTTGACCACAACTGGAGAACTTTGCATATTTTTTCAGTTATTTTCTGTCAGAGACAGAAAATCCTTTAGCGCCATAGAATGGATCCCGTTTACAATGATGCATATTTGGAAGAAGCAATTTTATTCTCACTTTTGTTTTGTTTGAGGTTTGATTTGTCTGATAAGGAACCAAACATGATCGCCCATCATTCTTTCCCTGATACCATCGACCAATGCTGGTACGCTGTGAGAAGACCTGGCGTAGTGGTGCCGGATTACATTCAGGTAGAGATGCTGCTGATCGCATAAGTTTTCCGTTTACTGACGAACTTTCATAAGCTCAATCGGTATTATGACAGCCAAGCAGTATTTCGGTATTCCAAATCCATCCACAACTGTTACTCATCCCTTTACCAATTGACAGCTGGAAAGTGAGGTAGAACGAGAAAGATGCAGAGAGAGAAAAACTAAGAAAAGGATGTGATGTCCTAGCAAACGATAAAGGCAACGTGAGAGAAGGAAGGTGCGAGTGTGAGACAGACAGAAATATAGATTGAGATAGAGAGATAGATAGAGATAGGGAGATTGATGGAGATAGTTGGAGATAGTGAGTGAAATAGATGTAGATATTGAGAGAGAGACATACATGGAGATAGTGAGAGATACACTGATGGAGATAGTGAGAGAGATAGATGGATATAGTGAGAGAGGGATGTATGGAGATATTGAGAGAGATACATGGAGATAGTGAGAGAGATAGATGGAGATAGTGAGAGAGAGAGAGATATATGCAGATAGAGAGAGACATACATGGATATAGTGAAAGAGGGATGTATGGAGATAGTGGGAGACAGAGAGATGGAGATAGTGAGTGAAATAGATGTAGATATTGAGAAACAGAGATACATGGAGATAGTGAGAGATACACAGATGGAGATAGTGAGAGAGATACATGGATATAGTGAGAGAGGGATGTATGGAGATAGTGAGAGAGAGATACATGGATATAGTAAGAGAGGCATGTATGGAGATAGTGAGAGAGAGATGGAGATTGTGAGAGAGATACATGGAGATAATGAAAGAGATATGTATGGAGATAGTGAGTGAGATAGATGAAGATATTGAGAGAGAGAGAAGGGGATAGTGTGAGAGAGATTGATATAGTGACGGAGATAGATGGAGATAGTGAGAGATACGTGGAGATAGTGAGAGAGAGATGGAGATAGTGAGAGAGATAAGTGGAGATAGTGAGAGAGGTAGATGGAGATAGTGAGAGAGATAGATGGAGATAGTGAATGAGAGATAAATTGAGATAGTGGGAAAAACATAGATGGAGATTTTGAGAGATATGGATGGAGAGTTAGGGAGAGCGATAGAGAGAGTTACAGATATATAGAGAGAGCTATAGAGAGCAATAGAGAGATAATCGCCCCTGTCCTGACAATCGCATTTTGTTAAAATTGGCGATTGTGATTTGAAATCGCAAAATTGGTGTCACAGAGATCGCAATCGCATAATATTTGACGATTGTCGATCGCATGCATTCTATCTGGTGAACACATATTTTTTGCTTTGAATTTACTTTAAATGCATCAAAAAACGATGCACTTATACTATATGATCACAAAAAAAATATTTTTCTAAACAACTTTTATTTTTTTTAAAAAATGTTTAATATTTTGGGCGAAATTTTTTTTCTTTGTTTTCTAAAATTTGATAAAGCGGTAAATGGCGTGAAGTGTATGACAGGAAGTCAATTTATTGGCGATTCTCAAATCGCATGTGATTTCACAATCGTACGATTGTCCGGACATGGGCGATAGAGAAATAGATAGAGAGATATAGAGAGACAAAGATAGATAGAGAGAGACAGAGAGAGAGAGCGATAGAAACACCGTAAGAGAGAACGAAATGGAGAGAGAGATATAAAATCGAAAGAAATAAAAGTTGGGAAGTAGTGAGACAAAACGCAAAGAGAACTAGAGTGAGAGAGAGAGAAAGAGATAGAGATAGATAGATAGAGAGAGAGATAGAGATAGATAGATAGAGAGAGAGATAGAGAAAGAGAAAGAGATAGAGAAAGAGATAGAGAAAGAGATAGAGAAAGAGATAGAGAAAGAGATAGAGAAAGAGAAAGAGAAAGAGAAAGAGATAGAGAAAGAGATAGAGAAAGAGATAGAGAAAGAGATAGAGAAAGAGATAGAGAAAGAGATAGAGAAAGATATAGAGAAAGAGATAGAGAAAGAGATAGAGAAAGATATAGAGAAAGAGATAGAGAAAGAGATAGAGGACGATAGAGATAGAGTGAGAGATAGAGAGAGAGATTATGAAGCTATACCAGACACAGAAAATCGCAGAACAAACCACATCATGCGTATCCAAAAATGTATAAATAAAAGGAGACAGGGAGAGGGAGATAGAAATGGAGTAAACTACGTAATTATGTCGCTATTAGTAACTCTGCTGGTTTAGGACCAGAATCACCAGGCAACCATCAACCTGGCCACGTATTCCCTCTGAATCTCTGAAAGTCTTTAATATTGACTTTGAGGCGATATAACTCATCGCCCAAGGTGCCAAAGTTGGGGCAACAAGGCGGGGAGTACGTAAACAACGAGTTCGGATCACAATCCTTACAAAGATGCAGTGACTGGTCGGGTTGACAGTGACTAATTGATGATGTTAACATTTCCTCGAAACACCCTCGAATCTCTGGAGATGAACATCAAGATGCAACGAAGTAAAAAAATCCGAAGACCGCATCTGATTCTCATTTTCAATGAAATATGGGCCGATTACATCTGATTGGGCAATTTGTCCGATATGATTCGGATTCTTTATCTTATCTTTTAATGTTTTAATGTTATAAAAAAAAAATCAAAACATAAAATTTTTTTCTTTTCTTCTCATTCTAGGTAAGTTGACAGAAATAAATTATACGGTGAGTTTAAGCTCTGATTTAAGTTATCTCTTGGAAAGTAGGCCACAAAACACAAATCCTTTATTAAATTTCAATTCTCTGAGTACATGCAATAAATTCATCAACATCGTCATCACTGACAGCCAATACAACTAATCCTAGCACTCGACAATGAAAACGCTTTCTCCTCCAAACAACATTTGGTTAAACAAAACTTTGCAAAAAAAAAAAGAAAACACCAAAAAAACCTGACTATCAAAACAGCAGATGCTGGGCGATTCTACGATTCAATGCCAAAATCGTGTACACTACAGCCTGTAGCAACAACTACATCCAAAAAAGAAGAACACAGAAGGAAAACAATGAAAACAAAAGGACAGCAAAGACAATGGGCAACGTTTTCATTTTAGTGGCTTTGAGTTGCTCTAAGCCCCCGAAATGATAAATTGTCCTCAACTCAATGGTTATGATAACAAAACGTATTGTGTTCAGCACTCGCCAGACATTCGCCATGGAAACAAAACGTAAATCTCTCAAAAAAAAAAGAACATAAACACTGCACTGTGTGGCAAACAGCAGCAAGACTTGTGGGGGGAAAAAAACGTGGCCAATATGTTACAAAAGGATAAACTGTAATGGATGAACGGATGGGGGGTGGGGGAGAGGTCGACCTGACATGACGTAACAATTAATGTGATTTGAAACACCTGTGTTTGAATCCTTTTTTTTTTGCCTGCTACACTTTTGTTTTTGTTCGTCTTTCCTTTCCTGTGGCTGACACTCGTCTCTCATTTTCACTCCGGCTGTTTGTGAATGTGATTCACACACAAACGATAAACAATTGTGATAAATTACCATTTACTTTCAGAAACATTTGTTGCTGCCAGGTTTGCTTTCTTTGTTCTGCTCTTCCTCCACTTTCCATTCTCAAATCAATGCCATCAGCATTGGATGTGACTAAAGGGTGTTTCGGCGTAGGATGACACAAACGTGTGGTGGATTTTATAGAATGGCCGTCATAATATTTTTAATCTCAATAATTGGGCAAAGTTAAATTAAAATGGACGGACAATAATATCTAAAATTTAGTTCGGAATATACCTGTAATGTTGGAAGATCTGGGTATTCGTAATAGGATTATTACTGGCATTTCTGAGAAACTTTTGCAGACCAGAGTAGATTCGGGGAAAAATGTAGTACCCGAATTTACAGTGGTCTTCAGCATTGTCTTGCACATTCTCTCCTCACATGTGATGTTTGTCGCCTAATCGCGACTATTTAATAAGTGACTATTTCTATCCAAGCTTAATTTGGATAGAAATATGGGGGATTTTTAACAAAAAGGACTTCGGATAATTGAACCTTCTTTCATTTAAACGAAGGAGTATGCCCTTCTGAAGTTGTTCTATGAAACGAAGATAGTAACTTGTGGCTCAACTATTACAAATACACATGTATCATAATAGTTGAGCCACAAGTTACTATCTTCGTTTCATAGAACAACTTCAGAAGGGCATACTCCTTCGTTTAAATGAAAGAAGGTTCAATTATCCGAAGTCCTTTTTGTTAAAAATCCCCCATAAGTGAAAAATGTAACTGTTGATAGTGGAGGATATCCAATGTCCTCACCAGCTGGACTTAACTATGATTGTAGACGTGTCAAAGCTACATACTGAGTTCGTTGATATGAAAGAAGATTCAATTATCCGAAGTACTTTTTTTATTGAAAATCTCGCATAAGTGAACCAATTTCTTAATTTTTTTTCATTTCCGCCCCCTGTTATAATTTAGAGTTATAATTTTTTGTCATTCCATTTCAGGCCCGCCCTCTCACCTTACTCCTCATTTATTCAAATCTCCTGTCTGGTGTTTTAATATATAGCGAATTAAACGGGAAATACGAAATAGAAACAAAGCAATGTGGAAATAAAACATTTCTCTTGCTTCAACACGACAAAATGTGTCATAAAATATTGCGAATTCAACAGGAGGAAATCGCATGACAGGTTTGGTATATTTTTTTGCCCTTATTGGCATTTTAAATGTCCACTCCCCCTCCCCCACATATTTGAGGGACATTTTGACAAATGATGGAGGAACAGCAAATTGATTTCTATAATTTATGGAGCATTGACTGTTCCATTGACTGTTGCCAAGGCAGGAAGGAATTTTTTTGGTAATTGAGCGTAGGTTTGAATTAAGGGACATTTGGAACACCACATGAGTTGCATCAACGACGACTTTGGTAAATTGGTAAAAACAATTTGTTTAGCGTAATGATGCATTTAAAAGTCCTTCATAATGAATTTAGAATTTTTTAATGAGTTCAAGTCCAAGTCTAGAATTTTTAATAAAAAATTTGTTGGTAAATGTTTAATAAAAATCGAGCTCGAGGTTAAATGGCTTAATTTAGAAAGTGCATAACTCGTTTTTTTTTCAAATATTTTACTTAATATAGTCCATTGTCAAATACACATTTCACAAAAATTTCAAAAATACCGGATTTATTGCCCTCTTGCAAAAGGGCGTAACCAAATTCCCAAACAAAAAAAAAAGTTTCACCATTAAATTTGTTGCCTATTTTTTTTATTTAAAATTGCCTTTAACAATTTTTTATGTCTCAAGTTTTTCAAATGTTATAAAGCTTTTTCCTCCTTCTCCTGTAAAGTTACGAAAAGGCGAGTTACGCCCTTTCTAAATTAAGCCATCGTTATATACTTATTTTTATTTGCCGATATTTCGCAATTCTTTGAATTGCATCTCGAGCTCGATTTTTATTTAACATTTGCCCAAATTTATCTAAAGGTCGAAGATAAAAACTTTTAATTAAAAAAATTTTATTCAATTTATTTTTCCAAAACAGAAAAAGAAGAAAAAACTCCTTCATAATGTTTTTCCGATATTTCGCAATTCTTTGAATTGCATCTCAAACTCGATTTGGGATTTAACATTTGCCCAAATTTATCTAAAGGTCGAAGATAAAAACTTTTAATTAAAAAAATTGTATTACATTTATTTTTCCAAAACAGAAAAAGAAGAAAAAACTCCTTCATAATGTTTTTCTCAGCCTTCTATTCCGATCAAATTAAAAATGTAAACTTTCCATTTGATTGCAATTAAAGGCTCCCTTGACAAATTTATTCAATTTCCATCCACCCCCCCCCCTCATTGGGCATGTGTGTGTGGGTAAACAAATATTGCCCAAGTTCTAATGTGAGTTTTCTAAGCAACAACAGCAACAGTATTCGGAGTAGCCGTCTAAAAGGATATGACATTTATTACATTCGAACGGCTGTGTGTAAACATTCAAATTATTAATGTTTGTCGACACTGTAAATATTGATTTCGAGTCAATACTCTTAATGTGAGCAAGGCAATGTGGACCAGGGTTTTGCAAAGGGGGGTGGGAGTACAAAATGAAGACTATTGACACATTGACATTTATCAGTGTTTATATACGAATATATCAGCCAATACACTTAAACATACAAATACGAAGAGAGAGTCATGGTTATGTTTGGGTGGATATTTGCACATGGCCGACATTCACACACACACAAGTGTACACACCAAACACTCGCCGAGACTGTTAATTTTATATTTTTGCTCATTTTGTGTTTGTGTTGAAGTTTGAAATGTTATTTTTGTGAAAATGATACCCTCTTACAAGCAGACATTAGGATGAGATTGGCATAAATTGATTTTGGAATACTAGGACTAGAGATAGAAGGCGATGTTGCATGCTTCAGTTTTAAATTCCCCACAATTCTGCATTGAATTACGATATCAGATGAATGCTTCGTTTGACACTTTGATAATATGGCTAGCCCAGCCAGCAACAGCCTATATCTTCTTGCTCAAAACACTAAGAGTGTGTCGACACCTCTCACCATTCACAGAGACTACCACTCCCTCTTATAATTCCCTGCATTCCCTACTCTTGACATGTCCTGCGACACGTGCAAATTAAGTTCGTTACAAAGTTGTTGTCACAGATTAAGAACATCTTTAAAACTATTAAGAGGATTTTTATACATTCGATTTTCATAAGAGTGGTTGTCATTGATAATAATGACAGTGTCCTTAGACGTCTTTATTGTGGTTGTCCCTTTCGTAAAAGTAAACTTACATACCTACACGTACTTACTTACATCTACACACACATACTTACAGCATATTAAGAATTTCTTATCAGATTTTTTTTTGTTGAGCAAACTTTTCTTCCTGTGCGTTGACAAAGATTATTTCTCGTATCGTCGCCCTTTAGCCTCCCTCCCCATCCCATTCCATTGCAGTTGATTGCCGGGTGGCCGGGTTATGTTGAAAGTTAAGTTAATGTTTTGGTTTTAGATCATATTGGATGAGTCCTTTGGGCCTAAAATTTAATTAAAATGCTTTTAACAAACTGTTTTGTAATGATCAGCATGACGACGACGTCTTCCAACTTCTCTACTTAAATTAGGTTTTATTTGGTCTTACATGGGTAATGTTAAATAAACAACAACTTACACATGTGACGATGTGTCTTCTTGATGCAGATACTCATGTATTCGAATAAAATGTATGGGAGGGGGTGGAAACTTAATAGGTCGTGTTCATGTTCATGTAATGAAGAAATTAATCCCCATGTTATAGCATAATTTCCAACGGTGTTAAATAATTACATAATAAACCATAAGCTGGACAATGACAGAGAATAGATGGAATATTATTAACAACTAGTAAGTTGTAATGCGCCTATGGCGCCCGTTAATTTGCTTGAGAAAGTATTTGTTACTTAATTTTAAAAATTTTGTAAAAAATATTTTGAGAAAACTATTTTGTAAAAAAAAATTTCGAAAAAAAAAATTGGGAAAAAAAAAATTTGTGGAAAAAAAAAATTTTGTTGAAAAAAAAAATGTTTGTTGGAAAAAAAAAATTTTGTTGAAAAAAAAGTTTGCTGAAAAAAAAAATTTCTGTTGAAAAAAAAAATTTTTTTTGAAAAAAAAAATTTTGTGGAAAAAAAAATTTTGTTGAAAAAAAAATTTTGTGGAAAAAAAAAAATTTTGTGGAAAAAAAAAAATTTTGTGGAAAAAAAAAATTTTTTGGGAAAAAAAAATTTTGTGGAAAAAAAAAAAAAATTTGTAAAAAAAAAAAAATTTGTAAAAAAAAAATTTAGGAAAAAAAAAAAATTTGGGGAAAACACAATTTCTGTACAAAAAAAAATATTATTTTTTTTATTATTATTATTTATAGAATTATTATAGAATGCCTATTTAAATTCCTACGTACTGCGTGACATAGTCAGTGAATCAGTGAATCAGGGAATCAGTGTATCAGTGTATCAGTGAATCAGTGATCAGAACAGAACAGAGACTTGTCTCTGTTACAACAGAACATAGACTTGTCTCTGTTACAACAGAACAGAGACTTGTCTCTGTTACAACAGAACAGAGACTTGTCTCTGTTACAACAGAACAGAGACTTGTCTCTGTTACAACAGAACAGAGACTTGTCTCTGTTAGAACAGAACAGAGACTTGTCTCTTTCAAATTTGTATCTTGTAAAAAATGTCACCCCATTACCAACTGACTGGTGCAAAAATGTTGCAGTTATATTTATGGGTATGTGGTCCAAAACCACTACACCACTGCGTGTGTTATTTTATGAGTTGACTTATGCTCCGAAGCCATAGCTATTTTTCGCTGGCTTCCGTTCAACTACTTTTGTTTCTCTGACGCATAATTTCAAAACTATAAATTAAAGTTGAGACCAAGGAAGAGGATTGTTCGTGCTCACCTCAGAGAGAGAGAGAGAGAGACAGACAGAGAGAGAGAAATGTAGAGCCAGAGAAACAAGTTTATGTTTTCAGAAGATGCTTAAGGAAATTACAGCTACCACTTGACATATTACATGCCTCTTGACTTTAACACCATCGTATACATCACAGCATTGCAGAGGATGTGTGTCATTGTGGCAACACATACATAGATTGGTATTATTTTTTTTTTTTTTTTGGAGCAGCCCAGACAGGATCAGCGAAGGCAGAGATAACCGTCATGCCAGCCGTCACCAACCACACACACACATAAACTGTGCCGTGCATTCCGCCTTGCTATACCGCAACGCCACATCACATCAACTGTTATTGCATGGTTCGCATACACATGCATTGGCCCACACACACACACACACACATGTATCTGCAAACAGATATTCATGATAATTTAAGTTCTGCGAATAAGGACAGACTGAGGAGCAACGAGGTCGTGTGCAAATACCCAAAAATTTTACACACACTCATACTCGCACATATATGGGCATTTACATACATATATTGACTGGGGCGACATTTATGAGTGTGAACGGTTGGAGTGCGAGGGTTTGGTCGGAAATTACTTTTTTTTTTCTCAATTTCCTAGCAAATATGTTTTTCACCGGAGACTTTTAAAGCACATTAAAAAAAAATCATGGAAAATGAAATTAGTTAGTTGTTTAATAAAACAAGTCTTAGACTGTGTATTTTTTCCTCTATTTTTGAATGATCTTCTTAATATATATTTACCCTCGACACTGATTCACTGACTCTGTCACGCAGTACGTAGGAATTTAAATAGGCATTCTATAATTTTCTATAAATAATAATAATAAAAAAAATAATATTTTTTTTTGTAAAGAAATTGTGTTTTCCCCAAATTTTTTTTTACAAATTTTTTTTTTTACAAAATTTTTTTTTCAACAAAATTTTTTTTTTTTTACAAAATTTTTTTTTTTCAACAAAATTTTTTTTTTTTCAACAGAATTTTTTTTTCAACAGAATTTTTTTTTTCAACAAAATTTTTTTTCCACAAAAATATTTTTTTCAAAAAAATTTTTTTTTTCAACAAAATTTTTTTTTCCACAAAAATATTTTTTTCAAAAAAAATTTTTTTTTCAACGAAATTTTTTTTTTCCACAACAATTTTTTTTTTCAACGAAATTTTTTTTTCCACAAAATTTTTTTTTTTTTCAGCAAATTTTTTTTCCCATATTTCAACGGGCGCCATAGGCGCATTACAACTTACTAGTTTCTTTATAATGCTCGATTGTTTTTTCTGTGTCAAGTCCTTGTTCTGTTCTAACAGAGACATGTCTCTGTTATTTACTTAAAGAAACATGTCTCTGTTATGTTCTAACAGAGACAAGTCTCTGTTATGTTCTAACAGAGACAAGTCTCTGTTATGTTCTAACAGAGACAAGTCTCTGTTATGTTCTAACAGAGACAAGTCTCTGTTATGTTCTAACAGAAACAAGTCTCTGTTGTAACAGAGACAAATATCTGTTATGTTGTACCAGAGAAAAGTCTCTGTTATGTTTTACTCACAGAGGCAGTCTCTGTTCTGTTCTAACAGAGACATGTTTTAACATACACAAATCTCTGTTATGTTGTAACAGAGAATAGTGTATGTTCGGTTTTAACAGAGACAAGTCCCCGTTGTGTTATAACAGAGACAAGTCCCCGTTGTGTTATAACAGAGACAAGTCTCTGTTCTGTTGTAACAGAGTCAGTGTTCTCAGTGGCTACAGAAAAATTTAGGTCTAACCTTGTGTGTGTGTGTAGTTTCCTCAACGACCCCTTTTGACACTTGGGTTCCTCCGAAATATATTGTGGCTGTTACCTTAGTCTCTCGTTTCCATCTCTCAAACTCTTTGCAAGCCCTTCGTTGTTTAATTTACATGGCTCCTCTGGCCTCCAATGAAATGTGTATGGACTGTAGCACAGGGGTTTTCGGCAGAGGTTGAGAAGCGTCAGGATGTTTAACCACCACTACTACAACAACAGTCACCGCCATCACCTCGGCTACAGCAAACTAGATGCCACATACGTGTGGAACCTAGAAGGCAGAGCACGGTGAATATTTGAAAGAGTACAATTACGTATCATGCATTCATAATGTGCACTGGTATTGGTATTTTTGGTGGGGTTATGTGCATTTAACGGAATGTCTGTGTTTGTGTTCAACTAAAAGTTATCTATGAGTGTGTGTGCACACACATTCCTCGAAACTGTAAGTACAGGAAACACACTTTTGATTAAAATTTATGTAGACGGGTTTTGGAAATCATTTCGGCAATGCCAAGTAAACACTTCGACCCGAGCGACCGACCGACCGACCACCATTCACTCCACTTGTATAATTTATTGCATATTTATGAGCTCTTGAACATAAGTTTTCCACAAGAGCACAAATAAACATGCTTGCATTGGCAGCTGGGTGTTGTATTTTGGTGAAACACTTGAATGTGGAAGTTAAAGGGTTTCCAATCTGTTAAAGGTGAACACAATAATAATCCGGCAATGGTAAGAACAATTGATCTGCAGCATCGAAAAGGTGAAATGAGTGGCAGCGATTTTTTTTTTTGTAAATGTAAATGAGAGTTGCATACATGACCTATGGCAACATAGCCGGTCACAACGCCATAGGTCATGTGTACAACTTAAGAATGAGAAAAAAAAATTGGTGTAAAATCCGTTTAACCCTATTCCTACCAAGCTAAATTTGTAAAGAAAAGTAATGCCAGTAAAATACAAAATGGTTTATAAAGACAAAAATTATACAAAATTCGAATGGACATTTTTTGAAGGTAAACTATTTAAAGGAAGAAACTTAAACGTATGGGACGATAGTCACTTATGTCAAATAAAATACATATTAATGTATTAATTTCAATAGTGATCCGAAGTCACTGTCTGGTAGGATTAGGGTTAAACACACCACTAATATTTCGACGACCATTTTCTCCTTGTAAATGACGGCGATTTTAAGAGATAAACGTGAGGAATTACCGGAGTCAAACAGATAGTCGGTATAATTGAGTTGACAAATTATGTCACAGATTTCGGATCTATTGAAATTGTCCTAGACCCCACACAATTATTTGTGTGAGTCCCGGACAGAGTCCCCGTGAGTCTATACCGAATTGTGAAATGATAAAATTAGATTACTTGCAGATTATCTGAAAAGTAATCGGCTTGTGACTAGTAGCCCATTCTAACATTATGCAAAAAGCGACAATGGCTCACATCATCACATATGTATCGGTATTATTTTTTTTGAAAATCAAAGCTTCTGCTTTATATTTCCTACACATGTTTATTGTAATCAGGGACCGCAATCATTAAGAGTTTTATTATAAAAACGACTACTATTGATTATATTATGAGTTTCAAGGACTCAATGATTCATTTTGAGTAATATTACAAAAAATCGGCCCATAATCCCTATTTTTGGAAATTAAAACTTTCCATTTACGACTTTTTTGCATTCCCCATAAAACAAATCCAGAGAAACCATCCAGGTCGAAATATGTATTAAAAACCTCTTCGAGAGAAAGCAATGGTTTCGTTGCGTGTGTCGCACGTAGCACCGTCTTGTTGAAAGTAAACGTTGTCGAGATCAATATTATTCAACTCCGACCATAACACCGTGTTACACACATTCTGTCCTATGAACCAAATGCACCTGTTCGGAAAGAGGGGAAAAAATAAAAATACACATGTATCGGCGATTTTCATGTACACGTCAGAATTTTTTAAAAACAATTTTTATCAATTCTCAGATTTTCCCCAATTTTTATTATTTAAAAAAAAAATATTTTTTTCACTTTTCTTAGCATAACTCCAAATTTTTCAACTACTTAAGCGTTACGAAAAAAAAGGTTTTTTGAACTGAAAACTTAAAAAAAAACGATAACCACTTAAAAAAAAAATTAGGAAAATCTGAGAATTGATAAAAATCTATTTTTAAAAAAATTTGACATGATACAGACATTTCCACGAGTCTGCCTGCAAAAAATCAGCTCGATTGAATCACTGAAAAAGGGTTAAAAATCGGTTCAAAGGCTTTCACACAGACCAATACGAGCTTCATACTTCAAATTTAAAAAAAAAAAAAATTCTGACGTGTACATGAAAATCACCGATACACGTGTATTTTTATTTTTTTCCCTCTTTCCGAATATGTGCATTTGGTTCATAGGACAGAAAAAAATCTATTTTTTGTAACACAGTGTAATAAGTCATTAATCATCTCTCGATAGCCGTAACTGTTGATCCAAACTCATTTTCGAAAAGGTAAAGTCCAATGAACCCCGCCGGACCATAAACCACACCAAACCGTCAGACGTTGAGGATGGAGGACGGCTTATCAACAATAACTCTTGAGTTGTCCGAGCCTCAGATGCGACAATTTTGCTTTTTGACGTAGCCACCGAGGTGGAAATGGGCCTCATCAGTCAAGATGATTTTTCGATGGAATTCCGGATCATTTTCATGCATTTCAAGGACCCAATCAGTAAAGACACGACGTTGTTGATGATCGGCCGGCTTGAGTGCCTGTGTTAACAGAACTTTATAAACCTTAAGACCCAAGTCTTTATGCAAAATACTGTGTAATGACGTTTGTGGAATGCCCAATTCCGAAGAACATCGAGGAATGGACAAACCTGGGTTTTCTTCAACACTTTGGGCTAAAGCAGCAGAATTTTAAGTTGTTCTTGAGCGAAGTGCCCGGGTTTTATTCTTCACATCACTAACTTGACGCAACAGCTCGAATTGGTCCACCAATTTCTGTATTGCGGTCCGAAAAGGTGCTTTACGACGACCCAAAAATGCTTTAGTTTTGTGAACTGTGACTGCAAGATGTTCACCATTTTCGTAGTGAATTTTAATAATTTCAGTGTGTTGTTGAAGCGTGTATCGTTCCATTTTTAGTAATGGCGTAGTTTCTACTTGTCCAATGTCAAAGAATAAAAGCTACAAAAGTGCCAGCTACCGAAATATCGGGTTATTCAAAATAACAACTCTTGTTGGAAATCCCAGTAGTTATTTCACATTTAAAATTTTGCTGATTTGTATATGATATTTGAAAAAATATAGCATCCAGTTTGTCGAACTGTATCTTTTATGGTTTAAGAGCTATGGTATTTATCTTATCTTATCTTTATTATGAAGTCAACATTTTATTTGTACCAAATGTAGTTTGTATATCAATGTTAAAAGAAAAGAAAAACACAATATCGATTCTTGGTGAAATATTTTTAAACCCGTAAGCATAAAAGTTGAAAAAAAAACCTTTGTTAAGAAGAGTGTGTGAAAATTGATTTTGTATTTTCATACATTTTTCTCAACAAAGGTTTGTTTTTTCTATTTTTTTTTATTTTCTCTTAGTTTTCGTAAACGTTTTCTAGATTGTTTTTCCTCCCATACAAACTGACCCACCCTACTGTACAGTGTCACAGCGGAACCTATCAAATGATTAGACTATGCAACATTTTTGTGTGTGTAATGAATAACCACTGTACAATACTGATGTATCATGTTACAAAATGGTTGCAATTTTTTTTTTATGAACACTTTTTTTTTTATTTTTTTATATTTTTTTTTATATTTTTTTATATTTATGCAATTTTTTTTATTTATTGTATCCCAATCAAACTGACCCACCCTACTGTACAGTGTCACAGCGGACCCTATCAAATGATTAGACAAAATTTTTTTGTGTGTAACGAATAACCACTGTACAATTCTGATGTATCATGTTACAAAATGGTTGAAATTTTTTTTTATGAACATTTTTTTTTATTTTTTTTTTATATTTTTTTTATATATTTATTTTTTATATATTTTTGCAATTTTTTGTTTTATTTATTTTTTTTTATCTTCTTCTTAATATATATTTACCCTCGACACTGATTCACTGATACACTGATTCCCTGATTCCCTGATTCCCTGATTCCCTGATTCACTGATTCACTGACTCTGTCACGCAGTACGTAGGAATTTAAATAGGCATTCTATAATAACACAGGCCAACACTCAATTTGCTTCTTTGAATTTATTAACTTATTCTAGTTAATTTGTAGAATATAAATAATAATAATAAACAAAATAATATTTTTTTTTTACAGAAATTGTGTTTTCCCCAATTTTTTTTTTTACAAAAATTTTTTTTTTCAGCAAATTTTTTTTTTCAACAAAAATTTTTTTTTTTAACAAACATTTTTTTTTTTCAACAAAATTTTTTTTTTTCAACAAAAATTTTTTTTTCAGCAAACATTTTTTTTCAACAATTTTTTTTTTTTCAACAAACATTTTTTTTTTTCAACAAAATTTTTTTTTCAGCAAAAATTTTTTTTCCACGAATGTTTTTTTCCCAATTTTATTTTTTTTTCCAAATTTTTTTTTACAAAATAGTTTTCTCAAAATATTTTTTACAAAATTTTTAAAATTTAGTAACAAATACTTTCTCAAGCAAATTAACGGGCGCCATAGGCGCATTACAACTTACTAGTTTTAAATGACAGTTTAATCTAATCTGAATGACAGTTTCGGGGTTTCGTCGAATTTTTAATTTTTTTCTTTTTCACAATACAAAAAATGGTGCAACCATTTTGCGGTAATTCATTATTTGTATTTTGTTGTATAGTCTGACTCCATTTCCGTAGTTTTCTATAAGTCTTTAGGTGTGGTCTCTAGGGGGTTTCCCCAACACCCTAATCCCTTGTGTATTTAAAACTTCACCTGCTGCTTTACAAACTAATCACCTTAATTGCAAAGCAATCCTTACAACACTTTTTTAATTAATGTAATTCAAAAACTTTGTTTAACTTAAGTTTTCTTTAGATGTGAACGTAAATCAACCTTTTTATCCTGCGTTCAAATTCACAGAAAACATTCTCCACATTCTTAGGGCGCTCATAATCCTTAAAATAGTTTCCTCACTACCTTCGTTATACGCAAGAAAACAAGAACTCCTCGTTTCAAAGACATTTAAGAACATTTGCACAGAACTACACGTTTTCTGAGAACATTCTGCCATATGAGAATGACTCCGACACACACACACCCCAAGAGGAGGACAGACTGAAGAAGAGTTTCCGTTGAGCGTGTGTTTTTTTTTATGACATACCTTGGTACTTACATTCCGACATACTTAAAGTTTGTCCACGTTTCTTTTTCTCATCATCTATCGCAGTCACCATTCAGCTCTCAAATAGCTTCTTGCTTTCATTTCGGTTTCTTTAAGTTTTAGGTTTTTTTTTTACTTCAGTATGGGTTAGGTGCATTTTCATTTTATCTGCTTTCGGTTGTGCGGTATCGTTTTTGGGTGGAATGAATGGATATCATGCTGCAACAGGATATCAAGTTTTCAAAGACGTGGTATGATGTGGCAACACATTATTTACCAACACAATTACATGAAATTTGTAATAATTGTGAAAGATTTAAGTAGTTTTTTTTAATTTAAAATCAGGTTTGGACTGACGACCAACTGAGGCCTCAAATGAGGCCTACCAAGTCCTTTCTTCTGACGCCAGTGTAACTCGGTTCGAAGTTGTAACATTCTCTCCCTTATTACCCATGCTCACACACACCTACTTGTGTATAGGGTGGGCCATTTAAAAGTTTAAATTTGTATACAAAAATTTAAAAAAGAAAATTATAAATGTCTTATGACCCAAATGCACGTATTCGGAAAGAAGGGAACAAATAAAAAACACGTGTATCGGCGATTTTCATGTATACGTCAGAATTTTTTTTTAAGTTTGAAGTATGAAGCTCGTAGTGGCCTGTGTGAAAGCATTTGGACCGATTTTTAACCCTTTTTCAGTGATCCAATCGAGCTGATTTTTGGCAGGCAGACTCGTGGAAATGCCTGTATCATGTCAAATTTTATAAAAAAAATAGATTTTTATCAATTCTCAGATTTTCCCCAATTTTTATTATTTTTGAAGATACTCCAAATTTTTAAACTACTTAAGCGTTACGAAAAAAAAATGTTTTTTTACTGAAACCTTAAAAAAAACGATAACCATTTTAAAAATTTGTTTAGGAAAATCTGAGAATTGATAAAAATCTATTTTGACGTGATACAGACAATTCCACGAGTCTGCCTGCAAAAAATCTGCTCGATTGGATCACTGAAAAAGGGTTAACAATCGGTCCAAAGGCTTTCACTCAGGCCACTACGAGTTTCATTCTTCAAACTTAAAAAAAGTTTTTATTTTTTATCCCCTTTCCGAAAAAGTAAATTTGGTTCATAGGACAGAATGTGTGTAATACGGTGTTATTAAATGACAAACATCAACCTTGCCAATTATTTGAAAATATTATTAGTAAAATTTAAAGTTTTAAACGACCCACCCGCATGCTGCAACTCATCTCATCTCACATGCACACGTTTATTAAACGAATGCACACACTTACACTTAGACATCCTCCAGTCCTAATGCAGTCGCTGGTTATTTTGTGACACAAACACCATTCTCATATCTCTTTTAGCACATCTCCACTCCCTCTCTCTCCCGCCCTCTGAGTGCATAGTTTTTTTTTTCTTATTCTTCTTGTATTATATTCCTATTTTTGCTATTCAATTTCCTCTGTATAAACATCGTTGCCACATTTTCGTTTAGTGTCCTTATCGCAAATGTCACCAATGCTATTACATTTTCACAACATCACTTTTTTTATGTCCTTCGTCCTCTCTCATTCTTTCACGATTATCAGTGTATGCGTGTATGTCACACTAAAGATGATTTGAATGGGTAATTCGGGTTTTATGCTAATTTAATTGATCATTTATGTTCACATAAAATTGTCGAATAAATAAGTGCAAGAATCTACAAGTGTCCAGGGAGAATGGCAAAGGAAATAATCGAGATTATGTGTGTGTGGGTTTTATGTGACAAGAGAGACGGTGGGAGAGTTTTTCCGCAAGATTTTACTTCAATTTCTTAGGGGAATGTTCCATTTCTTCTATGACCCGGTGGGAGAGTTTTTCCATTTCCTAGGGACATGTTTCATTTCTCCTATGATCCTGCAAGAGATACAAATACCCAGTAGTGGGGAGTATGCAAAGTTTCAAAAATTTACCCTCCAAAATTACAAAGTTGTTGAGCCCTTGTCATTTAAAAAGATACAGAGGGCGCCAAAAACGAAATTCGTCCTTCCAAAAGGAAATGAAGCTAAAGTAGCGCTCGTAAAGCGAAGACAGGGTATAGCAATATGCCGATCGACAAAACCACGAATACATGAATAACCTTGGCATTAGAAGCTGGAGATGCTCCAGACATTACAGTTTTAGTTTATAATTAAAATTTTTTTGGATCTAGTTTTAGAAATGTAATAGAAACTAAATCTCGCTCGAAAAAATATTGTAAAATATTGCTGTGACCCTATCGGCCCGGTTGAGGATTTCTTCCTTGGGACAGGCTCAACTATGTCTATGTGAAACTAGTAAGTTGTAATGCGCCTATGGCGCCCGTTGAAATATGGAAAAAAAAATTTGTTGAAAAAAAAAAAATTTTGTGGGAAAAAAAATTTTGTTGAAAAAAAAAAAATTTTGTTGAAAAAAAAAATTTTTTCTTAAAAAAAAAAATTTTTTGTTGAAAAAAAAAATTTTGTTGAAAAAAAATAATTTCTTGAAAAAAAAATTTTTGTGGAAAAAAAAATATTGTGGAAAAAAAAATTTTGTTGAAAGAAAAAAAATTGGAAAAAAAATTTTGTAAAAAAAAAAAAATTGTCAAAAAAAATTTTTTTCTTAAAAAAAAAATTGTGTTTGAAAATTTTTTTCTTAAAAAAAAATTTGGGGAAAACAGAATTTCTGTACAAAAAAAAAATAATTTTTTTTATTATTTATTATCTTAATATATATTTACCCTCGACACTGATTCACTGATACACTGATTCCTTGATTCACTTACTCTGTCACGCAGTACGTAGGAATTTAAATAGGCATTCTATAATAATTCTATAAATAATAATAATAAAAAAATAATATTTTTTTTTGTACAGAAATTGTGTTTTCTCCAAATTTTTTTTTTACCAAAATTTTTTTTTCTTACAAAATTTTTTTTTCCAAATTTTTTTTTTAAAAAAATTTTTTTTTTCAACAAAAATTTTTTTTTCCTGCAAACATTTTTTTTATACAAAAATTTTTTTTTTCAACAAAATTTTTTTTTATTCCACAAAAATTTTTTTTTTCAACAAATTTTTTTTTTCAACAAAAATTTTTTTTTTCAGCAAAAATTTTTTTCCACAAATTTTATTTTTTTTCGAAATAGTTTTCTCAAAATATTTTTTACAAAATTTTTAAAATTAAGTAACAAATACTTTCTCAAGCAAATTAACGGGCGCCATAGGCGCATTACAACTTACTAGTAGAATTATAGAATGCCTATTTAAATTCCTACGTACTGCGTGACAGAGTCAGTGAATCAGTGTATCAGTGAATCAGTGTCGAGGGTAAATATATATTCAGAATAAGATGGGATTCCATCAATAATGGTCGTCTGACATCCAGGTTCAGTCGCCAGTTTCGTTTTGTCGCCAGGGCTCCAGTTAGTGAATTTCATCTTCATCCAATTGTCTTGCTTAGCTGATGGTTTATGTGGAAATGTCTTTTTTCTGTCAAAATGTTCTCTGGGCTGAAATCTCAGACATGTAATTGCGGTGCGGCAGTCTAGGATTGGCTGCGATATTCTGCCCACTTTAGCGAAATATCAGGAACCTAAACCTGAGCTATGGTTTTTTTTTATCACACAATTTACAGAGTTTTTGTTCTGTTCTATGAAATTAGTAAAGGGCATCCAAATAGACTAAGGTTGTCTGCCTTCCACATAGACTTTGCCCTTGTGATTCGAAATCCATCTGTAAATTCCAGTCGTATATAACAAATTTCCTATGCATTTTGTACAGAATTTTCCGATAAATTTTGATTTCAAAAGGAGTTTCTGTTTAATTAAACATATTTCTATGATTTTGCATATTTCTTTTCCTATTTAGAATAAGGATCTTAAGCTTAAGTTGTGATTTTAGACATAATATAACATGAAATGTTTCGTTTACTATTTTGACTGCGTCAATTATGGATCTTAACTGGGGCTTTGTTAATATTTTATGTAAATGAGAATTCTTTCACGACACTGACAACATAACTCCCATGACCATCAAACACGACCAGCACCTCCAAACACCCCAAGAGCCTCCACATCAGTCGCCCAAAAAAAAAAAATCGCTGTTAACTTTCACTAATTTCCATTTAACGCCAGCCTAACGTGTTGACACCTGACGGTGTTTTTTTTGTTTTGGGTTAGGACGACAGGCAGCAGCCAGCTGGAGATGGATGTGTGTACATTCCGGCAACGGAAACCGAAAAGGATCTAATGTCTATTCAAATTTGTCGCTCGTCTCTGTATGTGTGTGTGTGTTTGCAACATTTTACACCAGCACGAATGAGTTATTGTTGTTATTCGGTGTAATGAAGGCGATGATGGTGATGATGATGTTTTAGTGGCTGTTGTTGTTGTTGGTTTACTTTATAAGCGAGTACTTATCTGCATGTGACATGATTTTGCACTTCTATTCTATTCTATTTTTTGTTTCGTCGCTTTGTCTCTCTGTTTGTCAGACAGAGAGGAGCGAGTGAATGAAATGAAGAAAAAAAAAGTTCAACACAAAATACAGACATAGAAATAGAAAAAGTATATAAACAACAGCGACAGTTGGAACAAGGATATGCATGCTAATGTGAGCAAATTAAATGTACACACACACATACAAATGTGTGTACGTGTGTGAAATACTGCTGCAGTCTAACGTGAATTTAAATGTATGAAAGTGCGAGCACAAGTAAATTGGATATGCAGAACACGGCGCACAGTGGTCGGTGGCCAACTGAAATAATATATTAATAAAATATGGGGGATAACGAATGTGAAATGGTTCACTGGTTGACAACCAAAGCCGGTGCCTGGTTGTCTCATATAAATGTATTTGTTTGAATGTTATGGTTTGAGATGAGCGGAAATGCTGAACTTCTGTTCGAAGACTGTATGCCGAAGTCTAGTCACTCCCGGATCCAAACTATATAATCAAGTAGATACTTTTTTTTTTGTAGAGCATTTCTTCTATATTCGCATAGCACTATGCTAGAGTTATGAAATAAGGGTTTTGGAAGGAGGAAAGAGGAAAGAGGGAGTAGTGTTTGTTGACGTTGGCCTTGAATTTGATAATGTCATAGCAGGCAGGAAAAACACTTCCACATACGAACAATTCGGCTAAGAAATGAATTTTCTCTTTAGAGCGTCATCCGGTCAACCCGCCATTTCACAATGACCTGGATAACCGAGTATCGCGGCTGAATGTTCTAACCAGACTGGGACCAGACAACGGAATATTGTGAACAGATTTTGCTTTTTTTTTCAAAAGAAAACGTAAATATAACACATTTTATATTTTTTTCATGATATTTCTTTTTTATTATAAAGTTTGAACGTTGACATCACATCATTTAAATGACCACAACGCGAAGTGTTGCAAGCAATGATTCGTTTGAGGTAATTTTGGACCACTTTTTGGCGCATATTGGGCGGTATCTCAGCCGTAAAATGACGAAAGTTCGTTCTCATGTGCTCAAGAGTTAAAGGTTTATCTGCATAAACACGGTCTTTTGCGTAGCCCCACAAAAAAAAGTCTAATGGTGTCAAATCGCATTATCTTGGCCAGTTGATGTCGCCACGACGAGAAATTACGCGGCCAGGAAATGACTCTTGCAATAAAACCATATTCGATCGAGTTGTGTGCAATGTGGCACCGTCTTGTTGAAACCACATATCCTCCAAGTCGTATTCTTCAAGAGCAGACAAACAAAAAGTCGGTTATCATACGACCATAATGCTCCGAATTGACGGTGACAGTCGTTCCCTCGTCGTTTTCGAAGAAATAAGGTCCAATCACACCTTCGGACCAAAGAGCGCACCAAACAGTGACTTTTTGTGGATGTAATGGCCTCTCTTCAATTACTTGAGGATTCTCAGAACCCCAAATACGTCAATTTTGTTTATTAACATTCCCACCGACTGAGAAATGCGCTTCATAACCATAAACCATAATCTCCTCTTATGCCCCAATTAATAATTCCCCAAATCAACTGCAAAATCCCGTCAAAAGCCCAATATGGAAATTTACCCAAAAAATTCTGAAAAATCCCCCAAACAATTTATGAAAAATTACACAATTCAAAGTCCCTCATATATTATGGAAAATAACCCAAAACAACAAATAATAAATAGCGCGCGCTGTGTTATGAAAACAACTAAAAATTCCTTAAAAATAAAAAATTGAGAATTTGTTCATTGTACATTTTTTTCATATACGAAAAATGCCCCAAAAACATAAAATGAAATTTTACCTCCAAATTATGAAAAACTCCTCAATTTTTTTCATTATGAACAAATTTCCCATAAATTCAGTTATTTTCTCATCAATATAAATATTGTTATTGAAACTTAACTTTCTGTTATTTGTAATTATTTTAGTAAATTTGCTAAAGTAAAGTGTATAAAGTCATGGTCACCTGCTCTATGAAAAATGCCCCCTCCCTTAACATTCCATGAAGGAATAGACGGGGAACTTTTCTCGAATCAGTTAGCTGTGTACGATATAATTTGTATACTCACAGACCGGGACCTACTGTTTAAAGCCGGCTCCGAACGGCTAATGATTTTCTAGAGAATTTTTACATGACTCAGAGTATGCTCTCTTACTCGTAAAGTCGCACAACATTTACGAGGTGGAAACAGCGCTGAAAAATTTGTCGATGGTCTTACCCGGTTTCGAACTCGTGTTCTTCTGTGTGATAGTCGCACACACTACCTTTTACACCACGGCCGTCCACAAACATTAATAAAAAAATTACCCAATGCAAAAAATTACCCCCATAAAACTAACAAAAACAAAATCTATCAAAATTATGAAGAATAGCCTGAAATTTAGGATATTTTTTCATTATGTCATCCCGTCCTAAAATGTGAGAAAACCCCAAATAAAAATTAAAAACAACCCCAAATAAAAGTCAAAAATTCATATATCGAGCACGTTACGAGCCTAATTATCACATTGGAAAAAAGACCATAATTCAAAAATTAAAAATCGGCCCAAAATGTTACATTGACCACATATATGATCCATATTTGTTTTGAAAATATCCAAAAAAAAAAAATACAAATGGGGAATTTGAAAGTGGCTCTCAGGTATGAGTAACAGATTTGTGTAAGTTACAGCATTTAGAAGCCACATTCTAATCCCAAAATTAAAAAAAAAAAATCATATGAAAAATCCCAAAAACGAAAAATTAAAAATTATGGAAAAAAATATTTTGGAAATTTTTTATAATGAAAAATTTGCATTTGGGCCATTTCTCACATGAGCCCATGAGACTATAGGTGGTATCGGTATGTATAATTCCACACAAGTGTTTTATTTCATTTATTTAATAGTCTATGGTCAAACAGATCCTTAGGGTCTAGCTAATATCTAGAAATAATATAAATCTAAAATTTCAATAAGTGGATTAATATTATAAGAATTTCATTAAATTATGTTAATGGTCCTACAATTGATCTTAACGGGTTTCCAAGATATGAATTGTAATCTCGGGAGTTGTCTAGTTTGAAATTGGTTGACCGAGATTAAAAGAAAACCCCAGTATTCATACATTTTACTTAACAACGATTTGTAAAGCTGCTTTACAATTTTGAAAATACAATGTAAGGGGGTATGTCGTGCTCAGATGGGTTTGCTGGATCAGGTCTAAACTCAGACAGGCTTGGCCAATTTTTTTTTCTATCGGATGTCAAAGACTGGAGTTGTCTAGTGTGAAATAGGTTGAGCGAAGAATTATTTTTCTAAAAACACTTCAATCCCCCATAAACTTTTTTTTTTCACAACTTTTTCTTTGAATTTTTCTATCTTTTACACGACTGTGCAATGGCTACATAACAATATGGGCGGTGAATGAAAAGCAAAATACATAAAAAAAAAACAGCACAACTAAATAAAGTAAATAGACAATTGTATACAGATAAACACATTAGACCAGCTGAAAAATTGTGAGGCCTTTAACTAACTTTTTAGAAGGGTGAAACAATCCACAAGGCCTTTGCCTATGAAAACGTCAGATTGTAATGTCGCTTCTAAATGCAAACATTTCATTCAGGTTGTGATAAGCCTAAGCAGGGCTTCCACAACATTTCCCAGTATAAGGCCTGGTCTATTCCGCTGCTATGGAACACTATCGCCTGTCACGGAAAAGTAGTCCATGTCGAACAAATATCGCCACTACTGACACACTACCCTTGTCATCATCATTATCTCCGGCGAGATATGTGTGTTCTACACTTGTGTCACCTTATTTATCATCTTTAAGTTTTCCCATGCACTGTCTGCTTGCATTAGAAAAAATGCTGGAAATTAATTATCGAAGGTGCAGTCTGTTGTCTCAGAGGCAGTGGAATTTCAATAAGTTTTTTTTTTTTACTAGAATATGTTTCATTCACTTTACTGTGGTTGTGTTTAAGAAGTGAGCCAATTTTCTTAAATCAAATCTGAAATTGAGCTATGTGTGACTATGAGAAATTGCGCCATCCCCATCTGTGTTTCTAACAGTCGAAATAAATTCTAAACATGGAAATGTCTCGAAATGTCGATTACACTCTGCGACAAATGGTAAGGGTCAGTGATCGGTTTGGAATGAAACCACCGGGGAAAGTTATATTGGTAAAAAAAAAGTCATACGTGTTCCAGCGTTTCGCTGTGTCTCATCTAGGAATCGAGATATATCGATTTGAAGTTAGTAAGTATCGTATAGGGGAATTTGTCACGTTTTTGGCTCTTTTGTTTGACATAACTTGAGAACCACTCGTCCGATTTAGCTGAAATAAATTTTAAAAAACCAAGAATTACAATTCCCTTAATCTGTTCATATATTATTTTCCTTTACAAGTAATAGTTTCCAAGTTAAATTTAATTTAATTTTTTTCCAAGTTAATTTTTAGGCAAAAATAATTTTTTTTTTCATACATTTATTTATAATTGCGAAACTGTTGCTTAAGTAGGAAAACGGTTTAAGAACAGATTAGAGGAATTGTAATTCTTAATTTTTCTAAATTTGTTTCAGCTAAATCGGACGAGTGGTTCTCGAGTTATGTCAAACAAAAGAGCCTAAAACGTGACAAATTCCCCTATACGATACTTACTAACTTCAAATCGATATATCTCGATTCCTAGATGATACCCAGCGAAACGCTGGAACACGTATGACTTTTTTTTTACCAATATAACTTTCCCCGGTGGTTTCATCCCAAACCGATTGTGGCTGTCGCACAGTGTTATTAGAGAAATCCATACCAGAGCACCAGGTACCTGTGAGCTCCGTCTACATCGCCGTTAACTATGATCGTCATCTTTGTTAATGGAATACTTTTTTTTAAGCCCCATCTATATCCCATTTAAAAATGACTGTGGTCTTTATTGTTGGAAGAGCTCCTCTGTTGGAAATAGGGACACATTTTCGAGAGATCTGCGAGTATAGAATGCTATGCCAATTACTATCAAAATGAATACCAAAACTCCCATGCCATTCATGTTCGTCTGACCCTGATGATGAGCTCCATCTACATCTCAGTTAACAACAGTCGTAATCTGCATTGTTGGAATAAATCCTTTGTAGACACTTTGGGAAAAATCTGTGGATCAATCTTTTTTATACTTCATAAATTGTACTACTTTTTTTTTAGCCACTATGGACAATTTCCAGTTACTGCAACAGATTCATTGTTGTTGTGGCAACATCTTCAATGGATCCCTTTAATCACTCCACTTTAGCCATTAATTAACTTCAGCTGTAAGACTTATACGGGGGTTAATCCACAGAAGCATACGTTTCTAAAATCATTTCAAAATTTACAATTTCAATTTGCAACTTAGAGACATACGCATATATTGGGCGTATCAGACATTTGCTTCGTTTGAAATCACTTCTACAATCAAACCTCCCAAACCTCAACCGTCGACATGTCTAATGACATTGATGAAGTTTCCTCTGGCATTGATGATGAAGTTATGCAACGACATTGTGCCAGTATTGTTACGCCTTGTTGCTGTTTGGTGAACTCGTGCGTCATGTGGCAGCAATTAATCACCATTCCACCAATGACACATTTTGTACATTTGCATTGTTAAGGCCAACTGATTGTCTGTTTCAATTGGCAACGAGCATTTTTAGGGGGGGGGAAGACTAACAGATGTGTTCAGATTATACGATGCCAGTCAGTGGTGGAGGGGGAGAGAGAGGGTTAGATGTAGAGAGTTAGAGGGTTGTATAGAGAGATATAGTAAGAGAGAGTTAGAGTAAGAGAGAGTTAGAGTTAGATAGAGTGACATAATTAGAGAGACAAAATGTTAGAGAGAGAGGGTTAGATAGAGAAAGTTAGATAGAAAGACTTAGAGAGAGAGAGAGAGAGAGTTAGACAGAGAGATTCAGATTATACGTACCAGTCAGTTGGGGAGGGGGAGAGAGAGGGATATGAACTTAGAGAGAGAGGGTTAGATGTAGAGAGGTTAAGGGATATACTTAGAGGGAGTCAGATAAAGAGATATAGTTAGAGAGACAAAAGGTTAGAGAGAGAGAGTTAGATAAGGACAGTTAGAGAGAGTTAGAGAGAGAGAGTTAGGTAGAGAGGTAGACAGATAGTTAGACAGAGAGAGATGTATAGAGAGAGGCGAACAGGTAATCAGCTAGATAGAGAGTTATAGAGAGAGAGTCAGAAAAATAGAGTTAAAGTAAGATACAGAGAGTTAGAGAGAGAATTACAGAGAAATAGTTAGAGAGGGAGAGTAATAGTGATATAGTTAGGGGGATAGAGGTTGAGAGAGTTACATATAGTGAATTAAAGCGATAGAAAGAGTTAGATAGAGATAGCGAGTTAGAGAGAGATCGAGTTAGAGAGATAAAGCGAGAGTTAAAGTTAGAGAGAGAGGGCGAGAGTTACAGTTAGAGAGAGTTACAGCTGGAGAGAGCGAGAGTTACAGCTAGAGAGAGAGCGACCGGCCTTAGAGAGATACTTAGAGAGAGAGAGAGTTAGAGAGAAAGCTAAAGAGGAAGAGTTAGACAGAAAGAGTTAGTTAGATAGTTTGAAAGAGAGAGAGAGAGTTAGAGAAGGAGATAGAGAGAGATACACAATGTGAGATAGAGAGAGAGTTAGATAGACAGAGTTAGAGAGAGAGAGAGTTAGACAGAGAGAGTTGGAGAGAGAGTTAGATAAAGAGAGTTGGAGTCAGATAGAGAGTTAGAGAGAGAGTTATGGAGAGCAAGTTAGAGAGAGACATCGAGTTAGAGAGAGAGCGAGACCTACAGTTAGAGAGGGGCCGAGACCTACAGTTAGAGAGAGAGAGAGTTAGAGCTAGAACGAAGCAGTTAGAGAGAGGTTTAGAGCTAGAAAGAGGGAGTTAGAGAGAGAGTTCGAGAGAGAAAGTTAGAGTTAGAGATAGAGTTAGAGAGAAAGTTATAGCGATAAAGTTAGAGAGAGAAAGCTAGAGAGAGAAAGTTGGAGAGAGAGAGAAAAGCAAATATGTAATCAGCTAGACTTGGTAAGAAAAAAAGTGCTAAAGCAATCCCAATATTTTAAAAATTATTCTTATTTATGTCGTGTCCTTGTCATCGTATTTCCTGAATGTTGGTGATCTAAAAACTGAATTCTTCAAGGAAAGCCGTTAGTTTACTACACCTGGCCTAACCTAACCTTGTAAGTTTGTTTTGTACAGCGTTTTTCAAGCCCATCTTCAACCTGACCAACGATTTCGACGCTCACACCTATTCCGCTGACTTGGTGGATGTCTAAATAACGTTTCTCACGCGAAGGTCTGTGAGACAAATGGAGATGCCAACGATACAGATGGGATTGATACACTGGGTTCGCCAAGTTGAAGCGATCCGTAACTTAACCTTACACCCGGCCCCATTTGGTTTTCTACATTCAGAGTATTTGAATTAACGCTTCCTAGAATTACAGCCTACGGCCGTTCTCATATGTCTCCGTTCTCCCATTGCATCGGACTTTCTACAAAATCTCCTCTTGTTTTTAACGTTTTTCCTTTGTTTCAATTTCATGCTTTTGGAGGATTTAAACGCTGCCCTTCGTTTCTCACATATGTAAACGAGCAGATGGGTTGGCGGATGGTGTGTGTGTGTGTGGGTGCGTGTCTTTGTCTGTGTGTTGTCATTCTGTCCATGGAAATGAAAATGTTTGTTTCTGTTTCTTACTACACTACCATTATTACAGCTGTTGTTCTCGATTTTTTGTTGTTGTTACTCGCAGTGGCGGATGTGATTTGTTTCCACTGTTGTTTATGTGCATTCAATGTAATGTTCGTCTCCTTTGGACGATTTACTGCAGGAACTCAATGGGATTCATTGGAAAAGTCATTTTGTTTTTTTAGTTTCTTATATGTGACTTTGAGCTATGGAGCCCAAATCGCCAAAAGGAAAATTAAACAGGGAAATTATCACAAGCATAATGGCATGTTATGCTTACGATACAATTGCTATATCTTTGTAAATATAAATTTTTAATTTATTATATTTTGGACGTTGGACAATTTTCTATCGAATTTAATTAAAAACGGCTTTCGAATGAAAGAAATTGCGCTTTTTTTACATCCTCTCAGGTGAATGCACAGCGTTAGCGATATGAAGTCAGGGTATTGGAAGCGTTCGGTGATCTTTGTCTTGAATTTGATATCTTTCTTTCTTTCGAAAGGATTTTTTTCCCTTCGAAATATGGTTTCGTTCGAAAGGATTTTTTCCCCTTCGCAAGGAGTTTTGTCTTTCGAAAGTACTTTCTTCTTTCTAAACGACGAGGGTCTATGTGAAGTGCCTCAACTCTACCCAAAACTCTGGTATACCACAGACGGACTTTATAAAATAGGCCCTTTATGACTCGTTTCCACCAACTATAAAATTTTTCTACTTATTTTCTTCTAGCCGTCTCACACACATCTTATATTTACAAGTTTCATTCCATTCGTCTTTCTTGTCATGCCCATCGTTGTTTGTCTACATCTTTCCCTTTTCAAGTATTAAATGTTCACTTTCTATTTCGTCTTTAGCTTCAGAGCAATTAGATTCAGCGTTAAGCTGTGCAAAGAACTAAATTAACAAACAGTCATAAGATGTACTTCAGTTTCATGTGACAGCCGACGTGGCCATTGAGTTGAGTTGACAGCTGTAGAAAAATGTTATAAAAACATAACAGCTAAAAAAAATGCTTTAGTGAAGTGAAATAGAAAAAAACACTGACAATTTAAATTCATTTACAGTTTTTAAAACATGTTTTTAAAAAAACAAAAATTAAAATATAATAAATTTTTGGCGTATGTTTTTTTTAAAATTCAATTGTATTTATTTATTTGTTTTTTTTATGAAATGACTAAACAAAAATATTAAAAAAACATAACTAAAAACATTAAATTATACTTATATGGACAAAACTTCAAAATTCACATGGCCATTGAAATAGGAACGAAAGTATAAAAAATTTTTTAAAAAAATTTTACAGCGGATATGTTACAAATATTATTTTAAATATTTTATAGGACTAGTATCCACTGTGTCCTCCCCTATTTTGGATGACTTTTTCTATTCTATGGGGCATAGAATTGACTAATTTGCGACATGTTTCTATAGGAGTGGTATACCAAACATCTTGTATTTTTTGCCACAATTCAGTCTTATTGCGGCAAGCTTCTTTCCCAATTCGCTTTTTGAGATCTCCCCAAAGGTGTTCTATGGGGTTAAGATCTGGTGATTGGCTTGGCCATTCCAAAACTTTAACTCCTTTTCCTTCGAACCACTCACTTACCAATTTTGAGGAGTGTTTAGGGTCGTTATCTTGCTGAAAAAGCCACCGAAGCGGCATATTTTCTTCAGCAAAAGGCAACATGACCTCCTCTAGTATGTCTCTATAGCGCTCTTTTGTCATCGTATCATTTATAAGATGGATGGGACCTACTCCATTCCAAGAGAAACAGCCCCACACCATCACATTTCCGCCACCATGCTTAATCGTTTTTTTTGGTGTAACGTTTAGATTTTACTTCAATTTCTTAGGGGAATGTTCCATTTCTTCTATGACCCGGTGGTAGAGTTTTTCCATTTCCTAGGGACATGTTTCATTTCTCCTATGATCCAGCAAGAGATACAAATACCCAGTAGTGGGGAGTATAAAAAGTTTCAAAAATTTACTCTCCAAAATTACAAAGTTGTTGAGCCCCTGTCATTTAAAAAGGTACAGAGGGCGCCAAAAACGAAATTCGTCCTTCCAAAAGGAAATTAAGCTAAAGCAGCGATCGTAAAGCGAAGACAGGGTATAGCAATATGCCGATCGACAAAACCACGATTACATGAATAACCTTGGCATTAGAAGCTGGAGATGCTCCAGACATTACAGTTTTAGTTTATAATTAAAATTTTTTTGGATCTAGTTTTAGAAATGTAATAGAAACTAAATCTCGCTCGAAAAAATATTGTAAAATATTGCTGTGACCCTATCGGCCCGGTTGAGGATTTCTTCCTTGGGACAGGCTCAACTATGTCTATGTGAAACTAGTAAGTTGTAATGCGCCTATGGCGCCCGTTGAAATATGGAAAAAAAATTCTGTTGAAAAAAAAAAATTGTGTTGAAAAAAAAATTTTTTCTTGAAAAAACAAATTTTTGTTAAAAAAAAAAAATTTTGTTCAAAAAAAAATTTTTGTTGAAAAAAAAAAAAAATTGTTGAAAAAAAATTTTTTGTGGAAAAAACAAATTTTGTGGAAAAAAAAAATTTGTTGGAAAAAACGTACTGCGTGACAGAGTCAGTGAATCAGTGTCGAGGGTAAATATATATTAAGATAAAGGGTCCGCCATCTAACGTTTTTTGTTTTTCAACTAGTGCTTATTTCGTGAATGGTTACACTTAGCTCATGTCTGATTTGACAGATAATTAGTTTTATCCTTTCGCTAAATGAATATGTTTGTGTCTACGCTTGAACAACGCTGGGAAATATTGCGTGAACATGTAAAATCAAAAAAATCAAAAACCCATCTTCAAGGTCAATATCGCCAAAAATTCGATTTCCCCTGTTCAGACCCATAGACAGCAAACCGTTCAAAGTTCAAGGCAACAATCAACTACAAAAATGTACCTAAGATCTTAATAAACAACTTTCTAGAACATAGGAACTTCCGAGGAATGAGTCTTCAAAGTGTATCAATACACATTCTCTTTCTAGAATAGACAGATTTTTTTTGGAGCGTATGAGTAATATTAATTTGAAATCGTAGCACTCATACGTGGTGAACGAAATTGAATTGATGTACTTTTTTTTTTAAATAGCTCGAAATCTAGCCCTATGGTCTGTGTCGACCAGTTTACCCTTGGAAGACCAAATGAGAATACAAAAATAGTTTAACCAATTTGACAGACTGACAAAAAGTTTGCCAAAAATATAAGGAGAAACATCTAACAAAAAAAAAAAAAAGAAAATGTTTATCTACAACTGTTTTAAATGTGAGTTTAAAAGCAATTTATTTTAAAATTCAACTCGCCATTGAAATGTTACTATTTTTCCTTTTTTTTTAGATTTCCTCTGTCCTGCGGAGCGAAACGATGCCCCTGTTCTCTTTGTTGTCGCTGGCAAAATTGAATTTCGTGACTATATTTCTTTTCTTTGTGATTCTTTTAGGTTTGGTGTGTCCTTTTTTTTGTTTTGTTTGGATTTTTTTTTATTTTATTTGGCAGTGGCTCGCTGTACTTTCAAATCTCCGAAAAAAAGGAAAAATTAAATATGAAAACTGAATGGCTTGAGCAAGTATTCGCATTGTCATACAATGGGAAATATGTTTTTCGATTGAATTGACATACTTGCCAGAGATTTAATCTCTCTCTCTCTCTCTCTCTCTGGAAGATTCTTTGGTCCGCTTCTTTAAATTGAGATTTTTGCAAATTTTAAATTATTCCTACTCATCATTTATTTAGGGCCATCATTTTGTATATTCCTCCTTTTACTCCCAGATATTATGAAATCCACTTTGACCATATTAAGTTATAAATTCATTATACACACAACTTTGATGTTTGTTTAAGTCATCATCCGCTTTCACAGAGACACCTTCCCCACGTGTCATCTTCAATTTCATCAATGTTTTCCACAGGCCTGACAGTGTTGGCGGCAGAGCTTAGCAAAAAAAAAAATGTGCCCAAGAATTTCCGAGGACACTTATGAAAATCAGCAATGACGCTTTAATTACTTTTAATCTGCGTCATCATCAGCAGCAGGACATGAGGGGAGGCGAGGTGAGACGCTGACTGCCAGCAGCATCAGCATGAAAATACCTTCCGTCAGCTGAAAGCGGCTGGAAGATTCGTTGAACACCAGCCTGCAGACAAGAGTACGAGGTGGCTCTAATGACTTTACACTTCCTTCCCCTTAATTTTAACACCTGTGTGTGTGAGTGTGAAAGAGAGAGAGAGTGTGTGACGGTATATATGTGTGAAGAGGAGGACATAACGTTTGCTAAAAACCAGGCCAAACGCATATTTTAGCACCTGTCGTGGTGGCACAGTGGTTATTAAACCGCACAAAGAGGGCAATCACCGGAATGACTTAAACAGGGGCTTTGTGGAGGAGGCTTTGGACTTCTAGGTCGATTTTAGAATCCAACAAATTACAATATAATTTATCACCTGTGTGATTTGTCTATTAATCAATTTAACATTTCAATTGCTGTCATTGTTTCAAAACTAACTTGAACATGAAACAATCGTTTTATGACATATTTTTTTAGACGGAATTCTTTCTGTGTTCAATTGGGGAATGCACCGAAGTTTTGCTTTCGCAAGAAATATATTTCAATATTCGCTTTCGCCAAACCCACCTACATCCCTAGTTTATATATTCCTTTATTTATACGTTTTGTCGAAATTGCGTCTTTAAATAAAACCACTGTGCTGCATCATATCGTTTAGCAGTACTGACATTGGCGTGTGCTATAACAACCAGCATTGTTTATGTCGAAGTTTTTTCCCCGAGCCCCCACAGCAAAGTCGCCTTATTTTGTTTAAAAAAAAAAATGCTTACATCTCATTTGTTGCAGCCCTTGACAAAAGACTCACTTAACCCTGTTTTAACCAACCCTCCCCCTCCGCTGTAGCTACTGTCACCGCTAATGGCCAGCACTCCGGTATTTTGTTTTCTTCACAGGCAGACGACGACAATAAATACCAGCGACCAACGCTGAAAATATGAAAATGTGTAAAATATTTAATTTCCCACTTCATTAACTCTTTTTGTTTTTTGTTTTTCGTATTTCTTTTTATTATTTCTTTTGTTTTTGCATAAATTTCCTTATTTTCCTTGCTTTGTTTTTGCTTAACAAAAACTTAAAGGTCGTATGGCCATTAGTATGGTGGCCACATTATCCCTTAGCACCGGTTCCATAGACTGTTGCTTTTCCAGACTGCTGGGCTGGGCATGCACTTGGGCCAGTTGATAGAGGTCAGCGTAGTATTCCATGCCGGGTATGCCCATCGAATTGAAACTGGCCGATACTTCGGTACAATCGATGATGGCTGTCTTCAGCGGTGTCACCAGCAAAGTGGAGTGATTGGGCTGCGTTGGGAGGGAAAGACATATTGTTACGATTAGAGTCACCATTGTACAGGGGTTTTCCAACAAAGAAAAATGAAATTTTTTGAGATAAATGATCGGTTGTTTATTTCATAATAAAGAGGAAGGTATGCCGTGAATAATGAAAAACAACATCATCCAAATGGCCACCACGACCACGCTTACAGGACCATATCCTTTTCATGGAATTTTCCTCGATAGCCTCACGAATTCTATCTTTGAGGTCTTGAATATCCCCAAAGGAATAAGTCGCAAGGTGTTAAATCACAAGATCTCGGTAGCCAATTGTGATCTCTTCTTCGAGAGATAACACGGTCCGGAAACTTTTCCCGTAAAAGATAAATGGTTTCGTTGCTTGTGTGGCACGTAGAGCCGTCTTGTTGAAAGTAAACGTTGTCCAGATCAATATCATCCAACTTCGACCATAAAAAATCATTAGTCATCTCTCGATAGCGCAATCCATTCACCGTAACTGTTGATCCAACCTTATTTTCGAAATAGTAAGGTCCAATGTCCCCGCCGGACCATAAACTGCACCAAACAGTCCCATGTTAAGGATGGAGAGGCTTCTCAACAATAACTCTTGGGTTTTCCGAGCCCCAGATGCCACAAAATCATCAGTCAAGATGATTTTTCGATAGAATTCCTGATCATTTTCATGCATTTCAAAGATCCAATAAGCAAAGACATGACGTTATTGATGATCGGTCGGCTTGAGTTCTTGTGTTAACCGAACTTTATAAGCCTTAAGACTTTATGCCAAATACGATGTCCAACTCCAAAGAACGACGAGGAATGGACAAACCTGGGTTTTCTTCAACACTTTAGGCGGGCTACAGCAGCAACATTCTCAGTTGTTCTTGAGCGACATGCACGGGTTTTATTCTTCACATCACTCACTTGTGCCCACAGCTCGAATTTTTCAACCAATTTCTGTATTGCGGTCCGACAAGGTGCTTTACGACGACCCAAAAATGCTTTAGTTTTCCGAACTGTGATTGCAAGATTTTCAATATTTTTGTAGTGAATTTTAATAATTTCAATGCGCTGTTGAAGCCTGCACCGTTCCATTTTTAGTAATGGCGTAGTTTCTACTTGTCCAATGTCACTGAATAAAAGCTTCAAAAGTGGCAGCTAACGAAATACCGGGAGATTCAAAATATCACCTCTTGTTGGAAAACCCTTTATATTGCTCATGAAGGAGAGAACCTGATCAGATAACACGTTTTTTAAACATTTTCATTTTTATTTTTATTTTTATTTTTATTTTTATTTTTATTTTTATTTTTATTTTTATTTTTATTTTTATTTTTATTTTTATTTTTATTTTTATTTTTATTTTTATTTTTATTTTTATTTTTATTTTTATTTTTATTTTTATTTTTATTTTTATTTTTATTTTTATTTTTATTTTTATTTTTATTTTTATTTTTATTTTTATTTTTATTTTTATTTTTATTTTTATTTTTATTTTTATTTTTATTTTTATTTTTATTTTTATTTTTATTTTTATTTTTATTTTTATTTTTATTTTTATTTTTATTTTTATTTTTATTTTTATTTTTATTTTTATTTTTATTTTTATTTTTATTTTTATTTTTATTTTTATTTTTATTTTTATTTTTATTTTTATTTTTATTTTTATTTTTATTTTTATTTTTATTTTTATTTTTATTTTTATTTTTATTTTTATTTTTATTTTTATTTTTATTTTTATTTTTATTTTTATTTTTATTTTTATTTTTATTTTTATTTTTATTTTTATTTTTATTTTTATTTTTACAGTGCTGTCTGGGTAGAGTGAACTAATTTTTGCCGGGCGATTTCATAATACCCAGGTTGTTCACTAAATCAAGGTTGATTTTTTTGTATTTAAAACGTTTTTTTTTATTTATTTTAAATGCATTTATATATTATACATTGTATTTATTTCGATAAAATACTGATGTTTAAATTTAAGACTGAAAAAAATGTGTAATAGTTGTTTGTTTCTTCGGTTTGTTTAACGATATTTGCACTGCTTGATCGCGAAGGCAATGTAGAGCTTGTATATTCGCGAAATTTTTAGTATTAGCCTCAGCCCATTCGATACCCTTATCAAAAACCTTAATGGCTTCATCAGCTGATATCCAATTTCTGTATTCTGATGTTTCGCCATTGTCCTCATCATTCTCTACCAACACAAACCTCAATGAGCGCAACTCCTATATTATTAAAATAGCCAAATTATTTACATGGCACACTATCGACGCAATTTTTCCAAAAATACGACATTTTAATATGTGCATTGATCGAATTAATGCCCTAACACCACTCAATATATTTTTTCTTAGTTACTGCAGCTCCACGGTTTCTGCAACTTTCTTGATTTCTATCAGTTGTATTGATCGATGGTATACTGTATTTGTGCGAGCAAATCGTTATTTTACCGTTATTTTATGTTATCTTTAATTTTTGTACTCTTTTTTATTATTTCTCTCTTTCGGCAAACCTAAAAACTTACTATAAAGTATGTTCACTCTATTCAGGTCCATGACTGTTCACTCTACAGAGTAGTCAATGTAAAAATTCTGGTGTTCACTCTAACGCGGTGTTCATTGCATCGGGTGTTCACTCTACCCAGACAGCACTGTATTTTTATTTTTATTTTTATTTTTATTTTTATTTTTATTTTTATTTTTATTTTTATTTTTATTTTTATTTTTATTTTTATTTTTATTTTTATTTTTATTTTTATTTTTATTTTTATTTTTATTTTTATTTTTATTTTTATTTTTATTTTTATTTTTATTTTTATTTTTGTTTTTGTTTTTGTTTTTATTTTTTAATTTTTGTTGCAATCACTTACACTTTTATTGCAATCGATATTGAATATGTTCGATCTATACTCATGTTAACTATTTTGTTCCCTTATTTTTTTGTTACAAAATGTTTCTATTTTTTTTCTGCTAATTAACAAAAATTTCTTTCTTTTCTCATTCTAGGTAAGCCATCTTTATAAGATATCAACATTTCAATAATAGTAAACCTAAATAAGGTAAGCCTCTGTTCTATGAAATGAAACTTTTTTAAAAGGGAAAACCTTTAACTTCTTAATCTATACAGGCTCTTAATCATGTCTCTTCATATTAAGGACATTTATAACTGAATACGTCTGTTGATATTTAGAAAATGTCTCAAATAATTGCATGGTCTTAACTAACTCCCTGGACGCGTTTCACTACCAGTAGGATAATAGTGTAACAATAAAAGATCAAACAAATCAACTGACATTTCAATCCACAACTGTTTGACATCAATCTAAAACCTTTCAACAATGAACCCATACAATAAAACAAAATCCCCTCCATATGCCCCACCTTAGATATCACAATCATATTTATTTTCTCTCCGGTCAGTTTGTTGTACTTACCACCTTTTTGCCCTCAATCAATTCGCGGATTAACAACACGGCCGTCCGGCTGCCCGCCAACAGATTCCAACGTGACCAACTGAAGTTGTGTGACAAAGCCAGCGTCGACATGCAGGCGTACAAATGCATTTCCATGACGTAATTCTTTTCGCACGAGCCTTCCGTGTAACAGAAGGCATCCTCGTCGGGGAATATGTCGACAGCTGAAGAGATCAGAATCTGTTTAATTGCCTCCAATGACAGCGTTTTGCCAATCATCTCATTAATGACGAGCGTTGAGCCACCTTGGAAATTGTTGACACAATAACCATCGGACGTTATGGTTATATCCAGGCTGATCAATGAGGCGGTGAAGCTAAACAGAATGCAGCCGGGACTGTAAATGAAAGGATACAGAGGGAGAGCGGGAGAGATAACAAGTGTGGGCATAATGTTGTTTGTGCTTGAGGATTGTGTGCTCCAACTATGAACTATTCAGAATTGTTTGTTGACAAAACAAAACAAAAGTTTGCAAGATTTGGCGTTTGTCCTGGTAGTTCTCATGTGGTGCTAGTCCTTGTTGCTGCTGCTGATGATGCGGTAAATGTTTTAGTAGTTCATGCTGTGTAGGTGGTCCCACGTATGTTTCTTGTTTGCTTGTACAGCAATTGTGGTTAATTACATCATCAGCAGATTTTAGTACAACAAATTTAATGACAATTCTTATGGTTTTCGATAAAAGAAAAAACTTGGCTAAACGACAATGGACCAACACAAATTGGTGCCATATGTTTCTGGTTGTGTTGTGGGATTTATTTTTTTTTCAGTAAATTAGAAACCGGTGAACATTTTCCAAAATGTGTTGAGGAGACGGCCGTGGGGTGTGTAGCAGCTCGATTCGATTCAAGTTAAGCGTTTTTTCAATTAAGCGAAGTTAATTGAGAGAATTTATTGATTTAAAAATTCCGTTTCAATCAAGGGACTTTTTCAATTAAACAGTGTTTAAGTACCAAACAAAATCGTTAATGGAAAATTATTTAAAAAAAAATTAATGGTCGAAAAATTGCAAAAAGTAAAATAACCGAAAAAATCCTTTCTTCAAAAAATGAAAAATGAAATCTATACCAAGGCTACGAATATTGACCGATCATTCACTTCATTGCCTCAAATACTGAGAACTGAACAAGCACAAACTTGTACATTTTGAATAAGTTGATACATTAGTTGAAGGGATTTTTTTAAATCAGCAACAAAATAGCGAAATTTTTTAATGAAACTGAAAATTTATCTGTGATCAAATTTAGCTTGATTTTCCCCTTTGTTCCCGTTCTTTGAAAAGGACCACAGCGCCAAAGAGTTAATTTTCCTTTGACCAATCCTTTATTTATAGAGAATTAGTTCACGAAGGATGACTTTTTTTTATAGAAAAGGACACTAAGGGTTTATTTAAAAATTTATGGAAAGGATTGACGCGTTTTGAACAACACGTACAATATTTTTTTCACAAACTAAAAGCATTATAAAATTTTACGGAAAACCACATTAAGTATTTTCCAGTTACAGTATTGCTTGCCTCGTAGGGTAAATACAATCTTGAATTTGCTACTTGTGATGGTCCCGGTCTCATACTTTTGTTATCATATGGACATTTTGAAATCGTCGTGGTCTTGGTTTGCCTGCATTCGCATTTATTTAAAATATTCTGAAATTCCCTTGGTGCCACTTCGCTAGTCACAAATTTTAAAGTTCATTGGTTACAATTCATTCCATAAAATTTTCTTCAATTACAACAAAAACCAATCAGTACTTACTTTTTGAAATCCGGCTTTATTTCCCATGTCTGGTAGGGCATATTGCTATAACGATTCAAGGCAAATCCAAATATTCCTGTGTTTTTTAGGTTTTTTTTTCGCCCCAACGTTGTTTTTAAATGAAAGCATAGACAAGGAGAAGAGGAAGAAGAGAAAAAGTCGCATCTATTTTATTGGCTCTGGCTCATGTTAGAATCTGGCTATTGACAGCCAATGACAACAAGGCAACTACAACTAAATCGCTTTAGCATTTACGTCAGCGGAGAATAACCACCCCCTTGCCACCTTTCATATGTCTATTTTGCGTTTAGGTTTTTTTTTAGGACAAGTTGCATGGGTTTTTGCCTCAGGAGTCAAGTGCTTGTGTCGCCAGTTGAGAGTGTCTGTGCCTGTGTGTGTGTGTGTATGAGTGCGTTGATAAGGCTTTCATCGCATCGCAACGCAATCTTACCTAAACGCCCCGTTCGAAATTGTATGGAAAGTTTATCCTCATTGAATTTGGTGTCGTGCACATCACGCGCACTCCATTTGCCCTCCGTGAATTCGGCTTCCTTTGACAGTTTCGTTTTTTTGCTGAAAGTAAATTTAAAGTGGGTTCAATTTGGTTTTTTTTCCTTCTGCACTATTAGGCTGGCAGTCAGTGCTGTAAAAAGTAATATGACAGCAACACTGTTGCCGATAGTGAAGTGTTAAAGAGTTGCCTACAATTCTAGGAGTTTTTTTTGGCTGTGAATTTCCATCACGTGTATTTTGTATATGAAAGGAAAACGATACTCGAATGAAAGTAATTACATATTCCGACGGCACATTGTATTACAAAATAAGACATGAAACATTAAACGTATATTTGGCATGCAATTAATCCAATAGAGCTTTTTTATTTGGCAGAAAAGGATTGGCCAGTTTAACATGGGGTCGCCATTGAAGGGAACTGCATATTTTAATACTTTAGCTAGGACATCGGATATTTCTACATAAATGCTGCAAGAGTTCTGCATTAATGCAAACAAACAGGAATTATATTAAAGAAACACCGGAGCGTATGATCAATGTAGTTCCTTAAGCGTTAATCATACGCACCACTTACCGACATGCAACATGTAAATTGAATCTTTTCACAGTTTGGGAAAAATATTGTGAACTAGTAAGTTGTAATGCGCCTATGGCGCCCGTTGAAATATGGAAAAAAAATGTTGTTGAAAAAAAAAAAATTTTGTGGAAAAAAAAAAGTTTGTCGAAAAAAAAAATTTTGTTGAAAAAAAAATGTTTTCTTGAAAAAAAAAAAATTTTGTTGAAAAAAAAAATTTTTGTAGAAAAAAAAATTTTGTTAAAAAAAAAGAATTTTGTTAAAAAAAAAAAATTTTGTTGAAAAAAAAAATTGTAAAAAAAAAATTTGGGGAAAACACAATTTCTGTACAAAAAAATATATTATTTTTTTTATTATTATTTTTTATAGAAAATTATAGAATGCCTATTTTAAATTCCTACGTACTGCGTGACAGAGTCAGTGAATCAGTGTCGAGGGTAAATATATATTAAGATTGAATTGAATTGAACTATATCCCATTTTTGTATGAGATTTTTTTTGGACAATCTTTCGTTTTTTTTTTGATTATGTTTTCTACAAGTTTGGGGAAGAAGTTAGAAGTAAAACATATTCAGGCAGCCATGACTATCTTTGCTTTGCTTCGATACGAATCTGTTTTTAATATCCACTCTTTTTGACTACTTCCTTGTCTCTGATGTGAATTGCTGAGACATTCTCTCAGTCTATCAAACAGGACAAAAACTCGTCTTAATTAATTTTTATATTTTTATATTTTTATATTTTTATATTTTTATATTTTTATATTTTTATATTTTTATATTTTTATATTTTTATATTTTTATATTTTTATATTTTTATATTTTTATATTTTTATATTTTTATATTTTTATATTTTTATATTTTTATATTTTTATATTTTTATATTTTTATATTTTTATATTTTTATATTTTTATATTTTTATATTTTTATATTTTTATATTTTTATATTTTTATATTTTTATATTTTTATATTTTTATATTTTTATATTTTTATATTTTTATATTTTTATATTTTTATATTTTTATATTTTTATATTTTTATATTTTTATATTTTTATATTTTTATATTTTTATATTTTTATATTTTTATATTTTTATATTTTTATATTTTTATATTTTTATATTTTTATATTTTTATATTTTTATATTTTTATATTTTTATATTTTTATATTTTTATATTTTTATATTTTTATATTTTTATATTTTTATATTTTTATATTTTTATATTTTTATATTTTTATATTTTTATATTTTTATATTTTTATATTTTTATATTTTTATATTTTTATATTTTTATATTTTTATATTTTTATATTTTTATATTTTTATATGTTTATATTTTTATATTTTTATATTTTTATATGTTTATATTTTTATATGTTACGATAACCTCTCAGTCAATGGTGCATTTAAAAGCCAAAACTTATCGGCAGATGTACTTTTCGCACAGTCATATGGCTTCGTTCATATACCAAACCACTTACGTCCCTATGAATAGAAGACATTCTAAGAAGAGTTGCGTTGTCCTTTGGAAAGTGTCTGCTGCACAACAGAAACCTGTTCCGACGACCACCAGCACTTAATCCTCTTGGGAACGTGACCTGAGTGCTTGTTCGTCTCTGTTATGCTAACAACAATAATGCCAACGATTGTCCTTAATATCCTCTTCGGAATAATTCTTCTCCTCTTTCTGTTTCTTTTTTTTTTTTGTTAATATCATTTTAATTTTGCATTGTTATCCAATTTCTTTTAATTATTCAATTTTCTTTGATTTCCGTTTCATCTTGACGTGTTTTCCTTCTTACTCTTGTTATCTTTCTGTGCCCTGCATTTCAAATCCTCTTATCTCAGCTCTGTGTGTGTGTGTGTGTGTATTTTCAATTTGCTTTCATAACAAAATCTGTGATGACGTCACTTTACTGGGTGATGTAATTAAATCAAATCGAAACACTTTAAAGATTGTTAACCAAAATGATCGAAAGAGAATCAAAAGCAACACTAGCACTCACTGATTCCCAGTTGCCACCAATGACAGAAATGCCAGTGCAGAAATAACACTTGAAAGCAAAACGTACAAATGAAAGCAAAGGAACCGTAGAGGACGAGTCAGACTAAGGCTGAGAATTCACAGTTCAAGAATTTATTCGTTTTCGTTTATAACGAACGAGTAGGTGGCCGGATAACGTGACTATCTTGCAACACATAGTCCTGTCCTTATGCCTCTACAATCTGTGGCCATTGTAATGGCATGTGTATAGTTGGGTTCTGTCTGGCAACGTTGAAAAATTCCTGTTACGTCGTTCATGATTTGGTCAAGTACTGTTTGTCAACAGACAGAATCGGTCTCGTCCCATAGTAACAATGTCCTGGCAACTACAATGAGCTAACACCTTTTGCAATTGCCAACTGTTGCCAGAAATAGTAAAAATCCTTTGGTTGAATAACAAAACCTACAGAAAGGTAGACATTTTTGTGAATAAAATTCACAAAAAGAAAAGAAAAAAAGGGGCAACAAAATCAAACGATTGCTTGTTTGTGCCACGAACTTTCTGCCGGGCTTTTGTCGTGGGCTGGATAGTAGGGTGGAGTGAAATTCAAAAAAAAAAAGTTAACCTCGGAAAGAGATGTAGTCTGTGGTCCTAATGAGGGGAAAAATAAAGAAACAAATTTTAAAAAAATTTTAGGGGTCGCGCCACTCCCTCGAAATTTGGAAATTATCGCTATTTTAGCGTTAATTTTAGAAAAATCCTAAAAAGTTTTATGTCAATAAATGTTTGCAATAGCATAAACAATGAAATAAGGGCATGAACAAATTTAAAAAAATTTTCTCATTGTTCAAAAATTGCAAAAAGTAAAATAAGTCAAATCGCCCCTTCTTCAGAAAATTGACTGAACAATGAAATCGCCACCAAAGCTACAAATATTAGTCGATTATCCTCATATTTGCCTCAAATACTTTTGTTTGGGTACTGAACAAGCTCAAACTTTTAAATTTCGAATAAGTTAAGTCGTTAATTTTTAGGATTTTTCTAAAATCAACGCCAAAATAGCGATAATTCCCAAATTTCGAGGGAGTGGCGCGACCCCTAAAATTTTTTTAAAATTTTTTTCTTTATTTTTCCCCTCATTAGGACCCCAGACTACATCTCTTTCCGAGGTTAACTTTTTCAAATTAAAAAAAAGCATGTTTTCACTCCACCCTACTGGATAGTCTCTGGTGTTGGTGGAATTGCGGAATTGGTTTATTCGTCTACGTGTTCATCCATCTGCCCTTTGTCGTGTCTGCGTATGAAATGTCGTTTACATAACATTCACAGTGGGACAGAGAACAAGTTCGGCCATACAATCATGGGCAATGCTTGAATTTTACTTATACTGACCTCGTAGTAGTGAATTCGACTTTTGCATGTTCCATTTTTCAATTTTTCGAAAAATCCCAAATTTTTGAAGAAAAAAAAAAGGGTTTTGGCACCTCTAAACCTTTTTTCAAAAAATCGGAAAATATTCTCAAAAATACTTTCTTTAATAATGTTCTTTATGACAAGAGCTACAACTTTGTCCCAGAGAGTAAATCAAAATTCCATACGATTTGCCAGATATGAGCCTGAGAAAATGAGAATTTCTTTTTTTTTTTTTGCAAAATCTCGGTGTCACAAATATTTGGCGGTCCAATACAAAAAAAAGTGCATGCCTTTGGGCAAAACTGGGAGAAACGGGTCTTTTTCTTGTTGGTCTTTTATCACATGGTGGTGGTTATATTTTTTCGTGTTGCACTGTGAGATCTACTTTTAATTAGAAAGACATGAGTTGATCAATTTGGTTTTCATCCCTAAATCAATTCACTTGATCCACTTTGTAACGCAGTGTCAGCCGTTTAAAATGTTTCATTTTATTTTGAACAGTATCCAAATGACAGTTGCCACTTACCCATCAGATGAGCTGCCATCATTGCTTTGTTCGCCATGTTTATTCAGAAAATCCTGTAAACCCTTCTTGCCACTGCCATCTGTCCCACCGTTGCCACCCATGCCGGCACTTGTGCCACTTGCATCGCTGCGATATGTTAAGTTGTCGTCGGTGGTTATAGTTGGATCATTCAATGTATTGCTACCACCAGCGCCACCGCCACCGCCGCCTCCACAGCTTTCGTTGTTGTTCAGGGTGTCATTCAGAAAGTATTCATCGTCATCATCATCATCATCGTTGTCATACTCATCATCCGAACTACTGTCATCATCCATATCATCCTCTTCATCGTCGTCCTCGTCACCGTTGCCATCGTCTCCTTGAGCTTTCAGTGCCTCCGAATCGCGTATAAAGGATATGCCCGAATAGTAGGCCAGTGCTGCGGCGGCAGCAGCCGCTGCTGCGGATTGTTCCATGGTCTCGGGGACAGGTGGAGAGGACGCTACACCTTCTATGCCGCCACTTTCCCCAGCTGTTGCTGCGACATTATTGCCACTGTCGCCGATGCCGCCCATTAGATTTCCTGAAATCACTTGGAGAGCCTCACCCTGCAATGGCATTTGTAATTCGCACAAACGATCCAAGTCCTGTGTGTTTGTTTATTTATTTTCATCAGAGTCATCGAGTGTCGGGTGAGTGGATGGGTGGTTGTTTTATGTGATGATTGCATTGATTTTATGTGTGTTTGTTTCAAATCAAATTGTTTTTGTTGTTGTTTTGTTTTAATGTCGAACATCGTTTGTCGTCGTTTGATTGAAGGGGAATCAACGATTGAACCATCACAGTATCGTTGCATGTGTGTGGATGAAATATTTTGTAAAATTGCCAGTGGATGTGTGGGCGAAAAAGCAAAAATATTTCCACATTTATTGGTTATAAAAATAAATTTGTAAATTAAAAAAAAGTACAAAATCAATATCATCAGCATTAATTTGCTGAGCCGTAAGTCTGTCTGATTGCAATTTTAATTTTAATTTGGTGTAGTGCCTGCCGAATGCTCAAGGGAAATTATGATCCGGATGGGAAATTAATTTGAAACGTGATTTAAATTGTTTATGGTTGGGGATTCTCTAATGTTGATAAAGGAAACTCATAACATGAGGCTGATGCAAAATTTGACAATAAGCACTTCCAAACTAGGACCAAAGGTGAACGAGGACAAAGTGACAACACCGGGCAAATACCAAAAAATTTTTGTTCGAAAGGATGGCGATAAACGGATATTTGTGCAGTTGCACCCTTTTTTCATATATCGGCAATTCCACGGTGTCGAACGTGACCGTTGTACACATTCAAAGTGCAAAAAAGGTCAGAATAAAATATATTTTAGATTCATCTTATACATATTCGTACAGGTCCATAGTAGTACTATCACCGGTGGTTTAGTTTTTTTCAGGCGAAATAGTGATAACAAAATAAGGACAAAACAGGGAGCGGGTCGAACGCGACAAAAACAGAAGTAGTTTCCGTGAACATCTTTAAAAACATGAGAATCAGCGAAATCAAACAGAATATGTTATCGATGAAAATTGTAAAATGTTAAAAAATGACAAAGCTTTCGTATCCTCTTTATTTCATAGAAATGTCATGGATAGTTTTTTTACATTTAATTTTTAGGTTGGTTCGAACGTGACATGTCGAACGTGACATTTTTTCTATGACTATCATATAGACAAAAGTACCGTTATTCTTCATTCCTTTTGATTCGTCTCTTCAATTTAAGATTTCTTATGCTCTTAGAAAGATTATTTATAATAAGCCTCTTTTTACATAAGCCTCTCTTTACGAAGGAAATTTTAAAAAAAATGTGCATTTAAAAATCTGAAAATGATCCAAAACTACAATTTTCCACTTTGCAATTGTTTTTCGTAAATTTTTGAGTAACTACACGTGAAATTCTTTAATTTCATTAAAATTTGAATATTTTTGTATAGTAATATATTACATTAATGTGATTTTAATAACTTTTAATTTTTTCATCACGGTAGACCTTTTGGTGGAATTACCCATATGAGCTATTTGAATTTTCCTTGTAATGTCTATGGGCTTCTAAAGGGATTTCCAACAAGAGGTGTTATTTTGAATCTCCCTGTATTTCGGTAACTGTCACTTTTGAAATCTGACGTGTACATGAAAATCGCCGATACACGTGTATTTTTATTTTTTATCCCCTTTCCGAAAAAGTAAATTTGGTTCATAGGACAGAATGTGTGTAACACGGTGTTATACTAGGTCACACCCGTCACATAAGGAAGTCACACCCGTAACAATTTAAAAAAGACATTTCTTTAGGAACAAATATTTTTTTTCCAGACAGTAAGTATATAATAAAATCAAAAAACGTTGAACGATTAACTACGCCAAAATGTATGTGTGCGTTCTACCGAATATTTTCAGAAACTGTCCATAACTCTCTAAAAACTGAGATTTGTAAGGTCACACTCGTCACAGCCCTCTGATGGCCATTCTGAGCAGAAATCACGTTCTTTCAATGTGTTTCTATTATTAAAAGTTTTAAAGAGTACATCCTTGGGAATCGCATCCTTTTCTTTAAACGATAATCTTTATATTTCTGAATTATAACAAAAAATGGGAGTAACATAGACACACCTGTCACTATGGAATTGCCCTGATGTTGTTTTTCCTTATTAACGGCATATCTTCCTCTTTATTATGAAACCTCTTTATTATGAAATAAACATCCAATCATTTATCTCAAAAAATGTAATTTTTTTTAATACAAAAATAACACCTCTTGTTGGAAAACCCTGTATTTGATATGGAAAATAAACTGACTGTCTATGGGCTTATATAATTCGCATCATCTGACTACAGTTTTTTTTTTACTTTTTTTTATATTATAGTATCCCCCCCCCCACTCACCTCAATCAGCTGCGAAAACATATACGTTTTCGTGTCCTCCTCTCCGCTATCACTCCGCTGTGACGAATGTTTCGATACGTCACCGTTACAGCTTTGGCTGTCCTTACTGTTCGCACTCTTCACACTCTTTTGGCTGTTCGAACTCTTGCAGCTCTTCGCACTTTTGTCGCTCGCTAAGCTGCCCTTGCTATCATTGCGACTCACCGGCTTTCCGTTTGCATCCGTCATCGGCATTTCACTTGTGCTGCGACGCTTTCCCAAATCCAATGTATCCACCGCCATCGTGTACTCATCGGCCGGTGGCACGCAAGCGGGTTTAATCTTTAAAACCTTTTCAAATTGAACACTAGGAAAGAATTCCTTTGGCTCATTCATATCCAGAAAATCCTCCGTAATGCGGGTTTTCTCAAGCAATTTCCCCAAACCCAAGGCTTTGGTGTCCTCGGCGCCGGCATCGTCGTCGTTTGCCTCCATCACCACCACCACCAACTTCTCATTGGTATCCTCTGCGGTGTTTGCTGTTGTCATTGTCGTTACCTGGGCCATTGGTATTGGCGTAAATGTAACATTTTTCGGCCTGGCTAAAAATAGTACCCTGCCTGGTTTCTTCCACTTTGTGTTGTGCTTTCCCTTGCCGTGGTGCTGTTGTGCCTGCCGCAGCCGGAGTGTATCCAAACGAACGGAAAAGCCTTGTGGTATACGTGGCACTATAAAATCCTTAACGAGCCCATAAATGTCGATGTCACTCGGTATATTAAACATGTCGAAATCATTTATTTCTCTTACGGGTAAATTGCTGCTGCCTGCGGATTTTTGGGAGCTCTTCTTGCGCAACTTGGAGAGGGGGAAACGGGGCGACAGGCTTTTCAGGGGACTGGCATTTGTGGTCGTTGAAATGGGTGTTGCCTCGTTGGTGTTGCCATTGATTGAGGTCGTCGGTTTGGGACCTTCGGAGAGATCGGATTCAAGGGATTCCAATTTGGTTTCCCAGCGACAGGCTATGGGTGGCTCGAACCAAATGACACTGTCGGGCAGGCTAGATGGATGAAAGGTCCTGAATTATCACAATTATCAGGTGTTGAATGTCACTTACTCGACAGTAACGAGGGCCAATTTATCGAGGGCTGCCTCGACCATTCGCATTTCAGCTTCAATTTCCTCCGGCAATCTGCGAACTCCCGGCAGAGGTGGCGGTGGTGGCTTGTAGGTTTGGTAATATTTCCTCTGGGCGAGTTGATTGGGTGCTAAAACTAAAGTATAGCGAAATTGTTTAAAAAGAAGAATGGGAAAATCTTATCCGTATTCCACTTACTGGTCCTTATAAAAGAACGGGCATTCAATTGTTTATCCTGTTGCGGTGTCTCCAAATAATCCAAACAATAAACGCCACCTATGATGCGATATTTCCTTAAATTGACATCTGTTTCAATTAGGCCGATACCTTCCGGTCCAATGGCCTTGCGTCTCAATTTATTCAATTCGTCCTCATACTCCAGATATAATTTATCAACATCCAAAGTCTTCTCTCGAGTTTTCTGGTTCGTGCCCCCCTCCTGTTCAAATTGTTCCAACTCTTGCAGGGGAATTTCTTTGGAACATTCATCCAACATATTCTGAAGGATTTCCTTACGTTTGCGCCACTCCTTTTTGGTTTGCATTAACATATCTGGAATGGAAGGAAGTGAAAGAGGATAGCAAAAGGACAAAGCGACCACATCAAGAAGGATAAGCTTACTTATATTTTGGGGTCGAGGCCTTTTCAAATTAAAGCTGGGACAATAGTCACTCAAGTGATCATAGTTCAGCCACAAACCCCTCAAAGCGGAACTGTAAAGGCTCACCGTTGGCGGCAACGATAGCTGCATGGTCATTAAGGGGAAGTCTATTTCGTTGTGAACATTTTGTTCACCTATGCGAGGTTTAGCACTCAAGGATCTGAAAGTTAAAAAAATAACCTTAGAAGAGAAACCCCTTTTTAAGTTAACTAACATTTGGGCATCTTTGGAAAAGGTCCATATAAAGCTTTTGTAGACCACCGAGTCGTACACATGTTTCGAGACTCCAGGGCGATCGATTCTAGGACGAAAAAAGGAGAGACATGAGTTGTTTTGGGGTGGTTATGGTCTCGGTCAACTTACTCCATGTCTCTTTCGATGTGTGACATCGTCTTGTAGGTAAAATCATTGAGATAATCCTTAAGTAAAACTCGAACTTCAGTTTTTAATTTGTTCAGATCGGCCAAAGTGTGTTGAGGTTTTGTTTTGTCACTTAGGACGCCATCAAGTTCCAAAAGAATCTAGATAAATAAATTTCAATCATATAATGAAATAATCATATAATCATATAATCATATAATCATATAATCATATAATCATATAATCATATAATCATATAATCATATAATCATATAATCATATAATCATATAATCATATAATCATATAATCATATAATCATATAATCATATAATCATATAATCATATAATCATATAATCATATAATCATATAATCATATAATCATATAATCATATAATCATATAATCATATAATCATATAATCATATAATCATATAATCATATAATCATATAATCATATAATCATATAATCATATAATCATATAATCATATAATCATATAATCATATAATCATATAATCATATAATCATATAATCATATAATCATATAATCATATAATCATATAATCATATAATCATATAATCATATAATCATATAATCATATAATCATATAATCATATAATCATATAATCATATAATCATATAATCATATAATCATATAATCATATAATCATATAATCATATAATCATATAATCATATAATCATATAATCATATAATCATATAATCATATAATCATATAATCATATAATCATATAATCATATAATCATATAATCATATAATCATATAATCATATAATCATATAATCATATAATCATATAATCATATAATCATATAATCATATAATCATATAATCATATAATCATATAATCATATAATCATATAATCATATAATCATATAATCATATAATCATATAATCATATAATCATATAATCATATAATCATATAATCATATAATCATATAATCATATAATCATATAATCATATAATCATATAATCATATAATCATATAATCATATAATCATATAATCATATAATCATATAATCATATAATCATATAATCATATAATCATATAATCATATAATCATATAATCATATAATCATATAATCATATAATCATATAATCATATAATCATATAATCATATAATCATATAATCATATAATCATATAATCATATACTCATATAATCATATAATCATATAATCATATAATCATATAATCATATAATCATATAATCATATAATCATATAATCATATAATCATATAATCATATAATCATATAATCATATAATCATATAATCATATAATCATATAATCATATAATCATATAATCATATAATCATATAATCATATAATCATATAATCATATAATCATATAATCATATAATCATATAATCATATAATCATATAATCATATAATCATATAATCATATAATCATATAATCATATAATCATATAATCATATAATCATATAATCATATAATCATATAATCATATAATCATATAATCATATAATCATATGAAGTCCTCCGATTATAAACGTACCCCCAATATTTCCTTTATCCTCTGAGCATACACATCACCCAGATTTCCCTGGTGTTTTCTCAACGTTGCTTTGGTCAGATCCGCCACCTGAAAATCCTGTGTCAGCAGTGTCCGTTCGTTCGTTTTCAGTAACCAATTGCGAGATTCACGATTCCTTTTCTCCACATCCATTTTCCATTGATGAATGTATTTACGCAAATCACTGGGACTATTGGAATTCGGCAGACCATTGCAGCGCATAAATTTCTCCCATTCGACCTGATCTTTGGCCGTACTTTTAATGGCATCGATGGCATCACGGACCTGATTAAAGAATGTCATGCTGTTCTTGAGTTGTGCTCGACGTTGCTTATTCTCTTGGATCTCCAGTTGTAGGCGTCGCTTGGCCTGTTCCCGTTCAATTTTGCGACGCTGCCGAGCCTCTTCGAGTTTTTTTAGTCTATGGAAAATATGCAATAGGACAGATAATTTAGCAAATCCTCTGTCGTAGAAACAAAGACACGATTGTTGTCTTTTTTTCTGTGAGGTTCGGCCTCAATTAGTAACTCTTCTCAATACTTGTTCTTGTTCTTTGGTTCATGTCCTTTCAAATGAAATTAAGAATTCCTAATTAAATTGGCTTGTCTTTGTGCTTAAAATGTCCTTTACCAATTTCCTGTTTCCTTTTGTTTGACCTTTGCCGTACTTACTTTTCCTTTTCCTTCTCGATGCGCAGCAATTCGGCTTGTTCCGCTTCCAAACGGGCCTTTTCCTTTTTGCTCAATTTCTTTTTCGGTGGCTGTGTGTGTAAATATTTTATTAAACAAAAAAATTATAAAACCGAAATGAAAATATTTTCTTTTTACCATTTTATTTTGCAATAACTTTTCTTCCTTTCTGTTGCTATGATTTTAAAGCAAATTATGGATTTCGCTTTGCCTTTGATTATAAAGGTGTGTGGTTTTCATGGTAACCAAACAGCCCCGGCCAGAGTAGGTGTTGTTTGAAGTAAACAGTTTTTTGTTTTTTTTACCATTGGCAACGGAGGCCGCAGAAAAAAACAAAACAACACACTTTGGAGTCTTCTCTCTGTGTAAACAGAAGAAACCTGAAGCGGCTTATTTTGTTACTGGGGTGTATCGCCAAAGTAAACTAGGTGGTAACAGTTTAATTATCGGGAAGGAAATTCAAATATGTTGTGGCAGGTTAGGGGAAGTGCATTTATCTAAGCGAACTCTGCCTGCTCCACTTGGATGTAGGCATTGTGGTCATTAACATAACCTTTGGTAAGTGTCGGGGGCTGCCTAATACATCACCTCTCTTCTAATTGTCACAGCAACCGTTTGGGATGCAATTCCACACTGAGCGGAAACTCTCCCCGCAATTTAGGACCCTAGAGAAATGTAGATAGATAGACATTATCCTCCGGTAAACATGTCATTCCTGACCAATTTGAGGAGGATTTCAAAATTTCTGGAATTGGAGTGTCGATACTGCGTCCTCTGCTTTGGTCAGATCCGTCAGATCTCTCTTTCTCTCTCTCGCTCTCTCCTTCTCTCTCTCGCTCTCTCCTTCTCTCTCGCTCTCTCTTTCTCTCTCTCTCTCTCTTTCTCCTTCTCTCTCTCGCTCTCTCTTTCTCTCTCTTTCTCTCTCTTTCTCTCTCTCTCTCTTTCTCTTTCTCTCTCTCTCGCTCTCTCTTTCTCTCTCTCGGTCTCTCTCGCTCGCTCTTTCTCTATCTCTCTCTCTCGCTCGCTCTTTCTCTATCTCTCTCTCTGTCTTTATCTCTCTCGCTCTCTCTTCTCTCCCTCGCTCTCTCTTCTCTCTCTCTCGCTCCCTATTTATCTTTCTCTCTCTCGCTCTATCTTTCTTTCTCTCTCGATCTCTCTATTTCTCTCTCGCTCTCTCTACTTCTCTCGCTCTCCCTCTCTCTATTTCTCTGTGTGTGTGTGTGTGTATGTGTCTCTCTCTATCTCTATCTCTCTCTTTCTCCCCATCACTCTCTCTGCCTCCCTATCTCTCTATCCATATCTCTCACTATCCCTCTCTCTATTCATATATCACTCTCTCTCTCTTTTTCTATATCTGTCTCTATCCATATATCTCTCTATACATGTCTCTCTATCTCCATCTCTCTCTCTAATGCTGTTCTTATTTTTAAATAAAAATAACACTTAAGAGATTTGCAATTTAAATTATTTCCATTCTGTGGTTTCCGCGTTAATTCTGTCCCGTGACCCTTTATTAAGATTTTGTATAGGGTACTCCATAATTTATGTCGGTATATAAACACTGAAAAATAATCCAAATAAATTGTAAAGAACCAAGTGAAATAAAGTTTTCATCATCGGTTGTTCCTTCTTTATGCTATTCAATATTCACATACCGACATAAAATATGGGCCACCCTGTCTATTGTTTGGGCATTATTTTATTATTCTGCATGTGAGTGAGTTAAGCTGGGCAACAGGTTTTTGTGTGTTTTCTTTTTTCGGTTTAATTAAATATTTAGAAAATGTTTTGAGGTGGAGTAAAAAAAGTGAAAGAGATTAAAAAAAAGTAAAAACAAAAAGTGAATAGTTATGAATTAGTTTCATGCAACGATTTTAAATCAGTTTTCAGATATTTCAGCTCTTTTCGAAGGGACATTTCTTCTGTTTGAAAAGAGCAAACCATAATATGACAAAGTTTTTCAAATTTAGTTCTTATCAATTGGTCCTTCTTGGTGGAATTTTATATTTCCCCTTTTAGGTAAAATGTTATATTTTCTCTTATTCCTGTCAACGAGGACAATACACAGCCCCACCATGAAATTCATATTTCGCAACATTTGACATTTGTTTTTTTGTTCAGAATTGACTTCAAGCTAACGCTTTAAGTTATGTTTTGTATAAGGTCTTCTGTCTGTTACGGTTGACATCGTCTGTAATTGTATTTCCCTGCTTTTCATTTTCAAACGATGGCCGTTTTCTTCTTCTCTATCCCCGCATACTAATTAAATTGTTATCTTTATTGTTGTCGTAGTTGTTGTTGGCCCTGTTGCTCTTGTATTTTGGGGTTAATTTTTTCACGATGGCAAACAAAAAGTAAAAGTTAGGCAAACATTTGATATTTTTTTTTATTTCACTTTAGTTTAGGTTAAATTTTAGGGAAAAGTTCAACAACAAGGTTTTGCAAAAAACAAAAGAGTTTCGTTTTAGCCAGAGCACAAAAGTGAAAGGTGTAACAGGAAGTTAGGGTTCTCGGGAGAAATCATTTAAAAATACTGCAACTGGTGGCTTTTTTATGTAACTTTTTTCGTAAACTCTTATTTTTCCGAAGAAGAAGATTAACAATGGAGAATGTAGCAAATGCTAATAGCAGAGTTTGTTTTCTTTTCTCTACACCTGCTTAAGTAACTGTGGCCGGATACATTTGCCGGCTATGGTGGCCGCCGGGGGAGGTCATTGTTAAGTCTCTTTCTTGGATGCTAACAAGTTTTGGCTGAACTAATGTGACCACAGTTGACTTGCTTGCCACTTGATGAGTGGTGGTGCTGGGGAAAAGTTTTTTCGTTTGCAAGTTTTAGCTGGCATTCACGTAACCAAATACTCCTAACAAAAGTAAAACTTTTTCTTTTTATAATAATTTTAAGTTCAACTATTTGATTTGGTTTCTGTCGTTGACATTGGGAAAATTGGTCTGTGGATGTTGAACAATTTTTAAGAAACACCAATAATTTCCACGAATGTTGTAATTTGGTTTTCTCCAATTTATTTCGAATACTTTTTGAGTACAGTATCAATGAAGTGGCCACGGTAAAAGGTCCCGTTTTTCATGCGTTTTTCATTTCATTTTCGTTAAATACAAACTCGGTTAAAACATCGTAACGGCTGTCATCGCTTGACCATCCGGGTTTCCCAATTGCATTGTCCGTAGCATTACCGCCTCCAGTTCGAGCCCATCACATTCTGGACTGATATCAGAATGTATACAAAAATAACTTGATTTGAGCCCGATGACGACATGACCCTTTTGGTCTCACTTTTCTCTCTCTCTATTTTCTCTCTCTCTCTCTCATTATCTCTCTCTCGTTATTTCTCTCTCTTTCGTTATCTCCCTCTCGTTATATCCCTCTCTTGTTCTCTCTCTCTGTCTTGTACTCTCTCTCTGTCTCGTTATCTCCCTCTCTCATTATCTCTTTCCCGTTATATATCTCTCTCTCGTTATCTTTCTCTCTCTCTCTCGTTATCTTTCTCTCTCTCTCTCGTTATCTTTCTCTCTCTCTCTCGTTATCTTTCTCTCTCTTTATCTTTCTCTCTCTCTCTCTCTCGTTATATTTCTCTCTCTCTCTTTATATTTCTCTCTCTCTCGTTATATTTCTCTCTCTCTCTCGTTATATTTCTCTCTCTCTCTCTCGTTATATTTCTCTCTCTCTCTCTCGTTATCTTTCTCTCTCTCTCGTTATCTTTCTCTCTCTCTCTCTCGTTATCTTTCTCTCTCTCTCTCGTTATCTTTCTCTCTCTCTCTCTCGTTATCTTTCTCTCTCTCTCTCTCGTTATCTATCTCTCTCTCTCTCGTTGTCTATCTCTCTATCTCTATCTCTCGTTGTCTCTCTCTCTCTCTCGTTGTCTATCTCTCTCTCTCTCTCGTTGTCTATCTCTCTCTCTCTCGTTATCTATCTCTCTCTCTCTCGTTATCTATCTCTCTCTCGTTATCTCTCTCACTTTATGTCTCTCTCTCTCTCTGTCGCTTCCCTCTCTCTCGTTATGTATATCTGTCTCTCTCGAACGTTATTTCTCAATCTCTCACTCTCTCAATCTATCGATATTTCTCTATGTTACTCTCTCTCTCTATCAATCTATCGATATCTCTCTCTGTTCTCTCTCTCACTCTCACGCTATCTCTGGTTTCCTTTTTCGATATCTCCCTCGATATATCTCTCATTATCTCTCTCTCTCTCGTTATATCTGTCTCGTCATCTACCTCTCTCTCGTCATCTCTCTCTTTCTCTCTCGCTATTTATCTCTAGGTATGTCTCTCACTCTAGTTATCTCCCTAACTCTAGTTATCTCCCTCGTTCTCTCTCTTTCGTTATCTCTCTCGATATCTCCCTTTTTATCTTTCTCTCGATATCTCTCTTTTCTCTCTCCCCTATATATCTGTATTTCTCTCTCTCTCCCTCGATGTCTCTCTCTCACTTTCTCTTTTTATATTTTCCTCTTATCCTCGATATCTTGCACTCTCTCTTTCCCTATGTTCTTTTTATCTCTCTCTCACTCCCTATGTTCTTTCTCTATCTCTCTCTCTATCGATTTCTCGTGGGGTCTTCCATCATTACATGTGGCCGTCATACCCGGTTGCGGGTAGTGACTTCGGAAGAACCTATGAGTACGGAGAGGAGGTGAAGTCTATAAAAAACATTTGCTGCACTTGGCCTGCCCTGACGAACATTATTCTCTTATTTATTAAGGGACCTAGGCTATCTGGCCAGTATTGATGTGGGCCGTCTTTGAGACACTCGCGATAATTCAACGATTTGCGCCAGTTTGGGTTATGGTTGGTCTGCATTTCAATCTTCCACGCTAACCTACCTAAGTGTCAGAGGCATTCGGGCGACAACGAGAACTTTGTAAAAATATTTTTATAAAATTTTTGGGTTCATAAAGTTTTTAGGAGTATATGGCTTTATGATTTTATACATTTTTTTAAAATCAAGCACAATTATGTCTCCCATTGCTACTCTGCCAACACAACGATCACATTCTTTTTTTTTTTGGCAGTTTCTCATTTAACAGCATGACTCGAATCTTAATGATTTCAGTTGCATACTTGTAGGATTTACATTTTAATGTGAATTTATTGCATACCTTCAAGGCTGCTTGTTTTTGCATAACACTTCAGGGGACTACAAACGAAATACATGCAAAACTTCTTTAAGCTTTAAAATGAACAAATTTACAACATTTCATCTTGTACACGTCTGTACACATACTACAACATAATTATGTGTGTATGCTGGTGGGCAAACAAAATGTTAATTGTTACAACTAACAATTGCAATCAGGACGATAAAACCACATGAGCTGTTTATTGATAGTAAACGACAAACGCACGTTGGTTAAATGTATTTGCGTGAGGAGTTCAGGAAGTTCAGAGGTGACGGATTTCATACGTGAGAAAAGTTGTGATAATCATCAGGAGAAACAAAATTGAGAAAGACATACCTTATGGAAATGACGAGAAGAAATATGACGTCAAGCTCAAATTTGAAATGAACAATGAAGATCACGCCACAAAATTTGCTGAAAGAAGTAGAAAGGGGTGGATAAAGCTGGAATGAAATGAAACTGATAGCTTGTACAATTGCTGTAGAGGCCTTGTGCTCCACAAGGACTTCAGCGGAAATAAAGAAGGAATTTAATTGCTCTGATCTTTTAAAAACTGCCTACGCAGACTGCTTAGCCGTCTACCAAACGGATGCAGCTTCTGATGTTGGCCGGGAAATTAATGCTCTCCCTGAATGTATGCATTCTCTTTATATATGTATATGAGAGTGTGTGTATATAAAAGTAGTTTAACTCATTGAACAAATATTGCATTTGTAACCAAGAAATATGCAAGCAAGCAAACAAAGACTCACACACACACATATGCAGCAACACAAATGTAAACACACTCTGTTGAGTACAATCGTTATATAAGCACACACACAAACACACTGTCGCATTTGTATTCATGTGCACGCACACAAACGCAAATACATATACCAGCAGCTTTTTATGTTTATCAGGCTCATTGAAAATGTATGAACGTATTGCAGTTACAGGACAACAATAACAGAAAAAAAAGACCCACACAAAATGGAAAAAGTGCTCAATACACACCAACACGTACACACATTTGCACATTATGATATGTCATATATACATACATACATTATGTGTGTCTGTGTGTGTGTACTATTCATATATTATATCTGTCATTGTGGTTGCGGCACAGTACGATTTCTCGTAAAAATGTCCATGTCCATGTCCTGGGTCGTCATGAGAGTTGTGTTGTACAGGACAAAAAAAAAGAGAAGAAAACACAACACATTGCTATGGTTGTGTGTTCTCTGGCTGTTTGTCCGTTCACTGTGATTGCTGTTAGCTGATGGCGATGGCAGTCGGTAAAGAAATGACTGTTATTGAAAAATGGACCACTTTTCTCTGTTCTCTACTGTGGATTGTTGTTTTTCTTTTTGTCTTTTGTTGTGGCTGTGAAAATAAGCCAAATTTATACAGAAAATATAAAAGAAAATGCTTTGCATAATGTGTTATCGTCTTTGTTCGTATGACAGGAGACAGTGGTTTCAATGGAAAATACAATTTCATGATTAATGCAAATTCCAATATTCAACTTATCAGAAATCTCACTCAGGAAGGTATGTTTTCCCACCTTACCACGCGTGGGGATAAACGTACAGTGAAGCGGCCGTTTAATCTGTGGATTTTCAACATTCGAAGATTTCTCACCAGTTCAACATCCCGCCCGGGGGCACAGAAACATGCCAGGGAACTGCATACCCTACCAGATCGTTGACATACACATAGGCCAGCAATTTGGCCTGTTGTGCGCTCCTGATTTCTTCATCAGATTTCCTTCCCCTTTTTCCTACGTTAGGAAGTTTCTTAAATTCCTTATGTCCGTTCCTTTGACGACCGACTGGTCATCTAAGGTATCTTCTCCCAATTGGATTTTCCTGATCTGCGACAAAGTGGGGCACTGGCACTGAAAGTGTTCCGCCGTCTCGGCGTCCTTTCCGCATCCGTAGGGGATTCGTCGTTCTCGGAACATCCTCTCCTAAATGGGTGTGCACTAAAAAAATATTAACAGAGTAACTTTTTTTCAATACGATTTTTTTATATTAAAATTGTTTATTGAGATCTTAGGTTGATTGATTCCTTGAATTTTGAACTGTGAACCTAGACCTGAACAGGAGGAAAAATGTGAAAAAAAAAATTGTTTTTTTAAGTTTTTATCTTGAAGATGAAGTGTTTCTGATTTTATATGTTTAATAGAGTTTTTAGCCGCACTTCTTTAGCTGTCTATCTCCTACATTAACTAATAAAATTCCAATTCGTTTTTATGTGGTTCGAGGTATCTTAATATATATTTACCCTCGACACTGATTCACTGATTCACTGATACACTGATTCACTGACTCTGTCACGCAGTAAGTAGGAATTTAAATAGGCATTCTATAATTTTCGATAAATAATAATAAAAAAAATAATATTTTTTTTTTGTACAGAAATTGTGTTTTCCGCAAATTTTTTTTTACCAAAATTTTTTTTCCAAAATTTTTTTTTCAACGAAATTTTTTTTTTTTACAAAATTGTTTTTTCCGAATTTTTTTTTTTCAACAAAAATTTTTTTTTTCAACACAATTTTTTTTTTCCACAAAATTTTTTTTTTCCAGAAAATTTTTTTTTCCAAAAAAATTTTTTTTTTCAACAAAATTTTTTTTCAACAACAATTTTTTTTTCAACAAAATTTTTTTTTTCATATTTCAACGGGCGCCATAGGCGCATTACAGTTTACTAGTTTTAAAAGAATGACATAATTAACCACCTGTTCGTACGAGTGCTAGGCTTTCAAATTAATATTACTCATACGCTCCAAAAAGGGACTAATGCTAATTCGAGAAAGGAAATGTGAATTGATACACTTTTAAGACTCATTCCTAGGAAGTTCATATGTTCCACTAATTGGTTTATTGAGATCTTAGGTGCATTTCGATTGTCGTTGATTGTTTCCTTGAATTTTGAACGGTTTGCTTCCTGAACAGGGAAAAAGTTTTAATTTTTTTTTTTTTTTAGTTTTTTGACATTTAAGATAATGTTTTGTTTTTTAATTGATATGTTCTTATGACAAGAGCAACTTTGCATTAGAGAGTAAATCAGAATTCCGAACGGTTTGCAAGATGTGAGCCTGAGAAAATGATTATTTTTTTTTTCAAAAATGAAAAATGATGGTTAAACAACAACGGGTTTTTTATGTTTTTGGCGATTTTCAAAATGAAGTGTTGAAGTGTTTTTGATTTTATATGTTTACAAAATTCCATAAGGTTTGCAAGGTATGAACCTGACAAAATGATACTTTTTTTTTGCAACGAATTACACTGAGGCCTCAAAAGTTTGGGGGCCCCATCAGAAGAAATGGCTTTGTGCAAAACTAGGAGACAAGAATCTTTTTTTTTTTTTGGCCTTTTATCTTATTGTGGGATGGTTCTAAAAAAAACGGCCCGGTAGGCGAGTAGGTAGCGTGCTTGGCTATCAGTGTGGGGGTTGTGGGTTCGATTCCCAACAGAGGCTTTGGTCTGTCGGTGGAAAAATTTAGCCATGTGGTCTGGGAGAATCCCTAGAGTGTTGATCTTCAAAAAAAAAAAGAAAAGGGTTATCCATTTTGCGTTTTCAAAAGTAAACGTAAATAAAACACATATTAAATATTTTTTTGTCATGATATTTCTTTTTTATTGTAAAGTTTGAACGTTGACATTATGTGTGAACCACTACAACATTTAAATGACCACCACGCGAAGTGTTGCAAGCATTTAATTCTTTTGAGGTCATTTTGGTCTACTTTTTGGCACATATTGGGCGATATCTCAGCCATAACTTGACGAAAGTTCGTTCTCATGTGCTCAAGAGTTAAAGGTTTATTTGCATAAACACGGTCCTTCGCGTAGCCCCAGTCTAATGGTGTCAAATCGCATGATCTTGGTGGCCAGTTGATGTCGCCACGACGAGAAATTACGCGGCCAGGAAATGTCTTTTGCAATAAAGTCATATTAGCTCTAGTTGTGTGGCATGTGGCACCGTCTTGTTGAAACCACATATTCTCCAAGTCGTATTCTTCAAGAGCAGGCAAAAAAAAGTCGGTTCTCATACGACCATAACGGCGACAGACGTTCCCTCGTCATTTTCGAAGAAGTAAGGTCTAATCACACCTTCGGACCAAAGAGCGCACCAAACAGTGACTTTTTGTGGATGTAATGGCCTCTCTTCAATTACTTGAGAATTCTCAGAACCCCAAAATACGACAATTTTGTTTATTGACATACCCACCGACTGAGAAATGTGCTTCATAGCCATAAACCATAATCTCCTCTTAAAGCACGATATGTGACTGTGCCAGAATCACCATTTTTGTAGTAGGTTTTAATAATTTTTACACGTTGTGTGATAGTTAAGCGATCCATTTTCGTCAATGTCAGACTTCCAACTGAAAAGAAAAAAAATTGGTTTAACAACTTAGTTTGACGGATGTCAAAATTCCAGCCCTATACTTTTGAAACCACGAAATGGATAATCCTATATTAAATGGTGTCGATTCAACGAAACTGCATTCCTGTGAATGTTTCTACAAATGTTGGACATATCTCCATTCCATATTTTCTGGTTGATGGTGGTTAACATATTACGTCCCCTTCTATCTCAGCTGAAAAAGCGACCCACTCTAATGTATATATGTACTCTGTTTGACACGGAGTATGTGCCTCGGTTTAGCACCACTCAAGGCAATTTCCCCCCCTCATATTTCCACACACGAATATATAAAACTCAAAAATTATTCTATGAATAAGCGGAGGAGGTGAACGCAAACAGCAGCTGGCAATAAAAACACACACACACGCACAAAATGAGGTCCATATCTTCCAGCCGTATAAATAAATGATATTGTCCTTCTTTGGCCAGTATTCATACATACATATTATGGCCAACAAATAACAATGCAATACTTAAATCATAAAAAACATGAGAGAAATTAAAACAAAATTTCAATTTGCATACATTTCAAGTCATTTTACTTAAGTAAGGTTGGGTAGTCCGTCTGCAGTTTTCCCGCTCTGGCCCAATTTGCCAAATATAAAATTATAATTCTTTCGTTTTTCTATTTCCTTCAAGTCTTGGGACGACCCCTATTTATTAAATTCGGTGTCTTTCTGTGTCACTTTGTTCCTTGGAGCATTGTTTCCATTTCAGTTTTCTTTAACTAATTTTCGGAAAACAATGGAGCAGCAACAGTAAAAAGGGTAATCTCTACGTTTCGTTTGGTTTGGTTTTGCCTGTATTGTCTGTTCTTTTCAATTAAACGCTTGACTTCACATGCTACTCCATTTCGAATGCGAACAAACACAGGAACCAAGACGACGGTGGAGGTGGTGTGGTGGGGAGGACTCTCGAGATTCTTGACACATTTGGGGATTTTAGTTTTGACTTATACTTCTTTCTCGGCTGTGCACAGTTCAAGGATGAGTCTTTAGGTGGGGAGGGGGCAGAAGGACCGGATATTTGGGTCTGAAATGTGTAGCCGAGCAACACATCCTTTCCTCTTTCCTCTTGACTTTTGCTCCGTTTGCCTGTTCATTTCCGTTGTACACAGCAACGCATGTTGCTTTCATGCAAATGTGAGTGCTGTCTGGAAAGTTAAACAACATTTTGTTGTTTTTCTTTGCCCATCTTATTTGAATATTTAAATGGATATGCAAATAATCAATGGGAAATTTCTTTTGTGTGTGTGTTTTTTTTTAAACAATTCCATTTAAACTGTATTTCTTCATTCCGGTGTTATGGGCATTTCCAAGAAATGTCCCTCAACTCAAAATAGCCATTTGGAAAAAGGTCATTAAGTTTGGGCGGATGGAGTCTCATAAACCTTTTTAACATAAAGGGCATTGGCAAGGGATTTACCTCGAAAATATTGTTAGTAGTCACTTACTGACACACTGGTGAGTGACTCATTTACTGAAATGTTCCGACAATGTAATCAATACATCACCGTTCTTCATTGAACCGCTTAAACGGGTTAAACCTTGTGGTGCTTACAGCAATAAATATTACAAATTTGAAACCGGTACAATAATATTGTTCGAACAAAGTCTCTGATTGGTTCAATTATCCCAGGGTGCTTCTATTACCACCGCAGAGGTGCCGATAGTTTACCGACTGATCTGTTTAGAAAACGGATGAGCCCAACTCAGAAAGCGCCCCAAAAATTACCCGTTCAACACTAACACAATTTTTTTTTTGGCGCCAAAATTCGTTATGAAATTGAATGGCAAAATATTGGTACGCCAATGATCTCCAAATAGTTTTCGGGGTAAAATAAAAATTAACCCAAATTCAGAAAGAAACTTTTCATATTGTTTTTTTTATTGTGAGGTTATTTTTCATACTAGTAAGTTGTAATGCGCCTATGGCGCCTGTTGAAATATGGAAAAATTTTGTTGAAAAAAAAAATTTTTGTTGAAAAAAAAATTTTGTTGAAAAAAAAATTTTGCTTGAAAAAAAAAATTTTTGCGGAAAAAAAAAATTTTATGGAAAAAAAAATATTGCGGAAAAAAAAATTTTGTCGAAAAAAAAAATTTATGAAAACAAAAATGTGTTAAAACAAAATTTTGTAAAAAAAAAAATATGGAAAAAAAAATTTTGTAAAAAAAAAAATTTTTGTAAAAAAAAAATTTGGGGAAAATACAATTCCTGTACAAAAAAAAAATATTATTTTTTTATTATTATTATTTATAGAAAATTATAGAATGCCTATTTAAATTCCTACGTACTGCGTGGCAGAGTCAGTGAATCAGTGTCGAGGGTAAATATATATTAAGATATTAAGATTGCAAATTCTACGATTTTGGGATTTTTTTTTTAGAAATTTCTTTTCAATTTCTTGGGGCACTTTTCCATTATGTAATGGGGCTTATTTTTATTTTTTATATTGTTGCGATTTTTCATTAATTCAACAAAAATATAAAATTTAAAAAAAATTTTGAGGCCGAAATTCATTATAAAATTTAATCCCAAAATATTGGTAGGACAATAAGCTCCAAATAGTTTTCGGGGTAAATTAAAAAAAACTATTTTTTTTTAAATTTACGTTCTGTTTCTATTATGGTTTTAAGTCCATTTTGCAATTTAAAAAATTCGCCAATATTATTAAAAATAAAAACGTTCTAAAATATTTTGGGATCACTTATCGTATTGGTTTTTTTCCTTGCAAATTCTACGGTTTAGTGATCTTTTTAAAAAAATTTTAAAAATATATTTTTTTCTAATGTGGCTTACATTAATATTTCATAGTGGGTTGATTTTTCATTATCAAAATTATGTCAGATTTGGGGCAATTCTTCATTTGAGTCATTGCGACAAGTTAGTGATGTGAAGAATAAAACCCGGGCACGTCGCTCACGAACAACTGAGAATATTGCTGCTTTAGCCCGAAGTGTTGAAGAAAACCCAGGTTTGTCCATTCCTCGTCGTTCTGTGGAATTGGGCACCATATTTTGCATAAAGACTTGGGTCTTAAGGCTTATAAAGTTGAGTTAACACAAGAACTCAAGCCGGTCGATCATAAACAACTTCGTGTCTTTGTTGATTGGGTACTTGAAATGCATGAAAATGATCGGGAATTCCATTGAAAAATCATCTTTGCGATTTGTTTATGGAAATTTTCATGAAAGGGATATGGTCCTGAGGGCGTGGCCATGGTGGCCAATTGGCTGATGTTGTTTTTCATTCCTCTCTATTATGAAATAAACATCCGATCATTTATCTCAAAAAAATTCAATTTTTCTTTAAATACCAAAATAACACCTCTTGTTGTTTACAGAATTCCATTTCAATCAAAAGTTGAATACATGGCGTTTTTTGTTTCTTCCGAACACGAAAGCGGCAATTCTAGGAATTAATACGATGTTGGTGACTTAACTTTTAAATGTAATTTAGAATATTTCATGACTTTAAAATTATTGGAGAGAAGTGCGGAAAAGATTACCGAAAACCAATGTTATGGGGGATATTCTTTATTGGGCGCCAGAAAATTAGACCCTACGAAAATACACCCCAACTTGCAAATGAAGTTAGGCCCCAAATGTGGGATCTAATTGCATTATCAAAATAGACCATAAATTGAAAAGGATAACAAAAATGCTGTGGGCGAAATTGCTTATTGAAAGTACACTACAAAAACCAGCAAATGAGTTGTTACCAGTGCCAAATTGGGGTCATTTTCATGCAGGAGCTTGGGATGTCAATTCCAAATACATGTCGCAATTCATATGTAAAAACACAAAATAATTCCGAAAAATTAAATAAACCCTAAAATTTCGGAACTAATGTCATAATGCAAAGAAGCCCCAATAGGAAATTCGACCCTAATTTCTTAAACAAAAAAAAAAAAACGACCCACTCGCATGTACTCGTATTTGCAGACAAATAAATGTATAATAATTTCCCAATTGGAAATTCAACCCCAAAAAATTATAAAATTGTATATTTTTTTTGTAATTTAATAAAGCAAAAAAGCCCCAATTGGAAATTCTATCCCAAAAATCATAAAATGTCGTGTTCATTTGTTTGTGTTTTCATGAGGCCTAATTTCCATGACAAGAACAAAAACGGCCCACTCGCATGTACGCGTATTTGCAGACAAATAAATATTTAATAATTTCCCGATAGGATATTCGACCCCAAAAAATTATAAATTTTTTTTATTTTTTTTGTAATTTAATAAAGCAAAGAAGCCCCAATGGGAAATTCGACCCCAAAAATCATAAAATGTCGTGTACATTTGTTTGTATTTCCATGAGGCCTAATTTCCATGACAAAAACAAAAACGGCCCACTCGCATGTACTCGTATTTGCAGACAAATAAATCTTAATATATATTTACCCTCGACACTGATTCACTGATTCACTGATACACTGATACACTGATTCACTGATTCACTCACTCTGTCACGCAGTACGTAGGAATTTAAATAGGCATTCTATATTCTATAATTCTCTATAAATTCTATAAATAATAATAATAAAAAAAATAATATTTTTGTTTTGTACAGAAATTGTGTTTTCCCCAAATTTTTTTTTTTCTAAAAGTTTTTTTTTACAAATTTTTTTTTTTACAAAAATTTTTTTTTTTACATAATTTTTTTTTAACAAAATTTTTTTTTTTACAAAAATTTTTTTTTAACAAAATTTTTTTTTTACAAATTTTTTTTTTCAACAAAAATTTTTTTTTTCAACAAAATTTTTTTTTCAAGTAAATTTTTTTTTCCACAAAATTTTTTTTTTGAACAAAATTTTTTTTTTCCACAGAATTTTTTTTTTCAACAAAAATTTTTTTTTGAACAAATTTTTTTTCCATATTTCAACGGGCGCCATAGGCGCATTACAACTTACTAGTATTTAATAATTTCCAAATAGGAAATTCGACTCCAAAAAATTATAAAATTTTAAATTTTTTTGTATTTTTTTTTGTAATTTAGTGAAGCAATGAAGCCCCTCATTTTAAATTTTCATTGGCCTAATTTACATCCGCCCCTTGATGACCCACTCGCATGTACTCGTATTTGCAGACAAATAAATATTTAATAATTTTATGATGATTGCACAGCAAACCTCCCTGATGTTTGTCTACACAAACATATAAATGTGTCCGTCGGTCCGCCACTCACAATTTAAGCATGTAAATACAATAAATAATATTGGATCTTGGCCACAACAGACCAAACAAATGTTGACCACTCTGCCCACTCCCACCAGCCAACATGGCAACAATCAACCATAACAATGCTGATTCTCACAAAAATGTGACTTTAATTCCAGTTGATGTCGAAATATTCATTCGGAGCCATTATCGCCATCACTCTGACACAGGGACAGAACAAATAATGACATATTCATATCGAAGAAATATGGATTTCTAAATAATTGAAATTGAGCTGGGGGAATTGGCAATTAAATCAACAAAAGTTTCGATTTCAGGAATTTCGGGCAAGAGGATTTATTTATGACACTTGTGATGGGACAGGATGAGTCAAATGCATTTTTTAAATATTTTATAATGCACACAAGAGAAGAGTAGCTGATATAAATTGTCAACAGTTAAAGTTAAAGCTTTCTCGTTAGGGTCATTAAAACGCTTGATTATCTCTCGGTGTGGTTCTTGTGAAGGTGCTGGTCATCATTATCGCCCTGACTGTTTCAAGGGGAAATTCCAATTAATATCACTTTGTTCGGATAGTGTCGTAGTCATTTGAAGATAATATTTGTCATGGCCATCCTTATTTGTGTCCATGCATTTCCTTCCCAGACAGCATTTCTTTATTCCTCCCTAAGAACATTTATATCTTTCACACTGTCCGCCCCGTGGCACACAAGAATCTCTGACCATTTAGGGTGGTCGGTCTTGTGGGTGGTAGGTGTGTTGCATGTTTCCATTGGACACTGACAACAGAAATAGGAAGTATGGATGAAGAATTGCTGAGGATTATAAAAACGAGAGATTTTTTTTTTGTAAAATAAGAGGAGTAGTGTTTAATTTGTTGTAGTTTTTATTGTAATTCCAATCCATGCAAAGAAATGAACTGAAGATATGTGGGCATTGTCAAAAAGTATTTTCTAACTTTTCTAACTATTTTTTCTATTTCAAAGCGAATAAGTCCACTGCCTCGAAGTGTCAGCCTCTCTTTCGCCGCAATGTGAGGATTTGGTTATTTGCAAATTTCTCAGGCCTAAAACCACTCTGAAACTATGAACCAATAAGCAGACAAATTCCGCATAAAGGCTGATATTTCTTCCTAATCAACTCATGGTATGTAGACTTAAATGCCAGTAAGACACTGGACCGCACGAAAATACGCCCCGAAAGAGAGGAAACTGAATCCTAAACCATTGAAATTGTGTAATGAAAATTCGCAGCAAAATTTTTGTTGACCGATATCACCGTGTTACACACATTCTGTCCTATGAACCAAATTTACTTTTTTCGGAAAGAGGGGAAAAAATAAAAATACACGCATATATGCGATTTTCATGTACACTAGGGTGGAGTGAAAACATGCTTTTTTTTAAATTTGAAAAAGTTAACCTCGGAAAGAGATGTAGTCTGGGGTCCTAATGAGGGGAAAAATAAAGAAACAAATTTTAAAAAATGTTTAGGGGTCGCGCCACTCCCTCGAAATTTGGAAATTATTGCTATATTGGCGTTGATTTTAGAAAAATCCTAAAAATTAACGACTTAACTTATTCGAAATTTAAAAGTTTGAGCTTGTTCAGTGCCCAAACAAAAGTATTTGAGGCAAATATGAGGATAATCGACTAATATTTGTTAGCTTTGGTTGCGATTTCATTGTTCAGTCAATTTTCTGAAGAAGGACGATTTGACTTATTTTACTTTTTGAAATTTTTGAACAATGAGAAAATTTTTTTAAAATTTTTTCATGCCCTTATTTCATTGTTTACGCTATTGCAAACATTTATTGACATAAAACTTTTTAGGATTTTTCTAAAATCAACGCCAAAATAGCGATAATTTCCAAATTTCGAGGGAGTGGCGCGACCCCTAAAAATTTTTTAAAAATCTCTTTCCGAGGTTAACTTTTTTTTTTGAATTTCACTCCACCCTAATGTACACGTCAGAATTTTTTTTTAAATTTGAAGTATAAAGCTCGTAGTGGCGATTTTTTAACCCTTTTTCAGTGATCCAATCGAGCTGATTTTTTGCAGGCATACTCGTGGAAATGTCTGTATCACGTCAAATTTTTTAAAAACAATTTTTATCAATTCTCAGATTTTCCCAAATTTTTATTATTTTTGAAAAAAAAAAAATATTTTTTTTCACTTTTCTTAGCATAACTTGAAGAGACTCCAAATTTTTAAACTACTTAAGTGTTACGAAAAAAAAATGTTTTTTGAACTGAAACCCAAAAACAACAAAACCATTTTAAAAAAAAATTTAGAAAAATCTGAGAATTGATAAAAATCTATTTTTTAAAAAATTTGACGTGATACAGACATTTCCACGAGTCTGCCTGCCAAAAATCAGCTCGATTGGATCACTGAAAAAGGGTTTCCCACCAAGAGGTGTTGTTTGGGTATTCAAAGAAAAATTCCATTTTTTTGTAGATAAATGATCGGTTGTTTATTTCTTAATAAAGAGGAACGTGAATGCCGTTAATAGTGAAAAACAACATCAGCCAAATGGTCACCACGACCACGCCCTCAGGACCATATCCTTTTCAGGAAGATTTCCCTAACCAAATCGCAAAGTGACTGTCCTCGATAGCCTTACGAATTCTATCTTTGAGGTCTTGAATTGACGCTGGGCTGTTGGCGTAGACATAATATTTTTTACGTGGCCCCAAAGAAAGAAGTCGCAAGGTGTTAAATTACATGATTGTGATCACCTCTTCGAGAGATACAAAGGTCCGGAAACTTTTCCCGTAAAAGATAAATGGTTTCGTTGATTGTGTGACACCTAGCGCCGTCTTGTTGAAAGTAAACGTTGTCCAGATCAATATCGCCCAACTGCGACTGTGCGGTGGCGATGTAAAATAAAATGGATTGTATTTCGTTGAGTTTCGTTTAAACCGAAATCTTTCTTTTTATTAAAACATTCTAACTACTTAATCTACTCACAAAAAGTGTACTAAAATTCCTATCTTCCTCCCCTACAAGTGCCGGATGATATGAATAGAAAGTACGTGGGGGAAAATCCATGACATTAGATCGATCTCAAGTGTGCGTTCGAAAATGGTTTTGGTTATCTGTGTGGCCTGCGAGATCACCCGTATGTACATTGATCCTCCATGTAAACAAAACGCAACCCGGTTAAGCCTTAGAATATAAATTTACTTTGTATTGTAAAATAATAAATAAATATATTTTACTTACCCGTGTCTGCTGCCACTTTTTTTAATAATTCATTTCTTGTCTTTTTCTCGTTTCAGCTAAACTCGATCTTATTAATATCAACACCAACTAATTTAAGGAAATGTTCATTAGTTGATTTAAGTAAAAAAAAGTTATAAAATAAAAAAAAAACTCCAGACTACAAAGAAATGCCATATTATTAATTTAAACACAACAACCACAAAAAAAAAACAAAAATACCAGAAGTGTATAGTAAATAAAAAAGAAAATAATTTAAATAAATTTTCAATTTTATTGTGATTCTAAACAACAACCAACAAATATATCACTTAATAATACCAATGACAAGAAAATATTTCAATAATAACAACTATTTAAATAATTAATAAAACAAAAAACGGCTCAAATAGTTAAATGAAATTTATTTAAAACAAATATTATTACAATTAAATACCAGAGAGACGACACATCAATTTCCTCACAAAGGTTAAGCTTAATTTATTTTTTTTATTAGAAAATAATAATAAAAATCATAATTTCCCGAAGAAAAAGACAAACAAACCGCCCGTTGTTCAGTAGAGAAAAAAGTAAATTTAAATTTAAAAGAAAAACAAAAACCAAAAATGTAACACAGAAAAATTATTAAATTAAATACAAACCAAAGTCTTATCAATTATCCACAACAAAACCAAAAAAAAGAGAAATCCATCCAATTTAATTTAAAAAACAAAATGCATTATTAAGTGAAAAACCAAAATCAAGAAAAAATATTGAACAAGTGGCCAAATTAGTTAGTTTCCATTTAAAATAAAAACTAAATAATCTAACGACAACTACAACTACAACTCCCTTAATGAAATCTCAACCAATTGCTTCCATTCTTTTGTAAACAAATGTAAACCAAAAGAAAACTAAATTTAGAAAAAACAGAAAAATAAAATAAAAAAAAAACATTGTAGTATTTCAACTCGAGTCAAAGACGTAATTATGTGTTTTAACTGTCAATAACTTTTCATAGTCGTCTTTATTATTAATAAATCAAAACTAAACCAAACAAATAAATATAAAAATAAAAATAAAATATCTACAAAGTGTCGTCCTCTTCCAGATGTTAATAGTGCAACAAAGTGATAATAAAAAGAGCAGGAGCAACGTTTCTCTCATCCCTCCTCAATCAATCAAATCAATCAAAACAAACCGAGACATCAGAGACAATTTGCTCTCGCCCCCTCTCGCTATCTCCTAATACGTTAAAGTGTTAAATTAAACCGAAAAAAGAAGTTCTTCCCCGTCAGGATAATCCTACAGAATAAAATTCGGTGCGTCGCATTCGGTAACGACACCCCAACCCACGTACAATTTATTGCCACTGCCACTGGAACACTTGCATGCGACCGCTGCATGCCGGCCTGTCAGAGAGCGCGCGCGTCTATGTGATTGAGTGTTTATATGTTTGTTAACGTTGGCCAGTGTTAAATAACAAAAGAAAAACACAAAAAACACCGTCAAAATGACGATGTGGCAGAGCGGCGGTATGGGAGGTGGCGGCCATGGCTCCCAAAACAATCCATGGATGAAGCTGATGGGCATCGTACACAAGGAGCGTCGTCACACGGATAATGTCACCAGTCAGAGCGGTTCCAACGAAAGGAATTTAAATCAGTAAGTCGAAATCATGAGATTATCAATGATATTTACATACATAAGCAGAATGTTGCGAATTGTCACTTATAGAACATGTCACTCATATTAATTTACTCGAATATTCATAAATATTAAGGACAGCTTTACAAAGCTTTGTTAAGAAAAATGTGAGCAAATTGTTTTGGTATTTTCATAAATTTTTCTTAACAAATTTTTATTCGTTAACGATATTGAAATTTCGAATTTATTCAAACGAAAAATTTTTAAAAAAAAAAATTACTATCTAAAGCTTTAACAATACTTTTTTAAAAACAAACCCCCCTTTTCATAAAAATTTAAAAAACCATTGTTAAGAAACATTTATGAAACTACAAAAACCATTTTCACACACATTTCTCTTAACCAATTCATGACCAAGACATTTTTTTTTACAAAAAGTTTTATATTTTATAAAAAGGGCTCCTGAGTTCGAATCCGAAATCTTTTTCTTTGTGCCATATGGCATCGCTGGCTATGAATGGGTTAACGGCGTTTCTTTAAATTTTTATGAATATGGGGAAAAGACTTGGAAAATGGGAAAATTGAGTTTTAGAAAATGTATCACAACTTATGAAATACAGGCAAACCTTTATAATTCGAACCACCCCCTACAAAAGTTTGACTTACGAAGACTTTGACTTATGGAATTACTTATAAAATTGTTTAAAAGACTTTGTCTCCTTGACCGCCACCAGTGATTCGACTTAAATGAAATTCGTCATATGGAAGTTTCACTGTATTTAAACAATTTTTAAAAACAAAAAACTCTTAATATTAAATTTTTCAAAGCCTGCTTTTATGCTCAGCCCATCTAGACTTTGAAGGATTATTAACTAATTCATGACCAAGACATTTTTTTTAAATAAAAAATCCATTGAGTTCAAAGCTTTAACAATATTTTTTTAAAAACAATCCCCCGTATTCATAAAAATTAAAAAAAACATTGTTAAGAAACTTTTATGAAAATACAAAAACCATTTTAACCCATTCATGACCAAGACATTTTTTTTTAACAAAAAGTTGTATATTTTACAAAAAGGGGTCCTGAGTTCGAATCCGAAATCTTTTTCTCTGTGCCCTATGGCATCGCTGGATACGAATGGGTTAAGACGGTTGCCATTACCCAGAAGTTTGACAACGAATGAGAAATGCATTATGATGAAGCTAAGTCCACTGTTATGTCCACCTTCGGAATATGCAGCAGAGTTATTAGGAAGCAAACGCTTTTTATTAAACAAATGTCAACAAATTCATAGAAAGGATTGAAAAAATACACATACATATGAATTTTCACGAGAAATACTGACATTCCCCGAAAAGGATAACAAAAAAAATCCCCAATTTTTTTCCGTTTTCTTTTATAATTTCACTGTCTTCTGCTGTCTTTTGAAACTCAGTCTGAAAAAGGGAATCTTGCTGTACAGAATTCTTAATCAAGACATTTGGAAAATAATCTTAAAATAGAGATTTTGGCTGTCGTTCCGCCATTTTCTGGACTTCTCAATCTTTTAAAAGGGGCATAATCGCAAAAGAAACCGGGAATTCCCAAAACTAAGATTTTCACTAATTTCACTTCCGCTTTCTTTCCATTTTCATCAATGTCAGACTTCCAACTGAAAAGAAAAAAAAACATGATTTAACAACTTAGTTTGACAGATGTCGAATTGCACCACGAAATGGATAACCCTATATTAGACAGTGTCGATTCAACGAAGCTCCATTCCTGTGAATGTTTCTACAAATGTTGGATGTATCTCCATTCCATATTTTCTGGGTGATGGTGGTTTATATATTACTTCCCCTTCTATCTCAGCTGAAAAAAGCGACCCACTCTAATGTACATATGTACTCTGTTTGACACGGAGTATGTGCCTCGGTTTAGCACCACTCAAGGCAATTTCCCCCCCTCATATTTCCACACACGAAAATTATTCTATGAATAAGAGGAGGAGGTGAACGCAAACAGCAGCTGGCAATAAAAACACACACACACGCACACAATGAGGTCCATATCTTCCAGCCGTATAAACAAATGATATTGTCCTTCTTTGGCCAGTATTCATACATAAATATGGCCAACAAATAACAATGCAATACTTAAGTCATAAAAAACATGAGAGAAATTAAAACAAAATTTCAATTTGCATACATTCCTCCAAGTCATTTTACTTAAGTAAGGGTGGGTAGTCCGTCTGCAGTTTTCCCGCCCTGGCCCAATTTGCCAAATGTTTCCTAAATAATATAAAATTATAATTCTGGAATGGAATGCCCATCAAGTGGCAGAAGATTTAAGCATCTCAGCCAGCCGAATCTGCTACAAAGGGTTGCCAATTGTCCTTTCTAACAAATCCAGAGTCTCAGGCAGTTTCTGAAAAACTACTAGCCGTGTCAGTCCCAGGTTATAGTCTGGGCAAAAATCCAATATTGCCGACAATTAAATTGTTAATCTGATTCCATTTATATGTTGTTGTGTCGAGTACATTCTCAGTCTTTTTAAAGAAAGAAAAAAATGTACACAGGAAAAAACCATTTGAATATATCTGTGTCCTGTCTCGGTACTCTTCCTTGTTATATTCGCTTTTATTTACTTTCTTTATTATTTACCCACATAATGTAATGTCCAAAGGTAAGGTCCAATTTATGAAATTCACTGCTCTTTCTACATTTCTGTCCTTACAGTTTGCAGGACCCCCTACAATATATACGTAGTTACAAAATTATTATCATAAGCTTTCCAACGACACCCATATATCTTTTTCTCCATACCAAAAATTAAATATTTCCTGCGACAACTTAATGCAGTCATGTCTCAGTCTGACTGGCGAATCCTGTGATCACGTTTTTCCAAATAAAAATGCAATATTTCCTTCGAAAATTTAAAGTAAATATCCGTCATAAGTCGAAATGTGGAGATTCGTGTGATTCATCGAAAACATCAAAAAGTCTTATATCTGTATATAAGCGTCCTAGAGGAAATAGAGGCGAATCTTCGGATCACTTTTTTCCAAATAAAAATTCAGTATTTCCTTCAGAATAAGAACTTCAAGCACTGGTATAAATCTGAACAACATCTGAGCTATCGTACTGAAATATATTTGAGCTCAATTTAATTTTATCTTAATATATATTTACCCTCGACACTGATTCACTGATTCACTGACTCTGTCACGCAGTACGTAGGAATTTAAATAGGCATTCCATAATTCTATAAATAATAATAATAAAAAAAATAATATTTTTTTTTTGTACAGAAATTGTGTTTTCCCCAAATTTTTTTTACCAACATTTTTTTTTGACAAATATTTTTTTTTTAAAAAATTTTTTTTTTTTACAAAATTTTTTTTTCAACAAAAGTTTTTTTTTTACAAAATTTTTTTTTTTTTACAAAATTTTTTTTTCCAATTTTTTTTTCCACAAAAAATTTTTTTTTTAACAAAAATTTTTTTTCAAGAAAATTTTTTTTTTTTTTCGAAATTTTTTTTTACAAAATAGTTTTCTCAAAATTTTTAAAATTAAGTAACAAATACTTTCTCAATCAAATTAACGGGCACCATAGGCGCATTACAACTTACTAGTTCAACAGAAATATTTAAAAAAATACTACAATTTAATTTTATTTACACTGACATCCTAAAGGAGAACCACCCGATCATCGACCACATCTCACATTCAGTGGCTGCATTTGAGTTTGCTAATATTATTTTCCTCATAAATCATAACCGCACGGGTAACTTAAAGCCAATTAAGACCCGCCAATATTGGTGGCAACAAAAGAAAGTGAAGAATCTAGCGACACTAGCAAAATAATAAAAGCAGACGTCAGAAGACTACCAGTAGCAATAGAGACGTTCCTCCGTCAATTCATCCGTCCACATAACCGTCTCCCGTCCGTCCGTCCATCCTTCCGTTCATTCTGATGTGCCATGTCTTGCAGCGCTATAAACGTCAGTACTATCCATAGACTCACACAGACACAAATACACAGAGGTGCGTTTAAATGGGATTTAAAATTTTAAATAAATAAATGTTTATCGCGTGTGATGGATGCTGTACATGAAGGGAGCCGGTGATTATGTTAGTGGTCTAAGTCACATCTGGTACCCACATTTTTTTTAACAGATGATGTACGATTTTGTCTAAAGTTGTACTTTGGTGATTACAATGAAATTTAATTAAAAGTAACGAATTTTTAATGAGTTTCAAGCTCTGGGTCAAGAATTTTTTAATATAATTTTTTTATCGAATTTAGGATTTTTTTTTATCTTAATATATATTTACCCTCGACACTGATTCACTGATTCACTGATACACTGATTCCCTGATTCACTGACTCTGTCACGCAGTACGTAGGAATTTAAATAGGCATTCTATAATAATTCTATAAATAATAATAATAAAAAAAATAATATTTTTTTTGTACAGAAATTGTGTTTTTCCAAAATTTGTTTTTCATACAAATTTTTTTTTCTTACAAATTGTTTTTTCCAAAGATTTTTTTTTCGAAATTTTTTTTTTTCAAGAAATTTTTTTTTTCCAAATTTTTTTTTTCAAAAAAATTTTTTTTTCCACAAAATTTTTTTTTCAAGAAATTTTTTTTTTCAACAAAATTTTTTTTTTCAACAAAAATTTTTTTTTCAGCAAACATTTTTTTTTTTTCCACAAATTTTTTTTTTTTTCCACAAAAATTTTTTTTTTCCACAAAAATTTTTTTTTTCAACAAAAATTTTTTTTTTCAGCAAAAATTTTTTTTCCACAAATTTTATTTTTTTTTCGAAATTTTTTTTTACAAAATAGTTTTCTCAAAATATTTTTTACAAAATTTTTAAAATTAAGTAACAAATACTTTCTCAAGCAAATTAACGGGCGCCATAGGCGCATTACAACTTACTAGTTAATAAAATATTGAACATAAAAAAAATTTTATTTAAATTATTTTTCTAATATTTCGTTCTTTGAAGAACATCAGCAGGGAGTACAACAATAAATAAGAAATAAATAAAACACACAGTAAATTTTTCTTCTTTATCCGAGGTTACCAATTGAAAAATGTCACTACAAAATACTGAACATTAAATTACAATACAAAAAGGTATCTATTACCTATTTTCTACTCAACGTTTTGTTGTTGTAAATTTAAATTTGAATCAGTCATTTGAGAAACCTCATGTCCATTTTTGGCCAAAATTGAGTTATATATATTAAATTGTTGGTGAAGGCAAGACGAATCCAATACGCATAAAAAAACTCATCGCCACTTGGTAACCATGGTGATGCTGCATTAGAAAATATCCATTCATTTGAGAAACACCTCATCTCCTGGATATGTGATCACACTTTTGACTTGAAAAAATCGAGAACTGGTTTACCAGAGCTGCCAAAAATCAGCGCCTACCCGCAAAAATGTGTACCTATCAATATCAATAAAATCAATGACCTCAGGAAAGTCGAAGCCTATATACCTGTAGACATTGTTGATACATTTTATTCAAATATTTATGACTGGCCATATACCGATACGGATGACATTGAACACTTTTAAGAAACAAAATAATTTGAAAAATGTGTATGTATATATTACTTGAAAAATAAAATACTGATTTTTATTAATTATTTCAATTTTTTACATATTCTTTCGTACCTGATAACATATCGTTTAGTCAGTCATTTGAGAAACAACACATCTCCAAAAACTTTTATAATTTTTTTAAATATCAAAATAAGAATTATAAAATTTTATTTTCGTAGAATTAATTAATCAAACACCTGTAGAATCATACAAAAAAATTTCAAAAATATATAATGGTAAATTCTGCACCAAATGGTTTTTTTTTGATTTCCCGAAAGTTTACTTTTTTGGATATGAGGTGTTTCTCAAATGACCGATTCATTTGAAATACACATTTTGTGTAAATCTTTTTGACTTAGACCTCTATTGTTATTACCGGCACCTACCTATGCTTGTGTGTGTGTGTCCGGGGTTGCGTGCTTTTTTTTCTATTTATTTATTCACCTTTGCCTGTGTGTGAGTAAGGTTGCCAACTCTATCGTTGGTATTATATTTCATTGCATTATACTTCACTGTAGGGTTGTCGATCGGGGGACAGGTTTTCACTAATCCCTCAAGTTTGGAATATTATAAATGTATAGCCAGGATTGTCGATTTTTTTTGGGCTCCTTTGTCACTCTTCTCAGACCACAACAATTAAATTCGTAACTAAATTACAAACCTAATGCAAGCTCTGATTACTGAGGTCTTAAGCTGGATCCGTGTGTTCTACATGACTTTTGCTGTGACAACTTTACCAGCAAACCAAATGTCGTTTATCGGACACATCTGCACAATGTCTGAATTCTGTTCTGAGAAATATTTTGTTCAGACACGTTTGCATGAATGCTGAACTATTTGTCTGAGTAACATTTGTTTGTCCTTTTTTTTTTTTTTTTTTTTTAAATCGCTTAACATATACCGGGATCATAAACAGAAATCTACTCGCTTTGCCAATACCCCACAAAAAGAAGAAGGCACTTCAAAATTGTCATCCCAACACAGCAGGCAAACAACTTTCGTCGTCCGCTTTTTTTTTTTATTATTATGAAAATGAAAATTGATGAGAGCTGTTGTTGTTGTGTGTGTGTGTGTGTGTTGCAAGTTCTGATTTCTAGAATTGCAACGATTGTGTGCGGCAAACACTGCCAAGCTGCAGCAACAACCATTTAACAAAAACAACACAAACAACAACATGGCTGAAATGGTGCAAAACTTTATTGCTACATTGACTGTAAATAAGACCAACGGGCGCAGCTCAATTGGAAAACATTAAACTACTGAAGTTTGTTTTTGAAATTCAAATAAAGAACATTTCAAGTTACAATTTATGAAGAGCTGCTTTCAATATCAAATGGTTTATTTTATTAAAATAAAAAACACACACACACAAACTAATTAAGTTTATAAGCATCAACAACAGGCAGGGTAAATTCATATAAAAGTGATAAAATTTGCATTTCGAAAAACTGTGGTATGTAGAACTCATTATAAACATCGGACAAATATTGAATATAATATGGGGCTTCTAGAACGACATACCTGGTTTTGGGAACTAAATTTGTATATGAGCTATATTCAAATCGAAATCCATTATTTTCCCAATTTCAATGGACTCGACCTTGTAGCAAAAAAAAAGAGCCTGTGTGAACTGTAGTTTGCCATTAAGCGATAGGTGGTATAACCTTAGGAAAATAATTCTTAGTCTGTGATGCGAGTCCTATTTGTTAACCCCTAAAAGTATACCTCAATTTCTGAATTTTCATCAACCCCTAAAGTAGGCTATAAGAAATGAACTACTAAACATAAACGCCGCTCACCTTAATAAGAAAATTACTGAACATTTTTTATTTTTTTAATTTAAATTTATTTTTGAAAAAAATATTTTCCAATTTAACTGGACGACCTTGTAAAAAAAAGAGCCTCTGGTTACTGCAGTTTGCCAGCAAGTTGTAGCCTTCTTTTAATTTAATCGGAAAATAATTCAGAGTCAATCGGTTTTCTTGACGATACTTTTGACTTCATTAGTTTTACAAATGCGATTCCTATTCAAGTCCTATTTGTTAACCCCTAAGAGTATACCTCAATTTCTGAATTTTCACCAACCCCTAAAGTAGGCTCTAAGAAATTACTACACATCAACTCCTCTCACCATGAAATGGAAATAATTGATCAATTTTTAGTTTCATAATTTTAATTATGTTTTTTAAATTCATAACCCGTTGAAAAGAGTATTTTCAAATTTAACTGGACTCCTTGTAACAAAAGAGATTGCAGTACAATATAATTAAAGTGAATTATACATTTTAACCCCTAAAAGTATACCTCAATTTCTGAATTTTCATCAACCCCTAACGTCGGCACCTTAAAATGAAAATAATTGATTAATTTTTGTTTTTTAGTTTTAATTTATTTTGTTAACTGAACTCGTAACTGGACAAGGTAACAAAAAGAAAAGAGCCTGTGGTAACTGTAGTTAGCTTTCAAGCTATAGCTGCTGTAGCCTTCTTAAAATGAGAAATGAGAACATATTTCAGAGTCGATCGGTTTGCTTGACGATGCTTTGGACTCCACTCTTTTTAGGGTTCACAAATGTTAGTGCTATCCAATAGATTGCAGTACAATATAATTAAAGTGACTTATACTTTTTCACCCCTAAAAGTATACCTCAATTTCTGAATTTTCATCAACCCCTAAAGTAGGCTCTAAGAAATTACTACATTAACGCCTTTTACCTGAAAACGAAAATATTTAATCAATTTTTATTTTGTTTTTAATTTCCGTTTAAAAACGAATTTTCCAACCCTCAAATTACCCATTGACCTCCGTTTTAGATTTTCGATAACATCAAGCGGCACACACAACAACGTTTGGGCCATCAATATCGATTGCATCACCCACTCCACCATATGGGTGGGCGAATGTAGGATGCGACTGTCGTCTATCGACGCTGGCTATCCATAATTTCCAAAGCCATTTATTATGGATTGAAACGCAATTTGATGCTGCCACAAATAATCGTTTGATGATCCGTTCGCCATCATTATTTCTATTGCGCCCCCGCCCCCCGCATTGTGGATGGCTGACATCCAACCAACCAACGAACAGTTAAAAGGCAGCATCGATCGTTGTGTGTGTTGGCCAATAATTGGCAATTTCGTTGGCCTTGTTAAATATGCACGGTTTTTATTTCACTTTAATGAAACAATACGTTCAATTATTGCCATAATGTAGATGTACAATATGATATTTTCCACGATATTTTTCGTTGTAGTCGTTGTGTTGCTTTTAATTGGGACGGACTTTGTGCAAAATAACATTTCAATTTAAAAAAGGCAAAAAAAAAAATAAAGTGTTTTTTTTTTCGGTGTGGAATGGATGCCCGAGCAATTTATTCCAATTAAGTATAACGTGTATCTGCAATTGGCAAAGACTTATCCCTTGGGGCAGCTGCTGTTAAACATTGAATGAAACTTAAAGAATTAACATTGGTAAAGCCTTTTTTCATTTATTTTTCCCTTCAATTTGGCGCTAAGAAGAATAATGCAATCTTAATATTAAAAGAGAATCCGATGTTGACTTCTTAAGGAGATTTGATTAATGATTTTCCACTCCAAACACCATAGACGAGTAAAAATTTCATGTGTAATTCAGCAGCAGACACTTCAAGATTCACACCCAGTTAACCCCTTGTGAACCGGCGATATGATTAACTCCATACATAATTATACCAAAATAATATAATATAAATATAAAAAAAAATCTACTGGATATTTTCTAAAATTTTTTTTTTTATTTTAAAGTACAATCCTTCCTGTTAATAATGGAAAATAATTTCATTCAAATGGCTGCCTTGGCTGGCCATGCAGTAGCCTAACGACATCAGCTCTGCTGCTGATAATGCGATCTTCAAAAACAGGGCGCAAAACATCGAGTGTAGCTTCGGCCTGTTGAAACTAAATGTTGCCAATATCCTCCTCTTCAATTTTTGTAAACAAAAATTCGTTCAACATGGCCCGATAACGAAAATAACGAAATAGGCACTAGTTTGAAAAAAAAAAACGTTAGATGGCGGACACTTTATTAAAAAATGACGAATAGGAACCATTTTCCAAAAAGGTTCCACGGACAAATTTGGAACTGTCTTTTTTGTTGTCTTTTTCAGTTTTGTCAGCAAAAAAAATCAATAAAAGTTGGAGATCCCTAGGCCGATTTGCGATCCCTAGGCCGATTATGTTGACCGTAAAATGGATGAAGTGCTCTAGGAACTTCACAAACAAATTTTTTTTCCATAGTAAATGTTCAAAATTTTGAAGCGTTGTTCGATCGCGTTAAACGATCCATGATGAATTTCCAAACCTTACTGAACAGAAATGTCAACACAGTTTGACATTATCAGCTGCCATACCATAGTTATCGATAACGATAGTTCTCATACAGTTTAAATAACACCCTGTATAATATGATCAAATCGAGACCAGAGAATTTATTCAATTCAATTTGTACATTTGTACTTAGAAGAAGTAAATACAGGGTTCCCCAACAAGAGGTGTTATTTTGGTATTCAAAGAAAAATGTAAATTTTTGAGATAAATTATCGGATGTTTATTTCATAATAAAGAGGAAGGTATGCCGTTAATAATGAACAACAATATCAGCCAAATGGCCACCACGACCACGCTTACAGGACCATATCCTTTTTATGAAAAATCGCAAAGTGGCTACTCTATGTCCTCGATAGCCTTACGAATTCTATCTTTGCATCGACGCTGGGCTATTGACGTAGACCTTGGCCAATTGTGATCAACTCTTATTTATTTATTTTTTTTTATTTTTTATTTTTTATTTTTTATTTTTTATTTTTTATTTTTTATTTTTTATTTTTTATTTTTTATTTTTTATTTTTTATTTTTTATTTTTTATTTTTTATTTTTTATTTTTTATTTTTTATTTTTTATTTTTTATTTTTTATTTTTTATTTTTTATTTTTTATTTTTTATTTTTCCGGGAATTCATTTCTGCATTTTGTCCACACACACACGCAGCTGTTGAAATACAAGAGAACTTTAAGACTCAAAATCAGAGTGTGTGTATGAGTTTCACATTAAATTATCCACTTTCTTTGATTCCCCTTGTGTGTGCATGTGTGTGTGTATTTGTATACACTTTAGGGTCATGTGGCTTTCATTTCATTTCCGTTTTTCTTTTCTTGGCAAACGTTTTATAATTTCGTTTTTTTTGCAAATCATTACATGCTTGAACAGCTGTTGCCTCCAGGACGACCAGCCTCCGTCATGATGGTGGCTGCTGTCAGCGTTTGGCTTGAGTTGTTGCCGTTCTTTAGTTTTGTCAAAATGCCAAAACTATAAAAGGGCGAAACATAACGACTGTTGTGCTGTTTGGAGTGGCACTCCAGCCGTTCGGTCATAAGAAGAAATTAGTAAACTGTTGCTTTATTAAATATTCATTAGCCTGGAGAGATGTCAGTGCCATAAGGTTTATTAGTATTTCTACTATTTTCGTTTTTGTCGGACTTCACTTTACTTTCTCGGCCAACTTGTATTTTATGTGTGTGTGTGTGTGTGTGTGCGAGTGAGTTTTTTTTTATTTGCTGGTGTCGTTAATGTTTGTCAAGAGACTCGCAGCTTGCACGTGACCTATGGCTACTTGTTTTTATTTCTTCTTTATATTTCTTTTGTCTGATTGTCTGGGTTTAAGTTTTGAATATTTCATGTAATTTGCTAGACATGTTGTGGTGGTGGTTTTTAAGGAACTTGAGTTGAGTTGAGAGTGGCATGCTCCAGGGAGTAGTCACAGAGCCATTCATCTAATTACACCGGAATAGTCAGTCATTAGTTTTATAATTTTAAACAAGTCGAAGGTATGGGATAATGTAATGTGAATGTTGTAATGTAATGGGAATTTTCCGGTCCTTTGATTAGCACTTAGTCTTATTTATGAAGAGTTATGGATTTCGCAGTCCTTAGAGGTTTATGCAACATTTATACCTAAAGCTTAAAAGGATTGGAATTTTTGGACAACTTTATATTTTATGCAAGTCTTTATCAAATAGTGGACATTCAGGCAACTTGGCCACTAGTATTTTTTCTTCGATTACCTTGTGTTCTCCCAAAGATGTAATTTTTCCAATGGTCGATTTTTTATTGGTTTTCCAAACACACACCAGTCTCTCAACAAGATCGACCAATCTGTTGCACTGTATTATTGTATTTTTCATATCTAAAGCTTAAAATATTTGGAATATTTGGACAGCTTTATCTTTAATGGAAGTTTATACCTCAGCCACAAGTCTTTTTTCTCTTCTCTTGTTATGTATACTTCCAAAGTTCTAATTTTTCCAATGGTCGACTTTTGTATTATTGCAGATCGACCCATCTGTTGCCCTGTATTTTTGCGGATTGTTGTGATTAAACGTTCTTATAAATGCTTGACAGAAACACTTTTCTTTTTCTTTTAACTCCCACCAAGAAAGAAAAGCAAATAAAACAACAAATCTTTTCTTTCCGGTTTATCTCCCCATTAAGACAGTTAGGCCGTCAGTCATGTTTATCTTTGTGGCCCTCTCCAAAAAAAAAAAAAAACAGAAACAAACAAATGACAATGGAGAAGACTTATCTGACATCTGTCACTTTTGGTTACTGCAAAACACTTTTAGTTGTTCTCCTTTACTTTCATGTTTTAGACCAAAACGATGTCTTTCACCCAGCGACGACAGCTGCTGTCTGTCTATGCAAAAAAGCAATGATTCTCACACCTACACATAGAAGTGTTAACACACACACACATATAACATGAAGAAGACATACATGTGAGAGATCTCTCCATGTATTGTAGTGCGTTCGTGTTAACATATTTGGGTGTGTTTTTCTTCAAAGTCGTTCGAAGCCAACGCTGAATTGAAAAGTGTGCGTTGTAGTAGTGTGCATATGTGTAGTTGCCTGCCTACATGTATTGCATACATTTGAAATTTCGTTTTGACCTGAATATGAAAAAAATCTATTTAGTTTTCCATTTACATACTTCATCTTTCTCTCTCTCTCTCTCTCTCTCTGTCTATCTATTGCATTTCGTTTGTGATACAATTTCTACTGATTTATACAATTTGTGGTTGCTTGAAAAAAAAGGATTTCACATTATTATGCATGTATGGGTGTGTGTGTGCAACCTTGCTATGTTATACAACCATTAATCAGTAAATACAATGAATATCACTGAGTTAAATCCGGAATATTTGATTATATCTCCTTCCTTTGGAAATTGAAAACATTTTAGTTTTGTATGACAAAAATGTTCACCCTCCCCCAAAAAAAATGTGATATCGTCATATCGATATTCCGTTGGGGAGTTCTTAGTGATTTGTGAGCGGTTTGGGATATGGGTTTCGTTTAACAGTCAATTTAAATAACAGAATACACTTAATACACTTAAACAAACATTGTTTAATTAGTTTTTGAATTTTGGTTTTTCCTAATCATGATTATTAATTCAGACCATTTGACTTCGAATTTTTGTGGAGAAAAATCAGATATCTTTTATAACTAAAATTACAGAATGTTGCTAATTTCATGTGCCAAATATTCTTGGTTTGTTAAAACCATTCGTATTTCGCCACAGATATCTGAATGGATCCCAGAGATATTTGGAAAATAAATGTGCTGATGTTTTGTAATCACGTAAAAGTGTACCAAAAAAACGAATGCCCATATGGAAAAACGTTTATTATTAATAAATTAATTGCAAACGAAAACGACGTATCTCTGGGCAACCGGTAAGGAAGATCGAGTTTAACCTGGATAACCGTGTAAAAGCCGGCTTCTGACGATGGTGGACTTAGACATTACTCTCTTACTCTCTAAAGTCCCTTACAATTACGAAGTGTATAAACGGCAGCTGAAGAATATATTTTTTTTATCACACCTCGGCAACTACACCGGAGAACAAATAAAATCAAAATGTTTTCGAAACAAAATGATCCGAGAAACCGTATCACTAAATATCGGTTTTACAGAAATATTTACTATTTTTGCAAGTTAATAGTCATGAGTGAGTTGCATCTCATTGAATTGTTATTATTTTTGCACATTAAGACATTCAGTTTCCTACAAAAAAACAAACAATTGTTTTTAGTTGTTGTTAACAATTTGCCATTGTATTTTTATTTTTATTTTTATTTTTATTTTTATTTTTATTTTTGTTTTTATTTTTATTTTTATTTTTATTTTTATTTTTATTTTTATTTTTATTTTTATTTTTATTTTTATTTTTATTTTTATTTTTATTTTTATTTTTATTTTTATTTTTATTTTTATTTTTATTTTTATTTTTATTTTTATTTTTATTTTTATTTTTATTTTTATTTTTATTTTTATTTTTATTTTTATTTTTATTTTTATTTTTATTTTTATTTTTATTTTTATTTTTATTTTTATTTTTATTTTTATTTTTATTTTTATTTTTATTTTTATTTTTATTTTTATTTTTATTTTTATTTTTATTTTTATTTTTATTTTTATTTTTATTTTTATTTTTATTTTTATTTTTATTTTTATTTTTATTTTTATTTTTATTTTTATTTTTATTTTTATTTTTATTTTTATTTTTATTTTTATTTTTATTTTTATTTTTATTTTTATTTTTATTTTTATTTTTATTTTTATTTTTATTTTTATTTTTATTTTTATTTTTATTTTTATTTTTATTTTTATTTTTATTTTTATTTTTATTTTTATTTTTATTTTTATTTTTATTTTTATTTTCTATTTTTATTTTTATTTTTATTTTTATTTTTATTTTTATTTTTATTTTTATTTTTATTTTTATTTTTATTTTTATTTTTATTTTTATTTTTATTTTTATTTTTATTTTTATTTTTATTTTTATTTTTATTTTTATTTTTATTTTTATTTTTATTTTTATTTTTATTTTTATTTTTATTTTTATTTTTATTTTTATTTTTATTTTTATAAAACACTATTTTTATGATTGACCCTGTTTTGAAAATAAAATCCTTCTTTTTTTGAAAAAAAAAAATTTCTGTACCACATAAAATCGTATACTCTAAGTTTGAAAACCAATATCCCTGTTCTTGTATGAAATTAAACCAAGTATCACATTAAATCCGAAACCCGATTTCACAAAAAAAAGGAATTCACCATTTAATATCGAACTGAAATCCGGATCTACAAAAATAAAACCCTTGCATTCCAGAAAATTATTTTGTTTGTGAAAAAAGTTCCTAAATGGGGGGCATCCTTTTAAAACGTTTCTTTAACGAACATTTGCAGTTGGAAGCTGAATGTTGATCCCATCGACATGTATCCCCTCCATAAAGCGAGACTTTGTTTTATTGATCACTCTCATGTATCTAAGTCCCCTGTGACCCTTTCTGCCCTATCTAGAATGTTAAGTCAGCCATTTAGCATTTCGAATCATGTTTGTAAGTCCTCGTATGTCTTTTAAATACTCTCAACATCCTAAAGGCACGCACACCCTTCCAGCGATGGTTACATGAGCCCTCGTAGTTGTAGCATTTAGGAAAACCGGCGGCTAAATACTAACTCTATTGTACCACTACTACTACTACCAAATGTTTAACATATTGTGTGGGACTTTTGTAATTCTTTCTAAGCACAGCTCTACAATGTTGCTGTAGAGCTACGAGATACACACGCTCACGCACACGTGCAAATAAATTGCGACCACATACATGTGCATTATTCATTTAAATGCTTTCAGCTGACAAACGCAACTGAACGCAAACACTCTTAACGCAGTCAAGCGAACATACACACATATGTATGTGTAAAACATGTATGTGTAATATATATACACACACACACATGTATGTGTAATACACACACACATCCAAACGCTTCTCGCATTTCATATTTCAAATGGCCTTTGAATGCATTTGTGCCGCCGTTGGTGTTTAACTCGAACATTTAGCTAACAAAGTTAAATGGATAAATATTGGTGTGTGCCACACACACATACACATATATATATTTACACGGTGTATTGGTGTGTACAAACAATTACCTTTTAAATTCTCATTTTATTTGAGGCATTTTGTTTGTTTCAAACAGAATGTAACGAACACTGAAACAAACTGAAAGGTGAGCTCTGATATGGACGGAAAGTGTTCACATGTGTGTGTGTTTGTATTGGTGTTGGTACAACGACATTAGGCATTGCTCCAATGTCGCTGTTCGGTGTGTGTGTGTGTTTGGAAATTTGTTTTCTTTTTATTTCCGTTCTGCGAATGAACGGTGACAACGCCAAACCAAACCACACCACACATCAACCTGAAGCGACAGTGAAAACAATTTGCAAATTTGCCAACAGCAAAAAGACATTTCATGTCAGTCTGCTTAGTATTTCCAGTCTTTCTTGTTCTTTTGTTTTTGTTCGTTTATCGCTCTGTGTAGCCGTGTATGTGTGGTTTTTTCTATTCCAATGATCGTCAGCCATTGAAAATTATTTGCAATTAAACGTGTCGTGTCTGCTGAGTGTACTAGACCACACAGTGAAAGACCTGTGAACTTGAAGCATTTACTCGGAAGGGTATTGTGCAAATAACGAACGAGAATGTCACCGTTAACACCTCTGAACGCGCGTCATAAGCGAAAAATGTCATTAAATGAAATTAGTTTGCGGGAACAGGAAAACAGACTAAGGCCCTTGCGACAGCTGAATGCTTGGAAAGTGTAATTCGTTTCTAGGCCTGAGCTTTTGGGGCATTTGTTTTGTGACGAGATTACCAGATGGATCGGACTACGCAAATGACATACAGATATTTAACGACGGATCAACATCGCTGAAAGGAATTGGTTGTGGAATCTACTCGGGATCAGCTGAATTTGAAGCTGTCCCTTGCACTACAGTACCATCGGAGTGTATTGCAGGCCGAAATAATGGCTTTAGAAATTGCAGCAATTCAGTATGATGGAACATCATATTTATATATGTATATTAATTGACAGCAAGGCTGTCATTATGTCCCTAAAGAATGTGTACATCACTTCAAGAATTACGTGGGAATATCAAGTGTCTCTAGAGAAGATAGCGGAGATAGTGGGTTACCCTTATATGGGTTCCTCGACTTAGGGACCTACGTACATCATAACTGTGTGGCTGAAGCACTTGCGAGACTTGGCGCTACCATGAATTCAACTGAGTGCGGTTATGATATTGGCAGCCCTTTCACTGAGAGCAGAAAGCTGATATCACAGAATCTACATCTCACTGAAGAAGATAGGTTGAGAAAATAACCACCAACCGCCTGCCTGGAAAGCATATAAATCTGGCCATGTCATAGGCGAGCGGAGGACGGGTACTGGCAGATTAATCGGCCAAGTTTCCATCCATCTGAGAAACCTCATTGCGGTCTTTACTGGTCTTTGGACTACAAATCCACAAAAACTTAAGTAGAAGTTGCAAGGATGTGTTCGGAGACTACCGAAGACCTACTCTGCCATGGCCCGGCTTTTGTGGTCTAAATCCTTGGGCAGCTGGTCACCAACAACGTGCAATTTGTTTTCTTCTTTGCGGCATCAAAATGTTGTCAAAACTTGCATGCAAACAGTCAGAGCCGTGTGTGTATTTCTTACTTAATCGGAAAATGTAAGAAACACATTTCAAACATATTCATTTAACTAGTAAGTTGTAATGCGCCTATGGCGCCCGTTGAAATATGGACAACAAATTTTGTGGGAAAAAAAAATTTTGTTGAAAAAAAAAAGTTTTAGTTTAAAAAAAAATGTTTGTTGAAAAAAAAAAATTTGGTTGAAAAAAAAAAATTGGTTGAAAAAAAAAAATTTTGTTGAAAAAAAAAATTTTGTTGAAAAAAAAAATTTTTGTGGAAAAAAAAAATTTTTGTTGAAAAAAAAATTTTGTTGAAAAAATAATTTTTGTTGAAAAAAAAATTTTTGCTGAAAAAAAAAATTTTGTTGAAAAAAAAAATGTTTGTTGAAAAAAAAATTTTTGCTGAAAAAAAAAAAATTTGTTGAAAAAAAAAATTTTGGGGAAAAAAAACATTTTGTTCAAAAAAAATTTGGAAAAAAAAAAATTTGGTAAAAAAAAATTTGGGGAAAACACAATTTCTGTACAAAAAAAATATTATTTTTTTTATTATTATTATTTATAGAATTATTATAGAATGCCTATTTAAATTCCTACGTACTGCGTGACAGAGTCAGTGAATCAGGGAATCAGTGTATCAGTGTATCAGTGTATCAGTGTATCAGTGTATCAGTGTATCAGTGTATCAGTGTATCAGTGTATCAGTGTATCAGTGAATCAGTGTCGAGGGTAAATATATATTCATTTAATTTTGAATTTTTAAGTTTAACATCTGACATTTAAAATAAAATTATTAAAAAAATTTCCCGGTCAATCGACTCGCCACCGATCTCAACTCTCAACTCACCATTTCTTGCAACAGCCTGATGCGAATTTGGCACAAACAGATTTCGTTACATCCCGATAATAGTTCGCTACATTTGGTCCTTCGAGCCAGGTCCTCCTTACATTTGGTCCTTCGAACCGGATCGTTTTTATATTTGGTCCTTCGAACCGGATCATCTTTACATTTGGTCCTTCGAACCGGATGCTTTTTACATTTGGTCCTTCGAACCGGATGCTCTTTACATTAGGTCCTTCGAACCGGGGCCTCTTTATAATTATCATTGAAAATGCTGCCGGAAATGCCATTTCGCTTCATGGTGAGCTCTGCAGTGGCGTGTTCAGCCATTTTTTTTTGTAACCGTAGGTTGAAGACAAGTCCACGATATTTTTTTTTAGGCGAGATGGCGCTCCATGACACACATCCACGCCACAGTCGATATTTTGCTCATCAAGTTCGGTTACCAGCTGTCTACGCTATATCCAATAGCTCCAACATATATTCCAATAGCTCCAACATCTCTCCAATGGTCACCTTGCTGGCATTATTAAAACCTACCGCCTATAGGATGCTTTTTATTTATTATTTATATTGTTGGACTACAATTATTCTACCCACCCCACTCCCAACATTTGTTGCTACAATCAAACAAACTAAAAAAAAAGAACATCAGTATCACATCTCTGCCTAAATATACACAATCGACAATCTGTCTAAACAAATTCCACATCTGCTGTACATCGGTGTGGGCTTAAATAAAATAACAGTTTTTTTTTTCCAAATAAATCTATTGTTAATGCAAAACAAAAGGATCTACAACAACTACAAGAACCAAAATGAAAAACACAACAAACATCGTAATCACCATCAGCAGTGACCCGCACTAAAAATGAAACATGCATGCATGTGTGTGTGTGTGACTGTGTTGGTCTATTCTTCACTGGAATGTGATAAATTATTCGTTATACATGTATGCATGTGTGTGTGTGTGTGTTAGTCAGTGTCTGTTTTATCTGTTCGGTGTTTACGTGTTTATTATCCCCCACAGCTGACCCCAAACACACATGGGACATCAACGCCCAAAAGCTTTCTGCCTCCACTCTCGTTCTCTCTCTCTCTCTCTCTCGCCCTCTGTCGATTTGTTGGTGTCTTTTGTTATCCTTTTGGGTGTATGACAGAGAACGGATTGGATTGTGGATGGTGGCGGTGATTGCGGTAGTCAAACTAAGTTTATTTATTGTTTTGCAACATGTGGGAATACTTAATGAGTGGATGTTGCTGCTCAAGTTGTGGGAGATTATTCGTTATATTTGTTGCAACTCTACTTCACTGGTTTATGACGATGTCACAATTTATTAAATTCGTTTCGTAGATAGCTTGTATTTTGGTTGACACTAGCGACCATAGTGTATGGGATTCGTGCCACAGTTGGCCCAGGTCCTTCCTCGGTGAGAACAGCTAAAAAAATGAGCAGGCCTTTCCATCTGATAACACAAAACTCATGTATACAGTCTCTCTCTCTCATAAGCGGACACCGAAGGAACTGAGAATTTTGTCCGCTTATGAGATGATCGAAGGATTGCTAGGAGAAAGAAGGATTGCAAGGAGAAAGTACACTGTAAATAGATTTGATACCCATTTCCCTGATTTTCCCCGTATGTGCTTTCGAAGAGTCAAATCAAAGAAACCCAGGATGTGTAGGTCCTCCTCCATGCTGGTCAAAATACAAATGTGAAATATTGAATGTTACAACGAATGCAAAAGTAATCCAAGGCACCGAAATTTAATGCCGCTGATCTGGAGTCATTCGTGTTAAGTCAGGCCAAACATGCAACTGAGTTGTCGGTGTTGGGATATTTTGTTGCACGTATGTGTTTGTGCGAGTGTGGAGGGTTGTAAAATAGTAAAGTTGTGATTCTAAATAAAATTGAAAAAAAAAAATCCTAAAATTGGTCCTGCCCCTTCAACAAATATAAATATATCAAATAACTGGAAAAAATAAAAAAAACGTACAATAAGAATTCACTGTCGCTGTTAAAAAATACGTTTATTCCCTAATATCAGATAACCCTGAGAGGAAAACCAGGTGGCAAATCTGACAAACTATACTTTGACTTTACATGAGAATACAATAAAGCATAACGAAAACAACTGCCACTGAAAATTTCAGTATTGTATGTCTCCAACGGGATGTGTAGGCTTCCAGCGTCTGGACGGATTAAGCCCATAACCCCATTAAGCCCACATGTTGCGTGGGTCTGAGATGCAACCCTCATCAACACCATATTCATCCCTGTGACGCGCGAAAAAAAAGAGGTGACTCTCACATGTGAAATGAGCTCTCAAGGGACGGAGTAGAAGAGAAAATAAGCGAAACAAGGCAACATCATAATGAAGGTGAACACATGAGGGACATGTAAAGCCAACAAGGAGTGATATGAGTATTTTTCTACATCTTGCAAGACAAATGGGGCAGTGGGGAAGTTTTGCTAAAATATTGTCCGTCTTGCGTTTGAATTTTTTTAATGAAATAAAACAAATACAAAGCATACATCGTTCTGTGGCTAACGATTGAATATATATAGTGTACTCTGTCCTTGCTGACACCCTTTAAAAGGGACACCTCTCATAAATCGATACTTTTTTCAGTAACTATCCGCTTCAATCCTCATGTGTACTTCTCTCATAAGTGGAGAGAACCTTTTTTATAGACCTAAAAATAGAATTGTAAAACGTTGAAATCCTATCTACACACTCTGGCGGTACTAAAGATAAGTATTCCGTATTCCATACAGAGATTGTATTCATTTAAGTACTTAGTACGTATACAGGGGTGGAAAAGGGGTATAGGAATAAGGGGAATTGTCTACCGATAGTCGGGTGGACCTGGAGAAAAACTGACAGTTTTTCAGACAAGAAACCAAAAAAGAAATCCCTGATTTGTATGGAATTGCAGTTTAGATGATTCGTTTCGACGAGGACCTTAACTCAAACTCATAATATTGATGAAACAGGTTATTCATACAAAAATGGTCCACATACAAGGCTTGCCAACTGATTTGTATTCCATTACAATAATAATAAGCCTTTTGGGCTTATATGGTATTATGGTGAAACTGTTTCCATACGGGTTACATCGTATGTCCCTCTATTCATCTATTCAATCCCAATCCCAATCCCAATCCCAATCCCAATCCCAATCCCAATCCCAATCCCAATCCCAATCCCAATCCCAATCCCAATCCCAATCCCAATCCCAATCCCAATCCCAATCCCAATCCCAATCCCAATCCCAATCCCAATCCCAATCCCAATCCCAATCCCAATCCCAATCCCAATCCCAATCCCAATCCCAATCCCAATCCCAATCCCAATCCCAATCCCAATCCCAATCCCAATCCCAATCCCAATCCCAATCCCAATCCCAATCCCAATCCCAATCCCAATCCCAATCCCAATCCCAATCCCAATCCCAATCCCAATCCCAATCCCAATCCCAATCCCAATCCCAATCCCAATCCCAATCCCAATCCCAATCCCAATCCCAATCCCAATCCCAATCCCAATCCCAATCCCAATCCCAATCCCAATCCCAATCCCAATCCCAATCCCAATCCCAATCCCAATCCCAATCCCAATCCCAATCCCAATCCCAATCCCAATCCCAATCCCAATCCCAATCCCAATCCCAATCCCAATCCCAATCCCAATCCCAATCCCAATCCCAATCCCAATCCCAATCCCAATCCCAATCCCAATCCCAATCCCAATCCCAATCCCAATCCCAATCCCAATCCCAATCCCAATCCCAATCCCAATCCCAATCCCAATCCCAATCCCAATCCCAATCCCAATCCCAATCCCAATCCCAATCCCAATCCCAATCCCAATCCCAATCCCAATCCCAATCCCAATCCCAATCCCAATCCCAATCCCAATCCCAATCCCAATCCCAATCCCAATCCCAATCCCAATCCCAATCCCAATCCCAATCCCAATCCCAATCCCAATCCCAATCCCAATCCCAATCCCAATCCCAATCCCAATCCCAATCCCAATCCCAATCCCAATCCCAATCCCAATCCCAATCCCAATCCCAATCCCAATCCCAATCCCAATCCCAATCCCAATCCCAATCCCAATCCCAATCCCAATCCCAATCCCAATCCCAATCCCAATCCCAATCCCAATCCCAATCCCAATCCCAATCCCAATCCCAATCCCAATCCCAATCCCAATCCCAATCCCAATCCCAATCCCAATCCCAATCCCAATCCCAATCCCAATCCCAATCCCAATCCCAATCCCAATCCCAATCCCAATCCCAATCCCAATCCCAATCCCAATCCCAATCCCAATCCCAATCCCAATCCCAATCCCAATCCCAATCCCAATCCCAATCCCAATCCCAATCCCAATCCCAATCCCAATCCCAATCCCAATCCCAATCCCAATCCCAATCCCAATCCCAATCCCAATCCCAATCCCAATCCCAATCCCAATCCCAATCCCAATCCCAATCCCAATCCCAATCCCAATCCCAATCCCAATCCCAATCCCAATCCCAATCCCAATCCCAATCCCAATCCCAATCCCAATCCCAATCCCAATCCCAATCCCAATCCCAATCCCAATCCCAATCCCAATCCCAATCCCAATCCCAATCCCAATCCCAATCCCAATCCCAATCCCAATCCCAATCCCAATCCCAATCCCAATCCCAATCCCAATCCCAATCCCAATCCCAATCCCAATCCCAATCCCAATCCCAATCCCAATCCCAATCCCAATCCCAATCCCAATCCCAATCCCAATCCCAATCCCAATCCCAATCCCAATCCCAATCCCAATCCCAATCCCAATCCCAATCCCAATCCCAATCCCAATCCCAATCCCAATCCCAATCCCAATCCCAATCCCAATCCCAATCCCAATCCCAATCCCAATCCCAATCCCAATCCCAATCCCAATCCCAATCCCAATCCCAATCCCAATCCCAATCCCAATCCCAATCCCAATCCCAATCCCAATCCCAATCCCAATCCCAATCCCAATCCCAATCCCAATCCCAATCCCAATCCCAATCCCAATCCCAATCCCAATCCCAATCCCAATCCCAATCCCAATCCCAATCCCAATCCCAATCCCAATCCCAATCCCAATCCCAATCCCAATCCCAATCCCAATCCCAATCCCAATCCCAATCCCAATCCCAATCCCAATCCCAATCCCAATCCCAATCCCAATCCCAATCCCAATCCCAATCCTTAATCTTATTTCTGGTTTTTCATTCCTTACTTTTCATATCTCATTTCTTATTCTCAATATTAATCTAATTTGTATATCTCACTTCTTATTTCTCATACCTCATTCCCCATTTTTCACATTTTTCATCTCTCATATCTCATTTCTGTCTTATTTCATAAATATCATTTCTTATTTTAAAACTCAATATCTCATTTAAATATCATTCCCCATTTCTCACATATCTCATGCAACATTTCTGATTTCACAATTCTCATTTCTTTCCCATTCTTTATTCCCCCTTTTTTTATATCTCATTTCCGATTTCTCATATCCCATTCTCATTTCCCATGTTTAATATCTCATCTCCATCTCCAATATTGGTGCCCGCTCCTCTGATCTTCTCATATTCCTTATCCTGCGTACTAAGATCGTTCAGCCCTTATGTCCCTTATTTGACTCGTTTTTGTCAACTTCTGCTGGTCTCGCTTCACATTTGAAACTTGATTTGAAGGCCGCAATTATAGTTGCCATATGTTCATAATCCCATATATGCTGTACATTTTTTTTCTGTGCACAATACAAATTCTCGTTAAAGTTTTGCTAACAAAAAAGAGAGTGACAGGGAAAACAAAAGTTAATTTCTTACCGAGAATACTTAAAAAGCAAATAAAATTATTATTTCCGTAGCAAGTATACAAAGAATGGCCCCGACATCCTTGACCTCCCTACACAAAGCCACAATGGCAACGGCAATTGCAGTTCTTGGAGGTACACAAAATAATAGTTTTCTTTTTCAGCAACTAAAGATATTCTGAAAAAAAAGAACAACATCTGCCGCCAGCATTTCTTCAGATTTTTGTATGTGTGTGTTTTGGAGGCGTTCTTTTCCTTTGCATTCAGTCGGCAAAAAAAAAAAAATGGAATTTCTTTCACACATCTGGCCTGGCAATAGTGGAACTGTTTTAAAATTCTAACTTCATTGAGAAATGCAGGGAAAAAATAAGGATTTTCTTCACACTGAGTACATGTGTATGTGTTTATGGGAAAACTTTGTTACGGATATTCATATGCTGGTATAGAGAACAAATATATGGAAAAAGTTTAAAGTTTAAACATATTTGCCATTTGCTCGCTATCCTGTGTTATTTTTTTTTTTTTTTGTTGCTGTGCTCCTGCGGCGGCTACAAACAAATGTGCCACATAAGTGTGGTCTTAATAATAGAGGAAATATAATATGAAGCTCATATTTCACTTTTAAGTTTGTTTTTTTTTTCCTTTGGCTGTTGGTTGAGTGTTCGCCATTTGTTCCAGATGTGTTGGAAACTTGAATGGATTGCATTTCCCGGTTGTGTACAATGATGTGAAATGAAATATTAAAATGACAATTTGAAATGAAGGTTGAGTTTTGTGTTGTTTGCTCTGACAGAGCATCTGAAAATAAATGTTTTCGTTCTTTTCGTATGAGAATATGTTGGATGGTTGGGTTGTTAGTGACAGACAGTCTGACAGTCAGATGTTACTTTACCAAATGATGCAAACAAATTTAGGCAGACTTCAATAAATTCTCTTAAACACGTCTAACAAATGTTTCGGTTGTAACTTTGTATTGCACTGTCTGACGTATGATTAATGTTTAGTTTATAGCGTATGAGTAATTTTTTTTCTATTCTTTTCTTTTTTAATATATATTTACCCTCGACACTGATTCACTGATTCACTGACTCTGTCACGCAGTACGTAGGAATTTAAATAGGCATTCTATAATTCTATAAATAATAAAAAAAAAATTTTCAACGAAATTTTTTTTTTCAACACAATTTTTTTTTCAACAAAATTTTTTTTTTAAAGATGAATTTTTTTTTTCAACAAATTTTTTTTTTTTTCCACAAACATTTTTTTTTTTCAACAAAATTGTTTTTCCATATTTCAACGGGCGCCATAGGCGCATTACAACTTACTAGTTTTCTATAAATAATAACAATAAAAAAAATAATATTTTTTTTTTTGTACAGAAATTGTGTTTTCCCCAAATTTTTTTTTTACCAAAATTTTTTTTTCCCAAAAATTTTTTTTACAAATTTTTTTTTACCAAATTTTTTTTCCAATTTTTTTTTTTTCAACAAAAATTTTTTTTTCCAACAAAATTTTTTTTTTGAAGAAAAAAAAAACATAATTTTTTTTTTCAACAAAATTTTTTTTTTCCAAGAAAATTTTTTTTTCAACAATATTTTTTTTCTCCACAAAAATTTTTTTTTTCAACAATTTTTTTTTCCATATTTCAACGGGCGCCATATGCGCATTACAACTTACTAGTACATTATAATTCGGGAATACTCATACTCCCCGCTGTTCGCCGAACCCTTGAACAGCTTGTGATTGCGCATTACAGCGGCACTCATCATTTGAATCGTTGCGTTCTCTTGCCTTCTCAATGTATTTTCAGAACATGCAATGTTAACTTAAACAGCTGTATTTCCGTTTCCTTTACTCACTTTTCCCCAGCAAATGCATATTTTATTAATACACTTCTGTCTGCAATAATAAGTCATTTTCCTTTCCTTTTATGTTGGTTTCTTTTTGCTGCTGTTGTTCATTTCTGGTATGTTTTCGCATGGCGAATTCGTTGTTTTTCTTGTTCGTGTTTTACCACACAAAAAAACAACAAGAGATTAAACGGAAATGCCAAAAGTTTTTCCTAAATAATACGCCGTGTTATAAATGACTGCGTTAACACCGAAATACTCTTAGAAAAGTTGATTTTTATGTGTGTGTGTTTGTTTTGATGGTTTTTATCTGGTGATTCTTTAATGAATTATTAATGAATGTTTGGTTTATATAGACGATGTATTTATTATATTTGATTAGAATTGATTGACTCAATCAAGTTTTATTGTACGACTTTCAAGTGAAAAATATTCTTCTTTTATGGGAGTCACACTGGTACTTTGTATTGGTGTATGTTGTACTGCGGCTGTAGCTTCCAACTCCTCACCTCTTGTGTAGCTACAAAATTGATACAGAATATAAACATATGAGCATATCAAACTAGCTCCATGGGACTTGGAACCCACAATAGTTGTCCTCTGACCGACTCTCAACTTCTTTCAGGCAGTTTGATGATATCATATTTACCGTTCCGCAGTCTCCCCGCGGAGTGTCGGTTGTCTTTGTCGCATGGTGTTTATTAAAATACCCCAATATACGTGGCAGGCTCTCCTTGCCACCACTCCTTCAATGTGTGTCTTTATGTGTCTGTTACTTATTATCGGGATGCTGCCTCCCGCTGTTTGTTCGCCATGATTAATGTGTATTTAGTTCTTTGACCCGCAGCCACATTTCTTCTTCATCCACGCACTCATGATGCGATCGGTGGGTGTGATAACAGAAATGAACCGAAAAGTATTACATACATTTCGCCTGGTATGGCCGTTTCGCTTCAGTCGCATTACAAGCGAAACGAAAACTTTTCAAATTATTCTTCTCTTGTTGTTTTTTTTTTTCTTTTTCATTCGGTGAGGGTTGCTACAGGTTTGACAGGCGAAGCAACAGGTTGGGGTGGCCGACGTCACAGTCAACAAATTTTGAATGAATTTAAACATTTTGTTTTTTTTTTAAGGATATCTGTGTCGGGAGGTATGAGAAATTTGGTATAGCTTTTTTTTTTTGTTCGAGATAATAACACAAAACATAAAAACTTTGTCAATTTAAAGAGATTTTTGTTGTGGAAGAAGCGCATTTGTCATAGCTTTACTTTCTCAACATTCTCAGGGTATCGTTGGCCCTTCGTGTGGTCCTTGATAACGGGAAATTAATCCTTCAAATTCAAAGCGTTCCATGACATCAAATTTGCATAAATTTCCAGCACTGCCGGAACAGAAAAAAAGTCCAAGAGAATGTCCACTTAAACTGTGGCAAGTGGTCGCGTTAAGTGTCTGCCAAATGTAAATGTCCACTGTAATGATACATTTTATAAGAAAAATAAAAAAAAGCACATCAATCATGAGTGCTCTGCGAGGGGGGGAGGGAGAATGCTCTAGACCAGTACTTCAGATTCGTTCAACTCTGGGTGAAACGAAAAAAAACATAAAAAGTTGTACAATTTCCTTGAGACAATCAGATGAATTAAAAACTTTGTTTGTCATAAGCTGACATTATTCAAAGCGACACTTGTCAAACTACACACTAGGATAAGTCAAACAGTTTTTGTTAACACTAATCCTCATTTTTTACACTTAAATACTAAAAAGTACAAAATTTTAATTTTTAAAATATTTTTTTTATTAATAAAAAAAAAATATTTATCTTGTAGAATAAAATTATTTAATAAAATTAAAGCAAGATTAAAGAATGCATTTAATTTTGTAAAAGAACAAATTTTTCTGTTATTTTATACAGAAAAAATCGAGTCGCCTCACAGGCCTTGTTTAGTGTTCTAGGGTTAAAGGGATTCGGGGCAAAAGTTGGGCTGGTTTTGAAAACGAGGACTGCGAATGAAAAAAGTTGTTTGGAAAAATAAAACAAAACATCGTTTATTTTGTGTGTTGACCTTAAAATATTTATTACTCTAGAGAATTCCGTTTATCTACTAGAAAATTTGAATATTAAATCAATTTGCATTCCCGGGTAAAGTGAATTTCAGCCAAATCTTCTTCACTTTATTTCAGAGCTGGGCAATAAGGATTACGATTACCACACGATTACGATTGCAGTAATCCTAAAACAACAAAAAAATCCGATTAAGATTAAAGTAATCCTTCATCGAAGGCATTAAGATTACGATTGCAGCAATCGTAATTCTGAAAAAGTCGAAATTGCAATTACAGTAATCGTAATCCTAATGTCCTCGATGAAGGATTACTGTAATTGTAATCACGTGTTTTTTTTATAAGGAATAAGTAATCCTAAGGCATGGATTACTTTTTTATTTTATTTAAAAAAAAACCTTTTGCTTACTACATAAAGTGTTTTTTATTGAGAAAGAACTATACACTTACATATTAACAAAATTAAGATACATAAATGACAAAAAACAAAAAAAAAACAAATTCCAAATGTAATGAAAATAACAAAATCAAATTACGTAAGTGACAAAAAATATTAGCAATGTTGGCTGTTGGCTTTTAAAAGCACTAATTTTTCAAAAGAAACATCAGTAAGAGCATGAATTACGATTAACACGTACCATTTGAATTCACCTCTAGATTAGCTTTCGCTAACTTCTTTAAATAACTAAGATTACGATTACTCAAAAAATCGTTATTTAAAAAAAATTAAATTAGGATTATTGTAATCCTTCATCGAAGACATTAGGATTACGATTACTCTAATTGTAATTTCAAATTTTTCGAAATTACGATTACTGCAATCGTAATCATAATGACTCCGATGAAGGATTACAATAATCCTAATTTTAAAAAATGTTAAATTGCAATTAAAATAATCGTAATTCAAACCGCAATCCATTACACATGTAATTCTTAGCGCCCAGCTCTGCTTTATTTACAGAAAACGATGTCAGTCATATGGCTGTGGCGGCAAGCTTTGCTGTAGATTATTTCGTCAACCCCAATTTTTATTTATTTATGTAATAGACAAACAAATCCTTACAGACTAGCCTACATCTAGAAGTAATAAAAATCTAAAATTTCAATAAATGTTTTAATAGAAAAAGATAAATCTAAATCACAGCTCAGTCTCGGCTTTCAGATTTCAACTTCAACTCTACTCCGCTTGTCCTACCTCACATTCTCCGCCTTCATGTGTCCAAGTACCGAGAACTGCTGTCGAACGGTGTTACCAATTCAAAACCCCACTTACATCTCTCACATTAAATTTAAAACAAACTGAGCGTAATGGAAACTCCAAGCTAACCGACAACAAAAAAAAATTGGCAGGTTATTTCTAGTCAATTATTGTAAAACAAATTGACGATTTAAATCAATTAAAACTGAAATGTCATTTATCACCGCACAATTAGATGAGGTTCGAATTTAATTTGTATAAATTCTGGCTATTGTTTTCTTTAACATGCCATCGATGACACAGTAGATTGACACAAAGGTCTGTGTTTCTTCTTCATGGCCTTAATCTTGTGTAATGCTTAAATAAATTGTCAATTAAAATTATTGCCTGCTCTTTTGTTTGTCGACAAGCCAAAGCCAGCAAACCCACACACAAAAGGACATCCTTCGGAAAGACCGCGGCGGTTTCGGGGAGATGGTGAAGAGAAAAAGGATATGAAATAAATGAAGCAACAAATAGGGATAAGGAAAGATAACAGCAAGGCCAAAAGCAACGCATCCCAGTTGAACAGACAGGCAAAAGATAGAATCAACAACAAACCGCTGCGATGTGAGAAGATTAATTATTTCGTTAGAAGAGTCTTGGCAAATTGTGTGGCCGTAATGAAAGAACAGCGAAAACGTTCATAGGAATATCAATGAACAGTCGCTCAGACTCTACCTCTCTCCTCTCGCTCTTTTCCTCGCTATCTCTACCGCCAACATTCTCGCTCTCTCCCGTTCTCTCTCTTGTTTCCTCGCTCTCGCTCTCTCTCGCGCTCGATTTCTCTCTCTCTCGTTCTCTCTCTCTCACTATATATGTCTCTCTCTCACTATATATATCTCTCTCACTATATATATCTCTCTCGCTCTCTCTCACTATATATATCTCTCTCGTTCTCTCTCTCACTATATCCCTCTCTCTCTCTCACACACACACTATCTCTCTCTCACACTCTCACTCACAATATCTCTCTCGCTCTATCTCTCTCTCACACTATATCTCTATCTCACTATATCTCTATCTCACTATATCTCTATCTCACTATATCTCTCTCTCGCGCTATCTCTCTTACTCTATCGCTTCCTCGCTCTATCTCTCACACTCACTCTCTCTCTATCTCTCTCACTCTCTCTCTTACTCTCTGTCTCTCTCTCACACACACACACTATATTTCTCTCACACTCTCACTCAGTCTCTCTCTCTCGCTCTATCTCTCACACTCTCTCACACACTATCTCGCTCTATCTCTCTCTCTCGCTCTATCTCTCTCTCTCTCACTATATCTCTCTCTCTCACTATATCTCTCTCACACACTACCTCTCTCTCACACTATCTCTCTCTCGCTATATCTCTCTCTCGCTATATCTCTCTCTCTTTCGCTATATCTCTCTCTCTCTCGCTATATCTCTCTCTCTTTCGCTATATCTCTCTCTCTCTCTCTCGCTATATCTCTCTCACTCTATAACTATGTCTATTTCTCTCTCTATCTCTCTCACACACTCTATCTCTATCTCTCTCTCACACACTCTATCTCTCTCTCGCTCTATCTCTCTCGTTCTATCTCTAACACTCCATCTATCACACACTATCTCTCTCTCCCTCACTTTCTATTTCACACTCTCTCTCTCTCTCACACACTCTCTCTCTCTCTCTCCATCTATCCCTCTCTCTCTATATAACTATGACTCTCTCTCTCTCTGCCCCTGCCGATCTTTCTACCCCTGCCTATCTCTCTACCCCTGCTTCTCTCTCTCTCTCTCTCTTTCTCTCTTTCACTTCTCCCACAAACACTCACATTTATTGTCTCTACAAGAAAGATAAATGATGTCTTAGTCGTTGCATTAACCACAAACTCTTGAATACACTTTGTCTACGCGCATACAACTCTTAAACGGTCTCTGTGTGTATGTGTGTAACATTAATACACACACATCCATACAGAATATAGTCCGGGCTGTGGTCACACTGACTACATGCCACACCAATTACTTAACATTACTTTGTTGTTTAAGAGAAAACAACATCGGACTCCTGTCGCAATTCAAGCGTAAATCTTTCCTAATTCGTTCGCCTAATGGTGAGCACTGGCCCAAGGGAGTATTTCTTTGATGAAATAGGACAGTGAACATGGTGGCGGCTAGAGGGTAGATTATATATTTCCACCTACCCATATTAGACCACACCAAAGGGAGTTAAACAATTTGATTGGCCAGCAGAATGGACGTTTGACAGTTATGGCTATTTTTCATGTTAGCTGAATTGGATTTGAACATAGGAAAAAGAAACGTTTTAGACTTTTCACAAAGACCAAGGCAGTAGCTGGGAAACTCCACTAGAAATGTCATGTGAAAGTTGCACGAGCCGACACTCTGGTATAACCCAAATATAAAGCAGATTCCGACGGAATAAAACATATCAGGTGGTCCAAATACTAGGATTTCTTTTTTATTCCCGCATCTATTGACAGGAAAACCCGCATTCAATTCATTCTCAGAGCCGGAAATAGAAGACATATACTTAGGAAACCTTTGCTTTCAGTGCGATAGTTTGCCACACAGCCCACACCACAATCAATATTTTGCCCACAAAGTTCGATGGTCGTATTATCAGCCGTTTAGGCGATGTCAATGGGCCCACTGGAAGCAGAGATTCGACTCACATATTTGTCTAGAATTCAATTAAATCGGTGAAAGTCTGTAAGTTTTGTTCTGGTGAACATTTGTGATTTCTGTAAAAAGCTGTTTGTTGGCAAGGACTGAGCGTTTTTTTTAAGATTTCACAATTTGCAGTTTAACTTTATTTCGTTATTTACAGGGTCCACCAATTAATTTTTTTTGTTTGAAAATTCTATAAAAAAAATCTACTGGATATTTTCTCAAATTTCTTTTTTTATTTGAAAGTACAATCCTTCCGGTTAATAATGGAAAATAATTTCATTCAAATGGCTGCCTCGGCTGGCCATGCAGTAGCCTAACGACATCAGCTCTTTATTTTTTATTTTTTTTTTTTTTCGGTGATGCGATCTTCAAAAACAAGGCGCAAAACATCGACTGTAGCTTCAGCTATGTGACACGTAGCGCCGTCCTGTTGAAACCAAATGTTGCCAATATCCTCCTCTTAAATTTTTGTAAACCAAAATTCGTTCAACATGGCCCGATAACAAATATAACGAAACGAAATAAGCACTAGTTGAAAAAAAAACGTTAGTCTATCGATGAAATTATCGCCTACATGCTCTATGAAAAATGCCTAAAAAGAGAATCAACCCAAATTTGGGGCAGTTATTCGTACTTTTAATTTTTGTTGTTGTTAAAAATACACTTATAATACTTGTTATATTTTTTATTGTAAAACATACACTTTTTTCCAAATTACGAAAATCTATTGTTGTTGTTTTTTTGGGATATTTTTCATAATATTTGCGGGATTTTGCACTGGGATAATTTTTCATAAATTGTTTGGGGAAATTTTTTATTTATTTTGGAAATTGTTCATTTGGAAATTTATTTTGGAAATTCTTAATTTTTTGTGTGTCATTTTTCATTTGGGGTATTATTCATAGAGACGCTCTACACTTGAGGGATTTTTTCAGGCGGTGTAAATTTTCTTTTCTCCTTTTGGCGGTCGATTTTTTTTCTTGTACCTACGACGATATTCCGATATTGTCAATGGCCATGGTTAAAATATCATCACGATCCTTCTCCATCCTTTTTCAAGCAGTCACCATAATCCTGTGATTAAACTTTAGTGCTTGGACCAGGAACTGCTGTAGCTACTCTAAGTTTGTAAATAAAAATTTTAGTGGTGCACAAATCGTTTTTTTGTGCAAAAAATTGGATTTTCGGATGGTTTTTGTTTTTCCAGCATTAGATGGTCAACATTAAGTTTTTCTAATCCTTTGTGTCATCATTTTCAATGAAAAATATTCGAGCGTTAAATTTTTGTTTGACCCCCTTGGGTACACCGGCTGACTATTCCAACGCCAAGTCTTTGAATATTTTCTGGAAATACATAAATACATTCTTGCTTTCGTTTTACATTTTAATTAACAATAAAATCCTGTATCGCAAACTTATGTAACTCTTTGGCGAATGCCGCCCATTCTATTCAATTCGTATGCCAACATTTTCATTAAACTTATATTAGAGCCGCATTCACTGGAATCCCAGTAGAAATCTTTCAACATTCGAATGTGTACTCGGAGTCCTTATGCTGTGTCGTCTGCAATTAATTTCCATTATATGGACTCGAAGAGACTATAAGCGGTTTCTTTGTACCCTGTGAATACACATTAAGGACCTTCGAGTGTTTATTCAGTACACTCAGGCACACACACACGCACAGTAGTGACATATCCATAGACAATCTGGAAGACGTCCTTCGTACACATTTGAATTGTTTTATATTACAACACTGAACAACATTTGTTACGATTGCTCGATTCTAGGAGCGAGGATGACTGGTGGTGGGTGGTTGTGATACTCTTTATAAAACGTTGAAGTTTTATATTTATTTTAGTTTTATTGTCCTCACTCGCATGTGCAGCAGGAGACATTTGAAGGCGGTCCATTCTTGGCTTAAGAAACTTTAAGTGTTTTTTCTTTTTTTTGCTAAGCAACAAACAAAGAATTTGTATTACTTACCCGGTGAAAGGGTGATTAATATAAGGACGATGGTCAGATGTGATTTTGTGGATGTCATACTCAAGCCATGTATATAGAAAGGGTGATTCCAATACAGGTTTATATATTTTTTTAATTAAAAAAAAATTGTATAAACATAAATTTGTTGTAGAACATGATTTCATTCAGGTGACTGCCACGGCTGGCATCCTGTGACGGTTTCGAGCTCTATCACATGAAGGGCTTGTTCGATATTATCCTGTAAATTGGAGCTAGGTCCCGGTCAGTGAGTATACAAATTATAACTCGCACAGCTCACTGATTCCAGAGAAATTCCCCGTACTGCCTTCATGGAATGTTAAGGGAAATAACTAAGTAAAGTAATTTTGTGTGCTACACCCTGGGACTATGCCGCTGTTCAACGGGGACTGATTGCCTATCACAACTAAACTACATATATACAGGTATTTCGGCTATTCCCCTTTTAGCCTGAACTCTGTGGTTGTCATGAATAATTGGGGATTTTGATTTGTTGATGTCAAAGTGTTGTATTTTCACAGGGCTTTCCATCAAAGTAAACTTTTTTTTTTAAATAAATAATTTGTTAGTATGTTTCGCTTGTTAATAACAACTTAAGTTTATACTTTTGCAGAAGCCGCAATTTTAAAAATTATTGGCTTTCGCTCTCCTCAGAAGTTTTCTCTGATAACTTATGTTGTTATTCGTTAAAATCACAGAGCTGTCATTCCACCATCTTACCAGTTTTTACTATCACAGCATCCAGCTCCCGGCAAAGAGCATATAAACATAGGTATGATTAAATGCAATCATATATGTAAACATATATATGCTTATGTGCAAACATATATGTGATTGTATACAAATATATATTAGTTAACATCCAATAATATATATGTTTGTACGCCAGCATATATATGTTTGGGTACTAGAGTGGATGAAATTCAAAAAAAAAAGTTAACCTCGGAAAGAGATGTAGTCTGGGGTCCTAATAAGGGGAAAAATAAAGAAACAAATTTTAAAAAATTTTAGGGGTCGCGCCACTCCTTCGAAATTTGGAAAGTATCGCTATTTTGGCGTTGATTTTAGAAAAATCCTAAAAAGTTTTATGTCAATAAATGTTTGCAATAGCGTAAACAATGAAATAAGGGCATGAAAAAATTTAAAAAAAATTGTCTCATTGTTCAAAAATTTCAAAAAGTAAAATAAGTCAAATCGTCCCTTCTTCAGAAAATTGACTGAACAATGAAATCGCCACCAAAGTCGATTATCCTCATATTTGCCTCAAATACTTTTGTTTGGGCACTGAACAAGCTCAAACTTTTAAATTTCGAATAAGTTAAGTCGTTAATTTTTAGGATTTTTCTAAAATCAACGCCAAAATAGCGATAATTTCCAAATTTCGAGGGAGTGGCGCGACCCCTAAAAATTTTTTAAATTTTTTTTTCTTTATTTTTCCCCTCATTAGGACCCCAGACTACATCTCTTTCCGAGGTTAACTTTTTCAAATTAAAAAAAGCATGTTTTCACTCCACCCTATTGGGTACATTGCCGCTAGCCCAAACATAATATGTTTGGGACCAGCTCCAAACATATATATGTTGCCTGCAAAATATATTTGTGATCATATGTTACAAGGGCTCGTTTTTCCCTCCGTGTGCCATTGTTATTAACTAACATTTGAAGCCCAAATTCCATCACTTCAACTTGATTCCCCCTCTCTCTCTCTCTCTGTCTCTCTCCCCCCGGCAAAACACATATAAATTGGATACTGTTTGTGTGCCACAGCTACTCCTCTGTTTGGATTGTTTATCTGTTACTCTGTTAAACCACTCACTTCCCCCCCACACCACCGGCCAGAGAATGTCAACGACTCTCTTGAATTTCTTAGCGTGCGAAAACATAAGGGATTTGTCAAGATTAAATTCTACAAATTAAAGTTGTAAAGCCACTGTGAAATTAAATAAATGCCACTTAAGGCTCAAGCGATAGTTGTTTTAGTCGGCTTGGCGACATGCAAATTAAACGAAAGAGTTTGACAAATTAATGTGATGCCATTAGTAAATCGAGTAGCATTTATTGAAACACCCCCCCAATTTGATTATCTCAAAAAGTTCTTAATGGGATTTCATTATTTTCAGCGTAGTCAAATGGAATATTTCCCATTAAGATTTTATTCGATTTTCACAAAATGAGTTTCATTTTGTTTTTCGTCTTTTCCACTTAAACTGCTCATTATCGCCGCATCACTGTCATGCTGTCATTGAGTCTACCCGTTTGTTTTACTTTCGTTTTTTGCTGGCCATCGTTAAAATAATACTCGCTGACAATAAGAGACGTAGAGAGATCTTTATTATTATTTTGCAATTAATTTGCCCAAGGATGGCTGTTGTTATTTATTCACGAAGCCTTCGTATTGGATTCGTTTCAATACAAAAGGTAAAGCTGATGGACAAGTGAAACAAATAAAAATGCGTTCGGTGCGAATTTTCTTTACCCTCCATTTCGTTGAGGGTGGGGAAGTACTTCGGCTGACGGACAAACGACATGGGGCCACCAACTCTGGCTTACAAACTGTTGACTTTTTGCAGTGTTGACGATTTAAGCGAATCCACCGAATACATTTCCTTTCCTCCGTGTAGGGTGTTTGACAAAGTGTCCCATAAATGTAAATGAATAATTCAGCAATTTTTATGGGCAATGCCAACAACTTTATGAAACATTTGCTGTAGACTTTGTTTTGTTGCTGTTGTTATTTTATAAATTATTTTCGCTGTTCCAGCAACAAAGTTTATGTTAAGTGTATTTTTGTTGTTGCTGCTGTGCCATTGTTTTTCCATAAACCATAAGAACAAAAAGTATCCACCGAGTGTGCACTCACCGAACAATTGTTCTTAACGTTCATTAAACATTTCCATTCGATGGATTGATGTAAATGCGGCCAGAGGGGGGTTGGGCTGGCTGGCTGGCGGATGGTTGACAATTGTAGGAAATGTGTTGCTCGCTTGTGGACTGGAATGGGGCTTGGGGGTGTTATGCTCCCTCTCTCTCTCTCTCTCCCTGGGTTGTTCTTCAAGTCAGCATTATGTCAATCGTTGAAGTAAATATTGCCGTTTTTTTTCACTTATATACTTGGGGCCCAAAGTACATATATGTATATATAAATACATACATATATACACATAAATTTCGAGTGCTCTTTCATTTGTTTGCGGTTCTAGTAAATAATTTTACATTCATTCAAATTGTACATAAAAATTAAAAAACCATTTACATTTGGTAATTACAAGTGTAATAAAAGAAATGCAAACAACTGCCGGGGGGTCGAGGAAATGGGAAACGTTGGTTTCCATTTGTTTTGTTACTTTTTGTTAGAGTTGTTTTCTTTTTCATTGGCTTGTTGAGATGTGTATTTGTAATTACGGGGAAATCGTTTTAATTTTTTGTTTGTTGTTGTTGCAAAGACAAGCAAAAAGGAAAACTTGACCAGATTTTGTGGTAATTGCAGAGAACGATTCTGAGAATAATGAATGCATTCTCTGTTGAGGAACGTACTGGTGATTCCCGATGTATTCAAAAAATATCAATGGTAGCTCTCGCAAATTCACAACTACGATTGGAAATGAATTAGAGATGGTACGAAAAAAGGGGCCAAGACGGGATAAAAAAGGGACAAAAAGGGGAAAAAAGTAAAGAAAGGGAGAAGCATATTTTTGCCAACAGCATGTCGTTAAAAGTTAGAGAAGGTACGCAGAAAAACTAAGAATTCCCCCCCCCACCCCAAAAAAAAAATTTCGTACAGAAATCTCATTTATGAAAATATCCGCACCACCACCCCCCACTCAACAAAAAAAAGAAAATTTTCCCAAATTAAAAAAATTGGGGAATTTTTCATACTAATTCATTTTTATACAAGTTATAAAAAATGCCCCCTTTTTTGAAAATATCCCCCCCAAGAAAAAAAAAGAAAATTTTCCCAAATTAAAAAAATGGGGAATTTTGTCATACAAATCATGAAAAATGTCCCAAAAACAAAAATTGAAATGTTATCTACAAATTATGAAAAATTTCCCAAAAAAAAATTGGGGAGTTTTTTGTTTTTCGGGGAAGTTTTCATATAAAAAATTTTTTTATTTCCTCCCGATCATTTCCTCCTGCTATTACACAATTTCTAAAGGGCAAAAAGTATTCCATTGGGGTTTCCTCCCTTTATAACTTTCCTAGTTAATTAAATGAAAGCTCCTTTTATTCCGTATAAAATTGTCTTCAAAAATATCGATTTGCTGTGCCTTTCCCTGAAAATTCCATAAAGCAACGAATGGGGATCTTCTCTCAGATCATCACAATATCGAGATCCCTTACCGCGTAAACGGCGTAAGCGCCATTTTTATCGAAACTCGCTTTTTAATGAAATTCGTTAGAAAACTGTTCAATTGTCTCTTAATCCCAAAATTGATTGATTATCCTTGTGCTCTCAGCTAGATTACATAGACATAATTTTTTTTTTTAATGTTAGAGAAGCATTTTTTTTTTAATTTTTAACCCATGATGAGGTCCATGAGGGAATTTAATAATTTACAGATGAAATTTGATTTAGATTTTTCATTAGATTTAGATTTTTCATGATTTGTTGAATTTAACACATTTTTTAAGTTAATGGTTGTCTGTAAAGTTTATGCACCGTAGACCACTGAATATATAAATAAACTAGCAAATACCCGCCAATTCGTATGCGTACATTTTGTTCCCAATAAAACACAAAATATTTGTTTCGATTGGTTTACAAAAAAGAAATACTTTATACCGACTCAGAAGCTTTGTCGCCTTTTTCAAATTTTTGGCGGTAGATATTAATATGAAATACATGTTGACACTTTTTTAATTTTCCCCCTTTTTTTTTTTGTTTCCTTTTTGCATTCGTTTCATGTCGATTAAATTTTTTTTTAAAATTTTTTGTTTTCCCCTCTTTGTATTTTTTTAGCCCCTTTTTGTACGTCCTTGCAAAGCGTAGTTATGGACAAATTTTCCAATAAAACTCACAATAATTGATTTGTATGTATTTTTGGGTAGTTTGAATGGTATTTGGGGACACATTTCTGTCCCCTTCCTAGCAGAATTTCAAAAAATCCGTTCATAGTTCTAGCTTCATGGTTCTAGCTTCAGCCATTGGCGAGGACAGGATGAATCAGGCACTCGCGCAAGTATTTTATGTACATAGATACTCGTATGACGATTTTAATTCCCTTTTTCATTACTTTACATTTTTGGCTTATTTCTGCCGACAACAACTTTTTCACACACATTTTTCTTTTTTTTTCCTCATTTGTTTTTTTATCCCGTTTTGGTACGATTTGGCCACTTTTCCGACCCTTCTCCAACTATTATCCACTTGGTTTTGACCAAAATCTATTTCACTAGTTTTTGTTTTTCCCCCTTTTTTTATCCCGTCTTGGCCCCTCTAACTCATTTCCACCTGTTGTAGATTATTTCTCATTTATATTACACCAGCTTTGGGCCCGTTTTGGCCCATTTTTCATTACAATCAAAATTTGGGCCCATTCCTGTCGATTAAAATTTTTGCACACATTTTTGTTTTTCCACTTTTGTACTTTTTTAATCCCATGTTTTTACAAACATTTGTTTCACTATTTTTCATTTTTCACCTTTTTTATCCCGTCTTGGTCCCTTTTTCGTCCCACCTCTAACTCATTTCCACCTATTGTTGCCAATCGTAGTCGTTGACCAATTTCCCAAAAAAAAATGTACTATATTTGAATTTTTAAAATTTAATTTAATTTAATTCATGTTACTTTTTTCTAAGATTCCCCCAAACAAACACTACTGAAACAAAAACTCGCACCTGAAAAGAAAGCAAACATGAGAAAACACTGAAATTTTCAGAAATTTTAAACCAGAAATTATTAAAAAAAAGTCTCTTAATGAAGACCACAACAGCCACCTTGCCTGACAAATTAACTCTCGCCCTTCGTGCTAACCGGATTCTTTCCCTTTAATGATATGTTGTTGTCGTAATATATTCCCACACACACATACAAATTCTCACATACACACAGACAGGGATTCACTCGGCTGAAATGTTGCATGCGGAAAATGTTTAATTTCGAAAATCATTATGTGGCTAAACAGTCGTTAAACAATTGCAGACTGAAACGCAAGAAAAAACACATACACTTAACCGCACGCACACGTACACGCAGAGAGTGCAATAAAAACGAACAGCCAAACGTTGTTCATAATAACACTGAAGTCTATGAGAAAAGCAACAACACGCACAGCACGAATAGACAACCGGAAATGGGCAATAAAAACAGAGGACAACTAAACCACAGCTCGCGACAAACTGCAAAGGCCATGGATGGAGGCACAATAAAAGAATTCGCTGACACGGATTCACCCCCTGCACACACATACAAATATCCATTGGCAGTTAATTCAGAAGCAATTTGATTCGCAGTCACTTAAGCACTCTCGTAAAATTACTCACAACCGGTTGAAGTCTTTAGATACCCTACTTGCTGGATTAATCCGGGAATTGTTTAGCATTGACACATGTCTTTATTTTTCTGAATTCAGCCGCCTCAAATGCATTAAATTTACCAATTGACAGTTTTCTTTCACATCCGTTGGACACTTTTAAATGCCAAATGAAAATTTAAACATTTTGTTAAACTGAATTTCTATTCGTTTGGCCTCAGCTGATTGTTATTAATGATGCCAGCATTATGTCGGGCAATTTCATTACCACACCCCCCCCCACACAATAACCAAGAATTGAACAAATGCCAGTCATGACGTATACGTTATATTTAATGAAGTGTCATGTGCAGCATACGTATACGCCCCATTGGCACACAATTAAATTTTATAAGTGAACGAAATGACTTTGAAATTTATGCATGTTTTGTATGTGTGAGTCGATTGCAATTGTAAAACAATTAATTAACACCTACGCACACACACGCACACTCTGTGCTGGCAATTACAGACAGACGACAGCAGCTGCTGCTGCTGAACTTTTATGTTCTTTAGAATCAATTCATTATTTGTCCATACTCTCGTGTCATCACATCAGTGTTCTCTCGGAAGTTTATGATGATAATGGTATTTTGTAAAATCACCACCACCAGCACCACCACTCCCAGTGTCAACAACACTCACACTATGTGTGTTCTTACTGTGTTGTTGTGTTGTTTTTGTCTATTAGAGGGAAAAAACAAACAATACACCATAAACTACTTGTACAGAGATAATCACAGCCGTGTTTATTAGATGGGTTGTAAATGAAAGATAAACATGAATTTAGGAAACTAAAAATTCAAATGTTACTGTGGGCGTGAAGGTTAGGTGAAAGGAGAATGCTATTGTGTGGGGCCACTGAGACCATTGTAAACCTTCATGAAATGTTACCCGAGGTAACTCTAAGAATTTCATGCTGAGAATATTTTTCTATTTTCAGAATAGCGAATTCGACAAATATTTGCCCTAGAGAGTATTGTAGTGCGTCCATGGATTCTAAATGGAAATGCCTTTCACTATGATATCGATCTCGAATTAACGCTTACAGTATCAGCTAAAAAACAACAACAAGGATATTTGTTTAACATAATTTTCAAAATATTGAATTCATCGCCTGGAAATGTGAAAATAACAAATAGAACTTTAGTAAGTTCCAAATTTCTTCTTTTTGCTGAAAATCTTCCGTCCTAAACGAGTTAATAGACTCGTTTAGGACGGACGATTTTTAGCAAAAAGAGGAATTAAAAAACGAATGGACGAGCAGAATTGACAATTCGGCGATGTGTGTTTTTTCTGGTTCGTTTCATGTGCTCGTTTCCCGACAATCTTGTCATGAATGTTGTAAAAAATTCAATGCACTTAAGGTTTCTGTCGGCGTGTTGATACTCTGCTCATGCATCAGATGTTGGCCAGCTCAGTCTCTGCGAAATCTTGCCCTATGGCCCTACTCATCAGATAAATGTTAGATGTATCCAAACTATTGGAATGAGATTGAGAATTACTTTGGGAATTAAAATTGAGGATGAAAATGAGATTTACTTTGAGAATTCAGATTTTGACTGAGAATGCAAATAAAATGCAGTTTAAGAATTTGGATTGGGATTGAGAATTACATTTAGTTTGAGAATTCAGATTGGGATTGTGATTAACATTTAGAATGAGATTAATATTTAGTTTAATAATTTATATTGACTATTCTGTTTGAGAATTCTGATTTTGATTGAGAATGAAATTTAGTTTGAGAATTCAGATTAGGGTTGGGATTAATATTGAGAATGAGAATTAGATTTAGTTTGAGAATTCAGATCGAGAATGAGATTTAGTTTCAGAATTCAGATTGGGATTGGGATTGAGAATGAAAATGAGATTTAGTTTGAGAATTCAGATGGAATTGAGAATGAAATTTAGTTTGAGAATTCGGATTAGGGTTGGGATTAATATTGAGAATGAGAATTAGATTTAGTTTGAGAATTCAGATCGAGAATGAGATTTAGTTTCAGAATTCAGATTGGGATTGAGAATGAAAATGAAATTGAGTTTGAGAATTTAGATTGGGATTGAGAATGAATATGAGATTTAGTTTTAGAAAACAAATTGGGATTGAGAATGAAAATGAGATATAGTTTGATAATTCAGATTGGGATTGCGAATGAGATTTTGTTTAAGAATTCAGATTGGGATTAAGAATGAAAATGAAATTGAGTTTGAGACTTCAAATTGGAATGGAGAATAAAAATGAGATTTAGTTTTAGAAAACAGATTGGGATGTAGAATAAAAATGAGATTTAGTTTTAGAAAACAAATTGAGAATGAAAATGAAAATCAGTTTGATAATTCATATTGGGATTGCGAACGAGATTTTGTTTGAGAATTCAGATTGGGGTTGAGAATGAAATTTAGTTTGAGAATTCATTGACATTGAAAATGAGAAGTGAAATGAAAATCAGTTTGAGAATTCATATTGCGATTGGGATTAAGACTATCGCAGACTATCGAGTCTAAGACAATATTATGTTACGACTCCATACAAATGTGCGACATCTTATACAAAAATATTTATTACATCCTGGAAAGTTGCAGCGGTAATTGCCTTAATTCCTTTTCCAATGTACGGCTCTAAATCATCCAAATTGGTTGGTTCTGTTTTGTCATTAGTCTGATTTTTTAAAACCCCCAAAGGGAACAAAAAACTGGTCCGTATACCTTGGTCGCCAACGAAATGTGTAGATTATTGTGTTGGGGAATTTTCGCTGCTTGCTTAGGATACAATAGAATTTGCAATATCTTTGTAAATGTAAATTTTTAATTTTTAATATTTTGAAATTAAGAGACAGTCGGACAATTTTCTATAGAATTTCATTAAAAAGCGAGTTTTGAAAAAAAGGCTGTCTTTTTTGCGGTAAGGGTTGGATATGTCGTTAAATTATGTATAAATTATAGGAAATGACCAATGAAATTATTACATCAATGTAAAGGCTGTCTGAGACACATTGGAGATGTTGTCTCAAGTAACATGTGCTATTGATGCTTTGATGTTATAGGTTAACAACTGAACCGCCAGTTGGATAAACCTTCTCTTAAGGCGCTCCCATCTAATGTCTCAAATATGGTAAATGCATACTTGTATGTCTCAACTTCTCATGCGATCTCTCCCACTCTCTCTCTCTATCTCTCGCTCTCTGTGCATTTAACTTTAACAAGCAAATGTTTATAAATTGCTTATGACACATTCTCGCTCGTAAGACAATTTGTTTGAATGTAAATAGTTATTTACACATACACACACATTCTCACAGACAATGGCATGGCAAATGTATTGTATACCAAGTGGAATGATGATGCCCCTACAAATGGAGGTAATGGACGTGGCAGCTACACAACAGACCCAGCCAGCGTGGAGCAGGCGGTCGGTGAATGCATTTTTATTGAATACCTCTTCCCTGTGAGACACACAAATACGAGAGAGAAAAAACACACACACAACCGAGAGAAAAATGAAATGAAATGTCTATTGTCTGTTACAACAATGCCCATATTTAACAATAAACAAAAGGACAAGTGCAATGTGTGTGAAAATCTCCTTTTCTGAAATGGAAACGCTCTAACGTACGAAGCCATATTGAGCAGTCCCAGCAAAAGATTTTGAGGGAGGACCAAAGGTCGATAGTACAAGTTTTGTGATGAAGAATTATTCGGTGACATTGTAAAGGATTTTAAGCGGACTGCCTTTAGGAGAGAGGGTGCGATCAAAATTAATCACTTGAGACTCGCAGTATATTTGGACTAAATCCCTGTCAGTACTTTTTAGGCCGAGTAAGACAAGTCCGACAGTCTTTTTGGCTCTAGTGATAACTTTCGAAAGTGGTTTAAAGAACTTACCTTGAGGTTGGCCACATTGCAATGCAATTCTGGTAAAATCATACCCTCCACAGCTTGAATTTCTTAAATATATTCACCCAGTCCCAATTCACACTGGATAATTTTACTTGTGGCAACATTTTGGCAATTTTTGTTTTCATTATTGCCTTTTCAAATACAAATGATTTTCAAAATACAAAAAACCCAAAAAAAGAATTTCCCAGTACAATCAAGTTTTCTCCCCTTTCATTCTTTCAAACTGAGAATTGCGGCGATTGAAATAGTGTGAAGCAGGATTAAAGGCTCACACAATCCCATGGAAAATGTGTATTTACGAAATCTATTTGTTAGATAAACTAGTTGACAAAGATGTAGAACCTCACATACATATGATTCATTCGGGTTTGGGAGTAACTTAACCCAAAGTTGTTACGTTGAAGATAGACTGACAGCCCAACACCTTGTAGCTCAACCTCTCATGCCTCCTTTCAATATCCTTCACAGCCACTTCCGTGGATATAACCTAAATTGTAGACTAATGGATGATGTTTTATTGCAACTCCGCTTTGTCTGTCATTTCCTAAAGAAATCAGCCTAACAGAGCCCATTTTAAAACCCATTTACTCGCCGATCAGTCCAGGATATCCCATGTGAAAATGTTTTCCTCTTAGAACTCCAAATATTTTGCTGGTCCTCCCAGTCGGCTATCGCTTGCCGCAATGTGTTCATTCATAGCCATGTGTAGGTATATCCTATTGTCCAATTCATCTGTACGTTTGTACGATTTTGTGCTTCACTTTTAGTTAAGAGGCGGTTTTTTTTTGGTTTGCTATACTCGTAGCTAAGGACATATTTAGTGGCAAAATGTGTGTGGCTTTTCTTTTCACTTTTTTTTTTTTTTTTGTACACTTTCAATTGTCACTGAAGTGACAATGAACATTTGAAAATGAAAAAAATACTTAATACGAACTGAACTGTGTGTGGCCCACACACACACACACACACACACAGACATCGACACACAAAAGGACGACAAAACGAGGACTTAACATTCTCAAGAATTCTCTTGTTAAACCACAATATTTATATTGAGAAATTTTCCTTTGTAATGGTTTTTATTCTGTTTTTTTCTCTCTCCATCATTTTCTATTTTCGTACAAAATTTCTAAGGAAAGAAATCACCACAAAAGCAGGACCGACGACCACATTCTGCCCGAAAGAGGAGAATAAAGAGAGAGAAAAAAAATCCAATTTAGAAATACTTTTCAGTCCTGGCTAAGAACTCAATTACCAAATACGACATTTTCTTTCTGATGCTGATATTTTAAGCCCTTAATAATCTGTGGACCGACACAAATTATTTTTTTTAGCGTGTAAGTGTGTGCATTCTGTCGTTGTTAGTGTGTCGGTATATAACAACGACATGCAAACATCCGACATTTATGATGATGATAAACGTCGTTATTACAACACACACACATGTATTTACATACATGTGAGAACAGAGGCTTAGTCCTACACGTTGTCACATATTTACATTAAGGTGGGTCGTGGTAGCAAATCAAACCGTCTAGTTCATCACTGAAATGCTTACCCTTTCTTTTGTTTGCACAGATTTTTTCATTGTTTAAAAGAAAAAATTAAATATTATCTAAAAATTAGGAAAAAACTCCCCCAGAGCCAGAATTTCTTTGGAAGGAAGCCATTATGTCCTATAGATTCCTGGAGAAGGCCTTTGCCGTTGTGTTGACCAAAAAAAAAAATACGCTTTAAAACGGAAATGAAAAATGTTTGGCAAAACTAATTTTGAATATTTCACAAATAAACCATTGCCATTCCTACTTTCATGACCCACTCTAATGTATATAACCACACTGAGATTTGTCTGCGACGCACATCTACGTAAGAGTGTTTGCGATATAACTGAAACATTAAAATGTGTTCATGCTTTAATACCTTTTAGTGTCAGTGTCAGATGTTGTTGTCGCCGCTGCCGCTGCTTTTGTTATTCCCACTCTTTATTGTAATCACAAGTGTGCATGTGTGTGTGTGTGTATTGTATGTATGGGAAAATACGCGAAGGAATGTTAAATAAAGTCATAAAAACCCCAAAAAAAAACTTAATATTTGTCTTGTTATCCTGAAGAGTACATTAAATTTGTTGTAAGCAAAATTCCTTCATAACTGGGCGACGCACTACGGAAAACAAATTTCTCGAGCATCTAATTCCTATGAGTCAGGTGAATGACGAAATATTTGAATAACACAGTGCAACATGAACAAATATAACCATATACGGAGAACTTTCTTACTTACTCATTTCCCTGAACATTCCATGAAGGAACAGACGGGGAACTTCTCTGGAATCAGTGAGCTGTGTACGATATAATTTGTATTCTCACTGACCGGGACCAATTTTTTTAAGCCGGCAGCGGACGGCTAATGCTTTTCTAGAAAAGTTTTACATGACTCAGAGTTTGCTCTCTTACTCGTAAAGTCGCCAACATTTACGGGGTGGTACAGCCGCTAAAAAATTTGTTGATGGTCTTACCCAGTTTCGAACTCGGGTTCTTCTGTGTGATAGTCGCACACACTACCTAACACACCACACGGAGAACACTACGTGATAAAAGACCAAAAAATAAAAAGACCGTGTCTCCCATGTAAAACTTGTCTTCGAAAAGATGACAGCTAATAAAATGCCAATTCGTTTTGTGCTATTTAAAAAAAATTACATCAATTCAATTTCATTAACCGCCTATACGTATGAGTGATAGGCTTTCTAATTAATATTACTCATACGCTCCAAAAACTAGAACTAACTTTTTACTAGAAAGCAAATGTGAATTGAAACACTTTTAAAAATCATTCCCAGGAAATTCATATGTTCTAGAAAAGTTTTTTTTTATTGATATCTTAGTTAGATTTTTGCTCTTTTGGTTGTTGACTTGCATTTGTTACCTATGGACTTGAACAGGGGGAAAAAGATAAAAGAAAATCGGGTTATTAATGTTCGAATTTTCGCTTGGTTGAAGTTTTTTTTTCATCATTTAAATGACCACCACGCGAAGTGTTGCAAGCAATGATTCTTTTGAGGTAATTTTGGACTACTTTTTGGCACATATTGGGAGGTATCTCAGCCATAACTTGACGAATGTTGATTCTTAAGTGCTGAAGAGTTAAAGGCATAAGCACGGTCTTTCGCGGAGCTCCACAAAAAAAGTCTAATGGTGTCAAATCGCATGATTCTGGTGGCCAGTTGATGTCGCCACGACGAGAAATACGCCATAATTTGCCGTAAGACAGTCCTAATTCCTGAGAACGACGAGCAGTCGACACATTCGTGAGCCTATCAAGGACATAGGGCAGCCACTTTGCGATTTGGTTATGGACAATTTCATGAAAAGGATATGGTCCTGTAAGCGTGGTTGTGGTAGCCAAAATAACAAATTAACACCTCTTGTTGGAAATTCATGTATAAAATATTGAAAATGGGTTTTGAATGATATTTATGATATTTTTTTTGGATATAAAAAATATGGCAGCTTTTGACAATACAGAAAATTCTAAAAAAATGGGAAAAGAAAAATTCCAAATTTAAAAAAAGCAAATCAAAATTGGAAAGTTCTAAAATAACAATATGGAACAAATGAAAAAAAAGTAAAGAATGATCTTGGTGGCCAGTAGATGTCGCCACGACATGAAATTACGCGGCCACGAAATGTCTCTTGCAATAAAGGCATATTCGCTCGAGTTGTGTGGCACCGTCTTGTTGAAACCACATATTCTCCAAGTCGTATTCTTCAACAGCAGGCAAAAAAAATCGGTTATCATACGACCATAACGCTCCGAATTGACGGTGACAGACGTTCCCTCGTCGTTTTGGAAGAAGTAAAGTTCAATCACACCTTCGGACAAAAGAGCGCACCAATCAGTGACTTTTTGTGGATGTAATGGCCTCTCTTCAATCACTTGAGTATTCTCAGAACGCCAAATACGACAATTTAGTTTATTAACATACCCACCGAGTGAGAAATGTGCTTCATAACCATAAACCATAATCTCCTCTTAAAGCACATTATGACAATTTATCTTTTTTTTTAAAAAAAATTGTATTTAAAAAAAAAAAACTCTCCATAAATAAAAATGATGACCCCTTTTATACTCAGGGGACCAAAGCACAATAAAAAAAAACATAGAATAATGAATATTCATTGCAAAAATATTTTTTTTTGTTGCTTAGTGTAATTTATTTTTTTTTTATTTTTTTTGTTGCATCTTCAACCATTGGCTATGGTTTCATAAGAACCTTCAACAAAAATGTTCATTTGAATAATCCAAAATGCGATTCCATTTGGACGGTATGGCCGTCCAACATTTCAAAACATTCGTCTCGGTATGGTCAGGGGACAATTCTTCTCCAGTCAGCTGAAATAACACTGCACTGTATTTTTGCTAGTAATGGGTGTTTTTTATTGAGGTATAGAACTTCGAATTGAAATAAAACACAAGAAAATCGTTTTAATGTCCATCAATTTGGCTTTATTGGAAGGATAATTTTATGCCATTAATGTTTAAATATGATTTCGGGCATGTGGCCGCCGCGGCTGGCTCGAATAAAGCCACTTCTACAGGTCCAATTTTCAACCACTTGTTGGAACCACAACTCATCCACATTCATGCCATCCAATTCGGGAACAAAATAGTCGGTTATCATGGCTCTATACCGGTCTCCATTAACGGTAACTGACTCTCCAGCATTATTTCGGAAGAAGTATGGCCCAATGACTCCACCAGCCCATAGAGCACACCAAACAGTCAGTTTTTGTGGATGTAATGGCATAAAATGGACGGAGCTTGCGGTGAACTTCGCGAACTGAACCATTACTTTCGAAATAAATTTGCACGATTTGCAAGCGTTGTTCTTTTGTCAACCTGTTCATGATGAAATGGCAAACCAAACAAAATATTAATCACTTGACAGCTGACAAAATGGCCGCCAGTTAAAAAAGTGATGCCAACTTAAAGTTCTATACCCCAATAAAAAACACCCTATACAAGCAAATTTTCAAATGCTGTTTATTTATTTATTATTGGCCATGCAAAAAAAAAAACTGAAAAACAAAAAAAAACAAAAATTTATAAATGAATTTTGACCAATTTTCACCAAAATATAAATCAAAGTAATTTAATCGAGTGAACTCTCCACTACGAAATTATGAAAGAAAATATTGGCAACTGTCAACACTTTTAGGTGTTCAAATTTTGGCACGGCGGGCTAGAATGGGTCAACACTCCACTCTTTACCAAAATGGCAGCGGTGACCCGCTCTATTTTCTGTCATTTCCGCCCTAAGTCAATATTTTGTTCGCTTTAAAAAAGACAAAAAAATGAAACAAAATAATGAAAATTAACGAACTACAAATCGCCGCAATTTGTTTTGTTTTTTTTTTTGTGTGAAGCAATAAAAACAAAAAGTTAAATATAAACATGTCACTAATCACGAACGACGACGACATATACACATTTTGAAATCCAAAAAAAAAAAAAAAATCTTCCCCCACATCAAAATGTTAATTTGACCCAAACAACCAAGTGCGATTTGTGCGATTCGCGGTGCGATGAATCTTTCTCGTCACCGTTTTGATTGGCATAAGCAAGGACGCCGCGGGGGAGCGCTGGGTGGCAGGGCAGATTTATTTATAACGAAAACGCCGAGTTTTTGTTGTTGATTTTATGTTTGCTTTTCTGGTTGAGGTTTTGTTTTTTGGTTCGTTGTGGGCTCAGTTTTGTGTCATTCCAGAGAATGTCAAAGGTTGCATTTGCATTGCGGCAGTAAATAACAACTGGAAGATAGTTTGTGGTAGTCCGAGTCGGTCATGTGGATGAAGCGAGTCGTTGGCGCTATGGTTTTGCCTGACGGTCTAAATGGTGCACTTCAGGTCTTTGTGGGCCGCTTATTGCTCCCACAATGTTAACAACAGACACGTGCTTCGCTAAATCAACATCAACAAAGAGGCAACGTTTTCACTCGCTGCTTTAGACATTTTGGTGAGAGACATAAAGAGAGATAGCTAGAGTCGGGGAGAGAAAATATATTGTGTAAGAGACCATTGGGATTGAATGAAAAGCATTGACAAACGTTGTTTGAAAATTTGCCTTTAGAGCTTTTACCATGAGTAAAAGCTTTGGGCGCTTGCTAAAGCTTTAGCAGTTACTGCAACCAGTATACAAAATCTAGTCTATTACTGACAAAAGATGGAGCTATTATTTTATATTTAAAAACCAAGAACAATGCTTTTTGCTTGCTAAATGTAGAAAACGAAAGCATTAACTACTAAGGGATGATTTAATATTTGAGTGTTGCCGAGTAAGAACCAACCATAGTCTGCCATTATGAATGACATTTTTTTAAGTTACAAAATATTTTGAAATGATTTTTGAAATAATCATGTCTGATAATATTTAAATTTTAAACTGTTCGTTAAGCCCAAACTGTAGGGTTACCATAGATTGCGAAAATGATTGTTACTATTAACAGCGAACAATGTGGATAATGGTGGACGGCCGTGGTAGGTAGTGTGTGCGACTGTCAGACAAGTTAAACCAGCTTCGAAATCTGGTAAGACGAAAGTAAACACGTTTTGGAGTCTAACATAAGCACATGTTGTGCAGCGATTGTGCTTGTCTACGACGGAGGACATTATTATACACTCAACTAGGGCTGTGGAGTCGGAGTGTGACAAATTTGAGCGACAGAAATGCTGAAGTCGAAGTTGGTGCCCAGCAATTTTGGCTCGACTACACCGCCCTGCTCTCACCCTGCCTCCACTTACTTATGAGTAAAGGCGAATTGCATAATACAGTGCTGTCTGGGTAGAGTGAACACCCGATGCAATGAACACCAAGTTAGAGTGAACACCAGAATTTTTACATTGACTACTCTGTAGAGTGAAAAGTCATGGACCTGAATAGAGTGAACATACTTTATAGTAAGTTTTTAGGTTTGCCGAAAGAGAGAAATAATAAAAAAGAGTACAAAAATTAAAGATAACATAAAATAACGGTAAAATAACGATTTGCTCGCACAAATACAGTATACCCTCGATCAATACAACTGATAGAAATCAAGAAAGTTGCAGAAACCGTGGAGCTGCAGTAACTAAGAAAAAATATCTTGAGTGGTATTAGGGCATTAACTCGATCAATGCACATATTAAAATGTCGTATTTTTGGAAAAATTGCGTCGATAGTGTGCCATGTTAATAATTTGGCTATTTTAATAATATAGGAGTTGCGCTCATTAACGTTTTGTGTTGGTAGAGAATGATGATTACAATGGCGAAACATCAGAATACAGAAATCGGATATCAGCTGATGAAGCCATTAAGGTTTTTGATAAGGGTATCGAATGGGCTGAGGCTAATACTACAAATTTCGCGAATATACAAGCTCTACATTGCCTTCGCGATCAAGCAGTGCAAATATCGTTAAACAAACCGAAGAAACAAACAACTATTACACATTTTTTTTCAGTCTTAAATTTAAACATCAGTATTTTATCGAAATAAATACAATGTATAATATATAAATGCATTTAAAATAAATAAAAAAATCGTTTTAAATACAAAAAAATCAACCTTGATTTAGTGAACAACCTGGGTATTATGAAATCGCCCGGCAAAAATTAGTTTGTGGCTTTGAGAGCAAAACGTGCTTATTCCAAGCAAAATTATTGTCGCAACCATTTGAACAGCTGCATCGATATTATTCTCTAAGAAACATAATATTCTGTTTTGCTGATACAAACTGTTGACCTCTGTCCAACTTCCCCTTTCGTATATTTTCATTGTCCCTGACTGTGTTTCGAATTCAACCGAAGATCGCAGATAGAAAAGTAGCATACTTTGGAATGTTCATTGGTAAACTCGTTCATTTCAGGGTGTGAGGTTTATAAAACAATCTTAATATATATTTACCCTCGACACTGATTCACTGATACACTGATTCACTGACTCTGTCACGCAGTACGTAGGAATTTAAATAGGCATTCTATAATTTTCTATAAATAATAATATTTTTTTTTGTACAGAAATTTTGTTTTTCCAAAAATTTTTTTTCCAAAATTTTTTTTTTACAATTTTTTTTTTTTACAGAATTTTTTTTTTTACAAAATTTTTTTTTCAACAAAATTTTTTTTTTTTACAAAATTTGTTTTTCCAAATTTCTTTTTTCCAACAAATTTTTTTTTTCCACAAATTTTTTTTTCAAGAAAAATTTTTTTTTCAACAAAATTTTTTTTTTCAACAAAAATATTTTTTTCCAACAATTTTTTTTTTTTTTCAACCAAATTTTTTTTTTCCACAAATTTTTTTTTTCCATTTTTCAACGGGCGCCATAGGCGCATTACAACTTACTAGTTTATTATAACATTAAAATCATCCTAAATATAATAATTTGTGCACCTCACTGCCTGCGGTGAAGCATTTCTTTACTCTCTTTCATTACTCTCTCTCTTGCTCGCTCATTTTTTAACACGTCATCATTCTCTTTTCACAGTCGCAGTGTGTGTGGCTGTGTGTTTGGCTGTTTCGTTGTTGTTGTCATGTTCACAAAAAGAACAACAAACACACATAAAAAGCAGAAAGACATGTTTTTTTTTGACCGTTGTTTGACGGGCTTTTCAACTAGTTTATAATAACTGACAATGGCAGCTATATGTTTCGGCATTAATGAAAAGGCGGGGGGAGGGGAACTTCTCTCAAACGAAAGAAAAAGACGTAAGCACCATTTTTTTTTTCGAAAAATTTTCAAACAAAATTTATAAAATTTATAAAATTTATAAAATTTATAAAATTTATAAAATTTATAAAATTTATAAAATTTATAAAATTTATAAAATTTATAAAATTTATAAAATTTATAAAATTTATTTTTATAATATATTTTTATATATATAAATTTTATAAATTTTATAAATTTTATAAAATTTATAAAATTTATAAAATTTATAAATTTTATAAAATTTATAAAATTTATAAAATTTATAAATTTTATAAAATTTATAAAATTTATAAAATTTATAAAATTTATAAAATCTATAAAATTTATAAAATTTATAAAATTTATAAAATTTATAAAATTTATAAAATTTATAAAATTTATAAAATTTATAAAATTTATAAAATTTATAAAATTTATAAAATTTATAAAATTTATAAAATATAAAAATTTTATAAATTTTGAAATTAAGAGCTTTGTCCATCGAATTTCATTAAAAGTCAAATTTTCAAAAAAAAAAATGGTGCTTGCTGAAAATTTATAAAATTTAAAAAATTATAAAATTTATAAAATTTATAAAATTTATAAAATTTATAAAATTTATAAAATTTATAAAATTTATAAAATTTATAAAATATATAAAATTTATAAAATTTATAAAATATATAAAATTTATAAAATTTATAAATTTATATTTACAAAGATATAGCAAATTCAATTTTATCGTAAGACCACGCCTTTTTGCTTGACCACACAAAAAATACTCCCCTCTTTTTTTGGCGCTTACGTCTGATTCGCGTTTACGGCTTGATATGGCTACACGGAGGAAAAAACGTCCTCTGTAACATATTGTCCCAAACATATTCAGCTGGCAACATATATATGTTTGGAGCATGTCTCAAAACATATTATGTTTGCGTAAGTAACGCTGTTCCCAAACACATATATGATTACATATAATCATGTATCATAAACAATACATCTGCAAACATATGTATGTATGATTGCCTACAATCAAATTTTGTTTTTCTCCGTGTGCAGACTGATCGAAATCTACTGTTCGGTGGCGGCTGCGAAAACCTGATACTTGTCGCTAGAAGTTTTACATGGCTTTGAAGATTAATCCTTTAGTATTTAAATCACTGTCATGCATGGAGAGAAATGACCGCTGAAAAATTGCATATGTTGTTAAGCCTCTTGCTGTTGTTGAAGTTTACACAACTCCAGGGACCTTCGCACTTCATTAACAACATTGCCATCTCAATTTCTTATGGACTTAAAGTGTGTGTTAAGTGAATTCAGAACTCAATATTGACCACAACTTGTAACAAAAATTATATTAAGTCGAATTGTGTAACGAAATTAGATTTTCTGCTCTCCAATTTCATTAATCAACTGGTTGAAGTTTATTCAACAAATTGAAGGTCTTCCATAAGTCTCCCCTATTTTACTACAAATATACACCACAATGACGTACTCGTACATGCTGGCGCAAAAACAACAACCACCAACAAAGAAAGAAAAAGAAATGATAAGTTAATCCTCGACTGCAGGAAAAAGGAAGTAATTACATTTTGATTTTTAACTGCATTACCAGAAGTTCAACATGTGCTGTTTTCCTTGGTGGTGAGCCAATGACAAAGGAATAGCAAAATGTACCATTGACGTCACACCCAAGTTCGGGTGCGTTCTCATTTTTGCGATCGAAATCAGGTCAGTGGAGCGGGGGCTCTCTCACACTTGACGACGCGGGCAGTTAATCTACTTTATAAAGAATCCAACTAAAAACCTTTAAAATAAATAGCAAACATGTATTCAACTATTTCTTTTTTCTGCTTCTTCTCTTTTTAGGTAAGTCCCTCCTTTGGTCTATTTAAATTAATGAATTGATGTGATTGATAATCATTCTAAAGGTTTGTGAGAATTTATGTATTTTATGTTCCTTCTTTTAAATGCAACGTTTTATTTTGTAGAGCTTTTTTTTTTAGAAAGTTTCCTTTTCATTTGTATTCGAACTTTGCTGTTAATTGCTAGCATAACCTCCGAGCCTGGCAACATGTATCTGCAACATGTGTATCTGTGAACATGTGTTTTTATCTCTAATTGTTTACATGTTTGTTTTTATTTGTTTGGCTTTCACATCAGCTGTTTTGCATTGAGTGCGTCTGTGTCGCCTGCCTCATGTTGCCGTGTTCCTTATGTTTAATATTTTCTTTTTTTTTTTGGCGCTGCTGTGCATTTTATTATGTTCATGTCATGCGCTGCTTTGCCTTTCAGTTGTTTCCTATGCTCTGCTCATTCAGACGATGGATTTGGTTTGTGCCGCATTTTTTCCCCCGTTCTTTTTGGGTTCCGTCTCACTGATTCATTTCGTCGTTCTTTGGTGTTTTATTTTGTTTGTGTGTGTGTGTTTTTTAAGGTTATTGTGTCACATTTGACGTCACAAGTATTTATAGTACACCACCACTTTGCTTTTTACTCTCCACTTGGTTCGTCCTTATCGACAGGGCCGTCATTTGCCGTCTTTCGCCTTCTTGTTCTTCTTTGGGTGTTTGCGTTTTTTTGTTGTTGTTTTTCTTTCATTTTATTTGCATTTCATTTTGGAATCTCACTTTTTGTATGTGCTCTCCCTCTCTTGTAGTGTCACTTTTATGTTGTTTGGCAAATGCAGATTTGTTTCAATTCAAATTCATTTCTTTTTGTTGTTGTTTTTATTTAATTTTATTTTGGCAACATGTTGTATTCACATTGAATATGTTTTGGTTGATCCGTGTTGCGGTGCGACATTAAAAATATTATGATAAATATTGTCTACAAAAAAAAAAAAAAATTAAATCCTCTACTAAATGTGCTTTGTCATCCATCGATAGCGTAACAAGTAGGAAGTCATCAATAAATGATTTAAAAAAATAAATTCAATTTATGTATCTTTTGACTCTTTTGGCTCAAGGAATTTTATAAGAGAGCGGGGGCCAAAAAGAAGAACATCTACAAGAAATATTGACAAATATTGTCATGACAGCCAAATGATTTAGAAATGTTTTAGGCCAGGGTGAGTTCCGTAGGTGCAGTTTTCGACATGCATATGTCGAAGAAATTTCATTCACAACTTGACTATGGCAGTTAAACTTAGCCAAAGTTTTCCCCCATAAAAAATTAACTAAATTAAATTAGACTTACAAATTTAAAAAAAATAAAAAAAATCTGCAAATATTTTTTAATAATTTTTTTTGAGCAAAAGACAGATTATGGTATTACAATTGAAAATTGTCTTTTAGACTCGACCATACTCAACATCTATTTTTTATTCAAACGAACGGGTTAGATTTCAAGGCACGCATGACACAGTGGCTGTTTGTTATTACACAAACATTCACCTGATCCAGCATCATCGCCAATCTCTATGGGTGGTGTGGATATTGACCAATCAGACACTACTGATGGATACAGGGTGATTCTCCTTTTGAAATATTAAAATATTTTTGAAAAAATATTAAAAGTTATTTAAGAAAAATGTATTTCATACAATCACATTTAAAAATTTCATAAACCCTTGCCCATAGTTAAGATACAGGGTTTCCCAACAAGAGGTGTTATTTCGGTATTCAAAGAAAAATGAAATTTTTTGAGATAAATGATCGGATGTTTATTTGTAGATGTAGTCTGGGGTCCTAATGAGGGGAAAAATAAAGAAAAAAATTTTAAAAATTTTTTAGGGGTCGCGCCACTCCCTCGAAATTTGGAAATTATCGCTATTTTGGCGTTGATTTTAGAAAAATCCTGGCGATAATTTCCAAATTTCGAGGGAGTGGCGCGACCCCTAAAAATTTTTTAAATTTTTTTTCTTTATTTTTCCCCTCATTAGGACCCCAGACTACATCTCTTTCCGAGGTTAACTTTTTCAAATTAAAAAAAAAGCATGTTTTCACTCCACCCTAGTGACCATCACTCACAACTGACTTGGGCCGCATATGATTACCCGATGTCTAAAAGCATATAAACATTTTCAGATTAATTGTTAAGATTTTAGTTGATCACATTAAGCCACAGCCATTTTTAAATAATAATTTTGAAATGGTTTTATGTTTTCATTGCTTTAAAGTTCAAGTCACCGGCAAGTTTATCTGCAGAAGCTGTTGCCAAAAATTCCCACAAATACCTCTCAAGTTAACACTATCCCAGAATTACATTCCAAAATCCAACCTTGTGTGTTTGTTCCAATCTGTTTAGAAGTTTAACAAACAAATCTTTCATTATCTCTTCCAATCTTCAACAAATTCAAATAAAATCTTGTCTAAGTACACACCCACCCACCCACAATTAGGAACAGAAAAAAACCCCACCAAGCGAAAACAATCAAAAATTTAAATTATAAACACACACACATACACACTCAAACACCCCATAAGATAGACAGACAGATAGACACACAGACGGACACATGAACACAATAAACACGCTGAGCGTTGTTTACCGAAGAATAATAAGAAACAGCAGCAGCAAGAGAAAAAAATCCACGAAGCAAAAAAAAAACCGAAAAACATTGAACGTTGAAAGAATGACAATTTCCAAGATGTTACGAGACTTTATCGACCAACAGCAGCAAAAAACAGACAGCCGAAGAATCACTCCCGAAAGAAAAGTGGCGAAAAATGTTCACGCACAGGTGAGAAAGCAAATGTGCTACCGCTACTGCTGCTGCTGTTTGCTATTGTGTGAAAATTGACGATTATGAAAGATTGTGTGCAGCAACAGTCGCCTCATCATCGGCAACTCATCGTTTGCCGCGCAAGAAAATTACTTGTTCGCCCCCCATATGCCGCCCACCAATCATCCACCAACACAACATCATTACAGACAACAAATGAAAATGGCCATCATGAGTATGGGAAAACTGTTTAAAATCTTTTATCCAAATAGTTTCTAACACATTTTCCCGAAAATTGTTATTACTCGTTTAAATACAGGAAGTCTGCAACATATTTGTTACCTGTGTGTGTTTGCGCGCCGCTAAAGGTGTCGAAGAACAGAAAGTGTTTTCTTTTCTGTAGGATTTGGGCGAAATTTGTGTGAAATGTATTTCGCTTGTTCTGTGGAATTATTTTTGTATTTGATTACAAATGACCTTCCATCCACTACACAACACCACGTACGAGTACATGTCTTTTAGTACTTGTTTCATAAATAGTTTCTTGTTTTCATAAGCATATGTTTCATTTCATGATATGAGGGTGTGCGTGTGAAGATATGAGATATTCCACGTTTAAGGGGTCATAGCGAAAGACCGTTTAAAAAATTTAAAAAAAAAAATTGGACCAGAAATTTTCTGTTACTTTTAAAATTTCGACGAGAATTTTTCTGTAATTTATAAAATTTTGACGAGAAAATTTTCTGTAAATTTTAAAATTTCTACGGGAAATTTTCTGTAGATTTTAAAATTTCGACGAGAAATTTTCTGTAGATTTTAAAATTTCGACGAGAAAGTTTCTGTAACTTTTAAAATTTCGACGAGAAATTTTCTGTAAATTTTTAAATTTCGACGAGAAAATTTTCTGTAAATTTTAAAATTTCTACGGGAAATTTTCTGTATCTTTTAAAATTTCGACGAGAATTTTTCTGTAATTTATAAAATTTCGACGAGAATTTTTCTGTAATTTATAAAATTTCGACGAGAAATATTCTGTAAACTTAAAAATTTCGATGAGAAATTTAGTGTTAATTTTAATATTTTGACGAGAAATGTTCACTAACTTTTAATAATTCGACGAGAAAGTTTCTGTAACTTTTAAAATTTCGACGAGAAATTTTCTCTAACTTTTAAAATTTCGACGAGAAAGTTTCTGTAACTTTTAAAACTTCGACGAGAAGTTTCTGTAACTTTTAAAATTTCGACGAGAAAGTTTCTCTAACTTTTTCTGTAACTTTTAAAATTTCAACGAGAAAGTTTCTGTAACTTTTAAAATTTCGACGAGAAGTTTCTGTATCTTTTAAAATTTCGACGAGAATTTTTCTGTAATTTATAAAATTTTGACGAGAAATTTTCTGTAACTTTTAAAATTTCGACGAGAAATTTTCTCTAACTTTTAAAATTTCGACGAGAAAGTTTCTGTAACTTTTAAAATTTCGACGAGAATTTTCTGTAACTTTTAAAATTTCGACGAGAAAGTTTCTGTAACTTTTAAATTTTCGACGAGAAAATTTCTGTAACTTTTAAAATTTCGACAAGAAATTTTCTGTAAACTTAAAAATTTCGATGAGAAATTTTCTGTAAACTTAAAAATTTCGATGAGAAATTTTCTGTAAACTTAAAACTTTCGACGAGAAATTTTGTGTTTATTTTAATATTCTGACGAGAAATGTTCTCTAACTTTTAAAATTTCGACGAGAAATTTTCTATAACTTTTAAAATTTCGACGAGAAATTTTCTCTAACTTTTAAAATGTCGACGAGAAAGTTTCAGTAACTTTTAAAAATTCGACGAGAAATTTTCTGTAAATTTTTAAATTTCGAGGAGAAATTTTCTGTAACTTTTAAAATTTCGACAAGAATTTTTACAGACAATTTCAACGAGAAATTGTTTGTCTATAAATAGACAATTTCAACGAGATATTTTCTATAAATAGATAATTTAACGAGAAATTTTCTATTAATTGACAATTTCGTCCAAATTTCTACAATTCAGAAATTTCCTCAGCATTCTCCTTAAGTATGAAATTTCGTCGAAATGTTCTGTATCTTAAGAGACAGAACTTTATGAACACATGATGTGGACACTTTAGTTTTTCTATATGAACAACTTTCCACAAACATTTCACGGAATTTCTTTAAATAATTTCATACGACCTTGTCCATTGCACTCTTTCCAATTAGTATTCGTCGTAGACTTAGCTTCTTTCCTAATTCTTTATGCGATATTCGTTGCAAATACAGAAAGGTGCACTCTCGTCGTATTTATAGATCCAGTAGTTAATGTTTTATTTTTATTCATTCCACATTTCATTCGACCAGTTGTTGTTCTTCCCCACCTTACTTCTGGAAAAAGTATTTCAAAACTAATGCAAGACATTCATTGTGCATAAAAAAGTGTGTTTCCCAACAACAACAAAAACAAAATATTTTTGCTATCATCATTTCATACATTGGGATTGTTGTTTGTCTAGATGTCTTACTTGCCTGGCAGCGATGGTGTTCCGCAAGCTGTTTTGCATCATCATCATCATCACCATGAGCATCTTGGTGTATGGCGTCGACGATAATCACGATGTTGATCATTATTTCCCTCCATTACATTGTACGAAAAGTATTTGAATTTGTGTATAATATTAGGCATGTACTTGTAAATGTATGTGTGTGTATATATTCATATCATTCAATCCCTCCTATTCAGGATCCATTTGCTATTCGTTTATTACACTTACCTCGCGTATTACGTTGATGAGTGATGACTGTGATGTTGATGGAGATGATGGGATTTGTGTGTTGTACTTTGAAATGATATCGTTGGCAAAGACGGGAGCCGTCGTGTCTTTTACATCTCATCGTGGAGAAACACCATGTACAGTGGGCGAAATTTAATACAAGCCAAAATTTTATATAAGACAACATTTTTTCGAAATTTTAGATTAGAGACCAATTTCAAAATTTCTACAAGATTTTCCACAGATAGAGAATTTTAAAAAAAAAAATTCTATAAGTAGAGAATTTTCACAAAATTTTCTATAAATATAGAATTTTCACAAAATTTTCAATAAATAGAGATCTTTTTTTTATAGAAAATATCTCATACAAAGTTTTTCGTTGATTTTTGTTGATTTTTTTTTGATTTTTGATTTATCGTCAACATTTTTTATTTATAGAACATTTTGCTATGAAATTTTATATTTCTAGAAAATTTCTCCTCGAAATATTATATTTCTAGAAAATTTCTCGTCGAAATTTTATACTTATAGAAAATTTCTTGTCGAAATTTTATGTTTATATAAAATATCTCGTCGAATTTTTATATTTCTAGAAAATTTCTCGTCGAATTTTTATATTTCTGGAAAATTTCTCGTCGAATTTTTATATTTATAGAAAATTTCTCGTCGATATTTTATATATATAGAAAATTTCTCGTCGAAATTTTATATTTATAGAAAATTTCTCGTCGAAATTTTATATTTGTAGAAAATTTCTCGTCGAGATTTTATATTTGTAAAAAAAAATTTCGCGTCGAATTTTTATATTTATAGAAAATTTTTCGTCGATATTTTATATTTGTAGAAAATTTTTCGTAGAAATTTTATATTTCTAGAAAATTTCTCGTCGAAATTTTATACTTATAGAAAATTTCTTATCGAAATTTTATGTTTATATAAAATATCTCGTCGAATTTTTATATTTCTAGAAAATTTCTCGTCGAATTTTTATATTTGTAGAAAATTTTTCGTCGAAATTTTATATTTCTAGAAAATTTTTCGTCGAAATTTTATATTTCTAGAGATTTCGTCGAGATTTTATATTTATAGAAAATTTCTCGTTGAAATTTTATATTTGTAGAAAATTTCTCTTCGAATTTTTGTAATTATAGAAAATTTCTCGTCGAATTTTTATATTTTTGTCGAAATTTTGTCTAAAGAAAATAAATTAAATAAACAATGAAATCTTTCACAATGGAGTTGTATTTCAGCCCACTGTCAGAAATTTCCCGGTTTCTCATATGAGAAAGTTATGTTTTTTTCTTTCGCATTTCTTCTTCTTTGTACTCATTTCCATTTGATTATACAACCTTGAACTAGTCATAAAACTAAGAGGAAGAAGCATGTAGGGAAATCTATATCATTAAAATACATGTATACTGGTTAGAGGGGAGGAGGGGGAGGGAGATTATATTTATGTAGAAAATATTCTTAAGGAGTTAGGAAACAAATGGAATTCCGTTGTGTTTGAAATCTATGGCAACATTGTGAATATTTAGTTTGAAAGACTGTAGCCAATGTATTACAATATTTAAATTTGTCCACTGTCATAGTATAACTGTACTTGATTCCAGATTTTTGATGCAATTTATCGTAACCGAACTAGTTAGGACAAGGACCTGTTGGTGTACTGGCAAACTGAAATACTCCCGAAGTTCATCGAACTTTTGATTTGCTATGTACTTTCCACAAATTTCTATGGCAGTATAGCTGGTTTTCCAGACACTGTGCCTTTTCACATTTTGTCCAAAATGACACTTATTCAATATCTAATGGATGACGGGCGATTTTTCAAAATCCTCCATCTTACCCCTTTGAATAATTAAATCATTATCGTCACTGATGACGGCTGAGATGCGGTCCTCGTCAGACAGCCGCACCCCGGGGGCGTATGAGTGGTGGGTGGGTGTTGCTTAAGCAAGTATGTGCATTTGTGTTTCTCATAAATTATAAAAAAAAATTTAAACGTTTTTCCCATTCTTCCTTTTAATGACACTTGACTCTGTGGTGCTAAAGAATTGTCGTTTTTTTTCTGAAATAATTTTTGTTTTTCCTCCTCCGTCCACAGATATCTCATATTGTTCATCTAATCCTGGGATTTAGACAACTCATTACCACATCTATGTAAATATAAAGAGGACCAGCGAGAACAAAAAAAAAAAAAAAAAAAAAACTAAATATTGTTTCGGCCGTTTGTTATTTGTTGGCTCTTGGCTTCAGTTGTTCTGGTGCTGAAATTGGCATTGGACCAAAATGTCTTTAAGTGTTTCAAATACAAAACATTGCTGTACATTGGATTTTCAAACAATTGTTATGAAAATTGCTGTGAATTGTGTTGGAGAAACCAAGCAAAGCGGAATAACAAACGGCCAAGAATATATGTGCAGTTATGCTTCCATACGAGTATGAACTGAAATTGGCCAAATTTTCTAGTTTTTTGTTTCCTATTTAAATTGATTTAACCAGAAAGAGCAAACTCATTTATTTATATCAACTGTTTGTTGTTGTTTTTTGAGTGGAGAGAACAAGAAATCATTGATGTTTAACAGAAGATTATCATAATTAAAATATATGGGCCTGGGCAAACTTGACATTAAGTATTATAAATCACTATTTAGTTGGCAGGTGCCGTCGTGGGTTGTCTTCAGTGATGCCAGAGGATTTTTTGGAAATTCCCTACGTTTATTTCAAAAATCCCTTTTTTTCCCTACGGCAGCTATTTTTTGCCCTACATTTTTCCCTACACTCCAATTAGCTAAAATTTAATAAATTCTAATAATTCTATTAATTATATTTTGTTAACTTCTTGTTTATTTTAAGTTTTATTAAATTAAATTAAATTAGCAATTAAACCAAAAATAACATAAAATAGTTCACGTTCACGTTATTTAAAAGAATTAACAAAAAAAAAAAAAATCTGAAAATAATATAAAATAGTTCAGGTTTATGTAATTGAAAAGTATAATAAAAAAAAACTTAAATAGTTCAGGATCATGTAATCTTAATATATATTTACCCTCGACACTGATTCACTGACTCTGTCACGCAGTACGTAGGAATTTAAATAGGCATTCTATAATTTTCTATAAATAATAATAATAAAAAAGAAATATTTTTTTTTTTGTACAGAAATTGTGTTTTCCCCAAATTTTTTTTTACCAAAATTTTTTTTTCACCAAAATTTTTTTTTTTACAATTTTTTTTTTTTTTTTAAATTTTTTTTTCAACAAATATTTTTTTTTTTACAAAATTTTTTTTTCCAATTTGTCAACCTGTCAAACAATGGAACAATTGTTTACATGTTTACAAATAAAATTAAAGCCGGTCACTTTTGATGACGGCGATGAAACTTTAAACGACTAACGCCAATACAATTTAAGAAAATCATTAGTCGCCTCATTTAGCTGTCCCTGTGATCGTTTATATATAAATAATAAATGTTAAGCGCCCCGGTAGGCGAGTTGGTAGCGTGCTTGCCTATCAGCGTGGGGGTTGTGGGTTCGATTCCCACCAGAGGCTTTGGTCTGTCGCTGCAAAAATCAAGCCAAATAGTCTTTGTCACTCGGTTTATCCTTGGACCCAAAATTAGAATATAAATTTACTTTGTATTGTAATTAATAAATAAAATAAATAATAAATTGTCTACGTAATTTTCCATTAAAATGAGTATTGTTTTCTTTGAATATAACTCTTTTTGCATGGTTTTCTAGCAAATTATAAAAAATCCCTACGTTTCACGGGAATATAAAAAATCTGTCCGTTTTCCCCCACATCCGATTTTTTTTGGAAAAATCCCTACATGTAGGGATTTTTCCCTACTTCTGGCATCACTGGTTGTCTTTATTGTGATCATCAATTTTAGTTCATGGGATTCAAATGTCAGATTATGACAGAAATAGAAGCTGTAGGACGGGAGGTGGTTGGAGTCCTAATACTTCACCTTCTATCATACATCACACCTTCTATATTCCAAGAAGGGTTTTTCGGCATTCCTTCCCTTAACCTTGTCCTGCTTAATATATGATTTTCAGCTCTCTCTAGTTCATAATACCAAGGATTTCATATCTTCCTCCACTTGGTCCCGATGTTTAGGTCTTCTCTGCCTGCGCTTCCATCTTAGTTGTCGTCCAAAGTCTTTCGGGCGGGAGCATTCGAATTCATTGGCCGCCATGGCTTAGTCAACGCAATCGCTGTATTTTATTGTGACATCTAGTCCAGAACGCTGTGCAATCGTCATGGATGCTTTCGTCGTCTCATGGTAACCCATGCATTTACCTTATCCGCCCTTCTTCTCTGGTCTGGTACAGTAGGGTGGATCGAAATAAAAAAAGATGTAGTTTGCAATCATTGATAAGGGGAAAACAAGCAAAAAAAAAATATTTTAAAAAATTTAGAAATTTCCAAAATTGGAAATTTTGCAATCATTGATAATTCTATAAAAATTTTACAATTTTCGAAATATGGATTTTAAATTTTTTTTTGATTTCAAAAATTTTTATTTTGTGAGGTGAGGCTATGTTCACAATTTCAATACTTTAAATTTATAAAAAAAATTTGTAGTTGAAAATCTTTATAAAGTTTAATATCCTTCACAAAATTAAATTAAATTTTGAAAAAAAATTATTTTAAAAATTTTAGAATTTTCGAAAATTGGGTTTTAAAAAATTTTTTGATTTCAAAAAGTTTTATTTTGTGAGGTGAGGCTATGTTCACGAATTATAAAGATTTTCGACTACACAATTTTTTTTTTATAAAATTAAAGTATTGAAATCGTAAACATAGCCTCACAAAATACAAATTTTTGAAATCAACAAAATTTTTAAAATCCAAATTTCGAAAATTCTAAAGTTTTTAAAATATTTTTTTTTCAAAATGTAAGTTAATTTTGCTCAAACTTGTTATGCAATTTTTTTTAAGTCAACTCCAAAGTAATTTTTTTAAAAATTAAAAAAGAAATGTTTTCCTTATTTTTTCCTTTATAAAGGATTCCAAACTACATCTCTTACCGAAATGAATTAATTTTAAATGTTTTTCCTTTTTTTCCTTTTCCTTTTTTTTTATTTATTTTTCCTTATTTTTCCTCATTAAGATCCCAAACTACATCTCTTTCTGAGTGTGACTTTTTTTTTGTTTTCAACCCCACCCTACTGTACAAGAAGAACGTTGCGACCCCTGACAATTTTCAAATGTCAAAATACATTTCCAATTCAAAAAAAGTGTATTTGCACTCCACCCTATTAAAAAAAAAATTTTAAAAATTTTAGGTTTTTGAAAATTTTCGCAATTTCGGTGTTGATTTTTTATTTTTTTTGTATTTTAAGTTCACAATTTTAATACTTTAATTTAAAAAAAAAAAAATTTTATAGTCGAAAAATTTTAAATAACCCAAATATTCCATCCTTCAAAAAATTAACTTTACATTTAAATGGATACCAAAGCTACGAATATTGACTGATCATCCTCTTCTTTGTCTCAAATGCTCAAATGTAAATTTTGACTATGTTGATTCATTAATTTTTAGAATTTTATTTAAATCAACAACAAAGTAGGACAAATTTTAAAAATTAAAAAAAAAAATTTTTCTTTAGTAAGGATTCCAAACTACATCTCTTTCCAAATTGAAGTTTTTAAATAAAAAAAAAATATTTTCAAAAATATTTTAAAAAATTTTAGAATTTTGGACATTTTCGCAATTTCGGTGTTGATTTAATTTTTTTTTTATTTTAAGTTCACAATTTTAATACTTTAATTTAAAAAAAAAAAATTGTTTAGCCGAAAAATTTCTAATAACCCAAAATAGTCCATCCTTCAAAAAATTAACTTTACGAATATTGACTGATCATCCTCTTCTTTGTCTCAAATACTTTTATTTGGGTATGAAACAAGCTCAAACCTATACATTTTAAATACGTTGATTCAGTAATTTTTACAATTTTTTTTAAATCAACAACAAAGTAGAAAAAAATTTGTTTCTTACAACAAATTAACAATTTAAAAGTAGAACAAATTTTAAAAATTAACAAAAAATTTCCTTATTTTTCCTTTATTAAGGATTCCAATCTCTTCGAAATTGAATGTGTTCAGTCCACCCTGTCGGTATTTCGTCAGCAACCTGCGGCCTTGATCTTTCACCACATCTGAGTTGGGCGGTGGACATTCATCATCATCATCATACAGACTTATTGACGGTTCACAGGTTACTTTCTTCATATGATTTCTCGCCGGCTAATAAGCTGGAGAAATGTTGCTGCCAAATCCTCAGCACACGCGGCAGATGCCCATTTTCATCTCAACACGAATTGTGTGTTTTACTCATTGTTAGACGTTTCTGAAATCATATTTCTATTGCCAGAGACCCGAAGTCCGATTTATATTAATGTGTTCTTTCTTTCTTCGAAATAGACGATGTTAGCTTTAGAAAGTATCACAATAATATTCGCACCACCCACTGTGGGATTATGGAAACGACCCAGGGTTAATCACAGCTCCCACATATTTTCCTTATCTTACTGAAATACGTTGAACTCAATTAAATCGTTTGTGTTTTTTTTTTGGGGTGTTTTGAACAATCAAATGGTGCCAGCCAACATCAATCAACAATCAGTGTTTGCTGCTAACGTTTTCATTAAAGAAACGATGAAACATAATAAACAACCACTCGTTTAACTTATAAAACAATTATGAATTTGTTAATAATCAGTTTGTTGTATGGCGGTCTTATTGTATTCTCTCTGGGCGGGTGTGTGTGCGTGTTTGTGTTATTTCGACGAGTTCTATAAATAAATAGCAACAATATGAACTCTGGTTGTTGGTTTTTTTGCTGGTTCCTTTTTTTCTGTTCACTCGCTCTCTCACTCGCTCTCTCTCTTGTGTCTTGATTTAATGTGAACTATTAAAAATATTTGAAAAATGTGTAAAAACAGGCAGCAGCAGCGATTCATGGAAAGAAGAAAAACAAATTAAAAACGAATTTTTCTTTTTTAACTGAATTACTTGTTGTTGTTGTTTTATTTGCTGTTCGTTTTGTTCGACGTTTTTTTTTTGTCTGTTTCAAAAAATATTTACCTCTGCGGAAATTGTTGTTGTTGTTGTTGCTGCGGGCATTGTGTTGGCGAAAAAAAACCAGCCAGCCACGGCAACAACATCAGGCGGTGCTGGCGATACGGCGAAAATATGATGAAGTCGTTTTTCTTCAGCCCGTGTTCCAAAAGTGTGAAAAATCGTTTCCACTTTTCTCGTCGGGTGTGCGCGCGCGTCTTTGTGTGTGTTTTGTACAACTTGTTCTTATTGTTTGCTATTGTATCATAGTAAAATTTTTCGTGATTTTTTTTTTTCGCTAGCGCTAGTCTTGTCTGCTGCGATGCACCGTGGTTTGGACTTATTTTGGCGTATAACTTCTGTTGTCTGTTGCCATTTTCGTGATCTTAAAAAAAAAGATTTGGGATGTATTTATGTTTTATTTTATTTATTTGGCGCCCCGGTAGCGTGTTTTGCTATCAGCGTAGGGGTTGTGGTTTCGATCCCACCAGAGCCTTGTCGCTGCAAAAATCTAGTCAAATGGTCTGTGTCACCCGGTTTACCCTTGGACCCAAAATTAGAATATAAATTTACTTTGTATTGTATTAAAATAAATTCAAAATAAAATAAATAATGTTATTTATTTATTAGCAATATTATTACAAATTCTATGCAAACTCATGGATAAACCCGATAATTACTTCCCGATTCCCGGGATTATTGGTCGGGATTCTCGGAATCAAAATACGACCAAAAAATTACTATGTACGATTTTAAGTACTTTTTACAACTGTGATTATGGGTTTTAACCGGGAAATGTAGGATTGTTTACTTTCCGAAACATTGCTGAACTAGTTGATCTTTAAATTATACAGGATATTTTTTTACAGGATAAGATTAATTGCGTAGGGTTTTTAATTGAATTTTTATTACACATTTGTTAACATTCCAGAATTGTTTGTGGTTAAGTTTTGAGTTTTTTTTTTTTTTTTTGAAAAATATTTTTTTTTTTTGGAAATATTGTTTTTTTATAGAAAAATATTTTTTTTTTGATTTTTTGTTTGTTTTGGAAACATTGTTTTTTGGGAGTTTTTTTGAATTTTTTTTTTTTTGAATTTTTTTTTTTTTTGGATTTTTTTTTTTTTTTGGAATTTTTTTTTTTTGTTTTGAAAAATATTTTGTTTTTTTTTGGAAAACTTAACTTTTGGAAAAATATATTTTTTTTTTTAATTATGTTATGTACGAAAATAATGTCCCGGGAAGACGTCGAAAAATTCCCGATTCCCGGGAGTTGAAAAATGTCAGGAAATTAAAAACGCTAGTCCAGAATTTCAGGTGAACCTCATTTGTTTGCCGGAAAAATGGTCATAAAGGTGCAACCGGACATTGGTTACTTTAGCCGGTGTTTTGTTTTGGAAACATTGTTTTTTGGGACTTTTTTTTTTGAATTATTGTACAGGATATTTCAAGATTAATTGCGTGGGGTTTTTAATTGAATTTTTATTACACATTTGTTAACATGGCAGAATTGTTTGTGGTTAAGTTTGAAGTTTTTTTTTTTGAAAAATATTTTTTTTTTTTTTTTGGAAAAATTGTTTTTTTTTTATTGAAAAATATTTTTTTGGATTATTGGTTTGTTTTGGAAACATTGTTTTTTGGGCCTTTTTTTTGAAAAATATTTTTTTTTTGGAAAAAATTGTTTTTTTTATAAAAAAATATTTTTCTTGTAAAAATTGTTTTTTTTTAAAGAAAAATACTTTTTTTTTTTTTTGAAAAATATTTTTTTTTTTTTTTTTTTTTTTTTTGAAAAATATTTTTTTAGTTATGTTTTATTAGAAAATAAAGTCCCGGGAAGACGTCGAAAAAATTCCCCATTCCCAGTCGGGAAATAAAAAGCTCTATTCCAGAATTTAAGGTGAACCTCATTTGTTTCCCGGAAAAACGGTCATTAAGTTGCAACCGGACATTGGGTACTTTAGCCGGTGTCTATTTGATCCACTGCCATTAATAGTGTACGTTTGAGCAACTCGACGTACATAACAGTGAGCTGAGCGACTAAAGGAAGTCAACATTTCATTACTGTCCAACTGGCAGGCTTTACTTCAATTCAAAAACCTCTTTTTATTTCATTTTCTTCGGAAAAATCTGTTAATCTCTAATTTAAGTTGACTTTTGTTCTGCTGTACAGTATTATTTACATATGACGTATCTCTAGTTTTTTTTTCTATATTTTTCTATATTTGCAAACAAAGAGACAATTGAAAAACACGTGTTTTGAGTTATGACACTATTGACGTAAATGAGCGATATCCCGTCAAAGTTTCTCGGTTGCTGTTTAGACACAATCGAGTTTCTGTAATTTTGAAGTGACACATTTATGTCCAGATTTGAAGGCAACGATTCGACGTTACGTGCAGTGGCTTGGCCTTATGTTTCTAAAGTTCTTATACTCCTTTTCCACGAAAATATTCCGTAGGGAAAATATTTATAACCACTCCTTATTGGAAGAGTATTTTGAGGTGTCGCGGAATGGATCATAACCTCGAAATTGGTCACATTGGACAGGACATCAAAAATTGCTTAAGAAAGTTGCAATTTTTGTTTGTTTTTTTTTTAGCAATTATCGACATTTACAGCAGTATTGGCGCCCAACGTAAGACACATATTTTTCAAAAAGTAGGGGGTTTTTATTTTTTTTTTTCTGTGAAGAACATGATTGCATATTTGTATGATATGTACCCACTCTATTTAATAAAAGTGGCTAATTCTAGCGGCTGAACTAGCTGAGACGCGAAATTTCCGAATTCAGCACAAGTACAGGAGAGACGCCACACACAAGGGCGCTACATAGGCAGCACAACATTATTTCTTAACCGATGTTTTATTTTATTTTTTTGATTGGAGATGAATATACTATTTCAAATAAATATATTTATCGGAATAAGACAGTGGTTTCATCTAGCGGAGAATCTAACTGAGCCACGAAATTGATTCATTTCGTACATACAGATTTGGCGCCCAACGTCATTTCTATTAATAGGTGTATGGTTTTTTACGATCTCACGTTAATACCTACTCCTAAATAACTGTCGCCTTGAAATAGATCAATTGAGAAAAAAATAAATTGGCGCCCAACGCAAGCAACACTTACGCAAAACAACTCTTTAATTCCCATTTAGCTTAAAAATTCAAAACAAACCGAAAAGCTGCGATGCGATGGCAAACCAGTGTGCGGCGGGCGGCCTTTCTTTGCGTGGAATGATCGTGTGATGATCATGAAACATTTAGAAACACTTTCGGCGGGTCAGTTGAGAATGCGACGGTCTACAGATCGTAACATATTTTTCAACGGCGACGAGCACTTTTTTTGTTGTTGATGTTATTTTAACAAGAAATGCTTGTCTTTTAAACGCTGTTCCGTGCGTACCTTGTTAGTGATATACAAAAAAATTAAAAAAAAAAGAAGCCAAAAAGTCGGGTGTGAATCTGTGAATACATAAAGAAAAAAAATATATATCTGTGTGGGAATGGTGGGCAATTTCAGAGCCATTACAGAATGCAAGCCATTTGGAATTCCCTTTAAATCAACGAATCATCAATCAGTATAAAAGTGAATAAAGAAATTGATGACGTCTCGTATATTGCTAAGCTAATTTCGTTTGATCTTTGAAAGCAAAGGCAAAAGTATAAAAATACGAAAAGAAAGAAAGAAAGAATACCACAAATCGCATAGAGCATAGTCTTGTTTCCATACACCGCTGTCTACTGCCGATATAATCGCCATCATTTGCAGACAACTGTCTCTTTATCACCATCCATCCATCCATCGTCATCATCACTGTGGCCATCACCAACACACGATCATCATTATTATCTCTGTTCATCCATTTTCGTTGTGGTGCGTTTTTTTGTTTCTGTATTGTATAATTTTTTGATGTCGTGATTTTAGTCGCCATCGATGTCGTGTGTTCTTTTTTTTTTAAATTTTTGTTTTTCAAATGGTTTTTTTTTTTTTTGGAAAATCGTAAAACAAAACAAAAAATCTGTTCTAAATGTTGACGTTTTCGTTATTTTTTCTGTTAAAGTGATGTGACATAAAAAAATGCCGTGTTTTTTTTTTTGGCCGTACGCAAACACAGCTAAATAATAATAAAGATAAATGAAAAAAAAACCAAATGCCCGAAAATTTTAAAAATTCAAAAAGAAAAATCGGGGAAAAAGTAAAAGTGGAGAAGTAAAGAAAAAAAAAATAAAAAATAGAAAATTTAGCGAAAGCATATTAGCAGTGAATCAGTAAAGAAGAAGCACAACAATTTGCAAAAATTCTTTAAAATAAATCTAGTGCAAAAAGAAAATAATGCCAACACCAAAGAAAAAAGTCTTTTAGACCAACATCAAGAATAGAAAGAACACCTTTCAATTCTCCTGTTCACATCAAATATAATTTGTTTCAAGTTCTCCCAAGAAAAGAAGAAGAAGAAGAAGAAGAAATTTTATGATTTGTATGTAAATCATAGCCAGAGTTTGTACAGATATTCTGAGCACCAGACACTTTTGCCGAAGAGTGTTGGTGCAATCAAATATTGATTTCGTTCGTGTCGTTTGTAAATGGATTATTTTGCATGGCATACGTTTCGGCGCACAGTAGCTTAACTCAAGCTCCAAGGTAATTCATTGTTTCAGCTTCAATATTCCTTGTTATTATTTGGTATTTAAGTTAATTTGTATATTCAAAATCTATGTTTTTTTTTGGTTCGGGTCAGCATTTCCACAGACAGAGATGGACACCCTGAGTTCGTTCAATATTGTCATGAAATATAAATAGAAAGAAGTACAATTTGGCAGACCAAATAATACTTTTTGCTTTTAAATTGTACAAAAAAAAACAGCTATATCTCGGATATATTTAATTAATTGTAAACGTTTTTACTTTAAATGGATTAAATTTTGGGTAATTTTTTTTTAGGTTTCAAAAAACGTTTGCCAAACTATTATTACGCCTTTTTTCCCCTCAATTACCAAAGTTCATATTTGAGGCGCTTAAAGAAAAAGCAGTCCAAAAGTTTGAAATTTAGGCCAAAATTTGAAGCGAGACTCATTTTTTTTTTAATTAGAGTGGTCTAATTTTGGCGAAGATATTTAAAATGGTAATTTTTTTTCAATGACACTAAAAAGTTTAAAACAAATTTGGTCCATTTAAAAATTTGGATTTTTTTATTAAAGCAAAAAATTCACTTTTCATATAAACGTCGCCAATAACGTTAAATAGCGCTGGGAAGAATTCTCTGAATTTTTCTATTAGAGCAAACATAGGAAAACATCGCCAATAAAGTTAAAAAGCGCTGAGAAGAATTTTATTTTTTAGAAAAATTCTCAAAGGTAGAATTGTCTATGCCGGTTGTGCGTTGGACGACTTCTACTTAAGTGCCACATTCAGTAACCCCATAGACTTCTGTACCACGAAGTTGTACACAATGGGAAATATGTGATATATACCCATTACTGATTTCACGAGTGACATAATCAAGCGCGAAGTCTTACTGCTCTTAGAGATAAGTCAATTCAGTTCATATAGAATTGGCGACCAACGCCAGGCCTGGACAGCAAAAACCTGTTTCGGAAATTGGCCAATTCAGTTCATATAGAATTGGAGACCAACGCAAGGCCTGGACAGGAAAAACCTGTTTTGGAAATTTGTAAATTCAACTCATATAGAATTGGCGACAAACGCAAAATCTGGACATCAAAATCCTGTTTTGGAAATTGGCCAATTCATTTCATTCATTTATAAAACAGCAAAACCTGTTTTCAACCTGTTTTGGGTATTGGACAAATCAAGTCATATAGAATTGGCGACCAACGCAAAGCCTGGACTGCCAAACCTGTTTCGGAATTTGGCCAATTCATTTCATATAGAATTGGCGGCCAACGCCAGGTGTGGACAGCAAAAACCTGTCCAGGCTTATTCAATTCATATAGAATTGGCGACCAACGCAAGGCCTGGAGGGCACAACCTGTTTTTCCACCTGTTTTGGAAATTGACCAATTCTATATCTATATAGAATTGGCGACCAACGCAAGGTCTGAACTTTTTTTCAATGGTAAAGTTTTTTTAAATAAAATACTGATTATAAAAGAGTCTTAATCTACCAGGAGAATCTAATTATTCTTCGGAATTGGTCAAGTTAGAAAAATATAGTATCGGCATCCGACGTAAAGCGCAGTATACGTCACACGTGTAATAATTGTTTCTCCAAGGTAATAAACTCTCTTCTTTATTACATACTATTTTTTATACAGATGTAGTTATCTTAAGTACTAAGAGTTTAGATAATTGTTATCTTTTCTACTTTATTCATTTTTAATGATGTTTTATTATCACATTGGAAATATAAAGTAACAATTTGAAGGAAAATTAAACAACAAAAACCTTCTTAAGAGAAAAAAAAAAGAAAAAAAAATATTTAATGTTAAATTAAAAGTTTAGTAGTAAAAACGATCTAAATTGCGAGATCATTCACGTAACTTAATGGAGAAGTTAAACATTTATTAACAAAAAGTTCTTTTAATCTATTTGTCCTGGTTAGAACAGTTTCTATATCGTCGAAAGCGTGCAATCTGAAAGTTGAAAAGTGGCGCGGCAAATTGTAAATCATTTTCAAAACTTTATTTTGTTGTATTTGCAAAGTTTTAATATGAGTAAGTGCTGCATCGCCCCATACCGGAGTAGCGTAAAAGAAAATTGCTTGGAATATAACTTTAAAGATGATTAGCTTATTTCCAAGACAGAGCTGCGAATTCCTATTAATAAGCGGGTATAACATGTGCATCGTACATTTTATTTTGTCGATTATGTATGAAATATGTGACTTAAAAGTCATTTTTGGATCCAGTATTACCCCTAAGTATTTTACTTTCACCTCCCATTTTATTTCGGCATTTGAAGATCGTACGCACCTTTGGGGAACAAAACACGGTTTCCTTCTTCATGAAAAATATATTGCCTGGGTTTTTTGGACATTTACTTGTATATTCCACTTTGAGAAATAGTTTTCCACAACTCGAAGTGCTGATTCCAAACTACATATTACATCTTCAGCGTAGATGTTGGAATTTAGAATGGCCGTATCGTCGGCAAAAATTGATGCTATGCAGGTATCCAAAGGAGGGAAATCTGAGGTGAATATGTTGTATAACAGCGGCGAGAGACAGGAACCTTGAGGGCATCCGGCGAATATAGCGATTTGATCTGACATTGTGTTTCCTATGTGTACTTTAAACGATCTATATTTCAGAAAACTTTGTGTTATAGTAATAAGTTCATTTGGAAAGCCATGGCGAATCATTTTGTATAGAAGACCCTTGTGCCACACTGAGTCAAATGCTGCTTTTATATCGAGGAGAATCATGCCAGTGGATTTGCCCTGATTAAAATTGGATTTAATAATCTTTGAGATCCTTTTTAAGGGATGTACAGGGTAATAAACCCAGCATATAATCTTAAAAAGACTCATAAGAGTTGTATAATCCCCCGGAGAAACTCACCGATCTTAGAAATCGTTAAAGCGCCATAATGGTTAAGTTTTTTTTTAATGAAATATATATGAAATTTATTATACATATCGATTAAATATAAAACACGGAATTGGCGCCCAACCAACAGGACAGTATTAACTGTTTTTCTTAATTTCTACGAGTTATTCAGAATAGTATCATTACAAAAGTTGATTGATCGACCGGGGAATGACAGAGAACCTAGAAACTGAACAATTCAATAAAAGCTCAGATTTGGCGACCAACGCTAGCCCCCACACGGGCAGGACAGCAATAATTACTTTTCAACGTTGTTACTTTTGATAAAACACACTTTATTAGAACAAAATGTTTAATGCGCCGAACATCATTATTCGTGACTTCAGAGAAATATAAGTAGTTGGCGCCCAACGCTAGTCGCCATATTACTAGTACAGAAATAATTCTTTTCTAAGCGCCCCGGTAGGCGAGTTGGTAGCGTGCTTGCCTATCAGCGTGGGGGTTGTGGGTTCGATTCCCACCAGAGGCTTTGGTCTGTCGCTGCAAAAAAATCTAAACATATGGTCTGTGTCACCCGGTTTACCCTTGGACCCAAAAATTAGAATATAAATTTACTTTGTATTGTAATTAATAATAAATAAATAAATAAATAAAATAATAATTTTCTAAAGCTTATACTTATGGGAAAGCTCATGTAATCTGAAGTGAATTAATACTTTTGATTCTAAGAATTTTACAGTAAAACTATTTTTTATACATAAAACTTCTTTTCTAATATGAACAAATATATTAAAGTAAAAAAGTAATAAATCTTCTAAGTCATCATTGAAACAAAATATTAAAAATCAGATACCTTCACTTAATTGTGAATAAAAGCGGAACGCGTTCATCGATTTTCATGGTCTATGTCTCATTTTGTTCATAAGTATAGTAGGTTTTCGCGAAAGTAATAAGCCTTGACACATTTTTTCATCTTGTAGTAAATGATTTTTAAATTATCTTTATTCTTCACAAATTCATTTATATCTGCGAAACTGTTTATAATATTGAGAAACAGTATAAGAATAGATTAACGGAATGGTAATTCTTAGTTTTTCAACATTTATTTCATCAAAGTCGGTACAGCCGTTCTCGAGTACCTCAGGAAAAAAATCCTTGAGGTTATGGTCATTTTGGAAAAGTCACGGAATTCTTGATCTGCCCCCGTAGACGTGGAAAATATGAGCCGGGCCCTTCTATATTGATAATTTTACAAATAGTACTGGTCCAATAGTATGGCTCAGATAACGTTTTCAAGAGTGTTCCTTCATAATCGCATGACGTACTTTTCCGTCTTAACTAAACATAATTCAGTATTATATATCCTATACGAACTACTATTTCTTAGTCGCTTGGGTAAATTCCTATTACTAATGCCCAATAAAATTAAACATGAGTAACACATGTTTCACAAGATCTTCTGATTGACAGACAATTTTCACAAGATCATTTTAAGTGATGCCTTCACTCGTTTTCAAGTACACACACTCACACATACACACGTGCATATGTATGTGTGTAGGTACGCATATCCAAATGAACATACACATACCATACACAGTGTACCCAGTGTAATCGACAAATATTTGGCAATAACTTAATTTTGTTTCGTGTTCTATTGTGTTTTTTTTTTCTAAATCAAAACAAGTTCAAATTGACTATAAATAATCATTTGTACTATAAATTCTTCACGCTGTTAAGTAAACAAAAAAAAAAGAACAATTGAAAGAAAAAAAAATGAAAACCCCCCGCAAACTCTCGAGCAGGCACATAAGAAACAAAAACAGTTTTGAAGAATTACAATGGGTGGCCAAGAGTAATGCCCTACGTTCGTGTGGTTGGAGGTGAAAATGGACGAAAGGGCAAAAGTTATAATTTAAAGGACTACAAGGAGATTTTGTCGGAGGGGTATGATCACAGTAAAAGTTCTTTATGAGATGTTGGGAGTCCATAAAAACAAACCTTATTAAGTCGTACACGGACTGATCTGGCTTGGAGTAGCGCTGGGTTGATATTGGTAATTACCACGTTCGGAGTTGTAGAGTGGGGTGACCAAAAAAAAACTTTTGGCTAAATTGATGATTTTGATAGCTTATGGTGTAAAGTATTTTTGATAATTTTTTCAGATTTTTCAGAAAAGGTTTAGTGTGAAAAATTTGGGTTTTCTGAGTTTTTTTTTTATTTTTTTATTAAAGCAAAATAGAACTATTCATAAAAACGTCGCCAATAACGTTAAATAGCACTGGGAAGAAATTTTTTTAGAAAAAATCTAATCTTGAAATCGCAATTTTGTGCGTTGGACGACTTCTACTTTAAGTGCCACATTCAGTAACCCCATAGACTTCTGTACCACGAAGTCCTATTCAATGGGAAATATGTGATATTTACCCATTACTGATTTTACGAGTGACATAATCAAGCGCGAAGTCTTACTGCTCTTAGAGATAAGTCAATTCACTTCATATAAAATTGGCGACCAACGCCAGGTCTTGACCGCAAAAACCAGTTTTGGAAATTGGCAAATTCATTTCATGTAGAATTGGCGACCAACGCAAGGCCTGGACAGCAAAAATCTCTTTTGGAAATTGGCAAATTCATTTCATATAGAATTGGCGACCAACGCCAGGTGTGGACAGTAAAATATTGTTTTCAACCATATTTGGAAATTGGCCAATTCAAGTCATATAGAATTGGCGACCAACGAAGGTCCAGACAGCAAAAACTGTTTTTCAATTGTGATTTTTTTTAAATGAAATACCGATAATACCGGAGAATTTACGGAGAATCTAACTGTACTTTGGAATTGGTCAAGCCAGCAAAGCGTCACACCTTTAATAATTGTTTTTCAAAGGTTTCGGTTGTTGTTAAGAGCTGCAAAAAATCGTAAAAAAAATCATAAAAACTGCTTAATCTGACTCAACGATCTTAGAAATTGTTAAGGCACCATACAGACAAGACAACAATAATTCTTTTTTTTTTGTCAATGGTGAAGTTTTTTTTAATGAAATATGTCATCCTGACGTTAAACTAGCCTCGAAAATGTTCGATTCAATTAAAATACGGTATTGGCGCCCAACGCAGGACTTACCATAGAGAGAGTTTTTTGAGTTTTTCGTATTTCAAGTACAATTTGATCAATAAAAAGCATTTTCTAAGTATTTGAAAGAAGAGTGTTGGAGCTTTAATTTGTTTATTATTTGTTTATTACATTTTTTTGTTTTTTGTAGGAAATTTTACATAAAATAGAAAAGAAATGTTACATATCTTTTAAAAATGGCACGAAAGTATCAAAAGCTAAATATGAAATTTTAAAGCAGGAAGAATTCTAAGTAAATTTTAAAAAGAGATCGATTTTACTTTTGCTCTTCAAACCTTTGTAGCCTCAGATTCGATGCTCTTATGGCACTTTATTAAAAATATTTCAAAACTTTTACAAATTTCATGCAAGTGTAAAAAGCTAATGATGCGGTTTTAAAGCTGGCGAAAACTGAAAAATAAAAAAAACATTACTTTATGATTAAAAAAAAACGGAAAAAAAAAATTAAAAAAAAATAATAAACATTTTTTTGGACACCTCATTGTCTAGGAACTTTTCTCTAACATAAACCCTAATTGGCTACACACAATAGAATGTAGGATATTTTCCGTATGTCGTCAAAATGAACATACGAGACTAACCTAAACCCCAATCACCTCCTTTAGAGATTTCCCGACTTAAAAGCGTCTAGGATATTTCATCTATGTGATCCAAATGGAACTCACCATAAACCCTACACTGAAAACAAACTCCATCTGCTGTGAAAGTTTCAACTTCATTAATTTATTATGCCAAATATTCCTATTCCTCTAAATGTAACATATACCACCATCATCGTATACGTACCCCCCAATTACGTGTAGCGCCTACTACAATAGAATATTGATAATTTGAAATGTACATGAGTTTTTTTTGTTTTCCTTTCTATCCCCTTCTCTAGCGTACTAATCACACGCGTCGTTTACCCAGTCGTTTGATTCGGAGCGTTCATTAACATGATTTGATATTTAAACAGTATGGAATGTATTTACATTTGTATTTACTACAATTCGTTAAACAAATATTTTTAAATAATTATCGCAAACACATAAACAAATAAATAAAGCAACAATAGAGAGAGAGAGAGAAGAAATCAATAGTTCTGTGTTTGTTCTTCTTCTGCTACTTTTGTCTTCATTAAGTGGGCATATGCTGTGGGGCACAGTGTTCGGGAACTATTGTTTTTATTCCTTTTTAAAATTGTAAAATTATTTTGAGCCCTACAAATTACACGTTGAACAACGACACAACAATTTTTAAATTATTTTTTGGGCGTTTGAGAGTTTTTTGTTGGGGCCCATTTTTATTCTGAAATTGAATCCAAAGTATTGGTACGACATGTGCCCCATATAGTCTTTGGGGCCCGACTCTGAACTCTGGAGTCGACTTCGACTTCAGTTGCTCAATAAGATAATTCCGAAAATTGTATTTCCTTTTAATATTCATATATAGTAAAAGCTCCCGTAAACGGACAGCTCTCGTAGACGGAAAAATTTCTCGCTGCCATGCGGTAGTTTCAGAGCAAATTAATCGCCGCTGGGCGGACATCTCTCGTGGATGGAAAAAACCACTGCGACCGTCGGTGTCCGTCCCCCGAAGCTTTCACTGTTCGTTCATAAAATTGAAAATATTTCAAATTTAAAAATAAAACAAAAATTAACACAATAACTTGTTTTTAATATATTTTATTTATTTTAAGTAAATAAAACGCGTAGGTGGACTCTAGCAAATTTTTCGACTCTAGATTCCGACGCCGGGGAAATTTTCTCACACTCCGACTCCAAGACTCCGACTCCACTGCCTTGTTGTGACCAATTTTCTTTTGTCAGGTGTGTGGTAGATATGCCTGGTTCAGAATTTAATGCAACGTTAGCTTTATTTAATAAAAAAACGAATAAGTGTCACAAGTGTTAGCAACAATAAAGCAAAACCATATGAAAATTTTCGCTTGCGTCGTTTTTCCTGCTGTTGTTCATAATGCATTCCTTATTCTAATTTCCTTTTTGGAATAAATAGAGAAAAGCAAAATAAAAAATTAGAAAAATATAATCGCACGATCTTTAAATACCGATCTCACGCCCGATTTAGATCACAAGTCCAGGCCTCAAAGGGGTCCCACAATCCAATTGCATCGCCCAAAAGTCGGTAACTTTTGATCTGGTAAACTTTTTTGAATTCTGGAAAAAATTGGTTGTAGGCAAGGAGTGAGCGATTATTTTACGTCGATATTTTTTAATAATAAAGACAATCGTATGACTGATAATGCCAAATATATCGACACTATTATCATTGGTTTCGATGATGTCGATAAGGCCAAAGATTTCGATAGTACAAATGATGTTAGGAATGTCGAAAGCGTCAATGGGACATGTGCCTTCAACCGGTGCACATTCTATGGCTTATCTGATCGATAAGTTATCGCAATAAGAGTCTTTCAATTCTTTTAGAATTACTTAGAGAATCCTCAAATCTCCTTGGAAAACACGCGCTTTCTTTAGATTCCTCTAGGGTTCCTACGATTTCTGCGGAATATCCCACAATTCTTTACGAAATCTTTAAGATGGTGTTATCGATGCCTTTGAGCCGTGGAACATTGTACGATTTATCTGATCGATAAGTTATCGCAATAAGACTCTTTCAATTGTTTTAGAATTACTTAGGGAATCCTGAAATCTCCTTGGAGAACAGGTGATTTCTTAAGGATCTCCTAGGGATCCGACGATTCTTTACGAAATCTTTAAAAAGTGTTATCGATGCCCTTGAGCCGTGGAAAATTGTACGATTTATCTGATCGATAAGTTTTCGCAATAAGACTCTTTCAATTCTTTTAAAATTACTTAGGGAATCCTGAAATCTCCTTGGAGAACAGGTGATTTCTTAAGGATCTCCTAGGGATCCGACGATTCTTTACGAAATCTTTAAAAAGTTACGATGTATCTGTTCGATAAGTTATCGAAATGTGGAAATCCTTTAAAAATGTATCTTTTATCGTTCAGTCAACTGGGGAAATGATTTTTTTAAATCATCTAATGTTTCTATAAATAACAACACCATTATCGACATTGACTGACTCTATCGACATTAGGTAACACAGCGAAAGTTTCGTTATCACAAACATCGTCAGTATAAACTTCTGCAGTACTGTGTATATTATCAACTAGTAAGTTGTAATGCGCCTATGGCGCCCGTTGAAATATGGAAAAAACATTTTGTTGAAAAAAAAAAAATTTTGTGGAAAAAAAAAATTTTGTTGAAAAAAAAAAATTTTGTGGAAAAAAAAATTTTGTTGAAAAAAATTTTGAAACAAAAAAAAATGTTTGTAAAAAAAAAATTTTTGTTGAAAAAAAAATTTTTAAAAAAAAAATTTTTGTAAAAAAAAAATTTGGGGAAAACACAATTTGTGTACAAAAAAAAAATATTATTTTTTTTATTATTATTATTTATAGAAAATTATAGAATGCCTATTTAAATTCCTACGTACTGCGTGACAGAGTCAGTGAATCAGTGTCGAGGGTAAATATATATTAAGAAGAAGATGATCATCTGGATGGCATCACCATAGGTAATGATATTTTTTTTTTTTTAGAGAAAATCGCCTTGATCTGACCAAACGTTGGCGGCTTCTTTTTCTGGCTTTTCTTTTTAGTTACCAGCTGTGTGTACATCATAATTTAACGGTTGTCTCTTGTGTTTGATTGATTACCTTTGATTTTGTCCACCCCCTCCCTCTTGGTTTTTCTACCAATTCTATGTTTTCTTGATTCGTTGTCTTTTTTTTTTTATTGTGGTTTGCTTGTATTTTGCACACACACACACACACTATCTGTCCCACTTGGGGCGGTGGTGGTTGGCTTACACGTGTTGCCAGTTTCAAAGCCAAGGTTTTGTTTGGTCGCTTAAAGGGCTGTCATTCCGTTGTCTACTCTCGAACCTAACCCAACTGATTCCCATTTCGATTCGCTGCAAAGAAGACCATTCACAAGTGTCAATAATGTCAAGTGGCATCACTTCACTTGTGTGTGTGTGTGTGTAACGGAGAATCGGGGTCGGTGAAAGGGGGTGGCTGCACTAACGTTAGCACTGGCGATGGTGGTGGTGGCAAAAATTAAAATTAAATTAGATATATTGTCGCGAGTCGTCACTCACAACACAATTTGTTGTTGTTTTCGTGTAGCTGTGTATTGTCATTTAGTTTAGTAATCATAAAGCTTAACTCAGAAGCTAACACCGACGGGGCGATGCATTTCAAAATTCTATTGAACGCACAGTTCTATTTTCGGTTGTATGGGCGCGCCGTTTTCGGTTTTGTGCTGGCAAAATCATTGGAAATTGTTCATTCTAAAAAAAATTAACATAACAAAAAAAATAAAAAAAGAGAAATTGTCTTTAGTTATAAATATAAATAGTTTATCAATCAAAGTGAAACAAGAAGAACAAAGAAAAGTAAAGAAAAAATCTATGGAAAACATGAATAATATTAATATTTTGTAATTAGTGTGTACATTGTACTAAAAGCCAAGTTGAAAAGCTTTCCACCACCCATTTGATATCCTTCGACAGCCAGGTATGCACAGCTCGACAGCTGGTCGTTCGACTGCCCAAGTGCGGAATACTAAAAAGAGGTGCGTGGTGTTCTTTTAATCTTCCGTTCCGGTTTGTTGTGCCTGCCACCTCCAACCGCTATTTAATCGCGTTTTTTAACGAAATTCTTCCCTGCCGTTTAATTTCTAATATTTTACTTCTTGTTCTTTGATTACTTCAAACAATCACGGATCGACTTCTCAATTTATTGGGCGACTATTTGGAATAACATTTCATTTGCGGAAATCTAAAAAAGCAAACAGAAAGAGCTGATTATACCAGAGTAATTATGTGTTTATTTTCAAAAGTCTCTTAAGTGGTAGTAAAAAAAAAAAAAATTAGTAGACTAGACCGAATGTATGCTAGCACATGACGTAAGCGAAAAATTGATATGTATTTATATATAATTAATATTTTTAAATTATAAACGATGGTTCACTGAACCGTAGTTGTGTTACGGAAACTTTTTTCTACAAAATATAATTATAAGTCTTTCAAACATGACCGGTAGCACTTGAGCCATTAGAACCCTATTAAACCTTGCAGAATAATAAAATTCTAATCTTCGAGTTTCTGAAAATACAAAATACTCAAATTAAAATCAGTTTTTCGAAATCCAAAAGGCCTGTTGATTTTGTTTTGCACAAACCTAATTTTATCGGAATTTTTGGAAATAATAAAAAATGAAAACCAAACCTATTCGATTCGGTCTCTGTTTAGGTGCTATCACAGCCAAACCCGTCACAGCCATGTTTTTAGCACAGCCAGGTGTGACCAACGGTCCACCATTCTACACGAATATCTTAACTGGAGCCCAATACTTTCGGCATTGTTTAAGTAATCTCTTGTGGATCGAAACACTTTATTCCTTAAGAATCTACAAATTATACTAAATCTTCTAGGGAATCCACGATTTGCTCAGAATCTTCTAGGGAATCCACGATTTGCTCAGAATCTTCTAGGCAATCCACGATTTCTTCAGAATCTTCTAGGAAATTCACGATTTTTTTAGAATATTTTTAGAAATCAACAACTTCTTCAAAATCATATGGGAAATCCAAGATTTCCTCAGAATCTTCTAGGAAACACCCTACTTCTTCATAATCTTCTGGAAAATCCACAATTTCTTAAGAACCTTCTACAATTTCTTCTGAATCTTCTAGGGAATCCACAATTTCTTCTACGAAATCCACAACTTCTTCAAAATTTTCTAGGGAATTCACAATTTCATCAGAACCTTCTAGGAAATCCACGATTTCTTCATAATCTTCTGGGAAATCTAGAATTTCTTTAGAATGTCCTAGGGAATCCACAATTTCTTTCGAATGTTGTAGAAAATCCACTACTTCTTCACAATCTTCTACGAAATCCACGACTCTTCATAATCTTCTGGGAAATCCACAATTTCTTCAGAACTCTCTAGGAAATTCACAATTTCTTCATAATCTTCTGGGAAATCCACGATTTCTTCATAATCTTCTGGGAAATCCACAATTTCTTTAGAATCTCCTAGAAAATCCACAATTTCTTTCGAATGTTCTAGAAAATCCACTACTTCTTCACAATCTTCTACGAAATCCACGACTCTTCATAATCTTCTGGAAAATCCACAATTTCTTATGAACATTCTAGGGAATCTACAATTTCTTCTGAATCTTCTAGGGAAACCACATTTTCTTATAGGGAATCCACTACTTTTTCAAAATCTTCTAGGGAATTCACAATTTCTTCAGAACCTTCTAGGAAATCTACGATGAAGACATAATCTTCTGGGAAATCCACAATTTCTTCGGAATATGCTGCGAAATCCAACATTTCGTCAAAATCTTCTGGGAAACATCCACGATTTCTTTAGAATCTTCTAGAGAATCGACTAATTCTTCACAATCTTCTGTGAAATCAACAATTTCTTCAGTACACCGAATTATTTAAAAAATCTCCTAGAAAACCCTCGATCTCATAATGCACATGCAGTTCATAGATAACAACAATCCAATGAATCACACGATTATATTTTTTAATTCTATTCAAAATTCAAAATAATCAATAAAAATCGCAGATGGGACAATTGCTTCAGAATCTCCTATGTATTCCATTATTCTATAGCAATACTTTGGAAACCTTTTATTATTTCAGAACCAACGATTTCTTTAGAATACCGCAAATAATCCACGATTCTTTAGGAATTTCCCAAACATTCATTCACAATCACTAAAACAATCCCCAAAATTCATAATCTCCCAAACGATTCAGTATTCTTTGTCAATTTCCAAATAAAAATCCAAGATTTTGTTAAAAGTCTCCCAATTAATCGACCATTTCTTCAGAATCTCCCAAACAGTCTATAATATTTTGAGATTCTCCCCACCAAACCACGATTCTTTCTTAATGTCTTAAACATTCGTTTAGAAATTCCCAAAAAATCCACAATAGTTTATGAATGTCTTAAACATTCATTCACAATCTTAAAAACAATCCTCCATTTTTAAAAATTCCCTTAAAAAATTCACAATTTCTTCAAACAAACTTTCAGCACCACTCACAAACTCTCCACAATTCTTTCCAAATCCTCCAACCAGTCTTTCAGAACCTTAAAAACAGTTGACGATTTTTTCTGGAGAACACCCAACATTCTTGGAGAATCGTCCTTAAGAGAACTTGGACTCGTTCTGAATCTGCCAACGAAACCATTACACATTAAGAACTTTGTAAGGAACCCACAATTGTTTTACCATCTGGTAGGCAACCCAATCCTTCTTTGAAATATCCTAGGAAATGCAATTTTTTTTCGAAGTCTTCGTTCCAACTTTCGTTTAAGATCTTCTGGAAGACTTCTTCTTGTCAGAATCTCCCCGGTTATCTGGTGTTCTGTCCGAATCTCATTGAGACCGTTTTGTCCGCCAGTTTCTCGCAGAGGTCCTACAATTCTTTTAAAATTACTCAAAAATCCCGGAGTCGTTTCGAATTTCTTTCAAAAATTAGTTGATTCGTGTCACATTTTGTAGATTATTGTATAGAATCAGGTCTAACGATAAGTAAAATATTTTTTAAAAATATTTTATTTGTTTTAAAATAATTTCTGTGACAAAAAACGACTTAAAAGATTAAAAGCTTCTAAAAAAAAAATGCAACAAAACACTAAAACCTTAACCTTCCAAATATTTCATAGTACTTTGAGTTTATTCCTTACATCCAAAATAACATTCCTACGAATGTTCACTATATTTTCTACTTCAATGGTCACCCTGACCTCGTATCGTTTTTTTTTTGTGTGTAACTAATAATAATTATCCATCTCTACCATTTTGCGTGTCAGACATGCAGTGTTTTCCGCAACATTTTTTTCGTTTCTTCTTTTGCCGCAAAAAGTGTTTATTTTTAGATTTCCTCCACAGAACTTCCTGAAGAAAAGACCTCACACCCCTCACCAGCCAATCTCATGGTGGGTAACATTAGTGAAGCATTTGCATGTATTGAAATCTCACTCCACCTCTCTGTCGTTTTGGTAAATGAATAGCGTTATGACGTGTCCCATTGGGTACTTTTTTTCAATTTTTTTTTGCGCTGTGATTCCAAAGGATACTGGCAATTCATTTTCGCCTTCATCTATCTGACCTGACACGCCATACGTGTAATTATTGTATGAGTAATTGCTCGTTTTTTCCACCTTTAAATGTGGCTGCAATTTTATGCGAATGCGATTTTGACCCTCAACTCAGAAGAGAGCGAGGTTTCTTTTTTTTTGGGAAGTTTGTGTTGATAATTCGAACATTAACATTGAATAGTTTTTTGGTGAAAGTGAAAGTTTTTATAGTTTTTGGTTGGGAAATGTCTTAATCGCAGTTGCTGAATGGACGTGATTTTCTTTTGCTTAATAACTGGTTATGTTGGAAATGAATTATGGAAATTATAAAAACCCTTCTCGCCCAGAAGGCAATAATGTATGTAAATACAAGCCTCAAGCTCAATCTAAAAACATTTTATTTTCAATTTGTGGGATTTTCTGGTGTACTCTGATGAAGTTTTGACTGACAGCGCTGACATTTCCCCCTTTATGGTAATTGCCGTGTACGATGTGAGAACACCCGATATTGTGGCACTTATGGGCATTTGCTGTACCCACAATGACCAGAAATTCAGACAGGACAGGCAAATAAAAAAAATAAAAATCCTTGGTAATTTGTTTCTGTTTTAGGAATTCCCCGAAATTTTAGGAAATCCTTTAATGGAACTCTAAAATTCCTCAAGAAGTACATAACTGCATACTATAAGATTAGGGGTAGATACATTTGATAAAAATTGTAATTTTAAGTTTTTCCATCAAAATGTAAAAAAAAAATTTAACCTTTTTTTTTTTTTTTTTTTTTTTTTTTTTTGGAAATTTTCTTTCTTTTTATCATTTTCCGAGCATTTTTTATGCGCTGTTTTGGCTCCTAGCAGCCTACCAAGTAGTACTGAATTTTAGGAAATCCTTTAATGGAAACCAAAAATTCCGTAAGAAGTACATAATCCTAATTCAAGGTTTCCCCATAAAAAATTTAAAAAATATTTAAAATTTTTTTTTAAATGTGAAAAATCTAAATTTTGGGGGTTTTTCCCCGTTTTAGGAAGTGCGTGATTTTTTACTAAACCCCTATCGTGAAAAATTTAAATTTGGGGGTTTTTTTTTCCCGTTTTAGGAATTGCGGGATTTTTTACCAAACCCCTGTCGTTGCCCTAATCTATAGCTTAACTAAATTTTTTGTGAAAAATCTAAATTTGGGGGATTTTTTCCCCGTTTTGGGAATTGCTGCATATTTATTTAAAACCCCTATAGTTGCACTAATCTATAGCTTAACAAAAAATTTCGTGAAAAATCTAAATTTTGGGGATTTTATCCCCGTTTTAGCTCAACAAAAAACTTCGTGAGAAATATAAATTTTGGGGATTCTTTTCCCCATTTTAGGAATTGCGGGATTTTTTACCAAACCCCTATCGTGAAAAATTTAAATTTGGGGGATTTTTTTTTCCCGTTTAGGGAATTGCTGCATATTTATTTCAAACCCTATTGTTGCACTAATCTATAGCTTAACAAAAAATTTCGTGAAAAATCTAAATTTTGGGGATTCTTTTCCCCATTTTAGGAATTGCGGGATTTTTTACCAAACCCCTGTCGTTGCCCTAATCTATAGCTTAACTAAATTTTTTGTGAAAAATCTAAATTTGGGGGATTTTTTCCCCGTTTTGGGAATTGCTGCATATTTATTTAAAACCCCTATAGTTGCACTAATCTATAGCTTAACAAAAAATTTCGTGAAAAATCTAAATTTTGGGGATTTTATCCCCGTTTTAGCTCAACAAAAAATTTCTTGAAAAATCTAAATTTGGGGGATTTTTTCCCCGTTTTGGGAATTGCTGCATATTATTACCATACCCCTATTGTTGCACTAATCTATAGCTTAACAAAAAATATCGTAAAAAATCTAAATTTTGGGGATTTTTTCCCCGTTTTAGCTCAACAAAAAGTTTTTGTGTAAAATCTAACTTTGGGGGATTTTTTTCCCCGTTTTAGGAATTGTGGGATTTTTTACCAAACCCCTATAGTTGCCCTAAAAAAATCTAAGTATTAGGGATTTTTTTTTCCCCATTTTAGTAATTGTGGGATTTTTTTTTTGTCAAATTCCGATTTTGTGGCACCAAACCATAGATGGCTATAAAGACAAGTAAAACAAATTAAAGCAAACATTTTGTGAAAAAGCCTAATCTTGGGGAATTTTTTCCCCGTTTTAGGAATTCGTTTTATCAAATACAACTTTTATTTCTAGTTTCACTTCTCACTCTTACTGCTAGGTCTCTACAGCATAAGGACCAAAAATATGGACAGAACATTGAATTTAGCGATAATTTTAGACCTGGGGGAATTTTTTGTCTGGATTATGGGAATTTCGGAATTTGTTTTGGCAAACCTCGATTTCGTTGCTCTGTTGACCATTTTCTAATCTGGCACAGTCTGTATAACATATGTCTATAAATGCAGACGAAATTAAATAAAAATCTCAATCTTGGGATTGTTTTTTACCCATTTTAGCCCTTTTAGGAATTACGGGATTCATTTTATCAAACTGGCACATATTCCAATCTTTGGGTTTTTTTTAACCATTTTACCCATTTGTGGCATATATTCCAATCTTGGGTTTTGTTTTACCCATTTTAGGAATTACAGGATTAATTTCTCTCTCTTACTTAAACTGCAAATAGTTTGTAGCCGAAGGGCCACACATAAGTTTGAAAATTTCCATTTTAAAAACAAATTTTAAATTTGATTTCCACATTTTTCATTTTTCATTTTGACTATCAATAACTTATGAAATATCCTACATTTGGTTATAAAATCCGCTTACGAAAAATCTCACAAATGTTCGTTACATTTTCAAATCCTTTTAATTGGGCTGCTCTTAAATAAGCACCGTCTGCCATTACAATTTCATACCCTAACGTTGTCCCTTTCCTCTTCCACTCCCCCCTTTTCCGTCAGCCAAAGACACTAATCAGTACAAGTTTCTTCTCACGTCTACTCGATACTCGTATTACGAAATATTATTTATTTCCCTTCACGGTTTATGCAATCACAAGTGTGTGTGTGTGTGAGTATGTCTGTGTGTGTTTGGTGTTTTCGTTTCATCACATTCTTAATATTTTCAACCTTCAACTGCAGAATGGTAATATTAGCAAAAGAAAGAACAAAAAAACGTGACAAAACAACCCACCACCCCCCCCAAAAAAAAGGAAAGCAATCACATTTTGACATTTGCTTTGTGAGAAAAAAAAACGCAGTAAAAAGAAAAAGTTGCTTGTTATATTGATAAAAATCAAACATTTTCTTTTTGTCTTGCACCCCATCGGTAATAATTCAATATGCTGCACAGTGGTATGAAATGGATTGGAATATATGTGTAATCTTCCCTCATCATATTTATTGTTAAAAGATCATAAATATAAAATCGTATGTGGTATCGTAATGGAATTTCAATATTAGGCCTTTTTAATAAAATTTTGCAGAAATTTTTGCAATTTTCTGAATACCAAAGAAATATTGTACATATGTCGCGGTTAGGGCTCAATATCTACGTGAAACGAAATGAAGCGCTTTACACTAAAATGTGACTGCAGCAAGTCATTCCTTGTTTGCCCGCTACTGGTAAACTTGGGCACTGTCTGTCTGAATCTGTCCGTCTTTAATGCACTGTCATTTGGAACGGAAAATCATGGATCTTGTGAGTTTTTACAGTGGAAGACAAAAATGCTTGTCGTCCAGTTCTTTGAATATTCTTAAACATATAAAATAATTTTTTTTTTAAAAATTTTATTTCCCCATTGATAATTTCCCACCCACTGTGCTATTATGATACCAATGTTTTCAAATATTGAAGGAATACGGGAAATGATAAAAGGTACTTGTTTGTGTTTTTTTTTTGTTTGGCTTGACAACAAACAAAGTCATAATTTTCATATGGTGCTGAAATATGGGATGACCTACAAGCGAAATAGGAATTCATCACTTTTTCACAATAACTGAAAACATACTGAGAATTATTTATTAGAATATGGACATTGTCACGAGGTGAAGGTATGCAGGGATGTGATAAAGGGTTTGTTTACGTCAGTATTCAGTTCAAGGGAATGTTAAATTGAATAGTTGCTCTTGATGGGCCATCCCAAATAATAATGGAACGGTGTCCCTGTGTTTTACATGATTTACACGATTACACGGCGACGCTCCCAATTGGATTAACCCTGGACCAATTCTGGCTCCGACAATTCAAAGAATGCTTTATGCGCATAGCTTCTTGTCTAAAGTCTAGTAGTTTCAACTTACACGGGAACACATACAGCCCGATTCTGTATACTCCCGGGGAATTTAAATTTTTCCTCCTATTCTAAACAGACCGGGAAACAAACAAATCGTCTGATAACACTAGTCAACAGTCAAAATGTACTCCGGATGCGATAATTTTTTCTGTGTAGATAACCTTGACATGAGCTCGAAAAACGCAATAAAAAATTTTTTTTCGTCTGGTTTTTGTTTTATTTTTTTTTTTTTTAAATTTTAAAAAAATTTTTTTGGTTAATTTGTTTCGTCCGGCATAACTCGGGAACCACTAGCCCGATTTAATTGAATTAAATTTTAAAAAATTTAAAATTACAATTCCCTTAATCTGTTCATATATTGTTTTCCTATACAAGCGACAGTTTCCAAGTTAAAAATGAATATATAAAGGAAAAAACTTATTTTTTGCCTAAAGATTTAAATTTTTTTTTTTTAAAAAATCCAAAATGAAAAAAAATGTCAAATCTTATTACTTTTACGTAAAGTCACATAACCTATGAGCAAAATGAGACAAAGATCATGAAAATCGATGCACGCGTTTCGCTTTTATTCGCAATTATAATCGAAATTAGTTAATATTGTCACGGTTTGTTTAAAATACGAGGATATTGTTCTCGAAAAAAATAAATTCCCCGGTAATTGTCTCCCAGGCCGTTTTCAGAATCGAGCTGATAATAATACAAAGTCCAGTGTAGCTTCGAAATAGTCCAAGGATAATTCGTTGGTCCGAATTGGTCCAAAAAAAAAAACCGGAGACCGCTGACGTATGGCTGCGATACAACTCCTTGAGGTTGATTTGTCCTAATGGAACAACTCAATCGGCAATTGTGTAGTTGGTGTTCCCTCCAAAACCTTCTGACACACTTTTGCCAACACCACAATTTCTATGGGAAAATTCCTATGCATAGCAATCGTTTGCACTTGATTTTTGCTTTTCCGGAGCAAGCAAACGGAATGCCAAGAAGAACTAATTGTGTTTTGTAATTTTATCCAGAAATGTGGTTTTCTTATTATTTTTTTCTTCTTCTATGATTATCCACGTTCGTGTCATGCACAATTTCCTTATCAACATTAATGCCATGGCGAATCTTTACTAAGGACTAATTATCCTGCCCGCCAGCCAGCCAACATCCTGATTTCGGCATTCCTATGAGTGGGCCTTTTTTTTATGTGTATGCCTTCGGCATATGAATGTGCTAAGTCATTATTGTTGTCAAATGGTAATTTTCTTTATTTTGTTTGGACTTTCTTTGCAATTCGTGCATTCGTTTTTCTTCACTATGACTGTGGTAGTTGTTGTAGTACTCTGCGGTACATTCGCACTCAGTGCCATGGGCCGACGATTGCGCCGGTGATTATGATAGTGGTCGAAGTCAAGCGAAAAATTAAATGAATCCCCAATGAAATAAAGCCTCAAAAAGAACAACAATGAAATACCACCCAAATTTAGTGAAATAATTCCGAAATATAAAAAGGAAATAAAATAAATTATCTTTGGTGATTATTTCATTTGGGGGTGTGTTTCATTATGAACTAATCCCAAAATGTTTATTGAACTCCCAAAATATATCAAAAAACGCCCAAATGCTTTTTTTAAAATTTTTTAGTTTGGGGCTTATTTCGTAGGGCCCACCTAGAAACATTGCACAAGTTCTACTTACATTTGAATTTTTACCAGGGCATATAATACTGGTGGACATATAAGCGGAATCATGGCCTCTTCATTTAATTGACCTGCCAAAATGGCTATAGGTCACATAATTGAACATAATTGAACAAAATTCAAATTCCTAAAACATTCAAAAATCTTTTCTTCCAAATCTCAGTTAATTCCATTTAATATTTTTCTTTTGAATATTTTTTACAACAGTTTTGCTGTAGGATATCTTAAAAGTGGTCGCGTTTCACTCAAGCCTTTTTCACCATCTCGCATTTTGTTGGCGTACGTATTTCACAGCAGAGGTTTGAGTGGTGTTATTATGACAAAATTTTCAGGCTCGTACGCAAATACATGCATGCGTACTTATAGATATTTGTTTGTGATGCAAACCCAGCAAACATTTTGGCAAATAGTTATACAAATAATCGATGACAGGAGTTGTAAAAAATTTATGTTGTATACTGTTTTAGTACAGGAAGACCTCAAGATAATTGTTATTCATGTCCAGCTAATCCTCAGCCCAATCCGCGTACTTCAATACTCTAAGTTGTTCACTTGTTCTATTTATTAGCACTGTTCTTTGTTTTTATGTTGTCGTGGGAAACACTGTGCAACAATTTCACATATATACATGATATAAACTGATAGGTGCTCATTTCACCATTGAGACTGTGCATAGATACAAGCAGCTCCACTAACCTGCAAATGTACACCCTACAGCAATTATTATCAATTTCAAACATACCATATGAAAAATTCAATAGTCCGGAATATTTTCTTTTGGGATTTTTCTCATTATGATGAAGGTATGTGTTCTCATGAGAGATTTCCGATTAAATGTAAAGAAAAAACTATCTCATTTCATATTAATATTTCAAACACTCATAGGAGTAGTATATGAAAATCGTTGGCACGTTTTAAAAATCAATACCCGTTCGTGAGTTTGAGTGTTTGCTCACGAGAAAGTGTATATTCTCATGAGAAAGTGTATACTCTCATGAAATGCATAATTAAAAAAATCGTACACAAGATTTTTATATGGGCATTTCCGCCGATCCGTACGTTCGCGACCACATGTTTATTGCTATTATTATGAAAACTAAAACTCGATGAAAGCCATCTTTTGTACTAAATATAGAGCTACCAAAATGTTATCGAATCACAAAAAAAAAATCGAGAAAAAAGATGTGTTCTATATTTTTTGTACATCAAAAGCGTACAAACGTACGTTCGCGACCCACGGAAATGACCATATGCAAAAGATTTTTATATTTTTTTCATAAATTGAATTAAATTTCATCATTTTCAGGGAATCATGAACTAAATTATAAAAAGATTTAAAAAAAAAAAAAAAGATTTATTTAAAGATCCTATCAGAAAATGCTATAAATTTTGCGATTGGCCCGTAATGTCAGTGGCAACTCTGGCGGCGGCAATTTACATGACATCATATTCTCGACTTGATGTAAAAAAAAATTAAAAGACCAAATAAAAATAATCCACAAGAAGAATCAAAGTTTTTAATTTTTTTTTAATTACAGCCAAAAAACATCGGAAGTTTACTTTTGCGCCACCTGTTATTTATAAATTAAAAAAAAAGTAGTATTAACAACGTAGTCAGGCAATTATTTGAGTGTTCTGTAGTTTGTGCCACTGGCTCTCTGTTTCTCTCTCGCTCTCGCTTTTTCTCTCGCTCTCTTCTTCTCTCTCGCTCTCGCTATTTCTCTCGCTCTCTTCTTCTCTCTCGCTCACTATTTTTCTCCTCTCGCTCTCTCCTTCTTTTTCGCCCTTGTCTCTCTCGTATGTTTGTCTGTCTCGCTCTCTCTTTTTCGCGGGCTCTCTCGCTCCCCTATCTCTCTCTCTCTCGCTCCACTCGGTTTATCTCTCTCGATTCTTTCTCTCTCTCACTCTCCTCTCGCTCACTCTTTTTCGCGCTCCCTCTCGCTTCCCTATCTCTCTCGATTCCCTGTTATTCTCTCACTCGCTATCTTTACTATCAAATCGTCCCTTCTTCAGAAAATTAACTGAACAATGAATACGCCACCAAAGTAACAAATATTAGTCGATTATCCTCATATTTGCCTCAAATACTTTTGTTTGGGCACTGAACAAGCTCCAACTTTTAAATTTCGAATAAGTTAAGTCGTTAATTTTTAGGATTTTTCTAAAATCAACGCCAAAATAGCGATAATTTCCAAATTTCGAGGGAGTGGCGCGACCCCTAAAAATTTTTCAACATTTTTTTCTTTATTTTTCCCCTCATTAGGGCCCCAGACTACATCTCTTTCCGAGGTTAACTTTTTCAAATTAAAAAAAAAGCATGTTTTCACTCCACTCTACTATGTATATCTCTCTTTCTCTCTCTCTCTCCCACTATCTCTCTCGATCTCACTGTCTTTCTGTCTCTCCATAGATATCTCTATTTTTCTTATCCTACGTTTTTTTTCTCAATATCTCTCTTTCTATGTTTCTCGCTCTCCCCCTTCTCTCACTCACCCTTCCTCTTCAACTTTCTTCCGATCTCGCTCCATCTCTCTCTCTCTCTCTCTGTCTTCTCTCCATCCTATCTCCCTTCTCTCTTCTCTCTATCCTATCTCTCTCTCTCTCTCTTCTCTCTATCCTATATATCTCTCTCTCTTCTCTCTATCCTATCTATCTCTCTCTTCTCTATATCCTATATCTCTCTCTCTCTATCCTATCTATCTCTCTTTCTCTCTTCTTTTCTCTCTATTCTATCCCTCCTCTATCTCTCTCTCTCATTCCGTCCTCGATATAATCTCTCTATCTCTCTCTCTCTCTCTCTCTATTTACATCGCCTAGAGAGTTATGCCAATTTAACATCTTTCATCATTCACTGGAGTTCAATTGTGGTGGGAGTTTTTCGAAACTAACCATCTAATTGTTTGCTGGGTGGCCTGGCTTATATTTTATATGTATATTTTTATTACAAACAAAAGCGTTAATGGTTTTATATGGTGATACGTCCATACATACATACAGACGTACGTACGTACGTACGTTTGGATGTCGCAACACAAATGTTCATATACATGTCTGCATATCTGTATGTAGCACCTCGCAACCGACGTCGACGACGTCTGTTGTTTCTGTTGGTTTCTGTCTTTTGGCGCCATGTGGTTTAATAGAATTTGTTTCCGTTTCATTTTGTTTTAAGCCATTTTATATTATTTCGTGTTTTTGTTGTTTTTTTTTCATATGCTATTTTTGTGTGTTGTTGTTTTCCGATGATCCTTTCAACAATTCACACAAATATTGGCAAAGTCGACTAAGAAGTCTTAGACGAACTCTTCATGGCACTTCATGTTCTTCAGTGTAGTGATTTCCCCAAAAAAAAAAAATGCTCATTCGCGAAGGACTCTTCGGTGGCGTTGTCTCTGACCTTAGCTGTTGAAGTTTCACATGTTGTATTTAAATTGTTTCCAAAAATGTATTTTCTCTGACTGACTGAATGGTACGATGGCGGCTGCCTATGGGCCATGTTGTTCGTGTTGTTGCTGGTGTTGCTTGTGTGCATTTTGTATTAACCGGATTCGTGTTTTGCCTGTAGTCCTCTCCACACAGCAAAATTAGCAAAAACAAAAGCAATTTCGAAGGTTACTGGAAATTATAGGGTTTTCAAGAACACGTAAGCGGTGTACAACGCAGCGGTTTACAAATACAAAAAAAAAAACCGACAAACAAACGAAACAATCGTAAACTCTTTGTGTTCACTGCAGGGGCGGCCGGCCGTAGCAACACATACAATAAAAATGTAATTTTCACGTAAACGTAATTTTGATGGAGCGCAGCGCACATGTCGAGAATGGAGCGGAGGAGAAGTGGTAAATTCTTTTTAGGCCAGGTCCTTGACATAAATAGGAAATGTTTTGATAATTGTGTATTTTGTTGTTGCTTTTTAGAACTAAAAGATTAAAAAACCAAAAGGTTATTAACGTTTTACCCTCAGAATGCCTAAGGGGTGACTCATTGTGTCATAGAGAAAAAGCCCATCGAAATATTGTCGTCAACGGAAGTATTTAGCAAAAGCAAACAAAAATCATAAATCATTTTGTGCGTCAGCTTCTCATTTCGCTTCAGTGACATGTCATACGTGTAATTACAAAGTTGTTTGACTTTTTTTTAGGTTTTCCAAACACCTGAGACCATTGTCATCAGAATGAGGTGGAGAAAACGTCCCACATAAGATGGCCTATTAAACTCGATTATTTTTTTTTCAGCGAGTTCTTCCATAGGTACTTGGGTGCCATGGGAATTTCATTTCAGTAAAATGAAGGAGTTGTTTTGTTCTGTTTCGCAATTGCAAACGAAGAAAGCAGTGAAGTTTGTGTGCAATACAATGCAATGGGAAGGAGATTTCGTCTTTCGCATAATCAAATAAGTTTTGTTTAAATTCCAAAAATGATCAAAGTCGGTTTGTTTGAAATATTTTTTTGGTTTATTATCTTCATTGGCAATGGAATTCGTGAGAATTACAAAATCCAATTTATATTATTTTCGTTAATGAAATTAGTGACTAATCTATTACGTTTTCTTCGTTTTCTATTAAAATACAAAGAAGCAAGCGACAAAAGTTTAAAAGAAATAGGTATTATATTTTTTTTGTGGGCTTGTTGCATTGCCACAGATCCTCAAAATATCCCTGTGATTTTATAAAATTAAGTTGGAGTTGTTTATTAACCAAAATTTTACCTAAAGTCCATATTTTTTTTTAATATATTACACCGTGTTACACACATTCTGTCCTATGAACCAAATTTACTTTTTCGGAAAGGAGATAAAAAATAAAAATACACGTGTATCGGCGATTTTCATGTACACGTCAGAATTTTTTTTTTTTTAAGTTTGAAATATGAAGCTCGTAGTGGCCTGTGTGAAAGCCTTTGGACCGATTTTTAACCCTTTTTCAGTGATCCAATCGAGCTGATTTTTGGCAGGCGCAGACTCGTGGAAATGTCTGTCAAATTTTTTTAAAAAATAGATTTTTATCAATTCTCAGATTTTCCTAAATATTTTTTTATCGTTTATCGTTTTTTTTAAGGTTTCAGTTCAAAAACATTTTTTTTTTCGTAACGCTTAAGTAGTTTAAAAATTTGGAGTCTCTTCAAGTTATGCTAAGAAAAGTGAAAAAAATATTTCTTTTTCAAAAATAATAAAAATTGGGGAAAATCTGAGAATTGATAAAAATCTATTTTTTAAAAAATTTGACGTGATACAGACATTTCCACTAGTCTGCCTGCCAAAAATCAGCTCGATTGGATCACATAAAAAGAGTTAAAAATCGGTCCAAAGGCTTTCACACAGGCCACTACGAGATTCATACTTCAAAATTAAAAAAAAAAATTCTGACGTGTACATGAAAATCGCCGATACACGTGTATTTTTATTTTTTCCCCTCTTTCCGAATATGTGCATTTGGTTCATAGGACAGAAAAAAATTTATTTTTTGTAACACGGTGTTATAAGTGATCTTTATAAAGTAAGACAGCGTGAGCATACATTTTATACTTTTTACATTTTATTTGAAATTTTTTAGTGTTATCTGCCCCAGTGTTGTGCAATGTGTAGCAAAGGATCACAATCGTTCCGCATAAATTTAGTTCTGATTTTAATTCAAAAAATTTTCTAAGAATTTTTTTTTCAACTCTCTAATGTTTTTCCAAATCTTCAGTCTCAAAAGTTAACCAGATTTAGTGATCCAACTCCACTCTGATCATCCAGCGACACAATCTGTCATAGTCGCACTCCCTATTGTTATTGTTGTAATCGCTGTTAACCATATTTTCCAACAACACTTTTTTGTTGTTGTTGGTTTGCTTATGCATAAATAACAGAAATCTTGCTGTCATTATATGGTTGTAGTTGCCATTGTCGTTGTTGTTGCTCTCATTGTTACAAGTTTGACCTCGTGCACTTGACTATGGCGTTTTCAAACAAATGCACACACACTCAAACAAAAAAAAAAAAAGAACACAGTCAACTGCGACGGCGACAACGACCACAGCCACAGCAACAGCAAAACAACAACAAAGAGAATAACGAATAAACGAAACAATTTAACTCGTATTTACGACACGAGCAGGACGAACGATGACTGCTCGCCAACATAGACCCCCGCCCAATGCTTCCCTCGATGTTAACAGCACCAAAAGAGGAGCCTGCCCCAATCATACTGAGATCCTGGTAAAGACCACACAGTGGCACACACACACACACACACAAACAGACTACAACAACTTGCGAGTAGTGGGTATCAACGACACGTGCATAGCGTATATCACAGATAAATGGGAAAATGAAACAGAAACCTAATACTCACGGCCAGTTAACAGAGAGTGAGTCTATTAGCCAGACTGGTAATATTTGCATGGCTTTGCGATTACGAAATCGATGGATACCGGAGAGAGTGACAGAGCGAGACAGAGTGACAGAGAGAAATGGCAAAATGTGTTCGAGAAGCATGACCCTGCAGTGGTGCGGAGAGAGGAACAGTAGTTGGAAGAGAGTGCCAGAGAGGATACACGTTGTAGTGGTGTGTGAACACAATGATAGGAAGCAGGAACGAATGAATAGGAAGTCGTTCAGACTTGATGTCAATGTTATTTTGAGTTATTTATGAACTCGGGGGTGCGGTTTGATCAGCGTGGTGAACTCCTCACACTAGTGACATATGTGAGTAATATGAAGAAATTATAATATCTGTGTAGCGAAGCTATCAACTGGTTTATAGAAATTATAAAAACAACATTCAAACCCGTTTCATAATATCAGGAAATGTTCAGCGGCAGTTTATCCTCATAACTAGTGTGGTTAGCTAAACTAAAAAATATAACTATAGAACTTATTGCCATAGGCCACAATTTATTAACTTTTCAAATGGTCAACGGATTTGTGGCCAAAGTACTCAGACATTTTATCCGAACTCTGTTTACCTCGTGCAACGTCATGTACAACTTTTCCTGACAATTTAATGTTTGGGTAGGGTTTTTAAATTATTTTCCGATCATTTAGTGCTCAACTCATTGAATTGAGAGAAGTTGTTAATAACACCGTGTTACAAAAAATAGATTTTTTCTGTCCTATGAACCAAATGCACATATTCGGAAAGAGGGGAAAAAATAAAAATACACGTGTATCGGCGATTTTCATGGACACGTCAGAATTTTTTTTTTTTAAGTTTGAAGTATCAAGCTCGTAGTGGCCTGTGTGAAAGCCTTTGGACCGATTTTTAACCCTTTTTCATTGATCCAATCGAGCTGATTTTTGGCAGGCAGACTCGTGGAAATGTCTGTATCACGTCAAATTTTTTAAAAACAATTTATCAATTCTCAGATTTTTCCCAATTTTTATTATTTTTGAAAAAAAATATTTTTTTCACTTTTCTTAGCATAACTTGAAGAGACTCCAAATTTTTAAACTACTTAAGCGTTACGAAAAAAAAAATGTTTTTTGAACTGAAACCTAAAAAAAAAAGACAAGTGGACAAATAGTAAGTTCGGCCGGGCCGAATCTTATATACCCTCCATCATGGATCCTTAAAAAGTCAATAAATAAGAAAACTAACTGAGTTTTTGGGCCGCTCGTGACCCGATAGTCCCAGGAACCCGATCACAAATTTTATCCAAATCATGAAAATAAATGCATATTTGGGTTCGCGAGAAAATTTCGTTGCATTTCGATACCCATATGTCCATGTTTGTCAAGGGACGGTTTTTGGGCCGCTGGTGACCCGATAGTCCCAGAAACCGGATCAAAAAATTTAGGCAAATCATGAAAATAAAGGCATATTTGGGTTCGTGAGTAAATTTCGTTGCACTTCGATACCCATATGCGCATGTTTATCATGGGCCCTTTTTTGGGCCCCAAGGGTCCACGGAACCCATGAGCACGCCCATTTTTGGGATTTTTTTCCCCATCTATAAATTATATAAACTTATAAAAATCAGATGTAGTAAAAAAAAATATTTGAAAAATTTGATTATGGCCGGGATATATTTAGTCCCGTAAAGGGGAACTTTTTCCCCTTTGGTCCGATATTGTCCATTCTCGAACTTAACCTGCTTATGGGCAAAAAACATCTTCCTACAAAATTTCAGCTTCTTAGCGTTGGTCGTTCGCACTCTATCGTGATTTCAACAGACAACAGACGGACAGACGGACATCGCTAGAATGTCTTAGAATGTTACACTGACCGATAATATATATACTTTATAGGGTCGCAGATCACTCTTTCGAGGTGTTGCAAACGGAATGACAAACTTAGTATATACTCCATCCTATGATGGAGTGTATAATAACCATTTAAAAAAAAAAAATTAGGAAAATCTGAGAATTGATAAAAATCAATTTTTTTTAAAAATTTGACGTGATACAGACATTGAGCTGAACCATTACAGCTCACTTTTCGATAAGAGCGACACCCCTTCAGCTAGGTTGTAGTGAATACTATTCCAACAGGACAGGGAATGAGAGATTTCTTCCTTGAAAGATAGTCTTTCTTAATTTTGACAGATGTTCGAAGTTTTCTCAAATCCGAGGATCCGGTTGGTCACATTGGACAATCCTTGCACACCCGGCAGTTACAAATGCAAGATTTGATTGCCATGTAGCTTCATAACTGGGAGATTCTGTTTTCAAACTGGACCAATCTGTTTGTAAGTTTAGTTTTCGTTTGTTAATGTTTGGCGGATGTTCAAAGATTTCTGTCTGTGGACCTTCACAGTTAAGCTCTGATTACTACCAGTAGGCCAATCTTTTAGTCTTAACCCAGAAAACACTTCTTCTGGGTCTGTGAGGGATTTTTATTTAAACAGTACCAGGCAGTTGAAAATGCCCGGTGAAAATGTTTGCCAGTCGAATATTTGTGTAATTCCACTCTCTCTAGTTAACCCACCTCGTTTGATTAGAACACACTTGTTCCCTGAATTTGATAAACATTCGACAGCCAGAGGTTTCCGAGAGGTTCGACTGCTCTTCATCGGTATGAGTTCGAGTGAGTTGCGTGTTTGGTGGGATATAATGTCGGCTGCTTTATTACGTTTGGTGAGGCGACAACAGATTTACGAATCAAAGGACAAACCAAAAAAACGAATCCCGGCGAATATAAAATGTTAACGATTTTTTTGTGGGGAGTCTACTTCTGTTTTCGGTTGCCTGTCGCCAGCACTAATGACGATAAATACGAATTGTCGTCGTCGTTCTCGTTGTTCGTTCAAACAACACACAAGTGTAAAAAAAAAATGATAACGAACAAGAACCAAACCAAAAAAACGTGGAGATATAAACACGAGACCGAGACCGAGCTTTTTGCTGGATATGAGTGTGTTATTTTTACTCAAAACATTTTCCGTTTTTATTCGCAACAACATCATCCTGAACCTCCAACCACTGCCTGCTGCTCCAGCGTTTAATAGCCAGCTCGAAAGTCTGCCCTCATACTCCAACAGTACACGCTTTCATGCTCACACGCGATTTGACGAACACAAGGCTGGCTGGTTGGTGTGTTAAGAGTGTAACAAAAACAAAATAAAATAACAAAAAATGTGTAAGGATATGGTGGGCTTATGTGTGTGTGTGCGAGTATTAGTGTGTCCGTCGTCAGGCCGTGTGTGTGTGTGTATGACAGTCACAACACGAGACCACGAGACTTTGACTCGACGACTCTTCCATACCAGGAACTATACACCAACGACGACAACAACAACAACAACAGCGGAAGCATGTTGTAGTAGAATGTACGAACGAACAATACCAAAAAAAAAAACAAAAAACGGAACTAAAAGAATTGTGAACAACAACACTCACACACTAACACTCTTTCACACACACACGTATACAACAACAAAAAAATTGTAAGGCTTTTTTCCATTCTGCAGATTGTTGGTTATTTCGAGTTAAGTAAAGTTAGCAAATTTTATTTGTTGTTTGCCAAACGAAGAGAAGTAGTGAATAATTTAAGCGGAACCACAGCCCGAACGTACCAAAAATCTAGAAGAAAAAAACACAGCAAACGAACGGAAAATAATATCCCAAAAAGTATTAAACCGAATACGAAATAATTCACCACGTAATCCAAAGTAATTAAATAAAATATAAAGCGAAAAACATGGGCTAGAAACCAAAAAAAAAAAAAACGAATACAATTTGGTGAAATCATGTGTTAAAAATAAAACAAAAATATCCCAAAAAAAAAATAATAAAAAAAATTACACAGAGAAGAAAATGGAAATGATTTGTGATTCACAAGAATGAAAAAGAAAAGAAACAAAATCAAAACTGCCTAAAAGGAAGGCTCAAAAAAAAAAAAACACCAGAACAAATGGTTTTCAATTTGAAATGAAGTTTAAATTTTTGAAATGGCCAAACAACCGTTGCTGCTGTTGTACACATAGAATCGTCTATATCAGATGCAATGCAATCACAGCTGATGTTCAAATAGTGCGCAAGTTGTGGACGCCGCAGTCTATTCATCTCCAAACAACTCCAACGTTGACGTCGTCATCGTCGTGGTCGTCGCCATCATTATTATCAATGGCCAATTGTTGTAGTTGCTGTTGTTAAAGATTTGCTAACGCTGCTGTTGCTCTCCTGGCCATTGTTGCTGCCCTCTGGCAGCTGCAGTGTTGCTTGTGGTGTTGTTGCTGCTGCACCCCAATCCAAACTGGAGTTTTATCTCCCCGCATCAGGATAGAAAAACAAAGACGAATAGCCGAGCTGTATATCATACACGATAAACAGCAGAAGCAAAGTGCACGGTGAAATAGTGGAAGAACATGTGACAACGCCTAAAATTATACTATAAACAAAACAAAACACACAAAAGTTCAAAAAAAAAAAGGAAAACTACAAAAAAATTTGAAATAGAAATTTTCACCAAAATGAAGTTATTTTCTCTTCGGGCAAATAAAGAAAGCAGATTTGAAATCCTAAATTAAATTTAGATAAAAAAAATCTGTAAAAAATAGATTCAATAAAAATCTTCTCTTTAAAATAAAATTTTCCTACAAACAAAAACTACCTGCAATTCTCTGCAAAAAAATATGCTGTTACACAATCTTCTTAATTTATTTTTACAAAAAAAAAACGAATAAATACTCCGCCCGTTTCTATTTGCTTAGTGGCTTAGTTTAGCGTTTAAGAAACTTTCATAACGCGCGCGCCTTCCTCAATGGACTTGAGTTAACTGTATCGCGACACCTCTTAGCCGCCACCACATGTGACGCAAACGTGGTGTTTCATAACTGTTGCGTTTTATTTCGCCAAAGTTTAAAATCAAATACAAAGTTTAGTGAATATTTAAAACAAAACTCTTGAACTCTCCACAAACGCTGTGATATAAAGTGGCTTAAAAATACTACACAAATTTGAAGAAAAAAAAAACACACACACACAAATCCGCTCAATTTTTCTTATAAAATAAAATAATAGAATAAACAAATTTTGTAGTTCACCAGAAAAAAAAAAATATTATTGATATCAATCAATTGCATTCACCAAAATTCAGTAATGACAAAATAAATCACCAGGTTTCGCCCAAGAAATAAATTAGTTTTTCGAAAAAAATCGCACCATAACTTAAAGCTTGAGCCCAAAATCACCAAAAGTGCAAATTGAAAAATTACAACGAAAACTTGGAAATAACTACTCTATCGACACACGGATAAAGAAGTAAATTTTATAATAAATCGACAAAAGCTCAACGTGTGAAGATTGCAAAAAGTTTATGAAAGAAATAATAAAGAACTATCTTCTAAAAACAAAACAAATTTAATAACAGTAAGCTTTGGCAAAGGCATAAATATGCATATTAAAATCCCTACAAAAGCTTTTCAAAGAAAGTTTCCCTATAAGGAATATTTTTTCGGAAAACGTAATAACAAGTTGTAAAAATTGGTTTACAAAATAATATGCCGGTAAACTTGTAAAGAGATTTTTAAAACCACTTTCCAAAAAAGTTAATACTTCTGAAAAGAGAATAACCAACTAGGAAAGCTTTTTACATAATAAAAAGCCAACAAAAGAACAACAGCGAAAAAGCTCATTAAAGCTTTGTAAGCAAGTTTTAAAAACACTTTCTTCAAAATAACAAACTATTTTCCAAAAGGACTTTCTTCTTTTCCCAAACCAGTTTTCTCCATAAAGAAATGTGTTGCGGTGATAGATAACCGCAAGAAGCTGCACTGACTAGTTTTTAAAAAAACGTCATTAAAAAGTTATTTAATTTCCAAAAATAATTTATAAAACAAGATTTATAAAAATAAAATATATTCCACATAAATAGTAAGATGGTTGATTACAGCTTTAAGCTTCAACAACAAAGTGTACAATAAGTTTTGAAACACACAAAAAAAGTGATGAGCAAAAATTATGTCTAATTAAAAATAAAAGCACATTTGAAAGTTTTTTATAGCTTTGAGCTTTCACAGAAAAATTCTAACAATTCCGAAAGTAGTGTCTAATAAACAAAACGGAAAAATTGACACCAACCATATTGTCAGATAAACGAAGGAGCAATACAAAGGTTGTCAATACACTTCTTATAACCAGAAATATTTCGAAAAGTTGTGTCTAATAAACAAAATATACAAGCTTTGATAACAATTTAAATCAATGAAAAAAATTCAAGGTGTCCGATAAAAAAATACACTTCAAACGTGAAGCAAAAAGCTTGTCAAAGCTTTAAGCTTCTACTACATTTCGTATAACCAGAAAGATTGGCGAATGTTGTGTCTTTTAAACAAATTCCATTTGAATTGCACAAAAAAGCTTGTCAAAGGTTTAAGCTTTAAATTTGCACAAAAAGCTTGTTAAAGTTTCAAGTGTCTACGTTTCAATTGTAAACTAAAAAATCGTCAAAGCTTTAAGCTACAAGAGAAAAGTTCTTAATATATAATAAACCAAATACATTTCAATTGTAAACTAAAAAGCTTATCAAAGCTGTAAGTCTCTACAATGACCACAACTATTTCCAAATAAACAGAAGCTCTAATAAACAAAAGCAACACGACAAAACAATTTCTACCTAATATACTAAAAGTTAGTGGTTAAAAGCTCTTTGACATTCTGAACGACATTGAAACTTAAAGTGGCAACGAATAAAGTTGTTGGAGTTATAAGCTGGAACCTTAAAAATTGAGAAATTGCCACCAAAAGCATTTCGAAAACAAAGCTGTGCGACTAAAGGGCAAATTACGAATGATCCTGAAAATTTTTAATATTATATAATATTTGAATATCTAAAATTAACTTAAAACATCGCTGAATCAGTTCTTATGACATTCCTTATATTCGTTAAAATTCAAACCTTCCCCATAAAAAGCTCAGTGGATTGATCTTGATATGTGATTAACTGTCATTTGAGACTCTAAAATCGAAAACTAAATACCGTATACGAATTTTTAATTAATTCAAAACTCGAGCTTTGCAAGCTAATGCGGAGATCCGTACGGAAAACATTTCGAGCAAAGTTTCAGCAGATACCAACTGTATACTTGTGACATTAATTAACATTTTAAAAGTCACCACAAACCGAAGGGTCCTAAACTTCAATAACCAAAAATTCACAACATACAAAGGTTAAGCGAAAATCAAAAGCTGACGTCTAATAAAATGTATAAAGCGAGAAAGATGTATGGATTCGGTGATTAAACAATCGGTAAAAGGCTTTTTGAAGAAATCCAAGATCTACAGTGATGATTAACAAAGCCTGCCCAAAAAAAGCTACGTTGAACCGCGCTGGCAAATAATTAACAAGTAAAAGTTTAGAAACATTTAAGAATAGTATAACCTTTATGGCAGTGTATATGTAACCGGAAATGTGCATGGTGATAAATAAAAAAAAATTCTGTGAAATATTGAACAAAAGTTCAAAGTATACAAAGCTTTGGTATAGCCTTCCCCCATTTTACTATAACAAAACAAAATCACTACTAATTAAACAACAAATTCAACCCTGTGTAATAATCATAAAAAGGCGAACTCCTTCATTCGCCTGTAAAGCTGTAAATTAATTGAAGTGTCGACAGGCAGCGGTTTAAAACACAAGCTCTGAAGTTAATAATAATGTTGAAAGCTCTGAGGCACTAAGATTCTGCGAGAATAACATAAAATTAAAAAATATTTTTATAGAATTTTTAATATAGAAATGCAAAAAGTTTTTTTTAAAGCTCCTAAGCTTCAGAAAATCTATGGTGAAGTCCGAAAAATCTAACAGTGAAAATAATTTCTTAACTCACATTTAATAATTTAATGACAAATATTAAACAAAAGCTTTAAGCACGTACACGACTATGAAGTGAAAGCTTTAACCATCACTCTATAGTGAAATAATCGCAACAATAAATCCAACAACGAAAAACATATTAACCCAACTAAATAATATCACAAATTTTGAAAAGCCCACAACAAACACGAAGCTCAACTCAATTTTAATAAAGCTTTTTTACTATAAACTTAAAGCTTTAAGCGTAAGCAAATTAAAAGCCTTCTTCAAGCACACACTAAGTTTGTTAAAACTTCGCATATCAAAATAAGAAAACCCCAGCAACTAGAGGCACAAATTACAAAATGGAAAGCTCCGAATAGATCAAATGTGATCATGTCTTTCTAAATATCCAAATATATATAGAGAAAATCAGCAAGTAAATATCAAACATAATTAAAATTAACCAAAGAAAATATAAGAAATAATAGGCAAAATGAGTTCTCATGATTCGGGCTCATGCGATTGCTGTGGCACATCCAATGATCGCGGCAATGCGGAGAGAAGACAACAGCAACGTGCCCATTTGGCACCATTGCCCATACAACCGATAATGCCGGCTGTACCACCAGCACCAGCACCACCACCACATGCCGCCCCCACTGCTGCGGCACAGCAGCAACAACCACCGGCAGCAGCTGCAGATAATCCAAGACCACCACCTGGAGCGGCTCAAAGTAATGTCAGAGCAAATCCGCAACCGCCGCAAAATGTGCAAGACCAACAAAACAACAACAACAATAATAACAATAACAACAATAATCCGAATCCAAATCCGAATTTGAATCCGCAAAATTTGGCCCAACAACGCAACATAGCCCACTATGTCAATCAAGTAAATCTCCATTTGAATTTGACCAACAACAATCACGAGCAACAGCAGCCGCAGCAGCATCCACAACACCACCAGCAGCCTCCAGCTGCCCAGCTGGGACGTGATTATGCCTACAACAATAATAACAACAACAATCACATTTATGTCAATCCGCATTCGTATGACACCAACACTGCCACCAGTCTAACCAATACGACCGCCTCCTACAACACTGCCACGGGATCAACAGCCCAAGCAGTCTCATTGCAACAGACAACAACGGCCCCAGCAGGTGGTGCGGCTGGTGCGGGAGCCGCGGCCGGGGGGGACCATGAGAATCATTTGAATAACAATGGCAGCGGCCGAGCGGGCGGTGGCGGCGGATCAGATGCCGGAGGGGCTGCCGGGGGCGGCGGCGGTGGTGATCTTACACGCCAGCACACTTCATCCACCTTGAGTACTCTGAATACATATCTCTTCCCCTGTGGTGCCGATTCCGCCGGCACCATAGGTGGCGTCACCTTCAATGGCAGTCATTCGTGTGATTTGGACTCGAATTTCAGCCGCATGGTAGCCGGCAGCAGCGAGGGCGCCAGTTCGACCATAAGTTCTGGCCTGGGATTCATTAATAAGCGACGCATTAAACGTCTCTTCGGTGTGGGCGGCGGCCCGTATGCCTCCGCTTTGCGTCGTCGCAGTTCGCATCTCATCCAGTTCCAAACAGCGGCCATGGCCGCCAAAAAGCAACAGCAAATGGAACGAGAAGCGGCCGTGGCTACGGCCAATGCCGCCTTCTATGAGCAACAGAAAAAGAAGAAGGAAAAGAAGAAGCCGCCCGGGCCACCACCGCAGGCGAGAAATCAGAATTCGTCGCGACAAATGGACGATCCGATGATGAATCGGCCGCGTCGCCAAACGCCCAAGAAGAAGGATGAACAGAAGCCCTTCGATCAACAGATGTTGGAGAAGCAACATGACAAGTATTCCATTTTCTGTTACTTTTGGAAAAACAAATCGCATAAAATACTCTACTGCCTTACCTTTACCTTTTTTGACCATAACTTTAGTTGAAACTTTTTTGAATAAAGCTTTTTTATCACAATTTTGTTGCACTTTTTTGATTTTTGTGGAAAGCTTCAACAAGCCAAAGGTTAAGTTCAAATGCTTTGTTTTTTTTTTCTATTCTGTACAACTTATTGATAATACCCAACAATACTCGTAAATAGTAAATCAAAAGTTAAATTTATGCACCCTGTTGTCACCTGTACGAATTGAAAGTTTATGAAGAATACACCCCTTACTTTTTGGAAACAACTCTGCTTTGAAACGCAATTCTTTGTTTTTTTTTTTTGTTGAGTTTTAGCTTACAAATAACTAAACTGTTGTTTGGTTAAAGTACTTATCTTGATGCGCTTAAATAATTTTCTTTAGGTTTTATATTATGACACCAAGTGGAATATGGACGGAGAGCTTTAAAAGCTCTAGTGATATGTTATTATAAACTATATTAGACATTAATGATATTGTTTGAAACGCTTTTCATATTCGTGATTAGAGGGAAAATGACAAAATGTACTCTCACATTTGCCACGAGAGCTTTCAAACGAGAAAAGGCTTCTATCAAAAGTTCTACAACGAAAAGCAACTATGGGAACCTTTCGCCTAGATATGCTAATTATGTAAAGAAGTTAATGAGTTCTGAAAATTAGTTTTTGATCCCTATCCTTATCATAGATTTATTTTATGTATTTTTTGCTAAAATGTATATTCTAATATTAATTGTTATTGCGAAGTTTAGTCCAAAAACGTTTTCCTCTGACCAGCGCTTGAAAAAGCTCAATACTGTAAACTCCACTAAAGTTCACGATATTTTTAAAAATCTATGTTTTGACCATGATTTGCTTAAAAGCTTTACAACCTAAATTCTAGAAAACATCAAACATTAGCTAGTTATTTCTGCTCTAAAAGTTACCAAAATTAAAGATAAACTTAAAAGCTCTTTTTTTGTAAACATAAGAAATTTCGTCTGGTATTTCTTAAAAAACTTTAAAGTAGAATATACTGATTTTGACCTAGGAAAATATGTTCATGTCGAAGTTAAATGTAAGCAAAAAAGCTTTACGCCAATTAGCATCAGAAACATGAATTATTTAATGAAAAATCTTTATAATTGGTTCTTGGAATTTTCAGGTTCTTGGAGTTATCATATGAGCAAAATTTGGATTTTGGAGAGCTTTTGCGCCTTTATGAAAACGGGAGATATTTACCAAAGTATTTTGCAGATTCTTGTCATATCCAATAACTTTTCCATTTAATCGAACATACTGTGCCCGTTTCTAAAAAAAAATATCATATTTCAAAAGCTCATTTAAATTTCTTTGTAACAAGGATTTTGTTAATTCACAAAAACCTTTACAAACCGGCATAAACTGATTGTTAGCTTAAAAGCTTCTTATTGCGGTCGTCGAATATAAGCTTAAAAGAGCCATAATAGTACCGTTTTTTTTAAAGCTCCGGAAACTGGAAAGTCGATGGTATTTCTACAATATTTGGAGGTTTATCCAACTCATAACGAAAATCTCAAAAAATACGTGATCACAACACTATCGACTATAAGCTTTAAAGCTCCATAGTATTATTGCTATTTTTAAAAGCTCCGGAATGTGGATAACTAAAGATATGCTTAAAAGCTTTTTGGTAAATATCCAACGTATCCATATACGCGCAAAAGCTCAATTTTTTTAAAGCAGAAATCGAAATTTTTTTTCAAAATAATGTTTCTTCAAAATACAAGAAATTCGAGAATTATCTTAAAAGCTCCGCAAACTGAATTTTAACAAAAGCTTTATTGCGAACAAATAGTTTAGTATGTTGTATTTCCTAAAAGCTCCATAATGGTATTGATGTTATTTATAAAAGCTCTGGAAATACACTATGTTTTACAATATACCCATAAATTGAACAGTTTTTAAATTGAACAGTTTTTAAATTGAACAGTTTAAATCTATTGGTTTGAGGTTGCCATAACGCTATTCGATCCTTTTTTTACCTTGCACTCTTAAATGAGTTAAATTTGAATGACTAGCGAAGTATTTTCACATAAAGCTTTCATTTCAAAATTGGTGAGTCACAGAAAATTGTTTTTGCGATTGTATTTTCGGTCCTTTTAGCCGGTAACTTTAGCTTTAAGATGTATTCTCCGTTCACCGACTTTAACATAAATCATAGACCTGGCCTACAATCAAAGCAAACACAAGCTTGAAACCTTTTTTTAAACATTTCTACATTTGCAAAGAAATCGAAATGATGAATGATCTCGAAGTCGACTAACAGAAACAAAACTGAATAAATCATAGATTCGTATGTCAATTCAATAATACGAATAAAAGCCTTCGTTAGGTTGATGATACTTTCAGTAATGAGAAATTTCAAGAAATTCGGCTCAGTTCTGCAGTTTGTTTCCTTTTTTATTTGCTGTTTCTCAATGTGTGGGGCACTACCCACCACTATGTCACGCCCTTTTAAAGCTAACGTATATTTGTTGCCAGGACTACAATAACGACAAGTTCTGCTAATTTTCTTTAGTTTTTTTTTTTTGGTAATCTTTTAGCATCAAATGCAATATTTTAAAATTGTCCACAAAATAAATTGCCAATAATTCTTAGACTCACAAACACACACACTCTCACACGCATACTTAGCCATACACAAATCCAAACACACAAAATACGGTTACGCTGTAGTACATTTCCTAGATGCCACCAGAATGTTTTGTCTAAAACTACTTAGCACCGTTCCCCTTGGCCAACCAACCAACCAACTAGCCGGCTGTGCAAAATGCACTCCAGAGATATACAATTCAAATGCGTGTATGTGTGTGTGTGGAATCTGAATTTTTAATGTTCAATAATGAATTATTGTCTATATTTAACTGAGAAAACGACTCTTATGAATTATGAAAGAACCTCCTCTGAAGCACTCAAATATAACCTTCGAACAGCAGAAAATTTAATAAAATATTTATTCAGCACAAAATTAAATTAGGTATGCAATAGCCCAAGAGTCGAGCCACGACATCGGTCAAGAGAAGCACACCACGTTGGCGAAGGAGGGGGGCATGCGGTTTCCGTATGAACAGCTACTATGGGAATACTGTAAACCGTTTTGGGTTAGGCAATATGGACATTGTGGCGCCGTACATTGAGCAATAACAGGCTAGAAATCATAAAAAACGGCAGAAGACTGAAACGTCATCTGGAGAGATGAACGAAATGACGACATGGCGAAGAAGACGGTCTTCAAAGACAACTACAAATAAATAGGTCTTGACAGAGGACCGAAAGACGACTGAAAGGACGTCTTTATAGACGACTGAAAGGACGTCTTTTGTAGACGACTGAAAGGACGTCTTTATGGACGACTGAAAGGGCGTCTTTATAGACGACTGAAAGGACATCTTTATAGACGACTGAAAGGACGTCTTCATAGACCACTAAAAGGACGTCTTTATAGACGACTGAAAGGACGTCTTTATAGACGACTGAAAGGACGTCTTTGTAGACGACTGAAAGGACGTCTTTATAGACGACTGAAAGGACGTCTTTATAGACGACTGAAAGGACGTCTTTGTAGACGACTGAAAGGACGTCTTTTGTAGACAACTGAAAGGACGTCTTTGTAGACGACTGAAAGGACGTCTTTATAGACGACTGAAGGGAGGTCTTGACTATACCAATCGTTATAGTATAGTGTATCCATAACAGCAAACTTCACCGAAGCCAATCAACAAAAGGGTGGTATTGGTTGTAGACCTCCCCTCAACAGATAAATGGGGAAAGCTAGCGTTCTTTGGGAGGCCTGTCGGTAGGCCAAACAGGTGAAATATGTCACTTGCAAAAACAAAAACACACACACAAAAAGAAAACCTATAAATACAGAAAATAAACTGAAAATATGTCTCAATTCCCTCAAAATATTGATCAAATAATTGAATTGGCTTTGCCGTTGTGGTCGGTTACTGGTGTAGGTTGGGACGCTGACGGTGGTAAACCGAAGGTTGATGTCATTCATGTTTAGCAAAAAAAAAAAAAAAAAAAAAAAAAAAAAAAAGACAGCAAACAGACTGCCAGACTATTTATGCGATATTGACATAAAAATGGCATGTAGAGAATTTCCTTTTACAAAATCTGTTGTTTTTCTTTGTTTTGTTTTTTTGGCTGCTCTTTGAGCACAACGTTTGATGTGTCTTTACAAGTGAGACAACACTGACATAGTCATGTAGGAAATATTGTATTTATATTTACATATCATTCGTTTAAATGTGACAACAATGTGACGTAACAAGAAGAAATGTGCATAAGTGCGATTTTTAATTTAATACGGTGGGGTATTAGACATGAATTAGATGTCTGTGACAAAGGCGGCGTTATTTTGGAGGATCAGAAGGGCGACATTACACAGGTATTAAAGGGCGGCCATACAGGGCGACTGAAATGACATAATTGCAGGTCTGGGAGGATATTTGAAAGGACATCTTTAAAGGCGACTAAAAGGGCGTCTTTACGACAAACGGAATGGCGTCTCTATAGACGACCGATAGACGACTAATAACACCGTGTTACAAAAAAAAGATTTTTTTCTGTCCTATGAGCCAAATGCACATATTCGGAAAGAGGGGAAAAAATAAAAATACACGTGTATGGGCGATTTTCATATACACGTCAGAATTTGTTTTTTTTTTAAGTTTGAAGTATGATGCTCGTAGTGGCCTGTGTGAAAACCTTTGGACTGATTTTTAACCCTTTTTCAGTGATCCAATCGAGCAGATTTTTTGCAGGCAGACTCGTGGAAATGTCTGTATCACGTCAAATTTTTTAAAAAATAGATTTTTATCAATTCTCAGATTTTCCCCAATTTTTATTATTTTTGAAAAAAAAAAATATTTTTTTCACTTTTCTTAGCATAACTTGAAGATTCTGACGTGTACATGAAAATCGCCGATACACGTGTATTTTTATTTTTTCCCCTCTTTCCCGAAAAGTAAATTTGGTTCATAGGACAGACTGTGTGTAATGCGGTGTAAAGAGTCTTTGTTGGCGAATAAATGTGCGTCTTTATAGACTACTGTGTGGGCGTCTTTGTAGACTATTGGGAGGACGTATTTGTTGACTACGGAAGGGCGTAGTTACATAGAACTCTCCTTGGCTTCAATACAAAGTATTAAAAAGACGTCTTTTTAGACTCTTCGTTACGACTGAACGTCCGATTTATAATTGATTGAAAGGTCGTCTTTATAGACACCGAAGGGCGTCTTTATACACGACTGAGGCACAGTCAACTAATTTTTTGTAAAGGATTATTTTTTATTGTGGTCTTAAAGGCCGTGTTTATACGGAGCTGAAGGGGCGTTTTTACATACGACGACGATGAGATTCTTTATCGACAACTGAAAGGACGTCCTTACAGATGACTTTAAGTCATAGCTGTTTAATTTCGATTACGATTAGTAATCAGTTAGATTACTTTTAAAAAGATTGGAATTGAGTATACAATCCTCTTTTAAACAATTTCTGATGAATAATTCATTACAAAGTATTCAAGATTACTTCAAATTACTGTAAAATAATCAAAAATAATCATTGCACACTCGATTTGCACGAATCATGCATGAGCACATGTTATAAGACATGATCGTTTGGAATTGTTTGCTATTGACATGAAGGTGTGTATGAACGAGAGTTAAGAAAACTCCATGAATGCTGGTTGAACTTGATGTGGACAAAAATGTGCATCACCATATTTTCTAATGACAGTAATCAGGATTACTTCCGATTACTGTAAATAATCAGAAAGAATCAAAGGTAATCTCGGTAAATAGTCGGATTATTTTCTGATTACTTTTGATTCTTTTTGATTATTTGTAGTAATCGCTAGTAATCCTGATTACTTTTACATTATTTGTAATTGTAATAAATTATAAGACTGGAAATGCTGAATATATTCGTAATTTAATCATTACTGGATTTCTAAAAAAAAAATTTTTTAATTTGGAATTATTACGATTAGTAATCATTACGTAATAGTTATGGTTTATAGTCCACCGAAGAAGTCCGACAGGACATTGTCCTTCTCTGCTTCTCCTGTACAATAAAATGGTACTTATACTATTCTGCTTTATACATAAGCAAAGCCTTGTATTCACAACTCTCCACAGCATTAACCTACACATTCTGTTTTATATTTTGTGGAAAACTCATCGATCACCGTTCTCCTGTAAGTGATAAAGTCATTGAACTTGCTGTGTACTTTGTCATCCATCTCCTGTTGGGTTTTGAGTCCTTTTATGTTATTTTTTTTGGCATCTTTTCGATGATTTTTGGCGATTTTTTTTTTCCTGTATCATCTTCCTGTAGTTTATGACCCTTGTACGTTTTCCGGTCGCTATATGGCGTGTTTTAGTCTGCGTGTGTGTGTGTGAGCGCGTTTGTTTTTTGTTCTGTTTGCAGACAAATTTTCGGTGCCAAAGAGCAGACAAACATTTTGCGTTTGTATGCGGTGCGGTGACTGCTTCTACATTATCTTCCATTTTCGGTTACTGTCTATTTTTCGGCAAAATTTATTATGCTTTTTATGTCTTTTGCTGAATCAGTTTTGTTTTAGCGTCTATTAGACGCCATAAAGTCAAAAACTCCCTTCAGGGTTTAATTTGTTAAAATTGAGGAGGATCTCAGTTTGTTATGGCGTTTGGGCTCAGGCAGCTGATTTTTTGAAAAAGTGTCAAAGAAGTTAGTTGTCTTTGCACAAACAAAGCTAATTTACGTTATCTCTGCATTAAAAGTGGAAACAATTGTCAGCAAGAAGGTGGAACTCAGATGAGGTGTCTTTAAAGGCGAGTGAAGGGGAAATTTGTGTTGGACGGATGTGGAAAAAAATCGATGCCTTTAAAAAATTAAAATGTTTTCGTTTAAGGTGACTGAAAAAAATTCGTTTAAGAAAAATTCCAGTACGCAGCATGAAATCCAGTTAAAATGTTCCTTTCGAAATTGTAATAAATCTCACAGAAAATCTTATTTGCCATAAGAAAATCGTATTTTCTCACTACACCCTTTGACGTCCTTTAGCTCTCAATTACATCTCTTGTAATGCCATGCAAACTTCACAATTTATTGATTGACCGTGGGCGTCTCCTCTCTACGTTTGGTTAAAATCTGATAAGCTCTGAAATGCTGACCTTTTTTTTTTTTTGTTTTGCATACTTTCATGCTTTCACTTTTTCCAACGACATCCACCATTTTTTAATGGCGATTACTTACCGAACAAAAGAAAAATGTTTCGTATGAATAATTCATTACTTTTGCATTGCACAGTTCAGTGCTGAGAACTTTTCTTTTTGTTTGCTCTGTACTGAAAATCGTGCATTCGTGTAGTCACGTGATAGGGACAATAATAATGGGGGTGTGGTGAGGGAAAAACGTGAATTTTGTGGTTTTAAAAGTGATGAGGATTAAACCGCACGATAGTAAAACGCAATTAATCTGGAAGGAGATCGCATCAGATCAACTGAAAAAGAGCAGAAATGGAAATGTTATTCTGTCTGGGAAAGAGCTGAGTGTGTTCTCATAATACTTTACAGACGACTGAAAAGGCGTCTTGGCAGACGACTGAAAATGCGTCTTTACAGACGACTGAAAAGGCGTCTTTACAGACGACTGAAAAGGCGTCTTTACAGACAACTGAAAAGGCGTCTTTACAGACGACTGAAAAGGCGTCTTTACAGGCGACTGAAAAGGCGTCTTTACGGGCGACTGAAAAGGCGTTTTTACAGACGACTGAAAAGGCGTTTTTACAGACGACTGAAAAGGCGTCTTTACAGACGACTGAAAAGGCGTCTTTACAGACGAATAAAAAATGCGTTTTTACAGACGACTGAAACGGCGTCTATACAGACGACTGAAAAGGTGTCTTTATAGACGACTGAAAAGGCGTCTTTACAGACGACTGAAAAGGAGTCTTTAAAATCGTATGTGAAAATGTAAATTTTTTGTATTATGAAATTTACACCAATCCAACAATTTAAAACAAACTCAAAATATAAGCCAAAAATATTAAAAATAAAAAATAACTGTGCCTCGGATTATCACAAACAAATAAAAAAAATTATAATAATTTTAATGGTTCACACACACACACGTAAAAACCGTTGACATTGACACACATGTTCGCCCCATGAACAGCGGCAGCGCCAATGGCAGCACCAATAGTTGCCACACGCAATGACCATAAACATTGAGCTCCCTTTTACATTTTATGGACACTAAACATTAAACGTATCACGTTATCCTTCCACCACAATCACCCACACTCAGACAAACACACACATACACACATGCGAATACTCATTCACATTACACTCACACATACAATGACCCCAAACGGTTGCTCTACTGTTGTCCGTCCATGCTTCCAATTCACTCACTCACACACTCGCTAATTCAGTTAGTCATTCGGTTTCACAATAGTGGCGGTAATTAAATTTGATATGAACCTTAAACGGACTCAACAAAAAGCAATAACAATAACAACAATGCAAACTCTCTAGAGTACAGATGAATGTTACTTAACATACACATATTTGATATGAATGTGTCTATGTGTGTGTGTAAGGATATGTCGTAAGGATCATTGTTGTTGTCACACCATTTCAAATGGAATTCTAAAATTTTGATAAGAGTTTTGAGATTATTGACTGGGTCTACTTATTACTTACATTACATCATACACTTTGCCTTGTTTTGATTCATAAAATAAGGACTAACGAATATTAGCTGAAAAGTCTAGTACTTTTCTATAGGACAAACATTTTGTCCAGAGGAGACAAATGTTGACAACATTTTCCGTTGAACAAGGAAATATTCCATATGACAAATATATCAGATTAATTCGACAAAGTTTTCTATAGTAAAAAAATGTCGACGCAAATGTCCAAAGGACAACAAGATAAAACATTTTTCCTATAGTTCAAAGAATCCGACACGAATTTCTTTAGGATAAAATTGTATACGACACAAATTTCTTTTGGCAAATTTTTCTGTAGGTCTAACATTTGGACGAAATATTCTACAGAAAAACTAATATTCAATCAAATTCTCTAAAGAAAAATACATTAAAGACGAAATTATCTCCAGACAAAGAAAATTTAGGCAGAAAGTATAATTTTGGGCAAAATTTTCGTTAGAAAATCAAAATTTCCAAAAAGTTTGATATATAAAACCATAATTTCAACAACAATATTTATGGAAAATCAAAATGTCAACTACGTTTTCTATAGCAAATCCGGTGTTTTCTATGGAAAATCAATATTTCGTCCATATTTTCTATAGAAAATCAAAATTTTAAAGAATTTTTCTATTGAAAATCAAAATTTTAACAAAATTTTCTATGGAAAATCTAAATGTTTTCTATAGAAAATCCGAACTTTTTTTGGTAAATCGAATTTTCCACGAAGTTTTCTATAGAAAATCAAACTTTCAACAATGTGTTCTGTAGAAAATCCTAACTTTTCTATAGAAAATCAAAATTTCGACCAAGTTTTCTATAGAAAATAAAAATTTTAAGGAAGTTTTCTATAGAAAATCAAATTTTTAAGGAAGTTTTCTATAGAAAATCCGAACTTTTTTTGGTAAATCGAATTTTCCACGAAGTTTTCTATAGAAAATCAAACTTTCAACAATGTGTTCTATAGAAAATCTTAACTTTTCTGTAGAAAATCAAAATATCGACCGAGTTTTCAATAGGAAATCAAATTTTTAAGGAAGTTTTCTATAGAAAATCAAAATTTTAATGAAGTATTCTGTAGAAAATCCGAATTTTTTTTTGGTAAATCGAATTTTCCACGAAGTTTTCTACAGAAAATCAAACTTTCAACAATGTGTTCTGTAGAAAATCCAAAATTTTCTATAGAAAATCAAAATTTCGACCAAGTTTTCAATAGAAAATCAAAATTTTAAGGAAGTTTTCTGTAGAAAATCCGAACTTTTTTTGGTAAATCGAATTTTCCACGAAGTTTTCTACAGAAAATCAAACTTTCAACAATGTGTTCTATAGAAAATCCTAATCTATAGAAAATCAAAATTTCGATCAAAGAAAATCAAAATTTTAACGAAGTTTTCTATAGAAAATCAAAAATTTCCACCAAGTTTTCTATAGAAAATATCGAAATTTCCTAAACATAATCAAAATTGTCTATAGAAAATCAAAATTTTTTTTCGAAATTTTCTATAGAAAATATTTTTGTTTTCCAAATTTTCTTTAGAAAATCAAATTTTTTTTTTGAAATTTTCTATAGAAAATCTAATTTTTTTTTTTCGAAATTTTCTTAGAAAATCTAATTTTTTTTTTTCGAAATTTTCTATATAAATTTTTTTTTTTTTTTTCGAAATTTTCTATACAAAATCTAATCTTTTTTTTCACAATTTTCTTTACAATACCGAATCTGCAGAAATTTTTTCAGTTTTGACCAAAAATCCAATTGTCGACGAAATTTTCTAAATAAAACCCAATTTTCGAAAAATTTTCTAGGAAACCCATTTTTAACGAATTTTCTTATTAAACGGAAACTCGAAGCAATTTTCTATAGAAAAATTTCGACGACATTTCAGCAAAAAAAAATTATAAAGGAACCAACATTTTGAGGAAGTTTTCTTTCGAACTGAAGTTTCAATGTCATTTTCCGCGGTACGAAAATGTTCTTCAACATTTTCAAAACAAAATATTCTACGAAGTTTTGTGTACCACCAAGTTTTCGACGAATTCTTCGTTTTGTCCGGTGGAAATTTAATTTCAGTAAGCATTTTGTAACTACAAAACATTCCAAGAGAACTGTTTGAAAATAAAATTTCATCGGAAATTACATTTTTCTTTTGAAAATTGTTTCCATGAAATTATGCTCTCTTCCCATTGAAAATGTCCGTGTTTTCAACTTGTCTGTGGATTTTCTCTATTAGAGGTTTTGGACATTTTCCTTTAATTGGAAATGGTGAAGCCAATGGTTTTGAATTCCTTGTGTTTGATTCAATCACAATTGTCAAACTGCACGTAAATCGATTCACAATTGTGCGGTGTTGGACGGTATGCTAGAAGTAGAAGAAGAAGCATGATGATGTTGCCATTTAATTGTGTTCATGTTACGTGGGTCATGTCAGTTTTTATGTTTGACAGAGTTCAGTGTTGGGAGTTTCCCACCACCACCACCACCAGCACCACTCCAGGGGTCACAGCATGGGGTGGTCGGGGTGTGGAGCATTTCACTCCTTGTATGGAGTCTAGTAGAGTCATGCACTCTCACACAACCGTACATTTGTCGCGGAGTTGTTGTTTTCCAGTTCATGTTCATTTTTGTGCTCTCGCTTTGCGTTTTTCTTTCGTTTGATGGAGTTTTGATACACGAGATGACCTTGAGGTTTTATTGTTGCTGCTATTTGTGAGTGTGTATTTGTGTGTGTGTGAAATGAAGTGAGTGTGTGTATAATTTATTTATTGTTGTTGTTTCTTTTGGTTTGCCTTTGCTTTGCTTTCCCATTCAGTCAGCCTATGCGAATCTACAGCGAATTTCACGAAAGAGTCAATTTGCCACATTGGCCACTAAATCAAGTGACGTCGTTGGGCGAGAGTGTCTACCGCCTGCCGTTGTGTTTTTTTTTTTTTTTTTGTTTTCTTTGTTGGGGTGTGTGTAAGTGGTAATCGCAAAAAGTAGGAATCGTATGGAAATGAATAATTATGTGCAAACGAAAACGACGACAAATGTATGAATACATGTACATACATGTACAAGTATACACATACATACATATACATAGGTATTTAAATGCCTGTGCTTGTGTGTAGGGTAATGTAAGAAACATGCGAAATCGAAATTTAGGTCACTGTCGTCGGTAGGTGGGATTCGGAAATATCACAGCAACCGTTTCAAGGAAATAATTACAATTTCTGAAATTGACAGGTCCGTGTAGACAATGTCAAACTGAAAATGTGTGGGGCGACATGTGTCATCTTTTGACACTGCTTAAATTATTTCATCTGAAAGGGTCACCAGTGATAACACACAACACTGAAATTGGGCCAAGGAGATCAGAACGTAGTGGGGTGTTAATATTTGACATGCGGTGAGGGAGGAAATGGAAAAAAATGTTGTTAAAGTCAGCAAATTTGGATTTTTGGATAACTCCTTAATGTTGTGTGCAGCTAACCATAATAATAATAGAATGTGGTTTGAGTTCTCATTCAAGATTGTTTTGTAACGATTTAAGAAAACTAAAAAATGCAATGAGTTACACAGTGCTACAAACAAAGAAGGAAGGTGCTATGCCTGGCAAGTCATGTTATTTTTCTTGTGTAATTTCCCAAACATCCCTTAAATTGTAATTGACTTACTTTCAGGGTATTCCCCCAAGGCACTGTGTTGGCAATAGGAAATTAGGTAGCAATAAGAAGTAGGACAACAAAAACATGAGGTACCCATTCGGTCGTTGGATGGGACCCCTTCTCGTCCCCGTTTTGATATTAGTACACAATGCCAGACGCTATCGAACGCCTTTGAAATAGCCAGAGCCACGACCTTGCCTTAACCAATAGCTCGACTCGGAACGTAACGCAACCAGATCGATCGACCAGTAGATCGATTTCTACGGAAGCCACACAGTCGATCTTTGAAAATGCCATTGGAACTCCTGTTACTTTACCAGATGGTGGTTAACCACGTTCTTTTTATACACTCCATCATAGGATGGAGTATATACTAAGTTTGTCATTCCGTTTGCAACACCTCGAAAGAGTGATCTGCGACCCTATAAAGTATATATATTATCGGTCAGTGTAACATTCTAAGACATTCTAGCGATGTCCGTCTGTCCGTCTGTTGTCTGTTGAAATCACGATAGAGTGCGAACGACCAACGCTAAGAAGCTGAAATTTTGTAGGAAGATGTTTTTTGCATATAAGCAGGTTAAGTTCGAGAATGGGCAATATCGGACCAAAGGGGAAAAAGTTCCCCTTTACGGGACTAAATATATCCCGGCCATAATTAAATTTTTCAAATATTTTTGTTCACTACATCTGATTTTTTTTTAGTAAAATTGTTAATTTATAGATGGGGAAAAAAATCCCAAAAATGGGCGTGCTCATGGGTTCCGTGGACCCTTGGGGCCCAAAAAAGGGTCCATGATAAACATGCGCATATGGGTATCGAAGTGCAACGAAATTTACTCACGAACCCAAATATGCATTTATTTTCATGATTTGGATAACATTTGTGATCCGGTTTCTGGGACTATCGGGTCACCAGCGGCCCAAAAACCGTCCCTTGACAAACATGGACATATGGGTATCGAAATGCAACGAAATTTTCTCGCGAACCCAAATATGCATTTATTTTCATGATTTGGATAAAATTTGTGATCGGGTTCCTGGGACTATCGAGTAACGAGCGGCCCAAAAACTCAGTTAGTTTTCTTATTTATTGACTTTTTAAGGATCCATGATGGAGGGTATATAAGATTCGGCCCGGCCGAACTTACTATTTGTCCACTTGTTTTTAATTAAATTTGTTGAGACGTAATTTGTCGAAACTTAAAACCCACTTGTCCGATTAGGTTGAAATAAATTTTAAACAATTTCTCACTAAATTATTTTCAAATCTTCAAATTTAAGTCGACATTTTTTTTTTGAAAAAATTTTATAAATTTTTTTTAAGCAGTTTATTAAAAATAATTAATTTCAAATCATAAAATGAAAACCTTGGGATATAAATTTTTTTTTGAGCACCCTTTGTCTTTATGATAAACTTGTGAAAGTAAACACTGTTTGAATTTTTTCAACAAAAAAAATGTAGTATTTTTTTTTTTCATTTTAGACTAAAACTAATTTACTGATCATCTTTTTAAAGATTGTTTCCTCAATGTAAGACAAGTCGTTTTCGAGTTATGGTAATTTACATGTCAAAAAACTATTTTTTTTTTTAAAAATAAAAAAAACCTTTTCAAGGACCTTTTAAAGTCTAAAAGCTGAATTTAAAAAAAAATACAAGGGTTTTAAAACAAGTGGTGTTATTCCAACAAGTTGTGTATTCAAAGAAAAATGGAATTTTTTCAGCTTCTACTTCTACTTGTTAAATAATAAAAGTTTCAAAATTAACGATCTTTACTAATGAGTGATGATGTAGTTTCAGGAAAATCAATAAGTCATACACACCAACAAATCGGGATTTAAGTTCGCAGGATGGTTAAATTTGTCAAACTCTGCTGGAGTTTTGCTCTGCTTCATCACACTCTCAATGTACAATTTCACTGAAGACCACACTCGTTTAATGATTCCTAGTGTGACGTTTTCCAAGTTAAACTTTACGTAAGGTCAATATTCAATGAAAATTTAAATCAATGAAAACAGAAGCACTAGGAAAACATCAACTTTTTGGCAAACGGAGGTCTTTAAAGCAAATATAACAAGAAACCAAATAGTTTCAGTCTTCACATGCAATGGCAAATACAAAGGCAAACGACTAATACGCCAGCACACCAATACACACCTTTCATTTACATTTACATATTTGTGTAGATACGTACGTACATATGTGTATGTATTGTGGTGATGGTGGTCGTGGTGTTGTTGTACTGCAAATAAAAAATGTTTCCGGTGTTAAGGTCATAATCACTTTTAAGCTCTCACAAATACAAATAACAGCAACACACACATTCATGCATTCTTCCGTAGTGTAAGTGGGGGTTATTATTTGCCGAAAAAAAAACAACAACAAACAAATGAAACAAGATTGAAATATGCAGTTTTAACAGAAATACATTTGGGTTTTTGTGTGTGAGTGTGTTTTTTTTTTTTTGGATGTCAAGGTTAGGGATAGTAGCGAACATTCTTCGGCTATGCATATGAATGAGTATGAAATATTTGTGTGTTTTACATATTTATTTAAATTAACAAATTCTTTAACAGAAAACACGAAGAATGTACAATTTACGTTTATTTGCGTACTTTAATTTTCAGAATGTTCTTTTGGTAATGTTATTGGGTAATAATGTGTGGTGGTGCTGTAGTTTGCCCCCAGCATTCTTGTAGGACATATTTACATAATGAGTGGCAAGCAAATGAATTGTTGTATGGTTTACCACACAAATATTTATGACTGAATGTAGGTAAATAACTTTTAAGGTTTATTTCATTTCGTGTAGATTGAAATTTTATAAATTTTGAGCGAAGTGACAATAACCCAATTGTAAATTTGGGTTGGGGTTTTTATTTTTTTTTTTTATTTTTTACTTTTTACTTTTTTTATTTTTTATTTTTTATTTTTTATTTTTTATTTTTTATTTTTTATTTTTTATTTTTTATTTTTTATTTTTTATTTTTTATTTTTTATTTTTTATTTTTTATTTTTTATTTTTTATTTTTTATTTTTTATTTTTTATTTTTTATTTTTTATTTTTTATTTTTTATTTTTTATTTTTTATTTTTTATTTTTTATTTTTTATTTTTTATTTTTTATTTTTTATTTTTTATTTTTTATTTTTTATTTTTATTTTTATTTTTTATTTTTATTTTTTATTTATTATTTACTTTTTTCACTAAAAAATTCAGAAACGGTACACATGTACAGGGTGGGCCAAAAGTCACCATGTGGTCTACAAATTCAATAACTTTAATTTAATCAGAAATATCTAAATATGAAAACATTTATAAAAATAAAAAAAGTTACCTTATGATGAATTTTGGTTCATATAGAGGACCTATTTTCCGATCTTTGAGTCAGAGCACCTGTGTGCTATGCAACATCACACTGAGCCGAAGTTCTCCCCTCGATTTTGGATTACACCACAGTCAGCTTTATACATTCCTCAGGGCCGCGCCATCTAACCAGATACGGGACTGCGGAGTGAGTAATTTTGCCACCGTTGTATGCGGAGACTGAAGTCGAACAATTTGATCGACTCGACTCCAAGTTTTATTTACTTATATATCCCATTATTTAACTAAAAAAAAAAACAAGTTAGTCTTTTAATGTTTTTGTAAATTTAAAATGTTTTCGATTATAGTTCATGTATCTTTTGGACACAAACGCAGCACAGTCTGATGTAGAATATAGAAGTAGTGGACGGAAATACACTTTTCGAAATTTTGTACAGCTGAAGTCGGAGTCGATCTATTTGAAAATGCTGTAGTCGGGGTCGAGGTATTTAAAAATTGTGGAATCGGAATCGTGCAATTTTGGCATTACTCCACAGCCCTGGCCAGGCCATAACAAATTCCTAGAGTCCCTCACTATCAGTCTTTAAATCCTCCAGTCATCAGACAGGCCACGTAAAAAAGCCAGTCGGCTGTTCCATATAAAATGAGACTGGTATAAAATATAAAATGAGTAAAGAATCACACAATCATTGTGTTAAATAAAATCCTTTGGTCGAGGGATAATAACAAATATTTCCAATTTTCTTAAAAAATAAATTTCTTTGCGGTTTTCTATGATGGCTCTTCTCAAATTACACATATATTTGTTCATCTGGTTAATTTTCAAATTTATTATGAAACCAGCTCCCACACAGTTTACTGGGTTGCGTGCTGTGCACTTTATTTGCACACGAATAAAACCGCTTACAACATTTTTAACATATGTTGCGGTGAAAATTTGTTTTCTTTGGGTCTGGTCGAGCTGGGTATCTCAGTGGTTGTGGTTTCCAAAGGAAACAAATAAAAAAGCACCAACTTTTATCATTTTCATTGCTGTTTTTCGTAAATGTTTTAATTTTCATGCTTGTTGAGGAATTCCGTCCCCCCCCCCCCCCCTCAATGTTTTCACAACTTTACGCTCATAATGAAAGGCAAGACGAACCGAAACTTTTGTTAAGTTGAAATTGATGTTTGTTATTTTTTTCTTCATTCTTTCGAAAAAGTTTCCATACATATTCAGGGTTTTGATGATTTAAGTCTGCTTCCTTAAGTTGTTGAGAAAATTATTTAGTGGATTTTTGGGTTTTTCCTGACAGAAATTTGAGCGTTCATTTTCTTTTCTGTTTGTATTTGGTTTCGGTTCCTTTGTCGTTGTGGCGGCAATCGGGGTATGTTAGGAAGAGACGGAGTTGGGAATCATGTTCCGGTGGCAACATAAAGCGGATGTACTTCTCTTTTAATACGCTGCGGTTGTTGTGGGATATAATTTGGATTACAAAGAATTCAGTCTTTGTTTTAGGTTTCCTTTGCGTACAGCGAAGAGAACAGTTTTGGATTGAAAACACTGGGGTTTAAAGTTGTTGTGTGCAATGCAATTTAAGTTGGAGTTATTCTGTGTTTTCAAGTATGAATAAAGGATGCGAAAAATTATGAAAAATTCCCAGGCAACTCGTACAATATAGAATCATAGTTCACATATCCATGAGATCGGTCAGCGACACACCGGCAATGTTAATCGAGCAGGCGGCAGCGACCTAAGCCGATAAGAAAAATAATCTTCACAGCGGGGCCATTCTCACCTCCTGTTTATGTCCCCAGTTGTTCCAAAAATGTGAGAGAGGGAGAAGGCGAGACATACCACCCCTCGAATTAACAGTCGCCTGTGAATAAATGTATAGTGGGTTAGGCCACCGAAAGGGGAAGAGATGGTAGGACAGCCAATCACGTCCTCTAGTTGTTAGTTCCCTGTGTTCTCCATCTCCAAAACGTGTGAGGAAACGGCGAGTTTAGGGCATAATTCACTCCCCACTCCTCATTAAAACCCGATCGTTTGCGAGTACAAACTAGAGTCTATATCAAATGCTCATAGTCCAAACGATAAACATTTGATCAATTCATTTGGAAAATAATGCATTTTTGAAGAAGGTTTCTCCAATTGTCAAAACTGTCGTTCAATAAAAAAAACCTTTTTAGGAGTCATCCAGTGCGAGGAAGAGTAGGACTTTCGATAATTCTGATTGGTTTATTTGTTTGGTCGGATTTCAATGAAATCTCACAGATGAAGTGGGACATGTGAAGGCTTGAATTAGGCAACCTCTGGCCCGAATGTCTAGTAATGACCTATAGGTTGTATTCACTGAATATAGATAACGACATCGTCTATTCAAAATGATGACACCCATCTCGAGCCCTTACCGTGAAAAAGACGCAAGCGCCCTTATTTCCAAAAATGACTTTTTAATGAAATTCCATAGAAAAGTGTCTTAATCCCAAAATATTAAAATTAAAAAAAAATATAATTTACAAAGATATAACAACAAATTCAATTGTATCCTAAGCGTTACAATAATCGTTGCTTGACCAAAAAACAAAATTTTTTCCTCAAAACTCTCTTTTTGGCGCTAATGTCTTTTTCGCGCATGGTGCTCAATGTTTTCATAACTAAGGGACGCATTAGGATTTCCAGTTTAATATTCGTGTAGCTTTGCCGTGGAAAAACTCCCGGGGCGTATGAGTAATATTTCCTGTGCACCATTTGACATTGTTCATACGCACATAAACCACTCAGTCTACAGTGTCGGTCAAAATCATAGCTCCAATAGCGTGTCAAACAGTCCGACCCCTTGAAAAGTGGAGAAATGCTTTATGGACGGTGTGGGTCCTCTTTGGGTGGACAGGTTTACGTCATCATTGAGTTAAATCAATGGATAAGGACCAACAAAGTGTTGGCAATTTTTTGTACCATGATTTTCAAAAGTTTTGCCTAATGTATTTTATAAAAATTTACTTTGCTGGTTTTTTGAGCGCGTATTTTTTAGAAATTTTTTCAATAAAATTCAATAAAAGTTAAATTAAACTTTTAAAAAAATTTAATCAATTTGTGATTTATTTTAAACAGCATACTTGGATGATTTTTTTTTAACGAATTTTCTTTCCAACTAACGCTTATCTATATGAATAAACAAAATTCTTAGCTTGTTGCTATTATTTGCAACACAGCTGTATATTAATTAAACGCTTCCTTCTTTTATACAAATAATGTATTAAAACATTGGTTCTTAACAAATATAATTTCTTCTGTGAGAAATTTTATTCGCACACCGATCTTGTTTGAATTTCAATTACATTTTAACCATGACATACTTGCCCAAGAGATAGGCAAACTCTTTTCTTTGTGAAAAAAAATCATTTAAAAAATCACCTTCCATAAATTCTTAAAAATCAACTAATACTCTGTACAAATCAATTTGAAACCAACTGAAGCACCCCATTGGCGCATAACGAATTTCGCCATCGTTGGCCATAATTTATCACTCGCATTCGCCCTGTACTCAGAAGCCGGCCTATTTATACATTAAGTATACGACGCTACCTTTTGTTATTCTCTGTTGGTTGTTTTTTTTTTTTTTTATTGTATTTTATTTTATTTTCTTTTTATGACATAAACAATTTGTTTATATCATTTTCGTTTTTGTTCGCAGTGCTACTTTGAAGCACGTGTGTGTGTCCATCGCATCGCAACGAAACGAAACTATTGAACTTGTACAACAACAGTGAATTGTTTATTTGCCATGACTTCATATGCATCAATCATTCAGTTTTATAGACCTCCCGCAATCTGTGTTGGCAATAAGTCAGGCGAAAACAAAAGGCACACGAAACATTAAAAGTGCCGATATACCAGTTTGCAATAATAGTAGGATTTTATTTGTATTTATTCGTTTGGGCAAAGTGTTAAAAGAGACACATTGAAAAACTCCCGGGGGGAGCTGGAAAGTGTTGAAAGTGGATCTTGGCAAGACTACCAACCAAAAAAAAAGAGGAACTGGAAATGTTTTTTTTATGGAATCAGAAATTCATAAACTTCTCTAATAATTATCTAGTGTATTTTTGTGCTGCATGAGAACCATCGATGTGGATAACTAAAGTTGGACGGCTGATTATGTCCAACTCTGCTGACATTCCTATTCAGTAAGGAGTGGCAAGTCATCATCAATCGTTTAGTGCTTGCCACTCGCTCGCTTTCAACGATTTCAAATTGAGGAAAATTCGCAACTTTATTTCCAAATATTCATACAGGGTGTTATTTTGGTATTCAAAGAAAAACGTAATTTTTTGAGATAAATGATGGGATGTTTAAAGGCATGCCGTTAATAATGAAAAAGAACCTTCCGCTAACACAATGCATTGCATTTATAGGCGGCATACCCCGAATGTTTGTCTAAAAAAAAAAAAAAAAAAAAAAAAAAAAAAAAAAAAAAAAACCTCCAAAAGTGGCAGCCGGGTGATTCAAAACAACACCTCTTGTTGGAAAACCCTGTATTATTATTTTAAGTTCTCATGCTCTAAAAGATTTGAGATTTTTTTACGGTCTCTCCAAAACAGTTCAATCTACTGTTTGTCACTGTTTTTCGTAAAATAAAAATAAATAAAATAATTCACCAGTTGCCCCTTTGTCCTAGTTGTTGTCCGCATAGTTCCATTTTATATTGCTACGCCTATTTGAGAAACACACAAAAAAAAAACAGTTTCCTCAAAGGGCGTTTATTATTCCCGTAGCTGACCTTGTTTTGTTCCCATGCGGTGTACCCTTTTTACTATACCCCACCTTTTTTTTATGCATTTTCTTGTTGTAACCGTTACTTTTTCAATCCCTCTATCCCTTTTTTTAGCTCTTTCTGCCTTTTCGGTATTATTTTTGGTTCATTCCTTTTATTTTTCAATGATTCCTGCAGTTATTTACTCCGTTTGTATCAATTCATCAAACTGTTCTTCTTCTGAGCCTTTCTGGTTGATTTTCTATTTTTTTGTTTTAATATTTTACTCCTCCTAACCCTTTTTTAATCGGTCCTACATTTTTCCAATTTTGTTTTTGTTGTTGAGGGTTTTCTTACCAATTCTTGGCTCTCCCCTTGGTCTTCAGTTGTCACATTTGGTCCCATCTATTTTAATTTGTTCACATTTTCTATGTTTTGGTTCCTGTGTGTGCCATCTCCAATCCATTTCCAATAGACGTGAACAAATTCCTAACTAGGTTCTCCCCTTTTAAGCCTGTTGACAACTTTTTTAATTTAATTTTATTCTCTATTGATTTTTTTGTCCCCTTGCATTTTGTCCGTTTTGATCATCGTTTCTCCCTTAATCTCACCTTTTTTGTGCTGAATTCAAAAGGTCCCCCGGAAAAAACTCTCCAATAAATCTCTTTATTCCTTCGCCATTTGTTCGCTGACGTTATTTCGAAAAGGAGGTAACTCATCCACTTTCAAGATTAAAGATCAAATAAAGAGAGCCAAATCTATTTCAGTGTTCGAAATAGTTGACCACACTGCTTTCCTTCATTTGAAAATAATTATTTACACTTTTTGGACACTTCTGTGTCCCTTTTCTAGTGCGTTTTGGGTGGTGGTATCAAAATGGATTAAAAAGAAGTTACAACTTTCTCCAAACCGGATGCCACTTCTTTATTTCCGACTAAGCGCCCCGGTAGGCGAGTTGGTAGCGTGCCTGCCTATCAGCGTGCGGGTTGTGAGTTCGATTCCCAACAGAGGGTGTGGTCTGTCGCTGCAAAAAAAAAAAAAAAATCTAGCCAAATGGTCTGTGTCATCCGGTTTACACTTGGACCCAAAATTAGAATTTTGTAATTAATAACACCGTGTTACACACATTCTGTCCTATGAACCAAATTTACTTTTTCGGAAAGGGGATAAAAAATAAGTGATCCAATCGAGCTGATTTTTTGCAGCCAGACTCGTGGAAATGTCTGTATCACGTCAAATTTTTTAAAAACAATTTTTATCAATTCTCAGTTTTTCCCCAATTTTTATTATTTTTGAAAAAAAATATTTTTTACACTTAGCATAACTTGAAGGGACTCCACATTTTTAAACTACTTAAGCGTTACGAAAAAAAAATGTTTTTGAACTGAAACCTTAAAAAAAAACGATAACCATTAAAAAAAAAAAAATTTAGGAAAACCTGAGAATTGATAAAAATCTATTTTTTTAAAAAAGTTGACGTGTTACAGACATTTCCAATTTTTATCAATTCTCAGATTTTCCCCAATTTTTATTATTTTTGAAAAATAAATATTTTTTCACTTTTCTTAGCATAACTTGAAGAGACTCCAAATTTTTAAACTACTTAAGCGTTACGAAAAATTTTTTTGAACTGAATCCTTAAAAAAAAAAAACGATAACCATTAAAAAAAAAAATTAGGAAAATCAGAGAATTGATAAAAATCATTTTTTTTAAAAATTTGACGTGATACAGACATTTCCACGAGTCTGCCTGCCAAAAATCGATTGGATCACTGAAAAAGGGTTAAAAAACGGTCCAAAGGCTTTCACACAGGCCACTAGGAGCTTTATACTTCAAACTTAAAAAAAATAATCTGACGTGTACATGAAAATCGCCGATACACGTGTATTTTTATTTTGTATCCCCTTTCCGAAAAAGTAAATTTGGTTCATAGGACAGAAAAAAAATCTATTTTTTGTAACAAGGTGTAATAAATAAAAATAATAAAAATCGCTGACTAGCTTCCTTCAAGGCTTCCAGTACTTTATCTGTGTCTAGCCTCCTTCAAGGCTTTCATAATATATGGAAACCCTCTTCATAATATGTACCTTCTAAGCTTTCCTTATAATCACTCACTATAATCACTCCTTTACCTCTGTGAAACTTCCTTCAAGGCGTTCATTATATACAGGAGCCCACCTTTTAATCTGCGCATAGCCTCCTTGGAGACATCTATTATAAAACCATAGCTCACAACATTATCTCTGCAAAGCCTCCTTACAAAACTGCACTCCTCTTTATATTCCGTCTATCCTCCTTCAGTTTGTCGTTTATTTCTGTTGACTCCTTTATTTCTGTCTAGCCTCCTTCCAGACATTCCATTATAAAACCATACCCCACTCCCACTGTCTTGCCTTCTTTAAGGTGTCCATTATAAAACCATTGCTCACTCCTTTATCTCTTTCAGGCCTCCCATTATATACAGGAGCCCTGTTCTTAATTTGCGCCGAGGCTCCTTCCATGCTGCTATTACGAAACCGGGGCATGCTCTTCTCCTTCAGGGTGTCCATTATGTAACAGGTGTCAACTCCTTTACATCTGTCTTGCCATTATATACAGGAGCCCTGTTCTTAATTTGGGCCTAGCCTCCTTTGAAGCTTATATTTTTCATACCGTTTTTTGTAATTCCGACTAGCCTTCTTCAAGGCTTCCATTCTAAAACCGGGGCCCATTACGTCATCTTTGTCTAGGCTTCTTCAAGGCGTCCATTTTATACAAGAGCCCTCTTCTAAATATGTGTCACCTTCCTTCCATGCCTGTACTATAAAACCGGGGCGACATCCTTCAAATCTTTCAAGGTTTCATCCTCAGACGTTCGTGTTATTTTCAGAATAATTTCAGAAACATTTCCATCTGACTCTGATTTCCAACTCCACCTAACATACCGCCGTCGATTTTAAACTTCACTTTTTTTGCTTTTCACCCTTTCATGAGTAACCCACATAACTGCTGTCAAACTTTAGGGTATCCTTAGGTCGTTTACTAAAACCATATGTAGGATTCCGTTCAATGAGCTTTTCTTTTCGTTTATTTTGTTTGGTGTGGCTTTGTTTGTAATAGCTTTCCGGCCACAAAAGCTTTCTTTGTCATTATAGAGTCTGTTGTAATTCTGTAAATAACATTCTGTAAATATAAAGAATAAATTAACATAACGAGGAGGCAATTTCCCGGCCGCACTTTAACGAAGCGGTTAAGTTTGAAATATCTTTTGAGGACATTATAAGGATTTGCTGTTGAATTTCAATGAGGTTTCAAAACAAAAGGTTTTTAGGCGACTAAGAGGAGTTTATTTTCATAATAGCAATACGAGTATTTTTAAAAATACTAAATAATAAATAAACTCTAATGGTTTATTTTTACACTGCCTTTGAAGATCCTTTGTTTGGTTGCCATTCGAGTGCCGCAATATAAAACCAAACAATCAATTGATTTATTTCCTTTAATTATCACCGTTTCACGTATTCAAAGCGCTGCCTTGCCCGCCGCCACAGTCTGTCTGTCTTCGACGAATGTCGCAGTTTTCTGTTTCGCCTAAAAGCCTACGACTGCTGTCATCACCTACTTGTCGAGGTCAGAAGACAATGCATTTGTACGGCTCGTACATGTGTCAATAAATTACGAATGCTTTATCGCGTAGACAATGACAGTTTTAAATGGTATGTGTGTCTGTGTGTGTGTGTGTGAGTACGTATATTTAACGTCGGTGCATGAATTTCATGCCAAACATAAAATCGATATTTTGATGTCGTCACCACCTGCTTTTTGCCACAGATCATGGACGAATCGACGTCAGCGAAGAGAAGGAAAGACAACACAAAAACACCGAAAAATGTCACAAAAAAAAACCCTACAGAGTAACAAATCGATTAGACGGTGACACGTTTATGGTGCGAATTTGTAAAAAAAAAGGCTGTTGTCCTTATGTGGTGATAGAAAACTCTGGAGATTCAATTGATGGGATACCAAAAGATTGTGGAAGTCATTTTGTCGTAGTCATCGATTAAGTGCTGGAAGATACTCTCTGGCAGAGCCTTCGCCATTGGATTGGAGTCTCCATTTTCAAGGAGCTTCGTTTATTTTAGGAGTTCTCCATGAGGAGAATTTTAGGTCATATTTCATTGGGACATCCGGTGAAGAGCTAAGCGATAGTTATCGATGTTATATCCCATGAAAAGTGAAATTTCTAACTGCTGATAAGCTCCTAACCGGAAATTACGAAAATGTCTGGAAATCAGAATTTTTTTATATTTGTTCTAATATTTATTATTTTGCTTAAAGCGCAGCTAAGGTGGGATCGGAGAGTTCGAGGTGTTGACTCTATTAAATCAATGTACAGGTGTGATTTGAAGGTTAGTTAATCCCGGCAAGACCATCAGCGTCTATTGCCACCTTGTAAATTCGGTCGACTACGAGTAAGAGAATAATCTCTAAGCCATGTCAAAAATGAATATCAAGTTTGACTTCAGTTTAAATGAAAAACGCAGATCAACCTTGACTCAATAATTGGCCCTAATTATTAGCCTTTCTAACTGAAGGTTCGGGTCAGTGAGTATACAAATTATGTCGTGCACAGCTCACTGATTTGAGTGAACTTACTTTCTTACTTATTTCCCTTAACATTCCATGATGGAACAGACGGGGAATTTCTCTCGAATCAGTGAGCTGTGTACGATATAATTTGTATTCTAACTGACCGGGACCTGCTCTTTAAAGCCGGCTCCGTACGGCTAATACTTTTCTAGAGAAGTTTTACATGGCTTAGAGATTACTCTCTAACAAGTAAAGTCGCCAACATTAACGAGGTGGGAACAGCCGCTGAAAAATGTTTGATGATCTTACCCGGTTTCGAACTCAGGTTCCTCTGTGTGACCACGGCCGAACTTACCCCTGAGTGAACTTAACCCTCTGTAAAAAAGGATCTAATAAATGTCTCTTGAAATCGTGGACTTCTCGAGATATTTTTTTCAGGCACTGTGAGCTTTCAAGACATAATTCTATATGACGAATGGGGTGGTGGGGGGATGGGTTATCTGTTTGGAAGAAGAGTGCACACACCGAAGAGTGCACTTAGATGAGTGTTTACCGGTACAAAGTAGTGGTCCTAGTAGATGTTTGCAGTCGTTCGTCCCAACATGTCGATTTAATTCGTTCCACCAGGTGACATGCCTGGGGTTCATGATGTATAACTCTGATCTTTCTTACAATAAGATTCGTCATTATTCCATCATCATAAGAATCATGTTGTCTTATGGTCTTTGCGGTGTTTAAGTGTCGTTTTTTTTTTTTTTCAAAAAAATTCCGTGCGTCCACTGTGCGCTCCAGAATGTACCATATCTCTTAAAACGAATGACATACAGTTCGACAAAGGCGAAAAATCCAGTTAAATTTTTAAAAAAATAAAATGTTGTGGGTGCGATTCCCACCAGAGGCTGTGGTCTGTGTCACCCGCTTTACTCTTGGACCCAAAATTAGAATATACTTTTACTTTGTATTGCAAATTATAAATTTTATTTATTTATTTATTATTAATTACAATACAAAGTAAATTTATATTCTTATTTTTGGGTCCAAGGGTAAACCGGGTGACACAGACCATATGTTTAGATTTTTGCAGCGACAGACCAAAGCCTCTGGTGGGAATCGAACCCACAACTCCCACGCTACTAACTCGCCTACCAGGGCGCTTAAAATAAATAAAATATTTATTGCAAATTATAAATAAATAAATAAAATATTTATTTATTTATTATTTCGTAACTCCCTCAGGTTGTCCTTCCCCTCACGCCCTATTCTTTCCATCATATTTTTTGAATGGCGGTGCCATTTGTCTTCTGGGAAATCCACCCTACATCGCACTATGCTGATCTATTGCACATTTCGAATGTAACAAATTTAATTAATTAATAAAAATCCTGGTCGTAACTGGGGCTGTCTCTGTTGACTTCGCAGTAGCTTCTTAGCATAACCGCCGACACCAAAATGTTTGTGTTCGTCCCAAACTGAGAACCATTTTTATTCAGAAGATTTTTGAAGTTCCGGCTGAATATTTAATAAATTAATCGGAATCGTAATTAGTGCTTTAAGGGTGAAACTTATTCTAAATTGTTTAATAACTTCCAAGTATTAATTGTGGACCGTCACAGAGCAATCAGACCATCAGAAAAGAAATGGCATCAGCATTTTTTTTCACCATTTTATTAATTAATAAAAGACTAATATCACATTTGTGGTATTCTCTTCTTACCCACACCTCAACTACAGATCAGTTGTCACTTGGCGTGATCACTTTTCCTGCAAATATTCGCCTAACATAACAAGAAAAACCTCCGTCATGCCAAAGTGCTTTGGAAAGTTTATTCCTAATGCGTTACTGTATTAAGGAACTTCTAAACTACTACATATGATCAATATTTAATACTTACACAATAAATAAATCGAAGAACAACGAACAGATGACGGCTGCGTTCGCACACCGCTCTCTGTGTGTGTGTGTGTTAATGTTTCTCTCGTATTGTTGTGCGCTTCACTACAAACAACCGAAATAGAAAAGTCAAAGTTCCTTTAACACATCAGCTTCAAATCATCATACGATGCTGGTTCATCTCACCAGATGATAGACAGTTAGAGAGGAAGAGGAAGTGGTTGTTGAAAAAAAATTGGAAAACATTTTCCGTATCCCGATGGGGCGAATCGATGGCAACACGGAATGGTAACATTTGTGCACTACTGAACAGTTCCATGTGTTCCTTGGAGTCTGAGGATGACACTGATTTTTGGATGTGCTCTAAAGCTGCGGCTGGGGTTACTGATGCTCCAAATGGTGGCAGTGGTGGTGGTGAGGTTTAGTTTTTGGCCAACAGGGCCGACAGTTAGCCAATAATTGTAGAGGTAACACGAGGAATAGTTGAGAACCATTGGTCTTGTACACTTGTACTGTGGCCGAGTAAGAGTTGACAAAAAAAAAACCCAACCGAAATAGGAACACAACACAACAAACAACTTTTACAAATTTACTCCACTAACGTGGTTTTCCACTTTACAATTTGATGATACTATCGTCGAGTAGAAAACTGAATAACAACAAATTTCAAGTCATTTTATTGTTGTTGTTTTTTGTGCTGGTCGAAACTCAAGTACATGTTGGTGCGAATACATTTCAGGCCTATCTCCACATATATGAGAGTAAAACGAAAGCTCCCAAAAATATACAAAGGACATGGACAATAAATGCCAAAAAAAAAAAAAAAAAACGTACACAGAAAGCAAACATGCAGAAAACCCCAAAGAAAAACAACAAGAACAATAATGCAAACCACGTAGCGAAATGAAATGAGACTAAAGTGAACTAAACCTAAAAACCTGCCCAAAATATAAGCATACATTTGTCAAATGACACTCAATTACTAAAAATTCCAATGTAAAAGTGCATTTCGACGTTTTGCTACAATATGGCCAAAAAAGAAATGACAACAGCAACACCAACAACGAAGTCGACGGCTGCAACAGCAACCAAACACACACTCACACACGGAGTCACCGTCACCAAATAGGAAAAAAGGACAACAGACGGACAGATTGTATGAATGGAACAGTGGTGTCAAACCGCAAGAAAACTTTTAAAAGCGGTTTGATACTAGGATAGGGGCACGGTGAGGTTACGTTAGGCGAAAGGATAAGTTAGGTTAGTGGAGAGGTTATGTTGTTTTAGGGAAGGGATGGGAAGGGAAGGGTTTAGGTTTGGCAAGAGATAGGTTGAGGTTTTCTTTTGGGGACGATGTGGAAAATCTTGCTAATATTACCGTAGTCCTGGGCAGGTTTATGCAGTTGGATTCTGATACATTTACCCGATGTCGAAGTCTGGAGGCGAAAAATATACTCAAAGTTTTATTTACTTACATTTCCCATAAAATAAATAAAATGTCAAGCCGATAGCCTCAGCTGCTCTATATTTATTTCAATCTTGGAAATAGTTTCGTAAGATTTAAACAAAAAAAAAGCAAATTAAATAAATAATTTTAAATAAAATGTATTGAAAAGAAGTTACTCTGTTATGCGGCGGCCATCACACATTACAACTGGTTGTACAACTGAGTTGAACTATCAAATTGGTCGTACTACCTCACACGCTTCAACTTGTCAGCCAACTTGTTATACAATTTCATTTGCAGCTATTTTTCGAAACCTCAACATAAACGCATATGTTTTGTAATTTATATATTTTTGCTGCTGATTTTTATTTATTTCTATTCCTCAATAAAATTAATCACTTTTTTATTATTTTTCTCAAAACATCGGTACAAAAATGTGTGTTTACTACATCAAAGGCAATGTGAAAATGAAGTAAAGCAGTTGAATGAACCAGCCTTCCCACGTACCAACCAAAATATTTTGATATTTTAAATTTTTGACCAACTGGTTGTACAACTTGACCAAAGCATTAATATTCTTTAAAATTTAAAATATGTTCGATTATATGAACTTTTTTATCTTTAAGATACACAAACGCACCGTCAGAAAAATCGTTTGTTTGCACACAAGTAAATCGCTTGCAAAGCTTATTTGCTTCTAAACAAAGTTTATTTGGGTGCAAACAAAATTTATTATTTCGTACGAAAAATATTTCTAAGATTAAATAAGATTATAGAGCACTAGCAGCAATCAATGGCTATCAGCTCTAAATATAATTTATTTTCCCATATTATTAAGTATTTGGGCAGGAGTAAAAAAAACATGCGCAATATAGTTATTAAATTCAAAAAAGCACAACGTTTAAGTGCGAATAATATTTCCGAACGAAAGTAAAATTTTCTAAATTTTAGTTATTGAGCAGCTGAAGTCAGAGACGAACAATTTAAAAATTCTAGAGCCCGAATTTTTACCGACCAACATCACTTATCTGCGGAACTGCCAATTGAGGTATTACACCTCAGGGTGGCAGACATTCGGTCAGTTATTTTTTATTCGGTCCACCACTCGTTGCTTGAGTTCTATTATTTTCCCATAGCTGCATATTAAATTCTAGCCCTAACGCACCGAATATTCTCTTCAAATAAGCGCCGCAGTCGGCGAGTTGGTAGCGTGCTTGCCTAATACAGTCGAACTTCTCTATTACGAACTTCCGTACAACGAAGTTCTCTATATAACGAATTTATTTCCAGAACACTGCAATTTCGTTAAATTTTCAGTATGTTTTGATCTCCGTATAACGAGTTTTACATAAACACATTTTTCACTCTCACCATACACACACATATTTTCATTTTTTATTTGTTTTTGTGTGTGAGATTCACATTTCTACTCTATGTAAGTGAGAGAAATGTAGGCTCGCATAGTAGACTACACGTTACAAAACTCGTGAAGGAGGTACCCACATTTCAGCAAACTTCATCAGCAGTTGAAGTACTACGCAACTTTGTGGAGATAAGAAATAGCGTGCCTGAAAAAGTATTTGCTTCTCTTAACGTGCTTGAAGTTTTTATTGCAGAGGAAAAATGGAAAAATCAAACGCAGACAAAAATTACCAATTATCTTAAATAAAATTCAACATACATAAAAATAAATTTTTTTTAAAATAATTCTATATTACGAATTTTCTATATAACGAATTTTTTTTTGGTCCTCTTGACATTCGCTATATAGTATGGGGTGGCAATCTAACCCCCAACCCAGGCTTTGGTCTGTCGTTGCAAAAATCTAGTCATATGGTCTGTGTCACCCGGTTTACCCTTGGACCCAAAACAAGAATACAAAATTTACTTTGTATTGTAATTAAATTAAAATAAAAAAAAAAAAAAAAAAAATGCAATCGTGTCGGCATTATCTGCATAGCAAATCGGCTTCACTTTTCCCCACAAAAAAAAAATAGTCCAGCGCTGTTAAATCCCACGATCTTGGAGGTCATGGCACAGGCCCACGATGGATGTATGGTCTGTACAGTAGAGCGTACCAGGTTACAAGTAAAAAAAAATGTTCGCCGTACACCTTCGAATATGAAGTATTATTGAAAGGTAGTTTCAAAAAAAAACATCGGTGTATCACACTTTAAAATCCGTTTATAAGTGCAGAAGTTATATAGAAAAATGTAAAAGCGCGACCCCTACGTTCGGCATTAAAAAATAAAAACAAATTTTTTGAAACTACCTTTCAATAATACTTCATATTCGAAGGTGTACGGCGAACTTTTTTTTTGAGGTACGCCCTACTGTACAGCCATAGTCTTTCTGGAACCAAAGGTCGTCCACATCCAACATCCAATTCGGCTACGAAAAACTCATTAGTCAGGACTCTAGAGCGTTCCCCCATTGACTGTATCATTAGGACCGGCTTCATTCCCCATTGACTGGCTTAATTTTTGAAGAAATATGCAACAATGATTCCCTCTGGCCATAGAACACACCAAACAGTGACTTTTTGGACGATCTAACGGAGGAGGCTGTAAATGGCTTGTGGATTTTCATTACTCCTAATGCGACAGTTTTGTTTATTCACGTACCCATTCAAACAAATGTGAATTTCAACACTGAACAAAATGTTCTTGTGAATACCGGGATTTCGGCCCATTTACCGAGCGTAATTCCGAAGTAAGTAAGTCTATAAGCGCCACAATTGAAACGATCACAGGAAAGCAACATTATAAGCGCTTAAACACAGACCTCACATTATTCGCTTATAACGTCCAGCTGACTCAGTGATTGACGGGCCACGACCATCCACAATAACTTCTCCGTTTCGGCTTAGAGCAGCAGCTCGAAATGGGCAACGATTTTAATCGAAAAATTATCTGTTCTCACCAAGTAAAATAAAGTAATCGGAAATCATGGGGATCGGAAAACCTGTCGAGATCGCCACTGCCTTGTACGTTCTTGCAGTTTTGAGAGCGGTAACATCATTGACCCTTTTTTGTTTGAAAATTCGACCAACTATGTAGACTTCTTTCAATGTATGACAATCTAATTTTTCAGGGCCTGCGATGGAACGCATGGAGTTGAAGAGTCATTAGTTTCAACAGGTCAACGCTTCGTGTCATACAGCCTAAGCCTCAGTCGATCTTTTGTATATTATCCATTTCTGCAATGACCATTCGCCCTTTTATTTTCTCGGCTAACATGACCAATATAATGGGAAGTGGGATTGACAGAATGCGCGAAGCAACCTAAATAAAATCCTTGTTAGTTATTCCCTTAGCCTTAGAATTACCAATAATTCTCACAATGCTTCTGTTTTTCATTTGTAGATGCTTTTACTCAGTTCCCTTAAAATTCCATAAAGGAACAGACAGAAAAGTTAACTCAAATCCTTAAGCTGTGTATGAAATAATTTGTATATCCCCCACTGGTCGTAAGCTGCTCTTTAAATCAAGCTCCGTATTGCTAAGATTTTTTTCTGGAGAAGTTTTTCCATCGCTTCGAGATTACTCTCTTACTCGTAAAGTCGCCAGCATTTTAGGGGTGTAAAACCGCTTCCGAAAAGGTTTAATGATCTTACCGGCATGCGAACCTGGGTTGACTGTGTGATAGTCGCACACACTACCTATCACACCAGGGTTGTCGAAAAACTTATTGAAATCGTGTCGCATTAATAATGTGGAATTTTTTGCTCCTTCAAAGTAAAATGCTGCGAAAAATTGATTTTTTTTTAATTTAAAAATACCACCTTTTACTTGCCTGAAAATGATGTCTTATTCTGCCTAACTAGCTATGCCTTCTTAGACATGTACTGCAGAGTCTTCCAATCCCCTTGGTCCACCATTAGTTCGGCAGTATAGTTTTCTTAATTCTTCGCCCAGCCAGGGAGTCTTTATGGACTCTGGCTAGATATGAAATGGTAAATGTATCTAAAAAAAGCTACTTTATCGAGTTTTTTCCCCTTGATTTTCATCTATCCCCGGTAATGGTACATCTGATCATCTGGTCGCCACTGCTGGTGTAGAGTTAACTAACTTGCCAGTTTTGAGGTTTCGAATGTGTGAGTTATATAGAACCGTGACATCAGTTGTTGTTACGTTTCCCCTAGCTCTAAATTTTGTAGTTCCACCCTCGTTTACAGAATGTCCTTTCTCCCCCATAACGTTTTAGATGTTCGACTGATAATCACTCTGATGGTCCTCTCGCCCAGTTGCAGGTACATGTGATAAATAGTTGACGCCTTATTTTAGATCCGATTTACACGATGACTTTTTGCTGGATTTTAAAATCATGATGTTCAAGTGTCTTCATTTAATCCATTTTTTTAAGGTCACCCATAATAATTACCCCCTGTTGTCGTTTTTGGCACCACTGTGCGTACGTATTATAAGCATTGGATGAGACCCCAAAAAATACAAAATACTATAAAGACTAGAGTAACAACAACTATAACAACAACAAGCAGAACATCATCAGGGCTTTACGAACAAAATAAAAATAATATAAAAAATACTAAAAAGTGACAGGACACAGTCATAGTTTGCAGCGTTAGCGTACTGACAACGCTTTTTTTGCCATTGCCAAAAAAAAGTGTTCAGTGTGTCATGTAGTGGAAGTGGAAGTCGTAGTAGTGCTCTCTACCATACAACGGTAGTAGCAAAGGCAGTTTCTCTGCTACTTTAGCTACTAAGAAGAAAAAAAAGAAAAAAAAAAGAATTTCACAAAATGTTATTAAAAAAAATAGATAAATAAAGCTAGAGTATAAAAAAAAGAAATGAAGAATTAAAAAAAAACCAAACCAAATGGAGAAAAAAAAAATGCCAACGATATGAAGCTGAAACCGAAATAGTTATAAATTGTCCACGGACCCAAAGTAATGAAATGAAAATTTCCTAAGAAAAGTGAGAAGAAACAGAAAACGGTCAACGGAAACGGAAGTGTTTGGTTTGGTTGGTGCTGTGCAACGTAGTGGTGTCAAAGTGTCTAAGAAAGGAAAATTTAAAAAAAATTTGTTAAAACAAATGAAATAAGCCAATAAATAATAATAGCAAAAAGAAAGGTTTATGCTGTTGCAGCAAAAGGAAATCGTTTTATTATTAGAATAAAGAAATCCAAGAAATTTAGAAGAAAAAAAGAAAGTGCCACAAGAAAAAAACGATTTTTTTTTTTTTTTTAAAAAAAAAACAGAAATATATTTCACTTTCCTCGCTATATTTTTTGGGAGGGGGGTTTTCTCCTTTAGCAGCCAAATACCAAAATGTTCATTGTAAATGCCCTCAAAAATGGGCTTGAAAAAATGTAAATACGTTTTTTTTCAAACTATTTTTTCCAAACTCCTCTAAATATTTTTCTTAAATTCTTCTTAACAACATTTTTTTCCTCTTGCAAGTATAAACAAAATTTTGAAACCAAAACGCTGAACCCTGGAAAAATAAAACAAAACAATAGAAAACTGAAAATCTTGGCCATTTGTATGCACTAAACAAGATTTCCTAATTTACAACAATGTACAACAACCATTTCTTCCTCTTGCCTTTTCTTCTTCTTCTAGTTGTACTTCTTCTACTGCCAGCTTGTTCTTGTTCGCCTATAATTAATTATCCTACTCGTATTTACCCTTTGACCCCGTTTTCAATTTCCTCTGGCTTACTTCGTATCTATTACCTTTTAACCTTAAACCGCTTTTGAAATTTTCTTGCTAATGTTTTCTTAAAGATTTCTCTCTTGCTGCTTATTATTTGTTTCTCCCCTTCATTTTGTATTCAGTTTTTTCCTACTATATCCGTTTATTTTATAAATATCACTTTTTTTTTTTAATTTATTTTTTCTTCTCTTAATTTGCTATTTTCCTTTACATCTCTTGTATCTCTTGTATTTGTATAAATATTGTGTATGTAGCAGACGTTTGTAGTTGAAGCCAACATTCTGTTTGTCCAAGGGAGGCAAATTAAAGATGCTCCTTTCTCTGGTTGGATGAATATTTGGTATATTGTAATTTAAATGCTGAGATTTCGCAGTCCGTAAAATGATAGCTATCATTTGGGCTGAGATTTTACAATTTTATAATGGGTGGGTGGGGGTGTGTCTAACAAAAGATTATTTAAATAATATTAAAGGATTACCATAAGAAATTTAAAAGGAGATGCTTAAGTGGAAAACGAAAGAATAATAAAGCACGCTCTCCAATACAACCTGCTGAAACAGAAGTAAGTGGTAAGCACATTCTCTACTGAAACATGCTGAGCCAGAACTGAGTTTGTATTTGAGGAAAAAAAAAATTAAAAAAAAATCATATGGCATCCGCAAAAACTCCTTAAACCACTTGCTCTACTTCAGACTACTGAACTAGCATCAAGTTGTAGGCAATAAAAGCAATAATTCGCTTTCTAAGCAAAGAAAACTTATTCACTGTTTCCAATTAAATTTATTCAAATGTCATTACGTTGAACAGTCGAGTCCGGTTATAACGTACACCGGTTCTAACGAACTTCACTTATAACGGACCAATTTGTCGAGTCCCTAGGAGTTCGTTATAACCGGACTCGACTGTATTGGAGAAATTAATTGAAACACTTTTTTCATTACAACTGGCTGCAGAGGAGCTAAGATGTATGGAAGGAAAATGTAATCAATGTCTGCAATACAACTTGCTGAAACGGTATTAAGTTGTATTCTAGAAAATAAAATAATTCTTTTTTACCACATTACCACATGCTGAAGAGGAATTGAGTTGTATTTTAAACATGCTAAAGTGAATAAAGTTGCGTGTGGGAAAACTAATTTAAACACTTTCTTTGATACAGCTAGCTGATGTGGAACTAGGTTGTATGCGAGCATTAAATTTGAGGCCGATCATGGAATCAAGTTGTATGCCAGAATATAAGTAAAGTATTTTCTTCAATACAAGCATCTAGGTATTCTGTAGTATTGGAGATCGACCAGTTGTCTTCCAACTTCATCAGCATACGAATTTTCCCACGGGCGACTGAAAGTCATGGCAATGCCATACAACTTGCTGACATTGAAATGAGTTCCATGCGAGACTATTGTTTAACCCACGCTTTATAAACCGTTGATAACAAAAATGTGTGAAAAATATTTTTCTATTTTCACACATTTTTCTTATACGTGTTTCTGAATACTGTGTGAATACTGTGAATACTACAACAATATCATAACAAATTATGTTGTATTCATTATTGATATTGATTTGATATTCATTTGTGTTGGTGATCTAACAGCGGATCTCTAATTTCATCACCTCATGCAGCTCCTCATTGGAGACTGACACTGATTCCATACCCTCTCTGTCATTAAATTATTCGGACTACATTGTTGACTTATTTTATGCCAGGACTAAAAACAGTCTATAGGACAGAGGATCTAAGTATATTTGCAGAAGTTGTAGTACCTGCCTTTAGATGTCACTCAAAGAAAATTCGTATAGAAAACTCAGTTTAAAAAAAAACAACCGAATTTAGGTCATCTGCCCTCTGGACTGTCGCTGAAAGAACGGCAGTAACAGTCAGAAAAATGAATCATGGTCACATTCGCATATGTCATACTTTTCGCAAGAGAACGAAGGTCTACATCAGAAGAGTTTAGGGCTTAAGTAAGGGCTCAGCATTTGAACTTACTACCTAAATTGTCTCTGAAGTTTGAAAAGCTCAACAGAAATGTAATATCCAGGTCTTCTACAGGTAGGATACCTTAATTGACCTTTTGAAACAATACGAAAAAGACATTTTAAATGGTCCCCCATGCGAAGAGAATCTTCACCGAAAAGCTCACTCTAAAGGGCCTTTAAGCTGAATGCTCTCAGTAATGTGTTTATATTAGAGGTCATCAATGAAAAAGCTTAGCGGGCAAATGGGCTGACCAAAGATCTTCATCAAAAGTCCCAAACTGAATATCCAAAATGATAAAAAAAAATCCACAAAAAAAGAATTGCCAAAAATAGATGAACATTTTCGCAAAAATTCTGAAAAATCCTCCAAATAATTTATGAAAAATTACACAACAAGAATTGCCAAAAATAGATGAACATTTTCGCAAAAATTCTGAAAAAATCCCGCAAATAATTTATGAAAAGTCGGCGCTAACTACAGCGGCGGAGCGGGCCGGCTTACAGAACTAATTGATATAAGAAGTTGTTTAAAAATTCGTTTTTGCAGGTTTATGGCTTTTCTCCTACTTTTTTCCTTCAAAGCAATGGTATGAATAATAATTCTCTTTTATCTCAGCAAAATCTAAAGTCTGTTGAACTGTTTGTTGTCTAAGATTAGAGGTTTGAAGTCTGTAAAAACAGTAAATTAATTAAATTAAATTTTTATTAAAAATCCAAAATAAAAGAAACTGTGAAACCAAAAAAAAAATTCGAAACTCTTCTTCGAAGAAAAAAAAGATTAACAAACTTTGCCTGTCATGGCTTATGATTACAGTTATTTATATGACAACGACAAAAATCGTTATTCAGTCCATGAATAACCCAATCTTGTCGCCCTGCCTTGTCTGAACTAATACCCCGGTAAGCGAGTTACTAGCGTGCTTGCACCCGGTTTACCGGACCTCGGACCTACAATGAGAATATGAATTTTCTTTGTATTGTAATTAACATAAATAAAAAAAATTAATATATTTCGACTTTGTACTACTAATAGACAAAAACTTGATATATAATTTTTTTTTATATTCAATATAAACCAATAAAATAAAATTGAAAGTGGTTTACCTTTTTTTCCTATTCACAATTAACCTTTTCACACCTCTGGATCGTGACATTTCAATACTCAGCCATGCAATTTGAATTCAAATTTCATAATTTTGCCATAAAAGCTTATAACAGTTTTAGTGCAACACTTCACGGATGACGTTCTTCGGTCAACGCTGTGAAAGCTTTATGACTTTTTTATTTGTTTTTGTGGCACAGACACACACACACAAAATGACAGAATAGTCTATTTTGCCCAATTGCCCACAAATCCCAAAGACAGACACACACACTGTGTGCAGAAGAGCTTTACAAAAATAGTAACAAAAAACGGTAAACTTGTTTTTTTTTATAACGGCAAACGGGCAAACGCACACATTCGCATACACTGCGATAAATATAAATTTTATTTATAAACCTTTTATGCACGTTGGTCGGTTGATTCTCTTCTTTCATTTGATATTCAGTCAACAGTCATAAAATACTGCAAAGACACATGATTTCGATGACTACGATGGCGATGACCAACTGCTACTGCAAATGCAATCACCCGAATTAATCAACGACACATACACACACACACACGAATCTGATGGGCAGGAGGTTGTCCTTAAAGGACGTCCGAGCAATCTTCTCGTTTTCAGCGATTATTTTCAATGTATTTATAGCACGAGCTAGAGGTGTGTGAAAGAGTGCAATTGTGTAAGGATTTCCTGTATTGAAAATGAATTAATTATTTAATTATTTAATTATTTAATTATTTAATTATTTAATTATTTAATTATTTAATTATTTAATTATTTAATTATTTAATTATTTAATTATTTAATTATTTAATTATTTAATTATTTAATTATTTAATTATTTAATTATTTAATTATTTAATTATTTAATTATTTAATTATTTAATTATTTAATTATTTAATTATTTAATTATTTAATTATTTAATTATTTAATTATTTAATTATTTAATTATTTAATTATTTAATTATTTAATTATTTAATTATTTAATTATTTAATTATTTAATTATTTAATTATTTAATTATTTAATTATTTAATTATTTAATTATTTAATTATTTAATTATTTAATTATTTAATTATTTAATTATTTAATTATTTAATTATTTAATTATTTAATTATTTAATTATTTAATTATTTAATTATTTAATTATTTAATTATTTAATTATTTAATTATTTAATTATTTAATTATTTAATTATTTAATTATTTAATTATTTAATTATTTAATTATTTAATTATTTAATTATTTAATTATTTAATTATTTAATTATTTAATTATTTAATTATTTAATTATTTAATTATTTAATTATTTAATTATTTAATTATTTAATTATTTAATTATTTAATTATTTAATTATTTAATTATTTAATTATTTAATTATTTAATTATTTAATTATTTAATTATTTAATTATTTAATTATTTAATTATTTAATTATTTAATTATTTAATTATTTAATTATTTAATTATTTAATTATTTAATTATTTAATTATTTAATTATTTAATTATTTAATTATTTAATTATTTAATTATTTAATTATTTAATTATTTAATTATTTAATTATTTAATTATTTAATTATTTAATTATTTAATTATTTAATTATTTAATTATTTAATTATTTAATTATTTAATTATTTAATTATTTAATTATTTAATTATTTAATTATTTAATTATTTAATTATTTAATTATTTAATTATTTAATTATTTAATTATTTAATTATTTAATTATTTAATTATTTAATTATTTAATTATTTAATTATTTAATTATTTAATTATTTAATTATTTAATTATTTAATTATTTAATTATTTAATTATTTAATTATTTAATTATTTAATTATTTAATTATTTAATTATTTAATTATTTAATTATTTAATTATTTAATTATTTAATTATTTAATTATTTAATTATTTAATTATTTAATTATTTAATTATTTAATTATTTAATTATTTAATTATTTAATTATTTAATTATTTAATTATTTAATTATTTAATTATTTAATTATTTAATTATTTAATTATTTAATTATTTAATTATTTAATTATTTAATTATTTAATTATTTAATTATTTAATTATTTAATTATTTAATTATTTAATTATTTAATTATTTAATTATTTAATTATTTAATTATTTAATTATTTAATTATTTAATTATTTAATTATTTAATTATTTAATTATTTAATTATTTAATTATTTAATTATTTAATTATTTAATTATTTAATTATTTAATTATTTAATTATTTAATTATTTAATTATTTAATTATTTAATTATTTAATTATTTAATTATTTAATTATTTAATTATTTAATTATTTAATTATTTAATTATTTAATTATTTAATTATTTAATTATTTAATTATTTAATTATTTAATTATTTAATTATTTAATTATTTAATTATTTAATTATTTAATTATTTAATTATTTAATTATTTAATTATTTAATTATTTAATTATTTAATTATTTAATTATTTAATTATTTAATTATTTAATTATTTAATTATTTAATTATTTAATTATTTAATTATTTAATTATTTAATTATTTAATTATTTAATTATTTAATTATTTAATTATTTAATTATTTAATTATTTAATTATTTAATTATTTAATTATTTAATTATTTAATTATTTAATTATTTAATTATTTAATTATTTAATTATTTAATTATTTAATTATTTAATTATTTAATTATTTAATTATTTAATTATTTAATTATTTAATTATTTAATTATTTAATTATTTAATTATTTAATTATTTAATTATTTAATTATTTAATTATTTAATTATTTAATTATTTAATTATTTAATTATTTAATTATTTAATTATTTAATTATTTAATTATTTAATTATTTAATTATTTAATTATTTAATTATTTAATTATTTAATTATTTAATTATTTAATTATTTAATTATTTAATTATTTAATTATTTAATTATTTAATTATTTAATTATTTAATTATTTAATTATTTAATTATTTAATTATTTAATTATTTAATTATTTAATTATTTAATTATTTAATTATTTAATTATTTAATTATTTAATTATTTAATTATTTAATTATTTAATTATTTAATTATTTAATTATTTAATTATTTAATTATTTAATTATTTAATTATTTAATTATTTAATTATTTAATTATTTAATTATTTAATTATTTAATTATTTAATTATTTAATTATTTAATTATTTAATTATTTAATTATTTAATTATTTAATTATTTAATTATTTAATTATTTAATTATTTAATTATTTAATTATTTAATTATTTAATTATTTAATTATTTAATTATTTAATTATTTAATTATTTAATTATTTAATTATTTAATTATTTAATTATTTAATTATTTAATTATTTAATTATTTAATTATTTAATTATTTAATTATTTAATTATTTAATTATTTAATTATTTAATTATTTAATTATTTAATTATTTAATTATTTAATTATTTAATTATTTAATTATTTAATTATTTAATTATTTAATTATTTAATTATTTAATTATTTAATTATTTAATTATTTAATTATTTAATTATTTAATTATTTAATTATTTAATTATTTAATTATTTAATTATTTAATTATTTAATTATTTAATTATTTAATTATTTAATTATTTAATTATTTAATTATTTAATTATTTAATTATTTAATTATTTAATTATTTAATTATTTAATTATTTAATTATTTAATTATTTAATTATTTAATTATTTAATTATTTAATTATTTAATTATTTAATTATTTAATTATTTAATTATTTAATTATTTAATTATTTAATTATTTAATTATTTAATTATTTAATTATTTAATTATTTAATTATTTAATTATTTAATTATTTAATTATTTAATTATTTAATTATTTAATTATTTAATTATTTAATTATTTAATTATTTAATTATTTAATTATTTAATTATTTAATTATTTAATTATTTAATTATTTAATTATTTAATTATTTAATTATTTAATTATTTAATTATTTAATTATTTAATTATTTAATTATTTAATTATTTATTATTATTCAATTATTTCTTCTCTTAAATTAATATTTAAATGTATAGTCCGGATTTCCTGTGAAGAATTCCTTCTTTTCCTGTTCTGCAATTATAAGTTGCATGTTTTCCGAACACTGTCCTCCTCTTGATCGCAAAACGGATACATCTCCTGATTCGCACGACCGACAATTGTTTGTAGCTCTGAATGACTGACGTGTGCATGACTGTGTTTCAGTTCATGTTTTTGGTAATCGGTTTTTTGTTTCAGGTTTTCCCCGCTGCATTTACACTCTTGCACTGACAGTCATGTTTTTTGTGTATCGAAGTTCGAGCTGTTTTTTTTTTGGGTGGGGACTTTTTGTTGTTGTTATTAAATGTATTCTCTTTTAAAATCGCATGTATAATTTAAAACTAACTCAAAACGACATAAACATTTAAAAAGAACTTACGCTTTTTTTGAATGCGGCAGTGACGTCTCTCTTTTTAGGGAATTCCGCATGGAAGGGTAAAACTCGTGGCCAATATTAAGGGGTGCTTAGGAGCTATTGTTCAAATTAATTATCCTAGAGTCCATGTCCTTACAGAAATTATAATAAAATTCGCTATTTTAGGCTGGGAAAATTTGCTAGTTAATTTTTTTTAAATTCGATGACCAGAATAGCTGCTCTCTAGGTAATGTAAACAGAAAAGCGCGAAAGTGCAAATCGGATATCAGTTTTAATATAGAAAAAAAGCTTCTGAGTTAGACTTTGATTATATCCGAATTCACTGAGATGACACTTTAAAATCGTTTGTTTTATAGAACACTTAGTTGTTCGTTTTATGCAGTAAAGTTTATTAAGTTTGCCTGCCCGTAATGCTAGAGTTATTTTCGGCTTTAGTCAGATAAAATACACTGATACACTGATTCCCTGATTCACTGACTCTGTCACGCAGTACGTAATAATAATAAAAAAAAAAATATTTTTTTTGTACAGAAATTGTGTTTTCCCCAAATTTTTTTTTACCAAAATTTTTTTTTTCCAAAATTTTTTTTTCTTACAAATTTTTTTTTTTACAAAAATTTTTTTTTTCCAAATTTTTTTTTTCCAGAAAATTTTTTTTTTCAAAAAAAATTTTTTTTTTAACAAAATTTTTTTTTTTCAACAAACATTTTTTTTTTCAACAAAAATTTTTTTTCCACAGATTTTATTTTTTTTCGAAATTTTTTTTTACAAAATTGTTTTCTCAAAATATTTTTTACAACATTTTTAAAATTAAGTAACAAATACTTTCTCAAGCAAATTAACGGGCGCCATAGGCGCATTACAACTTACTAGTTAAGAATATCTTGGCTATATCATTTGGGATATTATCTTGCTCGAGCTAATTAGTGGCATTTCTCTGCGTGTGTGTGTTCACCAAAGTCATGTTGACCACACGTGAGTTTTATTTGTTGGCTATGGACGGACATATATTGGCATTGGTCTTGACAGGAGACGACTCCTGGCACTGCAATCGAAAATGTTAGCAATTACAAAATGCCTTTCATTGCTGGCATTTCATGAAATGAAATGTTTTGTTGTTTGGTTCGGTTTGGTTTGGTTTGGTTGTCGTAGCCAGCTCCACATTGGCCGGGTTATTTATTATCTAAAACGTTTTGCACGTGAGGTGGCGGGGGTTCTTTGCGGGCACTTTTAACACCCCATTTACACCTGACTATCAGAAAGGACAGAAGTAAAACAAAAACATGGCGAAACAAGGAAAAAACACTTTGTGGCATTTATAGTTTCTGGTGTGTTGTTGTTGTTGTTGTTATTATTAGTATTATACCATTGATGTTCCAAAAAGTGTAGTTACATTTAAAATCCTACACAAACACACACACGCACAGAGGCGAATCCATACACCGACAGGAAGGCAGACAGACGGACAGACATGCATAGGAACAGAGGAACGTGTACTACACATGCAATCGTGGAGGCCTGTATGAACATGTGCACATGTGTGTACTACTGGCATTTGTATTATAAACCAAAAGAAAAAAACGAAATAACAAAAACTTAATAGTGTTGTGTGTATGTATGTGTGTAGTTGTGCATTGTACTCACACCACCACAATTAGGACGGATGGATGGATGGTTGGTTGGGCGTATGAGCGGATAACCGACACCGCCACCACCACCACCGCCACCGCAACCTCGAGCCTGGAGAACGAAACTACTAAATGTTCTATAAAAAGTATGACGAAATTTCAACAAAATTGTATAACAATTATTTAAAAATCCTCGTCGCACTGCCAGACCAACTAGCCCAGACCACCGCCAACAACAACAACAACAACAGCCACTACAACACCACACTACTACAAACATAATATTGCTCGTACTTGTGGTACAACTACTGGAGGAACACTAGGAAAACATATGGATACCGCCGCCACCACCACCAACACGACGCGACGACCGAGTATAAGTGAAACAAGATATATGTGCATGCATAAGTCTATTGACAGTGGTGGGCGGCTAAATAGCAGTGGCTCAGCATACTGGGAATTTCCCCATTTCTTTCTTAACATTCCATTAAGGAACAGACGGGGAATTGTGATCCGTGATCCGTTCACAATATAATTTGTATATTTACTGACCGGAACCTAATGGTTAAATGACGACTCCGAAGGGCTAGTGCTTTTTCTAGACTTATTTCACATGGATTACAAACTAAGCAAAGCGAGAAACAATAATAGTTCCTGCTATAGCAACCTGGCGAGTTTTTGTGACAAAGCAAGCTGTGCTTTGATTTTTTGTATTTTTTGTTTGTTTGGCCTGATGGATGCAGACGAAGTCTTCTTTATGTCAAATAACCTTTTCAATATATTTTTTTGTTTGTTAAAAAGCAACAAATCATGAAATAAATAGTATGGAAAATTTCGAATTCCACAAATTGTACAAAGGACTGAGGAAAAATGGCGAATTTTTTTTAATTACTAAAGAATGTTAGTTTCTTTTGATTTTATTTTGAAAAAGATCTCCTAGTTTTTTTGATTTTTATTCTTTATACAAAATTTCTTCTTTATAATTGATTTGATATCAATTTCCATTATAAATATATTGATATTCTTTAGAAAACGTATGCAACATTTCAACACAAAAGGTGAAATGAATTGGAATGACAAAAACCTTACGAAATGATAGAAACAACAAGAGATCAATTCGGATCCACTTTATGGTATATAAAACGAAATATCTACTTCAATTTGAACCACATATCCTGTTCAATAGATCGATGAAAATCGAACGTTTCATAATGGAAAAGACATTTAACATCGGAATACATTTGCTAAGAGTTTCATTATTTTCAAAATGTTTGTTACTCAATTGCATCTCCTGTAAGCATATTTGGTGCTTCAGATCCTCAACTTGTATCATTACGCACCTTTGGAGAAGAACTCTGTTTTACATTTCGTAACAGCAATTACATCTGGTCCGGACTTTTTTTAATTTAAGCTATAACGGTTGTTTAACGCTGATTGCTTTTGAAGATCTTTGAGTTCTTTGGTGCTCCTAAAGAAGCGAACCAGGAGTTACAGCAATGGTGTAGCCTCGATATTTTGGCATCACTGACCGACAAAACTTTTTTTCAATTAAACTCAAAAAGTCGACAACTAAAAGTCGATTTTCTCGAATTTTTCGTAATCAAATTAATTGTTCACTCTTTTTGTAGCAAAAAGTCGATTAATCAACTTTTCGTGAGTCGACTTATACAACCGTAGGCGGAAAACGGCCGCTTTAAAGTATCTTTGAATGTTCTTCCAGGATGAAAACCTTTGTAGTATTGTTTATACATAACAGTTTATTGAATCGAAAAATATGCCCACGATTTCGTTCTTTAACCACTAATTTTCCAATATTTAATATTGGACTTTGTACTTCTAAAAAGGGTTTCATTTTTGTTTTATTCTGCTCCATGGCAAAGTCAGTAAGCTCAACATCTGTACTTTTCGTTCTATATTACAGTCGCTTTACAGGCTTAAACCCTTTCTGTTGTTTACGAAGATTTAACATGTCCACACAATCGTTGGATTTTTGTTAGTCCGAAGGCCCGTATAAGAATTTTAAAATTCTATTCATGGAATTTTAAGGGATACACTAACATCCATAACTGTCGGACATTTCATACCATACACTGTTCACCTCATTCGGTTTATATTATAATTTTTTAGATTTTATGCAATCCAAGTTATTCAGGTCTTTGTGAGGACAAACTATTCAGACAGTCGTTTGGAATATCCCTCTCGATTTTTTGTTTCATTTGATTTAGGTCTACCAACATAGATGTGGTCATTGCACAAAGTATTGTCATGATTGTTATTCGCAAACGAACTGCTGAAATGACTTCCAACGCGAAAACCTAATAATTGTTTGCTAAAACTGCTATTTCTATTTGAATTTAAATTGTTTTACTGTGAAAGTTGGAGAAGAAGATTTTGGTTGATATCAATATAAAAATTCGATTGGAAATTTTCGCAGATTCCCGAAAACAGTTTTGCCACATCTTTAATATATATTTACCCTCGACACTGATTCACTGACTCTGTCACGCAGTACGTAGGAATTTAAATAGGCATTCTATAATTTTCTATAAATAATAATAATAAAAAAAAAAATTTTTTTTACAGAAATTGTGTTTTCCCCAAATTTTTTGTTTACAATTTTTTTTCTTACAATTTTTTTTTTTACAAACTTTTTTTTTCCAAATTTTTTTTTTTTTTCAACAAAATTTTTTTTTTCCACAAAATTTTTTTTTTCAACAAAATTTTTTTTTCCACAAAAATTTTTTTTCAACTAAATTTTTTTTTTTCAAGAAAAAAATTTTTTTTCAAGAAAAAATTTTTTTTTCAACAAAATTTTTTTTTTTCCACAAAATTTTTTTTTTTTTCAACCAAATTTGTTTTCCATATTTCAACGGGCGCCATAGGCGCAGTATCCTTGCAGTATTTGAATTTTATTAGTAAAAAATCGTAATCATTATTATTTGATTTTACACTTTTTTCATATAAAATGTGCAATTCCTGGGTTGAAACGAAATTTCCGTAAACAATTCCAAACGAATTACAAAATGTTGAAATTGTCATTTTGTTATGTTTCGTTTTACAAAATGTGGGCATTAGGCTTCAAAACAATTCGAATTATTTAGTTTTAAATAATCGTTCCTTTCATATGCCCCTCATAACATACGAAAGATATTTTCCCAAAACTGCTTATGGGATTGCATATGGGCTATATGGCCACAGCCCTTCGGGTACCTCCCATACAAATCGTCTATTTCGCCCAATTCAGAAATCGTGTAATAATATCAATATGACCAACGCGTCATTGGCCAAATTCTGTACTTAGTAAAGCTATAGCTAGACAAAGTTTCGCACAAAAACTTGGAAGTCTGGCAACTCCCCTTCTGGTACCTCCCATACAAATGTACCATCCCGCCTACTTTAGAAATCGTGTAATAATATCAATATGCCCAAAGTGATTTTGTCCAAATTTTGTATTTAGTAAATCTATAGCTAGACAAAGTTTCGCACAAAACTTGGAAGTCTGGCAACTCCCCTTCTGGTACATCCCATACAAATGTAACATTCCACCCACTTTAGAAATCGTGTAATAATATCAATATGCCCAAAGTGATCTTGTCCAAATTTTGTATTTAGTAAATCTATAGCTGGACAAAGTTTCGGACAAAAACTTGGAAGTCTGGCAACTCCCCTTCTGGGACCTCCCATACAAATGTACCATTCCACCCACTTTAGAAATCGTGCAATAATATCAATACGGTCAATGCGATCTTGCCCAAATTCTGTACTTAGTAAAGGTGTAGCTAGACAAAGTTTTGGATAAAAACTTCGAAGTCTGGCAACTCCCCTTCTGGTACCTCCCATACAAATGTAACATTACACCCACTTTAGAAATCGTGCAATAATATCAATACGGTCAATGCGATTTTGCCCAAATTCTGTACTTAGTAAAGCTATAGCTAGACAAAGTTTTGGACAAAAACTTGGAAATCTGGCAACTCCTCTTCAGGTACCTCCCATACAAATGTACCATTCCACCCACTTTAGAAATCGTGTAATTATATAAATTCGCTCATCAAATCTTTTCGAAATTCTATATTTAGTGAAGCTTTAACTACATAAAATTTTCAAGAAAAAACTCTGCTTTATATTCCGTCCTTTTTGTAAAAACGTGTAATTTTTTTTAATATTTTTTCTATAACATTCGGTTATAGAATTCTGCTATTACACTGACCCCAAGTGTCCAGATGTTTGTTGATGATTACACACTTTGGGGGCTACCTAAACACATTTCCATACACACACACACACGTGGAGATACACTTGCACAGGCACGCACGCATACATGCCACCAATCGTAGACACACATATGCAGGGAATTTGTGTTATAATGAAAGTGGAAAATAATAATAAAAAACAAAAAAAAAAGAAATACGAACCTACCACAGAATGTATTCAGGAACTTACATTACAACAACCACACCAATGCTGTATGCAGGACTTGTTGTTGCTGCCGTTTTTTTTCCTCCAGTATTATTTTCCGCATTCAGTCACTTACACTTCGTTTAGTTCGGTTTGTAACAGAGGCAAAAAGGTGCCAAAATATCCACACCCGCCCACCGCCAAAACAAAGGAAAAACTTGAAAACAAAACCAGTCTGGTCGGTTAGTGGGCTCGAATGGTTGCATAAAACCATTAAAAGAAAAATGATAGCGACGCCATCGACTCCGACGACGACAACAACAACAACAACGACGTCGATAATAATCATAACAATAATCAAAAGCATTCAGTTTAATCGGAGAAAAAGAAAATTTAATTTTACGCTCCAACGAAGAGATGTCGAAAAATGAAAGCTAAAAGTTGCGTGTAACCGGGGGAAAAAAAATCAACTTCAAACGGTTTCCAACAACAACAAAAGTGCAGTGCAATAACACACATACGGAAGGCGTTGGGTGGTTAAATTGGGATGGCAGGAAGGCAGGAAGTAGTGCAGAGCATGAAAGAAATGAACAATATAACAACGACAACCAGAACAAGAACAGCAACAATGCCAGCGTTGAGAGCAGTAAAAAATGTCGCCAAAGTTTAAAGTATCAACAGAAAATTTCTTCAACAACAAAAAATAAACTTAAAAATTATGGTGGAAGAAAAGAAATCGTCAAAAACGACTAAAAAATACAAGAAAATGAAAGCAAAAGTTGTTGTTTAAGAAAAATCTCTCCTAGCCATGGTCTGCATATGTATGTGTGTGTGTGTGTGTGGGGGAGAGTGATTGGGTGAATCTCCACGGTGAGAATAAATGCAATAAAACTTCCCCCAACAAAGCCAAGATCTTCTCAAAAAGTTTTTTTTTTTTTTTGAAAAAAAAAAAAAAAAATAAAATATAATTCAACCGAAAAAATAGGCAAACATCATCATGAATCATCATGATTGGCCTTATGCCTTAGTCTGTGGTAGTAGTAGTAGTAGTGTTTTTTGTTGTTGTTGTTGTTTGTTATATATGTGCATACAGTTGTTTGTTGGTATTATAGTTTTAAAGTGTCTTCAGAGACTGCCAACTTTTCATGCGGTCATATTCCTTTATATACAAACATTTGTACTTACATACCAACACGTTTACATACAGACGAGTACACGCACTAGCGAGTACACTTGCATACATTACCAGCGGGTACATGTACAACATCGTTGTGCTGCTACTGGGGATTTTTTTTTTTGCATTTTAACCAAACCGAACCAAATCCATTCCATACCGAACCCAACAACCAACGGCAACTTGTCGTCACTCTGTCGTCGCCTATTTTTGTTTCTCTCTCTCGTCTTCTGGGTTTCACCCAGTCATTGTCGTCGTCGTCGTCATCGTCATCCTGTTCGTCGTCAGTGTCATCGTTTCCCTCTTGTCGTTGTTGGCCATTCAATGAATTTGCATGCCGCTCGTTTATTTTAACAATCCCCCCCAACCCCACCACTTATTCATGTATTCCTGTTGGAGGCGCTCCATGTAATCGCATAACGTGGTATTATTGTCATGCGGGGAGTTTTCACTTTTTCCTTATATTCGAAAATGATCTATCGTTGTAGCTTTGACTTAAGGGATTTTAAGGTGTATCGCTGTTTTTTTTTGGGTGAAGGCTAGATTTGGTTTTCAAAGGAGAAGATTAATAAATCATGATCTTTGGCATAATTTCGAATATACGCCAGTTTCCCATATATCCAATAGATATACCCAATATTCGCTGGTGGTCGGTTAATTCAACTTAAAGAAACGTGTTGTTGGCGGTGTGTAGGATGAGCTAGTGATTTTTAAAATACCTATAAGATTTTTGTTTATGAATGAAAGTAAATCCTACAAAAACAAAAGTTTTATATTTTTTTCCAGATCTTATGGAAATCTTATAGAAATAAAAACAATTATAATTTTTAATTGACATCGGAGTCAAAAATGGTCAATTGGCCCTTGATCCAACAAGAACCACTTAAAGTGACACTACACAGTAAAATAGACACTATTTCGGGGGTTGTAGGATACACGGAACAAAAAAAACATATTCTTATAAACGTGTGATGTTCCCACTCAGTTGGTATGACAATATATTTTTGGCGACCAAGGCAAGTTGGTGGCATTCTTGGTTATCCGCTTGGGGGTTGTGGCTTTGTTTCCTATCAGAGTCTTTGGCCTTCTCTGCAAAAATCTAGCCATATGGTCACTCGGTTTACCGTTGGACCCAAAATTCGAATACAAAATGTACTTTGTATTTTCCAGTTACAGGGCTGCCGAACTGGCTAAAATTGGAAGGGAATCCGTCCAAAATACTCTGCAACTGTCTAAACCTTTTCTAGAGACAAAAAAGTAGTTGAGGGAATGGATGAAGACGACCCATGCCTTAAGGTGTCTAGAGGAACAAGTGGGAAGGACCACAAAGGAAACCTGCTGAAACCTCGATTACAATAAAACAAAGAGAATACTCGGGTTTAACAAAAATGAACTGAGTAAGCTAGTTGGGGTCATCACAGGACACACTAGCCTACGGGCACACCCATTTCGAATAGGATGTTCCCAGAGCGACGAACGTAGGGCAGGTGGAGAGGACGTCGAGACGGCGGAACACTTCCTGTGCCAGTGCCCTGCTTTCTCGCAGGTCAGGAAAGTCCAGTTAGGAGAGGGCACCTTAGATGACCTATCGGCCGTCAAAGCAATAGACATAGGGAATTTAAGGAACTTTATAGAGGGGACCGAATTGCTAACGCAGGAAAAAGGGGTAGGGAATTTGTAGAAGAAACCAGGAGCGCACAACAGGCCAAATTGCTGGCCTAGGTGTATGTCAGTGACATGAAACGGTCATGGTACATGACCGATCCTCCATTCCACCTAACCTAACCGAAATACAGAATTTGGCCAAAGATCGCGTTGGTCATATTGATATTATTACACGATTTCTAAATTGGGCGAAATAGAAGATTTGTATGGGAGGTACCCGAAGGGGTATGACCATATAGCCCTTGTGCAAACCCGTAAGTAGTTTTGGGAAAATATTAACATTAATTTCAAAGTGAACTTTCGAAAGTTATCGGGCGTACCAGCACGACAGACAGACAGACATGGCTAAAACGACTTAGAATGTCATGAATCGAATTTGGTTAAAGACATCTATGGTCTAAAGAGAATTTTTCTCTTTAGACCCTCAGTTTGTAGTTAAACAAGTGGACAAATAGTAAGTTCGGCCGGGCCGAATCTTATATACCCTCCATCATGGATCCTTAAAAAGTCAATAAATAAGAAAACTATGAAGAAAGTAAGTGCAGGAACCCGATGCAGGAACCCGATCCCAAATTTTATCCAAATCATGAAAATGGGCGCATATTCGGATTCGCGAGAAAATTTCGTTGCATTTCGATACCCATATGTCCATGTTTGTCAGGGGCCGGTTTTTGGGCCTCTCGTGACCCGATAGTCCCAGGAACCCGATCACAAATTTTATCCAAATCATGAAAATAAATGCATATTTGGGTTCGCGAGAAAATTTCGTTGCATTTCGATACCCATATGTCCATGTTTGTCAAGGGACGGTTTTTGTGCCGCTGGTGACCCGATAGTCCCAGAAACCGGATCAAAAAATTTAGGCAAATCATGAAAATAAAGGCATATTTGGGTTCGTGAGTAAATTTCGTTGCACTTCGATACCCATATGCGCATGTTTATCATGGGCCCTTTTTTGGGCCCCAAGGGTCCACGGAACCCATGAGCACGCCCATTTTTGGGATTTTTTTCCCATCTATAAATTATATAAACTTAGAACTTAGATGTAGTGAAAAAAAATATTTGAAAAATTTGATTATGGCCGGAATATATTTAGTCCCGTAAAGGGGAACTTTTTCCCCTTTGGTCCGATATGGCCCATTCTCGAACTTAACCTGCTTATGGGCAAAAAACATCTTCCGACAAAATTTCAGCTTTTTAGCGTTGGTCGTTCGCACTCTATCGTGATTTCAACAGACAACAGACGGACGGACGGACGGACGGACGGACAGACGGACATCGCTAGAATGTCTTAGAATGTTATACTGACCGATAATATATATACTTTATAGGGTCGCAGATCACTCTTTCGAGGTGTTGCAAACGGAATGACAAACTTAGTATATACTCCATCCTATGATGGAGTGTATAAAAATATGAGATTGAAAATGGATAGCCACAGCAATAGGGTTGTGCTCTGCTACTCGGGAACTCCCGAGCTGATCCTCATTTGTGCTTTCTTCATGTTGTTCCCCTGACCTGCTATCTCTGACCAGCTGATCCTCATTTTTGTTGGATTGCTGTCTGGCAACACAGCTAACCCATTACAATTCTATCCATCTGACGGCCACATTAATTGGAATTACAATTAAAGAGTAAACTCTTGAGAATTTGTGACTCTCTGTTACAACATCCGAAGACATGTTTGGCCATTACTGCCATACTTAGCCAACTAAGTAACAACAGCTGATAACAGCTGTATCATCATAGCCTTATGTCATCAGGCCGATGCATTTGCCCACCACTGTAAGCGTGTTCGTGTGTATTGGTGCCCGGGGGGAAATCGAATTGTGCGTCAAACTTTAGTCCCAACGCGAGCACAGAACATGTTGGCTGGTTGCGGCTGCCCGCTGATGACGACTATGGGTATGTTTGGTGTTGCTGTTGCTTCGGCCGCTCATGATGATGATGATAATGACGATGATGATGATGGTGTCGTTCGTCGGTTGTTATGCTCTCCGGCCAATGTATGTATGTTGCGATAGGTTACGTTTTATGTTGTATTAGACGCTTAACGATTGTGCTTTTGCCTCAAACGCGGGTTTACAACTTGGTTGTGTTTGTGTTACTACACAGGCATGGAACACACGCATACTCTCTCATATACTCACACACGCAATACACATACGCTTACGACAGAGAAAATCCGTTTTTCGATTCAAGATAAATTCTCGACGACTCTTACTTGTTTTCATAGCGCCACTACGATGACGATGGCAACGAGTCAAAAATCCAACGTGCGTGTATTGAAATGAAATTGAAAAAAAAACTAGCAGCAAACGAAAGAAAAAAAATAGAAAAAATGTGGAAATGAAAATGAAATTAACGACAACAACAAAACCAAAGCGTGAAACAAAAATCGGAAACAAAAAAAAAAAAAATAGTCGAGTAAGCGGAATTACGATTTCGTAGTTGGTTGTCGTCGCCGCAAATCCGTCGGTCTCTGGCTCGGTCGGTCGTTACTGTTATTGTTGTTGTTGTTCTGATGTCGAAAGTAGCAAAGAAGAAAAGTGCACAGCTTCCGTCCTTATGAAATCGAAAACGAGAAACAACAACAAAACGAATGTGTGATATATTTTTGAATTAAAAAATGCAATTTAAATATTTCGTAGTTTGACGAAAGCAAAAAGATTTAAAAATTAAGAGAAAAAATTAAACACAAAAGTGATTTGCTTGCCTTGGAATATGTCAGGACTTCCTAAAGGATATTTTTTTGTTATAAAACCTTTTTTTTTTTTAAAAAAAACATCACATTTTTATTTAAACTTTCAATCATCTTTGAGTCATGTTTCATTTTCTTAAATTGACTTGCAACTGAAACCAGTGTTGGGTAGCAGATGACGACAAATATTTTATGCAAATGACTTCAATAATTTATTATGACAAATATTAAGTGTATGCAATCTCATATTATGCGAAATGTGTGTCAAATGCGCAACAAAATGCTGCTTTCAAATGAAATTGAAACTGAAATATTTGCTCTGTGATGCTGACAATGATAACGCAGTGTGCGTGGTGGCACTGGAGTGGGACGTGAGACGTGGGACGTGCGATTACGCTGCCCGCGCTCACTTTCAGTTTTAGGGCATGTTGTGCTGCTCGTATCATAACAATCGAATTCCTCAAACTCCTACATTCAATTGTTGTTGTTTGTTCTTTCTGTGTTTTTTTTTTTTTGGCTGATGTTATTATGCTTGGGATTCTGTATGTGTGTGTGTGTGTAAATACAAAAACTGATACTTTACAGTTTTTGCTATGAGTCTGTTTTTTTTTGTTTTTGTCTTTTTGGGGGGATTCCTTACACTCTACGTACGTTCCACAGTGGGCACGTTAAGAAAACAACATGAAACGGATTCAAAACGTGTTCGGATTAGTAATTTGGACGTTTTCTTAATAAAGAATCATCTACTCCTCTGTCGAAGCGTAAATCATATCTACATTTTCTACCCTTCTTATACAGCTGATCCATATATACGCATACCAGCTGAGTCTTACCTTTGCTGGGTTGCTGTTTTATGTTTTGAAAATATAAGCCCCAAAAAAAAAGAAAAATTCCCCAAAATTTTAAAATTGCGGAATTCTTCGTTGTTCAATTTTTTTCATATGAAAAAAGCCCTAAAAAAAGATGAAGCATTTCCAAAAATAAATTAAAAATCTCCCCACAAGCCCAATATGAAAAAGTCCCCCGAAATATTATGAAAAATCCCCCAAAAAGCAACAAATTGAAAACATTCCAAAAAACTCGAAAAATTTCCCAAAAATAAAAAAAACGGGAAATTTTTCGTTGTCCAATTTTGGGACATTTTTTATATGAAAAATGCACAAAAAACAAAAAAATGATGAAAAACTGCCCAATTTTTTTATGAGATTTTTTTTTGGAGAATTCTTCATAAAAAAAATTTGAAACATTCTAAAAAATCGAAAAATTTCCCAAAAATACAAAAAACGTGAAAAATTTTCGTTGTCCAATTTTGGGACATTTTTTATATGAAAAATGCCCCAAAACCAAAAAAATTATGAAAAAACTGCCCAATTTTTGTATGAGATTTTTTGGAGAATTCTTCATAAAAAAAAGATGAAGCATTCCCAAAACTTAATGAAAAATCCCCCCACAAGCCCAATATGAAAAAGTCCCCCGAAATATTATGAAAAATCCCCCAAAAAACAAAATTATAAAAAAATTTAAAACATTCCAAAAAAATCGAAAAATTTCCCAAAAATAAAAAAACGGGAAATTTTTCATTGTCCAATTTTGGGACATTTTTTATATAAAAAATGCCCCAAAGAAAAAAAAATCAAAATTTCCAGAATGATGAATTCCCAAAAAAAATAGATGACAAATTCCCCAAAAAGATTCACAAAAATTCTTAAAAATCCCCCCAATTATTTTATAAAGAATAACCTGTATTTGAATCAAAAAATTTTGCCGGTAGACCGAGTTACATCGCTGAAAATCGTCGAAACAGCCGCTTGAATTGTTCTTATTAGCAAATTTTAATGGACCCAATTTCGCATTCTCTGACAGCGCTAACAGGCCAAATTGCTGCATTTGTTTGCGGAGAAGTTACACACAGTCCATTGCTTGACCAAAAAAATTGGCTCATTGAGGCTTTTTTTCTTCAGACAAAGCGAAACAGTTAATGTTCGATGCCCACATATGTATTTCAAAAGGCCTAAACGGCTAATGGTGTCAACAAGATGATGCGACAAGCCACACTGCAAATCATACCATAGAGTTCCTGCAACACCAGCATAACTCAGATCGTTGAGAGCTTTGGGCTCGAGATGCTCCATAAAGTTTTCGAAAATGTATCAAAATGTTGGTTGGTCTTCGACTCGTTTAGCAAACGATCCCAACTACACTCTCTTGTCTCCTGTCAGTATGCTTGCAAGCTTTCTCCAGGTCGTAAATACCCAGAATATTTATGTCTTCTTCCACTTGATCCTTCCACCGGAGTTTCGGTATTTCTTGCCTGTGTCTTCTGCTGTGGTTGTACAGGGTTTTCCAACAAGTGGTGTTATTTTTGTATTCAAAGAAAAATTTAATTTTTTTAGATAAATGACCGGATGTTAATTTCATAATCAAGTGGAAGGTATGCCGTTAATAATGAACAACAACATGAGCCAAATGGCCATCACGACCACGATTACAGGACCATATCCTTTTCAGGAAGATTTCCCTAACCAAATCGCAATGTGGCTGTCCTATGTCCTCGATAGCCTCACGAATTAAATCTTTGAGGTCTTGATTTGACGCTGGGCTGTTGGCGTAGACATAATATTTTTTACGTGGCCCCAAAGGAAGAAGTCGCCAGGTGTTAAATTACATGATTGTGATCACCTCTTCGAGAGATAACACGGTCCGGAAACTTTTCCCGTACAAGAGCAAAGGTTTCGTTGCTTGTGTGACACCTAGCGCCGTCTTGTTGAAAGTAAACGTTGTCCAGATCAATATCATCGTTCCATTTTTAGTAATGGCGTAGTTTCTACTTGTCAAATGACAAAGAATAAAAGCTTCAAAAGTGACAGCTACACCTCTTGTTGGAAGCCCCATCAGTTGTCGTCTAAGGCGTTCCTGGCTTTCAAGTATTCTTATGAAATAGCTCATATTAATGAAATATAACTAAGATTTAGAAAATATTACGCCTCGACCAATCACACTCTTACTTATTTTCCTTAAAATTCCATAAAGGAGCCGATGGCGAACTTCTCTCAAATCAGTGAGTTGTGAAGGATATAATTTGTATACCCACTGACCGGGAGCTACTGTTTAAAGCCCGCTGCAAACGACAGATTTTTCTCTTTTTACAAGGCTTAGGGATTACTCTTCTACGCGTAAAGACGCCAGCATTTACGAGGTGGAAACAGCCCGGTTTGAAACCTGGCAAGACCATCACACATTTTTCAGGGGCTGTTTCCACCTCGTAAATGATGGCGACGACTAGGAGATTAATCTCTAAGACATGTGGAATTTCCACGGTCGTCTTAATATAATACAGCATTTACGACGACTAGAGTTGGAGTTTTCATTTGACGAGACTTCTGTCCCCCTATGGACAGTAGACTGACGACTATGAAAGTAATTAACCATCTTGATTGCCGATTGTTGTTGTGAGAGGTTTTTATAATTTCTGACATAATTTCAGTCCAATACTGAACTTTCTGCACTTTCTGAATTCACATGTTTCACACTTTGTCGCTTTTCCAACAAGCGTTACAGTAAACACTGTGCATTCGTATCTATGCATTGGCATCAGGAAGAGTATGGAAAGTTTTTGAATAGCAACCAAAAACATGCTCATACCACCACATTGTACCGCATCGTACGGTTTTTCGTTGTATGTATTGTTTGGCTCTTTAACCTCCTTCTTTGACATATATATTCTCATGTAAATACATACCGACAAACACACATGCACTGGTATATAACACACACACACACACAGAGATATGAACGTACGCAGGTTTGTCTGTGTGGCCTGACAAAACTTTGCTTAGTGTGTCAGTGTGGTGTCCTAGTCGTAGTCGTAGTCGTAGTCACCGTCATCGTCATCCTTGTTGCCATTGTTGTTGCTATTGTTGCTGCCACTACTGGATGCTTGTGTTTGCTGTTGTTGTTGTTGCTGTTATTATTGTAAACCGGTTGTTTTTGTCTATGAACTTCATTTCGACTTCTCCTTCCACACTTCCGTTTTCCTCTTGCTCCATATGCAATTTCAGTGTGTTTTTTTTTGTTTTTGGATTTCGCTTTACCCTTTTTGCGACTCCTCACTCGTGCTCTTACTCTCTACTCACTCGCTCTCGCGCCCTTCTTCCCTTGCCAGGCTTATTGATTTTTGTTTGTGTCGTCACAAAAACAGAGTTTAGAGATTTTTTTCGGGTGTTTTTTGTTTTTGTTGTTGTTATTAAATTAAAATGATTTCGATCATAATGTTATGGGCCTACAGTGTAATGGTTAGTTACGGGAAGGGGTTAATTTTCCTCGTTTTCATCTTTGCAGTCGCCAAAAGCCTTTGTGTTTACATAATCATTTGTTGAGGTGAAGGATACGATTAAAGGACTTGAAGCTATTTTTCAAAGGATTTTTGTTTTTCGTTTTTTTTTTTGGAAACTACTAAAATTCCAAAGATTTAATTAAGTTTTAGTTTAGTTTCTCTTTAAGGTCATTCGGTTTTTGGAGCGAGCGAGAAAACAATTCATGTGGTTTTTGGCCAAAAAATGTTGTGTCATTCCTTTTAAAGACCTCTTGCAGTTTAACGAGACAATTGCAAAAACAAAACAAAGCAGAACAAAAAAAAAACTAAAACTTCATTGCTGTGGTGTCTACGTCATTGGCGTTGGGAATCCTAAAATGACGTGTTCTTGCTGCAGTTTAGCAAATATTGACAATTTTAAGGAGTTTTTCTCTTTAATAGAAATTTAAAGAAAATATATTTTACAACTGTATTGGGGGGAAATGGGGGGAAAAAAAAACCTGGGAGTGTCGATCTCCCACAGAGTCCAACATCATGAAGTCTTCATAAAAATTACAAACAAACGGTTGCGAATTCCGCTGAGGTTGAAAACAATTGAAGAAATTTCCTATTTTTTTTGTCAAGTAAAATCCCTAGTAATTGCTTTATTATGTTTAAGTTACTGCGAACGTGGAGTAATGCTCCCGGCTAAATATTTCTGAGAAATTACTTTAGATACGTGTTTTTGTTATAATGAGAGAATTTCCTAAACCGCGATTATTTTTCATAAATAAGAAATATGGAAAAATATCTTTTAATAGAAAAACTCGATCCAAGTATTCTAAAATTATTTTCAAATACCAACCAGTAACAACACTTGTGGACGGCCGTGGTGTGTCTGCGACTATCACACAGAAGAACCCGAGCTCAAAACCGGGTAAGACCATCAAACATTTTTCTGCGGCTGTTTCCACCTCGTAAATGTTGACGACCTTACGAGTAAGAGAGCAAACTCTAAGCCAAGTACAATTTCTCTAGAAAAGCATTAGCCATTCGGAGCCGGCTTCAAAACAGTAGGTCCCGGTCAGTGAGTATACAAATTATATCGTACACAGCTCACTGATTCGAGAGAAGTTCCCCGTCTGTTCCTTCATGGAATGTTAAGGGAAATAAGTAAGTAAGGCTATCCAAGTCAATTGTCTCGCCGGAATGTGAGTTGTGCATCGCTATTCTAAAGATATTTCAAAGCTGTCTGTTCGCCAGATCTCCGTCGTCGTGTACCGGATGTTCGAACATTTTGCCGGAATACTCAGCGATCCAGGGTCTCTCATCCCTTCAAATGGCCTGTGGACCATCGAACGAATCACTATAGAGAAAATTCATTCTTCAGCCGAATTGTTCGTGGATGAAGTGGAATAATCTTACTGCAAGTGTTTTTCCAGCCAGCTATGACAATTCAATGCCAACGTCAACAAATACTACTCCATCTTTCCTTGTCCTTCTATTTTCTTCCCTTCTCTCCTATCGCTAACACAGTGTAATGACTTTATGGGAGGGCATCCCATGAGTGTTAGTCCAAAAAAAAAAAAAAAAAAAAAAAAAAAAAAAAAAAAAAAAACCGGACAATTTTTGAATTATATTCAACCACTAGTAAGTTGTAATGCGCCTATGGAGCCCGTTGAAATATGGAAAAAAAAAATTTGGAAAAAAAATTTTGGAAAAAAAAAATTTTGTTGAAAAAAAAAATTTTTGTTGAAAAAAAATTTTGTAAAGAAAAAAAAATTTGTAAAAAAAAAAATTTGTAAAAAAAAAATTTTGGTAAAACGCTATTTCTGTACAAAAAAAAATATTATTTTGTTTATCGTCTTAATATATATTTACCCTCGACACTGATTCACTGATTCACTGACTCTGTCACGCAGTACGTAGGAATTTAAATAGGCATTCTATAATTCTATAAATAATAATAATAAAAAAAATAATATTTTTTTTTTGTACAGAAATTGTGTTTTCTCCAAATTTTTTTTTTTACAAAATTTTTTTTTTTCAATAAAATTTTTTTTTTTTAACAAAATTTTTTTTTTCCACAAAATTTTTTTTTCAACAAAATATTTTTTTTTTCAACAAAAATTTTTTTTCCCACAAAAATTTTTTTTTTCAACAAAATTTTTTTTCCATATTTCAACGGGCGCCATAGGCGCTTTACAACTTACTAGTTATTATTATTTATAGAAAATTATAGAATGCCTATTTAAATTCCTACGTACTGCGTGACAGAGTCAGTGAATCAGTGTCGAGGGTAAATATATATTAAGATAAAGATAATACGATTGTGTCAACTATTCTGGAGAATAAACGAATAACCACCGATGCACAGTTGTTCACAAACCAATTTATTGGAAAACAAAATCCTGTAACTTTTGATATCGTAAAAATGTTAAAGTTCTGTAGAAAACTGGTTGTGGACAAGGAGTGTGAGGGTCTATTTTGAGGTATAAATATTAAAAACCGGACAATTGGTTGTATTTTATAAGTATATCCAAAGTTGGCTACTTTTCGTATTTCGTCGATTTTTTATATTTTTTTTTAAATTTTGATTTAAAAAACTTTTGTGCCAAATATAGTTTGTACCAAAATTTTTTTTAAAAAAAAAAAAAATTACTCTAGCTAGGGATTTTCTTAGACCCATGGTTTCTTGGTGAAATATTCTTGGAATTTCCGGTAGTTTTCATTTTTTTCCTATACGCTTTGTTGATTTTTTCCACCCATACAAATTGACCCGCCCTACTGCCAAACCCCACTTCAGGCTGTACTTAATAAATTGTTGACAGGTAAATTGTGCATTTGTTTTTCTTCACTAACAGAATATTGTCCTAATGTTTGTTATTTGAATAGTATTTGGGCATTTTATATTTTACAAGTAATCTCACTGATAAATGTTCAATTTAGGTTCCATAACAAAAATGAACTGTATATACATAACAGATTTAGATCGGATTTCCTTGGGATTTCTCTTACATTGTAAGTTGTTATTGTTCAAAGCCACCATACAATCGGCTGATGAATATATTTCGTGATAAATCAATAATCATGGGTGACTCAGAAAAATAAATATAATTTTGTATATTTTGAGACGAGCATGCTGCGGTGTTCGTAAATCCGTCAACATCCATTTACGATATAAACAGAGAACGCCCCCCCCCCCCCCCCCCTGTAAATCAGTGATCTCTGTAATATATAATTCTGATACTTGTTAAGCGGAAACTACAGCTCCGACATTTAGAGTTGTAATGTTTTTAGGCTAGTTTTGTAATCGAACTGTTAACGACATTACGAGACGAAATTGACACCGACAACTGTCAGATGTTCTTGGGCACATTTGCACCCAGAAGCTCCTGTGATAGGTGGGGTAACTGCATACCCCCTCATGGTTGACCACAACAATTGTAGATTAAGTTTGAAGCTTTTGTATTAATATTTGCCACAAGAGACGATAATTTAAGCGGCCTTTACACGGCCAAAGTGCATGAACACATTTACGATACTAATCAGTCTTAAATTTATGTGTATGCGTCACACCGACTCTGAAGGTGCATGAAAAAATATCAAAATGTTTTGAGTTTCTTTCACTCATTTGGACCGTGTAAAGGGAGCTTTAAGAAGCACTGGATTTTATGATTATTATTGTGATTATTATTAATTGAATGGAAAAATAGTGTAAAATATTTTAATAAATATTTAAAATATTTAAATTTTAATAAAACTCCTGCATTTTAACGCCCGGCGTATGATTAATATCAATTGAATAATAACACTTATACGTATGGTGTGCAATTGTTGTTTGGCAATTATTCAGTTGATTCCACCATACAGGTTTTACCTTACCTTGGGTTTTCTTAAAGCTCAACTTTCCCAACTCAAAGCCACCTAAACTTTGCCTTCATTAGTGAGGCATTTACCCACTGACTCGTTATCGTTTTCGATTTGCCGCTATATTATTTGTATTGTTTTGTTTGGTTGTTTTTTTTGTTGATCCTTTACACCACTAAATGGTGTTCATGTGTACCAGACATTTAAATGCCATCTTCAGTCAGTGTGCCCGTAATTACCCATCAACAACGTGTTATGACTAATTATTGTGCGTGCGTGTGTGTGTGTGTGCTTTACCCGAAATCGTTATTAACCTCATTATGCAATTGAACCATTAAGCCCTCGACAAGTGTTTGCAAGAGGAGCTGAGGAATCACTTAATTTATAATTTTATGGCTGATGTGTTGTGTGTTGGTGGGGGGGGACTACGCAAATTATCGGTCATCTCTTCCCGGATGCTGCAGCAGCTCCGCTCCGGCCATCCTGTCTCAGCCGCTAATAAACATTAAAAACAAAATGTCATGAATATGACCATAAAAAAATCTGCTGTTAATTGATAGTGGCGGCTGCCTGAACCAAAGGGGGGGGGGGGGGGGGGGCCCAAAAAAAAAAAAAACACACCATGTTTAAATTATTTGTATACGTGTGTGTGTTTGTGTGTATGAGGGCACGTGCGTGTGTGAGTGAATTTTCAATCAAAAAGAAATTTAATGCAAATTTTATACAATACACAGCAATTTCAAGCAGATGTGTGACGGCGTGCATATGTACAGTTGCATGTGTGTGTTATCTGAGAGCTGTGTGTGTGCGTGTTTGTATTGCTTATTCAATATTCTGACATTTGCTAAGTATGTCTTTCTGACATCTTGCTTTGGACATCAACATCCACCAAACCTGCGCTCTCATTCAAGTTTACTTCTTCTTCTTTTTCAGTATCTCTCATTTGCTCTGTCTCTCTCTCTCTCTCTCTCTCTCCGTCATATGTCATTCTTCTCTCCACACTATAAGTGACACTCAGACTCTCCACACAATATTTTAGGGGGCCTCTCTCATTGTTTTTGTTTCAGATTCGCTCTTGTCACTGGTAACCCGGTTTCATAATGTAAACAACTGACTTTTTTTTCTCGTCTTGTTCTTCTTCTACTTCTTTGCCATGAAAGCCAGTCAATGTGTGCAATTGTGTGTGCTTGGGTGTGTGTGTGTGTGTGTGTACGAGTGTTTTCCTTCATGAATTCGCATTCTTTTGAATGCTTGTTCTTCACCATCATTGTGTACTATTTTTATGATTTTTCCATAACATTTTTGTTGTTGTTATTTGTTATTATTAGCATTTGGTCTGCGTCGTTTGTGGGGGTGCACGTGTATACATATGAATGTGCTTGTGTATATGTTACACTGTGTGTGTGTGTGTGTAAACATCTTATATATAAATATATATTCCTTATAATGTCCTTTATTTATAATTTATTTGCTGCCTAAAGGCAGCTGTTGATAATGATGACATTATGTTGTTTGTTTTTATGTGTTTATGGGTTTCTCCTTTTTTCCTCTTTGACGTTGACTTTCGCTACAATAAGTTTCTTTCAGATGTGCCTCCTGGAGTCTGATTTTTCATCCTCATCATCACCATCATCCTCTGTATTGTTGTTATTACTATTATTATAGTTTCATATTGTATGCTGTGTAGTTGTTGTCTGTTTCTTTTATATCGCTGTCTGTGTACTCTGTTTTCTAATTGATTGAGTAAATTGTTTAATGACAGTTTATTATGTGTCCACTCCCACTCCCGCCATCGTCATTGTCATGGTCTGATGTCAGTCTTGTCTTTGCGAGTGAAAAATAAATCTTGGCATACTCGTCTTTTTTTCTTTAAGTGGTGGTTTCCGAGTTAACGTCCTGGTGGCGTATGATTATTATTAATTATGAAAAATCTCTAGCAGAGGAAAGAAACATTGCCAGTTTGTAATTGGAACAAAATGCAATGTTGTTTATTGTTTAATTGGGGAAAGGTATTTTCTAGTGGTTTTTCTTGGCTGTCTTCATGAACGTCGTATACATTATATTAATTAAATAATATCACTTATACGCTCTATGGGTATGAGATTGAATGTCATATGGATGGCTCGATTTTTAAGAGTTTAATAGTATCTAATAGTTTCACTTATTCACATAGACCAAAAGAAAAAGTCAAGAGGTGTTCTTCAAGTTCTCTAAAGTCCAAAGATTTCCTCTTTCTTTAAATTGTATTGTAACCAATTTACTCACATTGGCCCAAAGGAATAGTCAAAAGGTACTCTTTAAGTTCTCTCCAGTCCAAAGATTTTCTCTTTCTTTAAAAAGTCTTTGGGGTGCTCTTCAACTTCTTTGGGGTGCTCGTCAGCCTAAATTGTTCCTCTGGCTTAAAATGTCACTATAGCAGCCGACTTATCGCTATAGACCATTCGAAAAAGAAATGTGCATGTTTATTGAATCTGGGCTGTGGCCAATTCCTTATTTCGAAGCTTCCAATGTTATCATTGTTTCAAGAGCTGCGTAGCAAGAAGAGGCGTCCTGGTTGAACTGAATGTCGTCGAAATCACCTCCATTTTGATTCCACCTTGAAGGGGGGCTCTAAAAGAAAATATTGTTGCAAATGATCATGGAAAAGTTCTTGTCTTCACAACAATCGCAATGAGAGAATAACGGAACAATTTCGCTGAAAAACTAAAATTGCTTACACGATAATTAGCGAATTATCTCACGATTATTGGTAAATACAAACCACAATATGTTTTGCTCAATAATAATAATAAGAATGATAATAAAAACAAATACCCATTTGTAGCAGTTTTTTTTCGTCTTCTTTATGCTGACCATGACCCAATCGTATGTACATAGATGCCAGTGTACATTTAACCATTCAATCAGGCTGATTTTATGCTGGTGCTCTCTCGTAGGCCGTTGGCAAACACTCAGTTCACAATGTTATGCATGACTCTTAATTTAATACAGAATGCACATTAAATTTACGGTGAATGTGTCATACTGGTGGTATGCGCAATTCGAATGTATTAATATCACTCATACGTAACGACATTTGCATTTTCGATACATGAGTAATGTAATCGACAGCAGTGACAAACAGGACATTATCGGTGTTGTGTTGTTTTTTGTTGTAGTATTATTTACACATAACATCTGAAGAGAGAGAGAGAGACTGAGAGTTACTATGGACATATGTCTTCATCGACATGAAATCTGACTTGAAATCATTGTGATTTTAAATGTATGTTTCCACATAAAGTATTTTTGCTCATAATGCAACATTTTATAGATTTACACAGTCTGCATACATTTAGAATTAATGCAGACACTTTTAATTAATGTACATTTGAATCACTTTTCAATAATCCTATGTTAAGTCGGCTGGATTATACTCAGGTATCATACCGGTGGTATACTTAATATCAATTAATTAATAACACGTATACGTCACCTGTACCAGAAGAGTTGATAGTGTGGAGTGTAAAGGGTTAATAATTTTGCTTTTTAAAAGTAAACGTAAATAAAACACATGTAAAATACTTTTTTTCATAATATTTTTTTTTTTTTTTTATAAAGTTTGAACGTTGACATTATGTGTGAAACACTACATCATGTAAATGACCACCACGCGAAGTGTTGCAATCAATGATTCGTTTGAGATAATTTTGGACCACTTTTTGGCACATATTTGGCGGTATCTCAGCCATTACTTGAGGAATGTTGGTTCTTAAGTGCTCAAGAGTTAAAGGTTTATCTGCATAAACACGGTATTTCGCGTAGCCCCACAAAAAAGTCCAAGGGTGTCAAATCGCATGATCTTGGTAACCAGTTGATGTCGCCACGACGAGAATTTACGTGGCCAGGAAATGTCTCTTGCAATAAAGTCATATTCGCTCGAGTTGTGTGGCACCGTCTTGTTGAAACCACATATTCTCCAAGTCGTATTCTTCAATAGCAGGCAAAAAAATCGGTTATCATACGACCATAACGCTCCGAATTAACGATGACAGTCGTTAAGGTCTAATCACACCTTCGGACCAACGAGCGCACCAAACAGTGACTTTTTGTGGATGTAATGGCCTCTCTTCAATTACTTGAGGATTCTCAGAACCCCGAAATACGACAATTTTGTTTATTAACATACCCACCGAGTGAGAAATGCGCTTTATAACCATAAACCATAATCTCCTCTTAAGGCACGATATTTGGCTGTGCCAGAATCACCATTTTTGTGGTAGATTTTAATAATTTTTACGCTTTGTGTGATAGTTAAGCGATCCATTTTCGTCAATGTCAGACTTCCAAATGAAAAGAAAACAAATTGGTTTAACAACTTAGTTTAACAGATGTCGAATTCCAGCCCTATACTTTTAAAACCACGAAATGGATAACCCTAAATATTAATTTTTCATCGATCAGCGGGCTTTTTATCATCCGAGTAAAATTTCAAAATTAAAAAAGTTCCAAAACAAAAAATAAATAAGTACCCAAAAATGATTAATATTATTATTTCATTTCTGTTTGAGACGTTATTTCATATTGTTCATTTCAAAATTGGGGATTTATTTCATATGAAATAAGATCGCAACAATTAATATTAAATATAATTTCGATGCCTACATCGAATGTCTGCTCTATGAGAAAGTTTCTCTTGAGCTTTCTGTCCAACTTGTATATTTGGTGTTAAAACATTTTACTTTCTTGGGAGCTCCACTCCTCTTCACTATCCTTATCATTATTTTGTGTTGCAACAAAGACAAGCACTTTCTTCCCTCTGAATTTTGTAGCGTATGAGTAATATAATTAAATTAATATACCACATACGCCTAGAACTACTATGTATTGTAATTTGTTTCATCTTTTATAGTTCATGTTCAATATAAATGTCATTAAGTGACACATAAGGATATCCCTTGACAAAGCTGACCGCACATCTCCGAAATATCTCCCACAATGTAGCATCCTCCTAATTTACCATAATTCCAGTCTAGTCTTAACAAATGACATGCTTGCCAATACAAATTATCCCTCACCCGCCGTTCTCTATCCTTCGCTTCCCGTAAATTTTTCTACACGACTTAAGCCGCTTAGTTCACAACCCTAAAAAAAGATATGTTGTAAATTTCAGTTTATTGATTTTATTGAATTTATGGCCGGTTTTTATGTTTCCTCTTACAGCGGTGATTTATTGCTTATGGTTGGATATGGTTATTACAATGCTATTATCAGTCTTCAGCCATTTTATACAACTCGACTAGGGGAGAAGGGGAATGTGGTGATATTCAGATTATGTCTGTAGAAAAGTATTGGAAAAAACATGTTAGAAAAGTCAAAAGGACGAAATGGAATGAAGACAAGAATTGTCTCTGTTTCTGACTATAGTTCCTTTTGGCCGATTTCAATTTAGCCATTCTCTTCGAGGTTATATTTGAAATTGTATTGTATATGGGGCAATGTTTGATTTAAGTGATCTGTAATGGTCTTTTGGAATATGCGATAGAGGTTAATTATGGTCTATTGGACCACAGAACATATTAGCGTATGATTGATATTAATATGTACACACAATATTAATATTAAGCATACGCAATAGTCTAAGAATTGATATTACTTATACGTTCTGTGGTCCAACAAATACACGATTAATATTACTCATACGTCATCTGGTTCAATGACTTTATAGCTACCTGAATCTGTCATACAGTGTATGTGTCTGTTACGATTTTGATTATTCATGGGTCTTCTTTTAGGTGACTCTATGTGGTCTAAAACAATAGTAAAAATCTCTCGTTTATCCACAAATACTTTTTTCATTAAACCTGCGGACGTATGAGCAATATTAATTAGGCTCTATTGGACCACAGATCGTATGTGTAATATCAACTCTAAGACTTTTGTGTACGATTGATACGAATACCAGCGCCACATGGACGGTTGATGTCGGAACTCCAAGCCGAACCGAAATCTCCGTGGGATGAAAGTGGTAAACTATATTCCAGGTGTTTAGCAAAGAATAAAGAAATCATAGGGGTTTCTGACCACCCGCTATAGCAGATTACACATTCCGTTAAGACCATAACTGTTTCCGGTTAGAGCCCAGCACCCTGTGACTGCCAGTTTTATGAATAAAAATTCTAAGGCGTATACATTATATTAATATAAATCATACTCAAACTGTTAGAAATTAATATTACTCATTACTTCCCTGTGGGTCGGACTAAGACAAAAATCCTAGGGGATTCTGACCACCCGCGATAGCAGATTACAGACTCCGATATGGCCATAAGTGTTTCCTTTGAAGCCCAAAAAAACCAGTGACTGGTGGGACAATGAATACAGATTCTAAGGCGTATACACAATATTAAAATAAATTATACGCAAACATTTTAAGAATTAATATGTATCATACGGCCCCTTGTCCAAAGACTCCAATTCAGGTGGTACACCACAAAACACCCCTACCGGCCGTTCCCAATTGGTCAGTCTAGGATAAAAATCCCAATGGTTTCGGACCACGATCGATAGCAGATTACAGACTCCGCTAAGACCACAACGGTTTCCGTTTGAAGCCCAGAACTCACTGACTGATAGGACAATGAATACAAATCTTTATACGATTTTTACATACGAATTTTTCTTATCAAATACTCGTTATACCTGTGAATTATCCGTAAGCCACATTTACTCCTGAGGGACGTTTTGTTTTGTAGTTATAGGCCAAAGAAAAAGATTGGGCCTCGTCTCATCAACGACACAACCTAACTACCTCTGAGTATGAAACCCAATTTTAAAGAACGTGTAAATATGTTTTTTTTCCTTTCAATGCATTTCAATCATAACATATATCGTGATTTTGAGAAGATGTCTGGGCAAAGAACGTCTGTGCGAAAAACGAATTTTAATTACTAATGAATTCATCAGGAAATTCAATTGAGCTGAAATCCATCATGTCTATGGGCATATACTTAATAACTATTAATTAATATTAATTATACGCTGGGGTTCATGCAATGGATATTGTCATATAAATGCTGGTTTGTTTATATTTGTCAATTGCAAAATTATTTGCAAATTGTCTATTGAGGTTTTCTTTAAGGTTTACTCTATTACTATTGAGGTTTCCTCGTTGGTATTTCGCTGTTTTAGTTAATTTACCTTTTAATTGACGAACTTTGTTTTTATTTGAATAAATTTCAAATCGAAAGAAATGCCTGGAACTGAATTAGATTTTCAAAGATTGGAAATGAACTGTGTGCAAGAAATTGTTTAATTTTAATTTAAATCTAATTAATAATAAAATTTAAATTTTAAATGAAATTTTTAAAATTTAAATGAAACTACAGAGCTCAGCCCCAAATTGTTCACCTGTTCGTATACTTGATATTTATTAGTTAATCTTAATGGCCCAATTCACACGGGATTAATTGTTCTGGTCTAACATGGCAGCTTGTAGGCATTTTCGGTGAGGAGAGTCGTTTTTGGTTGGATTAATTTTTCATCCAGCTACAACCCCGCATTACCAGAACAAAACTAATACATGCACACAAAACAAACGTGAAATAAATAAAGAAAATACTAACACACACAAAGCTGTGTATACGTATACAATTTTAGTCAGATTAATTAGTCTCGTGTGTTTTGGAAAAAACAAAAGTTGTTCGGACTAAAAATTATTCCCGTGTGAATTGGGCCAATTAGCGTATAATTAATATTAATCAGTAAATATTAAGTATACGCCTGGTAAACGGTTTCAGTTTATTTACATTAGCAGTTAAATTTCCGTTGTTTTTGTTTATTTATTAGAATTACTTTTTTTTTATTTGTCTTGTTATTGTCTTTTTATTTTGATTATAAAAATTGTGTGAGTGTGTGTTTTTTGTTGTTGTTAATTCTTTGTGCAATTTTCTCGCTTATACAATCATCGGCAAAAGTGCCTTCGAAAAAGGCACGAAACGGAAAAAAAACGTCCACACAATTTAAGTGGAAAATTAACATTTCTTCAATAAAACAGAGGCACACAAACGTTGTTTTCAAACTCTCCCAAAAGAAAACTAGAGAAACAAACACACACGAAAGAAAACACGTTAAACGCAAAAACAAAGAAAAGCAATAAAACACCAAACACATGCAGTTTTTGTTGTTGTTTGTGCACACACACGAGACACTCAGTCAAACACAAATATACACTACAATAAGTAAAAACAAATCTAAAACAATTACTCTCTTTTGGGAGGAGAGCATTAAATTGATTGCTTGCACTCTCGGCGCTTGTATGCGCTCTCGCTTGCTCTGGCTTGATGCGAGTGTGTGTGTGTGCGTGTGTTGTTTAAGACATGAGTGGCATGTGGCAGAGAGTAATAGAGACGACTATAGATGTCACCGCGCTTTGTAGTACCTCCAGTTTCGCCATAGTGAAGCGACCTTGAAAGAGAAAACAGCACACACAACAAACACAAATAATAATAACAACAACAACAACAACTACGACAACGACAACAAAGAATGAAGAAGAAAGTTTCGTTCATACTCATAATACAATGAACATACACACACACATAGACACACTCACATGCTGACACCGTGCCAAACTGGAGAAGAACAAGCACAAGAAGAAGTGCTAGTGAAAGGCGAAAGCAAAAGCAGAACAAGAGCTGGCCGAGAAAGCAGAACAAGAAGAACAAGCACAAGAAATGAAGCGAAAAACAGAATCCTAATGCCAAAAAAGAAGTACGAAAAAGACGCACACTCACAGACACACGAGAAAAACTGAAGAGAAGCGAAACGCGAAACATGTGCTTCACAAAACATACAATAATTAAACAAATAACACACGAAATAAAATAAATAAAAAATAATGCACAAAACATGGCAAAACGGCTGCTCTAAAATCGAGAAAAAAAACCACATAAAATAAAAACGTCACAACGAATGCATCACAAAACGAAACATAATGAATTTTTAAAAAAAAAAATTCCAAATTGTTTCTGATTATTAATATTTTTTTTTAAACAAATTGTCCGTGCTTTCGTGTATTTCTGTGTGTGTGTTGTTTTTTGTATTACCTTTGATACGGACACCAACTCTGGGAGTGCTCTAAAACGGGAAGCATCGACAAAAAAAAAAAAAAAGATGAAAATGCTAATGATGAAAAAATGAAAATGAAGCCAAGAAAAAGTGAAAATAATGTATCAACCAAAGGAAAATGATGTGTGCCTCAAAGGATGCTCCAGCATCATAACACGGTTCCACTTTTTTTTCTCTCTGATTATTTTTTGTTGCTTTCTTAATTTTGTTTGTGTTTTTTTTTTTGGGAAAGATGAAATATTAGAAATATTAAAGCGAAAATATTGTCTGTATGTGAGAGTGTGTGTGTGTGTGTGATTTAGTGCTAAAAACTCTTATTTAAATCCATAAATAGCATTTTACCAAATGACTGTATGTGTGGCGGTCATTGGTGATGGTGTGGTGGTCCTTTCCCCAAAAGGACCTTCTGTCTTACCTTTTTTTTCTATGCCAAACGAATGGGTGTTTCACCGTGTGCCTCTATGTGTGTGTGTGTGTGTCAGTATGAATCGAGTGTATGTGTTTTTTTCCTTGTGTATGGGTGTGTTTTGTGTTTTTTTTTCGTTTTTTGGCTTTCAATAAATGTGTGAAATACATGTGCTGAGTGACTTTGATTTATGAGCTCTGACAGAGGTCAGTTATTATTTATATACATGCATACAGACATGTGTGTGTGTGTGTGTAAGTATGTCGCTATGACATGGAGACATACATATTCATATAAAGCCTAATGGTGTTATGTTTTTTTTTTTTTTTTTTTTTTTTTTTTTTTCTTTCCAAAGTGTGTCTCGTAGCTGAGATTCTCCATCATATGTGAAAACATTCCCACAAAAATTACACGTGTAGTTAATATATTTAATCCCCTCCGCATACTTTCTATCGTGAGATTAAGGCAATCTTAAAAAAAAAATCCAACTCCCAAACAATTTGGATTCATTTCTATTGCCAGCGCAGCTTGAAGATCCCAATTTCTACCACAAAAACCGCTTGTGAGTAAGATTTTTGGATGAATTTCCCATTCTCCATTCTCGTATGTAAACGACACTAAGATGTGTTTTTAGAAGCGTTTTCTATTCTAATAGCAGCAGCAGAATTTAATTTATTATTGTAATTTTCATTAGAAATTATGTGAAATTCGTAGTGACAGTAAGTCAACTCCAGAAAAAAAATCAAATTCCCAAACTGTTTGCATTGATTTGTATTGCCTGGACTGCTTGAAAATCACAGTTTGAGCTGGAACATCCTTAAAATTGAAAGAAAATCAATTTTATGGTTGGCCTGCTGGATAATGGCAGAGAACGTGCCTCATAATTCCTTTTTATTGTAACCTGACGTATACTTAATATTTACTAATTAATTATAATTATACACAATAGTTTAGATTGTTGATTAATAAATATCTGTCCCACGTAAGGATTTTGATTGATTTAATTTTGCCCGAAAACATTTCATATGAAACTATCGAGCTTAAATTAAAATTGTTATCTGACATATACTCAATATTTATTAAATGATATTACTTATACGTCATGTTTCAGTTTATAGCTAAGGTCTGTGAATGCTTTCGTTTTCCTTGATAAAAAAATATTTTATTAGGAAATCGTAGTGCTGAGATCCAAATTGTTGTCTGACGTATACTTAATATTAATTATACGCAATAGTTCAGTTAATGGATATACGTTAGGGTGGAGTGAAAACATGCTTTTTTTTTAATTTGAAAAAGTTAACCTCGGAAAGAGATGTAGTCTGGGGTCCTAATGAGGGGAAAAATAAAGAAAAAAATTTTAAAAAATTTTTAGGGGTCGCGCCACTCTTTCGAAATTTGGAAATTATCGCTATTTTGGCGTTGATTTTAGAAAAATCCTAAAAATTAACGACTTAACTTATTCGAAATTTAAAAGTTTGAGCTTGTTCAGTGCCCAAACAAAAGTATTTGAGGCAAATATGAGGATAATCGACTAATATTTGTAGCTTTGGTGGCGATTTCATTGTTCAGTCAATTTTCTGAAGAAGGGGCGATTTGACTTATTTTACTTTTTGCAATTTTTGAACAATGAGAAAATTTTTTTTAAATTTTTTCATGCCCTTATTTCATTTTTTACGCTATTGCAAACATTTATTGACATACAACTTTTTAGGATTTTTCTAAAATTAACGCTAAAATAGCGATAATTTCCAAATTTCGAGGAAGTGGCGCGACCCCTAAAATTTTTTTAAAAATTTTTTCTTTATTTTTCCCCTCATTAGGACCCCAGACTACATCTCTTTCCGAGGTTAACTTTTTTTTTTTGAATTTCACTCCACCCTAATATACGTTTTTAGTTATCAGTGCATTCATGTGTTAGATATTTCAGAACTAAGTAAGCGTTTAACCCTTCATTTTCCTCTATTAAAAAATATGTGTTATTGCCAAATTGTTGAACTGAAATCCGATTTGTTACTTGACGTATACTTAATATTTATTAGTTAATATTAACTATACGCCATGTTTTAGTTCAGTTGTCAGTCCCAAAAAATACAGAAATTTGCAGTTTTTTTCCAACCTCTTTTGTGTTTAATGCCGGACTAGCTTTCGTTAGTCCGAATAAGGTTTGTTGAAAAATCTCGAAAAATACGTTTGTTTAAATCTCACAATAAGTCAAATTGATATTTTTCTTTGAGTGTAAGCTGGCATGATTTTGTTAACACTGAAATGCCGCTGTTTTTTAGGACTATGTTTCTTTAAAGCTCATGGGAAGGTTTTTGAAATTATTCAATATTATTCAGCAATAGAAAAATGTATTTGCAATAAAAAAAACTTATTGTCTTTTTATTGCATCCAAAAAAGTTCATTCTAAAAGCCAACTAAATTCAGCTGGACTCAGTGAGGACGAGAATTCAATTGATCTGTTTGCACAGACCTACTTTAGGACCTAGAAATGCAACAGTAAGGATTAAAAGAAACCAAAGGCTGCTTGTATGTCCCAAGTGCCATATTACATTCTCAAGATTGTATTTAATTTTGAAGGAAATTTAAGCAATTTTCCGAAAAAGAGAAGAAGATGATCGAAAAAATAAAATAATATTCATTGTTTAAAAGCACCAATTAAAATTGGTGTAGTGGGCAACAAATCTGCCTTAGTTGAATGTATTTTCAATAAATTTGACTCCACTACGGTGTGTCTTTCCATAAAGGAAGGAAATTTTCTCCAACTCTAATTGTAGACAGTTGTTAAAAGCAAAGAAATATAGTAATTTCTAGAAAAAATTCATTTTTTGTCATGTTTACGATCTCTTTTTTGTCTTAAGTATAAAGTTTTTTGATTAATTTTTTAATTCAGAATTCTGAAAATGCCCTTATACAATTTGTATACTCACAGACCTGGACCTACGGCTTAAAGCCAACTCCGAACGGGTAATGTTTATTTGTGGAGAATTTGTATATGGCTTAGCGATTGCTGTCTTTCTATGTGTTTGATTGTTTTACCAGTTTACGAGCATTGGTTTACTGTGTTATAGCCTCGCCCACTACCGCAAATCAAACTGTAGAGTATTTAAGAGGCACCTTTTACGACAATTGACGCTAAATTAAAAATTATCCATATATTTCAGCTTCCGTGGCGGCCAGACCATTTAAAGTAAAATATAGTGAAATATATGTCCCCCTCTCTTTACCCCCCACCAATTTCTATACTTATCTCTATCTATCCCTGTCTCTCTTTATCACTGTCTCTCTCTATTCCTTTCTCCCTCTATAGCTCTTTCTCTATTTCTTCCTATCTCTACCCTGTCTGTCTCTGTCTCTATCTATCCCTGTCTACTTCTATCCCTGGCTCAGTCTATCCCTGCCTCTCTCTATCCTCTCCCGTCTCTCGCTCTATCCCCGTCTCTCTCTCTCTATCCCTGTCTCTCTCTCTAACACTGTCTATCTCTCTATCACTGTCTCTCTCTTTCTCTATCCCTGTCTCTCTCTTTCTGTCCGTCTCTCTCTCTCTATCACTGTCTCTCTCTCTATCCCTGTCTCTCTCTTTCTATCCGTCTCTATCCCTGTCTCTCTCTCTATCCATGTCTCTCTCTCTATATCCCTGTCTCTCTCTATCCCTGTCTCTCTCTCTATCCCTGTCTCTCTCTCTCTATCCATGTCTCTCTCTCTATATATATCCCTGTCTCTCTCTCTGTCTATCCATGTCTTTCTCTATCCCCGTCTCTCTCTCTATCACTGTCTCTCTATATCCCTGTCTCTCTCCCTATCCGTCTCTATCTCTCTATCCCTATCTTTCTCTATCCGTCTCTCTCTATCCCTGTCTTACTCTCTCTATCCCTGTCTCTCTCTCTATCCCTGTCTCTTTGAAATGCCAACTATTTTCCTCAGGTCGCAGCAGTCTTTTTTTTTAATCAATAATTAATACAAAGCCAATCATTTAATTAGAGTTTGATGGAGAATTTTGAAATAGTTTCGTCCTGCTTAAACGGTAAATGACCATTAAAGTTTTTCAGCCGTTTCTTTATCTTGCCCCAAACAATAGTTGAGACAAACATCCAACGTTTACCAAATTTTCTTAATCTTAATGAATTTCCCAACGATCATTTTTCCTCGAGTGTAATGCTATAAAAACGAATGAAAATGAAAAAAAAAACCAAACTGAAAACTTAAACGCCATGCAATTACCTTCCCCTTCAACATCTCTCTCTTTCTCTCCTCTTTGGATGGATGGATGGATGGAAGGATGCTTCATTTACCACTCACACACACACACGCTAAACAACAACTGTGTGCTCTCGAACATGCTCTCTATGAAACAAAGTGGTGTTTTCATTGTTGTTGTTGTTGCTGGTGCTGATGCTGATGCGGCTGCCGCTGATGTTGTTCTGTTGATTGCACAAAACACTCTTACTCAACTTCTTAATATAGAATAAATCATTAAAACGAAATGAGAGTACGACCCTCACTAAGAAAGTAATCAATACTTTTCAACAACACATGTGAATTATTGCTAGGCGAAGGAAACACATACACAGACACACACACACACCCAACGAAATGAAAACAAAATCCAACAAGCAAAACAGCGTAATTCGAAAGAGTCGAATGTGCATGTAGTGGGGCGTGGGCGGCCATGAATAGAAGTACAACTGCATGTTGTATGGAGTAGTGGTGTGATCGATGTTTGGAAATTGTCCCCATACAAATGAAACTCTCGATAAGGAGTCTATCGTCCTCCATGGATGACAATTGCTAATGAATCAGATGGATTGATGTCCACTACTTCCTTGTTACAATTGAATCGGCCAAGTTAAACTGAAAGGTTTATGGAAGGCGCCATACTTGGAATAATCTTGAATGTATTTTCATAGCCGTATTCCTATTGGCTTTAGTTTTTTCTTCATTTAATTTACTTGATTATCTAAGTTAGCCTTGCAGCCTACCATGATCTGTTCAAACAGGATTTCCAAGAGCCGAGGTAGAGCAATTCTTCCACTATTTCGCTTATCCGCCGTCGCGACATTTGTGTTTCAAGTGTCGATGTGTTATTTGATTGTACCATTTGTTGTTTCTAATTACGATTTAATCCTAAATACTCACCCCAGTGTACTCTCTCATAAGCGGTCACCAAAGGGACTGAGAATTTTGTCCGCTTATGAGAGAAATGCATAAGAGGACTGAATCGGTTTGGTACTTAGAAAAGTCTCCTTCCATGAGAGGTGTCCGCAAGGAGGGAGTACACTGTATTCATCAAAATTTAGTACAGCTTTACAAACCTTTGTTAAGGAAAATTTAGGAAAATCCAAAAAACAATTTGCATACATTTGTCTTTGCAAAGTTTTGTAAAGTTGTTTTAATTTTTTTTTTTTTTTTGGATACTCGGGTTACTTTTTTAGATAAATCAATGAATTGGATTTTTTTCGGCAATAGAAGTATTTTTCGTTTATTTTATAGATTTCGCCACTCCTTCTAATAACTCTTCTCGTGCAACTAAATATTTTCGAATTTTTTCCATGAATTTGTTTACAAAAATCTGTTGGTGTTTTCTTATTTGTTCAATGTAACGGTGGATGTAATCTTTTCAAATTAGGAAAGTTTGTTCAAATTGATTTGGCAATGAATTTGAGAAAATCCCTAGTCTAGTGCCTGGACAGTGGGTCGAAATCGATATCCATCGGCTACAATTGAATAACTTTGGAAGGTTAGAAGAAAAATTAAAGTCATTCCTCTGAGGAACTCATCTTAAATCATTGATCCGTATACTCAGTCACCAAGAATTACAGACAAAATAATGTTCCATATTTTTGCCAGGATAATATCCCATAACTGAATAAGTTTTTATTGAAAGAAACAGCATTCCTCTGAGGAACTGCTCTCAATATTACGGACAAATTATTTTCGACATCCCGGGTTTATGGTGCAATACTCGAACCCACCAACTATAATTTAGTCGAAAACTCTGCAGTGCCTGCAATCCTTTGTATTTTGTGTTCATGGCTTTTTGACATAGTTTGACGGGACCGAAAATAATGATTAGTTTGACGTACTTACTCGATAAACTTGATTTCAACAAAAAAAAAACATTTTCCGGCTCCTGGATATTTCTAAAATCACTGGGAATTTCCAAGATTCTCAAATGTTTTTGGAAAAATAAATTAATTGCAAATTATATGAAGGACCTAAATCTGTTGTATTTTGTATTAGGGACCGAAAATAATGATTAGTTTTACGTACTTACTCGATAAACTTGATTTAAAAAAAAAAAAACATTTTCCGGCTCCTGGATATTTCTAAAATCACTGGGAATTTCCAAGATTCTCACATGTTTTTGGAAAAAGAAATTAATTGCAAATTATATGAAGGACCTAAATCTGTTGTTATTGTATTAGGGACCGAAAATAATGATTAGTTTGACGTACTTACTCGATAAACTTGATTTCAACAAAAAAAAACATTTTCCGGCTCCTGGATATTTCTAAAATCACTGGGAATTTCCAAGATTCTCACATGTTTTTGCAGAAATAAATTAATTGAAAATTATATGAAGGACCTAAATCTGTTGTATTTTGTATTCGGGACCGAAAATAATGATTATTTTTTTTATATTATAATTTATGAAAAATAATTTCACCACAATGAATGTACAGGAGACTAAATGGGTTCTCCAACAAGAGGTGTTATTTGTAATCATTAACGGTGATTTTTATCATAAAACTCATAATGTTTCCAAATAAATGTTGTTGTTGTAACAGTTCTGCTGCTGTTGCCGACAACTTTTGTCGGGGAAATCAAACTTTCGGTAGATACAATCCCTGTCCGAGATGAACTCGGATTGGTCCGGAGCGTAGATCCGATTGTCCTGGGAACGTCCAAATAAATGTGGTTTGTGCTGCTTTCGGTCACCATCCCCGGAAGATCTTCATTATCGGAGGTAGCAAATGTTAAAATGAAATCTTTATTTTATGTTACTTTCTATTTGGATTATGTTCAATTGTGTTCTCCATTCGTTTCTTAGGAGTTTGAAATTTCCCAACGACAAGTCGATCGAAAAACACATTCGATCGACATCATGAGACAGGCACTTCACAATGTTTTCAAACTCCTCCCATATGTCTTTTGTGTCACCCTGTATATTCACTTCTGTTGACTAGATTTAGAGCATCCTTGAGACTTCTGCGTCGGTGACATTGCCAATCGTTGCTCGACCCATGTATTTCACACTGAAAATTAATTGTAAGCCCTTAATGAAATCTGCAGTTAATGATAAAAGCTGTTTCTCACACACACACAAAACCAAAAACAAACTACAAATCAAATCTTACCAACACTAAATAAACAAAACAAAACAAACAAACCAGTAACAATCAAACACTACCAAACCACCACTACGACAAATCCAAATCAAACACAGAAATTTCAATTCAACACAAACTTAACAACCAACAGAAGGACATCTTTTGAACAGCACCGAAACGTCCAACCAAGTGCCTGCGTGAGAGTGTCGGTTGATACCTTCATGTTTCGCTGTCGCCGCCGCTGCTGCTGCTGTGTAGTACAATAAAAGAAAGAAAAAACCCCTCCACTGTGTGCGAATCTGTGAATTATGTGTAAACAATAGAAACAACGTTGAAGTAAAAGCAAAAGAACAAGAAAACGCCACACACAGTTAACGAGACAATACAAATAGACAAACAAACGCCCGAGAAGAATTGAAAAAAGCCCATAGACTAATAAGCTCTTTTTCGAAAAAAAAAAAAAAACGCAACAGCAGAAAGACAAAGTCCAACACCAGTTAAATGTCTGAGGATGCAAATAAGCGATAACAATAATGTTAGTTTCAAATTTCATTCTAAGGCATAGAAACGATTTAAAATTAATTCCAACTATAAAACAATTAAGTATTCTCTCTTTATGGACAACAAAACAAAAAAATAATAGTTATCCACCAATACTAATGCAATGCCAGTGGAATGCGCAACATGTCCTTTGTGTGCTCGTTGTGGCCTGTTTTCCATTTTTGCCTGTCTGCGTGCGCGTTAGCCCGACCGCCCGCCCGCCTGCCTGCCTGCGATATGTTTGAATGTATTATTGCGTGTCGCCCTTCCCCTTCGCCACTCTGTATTTCTGCTCGTCTCCATGATGTTGGCTGATGGCTGCCGTTGTTGTTTTTTCAAATGATTTTGTTTTTTCTTTCTTTTCTTTTTTTTTTTGGCTGATAATGATGATGTTGTTGTTGTTTCTTCTTTTGAATGGCCCAAAAACTGATGTAAAATGTATATTGAATGCCACTTAAATGAATGTTTTTGATGTTTATTTATTTGTTGTCTTTATCTACTCCGTTATTTTTTTTTTTTTTTTTTGGTGATTTATTTTATTTATCAATTGTTTTTTAATTACTTTCCACTGAAATTGTTTTACAACATAAACGTTCTCCTATTGTGTGCATAGTTTTATATGGCGACATTTAATACGAATTAAATTTGTTTTGATATCAATAGAAACAGGTCTTTTTTTGTTACTTTTTCAACGATCATTAATATCATGTCCTGTCGGTGTTTCTCGTGAAAAAACCTATGTATAAATATTTCAATTGAGGGTTATAAGTAAAACTATAATTTGGTTGTACTTTATATTTATAGTACTGAAAATGATTTTTTTTTTTGGAATAACATTCTTTATGTGACTTTCAAATTTAAATGTATTGACATGGGCAAGATTTCGGTTGCAAATAATGATACAAATAATCTTTTGTCTGAAAGGCACAGTATCGGTCATAATAGTTGGTTTACCCTTTCTCTCCACAAAACAAATGGAAGGGTAGATACCCGCATACGAATGCAAAATATGAATAACAAAATTCGAAAATTTAAATTTAAAAAAAAAAAAAAATCAAGCGATTTTATTTTTTTTAGAAATTTTTTACAGGCGGCGAAAAATGCTAATTTATTTAAAAAAAGGTCTAGACTTGATTTTTGTTTGTGGAATTTTGAGGAAAATTAAATTAAAAAATTCCATTTTCAAAAAATTTTCTACGAAAATTAAAATATTTCAACTTGACAAATGAATTTAGCAAAATTCGATTTAAACCGAGTCATACAGCAAGTTATATCGCCTTGTTGGAACAAAATGTCGTTGATGTTTTGCTGATTAATTCAGCCAGCATGGCTCGATAGCGTTCGCCATTCAACATAACAGCAGCTCTTTCTTTATTTCCAAATAAATAAGGACTGTTGCTGCCGCCAGGGTGTAAACTACACTCGTAATGTTGACCATACAATTTAGTTTTAAATAAATTTCCACAACTTGGAAGCATTTTTCTGGCGTTAAACGAGTCATTATGTCTTACCAAATCATAGCAAACAAAAATGTCAACACAGTTTGACATAATCAGCTGTCAAATAATAGTTATCGATTATTTATCGAGTTTTCATGCAGTTTTAAAAACAACCTGAACAATAACTGAAAGCAGAGGCCACGGTCGTAGATTGGTCATCCTTAATTGGTCACTAGGAAATATTTATACAGAATAAGAAAGTAAAATCGGACCATACTCTTACAAATTAAATTTTTTTTTTTTATTTTTTTTTTTTGAAGGAACTTTATAAATTAACCTAATTGAAAACATTTCAGAAGAAACACACAATTTTATAGTTTTAATTTATAACACAAACAATTTAGAAAAATTGCATTCGGGAACCAATGTTTTTTTTTTCAAATTTTATTTCATAAAAAAGGAAAATGAATTCAGCGTCTCCGCGCCTTATAGGATTTATGAGAGACTAAATGGCAACAATTTAGCATATATTTCTTTACAATGTAAAGCATATGTATGTGTATGTGTATGTATATGTATATAAAAAAAAGTTTGCGATCGGTTGCAGATGAAAATGATCACCAATACGAGGACACACGTGTTTAGTAGTTTCAGTAAATCGCCCACAATCAGCAGTGTCCACATGCATTGCTAGCATAGAAACTGGCATGCCTCTTGTATGTAGGAGACGCTTAAAGTGGAAGTGGTCCAACCCCTAAAATTGACCTTCCGAGATAGTTGAGTTTGAATTTTAGGCCAAAATTTGAAGCGAGACAACGATAATTTTTTTAGAGAGTCTGGTGAAATTTTGATAATATATGTAAAATGGGGATCTTTTAATAAATTTTAAATTTAGAATTTTGATTTTTTTTATTATGGATGATATTTACTAAATTAAATTTTATTAATTTTATTAAAATTTACTAAAGCAAAAATAAAACTATTCAACGTTGCCAATAATGTTAAAAAGAGCTGGAAAGAAATTTTTTTTTTTAAAAATTTCAAAAGAAGACTGCCCTAGGTCAATAAACTCGACTTCTATTTTAAAAGCCTCACATTTGACCAAAAGAATCTCTAATCAAATCATTATCTGCAAAATTATATCCACAGCATTAATAATTTTTAATGAGGAAGGATGTAGTAAATAAAATCTTCATACAAATAGAATTAGCGAAAATGCCAACGTGGCAAGTAAAACATGGCAATTGATTAATCGCTCCAATTTATTCCACCTGTGGGCTATCATTTAACATGTTGCATGCTCTCTAGGGAATTGACAATTTGTGGCTCATTCATGAAGCCATTTCTTGTGTTTAGACAATTTGTGGCTCATTCATGAAGCCATTTCTTGTGTTTAGACACGCGTTTAGCATTTCTCCACTTTGAGTAAATATAAAAAAAATATATCAATGTAATAAATTTAATTTGTGGTGGTTTAAATTAAGGTTTGGTGCATTAACAAAAAAAAAAATTTTAAATTTTTGCGTGATCTCCCCCTGTCATAAGGGTGTGTTTTAAAAAGTGTTCAAAAGTATTTTTTTTTTAAATAATCATATAATATACGTAATGAAATAATAATTATTGTATATGTATTGGCGTGTGTTCCCAAAAAGTTATCCATTTTGTGTTTGCAATCACACCTTCGGACCAAATAGCGCACCAAACAGTGACTTTTTGTGGATGTAATGGCCTCTCTTCAATTACTTGAGGATTCTCAGAACCCCGAAACACGACAATTTTGTTTATTAACATACCCACCGACTGAGAAATGTGCTTCATAACCATAAACCATAATCTCCTCTTAAAGCACGATGTTTGGCTGTGCCAGAATCACCATTTTTGTAAGAGGTTTTAATCATTTTTACGAGTTGTGTGATAGTTAAGCGATCCATTCTCGTCAATGTCAGACTTTCAACTGCAAAGAAAAAAAAATTGATTTAACAACTTAGTTTGACAAATGTGGAATTCCAGCCCTATACTTTTGAAACCACGAAATGGACAACCCTATATGTATTGGCGTGTGTTGCCAAATGTACAAATGTTTTTTTTTTTCAAAACCATTTCTTGTATTTTTTTTTACCAAATAAAAACAAATTTCCGAAAAACTGAGTTATTGTATTTTTTTACCAAATAAAAAAAAATATTTTTTAAAAATTTTCGCTAGGTCTCCACCCCTCATAAGGGTGATTTTAAAAAGTCTCCAACAATAAAACTTTTTTAAAATATCATAGAAAAGAACACTTACTGCCTGTTTCCATAAAACGAATTTGTTCGTTCGTTACAAATTGTCAAAATTGAAGGCGCAATAAAATAGATTATTATCAGTAATGAGAGCTTATTGTTTTTGGAATTGTATTCCATTTGTCCATATCTAACATATATCTGAAAACCAGAATTGAATCATGTCTAAAATCCATTTTATAACTCTTTGAAGATTGACGATTTGTAACGAACGAACAAATTCGTTTTATGGAAACAGGCAGTTATTGTACGTTATCGTGCTTACAGTTTATTCTCAGATTTGGCCAAACAAGTAAAATAAATGTTTAAAAAATGTTTGCCAGGCCAAAGAAAATTTAATTAAAGTTTGGTGTATTACCAAAGAAAACATTTTTTTTTAAAAAAAATTGCGAGGTCTCCTCTTTTCATAAGGTTGTTTTTAAAAAGTGTGCAAAAATAGAAAATTTTATTTATTTTTTGTTTCTTGAACATTTCCTCAACAAATTCTAACGATTAAATGTCCGGTAATTAATGGGTTAATAACCACCCATTACTTATTTAAGTTGGCTCCGCAAACCCTTGTCTTGTCTTGTACTCAAGTATTTTCATGTAGTCTTCCACTTGGTCTGACCACTGGAGTCTCTATCTTCCCTGTCTACGTTTGCCGTGGTAGTTGCCCTCCAACGCCTTTCTGCCTGGAGCGTCTGTATTCATTCAGACAGACATGGATTCGTTAACTGTTATTAATACAACGCTTGAAATCTATTGAGAAACATTTCTATTTTGCAAAAAACAAAAAATAAAAATATAAATAAATCGAACAACAGAAACAATAAACTGTATTAATACTTTTCTTTATTTATCCGATCCTAAACGGGTTTCGATAAACCAAAATTGTTTTACCGTTTACCACCCCACCCTCACACATACTTTGTTCTTTTTTCTAATCTTTGTATACAAATATATGACCCGACTGACTTCATTCTCACCCATCGATCCATATAATTATCTCAATGGAATTGAAATGTGAAATAATCTTCAATTGTTTCCATGAATTTCCCCCTGTCGAAATTGAAATTACATGAAATTATCTTCACCGTTTCTATAAAATCTCTCCTCTTCACTATTTGCCCAAAATCAAAATGTGAAATTATCTTCACCGTTTCCATGTTTCCATGGAATCTCCTCGGTCTCGTTGTTTCACTATTTGCCCATTGAAGGAGATTGCTTGAGACTTTTCCAGCTTTGAAGTGATCAATTGTGTGCCTGTCTGCCGCACCACATATTCCTTCCATGACATCGCGAAAGAACGTGAGTTGTGCATGTCTTCGCCTCATATTAATGCCATCGGTTTGGCGATCTGCCTATTGGTTCCCCTTCAAGCTCTTTAGTTCAAGTGGGGGGGGATAATCAACAATTGTGGATTGCACAAAGCGTTCTCTGCCAAAGGATGAGCTTAAGTTTGCTAAGAAAAGGCAACGACTGCATGCATTTCAAAGCACTTTAAGGGTATTATCATCGTTTGTAGAAATAAATCTTTTAAACATTCAAAGAAATGCGAATGTTCTGCCAGGCGTATGATTTATTTTATTACTCAAGCGTAAAGTCGCGCATACGCCCCCCAGTTCGGCGAACAACAGATTGCCAGTGTTAAAAGAACAGCGATTCATTCTAATGGCCATTGGCTGGCATACAGATTCGGTCCCATGGTGCTCTTATCATTGTTTACTAACGAAAAAAAAACAATACCGAGTTTTAATTGAATTCATTTTTTTCTCTTGCTTGTGTATGCATTAAATGTGTTTTGTTGTTCTTGTTTCGGCTGGAGAGCAAGAGAGTCATTTATTCAATTTGTTGATGTTGACGTGGTTATTAGAGTATCATACAGTGAAGGGCCACACAAAAATGTCACCAAATTAATCAAGAAAATCGTATTTTCCACCTACACTTATTGAAAATTTCAGATTCAGATTCAGAGAGGGGAGTGGCCAAAGCCTTAGAATAGTTCATGTCATGTTCATGTTTTAATTTCCTATAAAATCAAGGCTTAGAATGTCTCTGTGTCTATTTGCCATTATATTTTTGCCTGATACTGTACATTCTGTATATGTCCACACGTGTGTATCTGGGTGAGCTCTTTCATTATCATGCATGCATATGCAAATAAACATATTTATGTGAACATGTCTATACACATATACATATGTATATAATATGCATGCATTTCTATGTGTGTAGTATATGATGATATGTAAACATGATATGCATAAAACCGCATGTTTTTTGGGTGTGTAAATGTATCGTTTTGCATCCTGCCGAACAACACAGGCGAATTTATTTTGTCATGCCGTTTGTGACACTTTTGAGACTTGGTCCTACAGCCTTAACTCACCTTCTATACGACAGACTAAACTAATTGGAATTAGAGTTGTCTGAAAGGCTGGAAAATATGAAGTAGATGGAAAATAAGTTTGATAGATTCGACAGCCGGTTTTAAATTCAGGTCAAACTGGAAAAATATTCGCATTATTGGAGGGCTCTCTTTCATTGCCCATAAATCTTCCTATGTACTAGAATTGATCTGTTGTAACCGTAATCGATTTGTGAGTTCTGGCTCTGACCCGATGAGTCGATCTACAAGCTGTCCTTTATTACTGGAGCTATCCTTCTGTAATGTTGGGGCCTGCAAGGTCTTTCTCGGTTCTCGTATTGATGTGCAAAGTCATGCTCTCTACCAGATACTTCATGCGAGGTCATTCTCTATACTAGAGAAGACCTGCTTTCTCTAACATGTACTAGAATTGATTGGCAACATTGCCTTCTACACTACGATACAGGTTTATCTCTGACCATTTGACTCGAAGAGAGTCAATCTACGAAATGTCCTTCTTTATTGGAGCTCTCCTTCCTCACTGGAAAGTGAGGTCCATCTGTGAGGTCTTCCCCTATACTAGAGACGACCTATGAGGTATTTCCCTATACTAGAGACGACTTGCGAGATCTTCCTCTATACTAGAGTCGACCTCTGAGATCTTCCTCTATACCAGAGTCGACCTCTGAGATCTTCCTCTATACCAGAGTCGACTTCTGACATCTTCCTATATACCAGAGTCGACCTATGAGTCTTTCTCTATACCAGAGTCGACTTCTGACATCTTCCTCTATACCAGAGTCGACCTCTGAGATCTTCCCCTATACTAGAGACGACCTATGAGGTATTTCCCTATACTAGAGTCGACCTCTGAGATCTTCCTCTATACCAGAGTCGACCTCTGAGATCTTTCTCTATACCAGAGTCGACCTGCGAGGTCTTCCTCTATACCATAGTCGACCTCTGAGGTCTTCCTCTATACCAGAGTCGACCTCTGAGATCTTCCTCTATACTAGAGTCGACCTATGAGGTCTTTCCCTATACAAGAGTCGACCTCTGAGATCTTCCTCTATACCAGAGTCGACCTCTGAGATCTTCCTCTATACCGGAGTCGACCTCTGAGATCTTCCTCTATACCAGAGTCGACCTATGAGATCTTCCTCTTTACTAGAGTTGACCTCTGAGATCTTCCTCTATACCAGAGTCGACCTCTGAGATCTTCCTCTATATCAGAGTTGACCTCTGAGATCTTCCTCTATACCAGAGTCGACCTCTGAGATCTTCCTCTATACCAGAGTCGACCTCTGAGATCTTCCTCTATACCAGAGTCGACCTCTGAGATCTTCCTCTATACCAGAGTCGACCTCTGAGATCTTCCTCTATACCAGAGTCGACCTCTGAGATCTTCCTCAATACTAAAGTCGACCTCTGAGATCTTCCTCTACACTAGAGTCGACCTCTGAGATCTTCCTCTATACTAGAGTCGACCACTGAGGTCTTCCTCTATACTAAAGTCGACCTCTGAGATCTTCCTCTATACTAGAGTCGACCTCTGAGATCTTCCTCTATACCAGAGTCGACCTCTAAGATCTTCATCTATACTAGAGTCGACCTCTGAGATCTTACTTTATACCAGAGTCGACCTCTGAGATCTTCCTCTATACCAGAGTCGACCTGTGAGATCTTCCTCTATATCAGAGTCGACCTCTGAGATCTTCCTCTATACCAGAGTCGACCTCTGAGATCTTCCTCTATACCAGAGTCAACCTCTGAAATCTTCCTCTATACCAGAGTCGACCTCTGAGATCTTCCTCTATACCAGAGTCAATCTCTGAGATCTTACTCTATACCAGAGTCGACCTGCGAGGTCTTCCTCTATACTAGAGTCGACCTGCGAGGTCTTCCTCTATACTAGAGTCGACCTGCGAGGTCTTCCTCTATACTAGAGTCGACCTGCGAGGTCTTCCCCTATACTAGAGTCGACCTGCGAGGTCTTCCTCTATACTAGAGTCGACCTGCGAGGTCTTCCTCTATACTAGAGTCGACCTGCGAGGTCTTCCTCTATACTAGAGTCGACCTGCGAGGTCTTCCTCTATACTAGAGTCGACCTATGAGTCTTTCTCTATACTAGAGTCGTCCTCTGAGATCTTCCTCTATACTAGAGTCGACCTGCGAGGTCTTCCTCTATACTAGAGTCGACCACTGAGGTCTTCCTCTATACTAGAGTCGACCTGCGAGGTCTTCCTCTATACTAGAGTCGACCTCTGAGATCTTCCTCTGTACTAGAGTCGACCTGTGAGATCTTCCTCTATATCAGAGTCGACCTCTGAGATCTTCCTCTATACCAGAGTCGACCTCTGAGATCTTCCTCTATACCAGAGTCAACCTCTGAAATCTTCCTCTATACCAGAGTCGACCTCTGAGATCTTCCTCTATACCAGAGTCAATCTCTGAGATCTTACTCTATACCAGAGTCGACCTGCGAGGTCTTCCTCTATACTAGAGTCGACCTGCGAGGTCTTCCTCTATACTAGAGTCGACCTGCGAGGTCTTCCTCTATACTAGAGTCGACCTGCGAGGTCTTCCTCTGTACTAGAGTCGACCTCTGAGATCTTCCTCTATACCAGAGTCGACCAATGAGGTCTTCCTCTATACTAGAGTCGACCTGCGAGGTCTTCCCCTATACCAGAGTCGACCTCTGAGATCTTCCTCTATACAAGAGTCGACCTCTGAGATCTTCAGGATACAGGATTTTGCTAAAAAGTTCAGACCAAATGTTCATAGTTATCATTCATTACCATAAAACAGGACTCATTTCGGGTGTACTTTTGTTTTGACTTGGTAACCGAACAGTTCGAAAAATCGTGTATCTGATTCGCTATAGAGGATATCAAAAATTCGATAGATTTAACCATTATTTTTTTCTTTGTGTTTTTGTTTTTTTGTGTTGTTTTTTCTCCCTCCCATTTCAAACATGAATAAATAGGAAAAAGTAACAAAAAGCCTGTGTGTCTATATACCAAAAAAAAATTAGTAAAAAAACCCCTTGTTCTTCGTTTGAATTTTTATGTTGCATTCTATCAACAAACAAACAAAAACAAAATGCCACAATATCAGTCAGCATAGTTGAAACCGATTCAGCATGAAAGCGTTTTTCAAAACATTTTGCGAAAGAAACCAGACAAAAACTGTCATGCGTTTTAATTGAAAAACATAAATCAATTAATTTGATACACCTTTGTGTAACATGAAGCATACTTTTGAGTTAACCGTAGTTCGTACATAAAATATTCCCGACACAACTTTTGTTCCTTTTATTTTTTCTTAACAAATGGACTTTATGTTCAAATACTTTTGTTTAATAGCCATTTCGTAGAGTGTTGTGTTAATATTTTGATTTAAATTCTTTGTTTTCCATTTCCCATGCAATGCTCTTTAAACTTTACTTGTGTGTGTATGTGTGTGAAGTTAGTAAAGAAAAAATAAATAATTCACTCTATGAATGATAAAGCAAACGATTCAAGACTTTGTCATGGCTTTAATGTTCTTGGTGAGGGGCGGGGCAAACCTTTTAAACGAATGCTGTTAATCATTATTTAATTACTACTACACTTTGTAATCAACTCTTGAAACTCTGCATTGACTAACCATCCTATTTGTTCATTTGTTACTTATTCAATTACCCAACACTGACTTTCATACGCTGAGGGGGCCCATCTCATAACTTCAGTATATCTATTGTACTCCAAAAGCAAAAAAGAAGAAAAAAATCCCCACACCACAAAAGAAATCTCTCAAATTCCAAAATACCACAGTACCAAAAAAAGAAGAAGAAACATTGCAATTGCAGAAAAAAAAGAAAAAGGAATATTCTCATCGCCTGATAAGCTTTTATAAAATATTTATTTTTCGTTTATATATGAAACAAATAATCGAATTAAATAATATTAAATTAAGCCTTACAATTATAAGCCATAATGCAGATGATACTTGTTGCCGGCGGGTAAGTTGTTCTGTTCTCCGTTTTCATTTGCCTTTAAGTCGAAATTTTCTTAATGTCTTTAGTTTTCGTTTTTTTTTTTTGCGTTCTGATTGTGTTGTTGGCAAAATTTGAAATATTTACAAAAAAAAAAAGAAAAGAAAACAAATAGAAAATGAATATCTTTCATATATAAACTGTGGTAAATTTCAAATATTTTCAATATATGTAAAACGGAAAATATATTGTGTTGTTGTCTTTATGTTGCATACATGTATAATTGCCGCAAGGTGTAGTGAATTATTTTCAGCCGATTTTAATTTTAGAACACTACACAAAAAATACAACACTAAAATACAGGTACAATTATCACAGATCTGAACCTCACGACTTAGCGTTATTAAGGTAGAAAGAGACTGTGGATCATATCAATCGCCAAATACTACAGAACCGAATGGAAACCAAACGTTTACAGGTCTTCTTAGGAGACCATCAAAACTGTCAGAAATGTTTTTTTGGCGTTTATCCGGTCTCTGTGCATGATGCGATACACTGTGTCCACATTGGTTACACTAGTCAACAGTCAAAATGTACTCGGGATGCGATAATTTTTTCTGTGTAGATAACCTTGACATGAGCTCGAAAAACGCAATAAAAAATTTTTTTTTCGTTTAGTTTTTGTTTTATTTTTTTTTTTTTAAATTTTAAAAAAATTTTTTTGGTTAATTTGTTTCGTCCGGCATAACTCGGGAACCACTAGCCCGATTTAATTGAATTAAATTTTAAAAAATTTGTTCATATATTGTTTTCCTATACAAGCAACAGTTTCCAAGTTAAAAATGAATATATAAAGGAAAAAACTTATTTTTTGCCTAAAGATTAAAATTTTTTTTTTAAAAAAATCCAAAATGAAAAAAAATGTCAAATCTTATTACTTTTACGTAAAGTCACATAACCTATGAGCAAAATGAGACAAATCATGAAAATCGATGCACGCGTTTCGCTTTTATTCGCAATTGAGTAAAGGTATGAATTTCAAAAATTTGTTTTTTCTTTTTTATTACAAAAAAAATTAAAATTTGTTGGGTGACAAAAATATATGAAATTTGAATATATTTGAAATTCATACCTTTACTCAATAGCGAATAAAAGCGAAACGCGTGCATCGATTTTCATGATCTTTGTCTCATTTTGCTCATAGGTAAAAGTAATAAGATTTGACATTTTTTTTCATTTTGGATTTTTTATGGATTTTTTAAAAAAAAAAATTTAAATCTTTAGGCAAAAAATAAGTTTTTTCCTTTATATATTCATTTTTAACTTGGAAACTGTTGCTTGTATAGGAAAACAATATATGAACAGATTAAGGGAATTGTAATTTTAAATTTTTTTAAAATTTAATTCAATTAAATCGGGCTAGTGGTTCCCGAGTTATGCCGGACGAAATAAATTAACCAAAAAAATTTTTTTAAAATTTAAAAAAAAAAAAATAAAACGAAAAAAAATTTTTTTATTGCGTTTTTCGAGCTCATGTCAAGGTTATCTACACAGAAAAAATTATCGCATCCGGAGTACATGAAATTTTTTTCATTTTGTTGAGTAGTGTTACCTGAGTTAAGATTCAATTTCCTAATCATTCACAAAGGCGAAGGGAAAAGCAAAATCAGAACTCTCTTAACTCTCCAAAGAATAAAAAGTATTCCCAAATTTACGCAAGCTTTGAACCGGAAAAATATAAAAATATTTTAACAGTTTTAGAGTCATTTTAAAATGGACCTGAGGTCTTCCTCTATACTGGAATCGACCACTGAGGTCTTCCTCTATACTAGAGTCGACCTGCGAGGTCTTCCTCTATACTAGAGTCGACCTGCGAGGTCTTCCTCTATACTAGAGTCGACCACTGAGATCTTCCTCTATACTAGAGTCGACCTGCGAGGTCTTCCTCTATACTAGAGTCGACCACTGAGGTCTTCCTTTGTAATAGAGTCGACCACTGAGGTCTTCCTCTATACTAGAGTCGACCACTGAGGTCTTCCTCTATACTAGAGTCGACCACTGAGGTCTTCCTCTATACTAGAGTCGACCACTGAGGTCTTCCTCTATACTAGAGTCGACCACTGAGGTCTTCCTCTATACTAGAGTCGACCACTGAGGTCTTCCTCTATACTAGAGTCGACCACTGAGGTCTTCCTTTGTAATAGAGTCGACCACTGAGGTCTTCCTCTATACTAGAGTCGACCACTGAGGTCTTCCTCTATACTAGAGTCGACCACTGAGGTCTTCCTCTATACTAGAGTCGACCACTGAGGTCTTCCTCTATACTAGAGTCGACCACTGAGGTCTTCCTCTATACTAGAGTCGACCACTGAGGTCTTCCTCTATACTAGAGTCGACCACTGAGGTCTTCCTCTATACTAGAGTCGACGACTGAGGTCTTCCTCTATACTAGAGTCGACCACTGAGGTCTTCCTTTGTAATAGAGTCGACCACTGAGGTCTTCCTCTATACTAGAGTCGACCACTGAGGTCTTCCTTTGTAATAGAGTCGACCACTGAGGTCTTCCTCTATACTAGAGTCGACGACTGAGGTCTTCCTCTATACTAGAGTCGACCACTGAGGTCTTCCTTTGTAATAGAGTCGACCACTGAGGTCTTCCTTTGTAATAGAGTCGACCACTGAGGTCTTCCTCTATACTAGAGTCGACGACTGAGGTCTTCCTCTATACTAGAGTCGACCACTGAGGTCTTCCTTTGTAATAGAGTCGACCACTGAGGTCTTCCTCTATACTAGAGTCGACCACTGAGGTCTTCCTCTATACTAGAGTCGACGACTGAGGTCTTCCTCTATACTAGAGTCGACGACTGAGGTCTTCCTCTATACTAGAGTCGACCACTGAGGTCTTCCTTTGTAATAGAGTCGACCACTGAGGTCTTCCTTTGTAATAGAGTCGACCACTGAGGTCTTCCTTTGTAATAGAGTCGACCACTGAGGTCTTCCTCTATACTAGAGTCGACGACTGAGGTCTTCCTCTATACTAGAGTCGACCACTGAGGTCTTCCTTTGTAATAGAGTCGACCACTGAGGTCTTCCTCTATACTAGAGTCGACGACTGAGGTCTTCCTCTATACTAGAGTCGACCTGCGAGGTCTTCCTCTATACTAGAGTCGACCACTGAGATCTTCCTCTATACTAGAGTCGACCTCTGAGATCTTCCTCTATACTAGAGTCGACCTCTGAGATCTTCCTCTATACTAGAGTCGACCTGAGGGGTCTTCCTCTATTCTAGAGTCGACCACTCAGGTCTTCCTCATACTTCTAAACGATGAAAACTCAAAAGTCATTATTTTATATTTGAAAAGGGTTTTCCTCCAATTAAACTTACAAAAAATATAGAAAATCAATTGGAATGTAAATGGTTCTGTAATTCCTTTAATAACCATTTACTTTTATCGTTTTATAGACCATGGAAAAATATTTTTAAAAGCAGGTTTGGTGGGATACATTTAAAACACTTTTGCCCGAATAAAACACTTACATTTACTTAGCCTTGATGAATTTTTATAGAAAAAAACAAATGCTTTATTTAGTTAGTATACTCGTAATATTTTCGATATTTTTTTAATATAATACAATAAAGCTGTTTGTTATTAATCATACGTAGAACTGCCTAATAAATTAATATTAATTATACGCTCTCTAGTTCTATTGTTTGAATTTTATTTAAAATACATAATTTTTTTCCATTCAGTTATTAAATACTTTTATGTCTGTACATATGCTCGTAGTACGTTGAAGCTGTTATTTTGTTAATTATAGTATTTATTCAATACACTAGTCTAGTCTAGACTGGACTAGCCTGGTCTAGTGTAGTTAGTATTTGTCTATAGTAAACAACATATGTTTATGTATCAACAACATGACTAATCGATTTTGTCTTTTTCTCTTCTATTTCTCTTCCCCCGCACGCTCTCGCTCTATGTCGCCGTCTAGGTATGTATTAAACAATTTCCAAGTATTTTATCACTAAATATTTTATAGCGAGATTACGAAGAAAAACAAATCAAATACTTAATTGAAGGTCTTATAACAGGTAACTTTTTTTCCCCCTCTTTTTTCTGTCTTTACATCGAATTTTTCTCAATGGATTTTTGTTGTTATCAACTGAAAAAAAAAGTTTTTTTAGAGGAAGGGAGGATTTTTTTTGTACATTTTTTTGTTGTGTCTTGTCAAACGGGGCGGGAAAGTGTATTTTAAAATGTCATTTATCAATAACGTCCACATGGGCAGCTTTGAACAATTTAAAGGGATAAATAACAACAGTTTCCCAACAAAAAGTTTCTTTTTTTTTCTATGGGAACGAAAGAAAAAACAAACTTTATCGGGAATTTTTTTTTCTTTGTTTTTTTTTTTTGTGCGACAGTGGATAACACTCAAAAAGTCAACATCGTTATCGACTTTTTTAAACCTTTTTTGTTTATTCTTGTGCTAAGACATTTTGAAGAAACTCTAGTTGGCATAGACCGGGATGTTCAGTACATAATAAATATTTTATATATTTTATGAACATCATACTAAAACAAAACGCGTGTGGGGCACAATAACCAATTTCCGGGTTATGTCAGATTGTCATAAAGCACTTAAAAAATATGAGCAATACCCGATAGGGGTAGTTTATTTTTTAAACCAGTTTCAATTTATTTAAATGAATTTATTTACAATCCAAGATCTACATTATGGTTGTCCTGAGACTTTTTTCTCTCAACTAGAGCAGACCAGCGAGATCGTCTTCTATATTACAGTCGCCCGGAGAGGTTTTCTCGGTCTTTTTCTACACAATAGTCAATCTGCGTGGTCTTCTTCCATGCAATAGTCGACCTGCGTGGTCTTCTTCTATACAATAGTCAACAATAAAAAGAACTTCATCGTCCAAGTTGGGCTAATTAAAAAACCGTCCAAATCAAACATGAGTAATATAATAAGATGTACTCTATACCAGGGTGGTGGAGTCGAGTCCAAATTACTTGATTCCGATTCCAGCGTTTTTAAATAGCTCGACTCCGACTTCAGTTGCTCAATAACAAAAATTTCGAAAATTCGATTTCCCTTCACTATTATTATACTTTATCTCACCCTAATGTGCATTTTTATCTTAACCATAAAAAAAATTCATACAATCGAAAATATTTCAAATATTCAAAAAAAATATTAACAGATTAACTTGTTTTCAATACATTTTATTTACTTCATGGGAAATGTAAGTAAATAAAACGCTTAGTCGGAGTCGAGCAAGTTTTTCGACTCCAGACTGCGGAAAATTTGTTAGAGTCCGACCCAGCTATACACAGCAAGTTCGAAAGAAATTCTCTTTAAAATAGTGTACAATTTATGTCACATTTTTGATTTATTTTTTCAGCACCTGACTTTCTTTTAAAGTCCCTACTTTTGGACAGATTTTGAATGGATGAAAAATACAACAAAAAAAAATCTAAGATTTAAGAGACATTTTTGGCCATCTGGTGAAATCACAATAGGATCTTTAATGATTTAAAAATTCTGAAAAATACAACAACAACAAATCTAAGATTTAAGAGACATTTTTGGCCATCTGGTGAAATCACAATATTTACAGATTTACAAATTCTGCAAATTTTTCAGAAAATTTTATGGCAAAAAAAAACTATAAAAATTTAAAAAAGTCGTTTGTTTAAAAGTTATAAAATATTGAATTTTACAGATTTAAAAATTCTGCATTTTTTCAGAAAATTTTATGGCAAAAAAACTATAAAAATTTAATAAAGTCGTTTGTTTAAAAGTTATAAAATATTGAATTTTCCGGAATTTTCAAAAGAAATTATGAAATTTTCTCAAAATTTTAAACATTTTTAGATAAAAATCTCCGAAAAGTATGCAGCGATTTAAAAAATCAATATATTAGTTTTACCGCAAACACATTGGAATGGGAAAATTAGTGCTAGGTGAGCACAACATTTAAAAAAAAAATGTTTTCACTTCTGGCGATTTTTTTAAAACTCCCAATTTAAAAATTGAGTATTTTTCGTTTAATTTTTTCGTTTTTATAGCCAGTTATGTCTACAAACACACTTGGTGAGAACTATTTTCAGTATTGAATAATTTCGTGTTTTGACTTTGTAGGACCAAAATTTTCAAAATTAGAATTTTTCAAAAAAAAAAATGTTCCCCAAAATGTGTGTTTATTTGGTTACGCGCAATTTTAAATTGTGACAAATTGGTGATTTTTTTTTAAAAAATACTGCAGATAGATTTTCATTGATGACTACACAATCAAAACACGCACTATTAACAAATTAGCGATGCTGACACTTTCTTTGAATTCTCAAAAATCGTTTTGCTTAACAAATCTCCACAATTAAGCACAACTTTAATTTGATAGATTTTCTAAAATGGCGGTGGCATGAATTGATTATTTCTGTTATATCTTCAAAAGCAAATGTTTGGGAAAATAAAAAAAACCCATCATTTTTATATACTCAACGTGTCCACTTTTGAGGTGTATGAAAGTCCTGTACAAATATGTATTTAAATATATTTATTTAAATATTTAAACCACAATTAAATTCGGTAACACAAAATCTATAGAGATTGGCTATAAATATTCCCATCTATAGGGGGTTGGCTACAAAGTTTCCCTAATGGATGTTGTGTTGATTCATGAGATTAACATTTAGTGGAAATTTATGATTCTGAAGAAACTGGAGGCTTTACTTTTGTAATTTTTCCTATTATTATTTCGCATTTCATACAAGATCAAAGCCAACACCGATTGCTATTTCATAGTAATGCAATATTTCTGGCTTTCCAAAAATGAAAAATCTTCAGAATCGGCCCGAATCCTATTGCCTTTCCCATTTTTTTTTCTATAAATATGTGTTACCTATCACGGAGCTTCGATGTCGTCAACTATATTCGATTTGATCTGGTTAGTCTCTGTGTGTCTTATCGTACAGCGATTGTGTCCAGCACAGCACCATTGCACTGTGCCCGCCATCGTTTTCGTAATCGAGTGTAGCGTGTCAAACGCTATCAGCTTTAGAAGCGGTGACATCACTTTAGTCTTTACAACGGGGGTTTTCTATTTTGTTTTTTTGTTCTTCCTTTTTTCATTCATCTCTGCCATATCATGTCCAGTGTCACATCAACGTCAATTATACGATTATGGGTTATATGTTTCATTCGTATGTCCCTCCATTCGTTATTTCCTTTCCTTTCAATTCGTTTCGTTTTTCTTTCTGTGCTCACTCTCTTGTTGCGAATACTTGGCTAAGCCAACAATTCTGGTTGGCCCGAAATGTAACCCAGCAGCAACAAGATGACAAGAATGGAAACAAAACCTCATAGTCATGGTCTATTGTTAAAGTTACGAAAATGGCACACTTAACATATTATTTTTGTTTTTTTTTTTTTTTTTTTTTTTGTTAGCAACAGCCCGTCACGTTGGTTTTGTTGTTGGCCCTGAGATATGCTCCGGCTGGTCTGGTGATTCTTACCCGAGCGCTTTGTGTTGTTATGAAATTTAAGACCGGAGGTAACATTTTGTTGACGGGAAATTTTGTTGCTGTCGTGCTGCAGCTGTAGGAGGGTAACCACGCTTGACAAAAGATTAAATTGGAAAAATTAACAGTTTGTTCGTCTGGTCGGTCGTCTTCTTGAAAGGGGTGGTGGATATTCCAGAAAATGAAAACAAAAAAAAACCATGAATAATTAAAAGTGTAATGAGTTTTTATTTGTTTTCTGCTGGAACAGTCTTATGCCGATGGGGGGGAGAAAGGGGATATGTGTACATATTGTACTTTAAAGTGCTTAATGATTCTTAGTATTTGATATACGACAATGGGTTTTTGTTTATTCAATAACTTTTTTTTAGAATAAATTTATTTAAAATGTTGTTCTTTACCAATGTGAAATATATAAGGGCCGCACACAATCCTAGAACTTGTGTATTGAGTATTTAATTATTGAAAGGGATTTTTTTTTAGTATATCCATATCTCAAATACAATAAACAAATAAAAAGAAGGAATATCAATTGGTAATCGCAACTCAGGTTTCAGTGGTAATGGAAAACAGTAATTATATTTTCTTGCCAAAGAAATAATATTTAACCTGGGAGCTCATATAGATCGGCGCACAGTGGCCCACAGACGATTTCCATTCTCCTAAAGTAACATCGATCCTTCGCTATATTTCCTCCACTACATTGTATTTTTGCCGTTGCAAAGTTTTTCGAGCTGTTGCAAGCGAAGGTGGATCATTGGTTGACAAATTCTTCTGCATTTCTGTCCTCACGATGTATCCCTGGCCAGCATCAGTTTTATCGTCAAGGGAGACCCTTGGTTGACAAATCCGTAGACTATCTCGACGATGAAGCTGCCGGCCTTCACTATGTCACCCATCTGTCATGACATCGTTTGCCTAGCAATTGGAAGCCCAAGTTATGTCTTGGCTATTGCTTTTCTATTCTAGAAAAGGCAGCAGTTACCTATTCCCTCTATCACTCGGACAATGCCAATGTTATCCGTTTGTTTGGGAAGAATGTGATCGTTGGTGTTTACGTTGCCGGTTTTATTAACTTCTTTGTTTTCCAATATTTTCTCCATCAGAATGATAGAAAGAAGTTGCATGATACTCTTTCACCCTGTCCGAGATTTCTTGTAGTGCTGAAGGGTTTGGAGAGATCACTTCCTATTTTTACTGAGAATGAATTCAGCTTCGATGGACGCACGAATCCAATCTCCAGTCGAACGTCCAGTCCTGCCTTCTGCGGCCTTCTTCTCCAAACGTTCGGGCTATTGCTGCTTTGACTTCTGCTTGGTACGTGGGCTTTCGTGAGTTCGCACAGAAACTGGCCTTTATTCCTAGCAGGATACTAGCCAAGGGAAAATTGACTTTTTCGAATTTCATAAGAAATAACTGCGACATTATTTCTGGTATTGTGTAGAGCTTCTAGGCCTGCCAGCAGTTTTTTCACTTCAGCGACATCTAGTTAATTTCACTGCTAGTTCATTCTGTAGTCCTATAGATTTTTAGAAAATATCACAGTTTCTATAAGAAGGTTTTATTATCTATAAAATCCTGGGTGTTTATCTTGTGGTCCTGGGTACAATTTCTTTTTTCCTGAAGGCGCCATCTATATGTCGAACCTGGTCTATTGTGTTGATGTGTAATTCCAGCTAAACATGTAAATGGTGTGTCTCCGACCTCACTGAAACTTGGAGAAGTTCTTAGCATATTTTCATTAATTACAGGAAATATACTCACAGTTCATCCTAAAGTTCAACAGATCCTACAAAATGTCATGTTTTATTAACTAAAGTCAATTTGTAAAATATTATTTTTTTTCATTACTAAATTAATTAGAGGAAATCTATGAATAACAATCCCTACTGAGTTGACTTCAAAGTTCATCCTGCAGTAGAAATTTACATATTTTATTAACTAAAGTCAATTTGAAAATATTATTTTTGTATACCCTCACCCTACGGGTGTCTTTGAACCAAATTCGATTCATGACTTTTTAAGTTTTTTGAGCCACTTTCGTCTGTCTGCCCAGCTGGTACGCACGATAACTTTCGAAAGAGTTAAACAATCGGTTTGAAATTTAGCATGAGTTAAAATTTTCCCAAAACTGCTTATGGGATTGCATATGGGCTGTATAGCCACACCCCTTCGGGTACCTGCCATACAAATCGTCTATTTCGCCCACTTCAGAAATCCTGCAATAATATCAATATGACCAACGCGATCTTGCCCAAATTCTGTATTTAGTAAATCTATAGCTAGTAAAAGTTTCGAACAAAAACTTGGAAGTCTGGCAACTTCCCTTCTGGTACCTCCCCTACAAATGTACCATCCCGCCTACCTTAGAAATCGTGTAATAATATCAATATGCCCAAAGTGATCTTGCCCAAATTTTGTATTTAGTAAAGATACAACTGGACGAAGTTTGGGACAAAAACTTGTAAGTCTTGCCACACTCCTTCGGGTACCTCCCATACAAATGTACCATCCCGCCTACTTTAGACATCGTGTAATAATATTACTACGCCCAATCCTATCTGGCCCAAATTCCATATTTTATAACGCTGTAAACATATGAAGTTCTCCAGAAAAAATTGGATCCCTAGTCGGTCCCCTTGTGGTACCTCCCATACAAATTCACCATGCCGCCCACTTTAGAAATCGTGTAATAATATTAATTCGACCGGAGCGATCTTTCCCAAATTCTGTACTTAGTAAACCTATAACTGGACAAAGTTTGGGACCCAAACTTGGAAGTCTGGCCACGCCCCTTGTGGTACCTCCCACACAAATGTACCATTCCACCCTCTTTAGAAATCGTGTAATAATATCAATACCACCGGAGCGATCTTGGCCAAATTCTGTATTTAATAAAGCTACAACTGAACGAAGTTTGGGACAAAAACTTGGAAGTCTGGCCACGCCCCTTCTGGTACCTCCCATACAAATGTACCATTCCACCCACTTTAGAAATCATGTAATAATATTACTACGCCTAATCCGATCTAACCCAAATTCCATATTTTATAACGCTGTAAACATATGAAGTTCTCCAGAAAAAATTGGACCCCTAGTCGGCCCCCTTCGGGTACCTCCCATACAAATTCACCATCCCGCCTACTTTATTAGACATCTTCTAATAATTCTGTATTTAGTTGTCGAATCTCAACCCTACCCAACATCAGCTAAATCTTGACAATGAATTATTCCACTTCCGGGTTTCTACTTAATCTACCACCATTCCCTGCACTTTGCGCTACGTACGTTACAAGTTTCACTTGTTTTCATCAATCAATAACATTCTCAAAGCATTCTCTCAATGCCCGCTCAACTTGCTTCCGTTTCGTCAAAGCCACCTACCTAAAAAATGGTCACTGATGCACTTTGATGCCCCGGCACCGAGCTGCTCATCTCCGTAGACACTTTCATATGCTTATAAACTACGTGACACATCTCCGTCACCTTTATTAATATTCATGTCATGTTAACCAAAGTTTAACCCCAGTGAAATCTCTGCATTCTCCACTGGCTGTTACCGGAATTTTTGTCATACAGTTTCTCATTGACTCCACCTCCATCTCTTCCTCCTGCCCCATACACTGCACGTTGGCATAACTGAAGTATGACAGTATCAATGTGCTGCACTATTGATAGGCTTAATGTTGTTGTTGTTGTTCGTGTGTGTGTATGTGTACGTGATGTCTGTAGTGCACAGACATATCACCGTCCACATCATTGTCATCCGCAGCAGCAGCATGAAGCACGGAGTGTGTCATGTCATGCCTGTTTACACACTGCATCCTTTTGATTAACTGCAAAATATGGAGAGAGAAAAAAAAACTGCTGACACTCATTCACTCACTCACCTGCCTTCACTTGTTGTTGTTGTTGTGGAACAAGCACGAATCAAGTGAGTGTCGAATAGAAGAGCAGAGGTGGCGCCTGGCTACCACTTTGGCTAAGTGACTGGATGGATATGTGTTTTTGTTGTTGTTGGTGTTGATACCACGTTACCCCCCTCCTTCCTGTCACCCTGGGTCGCTGATGACAGCACTTTTAATGATTAACATTGATTTTGAATGTTAATGACGTTTATGAGGCCGATGTCACATTTTCTTTTTGTTGCCTCTTTGTGAACGACAATATGAGCCATATAAAGATGATGGTGATGATGATGATGATGATGATGACTTGATGATTAAGTATGTTGAGGCAGGCAAAGGTGAGCCACATGAAATGGTGTTGATTCACAGCTTGTTGTTCTTCTCGTTGAGGTAGGACAACAAAAGAAAATCGTTTCTCCTTTTGTAACGGCCTCTCTCTTTGTCACACCGTAAACATTTACGGAAAATATGCTTACGCCTTATTCCATAGTTGTGGACGGGGGAGGGGGGAGGTTATGGGTGCATCCAAAATCTGTATTGTGTCTTCAAGTTGTTGATTTCCCCCCATTGCCTTTTGTTGGAATGAAAGGAGGGGTGCAATTGCTGATTTCAAAGTAATTAATTGACATGAAACTGACTGGAAAAACAGTTGAAGTTCTCATTAATGAGGTTTAATTTGGCATGCTTAGCAGAGGTTGTCATTGTTACATGTTAAAAATGTATAAACAAAATATAATATTGGATAGAAGTCTGCTGAGACAGGAATCGGATATCTTCAAAATGCCAACTGAGAAATTAGTTGTTGCCAGGACGTGTTTCTTTATTTCCTTAAAAGGTCTGACAATTATTACCGTTTTAATAAAGCGGCCTCTACGCATGTGCAGGCAACAATAACGTCTTAGTAGAAAAACAGACTCAAATCATTTCGAAAACAATGAAATTCGCAGAGATTTCTTGTCTAGGTATCGTCACAGCTGAGTGTTGGCAATGACTTTATCATGGAACTGTCACAGCCATTCGTTTCCTGAATACCTCAGAAAGAAAATTTCTCTTCATTGGATAAAGTGAGAAAAAAAAATTAATTAAAATAAATTAAAATTTCAGCAACCTTCAACGTTTTTAAAATTGGTTCGCATTTTTTTTTATTATTATTATTATTACGAAATATATATATTTACCCTCGACACTGATTCACTGATACACTGATACACTGATTCCCTGATTCACTGATTCCCTGATTCCCTGATTCACTGACTCTGTCACGCAGTACGTAGGAATTTAAATAGGCATTCTATAAATAATAATAATAAAAAAAATAATATTTTTTTTGTACAGAAATTGTGTTTTCCCCAAATTTTTTTTTTACCAAAATTTTTTTTTTACAAAATTTTTTTTTTACAAATTTTTTTTTTTTACAAACATTTTTTTTTTCCACAAAATTTTTTTTTCTACAAATTTTTTTTTTTCAACAAATTTTTTTTTTTAGCAAATTTTTTTTTCAACAAAAATTTTTTTTTTCAACAAATTTTTTTTTTTCCACAAATTTTTTTTTTTCAACAAAATTTTTTTTTCAGCAAAAATTTTTTTTCCACAAATTTTTTTTTCAGCAAAAATTTTTTTTCCACAAATTTTTTTTTTCCCAATTTTATTTTTTTTCAAAATTTTTTTTTACAAAATAGTTTTCTCAAAATATTTTTTACAAAATTTTTAAAATTAAGTAACAAATACTTTCTCAAGCAAATTAAAGGGCGCCATAGGCGCATTACAACTTACTAGTTACGAAATATTATAACAACTTAGTTTAAGCCGCCTCAGCATCGTAAAGACATTTTTGATGAAAGTTGACTTCGATTAGTGAGTCTCCCGTTGTCCTTAAAGTTTACACATCCTTTCCCACAAACAATTACTCTTACAAATATTTCCAAGTCATTACCGAAAACGGCATCGACAAAAACGCAGTCGTCTCAGCACAATACCAACAACACATTTTCTTACATAATACCGAATATATGCAAATAGTTATCGATAACCGATGACATTAACAACGGAAATGCCAAAACTCAGCAGACGACTTCGCGACGCAATGCGATTGAATGTCTTCTGAATTGCTAATATAATTTCTCAATGACAACTGATATTTCTGAATTTTTAACAGAGTTTTTTTCTCTCTCTGAATTTGACTTGGAATTAATTACGGTTCAAGTGTAATTTCTATATTTCAACTGCATTTTTTTTTTAATTTCACCTGAAATTTCTGAATTTTATTTTATCTTTATTTCTAAATTTAAATAATAATTTTCTAAATTCTTTCAATTCCTCTCTGAAGTTCAAGTGTAATTTCTGAATTTCACATAATTTACGTTTTTTTTAAATTTCAATTGAAACGTTCTCGCGAAAAATGTTTTAACTTTCATATATTTCAACTTGCATTTTTCAGAATTTCACCTAGAATTTCTGAATTTGCTGTGTAATTTCTAAATTTAAATTACAATTTTCTGAATTTCAATTCAATTCTTCTCTGAAGTTCAAGTGTAATTTCTGAATTCCACATAATTTACTTCTTTTTTTTAAAATTTCAATTGAAACGTTCTCGCGAAAAATGTTTTAATTTTTCTATATTTCAACTGGCATTTTTCTGAATTTCACCTGGAATTTCTCAATTTGCTGTGTAATTTCTAAATTTAAATTAAAATTTTTTGAATTTCAATTCAATTCTTCTCTGAAGTTCAAGTGTAATTTCTGAATTTCACATCTCGCGAAAAATGTTTTAATTTTTCTATATTTCAAATTGCATTTTTCTGAATTTGCTGTGTAATTTTTAAATTTAAATTACAATTTTCTGAATTTCAATTCAATTCTTCTCTGAAGTTCAACTGTAATTTCTGAATGTCACATAGAATTTTTGTATTTTAATTTACGTTTTTTTTAACAACTTTGTAAGCGCCACTTTTTGATAACGGTTTTTTTTTAAATTCCGCTTACATTTGCTCTCTTCTACTATATAAATGCAAAACTGATTGAAAAATTCGACTTAGAATTTTGAATTTTACTTTTCTAAATATCAAGTGAATTCTCTGGCTTACATGTGGAAATTCTGTAATAAATCACCTTTATATTCTTAAAATATTTTGCAATAAATTTGTATGGTTTTGAGTTTATAAATTCGGAAAACCATGCACTGGTTATTCGTTATGATCGCCTAGTTCATGTAGATAGTGACTGTTTGAATTTTTAAATTTTATTTGATGAAGATTTTTTTTATAATCCTACGAAGACATTGTGACCTGTCTGTAGATATTTGATATTCTTGTTCAACGAACTTCGAAATTACTCTTGAGATTTGTTGCAAAACCAACTGTTGGGAGAGTGTCGGACAGTTTAGAGCGCCAAAATCTACACTCCATTATGTCATTTACACGATCAATTTCAATTCCATACATTTTAGCTGATGTCTGAAATAATACTTTCTAAGATCAACATTCCGAACTCCAATTACAATCAGTATTTAATCACAACTCTGTATACTTCACCTTTAACCGGAATGGAGTTTCCGAATGTGCCTCCAAACTCCTTACCAAACAGCCGCTCTCTGAGAAGCCTTGGGCTTCTCGATGACTAGATTCGGGTTTTCCGATCCGCAGACACGACAGTTTTTCTTGTTAATACAGCCAGCGAAATGAAAAAGCACTCCGTCTGAAAATATGCGTAGCGATAACAAAGCGGATGGTCGTGTGCCTTCAATTGCTGAGTCCACTGAACCTTGTGAGCGATTAATGCGAGATCATCAAAAAAAAAAACTCACATCGGGCAGTTGTGTTGAGATCGATGGGGAGTCGATGTTCGAGGACTGAGGCGTACACCCTGGACTGTGGCAGCCATGACGGGGCAGACTATCTATCAAGAAATGAAACCGCTTGATGGAACGCTCGCTGACGGAGACCTGCTGTTTAGACTACACCCTTACGACGTATTGAAGTACTTTCTGTTGTGTTCGGATTTCTTATCAGGATACGAACCTGCTACCTTATTCCTCTTCACATCTTTATTTTCTTAAGAATAGTTAAGAAATTTCTTTAGAAATATGATATGCGATATCTTGCTCTATCAGGCTGATTCCTTTTCAGAATCCTCAATATATGGAAATCTTTCGAATATGTAGGAGTTCACCGTTTCTCACATCTTTATTAAGTTAAGAAATTTCTTTAGAAATATGATATACGATATCTTGCGCTATAAGGCTGATTCCTATTCAGAATCCTCATTATATGAAAATCTTTCGAATATGTAGGAGTCAACCGTTTCTCCAGCGAAATATTTTATTATGAACTCAAATCCACGTTCACTCCTAATTAATATAATAGGATCCTGTGCCTCTATATTTTTGTTTTATTTTCTATTCGTGCCATTACAAATCTATCAAACCTAATGAAACGATAGGGTTATCCTCGGTGACATCTTTATCGCTTTGGCCTAGTTAAAATTTCACTTTTCGCCAAAGTTGAATGCCTAAAAATAGACACCACACTCATTAACATACATTAATTCATAGAATACTTTGAACTGTCATAGTTGTGGCTGATAAACACATAAATTCGTTGCATACGTTAAGGCGGGCGGCGATGGCGGCACACGCTGGCATTTTATTAACATTTAAAAGTTATCTTTCCCCGACAAAAATAAAACCAAAATGCTAGTACATTCAAATAAGACGAAACAATAACGTTTGAAAGCTTTTATTACGTTACCGTAAGTGGTAACAGAGAAAAAGCTTTTTGCCCTGTTAAAAAAATGTTTGTTAAGAAACATTTCTCTTTGCCAGCGAGTTCGACAAATTTTGGTTTTTGCTTAAACTTTTCCTCAATTCCTCAATTGAACAAATCGAAGCTTTAAACATTTCAAAGAATTTTAAAGTTGTTCCTTTCACAACATTTCTCTTTTCCCTGTATGCTGGGCTGAACATAAAGCTTTGGCCCCAACAGCTTTTTGTCGCCAGAACTTTTCAAATACTTAACATCCATGCTGGTGCAGTGTTTGTTTAAAGTTATTAAACAGGGGGGGGGGGGGGGGGGAAACAAAATCGGAAAGAACCCAACTGCAGTCACTCTGTATGAGGATTATGCTGAGCTTAACACACTCTCTGACTTTAAGTTATTTATGGGGCGACCTGGTAAATCCCTTTTGGTTTGAACCCCTTTTTTTCCATTTTATTTTCTAAATGATTACGCTGAGATTTTAACGAAAAAAAATAAATAAAAGAAAATATTGTTTGTCGTAATGGAGAGCAAGAAGATGACACCAAAAAAAAAAAAAAACGACAACGAAAGAAAGAACGAAGAAGTGAATAAGAAAAACTTGTCATGGCTTGAAGGTTGACATCAAAGACATTTTCATCATCGTTGTCGTCCTCGTCGTCGATTGCAGCTTGTGTTTTTGTTCATGACGGTTTCTTTTGGCGTTTCCCTCTTTGCACTTGCAGCCAAAAATAATGTAATATTAAATTGATTTCTTTGGCGAATATGTTGGAAATGTGTTTAACTTTTATGGAAATTTGTTAACAGATTTTAGCTTTTATTATTTTTGTTTGTCAATTTGTATGTTCTTTCTTTTGTACAAGAAAAATCGATTAGGGCGGGCGGGCGTTTTTTTTTTTTTTTTTTTTGGATAGACTTCGCCATCGCCATCGTGCATACTTAGTATAGAATAAAATGCCGAATCTCGGCATGTTGGGAATGTTAAAGTTAACATGAACTTGTTTTTCTTGTTTTCTCTGTGGCTGTTGTTGTTTTTCTATCTATCTGTGCTGTGAAGTTATGTAATCACAGTAATGATAAGAACTTAAAAATCTGTCATAGACTAAAAGGCGCGAAGGGAGAACAGTGGAGATTTTTCGGCTAATAAACTCGCACAAGTAGATTTAAATGTTTAAGATTGCAGAAATTATTCTCTACTCGTCGTATCTAATGACATTCAAGGAATGTATATGGAAATTATTTGGTTTCTTAAGAAATTTTGAATACTTTTTGATACGAGTTTTATTTTTCCGGTAGAAAAAATTTTAACATAGCTGATGTTTGTTTCCCTTGAAAAATAAATCAGTTTTGGCTAACTATTGCAGTCGTGTATAGTGAACATGCAAGTTGTTTAATCAACATTTCTTTGCTTGCTAATATGTTTATCTGTTGGTGATTTTTTGTGGACATTGGTCTAGAGTTAGTCCACAGCCTACGTTTTTTTTTTTTTCTTATTCTCTTTCCTAGTATATAGGATACATAGTTCACCCAAAAATATGAATTCCTGACCGCTATCTTTCAAAAACGTTCAAGCCTTGTCTGAGAGTCTGCTGAAATGAAGTTAACGGCCGTAATGATTTATTTAATGAATACATTTTTTCAGTGTCTTTATTAAAGGATGGCTTTTATTTAAAATTTTGATTATAGATTAGAAATATCGAGCCGTAACCGTGAAAAAGACGTGAGCGCCAAAAAGGAGAGAGTTTTTTCTGAGGTCACGCATAAAGGCGTCTCGTGCTTATGATACAATTGAATTTGCCATTACTTTGTAAATAAAAATTTCTAATTTTTAATATTTTGGAATGAAGACACTTGGCGATGGAAAATTTTCTATCGAATTTCATTAAAAAAACCAGTGAAAAAGTTGCAGTCGGGTAAACCGACTTATGTATACTGAAAATACCGCATGTTATAGACAAATATTGTAGAGGTTTTTCTTGAAAATTGTATGTAAGTACCAGAAGGGGAGTTGCCAGACTTCCAAATAGTTGTCCAATACTTTGTCTAGCTATAGATTTACTAAATACAAAATTTGGGTCACACTGATATTGTTACATGATTTCTAAAGTAGGCGGGATGGTACATTTGTATGGGAGGTACCAGAAGGGGAGTTGCCAGACTTTCAAGTTTTTCTCTGAAACTTTGTCTACCTATAGCTTTACTAAGTACAGAATTTGGGCAAGATCACTTTGGGCATATTGATATTATTACACGATTTCAAAAGTGGGTGGAATGGTACATTTGTATGGGAGGTACCAGAAGAGGAGTTGCCAGACTTCCAAGTTTTTGTCCGAAACTTTGTCTAGCTATAGATTTACTAAATACAGAATTTGGGCAAGATCGCATTGACCGTATTGATATTATTACACGATTTCTGATGGGGCGGGATGATACATTCGTATGGGAGGTACCAGAAGGGGAGTTGCCATACTTACAAGTTTTTGTCCAAAACTTTGTCTAGCTATAGCTTTACTAAGTACAGAATTTGGGCAAGATCGCGTTGGTCATATTGATATTATTACACTATTTCTAAAGTGGGCGAAATAGACGATTTGTATGGGAGGTACCCGAAGGGGTGTGGCTATATAGCCCATATGCAAACCCATAAGCAGTTTTGGGAAAATATTAACTCATGCCAAATTTCAAAGTGATTGTTTAACTCCTTCGAAAGTTATCGTGCGTACCAGCTGAACAGACAGACGGAAGTGGCTCAAACAACTTAAAAAGTCATAAATCGAATTTGGTTCAAAGACACTTGGGTTCTAATGTGAATATTTCTAGGTGTTACACTTTTGAGCCGTATCACCCCGTAGGGTGAGGGTATAACAACCGAGTTTCGAAAAATGTCCCTTACGTCTTTTTTGCGCTAAGGGCTCTATATATTCACTTTATGTTTTGCTGACAATATCTTTCAATTGATGGCCATTTTTGGCCTCGATTATGGTTTTTTTTAATTTGCCAATTTTTTTACTACCCGATGCCAGGGGTTACTGGTCGGGAAAAAAAATATTTACGGGGATAAAATACCACGTACGATTTTACGTACATAGTGATTTTGGTTTTTAAACGGGAGTTATATGATTTTGTTGCTCCCCGAAGAAATGGGTGTTTTTTTAAGATGAAAGGTTTTCAAGAAAGAATAAATTTAATGCTATGACCAAGAGTTTACCAATTTTATAAAGATAACGGTTTGCCATTATGTTTTAAAAATGATTTCGAGCAATTCCAGCCGAGAGGCCCAATTTTTCGAGCAATTTTTGCAGCATTTGCAGTCGTATGTCAGCAATAACGCGCCGAATATTCTCTTCGAAGCCGTCAATTGTGTTGGTCTTATCTGCGTAGGCAAGCGACTTCACATAACCCTACAAAAAATAGTCCAGCGGTGTTAAATCGCTGAATTTTGGAGATCACGCCACAGGCTCACGGCGCAACAAAATGGGCTCACCAAAAGTTGCCTTCAATATATTGATTGTTGCGTTGGCTCAAGGTCGCCCACATCAACATCCTCTAATTCAGGCACGAAAATGTCATTAATCATGGCTCTATAGCGTTCTCCATTGATTGTAAAATTATGACCGGCTTCATTCTCTCTGCCCATAGTGCACACCAAACACTGACTTTTTGCGGGTGTACCGGCGTCTCAACGATGGCTTGTGGATTTTGATTACTACAAATAAGACATGTCTGTTGATTAACGTACCACATTGAACCAAAAGTGAGCTCGATGTGAGTGATCGATCAACAAAATTTTCTTGTGAAAAATCAGAATCGGTAACAATTTGTTTTCGCCATGAAATGGCAAACCAAACTGACAGCTGTCAAAAAGACCAATTTCGAAAAAATTGTGGCCAGATGGAAAACATCAGGTCTAAAAAAAACACCAGGTTATTGATCTCATTACATTTAAATTTAAATTGTTCAGGATTTTTTTTTTAAATATAAATTGTCTAGCAGTTGTTTTAATTAAGTTTTATTAAATGGTGTAAAGTATGTAAAATTCTTTGCAAAGACCGTCCAGACATCACCAACTGTTGATAACGTCACCTTGTGGAAGTTTCGAGCTTTTTCCCAAAATTGATTGATTGCACCCGAGCAATATTCATATCATTTCGAACTGGTCGAGGTCTTCCAGCATGCGAAAGAAAACCACAAACCAATCGGAAATCTGTTGAACCATTTCGAACATGAAAGAACTTTTTCGATATGATCTTAGTGTCTAAATAGTCGAATGTTTACTTTCCAAATGTAATTGAATATATTTGCTTCTTTCTTCTGTGCTCAGTCTTTCCATCGTAAATTTCCCCTATAAAAAAAAAAATAAAAACAAACTGTATTTCCTTATTCTATAAATCATAAAAATACTTATGCCCCACCCTGTACAAATTTTGTTCTTTGTTCTGGGCTCATTTAGTAAATCATAACGTGAATTATGCCTAACCCTGTACAGGATCTTTGTTCTGTGCTGAGTCTTTGTTCTGTGCTGAGTCTTTGTTCTGTTCTAAGTCTGTCCATCACAAATTTCCCAAGTAAAAAAAAAACTTAGACAAATAATCAATTTATTTATTAAATCATAACGTAAGGGATACCTAACCTAGTATAGCCCGGGCAGTTGGCATACTATTATTATGTTCTATTACACCGTGTTACACACATTCTGTCCTATGAACCAAATTTACTTTTTCGGAAAGGGGATACAAAATAAAAATACACGTGTATCGGCGATTTTCATGTACACGTCAGAATTTTTTTTTTTTAATTTTGAAGTATAAAGCTCGTAGTGGACTGTGTGAAAGCCTTTGGACCGATTTTTAACCCCTTTTTCAGTGATCCAATCGAGCTGAATTTTTGCAGGCAGACCCGTGGAAATGTCTGTATCACGGAAAATTTTTTAAAAAATAGATTTTTATCAATTCTTAGATTGCAATTCTCAGATGCATTTTGTAGTTCTTGGAACAATCAACCTTACGGAGAGCTCATTGTTCAGAATCTTTTTTCATCGGCCTAAATTAAACCTCTTTTGGTTTAGTAAATTGTTCTTAGTTTTAGTCTCTACAATCTGTTGATGTTGTGCCAGTTCTTCTAAGTTCATAATGCCAAAGATATTCAGGCTTTCTTTCACTTGAACTTTAGTTTGGAGCATCGGTCTATCTGTTTTCGCTTGGCGTGGTAATTGTTATCTAACGCTTTTCAAGCTGAAACATTCTTGTCCCGTTGGACATCTGTCTTGACCTACTCTGTGTTAGTTGAAAGTCAAGTCATCTGGAAATTGTGAACAAACGGCGAACGATGAATGACTCACTTAATGGAATATAACTCCCATATGTGGGCAGGGACTTCAAAGACATCTTTGCAGCTACTGGTATGTGTACTTTGGTGAGCGGTGGTTATTTTAGAGGATACGATTCTATTGTCTCCCTTTAGCATCGCCGAAGTAAGGGTTGTGTATCGCTGTTCTAAAGATATTTTAACGTTGTCTGTTCATCAGAAGAAGATCGTTATTCAGTCGAACTGGTCGTTTGTGGAATAATCTGCCAGGAGGTGTGTTTCCCAAATTCAAGTCAGATGTCTTTTCTCCGTCTTTTCTCTCTCCATAACCCGTACTTCCTATAGCTAGCACATTCATAGGGCCCATCTTCAGAGTGTTGGTGGAGTACCAGAGCGTCGGGAGATCTAATTACAGCCAGACACACCAATAGTTATCCACATTTCCAAAAGGTCTTTCCAACTCTACCAGTTGAGACCCTCAACTGGCTACGAACTATAGAGAAAATTCGTTCTTCAGCCGAACTGTTTGTGTGTGAAATAATCTCCCCAGGAAGTGGTTTTCCTGCCAATTGTGACATTTCCAAATTCCAGTCAAATTTCAACAAATACTACACGATCTTTCCTCCCTCCACTACCCTACCCTTATTTCCTATCGCTAACACAGTGCATTGCATTCATATAACGCTCATGTAGCACTACATAAAGTGGTAGAGGCCAGAGTGCCGATAGCTTTTTCATGCCTCAATGCCCATCAGTTGAGATGTCCACAGTCTTAGCAACCTACGCACTTTCATTCTCCGGCTGTCCAATGGAATTCCATGGATTTTTGTAGACGACTGGAACCTGCTCCATTCAAATGGCTACTGTCGCTCAAACCTTAATCACGTCCATTGTCTCTTAAAGTGTTCGATTATGAGTAAATGCGTCCCTCAACTCCTTTATATAATTTTACCTTCGCAATATGTACAAGTACAATGTAAGAAAGCCATTCCGTTTTAAATGCCTGCGGTCTCAGTGTCCTGAGTCCCTTTCGTTATCGAATGGGCCAATATCATTTCACTAGTAAGTTGTAATGCGCCTATGGCGCCCGTTGAAATATGGAAACAAAATTTTGTTGAAAAAATAATTTTTTGTGGAAAAAAAAAAATTTTGTTGGAAAAAAAAGTTTGTTGAAAAAAATTTTTTATTGAAAAAAAAAATTTTGTTGAAAAAAAAATTTTTGTGGAAAAAAAAAATATTGTGGAAAAACAAAATTTTGCTGAAAAAAAAAATTTTGTTGAAAAAAAAAAAATTTGGAAAAAAAAATTTTGTAAAAAAAAATTTTTGTAAAAAAAAAAATTTTGTTGAAAAAAAAATTTTCTAAAAAAAAAAATTTGGGGAAAACACAATTTCTGTACAAAAAAAAAATAATATTTTGTTTATTATTTATAGAAAATTATAGAATGCCTACTTAAATTCCTACGTACTGCGTGACAGAGTCAGTGAATCAGTGTCGAGGGTAAATATATATCATTTCATGGATTTTATAGAGGATTTAGCATGACGATCAGTTTCCATCTACCTGAACGTTTGTTTTTGATTTCATTATTTAGAACTAGTAAGTTGTAATGCGCCTATGGCGCCCGTTAATTTGCTTGAGAAAGTATTTGTTACTTAATTTGTTAATGAGAAAACTATTTTGTAAAAAAAATTTCGAAAAAAAATAAAATTGGAAAAAAAAAAATTGTAAAAAAAAAAAATTGTGAAAACAAATTTTTGTTGAAAAAAAAAATTCGTTGAAAAAAAAAGTTTGTTGAAAAAAAAAATTTTTGTTGAAAAAAAATGTTTGCTGAAAAAAAAATTTTTGTTGAAAAAAAAAAAATTTTGTTGAAAAAAAAAATTTGTTGAAAAAAAAAAATTTGGAAAAAAAAAAATTTTGTAAAAAAAAAAAATTTGGAAAAAAAAAATTTTGGTAAAAAAAAAATTGGGGAAAACACAATTTCTGTACAAAAAAAAAATATTATTTTTTTTATTATTATTATTTATAGAATTATTATAGAATGACTATTTAAATTCCTACGTACTGCGTGACAGAGTCAGTGAATCAGGGAATCAGTGTCGAGGGTAAATATATTTTAAGATGAAAAGATGAAATAATTTGATGTGGAAACAAAAGAAATCGGATATGTTTTTGGTATCATAAACAAACAAAAATTTGAAAATTAATGTTTCCTAATGTTTTGAGGTTGTTTGGTTTTTGTTATGATCAAGTGTTTTTGTTGTTGGGTTGCGTTATACTATGAGTGTGTTATACTCGAAGGCAAGCTATATCAGTGGTGGATCAGTGGTTTTTGCTTGTCAAAAGGAGAGAAATGATGGGTCAGCGAATGTATTTCCTCTTTATTTTAAATCTGTGCATTGTGACATTTTTTGTTTTGGTTAGTTTCATGCATTAACGAATTCCACTTATTTCATAGACTTTTAAGAAATTCTACAGTTTCAAAATGATTTGTCGCGTTAAGCGAGAGTCTGGTGTATTTAATTTTTATCCGCAATGTTAATAAAGTTGATTTAACATAATGTTTCATTCGTGTTTATAAAAATAACTTGTATCCGCTGTTCTCTCACAACTCCTACTCTGCATCACTCACTCTCTCTCCTTTCAATCTCTCAGTGTCTCTGTCTCTTATCTCGCATGCACTCACTGCTGCGGTTAACATAGTAATGTTAATGTTAATGTTAAAGTTAATGTTTCATTGCTGCTGCTGTTGTTGTACTGCTATTCCCTTTTAATCATCTATCCAAACATTCGTTGTTTTCATTCCAAGAGGTGGGCAACGTCAAAGGATAACATGTGTGTGGTGAATGTGCGAGTCGATGTCTGTGTGTGTGTGTGTGTGCGTGCATGTTGGTTGGCTTATTTTGTTTCGGTTCTTCCTTTACATAGATGTTCGTTCGTTTCGTTATGAATCGGGCAGAGCGGTGTACACGACACATAGGCGGTAGTTAGTGAGTGTGTAAATGTGTGTTGCTCTTGTTTCGGGTTCTCCTTTCGGCAATCGCTGTTATTGTTGTTTTTGCTGCTGTGTCTTTGGTCGTTTGCCTTAGCCCGTAGAAGCTGCTGCCATGGCTTCGGGTTTTGTTGCTGTGTTTTTCTCTTTCAGTTTGGTTCGCTGTGTTCTATTTTTTCCGAGTTTCTGAGTTCTGTTTCGGTTGATGATTCTGTGGAGGATATATATGAATGGTGTGGTGTATGTTGTATTTGGTGAATATGGCTGGCATGCTATGGCATGCTTAAAAGGCATTTTAATACCAAAACACACACACACACACACATGCGCTTGCATACACATATAGATATTTGTTCGTGTTTCATGGAGGAAAGGGAAGAAAAATAAAGCGTGTACGACTGTGTCTGTGCTAGTGTTGGTGTTTGGTGAATGTGTTCTTATCTGTGTAGGTATTTGTGTGTGTGTGTGTGTGTGAAGCTCCTCTGAGTAAAATGTGAATGTGATTGCAGTTTGGTTAAGCGGTGCGAGCGCAGTATTGTGTAGTTTAGTAGCAAAACACACTTCATTCGTTAGGCGGCTTCTCAAACAAAAATAATAATAATAATAATAATAATCATGAATACCACAAGAAAAAAAAAAGAAAAATGATTTAATTAATTAACAACACCAACAAAATTAATTAATTAATTGAGAATAAAATAGAAGAAAAAAAGTTAATCCGAGTGATTGAATTAATTGCCATACAAAAGTTAATACAAATTAATAATACAGCTTAATTAAATTAATTAATTGAAAAGATTTAAATTAATTCCAGACCAAGAGTTTAGCAACGAAAGAAAAAAAATGAATCTCAAAAATTCTATGAAAATTTAATTTCATATAAAATTGCCATCAAATTTGGAAAAGAAGTGGGTGTTGCAGGCAGAATTGAAGAAAAAAAATTAAATTGGAATTTATTTGGTTTTTCCAAATCAATTAAAAAATTGTTTGTTTTTTTTTTTGTTAAATTTGAAAATTTGCCTTCGTATCTGTGTTGTTATCAGGAGTATTTGCCTGCATTCGGCCAGCAAAAATAAAATGTGTGTAAATTCTCAATGAAATTAAACAAAATAATGTGTAATAAATTCGAATGATGCCACCCGTTACCGTTACCCCTTGACATGAGTGTCGCCATTGTCGTCGCCGTCTTTTTTGTCGCCTTCCCCATTGTCCTCGTCGCAGTCGTAGTCGTCATCCTCGCCGCCTTTCCAACGCCCACCACGACCGTTCCTTTACCACAACGAAAACGAAAAAAAAAAAAATTGAAACAAAAATTTGTGCCCAAAAAACGAAAATTTTGTCGTTAACTATTTTTGTGATTAATTCATGAAAAACAATAAAACAAAAAATGAAAGAAATTCCGCTGCCGTTTGTCGTTTCAAAACGTTGTTGTTCTCCTCATGATTACATTGTTTCCGTGTGTGTGTGTATGTGTGAGCGGAGCGTGTTAGGTGTATACGTTTGTGTCGGTGCTATATACTACCACTCACTCACAATTCTCTAATAACAGCCAGCAACAACACAATTGTTATTAATTATTTATGAAAATCCAACAAAACAACAACACCAACAACAAGGGCTATAATAATATATATATATATATATAAAACTGAAACTAAAACTAACTATCCGAACTAACTATTACCTGACACAGTTTGTATATATGTATATACACCGATAGGTATATAAGTTCGTACACGTCTGTGGTGAAACGTCGTTACTACATTTACCCATACATCAATGACTGTTGGTTTTTCTATTTTTTTTTTTTTTTTTTGGTTTTACCTCTGACTGGTGTTTCACGTTTTGAATTATAATATGAACAAAAACAAAGAACACAATGTTTCATTGTTATTCATTCTCACAGCGACACATGTACGTATATACGCACACACATTTCTACTTCATCATCTAACAAACACTCATACACGTACACCACAATTATTACACTGGTTAACCAAAAAAAAACTCAAAGAAGAGCTTTCAAATTAAAGGTGGGAATTTTGGTGTTTAATAGTTTCTTCTTTAAAAAAAATTATGTAAACAATATTCTATTGTTTTTTATATAATTTTTTTCTTAAAAAAATATATATATCAAAACTGCCACCTTTAATTTGATTTCCTTAGATCTCAAAGAAAGTTAAAGCAAAACAAAATAATTCCTGATTTTCGGAAGGGGAAAAAATTAAACACCGTCTTACGCTGCTATGGCATGTGATCACAGCTAAATTGACTATATACATGGATGTATGATATATATGTAATTTAACATTTGGAAATACAGTATCACCCATTTTGAAATGAAAACGTAAACCAACTGTCAAACTTTCTTTTGGGAAACCAAAACACTGAACCTTCTTCAAACGTTTCGGTACCGCTCATAATTAGAAAGTCTGTCTGAAAATGTTTTTGTTCATGAGTATAAAGTAAATGTTTTGTTTCGGATATCTTTAAACACATTCATCACTAAGACCGTTTTCATTTCTAATGGTGCAAGGGTTCGACTTCAAGGGTTAACGTTAATCTGCGGTGAAATGCAAAATTTATAAATGGAAGCATTATTCCGTTTATTGGTTCTGAAAAGAATACAAACTATTCGAGTATAACACACTCTTAACATATCGCAATACAAATTATGTTGCACTTTTTAATAAGAGAATTTTTCATAGAAATCAAATCAGTATTTCAGAAAATCTCGAACTGCTTCAAAATGATCCGGTTTATATTATTTTTCAAATAAAGACTTCCGATTTTTGTTTTTTAAATTATAGTGTTGAAAAAATCTATGATATGCCCAATTATGCGATTGCATTTTCCAATTTTTTCTCTCTCACAAATTAGAGATATTGGTAGCGTATGAATTATATTCACCTTGGGTAACATATAACTAATACGCCCCCAAAGCCTTTAAAGTCGCATTAAAGAAAAATATGACCTCATTCACATAATTGGTCATAACTTCTGTATTTGTCAATCGATTTTAGACAAATATGTCTTAATTTATCGGCAGACAAACAAGCTATTCCCTTAAATAAATAGTAGAAACACATTAGAAGACTTTTAATAGCTATTTTCTTAATCAAGACACTATGAGGAAGAAAAAGAAAAATATATATTTTTTTAATTACAATACAAAATAAATGTATATTCTCATTTTGGGTCCAATTTGGGTAAACCGGATGACACAAGAGCCTCGTGTGGGAATCGAAGCCAAAACCCCCACGCTGATAGGCAAGCTAGCCTATCGGGGTGCCTTTTTCCAATTTATTTTCTCTCAAAACGATAGGTTTTTGTAACGTATGAATTATATTCACCTTGGGTAGCATATAACTCATTCGACCCGAAGCCGGTTCACTTAAGAAAAACCTATTTTCCCTAAATTGTCACATCTTCTCTATTTGCTCATCGATTTTCTTCAACTACGCCTTACGTTGTTTACAAAAGCACAGAGTTTAGAAACAAAAACAAACGGCAGATCATCGATAATTTTCTTTAAATTCTAAATAAATATTTTAAAAAGACTGTTCTTTTATTTATGTATAACTACAGTCTACAGGATTTTATATCAATACATTTTTGTATTGCAAAATTTCATTTTTTCAGTTTTAATGCCAGTTTTTAGGATTTTTGTTAACTCGTAAGAATACTAGCTCAAGGCAAACACAATCACCGCAAAGTTCGAGATCTGTTCGAAAAAACTAGTTTTAAATCGATTTTAAATTATTTCGTTGTCATGTTAAATTAAGTTTTAAAATAATTTTTTTTCTCTTCTTAAATTTGTTTTGGGAATTTACAAAGAATTTTCTCTTGGACATATTTGTGTCTAATAATTTATTTTAAAAATGTCTGTGGTAAATTTTGTTTTTGTTTCAGTTTTTCTGTGCTAAAATCGTTTACAAAATAACAAAAGAGAAAAAACAATTTAAATTTCCTCCAAAGCATTTTTTAATGAGTTCGTAATCATTTCATATCCCTTCATTAATTTTCCTGGCAGCTCTAGACATTCTCAACGAATTTATTGTCCATGTCATTATTTTTTTTTTGTTTTTTTTTTCTTGTAGACTAGTGTATTAATTTTTGTTTCCTACTTCTTTGTTTAGAGTCAGTATATATTTTACTAAAACGAAGTTAGAGCTTCGTCTATTCCATCAAACACAAATGAAACAATGAAATGTAAAGTCCACAAACACACTTACCCACACATATACCTGTGACTACTACACGAATACACACGGAAATGTGTCTCTGTATACGTGTAGTGTATTATTGCTTTATTAAGCTATTTAGAATTAGTGAAACACAGACGTAGAGGAAGGCGAAACAAACCAGAAACTGGCACTAATTTAATATTCATAACTTGGAGACATTCACTGTAATACACACACACACAAATAAAGAACAAACCAAAAATCAACAAACGAAATAAAAAGCAACAAAACTCCAATGTAGCCACTGAGTTTGGGTTCTTTTGCATATTAACAGCTTTAACGAACAGAATACGGAAATCCCCAAAAAACCGAGAAAAAAAATATGTGTGTGTACTGAAACAGTCGCCTGATCCCTTCAAAGTTGACTAAGCCAGAGAGAGAAATACGTGGAAAAGAAACGTTGCGGATAAGCCACAGTTTTTGGAATAAAAGTATTTTTGGATAATGAAACTAGAAATTGAAAAAAATTCGAATAAAAACTAAGAATGTGAAATTAGGGGGATTTGAAAACAAAATTTAAATATTTCGTAGAGAAACATTTTAAATGGACTAGATAGGAAAATTATTGTATGGAAATAAGTTTTTTCATCCAGAAAATCTATAGAAATTCCCAAAAAAAAAAAAGAAGAATACTGAGTTCCCAATAAAAATATAAATTTGCAAACTTAGTTGGGATATTTATAAAAATATTAAAATTTTTTCGAAAAGTAAAGTAATTTATGACCGAAATTGCTTTGGGAGAATTACTGCCTGTTTCCATAAAACGAATTTGTTCGTTCGTTACAAAATGGATATTTGTCAGTAGTGAGAGCTCATTCTTTTGAGATTGTGTTCCAGATGTCCATATCTAACAAAGAATAAAAGCTATAGAAGTGACAGCTACCGAAATATCGGGTGATTCAAAATAACACCTCTTGTTGGAGAACCCTTTACTACATTTCAATAGACCATTTTAATGTTTAGCTTTTTTATAGTTCTATCAACTGATAAAGACAGATATTTCAAGTCATAGCCTGAGTGCTTAGTAGGCAACTAACAAAATAAATAAATAAAAGGCTACCCTTTTCTGAAAGTTACTATGCAACTGGCCGTTTAAATAATTAAACAGTTTTTCTTTAAAAACTTGTTCCCTTTCCTCGCCGTATTTCTGTTTTTCTTATATATGTCTACAAATTCAAATTATTTAAGAAAAACACGGAAAATATCAATGCGTTCGTGGAATATTGATTTCGTTGCGGTTCAATTGTATAAAATAACTCCCATACAATAAAACACACATACATCTGCATACATATGAATCAATGTGTAAATAAAATACATTCTTTTTTTGCTGTTGTGTTTACTTCGTTTTCATAAAATAACATTTTATGAGTGAACATCAAACGTGGCGCTTCCCAGAATACTTCAATTTGGTCATTCCAATAACGTTGGTGTTAAATTAATATAAAAAAAAAACACACACTTGTTCCAAGTACAAATATTTTCATTTCCGTTAAAAATGAAATTTGTAAATTAAACGTGGTTCGTTTACATTGATTCGAAGAAACTTATGATGAAATTCGTCATATTCATTAACATACATTCAGTGGACAGAAATGGGCTACAATTTTAATTTAGAATTTCAAAATCAATACAAAAAAATAACTGGGGAAAATGAATTAAAAAAAAATTAGAATTTTGTATACAAAAAAAAGCAAGCAAACACAATGCTTGATGGTTTTCTTTCCAATATTACAGAAACAAAAACTGTATACAGATCAGAAAAAAAGAAAAATAAGACAATAACTAAACAAATTTTTTATTAATGACCATTTTCTTTCAATTTTTAAAATACCAGAGAAAAATTATTTTCTATTTTTTTGTTAATCTAGTTTATCATTTCTGTTGTTGGTAAACTATTTCATAATTTTTGTCATTTAGTAGATTTTTTTCTGGTAACACCTTTATAAATCTATCTCTGTAGTCTTTAACAAAATTATCGTATATAAATCCAAAGATTTACTTATTTCTCACAACATTCTGGACGAGTGGACATATATTGCAGGGGCCATACGATTTAAAGCTGTCTCCGCATGGACTCCTGCTTAGCGAAAATATTTTATTAATTTCCCGATTAACAAAAGAAAATATCAAAACTGTAATTGTTGTGTGCAGTTGTCCCCTTCATTGGCCATTGTCATTATTTTTCTGATTCACCAAATTTCTCTTTGTATTGTTAGGACCCCAAAGCAAATTGTAATTAAACAGTTTCAGTTTGTGTCACTTTAATGGCATTTCAATTCTATTCCTCAATGAGTTGTGTTGAGTCAATGTTGCATGAAATGATGGTGAACATTTGAACATTTCCTGGAAATAAATCACATAAAAGTAATTAAAAAGTACTTTAACCAGTTGGCACTATAAATTATCATTAGTGTCCAATGGCGTTGACTATAATTGTAACTCCGATGATGATGATGATGATGACGTTGTCGGTCTTATGGTCTCCACAAGCTATGAATGTGGAACATTGATTTGTTAGAAATACTGAGAGGAACATTTAAAAGAAATGTGTGTGTGTGTGTTGGGTAATGAATGTTTAAAAAAAAATACCTCCTCAGCTGGTTATTGATTACATGGAAATAGGAAAATATTGTATGAAAGAGTATTTGCCACACTTCAGAATTCTGTGAACGATATTGTATAGGAAATACCAAAGACATGTTAGGTGGAAATGTTAAGGCCAAGTTGAATGGCATATTTCCAGAGCAAAGCATTCAATTGGAAAATAGTTCAAATAATTGGAGAAAAAGAATTATTTGGGTCTGGGAAAGATAAAAGAAATGGAAATATTTTAAAAATTTCCATTTAAGAAAAATAAAATACAAAAATACAAAAATACAAAAATACAAAAATACAAAAATACAAAAATACAAAAATACAAAAATACAAAAATACAAAAATACAAAAATACAAAAATACAAAAATACAAAAATACAAAAATACAAAAATACAAAAATACAAAAATACAAAAATACAAAAATACAAAAATACAAAAATACAAAAATACAAAAATACAAAAATACAAAAATACAAAAATACAAAAATACAAAAATACAAAAATACAAAAATACAAAAATACAAAAATACAAAAATACAAAAATACAAAAATACAAAAATACAAAAATACAAAAATACAAAAATACAAAAATACAAAAATACAAAAATACAAAAATACAAAAATACAAAAATACAAAAATACAAAAATACAAAAATACAAAAATACAAAAATACAAAAATACAAAAATACAAAAATACAAAAATACAAAAATACAAAAATACAAAAATACAAAAATACAAAAATACAAAAATACAAAAATACAAAAATACAAAAATACAAAAATACAAAAATACAAAAATACAAAAATACAAAAATACAAAAATACAAAAATACAAAAATACAAAAATACAAAAATACAAAAATACAAAAATACAAAAATACAAAAATACAAAAATACAAAAATACAAAAATACAAAAATACAAAAATACAACAATACAAAAATACAAAAATAACTCTGTCATTTTGAATAGATAACAAATTCCCTTTAAAACTGGACTTAGAATTTTAGCACTCTAAGGTAGCGATATGTATTTTTAAAAATATTTATATTTATACCCTCACCCTACGGGTAGGAGGATATATATAAATATTCACATTACACCCCAGGTGTCTTAGAACCAAATTCGATTCATGACTTTCTGAATCGTTTGAGCCACGTCCGTCTGTCTGTCCTGCTGGTACGCACGATAACTTTCGCAAGATTTAAACAATCACTCTGAAATTTGGCATGGCTTAATATTTTCCCAGAACTGCTTTTGGGATTGCATATGGGCTATGTGGCCATACCTCTTGGGGTACCTCCCATACAAATCTGCTATTTCGCCCACTTTATAAATCGTGTAATAATATCAACACGCGCAAGTTCGATCTTGGCCAAATTCTGTATTTAGTAAAGGTATAACTGGACAAAGGTTCTGACAAAAACTTGGAAGTCTGGCAACTCCCCTTCTGGTACCTCCCATACAAATGTACCATCCCGCCTACTTTAGAAATCGTGTAATAATACAAACAAGCCCAACATGATCTTGCCCAAATTCTGTATTTAGTAAAAATATAACTGGACAAAGGTTCTGACAAAAACTTGAAAGTCTGGCAACTCCCCTTCTGGTACCTCCCATACAAATGTACCATCCCGCCTACTTTAGAAATCGTGTAATAATATCAATACGATCGGAGCGATCTTGCCCAAATTCTGTATTTAGTAATGCTATAACTGGGCAAAGTTTCGGACAAAAACTTGGTAGATATTTTGAGGTTGCTATTATGGAGTATGAGACCCGATTTACCGACTGCAACTTTTTCACTGTTTTTTATTTATCTATTCTTAATTACAATACAAAGTACATTTTTATTCTAATTTTGGGTCCACAGATAATGACACAGAAAAATTTATATTTTCACTATTTGTTGCATTACAATAAAAGTCCGACGATTCCGTTTCGTTGCAACAAAATACCCAATTGTATCACTTTTTGTATTTACTCTCCTTTTCGACTAAAGATGACAAACAAAACCCCCGCAGCTTAACTCTTAAGGGATTTCGAATCACTTAAAATAAATCCCCGAAAATTATTTAACAAGCACCGAACTTGTTACACTATGCAAACTGATATAACCCCGAAAACTTTTCCCTGTTAAGAGTTTCGGTTAACAAATCTCCCATCACTAACCATTCCCACTTTGTTTTGCAAAGAAAACTGATACTTAAACTTTCGGCAAACTCGCATAAGACATGCCTTCGTTAATAAGAAACAACAAAAAAAATAATGAACGCATGCCAGAAAAAAACCCTCTAAACAATGACCTTGAAAAATGTTGTTTTGTTTTGTGCTTAAGGGAAAGTCGCCGTTTTATTCCCTCCCACCGATTGAGTTGGCTGTTTTATTTAATTTTCTATTACTCCTTTTTGTAAGAAAGCCGAAAACTCTTGACTCTTTAACATTTTGTCCTTATGATTCATTAAATGTTGGCCTGTTTGTGTTGTTCGGGCTATTCGTTGTTGGCTCCCAAAGAATGTCGATGGGTTTTCATGTTCCGACAAATGTTTTCCAGTTTGTTTTCTTTACTTTGCCCGATGGGTGGGTGGGGACCGATGGTGGCCGGGCAGTGTGGGAGTGAGTTTCCCTTGGCTGTGTAAGATGATACACTTAAACTTAACAAATACAAATACAAAATTGTTGTTGCCTTATTTGTACAATCAAACTAAATAAATTCTCCCACAAGCCAACGAAAGAGAAAAAGCTGAGAAGAAAAAACGGAAATAAAACCAAAAAGTGGAATAAAAGTAATTAATTGACGTAATTCAATAAACGCGTCGTCGATAAACTGTAGGTTACTATTCTGGTATTATCTCATCCCTGAGCTTAAGCCAGAGCCATTAAAAAAATGTAGGATAAAAACGCAAAAAAAAAATACCAAAACAACTAAATCTAGCAAACTGTTTTTTTTTCTTTTTCGGGAGAAAATTACTACACCGACTAAAGCCGCACGCCAGTGAACATTAACGAAAATTACATAAGAACAAAATAACGAACGTATGAAAGCAGAATCAACGAATCAATTGTTTTTTTTCTTTCTTTCTTTCATTTCACTGATTTGTTTCGTCTGCCTTTATGTGGAAAGGTTAGTTCACTGGCTCTAGTCAACATTTGTTTCTGTTAATGCTGCGCTTGTAGTCGAAAGATTGAAATGATAAGATATTCACTTGAAGAGAGTTGAGTACGAAACTAACTGGGAATTTAAACGAACTGTTTATGTTTAAAAATAGAATACGTGGAGGAGAAGAAACTACAATAGGGAAACTTTTGTATTCTTAATTAAAGAAAATCTATTCAAAGACAACAACATTAATGGGCAAGCAGTCTTGTAAGTCTTTTGAGTTTAATATTCAGGCGAGAATTTTTAATTCCGGGAGTTAAATGCGTTGCACGAAACCCCTTTTAAAAACGGATTTACAGAATGTCGATTAGTCTCTTAAGTTAAAAAAAAAACTATTCAAAGACGATGACATTAAAGGAGCTAAAGACTTGTAAGTCTGGTTAAAAAAAAAATTAATTTTAATAAATGTCTGGTGCAGACAAATTAAAAATTCGATTTGCACATAATTGCAATGTCAATAGGCCGTCGCAGAGCTGTGATTTTGAGCCCTTCGGATTAATGTCTATGTGGAGGAGCCATTAAGGATAAACGTTACTTAAAGCATCCAGAGACAATTGAAGCGCTGAAACATGTCATCGAAGTTGCCACTGAGGAGATTCGACCCGAAACAATCGAAAATGTAGTGTAAAATTGGTTTGATTGGCAGAGTTACTGCCGAGCCAGTCGTGGTCGTCATATGATTGATAATGTCTTTCATTATTAAATGAAATAGTTCCATCTTTTCAATAAAATAAAGAAACTTAAAAAAAAAAAAATTGAATGCGATTCATGCACTTTTAGGCTAATTGTGCTAACTGAACTGATTAAATGAGAATTACATGAAAAACTTGATGCTTACAAATAAAACCAAAATTTTAAAAAAAAAAAAAAAAAAAAAAAAAATTGGAGCCGATTCAAATTTAAATCCCAATAAAACCAGAAATTTAAAGAAAAATGTGGAGCCATTTCAAATTTAAAATTGTATATGACCCTCCCTGTATTTATGCACTTTGTGCTAACTGAACAGATTAAATTTGGAATATTGTTTTCCATTATTAAATTAAAAAGTTCAATCTTTTCAATAAAACCAGAAATTTGTAAAAACAAAAATAATATTTTAGAATCGATTCAATTTTAAAATTTTATATGACCCTACTGTATTTATGCACTTTGAGGCTAATTAAGCTAACCGAACAAATTAATTTGGAATCACATGAAAAAGTTCAATCTTTCCAATAAAACCAGAAATTTGTAAAAAAAAAAAAAAAATTTGGAGCCGATTCAATTTTAAATCCCAATAAAACCAGAAATTAAAAGAAAAAGTGGAGCCATTTCAAATTTAAAATTGTATATGACCCTGCCTGAATTTATGCACTTGAATTACATGAAAAACTTGATGATTATCAATAAAACCAGATATTTAAAAAAAAATGTTTGGAGCCGATTCAAATTTAAATTGGAATCACATGAAAAAGTTCAACCTTCCCGATGAAACCAGAAATTTGAAAAAGAAAAAAAATAAAGGAGCCGCACTTTGTGCTAACTGAACAGATTAAATTTGGAATATTATTTTCCATTATTAATTTAAAAAGTTCAATCTTTCCAATAAAACCAGAAATTTGTAAAAAAATAATAATTTTTTAGAACCGATTCAAATGTAAAATTTTATATGACTCACCCTGTATTTATGCACTTTGAGGCTAATTAAGCTAACCGAACAAATGCATTTGGAATCACATGAAAACGTTCAATCTTTCCTTCTTTCAATAAAACCAGAAATTTGGAGAAACAAAATAATTTTTCTTTGAGCCTAATTGTACTTACTGAACAGATTAAATTGAAAAATCGTTTTTCCTAACAGAATACCAATTCAAAGCTATCAAACTATATTTTAGACTCAGTAACACTTTCCATTTTTAAAGCTTTGAGAACTGGCGTGACCATGTGCTGAAGGGGGGAAATTACCGTACCAGATCTATTCGGAAACCTTTAGCTAAACAGTGTCATATTTTTAAATTTCTGGCTAAGACTAGAATATGTGCCATTCCGGTCGTCTGATCTGCCCACGATTTATTAAAAGTTTAAAGCAATTGTAGAGCTATGGAAATGAAAGTGGTCAGTATACGTAGAGTCAAGCTGCCAAAAAATCAACCAGAATTCCGTCGTTCTGCCGTTAATATCATCTATTAAGGTAAAGTCTGAAAAGATCAACATTCACCATATTTCGTGTGACGTGGTCAAACGCGGCGACCCAGGTGGGTTTTGAACTACCCCTGACATAAAAAAAACTGTTTGACCAGCCACCCTGCACATTCCCTGAAAACACAACCCCCCAAAACTGGAAAATATTTTCTTTTTCTGAGACTATTTCAGTATTTGTTTGGGGAAAATTACACTCTGGGCAAAGCAGTTTTACTATTTTTTAGAACCATACAGGAACACGTGCGAAATATTTTTGGTTTTTCAGTAGAAAAGGTGTACAACCTTCTTTTAACGATTGATTTCCATGATTTCCATTTTCTGGATAGAACACAAAGTTTCTATTAGGAATTTAATAGTCAACTGAAGACCTTTCGTCACAGAAAATTCTTTAATTTTGAGTGACATTTTTTAATGGCCCTACCGTACATTTAAATTATTAATGTAATGTTATAATTTAAATTCAAGGTATAATTTTCAGTGTAATAATTAAAATACGCCTGTTAATTATTTACTTCCGCCTTGAGTGTCGTAAAACTTCTGGGTTTTGTTACTTTGCCATTCCGATTATTACCGGTTTTTTAGCCCCCCGCCCCCCCTTTACCACGTGGTTGTATTGACAGGTCTATGAAGTAATCCCCATCATTGTGTGTATAATTTCTTACTTAGGCCGTGTTACGGAGCGTATACGTAACGTCATCGTTCACTACAGCATGTTAGATAACAAGTATACGCACCGGAGTAATTTTGTTCACACAAAAAAAAACGGGAACAATCACTCTCTCGTGTCTGAAATATTTGTCAGGCATTTCCTCAATGGTGGTGCGTAGCCATCAGCACAAAATAAAACACATGCCCATAAGCCACTAGCACGAGAGAGAGAGACAGAGAAGGTCTACTTAACATTTTGATGAGTTATTAAATAACAACAACACATAGCCGGCCGGAGTTCATGAGTACATCCGCATAAACTGTGACTGCTACTCCTGCCATCGGCTTGTAAAGTATCTCGCTTATGTAACATTCAACAGTGAGCGATAGACGATAGGAATCCAAGCAGTAAGCCATGACTGTGGCTAATGCCACCACCCCTCCCAACACCAAAAGAAGAAACTGCTGCTGCAGAGATTTTATGAAAATTTTATTAAACATAATTTTTTTTTTTTTTTTTGTCAAAGCTTTATAAGCATTTTTTGTGAATGTTGTTCTTTCGGGTAAAGATTCATTAAATCACAAAAGTAGGCCCATTCAAAAACCAGCCGTTTTGCGCTTTTCCCTCGGCGTATTCTTGTTCCCAGCCTTGAGGGTGAAGTTGTACATTTGGAATGCGGCAAAGTCTACTACCAACGATCCAACCAGTTCTAAGGATATATTATTGCTGTTTTGTGGTCTGTTTACTTTGTTTTTGTCATAAAAACAACAACAACAATGGATAGCAGCAACAGCAGCAATGTAAGACAATATTGTAAACATATGCATATTTACCGGCACAAAATAGACACAAAACACCCACCAACCGACTTTACAAGTTTCCTTTAGAAGATACTTACGCAGCAAATAAAGTCGGCAAAAAGGAGTAGAGTAGCATAGGGAGAGCATAACCACAATAAACCACCGTGGGCCGGAAATGTCAAAGAAAAATATGGAAAAGCAAGGCTAGGCGGGGGGAAAGAGTTGGCTGTTTAATGAGAGAAAAAGAGAGGATTATTTGATATTTTGAAGGAATTTCAGCAGATAATTCCACTGGCCCATAAAATATACCAAACATTGCAGTTAGCTGGATTTTTTGTCAGCAAAGATTTTGCTGTTGGTTACTTAGTGGATGTGGGCAGCCGTGGTGTGGTAGGTCGTGTGTGCGACTATCACACAGAAGAACCCGAGTTCGAAACCGGGTAAGACCATTAAACATTTTTTTAGCGGCTGCTTCTACCTCGTTAATGTTGGCGACTTAACGAAGAAGAGAGCAATCTCTAAGCCATGTAGAACATCTCTAGAAAAGCATTAGCCGTCAGTGAGTATACAAAGTATATCGTACAGAGCTCACTGATTCGAGAGAAGTTCCCCGTCTGTTCCTTCATGGAATATTAAGGGAAGTAAGAAAGTAAGTTAGTTAGTGGATCAAATGCTAGCTTTTCTAAAAGTTCACAACCGGAAGTAAGAGTTGTTTGACACAATTTTTTTCCCCAAATTTTCCTAAGCACATGCTCGTAATTGATACCGTGGAAGGTCGTCCACAGAGGAACGACCGGCACTTCCTTAAAAAAAAACCTCCAGATTGAAATTCTTGCATACAAGTGTTAGTAACTCATTTTTTTTTAAATAATATTAGGCTAGAATGGGGTAGTTAAAAATGGGAATGGGAATCATTTCCCTTTCTTCTTCCTAAAGTTTTGGATTAAAAAATTTTGGCCGTTTGTTTTAAATTCGCCTGTGCTGGAATATTTTGGCTAGAGCAACGGCAAATGAACTCCGATTGGCATATAATTTAGCATTAAATGAAAGAAAATTTGCTAATCTTTTCATCTGTGAATCCAGTTTTCAAAAGTTTTTTTTAGAAAAAAATTATTAATTCGCGTTTTGGGAGTAAACGTTTTTTACTTTTTGCACTCTTCCAAAAGGGCAAGTTTCGAATGGGTAAAATTTATTAGTGGGGAACTCTTCCACCTTTCCAAACTATTGGTTTCTTTAACATCGCGTAAGTGTAACATTTTGTGGTGGCCCAAAGTCAAATTTTTTTCATAATCGAAATTTTTTAAAATTCTTACTCGGTACAAATAAAATGTAGACGTCATAATATAGATAAGAAAACACACTTTCTTATAAAAGAAACTAGAGTACAATCACTCTTCAAATGTATGACGAAAAATCAAATAAATTTTTTTTAAATTTCAACATCTAAAAAATGTGAATATTTTCAATATGAAAATATTTTAAAATATTTTTTAAAATTATTACTCCAACCAATCTAGATTTTGTTCGAATAAAGTGTTGACGTCATAATAAAGATTAGCAAACACACTTTCTAATACAATAGAGAAGAATACAATCACTTTCCAAATGTATGTGATACAGTTGGACAATGTCGATAAATCATATTACATTATTTTAAATTTCAACATCTGAAAAATTTGAATATATTTAATACTAGTAAGTTGTAATGCGCCTATGGCGCCCGTTAATTTGCTTGAGAAAGTATTTGTTACTTAATTTAAAAAATTTTGTAAAAAATATTTTGAGAAAACTATTTTGTAAAAAAAAATTTCGAAAAAAAATAAAATTTGTGGAAAAAAAATTTTTGCTGAAAAAAAAAATTTTCCTTGAAAAAAAAAATTTAGTTGAAAAAAAAAATTTTGTTGGAAAAAAAATGTTTGCTGAAAAAAAATTTTTGTTGAAAAAAAAAATTTTTCTGGAAAAAAAAATGTTCTTGAAAAAAAAAATTTTGTGGAAAAAAAAATTTTTTTTGATAAAAAAAATTTCTTGAAAAAAAAAATTTGGAAAAAAAAAATTTCTTAAAAAAAAAAAATTTGGAAAAAAAAATTTTTGTAAAAAAAAAAATTTTGGAAAAAAAAAATTTTGGTAAAAAAAATTTTTGGGGAAAACACAATTTCTGTACAAAAAAAATATTATTTTTTTTTTATTATTATTATTTATAGAATTATTATAGAATGCCTATTTAAATTCCTACGTACTGCGTGACAGAGTCAGTGAATCAGTGAATCAGGGAATCAGTGTATCAGTGAATCAGTGTCGAGGGTAAATATATATTAAGATTTCAACATGTGAAAAATGTGAATATATTTAATATGAAAAAAGTAAATTTTTTAAAATGTCAAAATGTGTGTGACCCGTTTTACACAATGACTTTACAACCAGATTGAACTGGCAAGACTTTCGTCGATAACGCCCACTGTGCGGCGTTAAAATGTTAACCTGGTGAAGAGCCAACCAGCGTGCCAGCAGCCACCTAAATCGAGTGGAATAGATGATATAAACACAAGCAAACAAACAAACGAACAAACATTCTCATATATGTCTGTCTGTCAGTCTGTCTGTCTGTCTGCCTGTATATTCTCACATAATTTTGCCCAGAGTATTTGCTGATGTTCTTGTTGTCACACACTATAATATATGCAAACAAATTATTCACATGCTAAAGAAACAAATACAACCACGATGACGATGACGATGACAACAATAACAACAACTACATGAGCATCAGCCATAACAGCTGCAGCAATAACGGTGGCAGCAGCAACATCTTGTTGTTTGTGTTGTTTACATAATAAGCTGTTCTTCATCAGTCGCATCTCATCTCATCATCGTCCTCATCATGATGGTAGTCGACATTCTTGTCGTCTTCTACAACGTCGACCAGGTCCTCTTGTAACGTTTCATGCGGTCTCTCCCCCTCCCCCTCCCCCCACTTGTAACTTTCACATACTCACTCGCACTCAATCGCTCACCCACTCAGCCTAAGACTTCTCGGTCATGTTTTCTGTGTTTTGGCTTTTGGTTAAAACAAGTGTGTGTTTAATATAAACCACAAATATGTAAACCAAAGACCTACACACACACGCACATACACAACAACAACAAAAAAAACCCTCTTATACTTCTTGTACAACTCATGCCTAAGCTTATGTGTATGTATGTGTGTCTGAATGCGAGGGTATGGCTGAGTGTAATTGCTTAAGTATGTGAAGACATGTGTGTGTGTGAGTGTGTTTATAAAAGACAGCCTTATTTAAATGCCGTATGATTTCTTCTTCTTGTTTTTATTTTCTCTCTTGCCTTGCCTGTCGTTTGATACTTTTAGGCACGAGTTCGTATGTTAGGGTTTTTTTTTCTTTCTTCAACGTACAGCGATGAGCAATCAAGTAGGAACAGATCAGGGACATTTTCTGTTTTGGGTTTCTTTCTGTTTTTCACGATATCGTGAAAGAAAAAAAATTGGAAAGAAAAAAAATTGGTTTAACAACTTAGTTTGACAGATGTCCAATTCCAGCAATATACTTTTGAAACCACGAAATGGACAACCCTATATTTTTGTATATCTCAGATTAAAAAAAAAAACAACTCCTTACAAAATGAATTAACAGAAACGATAGTTTGTCCAATGAAATGTGACCATTCTATTTAGAAATTACAAGTTCCAATTTACACGATAAGTTTTCCAAATCCTTGCTCTATTAATAACCACAACTGTTCTTGTGGCTCCTTCCGCCGATTCTGTGATCTCATATGTTATTTCGCATATTCACATATGAGTATGTGAGCAGTTAGCAAACGGGCGATAATGTTTGATTTATTTTTATGTGCAGAATAATATTTCTGCACGTAATTTTACCCACTCTCTGGCTACTGAAAAGCGCTAATTTGTTGTACCCCTGTTTCAAGTGTCTTGGTTACATTTTCCCACGATTCTCCTAGAGTTTTTGCGAGGGGCAAACGAATAAAAACTCTATGTTGTTTAAATGTTATTCTTGGACAGTAGATGTACTTTCAGGTTTTGAAACTTGAACAAAAACATTTTTCAATCGGTGAGTCTCGTCAGAAAAAAAAAGATATTGCTAGCAATGCTGTGCTCGTGCCAAAAGTATGACATAAAGAGCAGGGAGCGTACACACCAAATTGGAGTAGGGAGATAAAGTTGCCAATTTGTTTGAAAAAACAGCAGATACTACATTAATATTTTGTTGCGGCTTATTTAATTTAAATTTAATTTCTCTGAAATACAGCTGATAACCTATGAGTATCTATTGAAGAAATAAAAAAAAACAATTCCTTCAAACAAACAAATTAATTTCAACCAATTTATGTTGTTTTATCCATTGTTTTTTCATGTTTTCACATAATTTTTCGCCAGCTATTTCGAATTTATGAAATGACACGATTCCTATGAATCGCATTACAAACGATTCCTCGTATCCTTTTTTATGGGTGATATTTAAATGCAGTAACATAAAAAAACAAATATTTTAAAATATCAATCAATTCAGTTAAGCTGATTAATAATATTTTTATTCGTAACAATGTAACGATTAAAAACCGTTGTGGGAAATGTGGGACAATACGAAAAACAATTTTCACATTTCAACTATTTTCTTAACAAATGTTTATAAAGCTGTTATACATTTGTATGAATGCGGGGGGGTTTCTATTTGCATCACTCATACGCACCCATATACTGTGGAAGAAATAACAATTTGGGGCTTTTTTTATTAAGGACTTATTATCCGAATTATTAAAATTTCTCTGCAATGTTAGTGAACTTGCGAACAAGCGTGTCTTCCTATGAAAACCAACAATACGAAAATATTTAGTAAATTTTTTCCATTCAAATTTTCGACCCTACAATTCTTTTAAAAAAACGTGCTATGAGTGGGTCTGATTGCTTTTTAAATTGTGATTATTTATTGGACAAAAACTCTAACAATAAAATAAAAAATTTACTCATCATTTCTACAATACAAAACCTAAGTTAGAAATAGTTTGTAGACGTTTTTTTTTAAATAATTTGCTCTCTCAAATTGTGATTTGAATTTATATATGATTTGAGAGTCCGGATGGCTTTCCTTTTTTGTTTTAGCTAAATCTCTGTATTCGTTGCCTGCATAAGAAACGGAGTACAACGTTGTATCTACTTGAGGGCATTGCAACTTTTTGGTAGCCCGAATAGCTTGTCTTTTCCTATTTTACCTAAATCTATGTATTGATTGTCATTATATTCTGCTTGGGTATTTCTGTATTCTAAAGACTATAAAAAGTTAGTTTTTAAAAAATCCAATCGAAATCGATACCAAGACCAACAACAGATTGTGGAGCCATTTTAAGTAAGAAATCGGAACTTTCCTTTGCTTAAGATTAAATTATTATAATGCAAAGTTTTTTGTTGATGTTTTTTTTTTTTTGGTTTTCTTGCAGTCTATTGTCTGTTTAAGGAAAATGGGAGCACCATTTTTCTAATCATTTATCAGCATCCTTGTACTGGTTCTCTTGGTACGACCTCTTAATGGATTTCATCAATTTCGAAATATTCAAACCCTGCCAAGAGATCCAAGCCATTTTTGGCTCATTGCTGATCTCTATTATTCGAAAAAGCTTTTGTGGTCCCTAATAATGACCTCCCCCCACTTCTCAACAAACTCATGACAAATTTATGCCAAAATTCATCTAATAGTATTATCACATCCTGCCATATCCCTATATTACGTATGAATATATTCTATTAACACAGTTGATTTCCATTCCGCAATGACCAACAGCCTGGCTCCAAAAACTAATCGCCGACTGCCAAGGACGCAATTTATTATTAGAACTGTGTCGTCTTTCTTGCTTTCTAATCAGTGAACTGACATCACACATGCGAATTGCTCTGACAACGAAAATGGTCACAATTTATGGCATTTTTTTTCATTTTGAGGGACACAGCCAGAAAGTCACATGTTGGCTCTTAAAGTGAGAACAGCCGTATAAATCATGTTTCTTCTGGTCGTAGTCGGTCTTTGTTAATTTTTTTTCAGCACACAGTGCCAAGCCAAGAGGAGCCGCATTGTCATCCGACCATAACTCTTCAATGCACTTAAATCTTTCGGTGCGCTATCCATGACGGGCCTGTGCGTGTGTGTGTGTGTGTGTATTGTGATTATTTATATACATATATTTTGTTTTCTTTTAATTTCTGGTTATTCGATTTGTAGTTGTTTATACAAATTCCATGGATATTGCCAAGTGTTGTGCCAAACCAAAGGAAATGCAGACGAGAAACGCATTTAGCATTGTACACCACTTTGATATCCTGTATCGATATGATACACAAGCACACACACACAGATCCAGCGACATATACAATTGCAGATAAATCCACTTATATTATTGTATTTAAATCTTAGAAACGACACCATTATTCCATTTTATATGGCCCCATCTAAATAAATGCTAAACATAAAAACCCCAAAGATAGAATTGCCTTTTGGATCGTTTCATTTTTTACGATTACATTTCATTTTCCATTTCCCATTTGCCGTACATGTTGTTCTTGTCATTGGCTCCTCCTAATGATTGCCATTCAAAAATGCTTTTTGCATTGTGGCCCTCGTCCTTACTTTGTGTGCATGTGCATGTGTGAGTGTGCTGTGTCCTTTTCCCCCACACATCGATGATGCCAGCCAGCATTCGAGATGCGTTTTTCTTCCATTTGGTGGGGTCGCATGCAGTGACTCCACCAGACATCCTGGTGTCGCTTTTTTTTTTTTTTTTCTTCGTTTTTATTGTGACTCTTTGGTAAAACGCCACATTAGAAAAAGAAGAAGAAAATAAACAGATACACTGATACACTTTAGTTGGATAATGTCCATAGATAGTCGTACAAGCAGAATGGGGTCATCGAATATAGAGTAGAGTATACAATTAATTATATGAATAAGACAATAATTATTCTTGTCTTGGAGGGGGCAAACAGTTTAAGGCACCAAAATAAATTCACACAACGGAAATTAAGTAGAAGATTATAAAAATGGTTTGATAGCGGGGCACATGATGATGATGCTTGGGAAACTGGGTACAGCTCTGTTGACACAGGGGCAGTAAAGTACAGGAAAATTTACTTGATCATATCTTCTCTTCCAATATCGAGAAAACTCAAATTAAAGATACAACTTGAATCTTAAATCATATGAGACTGAATGAAGTTTAACAGAAAGATAACACTTGCAAACAAACAAACAACAAAAAAACTCCGAAACTGCTTTTCAGATTGGAAGGTACCAAAGCCAAAGATTGAAGATAATTTCGTGATAATTTTTTTAAAATTTATTTCAAACAAATCGTTCAGCTCATTTTCGAGTTATGCTAAATTATGTTTCATAAATAGTATAGAAGAGAATAAACAACAGGATGACCAAAATGAGACCTTGTCGCCTAGTGTTCGGGATCTTAATTGAGACAGATGGATCATTTCGACGATGGACCCAGTTCCCTAAAACGGCGGACTAAACGTATAATCATTGAAGATGTCGGCTTTGATCTTGAGTTACAGTCATGGCGATAATTTCGCTGCATTAAAACAAGTTGGTCTCATTTGGACCAACCTTGACGAATGGCCTCTTGAAAAACAGCGAGAGGAAATGCGGAAAACTCATCATTCTCGTCAGGGTGCACCATGGTCCAGAATCCAATGCCATCCAGCAAAAGTCTATAACTTTTGAACTAGTAACAATTTTTTAGTACTGTAAACAAATTTTAAAAATTGGAAATTTATATTTGAAAAATATTTCTCAAATGTAAACTACTTTTCGTATTTTCCTATTTTTCGGCTTTAGGCAAGGAGTGAGGAATTCTTTTAAGTTGCCAACATTAAAATTCGGACAGTTAAAAATATTTTAGAAATTTTTCCAAAGTTGACTACTTTTCGTATTTTTCGATTTTGGGGGAAATAAATATTTTTTTGGTGTTATTTTCTTTACGTATTCTAATGTAGTTGTTCATATTGCGTCCTTTTTTTCATAATAAAAAATTCGAACATTTTTCAGATTTTTAAATTTAGAAAAAATTTAATTGTAGTTTTTCGAAATATTTTGTTTTTTTAAAAACAATTACAATACAAAATATAAGATTAATTTTCTCTCCTAAAATAGAAAAATACGAGTTTGTATTTTTCGATTTTAGAGGAGATACATTTTTTTTTTTTTTTTTTTTTAATATTTTGATGTAATTTTTAATATTGCGCCCAAAACAAAATTTTAAAAAATTTTAACAAAATTTTGAAAAATTTTCAGATTTTGAAATTTGTAATTTTTCGTGGTTATTTCCGTAGTTGAAAAATTTACCAATTTCAAAATGTGAAAAATGTTAAAAATTTTGTTAATATTTTTTTAAAATTTTGTTTTTGGCGCAATATGAACAATTACATCAAAATATGTTGAAAAAAACAAAAACAACAAAAAAAATGTATCTCCTCTAAAATCGAAAAATACAAACTCGTATTTTTCTATTTTAGGAGAGAAAATTAATCTTATATTTTGTATTGTAATTGTTTTTACATATTTTTTTTACAAAATAAATTTTAATTTCTAGAATTACGTGACTACTTTTCGTATTTTTCGATTCTCGGAGAGAACAATTATTTTATATTTTGTGTTATGTTTTTTTTTCATATTTTGATGTAATTGTTGATATTGCGCACAAAACAAAATTTTAAAAAATATTAAAAAATTTTGAACATTTTTCAGATTTTAAAATTTTTAATTTTTCGAAATAATTTCCAAAGTCGATCTACTCTTCGAGAAACATAATTGTATATATTTTTTTGTCATGTTTTTTTTAAAAATTCATGCACTTAAACGAAATTAAATTTTTTTTATATTAATAAATTTGCAACTTGTTCAGATTTTGAAATTTGAAAAAAAATGTAATTGTAATTTTTCGAGAAACATAATTTAATATATTTTTTTGTTATGATTTTTTAACACATTTTGATGTACTTATTCGCATATAAAAATTTCAGATTTTGAAATTTCTGAAAAATTTAGAAAATTTATGAATAACCCTTGCAGGAACAACTATTCCACATACGAACAGTTCGGCTGAAGAACGAATTTTCGTAGATGTGTAGGGTCTGAATAAATCCCATTGATCCAAACATACAGGTTGTTTTCTTAAGTTGAATATCTCTGAGACTAAAAACTCATTTATAGACCAATCTCCAGGACTTTAAAACTGACAACTCTACGATATTCATACAAATAAAATATTTCCTTAATCCAGCCAAATTTAATTTCCGATCTGTACTTACAACACGTCCCAAAACCTAAACCCCATTTATGGTGTTTTCCATGTTGAACTTTAAAAACTTTTGTAGAAATTTCAATTTAAAAGAAATTAATTACTTTCGTTAAATCTTCTCTAGAACTTTTCATCCTTTCACATTTCAAACACCGCATCAAAGTTATAAAACACAGACCAAACGGCATTGCAATGTATCAATTGGTAAAAGAAGAGGAGAAAAACAACAACAAAGCCCAACCGAAAGAAAAAAAACTCAAGCAAATTTTTAACGAATTTTCAGTTCCCGGAAGAAAGTTAAGACAACAACAAGAGAGGAAAGTTGGGGTCAAAACGTAAACTAAAGTTTGAAATAATGTTGAAACATTTGTTAGACGAAACGTTTTCTTTTTCGCAACCAATTCTTACAGCAATCCTTTGCTCTTAATGTCGATGTCGATGATGATGATGATGAAGACGAAGATGCTGCTGTTTTTGATGTTGCTGATGTACTTTAAATTGATTCGATAGCCATCTCTTAAACTAGTATTGTTTGGTGTTCTTCCCATCACCGAGTTTCTTTGAGTTCTTTGTTTCTTTTATTTTTTTGCTTAACAAATTTATTATGCATTGAAGCGTCATATGCTGTTGTTCTTCAAGTGTATGCGTATGTTTCGGACCTGTTCCTTTCTGCCAATAAATTTCCTTTGCCAGCTACACGTTTTTCTTTTACTAGTTTTATGCTTTTTTTTTCCACTTGGTTCTTACGTTTTCCATACCTCCAAATATCCTCAAAGAAAGAAAAAAAAACATTCGTATCATGTCCAAAAATATATTGCAGCAAATGCTGTTTCACAACCGTCATCAATGGCACATCTGCCTTTTTTTTATTGTTGCCGTGTTCATTCGTTTGCACTTTTTTCTTTTGTTGTTGTTCGCCTCTCGTTTGCAAAATGTTGAACATGTTTTACGGTTTAGACGCATTTTTTTCTCATTTCCTCGAAATGTGTAGCAAATTTTCTTTCACTCAACGAAAACGGGGGGGAAAAAAAAAATGTTACAAACCCAGCAAATGTTTCTGTCAAAAGTGTCACACAGCATGTGCTGCACACGAGGCACGTCTCTGCCAAGCGAATTGAAATTGTGGCAGGTTCATCATGGAGTTTTTTTTTTTTTATAGTTGTCAGCCATAAATGCTTACAACTGACTGTGTTTCATAATCATTTTCCATATTTCTATGACCCAGAAAAGTTTGCATTTGAACTGAAAAGTTAACAGGGAAATAATGATTTGATGTGTGTGTTTGGCAAAATGATTCAATGGTTGAAAAATGTCTGTCTGTGTAGACTTTTCGACACACCCTTTTGAAGTTCATTCTGGAAACACCTCACACAGATTCATGTGGCCATTGACGGGAATTCCGGATTTCGATAAACGGGCAAAACTGTGACTTTTCCATAATGATATTTCGACAGTCCAAACTGGCCGTTTAAAGACAATTAACAGTTTTTCTTTAAAGACCCAATTTCGTCTAACCAAATACCATAGAGTTTTAAAAAACTCCCCATTTTCCCAGCCACTTGGAAAACATCTTTATACGCTTGGTTTCAATTCTAGTTTCCCATAAAAACTTTTGCCTCCGAAAAGTCTAGCGTCGCATGAACTGCACCTAATGTTTGATTTCATGCAATACACTGCTGCCTATTCACACGTTTATGCGTTGACTTTAGTTTAGTTTAGGTAGTCTCCGCTCTATGCTTCATTTGTGGTGTGGATGCTAAGGTTGTTGTTGGCCGAGGGTGGGCCAGCATCAACTGGCGCTACTGTTTCAGTTTAGTTTTCTCATATTTTATATTTGTTTTTTTTTTTTTGTTTTTCCTCATAAGTTTTGCAATTTCTTTTGCCATACACGCCCCATACATACAGTGGAGTCTTTATCTTGTGCAGAATGCGAAATTGTATCGTCGTTTGTTAGTTTCCGGCTTGACTGCCGCAGAGGAGAAACATAATAATTTAAAGCTGTTTCACCAATTTATGCGAATTCTATGCAAATTTTGTGTGTAAGTGTGTGTGTGTCGGTTGTTTTTGGAAGCAAACATCTTTGAGGAAGTTCAGATTAGTTTTATTGTGGATGTCGGACACGGGGTGCGTATGCTTATTTGTAGGCACTGGGCCTCGGGTGCGTGTGAGTGTTATGAATTTTAAAAATGGTCACCAAGGCGTATGAGTGTTGAATATGTTTGAATTGGCGGGTAGACCATAGCGTATGAGTGTTGTGTTTTAAGATTTTAAAGAGAGGGAAGAAATAAGGAAATACATTTTAGCCTAAAAATAAGTGTCACAACTCAAAATTCTAACGCAACTAAAAATAATTCTCTTTAGTTCATCGTCCAAAAGCAATGCAATTAACGTAAAAATCAACTCAAAGAAGATAGTGATGTGAAAGAAATTTGTGCAGTAGTTGCAGATGTGTACTCTGAATTAATTTATGGGAATAAATCCGGTTTGGAAAATATTGAGTTGTGCCCTTTTTGTTTTTGGGTGGATGTGTACTCTGAATTAATTTATGGGGAAAAATCCGGTTTGGAAAATTTTGAGTTGTGACCCTTTTGCTTTTGGGGTGCGACGTGTTTTATTATTTGTCTTTGATGATTTTTTACGGCGCACATGTAATCATAATTCGTTTTATGGCCGATGTTATGTTTTTTCCAAAAATTGTTTTATGTCAAAGACGACGATTGATATTTTATTGTACATACTCATATATTGTCAGACAATATCGCATTAAGAAACAGATGGTCATATAAAGATATGACAAATTAAAACAGCTTCACAAGCCGTTGTTAAGAAAAATTGTGTGAAATTTGTTTTTATACAGTTTGATGCCTTTCCCCTAAGTTTCCGTTTTTATTGATATCAAAAATATGCCAAAAATTATGTACAAATTTTATACAAAGAAAAATTTTTATATTGTAATAGTTGCCCATGATAATGTTCAGAAGACTTTTTTATGAAAATATAAAATATGCCTAAAAATATGCAACATATTTTCACACAGAAAATTCTCAAAAAAATCGAAATATTGTTATTTTGGATTTATGTTTACATCATGTTGCCATCGTAATATTTATACCAAAAATATGCCTAAAACTATGCAACATTTTCTACTTTGAAAAATTTAAAAATTATGATATTTGCCGATGGACTCATACTGACGCTAGCCACAATAATGCAAATTTGCCTCATGTTATTCGGGTAATGTCTTTTTTATGAAAATATTAAATACTAGTAAGTTGTAATGCGCCTATGGCGCCCGTTGAAATATGGAAAAACAATTTTGTTGAAAAAAAAAAAAAAATTTATGGAAAAAAAAGAATTTTGTTGAAAAAAAAATTTTTTCTTGAAAAAAAAAATTTTTGTTCAAAAAAAATTGTTTTCTTGAAAAAAAAAATTTTTGTTAAAAAAAAATTTTTGTTGAAAAAAAAATTTTTGTTCAAAAAAAATTTTTGTTGAAAAAAAAAATGTTGTTGAAAAGAAAAATTTTGTTGAAAAAAAAAATTTTTGTTGAAAAAAAAACTTTGTGGAAAAAAAAATTTTGTTGAAAAAAAAATTTAAAAAAAAATTTTGCAAAAAAAAAAATTTGGTAAAAAAAAAATTGGGGAAAACACAATTTCTGTACAAAAAAAAAATAATATTTTTTTTATTATTATTATTTATATAGAATTATAGAATGCCTATTTAAATTCCTACGTACTGCGTGACAGAGTCAGTGAATCAGTGTCGAGGGTAAATATATATTAAGATGCCTAAAACTATGCAACCATTTTCAACTCAGAAAATTCTAAACCGAAATTGTGATATGATGAATGATACTGTCCTCTGACACAATAATTAAAATTTCCATCATATTGTCATCGTAATGCTTGAAATAGTTTCCGTTGTTATTGAAACCAAAAATTTGCCTAAAACTATGCAACATGTTTCCACATAGAAAAATCTAAAAATTCTGATATTTGCTGATGGTCTTCATACTGATGCTAGCGACAATAATTCCATTTTTTTATGAAAATATAAAATATGCCTAAAACTATGCAACATTTTTCCACATAGAAAAATCTACAAACTGTGATATTTGCTGGTGGACTTCATAGCCACAATAATGCAAATTTGCCTCATGTTATCCTATTAACATTCAGAAGTCTTGTTTATGGAAATATAAAATATGCCTAAAACTAGGCAAAAAATTGTCCACTCAGAAAATTCAAAAAATTTGCTAATTCGAATCTACATCATATTGTCATTGACACCAAAAATATGCCTATTCCACATATGCAATATTTTTCCACATAGAAAACTCAAAAAATTGTGGTATATTTGTAGATATCATGTGCATGACATTATCATGGAAATGTTCTATTTTTCTGGAGTTATCAAATATGCCAAAAACTAGGCAACATTTTTCCACAAAAAGATGTTAACAAATTTGAAAAAAAACGAATATTTGTAGATTGTCGCCATATTAGACTGGAGTTAATAATAAAAAAAAAATAATCAAAAATTCGAAATTTAAAAAATTGAGAAGCACAGAAAAAAAAATTATAATCTGAAACGAAATGGTGTCCGATGATTACAGCGGCCCATAAAACGCACCAAAAAGTGTGAGCTTGAATGCCCTCGGTCTGCTCTGCGTACCAAATTAGATAACTATATTTATTAACATGTCCATTGTGTTAAAAATGTGCCTCGTCGCTGAAGACCTGTTTCGTTGAATAACAGCGATCGTCTCCCAACTTGTCTAATGTTCATTTGCCGAAAAGGCGACAACAGCTCCAGCCCAAGCAGTATTTTGTTTGACTTTTACGTCAAAACTTTCAGGTGATGGAAGAACTCAAATTTAAAAAAAAATTAAAAAAAATTGAGAAGCACTAAAAAAAAGTTGAGAATTAAAAAAAAAAAAATCCGGAATTACGCCATTCTAATACTGACTAGCTGCAAAAATCGAAATTTGCTTCATGTTTTCATAGGAAGATGTAAAGTGTTACTAAATCTAGGCAACATTTTTCCCACATTTTTCTAAAATTTAAAAAAAAAACAATATTTCCATATATACGCCATCTTTTAGTGACTCTTACAATAACACAAACAAAAACTCAAAAATTGAGAAGCTTTTAAAATAACACTAGACAGCAAAACAATTGTTATGAATAACAACAACACAATGTTAGTGTAAGAGCTACGCCGCCCTCCTAAAAAAGAAAGTCACCTCTCCGTATTGGTTGTTTTTTACATTTCATATCTTTTGCGCCGAAAAATTACAGTGTACTCTCTCATAAGCGGACACCTAAGTGACTGGGAATTTTGTCCACTTATCAGAGGTGTCCACAAGACACAAGAGGACTGAATCGGATTGGTACTAAAAAAAAGTGTCCGTTTATGGGAGGTGTCAGCAAAGAGAGAGTACACTGTACATATTTTTTAAAAAATTTATTTATTTATTTATTTATTATTAATTACAATACAAAGTAAATTTATATTCTAATTTTAATTTTATTTTTTAAAAAATTTAAAAAATGATTTTAATGTATTTTACTGTTAAAAATAGATCTTATAAGCTTTATACAAAAAGCAGATTCTTATTCATGGTTCCGAATTTGACCTTAGCTCAAAATATTGGCACTTTGTCGTCCCCCATTAATGTCAATAAAAGCGGATATCCTCGAATTTAACGATCTAGAACTCATATTAAGTTATTGGGCTTTATTGAAACTGGAAACTTGTTGTCATTTTCGAATTCTTACGATTTTATTTTCAAATAAAAAATACAAAAAAAAATTCTGCTTAAATTGCTTTACAACTCTGAAAACCCTTCACGGTAACTGGGTGTGTACAAGCGACGTGATTTAAACAGGAAAACTCAGTATTCTTCAACAACGCTTTAATGACATTTTCTTTAAATCGTATACAAATCAGTGAAGTGTACGTGATATAATGTGTATACCAACAGACCGAGAAGACCAGCAGCAAATTATATTAATAATTGGATCATTTTTCAAAAAAAAAATCTTCTTAACCTCCCTCTACATCTCTGAAGGTGTAAACTGATTAATCGAAGTCAACACAACTAGGGGGAGATAAAAGCACATTCCAATCGTCGAAAGGGGATGTCGTGATAAGCAAACAAGGAATACAAGAAATAGCTGCAAATTGAACGACCTTAAGAGTTCTACACACACACAAACACACAAAGTCACTTTGTTCATAAATTGCCCTGCCGCAACCGAACGTGTCAAGATAATTAAGTACGTTTATTTTCATTTACACAAACGACAAATTAAAGGAGAACTAGAAGAAGGAGAAAAAAACGCATTTAATTAAAATTCTATGTATAAATCAAACAAAACAATGCAATCAAAACTATGAAATCTAGTCAAACAAATACAGAAACCTAGAAGACGAAGAAAAAAAAACACACACACACAACAACAACAGTAAACAACGGAAACTAACAATTTCACAAAAATAGAAGGCAAAGCAAAAACAAAACAAAAAATCACTCGCACACATACACACGCAAGCACTAAAATTGAAATTGAAATTCAAGTAGGGAAAACAGAGAAGAAGAAAAGCCACATTTCAAGCCAAGTGGGCTTGAAAATAACGCCGACGACAACACGGCAGCAACAACAACAACAACAGCGCCAACTGTGACTAATAATAAAAAGAAATGTGTTCATACTGAACAGAAGCAACAACAACATGTTAAGCACACACACACACATACGCACACTGGCAAAAAGCCGCAAAACAACAACATCACATCTAAATGTTGAAAAGTCGAGAAAAGGAGAAGCAGAGAAGCAAATAACAAACAAAAACACAACTGAATTGCAAAAACCAACAACAAGAAAACAAAGTAAACTACGGTTCACAATCGCAGCGCCCAGCCCAGCAGAGCGCAGCGCACTCCTGACATACACACACACACGCACACACAGACAGTCATTCAGTCGTTTTTGGAAAGGCAACAAATCATTTCGTTGCATATGTGTGTTTTTTTCCTCTTACAATTTTGTGTTGTTTTGCTAGGATTTCGAGTTTGTGTGCGAAACGCACACACACACACACATACAGACATTTGGAACTGAAATGAAATGCGAAATATAATACATTTAATACATATATATATATATATATATGTGTATGTATTTGTATTGGTGTATATACATATAATATAAATACACCAATATATGCTCTGTAGGCATGTGTGCGTGAGCGTGTGTGTGCTTGTAGTTTTTGGCTGTGCCATAAACTGAAAATAGTTATTTCTTTCTTTATCTCCAGCATTTGCCATTTGCCATTGTTGTTATTTTTGTACAATATACTCTGGGCGACACACACCCACACAAAACACATGGTCTCATGCGATTTCGTTGTTTTTTTTTTTAGCAAACTAATAAAAAAAAAAAAACGAACAACAACTACACGTGCCTCGCATTCACTACAGCTCGTGCCGGTGTGTCGGTGGTTGTTTGAAACCGTGCGCATACGCATACATGTGTGGTTTGATCTACTGCACGCACACACACTCACACTCACATTTACCCACACACATGTGTGTGTGCGAGAGGCAATCCTTATGAAACAATATCAACCTAAAGTTTGTCGTGCATCATACACCAACACACAGACACTCATGCCCGCCAACAGCACGAGAACACATCTAACACATTTACGCTATTATTAACCCATTAATAGCAAATGTTTCCGCTTGATTGCCTTTGAGTTAGGGTGTCATAATAATAGCTGTAAGGCTTTCTGTCCTTAAGGCTAGCCATCACAAAAGCTACGATGAGCGGTGTAGCCTCGTCTGTCTACCGAGTTGTTGTACGTGTGGGGTGTGTTGTCATGTACAAATTATAACCAAAGATTTTTGCTGCGGCTCAACATATAGAGCAGTGTCCCCTTTTAGGGTGAAACCCGGAGAACATTTTCTTCAGTCACCAGTTTCTTAAAACGTCGAGATCGCATTTTTTTTTAAATTTAATCTCTAATTTAAGACGACAACCGGGAAAAGGTTTTGTACTCTATTTCGTACTAGTAAGTTGTACTGCGCCTATGGCGCCCGTTGAAATATGGAAAAAAAATGTTGCAGAAAAAAAAATTTTTGTTGAAAAAAAAAAAAATTTTGTTGAAAAAAAAAATTTTTGTTGAAAAAAAAAAATTTGTTGAAAAAAAAAATTTGTTGAAAAAAAAATTTTTGTGGAAAAAAAAGTTGTTGAAAAAAAAAAAATTTTGTAAAAAAAAAAATTTTGTAAAAAACAAATGTTGGAAAAAAAGAAATTTTGGTAAAAAAAAAAATTTGGGGAAAACACAATTTCTGTACAAAAAAAAATATTATTTTTTTTATTATTATTATTTATAGAAAATTATAGAATGCCTATTTAAATTCCTACGTACTGCGTGACAGAGTCAGTGAATCAGTGTCGAGGGTAAATATATATTAAAGATTCGATTTTTGAAAGTTAGACTTAATGGGGTTTGTACAGGGTTCTCCAACAAGTGGTGTTATTTTGGTATTCAAAGAAAATTTTTTTGAGATAAATGATCGGATGTTTATTTCATAATAAAGATGAAGGTATGCCGTTAATAACACTCTGCGACAAATGGTAAGGGTCAGTGATCGGTTTGGAATGAAACCACCGGGGAAAGTTATATTGGTAAAAAAAAAGTCATACGTGTTCCAGCGTTTCGCTGGGTCTCATCTAGGAATCGAGATATATCGATTTGAAGTTAGTAAGTATCGTATAGGGGAATTTGTCACGTTTTAGGCTCTTTTGTTTGACATAACTCGAGAACCACTCGTCCGATTTAGCTGAAACAAATTTAGAAAAATTAAGAATTACAATTCCTCTAATCTGTTCTTAAACCGTTTTCCTACTTAAGCAACAGTTTCGCAATTATAAATAAATGTATGAAAAAAAAAAATTATTTTTGCCTAAAAATTAAAATTTTTTTTTATGCGCTTATTTTTAACTTGGAAGCTATTACTTGTAAAGGAAAATAATATATGAACAGATTAAGGGAATTGTAATTCTTGGTTTTTTAAAATTTATTTCAGCTAAATCGAATCACTGGCCTGTTGGCGTAGATCTTATCTTTTACGTGGCACCAAAGGAAGAAGTCACAAGATCTCGGTGTCCAATCGTGATCACATCCTCGAGAGATAATACGGTCCGAAAACTTTTCATCTCTCGATTGCGCAATCCATTCACCGTAACTGTTGATCCAACCTCATTTTCGAAAAGTCCAATGGCCCCTCCGGACCATAAACCGCACCAAACAATCACACGTTGTGGATGGAGAGGCTTCTCAACCATAACTCTTGGGTTTTCCGAGCCCCAGATGCGACAATTTGGCTTGTTGACGTAGCCACCGAGGAGGAAATGGTTCTCATCAGTCAAGATGATTTTTCTATGGAATTCCGGATCATTTTCATGCATTTCAAGGAACCATTCAGCAAAGACACGATGTTGTTGATGATCGGCCGGCTTGAGTTCTTGTGTTAACTGAACTTTTAAGCCTTAAGACCCAAGTCTTTATGCAAAATACGGTGTAATGACGTTTGTGGAATGTCCAATTTCAAAGAACAACGAGGAATGGACAAACCTGCGTTTTCTTGAACACTTTGTTCTTGACACAGTTATTCTGGAGGGACGTGCATGGGTTTTATTCTTCACATCACTAACTTGTCCCAACAGCTCGAATTTTTCCACCAATGTCTGTACTGCGGTCAGACAAGGTGCTTCACGACGACCCCAAAATTGCTTAAGTTTTGCGAACTCTGACTGCAAGATTTGCACCATTTTTGTATTGAATTTTAATAAATTCAATGCGTTCTTGAATCGTGTATCGTTCCATTCTAATTAATGGCGTAGTTTCTACTTGTCAAATGTCTAAGGATAAAAGCTTCAAAAGTGATAGCTACCGAAATACCGGGTGATGCAAAATAACTGCTCTTGTTGGAAAACCCTTTCGCACAGATATGAACATGCGGTATACTAGCAGTGATGGTAATGGATCAACTGTGGTCACGTGAATCTAGAGAAGGTGATTCTCTAATAAATTCCAAATAGTCTTGAAAAATACTTATAGAGCGGGTAAAGCGCCATCTACATGTGCCACATTATAGACATGAACATCGACTGGAATAGCTCTAATACCAGTGGTTCTAATTTTTTACAACTGAAATATAAGAATGGGATTCAAAAACATGTTTGCAAATTTTCAGAAACATGTTTGATATAAGTAAAGGGTGTTTTTTATTGAGGTATACAACTTCGAATTGAAATAAAACACAAGAAAATCGTTTTAATGTCCATCAATTTGGCTTTATTGGAAGGATAATTTTATGCCATTAATGTTTAAATATGATTTCGGGCATGTGGCCGCCGCGGCTGGCTCGAATAAAGCCAATTCTACAGGTCCAATTTCAATTTTGTGATGAAAATCAGCATCGAGATGAATCTCATTTTCGGCCCATACACCAAAATCACGACGCATTGCATGGTCTCGCGGTTTTAATTCTTGCACAAGCTGGATCTTGTAAGGTCGCAAGCCAAGATCTTTGCGCAAAATCTTCCATAAAGTTGATGGACAAAGCTCCAATTGCTGTGCACGGTGGCGAATCGATTCATTCGGACGGAGCTTGCGGTGAACTTCGCGAACTGAACCATTACTTTCGAAATAAATTTGCACGATTTGCAAGCGTTGTTCTTTTGTCAACCTGTTCATGATGAAATGGCAAACCAAACTAAATATTAATCACTTGACAGCTGACAAAATGGCCGCCAGTTAAAAAAGTGATGCCAACTTAAAGTTCTATACCCCAATAAAAAACACCATTTAGAAGAAGAGATTTAAAAAAAATCCTTCTTGTTGTTTGCTGTAAGCAAATGCTGCACCCATCAGCATGTAAGCATCCCCACAGACATGTGCCGGTGCAATATGTGTATTCCCCCGATTAACTTGAGTAAGTCTATTTACCTTTTACTGACTACCCAATGTATCGGTTCGTACGATTTGTTTGACTCCTTGGACATTTAAATATCCAATAGGCAGGAATGGGTTAACGAGATTCACTAAGCAACTCCACTTAGTTTTGAAAAGTACGAAAAGAAAAAACGTCTTTTCGGTCTCTCTTCGTTAATTCCACCATTTTTTACTCTTACTAAGCTACCAGAGGTCCCACTTGCGTCCACACTTTCTAAAAGGTGAAATAGTTTTATCAGGGCAGGAGTATAAGCGAATGCGGCACCCATGATCCGTTTTATACTAACCTTGGTCGATAGCCATTACGATTTTATTGGACGCTTAAATTCAGTTATCCAACATTCTGGTGTTGCTGTTGGCCAAGTATATTTTCCACGAGCTTCCCGCAGTTTAACTTTGATTTCATTGTTCGTGTTCGATTTTTAAATCGGAAATCTGTAAATGAAAAAAATGGAAAATCTAGGAAATGGAAAAATTTGCAAAAGTCATTTTTTTTTATTTATTTATATATTTATTACAATAATAAATTGAAATAATCTAAAACTAACAACAAAGGCTATCGGCCTGACAAAAGTCATTTGTTTCAGAGTTACTGATTGAATGTTAGTGATGGTTTAGGGTCTATTACTTTTCTACTTAACCCGGACAATACGATACTCCTTCTCTCGACGGAAATACTAATTGAATAGCAGGGATGATTACTTTTCTACCTACTCCTGGCCAGTTCTATTGCGGCCTTCTACTTCCACCAAGTATCCATTACTTAAGAAAGTTTCCAACTTCAAACTATTTCCCTAAGAGCAATTTGATGACCACCCTTTCTCTCTCTAGAGATGTGAGCCATCTACCTATTCGTAGCTCATATCATTAATCATAATTTCCCTCTACTCATTTGATTAGCACAATAATCTGGGGCGAAAAAAACTTGTATAATACTTTTATAACTCTACTAATGATCCTTGTAGCCGGCCATAATTAATGACACTATGTCACAGTCAATACGCTACGTATAATCCAACTTATCAGGCCAACCTCTCTGGCGTCCTCAATCCATATGTCACATGTCAAGCCGTAAAGGATTTCATCTGGTCCTCCCACTGACACTTTAAAAAGTGATTTACTCGCATACGCGTTAATGGGTTAACTGGCAAGCATACAACGTACACATCATCGTCCTATTCCTTGTGCCCCTCATCATCACATCATCGTCATATCGCAAACACATAAATAAATCTGGGGCTGGTGAAAAGAAAAAGTGAAAATATCAAAAAAAAAAAAAAAAAAATAACACACTCACACAGGAAAAAAAAAAGAAAATCATCTGTTCCCTTGAAATAGGCGAGAGTGTGTCTGAGAGGGTGTATGGCTGTAAGGACTTTTTATTTATGTAATTTTGCCTGTTTCTTGTTGCCACATATTTCTTTTTTTTTGTACACTCCTGCCCTTCTTTATTTTACCACTTTAACGCTTTTGAAGTTTTCAACAAAACCATTAGTGTGGTTTTTCTGTTTATTACGCCATTCGCGGCATTCAAATGAATGCAAATTTATGGACGGAGCGAGCGAAAGTGGAAATGAATTAGAGAAGAAAGACAGGCGGAGAGAATCTGAAATGTTATACAAATGTCTGTTTGCTGATCCAATGATTAAAGGATAATTATTTATACATATATAAGAAACTAGCTGACCCGGCAAACGTTGTTTTGCCTTCATATTTTAATTATGTAGCTATCGGACCCCGGCGTGCTTCGCTACGCATGAATATTAACTTTGAATCAAATTCGTTGGGGGTTTTTTATTTATTTTTTATTTGGAAGTAATGAAAAAAACTAAATCAATTTAATACAATAGTGTATACAATATTTTTTGTTTGATTGTGTGGTGCATGAATAAATAAATTAGTTGGTGCTCCCACTCTGGAACATGCGACGTATAATTGTCCGTGAGAAAAGCACGGTTCCTCCAAATTCACACCACACACTTGAAGCGTTTGTCCTTGAGCTTTATTTATGGTTATAGCAAATGATAAACGCACGGGAAATTTAAGACGTCTGAATTGAAATGGGATGTCGTTTGGTAATAATGGTATCCGTGGTATTAGTACAACTTCTCCTTTTGCTTTGCCTGTGAGAATTGTTGCTTCAATCAAATTGGGCATTAATTTCTTCACGGAAAGTCTCGTTCCATTGCAGAGTTTTGGTGTATTGAGATTTCGAAGAAGTATGATCGATGAACCTATTTTCAAATTCAAAAGATGCGGTGGCATACCGGGTGGTTCCAAAGAATTCAAAAATTCAACCGGATAATTTACTGCGTCCTCTTCATTGGTAGCAGTATCAATAGATTTGTATGATACCAAGTCACCTGGCAATTTTTGTTGAATTTGAAAATTTATTTCATTAACATTGGAATTTGTTGGTGCTAAAATTGCACGTTCTCTTAACCAATCATGATTTTTATAGTTTTGAACAATGTTTGGAAAAACGCGATCAATTAGTTCTTCTTTTGATGGCATAATTGTGCAAAAGTTGTTTGGTAACGTGATAAAGCCATTTAAATCACTTGCAATTTTGCCATCGCCAATCTGCAGCAGATGTTTCGAAAACTCACGTGCTGATGGATTATTTTGAAGATGCACACGCATATTTATGTTAAGCGATAACTTCTGTACATTTCCCCAAAGAAACGAACTTTTCAAACATGCATTAATTTCATCAGCTGGAGTCGATCTGGGAATGACGGGCAACGTTTGTCGAAAATCACCAGATAGCAATATTAATGCACCTCCGAACAACTGTTGATTTCCACGTAGATCCTGTAATGTTCGATTCAATGCTTCCAAAGATTTTTTATGGGCCAAAATTTGTTTTCAACAAACTTCAACATTTTACTATTCCCAAAATGATCACTCAGTGACAGCTAACAATGTGGATACGTGTATGCACTACAACGTGTATTTACCTTGTATATATATGGTCAAAATCACATGTTGACATGTATATGGACAAAATCACATTTTGACATGAAAAGTCATAACTCGCGAACGCGTTGACCGATTTCGTGCAAACTTACATATAAACCATCTGCACGACCATACGAACAAACACTTAAAATTTAAGCGAATTCGGTTCGACCGTTCTTGAGTTATAAAGTCACAACGCACTTGCAACAATTTTTTATATATATAGATAACATAAATGCGATTTATACAAGGATACCGACATCCTTGTATACGTACATCACCCCAGGGGGGGGGGGGGGGGGGGGGGTTGGATCGTTGAGAAGGCGATGAAGTGAAGATTAACACCGTGACGTGAAACTTTGTCTGTGGAAGCGGAGGTGAAATGGAAATTAAGGAAAACACCACGAAAAAGAACACTTTAATGGAGATGATTCTTATGTGGGGTCAAGCACAAAGCCGTGTGGTGCTTACAATACAATTGAATTTGCTATGTATTTGTAAATATTAATTTTTAATTTTTAAAATTTTTGGATTAACCCTTTCCGTGGCAATTAATTTTTTTTTACGTGCTAAACATAATATGAAATGTCGAATATATTTGACAAAGCCACTGAAAGGGTTAAGAGAGTTTAACAATATTTTTTCCTTTTTTTTTATTGATATTTTTAAATTTGTGGTTTTCTAACGAATTTCCTTAAAAAATCGAGTTTTGACAAAAAATTGCGCTTATGACTCGATATTTCGGATAATGGTTTCAGGTTTTCAAACGCTCAGTCTCCAAAATAGTCATTTTCAATTCTACAAAATCTCTTTCTCTACACTCCATTCCAATTCCAAACGCAAACTTCATTTATCTCGAATTTTTTGTGGTTCATTTTATAAGATTTATTTGTTAGTTCATCGAATAAACTTGACTGACTATTCCTGTAATCAAACCTAAAACCAATTGAAGAAGATTTTTCACAAACACAAGGAAAACAGAACAATAAAAAAAACACCTACCACAGGCACTCCCATCACCACACCACCACCACCCCCCTCCACACATTGAATGCAAATCGAAAATTTGCATCTAACAGAAAACTAGAAGCAGAAACATGTTATTCTTCCTTACTTTTCTGCTCCATTTTAAAAGTACATACACACATAGAAAAAGTTTGACTTTTTTTTCAAAAGTTTTGCACATGAAAACTAAAGGTGGCGAAACGGAACAGAAAAACGGGCGGGGGGAAACGGAATGAAAACACATTCTGTTTTTCAATCATTTTATAATTGCCACTGCCGTTAAGATAAATGTACAATGTGAACACGACAGATAGCACTGGGGAAACATTTTCCGTTGTTTATCAATGATCAATGATTCAACATGCGTACAGCGCCATCTACATATTAGAGAACAGATACATGAAGTCAGGACATTGGGCATTGGAAATGAAATTTATGGGCTAACCTATTATTGCAATATGTTGATGATCCAACATGACTACAACTCCATCTGTATGTCATACATAAACAAATAGAGGGTTGATAAAGTAGAGGACACATCGAAAAAAGACGTAAGCGCCAAAACAAACATTTTACAGGAAAGATTTTTTGTGTGGTCAAGCAAAAAGGCGATACAATTGAATTTGTTATAAGTTTGTAAATATACATTTTTAATATTTTAGAATTTCATGAGAAAGCGACTTGCGAAAAAAATGGCGTTGACGTCTTTTTCACGGTGGCGATATCTAATAATATCGCCATGTACCAACTTACCACACCGCCATCTGTATGTTGTAAATGCATAACTAAATTATAACTACTTACGCCACCTGTATGTCATAAATGAATAAGAGAAACAAATAAACTGCAGATATTGACATGTGATATGTTAGGGCCATATCTAATAACCCCCTGAAAAAAACCAACAAACACCTAGGAGCCAATGTGGCAGTTTCGGAAAAATGGCGTTTACGTCTTTTTCTCGGTAAAAAAAATCCATATGATGGCGATATCTAATAACCCGAAAAAAACGTGCAAAAATACCTATGGACCAACTTGCCAGAGCGCCATCTGCATGTTGTAAGTGTATATTTAAATAGCCACTTCAGAAACTACTTACGCCATCTATATGTCACAAATGAATAAGAGAAATAAATAAACTGCAGATATTGACATGTGATATCTAATGGGGGCTACATATAATAACCCCCCGAAATACCTAGAAACCAATATGGCAGAAGCGCCATCTATATATCATAAATACACAATGATACAGATATGGGAATCGCAAAATAGCAATCACCACCATGGAAAAGACCAGACCTTGATTAATAGTTTCTCCATTGACATTATTAAAAGAATACTGTGCAGATAAGTGTAGAAGTAGTAGTAGGTCGAGTTTTCTCAACTGGACTTGTGAATTTCAAACCATAATCAGCGCCATCTACATGTCGTAAAGCACATACATGGATGACAATACAGTACATTTAGCCATTCGATAAATTGTAGACTATATGGTAACAAACACGATAGGAAAAATATTACATTTACACAAATATTCGATGGGCATTAATTGTTAAAAAATATTCGCTGGACATTAATGGGTTGAAAATACCCCTGTATTTACATTATTCGCAGCTTGACTAGGAACCTCATTAAAAAAACCATATGCATGACATCAGCGCCATCTACATGTCAATATGTGTCTGAATAAGTTTTCATAAAATACAAAAGATTTTCATTTTTTTTTCTACATACAAAAATAATTGCTGTTTTTCTGAACACAACTGTTGGCAAGTATGTAAACAACAACAACAACGAAAAAAAAATCGCTCTGTCAGGAAGTGGCATTTGAAAGAGAATGAATACTAGGAAATTGTAGTATATCCGTATAGGCCGGATCATGTTCTACCTTCCTCGCAATAACGGAAGGCTGGGAAATGCCAATCAAAAGTTCAGGCAAAATCTATTGGATGTGTCCAAGTTATGCAAAGGCCAGCTGAAAGTGCAAATGGTATGGCGGGGAATTCGCTATACTTGGAAGGTGGTCATGCGAAGGCCTTAGCGGCAACTATGGAATGGATTTCGTTTGTGACAAACATTTCCGTTGATTTTAATTTGATTTAATTTCTTTTTGAGTGTTGAAAGAAATTACACAGACAAACCGAATTATGCCAAATTTTTAAAGAAAATTCTAAAAAAAGTTGTTAATTTCTGTCTCCAGAAAAGTTTAAATTGTATTCATCCCGATTCACACTAGGCAATTTTAATTGACGCAATACTCAGTTTATAGGAAAGAGAGATAAGGGAACAATTGCTCGTACTGGCAATTCCTTTGTTTGTTTTTCGTATTTTGATATTTTCAAACTCATTTGTATTTGAAAAGGCAATAATGAAAACAAAAATGGCCAAACCCTTATTTTCTGGTGTGAAGACAGCAGGTAATTTCAAAAGGGAATCACGAAAATTACCTAGGACTTCCGCAACTTTTGGCGAACATGATAAGACTTTCTCAGCATAGGAATCACCTGAGGGATAGGAATCATTTAAGGGGATACGAGGGCCTAAGTGGGGGATGCGAGGGAGTGCATGGAACCTAAAAATTTCAGATAATCTTATGTAGTACACACCTAGCATTATCTGTTTTTACTTCTCACTTTCTATGATTGATTTTTGTGACTTTTTCCCCTCACCATGAGATCTAAAAAAATTCTAGTGGCAAATTTTCTTCATGGTGAATTTAAGTCCTTCTTGAAGTCCTCCCAGATCTTCTATATTCACTTGTTGGAATTATGTTTATAACTCTCTTTGTCGTCCCTGTGTAGCAGTGCTGGGCACCCCTTCTCTCTCGAAAACTCTCACCATTAAAAATACTGCAGCAAATGCCTGTAATTTGTACAAAAAGTTCCTCTTCCTGAACTAAATTTTTCATTTTCGCACACCCAAAAAAGAAAGAACAGGACATGAATGAAAACTGCATTTAAAGCACTGCAAGCAAACAAAAAAAAAATATGAAAAACCAAAACTCATATAAAGAACAACAGGCGGCAAATGGAAGGAGGGGCAAGGGGCGGTCGAGAACAAGAAGGATTAAAAAGTTTCCGTTTAAACATTTGTTTAAAACATTACATATGATATTTTGTGGGCTCTCTTATTTGAAAACTTTTTTTTTTGTTTTACTTCTTCCTGCTATGTTTTCTCGGTTCGCTTCCCTTGCACTTATTTTCTTTTGTTTTTCATTGAAGTGAAGGGGTTCATTTTTTGTTTGTTGTACTTTCGAAACCAAAAAAAATGAGGGTAAAACTTAAGCAAAAGACTATTTTTAGGCTAACGAAGACGAAGAAGAAGAAGAACTTTGTACAAATGTCAGCTGCTGATATTGGGGTCATTACAACTTATCGCCGAAGTAGGTTTCTGGCGAGAAGGAACATTTCTTCGTTTGTGAGTGTGTGTGTTTTATATTTCTTCCTCTTGTTCTGTGGGAGGAGTGAACTCCGTAGAACTGAGAGAGGAGGATAAAGCAAAATTAATGTCTACGGAAATGCATGCAATTTAAAAGATTAGTGGTTAGAGTGGCAACTGGTTTGTGTGAGGTTAACATGATTTCTAGTTTCGGATAAGGTTAACACATTTCAGAGGCAGCCAGCGAAGAGAGCGCCATAACAGAACCGACATAATCGAATTGACCTCGAGTTTAATTTGAAAATGGCAGAAAAAAAACGATGTTATATTCTGGAAAATTAAGTTTTGAACACATTTTGAAAAAAATTGTTATTTGGAGAGAAATTTTTGTGATACGATTTCTTGGCATGACTTTGGCATTTTTACAAAAATACATGTTTTTAAAAATCTTATGCCAACAGATCCTCTTTTTTTAATTTGGGAGATCTGTTGTGGCTTCTAAACCCTTTGCTATAACATTCTTGATATCGTGAAAAGATAATTAGACAAAAAAAAATATAAGAACAAATTGGGTTTTCAGAATATCAAAGGATTAGGAATAATTTTTGTGCTTGAAGTCCTTGAAACAGAATGAGATGGTATTTTTCATTCACACTTTTCAAATATAATTTATATACTCACCGACCGGGACCTGCTCTTTAAAGCCGGCTCCGAACGGCTAATGCTTTTCTAGAGAAGTCGCCAAAATTTAAGAGGTGGAAACAGCCGCTTAAAAATGTTTGATGGTCTTACACGGTTTCGAACTCTGGTTCTTCTGTGTGATAGTCGCACACACACCACGGCCGTCCACATGTGTTTTTACTGGTTGGTATTTGAAGATAATTTTAGAATACTTGGATCGAGTTTTTCTATCTGAATATATATTTACCCTCGACACTGATTCACTGATACACTGATTCACTGACTCTGTCACGCAGTACGTAGGAATTTAAATAGGTATTCTATAATTCTATAATAAATAATAAAAAAAATAATATTTTTTTTTTTGTACAGAAATTGTGTTTTCCCCAAATTTTTTTTTACCAAAATTTTTTTTTAAAAAATTTTTTTTTTTCACAAAATTTTTTTTTTCAAGAAAAATTTTTTTTTTTCAACAACATTTTTTTATTTCAACAAAAATTTTTTTTTTAACAAAAATTTTTTTTTTGAAGAACAATTTTTTTTTTCAACGAAAAATTTTTTTTTTCAAAAAAATTTTTTTTTTTCAACAAAATTCTTTTTCCGTATTTCATCGGGCGCCATAGGCGCATTACAACTTACTAGTTAAAAGATATTTTTCCATATTTTTTATTTATGAAAAATAATCGCGGTTTAGGACATTTTCTCATTATAACAAAAACACGTATCTAAAGTCATTTATCAGAATTATTTATCCGGGAGCAAACAATTACAAGGGATTTTAATTTAAAAAAAAAATAGGAAACTGCGGACAAATACCTACCACATCACGACCGTCCACAATGTCCATCCAAAATATACTCCTAACCAATTCGAGGATCATGACTAAGGTTACAGCAATCAGAAAATTCCTTAATATACAAAATCTAGAAATGATGTCTAGTCGATGTTCCATTACAAAATTCTGTGAGGGCGGCAGAGAATCCGGAAGATTCCTCGGGCGTTGTAAAGTCATTTTATGCTTCTGATAACAACCCTTAGATATCTACAAAATGGTAATTTATGTCAATTAAATCGATTCTATCACATGTCATTAACCTCTGTCAAAGCAGACGAATGCCCAATCTCTGATTTCCTATAAATCTCAAAGTCACTTGGATAATGAGTCAATGACACATCATTCAACACATACTTTGCGCCGTCTTCATGTGCCAATGCTCAGGCAATTCCCATACACGTCTGGTAATCTGGGATTCCTGGAATTTCTGGCAAAAGTGATTGACATTCTTTTGGTTTTTGTGTTCTATTTTTTTCTTTCTTTTCAAAATGCAAAACACGTGCCATGGCAAATTGAAACATTTAGGTAGCTTTTCATTTTTTCTTGTTGCCGCCTTGGTTTTATTTTTAAGTCCAAATTTAATCAATTTGTCCGGGCCATAAAAAGCAAACGAAACGACATTGCACAACAATTGCCACGATATTGGTTTTAATTTATATTTAGGTTTTCGCATTTACTAGGCAATATCGATAGGCAGGCAGGCAGGCAGTAGCCTAACCTGTCTGACCGCCCATCAGCTCTGCTCGTTGCATGCCCGTAAATGGCGTGCCAAAAAACCTTAAGGGCAACACAATGAAAACTCAAACTCACAAACCCGAAACCAAAAACAAAACACCGCACAACAACAAAAAAATATCTAAAAAGAACACATTAAGAACCGGTGGATGAATGGATGGATGGTTGGTTGGTTGGGTTGATTTGGATGGATGAATGGTTCGTTGGTTGGTTTTGTTGTTTGGAAATAAGTTCTTGTGTAGTTACTAGAGTGTGGTTGGCTTTAACCAGCAAAAGTAGGTGAACAGCCAGGGAAAAACCAGCAAGCCAGCCATAGCCACAACCACAACTCGAACGTAACAAACAGCTGAAGTGAAAACACCATCACCACCACCACCACCCACTGGGACAGGGTGATGTGTCGAACCCACGAACCCATTCACACAAACACTCCAGTGTGTGCCTTTCCCGCAATTATTGATTCATTTGTTGTGCTGTATTGTGTTTATGTGGTTAAAATGAAAATGAAAGAAAAAAATGGAAGTGAAATGCCAGTCTCACGTAACACCCATCCATTGGCGTCAACGTCATAGCCCATATTCACCACGTGGTGAATATGGAGGTCAATAGTAACATAGAAAGTTCAAATACAACTACAGCAATAGGAAGTGTATGAGAATGTATAGATGCGGGATATATCGATAAGTACCTGTAACTGAATAGGAGAAAAAAAACCCGACTGCACACTCTTACCCGGGGAGATTAATTACTTCTTTGCGGCCCCACCAAAACAAACAGGGGTTCAACTTTGTCAAAACTGTTTGGAATCACACATATCTGAGGGAAAGTGAATCAAATTTAATGAAGTTTGTTTAGTTTGTGAAAACCGAAAAGTTAGTGCCCACGAATATTCAAACATTTGACCAGAGTTCTTTTTTTTTTTTTTTTTTTTTTTTTGTTCATCTTCTGCCGTTCTGTTTGGTTTCCCGCCGGCATGAACACGAAAAACAAGGACTGTATAAACCATATGAATAATATTTAATTAAATTTTTTTGCGCCAGTTTGAATTGTTATTGTATGAAGATATGTAAATGGCAAAACTTAATTAGTTTACTTTGGGAAATTAATTTCGAATATATAGTAGATGTAGGCACTTTTAAGGCACGAGGAGCAGGGTAAGAATGCGAGATATTCTGCAAATTAGATTTTAATAATTATTATAATAAACTGATCTTTATCCTAAACGCCAGAAAAATTTTTAAGAAACAAAAATGATCTTACGTTACAAGGCATTGTAATTGTTCGCTCTTGTCACGGGGGAGCGTATAAACGCGAACAAAAAGCTAAACACGATGTCATCTCGAATAAAGAAAAAAAAACAATGAATTCCACAAGCAATTCCCTTTCAACGGCGTATACAAGAAATCAAGAAGAATGCTTCAGCTTAGCATTACTAACTTGTCCCAACAGCTCGAATTTTTCCATCAATTTCTGTAATGCGGTCAGACAAGGTGCTTCACGATGACCCCAAAAGTGCTTAAGTTTTGCGAACTCTGACTGCAAGATTTTCACCATTTTTGTATTGAATTTTAATAAATTCAATGCGTTGTTGAAGCGTTTATCGTTCCATTTTAAGGAATGGCGTAGTTTCTACTTATCAAATGTCTAAGGATAAAAGCTTCAAAAGTGATAGCTACCGAAATACCGGGTGATGCAAAATAACAGCTCTTGTTGGAAAACCCTTTCGCACAGATATGAACATGCGGTATACTAGCAGTGATGGTAATGGATCAACTGTGGTCACGTGAATCTAGAGAAGGTGATTCTCTAATAAATTCTAAATTGCCTTGTGAAATACTTATAGAGCGGGTAAAGCGCCATCTACATGTGCCACATTATAGACATGAACATCGACTGGAATAGCTCTAATACCAGTGGTTCTAATTTTTTACAACTGAAATATAAGAATGCGATTCAAAAAAATGTTTGCAAACTTTCAGAAACATGTTTGATATAAGTAGTTCCAATAAAGCGCCATCTACATGTCCTTTTATAGATTTAGACAGTTGGAGGTTGGAGCAAGACACGCAGTTGTAATCCAATGCGTTATGGGGCTGTTTCTTGATTGTATTGGGCTCCAATAGAAGAAGAGATCCATATAGAAGAAGAGATTTAAAAAAATCCTTATTGTTGTTTGCTGTAAGCGAATGCTGCACTCATCAGCAAGTAAGAATCCCCATAGACATGTGCCTGTGCAATATGTGTATTCCGCCGATTAATTGATTGACAGCTACCGAAAGACCGCGTTATTCAAAATAACACCTCTTGTTGGAAAACCCCATTACTGGGACTGGGAGAATCCAAATACATTTTCAGAAAATGATTTATTTACATTTATATATGACAACTAGTAAGTTGTAATGCGCCTATGGCGCAATGTAAAAAATATTTTGAGAAAACTATTTTGTAAAAAAAAAATTCGAAAAAAAATAAAATTTGTGGAAAAAAAAAAATTTTGTTGAAAAAAAAATTTTGTTGAAAAAAAAATTTTTGTTGAAAAAAAAATTTTTGCTGAAAAAAAAATTTTTGTTAAAAAAAAATTTTGTGGAAAAAAAAAATTTTATTGAAAAAAAAATTTCTTGAAAAAAAAAATTTGGAAAAAAAAAATTTCTTGAAAAAAAAAAATTTGGAAAAAAAAAATTACGGAAAAAAAAAATTTTGGTAATAAAAAAATTTGGGGAAAACACAATTTCTGTACAAAAAAAATATTATTTTTTTTATTATTATTATTTATAGAATTATTATAGAATGCCTATTTAAATTCCTACGTACTGCGTGACAGAGTCAGTGAATCAGGGAATCAGGGAAGCAGTGTATCAGTGTCGAGGGTAAATATATATTAAGAAGATATTTTTGAACAATAACACCGTGTTACACACATTCTGTCCTATGAACCAAATTTACTTTTTCGGAAAGGGGATAACAAATAAAAATACACGTGTATCGGCGATTTTCATGTACACGTCAGAATTTTTTTTTTTATGTTTGAAGTATGAAGCTCGTAGTGGCCTGTGTGAAAGCCTTTGGACCGATTTTTAACCCTTTTTCAGTGATCCAATCGAGCTGATTTTTTGCAAATTGATAAAAAAAAAATTTTTAACAACAATTTTTATCAATTTCAATCATTTCTCAGATTTTCCCCAATTTTTATTATTTTTGAAAAAAAAATATTTTTTTCACTTTTCTTAGAAGAGACTCCAAATTTTAAACTACGCGTTACGAAAAAAAATGTTTTTTGAACTGAAACCTTAAAAAAAAACGATAACCATTTAAAAAAAACAAAAAAAAATTTAGGAAAATCTGAGAATTGATAAAAATCTATTTTTTAAAAAATTTGACGTGATACAGACATTTCCACGAGTCTGCCTGCAAAAAATCAGCTCGATTGGATCACTGAACAAGGGCTAAAAATCGGTAGGCTCTGAAAAATGTGTTTAAGACAAAGCAAATTTTAAGATTATACTGATTAATATTTTGTACCGCCAACTGATTTTCTGAGATGTTTCCCTATCTACAACTTTTGAAATGTCGGACTTCCCTCTGTTGTCTTCTCCAAAATGTAGCTGTGGTAAATTTCGTTATCTGTCCAACTTGTTTGCACTAATTTTACTTGAATTTTACACCGTTTAATCACTAAATACCGTTAACTCTTTAATTGCTTGCCGCATAACTTTCATCCATCTCCGAATTTCATATCCCTTACTTGTGGTGCCATGGGTCTCTTCACAGACTAAAAAAAAAAAAAGAAAAAGCTACTACTTTAACAGTTTTGGCTTTGTTAACGTTTAACAAAAATCAAGCACACTGAAAGACAGGGGGGTGGGGGCGAAACACTAATTCCCAACTTTAAATGCATTCAGCGCCAACTTTTTCCCCCGTTTTTTTGTTGCTGTTCGCACTGATAAATTATTTTGAAAAAAAAAAGTTTTAATTTCACACAAAAGTTATGTTACATAAAACAAATTTCAATTTAATTGCAACATTAAGTGAAATTGTGTGTTTCGGCATATGTGTGAGTGTGCGTGTGTGCATGTGAATGAGAGTGTGAGATATAATAACGCGCACACACACACATGTCATTGAAAAACATGGAGAAAACGGATATGTGAAAACATAAACCCCAACAGCCGACGTCCAACTTGAAAGCGTTACTTAATTCATCCAAGCACATACACACACACCCACACGCATAGATCCTTTCATACAATTCCACACACTCACAGTTACATTCACTCAAATCCGTTACCGAAATTGTGAATGGGAATTTGTGCGAATTGTATTTGGTGAACAGCAAAATGACATGCAATGCCATAATTACGACAGCGTCTAACCGACCGACAACATTTTATATGTTTCCACCAGCAATTTTGGCTGATGTTTTTTTTTTTTTGGTTATACCCCTTTGCCCCGCTCTGATTCATCTTGTCACACATTTGGCGCCGAATATTACTACGAATATTCAGTTTGTAAAAACACCACTCACCAAGAAAAATGGGGGGGCGAAAAAAAATGTTTTTCCATAAAGAAAAAAAAAAACAAATTTACAATAATTTTACTTTTACAGTGGTTTAAATAAATATTCCGTTTAAATATGGGCAAACACGTACACACTCAAATAAAACTACTCACTCACACAAAACTACAGCCAGCGGGTATAATTCGAAGGCCTTGCGCCAGGCTTTCCCCTGTGAATCACATTCGTTACAACGTCTTCAAAGAGATGTGATTCCTGGCGATATTCTTGGTACCGTTCCATAATAGAACTTCCAGAAGTCATCCTATGGCTTCTAGCGTTACTGGATGAATCAAGAAAGAAATTAATGCTTTTAAGCTGTAAGTCGGCTGTTGGGGTTTATGTTTTCACAGGCCCAGCAGAAGGTCTTTCCTTCTCACTCATGTTCGTTAATGATTTTCTATAAAGCCCTCTGTGCCAATTCAATAGGTATTCCTGATGGTTCCTGTACATAATGACCCTTTACCGCCAAAAGACGTAAGTGCCATTTTTTCCGAAACTTGCTTTTTAATGAAATTCTGCGGAAAATTGCCCAACGCTCTTAATCGGAAAATATTAAAAATTAGAAAATTGTCGGGAGAGACAAAATCGTGTGGCCTTTAAGATGGACCAATTTTGTTATATTAAAGAGGCCAATTAAACCTACCCCATTCACTTATTAGCAAAATAATTATTATTGTTTTTCTGCAGACATTTTACATCGCTCTCACTGGTAAACTCTACAGGTACTGAACAATTTTTTGATGGTCTTTACTGGATGTCAGCCTGAGTTTGATGTGTGATAGTTGCACACACACTACCTCTTACACGATGGCCATCCTCAATAAGAAGTCCTCATTAAGAAGAATAAAAATTAAATACAAATTACACTAGTCAACAGTCAAAATGTACTCGGGATGCGATAATTTTTTCTGTGTAGATAACCTTGACATGAGCTCGAAAAACGCAATAAACATTTTTTTTTTCGTTTGGTTTTTGTTTTATTTTTTTTTTTTTAATATTAAAAAAATTTTTTTGGTTAATTTGTTTCGTCCCGCATAACTCGGGAACCACTAGCCCGATTTAATTGATTTAAATTTTAAAAAAAAAATTTTTTTTAAAAAATCCATAAAAAATCCAAAATGAAAAAAAATGTCAAATCTTATTACTTTTACGTAAAGTCACATAACCTATGAGCAAAATGAGACAAAGATCATGAAAATCGATGCACGCGTTTCGCTTTTATTCGCAATTGAGTAAAGGTATGAATTTCAAAAATTTGCTCGACATATGCACAACTTTGTCCATGGTAAGGTTTTTTCATTTTTATTACAAAAAAAATTAAAATTTGTTGGGTGACAAAAATATATGAAATTTGAATATATTTGAAATTCATACCTTTACTCAATTGCGAATAAAAGCGAAACGCGTGCATCGATTCATGATCTTTGTCTCATTTTGCTTATAGGTTATGTGACTTTACGTAAAAGTAATAAGATTTGACATTTTTTTTCATTTTGGATTTTTTATGGATTTTTTAAAAAAAAAAATTTAAATCTTTAGGCAAAAAATAAGTTTTTTCCTTTATATATTCATTTTTAACTTGGAAACTGTTGCTTGTATAGGAAAACAATATATGAACAGATTAAGGGAATTGTAATTTAAAATTTTTTAAAATTTAATTCAATTAAATCGGGCTAGTGGTTCCCGAGTTATGCCGGACGTAACAAATTAACTAAAAAATTTTTTTTAAAATTTAAAAAAAAAAAAATAAAACAAAAACCAAACGAAAAAAAAAATTTTTATTGCGTTTTTCGAGCTCATGTCAAGGTTATCTACACAGAAAAAATTATCGCATCCGGAGTACATGAAATTTTTTTCATTTTGTTGAGTAGTGTTATTATTTGTAATCCCTTTCGCAGGCCTTTTGTGGAAGTGCTTTTACGTTAGACCTAAAAAAGACCAATATTGTTAGGACTTGTTGGAGGACACTCAACAGAATCCGAAGAAATCAGAAGTCTCTAACTCTAAGTTAGTATAAACGTAAAAGATCATATAATTCAGTATCTGGATTTCCTAGTTCCCTATAAAGATCCACTAGAAGGCCTTGCCTCTGCCGCTGGTCTTCCAGAACGGCTCCCACAAGCACACAACCGCCCTCACACATCTCTGAGTGCGTATGTGTTTTTTCTTTTTTTTTATTTCTTTTTTTTATAAAGGGTGTGCTTCATGAGGTGTAATGTAAATTTGAATTATTTATCTTTATGGCCATGTCGACTTTTATCACCCAGTCTATGGATCATAAATAATGGGGTGTGTGTATTTTGGGTGTTTAACGAACACGTGCGAACACTTGCGCAATTGCGAAATCAGTGTCAAAATCACCGCCGATGGTAGTAAGTTCAGTAAAATCTTTTTTTATTATTATTTATCTGGACTTTTAAAATATTTTTCTTAATATGATTTAAAATGCTCAAATTGTGTATGGAACGCCTACAGATGACCATTGTAGGGTCTTCTAGTTGATCTTTGCTGTGAGCAACAAAAGATGTTGGCTGAATCACATTTCAGTTCAAGGCATCCGGTGTTTAAAGAGAATATGTCTGGGACCCAAAAAAAAAAAAATAATCTTCTGTATTTTCAATCTTTTACATTGTCTGGTGGCAAACGTTTTGTTTTTAAATTTATAATCGTTGTTATTTATCGTGGATACAATTTCATTTGGTAGAGGAGAAGGGAATACAGTTAATGTCACCAGGTTGTAATAATGTTGTCATTTCATTGAATGGGGGACGGCAAAGAGGATCTTTTTTTACAGTATCTCTCTCTCCCCTCTATCTACCTCTATCTCTCTTCACTCTCTCTCTCTGTCTAAGAAAAAAAAACCATTATCTCCTTGTGACTAATTATATAGTCGAATCTTCAGAATTCCTTATCACCATTTATTTGGTTTTAAATTAAACAATTTTTTTTAAGTTTAAGATCTGATTTTCTTCTATGTCCTAACGATGTGATTTCTTCTTGACATTTTCTTTTGACTGTTTAAAAACAAATACGCGTGCCTGTTTATAAAGTGTAGTCGTCTTATAAATAAGTCCCAATTTACACGATGACATTTTTCCCAGAGTTCTTTGGAACATTTTCTTTGGAAATCTCTTCGAAGAGTCATGAGCATTTACACGACGACTGTCTAAAAACAAACATGCGTGCCTGTTGCTGAAGTGTATTCTTCTTTTGTATAAAAATATACGGACTTTTCCAACAAAAGGTGTTATTTTGGTATTCAAAGAAAAATTGAATTTTTTGAGATAAATGATGGGATGTTTATTACATAATAAAGAAGAATGTGTGCCGTTAATAATGAAAAACTACATCAGCCAACAAATGGCCACCACGACCACGCTTACAGGACCATATCCTTTTCATGAAATTGTCCATAACCAAAGTGGCTGGCCCACATCCTCAATAGTCTCACGAATTCTATCTTTGAGGTCTTGAACCGATGCTGGTTCATGCTGTTGGTGTTGACCTTATCTTTCATGTGACCCCAAAGGAATTTAATCTTTTTATTTAGGAAATCTGCTAAAAATATTTTCATGAAAAGAATCATTTCGAATCCGAAAGCTAGACCCAATTTACACGATGACTTTTTGCTTGATTTTAAAATCATGATTTTCAAGTTTGCGGGGTAGAAAAAAAGTCACAAATCATAAATTTGAGTTTTTTCCTTAAATTTCTTTTTGACTTCACACATTTTGCTTTTCTGCAATTTTACCAACCAACGAAATTCAAATATAAACGTCAAAAATAAATCGAACGAAGTCTCAAGCAACGTATAAATTCACATGACTTTTGGAAGCAAATCCAAAAGAGAATTAAAAAAAGTCATGCCGAAAAGTCATCGTAAAAATCTGGACTTTAATGTTTAATTTTAATGTTAATGTTTTCCACTTTTTCTTAGCTTATCAATCCAAACAATGGGACGCCTCTCATTGAAGCTTTCACAACACTTTAGTTTGTCACTCCGTTCAAATCCTTTCTCCTCTGTTACGAACACACCCCACCCACACATTCTAAACAAAATGTTTTCCATCTCTTGGTATATGTGTGTGTGTATGTGTGAGTGTGTTAGTGCGATGATATTGTATTTTATTACCCTCATTTATTGTATGAGATAAGAAGAACAAACACACACAATTATTCATATGTGTGTGTGTGTGTGTGTTTTTTTAGTGTTCTTTTTCGTTTTTTTTTTGTTGTTGTTAAAGAAATGAAAAAAAAACACAGCAGATTTTCTATTAAACAAACAACGAAAATGAATTTTGGATATAAATGAAATTGGAATAATATATTGGGCATAGACATGAAAACCAACCATGTCTAGCGGGTTTCAGCTACACACACACACACACATACACACTCCCACACGTACATATACTTCAAACTGAAAACTGTGTACAAATGAGGGGAAGAATAGGCAAAACTTTACGATGATATGGAAATCGTTTGTTTTGTGGATATAGTGGATATATTAGCAACGTACCCCAAGTGTGCCAAGTAAAGTCCGTAAACCAACCAAGTGAATTCGGTACATCGGATGCCCACTGGAGCTTGGCCACCAGTTAAGATCGAAACTCAATGCCGAGCCGATCTATCCCTGAAATTAGGATGGTAAACCATAGCCAACGCAAAACTCCCCGAAGGTTTTTTCATCATTCCTCTGCTACTCTTTAGGTGCTGTCGAAGATCCCCGCCTTACGTCACTAGGCTAGGTTAAAAATCCAAGTTGGACTAACCCCTTACAAGAAAACGTCAGGAGGTGTCAAATCTGGAGTTGTGGATGGCCAGTCATCTCAGGACCTGGAAATGGTTTGGGTAAACCAGTAACTGTTCATTCATATTTACCGATATCGATTATGATCTCCAGTTTTGAATTTTCTAAACAAAAATAGGCTAGGAAAAAATCCACATTGAATCCACATGCCCAATAAAAAGGCGGTGGTGTTGAATTTGGAGATCTGGGGGAGTGACTCATCTCAGGACCTGAGAATTGATTGTTGTAACCTGCAACCGATATCGTTTATCATCTCCAGTATTTAATTTTCCTAAGAAAATTAGGCTAGGAAAAAATCCAAAATGTTGTTGGTGTTAAATCAGGGGATCAAAACTACTTTGGGCATGCGATGGTGCTTCTTTGATTTCTCGTGGATTTGTTTACCAGACATTGTTTCCGGCCACGATATCAACGACCATCAGGTCATTGGGTTAACACACCTAACTAACTATTGGGAATGGACAGATTTCTTTCATTGGTGTCGTCTTACCATCTCTTCATGTCTCTCTTTCTGTCAAAGAGAACCCCCATTTACCGTGACCCAATCTTATACACACAAGTACACAGAAACTGTATACATGTATTTCCTTTTCAAATTGAGGGTCTATGTTATGAAAATGATACGTGTTGTAATGTAAATCTGAAATTTTACATGTTTTATTTCTACACATCTTCTTTTGTAGCGAAGTTTACTTTAATAACCTTCAAAGTTTATGTGAGGACTACAAAAAGAAATCCATTTGCTTTGGGCTTCTCGTTTTGTTTTGATATTTTTTTTGGGTGAACAATGTGTGAGGAAAACTTTTGCTAGACATCGTGGCGTATGATTATGATAATAATGAATGTGAATGACTCATACGCCACCACAACGTATGAGTAATATTAATTTAAATTGTTGGTTTCATTTTGTTGTTATTGTTGTATCAACTCAATAGATTAAATCATCAAAAAAAAAAAAAAACTACAACTACAACAACGCAAATGTGCACACTTATTTATATTCATAACATTTTATGGCCGCTTCCGAGTTTTTCCACTCCAATGGGCTTTACGATCCAGGCGCATTGAAATTTAATCAGCTGTAATAATTTTCCGAATTTAACCTTAATTTACATGATTTCCAACTAAAGTACACTTACACACACACACACATAAATACATTCAATAAACACATGAATTCTGGCCCCAAATAAATACAAACAATACGTGCTCCGGTTTATGGACATTTATGTATACTAAAAACAAAACCCCCCCTCGCCACCCCGCCAGATATCATTGACGGACATCCGTTTGACTGGAAAAGGCCTATAATAATATTAGAACGGGGAATGAGTGAAGTTTGCTTTTTTGTGTATCAAAAATCAAATTGAAATTATGAACTGTGTGTGTGTGTGTTGGTGAAGAAAGAACAAGCATTAAAATCCTTAATGACAATAACAAGTCAATGAAGTGAAAAAGCAAAGACAAAAAAGACAAACAACTGAAACTAAAAACACTGTCATAATAAAAATTTCTAAATATAAACAAAGTTTCATATTTACTTTGGTTTGGGAAATTTTATTTTCTGCTGTTGTTATAATTTGGTCTATATTCAATAATACTGTTGTTGTTATTGTTGTTGTGGTGGTGGTTATTGCCGTTGTCATTATCTTTGTATTTGTTAAGGCAATGAGAGCAAAAAAAAATGATAAATTCATTTATTCGAACACAATAAAAGTTTTTCTATTGTTCGAATTTCATTCAGTGTGTGTGTGTTCCATACACATGGCTGCACAGTGGCTCAGAGACTAGGGCAATAAACGATAGATCAATGTGAGGTGATGTGCGATTTTAAACGTTAACAGATTGTCTTTTTGGATTATAAATTAATTTTTACTGAGAGTTTTAATCGATAGTTTCAGAAGAATGCAGAAAATTAAGTTTATAATTATAGATGATATTTCAAATGTTTTAAAGTTATAGAAAACCCTCAGGCAAACTGAATTTAAGATTAAACTTAACATGACACAAATAAAGGGTGTTTTGTATTGGGGTATAGAACTTTAAGTTGGCATCACTTTTTTAACTGGCGGCGATTTTGTCAGCTGTCAAGTGATTAATATTTAGTTTGGTTTGCCATTTCATCATGAACAGGTTGACAAAAGAACAACGCTTGCAAATCGTGCAAATTTATTTCGAAAGTAATGGTTCAGTTCGCGAAGTTCACCGCAAGCTCCGTCCATTTTATGCCATTACATCCACAAAAACTGACTGTTTGATGTGCTCTATGGGCTGGTGGAGTCATTGGGCCATACTTCTTCCGAAATAATGCTGGATAGTCAGTTACCGTTAATGGAGACCGGTATAGAGCCATGATAACCGACTATTTTGTTCCCGAATTGGATGGCATGAATGTGGATGAGTTGTGGTTCCAACAAGTGGTTGAAAATTGGACCTGTAGAATTGGCTTTATTCGAGCCAGCCGCGGCGGCCACATGCCCGAAATCATATTTAAACATTAATGGCATAAAATTATCCTTCCAATAAAGCCAAATTGATGGACATTAAAACGATTTTCTTGTGTTTTATTTCAATTCGAAGTTCTATACCTCAATAAAAAAACACCCTTTATTAACCAAATGTTGGATTAAAAACCCCAATACATCCCTTCTGAAATTGTACTTAAAAGGATAAGAGTTTTTCAGTAAATTGACTGAAAGACAGTAAAAGACACCGTAGAGTGTGCCCTGATGGATGTCCCATAATTTTACTTACAGTCTCTACCACTGCCTTGATGAATGTGTATCCCTTCTTTTTTTCCTAACACTCAGGGAATTCCTCCTATGATTGTAATGCACTGTGTTAGCGATAGGAAATACGTATATTGGAGAGTGGTAAAAGGAATAGTGTTTGTTGATGTTGGCCTTAAATGTGAGAATGTCATATCTGGAAAAACACGTGCAGGAAAATTATTCCACATATTCTAAGACTTCACGCCCCTTCCATAATTTCGCCAGTCAATTCGTTAACTTGGATGTCAGAGTATTTTGGAATCCATATAATTTCCAACTTACCCCGACTTCACAGCATTTAGATAAAATGTTTATACGCCGATAAAGTTCAATACTTCGAAGACAAAGGCTTCATTCCAAATAAATTGTACAAACTTTTGTTTAAAGACTCCATATCGTCTGGATCGTTACCTAATTCTCATTCAATATTATTTCTGGTCTGATTGTTGTCATGAACCATCGACTTAACATAATGTCATGCAAAGAAGTGCAATGTTTGTTAAATCTCATCCTTTGTATCGGATAATTTCCTGAGATTACAGGATTGGCACACAAACCAACAACAGGTGTTATTTTGGTATTCAAAGAAAACTGCCATTTTTTTTTGAGATAAATGATCGAATGTTTATTTCATAATAAAGACAACATCAGCCAAATGGCCACCACGACCACGCTTACAGGACCATATCCTTTTCATGAAATTGTCCATAACCAAATCGCAAAGTGGCTGGCCCACATCCTCAATAGCCTCACGAATTCCATCTTTGAGGTCTTGCATCGACGCTGGACTGTTGGCGTAGACATAATATTTTTTACGTGGCCCCAAATGAAGAAGTCACAAGGTGTTAAATCACAAGATCTCGGTGGCCAATTGTGACCACCTCTTGAGATGTTAGAAAATCTTTCCAATTCCGGCTCAAAATACATGTGGTATTTTTCTATTTAATTTAGTCCTTTAGAGTTTATTGGGTCAGATGTTTGAATAAAACATCTACCAAGTGCTGGCCTTCATTGGTTTTCCTACTATTGAGAGCATCTCGGGCATTATAGCGATACTTCTGTTGCGAATACTTGCCACGAGCTCGTTACCGGTCCTGCGACTTGGCTTATTTTGAACTGAAGTTACTTCGACTGCTGTCTTTTCCACGCGAGCTTCACTCACCTCTGAATTTCGTGGGAATCGCTAACCCAACAAGTCAGCGTATAAATTGGGACCAAAACATTACAACTAAGCCTATAGTCCCATATAAGAAACATTTCAACAATTCTAGGAATTTGACGTTTTCTTCCCAATTTATACGATGACTTTTTGGCTTGACTTTTTTTTCTCTTTTGGATATACGTTGAATTTTTGGTGTCGACTAAGAAGCTGAAATTTTGTAGGAAGATGTTTTTTGCCCATAAGCAGGTTAAGTTCGAGAATGGGCAATATCGGACCAAAGGGGAAAAAGTTCCCCCTTACGGGACTAAATATATTCCGGCCATAATCAAATGTTTTAAAATATTTTTTTTCACTACATCTGATTTTTTTTTGGTAAAATTGTTCTAAGTTTATATAATTTATAGATGGGGAAAAAAATCCCAAAAATGGGCGTGCTCATGGGTTCCGTGGACCCTTGGGGCCCAAAAAAGGGCCCATGATAAACATGCGCATATGGGTATCGAAGTGCAACGAAATTTACTCACGAACCCCAATATGCCTTTATTTTCATGATTTGCCAAAATTTTTTGATCCGGTTTCTGGGACTATCGGGTCACCAGCGGCCCAAAAACCGTCCCTTGACAAACATGGACATATGGGTATCGAAATGCAACGAAATTTTCTCGCGAACCCAAATATGCATTTATTTTCATGATTTGGATAAAATTTGTGATCGGGTTCCGAGCGGCCCATTTTAAATAAATGTTAACACTTTCAAAGCACTTACTTTCTTCATAGTTTTCTTATTTATTGACTTTTTAAGGATCCATGATGGAGGGTATATAAGATTCGGCCCGGCCGAACTTACTATTTGTCCACTTGTTTTTTTTAATTTTATACTTGAATCTTGTTGATTTGTAACAATGTATGAAATGTGTCAAAAATAAAAACCTCAAAATGTATGAAGTCAAAAAGAAATTTCAAAAAAATCATAAATTTCTGATTTGTCACTTTTTTTACAACAAAATCTTCTTTACAAAACTTGAAAATCATGATTTTTAAATCAAACAAGCAACAAGTCATCGTGTGGTCTATCGACATCAGGGATATTCTTTTTACACCGATCTCGTATAAAAAAAACACCTGTAAATTTCACAAAAAATTCTGCATCGTTTGAGAAAAATGTGCGAACATCAGTTTCAAATTTCACAAAAAAATCTGCATCGTTTGTGAAAATCTGGTTTACTTGCTGACCTTGCTATTCGTAGTAAAAAACCGGTTAATCTACAGGAAGAAAAATGATCAAGTACATTAAAAACCTTGATCAGGATACAAAAAACTTTGGATAGTTGGAAGTGTTGCTATCTGCATGATTCTGAGAGTAAGATCCATTTTTCCCTTCATATTCGATTAAGCAAAAAAAAAAATGCCGATAGCTGACCATTTTTATAAACTGGCTGATTTGCAGGGCACATTTTTCCCAGACAAGGACATACCAAACGGTGGATAGTTTAAAGTGTTGCTATCCGCTTGATTCTTAGAATAATATCCACATTCCCCCAATAAGATGGTGACCTAGACATGTCAACATTCGATTACCCGGAAATAGGGACTTTCCTTCATATCACTGATATCTATAGGACCAAATTTTCTATACTCTCTGTCGTTGTGTTCAACAGTAGCCAACGATGAATGTACTTCGAAAGGGACTCCATAATGATGACAATATCTGTGGCTTGGTGATAAAAGCGCCAATGTCAACATTTTCTTTGGTTTTGAGTCAACATTTGTATTAGTTTCATTTCATTGCTCTCTTTCTGAATTCTAAAACTGTCAATGTCAAATTTAACCCAAAACAGCTTTATTAATGTTATTCGATTCAAAATTGTCTGGGATGTAATTAACACATTTTTTTTTTTAAACACTTCCATAGCAATTTCCTCAAAAGGGAAAATTGGGACATTGGCTTTTGTTGGCACCAAGCAGCAGATATAAAGTCCATTTATGTATTTCCATTAATTCCTTGTCTTCAAGTTTATTTTACTGCTTTTACCTGCTAATCAAATGTGTACTTACCACTCAACCCACGTAGACTCAAGTGCCGTTGACGTTTACATAAAGAGACATTAAAATTGTCTTTAATAGGTCGTTTGTCTGCAAAGGTATACGAACGTACGATGATGACACGAGTGTGTGGCTATAATGTCAGTTAGTGTCTGCCGTAAAGTGTCTGATATGCTGGGAGGGGAGGGGTGTTTTTAACAACTATTACCACATACTGCGCTATAAGTGACAGCTATGTTCGATAAACACTTGAGAGTGCATTACCACCATAGACCAGAGCACTCACACACATGACCCGAGAAAATTAGACATTGTCTATAAAATTCTTTGTACTCGTGCGTGGATATGTGTGAAGAGGAGGACATTATTCACACACACACAAACACTTCAGTAAGTGGAAAATGATGATGTTATGGAGGATGCCTTTCACTTGAATCTCATATAGGGCAAGTGCATTTACAATTGCGGGCAATTGAAAATTAATGATAACAATTGACAATCTTAAAAAGGCGTATGAGTAATTTTTGCCAACAGAAATTAATCATACGCCCACCCCCCGCCTTTAGGTTAGACCAAGCATTGTCTGTCTGTCGGTCTTCCTTTCATATTTCCCCACAGTTTAGTTGGCCAAACCAACAAAACCACAAAGTATTGTGTTACAAAAACAAAGCATCGAAAACACAATAAACTGTCAAAAGCACAACTTAAAACAACAATTGTTAGATTGTTTTTCGTTGCCTTCCTCCTGCTTCTCACAAAAAAGTTTGGTAGGTTGGGTGTTTTTTTTGTTCCTGTTCTGTTTCGTTGTCGTTGGTAAACCATAATAAATATAAAAACCACCAGAACACACACACACAAGAAATGAAAAACCAACGACAATAATAAAAATTGTAAAACCTCCTCTGCGGTACACGCCCCCTTCTAACCGGAAACGGATTATCGTAAAAGCAACGCACAGGCCATGATGATGACACTGCACAGTCGAGTAATGAATGAAACTCCAAACAAGAAAACAATCGGAATAAATGTATAAAAAAAAAACCACTAAAACTGAATCAATAAAAAAAAAACCGGGGAATGTCTTTGAAATGAAAAGTCATAAACTTTGGCTTAGCAAAAATCTACACGAACCACCAGACCCCGACACACAATGGCAGTCAAACATGAAAAGCTCTCACCCTCCGTACTCTATTTTCTTTTCAACTTTTAGGAAATCATTTAATCATTTCAAAGTACAACAAATGAATGTAAGATTTAAATTTAGATTTATAAATTTTATAAAAAACAATCTAAATGCAAAAGATCATAAAATCCTAAAAACATGGAAAATACATTGCACAGTGGGGCAGTTGGGAAAATGTTGTATAAATCAGTGTGATATTTCAATGTAATTTCATAGAGATTCAGCGGAATTCTTCTCATGAATGAATTTCGATGGGGCTTCGCTTTCACAAAAATAAAAACCACTTTCCGGTCATCGAAAGCAATGATCTCTGTTATTTTATTGAATTTCTTGTAACAACAAAACAATTGCACACACATGCATGCGCATAATATAAAAGAAAAGAAAACAATTGGATAAACTAAACAATCATGTACAATCGTCATAAATTTCATTACATTTGAATTTACTTAAATGTCACAGCAGTGACAATTTGTATGTCAAACGAGTGCCTCCAGTTATGCTTTCATAATTTTCTCTCTCCCTCTCTCTCTCTCTCTGTGTTTTTCCACTTCTTTATAAGTGCAAAGCAGTGTTATTGCTCTATACTCTGCATAACGTTCGCTCTCTCTCTATCTCACTCGCATTCGCAGCTACGACCCCACCACCACTACAATGGCCAACGACAACAATGGGAATATTTGTCAGGTCTTTTAAAACACAAACACACAAGTGTATGTGTGAGTGAGTGAGTTGGTTCGTGACTGTGTATATGACACATACTAACAAGAAATGTAGTAGAAACGAAAAAAAAAACACTGACAGTTTAACTGTCTTTCAAGTCAGTTAAGGTTAAACAACGACAATAGTGACACACATATACACAGAGAGATACTTGCTCTTTGGCTACAACTCGAATTGTGAGAGTACATCAGCATTACAATACAATTGCGCTGGTGTGCGGTAAGGAGCCGAGTACGCGCGAGTAGTTATTGTGTACACAACATTTCCAATGAGATGTGCCTGTGCCTTTACATATTAAATGGTATGGGGTCAGTGCTTTCGAATATGAAAAAAAATAACAACTGCACAGTGGCAGATTTGGAAAAGTATTTTCCTCAATATCGTCTTTTCTGTTATTCCTATAAGGAACATAGCAATGCAATACAGTTGTTCCCAATGCCTCTTTCATTTTCCATAGGCCTTCTTTCACTCCAAGTGTATTCGGAACTTCTGATTTGCAAGTCGAGCTGCCTTGTCCAGGTATGGGCCGGCCAATCGATGATCATTCTGGTAATGCGGTCTTGGCAATTTCGTTAGCGTGCACCCGAGCCAATGCCGTTTCCACCTTCGTATCTCTGCCGGAATGGGCATTTGATGGAAGGTGTGCCAAGGATCAACGTTGCTTTTTATTGCCAGCCAAAATATACGTAGGATTTGACAAAGTCAACTGTTGACAAAGACTACACTGATGTTGGTGTCTTATGGTATAACATACCAAGATTCGCCACCTTGGAGTAACACAGATTCTAATCTTTGTGTTAGTCGACATCGTTTTTAATCTCCTGAAATTCTCTCGAATCTGTAAGTGCTGTATTGTGGCCAAGTCACACAGTGTAATGCTGACACCTTTTGATTCCGATTTTTTTCCAGAGACGTTTTTGAAATGTTTCTTCCCCCTAAAGACTTCGGCAGACAGATGAGGAAACCGCCACTAATGTTCTCATTCAGGCTTTGAATGTGGTTTTCATTCGTCGGCCACAGCACGGTAGACATTTTAAATATCTTAGTCAATTGAAATGCCCCAGTGTCATCTAATTGAGGAATTGACGAACTAAAAGCAGGAATACACAGGGGTGTCAAATTATATGAAATCTCTTCTGACTCCTAAAGGGCGGTCCCAAAAAAAAATTCAAATACATTTAAAACATGTTACTCATAATTTGATTGACTTCTTCAAAAGAGCGTACATTATTTTTATGATCCCAATACATGATTTATTTATTAAAAATTTTTTAAACAAAAAAAAGTCCCTTTAAAACATGTTACGCATAATTTCATTGATTTCTTCGAAAGAGCCCCTAATATCCCATCATTTTGGGAATTGGCTTAACCATAAATTGTCAACTTCGGAAGGTACTGTGGGGAAAAAGCTGATTATTTTCTATGTTCAGAGAAGAAAAAACTTTCAATAAAAAAAAAATCGCAAAAATTCCCATTTTCATCTAGAATTCGTATATCTCCCGTTCTATGAGAGTCCCCCCCGAAAAATTCTGCAAAAAAATAAGAAATTGGGGAGTGTTTCACAGAAGTCAATCATTTTAAGAATTTTTCTGAAAAGTTTCTTTCTTGGGTATTTGGGGTGATTTTTCATTTATTTTGGGGAATTATTCATTTGGGGCATTATTCCTTTTTATTTTATTTTTTTTGGCGGGGGGGGGGGGGGGTGTTAGTTTTTGCATAGACCCGAATTATAAAGTAAATTTATATTGTAATTTTGGGTTCAAGGGTCAACCGGGATACACAGACCATATGGCTAGATTTTTGCAGGGACTGGCCAAAGACCTTGTTGGGAATCGAACCAATTTTCATATGAAAAATGCCCCAAAAAAATAAATGAAGAATTCCCAAAAAAAAATCTCATACAAAATTGGGTAGTTTTTCATAATTTGTAGGTAATATTTAATTTTTTTGGGGCATTTTTCATTTAAAAAATGGACAATAACAAATTTTCCAATTTCTTATATTTCATGTGAAAAATGGACAATGAAAAATTCCCCAATTTCTTATTTTTCAAATGACAAATGGACAATACAAAATTTTCCATTTCTTTATTTTTGTGAACATTTTTCATTTGTTGGGGATATTTTCGAACAGAAGTCAATCATGTCCATTTGGTTATTTTTCATGAAATGTTTTCAGATATTTTTTTGGAGACATTTTCATATTGGGTTTTTGGGATGATTTTTCATTTATTTTGGGGAATTCTTCATTTGGGGCATTATTCATTTTTTTGGGGGCATTGTTCATAAAGCCAAAGTAAATTAATATTTTGATAACCTTCATCATATTCGCCAAAAAAATATTTTATTGATTACAGTACAAAGAAATTTTTTAATGGTGTAATTTGAGGTCCAAGGGCCAACCGGGTGACAGACCAAAGCCTCTAGTGATAATCGAACCCACAACCCCCACGCTGCTGGGAAATCACGCTACCAACTCGCCTACAGGGGCGCTTAAAAATTAAGTTTCAAAGTTTTAAAATTTCAAAACTGTAATAGGGCCAGATTCGCAACATTCAATGAGATTCTGATTTTTGTAATAAGATCCAATTTCAACTGTAATATATTTTAAAATAAGATTTGAGATTTTTAAAAAATATTTAATTTTAAGGCGGGAAAGATAATGTTAAATTGCATTTATTTATTGAAATTTTAGATTTATATTATTTCTAGATATAAGCTAGTCTATTAGGATCTGTTTGTCCATAGACTAATGAAAAACATCTCCACAGTTGTTTTTGTTTTTTCTATTTATACATAACGTTGGGCGCCAATTTTAAACTTAAGCATTTTATTGATTTCAATACAAATTGTTTGTACAAATTGTATATTATTTAAAATGAAATTCAATTAAATTGTGACTAAGAAGAGAAAGCAAAAATAGATGAACAATTAATAGAGTGATCTCTAGTCTTAATATATGTATATATATTTTTAAATAATGCCCACTCTTTAAAAAAATCTCATCTCATACAAGTTTGTTGAAATGGCGTCCGCCATTAATATGCGACCATAATGCCGTACTAATTGCCAGCCTTGACTTAAGCAAAGGGTTTTTATTTTGAAACGTTTTTGAAATAAATAAACTAACATCTTCAGGACTTTTCTACCAACAATGCATACAAAAGAAAATATTTCTTTCCCAATCAACTCTGCTATGCAATGAATTCATTTTTTTTTTTCACATTAAATTCCACTAACACACGTTGTTGCACCGCGAGTTGTATATCCTTAGCCATAATTTATTTTGTTTCATTTGACCACTGTGCGTTATAGGAGACACGCCAACGAAATGTCCTGCAAGAGACGCGAATGCTCTGCATATGTTAAAAAAAAAAAGAAAGAAACGACACGACGACAGCTGTAAACACGACGACGGCTTTGATGACGAAAATGACGACAACGGAAACGTGAAGTTTAACAAAATATATATTTTTTTTTTTTGTTACGATAAATTCGTGACAGTTTCGTGGAATAATAAAAGGAAATGTCCCATGGAGTGAATACCGGATAACAACACAGATACAACACAAGGCGTGCTCAGTGAAATGTAAATACACCTACATGGAAAGTGAGCGATACGAAGATTAATTCTCTCTTTTCTCTCGCTCAGCAGATTGTGTCAAAATAAAAACCAACAAGCAAAGGAAACGAAATAAAAACAGAAAACTCAGTCGGTATTGTGTCAAAGACAACAGCAACAAAAAAAAAAACAGAAATCAGTAGTGAAAGCAAAAACAAATACCAACAGCAACACGAATAAGAACAAAACAAAAGAAAATTGCATTTTAATAATTAAACAAACACCGCAGAAACCAACCAACAAAAATGAAACATAAAAAAGTTTAACAACGACTCAACGACAACAACAACAAACACAAAAGCTGCATATATATCTATATATCCCCCAAACCCCAATCAGAAACCAATCCAATCCAACAACTCAAAAAAGAAAACCAACCAAAAGCAACACCAACCGATAAGAAGTAATGAAGCAAAAACGAAATAATTATGTTAAGCCTGAAAGTGTGCTTTACAGTGATAGTTTTTAGTTAAAAACAACAACAAAAACACAAACTTGGTAAACTATGCTTTAAACAAATTACGCATTCTCCCCACCCCCACCACGTGGTGATGGTCCACACACACACCGTTGTATATTTATATACACAAATATAGATATAGATATATATATAGATATAGACGCCCGATAGTATGCTATTTCAAAAACTGCCTTAATCTATGCTTTAAAAAGTAAACCGATCGACCGACACACACACAGAACACTACGCCGTAATGTATGCCGTAGATTTTCATAAAACTTGAGTGTTTTGTGCGCGCGCTTGCGTTTTCTTTTTGTTTTTCGGTTCTATTTTGTGTTCTTTGATAAATATCCCCCGCCCCCCATCCCAGTTGTTGGGATCGGATTATTGTGCTGTGATTTTTGTGAGGCTTTTTTTGATTTTAATCAGAACATTTAGCATAGCTAAGGATTTATTGTGAGTTTCTTGTGACGTCGGCATCGTCATGGCTGCTGTAGCCGGTTTATATGGTCTTGGCGAGGATCGCCAACATCGCAAGAAACAACAGCAGCAGCAGGCGCATCAACAGGAGCAGCGCGAACAAAAGGAGGAACAAAAGAAATTGGCCGATCGCAAGCTGATGCGGGAGCAGCTACAGTCCCGGGCATCATTTGAAGGGTGATGTATTGCAAAACCAATTTGAAACACTATATATTTTCTATACAAATATTTAACCAAAAAAAACACTTATTCACAATCCTATCTTTGAAACTTTTTAGCATTGTCTTAATATAAGTTGACTATATCTAACTATCGTTTTGTTTTATGATTTAAAATTTCTAAAAAAAAAAGATGTTGGCTTCTTAAAAATGTCATGTACCAGTATTGTGTAACAGATTGTCTTGAGAAGGGGTTAGTCTTACAAAAATATTGATAATAGTAGGGAGCAGAGAGTAACCGGCTTCAGAAGGGAGTGTTGCAAAAAACTTATTGTAACCAACAAAAACGCGTACAAATTCAGAAACAATTTACACTTCTTATGTAAATTATTAAAATTATTTTTGTTATGTAAATGAGAAAGCCACAGATATCAAAATTCATATTTCACATTTGGGTTTTTGTAAAATCGGTGATGGAAAATGAAAAATATATTTTTTTTTATTGGTAGAGAAGACAAATCTCAAGAAAATCCAGATTTTCATTTGTTATATTCATCCTAAATTGGAGAAATCTTAAATAAGAATTTCGTATTTGGATTCGTGACACAATGCCCGTTCATTTGACGTCTTTGAAGGGGGGCAAACCTTTGAATTGTATTTTTTCCAGTCAGGATTTTTTTTGGCGTCTTCCCGGGAATTCTCTTGATTTTCTTTATAAATGATAAAAAAAAAAATAGTGTTTTTCCAAAAAAAAAAAAAAAACGTCCAAATTTCATTATTTTTTTTTAACCAAAATTTAAACATAAATAAAGGGTTATCCATTTTGCGTTAACTAGTTCAGGAATGTTTCAGCAAGTAAATAATTGTACAATTTCCCCGTTAAAAGTTGTAAAAAAAATGTAAAATCGTTGATAGTTTAATTTTTGGTGGTATTTTGTACCCGGGAATGCCGACCATAAGTCGGGAAATAAAAAATCGACAAATTTCCTGGGAAATACGTGCCGGGAATTCCCGGGTTAAAACCCCTACTCATAAAATTTTTTTTAAACGAAGACATTCTTTCTATAAATAATTTATCTGGTTCTAAACAATGTTTATCCTAGTATTCATAAAAATTTAAAAAACCTTGTTTAAGAAAAAGCCGTAAAAATTGTTTGTGTATTTTCATACAGTTTTTTTGAACAAAGGTTTGTTTTTATGATTTTTATTAGGTTTGTATTTAAATAATTAAAAAACCATTTCTCATTCAGAACGTCCAAAAGTCCTACACAGAATTTTCGATTCTCGGAAAATGTGTCAGCTACAGATAGAATCGTTTACACTTTGTAGTAAAAAAAAAATGCCATCAACTCAAATTGACATTGATTGTTGCGTAAACTTTATTTTGCCATTTTTCCTACTCACACAAATCTGTTGCCCCAACACAATTGTTTTGATAGCAAATGGGACAAAGTGAGAGTTCATGTAACTGCTATGGCCCACATAAATAATATTTTTAACAGAGCAAGGAAAAACAAAACTACATCTTACCACGTTCCCTCAATTTATCCAATACAATATGACATATTGTTGCTCCACTTCACAACCCCAAAAAAAGAGTGGTCAGTCCTTTAAGGAGCAATACAAATGAATTGTAATTTGTAAATTGAAAAATAATATCAAACGCGCACAGATACAAAAGAAACCCCCCAAAAAAAAAGAGACGAACAGAAAGGGAAAACCAAACAGACAGCCGGACTTGACAACACTGTCATTTGCCCTCTACCACAAACACATCAGGCTATAAAATATAAAACCACATTTGATAACTGTCCCCCGAAAAAAAGACAATGATGGGAAACAGCCGGAAAGAACCCTCACAAAAAAAAAAAAACGACAATCCCACATTGAATTATCAGTAATACTAGCGGCAAAGTCATTATCATTTACCATCCGAAAAACGGCAAAGAGGAAAAGAGCCATGAAAATATACCAACACATGCAAGGAAGACCGTAAATGTGCATTGTATCAATTGTAGTACGGGACTAAACCGTTGTCGTCTAAAAATTAAATACAAATAACATTTAATAACTTTTTATTACATACAATTTCAAAAAAAAAAAACGAACCCCCTCAAAAATGTATAGACCAAATATTGAACATGGAATGTCGTTTGAACATATTTGAAAAAAAAAAAAATGAGGCGTTGTCTTGACAAGTCTGGGAGTGAGTTAAGGACGGAAGACAAGAATGACGACGACGGCGACAAAAACGACATCACGTGCCTTTGTGCCATAACATTTGTTAACGTTACAATTAAAATGAATTGTCAACATTTTTCGTGCAGCTAAAAGCTATGAGGAAACAACGGCCAATGAATCACACACACCCCAGCCATCCTAGGCAGTCGTCCATTACACTGTCGTGGCCAAAATAAAATTCCCTTCCCACATGTGGTCTAACGTTTGTTTCATTCAATTTGTATTTGTGTTGATTTTCGTTTGCAGATGAAACGACCCAAACGGCAATTGATGACTGTGGAAGAAAATAATTCTGAAGGAGCTTAGCCAGGAAATATTGAACATATTTCTTTGAGAAAGATGTGTCTTCACTTTTGTGAAATGTGTGACTTTTCTTTTGAATTCACTGAGACAATGCTGCCAGCTTTGCTATGACTATGTTCTCATTTGTTATCAATTCTATTTATCCAATAGAGAAGTTTTATCTTTTGCATATTTGGAAAATTTCAAGGGAAATTTTGTTTTTTTTTTAAATTTTCACTGGTAATTGTAAAATTTTTAATGCGAAATTTATTTTCAAATTTTCAGCGAAATTTTTTTTTTCAAAAAATTTTCTTGCGATTTTTTTTTTAAATATTTTTTTTAGAATTTTCTATCGAAATTTCATTTAGAATTTTCTATCGAAATTTCATTTATAATTTTCTGTCGAAATTTCTTTTAGAATTTTTTTATCGAAATTTCTTTTAGAATTTTCTATCGAAATTTCATTTAGAATTTTTTAGCGAAATTTCTTTTAGAATTTTAAAATTTTTAATGCGAAATTTATTTTCAAATTTTCAGCGAAATGTTTTTTTTCAAAAAATGTTCATGCGATTTTTTTTTAGAATTTTCTATCGAAATTTCTTTTAGAATTTTCTATCGAAATTTCTTTTAGAATTTTCTATCGAAATTTCTTTTAGAATTTTCTATCGAAATTTCTTTTAGAATTTTCTATCGAAATTTCTTTTAGAATTTTCTATCGAAATTTCTTTTAGAATTTTCTATCGAAATTTCTTTTAGAATTTTCTATCGAAATTTCTTTTAGAATTTTCTATCGAAATTTCTTTTAGAATTTTCTAGAGAAATTTCTTTTAGAATTTTGTAGAGAAATTTCTTTTAGAATTTTCTACCAAAATTTCTATTAGAATTTTCTACCAAAATTTCTTTTAGAATTTTCTACCAAAATTTCTTTTAAAATTTTCTAGCGAAATTTCTTTTAGAATTTTCTAGCGAAATTTCTTTTAGAATTTTTTAGCGAAATTCCTTTTAGAATTTTTTAGCGAAATTTCTTTTAGAATTTTCTATCGAAATTTCTTTTAGAATTTTCTATCGAAATTTCTTTTAGAATTTTCTATCGAAATTTCTTTTAGAATTTTCTATCGAAATTTCTTTTAGAATTTTCTATCGAAATTTCTTTTAGAATTTTCTATCGAAATTTCTTTTAGAATTTTCTATCGAAATTTCTTTTAGAATTTTCTATCGAAATTTCTTTTAGAATTTTCTATCGAAATTTCTTTTAGAATTTTCTATCGAAATTTCTTTTAGAATTTTTATATTGAAATTTCTTTTAGAATTTTCTAGAGAAATTTCTTTTAGAATTTTCTAGAGAAATTTCTTTTAGAATTTTCTAAAGAAATTTCTTTTAGAATTTTCTATCGAAATTTCTTTTAGAATTTTTTAACGAATTTTTTTCTTCAAAATTTTCACTCGAAGTTCTAAAATGTTTTATGCGAAATTCCTTTTCAAATTTTCAGCGGATTTTTTTTTCAAAATATTAACTTATTTAAAATTTCCATGCGGTTTTTTTTTAAAATTTTCATTTTATATTTTTTTTCGAATTTGGTTTTATCAAATTTCCATGCGGATATTTTTTAAATTTCCAAGCAAAATTTGTTAAAAATCGATTTTTTTTTAATATTTTCAGTCAAAGTTTTAAAATTTTTCATACAAAATTTTTTTTAAAATTTCCTACGCCATTTTTTTTAAATGTTAACTATAATTTTTTTTTCAAAATTTTTAACTAAATTTTTTTTTTGAAAATCTTATCTAAAATTTTATTTTTAAAAAATTTTCACACGAAATACATTTTGCAGTGTTGTCAGTTTAATGGAAAAATTTTCACGGCATAAAGTTGTTACAATTTTAATAAATTCTCAATCGGATTTTTTTTTAATTTTCACGCTGACAAAGTTGCTTCTTTAAACATTACAGCTGGAAAAATTATAACATTTCACCAATTGCAGAAATTTTTACACGGATTTTTTTTAAAAATTTCATGCTCAAAAAAAATATTCTTTCAAAAAAAGTTATCAATTTATTTGCAAAAAAATTGTCACTTCCCCGTGAAAAAGTTATCACCTTATCTCCGGGAAAAACTTGCCAATTTCCTAATTGAAAGGTTTCACCCATGAAAAATCTCCACAGAATTGTTATCGAAAATGTTATCACTCACTTCTCCTTTGCGAGTAACCCTTTTTAACGGTTTTTATTTCTCCTGTTTGTTTCTGTTCGTGTCGTTATGTTTGAGTGTGTGATATTCTATTGGATGAACTCATTTATTGGTGGGTTGTGGCCCATATTCACTTTCGCAGGATATGTGGGTTTTCGTGTTCTGATTTTAGTTTCTTTTTTTCTCATTGTCGCTGTTGTTGTTCTACGGTGTCATCAAATAAAGGAAGTTGTTAGAGTGAAAAAAAAACAACAACTAAACAACTGTTATTGTAGTTGTACGTTAGTGTTAGTATATGTGTGTTAAACACACACACACACACCGAGACCTCCTTTAAGAAGTGGGTGTATGACGAAGTGTTTCTGCACAGACCACTTGTGTTAAATACCCGTTTTGTTGTTGCTGCTATTTGTTATTTCTAAACGGCCGATGTTTTTGTTTGTGCTTCTTCTGCTTCGTTACTGTTGTTTAACAGTTATGTAACTATGAGTGTGTGTGTGTGTTAAATGCATATCCTTAAACACACATTCCCCGTTATTTAGGATTCAAATTGTAATTGTATTGTAAGTAGAAAATAAAAAGAGTTAACATAAACAAACACGCATACGTGTGTGCGTGTTCGAGTGTAAACAGCACGTACTCATATTTTGCCATTGACATACGTGTGTGTGCATGGTAATGGTTAAATGGTAATAAAAACATCTTGGACCTCCTTCGCTCTTTGCTTTCTCACAGGATTTATAGTTAGTGTGGGTGTGTGTGGGTGAGTTTTAGTGCTTTTGTTTGTGTACACATTTGCCAAGTAATTTAACTGCTTTTGTTTTTGTGCTACATGTGTACGTACCATTTGTTCCCCACAGCAAAGTTTTCTTCGTCCTCATTGTCTTGCGTGTCTTTTCTTTGTTCTTTCTTTTTAGTTATTTTTCAGTGTGTGCTTTTTTATTTTTCTGTCTCGTCCCGTGCACGTGACTTAATGAAGTACACTAAATAAGAGCATTACTTGTTATTCGTGCTCGTCCTGTAGCTGGGCTCTCTCTCTCCCTCTCTTATGCCGATGATCAGCACAAGAATGAGGGCAAGCATGATAATTGTATTTTGCTGTGTGTATCCTTTCGGCAACTGGGGACCGAGTGAATGTTGCCATTCGTGGCATTGTCATCCTCGCCGCTGTGTGCTAACTTTAATTTCCCAAAGACAACAAACCAAAAAAAAAAAAAAAAACGTTTTTGAACTCATCAGCATCGAAGGCAACGAAATCAACGTGTTGTTTGTTCATTTTATCGCAATCCTTTGAGAAATTACACAATAACAACAACTGAAGCAAAGCAGCAATTGCAGCTTTAGGATAAAAAATAGAGGATACTCATTTATACTGTGTTCAAGTAGGTGTATGTGTGTGTGTGTGTGTGTGTGAGTTTGAACAATTTTGTTCGTTAAATGAACGAACGGGCTCGTCTTGATGCTGGCGACTGCTGACAATGAATTAAAATGTTCTTTGTTTCGTCGTTAACAAAGAGAACAACAATTTCGCACAGCGGCAGCATCAGCAGCTGTAGCAAAATTAAATGCTTCACTGAATGAGTGAAGATGTGAACGAAAGGACGACGATAGCATAAATGCACTTGACAAACACTTTGTCTCCCAGTAATTCCCCAAGTAAGCGGCTTTTATGCGCTTCAGTGCCGACGAGACACTCAATAGTGCGGGCATCGCAATATCTCCCTTGTTGTCATCAAGGATTTTAGTATAGTTTTTCTTTTCTTTCTTTTTTCTTCAAAGAAAATAACACAATTCATTCAAAAATATAGAAACGGAGAACTTTATTCGTTCTTTGTTTCCCTTCTGTACAGCTGGGTTGACAAGCAGATGGGATTTGTAAGCTGTTACAAAAGGTGACCACATGATAAATGCCGGCCAAACCAAAATCATACAATTTGCATAGAAAATATTGGCAACAACGGATATTCTGAATTTCATGAGATGAGCCCCTAAACCTGGCCTCTCTTCAATTACTTGAGGATTCTCAGAACCCCAAAAATGAGAACCCCAAAAATGAGAAATGTGCTTCATACCCATAAACCATAATCACTTAAAGCACGATATGTGGCTGTGACAGAATCACTATTTTTGTAGTAAGTTTTAATAATTTGTACGCTTTGTGTGATAGTTAAGCGATACATTTTCGTCAATGTCAGACTTCCAACTGAAAAGAATAAAAATCGGTTTAACAACTTAGTTTGACAGATATCGAATTCCAGCCCTATACTTTTGAAACCACGAAATGGATAACCCTGTAAATAAATAGGATGAGATCAATAATTACAAAATTGGAAAATGATGAGAAAGGACAACATTTTTTTTATGTCAAGATTTCCTCCTAAAATCTAGTAAAATTTTTCCTGATTCCAGATAAAAACTTTTTATATCTGGCAACCCCATTTAGGACTGTGGTAACATGACCTGGAACCTCCCCCTCTCCGGTCATCTTCGTATAGTCTGTCACGTATACTGTAATATCCAGGAATTGCGTTTATCGAGGATTATGCTGCCTGAAAGAATGTCACATCTCCATTTTGGTAGTTTTAAAATATTCACCACCGTATTCATAAAATTTTTTAAAAAATATTTCATTTTAAGGTGCAAAAGATATGCGATTAAAAACATATTTTTTAAGAAAAATGTGTGAAAATTTTATTTTTGTATTCATAAAAATTAAAAACAACTTTTTTAAGAAAAATGTGTGAAAATTGTTTTTGTATTCATAAAAATTAAAAAACATCTATTTAAAGAAAAATGTGTGAAAATGGTTTTTGTATTCATAAAAATTAAAAGCATCTTTTTTAAGAAAAATGTGTGAAAATGGTTTTTGTATTTTCATAAATTTTTCTTAACAAATATGTTTTACATTTTAATGAATACAAAAACAAATTTTTCTTACAAAAGATGTTTTTAATTTTTCACAAATTTTTCTTAACAAAGGTGTTTTAAATCGAATATCTTTATGCACCTTAAAATTAAATATTTTTTAAAAAATTCCAAAAATTATTTTAACTTATGAAAATGGGTCTTATAAGCTTAACACAGAAATCTGATTCTCATTCAGGGTTCCCTAGCTCATTGAAATTGTGGTGCTTCTGACTTTCTTTCTTAGGACGACCTTCAAATGTTCTCACACACTATGACTCTTCGGAAACTATTCATCTTGAGTACAGTTCAGTTTATTTTCATAACGGCAAATCCACAGAGTTCCATTTCGAATTTCTTTTTAAATTACCAACTTTAAATATTGATTTATTTCAGGTGTATTCCTGTTTCAACACATTTCAGTACCCCGTCAGTTCAACGACACATCATCAAATATTCCATTTTAATTTTTGATTTCTACCCACAGCAACATCTCGTTTACCTCAGCCCATCTGTCGATTCTCCGCCGCACACACCGCCAGAGTTGGGTTGAAAAATCGAAAATTCCGTAATTTGTTGTCATGTTGTTGCTGGTTTCTTTTACTGGCTCTTCTTCTGGTTTTTCGAGAGGTCTTTCCATTTTCAACTCAAGCATAAAATTAACCTAATTTTATGTAATTCTTTTTTTTTTTTTTCTTCATTCGGTCGTCTTCTCCGCAGCAGTCGTTTGCGACGAAATGAGTTTTTGGTTAAAAGGAAGACACAAATTATTTATATTATATATATGTGTATGGTTATACATATATGTATATACATATATAGATATACATATATACAGATAGTATGTATCGTATAGTTCATGTGACTATAATTTGTCTTTTTGGGACTTGCGTTCACTTCACATACGTCATTTTGGTTACTGCAAAACGTACAAAAAAAAAATAAAAATGACAATCCCTGAGAGATATGATGCGGTATTTTGCCTATTTTTTCTGGTGACGGTTAATGTAACGTCTACATACCCCTTACATATATACAGTTAATATAGATATGTATGAATGCCTATGCCCACATGGAACCCAAGCATGAGACTTTTTAGTTCATCTAAAGGTAATGATATCTTGTTTATAAGAAGAAGAAAACAGCCTAAAATTGTAAAATGTACAAATAACTATTCAGCTGGTGTCACAGGACAGAACACCATTGGCGGTTATGGTGGTAGACAGGTATTCCAGGGGAAGGTGTTGCCAGGCCTTCGAGAAGGATGCACTTCCAAGAAATTGAATGGATCAATGTCCAATAATTCGCACACTATACGCCAACAAAATTAGCTGGGCTTTCATGGGTTAAAGATTGAGTTTCATTTTTATTAACACATAAAACTATAATGACAAGTATTATCACTTCAGTCTCCTCACTTTTTCCTAATCCCCCGCAGATCACCAACATTCCCAAATTGCTTCATAGTGACAATTTTCAAGTTGCCGCTTCCATCGCCTTCCACGTTACCTAATACCTCATTTTTATAGTCTTCATTTCATAAGGACAAAAATATCTTCTGAAGTCCTGACAGGAACTATAAAAACAAATCGGAGATTACTCATTGTGTAGATAAGTCCTTCTCACCAATGACGAAGCTCATCTAACTCAGTTCCTCTATTTCAGAAACACACAACTGATCAGATGATTGAGGTTTGAATAAAAACACAGAGAAAATATTCCACTTGCTGTCTGGGAGTATTGAGATTCCTTTTCTGATTTTCCCAAATATTCGCCACACATGAAGAGCAGACGGGGTTCAACTTAAACTCTAAATATCATCGAGTCCTTTCTTAAATAGATTTATGTGAAAGACAAGTTGCACGATCTTACACAGCTACTCGGTATTATCTCCTTAAAGTGCTGTTACTGGCACATCATGTATTTGTTTCAAATGAAACCGAAATACGGCCTTCCATATGTTAGTTCCAAGGCCTTCCGAACTGATGTCGCATACGGTGAATGATGGCTGTTTGTTACGCCCCTGAGAAAATCTCACGTATACGCCGATGTCGGTGTATTTCAGTTTGCATTCACTTAACCCACATAGCACCTTTTGTGGGAGTGGAGGGAGTGTAACCATTTCATTTAATGGCAAATAAACAGTCTTACGTTTTCATTAAGAGTTGTTAATGCATATTAAATTTTGCCTAGACACGAGAGTGTACGAATTTTCCAACATTTTCGTAGTCCAACTAACTAGTTTTATGTCTTAAGGTATTTTTCGTGAAAGTTTTTAATTAACAAAGTTTTCAAGTTGTTGTTTTTTTTTTGCAGTTGTCTTTTGTTGTACTCTCAAGCGTTAAGTAGTTCAGTGCTTGTGTGTGTGTTTTTTTTTTTTGGGAAATTGCTGATAAGATTGTATGCCGGAAAATGTCAGTTTAAAATTAAGATGTCGCGTTGTGTTGATTAGTCAATGTGACAACAAAATTCAACTGAGTTCTTAAGCGCAATACAATTTTAAACGAAATTTCTTGAGGGAGATAGTGATGGATAGGGAAACGGAACAACTGTTAGAAGGGGTCAATAACTTAGGCAAGGACTGATTGCATCAGTGAGAGAGGCACAAAAGGCCTCATAGGGGACTCATAGGACTTATAAAAGCGACGCATAGACTGACAGAAAGAACATTGTAGGTAATTACGGAGGGATGCCGGGAATGATGGAGTGACCTAAATGCAAACATTGCGATGGAAGGATTTACCGAGGGATCTAACAACTGACGGCAGGAGGGAAGGACTGACAGACCTAATATGGCAACTGAGGAACCTAAGGACAGACAGACGGTCGGAAGGAAGGACTCGCAGAATTTACAAAGGCCTGACAAAGTTACGTAAGGTCTGATAGAGCGACGAACAATAGACAGACAAAAGAACTGACAAATAAATACATGAACTGACAGAGGAACTTAAGCACTGACAGAATGGGGCGAAGTGACAAAGGGAGGCTCCATAAAAAATTAAGAAGAATTCCCAAAAAAAAACTAATAATGACCCAAATAAAGAATTCCCAAAAAAAAAGATTTAAGAATTCCCCAAATGAAGAATTTAAAAAAAAAACTATTAAGAATTCCCAAAAGAAGAATTCTCCAAAAAAAAAAAATTAAAAATTCACCAAATCAAGAATTAAAAAAAAAAACTATTAAGAATTCCCAACAAAAGAATTCCCCAAAAAAAGAATTAAAAATTCCCCAAATTAAGATTTCCAAAAAAAACTATTAAGAATTCCCAAAAGATGAGTTCCCCAAAAAAAAAAGGAATTAAAAATTCCACAAATCAAGAATTCCAAAAAAAAACTATTAAGAATGCCCAAACTGAAGAATTTCCAAAGAAAAATAATAAGGCCATCGTAAAAATGTCGTCTGTATGAAAAATCGCCCAACGAAAAAAGGCCCAAAAATCCGAAATGAAAAATAAAAAATCGCCTTAAAAAAACGAAATTTGACACAACACCAAAAACCAAATCTGGTGCAAAAAAATTAAAAAAAAAAATCAAAGTTAAGAAATGCAAATTGGACGGACGGAAGGTCTGATAGAGCCTCGAATAAAGCACAGACAATTAAAAGGACTGACAGATTAACAAATGAACTGACAGAGGAACTTAAGCGCATACAGAATGAGGCAAAGACTGGCGGGGGGGACATGTGGACTGATGGACGTACGTTATGACAAAGCGAGGCTCCATGAAAATGCCTCGAAAAAATACTAAGAATGCTCCAAATGAAGAAATGCCAAAAATAAATGGAAAAATTCACCCAAAAAGGTCAAATTTGGGCTGCATGAAAAATCTCCCAAAGAAAAATGACCTAAAAATCGAATATGAAAAATAAAAAATTGAGCTAAAAAAAAAACAAAATTTAACCCTAAAACAAACAAAAAATAATTTTGTCGGAAAAAAAATGTTAAAAGAAAAACCATTTTTTTTTTCTAAATAAAGCTAAACTGGACAACTAAACTTAATTGTATTATATTAACTCTTTGTCGACCGAGGGTACTTAAAAGTACCATTACAACTATCAGCTCACAAATACCTAAAAGAAAAATGTATGTATACTTTTCCCTGTAGGTACGTTAAAGTATACTAATGTATCTAATAAAAAAAATTTTTTCAATTGTGGGTTGACCTGTATTCTTAAAATAACTGTAATTTGCAAATGTGTTTCGGCCCTTTGCGAAAACGTGACACTAATTACGACTTTTGAAAAATAATTGTCTTGGAGAGAGAGTTGTCAATGTCGAAAAACTGTTTTTTGAAATTCCATGGTATAAATGAATTGATACTGGTGCTATTATTAATTTTTTCAAAGTTAAAATAAAATTTAAAAAAAATTATTAATGTTTCATCGCTTTTTTTCGATTCACCCTGGCCCAATTTTCCACTCATGAATAATATTCTTGCAGGTCCTTTGAAATTTTGTATACTTTGAATTTATAGCGGAACTCACTATATTGTGGAAAAGAAAAAGGAAATGTAAAACTTGCACCCGATTGTGAGCGCACTTGATTGTTTTTTTCCAACACTGTTGATAATCAGCTGATGTTTAAAAAAAGTCAAAGCAATTTAATAAACAATAAATGAAGTATTTGAGACTTTTGCAAAGAAAATACGAAAAATTGCTTCAATATGCCAAAGAAAAACGAAAAACCTTCACTTTGTTTACGTTTTATTTTTTTGATGTGTTGACCAGCCGACATGAAGCGCCGCGCCTAAATTGTTGTTAAAATTTAGGTGGCCGCCGCGCAACCGGCTTTCGCGGCAATAAATAAATAAATAAAATCTCTTATTATCGAATAAATGTGGATGGATGAATAACTTTAAAATTAAGACATTTACCGACAACAATGTAAAAAACATTCAAGCACAATATTTAACCATTGTTGATGATGTTTAATTCGAGCTAATAAAGGCGGCCACGGCGCCGACAGTATAATTTCGTCTCAAAACTCTGGTGGTGACAGCTGACTGATTTCCCCAAGCGCCGGTGGAAACTTTCCTCTGATTTTTGGTGATGTAAATTTCCCCATCTTGGGAAAAAGCAACCGTGTGTATTTTGTTTTTGTAATTGCAAAATTTCCTCCAATATTTTCCTTTTCCACTTTCCTCGGGCTATTTCCCTGAGATCGTGAGTTGCCCTTATCTTTCAAATGTTATAACAATTCAGATTTCGTGAAGAACATATTAATTGTTCTACCCCTTCGAGTCTTGGTCCACAAGGCCTTAAAAGACCTCAACCGGGAAAAAGCCGCCTTTTTTTGCTGTCATTTTTTTCAATAATAAAACTTATGCCAAACTTTGGAAATTTTGATTTTTTCCTATATGGTTTTGATTCCATTTTAAATAAAAGTGAAAATGTGTTTAGGTAATTTTTTGAATTTCATTTTGGTACAAATTCCATTATTAAAATTACGCATTACATCCGAAATAGAAAATCATGTCAATTTGTCATTTCTTGCCAATTGGGCCTTTTTCAAATTTTCTTAAAATATCTCACAACTTTATATCACAGGTCTGTTAGATTAAAAATTTTTGTGGTGTTACAACTTCTTACAATCAAAATTCCCGTGTCCATTGCATTTGGACCATTTGCATTGCATATTTTACGGGGAGTCACCAAAGTCATATTGGAAATTAAAAAATGAAGTAGCTCACAACATTAATTGTCACGTATTGTCATGCGATCTACGTTCAAATGACTCTGCTATCTGGTGAGAAGGGCACTCCTGCATTTGGTTGGTTTTGAGGTATTTGGACGCCATTTGTTCAGTTTCGTTGCACCTCCAGAGGTTTTTAGGTTTCTCCGTATTTATCGACCCACCGTTGATGGTATCTTTTTCTCTTGGTGGTCTATGGATTTTTGAAATATCCTACTCCAGAGTGTACTATATTTAGAGGGAAAAACATCTCCATCAACTTCATTCATATTTCCTAGATTTCTTTTTTTTTAACATCCCTTTCTCGTAGCTCCATTGTCATTACATCCTAATCAATTTCTGGGAAAATGTTTCCTCAATTACGATTTCGATCTCACTCAATCGATTCAATTAAAACCAAAGACTATTATGACCTCCCTCAACAACACAATACGTATACTCGCACACACACACATACACACATATACACCTTAATGAACCGCTCTTGATATGAAAAGTGTTCATTACCGTGTACCGAACGAACAAAGCCCTACTCTTCATTACCCACAACTAGTGAACAAATGAAGGGAATAGACGAGTTTGCCAGTCACACAACAATAACAACAACTACAGAAAAACTAAAGAAAAGCAATAAACAAAATTACGCAAAAATATTTTCCCCATGTAAACCAACAAAAAAAAAAAGGTTAGCAGAGGAAAACGAGAAAATGAGATGGGTGTACTTAGTTACTACCCCAACACATACGAACCGTTTGCAATTTTCGGGACCGATTGGCAAAAGTGAAACGAAACGAAAACAATAAGAATACTTAAAAAAAAAAACTGATTTCATATCCTTGAGATAGCAGAGGTAGTCGGCCCAAGGACTACGCCTCATGTACAAAACACAAATAGTTTTGTCTGTTTTGTGTTTTTCGGTACTAGGAGAGTGCCGGATAGTTGGAGTCCAAAGTATGTGTTCGTTTGGTATGCGTTTTGGTATGTGAGCTTTACCAATGACACCGACTGTAAACAAATATCGAGACACAGACACACCCTCGCACAACAAAGAAAGCGACCGAAATTGTTTTCATTTTGAAGCTGAGCAAAGGATACGGATATTTTGCTGGTCGTTGTGGCACAGTGGTCTAGAGAAAATATTGTTCTCCTTTGAGAGATATTTCAACTGCAAGGCTGAATATTTGATTTACTTTTACTGTCATCTCCTACTGCGTGAGAAATCGACAATAGGTGGGATTTTGTTGGAAGCCCCACTAAGAAAATAAACCTACTCACACATTTCTGTCTTTATCAAAACCTGATATCTCATTTGTTGTGTCCATTATCAGGGGACACAGAGGGGTTGTAAGACTGGCAATTAGACTGTGGAATACTGCAGAAGCTCAAGGTAGCCTATAAACACCTTCCCTGCACTTACCCTGACCTGGCGAACAGTGAATCGTTTTTTTAACCGTTTTGGATTTGAAACCACTGTGTATGTTGAAGAAGAACATACAATACGCACAGAAAAGCATCATTTCTCATTTATTCAGGCAATGCACATATACATTTAAATGCCGCTTTCACACACATGCTTTTCCGTATCCTTTGAGGCAGGCAAACAGGAAGCCAGCCAGCCAGTCAGCCTCTTCTGGTGAAGGCGAATGTCATTGTAAATCATCACTACTGGGGAAGCCATCTTCCAACGGAAGGAACGAAAACGTAACCAACACCCTCACGCACACATACTCAAATATTTGCAAAAACTCACAAACATCATGTGCTTGTGTGAGCATCCATAGAAACATTCACACTTACATTTAGAGACTTGTGCAAAAGCCCAAAAGGCACAAACAGAAAATGCATTTGTATTTAAATGAAATTACGTCACTTCCTTTTTCTATTTTTTGTTGTTTTTTTTCTTTTGTATCTGCCTGACTGCCAGCAAAAGAAGATGAAAAAAAAACGTGTCAAATACATTTTCTTCACTTGTATACTAAAATTGAAAGGATGGATGATTCGTATAAATAATGACAACGGCTACGATTGTGAGGGAGAGCTCAACAACAAAATCAGAATCAGAATGAATAAATTCACATAGATTTAAGCCAAAATATATGTATAGGACGTGGAAAGTGAAACGGAAGGAAACAGCCGTCAAATTCATGTATTTACAGCTTAAAACGTTTTTAGAAGAAAAAAATATTTATTGGAGAAATAAGCGGTGGGCCGTAGGAAATGGAAATAGGATTTTGGGGGGGTAAATATGAGATGCGATGATATGAAAAAAAGAAATCAAATTTTAATATGATTATATAAAAGATTTGCTTGGCTAAGTACTAAGGGTATTTCAGAGGCTTTGGCGGTATTGGTTTTAGTTACAGAAGGTGCCATTTAAAAGGCATTTCCAAGTAGAACTGTCTGAAGAGGCGTATTTCCTTGGAAAACCTTTTGAAATGGTGCCATGCTATTTACTGACATCCAATGAGTCAGCAAATATTTAGGTAATGTTTTTTTTAAATTTAATTTTGGAACAATTTTTCAAAACTGGAGTCTTTTTCCAGCCTGTTTCGTTGGGACCATTTTTTTCAACGTATGCCAAATTGTAGAAATTTCGTTTTTTTCCTATATTGTTTTGGTTCCATTTTAAATAAAAAGTAAAAATGTGTTATTTTTTAATTTCATTTTGGTACAATTTTTCAAAACTGGAGTCTTTCCCGCCTCTTTTTTTGGCCATTTTTTCAACGTATGCCAAATTTTGGAAATTTTGATTTTTTCCTATATTGTTTTGGTTCTATTTTAAATAAAAACTAAAAATGTGTTATTTTTTAATTTCATTTTGGTAAAATTTTTCTATATCAAAATTACCCATCAAAAATAGAAAATCGCGTTAATTTGGGGAGTTTTCCCCCGACTGTTTCAATAATAAAACTTATGCCGAATTTTGGAAATTTTGATTTTTTTCCTACATGGTTTTGGTTCCATTTTAAATAAAAGTAAAAATGTGTTTATGTAATTGTTTGAATTTCATTTTGGTAAAAATTTCATTATCAGTCGATCAAAAATAGAAAATCATGTCAATATTTTCAAATTTTCTTTTTGATATAACTCACGACATTATAATAGAGGTTATTTAGAATTTAATTTTTATAGTTGTACAACTTCTTACAATCAAAATTCTCTGTCAAGTCCGTGTCCATTGTATTTGGACCATTTGTATTGCATATTTTACGGGGAGCCGTCAAAGTCGTATTGTAAATCTTCTTCTTAATATATATTTACCCTCGACACTGATTCACTGATACACTGATTCACTGACTCTGTCACGCAGTACGTAGGAATTTAAATAGGCATTCTATAATTTTGTATAAATAATAATAATAAAAAAAATAATATTTTTTTTTGTACAGAAATTGTGTTTTCCCCAAATTTTTTTTTTACCAAAATTTTCAATTCAACAAAATTTTTTTTTCAACACAATTTTTTTTTTCAACAAAATTTTTTTTTTCCACAAAAATTTTTTTTTTTCAACAAATTTTTTTTTCCATATTTCAACGGGCGCCATAGGGGCGTTACAACTTACTAGTTTAAAAATATTTTCAACAATTTATTTTTGAAATATCTCACAGGTCACATAGAATTTAATTTTTATACTCACGAACTTTCAAAAAATTGCCCAACCTTTTAGTCCAAAATACAAAATCGTGTCCATAAAACAAATCAATGCCCATTTGTCGTTTCATGCATTTGGATATTGGAAAATCCATTCAGCTCCATTCAAAACAAAAAAAACTACTCAACAAACAAATGGACACTCTCAGAGGATGCAAGGGACTGCAGGCATATCTGCGTATTTCAGTTCAGCTGGAATCTGTTTTTTTGCTACCTTGTCTGCTCTGCAGTTCCCTGGTACCCAGATAAGGAGACTAATTTACAGCTGAGCCACGCAGAATGACAGAGAGAGGGATTTAATGGCAACATGACTATCAGCGAATATTTGTATCCATAATTTGGTGAGGAATTTATATCTCACTTCTTTAAAGGCCAAAATCTCAGCCTGATCAACATTACAGTGATCAGATAGTCTATGTGTTATATTTTGATCTAGGTCTCAGGAGTTGACACCGAAAATTACTTAATTATTGACTTTTTGGTGTCCTCAGTATATAAGTCGTGGGCAGATGAGCGTGCCATCTTACTGTACACCTTCGAATATGCAGTACTTTTGCAATGCAGTTTCGATTTTTTTTTAACACTAAAATTGGTCTCTTTGAGGCAAAAACATCAATGATCCGACTCTAAAAGCAGTAGATATAAAGAAAAACGTAAAAGAGAGACCCCTACGTTCGGCAAAAAAAAATGTGTTTTTAAAACTGCCTTGGAAAAAAACTGCCTTTTTTGTGACTAACACTCAGGGGTTGGCCCCTATGAATTCAATGCACTGTGTTACCGATTGGAAATAAGGGTATTGGAGGGAGGAAAGAGGGAGTAGTGCTTGTTAATGTTTGCCATGAATTTGATAAAGTCATAGCTGGCAGGAAAAAAACTTGCTGGAAGATTATTCCACATGCGAACATTATTCCACAGGCTGAAGAACGAATTTTCTTTATATTGTTTTTTTTTTTTTTTTTTTTTTTTTTTTTTTGAGTTACGCCCTAGTGTACACATTCCTAAGTGTCCACTGTGGAAATAACTTACCTTTCAATTGGTTAGATTTGGTGAGGTTCAATGGATGGACGGCTAGTGGGAGAGGGTTCAATGGGAGCTCCTTAAACAAAACCTTTGCTGGTAAGTGATGGGGAGTATGATGATGTAAGGTCTGCAATAATTTGGTCTGTAACGAGGTATTTCCTTAAGGAAGACCGATGTGCATTGGTATCTACTCTCAGGGCATAACAAATGATCCCCTGATTCTTCCTCTTTAGGGTTTTACCATACCATTCGCCATTGTGCCTATCATACAGGGCGTTGTGAGGACTCCTGTGAGAATGGATAGCCTCTTTTTGCTCAAACCCAGTAACAACCTTCAGTTATCAAAGATTAGGCGGGCCACCCAGTACATCCGTTTGTCAATTCTACACCAAACAAAGAATCAACTGATTTCCTTTTACAGGGTTCTCCAAGAAGAGCTGTTGTTTCGGTATTCAAAGCTAAATGATCGAATGTTTATTTCATAATGAAGAGGAAGGTATGCCGTTAATAATGAAAAACACCATCAGTCAAATGGCCATCACGACCACGCTTACAGGACCATATCCTTTTCATGAAATTTTCCATAACCAAATAGCAAAGTGGCTGGCCCACATCCTCAATAGCCTCACGTATTCCATCTTTGAGGTCTTGCATCGACGCTGGATTGTGGGCGTAGACCTTATCTTTCACGTGGCCCCAAAATACCGGTTGATTTAAAGTAACACCTCTTGTTGGAAAACCCTTTATGTAATTAAAAAGAAAATGTTTCTCGGCTTCATCCCCTAATCTGTTATTATAATTAGATCGTCAATTATTGACTCCACTTCCCAGTAATGCCAGTATTGGAGAATAATGTGCCACATTAAAAAAAATATGTTGCATCATTTGAAATACTCTGGGGACCCTTCACTGAAAGACCCATCGCTGAGCAAAACATGTGCGTCTAACAGATATTATTGCCCTTAAAAGCAGTGCTTCCCTCTTCCAAGAAATTAAGATGACTTTTCCCGAAACATCCACTTTTTGTACGCAAGGGATGTGGTGCGACATTTGGGGATGTGAACACAGATCCGCATGGACCACCTACTCCCTACTTTCGTTTCGTAATGTGTTTCTTCCATTTTCTACACATTCGTAGCTGTGGTGGCTCTTCTTCTTTTGTTAAAGTTCTTTTTTTTTTTGTTACCCGACAAAAATTCGTTTGGCACTTTGCCCAAAAATCTTTTTTTTTCCAGTCAACACACACACAAAAAAGGATAATAGGAAAAGTTTAGTTTTTGCCGCTCGTTAGTGTTGTTGCCTGCTGCCGTGCCACTAGATGTGATGCTGAGTTCTTTCTTTTTTGTTCTCTTCGAAATTATTGCAATGGCTCCTTTAATTTCAATGGCACATTCTACTCTTTGTCGGTATTTTTTCGCCGTTTCTTTATTTTTTTTTTACACGGTGGCACTTGGTTTTGCTTGTGACGTGTAATTGTGTGCCGTGTGCTGCAATTTGACCAGTTTTTCGGTTATTTTCTGAAGTGAGCAGTGGTGGTGGTGGTGGTGGCGGCGGCATCATCAGGAAACGAAAAATTATAGCTAAGTTGAAATGACTGTTATATCAGAGTTAGCATCGTTGTTCGAACTGCTGATGTTGGTGTTGGTGACGGTGACGGTGACGGTGCCGCTGTCACTGTCGTTGTTCTTCTAGGACCTGATGCTGCCGTTGTTATGGCTGGCTTTTGTTACTATTTTACCCGCTGTATTTTAAATGACTGCCACGTCTCCAAGAACTGTGTGATTTTACAACACTTTTGGGTACAGCAATTGTTTGTTCAATATATACGTATGTATGTATGTATGGGAAGAACTAATGGCTTTTCTCCCTTATTTCGGGTGAAAGTTCAAACACAATAAAGAAAAATGTTTGTGTTTTACAGGAGTTTGTTCTTGTCGCATTTTTTTCCGTGTTTGCCATAAAATTCCACATTTAAGCTGTGTCAGACAAGACTGTGGACATTGTGGACTGTGCAGGAATCTAGTATCATTCACTTCCATTATCAATATTTTCTGATTTCTGGGCAAATACTTAAAGCAATTTAGTTTATGGCTTTTTAAAAAATACAAAGATTTCTTAGGCGCCCCGGTAGGCGAGTTGGTAGCGTGCTTGTCTATCAGCGTGGGGGTTGTGGGTTCGATTCCCACCAGAGGCTTTGGTCTGTCGCTGCAAAATTTTAGCCAAATGGTCTGTGTCACCCGGTTTACCCTTGGACCCAAAATTAGAATATAAATTTACTTTGTATTATAATTAATAAATAAATAAACAAAGATTTCGGTTTCATTTATCCTGAGTGTATTTCTTGTGATAGCAAGATTACTACGGAACCTTCTCCGAAGATTGAGTGAGTGGCATAGCAAATGTTAGACTGATTCTTCCTCTTCAGTGTCGCCCTGTCTATTGTACAGTACCCTGTAAGGACTCCTGTAAAAATGATAGGTCTCTTTTTGCCAATCTCGGCTTTATTGAAAACTCAAGCGATGTTCGATTAGCAGACTCACTTAGACTTGTAGTCCATTGGGGTACCACGGAAACTAGAAGTAAAAGGCGACCCTAACCCCCCCACCTTGAACCATCCTGAGTTCTCCAAACATCTCGGGAGTCGCTGAAAGAAACAAGAACTTAGAATTGATCCATGTAAAGAGAAGGGTATAACAGAGAAAAATTATTTTATAGTGACTTCTCTTCCTCTTCATCACCAAATTAGTTGGAGTAGACCCCAGTCGGAACCCTCCGTCTTATCGAATGCCTTCCAATCAGACAGTGTCCGGCCATGGTAGACTTAACGGGTGATATGTCCCCAAATAGTAGAAGTGGTGTTAGGAAGGACTTAATCCCTTCGCCTACTCAGCAATTTTTTTTTATGCTTGTGGGCGCATCGCAATTACCCACGTCCAATTAAATAAGGTCAGATTCGAAACCGTCAATAAGAGTCTGATTTTTGTGTTAAGCTTATTAGGCTCGTGTTTAGTGTTAAAATATCTTAAAATTGTTTTTGCATTTTTTAAAAAAAACAATTTCCAAATAATTTTTGGAATTTTAAAAAAAACAATTTCGAAATAATTTTTGGAATTTAAAAAAAAATAATTTCCAAATAATTTTTGGAATTTAAAAAAAAATCAATTTTAAATTTTTTAAAAAAATTTCTTAATTCTGATTTTTAATTCTGATTGAAATTTCTGATTTTTATGTTAAGCTTATTAGACTTATATTGAATGGTAAACAATTTTCATTTTTGAAATTTTAAAAAAAAAATTCAAAATCATTTTTAAAATTTAAAAAAAAAATAATTTCAAAATCATTTTTAAAATTTTTAAAAAAAAAAATATTTCAAAATCATTTTTGAAATTTAAAAAAAAATAATATGAATGCGCGAAGGATATGAAATATCTTAAAATGAGAGTGTACTTTTTGTGTTAAGTTTATTAGGCTCATGTTTGAAATATTAAAAAAAAAATCAAAACAATTTTTAAAATTTTTTTAAAAGAATAATTTCTGAAATTTTAGAAAAAAAATTATTTTTGAAATGTTTAAAAAAAATTAAAATACTGTTAAAATATCTTAAAATTATTTTTGAAATTAAAAAAAAAAATTGTATTGTCCGGAAGATATGAAATATCTCCAAATGAGAGAATGATTTCGGTGTTAGGCTTATTAGGCTCATTTTAAATGTTATCTTAAAATTATTTTTGAAATTTAAAAAAAAAAATTTTCAAAATTTTTTTTTGAAATTTAAAAAAAATGCAATTTTAATGCGCTGAAGATATAAAATATCTGAAAATGAGAGTCTGATTTTTGTGTTAAGCTTATTGAGCTCATGTTTGAAATATTAAAAAAAAATTCAAAAGAATTTTTAAAATTTTTTAAAACAATATTACTGATATTTAAAAAAAAATATTTCTGAAATGTTAAAAAAAATTTAAATACTGTTAAAGTATCTTAAAATTATTTTTGAAATTAAAAAAAAAAAATTTCAAAATTATTTTTGACATTTTAAAAAAAAAAAAAATCGAAATTGTTTATAAAAAATAATTTTTGAAATTTTTTATAAAACATTAAATAATGTTAAAATATCTTAAATTATTTTTGAAATTTAAAAAAAAAATAATTTGAATGCCCGGAAGATATGAAATATCTCAAAATGAGAGTCTGATTTCTGTGTTAAGCTTATTAGGCTCATGTTCTATGATAATACATTTTCAATTTATGTTTAAAATTTAAAAAAAAAATTCAAAATCATTTTTAAAATTTTTTAAAAAAAACATTTTTGAAATTTTTTTAAAAAAAATAAAATAATTTTAAAATATATTCAAATTATTATTGAAATTTTTAAAAAAAAATTTTAATTTAAAAAATTAATTTAAAAAAATATGAAATATCATAATATCTCAATACTACCAAAATGGAGATGTGAGTTTCTTTCATGGGAGGGCAGTATAATAGTGAGCCATGTTTCAGGCATTTATAATGATAGTCCTGAAAAACGACAATCTGTCCCCAGACTGCCGATCGTACCACAATCCAAACACACAATCCGTAATTCTAAATTGTTGGCAGTTGTTTTGAAAATTGTCAAGAACTTTCAAATCAATTTCCTATTCAAATGTTTGCACTTTTTCGAAAAATGCCAAATATATTCATACTTCTAGACTTGTCGAAGCCATTAAAAACATTATTGTCATTCAAAACTCTTAACTTGTTAAGGTCAGTCTGTATTCGGTTTTGTTCTCCATTATCCTGTTAGTTGTCCTTATTTATACAGTATGCTGATTGTGTGGCCTACTTTTAGGCAGCATACACACGAGTGGAAAATTTATTTAGTTTTGGCCTATTCAAATGTCCATGAAGGGAAATACAATTATTATGCATACTTTCAGATTTCTAGTCTGAAATGTACTTAAACGAAAGTGGTTCTTTTCATACGCTCGCTGCAAAACAAGGACTCTTTACATGGCTCAAGGACTTTGCCTCTATTTTCTATTTTTGTTTGTTTCTGTTTATTGGTTTTTGTAAAGAACAAGACTTTTGTTTGTAAAAAAAAAAATACTTTAAAATGTTGCTGGTTTTTTGCTTATCACATGTTAGCAGTCTCAAATTGCCTTCATTTAAAATTTGTCATTTCCGTTTGAAAACATATAAATGATAATTTATTATTATGATGTGTGGTTATTGGATCAGAAATCCACGCCAAACCATTTATCGGTGACAACCGGACGCAGGATAATGTGTGACGTGAAAAACACAACGAACAATAGTCCACTAACCGTGACATTCATGACAGGGAACAACAGTCGATTGAAATGGATTTATTGCTGGCCTAACAAACGGAATTCGTATTACAATGACACTTGAATTAATAAATTGTATATGTCATAGTAAATACATTGAGTCGAAAAAATCGAATAGGGTAATTCTGGTTGGTTTACAAATTATATTTCACTCAGCTCTTCCGATTTGAGAAACTTCCCCTCCATTGTTTCATGGAATGTTAAATTCGTTCATATTGGGAGTACTGTATTTGAATTGAATTTTTTTGTTACTTACGCTAGTAAAGACTTCTATGGAGAAGCGTCAGTCACTCGGAACCGACACTAGGTCCCGGTCAGCGAGTTTACAAATTATATCGCACACAGCTCTTCAGATTTGAGAAAGTTCCCCTCCATTTGCTTAATGGAATGTTTAATTTCCATCTCGTTCATATTTGGAGTACTGTGTTTTAATTGCATTTTATTTTTTGTTACTTACTCTCTTTCGTCATTAATCGCATGGCAACGAATCACTATGCTACGCCGTCCGATTTTAGTCAAACCTCACTTGTGCCACACTCGCCAATGCCAGAGAAGTCACCATTGTCATTATCGTTAACAACTGAATAATGATTTACAATACAAAATGTTGTACATGCCTTCATGTTCAACATGCAAATCCACCAATGTTGATCTGTTGTAAAATGTAACACAATTGTTATTAATACATTACAAAATGGACCCTTAACAAAAGGCAGCCAACAGCAACACCAACACCACCAAAAGTCCATCATCGCCAGGACCACATACAAACCTCCATACAGATTAAAACAATACCAACAATCATCAGCAGCAGCGGTAGCAACAACAGCCCAGCCAAGACCACACCAAAGTAGCACTGAATGCGAAATGTAATCGTATGAAAAAAAAAAACTGCATATTTTTTGTTGTTATTGTTGGGATGCATATTTTCCAAAAAATTGAATAGCCAAACAAGCCGGAAAGCGACACAGCAACAACAATGAGACGAAAATTTATGATTCTCCGTTAGCAGTGAGAAAAATGGCATTTCGCTGTAGTTTTCCATAGCGGCGCCACCACGACAGGTCGTGATGGCACACAGTCGAGCAGTTTGTTGGCAATTGCAACAATGGAAGCTGGTCTGGGTGGTTCTTCATACATTGGCTGGTTGTTGGATGGATGCGTTCGCTTTAGTTTGGCGCTGGTTGGGTGGTTTGGCTTTAAAAGAGTTAATGTATTTTTTTTTCGGTTTCCAGCACGCTCTTTTCTTTGGCCCATGCATCATTGTAAGGCGCCAGTGAAACCAACTGGGAAATTTCACACAAACACACACCAACAAAAAGAAAAAAACAGAAAAACACAACGAAAACAACTAAAGGACGTATGAAATTGCGAAACTGTAGTTAGTAGAGACGGCAGCAGATTTAACGCAAAAATCAAGGCAAGCCATGTTGGCCGGTTGCGTTGCTTGGTTGCCATAATGTCTCTTAGCTAAAAATCTGGAAAAACCAAAAGTGTGTGGCCAAAAACAACAATTGCCACATACGTTACGTAAATGCGCAAATAAGAGCCCTGCGAGTGTGTGTCCAAAATGCAGGCAACAGAGAAAAAAAATTACAGCGTGCTAGTGTGTGTTTGTTGTGTCAAAGTTTGCACAAACAAAAACTGTGTGTTAAATTTGTACCACTTCCGCCAGATGCTGCCGCTTTTGTCGCAGCGCGCATTGTGGTTGATACGGAAAGTATGTTTGTGCGGTGACACCGGGTCAGGCGGCTTGGTTGGGAGGGGGGCTTTGGGTTTCTCTGCTCTGTGGCTAACTAGGAAATCAGACATAGGTTTGCGGTCGGAAATATGTCATTTCCGTTTAGATAGATAGCGCCCAAATGTCTACAATATGTTTGTAACATGAAACAGCTTAGCACGACATTTTCTACTTAACCGCTGAGATACTCGAAAAGAGTTGATTTGTAGGGTAAATAACGATTTGCATATTCTAAAGCGATCCGACCAATATCCGGACACTCAGAAAGTAATCGTGTTGATTGGTATTGGGTCCTATGTAAGCTAAAAAAAAAGTAAATGGTGGTAATATTATAAAAGAAACTTTTTTCAAATTAAATAATTTAAAAAAAAAAACATGATTGGTCGATTTTTAGGACACTTTTTGATAAAATTGGATAGAAATGGTGGTAATATTATAAAAGAAACTTTTTTCAAATTTAGTATTATTAAAAAAAAAGAAACGTCGATTTTTATTCACAATTTTTGACAAAATTGAAAAAAATTAAATAATTGATTAAAAAAACGGATGGAAGTTTCGGTCACTTTTGAAAAAATTTAAAAAAAAAAACACTTTAAATGGAGAATTTTTTTTTTTAAATTATTTTTTAAAAAAATTAATTGTTGAATTTTTAGGACACTTAAAGAAACTTTTCCAAATCAAATAATTTTATTCCAAAAAAATGGATGGTCGATTTTTAGGATATTTTTTGATAAAATTAGAGAAAATATTTTTCCAAATTAAATTATTTTATTTCAAAAAATAAATTGACGATTTCTAGAACAATTTGAAAAATTGTAGGAAAAAAAACCCATTTAAACGGAGAATATTTTTTCTTTGGTACTCAGTGGACTCTAAAGAAACTTTTCTAAAATTAAATAATTTTTTTTTAAAAAAAAGCATGGTTGGTCGATTTTTAGGACACTTTTTGATAAAATTGGAGTTTTTTTTTTTTGTTAGGACACTTTGAACAATTTTAGGAAAAAAAAACACGTTTAAATGGAAAATATTTTTAAGAAGCTTTTTCCAAATTAAATGATTTTTACAAAAAAATAGATGGTACATTTTTGAGACACATTTTGAAAAAAATTTAAATGGAGAATATTTTCCAAATTAAATAATATTATTAAAAAAAGGAAATTTTTTAAAATAAAAAATTGGAGGAAAAACTTCGATTTTTGGAAGAATTTGAGAAAAAAAAAATTTAAATGGAGAATATTTTTTCTTTGGTACGCAGTGGACTCCAAAAAACTTTTTCCTAATTAAATGATTTTTTTACAAAAAAAAGGGATTGAATATTTTTGAGACACATTTTGAAAAAAATTTAAATGGAAAATATTTTCCAAATTAAATAATATTATTAAAAACTAATGGATTCCCGATTTTTTCCAAATTAAATAATTGTATTAAAAAAATAAGACACTTTTGAAAAAAAAAACTAAATGGAGAATGTGTTTTTTCTGGACCCTAAATACACTTTTTCCAAATTAAATAAAATTCTGTTAAAAACAACAAGGGATTATTAGAATATTTTTTGCAAAAATTGTAGAAAAAATACATTAAAATAGAGAATATTTTTCTCTTTGGTACGCAGAGGACCCTAAAGGAACTTTTTCCAAATTAAATGATTTTTTACAAAAAAAAAAAAGGATTGTCTATTTTTGGTACACTTTTTGATAAAATTGGACAACATTTTTTTACAAATTAAATAAAAATTTAAAAAAAAAGAAACGTCGATTAGGGACACTTTTTGAAAAAAAAAAATTAATTGGGAGTGGTCTCTAAAGAAACTTTTTCCAAATTAAATAATATTATTTAAAAATAAATAAAAAATTGTATGACACTTTTTGAAAATAATTGTAGAATATTTTTTTCTTTTCCAAAGAAACTCTTTCCTAGGTTCTATATTTAGGCACACTTTTTGAAACAATTGAAGAAAAACCCATATTCTTTTTCCAAATGAAATAATTTCATTAATTAAAAATCTGCTACCGATTTTCTGACTGTCCATATTTCAACCATTTGTTTTTGTAAATAACTTCACAACAACACAGGCCCCCTTAGCCACAGAACATATGTTTGTGGAATACCATCAAAAGCTCAGGCATACACAGATAGACACAGACAAACCCACACGCACGAACACACACACACTTGTCCTTTCAATTTGTATCGTTATGATGGCCTTTTATGTTGAATGTTTGCTTTAAATGCCCACTCCCATTCGCTTGCCTAGAACGCCTCTTGGCTTTATCCGGATTTCGATTTTTTTCCTTTTTTTTTTTTGTTCTTGCCTTCCACAAGTGCTCCTATGTTGAAATACTTATGTGTCATGTATACATGTGTACGAAAAATATATGGGTTTACACTTTACTCTGGCACTGTGTCACACATATGGTGTATGTGTGCGTGTGTGTGTCTCTTCCTTTTTTTGGCCTTGCTGTTGGTGGCTTGTACGCAGAAGGAGCTCTGTCTGCTGCGAGGAGTATCATTTTCGGTGTAACAACATATTCACATATTCATGTGGCCCCAGCGATTGCACTGCCAGCAACACTTGGTGTCGAACACTCCACCTCAATGACGACTGGTGCGCTTGTTAGAATGACAACAACAAAAAGTTGTATGGTGGTGTTATTACATTTATTATTGAGCCAACATTTATATGCCGAAAGGAGGCATTGGGGTTCTGGCAGTGCAGACTTTCCATATAAATCATTTGCGAATTCAAAGTTAATGCTTCGCCCAGCCATTCGTTTTTGGAAACTTCTGACTGAGTCGATGTAAGCATTGAACTGCATTTTTTATTTCCTTTTTTTCCGGTATTAAATTATAAAAAGTTGTCACGAAGATATTCAATATTCTCTTTTTTTTTGGTTTAAATTTGAAATTGAATTATTATGGGGGGGGGGGGGGGGTTGTTTCATATCGACGGAGGCTGGCACGAGCATCGTCTGAAGAAGTCATAGATTCTATTGAATGATAATGGAAATGAGAAAATGTACATCGGCTGTGTGGTAATATTATGGTGATTGAAACATATCTGTGATTTTTTGGCGTCTATTGAAGTTGGAAAATTAAATTTTCAAATGCAGACAATTTGTAGATACGAATCGGGGCGGATTTAATAAAAAGAAACTTGAAATGGCTTTGCAGATGTCATCCGGAAAGTATGGCATTCGTTAGTCGGAAATGTAAAGTAGCTGTAAATGAACATCTACCAAAAATGTGTGTGAATTTCAGTTTTTTTGTTTACAACTTTTCAATGTTCCATCAATTTTGCGTTTTTAAAAGTAAACATAAATAAAACACATATAAAAACACAGTTGATGTCGCCAAGACGAGAATTAACGCGGCCAGGAAATGTCTCTTGCAGTAAAGCCATATTTGCTCGAATTGTGTGGCCGTCTTGTTGAAACAACATTTTCTCCAAGTCGTATTCTTCAATAGCAGGCAAAAAAAAAGTCGGTTATCATACGACCATAATGCTCCGAATTGACGGTGACAGTCGTTCCCTCGTCGTTTTCGAAGAAGTAAGGTCCAATCACACCTTCGGACCAAAGATCGCACCAAACAGTGACTTTTTGTGGATGTAATGGCCTCTCTTCAATTACTTGAGGATTCTCAGAACCCCAAAATACGACAATTTTGTTTATTAACATACCCACCGACTGAGAAATGTGCTTCATAACCATAAACCATAATCTCCTCTTAAAGCACGATATGTGGCTGTGCCAGAATCACCATTTTTATAGTATGTTTTAATAATTTTTACCCGTTGTGTGATAGTTAAGCGATCCATTTTCGTCAATGTCAGACTTTCAACTGAAAAGAAGAAAAAAATTGGTTTAACAACTTAGTTTGACAGATGTCGAATTCCAGCCCTATATTTTTGAAACCACGAAATGAATAACCCTATATTTCTTAAAAACGGCTTACATTTTGATAAGCTGCGTAAATTCTAATAGAGTTCTTGGAAACCCTTTGGATTCACGACTATTTCGACAATCCCAATTCTTCCCAAGTCGGAATTTTCCAACAAGGGCCACCCTGGAGCCCTCCAGATATATCTTTTAATATTAAACCTTTTCAGCCTTTGAGACTCTTTACATTATGCTATGTATTTGGTTTTTTAAAAGCCTAAAGGTATGCTCTTACTTTTTTTTTAAATAAATAAAAACAAGAGCACAATGGGCTCTTGTTTTTTCTCTTTGTTATTTTCTATTTCATTTACAACGTTTTAGAATACAAAACTTCCAGTAAGCAATGTCTGTGATGGCCCTAAAAGTATGGTCTTGAAATTTTGTTATTAACATTTTAAACTGCCTTTAAAAACTTTATACTATTGCAATTCTTTAAAGGGTTATTGAACTCCAACCCATCACATTCAACTATGAAATTCTAATTCCCCTTCTTTTTTCTCCTAAAAATTCCACATTTAGACTTCCGGCCGACCAAACACTCAGCAGTCATGTCACATTTAGTCTTTGTCTTTCCCCCACTTTTTTCCATGTTTCTAACTGTTGAACTCCTTTTGAATAATTATGACAGTCATAATAAAAATTCATAATTTTCTCTCAAACCAGAATATATTAAAAAGCAACCAAAACAAAAGCAAATTGTACGGTATTTTAGTATTCATAAGAATGTACTGTGTACGCCCTGCTTCAGAATGCATACAATTTTAAAGTATCCACCTTCGCCCCTCCCCCCAACCCAATTTTACAGTTGATCTCCTGCCAGCCAGCCAGCTAAAAACTAAAAACGAAACCAAAAAAAAAAAAAACAAAAACATTCGAAACCTTTCCGAGCTTATTGAATAACCAATTAAAACGCCCTTGTTAACATAAAAAATCTCAACTTTATGAAATATTTTTTTTTTTTTAATTTCCCTTTTCCTCTGCCTCTTGGTATATTATGATAGAATTCAACCCACTGGGAACGCATTCACCATCTTCTCTTCAGGCCTTAGACTAAACTGAACATTTGCATAGGACTCAAGTTGCATTTGACTGCTACGAGACGAAGCAGGAGCAAGGGAGGAAAGAAAAAAAAACATTCAAACAAATTAACACTTTGGCACAAACAGGAAAGTGAAAATCACATAAAATATATGGCACAGACTTTATTTTCTACAGCATATTTTAAGGCGGTTAATGGCAGTCGCAGCAAATCGTATAAAAGAAACGAATTGTGAATGGTAACAAAAAATTGGCAAGAATTCAATTTTTTTTTTGTCTTTTTTGCTCTCCACCACAAAATGGCTTTGGAGCACATAACTTTCAGAGTGACGTGCAGAGTTTTATCAAAAAGAGAAAAAAAACCGATAGAATGCTCAAAATTAACATTTCAATAGATGTTTTGTGTTAAACCTAAACACCAACAAACAACCGTCGATAAATTGCTAAAACTTGCAGTTTAAATGGAAATACTATTTTCACAAGCAATTTTCAGGGCATTATTATGTTTATGAAAATAACAAAAATTTTTTGTTGCCTATCGTTAGGCTCCAATAATTTGAACAAGCAAATTATTGCCTACATTCGGGCGCGCCGACTATAAAATGTACACACTCTGGGTACAAAAATATGCAATTTTTGTTGCATTATTTTAAAACATTAAAATAGAAATTACATTCATGGGCATATTATCGAAAATGAGTTTCGGTATTCGTTCGGAAACCACACAAAGGCGGCATGGTTTAGTATAATTGCGTTATGGTCAAATGAAACCATATATGGTCGTCGTTGAAATTGTTGTTCATTCAGAGGACAAATTTGCATGATAATAAACGAAAAAAAAAGAAAAAGAATCATAATTACAGCCCCTTGGAAACATCGAGAAATAATAAATTTCCAATTTATTTGCAATAAATCTCCAATGAAAATGGTTATTGAGCGAGAAAACCAAATGTCAGGGTACACATGTTGAGGCATTTGGTAAAAGACCAACAAGTGTGAGGAGAAATGGGTTTTGTCCCCCATTTTAAAAAATACGAGAGTTTTACAAATTGAAAAACTTGGATATGGTTATGTATTGTTGACCTCCAGGTCATATGGTGAAAAAATTATTTTATTGCTTTTGCTTTATAATTCTATAAAAATAATATCTTTAGTTAGTCCACTTGTTGTAGACTAGGGAAAGAACTACTTGTTAGGAGTTGTACAATATCATTTTCAACATCCACCACATCATATGTACATAATTTAGATTTACCTCTGTGAAATCCAATAGACCAAGAAACACATAATTAACATCCTGAGGGCAGATTCTTCATAACACCTACAACTACCCTCTGGTTGGCATTTTTGTTCATCCATGTCTAATTTTCCGAGTTCTTTTTTTTATTTTATTTTTTTTTTCAATTTAATATTTTAACACTGCTATTGATTAAAATCTTAGTCTGTTGTGAATGGCATTTCTTAAGGTCATTATACGAAATGAAAATTAATAAAACATACCTTGTGGGCGTTGTGCACTCTTAACAAATATGTAGCCTACAGTTAGGCTTTGTGTGAATGAGAAAAAAAAACACCGATATGCAAATGAAACAAAGTCGTTGATAATGTTTCATATAACAAAAGATGCTAAAGTCAACCGTAAAAACTAAACACCACCGCACCGAATTGACAGAAGAATGTGCCGGCGTTAAATGAAATAAACGAGACATGAATGAAAGCCTATGTAACTCGAGCTCCCCCGGGCCACCAAATATGGCTGGTTAGAGCTAACCCATAATAATACATTTTATATTTCATAGCCAGTGAATCCATTAACTTCATAAGATTTGCTTATTGTTATATTGACAGATTGCAAATAAAGAATATTTATAGAAAAAAAAAACGGACAGAAAGTCAATGTATACAAATGACTATTAATGTCTCCTTCGAGATGGCTCTAGTGAATGTTTTTGAGTTTGGTTTTTGGGCAGAAATTTCGAAAAATGACATAAAAAGCTCAGCTTCGTTTCTCATGAATTCAATCGGGGACCTCACAAAGCAATGCTGAACCAAAAACGTACTTCACATTAGGCCAGTCCTAATTCTTTAATTTCCGACAATGAAAACCCCGTTGGCCATGTATTTTGTATCAGTCACAGTAACCGCATTACTCAAGACGTCAAGGAACACAATTGTAGTTGCGAAGACATCTAGGGCGTGAATGGCTCACTAGACTGTGACTGTGTAAATGTACTGATTACTGATTAAGATTTCTAGGTTCTATGAAAAATGCTCAAAAAAAAAATTGGGAAGTTTTTCATAATTTTTAGGTAACATTAACAAAAAAATGGACAATGAAAAATTCCAAAAAAAAATTATTTTGCTACAAAAAAAAGTTAAGAATTCCCCAAAAAAAATCTCGTAAAAAAATAGGGAAGTATTATATAACTAGTAAGTTGTAATGCGCCTATGGCGCCCGTTAATTTGCTTTAGAAAGTATTTGTTACTTAATTTAAAAAATTTTGTAAAAAATATGTTGAGAAAACTATTTTGTAAAAAAATTTCGAAAAAAAATAAAATTTGTGGAAAAAAAATTTTTGCTGAAAAAAAAAATTGTTGTTGAAAAAAAAAATTTTGTTGAAAAAAAAAATTTTTGTGGAAAAAAAAAATGTTGTTGGAAAAAAAATTTTTGTTGAAAAAAAATGTTTGCTGAAAAAAAAAATTTTTGTTGAAAAAAAAAATTTTTTTGAAAAAAAAAAATTTTCTTGAAAAAAAAAATTTTGTGGAAAAAAAAAATTTTTTGGAAAAAAAAAATTTCTTGAAAAAAAAATTTGGAAAAAAAAAATGTTTGTGGAATATTTTCATAACAGAAGTCAATCATATTTCGATTTTTTTATAATGTTTTTTTTTGCGTATTTTTCATAATACAGGGTCCGCCAAATAACTTTTTTTTGTTGAAAATTCTATAAATAAAAAACTACTGGATATTTTCTCAAATCTCTTTTTTTATGTGAAAGTACAATCCTTCCGGTTAATAATGGAAAATAATTTCATTCAAATGGCTGCCTCGGCTGGCCATGCAGTAGCCTAACGACATCAGCTCTGCGGCTGATAGTGCGATCTTCAAAAACAGGGGGCAAAACATCGAGTGAAGCTTCGGCTGTGTGGCACGTAGCGCCGTCCTATTAAAACCAATTGTATACAAAAATTCGTTCAACATGACCCGATAACGAAAACGAAGTAAGCACTAGTTGAAAAAAAAAACGTTAGATGGCGGACCCATTATTTGGGGATTTTGCATTGGGTAATTTTTCAGGAATTGTTTAAGGGATTCTTGCAAATTTTTTGGGAAATTTTCATATTGGGCTTTTTCGTTGATTTTGGGGCATTCTTAATTTTTTTTTGCGGAAGTATTTTTCACATACCCGGATTTCACATAGAAGATATGTGCCTATTCGCTCATTATAAATTTTGGGGCTGCAAATCCGTCACTACTAATAGCACTGTTCTGCAACACAATCCTCCTATCGACGAAACCAACGACTCCTCATGTATAATGAATCCGACTTATCAGTTTTTCCCCATCACTTAAAGTTTTCGAGATATCGTGAAAATGTACCTAACAGTTTTCCGGATATCTCGAAAACTGTACGTGATAGAGCCAAAAGGATGGAATATTCGGATTCAGCAGATGATTTTAAAATAGAACCAGTAAGGAGGATTTTCATACAGACGTTGTAATGAAATTACATCCAGAATTTTAAATCTCGTTCTTGCAGTAAAAAAAAACTAAAATTTTTTTAAAAAAAAATTTTTTAACTTAGGCAATTTTCGTCGGATTATCAATCCTATTTTTTTTTTAGAAAAATTTTTATAATTTAGGCAATTTTCGTCGGATTATCAAAAAACATACCAGGTTGGAAACGTTACGGTACTCTGCTTTATGAGTTTTGGAAAAATGAGTGGGAGATGTCCAGATTTGGGGTACAAATGGCTGTTGAAAGTAAAATTTTGACTTCCTGTGGCTGTAACTTTCAACATTTTTCTTTGATTTTTATAAATTTCGATTTATATGAAAGATGCATTTCTTACTAATTAATTAATATGGCTCATTCTAAGGTAAATCTGAAGAAAAGGAAAATTTCATTTTATTTCACGAAATCCCACAATACGGATTCAGGAGCTCATTTTGCAGAAGGAGTAGTTGGCTTTGTCAAAAGGAGGCCTCAAAAATGTTTTTGCCGAACAGTGTTTTCGACGTTTTTGAGTAGCCTTATATCCCTTGGCTTGTCGGCTTATGTTTAGTTTACTTCAAAACAATCAAAACTTTGCAAATGCTTTGGCATCTTTCCTAAGGTTATTTTAGGCCACCCTGCATTTTCATCCGTTTCTCAAACCCAATTCTTCAATTGGAAGTCAGAGTTGCGTTGAATCTTCGTAGGATTATCGTTTTTCTTCTCCTTTTTTTTTTAGAATAATTTAAAAAAAGGTTCTTGGGCCACCCTGTACTGTACGATTTTCATATGAAAGCTGTTTTTGCATTGATGATTTCTGCACAACTAGTCCAATTGAAGACATTCCTTTGAAAAAAAATTAGTTTTGTTGTATTTTCCACCTTAAATTTTGTACAGCACATCCATTTCGTACTTTAAAGCTTTGGCATCCATTCTCTACACACAGACACACATTTAAATTGGCCACTTCTATTCGGATGTTAATTGAGCTCCTGTGTAATAAAATATGTTATGAAATTTTGCACTTTAGACCAACACATTCACCGATCCTGGTACGCTGGCTGGTATGCTTATGCAGTTGGAATTTTCCCAAAACAACAACAAACAAAAAAAAAAAAAAAGATGAAATACAAAAACATTTCTGTCGAAAACTAAAAACACCGAAATTCCCATTAGTAACATAAATTTGTACACAATTTGTTGTTTCATCCTATTCTCAACAAAACCTAACCAAACGAAAATAAAATTTGGTCGAAAATGAAAACAAAAAAAGAAAATGCTGTTGTTCCCAATCCCATCCAGAGCTATGTTCTCTCTCTCTCTCTCTGTGTACGTCCATTGCTAAGCCCCATCTCGTTAATATGCCCCGACATCGAAATGTTTGTGTGTTAAAGTGCAAACTCGAAATGTGGTACAGCACATAAATTGTAGTGTGTACAGTTCAGCTCAGCTCCCGGAGTCTATTGTTGCAACTGCCACGGCTGCTGTGCCCCGTAACAAGTATTACAAATGTAAAACATGGCACTAAAAATTGCATGTTTTATGCACTCACTCACACTTGGCACTCAGTCTCGTGACTGTAAAAACGGCAAAAGCTAAAAAAAAATCATCGTACATATCCATTTTGCATGTCCTGTTACCAGGAGATCCGACAATAAGGCCTGAAACCTGCAGCCTGCAGAAGACATGATTATTTTATATGCATTTCATATTCCACACAAAAACAGAAAGAAACAGCCAAAGCAAGGAAGACAGAAACGAAGAACGAACAAGGGCCGGGTGTGTGCCGCACAGCTTGAGCTACACGGGGATGACTACGGTTCATGCTGTTTTAATGGGGTATTGGAGAAATGTAAATGATGGGCGGCTGGCATCAGCAGCAGCAGCTGCAGCTGCCGTACGCTGTGCAGTGGGCAAATGGAAATGGAAAGCCATTCAATATTTGCCTGTCGTCGTTTTGCTTTATGCCAACGTCCACATAAATATTGATATAATTTAACCACAGCGCAGAAGAAGCCGAAAAAAAAGCTTTTTAACAAATTGCAAATTTTTGCCCCACTACTCCATTTCGGTTTGTTTCTTGGCAACATTAAACATTCCTTTACACAAACGCACACTCGTTATTCAGTTCATTTCACTTGCAAGTTAATTTGTTTAGTCCAGTTTTCTTCTTCTTCTTCTTTTTTTGGCCTTTGTCCACCACCAAAAATACCACCTACTACACAAATTTTACTCAATCAAGTGTAACATCGGATTTGGTTTTTTTGTTGTTGCCAAAAATAACTTTGGGTGTTGACAAACACCATCGGACAATATTGTTGTGGGCCAAAATTAGCCTATGGCTTCCTCTTCCGTTTCCTTGATATTAACTTTTTTTTTTTTTGACAAATACTTTCATACTTTCATACATTTTTGGTTTGTGGTCAAGCGCGGAAAAAAAGGTCTGTAAATGCCTTTAATTAATTTGCTTAAGTTGACTAATTTAGAGACCAGTTAAGCGGTTGGTGTCGGTTAATTTGCAAATATATGTGTATCATCATCAAATGGCTTTATCCGAAATAGACTATGATAGACGAGTGTGTCAAGTTTGAGGGGTTTCTGTAGGTGGGAGGACTTTTGATTGGATACGAGACAAAATTAAGTTCTTTGGGAGTGTGTGCTCAGTCATATGATAGAAGTTGCAGTTCTGTAACATAAATATTTCAAAAGGCTTCGAAAAACAGAATAGCCATGGAAGTCGAATAATATATTTTTAGTTAACCCTTTAACCACTAAGACCGTCTACAGACGACCATTGCTAACACCTTTTTCTAATGGTTAAAGTGTTTGATTTCAGTGGTTAAAGTGTTAAAGAAACGAACTCACTTTAAGATCCTGGTAAGACCACCAAGTAAAGTAATCAGTTTTTAGTTACCGGGTTTTAGTAATCCGTTTTAAAGTAACCAGTTTTCAGAAACCGCGTCCATGAGCAGTTTTTCGATCAGCAATTTTGTATCTGTTTACTTCACAAATAATATCAAACCAAATATCCGACAGTTGCATTCATTTGCCAAGGCAACTTTTGGGTGACTGTTGCACAACTCATGCGTTGACCTTTGCCATCACTGCTGACAGCATTCTCATTATGGTCCCATCTATCTTTTGTCTTTTCCCACTCCTTTCATTTTGTGATATTTCCTGGTCAAACGCTTTAGTTTTCGGCTCGTGAAGTATCTCTTTGACCTAAAATATAGCCAAACACAATTCTAGAATGTCTTCTCAACAATGAAACTGAACGACTTTGATTAAATTACAAGTCCACTGGGTGACAAACACATTCACGCACATGTATATGTGTATACTCCCCATAGGTCTGACACTAATTGACTTATCATAGTGATGCACTTACGCATACCGACACTATGCGGCCACCACCCCACCTAAAAGTGTGCTCTGAATTCATTCAAACATTCGCAGTCGTATTGTTCAAAAGTTTTTTTTTTATGTATTTCCTATTTGTACGACGTTTGTGATAGTTTATGTACAAGGTAGGAGGGCAATCTAGTGACGTATGCAAACTCAATTCAAGGTTAGTTTGAGCACAGGTCACAAGACGAGTGCACATAAATAGAATGGCCTACAGAGCGTTGGGCAATGTTTTCAAGTTATTAAAACAAAATCTGGTCCACGTCAACATTATTAAATATTTATTAAAAAACTTCACCACCACCAATACTTAAATGAGATTATCCTTTATCGGTCATCCGAGATTCTATATTTCATTGAGTAATCTCACAATCCTTTTGACATGTTTACCAGCAATTACATGGAAACCTCTAAAGTTACGAAAGAAAACTTTTGTTGGATTTTGTTATTTATCTGGGCCACCATTTAAACGTAAACAACTGTGAGAAGCTGCGAATGCTGTCGGGCGTTATGAAAGTGTTTTCCAGTAAATTTGATTTAGATTCTTAGCTATCCAGTTTGCGTTTTTCGCTATTCTTCTTTTTCGTTCTGGTTGTTATCGCAACTAGTAACATTTCAAGTTGTTTGACATGTTGTGATATTAAAAAGGAATCAACACCGAAAAGTTGCTTCAATACAAAAGTCAATCGTTGGTTGTTAGGTGTAGTCAATAAGAATTTCGTATATCAGACAGTGATGGAATTAGCGGTGTGAGTAATAAATATCTATTTTATAGAGTGAGTAAATTTGTATCTACGAACCAAACTACTTAAATTTGTATCTACGAACCAAACTACTTTGGAATATTAGGCAACTCGTAATATTGTATTTGTTGAGAATGATGGGATTGAAATATTTCAGGAGAGCCGTTTAAAGTTTTCAATTAAGTCTTACTGAGCAAACCCATTTATTCGTCCACATCTTCGCTTATGGAGGATCTTGTGGTCACATAAACTTCTCAATTAGGACAACTACTTCGGGTACACTCCGTCTTACAGGGTGACCGAAAAACGTTGGTCTATGTTGGTATGTCGGATCTTTATATGGGAACGTCATGTGATCGTAATTGTTTTTTTTATTTTTATTTGGATCTTGAAGTGATTTCGGTCAAGTAACCGTTTTTTTAAACCTTTTTTTAACAGTTGTTTTAGAAACCGTTTTTTTAGTAACTGGGTTTTAGTAATCTGTTTTTAAGTAACCACTTTAAAGTAACTGTTTTTAGCCGGGATTATTAACCATTTTTTTTATAGTGTTATTGTAATCTGTTTTTTGTATACTGTTGTAAACTGTTTTGAGTAACCTGGTTTTTATGACCGGTTTTTAGTAACCGGTTTTTTAGAAACCGGTTTTTAGTAACCGTTTTTATAGAAACCCTTTTTAACAGTTTTTTTTAGAAACCTGTATTTTAGTAACCGGGTTTTAGTAATCTGTCTTTAGTAACCGATTTTTAGGAACCGGTTTTTAGTAACCGATTTTTAGCCGGGTAATCCGTTTTTTGTATACTGTTTTAATTCAACCAGTTTTTAGCAACAGATTTTAGGAATCCGGTTTTTTAGTAACCGGTTTTTGGTAACCTGTATTTTAGAAAGCGGTTTTTAATAACCGATTTTTAACGACCGGATGTTAGTAACAGGTTTTTTGGTAACCGATTTTAAGTATCCGGTTTTTTAGAAACCGGTTTTGAGCAACCAATTTTTAATGAATGTAGTTAGTAACCGATTTTTAATGACCAGTTTTTAGTAACCGGTTTTTTAGTAACCGATTTTTAGTAACCGGTTTTTGGTAGCCGATTTTTAGTAACCGGTTTTTTAGTAACCGGTTTTTTAGTAAGCGGTTTTTCAGTAACCGGTTTTTTTGTAACCGGTTTTTAGTAAAATAGAAAAAATATAGCAAATATCGGGAAAAATCGAAGAAAAATAAATAGTGAATTCGTATATGTAACACCAGAAAAGTCAATGAGCGCTTTGTTTTGAGCGCTCTTATTTTGAGGTCATTTGGCAGGGTGTTTTCTGAACTTTTATTTGGGTCTAAATTTGTTATATGGATCGATTTTTCGTGAGGCTCGGCCATTGTGAAATGTTATACAAATCGGGTCGATCTATTAAATTCCTAATTAACACATCTTTTTGTTCAGGATTAAATATTGCAAACTTTCGCACATCAAACTCAAATTGGTGTCCTGGTGAAAGCATCGAAAATAACTTTCAGCGGACGTTTCCACCTCGCAAATGCCGGCGAGAAAGCACAAATTCTTAACCGGCTTTAACCAGTAGTTCCCCATCATTGAGTACCCTGTTCCTTCAGGGACTATTAAGCACAATACATACGTTGCCAACTAACTGACCAAGCTAAATGCACGCTACGGCAACGCAAAGAAATCCTACTTAATCTTTAGGCTGTATAAACGCACACCCAACAACTCACCAAAACACTCAAATCGAATGCATGGGACATATCCCACGCACGCACACTGAATTAAAGTTTGACCTAGTGTCATTACATATGTCTTTCCGCTATCTCTGTCTCACTCACTCTGCCACACACGCACTGAAAAAGGCATGCTCTCGCTGATGACGGTAGTATTTGCAAAAACAGCCTGCCGCAATATATTTCAAAGTGCGTATGTATGGCGAATACACACATGAACGAAATGAACATAACAAAATAACATTATGTGTCGGTATGTGTGTGTGTGTGTGTATTGCCACTGTTTGATGATGACGACGATGATGATGAGGACTTTGTTGTGCTCTTCATTGATAATAATCGTATTCAAGGCTGATTATGATGTATGTGCACGATTCGCCTACAACGTGCTGCTCTCCTACTCTTTACTCCACCAGCACATCGGATGTAATGCCCCAATAACCACCCCCCCGCCACCCCGTACTTGCGTAAACGGTGGATTAACTGGTATTATCATCTGTTAGGTGGGTTAAACGGGCGTTGTGTTTTGTTTAAAGCATACATCTGAATCTATTATAGTAGGGTGTCCCTTATACAAAAAATATAAGTAGTAATATAAGATCATCAAATCGGAAAACAATACTGCAGGTACCGCTAACTATATGCAAAATGTAATCAAAAATAGCAGCCTTACATGAACATGAGGGGAATCGTGACAGACATCCGATATATACGATGACTTCCACCCAGGGTGACAAGTCATTTGGACGATTGGCAGAGAAACAAAAGGGATTGTGGCAGCTATCTGTTGGCATTCGCAATTGTACCTTCTGGATCTGGCTCGTCATTGACCATGTTCAGGAATCTGGCCTCCACCAATGGTGCTGGGTTGGCTTGGCTGGGCAATCGAAGAGGTGCGTCGTGGTGTGAGGTCCTTGTCCACAGAGCATGCGTTCAACGCTGTGCCATCAATACCTGTCTAATATTGAATTGAGGCTGCTACACTCTCCATGCAGGCAGGAGAGATAGCAACACCGTCCTTTTAAAAGTACGGAAAACGGTGACAAATTCAAGGGGGGAAAAGTAATGAAATTTGGTCTTAGATACATTTTCAGTATTAATTCCAAAAAAAAACCCTATCATTAATTTTTTAATAAGGGCTTGAATCAGCTTCTGAAGTGCCATAAGGTGCAAGAAGCCGAGAATCACTAGCATACAGTGATGTGTCTGCTCACTGTTGTCCGTTTTTTTTTTTTCTGTTTACTTGAAATATACATTTCAATCCAAACGACTAGTCTTACTATTCCCACTGAACATGTTTTCATTTTTTCAGGACATCCTATAGAATATGTGAGGTTATATTCAACTCAACCCCTGGCATGGTCTTATGACTAACTCTGTGATTGGGTTAGCAGACCACTTTAGACTGGCTCGATTTTTATGAGGGTTCAGTGTCATGTATTGTCAGTTTTGTTTAAACTAAAAAAAAATCACTCTCACACCGCAGATACGCACACACACAATCACATGCTCGAATTTCATATCACATCCACCAGTGACAGTTTTAACACATTTGAAGTGAATACATTTTTATGTTGATACCGATAAGTTGAACAAAAACAAAATCTACTTTACACACACAGAGACAGGCACAAATGTATAAATAGATTATGTATGCACATTAGAGAGGGACGATTTTTTTAGAGGACAATTTCTTGGGCAAAAAAAAAACGTTGGATTACACCGTGTTACAAAAAATATATTTTTTCTGTCCTATGAACCAAATGCACATATTCGGAAAGAGGGGAAAAAATAAAAATACACGTGTATCGGCGATTTTCATGTACACGTCAGAATTTTTTTTTTTAAGTTTGAAGTATAAAGTTCGTAGTGGCCTGTGTGAAAGCCTTTCGACCGATTTTTAACCCTTTTTCAGTGATCCAATCGAGCAGATTTTTGGCAGGCAAACTCGTGGAAATGTTTTTTTAAATTTTTATCAATTCTCAGATTTTCCCGAATTTTTATTATTTTTGAAAAAAAAAATATTTTTTTCACTTTTCTTAGCATAACTTGAAGAGACTCCAAATTTTTAAACTACTTAAGCGTTACGAAAAAAAAAATGTTTTTTGACTGAAATCTTAAAAAAAACTATAACCATTTAAAAAAAAAATTTAGGATAATCTGAGAATTGATAAAAATCTATTTTTTAAAAAATTTTACGTGATACAGACATTTCCATTCTGACGTGTACATGAAAATGGCCGATACACTTGTATTTTTATTTTGTATCCCCTTTCCGAAAAAGTAAATTTGGTTCATAGGACAGAATGTGTGTTACACGGTGGCACCGGCGGCAGATGTAAATTTTTATCCTTCAGCCAAAGTGACGAAAAATCATGTGATAGTTATTAGTTTTTTTTCCGCCATATAAACCGACCCTGCCCGCTTCACGTGCTTATATACTTTTGTGTATATAGTACCAGGGCGAGATCAGCGGTATGCCACATTGGGCACGCGTTTTGTTATTAAAAATAAATATAAAATTTCAATTTTCTAGCCAGTGATGGTGAAAAAACAAATTCCAGCTAAAAACTAAGCAGATCTCCTAAATGTCGACTACATCACGAATAAAGCCTGTATTTACCGGGTTTTTCTGGAAATATTCGAAAGTTTCGACCCCCCCTGAAATGAGGGGAAATATCATAAAAATATCCCCTAACATCGATAAGCTTTTTTTGCTGCACCACAAGTGGTCCATCCCTGTTCAACATTTTGAAGCGGGTGCTAGAACATACACAGGAAAATTGAAATTTGTATACACACACATACACACACCGAGCCTTAGTTTTAACGTGACACCGACAGTGTCAGGGATAGTGAAAGGGAAAGAGGAAGTCCGAGGAAACCGGAATACTATCAATGATACACACTATTTCAGCTGAGAGATGAGAGCGATGAATACAGACTCATACCACAAATAGAGAGACCGACAAATTGCATACATTGCTATGTATGGGTGTGTGTGTGTGTCTCCAAGTATACGAATAGAGAAGCTGCGTTTTTTGTGTCGCAATGTATGTGTGCCTTTGTTGTTGAGGTTTACAGATTTCAGTTGTCTCCGATTGGGTCATAAAATCAATTAATGTCAGTCATGAATGAAATCGATGGATTCGAACATTTTACTATGAAATATCAACAAAAGCCACAGACGCCGAACAATCATATATGTAATTTAATAATTGGGGGTTTTTTTCTGTGCAAAAAGAAATTAGGAATTGCAGAAACAGCGAATTTTATAGAAAATAAAAAATCGTTTAATAACTGTTAGGTTATTCATATTTGTTTGCCCCGGATGGTGCGGGAATTGGATACAACACAACAGAAGAAAGAAATGTCCTGTTGTGATATCTGCTAAAAGCGACAGCTTTACTGATATTGATTCCCTGAAGTCGGTGAGTTTTCCTGATATGGACGATAAACCAATTTTTATTATTTATATGAAAGACTATTCAAAACTTTCGTGCAGGATTTTTGTTGAGGTTCGTTTCGGTCAGTAAAAACCCTGAAGATTCTGAAAATCCATTTAAGACTTCAAACAATGCCAGGTTTAGTTTACACATTTCCATCACTGTCCTATGAAAAAAGTAAGGGGGAACTTGTCTTAAATCTGCGACACAGTCTAGTGAACCAGGGTGTGCCATCACGCATGGTCTGCTGCTATTGCGTCGCAAGAAAAACATTTAAACCTTAGTAATACCAATTTAGTCAAACTGGTATGCCCTGAATGCCAATTCGAAAATTCGCTGTGAGGACGAATCCTGCACTAGGTTAGCGATTGAGGGCTAGTTAACAGCACTACTGCTCTCTGAATCATAGCAGCCGGATGTGAGCGCAACTTCACAACGAGCCTGGTCTTTGCATGTGATTGAGGAAGAAGCCATAGCACAAATAGTTTCATCGATATTCGCCTAGGTCAAGAAAAAATAAATCAAAGATCCAACGGACATTGCCGCGATGGCTGAAAACAGGCTAACCAAACTTTTTGGGCAACAAAATGGTTTTGGCATGATGCGCCATTCTGCTGTAACGAAAGAACGTGCAAGTCCATGTATTCTATCTGCGGCCACTAAAAATTCAATCCAATTCATGCGCCATTTTTGCTAAAAAAAATATCATTTTCTCAGGTTCATATCTTGCAAAAATTATATCAATTCAATTTAATTAATTAGGCTTTCAAATTATTATTACTCATACGCTCCAGAAATTGACTAATGTTTTTCTAGAAAGCAAATGATAATTGGAACACTATTAAGCATCATTGCTAGGAAGGTTATGTTCTAGAAGGTTATTAATTGAGATCTTAGATACATTTTTGTAGTTGATTGTTTCTTTGAATTTTGAACGGTTTGCTGCCTATCGACCTGAACAGGGGAATAAAGGATTTGACCTTGAAGATGATTTTTTTTTGATTTCATATGATCGCATGTTCTTTATGACAAGAACTGGAAATTAGGCCTCAGAGAATGAATTAAAATTCCAAACGGTTTGCAAGATATGAGCCTGAGAAAATGAGGCCCTTTGGGGATTTCTAAAAAAAAAGTGCATGACTTTGGACTAAACTCGGCTATTTTTTTCTTTTGTGTGTTATCCGTATATGGTTATATTTCTTCGTGTTGCAATGTGTTATCCACCCCCTTTATTGTGGTGCATAAATAACCAACTATATCGAGATTGACCCTTACCATGAAGGTGATGGGTTTCTACAAGATACAGCTTCTTTTGTGTTGTGAATCACCTAAGACATCTACATACATCTAATTCACGACTACGGAATCATCTTCCCAAACCAGAACTTATGTTCTCAATTGATTGCAAACCGAAACAAACAAAAATTGACCGTTGAAAATATTCCACTCATAATTGCGAGTATGTATTCGCATCATTTCTTTATTACACTATTTTAGAAATACCTCCCAGTTGGTTCACCAAAGGTTAATTAACTCAAATTGTTAGATATTAAAAAAAAACATCAGGGACAGCGACCAAAAAAAAAAGACACAAGAAAAAGCAAAATTTCTCCGACCCAAACGACCGGTGTCCATTAAATTTTCAAAATACCCACAAACAGCGAACATGTTTCCCAACTCGAACACCAAAAATAGCAGCATGAATGATAGCGGGAAAACATGAGTATTTTAGAAAGCCACCAGCGTATGACCGTAAACCAACAACCATTTGCACAACAATAAAACAAAAGGCGCAAAGGACGAAGCCACATCATAAAATGCTGATAGCTGAAGTGAAACATGTTCTTTAGCAGACGAAGAGAATATTCAGTGTGTTTGCATCATAGAAAAATATGTGACCTTAAATAATGATGAAAATATGTAGGATTTTTGCCTTTTCTGTTTGTTTTACTTTAAGTTCTCGTATTGCACTTTTATATAACCCCATCAATTTGACCGAATTACCTGCAGGACCAAAGGAAATCAGCATACATAAAAACGCATTCGCACAAGAATACAATACACATGCACGTGCTATACCATAGAAGCCTCGTTCTATGTGTCCTCCTCTCTTTCTTCCCCTCACTCTCTCTCTCATACTCATACATAGACTCCTGGGGCGAGCCATGTTACTACGTTTCCTTTGATTTTTCGCTTAACATCCTTTTTTGCCCATTTGCATCTGTTGGTTGTTTTATGCCTGCACACATACTCGCACATACATAGGAGCATCAGCCACGAGTTTATCTCTTACTCTTGCGGCTTCCCCTTGTTTTCATGTCTTTCTCTATCTGTGCAACACTCCATTGCGCCCCTTCCTTTCTGGGGCTTGTGTTTTTGTTGTAAATTTCTTTTGATTTCTTACTTTCTGTTTTGATTGAAATTCTTGCGGCAAATGAAAATAGGTAAAAATGTCCTTTTACATTTTATTTTGATTCTGTTGTTCGTTGTATGAAAAAGCTTTTCCCCAGATCTCTCTCCCTCTCTCTCTCTCTCTCTATCTGTTTATGTCTATCTTCCATTATTGGCCAGTGTTATATTTAAAATGGGCAAACATGCCCTGTTAAAGCGCCAAAGTTTTCCCTTCATTGATAACAGATTTCGCTCTACCGAAAGCCCCCTAGCGGCTATGCGACGAATTAACCAGTTTTGACATTGGCCTAAAGTTGTTTGGGCCAAAACTTGCGGCTGCTGTTGTTCGGGCTCTGTTGTCTTGACATTTGGAAGCTGCAGCTACAAAACTTTGGCCATACATCTCTGTCTCCATCTGAAATACATGTGATGTCACAACAGCAGGAAGCTGTTCGAAGAAAGTTTTTGTGCTTTTGTCATCTCTGACAGTTGGAAGTTTTGCGAGCTGAGCATGACTGACTGAGTCCTTCCAGTTTCCCTTGTTATGGTTCGAAGTGCGAATACAACCAACTGGGGAGAAAATTATGAATGAAACTGTGTTGCTTTTCTTCTTTACTCCTTTTTTTGTTTTCATTTCAAGGAAATATTTCTATTTTTATTATTGTTGAAAACCTTGAAATCGTTTTTCATTGAAGTTTTAAATTATGATTTGTTTGTATAATTTCTTCATTGTTGCTGGTTGCTCTGACTTTTGTTTCAAATTTTATGTTGGTCTGAGGGGTGGAGCTGTTGTTAAAATAACACTGGGGAATTGCATGGATTGTACTAATGTTGAACACCGTTCACAAAGAGATGAAAAGAGAGAAAAAATCGAAATTAATTGTAAAGTTTTTTTTTTCAAAAATATATCAAATTTTAGTTTAGGATGATTAGGAATGAGGAATGATTTTGAATTGTCTCCGAAAACTTTTCAGCTTGTTTTTAAAAATATTCTAGGTTGCCTTTGAAAACAATGCATCCTTGTTGAGATTTGAAACATTTCCCTATAAGAGCAAATTTAACTAGCAATTGATCGAGCAGTCTTTGAAAAGTTTTAAAAAAAATATTCGCTGTGTGTGATGGCTTCCCACAATTAACGAACGGACGGACGGTCATGGCAATTTCCTCTTTGAATTTTGCGATAATAAATCATTCATAATTTAATTTTCCGAATATATTCAAATGGATTCTGATGGAGGCTGTACAAAAATAAATAAAAAGATAATTTCTTAAGGGACACTGTAGTCCCATAAAGCGAAACCGATTTTGCCCTTTATCAAACGGATGGAAAGACATGACCAGTATGGTGGAGTGAAAATATCCTTTTTTGGAATTTTATAATTTCACTTTCGGAAAGATATGTAAATTGTTATCCATTTTGCTTTTTAAAAGTAAACGGTAATAAAACAGATATAAAATATTTGTTTTCATGATATTTCTTTTTTATTATAACGTTGACATTGTGTGTGAAACACTACATCATTTAAATGACCACCACGCGAAGTGTTGCAAGCAATGATTCTTTTGAGGTAATTTGGGTCCACTTTTTGGCGGTATCTCAGCCATAACTTGACGAATGTTGGTTCTTAAGTGCTCAAGAGTTAAAAGTTTATCTGCATAAACACGGTCTTTCGAGTAGCCCCACAAAAAAAGTCTAATGTTGTCAAATCGCATGATCTTGGTAGTCAGTTGTTGTCGCCACGACGAGAAATTACGAGGCCAGGAACTCTCTCTTGCAATAAAGCCATATTCGCTCGAGTTGTGTGGCATGTGGCACCGTCTTGTTGAAACCACATATTCTCCAAGTCGTATTCTTCAATAGCAACGCTCCGAATTGACGGTGACAGTCGTTCCCCCGTCGTTTTCGAAGAAGTAAGATCCAATCACACCTTCGGACCAAAGAGCGCACCAAATAGTGACTTTTTGTGGAAGTAATGGCCTCTCTTCAATTACTTGAGGATTCTCAGAACACCACCACGTTTTTCAGGTTTTAAACTTCCTCCTTTGGTTTGAAAAAAAAACCTTAAAAATTAATAAATCAACTTATTCAAAATTTACAAGTTTCCGCTTGTTCAGTATCCAAATAAAAGTATTTGAGGCAAAGAAGAAGATGATCGACCAATATGCGTTGTTTGGTATCCATTAAAATGTTAAGTTAAGTTTTTGAAGGTTATTTTTGGAAATTTTTCGACCATTCGATTTTTTTTTTAATTTTCCATTAAGCAATGAAATGAAATTAAAAATGTTTTTTTTTGAAGGAAAAACTATTTGGGTTATTTTAATTTTTGCAATTTTTCGACCATAATTTTTAAAAAAAATTCCATTAGTGGATGCTATTGGTATTAAAATTGTGACAATTTACAGACAAGTAACACCGAAAAAATCAAAACCAAAAAATAAATAATTCAAATTTTTTTTAATAAAATTTAAAAAAAATTCTTTGTGTTTCCCTTATTAAGGATCGCAAACTACATCTCTTTTCGATTGTGAATTTGTTTTTTATTACGCTACACCCTCCACTACATCTGATTACAATTTTTTCTACGATCCAATATAAATATAAAGATGTTTTTGCCTTTTGGTGTTTTTCATAGAGCCCTTTAGAAGACCATTGCAAAATGACTTTTAAGAGCTATTTTAAATATTTGTAGAAAACTATTTTAGAAAATTTCTCGGAAGACGGCCATTTAGAAGACTTTTGGTAAACATTTTACTCTGTATGTTTTCTTGTAAGTAAAAAAAAACTACAGAAATCCATTATTTTCGAAGTATTAGCTTTTCCTGGTAACACAACATTCCAAGACTTTCATGACGACTCCTTCTCGCGAGTGGCTAGCTCGATACTCTCATTAAGGGCCTGAATAGTTAATGGATTGTTCGCATGACATGGGTCGTTTACTTTACCCAACTCATAAAACGCGATAGGCGTCCAATCACGTTTGTCGAAAACTAAAGCCAAGAATTCGATTTTCATGGCGATCCTGGAAAAATTTCGGTCAGAAAAAATTGTTTTTCAAGGCTTTTTAGTTAACCAAAATTTCAATGAAAAATGGGCCACCTTTTTAAAATTCACACCAAACTTATGACTTATTTATTACACATGGAAAAGTTTCCTGTTGGGGCACATTAATTTACTTGACGAAGGCGAATGTACCTTAGTACTGAATCACTGAATTGTCAACGGTCGCCGATGCCACGTTTCACATTTTACTCTGACGATCAAAGATGTATAATATAAAAACATCACATCTTCTCGTTAAATATCGAAAATCCCATTACGAATTTCAGCAGTAAAAATTATACGTACATTCTTTGATTTACGGATACAGCTGCACCATGTCCACATATTATATGTACATACATATATTCTGTGTCATGACAAATATCCGATGTAAAATTGCACCAACACGAAATCCATTTACATCTGATCACGCTTTCTCCGATAGCTGTCTGGTTAAAGACCTTGAACTTACAAAGAAATACGAATGTTTACGTATTGTAGCTTCTGCTTCAGACACATCATTATTTTCACTTATTGATTTTTGCAAAGGATCAAGGTTAATGTCAATCAAATCACAAAAAGAAAAATACTTTTTTTGCATATGGCGTTGTTAAAAGTGTGACGTGATTGAGAACGAAAAAAAGATCACATTATAATTTATAATATCAACAAAAAGTAAATACATGGCCAATCATTATTTCTTTTCTAAGGAAATATCTCTTTGAATCGAAGTATATGTTTCCGTGGGAAATTTGGAACGCAATGTGTACATTCCACAATGTATTCGGATCGTCCCTTTCTATGTTTGGGGGTTGACGACTACCTGGCACTTCGGCCATGCAATGTGTCATGAACGGTTGAACAGCAACACGAATTTAAGGTGACTAACCGCAGCCACCGTGGGCCTAGTTCCCATCTTGACCGGCTAGAAAAACGTCATAGGCAGAGGCTGGCCAAATCGCGGTGCGAGATTGTCCTATCAGACCACGGTTAACCAAAAAAGGCAAATGCGATCAATGGCACGTAATGGGTGTGCAACTATTACACAGCAGACCCAGGTTCGTAACCTGATGAGAATATTTGTGATCATCGACCTTACGAGTAAGAAAGTAATCTGGAAGCCCTATAAAACGTCTCTAAAAAAGAACATACCAAAAATGAAAAAACTTAATAAGTTGTTAAATTGACAATTGAAATATGACGAGGGAAAAATGCGGCTCTCTAAAAAATTACCACAATACACAATGCCCTAGAGCCGTAAATGACAAATTACCCCAATGTTTGGGTAATTCTGATCATGATAAATCGACCCAGTATTAAATATGAATTGTATGCCCCTAAATAAAACAGGAAAAACATTTTTATGAAAAGGAAACTGTAGAATTTTCAATATAAAATACACCCGTCGATTACAAAACATTAGTGTGAAATTGAGGCTAAAACACATTGGATTCTCAGCGTCGTTTCCATAAACGATACCGTAGAGTTTTTTATATCAGTATCCAAGCGATCTTGTTGGAATCCCTGTCGAAACAAATTCAGGCAAATTATTTATCACTAAGAATTATTCGAAAATGAGTCAGTCAAATTTTGTATCACTAAGAATAACCCATGATAATATTACTAAAAAACGATAACTAGTATTCATATCACTTTTCCATATTTTTATTGTTTGGGGGGAATTCGCGATTGCGAGCATTTTTTAAAGGTTCACGTTGTTTTAATGAGATTTAGAATGCAACTGACTGATAATTAATTTGTAATTCGAAAATGACTCTTGTTTTGTCTGCGAGTTATCACGCAATACAAGTCAGCCATCTCAACTGTTGAACGTACTTTAGCGTCAAACAGGATGAGCAAATCGAAAGCATTTATCCACGATTTTGTGTACGATATAATGAAATAATATTGCTGGTTATAAATTATCGAAAATCCGACTAGCGAAAAACATTTTATTGGCTGAGAAAAATGTCATTTTTTTTTTATTATTTTTGAAAAAAAAATATTTTTTTTTTTACTTTTCTTAGCACAACTTGAAGAGACTCCAAATTTTTAAACTACTTAAGCGTTACGAAAAAAAAATGTTTTTTGACTGAAACCTTAAAAAAACGATAACCATTTAAAAAAAAAAAAAAATTACGAAAATCTGAGAATTGATAAAAATCTATTTTTTAAAAAATTTTACGTGATACATACATTTTCACGAGTCTGCCTGCAAAATTCGATCACTGAAAAAGGGTTAAAAATCGGTCCAAACGCTTTCACTCAGGCCACTACGAGCATCATACTTCAAACTTAAAAAAAAAAAATCTGACGTGTACATGAAAATCGCCGATACACGTGTATTTTTATTTTGTATCTCCTTTCCGAAAAAGTAAATTTGGTTCATAGGACAGAATGTGTGTAACACAGTGTTATAAGTAAGAGAGTATTGGTTATTAAATTGAGCAAAAATCTGTTTCATATTTGACTGACTAAGCCACAGAGTCTTAGGAAAATTGTATGAAAATTGTTTTTGTAATTTCACACATTTTGCGTAAGAATGGCTTATGAAGCTGTTATACATTTTTATGAATATGGGGGTTAAAGGATAGAGAAAAGCGATTGATTGTTGGTATTTTTTTGATTTAGATAACACAGATCAGTTGTGTGCTACTTCAAAAAAGGAGCTTCGAGTGACAATCGTATTCTTTGATAGTGGGTTCTTGAGCTTCGTCTTAGCAACCTCTAGTGATGCTGGAGGCAGGCATTTAATTTTCTATGGATATGGTTGGCATGTTGCCAGAAAATCTCCTCCTTTAACTGGTCGGTCATGGTGTAAATCGGATTTAAGTCTGCTTGGAAATGTATTGGTATGGTTCCAAATCTAGGTGTCACTAATTCACTCGGAAAAATACAATATCTGCCGTCGAATGTCATTGTTTAGTTCTAGTTTTTATCAGATCAATGTAATTTAAATATAAACCAGTTTTAAATAAATTTCCGTTGAAAATGTAAATATTTACTTCCATATTCATACAACTTTAAAACAGCTTTGTTAAGAAAAATATGAGAAAATTGTTTTGTATTTTCATGCATTTGTTTGCAAAGTATGTTTTAAATTTGTATAAATACGAAGGTTACTCTTTTAAAGTTTTTATTTAATGGTTAAAGTAATGCAAATGTATTTTGCTGATACGAAAGTAATCAGTTGTCCAGCTCGCTTTTAGTTCTCTGTGTGTAGCCTTCTTAAAATGTCGTTAAATCTTGAACAAATTCATTTTCCACTTTACCATTAAATTAAATGTTGTTCCGAAAAGACCAACCCTCATAGATTGTCGTACTTATTTCTGTTAACATTTTCTTATCTATTGTCCCACTGTTCTTGCTGCCTCACAAGAGCCACAGATCAAACTACCGACCGACCTTCTCTCGGCCATTAATCATTTTTTATCACATAAATCTTTTAATGAAAATTCCAAAAAAGAAAAGAACCGAAAAATTGTACTTGTACAACCATAAAAAAAAACAGTCTTTTGTTTAACGGCAATTAATCAGAAACCATTCAAATGATATAAAAATAAATTGTTTATAATTTTCAATACTACAGCAGAAAAGGAAAATGCCAAACAAATTACAAAAAAACAAAAAACACACCGAAGCACGCGAAAGTGCAAGCAACAACCGAATGAATGAATGGCATTGACATCAAAAAGTGATTTTATTTATTTAAAAAAAAGAAAACGAACAAAAATAAAATCAAAACCAAACCGCCAATAAAAAAATCCAACCTCCCCATTTATAAACAAAAAGCAACAAACCAAAAATCCAAAGAGAACAAAACAGAAAGTGTGTGTGTGCGTTTTTTTTTTCTAAATCACGCAAAAGGGGAATAGTGAGAATGAAAAAGTCAAAACATTTCCGAAATCAGCAACAGCAGCATCGGTCATGTCATGATATCGCAAAGAATGACAGGCTAAAATGAACTGTCAAAAGATGTGACAGTTAAGAGGTGCTAAGCAAAGTGTCTGCAGAGGCGAGAGTGACAACTGGAAGCAAGAGCAGTGCGGAATTATTTTTCCAGCTGTGCGTTGTTCTGCCGGGAATGCCATGAAAACGAAACACTGGCGAGAGCTCCGTGTGTTTTGCGTGAAATTTCTTTGGCGTTCTTCTGTCTTCTTCTCTTCTTAATCAACAACATCTGAGATGGCAGCAGCCGCAGCCGCACAGACTGTGCTGTAGCAACATTATCATCATCTGCTGCTGCCGCCGATGCTGCTGCTGCTTTGTAGATTCTGAAATGGAATGTGTTAACGTAAATTTACGAACAAAAGTAATGTGAATAACGTTAAACTGTAATGGCACGTTCAGCGGATGGATGCTGTTTTGTTTTGGATGAGAAAATGAAAAAATAAAAAAATAATCTCAATTGAAAATATGAAACCAAAAATAAAACAATATCAAAATATAAAAAAAATAAATGGAATGAAAATTAAAAAATAATTGAAATAGAAAATTTCCAGAAAAAAAAAATAATTAAAACAATGGAATTTTGTATCAAAAACAAAAGTCCCTTTTGAGAAAAAAAAAATATTAAGAAAATCATAAGCGAAAAAGGTGCAGTGTAGTGAAATGTTTCTATTGCAAAACCTAAGGGAAAGGAAAAGTTTTGAAATCGTAGAAGAAAAAAATATTGAAATGAAAACCCAAACCACGATTTAGTAAAGTAATTGCAAACCCCTCAAAAAAGTGTTAAATTTAAAAAAAATCTAAATCTTTTTTCCCACAAATAACCAACTAAAAAAAAGTTTATTAATAAAATAACAAAGAAAGAAGAGAAATAGTATTCTAACAGTGCGCGAGTTTTGTTGTTTTATTTTTCTACAAAAGCTATTTTTTCCACAAATTCTACTCTCGTTGGCTGCTGCTACTTAACCTTGACATATCACACGACAAGACGACTCTACAACCACTCTATACTATTCAACTCAATGCGCTACGTATTAACCAAAGAGGAAGAAGAAGAAAAATAAGCTAACACACACAAAAACAGCCAACAATTAAAAAGGCTATGTCACAAACAAAATATTAATAATAACAAAAATTTAAAAAAGAAAATACAAGTTTTCCCCCGACACACAAAAAAAAAAAGATAAATAAGAAAAAAGAAAAACAAGTTTCCTATCTTACATTGTATTCTCTCTCTCTTTTGAAATCTCTCCAAATCGTCGCAAAAAAAAATCAGAAAAACCACCAAACAAATTCAAATGTTTACAACCAAACCAAGCTAACTAAAACAAATTCATAACCGACAGCACAAAATATCAAAATTTTGTCCCCAACAAAACCAAAAAAAAAACAAAACTCTAAGCCAACATATTGTACGTAAAGTATAAAAACAAAAGTAACAAAAAAAAAAAAATCTCGAAATAATGCAAAATTTCTGTGTATCGAATTTTTGTGTACGTTTTTGAGGAGTTTTTCCTTTAATTTTCATTTGTTTCGTTTTCGTTTTCATTTACGTTTCGATTTGTATATTACATTCACCATAGACATATATACACACGTACGAACATCCAACTGTATGTGTATGTGCCTATATATCGCATTTGTGTGAATGTCGGTGTGTGAGTGTGTGCGTGTTTTCATTTATAAACCTGTCCTTCTTAAGGACATTCCAAAGGCAATTTCACACGCGTAACAATTCAAGCCAGCCAGTCAGTCAGCCAGCGAATCAACCAAAAACAAAAACCAAGCAAATAAAGCACAGGACGGCAACTGAGCCAAGCCAAACCAAAAAAAACGGAACAGTTGTGCCAATAAAAATAGCCCACAAATACAAAACAATGGGAATTTGAAATTATATGTTGTTTATTGACTCGTCCAATTGCTTTTAGTGGGGAAGAGTTTGTCAGTTGTGATCCAAAATTTCTTTAAGAAAATATAGAAAATCATGTGAAATATCCTCCACGATGGAGTACATTCCAAAATGTTATTGCCATCGAAGAAATTTGTCCATTGGGGATGAAAATATTATTTTCCTTTTATTTTGAGTTATCAAGGGTCTCTGTTTGAAGAGGGCTGATTCTCGGTCCTCTCTTTATTTTATTTATTTATTGCAAATATAATTTACTGCTAGGGCCTTTGCCTCCAGTCCCAATTGTAGTTAATTTATTTTACACCCTACCCAAAATCTAAATAAAAATATATAACGAAGGGTAGATTTGTATGGGAAGCACCAGAATGAGCCTTCTCTAAATTGTACATAAAATCGCGGGTACTCCATCGATTTTGATGGTCTATAACGCATTGTTATTGTAAGACATTTGGCTTTGTGATTAATTTCTGAAAATGGCCACTTTTTGTCATTTTCTACTTTTTATGATTTTTTTTTTCAAAACAAAAGGATTAACATTGTTAGGAACTGTGATATTCTCATTCGGTATCAAGTTGGAGTTAAATTTTTTAAAATGTATTTCAAAGAAATGGGACAATTCGTATTCAAGTTATGACAATTTATGTCTGAACAAATTTAATTTTCGTAAGAAAAAATTAAAAAAAAAAATTCTATAAAGTAAATTTCCTTAAAAAAATTTCCAAAAAAAAAAATGTCCATGAAAAAAGTGTTTGTTTTTTTATGTCTGAACAAATTTAATTTTCGTAAGAAAAAATTCAAAAAAAAAAAATTTAAAAAAAAACTCTATAAAAAAAAATTTCCATAAAAAAAAATGTCCATGAAAAAATGTTTGTTCTCAGCGGACCACAGTCATCAGAATTATAGTGTTTTTTTTTTTTTGCAAAAGACATTCTCCAATTTCTTTTTCCATATTTCTTCTGATTATTTCTGTATTACGACAAAGACCATGTGGTCGCAATTTGCAATGACAGACCAATGCTTCTGTTGGGAATCCAATACTTGGCCAACATGCTGAAAGATGAGTGCAACCACCTGGGCTATTATGGCTGTTTTTTTGAAAATTGGGCCTTGGTTAGTCTTTATTGCAATTCAATAGCAATTAATGCATAAAGTGTCTTCCATTGACTATTTCCATCTAAATCGCAATCGTTGTTTAATTATTTGTGTATTTTGATTTCCATTCCTCATAATACTGTGCGACATAGCAAAACTTGTGGCAGAGATCGACACACGACCGGATATTTTATGGAAATTTAATTATCCCTTTAGTTTAAGTTGACACATGTCTATTATTGGACGTTTGTTAGGACCAATGCCTCCCGACAACATTTAACGCATCTTCTTATGACCTTTCGCTCCCTATTTCGATCTTTCGCCACATTCTTGACTTCGTTGAAAGAATATCCCATTTGTTGTATCTCTTTTTCTATCGTTCGCCTCCACGTGTACACAATCTCGATTTTGTTCCGAATCATCATTTATTTCGTGCAGTTTTATAACTCAATTTAAATTGATATTTTAGTTAATGACCAGAAACAAAGGCGTGAGGAGTGAGCGGAAACCAATTCCATGTGTCGACATTTCGGCATTTGACAATCGAATCCAAGATCCCACACTTTCCGGTCTGCCATGGGAATCATTTTGAAATTTATGTTTTATTTGAGCTCCAAACAAATCTATATTCTTCTAATAATTATGAAAGCTGATTTATTGTAAACATGCACGTATTGTTTAATGGTTGTAATGTAAAGCATTTTTCTTTTGAAAATATTAAAACCCAGTGCTTTCTTTAATATGTTTCCCAGCTCCGATTTTGTTCATATACTTAGTATGACTGTAAGAAACTATCGTGGCAAATTTCAGAGTCTACCAAAATTAGTGTAGTCGCTGTCGACAATCGATCGACAATTCAGCAGACGGACATGGACAGATGACCTTAGAATTTATTGTTTATAGCGTCTCGCTCAACAATAAATTGCTGAAGCTGTAGCAAACCAAACGACAAATTTAATATGTTGTCAAATACTGTTGTCAAAAAAAGAATCGAAACTCTTTAGAAATTATCCAAAAATTTTAAAACAAATGTTACTAACATTTTTTAATTGCATTTGTTAACCCTGTGTGCCAAATTTATTTAGTATCGACTGACTTTTTATGATTTTTTCAAAAACAGATAGATTGCTTTAATTTGTTTAATTGGCCCACTGTAATCAAAGCGTTGCAGTTTGTTGTGTTCCCAACAAAAAATGTTGGCGCCTTTCATTTGTGGAATTTCTAATAGTCTCTCTCTCCCACCGAAAGAACGTCTGGCGTTAAAGGAAGTAATAAAGATAAATAAAATATTGTAGAATTTAACTAATTGGAATTTTTCATTACTTAAAAAAACCGCTAAACATACACATATAAATATCTGTTTATTTTTTTCTCTGAACTGAGCAATGGATATTTTATTTTGCAATGAATATTTGGAATAAAATTTGAATTGAAAAAAGGTGGAAATTGGAATTTAGAGGAAACTATGAAAAGGGTTTATTATTAACAAATAACTCTAAACATTTCAAATATTCAAAAAAAAAATTTATGAACTCGGATTAGTCTCTACATTCAATTCCTATAGACTTGGGCAGAAGCGAGAGGGACGAACCTGAACCGTTGTTTTAACATTTTACAGCTGAAACACCAATTTGTTGTGGAGTTGCATCATTAACTATTTCTCATCTAGCTTCTCGAAACGAAACTTGAAGTAGGCTACTCCAAACTATGCGAAGTGCTCCGAAAAGCAGGCTACTTTAAACTTTGCAAAGCACTCCTAAAAGTAGGCTATGTAACTAGACTAAAATCGACATCAAGGTAAACTAATATTTCATATGAAGATTTCACTCATTAACTCACACTGTCCTAAAACATATGTTCAAGCTTTGGAGTGATCAGACACTATTTGGGGTTTCCTTATCCAAAATAGAGTTTAATACTTTGAAATGTTTTTTTTTAAGAAAAAAAATGGTACCTGAAAACCTTTCTCAAATGGTTTTCAATCAGAAGAGGATATTACGTGAGTAGTTTTTAATATGTCTAATACAAACGAATAAATCCGTTTTTGATTGAAAATCAATTGCAGAAAGGTTTGGACTGGAGTAGATATTTCTATAAAAAAAAAAGAAAACAATTTCCAACAAATTCTTAAATTCTAGTGGTTCAATCCATATATTTATAGAACACGAAAGCCATTCAAGTAAAATCGTACATTTGTTAGGCAGATACCAGAATTGGGGGCTTCACTAAATTGCGAATAAAAGCGAAAATCCTCCATAGATTTTAATGAAATCAGTTTAATTATAAGATATGACAAATTATGGAAAATGCCCAATTACATGTCATTTTTGAATAATTTAAAAAAAAATTACGAAAAACAAATTGTTTTAACTTAACCCTTTCTGTTTATGAGAAGGTCCCCGGGGAGTTTCACTGATCGGAAGGCTACATTTGTTTATATCTCTGAGACTGGCATTCAGATTAGATAGCACTGACGGTCATAATTGTGTGAACGATTTTTTAAAATTTATTTCAACAATATCGAATAAATAGTTTTCGAGTTATGTGAAACTTTGTACCGAAAACTTAACAAACAAACGAAAAACAAAACAAACAGTCGGGGAACTTCTTTCAAATCAGTAGGCGGAGCACTAGATAATTGCCTGTATTCACAGTCTGGGAACTAATTTGTTAAGCTCCGGCCGAACTGCTCTTGAACATGGCTTCAAAATTACTCTCTCTTACTCGTAAAGTCGCCAAAATTTACGAGGTGGAAACTGCGACAGAAAAATGTTTTATGTTCTTACCAGAATCCGAACCTGGGCTTGCTGTGCGATAGGCGCTCACACTGTCTGTTAATTAAAGAATTAATGAGCGCTATTGCTGCTGTCGACGTTGACGCAAGACGATTCCGTTTACTATGTTTTGGCATTTCCGTTGTCATCGTCGTCCGGTTATCGAATTCGATATTCAGGATTCGAAACGGGTCTTGCTGTGCGATAGGCTCTCACACTGCCTGTTAATTAAAATGTGACGTTGGTCATGTGTTGAAGCGACTCTGTTTATGGAAACTTGGACATTTTTGTAATAAAAAATGAATAAATGGGAAATCAAAATAAAAGTAAGAAACGCTAAATAGTTTTAAAGGAGTTGGAGAATTTTTTTTTTCAAATTTCTTTCATTAGGCGCATATTGCACTTAATTTTTTTTTTTTCGAATTTCTTCCATTGGTGGCCTTGTAAGGCATTCGGAGCCTCAGACAGTATCTGGTAAACAATAGACTGTGACAGTCCCAAGCTAAGGTCGTTTCCAACATTCAGCTGGTACAATCCCCGGGCAAACAGTCTCAATAAAGCAGATAATTTGATTGTTTTCAAAATTAATGTTGATCTGATTCCGTGTTTCAATTTAGCTGTTGTTCTTTCCAGCATATGCATAAAGCCTGCTTTATTCAGTCGAAAGTAGTTCCAAAATCTTCTAAATAAATAACTAAATATCCACCTCGTGGAAACAAGAGACTTTGATTTTGCCACTCACCTATTCTTCTGCCAATTTAAAGATGTCCGACGGCTGGCTCAGTACACTTATTTGCAATATTTGGTCCATCAGTGGTAGAGGAATTTCAAAAGTAAAAAAATATCCCACAAAAAATACCAAACAAAATCAGTAAACAGACTCAAATATTAGAGCTGATTAAAAGAAATGAGTTACAAAACCGAGATGCTCAATTAATTAAAATTTGAATGTCATTCATTTCCATTGACCTCAGATGGCCTCAAATATCTGCAGGAACCTCTTTTATGTGGATTATTCCATCGACTATTTTTTCCATTTAATGTTGTCTTTAGAACTCTGCTTAAGGTTCTGGACAACTTTAAGTGATGTTTTCGTAAGATCACAGGCCAACACTGACAAAAGTAGTTTTCATTGTGATGTTTGCTAAATTGCAAATATGATTTTGTCAGAAACTTCCCATTAAAAACTTGTATTTGTTTGTTTAAGATCCGTAGATACTAATGAGATGTTCCATAATTGTGGTGCTAGTTTAAGAAGCACCGCTGTTGTGGGGAGGAAATGCCAACAACAATTATAGCTCAGCATCCTCAGTAGCATGAAACACCAAAAGAGCCTTACTCTGTTTCGTGTCTGAGTGAGTGTGTGTGTGTGTGTTTGCGAGTGGGTATACGTGCGTGTGCGACTGTATGCGTGTGTGTCAAAACTTTGGTGTTGTGTGTGTGTGTGCGACTCAGTGTATGAGTGTATTGAAATATAATTCTATATTCTATTTCTCAAATACACACATACACTCATTTATATGAATATCGGCGTGTGTGTGCGGTTTTTTTTTTAAAAAATTTTCTTTGTGTGCTTGCATATAAAAACAACAACAACGAAAAAATACTTTTTATGAACATTTTTTTTTCTTCTTGATTTCTTGCTACTACTGTTGTTGCTGTTTGTGTTGTCGTTGTTAACTGTCAACAGCATCTCACCTCCTCCGCCAGCAAATCACAACCACACAGACACACGCACTCAGAGATACATGCTCTGCCATGAACCTAGGAGAAAATTGCTTGCCCGAGCTCAGCGAAATACATGCTTAAACCTATCGAGAAGAAAAAAGCAGAAACTCAGACACACAAATACACGCTAAAGAAAGAATCTTGATGGAAAAACGTGCTTTTCTCAAATGGAAACACTTTTCAAACGTTCACGTATGGCAACGTTCAACGTATGCCTGAATTTGTGGTTTGGTCTTTTTTTTCCTGTTGTTGTTCTTGATGGCACTGCTGGCTGACACTGCCTGCCACCGCTGCGGCTGCGGCCATAGAAAAAGTCAAGTATCATCAGCGTGTAGTAACGATTCTCTTTTAGTTTTTCATTTCTTTTTTGCTGTTGTTGTTGCTGTTGCCCAGCATTCTAGTCATATTTGTTGCTGTTATTTCTGAGTTGTTTTTTTTTGTTGTTCTTGTGCATGCATTCCTTCAAGTGCATAAAGTTCAATTGTATGAAATGCTGCATATGTATGCATATCTAAATTATGTAAGTGTGATGGTGCGTGTGTGTGTGTGTGTGCACGTTTGTGGGCGTTTGGTGGTGGTGGCTGTTGCATATTTATAACATGCAACACCTCGTCGTCGTCGTCATTATTATAATTTTCTAAAACATCTGGTGTGCGAACGACAGATCCTTTGCGAATAAGCGAATGGTATATGTGAACGATAACTAGGCGCATAACATCCTCGTTTGCATTATTATCGGTACATGATTTAATGTTTTAATGATAGCAATGTCTAAAGGTCTTAAAGCGCTGCCTACAAATCCTCAGCAAATTCTTTAAGTTCAACTAAATGAAGGGATAAACGTTTTCCTTAAAGCAACAAAGGAAATCCCCATGCAAATGTGAAAGGAGATGTGGATAATGTTTAGCTTAGGAAGTGTTACTGACAATTGTCGTTGTCAGTTGTTTGTTATTGTAAAGCTTGATAAGGGGTGCAAGTCTTAGAAAATCTATTTCTAAAATAAGTAAAAAAAAAAAACTATGAAAGTGAGTTTCAATTGACGCTTGTATAAAGTATTTTTATTTTTATTTTGTCTTATGAAAATATTAAAAAAAATAAAGGTTAAAGTTGTCATGGAGCACTGGAAGCTAGGGCTAACAGCTCTTCATACAATGTACTTTGTAAGGAGTAAACGGAAGTGCCTTAGCTAGCTGGGCTTCTGTTCTGTATCTAATAATATTCTTAACAACAGATTTTTAGAAGATTTTTTTTGACAATTGTAGATTATGAGCGATGTAGCCGAAAAAAAGCTATGTGGAAATATGACACAATAACCTCTAGTGCGAACCATAACAACAGACTGAAGGATGTGTTTAAAACCAATTCGAGCGCGATTTTTTTTTTAAATTTTTTTTGAAATTACAGCTGTGTATCGCTGATTAAATTTTGTTATTCCTTTTTTTTTTAGGATTTCTTTCAACATTTCCCTTGCTTTTAAACGAATTGTGGCGCCAAGTGGGTTAAACGTCTTAGAAAGCCAAATCATATAAGGGGTATTAAGAGATTTATTTCGATTTTGGTCTTTTTGAATATAATCTGTGAAACAACCGCTGTTTACTAATTATTCTGAGGCGACAAAAAAAAATATTTGTTTTTTTAGTTCCCGAGTTACGGCCTTTTAAAGCTGGCTATATAATCAGATATTTGTTTTTTTTTTTGTTTAATACCAACTGGGTATCGTTGGAAACTTGTATAAATGTATAAATTGTAGGTGTTTACGCCCAGAATGAATTACTCCACTTTAAATGTAATAATTACTTCATCAGTCACTGTACTTTATTTCCACTATCATAAAGCTCTCTCCCGTTCTAGCAGAACAATTGACATTCGAAGTTACATGAATGACATTCGAAGTTACAAGAATGAGATGCTTCTAATGATACTCTTTTTTTAGTCGTCATATACCTTCCACGGAATAAAGTCATCATTGAACTAAGTCAAACAGGTGTTTTATTATTTGATACTTGAAAGTGACAAGTTCTATTAATACCCCAACTCAATTCTTTGGAGAATATTCGCACTTCCCCCCTCCGCCTAATCAGTAGGCATCCCATTGGGCATCAGTTATAAATTTTAGTAAATGGGAAATTGTTCATGTATAATTATCATTTTGATGTAATTTAGGATGTTTGGAATCGATCATAAATCTAATACATCATTAGAAAGGTATTTTCATAAGCATGACATCTATTAGGTCATAAACAATGAAGATATGTCTGATTATATGCCCACGCATTGGAAGGCCGTAACTCGGAAACTATGGACATCTCCTCAGAATAAGAACTTCAACCACTGGTATAAATTTGAAAAAAATCTGAGCTATGTTGCTAAACAGCCGTTGAGCCTGATCAATTCATAATGTGACCGGATTTATGGATTTAAATTAATTAAAAAATTAAATTAAAAAAGACAGTCAGGTCTGACTATATCTCCGACGTTTGGAAAATGACTTTAGGGAACTAACTAGGCTCATAGACGTATAATCTGCTAAGATCTACATAGGTTCTACAGTAGGATGGCGAGTTGGCATCCCATGGTATCACAATGGTCCTTAATGGTCTAAGTGCATCTAATATGATAGCCACCGCTACCCAACCTAACCTACTTGTTGTTAAAGTCATTCGGAAGCTGCTTGCTCTACTTTTTCAGTGTTTTATATTAACAATAGAATTCCCTTTTTTGTGATTGCCTAAAATTGAATCTTCCCTAACCAAAAATCTGACTCAATTGAGTTCTCTCAACATATTATCACACAAAAATGGATATGTTAGAATTTCCCAATCGACTGATTAGTCTGATAGTATAAACGCTTGTTTTTTTTTTGGTGAATAACTATTTGCGATAACGACTGACCTTAACCACAATCCATTAATATTTTTCCATTTTCAGCTAATTTCATAGTTGCCATCGAAATATCACAAACGTTTTTCTTTAATATTCCATCTCTGTGGCATTATTCGCCAATAATGAACTAATTTCCGCGAAAAAAAAAACAAATGGAAAAAAACTATTCCCCAACATCATTTACCAAAAAGCACAAATTGTACAAATTACACACTCGTGTATGAATCAGTGAGTGTGCTTGGTCGGTCAGTCATTCGTGGTTGGTGTTGTTTTGTGGTGGGGAGGTGGGGGCGGACTCCTCCTCATATGAAACGCATTCTCTCGAATGGTATTTCAACAATTCAATGCCAAATATGTATTTTGTTCAGTTGTTCCGCATGCGGCAGCCGAAATCGTGAGGCGGGGAAATGGAAAGGACAGCACCGAGTAAATTATCTGCTAAAAGTGCTTATACAAATCATAAACAAATATAAGTTAAACAAAAAAATAACAACAACTGCAAAAGAAAAACCAAAAATAAGAATAAAGGGGAAGCAACCCAAAATAAAAAAACCAACAACATTGCTGACCCATTCCTTGGGGGGGAAAGCTGGCGGCGGGCAAGGGTATATTTGATTGCGATGGTAGTGGTGGTGGTAATGGTGACGATGGCGATGGTGTTGGCATGTGGTTTAAAACTATTCCTTTCCCAGCATGAGCGTAGTAAACCATGAATGGAAATTGTGGCAAGAGTGGTTGGTCGTTAATAACTACACAACATAGCAACAATAACGACAACACAACAACATTGGGCCCTGGAACAATATCCCAGAAATTATATGCTAATATTTAACTAAGAGAACAGCTGGTGTTCGATGGTATATGAGAAATAATTATTCTCCGTATAGTAGTTCGTATAAAAATTGTTTCAAGGGAACACCACAAAATAACCTAAATATTTGTTTTTGTTTTTCTGGAGACACAAATATTTAAAATGTGGAATGTGTGCATATATGAGCACATGTTTTTTTTTAATAAAAAAAATATATCCATAAAAAAATGTGGTAATAAAAATTAGCACAAAATTATATAATATATATATATTTAACACCAAAAACCCCCTTTGCAATTCCTACTTCCTGCATCGCCTTCACAAATCATTAAAGTCAGAACAAAGACCTGTCAGAACAAAGTCACACCGCTGTATTACTTTTAGACTCTGTCGAACATTAGCAAACACTCCATCGGCATGGAGTCATAAATGGATGGCATCTGTTGGCACCATAAGCAAATGCGGCACCCATCTGAAAGAACGTTGTCCATTAGCCCAGTACTCCTGAAATATACATATTGATGGCCGTGGTGTGGTAGGTAGTGTGTGCAACTACCACATAGCAGAACCAGGTTCGAAACCTGGTAAGACCATCAACAATTGTTTAAGGCTGTTTTTCACACGAGTAATCTCTAAGCCTTGTAAAACTTCTCTAGAAAGCAGCACTTGCCATTAGGTGCTGGTTTTAAACAGTAGGTCACGGTCAGTGAGTACACTATTTATGTCGTGCACAGCTCACTCAGTCGACAGATATTCCCTGTCTCTTTATTCGTGGAATGTTAAGGAAAATAAATATTCCCTTGAGATGGCTCTGGCCAGGCTGCTGGCGTATCTTCTATCGTTCTTCGATCATTCGTATATTTTTTATGAAGTCTGTTAAGTCATTGGAATAGTCTGGTGTCTCGTTAGGCTCTCATGCGGAGAATCTAATCGTACTTCCACTCGCCGATTTTTAATTATCATTTAATCAATTATGCTCGGATGCCTTGCTAACGACAATGGCTCATATGGCTAGAATCTTATAACCTTATGGTGGAATAGATTTAAGGCATGAAAGACCTTTTCGCATATTTCATTAATTATGGAAAAAATCGGAAAATCGTTAGCTTCATATGATTTACACGATTTAGTTTGTAATAGATAACCATTGTTTCGAAAAAAACTACAAAATAAACTTGATGACCACTAACAATTCTAATGTATGTGGTCCGCTGAATGCAAAAATGACCGATTTTTCCTAGAATTTTTTTTTTACAAATATTTTTTAATTTTTTTTTTCGGGAAAATATTTGTAAAAAATTTTTTAAAATGAAAAATGTGTTTTAAAAAAATATTTTTTAAAACAAAAAAAAAATTTTAAGAAAAATATTTTTTAATTTTTTTTTCGGGAAAACATTTGTAAAATTTGTTTTTCTATGTTTTTAAAAGAAGTTTTGTTCTAAAAAATATAATTTAAAAAAAAAAAAAATTCTAAGAAAAATATTTTTTAATTTTGTTTCCAGGAATATATTTGTAAAAAACTTTTTTCAATTAAAAAATTTTCTTTAAAAAAAGTCATGTTCTAAAAAAAAATTTTTTAAAAAAAAAAAATTCGAAGAAAAATATTTTTTTTAAAAAAATATCTAAGAAAAATATTTTTAAATATTTTTGTTTTTAAAAGAAGTTTTGTTCTAAAAAAATATATTTTTAAAAAAAAAAAATTCTAAGAAAAATATTTTTTAATTTTGTTTCCAGGAATATATTTGTAAAAAACTTTTTTCAATTAAAAAATTTTCTTTCAAAAAAAAACCATGCTCTAAAAAAAAATTTGTTAAAAAAAAAAATTCTAAGAACAATATTTTGTTTAAAAAAAATATCTAAGAAAAATATTTTAAAAAAAAAAAAATTTTAAGAAAAATTTTTGTTTAAAAAAAATTCTAAGAAAAATGTTTTTTTAAATAAAAATTTCTAAGAAAAATATTTTTTAAAATAGTTTTTTTTTTAAATTTTTAGAAATGTAATTTTTGTTACTTCTATTGTTATAATATGAAAACATAACGTCCGATTTCATTGAAATGAATTTTTAAAAAAATTATTAAATTATTTTAAATCTTCCAATTTAAACCGCAATGACAGTTTCAAGATTTTCTATGAAAAATTTCTTTTTTCTATAAAAAAATGTTTTTTAAGAAAAAAATAGTTCCAAGAAAAATACTTTTTAAAAAAAAAATTTTTAGGAAAACTATTTTTTAAAAAAAATTTCCTAAGAAAAATATTTTTTTTAAAAAAAAATTTTTTAAGAAGAATATGTTTTAAAAAAAATTTCCTAAGAAAAATATTTTTTACTAAGGTTTTTTTCCTTAAAGTTTTTTTTAGAAATGTAATTTGTGAGACTTTTATAGTTATAAATTTAAAAACGAATTGTCCGATTTCTTTGAAATAAATTTTAAAAAAATTATTGAATTATTTTAAATCTTCCAATTTAAAACCGCAATGACAGTTTCAAGATTTCTCAATATTCAATAAAAAAAACAAATATGTTTTAAGAAATGTAATTTTTGAGGTTTCCATAATTCAATCCATGAAAAGCTCACTGCAAACTGCATTTCGCCAGAAGGTGATGTTAAATCCGAAACCGCCATAGATTTTTACATTTCTCGACATAAATTTATATACCAAGATTTTTTCATTTTTATGAAACTACTGTGATATTAAGCTTATTGTGCTAATTTTTTGAGTGTTTCAGGTGATTGGTCATACTCTTGTGTCATCCATTAATGGGAGCATTTGATAGAATCCCTTTGTGTATGTGTATATGTGTGCTGGGGACTGTGATAGCAAAGGTTGTCAGGCATCACCACCATCACACCACTACACATTTTCTTAATATAATGGACAGTTATTTTTTTTTGTCGTCTGGTGCTCCCTTGATGCTGTCCCCAAAAAAAAAACACACACACACACACAAAAGCGGGTAACACAGAATCAGTGTAACTGTAACAAGAACAGAGCAGCAACTATTCTGTGTGTGGACAAAAAAGTCAGCTTTTCTCATCTCTCTTTTTTTTGTTATCTTCTATTAAGAAATAATTTATAACACCATAGGGTATTTCATTAAAATTTTACAAACAGAATTGAAAAAAAAAGAATACATGCGAACAGAAAAAAAATAAATAACACACAGACAAACAAAACAAAATAGCAAAAAAAAAATAAAACGTAGCACAATAACAAAATGACAAAAAGGACATTGAATACGAGTTTGACCAATTTAAATATGACCTCTTTGAGGTGCTCTCTCTATCTCTCTCTCTATCGCTCATACACATGCAGTCATGGACACGCATACACATGTATTTATATGTACGTGCTTGGAAACTCACATGGAGCTACGATCGTACGAGTTCCGAGAACCTTTCAAAATGATGTGGAAAAAACGTTTTCAATTTCATTGGTATTTATGCGATTTTTCCCCCCGCCCCCACCGTTTTCATTGTGTGTGGAAACAGTGAGAGAGAAAATTAACGAGCTACTGAAACATATGTCCACTCACATGTAAACGTGTAAATGAGAGTATGATTGCTACCGAATATTTATGTTCGTCGTTGTGTGCGTGTGTCAAACACTTGGCGTATATTTATATCCACTGTCAACTTACAAGCTCACATGTGTAACCCTTTTTTCGTGTTATCTGGTTTTCGGTGTCTGTATTTGTGTGTATCACACACAACATGAAAACGAAAGTTCTGCACACACACACACTCACACACAGTAATAACCAAATATTGTTAGATGTATGTGTTGGCCAAATATCTAAATAAAAACAAAAAAGACTGTCATAAGAAAAAGTATTTTCACACACACAAAGAAAGATCTACAATAATCATATCTGTCTTTTTCCCTTTCTGCCTCTCTCTCACTCTCTCCCTGTGTGAGAAAACTTTTTAAAATTGCAAAATTCCTATTCGCATAGTTTAGCACTAAAAACGACGTGCCAGACAGACAGACACAGTCACCCTAGAACATTCATATTTATGGTCGTAAACGCTTCTCTGTACCGGTGTGAGTTTGCGAATGTATGTTGATGGCTGCTTTTAGCTGAATTTTGGCTACATACATAGCCATGAAGATGAAACAAAAGTGAAACCTTTACTTTAGTTTTTTTGCCATTCGCTTAAAAGCAAAAGAAGCAAAGAAACCATCCAGCTCAACTCATTTTCAATTATGTCCTTACATTACACCAGCTCACAGACTACAACTCAGGCGGTGGGGTATCAACAAAAGTGTCTGCGCTTTGACAGTATTTGTAAAGTATTCTTAAACTGAATGGTCACATCTTCAGAAAGAAACAGTGAATAGTGAATTTCCACTATTGGTCAAATGATATTTTGTTGGTCTCGCTCTAGCGTTGTAGACGGTGAACGCTTTTCTTTTTCAGAACACTTGGTCATTTAGTTTTTGTTATCGATTACACTGAAAATCTTAATCTCTCTAGGCGTGAGAGAAATGACAGATTTGTATGACCGGTTCATTAAATATAATTTTGTGTGTGTCATAAATATGCTCCTGACATGGAACTTGAGAGAAATTGAGTGCTGTTGTGAATTCTTCAAATTTCTCAGCATCTACTTTGAATCCAATTTTTCATTTGCTTGGAAAGTATATCGAGAGGTGCCTTTGTATGACATATTATTCCCTGTAATGCTGGTATATAGTTATCGATATCCCCGATATTTGGGAAGCATTAACTTCACGACTTATGTATGAGTGGCACAGTCTCAGCTACGCCAGAAACAGTCTTTTCATTGCCCACCGTGCGACGACGGCCACTTTGAGTTTTGTCCTGCCTTACGAACTTGAACTTGTTGCACAAACCTACGTGCAGTACAGTGTTTTTTTTTTTTTTTGAAAATTAAACTTCGATAAACAGTGACAAAGCCAAATGATTTTTCTAAGCATGGGCTTCATCAGAATCCCCGTTCTCCGATTGCTCAGGTCCCTTTAATGTGAAGTCGTAATATAAAAAGTCAATACTTTGACCTTCTGACGTTTATGTCAATAGTTGTGAAAGGTATCTTATCATCTTTACCTTACTAAAATTCCCTATACGATACCGAACTGTTTACGAAACCCCTCGCATGTGGCATACGACGATGACGTTGATATTTTCAGATGCTACTGCTGTTCTGAGATGATGATGATGATGATGCGATGGTGATGTTGTCTTATTTTTAAGTAAAAACGAAAAAGAAATTTCCTTAGAAAGATGTCACATCCTTTCACAAACTCACACCGACACACACATGCACATGACTGAATTTTACTATTTAGACACACTAACAAAGACTATATGTGCACACAATTACACACACTTGTACCGCTCACACGAGCACATCACTTACTTACACAAAGACATACATTCTCCAAAACACACTCACTCACACACATATACACATTTAGTAGAAATGTATTGCGTACATGTTGGTCCTCTTTACAACTAACTGCAGTCCAACTTAGTTGTACGAGTGGTCCTATGAGTAGTCGTTATAGGGAGATACATACATACAAACATACGTACATATGTATGTGTATACGTGTGTCTGTTTGTAGTCGTATGGTAGAAATTGCTGAGTGACTTACAATTAGAGATACGAGTACACATGCACACACAATAAAATTTCTTTTACTTCTTGTCGTTTGTTTTCCCCCCCTTTTTCTATCTCTCTCTGTATACGTTTAATGTGTATACGTATTTGTTTGTGTGTGTGTGTGTGTGTGTATTGATGCTAAATATGTCCAAAAATATGCGAATGAATCTATATATATATATATATTTAGAATAGCTTAGAAGGCAACAGAATCCAAAAAAAAAAAAAAATACAAGATCTAGCACATACATATGACACTGCAAGAAGATGACTGCCATGAGGTCGAAGAACAAGAGTAACACTTTAAGAAGAAGCCCAGAATGGAAAACATCCGAAAATGTTACACGTGTATGGCCGCTCCTCGGTTCTTCTTCGTATGTTTTTACAGTGGTTTCAAACACTAAGCGGAGAACATGGCTTTGTTGAAAAATAGGTGTGGTGAGCAATGGCGAAAATTGTTTTCATTTACATTTAAATACATACATATTACGACAGAGGTTGGAAAATGTAACAATGGGGAACAAAAAACCCAAAAATTGTGTCATGTGTTCAAAAAGAAATTTGTGAGTGATTGTTATCTACTCAATCGAAACGTATCTGAATCGATTGTGATCCATATTTTCTGTAAACAAATTACTTTATATTATGGGTCGGCTAGTATTTATTGGCAAACTTCAGATAAAAACCATGAAACCACATTGAAACAAATATAAATCCAGCATAAACGAATAATCCCATTTACACACATCCCTCTATGAATAGCAGACGGTAAAATATGTGGCCGTTATTCTGGTGCCAAATGGCTCCATGTTCCACATCGGAACTACGGGAATAAATATCTTAATATATATTTACCCTCGACACTGATTCACTGATTCCCTGATTCACTGACTCTGTCACGCAGTACGTAGGAATTTAAATAGGCATTCTATAAATTTAGAAATTGTGTTTTCCCCAAATTTTTTTTTACCAAAATTTTTGTTTCCAAAATTTTTTTTTTTACAATTTTTTTTTTTTCACAAAATTTTTTTTTTCCACAAATTTTTTTTTTCCACAAATTTTTTTTTTTCAACAAAAATTTTTTTTTTCCACAAAAATTTTTTTTTTCAACAAATTTTTTTTTTTCAACAAAAATTTTTTTTTTCAGCGGACTTTATTTTTCAACAACATTTTTTTTTCAACAAACATTTTTTTTTTTCCACAAAAATTTTTTTTTTCAACAAATTTTTTTTTTTCAACAAACATTTTTTTTTCAGCAAAAATTTTTTTTCCACAAATTTTTTTTCCCCCAATTTTATTTTTTTTTCGAAATTTTTTTTTACAAAATAGTTTTCTCAAAATATTTTTTACAAAATTTTTAAAATTAAGTAACAAATACTTTCTCAAGCAAATTAACGGGCGCCAAAGGCGCATTACAACTTACTAGTATATATATATGTATGTATATTAGACCGGTCGTTATTTTCCAAAAAAGTGTCTGATTTTGAAGTGCCGGGCAGATTTTATTTTCTTTTGGTCTAAAACCATTAAATTTAAAATTTGGGGCTGATCGGATAATATTTAGTCAACCAAAAATTTAAATACATGAAATATATGGAAAAAATTTATATTTACCCAATATTCTTCAAATTAAGTGCACAAAAGAGACTATTTTGTACAAAATCTAATTGATTACGATTAGCAATGAAATTATCTTTCTAATAAGTCATCAATTTCCAAAATTGGTTAATAAGAAAGTTGAAGCAAGTAACATAATTATTTATTTTAAACACTTATGAAAAGGCTATATATATCGTTTTGAAATATTTCTCTTGCTGTTGCAAAGCAAAACAAAAAAGTACCGTTGCGAATAGCTCAGTACACAAAATATATGTATTTTGAGTCTTTGTTCTTTATTTTCATTCATATATATTTTTTCCATATATTTCATGTATTTAAATTTTTGGTTGATGGGCGCGGCCACTAAATATTATCCGATCAGCCCCAAATTTTAAATTTAATGCTTTTAGACCAAAAGGAAACAGAATCTGCCCGGCACTTCAAAATTTTTTTTTAACGGCCGGTCTAATGTTTATATATTCGGGACCCTACAAGTTGTACACGTACTGTATACTAGGAAATTGTACCCGCAACCAACAATGATTCATTCAATGCACAGGACGAAAGAAACGCATACACCAAAGAATTAGGTGTTATAATGGTATAACTAATATAACTTTGAAACCAAAAAAGTAAAATCCATTATTTGTTTCTTTAAATTACTTAGAATTGTATCGTCCGTCGAACTGCATTATAACTTTTTAGCTCTTTCATGGAATTTTAAAAATATATAAAACGTTTCATATTGTTGTGCTGATTACGTAAAATGTGAATATATGGCAGCGAAACGAACAAGAAAAATTCCAAAAAATAATGATTTATATACCTCCAATTAAAGCTCGAACATTTTTCTTTTAAGCTGGTGACTTAAAGAGTTAGAAAATGTTTTCTATTGACCAACTTGTGATTGAAATTCGAAAAACCTCCGAAAAACTTGTTTTAAAAAAAAACAGTTCGGGCACCTAAAAAAAAAACAATACTTTAGCCAATAAGCTTTTTTTGCCATTGTTGAAGCAAACAAACTGATGTCCAAGCTTAGGTTAAGATAAAAATTTATTAAAATTTAAAGATCCCGACATAACAGTAAACGATTGACTATTTATTTATTTATTTATTTATTTATTTATTTATTTATTTATTTATTTATTTATTTATTTATTTATTTATTTATTTATTTATTTATTTATTTATTTATTTATTTATTTATTTATTTATTTATTTATTTATTTATTTATTTATTTATTTATTTATTTATTTATTTATTTATTTATTTATTTATTTATTTATTTATTTATTTATTTATTTATTTATTTATTTATTTATTTATTTATTTATTTATTTATTTATTTATTTATTTATTTATTTATTTATTTATTTATTTATTTATTTATATATTTATTTATTTATATATTTATTTATTTATTTATTTATTTATTTATTTATTTATTTATTTATTAATTTATTTATTTAGTTATTTATTTATTTATTTATTTATTTATTTATTTATTTATTTATTTATTTATTTTTTTATTTATTTATTTAGTATTTATTCTTACATTGGTTTCGGACTAACTTCTGGCCGGCTGCTAACAAATAAAGTAAAAGCTCTCTTAAGCGGACACTGACGGTCGCAGCGATTTTGTCCGTCAACGGGACATGTCCGCCAAGGAGGTTAATTTGCTCCAAAAATACCGCATGGGACCGAGAAATTTGTCCGCTTAAGAGAGCTGTCCGGCTATAAGAGCTGTCCGCAAGGAGAGCTTTCACTGTATTGTGTTTTTCTTCTTAGGCCACGAATACGAATTCAATGTGTTTTAGTCGCCGTTGAGCATAGGACATAACAAGTCCATGAATTACTGTCATATGGGTATCGAAAGACAATTTTAGAGGACACGATTTTTTTTGGGGTCAAATTAAAAGATTCAATTACATTTCGATTATCTTTGTAAATATATTTTTTTTATATTTTAGAATTGGAGGGATTGGGCAATTTTCTATCGAATTTTATTAAAAAGACAGTTTCGAAACCAATTATACTTACGTCTTTTTTGCGGCCTGGAAATCACAGACAACTTAAAAGAATCTATACAGATTTGCCGAGTATAATCCATTTGTTTGTCTAGTTGAAAACAAGTTTTTTTGTTTGAAGCCACTGTGCGTTCGTGCGTTAGGTTCTACTTTCAAATGCCCGACTTGTATGTTGAGATGTACTATACAATAAGAGTAACATTTGTATTTAATATACCGTTTTTTTTCCTGCTTGCCTTCCAACATTTACTTACTCACACACACGCGTGCAAAAATTATCGTACAAACACACAATATTCAGTCATAAGACATGCAGACATAAACCTTCCATAAACATTTGTGTGTTGTGTCTCTATTTGTGTGTGTAGAAGTCTTTAAGGCAGTGTTTGTGTTTGAGTTGGATTCTGTGTGTGTGTGTGTGTGTGTTCGTATGTTAAACATTTTTCGTTTGTCTTGGATGCTGGTGTTTTTATTTGAAATGTTCATTATAAGATTTTTACCTTGAATCTTTGTTTCTTTTCGTTCCTTCTGTGTCTTTATTTTATCTTCTTCTGTGTGTGTGTAATTTTTTCTACCAAGTCCTTCAGCTATCTACTTCGTCTTCTGATTCTTCTTTTCTATTACATTTATAAAATATCGTGGCACAGCATCTTTTTTCTTCTTATTGTTGTGATATATAAATGTAAGACTCTCACACACACACTGAGGCCGAGAAATTTCTTTCTTGGACCACCAACTTCCGTTCCGTTGTCATTTTCGGAGTTCTCAACTTGCTACAAGCCAAGTTAACAACATTTGCCCCAAAAAAAAAAAAAGGAAAACAAAAGTGAAAGTGACAGATATCTGTGTATGTCTGTCTGTCTGTTTGCCTGCCTGCCTACGCTCTTAGCAAAGGTTTTCTTGTAATATTCAAAAGTAATTTGTTGTTGTGACACAACAACCCTAAGATGCTGGCGATAACAGGGCAAAGGAAACTTTTTTGTTTTTTCTGTTGCCATTCTTTTCACAACTTTACTGTTGATCTGTGATATATTGTAATTTTTCATTCTGGACCAAAAGGATTTTTATAACAAAAAAAAAAGAAAGAAAAGAAAAAAAAAATGTTGACAAGTTTACGAGTGTTTGAGGAAAGTTCAAGCGGGAGAGGTATTTCAGCGTGTTGTCCATATTTTATGGGTGAAGAGGGACTTTTCCAATATGGTTATCAGTGGAGTTTAATTTTTTTAATTTTCTACTCATCCGGATCAATAACAGGAGATGGTTTCCTACCGCAGATTTTGGTAGGTTAGTAGTAGTGGATTTCTCCAGCTGAGATACATGAAGTGTCATTCTCATCAATTTCCTTTCACGGTGGGTTAAACGACCATGGCAAAGTCTTTTACTAAGCTGTTTGGCTCCCACTATAAAAATGTTTCAAAATGTTGACAACAGTGAATAGCAGCCTCCCGGTATCGCTCATGAATTTTGTAATTGTAATTGTAAATTAGCAATTAGAAGAAATTCAGATTTTAAAAATTAAAAAGTTGATTTGACAGTTTATCGACCAGACTCAAAAGAACAGGTAATCGCCCTCTCAACATTGGTTTGGGTCCAAAGGAACCGTAACAAAAAACAAGCCAAATGAAATCAATGTAAGTGAATTTCCACTGCATTTAGGCACTTTACTTGTCGTTTCGTCAGAAATAAAGTTAAGTAAAAGAAAGAATAAATAAAAAAAGAAAAATAAATAAATAAATAAATAAATAAATAAATAAATAAATAAATAAATAAATAAATAAATAAATAAATAAATAAATAAATAAATAAATAAATAAATAAATAAATAAATAAATAAATAAATAAATAAATAAATAAATAAAACCGTTGATACGGTAAATATGTAAATATACAGGTCAGATGTCGAAGGTCACTTGACAAACTCTTCCCATAGAAGACTACTCAGATTATTTCTACACAAAATATCACTGATTTTCACTGAAGGAATTATTGACATCTGGATTTTGCAGCCGCAACACTTCTGCGCTAGTTCTAGTACAATTACTTGTGAGCCATGTTTCCTGGTGCGTATGAGCACCATACAAATAAATGTTGTTTTGTTGCTTATACGCCCTGTGTTCGAGTTAATCACTGAAAATACTTTATGACGATTCATTCTGCAATTGGCATTTTTAAATAAGCCTGCGTTTTTGCCTGAATTCTTTTTTTTATTTCAATACAACATTCGTCAGTAGTTGAGGAGTGTTATAGATGACAAAAAAAATGTTTCCTGCAAAAACAAAACTATCGGATTGTAAATACAAATTTGGTGGGTGCGAAAAGTCTGAGTCAGTGAATGGAAATTTTCATAATTGGTGAATTCTTCAAAACAGTGAGGCATTATCAGTTAAATTTCATAAATTGCGTATAATTTTAAAAAAAAAATCTAAATGTTGGGAAAACAGTTAGTAAATAAAAATAATGTCTAAGTCTGCGAACCGATGTTTTCAAATTTGCTTGTTACAAAAGTTAAGGCCAGTATCTGTCCTTCTAAAATTTCATACAAATTAGTCCATGTTGCCGGCAAAAAATCGGATTGTAAACCAAAATATTGTGGATGCGTTAGGTCCTAGTCTGAGAATGGAGGTTTTCATAATTGGGCACTTTTAGCTCAACTCCGATTAGGCCCATTGAGCCCATCTACCATCGTCTGAAAACACTGAGCTTGCTTAAAATTCAAATAAGTCGGACCAGCTTTTTAAAAAAAAAACAAATATGTATATGATTACCCAACGGTGCAATGGAACCTCTAAAAAAAATAGAACATAATTTCTTTACTAATTTTTTAGCTCGAATTGGGCTTTCGATTCCTTGGATAACTGACAAATTCTAAAATTACTCTCTTACGGAAATTATCGGCAAAAAACGATTTCTTTTTAGATTCTACTCTATTACAGAAGTTTGTTTTTGTAAGCAATTCCATTGTGTGGTATTTTTTTTTTGTTTAGAAAAAACCAAAAAATCACACAACTTTTTCACAATAAATCCTTTAAATGTCCACACACTCTCTCATATGCAGAGGGAAGACATTTAATGACAACAACAAAACTGTAAAAGCATAATTATGTATGAACGAACAACAGCAACAACAAAAAATCACATGAAGAAATGTAAATTAAGTTAGAGAAAAACAGCAACACCAACAACAGCGTCGGCCATAACCGCAGTCAGTGGCAGTGGCAATAGCCAGCCAAGCCCCGCACAAATGAAATAATAAAAAAAAGAAAAAACAACAACAACAAAACTTCCTTGATACGGAACAGCAAAATCAAAGAAAAAAGAGCCCCGACCAGAACACACACGCACGCATTCCAATTGTATCTGTGTGTGTGTGTGTGATTGTGTGTATGTAAACGAGTATACAGGATATATTAAGGATAACAAATGCTATACGCATACTTAGGCACATCCACACACACACTCACAGAAACCAAACACTCATGCAGACAATTAACAACAAAACAGCAGCAAGTACAACAACAACGGCATAATAATCAGCAGAAAGCAACAAAAAGAAAAACGCGAAACGAAACAGAACAGACCAAATAACCACGGCGAACGCAAAACCAACCCAACAACAACAGTCACAGCAAAAATGTGCTTTGGATTAAAGCAGGCAAACGAGGCGAGCATAGAACAAAAACGACAAAGCAGAAACAGAAACAGAATCAAAAAAGAGAAAAAGGATTATGGCTAACAACAGCAGAAATGAGTAGTAAAGGAAATGCCAGATAAAACAAAGAAGCATAACAAAATACTCCTCCACCTTTGAGGATAATATTTTTCTCTCTTCTCTGGTGTTTTTTCTTTTTCGAAATCTCTCACTTTCTTTCCGTAGGAAAACCCGGCCCTTACTCACTAAACATTTGTATGAAAACGAAAAGGAAATGAAAATCAAGCCATACATCATGAAAATGGGAATAGAGAGCCAAAAGAGAGAGAGAGAGTCGCTAGGTTTTACTACCACAATTCCTTACTAAAGTAGCCCGCTCACCGTGTTTTATTGAGCTTTTCCTTTTCGTTGTGAGCAGGGCCTTACTCACTACATTTTAGTGTTGTTGGTCTTGCTCACAAACACTTGAACGCGCAGCTGTTGATGAAATGCACACAAACAAACGGACTAGTGAGCATACACCCAACCAATTTTCCCCCCACCCGTCGCCATCCCACTTGTGTAGACCAAATGCGTTTGACTAGACTACAACAATTTCCCAACCAAATATCCTTTATATCCTTCCTTTTTGGTCGTACCTTTTAAATGTTTTTTCTTCTTTTCGCCATGCTTGTTTGGTCATATTCGTTGGTGTATTGAGTGTGTGTGTGTGTGTCTTTTCGAATCTCTTTTTCTCTCTATTATACACACTTTCACTGTTTGTGGGAAAAGGACAACCAGTGCAGTGGCTCATGTGTCTTCCTTTGGAATGTTGTTGTTCTGTGTGTTGGTTCTTCATTTTCCAGCCGCCAAATACATGTTGTTCCCAACCATGGTTGGGCTATGTGTCAGTGTGTGTGTCTACTCGACTACGAACGTCTAACGGTGTACGATACGGGCACGGCGGGGCTCTGTTTAACGGTATTTTCGACATCTATTTAATACGTTTACGCTTTGGCTTCTTTCTCTATACTTACATCTGTTGTGTTCATACTTCACACGCACACATACACACACCGACACAGTGACACGCGTCGAATGAAAAGCCCAAAGCATAGGCCAAAATAATCAAATCCGTCTTAATGTGTTTTCGAAAACGGAATTCGAGCAACAAAAAAACAAAAAGACGACACAAACACTAAGGACTCGCAAAACTAAAAAAAAAGAAAACAATATCGCATTTATGTTGTCAACTAAAAAAAACAGATAAATTTAAAAAAAAAAAACAATCATAAGTTTTGAAAAACAATTTAGAAACTGCTGAAAATTGTGATCCATTTGCCATGAAAAAGAAAAAAAATACCTCCGGTTTTTCACGTACTCCCACAACTGACTGGTGAAATTGCCTTGGAATACAATTTTTCGTTGTGCCTTCTTTTAATTTCAAGTCCCTCACCATTCCTTACTTATCATGTGTTTAACAAAGCTGTTGTAATTTTATTTGTTCATTCATTTAATTAAACAAAAGAAATATTATACAAAATTAATGCAAAAATTGTGTACATTTCCTACAAAAACAAAAGTGCGTTTGTGCGTGCATATGTGTGTGTGTGTGTGTACACAGAATTTATGTGTACACATTTGTCGTAAGGTAAAACTCATACCTTGAAATCCAAAAGTTTATTGTGGTATTTGATAAAAGCAAAAGCTAAAACAAAAGAAACGAATACAACAAATGTGAAACTTAAAAAAAAACTAGTGCTTAAAATTTATAAATAAAGTGTTCTCTTCTGAGCTACGGCCACAAAAATGGATTGTTTTGTATACGGGGCTCTAGCCTAGGATTTATTTGCCAGAATTTCCTCTAGAAACGGAAAAATAATAAGTGTGTTTAGATATTTCAGTATTTTTGTGCAAACGAATTAGATAATTGAGACAGGAAATAAGGTGTCCTTGACCACACGATTTTCTACAGATTTATAGTTTTAAAACTTCCTTTGAAGTTGAACTATTTTCTATAGTTTAATTTCTTTAAATCTTCTTTTAGAATTGAACTATTTTGCCGTCTGTCATATTAGACCTGCCTAATATCGAGAAAAAAAAACAAGAATGTGTACAGAGTGAATATTGTTAAGAATTTGAATCTCTTAATAAATTGGAATTTTTTATGATATGCAAAGTCGCTGAATACTCTAGACCTGAATTCACAACTACTGGTGGACGACCAGCTATTCTATGACAGCACACATTTACACAATTAGAAATCCATGAGGTTTAGACCAATTCGAATTTGAAATCCACATGAGTCAGTCATGTGGTATGTGATATTTGGTCTGTTGTTGGTTACATCAGGATTTTTCAAATCATTTTGGAATTTATCCTTAATTGCTTGATATCTCGAATACTTCGTTGAAAGTTTCCTTGTGTGTGATCGTTAGAACTCTTTGCCGAACGCTCGGCAAGACGAGGTATTGATGACAATTCGTACAGCCAGCACAGTGGTTGTAGTTTGTAGATGTCGTCTGACCCTCAGACAACTTACTATTCATTCCTTTTCGGTGGATCTTGCAAATCTTAAAAATACTCATAATAGCGTTGCTGGTGCGACTAACCTAAACGGAATAGCTGTCGTGTTCTGTCTATAAGCTGAAATCATAAATACTTTGTCGAGTTATTTCGCAAAAAATACCAGAAAATATTATATAAAGGGTCCGCCATTTAACGTTTTTTTTTCAACTTTTGTTTTAATTGTCGGGTCACGTTGACCGAATTTTTGTTTACAAAAATTGAAGAGGAGAATATTGGCATCATTTGGTTTCAACAGGACGGCGCTACGTGCCACACAGCCGAAGCTACACTCGATGTTTTGCGCCCTGTTTTTGAAGATCGCATTATCAGCCGCAGAGCTGATGTCGTTAGGCTACTGCATGGCCAGCCGAGGCAGCCATTTGAATGAAATTATTTTCCATTATTAACCGGAAGGATTGTACTTTCAAATAAAAAAAGAAAATTGAGAAAATATCCTGTAGTTTTTTTTATTGAATTTTCTAAAAAAAAAAGTAATTTTTTTTATTTTATTTTATTAAAAAAATAAATATTCTCGAAGCGCCCCGGTAGGCGAGTTGGTAGCGTGCTTGCCTATCAGCGTGGGGGTTGTGGGTTCGATTCCCACCAGAGGCTTTGGTCTGTCGCTGCAAAAATCAAGCCAAATAGTCTTTGTCACTCGGTTTATCCTTGGACCCAAAATTAGAATATAAATTTACTTTGTATTGTAATTAATAAATAAATAAATAAATAAATAAATAAATAAATAAATAAATAAATAAATAAATAAATAAATAAATAAATAAATAAATAAATAAATAAATAAATAAATAAATAAATAAATAAATAAATAAATAAATAAATAAATAAATAAATAAATAAATAAATAAATAAATAAATAAATAAATAAATAAATAAATATTCTCAATAAACAATTTCTGTTGCTCTCGGCAATAAACCACATTGTTTAAGAAATTGGCAAAGTAGTTACGAATTCAGTGCTCTGGGCTTAGGTGGCCCGGCTGGGGGAGGAAAACACAAGTGTTTTCGCAGCTTAACTCAAATGTAGGCGATTTCCCTAAAATACATAGTATTACAATTCCAACACTAATATACATATGATTAGTTGGACTACAAGTACACCTTCGTCGATGTATTGTTACCATACCAAGCTGAGGGGTCTTATTGCCCAAAGAGCGATACATACGGTTTTTTTTTTTTCGAAATTTAATTTGTGATATATTCTTCCACATTGTACAAAAAAATGAATTTTATTACATACTTCTTTTGTTGTATCCGATTAATAAATCTACTTTTTTTCCAAACGGCCTTAGAAAGTGAAATTCCAAGAAATTGTAATAAAATTCAGATTGTAAAGTGAATTTGTACATGTTGCTTGATTTTCGTAAAATGTTCTCGATAGCGCAACAATGATTAATGATTTTTTATGGTCGGAGTTGGATGATATTGATCTGGACAACGTTTACTTTCAACAAGACGGCGCTACGTGCCACATAAGCAACGAAACCATTGTTCTTTTACGGGGAAAAGTTTCCGGACCGTGTTATCTCTCAAAGAGGCGATCACAATTGGACACTTTGCGACTGCTTCCTTTGGGACCGCGTGAAAGATAATGTCTTCGCCAACAGCCCAGCGTCGATTCAAGACCTCAAAAATAGAATTCGTGAGGCTATCGAGGACATAGGGCATCCAATTAGCGATTTGCGTATGGCAAATTTCATGAAAAGGATATGATCCTTTAAGCATGGTCATTGCGGCTATTTGGCTGGTGTTGTTTTTCCTAATTAATGGCGTACCTCCTCTTTATTACGAAATAAACATTCGACCATTTATCTCATAAAATTCCCTTCTTCTTTGAATACCAAAATAACACCTCTTGTTGGAAAAACCTGTCAATTATTATGGTACTGGTTTTATTTGAGGCGGATACGAAGTGTATTTATTCAATGGATTTGCAGCATCGGCGTGTACACTGGAAAAAAAGTGTTCATCAATTTGATGAATTTCGACTTCATTTTCAAATTTCAACTTCATTTCCAACCGACTACACTTTTTATCAATTATATGTAGAACTATTCATAAATTTTTACACCAGTTTGAAGAACATTGTCCATCAACTTGATGAATTTTGTACATCAAGTTCATGAACATTTTACATCAGTTTGATGAACATTGTACATCAATTTGATGAACATTGTACATCAATTTGATGTACATTGTACACCAATTTGATAAACATCGTACATCAGTTTGATGAACATTGTACACCAATTTGATGAGCACCGTGCATCAATTTGATGAGAATTGTACATCAACTTGATGATCATTGTACATCAATTTGAAGAATATTGTATATCAACTTGACGAACATTGTACATCAATTATAATTTCTATAAAAAAAAAATAAAACATTTCTATTTTTTTTTTCTTTAAAGAGTTTCATGCTATTATTGAAAGCCAAGGTATACGAACCGATTTCGGAAGCTACCTCGCTTCGTCATCGGTCGCCTTGCTTTGCTATACCTTTGTCCTAACATTTCCCCAACTTTATTTTTCATTTATTTTAAAAGAAAACTATTTTCTGAATTTCAAAAAATTGCCGGTGCAGAATTGTTGTTGCCAGAGTCGTGTTCATTTCAACTCAATAAAAACTCATTGCCTTGTGATTGGATTTCGTTTTGTTGGGAAAAGATCTGACACTGCAATTTAAAACCGGCTTTAAGTTACTCCGAACATATTCTCTAGACAGGCTGGTCAGGCCGAAAAATACTCCACTTCTGTTTAAGAAATACTGTGAAATATTTTTTTCTTCATGGTAAATGTCCAAATGCCCGTAATTCAGTTATTGGGCTTGTTTGAGTATGAGAGTTATATCAAAGTATGGACCAATGTTTATGTACAAAACTGTAGATATTTTAATGGATTTTAAAGGCAGCAGGCTATTGTGTTAATGTGGATACCTGCGTAACGGTCTGCAGTTTGGTATCAGACTTACAGACAGACACACCAATTGTTATTCATATTTCCTGAAGGTCTGCGTACCAGTTGAGATCCTCAAATGGCCGGTTGACCGGACGACTCTTCATCCATAATTATCAGCACAATTTAAATGTTAAATGCAGAGTTGAAAATATTATTACCGTATGCGAATTGTTCTCACTGTTGGTATACGTTTTTCCGACAACGGGTAAAACAAAATGTCTCTGAATGGCGAGAAAAATAATCGCACGGCAAATTTGATTTACGACTACAACGACCATTATCCCCCAGTATCATATAACGCCCCTGATTTCAAGAAGCCTTCTTCAAATTTGTTTTTTTTTCTTCTTCTTCCATATTTCCAATTAAATGTAAAGCCAATGCTTACGGAGAAATTGATGTGTTTCGATCGATATCGAGTTATTCACGCAAAATTAAATTTGTTTGTATTCTGCAATTGTTTATTTTTCTGTTTGTTTTTATTTCAATTTCATTAAAACTCTTGCGATACAACAGCAACAATAACAAAAAAAAAACAAGAAGAAAAAAAGAAAATGTATGGATGGCATACAGAAGTGCAAATTAAAAGCAATAAAAACAACTGATGCTTATACAGAAATTGTTATTTATAGTTGTTGCTATTTTTTCCAAAGGATGTAATTGAGTGCGACTTTGTGTGTGTGTGTGTGTGCGTTTGTGTAAGTGAGTAAATGCTTCTCGCTCTCCTTGAGACAGAGAGAAAGAGCGATTGTGTGTACTTTGCCACTTTCTCTACATTTATACACGTTTTTTTTCTATCTGCTTCACAATCACGCAGTTGAAAGAAATTCCATTTATTCTTTCTATTCTGGTGTTCATGTTCTTTTTCTCTTCAGCCGAAAAAGAAATTATTAGTTTTCCTCTTTATATTTGCCGTTGTATTTCGGGAGGATATACCGAATAGCAAGGAAACAGACAGAAAAATGCTGTTGTTAACTCCAAAACACACACAGGGGCACTCTGTGTGTTACACGCACGTCTATCAACGGCACATGAGAGTGTCGGTATGCTGCTGTATGTGTGAGTGTGTGTGTGTGTGAACGGCGAGAATGGCATACAATAAAAAATATTGTTCAAGGTTGACAATAGTAAAGCATAATTGAAGAGAACATGGATGGATGGATGGTTAGACGAATGATTGTGAATGTCGGTACTGGTGTTGTTGCTGTGACTTCAACAACAACAACCATAACAACAACAAGGGCCAATAACAGTCATCACAAAACGGAATAACACAAAATTTCACTTGACTTGACGCTTCATGAAACAACTGAACGTTGGAACATGGGAACGGTGTGAACTGAAAGCAAAGAACAAGCAAAACGTTGTTATCTTTTCGTTTATATTTCACATTACTTTCTTTTGGGTTTCGTTAATTCTCCCTTCTATTTTGTTTGTATTATTCTACGCTGGTGTGTTTGCTTGTTCCTTGTGGTGCTCTTCCCTTTTGTTGTTGTTGTTGTTGTTGTTAGAGGGGTAGCCTTTCTTTGCATTTCCTTTCGGTTTCATTAAGGTTTTTCCTTGGTCTTTCACTTTGCTGTGCTTCCGTTCAAAGTCATAAATTTATGCTTTCTTATGTTTTCTCTACGTTTTTGCGTTCTGCAGTTTTAATAGAAATTTATGAAGTTCTTTTTGCGTTTTTAATCCAACGCCGTTGCTTTTTCTCCTCTGTGTGAGTGTGTGTGTGTTTAAATCATAATTTATTGTCTCCCATAAAATTAATTTAATTTTATTTCTTACATTTTCGTTTTCATTTTCATTACCAAATTCCGTCGCCCCACCAAAAAATGACTCGACACAATTTCCTTTGGCATAGATTTGCTGTCATTTGCGGAAAGTGTGACCTCGTATACGTGTGTGTGTGTGTGCGTGTCTATTTTTGCGGTTTATTAAACATTTTCAGTGTACGTTTCGCTGTTTGCTAGCGGAAATTAAGTTCTGTTTGCCATACATGTATCCGATGTTGTGTGTCGTCAGCCAAGCGACAGTTTTCCAAAAATAGTGATCTTTACTAATGCTTCCCCACGGTTTCCCTCATCATGTGTCATCTGATTTTAGTTACAATTGATGCTTATCAGTAATGAACATGAAATGATTTTCTATGGCTTTTAGTATTGTGATTATACCGAAAAGTATTTTGTTTCTGTTCAAAAGCAAAAGCTAGTGGACAATTTGGTTAGGAAACTTGGAAAACTAAAAGGCTGGATGGAGAGAAGGACAGGGTGGTCTTAATGTTGAATATGAATAAAATACAAAAATCAACAATGCTGATGTCCTGTCTTCCACCCTGAGTAAAGAAACGGTCGAAGTTTTGTTTTCCATGCATACTTTTCTTTAAAAATCAATTTCAATCCTTTGAGATATTGTTGCAGTACAGTTTAAATGGGGGAAATTGTCTGTCTGTAAAGCAAAAGCTAGTGGACAATTTGGTTAGGAAACTTGGAAAACTAAAAGGCTGGATGGAGAGAAGGACAGGGTGGTCTTAATGTTGAATATGAATAAAATACAAAAATCAACAATGCTGATGTCCTGTCTTCCACCCTGAGTAAAGAAACGGTCGAAGTTTTGTTTTCCATGCATACTTTTCTTTAAAAATCAATTTCAATCCTTTGAGATATTGTTGCAGTACAGTTTAAATGGGGGAAATTGTCTGTCTGTAAAGCGATTTTGGCTGGCGATTCTCCTTCTGAAATTTCATTGATATTGATTTTATTTCATTGATTTTATAAATCTATATGTCATTTCTGATAAACTCCTTAAAATAAACACTGTCTGTCGTTGTCGACGCCTTATTAAGTTTTTTCAACAAAAAATTTAAGAAAAACATAAGTCAATTGTTTATAACTGTCAAACAGATTAGAAGAGAGGATTACAAATATTATAAACCTGATACAAAGAACTTTCGTGGTGGAAAAATTTTAAGAAAAAGTAAAATTGAAATTTTGAAGACAATAATCTTTTATTTGGCCAATTTTTTGTTTTTGGGAGGGATGACAATTTAGGTTTCAAAAAATTAAAAAAAAAATTAAAAACACGTATACGTTCCGCAGATTTTAAACAAATTTAGTAATATAATTTTTTAAATGTTTGTGCTGCCAGTACTGTACTGTAATCCCCCGATAATTAATAAAAAAAAATATTTGTTAATTCAATAATATTCTTCCAAACTCCTTAAAATTACAACAGCTTTTCTTGAATTAATTTTATTTATTTCTACATTTATTAAAATAGAATCTCAGCCTGTTCTTCTATTATAATTTTCTTTATTTGTTCACAACGTTTGTCTCAAACGTACTTTTTGTTGTTGTTTAATCTTTCAAATTATGCATTTCCTCAAAAACGTCACTAATCTCCGGAAATATCTTTTCAATGCCAGTGTTACCATATCAACTATAACTACAAAACTAAACCCACTAAAATATTTACATAATTTTATTTAAATAACTAAAAATTAAATAAAATCAAATAAACCTAACCACAACCAAAGTATTAAATATTCAAAATAACTGTAACATATATATATATATACATATATAAATTTATTTATAATAAATACATGAATAATGAAAAAAAGAAATCCGTAAACTAAAAATGATTTTTGCAAAATATAAAAAAACAAAACTGCCAAATAACACAAATTTTTTATGATAACCAAAAAAAACAACAACTACAGCCACAAAACAAGCTATGAATAGAACCAGAAATCAACCAACAAACAAGTGTTAACAAACAACAACAACAAAAAAGCTAAAAGAAAAGCATTACAAAAACAAAAGGATATAGAGCCGCCGCAACCATTAGCAAGGATTTAGCAGCTAAACTAAAAGGATACAACAAAAATCTAAAACAAAACATATTAAATATGCATTTAAGATAATATCAAGCCCCCTTCCCCCCTTTTACTACAACTACAAAGTACACAACACGACAACAACAACAAATCTATTTCAAAACAAACAACAACATTTTTTTTTTCGTTCTTTAAAAAAAATTTACAAAACAAAACGACAAAAACAACCTTACAAATCTTCAAAGTACCTTTAACAAAACCAACAAAACAAAACAAAAATATCTTTAAACAACAACAAAGAAAAACAAACTCTCCCCCCCCCCTTAAGCAAAAAAAAACAAAATTAAATATTTGGAAATCATCTAAACGGAAATATATCAACAAAAATATCATTTACACATCTGTATTAAACCGACGGAAACGGAAACTGGGAACCCCTTCCCGAAGCCCAAAGCCCTTCCCCCAAAAACGAAACAGCTTCAATGGAAGTTGAGCCCGATCAACGAGTCTTCAACTTACTACACAACCTGCTTAAACACTCTCTGACTAGTTTAAGGATTTAAGGTCAGATCTTCCAGGCACAAACAAAAACGAGGTTAATCAAAAAAATCTTCTCCACAAAGGATTTCGTGGAGCAGGGGACGAGAAATTTCTTTAAAATCCTGTCTAAAATAAATTGTGAACATTTTGGTTTTCCTATTCAACTACAACAAAACCAAAAAATTGGCGAAGCTGCAAATACCTTCTACCTGTTCACCATCAACCATTTCTCGCATAGATTTCATCGAAAGATGGGGCCTAACACCGGTCTTGCGGCCACGACAGGAACAACCATTGAGCGGTGAAAATCTCTCCGAAGCATCGCCCCCTCTTCTGCGTGATAGGTAATGTTGCATTTCCAATAAATAAAACTATATTCCTTTAAAAACAACAGCAAAACAAATCATTTGTACTCCAGTTAACAATAGAAACTATTCTCTAGATGTCATACATATACATATATATTGCAACTATAGATGTGGCCTTTTGATCTTCTGCTCTTCGGCTCTTCTCCTTTTTCTTCTTATTTATTCATAAATTGACATTTTGTTCGTGAATATTTCAAGGCATAAATCACAGTTAACATTTGATTTATTGGCAAATGACATTAAACACTTCAAGCGGTGGGTGGGAGTGATGGAAATGTCATTTTAATGCCACTTGTCTATTTATTTGTTCTCCTTTTGAATGTTTTTTTTTTCTATCACAAATCCTGGAAAAAAAAAGCTCCCGGAATTTTGAAAAATTAATGCAGGACATAAAAATAGTTTTGGATTAATTTTTTTTTTAGAAAAAAAAGTACAATTGGAATTTTGAAGACAATAATCAACTACTTTGAAAGAAATATGATATAAGACAAGCTCTTCTCTCTATTGTAGTTTTCTAGAGTTACTCCGCTAATATTTTAGACAAGAAACAAATAAGCGAAAAATTAGGGCCTGTTTTTTTTAAATATATTTATTTGAATCTTGGACAAAAATCCTTACAGCCTAGTTAACAATAAAAGTATTCATGGTATTCAAATTATAAATTCAGAGTTTTTAAATTAAAGGCTTATCCATTTTGCTTTTCAAAAGTAAACGTAAATAAAACACATATCAAATATTTGTTTTCATGATATTTCTTTTTTATTAATAAGTTTTAACGTTGACATTATGTGTGAAACACTACATCATTTAAATGACCACCACGCGAAGTGTTGCAAGCAATGATTCGTTTGAGGTAATTTTGGACTACTTTTTGGCACATATTGGGCGGTATCTCAATGTTGATTCTTAAGTGCTCAAGAGTTATAGGTTTATCTTTATTAGCATAATCAAGGTATTTCGCGTAGCCCCACAAAAAATCGCATGATCTTGGTGACCAGTTGATGTCGCCACGACGAGAATTTACGTGGCCAGGAAATGTCTCTTGCAATAAAGCCATATTCGCTCGAGTTCTGTGGCATGTGACACCGTCTTGTTGCAACCACATATTGTCCAAGTCGTATTCTTCAAGAGCAGGCAAAAAAAATCGGTTATCATACGACCATAACGCTCCGAATTGACGGTGACAGTCGTTCCCTCGTCGTTTTCGTAGACATAAGGTCCAATCACACCTTCGGACCGAAGAGCGCACCAAACAGTGACTTTTTGTGGATGTAATGGCCTCTCTTCAATTACTTGAGGATTCTCAGAACCCCAAATACTAAAATTTTGTTTATTAACATACCCAACGACTGAGAAATGTGCTTCATAACCATAAACCATAATCTGCTCTTAAAGCACGATATGTGGCTGTGCCAGTCTCACCATTTTTGTAATAGGTTTTAATAATTTTTACGCGTTGTGTGAAAGTTAAGCGATCCATTTTCGTCAATGTCAGACTTCCAACTGAAAAGAAAAAAAAATTGCTTTAACAACTTAGCGAATTCCAGCCCTATACTTTTGAAACCACGAAATGGATAACCCTATATTTCTAACTGGAGATGACTGGGAAAATCCAAATTTATATCTAGTTTTTGGCAGTTTATTTTCGTTCCTTCAATAAACATGAACGAAATTAGCGGGGTGAATGAAATAAGCCCCACAAAAATGGGGGTTTATTTCATTATGAATAAATGCCCTAAATTCGAAAATGAAACAAAAACCCAACGAAATGAAACAACATCCCAAATCAAAATGAAAATGATGTAATTATTCCGGTGTTGTGTTTTTTTTTTTAGTATTGGTGATTTTCTACAAATAGTTTTTCATTAAGTACAAAATTTTTTTCATATTGGTTTCTTTTTTTTTAATATTCACACAGATCGGAGCCATGTCAGTACAGTAAATGTAAGACGCGGCTTTATTTCTATTTATATTTACCCTCGACACTGATTCACTGATACACTGATTCACTGACTCTGTCACGCAGTACGTAGGAATTTAAATAGGCATTCTATAATTCTATAAATAATAATAATAAAAAAAATAATATTTTTTTTTAGCAAAATTTTTTTTTTTTCAAAATTTTTTTTTTCAAAATTTTTTTTTTTACAAAAATTTTTTTTTTACCAAATTTTTTTTTTTCAACAAAATTTTTTTTTTCAACAAAATTTTTTTTTTCAACAAAATTTTTTTTTTCCACAAATTTTTTTTTTCAACAAATTTTTTTTTTTTCAACAAACATTTTTTTTTTCAACAAACCTTTTTTTTTTTCAACAAACATTTTTTTTTCAACAAAAATTTTTTTTTCAACTAACATTTTTTTTTTCAACAAAAATTTTTTTTCCACACATATTTCAACGGGCGCCATAGGCGCATTACAACTTACTAGTTTCATATTAAAGTGAAAAAAAACTAGCACTCAGGGGATGCCCCCTATAAATGCAATGCACTGTGTTAGCGTTTTTGTTTTTCACCGTTTCCTTGTCACTCTGTGACTTTATTTCATTGGGGCTTCATTCAGCCCCACTTCAAATTGTTGGGGCCTACTTTCAATTTACGTTCTTAGCATTTTTGGGGTTTAATTTACTGGCGTCTATTTTCGTAATACAATTAGACCCAGAATTTTATATTTTATATTTTTGGACTGTAATTTCGTAGGGCCTATTTCTCGTTCATTCGTATGCCGCTCTGCCAGTATTCCATCGGCAACTGTAGCCTTGTTGTTCTTACGCCAGACTATTTTCCTGCTTTCAAATCGTCTGACTTGGGCGGTGGTTATCCAACACCATCATCTGTAATGGGTTTTGGGTGGCTTTCTTCAGATGGTTTTCGATAGCTAACAAGTTGCATCCTCCTTACTTCCTCAGTTTACTCCAGTTGATTTCACCCACTTTTCTTTTTTTTCAAAATATTCCTGATTTGCTATTGCAAAATATGTTTCACCATTGATGGTTCACATTAATAGTATGTATATTTTCATTCCTGCCGTAAATCATGTGTATATTTCGCTTTTTAGCGTCCCTGATTGTTTTTTTTTTAAAAATTTTTGCCTTCTGCAGCTTTTAGAAATTGTCTTCCTTTGGTTATCAAGTCACTACATTGGGATACAGCATCCCAAGGTAGGCGTGTTTTTTTCTGTGTTTGTTTTGTTTTTCGAAAACAGTGTATCCTTCATTTCCCCTATCGATGTAAACGAATGAGACTCGAATTGTGTGTAAATAACGTCTTTTTCCGACATTTTAAGATTAAATCAAATAAAATGTTTAACATTTGAAATGGGGTACATCTACACGCACACACACAGACAATACCATTCATATCTATGTATGTTCGAATGAGTAGGTACATATAGGATATTTCCATCTCCGTTTCTTTTTTTTTTCTTCTTCTTTGCCTTGCCATTGTATGTGTGTTAAATAACATGACACTTTGGTTCATTGTTCAATGTTCGCTTAAATACACAGTTGCAGAGACACCCATGTGTGTGTGTCTCTAAGTCGACATGCAATGTCGGTTTGGCCATATTCCAATAAGCGTCTCTCTCTCTGTTAGCTATTTGTATATGACTTATATTTATACACACACTTACACTCTTACTGTTTTTTTATTTTATAGAATTCTGTGTATGTTGGGTGTGTGTGTGCATAAAATATTTTCCCTATTTAGAAATATTTTTAGTTACACATTTGCCCTTAGTGACATGTCGGGGAATTGGTATTTGTGTGTATGTGTAACATACACACCACCATCACCTCCCACAGTTACACATGTGTGATGATTGTAGCTCGCTCTGGTATTGTTTGATTTGTTTTATTTTGTGTTGTTGCTGTTTTTTTTTTTTGTTTTTTTTGTAATAAATACATTTTTACAATTGTGTCTGACTGAATGCTTGGTTTGGTTATTTATACATTTTATTTCCATTTCACTGAGTTTTCCCATTTTGGCCACAATTACATTGGTGGCCTTTACCGCTAATAGTTGCATGCCACAGCTTTTCTATGGCGCTATTGTAGTCATGGCAGTTAGCAGTCGCTGAACCGTTGAATTTAATAGGGAATTAAATAGTTTGTGTGGTTATTTAAACAAATTAAACATTTACTACTTACGACTGAACAGGGGCGGGGAAACATTTCCCGCTGGAAGATGCGGAACTCTCAAACGTCCCTCTTGAGCATAATCGTTTGCAGTAGAACAAACAAAAAAAATATCCCCACCTTATTGGCTGGAAATCTGCCTGGGTTTAGAAATCTGAGGCTCAATATAGTCGTGGATCCCAGTTGTTATCAGGGCTGTGGAGTCGGGTTGTCCCCAGGGTTCATCGAGAGCGGATCTGTTAGGACCCAAAATAGGAAGCCGTTGGAACACATATAATAATAGTATATCTAGTTGGTGAATTTAAAATGATTTGGAAATATTTCTTAGATTTTTAAGTAACATCTCGAGGCCTATCTGGAGTATCTTCTAGGCTGGAAGATGTTTCCTTACAGATAGGTTTGACAAATCGTATTTCTTGCCTAGGTCAATTTCTTTTCAGTTTCTGCCATAGATTAGGAATTTGACAAATTTGCCCGAAGTCGGTGTGTGGAGTCGAACAATTTGCTTGACTCCGACTCCATTTCCCAGAAAATAAATAAAATGTATTAACAACCAGTCAATCTGTTAATATTTTTTTATTTTTTTAATATTTCTGATATTTATTGGCATTTTTTAGAAATTTCTTTAAGGGTTTTCTTAGGTTCTACCTAATCGGTTTTTCAAGGTCACTTCCAAATTCCAATGCAAATAATAGATTTTTTTTTTTAAATTTGAAATATTTTCGATTATATGATCTTTTTTTATCTTTAAGACGCACATCAGGTATAGGAATAATGGATGGAAATACAATTTTCGAATTTTTGAAGTCGGAGTCGAAATATTTAAAAATGCTGGAGTCGGAATCGACCAATTTTTGGCTTGACTTCTCAGCCCCGGTTCTGATACCAAGTATTTCCATCATGTTTTCTACTTGGTACTTCCACCAGACAGGCAGACGTCGTAAGGCCTTTTACGAATGGAGCCATTGGATTCATTCGCCTGGCGGGCTGGATCGTTCGCATTCAGTCAACGGACTTGGATCAGGCCATGCAATAGCTGCATTTTGATGTACTTGGCTACGTTCATATCGGGGTATCGCTCACGGTTCATTTTGACGCCCGTACTACTCGTTTACACGAATGGCTTCATCGATGGATTATTCTCCGAAAACAATCCAGCAATGCTTCATCTATTTTAGCAAGTACCCATGTTTCAATGCCATAAAGAAGCACCGATAGAATTTGAGTTTTTGGGATGTCGAGAGAGAGAGAGAGAGAGAGGTGTGTTCTAGAATTGTTTGGTTAACCCGAAGTAGTATTCGTTGGTCAGCACACGCCTCCGCTTTAATTCGAAGCTGACTATGGTGGCGCAGCCGAGGTTGAAAATTTTGTCTACCATCAGCCCCAACGATGATTATTTTATGTATTCGCCTATTCGTCTCTTCTCTTCTTCCACCACAAGTCCAAGAGTCGTCGATTCATAACAAATCGTACCTACAGCATTGGTACACACTTCAGCGTAATGAAGACCTGTTTTTATTTATTTATTTTGGAATTCATGTTCCTTACAGACTACTGCTACTAAAAATTAATTATATCTATATTATGTTACATGAACAATAAATTCATAACTTCCATTCGAAGCAAACGGAACACCCAATGACATACTCTGTCATCTCTTACAAAATCACTTGTTACTTTTGATTTTCTATGACATAGTCCAATGTGCATTTTTAACTTGCATTTGCCCAAAACGTCGTCTATTCCCGTATCCTCCTTAGTCTCACGACTTGAAAGCAATTCACCTCTTTGCACGCGAATTGTCGTTTGCCATAATTTCACTAACCTTCATGCGGTAATGGAGCCGCATACCAACCAATGACGTCCACTTTAATGACGTCATCTTCATAATAAATTCCCTGTGACTTTGTGTTTGTTAGTGTGCAGATCATAATTCATTAGGAAATAAATATAACGTATACGCTCCGGTAACCCTGAATAGAAAAACAAAGTTTTGCTGTGCTTTTTTTTCTCTATTGTTACTGCTTAGGCACATTCTTCTTGCTTTAACGACTAGGGGGAGATAACGAACGACGAGAAACAGCATAAGAACTGCAAATGAAGCTAATAATGCTTGTGAATATTACAACAAATGAAATCTAAAACCTTAATAAATATAACAGACTCACACACGCTGTTGCCATTCGAAGCCCGACAAACGCATTCACTTACACACTGCCAGAGCAATACGACCGAGGCAGCCATGGAGCAAATTAGTGGCACAAACACACGCACATACACTAAGACTAACAGTAATACTCACACTCACACTAACACTTAGACAATTTACAAAGTTGTTTCAGTTGCTGGTGTTTGTGTGTTTCTATGCTGAATGAGATACTCTAAACTACAGTCAAGGAGAAGGGAACGACCGCTACTCTGTGCTCGACCCAGTATACCGCCAGCGCCATCACATCATAGCTATGACGTCAAGCGCAACACAAATAAAAACGGCAGCAGCAGAAATAGCATATAAATATATAAAAAAAAACACACGCACACACACAGACAAAGGCAAAGGCAACAACGACAACAAAAGAAAGCGAAAGTAAAAATAAAATGTTGCTGATGATGACAATAACCTTTTGCAACAAAAAACATACAATAATACTCAACAGCACACCGGCAACACCAATCACCCTCGTCATCATTATCTTTATCGCCCCTGAACATCATTATCATTATCGTTATCGTCTTCGTTGTTGTCGCCACCATTGTCATTAGCAATGTTAAACAATTCATTGAACATATTGAATCTTATAAACATGCATGTGTGTGTGTGTGTGTCTGTACTTACACTATGTATATATATATATATATATATTGGTGTATATATTACTTGAATTAATTCAATTGTCGGAATTTATACTATAATATATATATATGTATATAAAGAGAAAAGTCTGCTTACAATAAATTCGCCACCCATACGGTTACACAAAATTACTAAAAGTCAAATATATTGAGCGTCATTGAACTTTTGTTTTGCTAAAACGACCCCAAGCCACTGCCACCACCACCACCACCACTTACCATGACTTTCAAATCTCCACACAAGTCCTCTGATCTCCGAGAACTTTGCAGTGAGTGAGTAATGACAAAGAAATCCTCAAACCTACAGAAGGAGAATGAACCCTAGTGCGAGACAGTTGCATCTAATAATAACCATTAAATAAATTAGCAATAAAACGTTGATTCAGATTTAGACAAAACCTAAAAAGTTGATTCACCTTCGAATTTATGATCTTTTTGTGAAAGGTTACTAAACTCCGGCGAATACATGGTCGAAGGGAGAATCCGGTGGATTGACTGTTCTGGGTTGAGGGAATGACAAATGGTGACAAGGACTCTTATGTGAGTTTGTAGAGCCGGAATTTCAGATGACCTTTGAGATTCAAGGGTTTCTTCTACTTCTAGGCGATTTTCTGGAAGTTTTCTTGAATAAATTTACTTTTAAAATATAAAATAAAAGTTTAAAACACCAAAACAATTTTCACAGGTTTTTACACCGTGTTACACACATTCTGTCCTATGAACCAAATTTACTTTTTCGGAAAGGGGATAAAAAATAAAAATACACGTGTATCGGCGATTTTCATGTACACGTCAGAATTTTTTTTTTAATTTGAAGTATGAAACTCTTAGTGGCCTGTGTGAAAGCCTTTGGACCAATTTTTAACCTTTTTTAGTGGTCCAATCGAGCTGATTTTTGGCAGGCAGACTCGTGGAAATGTCTGTATCACGTCAAATTTTTTAAAAAATAGATTTTTATCAATTCTCAGATTTTCCTAAATTTTTTTTTTATTTTAAATGGTTATCGTTTTTTTTTAAGGATTCAGTCAAAAAACATTTTTTTTCGTAACGCTTAAGTAAAAATTTGGAGTCTCTTCAAGTTATGCTAAGAAAAGTGAAAAAAATATTTTTTTTTCAAAAATAATAAAAATTGGGGAAAAAATGAGAATTGATAAAATTTTTTTTTAAAAATTTTACGTGATACAGACATTTCCACCAGTCTGCCTGCCAAAAATCAGCTCGATTGGATCACTGAAAAAGGGTTAAAAATCGGTCCAAAGGCTTTCACATAGGCCACTACAAGCTTTATACTTCAAACTTAAAAAAAAAAATTCGATTCGATCATTCTTTCTATGGATGGCGGACGGAGGTTTTCAAATTCATCAGCTATTTCGACATTGTAACTATCGGCCTCCAATAGCATGCAGTTTTCTTATACTTATCTCACAAGTATACGAAATTAATGGATCGATTTCAAAGAAATTCTAAACAGGTCTATCTGTTGGGAAAGATGTGTCCCCAGGGTTCATTAGGAACCACAATGAAAAACCTTTGGAAGTCATATAATACCAGCACCCTCTAGTTGGTGAATTTAAAATTATTTGAAAATATGTCTTAGATTTTTAAGTAATATCGCCAGGCCTATCTGGAATATTTTCGCGGCTCAAATCTGGAAGATGTTTCCTTACACATAGATTTGACGAATCGTATTTTTTTGCCTAGGTCAATTTCTTTTCAGCTTCTGCCATAGATACGCAAATGGGATTATTATGTTACTTAGAAAATGAATACAAAATACAAATGAAAAAAGTTGTATGCGACTGTCCGCATGGTGACGCATGGAAAGGTGTTTAAGGAACGCAAGGTTCACTTATAAGAGGCTGCACTTAATGTTAGGCCCCAGCATTCAAGCTTACAGACTCTGCGCCACACAAAAATCCCATCACCGTTTTAATTGAAAAAAACAATAATTGAGAAATAAGTGAATTCTTTATTTCTCAGCTGTTTGCCGACGATTTTATGAAAACTCTGGTGTAGAACAGATACATATAAGATTTGAGACAGCAGCTGTGTTCGATTGGTCTTTCAAAGTCAAGGGTAGCTTTTAATGGGTCATCGGGCCAAATCGGACATTACATTGGTGTGGTTGAAAAAAAAAATGACCAGAATGCATTGTTTCCAAGGACTATGGAAAAGCAACAAAGGTAATGCGATTTAACCTCACTTTGGAGCTACGTTAATTAGTTGGTTTCGCCAACAAAGCAATAACAACTGGCACACTGGAGAACAACATTATTCATACCATTGCTAAGTTCCAGTCCGACTTATGCAACCCAGGTATAACAAATGTCTGAGCTTTTTTATATTTTAAAATTCTCATACTTTGATAGTCTGTAAAGTTCAGTTCAGACATGTCTGCCATGCAACTAATTTTTTTTTAATTTTTATATTTCAGCCTAGACTACTGGAAATCCTTTCTTAACATTTCAAATAAAGGGAATTTTAGGATTTTTCAAATAACAGTTTATTTTCACTTTCGAATAGTCCTTGAAATTGTATGCAGGGTATTGATGTTGGGCGAGTCTTAGGGTCATTGAATTTAAATTTATAGATTTTATTAAGTTGCCTTTCTTCCTGTGGTATGGCGGGTATTTTTTTTTTTGGCCAATTTTCAAATGGTCCAGCAATGTTTCAATAATAATTGTAATTGCCTTGTATTTTGAAGTTGAAAAATGCCACCTTTATTTTCAATCCTTTCTAAAATATTTTTTTTTTAATTTCTAGATTTCTCACTAGCCTCATGGAAATCCTTTCTTAACTATTCCTTTCATTTATTTGTAATTTAAAGCCAATTATTATAAACTAGTAAGTTGTAATGCGCCTATGGCGCCCGTTAAAATATGGAAAAAAAAATTTTGTAAAAAAAAAATTTTTGTTGGAAAAAAAATTTTTGTTGAAAAAAAAAATTTTTACTGAAAAAAAAAAAATTTTTGTTGAAAAAAAAATTTTTGTGGAAAAAAAAATTGTTGAAAAAAAAAATTTTGTGGAAAAAAAATTTTGTTGAAAAAAAAAAATTGGAAAAAAATTTTGTAAAAAAAAAAAAATTGTTGAAAAAAATTTGGGGAAAACACAATTTCTGTACAAAAAAAAAATTTTTTTTTTATTATTATTATTTATAGAATTATACAACGCCTATTTAAATTCCTACGTACTGCGTGACAGAGTCAGTGAATCAGTGTATCAGTGAATCAGTGTCGAGGGTAAATATATATTAAGATTACAATAAAAACTACTCCAAAAAAAGGACTTTTAGGATTTCTTGAATAACAGTTCATTTCGTCTTTCGAATGGACCTTCCAGTTGTATTGTGGGCATTTATGTTTGGCGAGTCTTAGGGTTCGTATAAATTAGATTTATGTTTTTTTTTTTTAATAAATATATTTTTTAGGGCCAATTATCACACAGTCCACAAATGTTTCACTTATAAATTGTATTTGCCTTGTATTTTGTTTTGGACGAATTTTATTTTCCACCCTGTACAATTTTCCACCCTCCCCCTTTTTGTGATTTTAAGAGAATATCAAACAATTTCATTTTTATTGTCTTTTCACTTTCACAACAGTTCTTTGTTTTGTGGGGCGAAATTTGCAACAGCCATTGCAACAAGCCTTTTTATGACGCCTTGCCTTTTCGATATGTCCTTTTTATCTTTGACAAAGAACAATTCAAAGACTTAAATATTTGTGAAAACCCCTAACACACATACACATGTACACATAATGAAACAATGAGTGAGTACTTGTGGAACAAGTTAACAATAATGTCTCAAAAATTATTGTTGTTAACAAACACATATAAACAGAAGCACACAGCGACACCCAGCTCGCAAGGGGAGAGAGTGGGGGGGTGGCATGAAGAATTCTCGACTAGAGCCTCGAGATCAACAGCAACAATAAAGATGCTTTGTTTTGTTGTGTTTACTATGGCCATTACCACTACCAACAACCTCATCACGACTACTACGACTGACTAGCAACACCTCTCTGCTCTGGTAGAATGTATACATGTGTGTGTAAGCTTACCACTACCACTACAAATGTCACTTGACTTTTTGTCATCATACGTTGACATCGTCAGCATAATCATTGTCATCATATCGTTTATTGTTGCTGTCTTTATTGCCGCTTCGTCTTTGACTACGGCTGCTGGATGCTGCTACTGCTACTGCTCTTGCTGTTGGTTTTTGTCATTATTGTTATCAAGGGTTCTGTTTTTTTTTTTGCTTGCTGGATTTTTCCATCCGACATTGTTGTTAACTGTTCCTCCCACTACAAGCAGGGCTGGCATCATTGTTGCATACACCAGAGTATTGTGAAGGTTCTGGGTTTATATTTTTTTTTTATTTTTGTGCTCTGTTGATCTGTTAAATCTTTTTTAGCTTGCTTGCTCTGCCCTTCCCCCTGCTGCAGCCATCTGTTATCTGCTCCTGTTTTATTTTTTTTATTTTATGCATACAAATTAGCAAGCACTACTGTAGTTACACAGTAAAGCAAAACAAGAAAAAGAGACAGAGACAGAGACAGACAGACCGACAGACAAGAAAGACAATGGCAAACATAAAAAAATATATTGCAGGAAAAAGTTTCTTGTTTGAATGAATGAAAGGATTCATGGATGGCTGGATGGTTGCCTCATTCGATGGCTGATAAACATCAAGTGTTGGTTGTTGTTGTCGATTGGATTGTTTAACAATCTTTTCATTCGTCTCATTTTACTTGTTTCCTCCTTTAGTTCTTAGTTCACGGGTTGATTTTTTATTAGGGATAATTCTATAATGCTGCCTGGTAGCAAACTTGGGGTATGGAAAGTCTACAAGTGACTCTTAGTTAGGTGGAGTGGGCCCTACTCGAATTTAATTCGTTTGTTCGCTGACTGACATATGGCGGTCATGACTTGGCTGTCGTCTATTGGTCCATTGTATCGGCGATAGTTTTTCAGTTAAATAGAGCAAAACTAATAGTTTTTATTTTAATGGTGCTGGTGATTCAGCGGATATTTCATTAATTGATACATTAGCATAAATAAAAATTACAGTCACATATTTACTTTCAACTGTGCACCGGTGCGTATACGTTTTTTGAATTTGCCAGGAAAGTTTAGGTAGTCGTATGATTATTGTGGAAATAAACCATAGGAAACACATAAACAACAATTTGCAAAACACTGAGAATTGACGTATCTCAAAAATTCTTTCTTGCGAATATCGTTCTATGCGACATTTTTTGTACGACTGTTTTTTTTTAGATTCCTGTTTGGAATTGTAATTCCAACGAGAATCCATTGAAAAATCAGTTTGTCGAAAAAAATTGTTGCTTACAACGTTATTCGCGAGATCACTTCTACAGGGTGGGCAAAAGTCACCACAGAGTGACTATTTTTATTTTCATTCACTTTTTCATTTTTAATTTTTTCAGATTAAATTAAAGTTATTAAATTTGCAGACCCCATGGTGACTTTTGGTCCAGTCTGTATTATTGAAAATATTATTTATTTATTATAATCATGAGAAAAGATTACCAGGATTAAATTACTTATAGAGCGTCTCCATTGAAAATATATCCCCTCTAAATTATTAAATTTCTCCAGAACCACTTTGCATAAGAGAGAGAGAGAGAGGGAGATAGAGAGCATAGGTTCACAACCGCCATAAACGGTTATCACTTGATTGTTATCGAAATCTAAAACACTAAAATTAATGACATATTCCATACACAAAACAATCCACACACACACATAGTAAATGTTTATTTTAATAACACCAAGGATAAATCAAAACCATTATATGTGTGTGTGCTTTACAAAGAGCATGCCAGAGAGTGTGTGCGTGCGTCTTCACATGTTACCCTACTAACAAAAAAAAACAGAATCATAAAGTGTGCTCTCCACCAAAACAACCACCGAACACACTCATTAACTCACACGTACACACGCACGTACCTACGTACATTGTACAGAACAACTAAAGACAGGAAGGAAGGTTTTTACACTTCAGGTTCCCGGCAATTAGTTATTAATAACAACTACAACAAAAAGAATGAAAACAAAAGCGCAAAAAACGCCAAAATAAGTACCATGAGAAACCCATAAGATGCTCAGCAAAAAAGCTCCCCCACAATTGTAAAGGCTTACACTAATAATGCTGTTGCAGTGTAGGCAGATGTCTGTGTGTGTTGAAATCGACATGTATGTATATATTTCATGTTTTGTGGGTGTATGTATCTCATGCTTGTAAATAGCAATACTATTTATGTATTGAGCAAAACAGAAATATACTGGAAGATTTTTGTGAAACCAAATCTGGCATTTCAAACTGGCCAGTCCGAATTGTATGATATTTTGCAGAGATCTAGCTGAGGTGTCTTCGAGCTTAAGTTTGGAATATTGTTCAAATATATCCTAAATGCTAAAGCGCCGCAGATAACTCCCTATGTAAATACAAATTAAAATTAAATTTCATTACAATTTCTACATTACTACATTACATTACTAAAATACAAAAAGGCGAAACGAAGAGAATTTAATGGAAAAGAGTGCCACAAAATTTCCCAAGCATCGAAAAGTAAATTTTCGAAAATTTAAATGTACCAAATGAAATGAAAATTTAATTGTAAATGAAAATTTAATTGTACAATTACCCACAAATCAACTAGCCCCTTATCATTTTTGTATTACATTACACAACATGTTAAGCTTCTGTGATCAAAAAAAAATAAAAGTCAATTCACTGTAAAATTGACACACATCGTAGTATCTTATAGAATAATGCATTTTGCAAGATCCGGTTTAACAATAAGGAAATATTTAATTTTCTTTTCTTGCTGATTACTGTTTTGTTGTTCGTTTACGATCGACCAACAGAAATCAGACAGAAAGAAACTTAAAAATGCTAGTGTTCTTTATTCTGTCCTAATCTTTCCAAAACGGAATCTAGTGGCACAGATTCTACGACCACAATTGTTTTTTTTTTTAAGTTGAAATTGTTCTGTTTTTGTTCTATCTATCACAGTGTGATAGATAGTGTGTGTGCGACTATTATCAAACATTTTCAGCCGCTGTTTTCCACCTCGTCAATGCTGGCGATTTTACGAGTAAGGACGTAATCTCTAAGTCATGTAAAACTTCTATGGAAAAGTATAAGGCGTTTGGAGGCGGTAGTCGATTTCTCATGTATCGTGCACAGCTTGCTGATTCATGAAAGATTCCCCGTATGTTCCTTAATCGAATGTTAAGGGAAATACTTAAAGTCGTTTAGAATTACATTGGACAATGCATTTCACTACAACATAGCGGCTTTGTTTCACTTCATATCTATAATAGAAAATTTTAAAAATAGATTTATTTAAAAAAAAAAAACAATTTCTTAATTGTGTGGTATTTCTGATTATTGGCATTCCCAGATTATTTATTTTGACATCCCAGATTAAAATGGAAGAGAAATTCCCTAAATGTTACTCGTTTTACGAAATTCATTCAGCTTTTGGACCGTGTACAGAGGAGAGCGGCGGCGATGATTTGGTATATTAGGATATCCAACTCTATTGTCTCCCTTCAGCATCGCCGGAATGAGGGTTGTATATCGCTATTCTATAAATATTTTAACGGTATCTGCTCCTCAGATATCCGTCGTCTTGTCCCTGGTGTTAGAACATTTAGCCGGAATTCGCGGCTTTCCAGAGACTCTCATCGGTTCGTTGTAAAGTGGCCGGTTGATCGGACGACTTCTTCTTTAGCCGAACCGTTCGTATGTGGAATAATCTTCCAGCAAATGTATTTCCTGCCAGTTGTGACATTCAGAAATTCAAAACAAATGTCAACAAACACTACTCCATCTTCCCTCCTTCCGATACCTTAATCTCCTTCCCATAACACAGTGCATTGCATTTATAGGGGGCATCCACTGAGTGTTGGTTTTCAAAAAAAAAAAAACAGGGTTTGTTGTTGTTAAATGGAGTGAACAGTATTGATTAGCAGCTGAGTGATTAGCAGCTGAGTAAAAAATCAACAAAATCTTCTGAACTACTAACTCCGCTTTGTCTGATGTCTGATGAAACCAAGCATGCCCGATGCATAACAAAATTTAAGAAAACATCAGATCCATAAATCAATGCGTGCCATTTAATTTTTAAATATTTTCTCAGTCACATCTCGACTTTAGGTGGCCCCTTTTCCAAGAGAGATACGGCCGGTATCTCACCAACGCCACGTGTAATGTTGTCTTCCAAGGCAACAATCGTGGTTGGCTTGTCCCTTTGGATGCGAAATTCCACGTGCCCCACAAGAAAAATTCTAAATGCTTCAAGTCTCAGGAATCGTCCTCAAACCAGTCTAATTCTCCGATTGTGGGCAAAAAACAAAGTCCATACGAAGGTATTCTCCTTGCATTTAAATAGGTAAACTAAAAAACCAATTACTTTAAACACTCATACATATCGAAATGGACTTGATCCGTTTATTCATTGTAGCGGCCATTTTTCCTAGATCCATTACTTCTGGTTGACATTTTTATATAAATATTTCAATTTTTGGAATAGTTTGGGCTCCCCTCCCCTACTCGCGGACACACACATTAAAGCAAAAAAGAAAAAGTGGTTGACAAGTCAATTGTTTAAATTAGTGATATGTAAATATTTTTCAGCATGGCATGCCTGACTGGCGGCGGCATGTCACACGTTGACACACACCGCACACTCCACTTGCACCCAACGCTTAACATGTGTGCATTCTCCAGCAACAACAGCAATAATACAAAAATAGAGACTTAGATTTTATACACGGCATGCACGAATGGTATGATTGCATGTAAATGTAGGCACACACATGCCGCTCATTTTTTGTACGAGCTGGGCCTACGACAACGACGTTGGTGGCTGTGCAGCAGAGAGTGTGGTGCATAATTTTTAGCTTCTACATTTCGTCATTTTCGTGTTGTACTCTGTGCCCCCCACATGCACACAATCTCTCCCATTTCTCTTAATACATCTGCATTTCGCGTAGTTTTTTCTCGTCTACGTATGTGTGTGTGTGGTGTTTAACGATTAACCAGTTTTTTTTTCTTTCAAAAATACCACACACTTACATACAACACATACATATTTACGTATGTCTGTGCGTGTGTGTGTTTGTAAAGAATTCATATTCAGAATGCATGTGAGTGTGTAGTTTCAAGGTCATTCGTTGATGTTGCTGATGATGGTGCTGATGATGGTGTAATGTTGTGTGAAACAAATATTTGTTGTATACAAAAAAAAAACGAAGAAGAGCAAAAAATAGCACAACAACAAGAAAATAAAAATTAATGAAAACTGACATCCCCCATGACGTACGTAGTACATAAGTATAAGTAAAATTAATTCATTTTCAAATATGACCTACACACACACACACACATCTACTGTTGGCTGTGTATAAACAGCATATCCATGTCTCCATATCACTCATACGCTCGATTGAATGCTTGATGTCTGTAATATTATTAAGTGCAATTCAAATCGAAAATCTTTATTATTTTCAATGAATTTAATTGTTTTTGTTTTTTTTTCTACTTCTTCTTCTGCTTTTTGCACTTTATGACGTTCGTTTCCATCAATATATTGATGGGGTTTCAAGTATTCGGTCTTACGCGTAACGAAGAATTTTGATTTATGTTAATCGTTAAAATTGTTTAATTATAGAAATATGTCTGAAAATTAATTGACATGTCTATTTATTTTAAATAACATGCCACTGGTATTCTTGGGTCTGATCATTTGAACTGGCAAAGGAAGATGGGATACAATTAATAGAAAACAATTGGATTTTCTGCATATGGCTGCGAAATGTTTCCAATGGTAATCAGATGATTGTATTGATCATATAATTCCAAGCACAAAGCGAATCATGTCTTTCCACGAAAGGGGCTGTCAGTGTATAAATAACATAAGATTTGAAAATAAACCACTCAGTGGAGGGCCCTGTGCATGATGTTGCATTGACATGTGACACAGACGCGCCACATGTCGCGTTAGTGTGTGTTCAACATGCAAAAGCAAACGCACGCACTGTGGGCACCTCAAAAAATATGTCTCCATATTTCAAGGATCCAGATTGATTAATATTTATATTTTGTTTTGATAGCTGACTACAAACAGGTTCAACAAAGTCCTATGGCTTAAATTGTTTGTTATTTTTATGATATAGAATACTCCTCCTTCTGATGATATTCTGACATTCAAGACAACTGCTTCTTTCCATATTTCATATTTTCTTATGAATGTATTTATATTGTAAGTGAAATGAAAAAAAAAAAGAAAAACCAATCAACAGCTTTGCCTTATGGTCAACATTTTTACCGAGATACTGTAATATTTTTCAAATATGTCCCTCTGGCCACATTGCCTGCACACACTGAATCTCCATAGCTCGTAAATGGAAATATTTTCAAAGTGGAATTCCTAAATATTCTCATTTTCCTACATAGTCTCAATATACTCAATTATCCTGTACTAGTTTCGAATTTGTTTTCATTCGATTTGAATTAAAAAATCGTTTAAAATTAAATATTTGTAATTGATTTTGTAAGATGTCCCCTCGACACCCTCCAGGCCGTTTCCATTGATTGTTGCCAAAAACGCAATGACCCAAACACTTCCTCTTAAAATCGATGTGTACATTTTTGAGAATCCATTTCATGTACACATCCCCACCCCCCACCACCCTTCTCCTCAGCGATCTGGTGTGCTTGCTTTGCTTTCCAAAAGATTGTGTTTGTAAAAATAAACATTTTTTAATTTTATTTTTAAATTTTCCTTTAATTTTATTTTTAGTATCTTCTCAAAAAAATCCCCACTTGCCCTGGCCTGCCCCCGCCCAACTAAAAAGAAAAAAAACACATGAACTCGCACATGGTCAACGATGATCGCACACACAACACAACACCACACACACAAGTGCACATGCCCCCACTTGCACCGCACTATGGGTCGCTTATAAACAAAAGTACAGATGTGTGTTTACACTGCCTGTTTGGATGTATGTGCACATGTGTGAGTGCAGGGAAAAACACATGTTCACAAGCGTACATGATAAATGACTCTATGCAGAGAAAATGAAAAGAAAAACTGCAACAATACAAACAGCATGTTGTTGTTGTTGGCTATGGTCATGGTGGTGGTGGTACTGTGGTGCATGATGAAGATAATTATTTATAGTTAATCTCCGAAATGCTGCTATGGCTGCTGTTGTTGTCATCTTTGTCGTTTTTTTTTTTTGGTTTGGTTTTATTGGTATCTTTACTGCATGTGGATCTCACGTTGAGTGTGTTGGTGCGGCTACGTCAGCAAAAACCACACCAACACTAACATCTTTATTAGTTATTGCTTGGCAGACCGACCAAACCGTATTGCTTAATTATTGTTGTTGATGTTTTTACCCGGACACGGATAGCGAAACAATGTTAACTAATAATGGAAGCTGTTAACGTTTTTATGAATCGATGGACTTTGTCGAGCCAAGGTCGTTTTAATAAATACGGAATTTCTAAGTTTGTTTCGTTTATAGAATGTAAAGAAAAATAATTTGTGTATGGGGTTATGGTCCGATGTGGCTAAAGTCTAGCCTGAAATAAAAAGGTATAAAGTACAAACAGTCTGTGGACACTGGCCTCAGTTACAAAATACCAAACATTTGGGGCATGCCCTCGTCCACAGTGTTGTCAAAATGTGTAAAATGATCCTTCATTTTGATTTATTTTGCTGGGCAATCGTATCCTCTTAACCCGATCCTAAGTTCTATTGAAGCAACACTTATTAATGCAATGCACTGTGTTAGCGATGGGATGTGAGGGTATCGAAAGTCGGAAATAGGGAGTAGTATTTATTGACGTTGGCCTTGAATTTGATAATGGTCACAGGTTTCCAATCTTGGTTATCACGTGATTTATCTGTTATTGAATAAATAATGGTCTGTAATTACTGAATAATCAACGAGTATTTGTAGATGGCCAACGTATTACTTAAATAGGATCTAAGATTTTTCAAATACATATTTTAATAAACTAAAGAGCAAACGTCCTTACATGCTTATTTTTCCAAAAGACGTTCGAAAATGAAAAACACACGTGACATACAATTCCGCTCCTTTCCTAGATAAATAGCATAATTAGCTGTCCCTTATTGGATAAGTTCGTTCTAGAGTGTCTGACGAACGAATTACACTACTTACCAAAAAAAAATTTTAATAAATAACCAGTTTATTGTTTCGAAAAAAAAAAATGAAAAGCAAACTCGATGAATAACCTCTATACTATTCTGATGTCTGTGCTCCGCTAACTACAAAAATTACCGATTTCTATATTCATCGAAGAAAAATATTTTTTTTAAAAAAAATTCAAAGAAAAATATTTTTAATTTTTTTTTTTTTAAGAAATATATTTCTTAAAAAAATTTTTCCAAAGAAAATATTTTTCAAAAAAAAATTTTTTTTTTAGAATAATCTTTTTTAATATTTTTTTTATTAATAAATAAATTTTTTTTTTTCTAATATATTGAAAAACAAACTCGATGAATAACCTCTATACAATTCTGATGTCTGTGCTCCGCTAACTACAAAAATTACCGATTTCTATATTCTTCGAAGAAAAATTTTTTTTTTTAAAAAAATTTCCAAGAAAAATATTTTTAATTTTTTTTTTTTTAAGAAATATATTTCTTAAAAATTTTTTTCCAATGAAAATATTTTTAAAAAAAAGATTTCTTTTTTTTAATAATGTTTTTTAATATTTTTTTTCTAATAAAATTTTTTTTTTATAATATATTGAAAAACAGGCTCGATGAATAACCTCTATACAATTCTGATGTCTGTTATTCTATATTTTTCGAATAAAAAAAATTTTTTTTTTTTAAAAAAAATTTTCAAGAAAAATATTAAATTTTTTTTTTTTTTAGGAAATATATTTCTTAAAAAAAATTTTCCAAGGAAAATATTTAATTTTTTTTTTTTTTTTGAATTTTTTTTAGTATATTTTTTTCTAATGTTTTAGTGTTTTTTATTTCTAAGAAAAATATTTTTTTTCTAAGTAAAATAGTTAAAAAAAAATATTTTCTAAGACAAATATTTTTTAAAAGAATTTTTCAAATTATTTTAAACCTTTGCATTTGAACCGGAATGACAGTTTCACTATTTATAAATGTTTTTTAAAAGACAAATTTCTAGGAAAAATATTAAAAAATAATAATTTTTTAAATTCTCTTTACGAAATGTAATTTTTAAGACTTCTATTGTTATGAGTTGAAAACGAAATGTCCGATTTCTTTGAAATAAACTTTAAAAAAATCACTAAATTAGTTTAAATCTTGTCATTTGAACCGGAATGACAGTTTCAAAATTTATCAATATGTTTTAAAAAAAAAATTCTTTAAGAAAAATATTTTTTAAAACAAAATTTGTTCTTTAAGAAAGCCATTCAGAAATTTTTTTTTTTAAAAAATAAATTTCTAAAAAAAATATTTTTCTTAGAAATTTTTCTTAGAAAAATATATTTTAAATTCTTTTTAAGAAATATAATTTTTGATACTTCTATTGATACAACTGGAAAACTAATTGTCCGATTTCTTTGAAGTACATTTTAAAAAAATCACAACATTGTTTTAAATCTTCGCATTTGAATTCAAGTTACAGTTACATAATTGCTAACAAAGTAAAATCTAAAATTTGCCGTAATTCCAATGAAATACCATTTTTAGCAGTTTAATATAAAGCCAAATATTCTACAATAAAAATGAGATACAGATCATAAAACTCGATGGAGTATTTCGGATAATATTTTTGGATTTTGGAGTGATTCAACCTCAAATCTCTTGTCCTTTGCATGTGTGATGCGGACATGACATGCGACTGCTAGAGCAACAATAATACAATTTTTAAAATGCCTTGGACTGCTATTAACCCATTTATGTGATCCTTAGTAGGCTAACATGGCATAAACTGTAGAGATTAATGGAAATCACTTTGATTAGAAGAATAGTTGGCCAAACTGATGCTAGATCGAGTCACAAAGTGGTTTAGAGTCCATTGCTATAATAAACATGCTCTCCATCGTATACCTTGGCGGTCCATTAGTAGGTGTGCCGAAGTGAGACGTTTTAAGTTCTAAATCGACTGTGGAGGTTAAATTAGACTTGACTTGAGTGTTCATTTTTCTCTTGCTGTTGGAGAATTCAATTTCCGTTTGAAATACTTAATTTTTCCTCTTATTGAAAATCGCCTTAAATATTTATATTCCACAGAGACATTTGTCTGTGTGAGAAGCTTTTAGTTTGCTTTGACTAGCATTTCTTTGTTGTTGTTGTTGTTGTCTGCAGACTGCTAAGCCATGCACTTGTACTTCTAGTGGCCACTAAATGATGTGGACGTTCGAACATGTTTTGTTTGATGGACCCAATTAAAATTGACTTAAAATTTAATTAATTTAACAACCATAAACAACGTCGTTGTCGTTGTTCAGTTCCAGTTGAACGGCAACAACAACAACAGCAACACCAGCCGCCTGGCAACCACAAAAACATGACTTCAAATATGTTGGACGATATGAGCAGAAACATGAAATGAATGAAGAAAAAAAAAGTTTCTCTCTCTGAATCTCCCTGGTACATATTTTATAAATAATTGAATAAATACGTCCAACGGACGACCAACGGGCCACTGCAATTTCGAGTGCATCCCTTAGTGTGTGTATGTTTGTATGTACGACTATGTGTGATAGGCGAATTCTTCATCATCATCATCACCATTAACAACAACTTCGCTATTATGCCGTTGTACATGAACGCCATAATGCAAATTTCTACTAAACACACACACACAGTCACAGACACAAACACACTACAACGACAAGTGAAATTTGCAAATAATAATCCATCATCATGTACAACGACTACTCTGGCATGTCCACACAATACCGAGAATGTCTGTATAGGTACATAGATGCATCTATGCATGTATGCATGGGCATCTATGTACACATGTTCATGTTTACGTAAGTCGGTATCTGTGTGTGTGTGTGTGTGTGTGAGTTTTCTATGGCATGTTCTGAATGTGTTGGTTTGTCAGCCTGAGTATGAGTGAGTGAAAAACTGCATGCATCAGGGTTAAGGGATGTATGCCAAGGTTTCCAAGCATCACCATTCACAATTTATTTATTATATTTACACACACACTCACACGTACAAAAGCGCGCACGCACACTCTCGCCAACACGTACACATACACAGTATTTTGGATGTTTTGTCGGTGTATTGGCATTGCACCATGGTGTTTGTTTTTGTGTTTGTGTCGCTCGCTCTATCGATATTTATTTGACCATTAGTCGGCTGCTTTATGGCTGGCGTTGTGCTGGTGGCTGCGCGCCAACGAACTAACAAACATGAGCATTTTGTAATGCCAGTCCTTTTTCCGCGAAGTCCGTTTTGTTCCGTATGACTCTCTGGGGATGGGGGGTGTGGCGATGGGAGGATGTGTCGGTTTTCAGTTTACCCGGAGTACATAGTACATATTTCCAATTCACTTGTTTCCTGTTCAATAATTGCATTGTACACAATAAATTCAATAAGTTCGGTGGGTTTTGGGAGGCGGGGGTATATGTGAGTGTGTGTGTATTTCTTTGTGAATTTCAAGCAGCTACATTTGCTGTCAGCCTAAATGTAGGCAATAAAATATTATTTAATAATACCTCCCTTGTATATATACTATGGGCATTTGGTCGCAATTCGAATAAACTCATATTTCACAAATATAAGACAAAGTAAATACCATAAATATCAAGGCAATATCTAATATTTATGAATTTAATTAAAATCCTCTCATAATGTGCATGTGGCCACAAATAAATATTCTATTTATGACACTCCACTTAATTCAAGTTAATTTCCAAATAATCCTTAAGGTAGACTTGGCCAACATTTTAAATTAAATGTTTGAGTACCTGCAGAGACGTGTAACTCTGATATGTTTGTAGTTCTCGCCTCTGAGGGGAGAGGGAGGCATATTTGGAAAGGGTTTACTTTAATTTTGTCATTTTGTCTTAAACCTATTGAATGATATTTTTAAGACCGCTAAAGGTTAACCCATAAATTTTTTTTAAACGTTTATCTATTTTCTCAACGTTCAAGGAATGTTACCTTTATTAGGAACTGTTACTAATGTAGCATTAAATCATTGTATTGTTAATATATGAAATGTAGGTTTCACATAGAACAGCCACAACTGACAGATCATCTGTCCAATTATTGAGCCCTTTATTACTTAGCCCTTTGAAGAACAATTATATTTAGATATTTTAGAAACACATTTGTCTGTAAATATTATAAAGTGGCAGCTGTCAAAAAGACTATGAAAGAATATTGAAACGAAGACGTCTAAACAAAACACCCGGTATACGAGCTCCAAGTTGAATACTACTTGAGCAGTAGTATTCAATATGAATTAGTTTTTATTGGAATTTGTTACAATTGGCCGTAAGGCCTTAAATTAGAATATCTGTGCAAATAAATAAATAATAAGACAGTCGGTGACTGATGATGTCCAAGCACCTTTAATCGAACTGGTTAACATGATTGTACGTTTGCCCTCTACATGTCAGTTTTTTCTCAAGCCGTGCTGTAGATTATTGTATCTGCCGAAGACATTCACTATAATCACAGCATTCAATGACAGGTACTTATGATATTGCTCTTTGTAAGAGATTCCTAGGGGGACGCCATCTACATGTGAACTTGATGAAAAGCTTTGTAGCCATGTATATGTCAGTTTTTCACATGTTATAGCTCGTTGACACTGCCAAAGATGTCATGCCTATTCGTAACTGTGTTTTTATCATTCCATGCTGAGTATTAAGTTCTGTTTCTGTGAAAGATTTATAATAACGCCATCTACATATGAACTGTTAACCGAACTGAAGAAAAACGTTTATTTTATTATAACAAAACACTGCTCTGTAATAGTTGCTCAATAAATTTGATGATTACCACCGACTTCAGTACGAATTAAAATACTTGTAATGGTGTCTCTTATTCTCTAGCATGTTTTTTTAGTCTGCTGATTTTCTCGACCTCTGCTGAGGATTTTTTAGTCATTATTTGATAGAAAACAGTGATTTGCATGACTTACGATTAAATATTTAAAGGTAACAATTTAAAATATTCCGTCACACACATACACACAAGTATGCCGGATATTGTCCTCGAAATCATGATGATGAGGCAAAGTTTATTTATTTAAAATTATTTCTAGCATACATTAAGGCTAAAAATAACAAATTGTTGCTGGTGTTACAAAGTGCATAATGTATGTCTGTGTGTTGCGTTTCTTTTGCCTGTGTGTGGTTTATGAATAAAATAATCATTACATAGAACGACGACAACAACAACATCAATTGCAAAAAAAAATGGCATTAAAACTACACACACACAAAAACAGAGCGAGAGAGAGAAAAAAACTCGTTTCACCTCTTATTTTCTATTCAGAGCAAATTCCCCCGCAGAACCAAAGAAATGAGTACAAAGCCGACTTGTCGGACGTTTGTGTTATGTGTGTGTATGTGTACGCGTATGTGTGGTGATGATGATGGTTTGAAAATAATGAAATATTAACTCTAAATGACGTCACAAACGGCATTCAATGCGTCGCAAAACCAACAACGACAGCAACAAACATACAACAGACTAAACAACAGCTTAGCTTACGTTTGTTTATATCATGCCGCTCCCTCGTTCTGTGCTCTCTCTCCCTCTCTCCTTCTCTCTATCACCACTCTCTGTAGGTGGGGATTATCCATGAATGTTTGTTGGCTTTTGTGTTTTTTTTTCCATTGCATACTTTTAGTTGCATTGCATACATTCTCACACATTTATGTAGCACCATCAGCCGCCCAGCACTTCTGCCTTAAAGAAGGACTCTTGTTTTGTTTTTTTATTTGGAAACCTATTAAAATAGATTTCTTTTTTTAAAGCACACTTCGAGCTATTGTGGCGGTATTAGCTTTCAGCGCAAATTGTAAGCATTTAGCATGTCAACACCCACATGGAGTGATGATGCTAATGATGACTACCCCGGATTATTTTGACTGATTATCGTTATTCATTTCATAAATGCAGGGCTTTGCATGGGTGATTTGGGTGATTTATAGATGTGGGTCTTCATGGGCTTAGCATTGATTTGATGTTATGTTTTATGCATGTAAAAGGTTTATGGGGGATTATCTGTAATGCTGGTTCGTGGCATAATTTGAGGGTTACACATTTCTTTTGTCATTTAAATTGAACGATTTCAAAATTAGGAATAATTGGCATAATAATTAACTGCTGGCGAATAAGCCTCAAATAATTCGCGGTAATAAAAGTCCATCAAGCATTATATGTGTTTGTGTGTATTAATCCCGTGGTTAATCCTTTGAAGTATTTCGCGGCTTACATTGAGTACATTGTCTGATTTTATTAGGCAAAACTAAAACTGGCAAACCCTTAGCCATTACTACTGAAAACATTTACAGAACGTTCTATAGAACCTGAGTAACATCTCTTTAATAAAATGTAATTTTTGAAATAGTCTTTATTTTCATACTGAACATGAGTGTTGATGGTAGTTTGTCATTTGTTTCGTTTCAATGATTCCGTTGGTTTTGATGTTCTTCAGAATCCGTCATAAATCCAAACTCAGCCTTAAGGAAAGTCAGAGTCTGTAATGAGAATCGCACCGACGATTGCGTGTCTAGAACAAAATACACTAGGCCACAAATAACTACTATGTTGATGGTTTTATACGTACGTATTTCTCTTAACATTTAATGAAACATCAGCTGGGGAACTTCAATCAAATCTGTGAGCTGACAAGGATCTATTGTTTGGAGATGACTCTACACGGATGGAGATCTTACTAGAGAAGTATTACAGGGCTTAGGGATTTCGCTCTTCTTCGTAATGTTGCCGTAATTTGCGAAGTGGAAACGCTAGCTGGCAAATATTTTAATTTCCTAACAGAATACGAACCTGGGTTTGCTATGTGATAGGCGATGAAATTAACACATCAAGACCACGTATAATGTCATCTTTATGGCAATTTGCATTTTAAGCAGTTTTTTTTTAGTAAATGAGGCCTATTTTTATCGATAAGACAAAAATGCATTCCGAGTGCCTTTTTAAAAATTACGATTATTCCACTTAAGTGTCCTTATTCTCAAATCTAATTCAGTGTCATCTAATATCTTGGATTAGATAAGCCGCTTTGAAAACATACATTCTGTCAAAAAAAATCTTGATTTTCTGTTTTTCTTGTTTCTTCTTTTATTCCTTAGTTGACATTAGTGTCCTTTATACTTGCGCTGACAATTTATCATTGTGTTTGTTTACAATATGTTATTTCAAGTTAGTTCAGAGAGTTTTGCAATGGATTCCGTTTATTTCAAGTGGAATTTTATATAACTGAACATTTTCTGGAAGACTTACGGTTAAGATATGGTGTCTGATTTTCCACACTCTGGCCGTGCCTGACCAGGAAACGGCAATGGAAAATCATAATAAAAGCGGTCAAACTTTCTCTGTCTTACAAATCGATTCGTATAATTTTACAGGACAACCATGCGAATTTTTTTCAAAAAAAAGAGCTGCTATAGACTTTTCTACTAATGTGGCAAACATTTCCTATAGAGCTTGCAGACTTAGTTAGCTCGTCGCTCCACTAAATTGACTTTAGCTTGGGCATAAATCGCCTAGTCGCTCGACTGTTTCCGAATGACCTGAATATTCTACCAGAACTGTATCTTGCAAACTACGCTAAAGACATTCTAGAAGGACGCAATTTCAATCGCAAATTTAGAAAACCCATTTTTCCATTCATAAGTTAGCTGTCAATCAGCTAACAACCATCAGATTTACGTCTTCTACGAACCCGAAAAAAAACTCTATATAGCTGATAAAACGTAATGTTTTCAATGGTTATCGCGGTTTTACTTGATCACCGAGTGCACGGAGTTCTTGCCATTAAGGCAACTCCTCTAAAAAGGTCAAATTCATCGAGAATGGCCAGATTGGTGGAAAGGCTACGCTTGTCCAATAACTCAACAAATACTGTCGAACGACCACCGTACTCTCCTTCATATAACGTGGAATTTTGCAAACCTCCAAACATAAAAGGAAATTCTCGGCATAAACTGAACATAATTTCAAAAAATTCGTGTACAAGATTTTGGCAAACAAATTTTTTCTAATTTAAAATAATGAATAATAAATTGTTTGAATTTTATTGACCGATTACGGGTACTTTGAGGATAGAATGTTTATACAAAGTATGGTATGTGCTCACAGTTTATATACTATTCCTTCTGACGAAAAAGAATGGATGAAAATAATTTATTTTTTTATTGAAAAAATAATATTTAAGATTTTTTTCAAACCGAAAGGTTTGAAGATGATTGTCGCAGATTTTCTATTTTTAAATAGTGGCTGCAATAATTTTGTCAAAAACTACAAACATTTCTAAGTGCCCCGGTAGACAAGTTGTGGTTGGATGCTTGCCTATCAGCTTGGGAGTTGTGGGTTCGGAAATTTACCAAATCCAAATTTAAAATAAATTTACTTTGTATTGTAATTAAGTAATATATAAAACTAGTAAGTTGTAATGCGCCTATGGCGCCCGTTGAAATATGGAAAAAAAATTTTGTTGAAAAAAAAATTTTGTTGAAAAAACAAATTTTTGTGGAAAAAAAGAATTTTGTTGAAAACAAAAAATTTCGTGGAAAAAAAAAATTTTGTTGAAAAAAAAAAATTTGTGGAAAAAAAAATTTTGTAAAAAAAAAAACTTTGTAAAAAAAAAATTTTTGTTAAAAAAAAATTCTGTAAAAAAAAAATTTGTAAAAAAAAAATTTTGGAAAAAAAAAATTTTGGTAAAAAAAAAATTGGAGAAAACACAATTTCTGTACCAAAAAAAAAATATTATCTTTTTTATTATTATTATTTATAGAACTAGTAAGTTGTAATGCGCATATGGCGCCCGTTAATTTGCTTGAGAAAGTATTTGTTACTTAATTTTAAAAATTTTGTAAAAAATATTTAGAGAAAACTATTCTGTAAAAAAAAATTTCGAAAAAAATAAAATTTGTGGAAACAAAATTTATGTTGAAAAAAAAAATTTTTGTTGAAAAAAAAAATTTTTGTTGAAAAAAAAAATTTTTGTTGAAAAAAAAAATTTCTTGAAAAAAAAATTTCTTGAAAAAAAAAAATTTCTGGAAAAAAAAAATTTTTTTGGAAACAAAAATTTCTTGAAAAAAAAAAATTTGGAAAAAAAAAATTTCTTGAAAAAAAAATTTTGGAAAAAAAAAATTTTGGTAAAAAAAAAATTTGGGGAAAACACAATTTCTGTACAAAAAAATATTATTTTTTTTTATTATTATTATTTATAGAATTATTATAGAATGCCTATTTAAATTCCTACGTACTGCGTGACAGAGTCAGTGAATCAGTGAATCAGGGAATCAGTGAATCAGTGTCGAGGGTAAATATATATTAAGATAAAATAAAATAATTTCTATATAAATAGTTGAACAATGGTCAACTAACGGTCAAGTTATCCTATTCAAAAAAACCCCTTAATATGTTACATTTTAATGATTAGAGTCTCACAATTTCCACTGATTATAGTTGAGCACATAATTTCTCAACAAATGTGATAAACTTTTCCGCTTCAATGCAAAATCAGCCATCCTCAAAATGTGGGTCAATCATTAGGAATTATTTTCCTAAAAAAAAGTTTGGTAGTACCACCTCATCGAAAGAAGAACAAAAAAACAGAAAACTGCAAACATTCCGTCCATTAGTAGTGGAATTATGGGATAATTGTTTCCTTTGAGGCGACGACAGCAGAGAGCTGAAGGAAAAACGAAATGCCCGCATAAAATCCTCAAAGAATAAGGAAAACAAAATGACACACTAAAAAAAAACGATGAAATAAAAACAACAACAGCCACAGAGCACAAAGTAATTTAATTTCCTCTCGAACTTGCAACAAATATTTGCACTTTGGTTCGTCGTCGACGACGAAGACAACAACGACAACGTCTTCAACGTTATAAAAAAAATCTTTGAGAAAGATTTTCAAGGCTTATTTGCAACAAAGTACCTTAGCCTTGTAAACCCACAACGATGGTGGAAGCACTCCTCATAATCGTCCTCATCATCAGCATTGTCGTCGTCGTCGTCGTAGTCACTGTCGTTATCGTCTTCTCCTCCACCGGATGCCCCAATACCACCATAAAATAACCGTTCAGCATCTTAGCATACTTAGCTGCGCTGCCCTCACAAAGCTACAAAATATTTATGCGTCCGATATAGAAACAATTTTGCGAGTAAAAATATCGTTTATATTGAAATTTTATGAAGTGTATCGAACGAAAGCAAAAGTTGAAGCCAGACCCCAACACAACGACAAGGCAAACAAAGTCAAGAATTCCAATAAACTAAATCATATTGAAGAAAATTTAATTGTATTGGCAAGCAGAACAAAAAAAAAACGTTGAAACAAAAACAAGTAAAAAAAACTTAACAACAACAAAAATAATGTAAGCGATGAGAACACTAAGCGCAAAAATGTTGATAAGTGAAAATACGTAAGGAATGCATACAGCACATTATGCTGTGCCCGCCCGACCAACATCGTCATCAACAGCATCCTCCTGAAGACGAGGATGGAGTATGAAAACAGCAACAACTACAACAACTTCATTTCATACTTTGACAAATCGAATAATATGCTGGTACTTTCCTACATAGCTCAAGATAAAGAACAACAACAACACACAAAAAACACATCTATTGTTCTACTCTCTGCTGTCTAAAAATGCATGAGAGAGCATCCGTTCACCCTGTATTAACTTTGCAATGACGTCAGAGCATTGTCTTATATACCATGAATGTGACATACATAGTCCATGGTATATGTACGACAGAGTAGTATCCCTAGTCGTACATATATTAAAAATACTGTACATGGAATACCAATGACAAAGAACCGGGATCACTTGGGAAACGATTGTTGTGGTTGTTGTAACAGCTATGATTCCCTCTGCGAGTGCTGCTGCCTCTGCTGGGAAGTTTGGTCTTATCTCGGGTATTCGACCAGCAGGAATAAATATCGCGGCCGCTGCGTTGACGATGTCTCGGAAAGTTTTCTCCAGTGAAGCGGCAATTGGTGAAATCTCTGAAACCTTCCCAATCCGCCTTCTTTTGATTTAGAAAGGTTCTGGGAAACGGTCATGTATACACACAACTGTAATCATTGGCATCGTCGTTTTTACACTCCGGAAAAATTTCACCGCATGAATCAACTCATCTCGAGGGGAATAATAAAAGTCATTTACCGATTTCATCGATCTCCCGGATTTAAAATATAAAAATTAAAGAGATCACGTGAGAGACAAATACACTTGTCTGTGAAAATTAACACAGGTCAGGTTCTTTTAATGTGTTTTACGATAATTAAAAAGGGTCCATAAATATATTGCTTATGATGAAAATACGAAAATATTTAAGTGTTTGATGTGTGACAGGGGCTTCAGGAAATAAATCCATGCAATATAGAAAAACATGCTGAACAATATTTGCTTATGCATCCGATTGACAACAACAGTAAAAAATTTCTTTGCTAAGCTAGAAAAAACTTTAAAAATACCGTCTGGAATTTTATAAATAAATTGTTAAATGCATTTCCATCTGAGAGAACAGAATTTCTTAATATTTCAAATAACCTTCACAAGAATAAAATAATTATCTGAGAAAAAAAATGTTCTGTTCTGATATTTTTACACTGAGAAGAATGTAAATAAACAATTAGTACTCTCCGTAAAATAAAAAATAATTGTCTGTGACAAATTTATTTTTATCTTTAAAGAGAAAAATGTTGTTGTTTTTTTTCTATTTATTGTTTATTTATTATCCTTATTCACCAAAATTTAATTAATAATTAAGTTAAACTAATAATATGTTTATAGCCTTTAACATCTTAATATATATTTACCCTCGACACTGATTCACTGATACACTGATACACTGATTCCCTGATTCACTGATTCACTGACTCTGTCACGCAGTACGTAGGAATTTAAATAGGCATTCTATAATAATTCTATAAATAATAATAATAAAAAAAATAATATTTTTTTTTTTGTACAGAAATTTTGTTTTCCCCAAATTTTTTTTTTACCACAATTTTTTTTTCTTACAATTTTTTTTTTTTACAAAAATTTTTTTTTTCCAAATTTTTTTTTTCAAGAAATTTTTTTTTTCAAAAAAAATTTTTTTTTCCACAACATTTTTTTTTTCAAGAAAAATTTTTTTTTTCCACAAAATTTTTTTTTTCAACAAAATTTTTTTTTTCAACAAAAATTTTTTTTTCAACAAAATTTTTTTTTTTCCACAAAAATTTTTTTTTTCAACAAAATTTTTTTTTTCAACCAAAATTTTTTTTTTCAACAAAAATTTTTTTTTCAGCAAAAATTTTTTTTCCACAAATTTTATATTTTTTCGAAATTTTTTTTTACAAAATAGTTTTCTCAAAATATTTTTTACAAAATTTTTAAAATTAAGTAACAAATACTTTCTCAAGCAAATTAACGGGCGCCATAGGCGCATTACAACTTACTAGTCTACTATATCCTGGGAAAAATTCGAAAAAAAAAACATTAAAAAGTAAAAGCCTAAGATTCGATTTATTGGAATTTTTCTTCTCATTTGGTAATTCTATACTGAGAAGAGAGTTAACAGTTAGTGCTATCCCTATAATAAACAATAATTATCTTAGAAAAGATAAAATTTATCTTTAAAGTTAAATCTTGTCTCTCATTTTTCATTTTTATACTTAGAAGAGAATAAAAAATGAGTACTCTACGTACTATGATATGTGGTTAATATTATCATGTATCCAGATTGCGGCCTCCTCATGCCCTTTCAGCTCACTGTGTTCCAAAACACTACAGAGTTTGTCTATCCGGTTTGTCCGATCGCTGTACGAACTCTCACAACTCTTAGCCTATCTGCCTACCTCAAGGACTTTCCCACATGTCTCTCCTCCTCTTTCTACCCATCCAATAGTTTCTGGGATCTATGAAGAGACAAATTAGAAATAACAGAATTCTATGGTTATTGACTGTCTCCTCCTCTTTCTACCTATTCAATAGTTTCTGGGGTCTACAAAGAAAAAAATTACAATTAACAGAATTCTGTTATTATTAACTCTGTACAACAGGGGTTGGCCCAAAGAGGGGAGCCATAAGCAGTTATTTCGGCAACCACTGTGTTTTAGCAGCGCTGACTGTTTCGGACAATTTACCTATTAAACTCGTATTTATTAAGAATTGATAAGTATAATATTAAAAAAAAAATAAAAATAAATCTCGTTGTTTAATCCAGTGGTCGTCACAAAGAGAATGTCCGAATGCCTACATGGTTAGATATGTTTACACTGTACATATGTTCATGTTTTCCTATCTTTTGCGATGTCTAACAAAATATATGTGTGTTTGTGTGTAAGGGAGAAAAATGCTCTTAGTTTAAACCAGTGGTCGGCACAAGGAGAAGGGCCAGTTGAGTACGGTACATTTTGCACTGTATGCGCTCCAGTTCGTGATTTACTGACATATCCTACTTGCAAAATATTGACTACACTTAATCGTGCTTTCACACGATCCATTATGATTTTCGTTCATATTCGTATTGTACATAAAGAGTATGTGTAAGAGAACGTGGAACGGACTGAGTTCAAATCTCAACAGAAGCAATTTGCTTTAAATGTATCGTGCTGTGCCATAGACTCATCAAAAATTATATTTTCATTGAACTTTTTGTGAGCGTGTATAAAAGTACTTTACCGTGTGAAAATAGTTCCAACGATTGTATTTTCACAAAACACAATAATAATATCGTGACCGGTCGGTACGTAGTGTGCCAGACTATCAAATATTCGACTCATGTTCAAACCACAGTAATAACATTTCATAGTTTCAGTGGAGGTGTAAACTCGTAATGCCAAGGACTCTTCAGATATAAATGAAATGTAACAATGTCTTTCTATTAAATGCATGTACTCTGTACTGAGATTTTAAGCTCTCATACATTACTACGGACAATATTATTTCGGAATAAATAATTGGCTCAATATTTAAAAAAAAAAATCCTTCAAGCGATCTTCTGTGGTGAGATTTCATTGTACTACCCCTGTGGGCTATCTATGGAACTAATTACATATTATAGGACTTTCTGCAAAAATAAATCATTTGAAATACCACTTAACCAACATCGCTTTTGCGGCACCCCACGTTATTGCTGCTATACACAAATGATCTTCATCAGCCCAATCGTCATCATGACTTTATTGATTAATGGAAAAAAGTTCATTGCTTTCGGTTAAAATACATACACACGGACGTCCCTACACACATTTACAATTTACAATTTGCAATGTAAATGCAATGGCTTTTATTGTTGTTTAGTTGCTATCCAAGTGGGGCTATGCGGCGTCAATTGCCACAATGAGCAACAGCGGCGGCAACAGGAGCATTGGGTACCAGCCAACCCAACCTCCCCGCCCCCACCCGCTGACACCTCATCAAGTGGCATTCTTTGGTAAGGCAAGGCTAAACTATTTTTAGCACCGTGCTTCTATGTATAGACACCTCTATATCTATGTGTATGTGTTGTAGTATTTGTTGTTGCAGACAGATACCATATTTTGCTTTGCCTTTATACCGCTATATACTCGAGGATAACCTTTCAAGTATATAGGTTGGATTGACAACAAGAGGCTCATTGGCGGTGAGGGAGAGAACAAAAAATGAGAGAGTCAGCACTAAACCTTAACCCAAGTACGCCTTTCGAACATCCTCTCCATTCAGCCCAGAGAGCACTGGAGAAAATATGGACAAAATAAAACGAGGAAGCAGAACTCATTTAATATTCTGTTGAAATTAATGGGAATTTTTAAAGGTTTCGGAAAAAAGGAGTTCTGTGGTGGACACAAAAAAGACCGCTTGGAATTCATCATTAAATGAAGGTTGTGAATTACCATACAAATGAGATAAATAGAGAGGCATAACAAAAGCCAACAGAATGAAAAGACAAATTTATTTCATTAATGAAATCGTACGTTTTGTAAAATAAAATCATAAATGATCATGGACAGCATGTTAATCATGAACTTAACTTAAAAATCTTCCGACGTTCCAATAAAAACGTTGACAATGTTGTTAAGTAAGTGTAGGTTGGACAAATTTTAGTTGAATATTATCGCACAATATTTCCGTCAGTGAAATAATTTGATTAATTGGAAAAACCCAAAATTTTTACATTTTAAGTCACTACCAGCAACAGGTTGCACATTAATCATAAAGGGGTTGAACATCCAACTACACGGGGCTAAGTACACATGTAGTAGTGAAATTCTTAAAAAACAAAATAAAAATGTTTTCATTTAAAATGGTTTTAATTTTCTGAATGAACTGCGATAAATCCAAGAATTTTGGTATTTCATTGTTATTGTTTTAACAAATTTTGGTTATTTTTTGTTGGTGTAACTTAATCATCAGTCAACAACATGAATGAAGAGTTCAGTGGCACTAACTAAGTACATGTGAGCGGAGCACTCGTATTAAAATAGATAGTGTTACACAAAAGCTATGATAATAAATGTTGATCTCCGATTACAATAAAATATATGATGGATATACTGTGGACGGTTGTGGGTGTGACAATCAACCAACAAAACCATTAAATCCTGGTAGGAAAATCAAACATTTTTCAAAGGCCGTTAAAGTCAGCGATATGTTCATGAGACAAATCTTGTGCCGTTCGACTGTAAGTAGTGGGTCGCTGAACCCAACAGCACCAATATTTTCAATGTGTATGTTCTTCTCTTGTGGTCAGTTTTATCATGTCAGTTTTATCATAACCTTTTGGTTCCGTAGTTGCGGTGTTCGATAATCGAGTACTTGGCTTGCATAGACATTGATAGAGAAATACATTTCTCTAATACGATTGCTACGATTACTCTTTCAGTTTGTATCCAATTTGTGTTTTCTGTACGTGGCCGATGCTCCAACCATTTTATACTCTACATATTAGATCACTAGTCCAACGTATGTTGTAGATGCATGAACTAATCTAAGAGCTCTGCTTCCACTTGAGGTTAAGGGTGACCAGGTTAAGGGGTGGGTTTTAATGCAATAATTTCCGAAACCATCATTTCTAAATCTTGATGTTGGCAACCGGGGTGTAGTGTCGGGTCAAAAGTGCTCGACTCCGACTCCAGCTCCAATCCAGAGTCGAATCCGACTACAGCTTTTTAATAACAAAATTTCTTAAATTGTATTGATGTCTAGGGTTTTTAATCCGGGAAATTTTACGACTTTTTACGCACCCATTCCAGGGATTTTTGGTCGGGATTCCCGGGAATAGAATACTACCCAACAATGCAAACATGTACGATTTTACGCACTTCATAAAACTGTGATTGTGGTTTCTAACCGGGAAATTACACGATTTTTTACTTCCTGAATCATTCCTAAAATAGTTGATCTTATTGCATTTAAACTGTACAGGATTTTGTTTTTCAATATTAATTGTCTAGGATTTTCAATTAAACCTTTTTTATCACTTTAAGTTTCTTCATATCCTTATTATTTAAGTTTTTGTTAATAAAAACAATATTTTGTTTTTTGTCATTATATTTTATAAAGAAAATCAAGTCGCGGGAATTTCCGGGAAGATGTCGAAAAAATTCCCGATTCCCGGCAGTGGAAAAAAGTCGGGAAATTAAAAATTCTATTGATGTCCTCTATTCATATACTCTATATTAGACATGAGGTGCCCTTGTTTCTTAAAGATACAAATTTTCATATAAAGGCAAATATTTAAAAAAATTTAAAAATATTATAACAGATTTACTTGTTTTCAATACATTTTATTTAATTTATGGGAAATGTAAGTAAATTAAACTCGGAGTCTAGAAAATTTTTCGACTCCGACTGTGGGCAAATTTGTCCGACTCCACAGCAATCAAAACCTCTATTAAAAATAATCTCTCTTTGCTCTGTTCAACATTGTTGCTCTCGTTTCGATTATTCTTGGAATTCACATGTATTTCTCAACCATCATAGAGATTTGTGCTTAAATTCTATCTTGTCTCTGTTTAACTTCGTCACTCTCGTTTTGTTTAATCTTAATATATATTTACCCTCGACACTGATTCACTGATTCACTGACTCTGTCACGCAGTACGTAGGAATTTAAATAGGCATTCTATAATTTTCTATTTTCTATAAATAATAATAATAAAAAAAATAATATTTTTTTTTGTACAGAAATTGTGTTTTCCCCAAAATTTTTTTTTACCAAATTTTTATTTTCAAAATTTTTTTTTTCAAATTTTTTTTTTTTACAAATTTTTTTTTTTACAAAATTTTTTTTCAACAAAAAATTTTTTTTTACAAAATTTTTTTTCGATTTTTTTTTTTTCAACTAAATTTTTTTTTTCCACAAAATTTTTTTTTCAGAAATTTTTTTTTTTTTAACAAAATTTTTTTTTTTCAACAAAATTTTTTTTTCAACAATATTTTTTTTTTCAACAAATTTTTTTTTTCCCAAAATTTTTTTTTTTCAACAAAATTTTTTTTTCCATATTTCAACGGGCGCCATAGGCGCATTGCAACATACTAGTATATCTATATTTAATAAATGACAATTTGTTCAAAGCCGTAATTGTAATAAATTGTTGACAATCATTCTCTCTGTCAACAACAGAGAACATTTCTCTCTGGACTCTCTTTAATGTTGCCGCTCTCGTTGTATTTAATATTCAGCAGGTCTAACTCCACCCTGACAGCTTCCGTGACAGAAAACTTTCACAACAGTCCTCGTACCTTTAATTTACTCTCCAAACGCCACCTACCACGTGTAGATACCGCTTTCGGTATATTCACACAGCCACACATCGCATTTCACACGATTTGCATCGGGTTTTGTTTTTTCAGTTCTTTCGCAAACATCCGTTTCATGAATTCGGACTGTCCTTAAAAAGCGAAAATGAGAGAGGAAAAAAATGAATCTTTTATTGTCTGTTTACATACACATGCATACATATTCAAACAAATCTGTGCCAGTGTATGTGTGCGTGTATATGCATTCATTTGCATTGAAATTGGGTCAAAACATTTTCACTCACAGCTGTCCGCCCACCGACACCTCCCAATTTTGAACAACCGACATCAACAACGTCATCATCATCAACATCACCACCGAGAGAAACTATATAGAGACCGTCGCCGCCGCTTGCTTGTCCTGCTGTCCGCCTGTCCCTGTTGCAGTTTCGCCGTCTACTTGTTTTTTCTTCGCTCGATACCTTTTGTATGCCATGTTATGACGTCACTTGCGGCATATACAAGTCTTGGACTCTGTGTATAGCAAAAGTGCATATGTATGCACTAACTATGATGCATTTGTACTAGAGGTACTCATCGTACAGCGTACACTTTCTGTGACCGTCTACTTGTGTACGAGTTCGAGTGTACGTACGTACGTACATACGCTCAATACTACAAAAAATGTTGAAAATGTTTTTTTTTCAAAATATTTTTTCCTATTTAGTTTATGACCTATATACGGTATTCTGGCGCTCTTCTGGTTATGCTTGTTTATTTTGTTATACTAAAAGCTTTGGTGAAAAAAACCTTCACTAAACTGATAAATTGAATTTGTATTTGATTCTGTGCAATAAATTGTTTACAGTCGGAGGAAATTCTATGAATGATAATAGAACTTTAAAAAAAGAAGAAATGGACTGGCAAGGCATACATCTGTAGTCATGGAGAGTAAGGACAACTATTGCGAATACACTAAACATTTTTTAAAATTATTATTTACCATGTCATTCGGCAATAATTTTTTTTTTTTTTTTAAGTTCTTTGCAAATTCTCTCATATATTTTCATATTGGCGTTTATCAACTTGAAAACGATGACATCTTAGTAAGTCCATCTTTTAAGAGTATCTGTTTGTCAGATATTCGTCGTCTGATCCCTTATGTTTGGATATTTAGCCGAGGTAGGCGGCTAACTGGGGAGGCTCAACCGTTCATTTCCAAATGGCCGGTTGATGGGACGACGCACTATAGAGAAAATTCATTCTTCGTATGGGAAATATTCTTCTAACAAGTGCGTTTCCTGCCACCTGTGACATTATCTTATTCTAGACAAACTCTACTCCCTCTATCCTCCTTCCAATACTCTAATTTGCTCAAAGAAAAGGGGTTACCGAGAACGGAATGAAAAAACTCACAACCGGAAAAACTTATGAGGTTCAAGCAAAATTCAATAATTCACAATATCTGCCCAAGTCCTTCCCAAAGATCCAAGTCCTTGCAGTCATTCAATATATTAATTAGTCACACATTGAAGGCTCGCACCGCGATTGAATCATCCCTTATACAAAAATTAAATAACTTCCCAAAGAAAATGCATATTTCAATGAAAAAAAAAAATAAAAAACTAATAATGATACTAAAAATTAAAGTGTAGAAGGAAGTGGTGTGCTAGACAATGCATTAGCCATTCGGAGCCGACTTTAAAACACTATGACTCGGTCCATACGTATATCCTGCTCAGCTCACTGATTTGAGGGAAATCTGATCCTTCATGGATTGTTAAGGGAGAACACAAATCAAATTCAACAAATGATTGTAGAGAACCCGAGCTTAGCCTCTGTTGAATTAAAAAAAAAACATTTCTGTTTGAAATATTTATAAATGTATACGACCGCCAATAACTCCACGATAAATCATCGGTCTGCACTGGTTGAACAGATGTCCTGTACCTTTCAAGTTTGAAATGCAAATAAAACTCATATAGTAAAGGGATTTTTTTTATATTTTGATCAATATACTTATGTCGACTTACTTTAGCATGTAAAAAAGCTAAAAACAACAACTAAGGTCTAGGTCTGAGGTTTGCTGTATTCAGACTTACAACATTCTTAAAGAAAATGATTAACTTAAAACTAATGAATTTTAGAAAACTTAAAAAAATATATAAAAATTGTTTCCGTCCCTCAAATCGAAAAATACAAAAGGAGTTCAATTGGTAAATATTTCCCAATTTTTAAAAAAAAAAATTACAGAACGAAAAAATGTTTACTGGACCAAAAGTTACACAGTTTTGGATGATGGAACCGCACAGTTGAAAATTTTTGATATTTTGCAATACTTTTTCTAAGTGCGGCGATATTATGACCGGGACATATCGCGATCTTAGAACAACAAGGTTCCAACTGCACCAAAGTAGTTTTGATAAAACTTAACATCAATGTTTAATATATTATAGTTCTTTTATGTCATTATTTTTTCAACTATTATTGGTCTTTTCAATTGTCATTTAGAACCCTATTGTTCTAAGGTCTCTATATATGCACTGATAGAGTTAAAAGTTATACCGCGCCTGTCGACTCAAATTTATCGTTTGACTGTCTTATTCAAGCATCTACTACACGATTATAATGACCAAAAATTACCTAAATTTTGCCAAAATTTAGTTGCACTTATCCGTTATTTTCGTAGAAGATTTTACGAATTTGTTGAAAGTTCTCCGGTGAATTAAACCCATCTTTGTAAATGGTACTTTTTCTACTTGACTCCTGTTTAAAGAAAACCCGAAATTAAAATCTGTCAAAAGAAATAAAACTCCACGAGAAAATATACTAGAACCCTTGTGTTTTGTGTAAGCAGGACGAATTACTGCTCGATGGGTGATACTACCCAACACCTCCATGCCACTCACAAATTGCACTTGCACAACTAAAGTAAATGTCATCTAATATTTATGTACAACATGCAGATTTACAATCATAATTACATTTACAAAAATCTCGCATTTAAAGCAATTGTTTTTTGTGTTTATTTTTTTTTTGTTAGTTGTTTAATCTTTAAATACCACCAAAAGCAATTTATTATATGCAAATTAAATATTTATGCCATTGCGATGGCATATATCGCTTTTGCAAATCTCGACAGAAGGTTTGAACCCAAAAACAAGTGTTCACAGTCATATCCTGTGTGGCGCAACAACTACCGGTAGTCGTTCAAATGAAACATTCTTGATTGTGTGGCAAATTATATGCTAAATTGATTTAGATTACAGTGTGAACTTTAACAGATTCTTGTAACGCTGCCAAAAAAGTAAAACGTTTTTTTTATTTGTTCACACTCCGTGGAACAAAAGCATAGTTGTGTTTTTTTGTTCAATGACTTTGGGGGGTTTTTTTTTGGCAACGGCAACATGCAACCAAATGGACAGACGTCCATGTGCAGCCACTGAAGGCAGTGCAATTTAGTTTTTGGATTTGTTTTTCTTCTTTTTATATGCACATATTTGTCTGGTAACAATTGTGGAATGTAATAATAATTTATTTGTGTTCTTTTCTCCCTTAGGTCTTTACCCAAATTGAGCAGTCAAGACGAAGAAGGGGGGGCTGGTCATGGCTATGGTGGCGGGCCACAACACTTTGAACCCATTCCTCATGATCATGATTTTTGCGAAAGAGTCGTTATAAATGTAAGTACTGTCATATTCAATCAGAAGTATTAAAACTAAATCAAACAAATGAATCTACATATGGGATATCTTTAAATGTAAACTTTTTTTCAATTGTTCTTGTACAGTAAATCATAAATAAGTCTGAGTACACGGGGTCAAGTTGAATGGGATTGTCCACATTGTTAACATTAACTTCATTTGATCACTCCAATTGAGACTGTGAGAAGTCCAAAGAAAAAATGTCCTTCCAAAAGATCTTCCTCTAAGGTTCAAACACACTATTTGTTAGACCTTTCGAAAGGACTTATTTTTCACTTCAAATTGAATGAGCTTGTTAATTTGGTTAATACTAACTTCAGTTGATCACTTTAATGAAGACTGTAAGAAGTCCTTGGAAAAAAATATCCTTTTTGTGTGAGACCTTCCAGAAGGACTTCTTTTCCACTTCTTAAAGGATTCCATACACATCCCTATGTCGCTTATTAAAGGTTTCTCGACCAAATGAAAAATCATGATAATCTTCGATTATTCAACCAAAATATTCCGAAAAGATTAATGTCTTCGTTCACTTGCTGAGACAGAGACTGATGGGATCCCGGAGAAGATTATGAATTAGCAAACTACTATAGAAAAATGATCTTGAACTGTATTTAGATATAAAGTGTAAACCAAAAATGGAACAAAGATGAAGCCACATAATGCAGAAAGATTCTATCTGACAAATCTTTCGATTTCTCGATCATAATATGATCATTTAGGTGAATGTTAATTAATAAGTCGAATTCGTTACTGACAGCTTTCTGCGTATGAATAGGAGGTTCTCAAGTCTTGGACACTGTGGGAAGAAACACTTTATCCAAGACAGACAATTAATGCTCAACTTTAAGAATCATTAACTATGGGCAGGTTAACAAAGCTTCGACGAACATTGTTGGCCCATGGGCCTATGATTGATAATGATTAAGAAAAATCATTAATGTTCCAACACTTAACACTGAAGGCCCATCTATTTCGCATTTTTGTAGTGAACTAAAATAGATATGAGGCATATGCTGAGGGCATCTAAGCGAAGCAGTACTCCATTGGCCAGTGTTCAGTCATCGTTTGGTTTGTGATCAGAAAGTACTAGAATTCGAGCTCCTTTCTCGGGTCAAACATTAGAAAAGAGGCACATGTGGATTTGTGAGACCATTTTCTTTGGATATGAGTAATAAATGCTACTGTTATACTTTTTAGAAATTTTGGATCTCCAATTTATTTTATTTTTTATGAGTTTTTTCTTCCATAAATGGAATCAATTCTAAACACAACTCTTTGTAAAAAACAATGGTATGCAATTGTGGGAATAAGTTGCCCTAAGCGATCCAAGACGTGCTACTTCGTCAGCCACATAGTTATCTTCCACTAAGACTAAGAAGACAACGACTATTGCAGTTTCTTAGTTTTGCTAAAGTTAGAGCAAACAATAAATAGCTGGACTCCAACTCCGGAGTCGACTTCGTCCTATATTCCTCCATATTTTATCTCACACTGATGTGTGTGTGTATAAAGAAGTTCATATGATATTTTAAAAAATATTAACCGAATGACTTTTTATTTTATCGGAGTAGAGCAAATTTTTCGACTCCGACGCCGGGCATATTTGTCAGACTCCGGCCCCAAGTCTCCGACACCACAGTCCTGGACACAATACTAAAAAAATAGTTTTATTTAAGCCAAACATATATGGGTTGAGTGTCATAGGAAAATATTTAAAATAAATTCAAAGCATTTACAATTTTCATCAGTGGGTAAATCGTCCCACTGATCTCTATAGAAAAGGTTATAAATTTCACCAAGCAACATCTAAAAGTCTGCAACGAAGCCGAAAAATAAGAAATTTATATATTTAATTAACAATTAATGTCAAATATGTCATTTACCACCAATACGTTTTGTCATTATGTGGAAACTAAGAATAGTTTTTATTTCCGCCCTGTAAAATCCCAATTCGAAAATGGACCACTGATATCATTCTCACAATTGTCCATATGTGTGTATGACCATCTATGCGTGTGTATATATAACCGGACCGGTCATAGGTTTATAGCTTTAAAGGTTATTCGGTATTCAGTAGTTGATATCTGTAATGTCTGTATGTGTGTATTTAAATGGTATTTGTGGGTCTTTGTCGATTTATATTTCACTCCTTCCTTGTTTGAATTCAGTTGCGTTTTCCTTGTTCTGTTCCGTTTTCAAGGGGTATTTTTTTCAAGTTTGGATTTTCCATTTGGCCTTGTTGTTGTTGGTTAATTTATAAATAGCCATTAAAGTTAATGTAGCGTTAATATACATACATATACATATAGTTCGTTGGCCTATTAATAAATATGGACATACTTTGTAATAGTAAATCCGGGGGTGGTGGAGGGGTTGGTTCACAAACCAACAGCGGAAACAGGAAATTAATGGATACCATTGTCTGAGTCTTTCCAAGCGAGCGCATATTTGTCGGTATGTGTAATGGGAAGTTTTAGTTGTTCATCGTTGAAGCTAAAAATAGCCCTAATGGTTTTCCTTTTAGTTGTTAAATAATTTCGTTTTTTTTTTTTTGGGTTTCGCTTTAGACTTGAATTTGCTTGATTTATTAGTGAATTAGTTTCTGTTTTTTTGTTTTGTAGGGGGGCGGGCGGTTGGTCTAACACTCTGGCGTATTTCCCCTCATAAATTGTTGTTAATCGATATTTTACCCCACACTTACATTTCTTTTCGGACTTTTTGTTTGTTTCTTTCAATAAGGTCATTAAATTCAATTGTATTCAGGTGGTAATACTTTGTTACATTATTGTGGGAAATGTTCCATTATTTCGGTGTGGCTTTTAGGCGTTTGATGGAGGTCATTAGGCAAGTGGCCTGACATGTGGTGGTGTTGGCTGGTGCCAAGCATGGCTTTCATTTTGTTATCACTGTAACAGAATGTTTAATGATCTGTGACGATATTTTTTTTATTTTAAAGTGTGACAAATTTATCAGATTTCTAGAGCTGAGAAAAACGTTGATTACACATTTATACTTATGAATTTTAAGTATAAGGGAAAAAGATGACTGCAGAGATCTTAAGCTTGCCAAGGTAGAAGTCACTTAGCTAGATGTTAAGTTATTCGTATAAAATATTGTTGGAGAAGAACTCTAGTTGGGTGTTTCAACCCCATTCCATGATCAGCCGAACTTCCTAATATTGAAGCGTTTGTTTCATCTAACATCTCTCAGTCAGCACCCTAAAGAAGAAAGGCATGTCCCAGAAGATAAACAACAAAAATATTTGTTGAAGGAGCTGACTGAAAGATGTCCAAGACATCATTCTAGAAAACTGCTGAGCGTGTAGTGTAGAATTCATAGATTTCTCCAGCATCCGTGGATGGAACAAGCAGTTCAAGTTCATCTCTCAGTTCGTTCTCTGCCTCATCGTTGTGAGTCGTACAGTTTAGTGTATCGGGGACCTACTCTTAAAAATTTTTCGACTGAGATTTTATAGCTTTAAAAACAGTTTGACTGTCTGGATGAAAAATTATGTTCTTATTGTTCGGCAGGTTTGCCAAACACTGTCTTCAACTCCAGTATTTTTAAATAGCTCCGGAGTCGACTGTGACTTCAGCTATTCAATAATAAAAGTTCGAAAATTGTATTTCCGTCCACTTTTCCCATACTCTATTTTACTCTGAGGTGCGTTTGTGTCTTAAAGATAAATAAAAGTTCAGGTAATCGAAAATATTTGCAGTTTTAAAAAACCTTTAAATAACCACTACGAAATTATGCCCCAATAAAATTGTTGGGGCCTATTTCCATTTCTGGTCTATTTTTATAATGCAATTTAACTCCAAATTCTGGCCCTAATTTATTTTTTTATTTTTCTGTGTACGTGCGTTGGCCGTGTCACATTGTTGTGTTACCTTTTTATATACTCAAGTCATTATCTATCTACCCTTATTGTATGTATGTATTCCTGGAGGAATATTCACAACTTTCAATATGAGAATCTTTTATTTACAGGTGTGAAGTAATGCCGGTTCTCTGTATAGACATTTTGTAATTGTTTGTGTGTTTATGTCGATGTTTTTAACCAAATTATATTTTGAAAATTTTGTATATATATTCCGTGTACTTCATTGACGTTCTTCTCTTTTCCTCTTCCCTTCTTTTATTTTTTCTTTCGTCTGTGCCTTTTAGGTAAGCGGGTTAAGGTTTGAAACACAATTACGAACGTTAAATCAGTTCCCCGATACGTTACTGGGGGATCCAGCTCGGAGATTACGGTACTTTGACCCGCTGAGAAATGAATATTTTTTTGACCGTAGTCGACCGAGCTTCGATGCTATTTTATACTATTATCAAAGTGGTAAGTTCAAGCAGACACCGACTACGCCTCCACAGAACTGGACATACAAATAAAAACACACACACGTCATAAACTACACTCAACAACAACAAAATAACCTTTTTCTGTAAAAATAAACCAAATACTAATGATATTCAACTTTTTTCTCCTTTTCTTTTATGACAAACGAAAAAAAAAACAATATATATTTTATTTTTTATTGATTTATTTTTAATTTTTTGTTAATTTATTTTATTGTATTTTACTTTTATTTTGTTTTCGTTTGAATCCTGTCCTTGCATCCATCCGCCTACTGTCCCCACCTTCATCCCGTTCCCCCCAACCAAATGCCTGCAAATTTCTAGGTGGCCGACTACGGAGACCGGTCAATGTCCCTTTAGACGTATTTAGTGAAGAAATAAAATTTTATGAATTAGGTGATCAAGCAATTAATAAATTCAGGTAAGATTTGTTACCTCTCTCATACTATTATCGTTGAGTTACTACAGTACAGACTTTGTCAAAAAAAAAAAAAAAATATATAAAATTCTTTGTGCCAAAAAAAAGTGCATTCTTTGTTTTCGTTTCGTTTTCTTTTCGATCTAAATTACTCACTCGATTGGCTGTAACCATAGACGTGTTTCGTTTTCTTTTATTGGAATGTTTGAAAATAATACTGATATTGGTTGATTTTGATTGATGATGATTTGTTAAATAAATTAAAATATCCAAAAAAAAAAAAACATAAAACAAATAAAACGCCAATTGCAAATGTTTGGTTTAGTGGACGAGTGAAATTTGCTTATTTGTTGTTATTAGTAAAGAATTGTTTATTATTTGAAATTATCGTAGTTTGTATTTTTTGGTTTTTGCAATTGTTGTTGTTCGTTCATTCGTTATTGAAACGATTATACAATAATACCAGTACGAGTGCGGTGCATAAAGTTTGGAAAACTCCCAAAATAATAAATGTCAAATATTTAACATATGAACATATGGAGCCTTGCCTAAGATGCGAGTATTGGCAGAAAATAGTACAAATATTGTGAACAGGGTTTTCAGTGTTCGTCTGGCCCGATTCTTATATTTCCTGCGACCACCATCGTTAATTGGGTACTAAAATACCCTAGGAGAGTAGGAAGAAGGATCTTACCAATGATATAAAAATAAAAAATAAAAAATAAAAAATAAAAAATAAAAAATAAAAAATAAAAAATAAAAAATAAAAAATAAAAAATAAAAAATAAAAAATAAAAAATAAAAAATAAAAAATAAAAAATAAAAAATAAAAAATAAAAAATAAAAAATAAAAAATAAAAAATAAAAAATAAAAAATAAAAAATAAAAAATAACAAATAAAAAATAAAAAATAAGTAAGTAAAGGTTTATCTACATAAACAAGGTCTTTTGCATAGCCCCAAAAAAAATTCTAATCGCATGATCTTGGTGGCCAGTTGATGTCGCCACGACGAGAAATTATCTTGCATATTCGCTCGAGTTGTGTGGCATGTGGCACCGTCTTGTTGAAACCACATATTCACCAAGTCGTATTCTTCAATAGCAGACAAAAAAAAGTCGGTCCAAATTGACGGTGACAGTCGTTCCCTCGTCGACTGGATTCTCAGACACCCAAATACGACAATTTTGATTATTAACATACACACCGAGTGAGCAATGTGCTTCGTAACCATAAACCATGATCTCCTCTTAAATCACGATATGTGGCTGTGCCAGAATCCCCATTTTTGTTGTAACTAACGTTGTGTGATAGTTAAGCGATACATTTTCGCCAATGTCAGACTTCCAACAGAAAAGAAAAAAAATTGGTTTAACAACTTAGTTTGACAGATATCGAATTCCAGCCATATACTTTTGAAACCACGAAATGGATAACCCTATATTACTCGCCAATGTCTTTGGACAGCAACATGAGTTCGTGTGTCCGTCTGTAATGGCTGGTTTCGCAGTAGCACAACTAGTCAACTCAGTTTTCCAATACCTTGTTGATGATCTCATAGCAATGATCTGATCAACTAAGTCAATACGTATCTCCGAATCACCAAATTCACAGGACCAAGACTTACGATACATATCAAAATGTATTATTTATTTTCTAATCCTATGAAAATATTTCTAAGATTAATGTAGTTACAGGGCACTAGCAGCAATGGCTATCAGCTCAGGCCCATTAAAGTTTACTGAATTGCTAACATTACTCTACAGTACAATTAGTTTATCACAAGTATATTTCCATTAGTCACAACGTTGGGATAACCAAACCTCGATTAGTCGGGTTTTCAAAGTTTGTACATGCCTGACGTGAATTATGTTCGGCCTTGTTGCACAAAACCTGTTGAGCCTATGGTCCACTTGGCTTAAATTTATTGATAAATAAACCAATAGGAATATATTTTTTTTTCCTAAATATTTGCACAGTATTTTAAGATTTTTCGGGATAATATTACCGACTACCGTCTATTATATTCTCCATTTCGGTTTGTTCACTCAGTTGATGGCGAAATAACTCGCATAGGAATGTGGAAACTGGTCCCGCCTAAATTGTTGAGCAACAATCATTTCCACTTGAAATACTTAATTATCGCTTTGTCATAGCATTTCTCATTCTATTTTCTCTGCCTACTCCGTATCTTTGACAACAAATCCAACCAAAACCACCAAACCTGTCGCACTGCCCTCGTACAATAATATTCGTGCTAATTTGTCCAATTGGTCTTTAATAAACAAAAACAATTTGGCCCACAACACACAAAAAATATACCGAAACATACACAAACACACTTGTACACACTGCAAGCAATGTTTAGGCATTAATTCACTTGACCACCAGCTTAAAATTTTGTTCATACGACAAAGGGGCCGGCCCGTGGTATCAAGTGCTGAACGAAAAGCAATTAATTGATCTTTAAAATACACACCAACACACAAATTAAACGCCGGCGCCCTCACAACGCACACAGGCAGACACACACAATTGCACTATGGCGCACGCGCGCTTACGAAAGCATTTAAGCAGACTCTTTAAGCAGAAAGCTCACTCGTACACAGATGCGTGTGAATACTTTCTTTGTTTGAGGGTGTATGGTGCTTCGTGGTAGGTCGTCGCCTTGGTGTCGTTGTGGTGATTTGGTGAGTGCGCAGGCGCGCGCATCTGCAGTTCTTAGTGTAGAAGCAACCCCCCCTCAAATGTAAGAAATGCAAGAAATTGAAAGCAACGCATGAGCTTTTAGAAGCAGTGGTCGTTCGTTACTGTGTTCTCTCTTTGTGTTCGTTCTGTTTGCCACACACCACTTGACTCAACTCAGCGAACGCTCTCTATCGTTTGTGACACACCAATCAATACAACAACAACAAGAACAAGAACAACATCTACATTCAAATATATATTAAAAATAAAGACAACAACAACATTATCAACTAAACGTAACTGTAAATGTAAATGTAATTGTACAAAAAAGAAAAAACAAAAACAGGAGTTACTACTTGCGGGTACACTTCACAACAACAGCGCACAACCACCTGTGACACTCTTGTAAATCTTGAAAAATCTTGTAACGCTTGTAGATGTGAAGCAAAACAAACAGAACTCAAAACAATCGAACAATCGTTTGTTTTTTATACTACCTGTTTTTTTCGTTCCTTTTTTTCTATTTTTCGTTCGTTCGTTTAAATATTTCTTCTTATTCTTCTTCGTTTATTTTGTTTCAATAAAATTCAAAGTTTGAACTGTAGAGGAGTTGCCCCGTGTATTATTTTGAGGGCGGCCCCCAGAGCTTCATCTTTGAATTTTTCTTTTCTTCCATATCTTTATTAGTTTTTGTATCTTTAGCACAATTGGCCGAAAGAGAAAAAAAAGAAAAACTTCAAGCAAAGAAAGTTCTCGTTTTTTGTTTTCAATTTCCGTTTTGAATTTGTTCAAATTTGTTTTGTAGTCGTTTCAATATGTATTTATTTGTATAATTTCTATTCTTTTTTTCTCCTATTTCTTCTTCTTCAATCACCTTACAGAGAGGATGAAGGCTTTATTAAGGAAGAGGAAAGACCATTGCCGGATAATGAAAATCAAAGAAAAGTTTGGTTACTTTTTGAGTATCCAGAAAGTTCACAAGCCGCCAGAGTTGTAGCCATAATTAGTGTATTTGTTATATTGCTATCAATTGTTATATTTTGTCTAGAAACATTACCCGAATTTAAGCATTATAAGGTAAGTGCTGACAATGTCCTTGTTCTATCTACTCTTGTATTTTTTTGTTTTTTTATAGTTTTCTTTTTTTTTTGTTTTTGAGTTATCTTATTATTTGAAATATTTAAAGGATTTTATTTTTAAGTACAGTTGCCCGCCGAAGAATCACCCTGCCATAAGAAAAAGCTACAACGAAAAAGTGTATTAATTGTTAATAACTTTTGAGGCTTTTTTCAGGTCGCTTCTGTGCTGCTGACGGCTTTTCGCTTCTAGAACTTTTCCGAACGAACAACGTTCTCGTATTAAAGGATAGTCCGTGTTGTGGTACAAATCAGATTTGAGAAACTCACCATCTTCAGATGTTCTAAATCAATGTGATGCCCGTGCTCTGCGTGCCTGCCTAGACCAATGCAACACTACAATATGCCACGAATAGTAATGTCGATGGATTTTGTTGTGAACCACATATTTCTGCGGGGGGTTATATATTCCTGTAGAAATCTAATATGTGGAGGTCAAATAAATGTTCGTTCTTCTATGAAGACATGTAGAAAGTTTACTTGGTCCAAAGTTGGAGCTCTTTCCCTTATATTCTCTTTCGCGCTTGATTGACCTTTCATTGTGTTGGTGAAATGACAAATATTCCAGATTGATTTCTGCGCCTTTTAATAATAACATAGTTATCTTTCTCATAAATGCGATATTTGTATCAACAATTTGGATATTCCTAGAATTGAAACCAATTTGTGCTGCACGACCAGCCAACACTGGAACAGTGATGACTTTACTAACTATCTTGAAAGATTTTCTCTCCAAAGTTCACTGCCTATAATCTGCCTGACTTTTATGCAATTTGCTGAATGACAAACAAATTACAAAAAAGACAAACACATTGCAAATGTGAAAAGGCTGTAAGTACCTTTAAGGCTTTCCCCGCAACCCTTCAATTCACAATTTGCTCTTGTGATTTTATTTCCGAAATCCACCGTAAGCCTTTCCCCTATTTTCTTGCAACGTGATTGCGTCGTTCTCTGATTGTGTATATCCTTTTTTTGAATACTCAAATAATTGTTTCGATTTATTTTCAGGATTATTTTTATTTTATTTTTTTGTGTGTTTTGATTTTACCATTTCTCTTGTTTATTTTTATGCAATCAATATTTCTAAATATCATTATAGGTGTTCAACACAACTACAAATGGCACAAAAATCGAGGAAGATGAGGTGCCTGACATCACAGATCCTTTCTTCCTTATAGAAACGTTATGTATTATTTGGTTTACATTTGAACTCACTGTTAGGTAAGAACTACACTAATCGGGAGGGGAGGCCATCTCCTCCCCCCCTTCACCCACTGTTTGTTTTGGTGTGATGGAACTTTGAAAATGTTGACACGAAAAGCGTAAATAAGTAGACTAAACTGATGTAAAGTTAACGTAAATATTTCATAACATTTATTCTTTTTTGCTTTTCTAGAAGAAGTTGAGATTTTTTTTTTTGTGTTCATTTAAAACTTGAAGTGTAATTCTAGCCAAGGATAAGGGCAATTGCTTATGAACCAGGTACAAAATATCTCTCTCTCTCTCTCTCTTCTGCTTTTAATCCGCAAAATCCTCTCAAATGGATGGACGACACACAGCGTAAGGATATATATATTTTTTTTTGTGTGTAGCTGCTGCTGTTCTCGGAGTAGGAGCCAAACTCCAAATGCTAAGTTTGAAACACAATCAACCGAGTGATAACAAACCCGGCATTGATTGGTTTCAATCGAAGACCACAAGACACCACAACTGTTCTAGTGTCACGGCACAAATTGGGAGAATTTTTGGACAGATTTAAGGCATCCACAGTTAACCCAAAAACCTTGATCCTACCAATTCATGTTATGTCGGCAAATCGTTCTGCAAGCCAATCGTTGGTTCTTCCAACCTATGTATTTCAAATTGAAGGCCCCCCAAGACCGATATATACCATTATATCATTCGTCCCCGGAGTATACCCCACATCTGCATATGATTCCCACCATGTCCGTCTGTCTGTGAAAAGGAAAATCTCAAAAACTTCACCAGCTACAACGAATCCCCAAATAGTTTCCTAAGCTGGTCCATTTGTTCATTAACAAACATAAACTCCGTTCTTCGAATAGTAGTGGACAATTCCAAATTAAATGAACAGAAAGGTAAATATTCAATTGGAGGTTCCATTTTCAATACGAGCAAAACCGATTTCATATTAAGTTGCAACCAACCAAAGTTGAGCAACTAGAGATTTTAACCGGTAACCGTTCCTGTAGGCAGCGGTTGACAACATTGAAATTCCCCACACACGTAGCAATACGTGCCGGCTAGAGGGTTAAGTTATAGTTGGCAAAATTAATATTGATGTCAAAGCTGGCGCCTCACATTAGATGTCTGATGTTTTTGAGCACCCTACCTACTGTGATATATATTTAATTTTCAAGACCATTTCTTTCTTTGTAACTTTATTTTTTTCCAATTGAATAAAACTAAACCACATCGTCGAGGTTATTCTACTGTTCAATAAAAGAAATGAAGATCATGCCAAGACTGCTAAGAAAAATATCTGGGCCAACTACGTTGAACAAGTTGTCGAAGATGTACCCGTAGCTGTAGATACATTTCTTAGTGTTACCGGCGCCAATCTCACACTACATGTATAAACTTACGAACGTCTGACTTTATACTATCTTAATATATATTTACCCTCGACACTGATTCACTGATTCACTGATTCACTGATTCCCTGATTCACTGATTCCCTGATTCACTGACTCTGTCACGCAGTACGTAGGAATTTAAATAGGCATTCTATAATTTTCTATAAATAATAATAATAAAAAAAATAATATTTTTTTTTTGTACAGAAATTGTGTTTTCCCCAAATTTTTTTTTACCAATATTTTTTTTTTAGAAAAAAATTTTTTTTTACGAAATTTTTTTTTTACAAAATTTTTTTTTTTTACATAATTTTTTTTTCAAAATTTTTTTTTTCAACAAAAATTTTTTTTTTCAACAAAATTTTTTTTTTCAACAAATTTTTTTTTTCAACAAATTTTTTTTTTCCACAAAATTTTTTTTTCAACAAATTTTTTTTTTTTCAACAAAATTTTTTTTCCAAGAAGAAATTTTTTTTTCAACAAAATTTTTTTTTTCAACAAAAATTATTTTTTTTCAACAAAAATTATTTTTTTTCAACAAAAAAATTTTTTTTCAACAATATTTTTTTTCCATATTTCAACGGGCGCCATAGGCGCATTACAACTTACTAGTTCCATAATATTTAATGGCTTTCCTTACACGTTTTCAATCAGTGGATTCGTAATACAGGCGGCTGACAGCAATTGAATAATCTCGTCATAACAAAACATTGTCAGTGACAAATCATGAACTTACGGCTTTCTATAAATTAAATTTGCGTCTCTCAACACAAAACCACGTCGTTATGACTCTCCAGCTCATACATTTGTTGTCATAATTAAATTGCTTAGCAACTTGTTTATGTTCGCTACGTTGGGCGCCAGTTCCACACATCATATGTGAATGATGAATTATGAACGCCCAGCTTTATTGTTTTTCGTAATAAGAAGCTGCTATCATAGATCGTTTCTCAATAGCTGGATTACTATCGTCTATTGCCAAAAGCCGACAAACATATTATGACATTCCCTCTAAAGTTTTCTGCACTGGCTGTCATATATTTAAGCTTTGTGAATAAAACCTGAAACCTTCCTATCTAGTTTTGACAACTTTTTGACACATGTTGGGTGCCAGTTTCTCTTAACGTATTATCCTATGAGGACCAACTCAGCCGCAGATTGATTATTATCGACATTCGATTTCCTTATAACTTTCAAAGACTCTTACAATCTAATAGTTAAGCTGATATTATTTTGCAAGCAATTCCTAAATTAAACCGCTCCGACCAAATGTTTGAAATGCTTGAACTCGACTCTATTAAAACGGTAAACTCCAATTGAATCTCCGCCATTGTATGAAGTTACCCGCCATTTGTCCTGTAATTTATCTTCACTTGTGATGTTTATATGTTTCATTCGAATTCCTTCAACAGCAAATCATGTCATCTTACGAAAGTTGTTAAAAATCCAGTTCCAATCTTGAAGGGACACATTTTTTTAACACAATTCCAGTTCTATTTCTTGCAATAAGTTTAACGGGCATGCCACAGTTATATCTGAACAAACAAATAAACAGGACCTATATAAACTCAACTTTGATTTTAATTAATTTTTTGGAAATCTCTCCCCTCCCCCCTAACCACAAACCCCCTTCCACCCTTTCAAATAAAAAAAAAAACTTCATGCGATCAGTGACTTGGTGATGGAGTTCTTGATATTGTTATTATTGATACTTGTGCGTTTCCTGGACTGGAACTGCTGGATTTTGTGCAAACCACCTAATATGGAAGTAAAGTAAAAAAAATATTGAAAAATTAAAGAAATGTGGTTTGACATAATGTTGGTCCCATTGGAGGGATACAAATATCATGGATGAATCTTGAGACGCAGTTTGAATAGTAATATGTACACAAAAGTTCCATCACACCAAAATGAACACTCACACAACTACACTACTTTCTTCTACCTCTGTCTGTCTCTATCTCTCTCTCTCTATATATATATATATATACATATATGTATCTCTGTCTCTATCTATCTCTTATTATTTTACTACCTACTTACTCTCTACTCTACTATGTCCACTACAAACAACAACAACAACAAAAATGCACCCCCTATTTAACCCTCACAAAAATAATCTTTATTTGAAATTATTGTCGTCGTCTTCTACAAAAAAAAAAACAACAACAACAAAATAGGTTCCTCGCATGTCCGAACAAATTAAATTTCTGCAGGGATGTCATGAATGTTATCGACATAATCGCCATCATTCCTTATTTCATAACATTGGGTACTGTCGTAGCCGAAGAGGAGGATACATTAAATCTTCCAAAAGCGCCAGTTAGTCCACAGGTATGTCTACATTGTCTACATGTCTTTCTAAACAAAAACCCATATAAATTGACAGTAACCGCAACAACGACTACATGACCTTAATTGACCCGACTGACATAATTGTGTTCAATATTTAAAAAAAAAAAAGAAATATTGCAAAAAAAAATAACACAAATTTATTTTATTTATTAAAGAAAAAAGAAAACCAAACAAAAAAAATGTTAATAATTTTTTTTTATTTTTTAGTTGACAGCAATTAAAGTAAACAATTTTTAGTTTGAAATGCTCGTTTTGTTAATAACTTTATATATTTATAAACAATATATATATAATATAACGTTTTTTGTTTGATTTTTTTTTTTTAAATTTATTATTTTTCTCTTTTTTTCTTTCAATAACAAATTTTGTGTTAAATATAATTACTATTATTAATTGTTATTATCTAAATTAATTGTTGTAAAATACGTTATTAAATTGTAATTTTTAGGACAAGTCATCGAATCAGGCTATGTCCTTGGCAATATTACGAGTGATACGATTAGTTCGAGTATTTCGAATATTTAAGTTATCTAGGCATTCGAAGGGTTTACAAATTTTAGGACGAACTCTCAAAGCCTCTATGCGGGAATTAGGTTTACTTATATTTTTCTTATTTATAGGTAAGTCTTCCACAACTATATATAAATACCAAAAAAAAAAAAAAACAACTACCACCAAACCAAAAAAAAGGCTTTACAAACATATATTTTTTATACCAAAAAAGATATACTGTCTCTCATAAATGCTTAACTCCCCCCTACTTTTTTTTTAACAAAAAACAATTTAAACAAAAAAAAAAAAACTTTACAAAACAAACTCCTCCACACTTTTTCTTATAACCAAAAAACACTCAACCGAAAACAAGAACAATCCACCCCACTACTACTACTACTAAAACACCACTCACTCACTCTCTCCCTAACTCTCTCTCGCTCTCTAAAACTCTAAACACAAACCCACCCCTAAAACCAAAACACTTTTAATTATTTAGAATTAACAAATTTCCAAAACTTAAGAAAATCTAAACAAAAAACAGGTTGTGGCTTTTATATACAAACAAAAACTTTATATGCTTTGACGAAAACGTATTGTATTTATTATAGAAAAGTATCCTATTTATGTACTTAGAAAAAGGTTTTCCAAGTTATAGACAAGAGTTGCAAATGCTCTCTCTCTCTCTCTTGAAAGTTTTCTACTTAGGCGAGCTGAGTTTAACGCACTTGATTTTTTTCATGTCATTTGTTTTCTTACCAACAAAATCTTCTGGAATCGTTTTGAAAATCGTCTGTTTTTTTTTTTTGTTGTGTTACCTTTTTCCAGAAGTTCTTCAATTTGTGTTTTTACTTTAACTTTGAACATTTCCTTCTCCTTCCTCTCTATAGCTTTTCGTATCTAAGCCTATATTTATTTTAAATTCAGTATATGAAATTCAATAAAAACATTTCAAAAAAAAAAAACATAGTGAGAAATGTATGACAATATTTTCCAACTTTGCTTTTTTTTTGTTATTATCTTGAAAAGCATAAATATTTAACAATATATAATAATAATAATGAACAGTGTGTTCAACAAGATGGTGATGCTTAAGTAATTCTTATTGTAATTCATGTTCAAACAGTAACCTTAAAAAAAGTGTAATAGAAATGTATATCAAGGTAAGGGAATATCAGGAATATCACTTATTCTCTTTCTCTTACACACAAGCACTCGCCGCTTTTTTCTTCACTTGCTTTAATGCTCACTGAATATTCCAGCAAACGAAGCGGACAATAAAATTAGTAACGCCGCATACAACGTAACAACACGTTGTTAGAAAAGCAGATCATGGGTTTTTGACAACAAAAATTTATATAATTTTTCTTACTTTTATTTTTATATTTACAAATACAGCGGCATTTGCAAAGTGCTCTCCACTCTGTCTCTCTTTTCAGCAGTTTTCAGTGGAATTTACTAATCAGCTGTTTCGGTATCACCAACGAGGTCTAGTGTGCTCTCTCTTTCACTCTCTCAGAGTATATTAATAGAAAAATTCTCAGGATTTGTATAATACTTACTTACGTTACTTACTTATTTCCCTTAACATTCCATGAATGAAAAGACCGAGAACTTCTATCGAATCAGTGATCTGTGCGCGCTATAATTACATATACTTACATCTTCCGCAAGTGGACAGGAAATTTAAGTCGGCTTCTTTTAAACCAGGAAAAAAAATATTCGCCATATTTTTACTACACTTTCACAGTTTAATATCAGCAAGTTCTTCCCAGTGCTGATGTCCTCAGACGGTTATTTGACCTCTTGGTGGACTTATCGAATCTGTAAATTAGATAAAATCCCATAGTTTTTTTTCCCCTATTCTAATGTAGATTTCGTTGGCAAATTATTCCATATCTCCCTTTTTATTTGGCCGATGTCTGCAGTAATTGAGATTCGTTTTTCCCTCGGAGCTCCCCCTGTCTCTCTCTCTCAGAGAATAATGTTTCATAGCAAATACAAGTAACTCTCTCGGTTAGAGCATTTCCCCAAACGAAAATAATCTTAAATTAATTATGTCGACCGAAGACAAATAAAAAAATGTCATCTCTATTTTCCTTTTCCAGTTATTTCAAATAAATCATCGACAACACGAATGAAGAATTCTTTTGCTGGCGGCTTATTCAGTACAATGCGGAGTCGCAACCGAAGAGAAAATAAAGTAAAATAATTGTCATAGTTATGAAACGATTATTTTAAAATCGTTCATTTCAAATAAAAAATTATATATGTCGATGTCTTTTTGATGAAGTCTTTCAAACGACTTTAATAATGACAATTTTAACAACGAATGGTTTTTCTTAAGAACTCTAAAAAATCGAAGTAGGAAATACTACACACTTACTTAAGTTGGCTCTACAACAAAATGTTGATCATGGTCTTCATTAGACATAGTTTTCGAATGCGTCGGTCCTATGCTTGCCCTCAGCAGTTCGTATGGCCCAGTTTAATCAGGTCTCCTTTCACTTGGCCTTTCCACAGAAGTCACGGCCTTTCCTGTCTTTGATTTTCGCGGTAGTTGTAGCCTAACGCTTTCTTTCTTTACTGGAGTATTCGATGGATACATATATCACGATTCGTCCAATGCCTGAAGCAGTCAATTTTTTGATGACGAATTCCGATTATATTTCAGGAGTGAACATAAAAATTACGTTTTCAACAGCATTTTCCAAGAAAAGTAGGCCAAACTTTCACACTCTGAGAATGCATTGGCTTTGACCATTCGGCACGAGACAAAACACAATGGACCCTTATTCGCTGTAGTAGTACTGCAAAAACATGTCAGGCTTCATAAAGGGTTCTAATTTAACTTTTTCATTATCTTAAGCTCCACCTCGTCCAGAGCCAGGGCCTAACATGTATTACGTGCCTTTTTGGAAGATATCATCTAAATTACTTTTGAAATCGTCTGTCTACGTTTCTCTCAGTTTGGTCCCTTACTTAAATACTATAAGTTCCCATTGCCCACCAAAATTGTCTCTCCGTCTTAATAAAATTAGACACATTCCACTTAAATTATCATCTTGACTACTTAATGGACTATGATTTATCTTTGTAATGAAAATATTCCAGAATATTTCCCTATTACATTGAGGTTCTACAAATGATCATGCATGATCACCAATCTATTGAACACACTGTCAACATAATATTATTTGTACTGTACCTGGAAAGTATACACGTATCGTTAATTTAAGAACAACCAAAGAAAATAGCTAAAAAGTTAACGAAAACCTTAAATAGCGTAAATTTGTTAGATTAGGGTCTATGTATTATTCACCATAGGTATTATTTCCATACATATACGCTGATATTTAGACTTATAGGTGTAACAACAGAAATTGGTATCTGTGATCATCATTTATTAATAGCCCCAACAAAAAAACAAAAACCAATGCAGATCTTAAAAAAAAAACGGAAAATTTACTCGAATTTTAGTCTATTACTCGAGATATACTTTGACAAAGTAAAAAACAAAATTATTGAAACCTAGAACAGTCGGTTATAATTTTAATTCACATAGAGAGCAAATCATGTGGATTCAGACCAAAGTATTTCCTTAAAGAATTTTGAATTTTTTCTCTTAGGAAAATTTGAAATTTCGAAAAATTAATGAAATTGTCTTTGAATGATATTCTGCGATTTGTTTGAGCTCTTTAAAATTGTAATCATTCTGTTTGTGGTCAACAAAGTCCAGAAATGTCCAAAGAAAAAAATATGTATGTGTGTGTGTATGTGTTTTTATACATATTTATGCATTTCTGATGGTACGAAAATGACCAAAAGGAACCAACCAACAACAACTGTATAATTTCGTAATTTTGTAAATGTTGCGTGCTTTTTTTACACTTGTTAAAGTTCTCTTAACGTGTGCGTAATTAATCCAAACAAAGTTTTTTTTTTTTTGTATCAAATATTTAATCCTGAACAATATCCAACATATCTAAATATACATAAATAATATATTGTAGTCGTACGTAATCTTTCGTTGGTATTTTACTATTTTTTTTTTTTTGTAAAATATTTGCTTTTTTTTCATTTCTATTAATTTCACTCGATATCATTTGAGTTTTATTTGTGTATTTTTTCTTTTTTATTATTAACATATTACTTGTGTACATGGTTAGAACGTAAAGCTTTTAAGTTTTCAGTTTTGAAATTTAGCTAATCACAAAAAATATTCAATTAATTCGTTTTGTAATCGGCTAGATTGTTTTTTCGGTTTTCATTTTTTTTCTTTTTGATTTTGTTGAAATTTCTTTGTGTAAATGATTCAAGTTTAAATACTGCACCTTTATTAAATTGATATTGTTATAAATACTATTAGAGCTTAGTTAGAGCGTAGCGTATTTGCGAAAGAAGAAAAAACTTATAAATCTAAACACAAATTAACATAATAAAATAAAATCAGAGTGGTATGTTTAGGGCGAGTAAAGGTGTCAAAATAGGGTGCTTGCCATGAATGACCAGCTTGTATTTGTTAAAACTCTTTAATAGTGTAGAGTCAGTCAAATTCAAGTACTCATTAAATGATTCCAGAATTCCTAAAAAAGAAAAGTCAAATTGAAGTTCTCATTAAATGATTCATCCAGAATTCCTAAACAATAGGAGTCAAATTGACGTTTTCATTAAATGATTCATCCACAATTCCTGAAAAAGAAAAGTCATTAAATGTTCATCCAGAATTCCTAAAATAGAGCAATCAAATGTTCAATACTGGATGTTTTTACCATACTGCAGCACAGGTTTTCAAGTGTAGAAAAAAAGAGTACAATTGAGTATTCATTGAATGAATCCCAGATTACAAAAAACTTGGTAAAAATTCCAAAAATTCAGATGTATTACAAATTTCTAACATAATTTTCAATTGTTATAGAAAAATTATTAAAATTATATATTTTTTTTTATGCGATTTGATATATTTTTAACTTGATCACAGAATCCATGAAACAACAGGAATAATTCCCAAACTGTTTTTATGTTTACCAATTTCACAGATTTTTTTAAATTCTCAGGTGAATTTCATTAACTGAACCTCACAATGTGAGAGAATTTCCAAAATTTTACATTTTGGTTGACAAATTATGCGTAGTGAGTCTATAAATAAATTCTAGAATTTCAAACATTTATTTAAAAAAGTTCGTAATAGTAATGCCAGATTTTCTAAAATTAGAGTTTACTTTAAATGAGTTCTTGTCTTCTAGAATTCCCTTATATCGGATGACAAAAATTGCACAGTTCTCTAATTATATAAATAGTAAACCGCATTTGAATTGTGTTTAACTGAATTCCAGAATTTCTAAAAGGACGGAAAAAGAATTTTTAAAATTCAGATTTGTATTGATAAACTTTCCATAATTAAAATGTTTGTGTAAAATTTAATAGTCAAACAAATTTGCCAGAGTTTATATCTGCACCAGCTATTCGAGTTTAGTTTGTCTCATTAAAAAAATAACCCGAAATACAAACATAATACTTGTTTTATTTAAGAACTAATTAAGTTTTAAATCGTTGTTTAAAAAAATGTTCAGCGTTCTGCGATAATTGGCAACATTTCTGGGGGTTCCACCACCAAAATATTTTGGGTATAATGGGTATACAATTCCATAGTTAGAAACCTTTTTATAAATGTCATAGTTTTCATTTAAAGAGTCCAAGAATTTCGAAAACGGAAACCGAAATCGCAAAATTGAATTTGTAAACATTATTCCCAGAAAAACTAAATTTGGAGCAAAAATACCCAAAAAAAAAAAAAGATATATTTTATTAAATGCCAGTTAACCTACAATTGATTTTCCACAAAACTGGAACTAAATTCTAAATCAAAAAGAAACTCTGAATACCCAAAAAAAGGGGGATGGAAAATTGTAGAAAACATTTTAACATTTATCAGTATTTTCTCATTAAAGAGATTAGACCATAATGAATATAAATTAATGATATTTAAGTATTTTTACGAATTCGGAAAACTGTGAACACACAAACCCAATATTGAGATTTCCAACTAATTTCACGGCAAAGGTTTCGTAAAACGACTCCCAAACTAAAAACAAAAAATAGCAAATTTAAACCGAAGTTTCAATTTACACAATTCCCTGGAAAAACGAAAATCTTTACATTGGGATATCTTTAAATATTTTCAATTTACGGTCAACATTTTGTATTTGAGAGAATTTCATAAACTTTTAAATTTTTAATCGCTGAGACTCCTGTAGACCGAGATACTGAGATACTGAAGTAGGCCGAAGTTGTGTAGAAATTCTAACGGCTGCTCCTTCATCAAAGGCTGAAAGGTTTGCCTTGGTAGAAAAGTGTTACCTCAAATTAACTTGGGTAGAAATGTTTTTCCACGAAACATAAAATCGGTATGAGCTTCATGAGTCATCCTACCATGGCTAATATAGGATTGCCAAGTTTTGGAAACAGTTTTCGCGAAATAGAACGGGTTTTCATGTGTAGAAAATAATGTGCGTGACCTACAACCCCACAAATGATAAAAATCCCAAATAAAAACGAATACTAGAATTCTTTAAACATAAAATAAATCTCACTAAAAGGATTATCTTCTTTTCATTAAATGTTTTTCAAAATGAATTACTGAAAAAATGCAAACCTTATCTCTCCCACCGCCTCAAAGATCGTACATCAAAAGGTTTCATATTTTTTCCGTCAACTCTTTTATGTGGAATCTAGCCTAAGTGGGTTTTTCTTTTACTATAACAATACCATTTACTATTTCGATAAATATGTGTATTTGAAGACAGCCATTTGAGCGTCTATTTAGATCTAAAATCTCAAAATTTTAAGTAATCGATTAGAGTTGATAAATTATAAACAAATTGAGCCATTTAGAGTCTACTTAGATTATTCCCTCCAATACATTCGATGTAATCTATTCGAGTTCATGAATTATAAACAAATACTCTGGAAGAGATTTAGAATTCAAATGATTTTTTATAAGAATTTAATTGATATTAGATTATTACCAAAAAGGTTCTGCATCGGATTTTCTTCTCTAATCTTACCATATCACTCTATGTAGCATATTAAAAAGTGTTTTCTTTATTATTTCTTTAAACACACAAAATTCTTTTTTTTTTATAGTTAGTTTTGAAAACATATTACCAAACCATGAGTACACGTATTGTTATTATATTTTGTAGAGTAGTAGTTTAGCTGTTGTTTAGTGGTAACAAATTATAAAACGTTTTTATGTTGGACAGTGTAATAAATATATTCATATGCAATACTCACTATCTAAATCTATATAAATCGTATATGCCGTATAAAGAAATGCTGTACATAGTTTTCAGCATTTAAAAATATATTTTTTACGAACAAATTTGAAAAACAACCTAAATGAAATTATTATACCAGAAGGTTCAGTATAAATTTCGTCAACTATATGCGTCTCTATTAAATTTTCTTACTTTATTCAATACTAATAATCGATTTTAGTTCGTTCCCCACCCATTTCATTTTTCTTTGTCTAACCATCCGCAATTTAACCTGTCTTTTTTTCTGTTTCAAATACAAATAATTATTTGCACTTTAGTTTTCATAACTTTACTTACTCTATCTCTCTATCCGTCTGTAACACCCAGTGATAATAATAAAATCAAATTATTTAAACTGTATTTGATTGACTCTCTCCCCTGCCCAATTTTGTATTTTTTTTTTGTTTTTTTTTTGTGTAATATTTTATTTGAACTGCACCATAGTACAAATTGATGAATATTTTTTTCTTAACAAATTCTTAGTCAGTAGTTAGTTCAAAAATATATACAAACCTTATCTCTTTCTCTCCATATATACTTATATATTTATAGATATTGTATTTGATATTATTGAAATTTGTAGAAAACAAATCATAATAAATTTTACTTTAGTAATTCTTTTTCCAGATGATAATAGAAAACTGAAAATGTGAAAATTCCGTATACAAGAATTTACCACAATTTATAGTTTCATTTGCAAAGCTATCGTTATTCTTTCGAAAGCGCAAGAAAACCCTAAGAAAACACAATATTTAAAATGAATTTATGGAATATAAAGCACAATAGTAGAATATCATGATTTATGAATAATTAAATGAATTACAATTTACGATTCGTTGCATTCTCGAGAAGGCAGTGTGAATGTGTGTGTGTGTCATTCAAGCAAGGCCATGAGAATGAAAAAAAAGTGCTTTTGAATATTTGCATATATCTATTGTTCGCATATAATTTAAGCAGTGAAGTTTGAGCGATTCCGAAGAGTTTCATAAACCTTACAATTTTGAGACGCTGGGATTCCAGTTAAGACACTGAAATAGATCAAGATCGTGTAGAAATTATAAAGGCAACTGCCATCGTCATCCTACCATGTCAAAGGCAAAAAGGGTTGCCTTGTGTAGAAAACGGTTGCATCAAATTAAATTGGGTTTCCATGTGTAGAAAAGTTTTTCCACAAAATAAAAACCAGTCTGAGCTTCTTTAACCCATGAGTCACTTTAACCTACCACGGCTAAGACAAATAGGATTGCCAAGTTTTGGAAACAATTTCCGTGAAATAAAACGTGTTTTCATGTGTAGAAAATAATGTCCGCGAACTACAACCCCACTCATACTTAATTCCCTTAACCATGAACATGAAGGAACAGATGGGGAACTTCTCTAGAATCAATGAACTATGTGCGATATAATTGTGTATACTCACCGGTCGGGACCTACTGTTTAAAGCCGGCTCCGAACGGCTAATGCATTTCTAGAGAAGTTTTACATGGCTTAGAGATTGCTCTCTTACTCGTAAAGTCGCCAACATTTACGAGGTGAATATAACCGCATGAGTACGAATTACATGATGTTCATAGATCAACAACACGATGAAAAATGGGCAACAAACAATGATCTGCCCCTTTTGGTACTTTCCAGACAAATTTATCATTTCACTTGATTTTTTTAGTAATATCTGCCATACTGTTCTATCATACACACAGTTGTTTGTGGAAATTATTTGACAGAAAATTGAAGCAGTTGCAACGCTCCTTCCGATACTTTCAATGCAAATTGTTTCAATTTGAACGTAAATTATATTTCATGAATGGCGTTTTTGGAAAGTCACTTAAATTTTGCTGTTAGCATTGTGTCGGCAACTTATTTGTACAAGAGGAAGATGCCAAAATTGCAACGACGAGAAATTACACGGCCAGGAAATGTCTCTTGCAATAAAGCCATATTCGCTCGAGTTGTGTGACACCGTCTTGTTGAAACCACATATTCTCCAAGTCGTATTCTTCAATAGCAGACAAAAAAAAAGTTGGTTATCATACGACCATAACGCTCCGAATCGACGGTAAAAGTCGTCCCCTCGTCGTTTTCGAAGACATAAGGTCCAATTACACCTGCGGACCAAAGAGCGCACCAAAAATTAATTTTTTGTGAATGTAATGGCCTCTCTTCAATTACTTGAGGATTCTCAGAACCCCAAATACGACAATTTGGTTTATTAACATACCCACATACCATAAACCATAATCTCCTCTTAAAGCACGATATGTGACTGTGCCAGAATCACCATTCTTGTAGTAGATTTTAATAATTTTTAAGCGTTGTGTGATAGTTAAGCGATCCATTATCGCCAATGACAGACTTCCAACTGAAAAGAAAAAAATTGGTTTAACAACTTAGTTTGACAGATGTCGAATTCCGGGCCTATACTTTTGAAACCACGACTTAAAGTCGGAGTTGAGACAATTTTGTTGACTTCAGACTCCCACTGCGGGAAAATTTGTCAGACTTCGACTCCATAGACCTCTTTTGCTAATGTACCCGTACCTTATGTTTATTAGTTGGGAAAATTTTAAATGATAAATATTTTTTGATTGTATTACTTGTCCAAAACTCAGAACATATTTGGGTGCTCAAATAAAAGGAAGCTGATTCAATAGAAACTCAGTGGGGGAGGGCATATCAAAGCTCAGCTTGTCAAAAAAAACAGTCACTGATTTCCGAGCAGTTCCGGATTTATGCATTGTTTCAAAAGTTGTATTGATTCATTAAATTCAATTCAATTCCTTGAGCTAATCTCCAAAGATGATCGCAACATTTAAGACAGCATCAAATAAATAAAATTACATAGACCGCAAACTTAAAAACAAATATCTAGAACAAGAAAACCTGTAGCGCTTTAAATAAATAAAGCAAATTGTTAATTTTAATAATCAGAAGTGAATATTTCTATTGTGCTCTAGATTCCTACAAATTGTACTTTAAATAAAAACCCCCCCACACTTTAAAGTAAAACTTAAAAAAAAACAACATGAAAAATATCCCAAGCAGAATTTAAGTGGAAATTTAAATTAAAAAAAAACCAAAAATAAATTAAATTCCACATCAAATTTTACTAATCCAAAATAAAATATTTTTTTTTGTGTTTTTTTCCACACATTTTTAAACATTTTAACATACATAATGTTGCCAAAAAAAAAAAAATACACTGAACAAATTAATAATAATGATAATATCAAATCATCCCCTCCCTCCCCCTTGAAATTAAACACAGGCGTTGTGCTATTCTCATCGGCGGTTTATTTCGCGGAGGCTGGTGCCGAAGTATCATTCTTCAAATCAATACCGGATGCATTTTGGTGGGCTGTAGTAACCATGACCACAGTGGGATATGGTGATATGAGGTACAGCATTCCTTATCCATTCAAAATAAATTTTAAAAATATTTACACATACTTACCTACCATACACAATAATAATTATAATCTGATGCATTGTACATTTTTTTATATAATTTTTAAATGATTTCCATACTTATTATAATTTTGTTGTACTACTCAATTAACCCTCCCCGTCTTAATGCATATATCTACGTACTCGTTCGTGTGTATACAAATTGTGTATAAAAAATTTCAATTTAAAAAAATTTAAATCGCAATAACAAAAATATTTTAAAAATGCCCTGACTCAAAACTACATGTAATGAATGTACGTACATACGTGTATGAGTGTGTGTGTGTGTCTGTATGTTTGTGAGATAAATGTGAAAATAACAACTGAACAGCAGCAGATGCAAATAATTGTCCAAAGAAAATATGTTATCAACAATTAACTTTTTATTAACTAATAACTCTCTACACGTCGTTTTTTTTTTAATTTTTTCAGTATTTGTTAATATTTTCCCCCATAGCTAAAAAACTAAACTGTTCAAATAAATCATTGCGGAGATGAAAAAAAAAACACAGGTCGATAAAGAAAAACATAAAAAATGGAATTGAAATGGAACCGTACCTCAATTCGCCGAACCGTACCACAATAGGAACGAAGAAAGACTTCTTTTCATCTTCAATCAAAGAATTTAAGATTTATAAAATTATGTGGCCATTTGTTAGCCCTATATATATTCTTGCAAAACACGCCCCTTATGTTTGGTACTTAGATCAAAACCGGTAAAACGTCTTCAAATGTAGTAACCTAGGAGTGCTAAAAATGGGCGAATGTGATCCACATCCACTCAAGGGAATGTTATCATATGTAAAATATTTTATAAACATGAAAATCGACAGCCGTGTGTGGGACTATTATACAGCAAACTCAGGTTACAAACCTGGTAACAATTTCTGAAAAAATTGCTTACTCAGTTAGATGTTAATTCCTATTGAAATTATAGAAAATATCATAAAAATTACATTTTAATCCAAAAAACTTTTGTATTCGATATTATAATTGTATTCGAAAAATCAATAAGTGACATAAACTTTTGAAAATGATTTCGGGCATATGGCTGTTGCAGCTATTGAGTCACTTGTCCCATCATTGACACAAACAATTGTGATCTCCAAGGCCTCAGTAGTTGCTGGTTTATCAGCATAAACCAGTGACTTCAGGCAGTCCCATCCGAAATAATAAATAGAGTGGTGTGAAATCCCTCGACGTTGTAAGCCAATCGACAGGTCCATTCCTCGAAATTAACTTATCGCCATAATTTCAATGGTCGCGTTTATGGCACTTAGCGCCATCCTTTTGAAATCACATCTCGTCCGGCTCAATGTCATTCATATTTGCAAGCAAAAAATCATTGATCATTACCATTAACCGTAACGCTAGCTCTGACTTCATTTTTGAAAAGGTAGGGTTCCGGTTTTAATGGAGTCTGCAGGATCGGTTCCCGATCTCTCTCACTCCAAACGACGCAATTTGATTTATTTACAAAGCCTTACCAAGCTACATTTATAACGTGAAGTGAGGCCAGTAAAACGCAAAATAGTTATAAAAAAAATTAATAAAAATTATAATGTGTAATTTTTTTTCTGTCCTGCTGGTACGCACGATAACTTTCGAAAGAGTTAAGCAATCATCATGAAATTTGGCATGGCTTAATATTTTCCCAAAACTGCTTATGGGATTCCATATGGGCTATATGGCCACACCCCTTCGGGTACCTCCCATACAAATCTGCTATTTCGCCCACTTAAGAAATCGTGTAATAATATCAATACGCCCACTTCGATCTTGGCCAAATTCCGTATTTAGTAAAGGTATAACTGCATTAAGTTTTGGACAAAAACTTGGCAGTCTGGCAACTCCCCTTCTGGTACCTCCCATACAAATGTACCATCCCGCCTACCTTAGAAATCGTGTAATAACACCAATATGCCCAACGACATCTTGCCCAAATTTTGTATTTAGTAAACGTATAGTTAGACTAAGTATTGAACAAAAACTGGGAAGTCTGGCAACTCCCCTTCTGGTACCTCCCATACAAATGTACCATCCCGCTCCATTAAGAACCATGTAATAATATTAATATGCCAAACGGGATCTTGCCCAAGCTCTCAAAAGCGGACAAAATTCTCAGTCCCTTAGATGTCCGCTTATGATAGAGTACACTGTACTTATACCCAAAACAATCGTACGTAATGCGAATGATATTGTTGTAAAAATGTATCTCAAACTGAGTTTATACTCAAACCACGATTATACTCTAACAAAGTTTTATGTACTCACCGTGAGGATAGATTTACTGAAATGTTAGTATATTTGTAAATCCAATTTAAAGTGCAGTGTCGTCAGTTAAAATGTACTTATATTGGAAAAAATTATTGAAAATTGTTTTGCAAAGAAATAGAAATATCGATGATCTCAAAATCGACTAACAGAAACAAAAATGTAAAAAAAAACTTTTTTTTTAATAATTATTTAATTCAAATTTAGCACTTTTGTTTACTGAAACTGTACTTATTCTAAGTAGTCCCTACTCGGCCACAGTTGTCTATTGAGAAACTTTTCTTCATATCAAGTTTAGTACGAAAATCTTTCTGAGTACAATTTTATTTAAATTAAATTTTTTTTATAAAACGTATACGTCTGAGAAGAAACGAAACGTTTGTAGCCGAAACGAAACTGAATTGTGTTTCTATAAATCCAACGAATCCAATTAGATAATACACACAAAAATACATAAGAAAAAAAATGTCAATTAGAATTTAACTGAGACTTTCGTGTTACAAAAACCCAAACTGACGAATAGACGAATACACTTTTGTGAGAAACTAAATTCAGTTCCAGTTCCCCCTTTGTGGTCAATTTGATTTAACTACGCTTATTTTCAAGAACTTTACTTTGAGAATCAGTTATACCAATTGTATCTGTTATATCCAATTGTATTTGTTATATGAAGTTCTACAAAAAAAAAAACTCTTCAGAATGATATTGATAAAGATTTCTGCGCCTGCATAATAAGGAAATCGTACATAAAAAATGTGTTCTACTCGATGCAATTTAAGCGCCGAAATGAATTTGGATATGTGTGAAACTTAACACAGCCATCGTAAATAAAAAATGTGTTCTACTCCATGCAATTTAAGCGCTGAAATGAATTTGGACATTTGTGTAACTGTGTTCGCGGATAGAATTTCCTAACATCGGGTTTCGCCTTGAGGCCATCAACATCTTTGTTTAGATCAAAAACACGGCTTAAAATGCAATACCAAAATGGATACATTTCGTTGCATTCAATTGTATTAATTTGTTATTCTCATATTCAGCAAATTCAAAGCTTCGGTGCACTGAATTTCCTTAAATCCTGTCTAATTCCAATCGTTAGGCGACATTCAAATGAATTCGCATTGCATTGAATAGTGAAATGATATCAATGATATATTATAAGTATCAACATGTATTTGACAATAAAACTATTATTAATTAATAATAATTGCCGGAGAATTTAAACAATTCCATTATGTTTGGATAGGGCGGCGAATGCCTTTTCGTCAAATGTAAATGTATACATAAAATGTAAATTCTTGTCGACCTGTGTTCCAATATAAATAATAAAAATGATTTGTATAAATACCTTAATCTTTTTATTTATCCTTTATGTTTTAACTTAAATGTTGTGTTGAACTAAATTCTGTGGTGGTGTTGTCTATAAAAGTGGCCTTTTGTTCTTTATTTTTTATCTTTCTTTATTTCAATTCTATTTATTTATATTTTTGTGGGAAATTTCTGGCAATTTTGTTCTGTATAAAAAAAAAACAAAGACGTCAATGTTGTCTGTTCTTTTTTGTCTATCTCTATCTCTGTTTCGTACTCTATATATCCTTCTCTCTCTCTCTCTCGTTCTTTCTGTATGGGATTTCCACATCTTTTGTTTTTTTTTTTTTTATTATTTTTTTATTTTTTTTTTTATAAAACAGATGGCATGTCTTCTTAGTTTTCGTTTTAATTTTATGTTCTTTATCTATTTTTGTATTTTCTTTATTTTTAAGTTAATTTTTAATTTTCATAAACCCTCATGATTTTATACGTTTTCCTTTTTCTCCTTATTAGTTTTGTCATTTTTCTTGAGGAATCGAAAAATGTAGACTAAACCCTCTTAAAATATCACCATATTTCGCTAAATAGGTTACCGCTCTATATTGAAATTCGTAGCGCCCGCAGAGACTCGAATGCAGTCTACCACCAACATCCTTTTGTTTCTCTTTCTATTGTCTTTCTTTTTTGCATACCACCAAAACAAAGAAGAAACGTAAAACACAGCCTACACTCTAGTCGATTAGTATACGGACGCCTATACGAGAAAATGCAAAGGAACAATCAAAGAGATAATTTCTTTCTGCTTGGGAAATTTATTCAAATCTAAACTTTTTTTTTATGTAGAAAATTCTTTATTAAAAAAGAATTTAAAAAAAACCAAAATAATTGTAGGTGATTTCTGTCTAACCACACTTAATCAAAGTTAAAAACAAAGTAACACTAAAAACCATTTCCACTAACACTGCCACTAAACAAATCAAAAAAAAAAAAAGTAAAACCTTTTCCCTAAATCCCCTTTTAGAAACTAGAAAATCCCCCTAACCTTTCCTTTACCATTTTCCGAAAAAAAAACATAATTAAAAAAAAATTGAAAAAGGCCATTTAAAAATTTGTTTTTTTTTAAGAAAATAAAATCTGTTTTTTAATAATTTTAACCATAATACTCTGCAAACGCTGTTTTATATACAACAACAACAATTTGAAATTTTCTAGGCGTTGTACTCTTCTCATCGGCGGTTTATTTTGCGGAAGCTGGAAGCGAAAATTCCTTCTTCAAGTCCATACCCGATGCATTTTGGTGGGCTGTCGTTACCATGACAACCGTTGGATATGGTGACATGACGTATGCAAAAACTTTAATTCTTTTATTTCTGTTCTTTTCTTAACTCTGTCTCTCTTACAAAAAAAAAATAGTTTACCAATTTCTTTCGTTTTTAAGTTTTTGACTTTCCGTTTTATACCTTCTTTATGTTATAGTCTTCTTTTTCCTTTGTGTTTCTTTTTCTTTTCTTTTATTTTGTATTTTGTTTTAAACTCAAACAAAAAGAAACCAAAACAAGTGCTCAAAATTGTGTTCCTTTTTATTGAAAGGGATTTTTGTTTTTAAATTTTGAACATTTTGCTTGTTTTCTTTTTTTTTTTTGTAATTCTCTCTTATTTTTAACACTTACAAACTTTGTGATATATAACTTTATGTGTTTTGTCTTAATCTGAAACAAAATCATTATACTTTCATATAATTTGCACTTGTTCAAATTCAAATTCAATTTAAAAAAAAAAAACAAATGATTTGTTAACAAATCAAGCGACATTTCTCATCTCATTAACTCACATATTCATCGACACCAAAAAGTAAAAAAGACCAGAGCTCACTTTTATTATACCCCCGTCCAAACCTCGATCGGGAATCACTCACCAAGCGCCTTGCCAAATTGTCCATAATCATCCGTTTGACCAGTTGTACATAAACGTTCTGTCAGTCAGTCAGTTTTGTGTTTTTTTTTCTCCTTTTGTCCCCGGCACTATTTCCATATCGACCCCGTCCGTTCTTCGCGTTTACCTCTTGCAGTTTCTCAAATATTTGCACTCTTTATTTAACGTTCTTTTTGTTTATCTTCCTTGTTCACGCTGAAAAAGTTCTCAACTTATTTTTGAACTTTACTGTAATTAGAGTCACAGTAAAGTATTTTTTTTTTAAAATATATATTTTTTGTTTTGTTTTTAGTTTTTGTTCCCCAGTTGTTCAATTTATTTTCTCTCTTTTTTTCTTTGTTTTGTTTCTTTCTACTGTTTTCCTCTTCCTTTTTCCGTTTCTTTTGATTGGAGTATAAAATCTCTCATGCTTTTAAACGCTTGTCGCATGCTTTGCATACATTTTTCTACTATCATTCTGCTACATCTTTTCCTTTTTTTTTTTTCTTCTTGACCCTTTTAAACATTTGAAAACGCCTATTTCTCTCCCCCTCCACCCGACAAACCATAAAAACAAACAAACATCTTAGAATTGGCTTTTATGTCTTACCAAAAAGAAAAACTAATCCAGTGCCTTGTGTAAATAATACGGTTTTTCTTTTTTGCTCGGTATTTCTTTTATTTCAGTATGAGTTTGCATGTATTTCTTTTTTGTTTTTGTACTAAAAGAAAAGAAAAGAGAAAACAGCCATAAAAACAGAAAAAAAACATCACCAACATCTATACTAATTGGTTTCCACCATTGGATCATGTCATGTAACACCACCAACCATCATCATCATCACCACTACTACTACTACTACTACCACCACAGCCACCGACAAAACCAAACGTCAGTTGCCATATCTCTTTTTGTGACATCTTCATCTGCATCTTCTCAGCCTGTTTATTAATGCATTTCATTTTCAGTTCATAATTTCGTCCATTTTGCACTCATTGTCTCTACTTTTCCGCCAGGGTCTAATAACATCGTCATACACCACAAAAATTGTTTAATAATATTGAAAATTTTAGTTGATTTGCATTTGGACCTTCCCATACTTGACCTCAGAGGATGCATACCATAAAATCATATCCGCTTCCCTTGTAGTTTCTTTTAACCAACAGCGTTGGGTGCCATTTTTTCAGTTCATTCTTCAACCGCAATGCAAAGTAAATCGATATTCTCATCTTTGTGTCGTGAGATACTGCGGAGAATAGGCCATTAGCAGCGATTCTGAGGCCAAATACGCCAACATAGGGCGGCAATTATTTTAAAAATATTAGCAAACTATTAGGCTGCATTTAATAAAATATTCATAGTTTAGACATATTTTGAAACCATCTAAGGGATTCTCCGTTGTGCGCTACATAAATTTATTAAAGTTTCCTATTTTTAGATTTTTGCTACAAATTCCAAAAAAATAAATTCATAATAAAATGTACCTGCGATTAACCGAAAAATGTTCTATCTTTAACGTACAAGGATTTTTGTAGCCCCGAAGAAAGGTTAGGCCCCAAGACCGTACGTTTGCTTTATGATACCCTACGTTGGGCGCCATTTGTCGATGTTTGCCATATGTCTGATGTATAAGGCTTCGATTCAAACGTAGAGAAAGCTCACTGACAATGATTGCTTACGTTGGGCGCCAATTGCCGTCTTAAATATTTGTCCTTTTTTGTCAACGTAGATGTAAATCTTATATTTGATATCTGATGATGTCTTAGGTTCGACGCCATTCAATTAAAACACTTTAAACATTCTGTTCAATTATGGACAACCTAAGTTGGTCGCCATTTAGCCCTTTAAATATTCGATTTGCTTACTAACGGTTTTTTATTTAATTAAGAAGTTTGGCTAAATTAATGTTAGCTCTCTGAAGACTTGTGTTTACTTCCTAGGTCACTAGTAGCGCCAATGGCCTCACTTTAATTTGCTTACTAATCGGCCTTCTATCGAGTCAACATAATACAAGGGAAGAATTGAATACATTAAAAAATTCCCTTAGCTTATTTGGGCCCAATCTTGGGCGCCATTTTCTTTGTTCCCTTTTTGGGATCCTCTCCTACGTTGGTCGCCAGTATATTTTCGAATATTTGGGCCTGAGGTCATAGTCTCTGAAATGGTTAGGTTAAATATTAAAGCTGAAGTCTTAGGCTGTGGTTAATGTTGTTTCCCTTTCAAATTCACAATGTGAATAAATTTCTGGGCGTCGTAAAAATTTCTAAAATTCGTACAATTATCAGGTTTTAATAGTTTGGTCGATGGCAGCCCGTCACAACTCTAATCTGAGATTTGTCAGTCAAAATTAAGTTTGCCCAGTTAGGTTAAGTTCGAGTGCCAGTCTTAAAACTCTGTGTTCCATTGTGATACATCCGTTGAAACAACCTGAGCTTTCCTAAACGTTACGGTACCTGTCAGATTGTCCAGGTCCTTACCGAATTAAGAACCTGGAACAGATTCCACTTGGGCTTAAATCTGCAAGGTAATCCCGAGTATGTTCCAGTGGCCAGCACCCAGATAAGTTGAATGCTGTCTCGTTGAGAGATCTGCGGCACAGCTTGTGTTAAACTTTTCGCTAAATTTGAAAATGGTCAAAATATTGAAATACTCAAAGCTGAGGACATGATAAATAATCCCATAAGTTGTTTGTTGTGCCACATTTAAATTTCCCCATAGATTTTGTCACTTTGAAAAGTAATTCGACTAATTCATTAATTTAGTTTGGAAGCCGTTTGACATCCATTGAACATTCGGTTGAAATCACAATCTCCATATGCCGCTTAGGATAGTTTCTACTTTGCTTAATAATATATAGCCAGATATCTTACGATGTATCGTATGCTTCGTCTAGCTAATCACAATTTCCATTGTCATGCCATGCTCCTAACTAGTTCATAGCTAGCCCCACAAAGTACATCAAAGTAAAATGTTCGTAGTTTATGATCACAAAAAATCTCTATATATTTGATGATTTGATGTTTCCTAGAGCATCAACAAACACTGTGGATCGAGGAGCTCGGAATTGTGAGCGGAAGCTGACAAAATTTCTACAAATTGTGATTTATGAAATTATTTTAGCTACTATGACAATGGCGGTTTTTTTTTTCGTTGTACCGGGGATGTCGACTGAAGACTCCAGAATGATACCAGTCATTTCAGGGATATCTTTCACCTGCTCCAAAATATAAGAGCACCAAAGAATAATATCTATTTTCAAGAGAATATTATTAATTGATTTGGCTCCAAACTATAGAAAAATTGTTTCCTCTTAATCCATAGCAATCTAATAATAATAACAAAAATAGTCCTTTTAAGGAAAATGATCTGTGAATCGAAGCGAATCTGTCAGCGGAAATTTTTTAGAGAGTTTTCTCATAGGAATATTTCTCTTTTATAGTCAAGATTTGTTGAGATAGATGTTGATGAAATTTGAAGTAAGCATTTCGAAAATGAAACAGAGTAGATAGGCTCAACGGGAAGGTTAGGGTTTCTTAGGTTTTATATGCGGAAGGTAATCGCTGCGAATTTTATGTTTGCATTTCTCGCTCTCATTTGTTGAGAAATACCGCTCACACATGAGCGCGAAAACAACCATGTCACAAAGTGAAAATATGCAATTTGTATATGAATGATAAGTTCGACAACAACAAAAACAAATTCACTGCAGATTTAATGATAAATTATAGAAAAGGCAACTACAGAGTAGCCGTCTTCAGTAGCATAGACCATTCATCATATTCTCGCCCTCTCTGTCTCTCTCTTTCTCTCGTACACACTCTTTATTAATAAACGTCACCCTTAACTATATTTATCTCTCCGCTCTCTCTCTCTCTGTTTCTCACCCTGCCATCACTACCTGTCACCCACCCACTCTTACTCACATTCTATTCTCTCGCTGTCCCTTACTAATCTCTCTCTCTCTCTAACTGTTCTAGTAAACGTTCGTACTTACATTTTACTAATCTCCCCAACATATTTATTGAAGATTTTATTTAATTCATTTTTAAATGTTAACCTACATTAACATAACTTTTTTCTCTCTCTCTCTCAATATATACATACATACTTATATATACCTATATAAATATATATACATATATATAATTGTCTTATGTATTTTATATATAATATACAACATATTATTAATAATTTTTTTACAAAACATTTAACATTAAATTTTACAAAATAACGTTCAAAATTTTTGCTCCATAATTTATATTATATTTGTATTTTCATTTTGTTTTTTTATCGTTCGTTCGTTTATATACATCGTACGTACTCTCTCTCTTCTCTCTCTTCATACCAAAACCAAATCAAATCAAAACAAAAATAATATCGAAACCAACAAAAATATGTCTAAAAAAAAATGCCCAACAAAACAATTAACAAAATTTTCAATAACTTCATTATCAAAAACAAAAAACCGTTAATCCCGATTACCGAAAAACCCGAATTCGTTTACTGACCTTATCCCACTCCACCACCACAAACATGCAATTGAAAATTAAAAACCGTTAAAAAAACAAATCGGTAACAAATTGAAAATCTAATCGAAATGAATCAAATCGAACCGTACCGTACAAACTGAACTGAACGACAACATCATGTGTGCGTACCTGTCTGTGTTATGTGTGTGTGTGTGGGTAAAATATACGTAGGCCGGTCGGAGTGTGGGGGAAAATTGTGGGATCACTGTGTGCCATTGCTGGTGTCTTGACAATCGCTCTACCGGTACCGGTTATTGTCAGTAATTTCAATTATTTCTATCACCGTGAAACGGATCAAGAGGAGATGCAGAGCCAAAACTTCAATCACGTTACTAGTTGTCCATATTTACCTGGTACATTAGGTAAGTCAGAGTTTAATATTATATCAGTATCTCTCTGTCTCTCTCTATCTCTCTCAATTGCTTACTCTCTTAATGCTTCCTTTATGAAACACATACATAGAAACTAATACTAACACATTACAGTTGAGGATAGAAGGAGAGCACGAAAGTCGTTTCTCTTTCTTCCATTGCTAACGAACACCTGTAGTTTTTAGACTGTCAAACAACATTTGTCACTCCCGAGAACCTTTATCTCTCTCACTCACTCACCCACTCTCGCTCTCTATATATTTCTCCTGAAGTCCCTCCATATCCCAATAGTATTAGTAAAGCAATGCTTTGAATTTGTCTGTTTGTTTAAAACTCACTTTGCTCAATTTATCTCTTTTTCTTTTTTTTTTACTCCCATACCACCAAAAACAAAATGAAATGAAAAAAAATAAATAAAATACTCGTAAATCAAAATCACAACACAATTGAAATAATTCTCATTAACATGTGTTACTTTGCCACAACTTTAATTGTAACAACCAACACGTTACCCATTGTTATCCAAGTAGGTCAACATTTAAAGAAATCATCGTTGTCTGAGTCCTCATCAGATATGATGGATTTGGATGATGGTGTTGAGTCAACGCCGGGACTGACTGATACGCTTCCTGGACGTTCGATGGTTCCATTTTTGGGAGCCCCCCATCACCATCCTCACATAGCTCCAACAGCAGCTGCTGCGGCAGCTGTCAATAATACTGCTACAACCACAACCCTGCCAGCAACGCCTCAGCAACAGCAGCAAACGCCGCCAGATAAGCAACTGCAACAGCAGCAACAACAGCAAATCCAGTTGCAAAATGGCTATAAACAATCTGCCATCAGTGTTACCAGCAGTGGTAACATCCAGACCCATAGGCATAATAATGCTTTGGCCGTTAGTATCGAAACCGACGTTTGACTACTGGGTAAGTCGGCTACACGCCAACATTTCCTACCATATCAAAATTTACAAATACATCTTTTGGTTATTGTAATTTTGCCTTAAGTTCTCTTAACAAAATAAATACAAAAAAACAACACCGATCTCTTATCCTGTGTCTTTGTGTGGGTATCTATGTATGTATGTGTGTGTGTGTACGCGCGCGTCTAAGTGCATACATATGTACTAGTATTATAATCTTTAACTCCCTATCTCCAAAAAAAGGGGGATTTTTTTTAAAAAAAAGAAAGACGAATTAAACGATGGCATTCCTTGTTTCAAAATATGCGCCAGTGCCAGGTACGGGAAGAACCTCATTTTTTGGGGGAACCCATACAATTTCGTGCTTGCGAAGCAGGGAAACCTTCCACCATTCCAAATTGGTATTGCATTCCTTAAATACGGTTGAATCTTAAAAGTTCTGTTGCTCCAAGGTCATATTTTTTTTAAAATCGATATTTTAAAAATATTTGCATGTCATTCAGACATGTCACAGCTAAGAAATCACACTTTTTTAATACAGAAAGGGTGTGGAATAGGTTTTAAAAATAGGAGATACAGTTCCAGAAAGAATTATAATTTTGTAAATAAGAAAATTTAAAAAAATTACCTCAAAATGTTAAAAAAAAATACATAAAACATTATATAAAAATGTTTCCCCCATAAATCGAAATGTAGTCATTTTTGAAAATATTTTTAAAATATATCCAATACTTCGATTTTAAATGCTAATACCTGAAAATAATCACTCACTCCTTGCCTGCAACATATTTTCTACAGAACCACAAAATAGTTACTACATGAATAGTTATTGACTTTTGGCCGATGGAATTGGATTCTGGACCACAGAGGCGATGTTTCAAAAATTTCGATTGCCCACAAAATGTCCTCGATTTTGCGAAATGAAATTTCCACAGATCAACAATTTTCCTAGTAGTTTTTTTTAATACCGTTCTCGAGTGAAGTTGAGCATATTTTAATGAATTATGCACTTTCTATTTTACACATGCTACAAGAATAAACAAAACAATATCTTTCAAACTAACAAATTCGAACTCGAAAGGCCCTGCAGAGACCGAATGACACGTCTTCGATAATAAAAAAAAGGGTTTAAAGGGTTTTCCAACAAGAGGTGTTACTTTGAATCACACGGTATTTAAATCACACGGTCACTTTTAAAGCTTTTATTCTTTGCCATTTGACAAGTGGAAACTACGCCATTACTAGAAATGGAACGATACTCGCTTCAACAACGCATTGAAATTATTAAAATTCACTACAAAAATGGTGAAAATCTTGCAGTCACAGTTCGCAAAACTAAAGCATCGTGAAGCACCTTGTCGGACGGCAATACAGAAATTGGTGGAAAAATTGGAGCTGTTGGCATAAGTTAGTGATGTGGAGAATAAAACCCGTGCACGTCGCTCAAGAACAACAGAGAGTATTGCTGCTGTAGCCGAGAGAAAACCCAGCTATGTCCATTCCTCGTCGTTCTATGGAATTGGGCATTCCATAAACGTCATTACACCGTATTTTGCATAAAGACTTGGGTCTTAAGGCTTAGTTCAGTTAACACAAGAACACAAGCCGGCCGACCATCAAAACAACGTCGTGTATTTGCCGATTAGGTCTTTGGAATGCATGAAAACGATCCGGAATTCCATCCAAAAATCATCTTGACCGTTGAGGTCCATTTCCACCTCGGTGGCTACGTTGTCGCATCTGGGACTCGGGAAACCCATTTGGATAATGTTGTTTTTCATTATCCTCTTAATTATGAAATAAAAATCCGATCATTTATCTCAAAAAATGTCTTCTTTGAATACCAAACTAACACCTCTTGTTGGGAAAACCCTGTATATATGTTGCTATCAAAATTTAAGTTGCACTCGACAAAAAAAATAGTTTTTGGTGGTGAGACGAACGATAACAACAATATTAGTACACCTTTTCTGTGAGGAACTATAGGACGGGCCATTTAAATTTAATATCCAATTTCCTGATAATAATTTTGACAGAAACGCAATTAGATTGTTTGGCGTTGAAAAGACGTGCCTTTTAATTGTGAAAAACTAAAAAAAAAGAAGTTTATTTACATTGAGAGGAAATGGAAAATGTCCTGTCCTCCGAGTTTTCAGTTAATGCAATATTTTGACATTCTCAATGTGGACATCAATTTTAAGTGAAATTATGTCCCTGTCAATATCTGTGTACATAACAAATGATAGACATGAACAAAAAAACCTCTATCATTTAAATTGCTGTTACAGTGCATTATTTGTTTACTACGTCCTTCCCATTTTACATTTTATTGTTGAGGTCATCGGCGTCTTCACAAACAGAATGGTCTGAGACAATTTTGAAACATGGCATGCCGTTTAGTGATAAGTAACTACTTTTACGATTTGTCTTTTATACAAAACCCATCATGAAACTACATCCTTTGCGATTTGCTGGGCGACAGCCAGTAGACGAGATAATAATCTACTAGAATACAAAAGTTTCGTTGTGAAATCTAGTATACGAATTCAACAAAATATAATTATGAACCATTGCTGCTTTGTGGCTTTTAATTGGTGCTCATTTTCAATATGAAATCAGTTGTAATCTATGTTTTTATTTACCATTTTCTAAAACAGTATAAGAGATTTGAGATTTTATTATTATTATTTCTTTAATTTTTTTTTGGAAAATTAAATTTTGAATTTTCTCAACAACAACAAAATCCAAGCTATTTTTAAAATTTAGCTTTTATTTTCTTTTGCATTTTCCAAAAAACAAACAAAAAAAACCAATTTGTAACCAAAAAACAAAACCAACAAAAAAACATCTTCCTCCATCCCCCCAACAAACAAAAAAAAAACCCCCCTATTCAACAACAATTGTAAACGAAACGAATTTCGCATATATAACTTTTGTAGTAAAAAAGACGTTACGTGCGATATTTTGGCCTTGTACAATACGTTGGATGCCAGAAACGACTACCAAAGCTGTTTAAAAATAATTTATGAAAATACCTAATTTTAAGTAGTAATTTAATTAATTGAATTAAAACCAAAAAAAAAAACCACAACAAATATTAATAATAATGATAATACAAAAACAAAGAAGAAGAAAAAAATTGCAAAAAAAAATCCAAAAAAAACATCGAAAAAAGCTAGCAAATAAAAAATAGAGGAAGAATCTGCAAACTAGAGAAACAAAATAGATACAACAACATAAACCTGAAAGAGGTAAAAATTTGAAAGAGTAAAGGTAACAGATGATAATTAAGATGAAGAGGAAAAACAAAATAAAAACGTGCCGTTCATGAACAAAAAAAAACAGAAGAGAAGAGAAGAAACAAATCAACCAACTCCCTCAAAAGAAACAAACACACAGTTAGAAAATGCGCATGAAAGCCGGGCAAGAAAATGAGGATATTAACAACACCCTTTCCCCTCTTTCATCCACCCCCCAACAGCCAACAACAACTGGTGCTAGGAACAAAATAATAAGAAAAACCCAACAGAAAATAGTCGAACAAAATCATAAAAATCAGAGAGAATTTCCAAAAGCCTAAAACATTTTCAGTAGAATAACTTGCAATGCAGACAGTAGAAGCAAACATTATGAATACACTCACACTCAGCAACGATAATAATTTATAGGTCATACCAAACTAAGCAGAACGAAGATTTACAGAAATCTTTCTCTAAAATCTAAAAAAAAAAACAAAAATTAAATTACTCCTCTAAAACTTAAAAGCAGTGGCTTAAAACAAATGCCTGAACACAAAACAAAACAAAAATAACACAAAACCAAAGAAACATTTTAGGTAAAGCAATTAGATCTGATCTGAAGGTAGAGCATAGCCACATACAAAAAAAAGACCACAATCATACACTTTATCGGGTGCCAGAATATTGAAAAAATATACATTAAAACATTAAATTGAAGAATAACTAAAAGTGAATGAAAATAATAATTAAAAAAAACAGCAACTCACAGATCAAATGCGATTCTATTTCATACACATAATACCTAACCCGGGGACAGGATGAGACAGCAAGATCGCCCGATGCTAAAAACACTTTGGCCTGTGAGTAATTTAAATCGCAACAAAAAAAATAGATAACCTAACAGGTACACATAGAAAATGTTAATAATTCATACGTACATACCTACAGCAATAATAATAATAAAAACAGACTTAAATTTAAATTAAAGTTTAACCAATAACGGCCCGCCTGTACATTCCTTCAAATCCGAATAAGAACAATTAGAGCGAGTCAGTCATTATTTCCACCACAAAAAGTTGGTCTTCTATTGACTATTTGCATTGCCTAGTAATGGCAACTCATTACACTTTGCATTATTTTCAAACATAAAATAATAACTTGATCATTTTGGCTTAAATCTGTTCTAAAATAATATTGGCCTTTAATGGTATGAATCGGTTAATCATTTTTATATTCAGTTTTCTTTGGGTCAATTTCTGTTTCGAGGTCTGTAAAGGACGGAGTTCGAAATATTGATCGGCTGTGTTACAGTGTCTAGAGTATTCTCATCCACATTTCAACAATTAAAGTGAGCCAGTCATGTTTTCAGTTGCAGGTTCTTATTTCCCAACAACAACAAAAGTTACCACTTTGATTACCAAGTAATTCATACATGTAATGACTAAATCTTTATAGTTTAAATCTGTTAAAAAGAATGGACAATTTCCTAATATTTCTTATTTTTATTAATTTTTAGTATGTTTCTATGCCATAGTAGAAATATTGAAACTTCTCAAATCACAGTCCATCACAGTAAGAAGTTTCCCCTGTGCCACGATCAATGAAGTACCTTTAGAAAGTTTTGAGATCGTTGAAAAATTCGAGACTAGTCTGTCTGTTTGTTGAAAACACTATTGCGACTGAACGAAATAAGATAATATCTGGCAATTTCGCATGGAATTAGCAAATTAGCTCTGTCTGAACGCAATTCTTCCAGGGACTTAAAAACCCGACCATGGACAAAGCCATATATAAAAATGGCCCCAAAAACTATGTCACAGTAAAACATGATCATATGAGTTTTTAAATTCATCGAAGTGCCCTTTCACATTAAAATCGGAATTCCTATTTGAGATTCGGTTCAAAATTACGCAGCGGTTGGTACAAGGAGAGCGACTAGAAAAGTGCCTGGATTGGTAAGTTTGTTGTGTTCAACATTCTCGTTCGTATTCCATTCACAAACCCAGCATCTTTTACACAAGCCTGAGATAAAACTACCACTAGAGTAACTTAGTTACTAGCCTTCTTTCCAAAGCCCTTACTGAGCATTAGGTTCGCTCTCCCCTCTCTTATGTAGATTATAATGCAGTGACGGACACTTTGTCAAATCCTATGCCTACGACTCCTTGTGTGACGCGAATACCAGAATATTTATCAAAAACCATCTCATCATGATAAACTTTTCCACAGTTTATATTTTATTGGGATACATTTTTTCCCGCCGTTGGGCGCCTTAATTGCAGTTGTCGTTTCTTTTTTTTTTTTTTTAAAAAATAACACTGTCGGTAGATCTTGTCACTCTACACGTTGGCCATCAGAATACTTGTGAACTACAGTTTCTCATAATGTTGCCTACACTGTTCCGTTGGTCAGACTGTTAATCACCCTCTGATCATGATAAACTTTTACACAGTTAATATTTAATAGGTGTCACATTTTTACGTCTCTTTTTTAAAAACAGCTTTAATTGACTTTAACCTAAATGACAGTTACTTTGTAATTCGTTTTAAATCTACTAAATATCAAATGTCTGTTTTCGTTGGACACCAGAATATTCATCACAATCTGATTCTGATAAATTTTGTAATAGTTAACTGTTCGCAAATAAGGCTTTCCAAAGTTACCTGACTCCACGTTGGGCGCCAATGACACAATTTTGTTTTGCCACTGATAATACAAAACTCGTATGACATTTGGAATGTTTACCACAGACACACCCATACAGACTTTTACTCGGTTAATGCTGTTCAGTGCCACAGTGGCACTTTGGACGCCCGATGTTGAGGAATATTTTCACATCTAGTTTACAATTATTAGTGTATGAATACTCCAAAGGACGTAACTTGACGAATATGTCCACAGATAATTCTTAATTATCAGTTAGTTGGCGTAAATATTTGTTCATGGTCTCAGATAGGTTTACAACGTTATCTGGCTTTTTCCTACACGATGGGCGTGGGCGATTTCTAAGAACAAAGGGACAACGTTTGTTCATGTCAGATGATCATGTATGTGGTTCTAGTCCAGCACTTTGGTTTCTACAATATTTATGATAAGACATTGGTTAATTCGATATGTTTTTTCTATGTCATGTTGGGCGCCAATAGCATTTTTAAACATATATAGTCTTTCTCTATGTGAATATGTCTTTTTTTTCCTCTGCCACTGTAACCAATATGTTTGTTCGTTTTGAAATTCCATTAAAACTGAATTTTAATACATAAATATATAAATACTGCCGTCAATAAATTATGAATGAATAACATAAATACCACAACAAACGATATTAGATCATAACAATGAAAATAAACTATGAATACTACTTAACTAACAACAACTGCATGTTAATTGTAAATTTTAATAACAACAACCACCACACACATCCTAACTTCACAAAAAAAAAAAACGAAAACAACACAAAAACAATTTAAAATCAAATCATGCATTTAACACAATAGGCATTTAAAAAAAAAACTTTTCAGACACAAAAAAAAATATGAACAAAAAAAAAACTCAATAAAAAACCCCTCAACACTGGCAACAATTTCAAAAAATATTTTGTTATTTTAAATGAAAAAAATAAAGCTTTTTATCGCCTACAATAACCAACAGCTACAGTTAGTTCTTCTGTAAGGGAAACCCAGAAGAAGAAAAAAACCGACATACGTTTCCAAATCTTTCTCGGTTTTTTTTTCAGCTTGTACCAAAATCCCCCCGATTCAAAACTGATCAAATAAAGTACAAATCTTCAGAAAAATAAACATATGTAAAATATTAAAAGAAAAAACAAACAGATGAAAAAAAGCAATTAAAAACACATTAAATAAATATAGAAATACCAGCAGCGCGCTCTTATGATTTAAAACCAAAGTATAATTGAAGAAACTTCACAGAGATTGGCAGTTTCTTTTGAATTTGGGTGTTCAATTTTTAAATGATTTCGGTCAATATTTGTTTCGAATATATTAGTTATAATAATTACATTTTGTTTATATTAATTTTGTTTTTCAAAATGAAGAATATATATATAAAAATATATATATATATATATTGACTGACTAAATGTGCAATATATTCAAGTTGCATTATTCAAACTGAAATATCAAAATATTTTGTAAATATTTAAAACGAAAAAAAACAAACAAAACAAAAATAATTAAAAACCTTAAACCAATATAAAAAGAAATTAAACAATAATTAACATTGTAAAAAAAGCTTTGAAAACCGTCCACGCACACAATTTATTAGTTTGAGAAAATAAAATTCGTTGATTTTTTTCGTTAGTTAATTTTAATTCAAATGCTATAGAGAAAGATAAGGTTTTCGCATTGCTGCAGTCAAATGTAAGATTTGTAACATTCAGACAAAGGTCCATTTAAGTTCCATAAAACTTTCGAAATTGCCAAGGTGACATTTTGAAAGTGTGACGTTGGTTGTCATCACAGGCTCTTTGTTGACTTTGAAGAATTTGACTTTGTAATAAAATGTATATCGATTTACATTTGATGCTTTTTATGATGTAGTTTTTCTTTTTGTGAAATAGTGAGATTGTTTTTTTTTATAAAATCTCGTTAAAATTCAACATTTCATAGGGAGATTTTGAATATTTAAGTCCCAGCTAATTTCATAATAATATTTAATTCAGTATTTCCAATTTAAAATTGTGAAATTCCGCGTTGGGCGCCAGCCCCTTTTTCATTATAAAGACATAGTGAATTTATCAATGCCGCCTAAATTCTTTGTAAATTGCAATGTTATCATTTCTAGTTGGCAACGCTGGCTAAAGTCAGCCCTTTTTAGGTTCTGAAGATGAGTCGAGTTTGAAAAGGTTTGACTTATCATGCACTACATAAAATATTTTTCGGGACTATAAGTCGATTTCCCGTGTTAAACATATTCGTGTCTTTCTCATAACAAATCGACGCATGCTCATAAAGACATACCAAAGTTTTACTTCATGTTTAAATGAGGTATGCAGGGATAAACGGAAAGAGCTTCATGAAATCTTCTACACCCAAAAATTAGAATATAAATTTACTTTGTATTGTAATTAATAATAAATAAATAAATAAATAAAAATAAAATATTATTTTCGGGAAAAATGTAAATCCAGCACTCTAAGTGGTACATTTTTAATCCAGATAATCAACTAATACTCTCCAAATCTAGTACATATTGCCCATGCTGAGTCTTTACAATCCATTGAAAACATCAGACCTATTTCAAAAAATAATTCTTAATTATTTTAAAATTTATTGAGTTCAGTTTCAGGATTTTAAGATATTATTTACTCTTAAAATCTGTCGATATTTAGTAGTTTTTTCCTAATAAATTCATCTAGTTTGTCTAATTCCACACTCCTGCCAACATTTATTGGTTGTCTAAAATCTAGATTCGGTACGCCCTTTTGAAGGGAATTCGAAAATATTTTCGCACTTACTCAATCTCTATAAATACCTTAACTGTTTGTTATTTATTTTTTTCACAAGATTTAGGGTGAACGTCTGAAAGTTGAAAGTCATGACATAAAATCCAATTACGAGTCCCGGTAAGCGAGTTGGTAGCGTGTTTGCCTACTAGTGTGGAGGTTCGATTCCCACCAGAGAGTCGGTCTACCCTTGGACCCAAAATTAGAATATAAATTTACTTTGTATTGTAATTAATAAATGAAATCCAATTTTTATGGCATTTTTTGAACCACCACAAATTTAAGAAAATATATAAATATTTATAATTTTAAGATTTTGCTTTCATTTATGATTCCCCAGTATTTGTGTATGCAACCAATTTAATAAGAGTCTTGTAACCGAAATGACAATTCAAAAATTGTCACACAAAAAGTCAACATTGAGTTTATCCCTATAATATGCAACAGGGACAAGGCGTTTTAGTGTGAACCATAACTTTTTCTGGACTGGTAGACTAAATGGACTTTTGTTTCTAATGTTTATTTATTTGGCAAAAAATAAATTAAAAACCGAACACCCAAATTCAAATGTAAACTCTCTACAAACCCCCCACACCAACCAATTAGGCCCCAATAATCTGTACATACTCAGAAACCAAACAAAAAAAAAAAAACCAGCCACCTCCTACATTAAAAACCAAAAAAAAAAAAACTCCCAAGCCTTCAGACCTTTCCCTAATTACTCTTCTTCGTTTAATTCTGTTGCTCCTCAATTTCATTTTGGCTCATGAAAGGCATACGTTTTTCTTTTCTTTTGTACAAAAACATTGAAAATAAACCAACAAGAACAACAACCAAATAGAAATCACAATGATATTGAAATCCTCATAAACATTAAAATAAAAACAAATTTATTTAAGAAATAAACCAAACAAAAAAATATATATGAAAAGTAAAAAAAAAAAAAAATTATGAAAAATTCTAAAATTAAATCAAATTTAATTTATTTTTAAGTATAATAAAATTTATTATTAAAGAGATTAAACCAAACAAAAACACCAACAAACAACAAAACATAAAAAAAAACTTAAAATATACCTAATAAAAATTTGAAAAATTCTTATTATTTAAATACAAAAGAAAACAAATTAAAAACCAACAAAAACATTAATTTATGACCTTACACTATACATTTATAATTAAATTTAAACAAACAAAAATAGTGTCTAGTGTTTTATGTAATAAAAACAAAAAACAAACCACAAAAACAACAAAAACTTGAAATGAAATACCAAAAAAAAAGAGGAAAAACAATTTTTTAATTAATACATTTTAGTATTATAAAGTTAGAGCAAAAAGCAGCATAAACAATTTGAAGTGAAATCCTTAAGAAAAGTTCAAAAGTTTAGTAATTTAAAAAAAAAAACGTTTAAAATTGACAGAAGGGGGCAACTTGAAGTGGCCACCATATTTCTTTAGATTACATGACAATTTGGAAATTGTCTACAACCATCAGGCATTTAAAAATACTTACAAAAAGGTCTTTAAATGAGCAAATGCTTAAAAGAATTATAATTTGAAGGCAGTATTTTTCGAAATTTATCAGGCAAATATTTATTTAATATCGAATTTTCTATTGTTTTATTTTATGCATTAACAAAATCTATAAAAATTATTTAATACAAAAAACCTTTTTTTTCAGTACAAAAATATATCGATTAACAATATGTTTTGAAATGCCTAAAATAAAACGCAGTTAATAAAATGTCTATAAAAGATTATGCACTATATACATATATTTATTACCATACATTATATGTTTTATATGTATTAAATATTATGTATTATTTAGTTTATATTATATATGTTTTACGTTATATATTTTATGCATACGTCATACACGATATTTTAAATTTTATTGGACCACAGTAACCACAACTATGAGAACACATATTTTCTAATCAAAGTAATATTTGAATATGTAGTAAATATTTATTTTACACAAATAGTGCATAATATTTAATAGATGATACTGATTTTATATTATATATGTAGTATTTGTGTTGTGTATTTGTCTAAGCTGAAAATAGCTTGACCCCTGAAACACGTCTTCTCTATATGTATTCAATGTATATGTATATGTATTCAAAAATGTTCCTTAATATTTTCCGCTCCTAAACTTGAACTAAAGTATTTTAACCCATTCATGACCAAGACATTTTTTAAAAAAAAGTTTTGTATTTTATATAAAGATATCCTGAGTTCGAATCCGTTGACATTTTTAACTTTACGAAATTCTTTTCTCTGTGCCAAATGTCATCGTTTTCTATGAATGGGTTAAGTGATGGTGCAATCCAGTAACACTTAATGAGAAACTTTAAAGAACCCACTCCCACCGGATATAAAGGACATTACCTAGGAAATGAAGCATATTTAAAATTTTTTGAAATTCATACAATACATAGTCTTTTTATTGAACTTGGCAATGAGATTGTATCTCATCGGAAATGAGTAAATACCAAATTTGCAAAACAAAAAAAACCGACGAATTTTTGTGGTGAAAACAATTTTGAAAAACAAAATTGCCCCTTTGCCCCTAATACTGAAACGGCCAATCCACATTAAACACAGAGGAAGTTTTCTTTATAAGTAATTATGGTCAGTTTTCTTTGTTATATTGAGAGAGTTAGACAGTGAAACTTACAACCACAAACACGATCTTTCGCATAGCCCCACAAAAAAAAGTCTAATGGTGTCAAATCACATGATCTTGGTTGCCAGTTGATGTCGCCACGACGACAAATTACGCGGCCAGGAAATGTCTCTTGCAATAAAGCCATATTCGCTCGAGTTGTGTGGCATGAGGCACCGTCTTGTTGAAACCACATATTCTCCATGTCGTATTCTTCAATAGCAGGCAAACCAAAAAGTCGGAATAACGCTCCGAATTGACGGTGACAGTCGTTCCCTCGTCGTTTTCGATGAAGTAAGGTCCAATCACACCTTCGGACCAAAGAGCACACCAAACAGTGACTTTTTGTGGATGTAATGGCCTCTCTTCTCCGAACCCCAAATACGACAATTTTGTTTATTAACATACCCACCGAGTGATAAATGTGCTTCATAACCATAAACCATAATCTCATCTTAAAGCACGATATCTGGCTGTGCCAGAATCAGCATTTTTGTAGTAGATTTTAACCATTTTTACGCGTTGTGAGAAAGTTAAGCGATCCATTTTCGTCAATGGCAGACTTCCAAATGAAAAGAAAAAAAAAATGGTTTAACAACTTAGTTGGACAGATGTCGAATTCTTATCATATAATTCCTAAATTCTATCGAATTCCCTAAGAAATTTAGCAATTGGTTTATTCATATTATAACATATATAAAGTAAAGTTTTAGAAAACTGGAGAAGGTCCTTTAAGAAACACCGTTGTCGTATGGCTTATAAAGCTTTTGCCTTCAAGTTTCACGCTCAGTGTTGTCGTATGTGGAAAAACAGATAAAAGTGTTTTACAGTTTTGTTTTCCATATTGTTAATGATCTTTAGAGAAACAGTTTCTTAAACAAAGAAACAGTTTTTTGTTTTGAAATTTACAAATTTCAGAAAAATATATATGGCAACGCTGGTCTCGCCATAAAAGTAGTATTCTCTGAACTTCTTGCAAAGACCATACAGAGGGCAAACGTCGCAAGTCGTTTGCTGAACATTTCCCAGAGGGTATTTCAACAGTAATTGGTTTAAAAAAATAGGTATTTGTTTAAAAAAAAACATTATTTGCTTTGAAAACCTTTCAAATATTGTCATGCCAATCAGTGACATCTGGAGTGTGCTTCGGAACTAACGCATCAGAAAACGACTTGCTACGTCTGCCCTCTGTATGGTCTTTGCTACTTGTACATCGAATATTCTTTCTGGCGTGTTCTCTTTTTAAACTATCTAAAGCTATTTAATTTGTTTGGTCGATTACGTAGACTATTTTAAAATATTTGAATTAATGCCTTACAAAAGTCTTTATAAAAAGTAATTTTTTAAAACGATTTGCAAACGACATTTTGATTGGAAAATCATTTTGAAGAATATGACTTCCGTCAGAGAAATAAAATTATAAAGAGAAGTTTCATTCGAAAGCTCGTGTCATACTGGAACCATATGACATCATAAATGTAATAGCTGTATTTTATTCGAAAATTTCTATCAAAATCCTACTGTACCAATGACAATCGAATTTTCAGTTCCACGGACAATTTCACTACCAATATAAACAGCAATAATATGAAAATCAATTTCAAATTTGTAATCCTAATTCCAATATAGCAAATTTCAGTGCTAATTCTCATTCTTGGTACATTTTCTAAAATATTTTTTTTTTTTAAATTTTTAATGCGTCTGCCAGCGCTATCAAACTTTTCTTAAGGATTTCATAAAAATTTAGAAGATTAGAAAAACAAGTAATTCAAAATAACCAAAAAGAAAACCTAAAACCTACCAGAAAAAATATGAATGTGTTTTTTGAGAGTTTGGAATAAATGTGTTCAAAAACTAAACAAAAAAAAATTTAAAAAAAACAGAAATAATTAAATAAATAAATCCCATGTTATTATATGTTTAAATATAATGTTATTTAATTAAATTATAAACCAACAAACAAACCAAGAACAACAACAAAAATGTATTTGAGTATTTAATACGACAAAATCAAATGTAAAATAAAATTAATAAACCGGTGTAAATATTACTAAATATAAATAAATATATGACAACATTGTAAATTATATAAAAAACAAAAAAATTATAGAATAGTTTTAAAAATTATAAGAAAAACCGAAAAGAGGAAAAAAATAAAAAGAATTTATAAAAATTAAATTAATTATTTTCTTTTTCTGCATAATTTTTACATTTTACGTTGATAATAATATTTATATTTTACGTACTTAGTACATTTTGCATTTATTTTATTTTATTTTTATTACATTATTTCATTAATTTTCTTACAATTGCATTTATATTTCTGTTTATTAAAATAGTTAAGTATATGTGCTTAAACAAAAATTTCCGTCCGTTTAGTTTTACAAGTAACTAAAAATGCGATTTACTTTTTCTATGCTCAGTTTTTTTCCCCTAGAGAATCTTAGATATGTTTTCAATTCAATACCACCCATTTAAGATGGGAGATTTCATTATCTAGCCGCTATATGATTTATTATGTTTGTAGCTTTCCAACCGATTTATAATATTAGATTACCTTTTTACAAATTTTAAGCAGTTTATAGTTTGAAACTGTAGACTCACGACTTTAACCCTCAAAGGTATTTAAGAAGTTAGTTAGTCTTTAACTTCGTTTTGAATGTCATTTGAAATATAAAAGCTTTTAGGCCGACAACTTTTCCCAATGTGGTTCTCTCCTCACGCCACCTAAAGATCTTAATATTGTTCTCGTTTACCAGATTTATAGAAAACATTACAATATTTGAAATGTAAGCTTTTGAATTTTTGAATACTGTATTAGGTTTTTTTTTTTGATCAAACAATGAATTTGGAAATAGGAAATTTCCACAAGCATAAAGCACTTTCAAAAATTCAACTTTGACTAGGCTCGGAATGTGATTTGAAATATTTTATTTTAAATAAAATTTAGCTATCTAGCTTTTCCCGTTTCTAGAATTATTACTAGAATTATAAAAAAATTAAAACATTTCAATTAAAGCTTTCAAGTTGGTTATTATAAAAATGCTTAAAGTTCAAAACAGCTTTTAGATTGAAAGTTTTTCAAAGATAACTATTTAGAATTATTAAAATTGTTTAAATATTTGAATTACTGCTTTCCAGTTGGTTATTATAAATGTTTAAAGTTCAAAAAATCGTTTATATTAAACGTTTTTCAAAGATTACTAGAATTGTTAAACATTTTTAAATATTTGAATTAAAGCTTTTCAATTTCTTATTAAACAAATATTTCATATCACAACTCGGTTAAAAAAATATTGTCTATCAACAACATTCCCAAGTGTGTTTACCTTTTCAAGCTAACCAAAGCTCTTTAATGTTGTCTACTCGATTAATATAAAACTTTTAAAATATATGAACTAATTTGTTTTCCAATTTTTAAGGCTTTTAGAATTTTTAACTAAACCGGTTTGAAACAAAATCTTTCCAAGTGTTTTCTTTAAAATATGAGAAAACCACAACTTTACATGTTTAATGTCAAAAATTTCAAACTTCAAAAATCTGTGAAATCAAAAAAAAGCTTTTTTTGAAGTATGCTCTTTAAAATGTGATTTTATAACGTTTAATTCGAAAATCATTTACCAGAACCCTATTTCCGCTAGAGACATTAGATTATTAAGAGAAGTTTCATTCCAAAAGCTGTTTGCCTTAGCACAAAAATGGCAACAGCTTTATTGGATTATGAAGTATATTTTAAAGCTCGCTGTTGCACACTATAAGACCCGATCATTCCAATGGGCCTTCGCTATATGACGTTAATTATCGGGTTTGCACCCCTAACAGCTTTAAGTGTTTTAAAACGTATTGTAAAACTTATAATTACGAAAAGATAAACCCCATTTTCCATGTATGTTTACTAATAATATGTAATATTATTTGTGTAATTTCATTGTGCACTAGTTTCTTTAATGAATAACTCGTGATTTCACATTCACTGTCGCTATATGTTTAACAACGTGTGGTTAGTTTCTCTTGTTTTTTTTTCTTCTTAGACTTTGAATTTTGAAACTCACGTGAGCTCATACTCCTTAGAAATATTAGTTGAAAAAGCTTTAAATTTCCTATGTCTCAGAGAAGTTCAAAGATAATGGTCAGACCAAATATTATTAACAAAATTTATTTACAATTGGAAAATTTTTAAAATAATATGAACTTTTTGCAGAGATATTTTTCAATCATTTGAAGATATTATAGTTGGAAAAGCTTTAAAATTTGTTCTGTCTCAGATAAGTTAAAATTATTTCTTATTATTATTTCATAGCCTTTGTCTTTAACATGACTAGTGTTTTTCAGTTAACTTCGGTTATTATTTATTTGCAAAAACCGTTAAACCATAAACTTTTTCGGTTTATTGTTTTCGAATTTTAGTTTTTTTTTTTATTTCGCTTTGGTTTTAGTAGATTTTTAAGGAATATTAAAAGAATAAAACGCTTAAATTAAACTAATACAAACCCAAAAGAAATAAATAACTTACTTAGTAAATGTAGTTTAGTTTATTTGGAATTTTTTTAAACTATAAATTACCAGAAACAAATGCCATTAATTAATTAATAAATCCAAAACAAAAATAAATGTATATAGCAAAAATGTGAAAGCTGAGATTAATAATTTTTAAAATGTCGTGTAAAAAATGTAAATATGCCACTAAATACAATAGAAAACCAAACAAACAAAAGTAAAATTAAAATTAAATTTCCATTTAATTTTATAGTGACTTTTTTCCATAATTTTATTTACATTTTATTTTCTTAATAACAAAAATAAGCATTATGTAGTAAAACTTTCCATAACAAATTATATTCAAATTCAAACCAAACAAACAATTTTTCTAAAATTTTAGTAAAATTTTGAAGAAACCACAAACAAAAAATTGAAGTAACTAACTATGAAACCAATTAGAAAAAACAATCGTTTTCTTGCTTAACCATCACAAAATAAAAACACAAAATCCTTCAAAACCAAATAAAACAAAATGAAAAATAAAATTATTAGCAATTCTTAAAAACAAAAAAACAATTAAATAAATAAAAGAAGCAAACATATCGTTGAAAATAATAATTTAATAGAAACACTTAACAAAAAAAGAAATTAACACTTTTCCTATACCAAAAAAAAAAAGAGAAACTCAAACAAAACGCTACTTTCTATAGTTTATGGCCGAGCAGCAGCAAATATCTGACAGAAGGAAATGTTTTTTAGCCATTTGAAATAAAGCTTTTAGCTGTTCTCACAAACCGAAGCAGAGAGGGCCTCGGATGTTAAAATATGGAGATTAGATTTAAATTTAGAAATGCATCAACGTCAGATAATATAAATCACAGAAATACGGTTCATTAAAAAGCTCAAGTTTTATTATGCGTAAAAAGCTTTAAGCTTTTCAGTCAAATGTGGGTAGAGAGAAGCCCATTATAAAGCTCTGATCTTATAACGAGGGAAAAATCTCTAAACTCTTAATATGATATCAGTCCGGAAACTCTAATGATTTAGCGTGGAAGGCAAAATTTGGATATGAACAGTAAGAAGTTCTTGCTGGAAGACTGCAGCTTTTAAATGGTCCTTCTATCACTCTTAAGCAAACAGTTCTAGTTATATAGCGTGCAATATCTCTAAAATATCAATATGAATAGTAAAAAGCTTTTGCATTTAAGCTCCATGCTATATGACTACAGCTTCTTTAATTCTCTCTACAATTTGGCTTCTCTGACTGAAATCATGTGTGATAATTGTAGACCGAAAGTATAAAATATTCATGAAGATAATGTTTAGCTTTTATTTCATATAAGTACCCCTTGTCAATGGGTATATCGTATATATAATAAAAGCTCAGTTTCAAATGGATTTAAACTATAGCTCTTTTAGGTGAAAGCAAAAACCTTTAGACAGTTCTCTAAAAAATACGCATAAAAGTCAAAGCGTTTATGGATTTTATAATGTAGTGGGAGAAACTCTAATGTGGCACATCATCACGCATAGCTAAATCTATTGGTGCTCTCTTCCCCTTATTTTGTAAAGTGCAAAGCGAGAGCCTAACTTATTTTCGGTTCATCTTTGTGTATTCGCATACAAAGCTCAACAGAAGTTCACATGAGTGTAAAAGCCTTTATGAGTGTCATTACTCACCAAGTACAGTGGAAGCTTTTTGCTTTACGTTTTGTATGATAACTCACTAAATATCATTGGAACTTGTGAAACATCTTAAAGATTTGTTCATTTACCTCCATAATCTGTAAAGCTTTCATAAGTTTCCATGTAATTAACATGTGAATTTGCATAGCAAATATCATTAGTCGTTGTGATAAGTTGTGTTGTGTTGTCTTCTGTAAAAATCTTTTGTTATGAAAACAATTTAAATGAAAAATGTAGCGAGCTTCATATGGAGTTTTAATAATAAAAAAGGTTTCCCTACTGTTCGACATCTCTGCTCTTGCCGCCTGACTTTTACATGTGTTTCAGTTCTTCTTTTTATATAAAAAAAAAGTAAATCTAATTTTAAAATGAAATTCACAACATTACCTAATACAGTCTTTTTGCAAAATCCAACTCAAAACAATCGTTTCAAGTTTTCCAATAAATAATAATTTTAAACACTCAACAAAATGAAAAAAAAAAAAAATTGACTTTTTTACATAACAATTATAGAAAAAAAACCCACAAATTCGATATCTCTTTGACACACAAAATCCAAACCAAAAGTAAATTCATTTTAAAACAAGATACAAAGACTGGAAAAATAGTATAACAAAGAAAATAAATAAAAACAAGAAAATGCAAATAAAAAACGCAATTAATTTAAAAAACAGAAATACAAAATATTTTTTTGTTTTGGTTTTTTTGATATAAAGCTAATTTTGTTTTAGTTTTAGTTAGCCAAACATGTTTCAATAATTTCATGCTAATTTTCTGAAGGAACCATAAAAAAACCTTTTATTTGCTTTGCCAGTTCCGGACAAAAAAAAAACAACAGAAAATTTGTCAGAAACTTACAAAAAAAAAAGGTATTTTCCAAAACAAATAATTACTAAAAGCTAAATAATAACACACACAAAAGCCAGAAATACTTTAAACATGAATTACAAACAGAAAAATAAATAAACTTTGCAATTTTATTATCAAAACTTAAACAAGATTTAGTTATCATTTAAAATAACCAAAACCAAAGTAATAAACAAACAAAAACCAAAAAAATCAACCACAAAGCTTATGTATCTTAAAAACCCCCCAAAAAAGAAAATAAAGAAAACCTTAAAAAAATACTAAAACAAATTGTTGTTAAGATTTAAAACTAAAACAAAAGAAGAAAAAAACAGAAACAACAAAATAACAAATGTTTTATAATCGTTATTATTAATAAAGAAGAGAAAGGATAATAAACTAAAAAAAAAAAAAAAAAATTAAATAATTTCAAAACCAAACAAAACACACTCACACACAGGTTATTAATTTCAAAAGCCCTCCTCAAAGAACAAGCAGAAGACGAATAAGAAGACGAATCTAAACTAATATCCACTATACGCTGCGTATTCAAAACAAAACAAAAATCCATCAAAGCAAATCTAAGAGCAAAACAAAAACCAAATACTTTAAACTAAAACAATTATTGCAACAACAAACTTAATATAATTTAGTCAAGTGCAAAAGAAAATAAATTACAATTTATTTAAATTATAACAAACAAAAAAACAACAACAACAACAAAAGTGGTAACAAATAATAATGATAACAACAATACATAAATAATAATGACAAACAAATTTCTTTATAACAAAATTATTATTATTATTATTATAAATAAATGCAAAAAAAAAAACTAAAAACAAACAAATAGGAAGCCGAAGAAAAAGCAAACCATAACAACAACAAACTTTAAGTGATTGCGAAAAAAAAGAGAAAACAAAAATAAAACAAACCAAAAAAAAAATGATTACAAAAAAATTACAAAAAAAAAAAAAAAACTTCAATTGGTTATTTCTTTGAAAATTGACAATTAGTTATTTGGAAATTATGCTGTAGTTTATCCAGGCTGTGGGGTATGGTGTTAGTAACTTTTGTTTATTTTCATTTCTTTCCTTATCTATTTAGCAATTAATGTTTTAACAGATTTCAGTTTGATTTGCGTTCATGTGTAAAGCGTAGCAAGAAAAGATGTGCATTATTTAATATTTCGTCCTTTATCATCGGTAATTTGTTAGAGCTTTGCTTTAGAGTTTCGATGTTCGATGGCAAATGATTTTCGTTTAATCAACATGACATTTCTTCTATGTCCTTTTCCCAACTCAGATTTCGAGAGCTATTTTTAGGACATTGGACATTTTTAGGAAGGTTACTCAGCGAATTATCTTCTATCGATATTTGGAAATTCTATTTAAAGTAGGCTCTCAATAGAGTAACCAGACTGTTTTGTGTGTGTATCAATTAAAGAAAATTGAGTAACTAAATAATTAAATCATTCCTTAATGATAATGATTTAATAATTTTGAAGTTTCAAGCGCGAGTGTGTTTTCCTTTGCCACAGAAATATCACAAATTACACTGGGCCATCAAAATTCTGAAATACTCTGGTCCACTGAGTACAAAAATGGTTGACATTTTTTTTTCTATGGTTATGTTTATTTGTAAAAAAAATATTCAAATTTTTGAGACACAATTTTACTTAACCGGTTTTTGTGAAATAAATTTTAAAAAAATGTATCATTTAATTATCTTTAGTCAGTACCTTTAGTGCATTTTAATCATTACAACATTTCTGATGTTATAAACTAAATGTAGGACAAACATTTTGTCTTCCATAGACCATAACCATACATTTGTATGGGAGGTACCAGAAGGGGCCTTCTCTAAATTCTGAGAATAAACTCGAAAAACCTAAATCGATGTCACTGATCTATACCTCATTTTAATTGTAATATGATAAACTAAACTTTATGAAAAACTATTGAAAATGTAAACGTTTCTGGCATTTTCAATTGTTAGAGAAAAAATGTACAAGAACAAATGTTTTGCCTTAAATTCGTTTGTAATCTCGAAACTGTCATTCAGATTAAATCTGAACTGTCATTAAAATTGTTTATCCAGTGTTGTGGAACGAAAACACCTTTGCTCTTCACACTCAATTTGTTTTTTAAAAACTACACACATTTTCTTTTGCCAATTTTTTGTTAAATTTCTGATGAACATTTTCAATTCGCACACCTTTTAATTGAAAAAAATCGCCTAATTGAAAAGGAATATTAGTAACATTAGTTCTGGGTGATTTTCCATACACTTATTGAAAAATCGTTTATGTGAAATACATTTTAATGCAAAAATAAGAAACTCATTTGATAAGAACACCGCTTAAAAGAAATCTGATGAATGTAACGGCAACACACAAATAATTTATAATGCTTTCTTTGAACACATTAAAAGAATATTTATTGTTTTTCTCGTGAAAGTGATTTGAAATAATTCATATGACTTACACACAGGGGAAGCCCCTTAGGAATGTGTGTTAAGAGGATTTGGAAATATGTTGACGCTTGTCTTGAATTTGAAAATGTCAGATCACATTTTCTGTATCGTGCGTCATCCGATCATCCGTCCATTTAACAATGAACGACTGAGAGTCTCGGCATATGCCGGCTGTAAGTCGTAACTGCATGGACTAAACAGTGGACATCCGAATAGCAGATACCTAAAGAACAGCTGTATACACGCCATTTTTCGGCTACGCTGAGGGAAGACAATATAGTTGGATAACAAACCAACACCACCGCTCTCCTAATGGTTCAGAAACTACAAAGACGTCTTATGGGTATGGGTGATATCGTTGGTGTGCTCCAAAAAGAGCTCATGTCCACTTTTTGGTGAAATTGACCTACTGATGCAAAACTCTGCCAAAAGTGGCAGCCTTTGTCCTGTAAAAAAATACCAAATCTATTTAAAGTAGTTTTGTAGTAACTGCATCAAAACAATATGTCCAAAACATAATCATTTTAAATCTTCAATAACTCAGAAGCACAATTATGTGACTTGCGATGTTTTTGCTGCACTCCGACGATATATTCCATTTTTGAACGGATGTATGTGATGTAAATATGTACGAGATCAGACGGGAGGGCAAGTATTTCTTGCACCTCTTCAAAAAGCTTAAATACTTGAGTGCTTTTTTCGACTTTTACAATATATTCCTAATTTCAAAAATATCCAAACAAATCAGGAAGCAAACATGATGGTTGTAAAAGAGCTTTCGAAATCTGTATCGAAATCGGAAATAAATTGTCATAAAAAGTTCCATTTCAACAGGATTTTAATAATAACAATTGCCCTGAAACAAAAGAAAAATAGTGGACATCCAAATTTTGTTAATACTAATAATGTTTTCAAGCCAAAAATTAATAATCGGATAATCAAAATTTGTATTGTTCATAATGTCAATTACACAAAAAAAAACGAAAACGTTTGCCAAAGGATTCTAATAAAACTAATGTAGGCACAGAAGTAGTTAGTATCTTAGATATTCAGTAGCTTTTTGTTTTTATATATAGAAAGCTTTAAGATCTCACTGATCACATCTTTAGGGGTAGCTAATGTAAGCATCACAGACTTAATCCAACAAAAAAAAAAGGCTGTACTTAGATGTTTTTAATTGGGGGGGAACAAATTGATTGTGCCAAAAAAAACAAAAAAAAGTGTGTAGATCTCAGCAAAAAAAAAAAAAATCTGTCCGTTCACGAACTAACCTGGCAACGGAACTAACGGATCATGGTAAGTGACATATTGATTTTATTTTATAAAAACATTTTCTAATCAAAATCAAACTTTTTTATTCTGTAGCAAATGATTTTTGTAAAAGCTCTATCTGTGTCTACACTGTTCTTTTTATTAATATTTCAAGTTTCTACCAAACCAAAAAAAAAAATCAACAACAACCATAAGAAACGCTAAACACCAATACTATAACCCCTATTGACGCTTCCAATCACCCGCCACCACCCACCAACCACTCCCATCCCGAAACGCAACCAACGAACAACCCATCAAAACAGAACAACTTTTCCATCTATCCATAATCCCGAAAGCACTTTGCAAATGCATGAGCTTTTGAAAGCTGTTTTATTGAAAAAACGCAACTTGTTCTTTAACTAACCAAAAAAAAAAAGCACGCTTTTGCTAACGAACTTAAACAAAATGAAAATGAAAGCTTTTCAAAGTTAAGAGGCCACGACTCTAAAGCTATTGTATGCCATGTAATGTAATTAATGTTTGTGTAAATAAAAGTAATTTTACCTGTTTGAAACCAAAAAAAAAGAGAGCAATTATGGTAAATATGTGTGTGTGTAAACGAGAAAACTTGACAGACCAAGTAGTTGTTGGTGTAACTTTTTTAGGAATTTTAAATGAGAACAAAACAAAACGGATAATGAGTCTCCATCAATTATTAAGTGTATCATCATACTTACATTCATTTACTCTCTCTCTCTGTATCACTCACGCCCTGTGTATAACTCTTTAATTGTCTCCCGATTTTCGCTCTTCAAAAGCTCTTGTCATGTCATCATATCATATCTCACCCGAATCATTCACCAATCTTTATATATCTCTCTCTATCTCTTGGTGTATATCTCTCTCTCTCTCTCTCGCTCGCTACTCTCATCATGTCGCTCATTTTGAACTATTAGTGTAAACTTTTAGTTGATTTGTTTCACTTTCATTTGTTTTACATTTTTCGATTTTAAACTTTTCGTTAGTACAAACTTTTCAACAGAAAACAAAAAAAACAGAAACTTTATTTTTAAATTCTTTGTAAAATTGGTGTTATTACTTTGTCTCTTTACTTACTTTTGTTTCTCTACAATGGTGAGAATCTTTTATTATTTTTATTATTTCATTCGTTTCCTTTTGTCTCTTTAACTTGAATGTTATTTAACATTTGGTATTTTTTATTATTGGAAATTCCCTTTCCGAACACGTCAACAACGTCTACGAAAATCTCCACGACAATTCGCCAATGCCATCGCCGCTGCAGACCCGTTGGCTTTTGGGGCAAAATCGTTGGTTCGCTATGTGTGATAGCTGGTGTGCTGACAATCGCTCTGCCCGTTCCCGTTATTGTGAGTAATTTCAATTATTTCTACCATCGTGAAACGGATCAGGAGGAAATGCAAAGCCAAAACTTCAATCACGTTACTAGTTGTTCATATATGCCTGGTGCGTTAGGTAACTGTCTATCTCCCTCTCTATAACTGTCTCTATCTCTCTTACTCTCCTCTCTTTCTCTCTCTCTTTTCGTTTGCCTATCTCGGCCACGAGAATTGACAAGAAAATAATGACTCTTTCATTTCTAGAATTTCTACTGATGTCATCGCATTAATTCAATTGCTTACACTTTTTCTAGGTCAACATTATCGAAAATCCTCGCTGTCTGAATCATCTTCGGATATTATGGATTTAGATGATGGCATCGGTACACCGGGCCTGACTGATCATCCAGGTCGCCATTTAGCGCCATTTCTAAGGACTCAGCAGTCATTCGAAAAGCAGCAGCTTCAATTGCAACTCCAGGCCCAGCAGCAGCAACAGCAACCTCAACAGAATGGCATTCGAGGGTCTAGCAATTTAAACCAGAGGCACAATAGCGCCATGGCGGTCAGTATTGAAACCGATGTCTGACTACTGGGTAAGTGTCCATACTATTATAATATTATTCAAAATTATTAAATACTTCAGATGGGGGGGAGGGTATTTACGCACACAAAACTTCTTGGAGTCCTCAAATCAATTTATAAAATCTTGTACTGATCAAAAACTTTCTGGAGCTATTCCAAATCATTAACAGATTCTTTACATATATATATTTATTTTTTGGCTTTCCAAAATGATTGTTTCTTTTTTCATGGTAGCAAATCGATCGAAATCAATGCATTGGAAAACGTTTGTTACTGTTTTATAGAATGTGCTGTTGCTTAAATGAAATGAAATTTCCGTTTTCAAACGATATTCAAAATTTGTAATGTTGAGGGCATTCGGCGGAGATCGATTTTTAGATTTTCAATTATTTCGAACCCTGAAAGTTCATTCATATTTTTGGCATATTACTTTTATTTGAACATGCGTCGTCGAAGAATGTCCTTCCAGGGTTAAAAATGGGAATTTACAATACAATTGTTTCGTATGTAATATTTTCATTATAGTGAAATACCAATTGCAAGTGTTGGACAATTTCAATTTATAATATGATATTTATTTACATATCTTTTATGTATTTATGTACATATTTACATTGCTTGGTAGTGCAATAAATGAGATCACTCATGAAGTTAACACATTTCATTGGGTGTTTCAAAGCTTTCAAGGAAAATTAGAGAAAACCTTGCGTAGCTACAAAACAAATATGATGAACAAATAAAACGAATTTCAAAATAACAGTTCTAACCAATACGAATTAGACTTGGAAAGCCAACCTTAGTCGCTCATGCCATTTAGAATATTGGCAGCCATTTGCGGAGCAAAGCAACGGAATAACGTATCGCCACCAAATTAAAGGCTTTAGGACTTTTATTAACCCGTTGAGAGTCGTATGCTACGATCGTTTTCACAGGATAGATTGAGCAAATAGTTTTGGAGAAATTGTAAATGGGTTTTGTCAAAATTAGAGACTCGAAAGTCCTTTGAAACTGTTTGTCCAATTTTCATTTCATTTCATTTCATTTATTTGCACAGATTTTGTAATTTAAAGCCTCACGGCCAATTATAATAAATTACAATAAAAACTACTCCAAGAATTCAAAAACTATTTAAGGTATAATAATTTACATTAAAAATAATAAAAATAAAATATACTTGTTATGGAAAAATTGGAAATTATGTGCTACTCCGATGTGAACAAAAATCGAAAACTGCAACAACGAATCAAGCTTGATGCATAAGTATTAAATTAATCAAGTACTTGTATTAAAAACTGTATTTAAAGCAAAAATAAGATCAAGAAAATGAAACAGTCAAATTTTATAGTTCCCAATAATAAAATATAAAAAAATATCTATAAAATTACGTCGTCGAAATTAAAGAAAAATGTTGAAGAAGCTTTATGCGATATGTATTGTTAGTCATTGAAAATACTTTCAATGTATTGGGGAGCAAATTAAACAACCTAGCAATTCTTACTCGAAATGACTTATTCATATATCCATCTGCTCTAGGAATAATCAGTTGGTTGGCACGTGATGAACGACAGAAAGTAAACGAGCCAGCTAGAAAAGTCGGAGTTTGATATTTGTAAATTTTGTAAAATAAGATAAGAGACCGGTAATGAATAAAATCCCGAAACGAACAACCCAAGAATTGATTGACATGTGAACTCACATGATCATACCGCCTAAGTGAAAATAAATATATATATATAAATATATAATATATATAAATATATATTTTCAGCAATGGACTATGATATCGAAAGGAGTGTAGTATTAGATTAATACTAGACCTTGGGACTATTATTTACCAACTGAGTGCTGTGTGCTACGATCGTTTTCACATGATTTCCTGTGGGGCCCTCTCAAAATGCATTTTCTGACCATTAATCTGTAATGACCAATGCTACATAAACTGTATGTGGGTATAATTAGATCATTTCGAAGGCAGAATACATCCGAGAGAAAAGAATTTGGAAAATCGAAAAAAAATATTTTTGACCAAAAAAAAACAAAGGGGTTAACCATCAAAATTTTGAATTTTTTGAAAAAAATAGATTTCCTTGAAATGTTGCTCATGTATAGCAGACCTGATTCAGAACAAGAAGATGTTTCCATTCTTTAGATTGAATGAATAGTTTGAGAGAAATTGTGCCCTGAAAATGGATTTCACAAAATTTCAGATTGGAATGTTTCTTGAAACTATTTGTCCCATATTTCCTCAAACAACTAAGGTATCAATGCGAGTGTAGTATCAAATTAAAAGTGGATTTCAGGACTGTTATTATCCCACCGGACTTGTATGCTACGATCATTTTCTCAGGATTTATTGTGTATTGGATAAGGCACTCTCAAAATGCATTTTCTGACCATTAATCTAATGACTAATGCTACATAAACTGTATGTGGTTACAATTACATAATTTCGAAGGCAGAATACATCCAAGAGAAAAGAATTTGGAAAATCGAAAAAAAATAGTTTTGACCAAAAAAAAACAAAGGGGTTAACCCATCAGAAAATGGCTTTTTACAAAATTTCAGATTCGAAAGTCTTTTGAAACTGTTTGTCCAATTTTTCCGCAACGCACTGACGTATCGAAAAATGTGTGGTACCAACTAAAAGCAAGATACTCTATAGGTTGCACAAACATTTGGTTGCGCAAATATAGTCGTATAGTGTACTTTCGGTTTCTCTCCATTTGACAACAAAAAACACTGATCATTTAGCTATATTCGAGTATAATACACTCTTAACCTTACGCATTCTAACCTTACATTCTAATGAACTTTCTGTTCGATTAAAACGATGATTTCACAAAAGTACATATACAATGTTTGTGTACCTGTATTCTTTTTAGTTTTATTCTTCTTCTCCTGTAAAAAATATTTTTCATAGGTTGGGACCTTTTTATATTTCGAGATTTTGTTGTTTATTCCATTCTAACTACATTGATTTTTCGAACTTAATTATTTGAAATTTATTTTTCCCACTCGTCCATCTCAATTGATGACAAATTTGTTCATTGATGTAAAGAACGTTTTCATTTCAGTTGCTATCAATAAGCAATTACTCATAGTTTAATTTAAATTTTAATTAAACGACAATACACAAAAACTTTGCAAATGTTCATTATAAAATCTACTCTTTCCCAACTCTACCGCATATTCTATACAACTTTCAATAGGAAATTGTAAAATAATTGCTGCCAGAATCCGCCAATCGCAATCATCAGCATTCTCTCAGTACATTTATACCCAAGAAAATACTCGTATATAAATAATAATAATAAAATAAACTAAGACCAAAAATAATCTTAATATAATGGCCCTTATAATGTCAATGTCAAGGACGCCCATATACGTAAACAATACTCGAGCAATTCAATAATTTGAGATTGGCAGGGTCCACTAAAAACCAATAGCTATTTTGTTATCATATTGCCGGCTATTATAATACCGGACGTCACACTCCGTTCATTGAAAAAGTTTTCAGTTTCCACAATATGGAGAACAAAGTGATTTCAATTATGGGCCAAGAACGTTTATCAGTATCATTGCATCTGAGAATGCAAGTGCCTCGAGTAGCTTTCATACATTTCCTTGATATTAAAAATGATTGTAAGCGCCCGGTAGGCGAGTTGGCAGCGTACCTGTCTGTGGGTTCGATTCCCACCTGAGGCTTTGGTCTGTCGTAAAATTAAATTAAAATAAAAAAAAAAACAAAAAATAATTTAATCCGCAAAAAAAAATAATGTCTTATGAGAAATTAAAATTCCCTAAAAATTTCTTTTTAAAAAAATGTTCTCAAGATTCTTGTGGTTTTTAACTTTCATAGAAAACACAACCAAATTACGGAGCATGGGCAAAATGTAACACTAGTCTATCGACAGCTGTTTTTTTTTGAGAACCGTCCGACAAGTTCCTAATATTTATGATGGCTCTTAAGTCATTGTTGAATTTGTCAAACACTGAAACAAAGAAATGTTAAATTAAGTTGGGCAAAAAACGTGACATTAAGGTGTAACCTGTTTTTCCGTCCTTAAAGCTTGACCAAAAAAAACGCAATACAAATATATCCGTAGAGAAATTCTGTTCAATTTGAGTCTTCCAGCAAGTGTGTTTCCTGCCAGCTATGACATTATCAAATTCAAGGCAAACATCAACAAACTCTACTCCCTCTTTCCTCCATCCCCTTTTTTCTTATCGCTAGCACAGTGTATTGCATTCATAGGGGGCATCCCCTGATTGTTAGCAAAAAAAAAAAGAGAGTCGGAATTATTTCCGCAATATTTCCTATTTCTTTAATAATCCATTGTTAAATTACTCAATTGCTACAAAGTGAAATACAAGTAAACGAATGTAGGCGTCTCAAAATGTAACGCGAAAGTTAGAGTAGAGTTCGAGTTGAGTTTTATGTAATTCGTTATAGCTACAAAAATAATTTACCCAGAAAAGATTGCAAGTTGCTCTTTTGTTTTACAAACCCCTTAACATATTTCATTATTTCACACTGGAATTTTTCCCTGTTGCTATTTAACGAATAATTTAATGTTTATTAAAATAAACCGGCATCGTCTCCAAAGTTTTGCCCTAAAAAAAAACAACAACAAAAACTATTTCCAAGCGAAATTGTGCGTAAATACCCCAATCAAATAATATAGTAATTTACTTTCCCCGTTTGTTTGATAACAATCTATGGACGTTGGTTTTTAATTAATTTTATTTCTTTGTTCTTTTTAAATGCTTTCTTCCATTCCGCGGCCTTTGGATGTCCATTCCTTGCAGTAAAAAATGTGGAGCATAGTATTAATTGGCGTCGTGAAATGTTACGCTGGATGCCAGAAACGACATCAAAAGCGGTCTAAGAGATCACTTTGTTATATTTTTTATTATTATTATAAAAACAAAACAAACAAAAAAAAAATCAACCACAAAACTTTAAAGAACGTGACACGAAGACAAAGAAGAAAAAAAAGTCTTTTTTTTTTTGTTTTTTTTTAGACAATTCAATTAACAACAAGAAGAAAAAAAACAATAAATTTAAATTTATTTTTTTTTTTAAATTTTTAGACAAAAAAACTCAATAAATTTGAAAACATTTAGCAAATATCATTGTTAGTAAAGAAAACAAAAAAATGAAAAAGGAAACCAGTAACCAAAAAAAAGAAAAAACCCGAAACTATATTACAACAAGTAACAAAGAAAACCAAACTAGATGAAGAGCAAAAAAAATCATTTTTTTAAGAAAAGCTAAATTAACAACAACCAAAAAAACATAAAGTAAATACAACAACAAATTAGCTTAAATTTATTATCAAAGAGAATAATAGAACAATTGGTTTATAAAACAAATGAATAGTAAAATAAAACAAAAAAAAAGAGCAACAACAACAATAAAGAGAAATGTTAGATATTAATTTTAAATAATTAAATTTTTATTAAAACCAAACAACAAACCAAAGATAAAAATACAAAAGAAACAACAAACAAACAATTTATGTTCAAATTTTTAATTTATAGTCAACACACACAAAAATCAATAAATTACACTGTTCGACAGAAAAACCAAGCGAGGCAACAAAATATTTTGTAAAATCACAAGACATTTCTAAAAACTTGAAATTTTAAATGTTCATGAACGTTTTCTTTTATTAATCTCACTGATAAGTGTTAAAAGTGTGAAACTTCCAAATTTAAATTTCTGTTAGCAATTTGAAAAAATTATGTTCTCAAACTTAATTCAATGGAATTTAAAAAACTATTTTAAAAGTTTTGTGCCAAATAGCATATTCCACTTTTTTATAGATTTTAAAATCTTTTCTTGACATTTTCCTTAGACTTTAAAAAAGGGATATTTTGAAAAAAATAAACATTTTTTAAAATTGTGTGTATTCTTTTACAGTTTCTCTTGCAGACCATTAAGTTTCTAAAAATTAAACTACATTTCTATACTCTTCTTTCAATTTTGTTTGTCATTCGTTACAGATTCTTAATGGAGTTTCATATCTCCCTAATGGCTTAGCTTTTATGTAACATAGTATATCCTGAAATTTGCTCAACATTACACAATTTCGAAAAAGCTAGAAAACTATAATTTATTTTCGATAAAATTCTACCTTCAAATCATAATTTATGAGATTGCTCAATATTATTTCTGTTTCTCATACTATCTTCTAAAGCTTGATTTATCGAAATACTTTTCATTAAGAAAGGACTATCTAAAGCTGGTATAAAGTTCTCTAAGAATGCTTAAAGCTTCGGAGATCAATGAGCTATGGACTATTAATGAACGTTTTGAATTTCAAATTCCAATACAAACAAACCCCGGATGGTGAATTGAAAAAGAAAGAGAACTTTTTTGAAGAGAACTTTTCATTATAAAAATTGTAATATAGACTGCTCAGAATTAACAACACTGATGTCCGAGAATTTTAAAGCATACACAAATTTCGTGTATCTTTCTTTATCATTCTCTTCGTCTTGTAATAGCTTCCACTCTCACTCACTACAATTCTCTCTATCTCTCTCTCTCTGACTGTGAAAGCTTTAAAACTCCAATAGTTTAATTACGCACACTGTATTCATAAAAACGTATAACAGCTTTATAAAACTTTGTTAAGAAAAATGTGTGAATGCTGTTATAAATTTTTATGAAACCGGGGGTTTAGTGTTTTATTTACCTAAAATAATTGGTCTAAACTAACGCTTGAAGGACGTTTCAGGGCCTTTAGTAAAAGCAGTTTTCTTAAAAACATACCTAGAAATCGATGAAACAAACTGTTATAGAGAGAAGACGCATTAAAAAGCGTTAGTCTTACAATGTTATACATAAATATGGAAAATCTCTAAAATATGTATTATTTTTTGTTCCCATGTTTTTTGTTTATTTTTCAAAAAAGCTCTTTCACCACTTGTTATAAATTTAGGTTTGTGTATATAAAATAACGCTGTGGATATCAGATGGCAGATAAATTTTTAACATGTTATCGAAATGCTTTTAACTGGTAAAGTTTTACACCCGTATTCATAACAATTTAAAAAACGTTTGTTAAGAAAAATTAATGAAAATACAAAAACAATTTTCACACATTTTTCTTAACAAATGTTTTCTACATTTTTATGAAAACGGGGGTATGACTCTAATATTGTGCATTTTCTTAAATACCCTCAAAGGCGTACAATTTTTAAAAATGTAGAATCTATAAAAATCACTTGAGAATCTAAGTGGATTAAAATTCATTCAAAACGCTAGGATTTTATTTGCAAGCTTTTAGCTTTAGCAATACATCTTTAAGATTATCAAAGAAAACTATCATCATATGACTGAAAAATAAATCTTCATTTAAAAAAAAAATACATTTTTTAAAGAAATAAAATTTGAAATCTTCCCTAAATGTCCATTGAATATAGAAATATGCTCCTGTGTTTAAAGAAATGTCCAAAAATGTATTTCAAAAGTTTGACAAGTTCTAAATCATTAACAGACAGTGATCGCCGCCCGAAAGCTTTTTGGATACAATAAATTAAATTTTCTATGAAACACGTTTCAAATCGCAGAACATTCAACGGAGACAATTATTTTATATTAAAAAAAAAACATCTCGGTAATTGAAATGTTCATTAAGTAGGCAACAATTTTTGATTAACCAACAAAAGAAATGAGAACGCTTTCATGGTGGCTGCAGCTGACTGACATCCATTGAATGCCCACAGGTTGCACTTGAATAGTGTGATTTATTTATTTAACAAAAAATAAATGCTAATTAAATAAAAGAAAACTGCCGTTAATTTAAATAATGAAATACAACCAAAAAAAAAAACACAAATAATTTAAAAAAAAATTAACAAAAAAATAACATTACAAATAATATTAATAATTTTGTAAATACTAGGCAAAACCAACAACAAGAACATACGAAAGAAAAACAAAAAAAAAGGAATCCAACCAAAAACAATTAATTAATAAATAAATAATTTAATGCAATAAATTCAATATGAATCTTCCATTCAAACAAACAAAAAAAACAAAACAGAAAACAAAATCTTAAGATAATAACAAATTTTCAAATTATAACGTACGTATGTGATGACGATGACGATGATGATGATGACATGAATGATTACTTCTAAAGACAACCAAAAACAATACTACAAAAAATGTGGACTAGGAAAAGGAAATACTTACTTACACTATCCCTTAAGTTATGCTATCTTTTCAGTTTTCACATTACATAGTTTGGATACCCTTCACCATGGAGAGTGGACTGTGTGTGTGTGTGTGTATAGGCAGTTTGTCCTTCTGTTTCTTAGAATATCTCAAAATATTATGTTGGGATCCTGTAAGCTTCTTTCCTTTCTAGGACAAACGATTGATTCCTTTCACACTTTTGGGCCTAAAAGGAAACATTTGTAAACTGCTTATAAAAGTGGAAAAAAACCTGGATTGGGCACGATTTTTATGATTCCTTGGGTATTTAATTCCACATTATGAAGAAATGGGCTAACAGTAACACATAACTTTGATATCCATTAGAAAATTATAACTTAACCATGTTCGTCTGTCTGTGCAGAGCAAGACCGAGGCCACAATAGTTAATGTAGAAGGCTTAAATGTTGAAACTATAGGACAAGCTTAGCCTAGTCCAGTTTTGGATCAGGGCGAATCGGTTCAGGGAGAACATTTTTCCTCGTGCTAATACTTCAGCAACATCTAACAAATTATGTTTTTAATTGAATCTGAACCGAATTAATTTATAGTGGAAAGCCGTTATCGCTATAAATAGAGTTTGGGCCGAATCCACCTACAGAGCAAAATTCTCCCCACGCAATTACTTAAGGAATCTTCGGAAAAATACAGTTGTTAATCGAATCCCGACCACGTCGTTGTACAGGAAAAAATTTTGCCCATAAAAAGTCTTAGATTTATGTTTACCGAAAATTCTCCCCACACAATGATTTAAGGAATCTATGGAGAAAAACAGTTTTTATCGAATCCCGACCAATGTCGGTGTACAGAAACAAATTTTCCCCATACAAGGACTTATACAATCTCTGGAAATACACTATTTTTTTTTAAGAGTTTCGTATGATTTCGGTTTACCGATTCTAGCTGGATCTGGTCTTTATGTGAATTATAATTTTTCAATTAATTTTTTTAAAGAATCCACTGAAATTTGGTGTCATTTATCAAAAATTAGGGGATAAAATGCAGCAGTAAAGACTCCTGGCGGATAAGCAGAAGTAACTCCATGTCTCCTAATAAGAAGTCAATTTGCAATTAATAGACCAAACTATGAAATTACTTCAATTTATACGCTGATTATGGGCGTGGTCATTTAGAAAAAGTTCAATAACGGCTGCTGGCATTGGATTAAACATACCCCCAATATCTTTGCGACCCTGGTCACCTGAACTAAATGACTAAACTATATTATGAAATTAGTTGAATTGTTGTGCTAATTAAGCTTCAAATAGTTGTGGGCATGGTCATTCGAAAAGAAAATGTCAGTGATGCCTCTTGGGAGGCGTTTAACCGAAAACACTCCCCGTCTCTTAAGTGGCTGTTGTCACTTAAATAGAATTGCAATTAATGGACCAAAAAATGGCATCGAACTATTTCATTTGTTACGATAATAAGGCCCATGATGCTTGTGGGCGTGGTCTTCAATTAAATGCCAACTTCTTAATTTTATAATAATTTATTTAAAATATCGTAGGGAATTAAATCAACTGTTGTGCTAACTGTTTTTACGCGACCTAAATGTTAGCATGACCATTCCAAAAAAAAAAAGAAACAGTACAAACGCCTCCCTGCCAGACATTTAATCCAAACGCACTCCATGTTGCAGTGGTATACAAGATTCGGCCGTGAACGATCTTTATGGCATTTTCAATTGGTTTTATTTTCTTTTGTTTCAAACATGTTCTATATAACAAATTAACTACAACCAAACAACAACAAACAAACAAACAAGCAAAAGTCCAATAAAACAAACCAAAAAATACTTCAACTTTTGTCTACCATTAGTTATTTATAAATATGTAATATATACATATAAATATATATATATATAGTTTTTAGTTTTTATTAAGTTTATGTTTAAAATATGTTTAGGTTTATAAGAGTTGTTCGCCTTAATTTGCGCTTTATTGTTTCACCTAAAGGTATAAATAAATAAATATGAACAAAAAAGAAAATAAAACACAAAACAAAAACATAACATAATAAATAAATATGCAAATACAAAAAAAAAAAAAACTACAATACTGATGAAATACAACAATACTCTACTCTATCTCTACTCTGTCTCTCTATCTATCTTTCGGACCATAATATATTTTTTTTTTGATAATTATCCTAAAATGAAGAAACAACTAAAAAGATATTACCAAAATAAAACAAAAAGAAACCAAACCAGAGGAAATAAACAAAAATTATTACAAAACCAAAAATAATCAAATATTCTAAAAATAAAATGACTGAACCACTCACTCCGAAAAACGAAAAACCAAACAAACCAACCACCACTCACTCACTCACTGTCACTTTCAGACACAATCACTTGACTTGTTTTCACTTTATTCTGAAAATGAACTAAAGCTAACGAAATCCAAAATTTATTTCAAAATCGTCAAACGTTTATTTCCTTTTTTTACATTTTTTTTTTCTTTTCGAGCTTTTTATTACTTATGAACTCAGAACTCTGTAAGTGTACATATGTAAACTAAAACTGAAGAACAAAGAAAAGAAAAAACAATAACCATTTACTATATAGATAATCATGTATAAAAACCAAAAAAAAAACTATTTAAAACAAAACAATTTACTAACAACAACCATTGAGTATATAAACAAACCAAAAAAACAAAAAGAAAAAGAAAACAAACAAGAAATTAACAACAACAAACATGAAATGTTATCTAAAAAAAGCTTTGAATACCGTCCACGCGATTGCATGAAACCAAAACAAAATGACAAAAAAAAAACCAAACCAACAACAACAAATGATTATGAAATCAATAACAACAACAACAACAAGAACAAGACACACATGTAAATGTACGAGACAAATGTGTACATTAAATTAAATTAATTAAAATATTGTATTGATTACATTTAATGAATTAGTTAATTGAATATTTTCACAAGGCCTTATTTATTGTGTGTATGTACGATATCAATTTTGAATTGTTGTTATTCCAATTTTAGTTTCGAAAATAGTTTCCGAAAAAAAAAAACGAAACAACACATAAATTTACTTAGCAAAAGTTGAAGTTTTTTAGACAACAAAAACCGAACACCACAAAGACCCGACAGAGAATTGTTTTATTTTTTTTTAGATAATTTCCATATGTGTATGTATAGTTTTTGTGTTTCTGTTCAGCCATCCTCAAAGTATGTAACCAAAGTTGCCGTTTGTCGTAAAGCCCAAAAGTATAATTGTAAATTTTCTGTTTTTAAGCTCCTTAAGGTATGCTTGGAAATTCAGCACAAATATTGATTTGAGTTTCTTTTTCTAGTACATGTTTCCGATTAAACATAAAAGAAGAAATCTGTTTTTTGAGTTAACTAATAACTCATTCTTTTCACATTTGAAAATCCCTTATATTACACTCCATTTCTTATATGAAAATGAGAAAAATCAGTCGAGAGGGAAATTCCTTTATTAACAATGAAAATGATCGTTGTCCTACAGCTTTCAAATATATTTAGAAAATCGTATGTAATTTGAAAAACTTGTAAATTGGTTCAGTGAAAATATCTCATAGTAAAAGTGAAAGATTTTTTTCACATTACACTCCTAAATGTAGGCAATTCAAAACAATAGGGAACCAAATACCACCAGTACCACGATTTATCAGTTTTGAAATAGATTCTTAGAAATGAAATCATCATATGCACATTATTAAGAAGTAAGTTACCTTTTCCATCGCCAATGTCTGCCTGAGCAGGCACTGAAATTCAAAACGAGTTCAAATGTGGTGTGTTTAAATACCTTCGACCAGTAAGAGAGTAATCTATGGGACCTTAAAAACGTCGGTCAACCTGTCAGAGACGATTTTTAACTGTAGGTCCCTATCAAGTAATGTAATGTACAACATTTAACATTTCACAAGCATACTCTATGGAGCAAAACAATTATGTTATATATTTCCATATTCCTTGTAGCATACTTTTAGGAGGCCCTATGAACACATTTGTATGTAACATCCTTTATTTTAGGCATTTTAACAAATCGCAATGTAAAACGTTCTTAGATAATTTTTCTTCAAAATAATTTCGATAAATACCTAAAAGAGTAAAAAAAAAGTAAATAAACAAAAACATAAGCTGCCATTTCAAGTATAATTTTTTGTTTTTTTTTTCTGTAATGACTAAGACAATTTCATGAAAATTTTCCACAGAATAATTGTAAATATAACCAAAGAAATTGTTTAGAAAATTCTTAACTCTTAAATACAAAAAAAAACTACCAAAAAATGGTCAGTATTTCTTAAAGATTCTAACGAATGGAAAAAATAAAAAGAAGATTTTCAGTTGTAAAAAATGCAATTTTGTTAAACCAAATTTTTTTCCCCAACAAATTTTTTCATAGCTTTACTCCCCCTCCCCAGGAAGAAGAAAAAAAACACCCACAACAATGGAAAAACTCAAAAAATGAAAAACCAAAAAATTAATGAAATCATTAGAAATTTTTTGAAATTATAAAAAAGCAACATATCGATATTCAAAATCTTTTTATTTTATTCATTTAAATTTAAAAACAAACAAATACAAAACAAAAATTAAAAGAAAATTTCTAGACATTTTTTTTTTTAAAAACAAAAAATCAATTAAACAAAATGCTTATTTAAAGGGAAAACTCTAAATGAAAGGAAAACAAGCAGACAAACAAAACGAGTAAATTATTATTATTAATAATAGTAATTAAATCATCAAACAGGAAAAATACTTAAAAATACTAATAATAATAATAAATAAATAACAAACAACAACAAAAACAAAAGTAAAACAAAAACTTGCCAAAAAAAAAATTATTATAAAAAACCGAAATCCCCAGAGAAACAAAATGTTCATCTAACAAACATAAATAATATTTTATGACTAAAACTTTAAATATTAAAAAGTAACATAATAACAGAGCTTTGCCAGAATTAATAATAATATTTACGAAATCAACAACAATAATTTTCTTCGTTTTTTTTTGTTTATCACAAAATTATTTCCAAAATTCCTTTTGAGTTCTGTTCAACAAAGACTGGAATGAAATGACACAAACCCAATAATTACCAAACATTTTTCCTAAGTTTTATTGTGCAAATGGAAAGTAATGGAAAGAATAGTCAATTCCTATTAAAAACAAAAATTATAAAAAAAAACCCGTAGAATACATTGTGAGAAATAAAATATGAGGCGACCAGAAGGTGTATGCAAGCGAAGAAAATGTCCGGATATAAAATATAAATCATAATCTAAATTAGGGATTTTTTTTGGTTTTTTTTTAATGAAGACTGATGGTGCTGACAATTTTCACTTGTGAATCGGAACGGCCTAAGTCACCGGTGGATTTATCAAATACTCATAGGCTGACATTTTTCAATTGTGAACCGTTAACCAAAGATATTCTGTGAAATCAGAACTAGAATGGATTTGTCCAATAGAAGACAGCGTTGGTGTTTTCTATGAAACGGACTGTTATATTTTATGTAAGGCTTTGAGATAGTTAGAGCATGCCCAAACATAATAATCATTCTGCAAAGAGACATACTAAGATGTCGTTATCTGAAAAAAGATCAAGCCTTTCATAGGAAATGAGTACCTCATTGGTAGTGGAAAAAAAACTATGCTGCACCTCTGCCGGAAAACTACGCGTATGAATTAGGACATTTGCCGTTTAAATAGCATTTGTTTAAAAGTTATTTACATTTTGTCTTAAACTCAATAGTTTCCAATGTGAAATTAGTAGTTCTCGGATCTTCAGATTATAATCAGGACTCTGAAATATTTGTTGGAATTTATCAACTGCTACAAATAATATTTTTAATCCCTGCAATGAGCAATAAGTGAATTGCAGAATATCTTTGTATAAGGAGAATTTTGGTAAAGCGATCGCTTTCTGTTATCGGAACATGTAATATCTTCGAAATACGTATCGAACGTTGATTGTAAATCTCTGCTGATTTAAAGAACATGTCCAAAACTACACTGCCACCCAAATATTTTGACGATTTGAATCCGAATCAATGTTCATTTTTATACATTTAAATTTATTTTCCTGAAAATATTTTATTCACAAAGTCAAGTGACTCTACGAGTGTTTTAAGCTCTTCGGTTTATCCTTCCTTGAATTGTGCTTTTTTATCGAAGTCTTTTCTTTCGACTGACATGCCCAAAACAACTCAAAAGATGTAGGTCTCGTTCACCTCTCGGTTTTATAATAGAGCTATAAACTCCGATAATGCCGATCATCTCATAGATGATTCTAACGACTCTGGCTGATAGTAAAGCTCAAAATGTATCAGCTTTGATGGGAACTCATTCAATATCGATACCGTATGCTGGATGAATCTCAACTTAAGTAACTCCGCCTTGATATAAAATATACAACGTTCACATATAGATGGCGGTGACAGTCAAGTAACTCATTGAACTCATTAAAAATTTTAAATTCTCATTCAAAAATTCTAAATTCTAAAACATTAAATTGAAATAATTTAAGTTAATCTTTATCGCATCTATTAACATTCACTCTGGGGACTTTTACTTTCACGATGTCCAATTCGACTGTGGCAATCTCAATACAATAAGTCTGGCGTTTATATCCAATCGAATGCCTCTCTTCTCTTTTATATTTCACATGTGGTCAGACATATCTTCAAGAGCTCTCGTTATTTGACGCAGAACTTTTAAGAAGTTGTCCAGCTTTAAAGATTGCATCTCTTTGAAATTAACGTATTCCAGCCGTTTGGTACAAAGAATTAAGAAATTAATATATTTTCGGATTGGCAGGTCTTTGGGCCAAAATTTAAAAGGAAAAGACCGAACCATCCGCTAGTAGAATCGGTCGTGATGCCATTTCCACTTAATTGTGAAAATATAAAAAGTTAAATGTGGAAACATGTGAAATGTTAACATTTGAATTATTCTGATTCTCAATTTTCTGCTGCTATCCTATAGGAAGAGGGATATCCACATTTGAATTTACAAATACATATCAACATGTATTAAGTGTTTGCTTTGATAAACAATTTAATTGATATAACGAATTTCTTTTGTATTTCAAAGAATCGACTGACGCCAGTGTGTTGTTCAATACAAATTTAAAATAAAAAAAAAATCTTTGTCCTTAAATAGTTTAAAGAAAATAATAATATTGCATCGATTGGCATACAAATTTAAAATGTATATTGAATGTTAAATAGCAAACAATTTTGAATATTGAAATTTGAATATGTGTGTATTTATTTAAAATGTTTATTTAAATATCTGTTTCCAGATTGATTTTCAATATTCCTGATATTTAAAACATGTTCGTATAATAATACAATATAAATTATTTATCAATACGTATTTTAGTTTCACCCAATGGAGATATTTTCGATGCAAATTTTTAATGCAGTGCCAACACCTTCTGATTGTTAAGTACTTAAAATAATTATGGTTTCTTTTATTTTTTTTTCAAAATTCCATTCAATTTCGAGACAGTCTTTGAAAAATTTAAATGTTTTTTATTATTTTCGGTTCTTGTTTTTTTTTGGTTTTGGAATAAGACAAATATAGAAATTAATTTTCTTAATTTTAGTAAATATAACTGTAAGATTGCAAAAATAAAAGAAAAAAATAAATTAAATTAAATTAATGAAAAAACAAATGATGCTTATGATATTTTTTAAATGTAATAATTAAATTTAACAAAACCAAAAAAAAAAAAATCCAAAAAATAAAACAATTATATATACAAACAATAATTTAGAAAATCAAGTGAAAACAAAAACAAATTAAAAAATAAAACTCATTAAAATCCCTCAAAAGTATTACAAAACTTTCTAAACCCAAAAGTAAAAAAAAAAAAACGAACAAACCAAAAACAAGAGAAAAAACTCAACTGTAACTACAAAATAATAACAAGCAGACCCCCAAATAAGATGAACAAAATCTAATGTAAATTATCATACCCAGCAGAAACTCAGAAATTATTATTAAACGATTAATAAAGCCCAACAACAACAACAACGTAATAATTATGAGCCAGTCAAGAATACAAAACTAGCAAGAAAAGACAAAACCACAAACACGCCCCTTCCCCCCAAAAGACAAAGAATAGACAAGACGAAAATATAGCAAACCAAATGAAATGACCGAAAACTCCCGAAAACAAAACACAAACAAGTCTAAGAAAAATAGTAAATGCTAGTAAAGCTAAACAAATCATTAGAAGAAACAATTAAATAATGGCTAAAATACAAATACAAGAAGAAACCAAAATGGAAACAAAACAAAAAAACAGAGAAACCAAAAAAAGAAAAAAGTTGTTAATATTCTAAAAAAAAAGTTTTATAAATCGTTAAAAACAAATATAAATGAACAAACAAACAAATAATAATAATAACAATAAAACACTCTGATATATGAAACCAGAAAACGTCAACTAAATATACCAAGTCTAATGCCCCCGTCCTCCTTCCTTTCTCCCACACCCAACCGGCCCATCCTACCTCCACACTTTCTCTATCCTCCACACTTTCTCTATACTCTCCCGTACCGAAAGATCGAAATAACGACCCTAGACAACACACAAGTTTAGTAAAAGAGCGTAAAAGTAAAAAAAAAAAAAAAAACTAAATCTAAAAGAAATTCTAATCCAAACCAAAAAAGAAAAAAAAAACAAGAAAACTGAAAACCCGCTGCAATTGTTTGATTTTAAAACAAATTAATAAACTTTGAAAATTTACAAATCACAAAACACGACCACAACACCACCACCAACACACTCACACCGATACTCACTGAAATACCCTAACAACAACAACCGTAACCACACACTCACATACAACAACAGAACCGGAAACACTCCCACACACACACAGACACACACCAGGAAACAGAAAACGTAACCAGAACCATGACCACTCCACACACACAGACACACACACTAATACAACCTCCTGTTTTTTCTCCTTTTTCCCCCTTCTACCGCCCGCCCCTCAGAAGATACCATTACAAAGGCATTCCTTTATGATACAATAAATAAATAAATGATAAATGAAAAATGAAAAATTAATAAAACAAAACTAATAAATAAATTATTGTAAAAAAAATAAAAAAAAAATCGTCTATTGTATTATTATTGAAAGCAACAGGAAAAATATGAAAAGGTAAGTAATGAAGAGAGCTGTTCATGAATTTTCAATTTCATGTACCAGGCGAACAGAATTTCAGATAAGTAAATTGTGCATTTTCCAAACGCTATAACGTCGAAACGGCTACCGATAGAGTGATGGATAAATTGAGGAGTACCAGCCGAGATAAATGCATTGGAGCTAGATTGACCCTTAGTGATAGAGTTTATATTTCTTCTTTATATTTCCGCCATATAGTCAGCGATTCATTTTGATTATTTTCCATACTAGTTTATTTTTCTTTCCCTAAGAAAATAATAGACTTTTAAGTTTTCTTTAATTTCAAGCTCCTTAGCTTCAAAGATTTACTGATATTTTGTATACCAATAAATTCCAATAGAGAAACGTAAACATGGACATATCTCTACTCTTACTCTAAAACGGGTTACAAGTCTCATCCCAATAGCTTACCTAGTTAGTGAGTTATGGCGCTTTTCAATTAAGCCATAAAAAAATCCGAAAATTGGTAGGTTTAACCATCGCATGTCTGCTGACAGTGAGTCAATGCTTTTTATCTTGAATATCCAATGCATAACGTTAGGCATGAATATCAACATTTCAGCCCCAAGGTATGCTTTAATTGCAGTGTAATTTACAAGATCACACACACTTACATTTGAAATCGAAAACCACCAACCACAGTGAAACAGTCAATTCGTTTTGCTGATACCAGGCAACCAGAAGTTTGTAGTAGGTACTTTTTTACATGTAACTCAAATTGAAAACGCTGTAAGTCGATAACGACTGCAAATGTTTAGATGAAACTTTTACTCTGAGTTAGAGTAAAGGTCTGGCTATCGGATGTATACAGTACGAAACCCCCACATTCAGGCACACATTTATCAATTCAAAAGACTCCCCAGTTAACCCATCAAAACTTCGGATTTTTTGAAAAAAAATTGATTTCCTTGAAATGTTGCTCATGTATAGCAGAACTGATTCAGAACAAGAAAATGTTTCCATTTTTTAGATTGAGCAAATACTTTGGGAGAAATTGTGCCCAGAAAATGGATTTCACAAAATTTCAGATTGGAATGTTTCTTGAAACTATTTGTCCCACATTTCCCCAAACAACTAAGGTATCAATGCGAGTGTAGTATCAAATTAAAAGTGGGTTTCAGAACTATTCTTAACGCACTGGAGTTGTATGCCACGATCATTTTCTCAGGATTTATTGTGTATGGGATAAGGCACTCTCAAAATGTATTTTTTGACCATTAATCTGTAATGACTAATGCTACATAAAATGTGTGTGGTTACAATTACATCATTTCGAAGGCAGAATACATCCAAGAGAAAAGAATTTGGAAAATCGACAAAAAATATTTTTGACCAAAAAAAAACAAAGGGGTTAACCCATCAAAATTTTGGATTTTTGGAAAAAAATAGATTTCCTTGAAATGTTGCTCATGTATAGCGGACCTGATTCAGAACAAGAAGATGTTTCCATTTTTTAGATTGAGCAAATAGTTTGAGAGAAATTGTGCCCAGAAAATGGATTTCACAAAATTTCAGATTGGGATGTTTCTTGAAACTATTTGTCCCACATTCCCCCAAACAACTAAGGTATCAATGCCAGTGTAGTATCAAATTAAAAGTGGGTTTCAGAACTATTCTTAACGCACTGGAGTTGTATGCCACGATCATTTTCACAGGATTTATTGTGTATGGGATAAGGCACTCTCAAAATGTATTTTTTGACCATTAATCTGTAATGACTAATGCTACATAAAATGTGTGTGGTTACAATTACATCATTTCGAAGGCAGAATACATCCAAGAGAAAAGAATTTGGAAAATCGACAAAAAATATTTTTGACCAAAAAAACACAAAGGGGTCAACCCATCAAAATTTTGGATTTTTTGAAAAAAATAGATTTCCTTGAAATGTTGCTCAAGTATAGCAGACCTGATTCAGAACAAGAAGATGTTTCCATTTTTTAGATTGAATGAACAGTTTGGGAGAAATCTGGTTCAGAAAATAGGTTTTCTCAAAATTGGAGACTTACAATTATTTGTGAAATCTTTCAGCACCTAATACAAATACAACTGCAATTAGAACTACAGATCACAACTAAAATTACAAGTACAATACAAATATAATACTAATTCTAATCGAACTACTAATACACTATTGTATACAATATTGTATTGTACTGTACAGTATTAGTATTAGTATTAGTATTAGTATTAGTATTAGTATTAGTATTAGTATTAGTATTAGTATTAGTATTAGTATTAGTATTAGTATTAGTATTAGTATTAGTATTAGTATTAGTATTAGTATTAGTATTAGTATTAGTATTAGTATTAGTATTAGTATTAGTATTAGTATTAGTATTAGTATTAGTATTAGTATTAGTATTAGTATTAGTATTAGTATTAGTATTAGTATTAGTATTAGTATTAGTATTAGTATTAGTATTAGTATTAGTATTAGTATTAGTATTAGTATTAGTATTAGTATTAGTATTAGTATTAGTATTAGTATTAGTATTAGTATTAGTATTAGTATTAGTATTAGTATTAGTATTAGTATTAGTATTAGTATTAGTATTAGTATTAGTATTAGTATTAGTATTAGTATTAGTATTAGTATTAGTATTAGTATTAGTATTAGTATTAGTATTAGTATTAGTATTAGTATTAGTATTAGTATTAGTATTAGTATTAGTATTAGTATTAGTATTAGTATTAGTATTAGTATTAGTATTAGTATTAGTATTAGTATTAGTATTAGTATTAGTATTAGTATTAGTATTAGTATTAGTATTAGTATTAGTATTAGTATTAGTATTAGTATTAGTATTAGTATTAGTATTAGTATTAGTATTAGTATTAGTATTAGTATTAGTATTAGTATTAGTATTAGTATTAGTATTAGTATTAGTATTAGTATTAGTATTAGTATTAGTATTAGTATTAGTATTAGTATTAGTATTAGTATTAGTATTAGTATTAGTATTAGTATTAGTATTAGTATTAGTATTAGTATTAGTATTAGTATTAGTATTAGTATTAGTATTAGTATTAGTATTAGTATTAGTATTAGTATTAGTATTAGTATTAGTATTAGTATTAGTATTAGTATTAGTATTAGTATTAGTATTAGTATTAGTATTAGTATTAGTATTAGTATTAGTATTAGTATTAGTATTAGTATTAGTATTAGTATTAGTATTAGTATTAGTATTAGTATTAGTATTAGTATTAGTATTAGTATTAGTATTAGTATTAGTATTAGTATTAGTATTAGTATTAGTATTAGTATTAGTATTAGTATTAGTATTAGTATTAGTATTAGTATTAGTATTAGTATTAGTATTAGTATTAGTATTAGTATTAGTATTAGTATTAGTATTAGTATTAGTATTAGTATTAGTATTAGTATTAGTATTAGTATTAGTATTAGTATTAGTATTAGTATTAGTATTAGTATTAGTATTAGTATTAGTATTGGTATTAGTATTGGTATTAGTATTAGTATTAGTATTAGCAGACAAATTGGGCAAATATCGATTCTATAATTTGGAGAAACCCTATTTTCTGAACCAAATTTCTTCAGAATCAGGTCTGCTATACATGAGCAACATTTCAAAGAAATCTATTTTTTTTCAAAAAATCCAAAATTTTGATGGATTTGTGTTTTTTTGGTCAAAAATATTTTTTTTCCATTTTCCAAATTCTTTTCTATCGGATGTATTCTGCCTTCGAAATGATGTAATTGTAACCACATACAGTTTATGTAGCATTGGTCATTACAGATTAATGGCCAGAAAATGCATTTTGAAAGGGCCCCATCGGAGACACAGGAAATCATGTGAAAACGATCGTAGCACACAACACTCAGTTGGTAAATAATAGTCCTAAGGTCTAGTATTAATCTAATACTACACTCGTTTCGATATCATAGTCCGTTACTGAAAATTGGACAAACAGTTTGAATAGACTTTCGAATCTCTAATTTTGACAGAAACCCATTTTCTGACCCCAATTTCTCCCAAAGTATTTGCTCAATCTAAAAAATGGAAACATCTTCTTGTTCAGAATCAGGTCTGCTATACATGAGCAACATTTCAAGGAAATCTATTTTTTTCAAAAAATCCAAAATTTTGATGGGTTGACCCCTTTGTTTTTTTTTGGTCAAAAATATTTTTTTCGATTTCTCAAATCCTTTGCTCTCGGATATATTCTGCCTTCGAAATGATGTAATTGTAACCACACACATTTTATGTAGCATTAGTCATTACAGATTAATGGTCAGAAAATGCATTTTGAGAGTGCCGTATCCAATACACAATAAATCCTGTGAAAATGATCGTAGCATACAAGTCCAGTGGGATAATAATAGTCCTGAAATCCACTTTTAATTTGATACCACACTGACATTGATACCTTAGTTGTTTGGGGAAATGTGGGACAAATAGTTTAAAAGAAACATCCCAATCTGAAATTTTGTGAAATCCATTTTCTGGGCACAATTTCTCCCAAACTATTCATTCAATCTAAAAATGAAAACATCTTCTTGTTCAGAATCAGGTCTGCTATACATGAGCAACATTTCAAGGAAATCTATTTTTTCAAAAAATCCAAAATTTTGATGGTCAAAAATATTTTTTTTCGATTTCACAAAACCTTTGCTCCCGGATGTATTCTGCCTTCGAAATGATGTAATTGTAACCACACACATTTTATGTAGCATTAGTCATTACAGATTAATGGTCAAAAAATACATTTTGAGAGTGCCTTATACAATACACAATAAATCCTGTGAAAATGATCGTAGCATACAAGTCCAGTGAGTTAATAATAGTCCTGTAGTCCCTTTTAGTTTGATACTACACTCGTATTGATATCTTAGTCGGTTTAGGAAATTTTGGGCAAATAGTTTCAAGGGACGTTCCAATCTGAAATTTTGTGAAATCCTTTTTCTGACCCCAATTTCTCCCAAAGTATTTGCTCAATCTAAAAAATGAAAACATCTTCTTGTTCAGAATCAGGTCTGCTATACATGAGCAACATTTCAAGGAAATCTATTTTTTTTCAAAAAATCCAAAATTTTGATGGGTTAACCCCTTTGTTTTTTTTTGGTCAAAAATATTTTTTTTCGATTTCTCAAATCCTTTGCTCTCGGATATATTCTACCTTCGAAATGATGTAATTGTAACCACATACAGTTTATGTCGCATTGGTCATTACAGATTTATGGTCAAAATATACATTTTGAGAGTGCCTTATCCAATACACAATAAATCCTGTGAAAATGATCGTAGCATACAAGTCTAGTGAGTTAATAATAGTCCTGCAGTCCCTTTTAGTTTGATACTACACTCGTATTGATATCTTAGTCGGTTTAGGAAATTTTGGGCAAATAGTTTCAAGGGACGTTCGATTCTCTAATTTTCAGAAAAATCCATTCTCTGCCATACTAAGAAATGATAACGTCGTCTCCTTTAGATTAACATCGGCTATACTTGACATTTATGTGGGTCGCTCTTAAAGTCTATCTTCAATTTTATACATTGAAAAAAAAATTGTCGAAATATCGCAAATTTTGCTTTCATGGACTTTTGCTTCAAAAGACTTCAAGCTTTATGTGAACTGTAAAAATACGGCCGCACTTGTAAAATACATTTTCTTATCAATTATGTCCTGTAATCGCAAGAGAGTTGTGGAATTCTCTATTTCTATTTGGAATATAAACTTTTGATAATTGGCAAACATCTAGCAATCACTATGATCTGCATTTCACTATCCTAAATCATAAAGATAACCTTAACCGTTGCAAATATATAAAGCGTTGCAGGGGAGTCCAATGAATTGTTATATGTGTGCCTGAATGTGGGGGTTTCGTACTGTATACATCCGATAGCCAGACCTTTACTCTAACTCAGAGTAAAAGTTTCATCTCAATAGCTGCAGTCGTTATCGACTTACAGCGTTTTCAATTTGAGTTACATGTAAAAAAGTACCTACTACAAATTTCTGGTCGATTGGTGTCAGCAAAGGGAGAATTGACTATTGGACTATTGGTTTTCGATTTCAGATGTATGTGTGTGTTCTTGTAAATTATTCTGCAATTCGAAGCATACTTTAAGGATGAAATGTACACAAATTGTTGTTTCTCAACAAATGTTTTTTTCTCTTCAATTTATTTAAATTGTTGTTTTTTTTTTTTGTCAAATATTGGTTTTGCTCAACAAATTGTTGTTTCTGACGAATTTGTTGATCTGCAACAAATTTTTGTATCTCTACAAATTGTTGTTTCTGTAACATTTGTTGCTAGCACTTCGGACGTCAGTCCTCCCAATTGTCTGAATTGGTGTGTGCAGAACAACCGACTTTGGCACCCTTTAACTCGCCCAATCTTAGCAACGGTTGTGCGCCATGTGACTTTCTGAAAGACTCACTCCTTCTATAGAAATCGATACGACATTTCAGAGTTCTTTATTAGCTCTGATTATTGAATTACAATTAAAAACTATTATAATCTTTATTATTGAAGCTACTTTCTAAGCTACTCAGGGTCCAATAGATCTAACTCCACGCCGAAATGTAAATTTATTCATATTAAAAACATTTTTGTTATCACCATCAAATAAAATAGTGAAATAGTTAAATATGTTTGTGTCTTCACACTCTGCAGAATGTGGAGTTACATTCATTGGACTCTGAATTGAGTAATCCAGTGAAAACCATGAGTTCGGTCGGTAATGAAACTCCGTTTTTTTTAAATCCGTCTCCTTAAGAAATAACATTTTCCTTTTTTGTATTCATTGGTCTTGTTATTACATTCTTTTTATTATATTTAGGACAAAAAATAAATTTAATATGCATTGTATAATTTGTTGTTTACAAAATGTCTTCATGTAAATTGTTTACATTGATATAAATTCTACAAAAATAAATTATTTATTTGTATTTACTGTATAAGTCTACTATACCTATGGAATAGTTAACAAAATTTCAAAGTGATTGTATTACATCATCATTAAAATTACATCATTATCATCTTTAGATATTCCTATATCGTATCTTTCTTAAGCGGTGAGTGAATGTGAACATTGTAAAAAAAAAAACTTACTTAAAAAGATTGACTTAATCTAGGTGGCTAGTAAAGGGGTAGAAGGGATATGTGGTATGTTTGCTGTTTTGTATAAATAAAGAGCTGGCAAGTGAGTCTTTCGTTGGAAAGTAAAAGAGAAAGGGAGAAAGAAAAAAAACAAATAAGAATGGTTTAAGTCGATGGAGACCGACTCTGGAATACCCTACACCAAGATAAGATGAATTAATTGTTTTCGAATGAATATCAAATTGGAAATCTATTTTAAAGAATGGAACGTATGTGTTTGTAAAAAATTTTAAAAGAAATGAAACTGAATTTTTTTATTTCAATTCTCATATCATATTGTCGGAATTCTCTACAACACTATTGGCTAAAACTTGTTTTAAATTCTATGATCCTTGGACATGTGGAATGTGATGTATAAAAATTTGAATTTTCCCGATTTTTTAAAATCTCTTTTGTGACCTTTTCGGAAATATTTCCCACAATATTTCCAAAAACATTTGAACAACTCTTAAAACAAGCATCGTATCTGCATTTTCAATAGCGTTCAACTAAACCTTTCCAACGATTAATATCGTTTCAATGGGCTAATAGTTCATGCAATTATATAGACGGACAGACATGTGGACGGACATGGGTAACACGACTTGAAAAGTTATTGTTTGACTCCTTGGTGTGATGTTGTACTGGTGGTGTAGGATATATAGTAGTCATAATGTATATTGGAATTGAAATAGTCGTTGATTAAATCTAAAGAATATTTGAGCAGCGCACCGAGGGAACCGGACAACTGGAGGCGAGCGGTAAAAATTGTATATGATTCCAAGTGGCATTAAATCTGAAGACAAGCAAGAAAAATTAAAATTAATAAATGATATTTTCTTTTAGAAGAAACCAATCTTCATCAGAATCAATATAATTCTTCACATGATCATCATTCCACTCACAAGTATCTCTCAGCCAACTGCTGCTCCACGTGCGGCTTTATTTTCGCATAATCCTTGTCCGCTATTGAAGTACTGCAATGTTTTTGCATGTAGGCCAACGCATACAATTCATTCTCATTGTATGACCTCAGACCCGGCAAACGTAAACGCTCCGTCAGCCTCAAACTCTCATAGGTGTGCTCCGGATCCAATGTTGCCCCTATAATCGGCAAGGCATTGTCAATTGCTGTAATAAAAGAGCTCAAAGCTTTCGCTGTTATCTTCGCCGCACTGAGTGTGATGTGGAAACTTCTTAGAGCGTGCGGTGAGAGCTCATGCAGTTCATCTGCATTCTGTTCATCTGCTGTAATACAGTTAATATCGACTTTGGCCAGATCTAAATGCGAATGAATATTATCGTTGTTGTCCGCTTTGAATTGTTCCGCAAACGTTGAAATGCCATCCATAAGAACTTCCAAGATATCTGAGCCAATGCGAGCGAAATTTACCGACACCGGATAACGATAATCGTAGTAACGGGAGGTGGTAATGCCACGACTTATCACCAACATGTTGAGAGTATTGGAATAGGCCACAGTAGGAGGTTCATCGCCCGTATACATTTCGGAAATTATGCTGAAAAGAAAGGGAAAAAAGAAAAGTGTTTAACGTTTTTTTTTATATAAAGAATATGCGGGCAAGCTACATTCCTATTTTTTCGGTTTAAAATATATCGCTTTTTCTCCCAAAAGAGATATCTTAGACTTATATTTACCCACAAAAAAAATATCTTATTCGATGCCAAACCAATGTTTCAACTATCTGGTGGGTGAAATAATACCAACTAACCCTTAGTTGATGTTAACTAACAATTCAACTAAAACGTAGTTGGAAATATTATACACCCAGTACATAGTCGAATTAATATTAACTACAAATGGGCCAAAAGAAAGACAACCATTAATTGTTGTAGCTCTTTTTAAATAGAATTTGTAATATTAGAAATTTAATTCTACAACATTTCTTGATACCCAGCCATTGCGCGTGAAATTGATTGCTCGAAAACCTCAACAGACTCACAATTTTTTACCAATACACACACATTTTTGCTACTGCCAACGAAAATTCCTTGGCAGTGAACTAACATTCGTTTCCCATTAGAGTTCTGTTTCGAAGACAATCAGCACCTATTTCTGGTGTCAACATCAACGTCGACACGAAACGACGTCGTCTTATGTCGACTCTTGTGAAATTTTTCGCATGGTCGATGTGGACGACAATTAAATTGTTTTCGAAATGAATGTTGATCAGATTTCGGCTTTCAACACACATGTTAGTGTGTCCAGCACAAGCATAAAGACTTCCATATTAACCATCAAACCTTTCAAAAAAAAAAAACTTTTTACAAAATGAAGGCACTAATTTGTAATTTGAAGAAATCTGACTCTTGGTTTTTTTCCTTTATCACTCGGGGATTCAAAGGTAGAAATAAAAAACATTTCCCCACAAAAACACGAATCAAAATAAATAAACATACAAAATAAACTAGAGACAATTTGTTTATGCAAATTATCGATGAACAGTCGACGTCGTCGCCGCATTGATTTAAAATGCCAACATGGGATTGAATTGATATCGACGACGACAAGAAGTGATGTTAACTCAAAAACGACGACGACGAATCTCCCAATAGGGTTTAACGGGTTAAACAAATTTAAGCTTTTTGTCGAAAATTATTGGAATAAATAAATTCTAATTCAAGTTTTTCGAATTTTGTTTCCAAGAAAATTTTAAAAATGCTAAAGGGGCATATAGACACATCAAATGGTTGGACAAACTCGGCATATGTATTGGTAAAATACTTTTTGCTTTGCATACAGACATGTCAAACATAGTATTTCAAACATTAATTTTTATGGTTGCGTTGAAGTGTAAACACGTTTGGTTTCTTATCGGCTGATTGTTATTTAATTTTTGTGTGTTCTGTGAACAGAAGGAAAATACATAATATGAGTTCCACAATGCCGGCAGAGAACGGTACACTTCCAGGAATTCTAAAATGAAATTTTTGTCTTCCATTTTTCCGCTATTCAGTTGAGATGTTGCCTCGTTACTATCCATTTAAAAATGCGTAATGTTTGATCAAACAGTCAATTGCGATACAGACACACCAACGTTGACGCCTCGTTTGAAGAAAAATCAAATCGTTTTGATATTGCTTCAAACAACACACAGATGTATACATGTGACGTTTCTCACTCACACACTCTCAATGTTTGTCAAACCGTTGATGTGTCTATATGCCCCTTAAGCAACACAAATTTAAGTTTTTCAATTTTATTATTCCTTTAAAAAAAAAAAAGAATATGTCATTTATTTTTTAAACTAGTTTTTTAAGGAAATTCAATAGAAAATCGTCCAAGTCTCATAATCGCAAAATAAAAAAAATTTATGTTTACAAAGACAGAGCAAAATTCAATTGTACCCTTTTTGATTCAACACAAAACCCTCTCCTGTACCATTTTCATTTTGCTGCTAGGTCTTTTTCGCTGTTAGGGCTCGATATGCTCTATGCAGATGACATCAATCACATGATATATTTCCAACAGAGTTCAGCTGTACCTTTTTCGATATATTTTCAATCAAAGACCTAAGTTACTTATGGATTTATCCACAAAAAAACAGCTAAATCTATTTCTACGAACGAGACACACATAGTAGTTTGCAGAGGTCTCACCTCTAGACAGATTTCGGTGTCTTCAAAGCTTATTATATAACGAAAAAGTTATTATTTTTAATGGCATTTTGAAAATCACTATTCTTGTCTCCAATATGTACTTATAAATGTACAGCAAACATTTTATCTTAACCAAATTACTCTAAATTGGACGTACAGGTTGTGTTTGGCCCTAATATCGCAAATATAACATGCAAATACAACATGTGTGTTTTTGATGTTGTATTTGCAGTCCATGACCATCTAGGAGACAAACAACTAAAGACACATTTGGATTTTTTTCCAACAGAGGTCAGCTAGGGGTTTTTGTACGACCTAGGCAGCCGAACTAATAAAAACGATATGGGAGTCTGAAATCGGGAATTGCATGAAATCAAAAAATTGAATATATTTTCATGCACCGTCAGTGTCTTTGTGACGCATTCACACAAATTTTCACTAATACCATAATAATACTGTTCATTCATTTTTACCGTGGAAAGAGAACTTAAAGGCTTTCAATTAGAATATTTACAAAAATTAGTTATGTTGGACTATGGAAGCTAATCAATGACTGTACGATCTGTTACTTTTTGGGATTTTTTATCTACCTAAAGCCGATGAGGATTTGATGATAATCAGTGAAATTAAACATTTCCATAGTGAAAGCGTTTAATTAGAATACTTTCAAAAATTGATTACAATACCAGCTTCTATACATGGAGGCAATTCACATCAGCCCGATTATGAAAACTCCCAGGGAGATAATTTCCAGGGAATTTTTTTTTCGAGAATAGTATCCGCTTTTTCTAGACAGATCGGGAGAATAATGATAAGGGAAAGACATATCACCGTGTTACAAAAAATAAATTTTTTTCTGTCCTATGAACCAAATGCACATACATATTCGGAAAGAGGGGAAAAAAATAAAAATACACGTGTATCGGCGATTATCATGTACACGTCAGAATTTTTTTTTTAATTTTGAAGTATAAAGCTCGTAATGGCCTGTGTGAAAGCCTTTCGAACGATTTTTAACCCTTTTTCAGTGATCCAATTGAGCTGATTTTTGGCAGGCAGACTGTCTGTATCATGTAAAATTTTTTAAAAACAATATTTATCAATTCTCAGATTTTCCCCAATTTATATTATTTTTGAAAAAAAAATATTTGTTTCACTTTTCTTAGCATAACTTGAAGAGACTCCAAATTTTTAAACTACTTAAGCGTTACGAAAAAAAAATGTTTTTTGACTGAAACGTTAAAAAAAATGATAACCATTAAAAAAAAAAAATTAGGAAAAACTGAGAATTGGTCTATTTTTTAAAAAATTTTACGTGATACAGATATTTCCACGAGTCTGCCTGCAAAAAATCAGCTCGATTGGATCACTGAAAATGGGTTAAAAATCGGTCCAAATTCTTTCACACAGGCCACTACGAGCTTCATAATTCAAACTTAAAAAAAAAAATTTTGACGTGTACATGAAAATCGCCGATACACGTGTATTTTTATTTTGTATCCCCTTTCCGAAAAAGTAAATTTGGTTCATAGGACAGAATGTGTGTAACACGGTGTATTTGATGATTCGGAATAGGCTTTTTTGTTCAGAATTGAAGGATTTTCTTCTGAAAAAAGTAAATTCTCCGGCAATTATCTCCCAGGGAGTATCCATTATCGGGCTGTATATTATTATTATTATGTTTAATATTCATTTGTACCAATACATTTATATTTTGATCATATGTATATTTAATCAAAATAGTACAAAAAAAAAATAACTTACGTATCAATAATATTTAAAGCTTTCAGTTTTTCTTCCATGCGAGCTTTGCGGAAACTCCATATAGACTGTAGATGCTCCACAAAAAATAGATTATTCAATAGAAGCTCATTGTAGTAGTCCTTAATGTAGCTTTTATTGGTTAAAACTTCTTCTGGAATGCCAATTTGCAAACGCATTGTAGTCAACTAAAAGTGAAAACAAATCATTTAAACGAACATATATTTAGCAATGTCGATACGCACCTTTTCATTTATGAAGCGTTTCATGTCCCTATCAATCCAGTTGGCGTCTTCCACCGATTGCTCCAATTGATTTCTCAAACTGTAATACATCAGCTTAAGGAATTCATCGTTGCCGGAGGTCTTGTTTAGAGCCGAAATCGCTTTAATATGTGTAGGTAGAAATTTCGCTGCCTGCAAGTGTTACCACAAAGAGCTATAGAGTTGTAGTCTTTGCAGAGATTTCATTTCCACATACCTGTGCCTCCTCTCTAGTCTGCTGCAAGGCATCTACTGCGAATGGTAACCAGCTCTTAACTATTTTCGCACAGATCATCCAACGCGGATAGCTAGCTGTCATTCCGTATACGGCATGATCGAAGGTCTCCATTAAGATGCGATATTCTTTGGACAAGTGCGGCAACAGTTGACGGGCCATAGACCAGATTATAAAGTTATTAATGGGTCTGTCAAGGGGTGAGATTAAGGTGTTATCAAAATTGACTACTGTATTAGTTATATCGATGTATACTTTTTATCGGATGTTGAAACAATTGTTGAGAGCTCCTGGAGTACCTCGACATCTTTGACTAAAACCTCGGTATCTTCTGTGATTTTGATACGAGGAAAGAGAGTTTGCAACGTTTCGAAAATTGGAAGCTAAAAATAAATTAAAAGTGAAAAGTAAGTATTGAGTGCTTAAGGAATGGCTAAATCCGACAATATGCTATTTAATATGTAGTATGTGCAAATAGCACACAACAGAAATCCAGATTCAAATCCGTATAAATATGTCACATATATTTCAGTGGAGCAGGCTTTCATGTGGGAATCATGACCGAAGTTGCGAGATATAAATTGCCGTAAAAAAATTAAAAAACAGCTTAACAAAGGTTTATTAAGCTGTTCTAAATATTTCTGAATACGGGGGTTAATATCGAAATACACAGGCGGGCTATTATGTCGTGGCTTTTTGAATTTCCCAACTCTTCCCGGCAAGGACAACACTGCTCCTGTAATGTGACTCCTACAGTAGTCTATGGGGTAAATCAGACAAAATGGGGAAGACGGGGGACAATTCATAGCCTAATTCAATGAAACTGCACATGTGCGTAAAATTTCTATTTGTCCTCTAATCACTTCGGAGTCTGCTATCAATGGCTGTCAAACACAAAATAAATGGCGCAGTTTATTATTAGAATTTGGAGTGGAATCAGTTGACAGATGTCTCTTGACAGTTAAAAGGTGAAGGGAAATTAAAGATGTCACAGACGTATTGATCAGCCTTTGTATTCGTTAAATATATTCTTCAATAGATTTTTATAATTGCATTCAAGTATTTCCTCTGCACAGATTTATCTGATTACTTACTTATTTCCCTTAACATTACATGAAGGAACCGACGCGGAACTTCTCTCGAATCAGTGAGCTGTGTACGATATAATTTGTATACTCACTGACCGGGACCTACTGTTTAAAGCCGGCTAGTGCTTTTCTAGAGAAGATTTACATGGCTTAGAGAATGCTCTCTTACTCGTAAAGTCGCCAACATTTACTAGGTGGAAAGAGCCGCTGAAAAATTGTTGATGGACTTACCCGGTTTCGAACTCGGGTTCTTCTGTGTGATAGTCGCACACACTACCTACCACACCACGGCCGTCCAATTTTTATCTGATTGAATATTTAAAAAAAAATGTTATTTTACCGATGGTGCAAGTGTCTTCATTTCCGCCAATGTCTTGATTTCATTTAAACGTCTATCTCCGGCAGACAATTTGACAACGTCTAGATGATTTACGATACGCTTCTCATAATGGAAAACGTCATCGGCAAATAATTTCGCTTGGTGAGAAACAATACCTAGAAAACATTTGAAATTAGTATTTTTCGGTCAAATCAATTGGATAAACCAATTACCCATATTAATGGCGAAATCGCGCAATAACAAAATATAGCCAGCGGCAACCTGAAATTGGAGAAAAAAATGTTAACAAAAATTCAGCAAAAAATAAAGAACTTTTATAAATTTTGAAACCTTCAATGCAAACACACATATCGCTCATTTACTTCAAAGAGTGTCACAATTCAATATTCTCTTTTTTTTTTTTGCTTAAGAAAAAGTTCACTTTTGTTCTACATATTCCTAAGTTATTGAGGAAACTTATGATTCTCTTCCTATATTTGCTCAATAAGACACAATTGAAAACTTTAAACTGCTATTGAAGTAAATGAGCGATATGTACCAATGTAAATATACAGGGATATAAAATGATTTGAGTACTATAAAATACTGAATACTATAAATATTGTGGTCGTCGTCGTCGTTTTTGAGTCAACGCACTTCTTGTCGTCGTCGACACCAATTTCATTCCAACTTGGCGAATATAACAAAGAAGAGTACCGAGACAGGAATCAGATATTTTCAAATTATAAATAAAAAGATGGCTCTTTCCTGCACAAGTACATTTTTCTATTTCTTCTTGTCGTGCTGGTCATCAATTCCATTCCAACTTGGCATTTTGCATCAATGTAAACAAATTGTCATCTCTAGTGTATTTACTTTGATTGGTGTTTTTGTGGGGAAATGTTTTTTATTTCTAATTCTTATGCCACTTCGACATTCACCTTGAAAACAACTTAATTTTTTAGCAGCATATTATTGAAAATGACTTTAACTTGGAACAGACAGAAACAGTCTGGGAATCTAGATGTCTTTAAAAGGACAACTGTTATCCCTTTGTAGCAGATTCACCACGGCCACCTCCGACGGGCTGAGATCAAATTGCTTAAATCTTCTGTCACCGTCGGGCATTACATTCTGCTCCTTCCTCCTTTCGATACTCTTATTTCCGGTCGCTAACTCAGTGCATTAAATTTATAGGGTGAATAACGTGAGAGTTAAAAAAACAATAATTACACTAGTCAACAGTCAAAATGTACTCGGGATGCGATAATTTTTTCTGTGTAGATAACATTGACAGGAGCTCGAAAAACGCAATAAAAAAATTTTTTTTCGTTTGGTTTTTGTTTTATTTTTTTTTTTTTAAATTTTAAAAAAATGTTTTTGGTTAATTTGTTCCGGCATAACTCGGGAACCACTAGCCCGAATTTAAAATTACAATTCCCTTAATCTGTTCATATATTGTTTTCCTATACAAGCAACAGTTTCCAAGTTAAAAATGAATATATAAAGGAAAAAACTTATTTTTTGCCTAAAGATTTAAATTTTTTTTTTTAAAAAATCCATAAAAAATCCAAAATGAAAAAAAATGTCAAATCTTTATACTTTTACGTAAAGTCACATAACCTATGAGCAAAATGAGACAAAGATCATGAAAATCGATGCACGCGTTTCGCTTTTATTCGCAATTTAGTAAAGGTATTTTGTATTTTGTAATTTGTATTTGTATAGAATTCAGCTACATTATTTAATTAATTCAATATAGAAAAAAGAGCAATTAATTTATGACATTACAGTTGTGGATGACACTGTTCATGTGTCTTGTCTTTTATTTTGTCAGTCGCTACTTGGAATTATGTCTTCATTCGACAAGATTGCATACGAAAATCTCTTCAGCCTCCTTGCCAAGGTCCTTATCGGGTCTTAAGTCGAACACCGAAACTCATTACGGTCGAAATTAATGGTTCTCAAAAAAAAAATATATCTTTAGACAGATTCCATAACCATTTAAGTCATTTAAATAATATCATAAGACTATTACTGGAAGGTAGTACTGTGTCAGACACTGTTCATGTGGCTTTCTTTATGTTGTCAGTTGAATTGATTATTTCAAATAAATATACAGAAAATAAAAACACTAATTCGATTTTTTTGTGATATTTATACAGTATACTCCCTCCTCGCGGACACCACTCTTAAACGGTTACTTTTTTCAGTATCAATCCGCTTCGGTCCTCTTGTGTAAAATTCTCAGTCCCTTCGGTGCCCGACTTTGAGGGAGTACATTGTATATATTGAGTTTCGTCCTGTTCGTGTTTTGAAATTGTGCTTGTTTGAAAAATGGTTATTTAGAATAGAGTCTGCATTGGTGTCTCGCTAGCATCACATATTTAACAATCTACAGTCTAACTAACTTCTGAATAAAAAAATATTTAATAAATATCCACGATTCTCGTGCAGTTATTTATTTGCCGCCATTTATGTTCATTCATTCATACATTACCTCATCTTTATGATCTCTGTTATAGAAATATTTATCGGGTAAGCCAAGATCTCCCTCATCCAGGGTAATGATATAGTCGTGGGGTTTATTAAAACTGTAATATAAAAAGATAACCAAAGTTTAATGTAAATAAACAATTTGAAATATTCAAAAGAAACCAAAAATATAAATTCAAAATGTGAACAAAATAAATGTAGGACCATACTCTAGCTTCTCTTCCCCGTCATAACGACAATGATTTGTTAACCCTATTTTTGATACCAAGTGAAACATTTGATCTAGTAAAAGTTTTTCAGTTCTGTCAAAAATTAGTTGTAGGCAAGGAGTGGGGGATTATTTTAAGGTATTAATATTAACATCCGGACAATTGGTTTGTATTTTAGAAATATATCCAAAGTTGACTACTTTTCGAATTTTTCAATTTGGAGGGGACAGTTTTTATAATTTTTGTTTCTAAGTTTTCTTTTTACAAATTTGGCACATAAAAATAACTAATTTCAAATTAAAAATTTTCACTTTTTAAAAAAATGTAATTTGATTTGTCCGCTTTGTCGATTTTGGGATATTGTAAGAGTTATGGTACTTAATTTTATTTTTAATATAAAGTATGTTTTCATATATTTTGTTATGGCATCAACATTTCATTTGTACCAAATGTATTTTAGTTGTAGCACATATTTTAAAAAGTATTGATTTTGAAAGAATAAATGCAAAATCGATTATTGGTTTCTTTGAGAAATATTTCTGGAATTTCCCGTAGTTTTCCTTTGTTGATTTTTTTTCGTCCCATACAAATTGAACATAAGTCACTCAATCCATTAAATAGGTGATTTTTCGAAAATTTCAGATTACCTCTTATGGAATCATTTTGAGCTTGCGATTGTTTTGAAGGAAGTTCATCTATCTGTGCAAGTTGTGAATTCATATATAGATTTTGACACGAAATTCGTAGAACAACTACATGTTATGCTAAATTTTGTTGGAATCGTTCAAAGATATTTATCACAAAAATGTAAAGAACTTCTTCACATTTCCCCAAATGAAAGACTTCTTTCTCAGGCTCTAACACTGATAACAGTCTTTGACAAAAAGAACTTTAAAATTTATCCGAGAATCGTTTCTAGGACTAACCTTTCCCACATAACAAATGGACCCATTCTAGTGTCTATACTTACCGATTTTCCACGGATACTTTGTAGTATGGAAAGATACCATAGGCAGCCTGTAAATGAACTAATGCCTTTTTATAATCCCAGTATTGTAAAAGATTCAAATCTCGTAATGCCATCCAACCTTCTGTAAATGGAAGAAGAAAAAAGAAAAACATGTTTAAATTAAATCGTACAAATTAACAGATTATTATGAAACGTTATATTATAATTATGTGGAACACATGGAAACCATGGAATACATTTATGGTGTCAAGTCCGATGAATCATCTGTTGAAACTAACACCTGTAAATAAATGTGAGGTGGGTATAGGTCGACAAATCAGCGCCTTATATGTAAAAAGAATAGAAATGGGGCCAACGACCGAGCGATTATTATTGGATATATTTTAGAAATGTTTTTAAAGTTGACCTCGTAGTTTTTCGTAGTTTAGGCCATAGCACTGTTAAATGGACACCGATTTTTGCTGACTCTTTAACTATATCATTTCAATTCTCAAAAGCGGTATTTTTTTTTGGCCATAACACCGGCCAATTAACTCCGATTGGGATATAATTGAAAAGTAGGAGAAACAGAGAAGGAAATTTGTTCATCCTTTCAGCTGCCAAAAGTTAATGCAAAAAAAAAGTAATCAATTCGCCTTTTTGGGACTACCAAAATTTACTTTTTGTTCTAAATGTACCCTATCTACCAAGGAAGCAATTTCGGGCTAGCAAAGTGACCCCAAAGTGACTTCAAAGTCTGGAAAAAGTGAAAATACGTAAAATGTGTAGGAAACCACTAAAAAATATAAAAATTGGGTTTCGCTCTAAAATCGAAAAATACAAAAAAAGGTGAACTGTTCTCTTATGTGAATGTTAATACCTTAAAATAATCCCTCACTCCTTGGCTAATAACATATTTTTTACACAACTCAAATGCAGACGTCGTTCGCTGGACATTTGCAAGACTGGGTGCCCGATTGCAGAAAATCTTCTCTTACGAATTGTTATGAATACAGGCAGAATTCCATAACTCAAACCACCATTATCCCGTAGAAAAGTTCGACTTACGGTGATTACGAACATGCCTTCGTGTATATGTCTTTAAAGAGTATAACCACAAGACAAACCCTGAACTAATATGAGTATTAAAATTAAGACTAGAATCAAGAATCAAGAATCAGACCAAGACATTTAGGAGAATCAACGAAGTTAATTATCTGTCCATTAACAATAATTCACGGATTTAAAATGTTTTATTATTTTTATTAGAGTTGATCTCAAGACCATTTAAATACATCAAATTTTCTATGGTATTTTAAATTAAAAAAATAAAATTAATATTTTAAAAAATTTAATTTAAAAAAAAATTTAATTTATTGGGTAATAGTTTTAAAACCGTAAAAAAATAAAATCTAAAATTGGGATTTTTTTTTCGTTACAACGCGTAGTAACCTATAAAAACACTGATTTCATAGGCTGAACAATTATCAATCATATGCCATTTAAATTATTCGATTATCTTATTCGGTTCAAAAGAAAAAACCACTCATTTCATAGGCTGAACAATTATCAATCATATGCCATTTAAATTATTCGATTATCTTATTCGGTTCAAAAGATATGATTTTAGCCGAGCTTTTCCATCAATCGAACAGGAAAATTTGGGTATCGAAAAATGAACGAAGAGGCTCATTGTTTTCAGACAATGGGTACGTCATTAAACAGATTTGGTCCGAAGAGCAGCCAGAAGCTATTCAACAGCTGGTAATGCACTATTTGGGGCAGTTTGTGGCCCAGCGGGAGTATTGGGCCGCATTATTATGGCCTCATCGTTACGGTCGTGTAAGTCTATCCATGATGAAGTGACCCACGAAACTAAACAAAAAGCCACTCTTATCTGTTAAATCGGTGGTCAAATAAAACAATATTGCCAACTCAAACTTGTGAATCTGTAAAAACTACGATTTCCATTATAGAAAGATGTCGGTGTGGAAATTCCTCTTCGATGACAAACGTTGTATCAGAACTACCAGTGAAACCCCCTTGGATAAGTAAGGTGAACATTTAATAAAAGTCTGTGTTGCAGTCCGCAGAAGTCACTAAATGAGTGTCCGCTCCATGGTGAAGTGTGCCAAGGAATTGGCCAGACCGACCTTAATAAAATGTGTTTTATTGCATTGTTGGTACTCTTTTTTTATGTACTAAATTGCAGCCAATCAAAATTATGAACTTTTAAATAAACAGGTGAATACGAATTCAGTTTGGTGCCAGCAATTTCACATCCTGCTTATTGTGGCGTAATTTAGTTGCCATTTATACAAAAGTGTTAAATATAAACAACAACAAAAATCATTGAACTTCAAATATAAGATTTCACTTCACATCGCATCATGGCCGAAATGAAATCACACATTGAAGTAGTAAAAATAAAACAACTATAACACAAAACTATATTAATTAATAACATTTGGGCATTACCAAACATATTCCCTTAATGTGTATTGATTAGTAAGTAATTTCTTAAAAATTCGCCTCAAAAAAAAGACCCCCATCTTCATAATACATATAATATTTTTGTTGCTCCAAAAAACCAGAAAACAGAAATAAAACTTCTCAAAAGTAAAACAAAATTAGCACCTTTTAGTGACGGTGGTGTTACCACTCCATTAGACGGCTTGGAAAGACCGGATACTTCTTTTTGTGGCTGAACGAACGACTGCATGTACATGTCTTATAGTTTTATGACACTTCGTAAAATTTCAAAGATTCACAGTTGAATGTTGAAATTTTGAAATTTCTTTAATTAGTTTTAATTAAATTATTAGCAAGATTGATTTTTTTTTTTTTGATTCAAACAAAATATAGACTTAACGATTGAAATTGCTATAAAATTGTTTGAGTTTGAAGTGTCAGATATCAGTACCACTTTGTCCAGTGTCCAAGTGAGAACAGCTGAACCGTTTTAAAATCCTGTGTGGAGTTTGATTACTAAATTTGAGCATGAATAAATTTGTGGTGAGTTTCGGCAAACCGGCGGAAATAAGTGAAGTAAATAGAGAGTACAAGGATATGTATGGAATAAAGCTGCAAATCGGTGAAAATAAACTAAAAAAAAAAACATAGTGTTACAAAGGATATAAATTCGTGATAAGGATATGTGAACAAAATGGATAAATATTAAAATGGTGTAATGTCTTCAAAAATATTGCAATTGCATTGACATCCAACTAAACGTAGGAAATCCTACCAGAAAAATTTTCAACGAAAACTAAATTTTAAAAAATCGTTTCGAAAATGTACGAAAATGTCTTCATAAATTAAAATTTTGAAATCTCAAACGTATAATAAATGTCGTCGGCATCAGCTTAACTTCTAAAATCCTTTAGTTCCAAATTTGAGGATCTGTTGGCATACCAAAAGGAATGAATAATATCAGAGTTAGTGACAGTCACCAACAGTCGTCAAGTGATTCCACACAAAAATAATAACAACAATTAATGTGGTAAAAAATCCTTTGCATACTTTAAGGCTTTGCAACTAATGAATCGGAAATAAGATATTTCAAACTGTTTTAACCAAATCAACCACTCAATTGCATTTAAAGACGAGGTGTTATGCCCGCGTCTGCTAGTGTTTTTTTTTATAAAACTGCAAACTCTATCAATTTTGAATGTCCGTCTGTTATTCCGGAGTTTTTTTTTTAATAAAAGTCCATCACAATTGGCCACCGAGATCTTGTGATTTAACACCTTGCGACTTCTTCCTTTGGGACCACCTGATAGATAAGGTCTACGCCAACAGCCCAGCGTCGATTCAATATCTCAGAGATAGAATTCGTGAAGATATCGAGGACATAGTTCAGCCACTTTGCGATTTGGTTATGGAAAATTTCATGAAAAGGATATTGTCCTGTAAGCATGGCCGTGTTGGTCCTTTCTCTTAATTATCTCGAAAAATTCAATTTTACTTTGAATTAAAATTTTACAAAATTACACATCTTGTCGAAAAACCCTGTAAAGCCAGTAAAATATATACAATCAAGCGATTCCTACTCATTCCTATTTTACTTTTCATTTACTCGGATAACAACCGATCGTTGACTGTAGATATAAAAATACTTAAAAAATACTTTATTACCGAATTACAATGTTAATGAAAAAAATGTTTCCATCACTTGCAGTTACTTGTCGCCTGCGCTGCGGTGCTTTTGAACAGTGCCAATGCTCGTCCCGACCTAAGCCTGGGCTATCGTTACAACCAAGGACACAGCAGTGGTGGTGGTAGTTTCCTGCAAGCACCCGGTACCCCCTCCATTAGCTCCTCATACTCTCCCACCGCTTCTGGCAATTCGTATTACTCGTCCCAGCCCTCAGTTGGACAAGTGGCCACCTCCGGTTTTACACCATCCACTCAGTTGAGTTTCGGTAGTGGCGGTAGCCAAGGTTTTGTTAACGGCATTGGCAGCGGTGGCTTTACCCAAGGCTCGGGCTTTGGCAGCGGCGGTTTCTCGAGCAACACTTTCGGCAGTTCACAATTTAATGCTGGCTCCTCCTTCACTCAAAGTACCACCGGTCAGATTAATGCCGACGAACAGCAAGCCTTCCTCAATCACTTGCAACACCATCAGGCTCCCATTGTAAGCAAACATTTCTATGTCCATTCCGCCCCGGTGGATCATGACGAACAGCAGATTGTTCGTTACATCAATGTTGGCCGTCCTCAGAAAAACTATCGTGTAGTGTTCATTGATGCTCCCAGCTCCACCGCCAACAAGGCTAAGATCATTGCCAATGTGGCACCCACGGAGGAGAAGACCGCCATTTATGTGCTGTCCAAGAAGAATAATGCGCTTGATGTCAGCGCCGAAGTTGTTACTCCAGCACCGGTCAATAACAAACCCGAGGTATTCTTCGTTAAATACAGGACACCCCAGGAAGCCATTCACGCTCAACATACCATCCAAGCTCAATATGATTCTCTCGGTGGCACCAGTGACATCGTCAATGATGGCCCCGTCTCGGTTTCATCGGTCATTGGCAGTTTGGGTGGTCACGCTGACGATTCCAGCTCTGGCGGTGTCGGTGTTGGTGTCGGCTCCAGCGGATCAGTCGTCGATGGTGGCGATCAATCGAACTATGTGGCCCCCGTTGATGTTACTCATACCGGCATCAATACTCAGCAAACTTATTTGCCAGCCAATCACAAATAAGTGGGCGTTTGTGGACGCATGCAAGGGAAAGTGTTTTGGAATGGAATTTAAAGACCCTTTTCCCAGTGGCATGTTGTTAAATTTTTGTATTAATAAATTTTGTAAAAGAAAGAGTAGAGTATTTAGTTGAAATATAGAAATATTATAGAATGTGATGTAAAGAAATTCGTTTATATTTGGGGAGTGTTTGGAGGGAAGGGAAATAGTTGGTTTTGCCAGTGTTTCAAGCTTAAAATGTTTAATTTACCTTGCAAAGGAAGAACTTTTGGAAATCGTTAGGTTTTATTATCAAAAAATTCTCGAACTTTCAAAATTCAAAACATTGAAAAATTGTCTTCGACAACGAGTTTCATTTTTGGCTCAATAAACGTAATTGTTGAATGTGATGCGAATAACCGAATTACCAAGAGCAAAAAGGGAGTTTGGACTGAGCTCCACAAATGTTGCCAGCATTTTAGCTGGGAATTATGTTTCTTGGACAATAATGGCGATATTGATGACGAAATGGTCGAGAAACTAATTGCTCTTGGTATAAACATGGTGGCTGCCATTGGCGAAATACCGGTTGGAAAAGTGTGCCAAAATTGGAGTGTCAGAATGGACCACCTGGAGTTTAGCTGTGAATGAAAGAATCTTTTAAAAAATAACTGCCCGGCATTGGTTTATCGATCCGAATACAAATGTCATTCATTTGTACACATTTGCTGTGTTTTCGTAAATTTGTATAAACCAAACGCTTTAAAAATCGAGCCATACGTTTCTTCAAACATCGGGCATGCTGGCGTTGATCCTGCATCAGAGAAATCTATGTTTGTTCAGCAGACCACTGAGTAACCAGCATTTTCATTATCATCCTTACTGCATATTATTCCAAACAAAGTCTTTGCCTTTTCTATTTGTTGTCTTTGCAATAAAAGCACCAATAATGTTCGCTTCCTAAGTCTTTTGTTTCTCATAGCAAATCTAAGATTATTTCCCCATAGCCTACATTGGCCAGCACATCGCACTGGAGTGATACTCTTTTAATTTTTGTACATTTACAGCATATTTGATTTATTTATATGACAACAAAAAATTACAACGTATGAAATATGGCATTGATTTTCTGTGATTTGTACATTAATATTTTGCACTTACAGACTATAAAAACAATTTAACTAAACTAGGTAACAAAACGAGGAACATCCTTCACTTCAATTGGCAAGCTTTTAATGTTTAAACAAGGAAGGCAAGTATTGGCTGTTAGGAACATCGGGTTTGGGTGGGGCAATATTGCCGGCATGTTCGTTGGTCTGACGGTAATTGTAGCTGCCATCGGGATTAAGGCTGTCCAAGGAGCCAATGACGGATGTAATGGGGGCGGTGGTTTCATCGGCCACCTCGTTGGTGCCTCCCAATTTGTCGTATTCAGCTGATAAAGATTAACGATTATTACACATTTGCATCAAGTTGGAAAAGTATTACGAAATTTACCTTGGATTTCCTTTTGGGCTTGTTGAGCCTCACCGTCGGTCTTGTACTTAATGAAGAAGACTTCGGGCTTGCTGGGTGTGGTCGGTGCTGGGGTGGCAATATCGCTGGCATCCAATTCATTCTCCTTCTTGTTCAGCACATAGATGACGGTCTTCTCCTCCTGTGGAGCAAATTCAGCCGAGTATTTAACATTGCCAGCACCAGAGTTGGGTGCCTTGATGAACACCACACGATAGTTCTTTTGGGGGCGGCCCAAGACCAAGTGTTTGGTTTTGCCCTGATTGTCATTATCCTCAGGAGCAGAGATCACATAGAATTGTTTACGGACGATGGGAGCGGCGGTGGTGGGTGCGGGTGGCAAGTATTTATCACCACCACGTCCCTGAGTAGGTAATCCATTGTAATTGCCAGCTGGTCCGCCGACAATCTGTCCTCCCGGCTGTTCGTAGCCATATTGAGGAGCAGCACAGGCCACTGCTAACAAGGCCGATAACACAACAAATGCGCGCATTTTTAAGGAGTTTTCTTTTTTGTTTTTTTTTTTTTAGGTTTGTTTTATTCAATATTTGTATTCAATTTATTTGAATCGTATTTTTTCGGGTTTTTACACTCGTTTTTCGTTTTCTTGTTTCAGTCCCAGTGACTTGTTTATCTTTTGAATTGTTACACTTCACTGTATACAAATTCCTTGAGATCACTTAACTTTTATACTAAAAAAAAAAGCTATAAGACCAAATAGTTTTGATTTAACCAAATAAACTTGTCTTTTGGACCAAATCGATAAATACAGCAAGAAAAAAAAAACTAAATAAAAGAAACAAAACCAAAACCTCAAATATGCAAATTTCCAAGCATAGACCAATCTTATGGCAACCAAATTCAATAGCAAATGCTTCATAAATAAATGCTAAGCCTACTCTGGTCTTCGGTGATTCGAAACCAATTTTACACCTTCAGTTTGTTGTTGGCATCGGCTGATTGGCATCGTGAACCAATGGTTGACAATACCAGCTAATGTCGTCCGCTAAGATTTGTGAGTTGTGGTTGTCCATGCATTTAGGTGGTTTTCGCCTGTCATCCGCCAGCAGTTTTTAAGATGTATCGCCCGCCATGTGTGTGTGTGTGTCCGAATTTTTGAATTTTGCCTGATTAGGTTGACCCATAATTTATGTAAATTTCCAGTTGATCGCTTTGGTTTTTTTCGTTGAAATTAAAAAAAAAAAGCCGCCTTACAAGAAGTCTCAGGCCAGACAATTGCAGGTATTTTGTTTATTTTTTTTTTTTTTTTGTTTTGTTAGAATGTCTTAGAAAAAGGAATGCCTTAAATTGTGGGGGGTAAAAGTATTCAAAACATTTTGCTAATTAAGATGATAATAAATTTGGGATTTTCAACCAATTGTGCAATATTATGAAATTTTGTTTGATGATACCTGCCAATTTCTGGTTTTCAACACAAATTTCAAATATACATACCCAGTCTGTCGATAGGGTATTTTATTGTGTTTGCTTTAAATTTAAAATAAATTTAGATCTTAAAGCTGTAAAATACAAATACATTAATGAGGGGCTATCTGCGATATTTCTAAACGAATAATTGGGGGGAAAATACGTATCAACATTGTTATAAGAGGAGTGTCATTTGTAGGATTTTTTTTATTTTGATTGGTTTTTAAATCATTTGACACAAATGTTGGATAACTACGCGACAATTTCAATGTCTTACACGGTACAAATTGAGAATTTCATAGTTTCTACCAAGTGTTACATACTTATGTAAAATCTATAAAAGATTTCAAAGAGTTTCGGAATATATGACTGAAAATTCATTAATGTTTTTGTAAGTGTGTTGCTGCTTCAAGGTGCTTTTAGTAAGATCTCATCCTGCGTTGCTAGTGGGTCATGGCCAACAATTAGAGAAAAAGAATTGAAATATAAAAATTACTAATTCCATATATGAAAGAACACAAATGAGAAAGTTTCAGTCGGGTAAACTGTAAAATATTATTATTATTACTAATTTATTTATTGCAAATACAGGGTCCGCCAAATAACTTTTTTTTTGAAAATTCTATAAAAAAAAAATACTGGATATTTTCTCAAATTTCTTTTCTTATTTGAAAGTACAATCCGTCCGGTTAATAATGGCCTAACGACATCAGCTCTGCGGCTGATAATCCGATCTTCAAAAACAGGGCGCAAAACATCGAGTGTAGCTGCGGCTGTGTGGCACGTAGCGCCGTCCTGTTGAAACCAAATGTTGCCACTATCCTACTCTTAAAGTTTTGTAAACTTAAATTCGTACAACATGGCCCGATAACGAAAATAACGAAAACGAAATAAGCACTAGTTGAAAAAAAACGTTAGATGGCGGACCCTTTATAATTTACAAAGTTGGTAGGGTGCTTGCCTATCAGCGTGGGGGTTGTGGGTTCGATTCCTACCAGAGGCTTTGGTCTGTCGCTGCAAAAATCTAAACATATGGTCTGTGTCACCCGGTTTACCCTTGGACCCAAAAATTAGAATATAAATTTACTTTGTATTGTAATTAATAATAAATAAATAAATAAATAAAATAATTTACAAAAAATAGTTATGTTATGAATATGCAACAAAGACATCAAGATACCTTGCTTATGAATCCTACATTCCCTTCTGTAACAACATTTGAATAGTAAAGTTTCCCTTTCCTTGTTCTCATGTACTTATTCGACTTTCATTTAAAACATCGACTGCTAACATAAACCTACTTATATTTCCCCCCACCCTCGGGAACAAGACACATGATTGGGCAAATATGAAATTTTATTTTTTTGCTTCGAAATTAATAGTACTCTTAACTGTATGGAGTTATGATGGGGTTTGTTTTCGAAATTTATAAAACATTAAGGTTGTTCATGATCGGTTGGTCATCAGGTTATGTGATTCTCGGTTTATATCAGCAACAACAAAATACCAAAAAAAAAAAATAACCAAATTTACGCAAACCTATATCCCTGTTTATAAAATAAACCCAAATGTATTTGGAAAAACTCACTGGCAGCTGACAGAAGCTTTGGATATTCAGTTCGGGTTTTCCGAAATACAACTATTTACTCGGAAGTCAATAATTTGTTGTTATATGAACAAATTTAATTGTAAATTGATTTTGATTTTTTCAAAACTACATTCTCAAACATCTGAATACACATAATAAGTAGATAATCAACATTAAATTGTATCTACTTTGTTCAGAGCTTATTTTTAATTGTATAACAATCATAAGCTGATAAGCCGTCTGCCGTGAACAAACTTATGGTTTTTTTTTTAAAAAAAAAGTTAAGAAAATGCCGAAAATATTTATTTGAATCGTCAAATCAATGGCTGCCATTTACTTTTCAAAGATTATTTCATTCAAATGTTATCAACGGCCCATAAAATAATACTTCAGAATGCTTTGGACAGCCTCTACCTGCTGAAATTAGGTAGCTCAGAAATAGCACGTCTTTGGTGACTTTAAATCGCTTTTATTGCGACACAATAACAAAAAAAATGTGAAAACAGCTGATTTGACAACAGCCGTTGATTGTGAGTACAGCGTTTGATTGTGACAGTGTTGCCATATTAAAAAAACTTAAATGCAGTTTGATTTTATGCGTTAACGTCAACGCCGATTTGTAATCTTTTGCGATGATTACACGAAACATCTGAAGCATAATAATCGCGTGACGGTTTCCCAAAAAAATGATAGTTCTATTTTCTTCAATCAGTCAGTCAATTAGAATTGTGAGAGCGATAATATCACTGTCATACGAAATTGCAATTGCTATTACCCTTGTTTTAGTAAAGAGTACAAAAAATTTATATTAATAAATAATTTAAAAAAACTATATATTAATATATAACATAGATTATTTCAATATAATAAAATAAAAAGAAATGTCCTTTTAACACAAAATATTTATGTTTTTGTTTATTTCTTTTCTATCTGATTATAGAGTTGTTATTTTGGTATTCAAAGAAAAATTGAAGGTACGCCGTTAATACGGAAAAACAACATCAGCCAAATGGCCACAACGACCACGCTTACAGGACCATTTCCTTTTCATGAAATTTTGGCCCCAAAGGAGTAAGTCGCAAGGTGTTAAATCCCAAGATCTCGGTGGCTAATTGTGATCACCTGTGACTGCAAGATTTTCACATTTTTGGAGTGAATTTTAATAATTTTAATGCGTTGTTGAAGCGTTTATCGCTTCATTTTTAGTAGGAGTAGTTTTAGGAGTAGTTTCTACTTGTCAAATGTTTAAAAATAACACCTTTTGTTGGAGAACTCTGTACATTCAAACCGATCATTAATAAAACTGTATTCTTGACAAAAAAAAAAAAAAATAGCCAGTAGTAGTAAATACATGCACTAAAATTATCTTAAACCGCATTCTGACCGCCAACATTTTCGAAGCAAATCTCAATGTATGAAAAACTTTGAAAATGATTCAGCCTGGTTAATTTTCCACATGCGTAGCAAGGAAGAAAAGAAAATGTACAGTTTTTTTGTTCAAAACCTTTGCGCTGACTATAAAACCCGTCTGCAAGATCTCATAATACATACTTCGCATACCCACACAGCCCGTTTACGTTTTACCTTTTGTTTTTGTTCTTATTCTGCAAATCGAAAGCAATCAACGATTAAGAAATAGCCAAGAAATATAATAATTTCATTGCGAATTACAAAAACGTTTCATCTTAGCCAAAAAGAATGTCTTCTACATTCTATCTCTAATTTGCCTTAACTGTGTCTCTGTGTGTGTGTGAATTTTTGCATGACATTATAAAAGATTTAAAAAAATCAGACAAATTAATTTAGCATTGAACTTGAATTTAAAAAGCTATAAAACAGCCTTGTAAGATTACTAAAAACAAAAAAGGCAAAAACAATAACGCATCAGCAATTTGTTGTTTTTGTCAGAATATCAGCAACAATGTTGACGGCTTATGGATGATATGATATGGCGTTTATTAAGCCTTTTTTCACAAAACATTTTCAAACGGCACATCAACATATCATCACGCTGGATATGAATACATTAGCATGAAATCATGATGATGAATATACACAAAATTTATGCCAGAAACGCAAATGAATCTGGCCAGCTGATCGACCGACCGACCGACCATCTATCTAGCTGGCTAAATGGCCAGCACACACAAGAGCATAGCTACACATCATAGAGCCACAAATACAATTGTGAGTAAACCAAATAGAAATGTAGACAGTCTTTATCACTTCACAGCCAAATTTAGACACATGATACAAATCGTTGGAAGTCGTAGTTTAGCGCGATTAAGTCGAAATAAAAAGTGAGAGACAGGCAGCAAGAGAGAAAGAGAGAGAGATAGACACAACTCCGACTATATATGATTAATAAGAATTTAAATTTTATGGAATTGTTGTTGTTGCGGATTTTGGCGATTTATTTGTCAAAAACTTAAATGATCAAGATGTGACCTTTAGTTAGAGAGGGAAAGAATGAAAAACAAAGAAGTCACATTCAGTTTCTATGGCTCTAATTTGCATTACAATATTCGATTCGGATCAATGGAAACACGCACACACGTACTTTAAGACAAAATCGTAAAAATCTTAATGATTTTTCCTATCATCACCTCTTGATTAATGGGGACTCATAAAAAAAAAAAAAAAAATGCCGATACGCTCCCCGGCTAATAGAGACATGCGACAAAAGCCCAAACTTCGCTGACATTAGTCATTCATTTACAATGCCCAACAAAAGTCCACAGCACCACTGGCAACAACAACAGCAACAACGCCAGAAAAAGGTCATTTTATGTGTCTGCCGATTGGGGGGAAACACAGCAACAGTCCCATCAAAAAACGGATCTAATCAATGGCCGGTGGGCTCATTGGAATCGTCGTCTTCTTTTTCTTTTTCAGAGCGGTGATTATCATCTAATCAAGATCAACCGAGCATAGGCTTTGATAGTCACTTTATGACAATTTATAACTGTCAAAACTAACAAATTATAACGATATTTTTTTTTTAAACATAAATTTCAAATCTTTGAGCGTGCCTGGTGTATTCGAAATTTATCGACGAACTTAAAGTTTTTGACAGAAAGTCTTTTTGTGTGTGCTTCTTTTCAAAGATTTCTGAAAGCCGACAGGCACGACAGACACTCAGCTGCGATCGAAGAAGAGGAAAAAAAACGTGTTTTCAAAAGCGAATTCAAAAGTCATGCTCAAGATATTATCTCTATTTTTATCAGAATATTTTAGAGTTGGGGTGGTCTTTAACAAACGTTTATGCTGTGCACCGCAACGCTTACCAGCCAAGCAACCGTGTTTTAAATGCTTCTCTAATTGATAATAAAAATTGGCGCCATTTTATTGCCTGTTTCCTGAGGTGTTTAACATATTTTCCCCTCCTCAATAAATACATTTCAATAAGAGTAGGCTGTGTCGTCCAAGCTCTATATTTATATATATAAACCATATAATACGCTGTTTATAATATAATTTTATATTTATATTTGTCCCCTGCCATTGGACGACGTGTTTTTTAGTTTCTTCTTAATGTCATTTGCATCTTTTCCCGCCGCTTTGATTATAACCTTGTTTTTATTTAAACTATTTAAATATTTCTATAGATTTGTATCATTTATATGTATATCTAATAAATAGTATGATTTGTTGCTGTGAGATACAAAAAAAAAAAAGAAACTAAATAAACTAAATAATATAAAGAGTTTTGGAGGAATTCTGTAGGCTACTCGGTGTTCGTGACTTAAGTCTTTTGTTTGTGCTTTAATGTAACAGAGCTCAATGACGGCAACACACTCTATGTGGGTTTGTGCTATGTATTATTTCTTTTATGATTATTCATATTGGGAAGTATTATAATTAATTAATTAAAAGTTGAGGATTTGGTGTGCATTAATATTATAATTGTTTCAGATATATTTTTATGCCTCCATTAACATAAATAAAATCATAAAACTTTTGTAATACGAGTTTTTGGCAGATATTTTTTTAAAATGTAAATTAGGGTGTGCTGTATTATATTTGAAACGATCCATGTTCATGAGATGAACACACTTTTTCAGCCGAAAACGGCCCAAAAACATTTTTGAAAAGATGTTTTAGCTAGGAACATAAAACACATATACAGGAGGGTGTCCAAAAAAAAATTGTTTTTTTTTTGGCTCAACCTGATTTTGATAGCTTATGGAGTAAAGTATTTATGAGAATTTTTTCATCAGATTTTTTTGGAAATTGTTCAGATGGGCCAAAAACATTTTTGAAAAGAAGTTTACATACTTCGGCTCTGTTTTAGCTAGGAAAATAAAACACATATACAGTTATATTTTTTTTGTCAATTTTGATAGCTTATGGAGTAAAGTATTTATGAGAAGTAATATGAGAATACTGGATATTTTCTCAAATTTCTTTTTTTATTTGAAAGTACAATCCTTCTGGTTAATAATGGAAAATAATTTCATTCAAATGGCTGCCTCGTCTAGTCATGCCTAACGACATCAGCTCTGCGGCTGATAATGCGATCTTCAAAAACAGGGCGCAAAACATCAGCTCTGCGGCTAATAATGCGATCTTCAAAAACAGGGCGCAAAACATCTGCTCTGTTGTTTTTCATTATTAACGGCATACCTTTCTCGTTATCTTAATATATATTTACCCTCGACACTGATTCACTGATTCACTGATTCACTGATTCACTGATTCACTGATTCCCTGATTCACTGATTCCCTGATTCACTGACTCTGTCACGCAGTACGTAGGAATTTAAATAGGCATTCTATAATAATTCTATAAATAATAATAATAAAAAAAATAATATTTTTTTTTTGTACAGAAATTGTGTTTTCCCCAAATTTTTTTTTTACCAAAATTTTTTTTTTCCAAAATTTATTTTTTCGAAATTTTTTTTTTTTACAAAAATTTTTTTTTTACAAATTTTTTTTTTTCAACAATTTTATTTTTCAACAAAATTTTTTTTTTCAACAAAATTTTTTTTTTCAACAAAATTTTTTTTTTCAACAAAATTTTTTTTTTCAACAAAATTTTTTTTTTTCAACAAAAATTTTTTTTTTCAACAAAATTTTTTTTTTTTCACAAAAAATTTTTTTTTTCAACAAAATTTTTTTTTTTCAACAAAATTTTTTTTTTCGTGAAAAATTTTTTTTTTCAACAAAAATTTGTTTTCACAAATTTTTTTTTTCACAAATTTTTTTTTTTCAATTTTATTTTTTTTCGAAATTTTTTTTACAAAATAGTTTTCTCATTAACAAATATTTCTCAAGCAAATTAACGGGCGCCATAGGCGCATTACAACTTACTAGTTATGAAATAAACATCCGATCATTTATCTCAAAAAAATCCTATTATTCTTTGAATACCAAAATAACACCACTTGTTGAAGAACCCTGTATATGTGACAATTAAACTAGCACAACAAATTACAAAACATAGGAATTATTTACATGAAATTAAAGTTCGAAAATTTTTCTTTTGAAATGATGACTTATTGACCAACTTGTGCTTTTAATACGGAAAAACTCGGAAAACCAGAATTTTTCGCATAAAATCTAAAACAAAAATCAAAAATACTTAACTCCATATGCTTCCAAAAAACGGAGTAGCCCCTACGGAATTCGAAAAAAAATACTTTTTTGGACACCCTAATGTACAGGCAAGGTGTTTTCGAGTTTACTAGGGAATTTAGGGTCTCGTGCCATGATGATTACCTGAGGTGTGTAAAAACTTTGAAATCTGCAATCGTGATCCGAACGGATATTATTGCAAAAATTTTACCACGATGTTGTTCGACTTGTCGTTTTTAATATACAGAAACCAAACTTTGTGTAGAAACGATTACGTTCGACTTGTTTCAAAACGACAAGCCAATCGAAAAACTCATTTGATCGAGATCGTGCAACAGTCAGTTTATTTCGTCATATATAATAAGGACAGTTTGAAGAGAAAACATTCTGAAGATCTCACACATAAAAAATCCCCCAAATTTGTTTTCCCGGTTTCGATTTTAATTTTCTTGACTCATAGGTAAATGGCACCTCAACAATTCTGGATGTTTTTGTCCTATATTTAAGTCCGGGCTGTGTATGTGACGTGGTGAGAAATCTAAAACATGCATAGGTGTCTCGCAAACACACCCATCGGTCCCCGGCATTCATTGTTAAATGCGGAAACTATTGCTCGGGAGTTTTTCAGAGAAGCGTTCTCGGATTTTCTATATATTTTATTTACAGTTTATATTCCAGTCGATCGTCGATGACACTGCCCTAATGGGCTCTCATAAAACTCAGCATTTACAAGGTGTAAACGTCCGTTCGAACATTTTTGATTGTCTTAACAGGTTTCGAAGCTGGGTTTATTGTATCAAAAACATTTTAAAAAAATATCTTTTGTTTGTTTAGGATTTATGATGGCATTTCATTTTATTTCATAGCCCCGTATTTGAGCTCAAATGGGTCCAAGTCTGGAATTTTAGGTGGACTTTTTAAAGTAAATTGATGATGGGGATTCTTAACGAGACTTTATGAAAGCGCTTTTAAAAAAAAACGCTTATTTAACAAAATGTTTCTTGTGTTTTCCAATTGTTTTGTTTCTGGTAGTAAATGCTCTCAAACCTGGATCGTTTATTATTTCTATTTATTTGCAAAAAAAAAAAAAACATTTTTTATATTTTCAGCCAACGAATCAATTTCATAATTTATGTATATCCCACATTTGATTTTTATAAAATGTTTCATAGTTTTTTAATAAATCTTCGGAAATTTGTTCATGCAAATTAATAAAAAGTTAGAAAAAATGCTTTTAAATGTCGCAGTTCCGACATCCAAGAGATGACAATTATACATCGGTAAGACTTTAGCTATGTAATCACATCATAATGATAATCTATAGTTTCCGATATTGTAACTAAAATTATGGTTATCTGAAAGCATACACGGGTGATAGTTTGTATAAGTTCATCATTTCATAAAACGACTTTAACAAGAAATATAACAAATTTGGTCTTCAAGCTAACGCTGCAGAAATCCCCATGAATAAACTTGATCATTTGCAACCACATCGAATTCCAAATATGCATTTTGTTTATCCATTGACTTTGGCTTTGGCATTACCCTTATGCCCTTATATATTTAGATAAACTTCATATTAGGTTGTATCCAATGGAGAATGCCAGCTATTAGGCATATTTCCCCCCACTCAAATTGTCATTCCATGTCATATTAGATAAAGGTCACTGTCATAAGCGCTGGATGGTGGGGGGGGGGGGGGCGTTTCCCTATTTAATTACCAAATTTGAAAATTAGCGTATTTCCCACAAATTCAAATCAACTCAAACATTCACCTTGTTAAGAGATCACACAACACCAACAACAACGGCAAAAAATCCAACCAATTTCAAATCAATTTCACGCCAAGCAATTTGCATAATTTCCACAATGTCGGTGAGACTTTTTTTGGGAGCAAGCGGCAATTAAAATCATTTAGACGACGATGATCTCGATGATGGGTGTAGGTGTCGCTGCGATAAAATTTGAAATGATTGCGGCCATTAGCCAATATTTTGTTAACATTTTAAGGCTATCAGTATTGTTTAAATTTGACATTTGATTGATCCCAGACAAAAGATATCTTCGGACATGTGGAATTTTTATGTGACAAAGCTGAAGAAGGGGATGGGGAAATCAAAAGCCGCTTAAAAGATACATGGACACAAATATACACGTAATACTTAACGCCGTTGTCAGTTATCAGATTGAAATCGAAAACGCTTAAATTTAAAATGAAATGCAGTGCACAAATCTGCACTATGTGTATGTGTGTGATAATAAAGAGAACCGCCCAAAATCGTTTACAGAATTAACATTTTTATGTCGTCCTAAAGTCTGTGGGGTGTCTTGAGCATTCGCTGTTGGTGGCATTCGAGGGGAGTATGACAAATGTTATAAACATAAAATGGGTAAGGAATGTGAATCGCTGTTTTCACTAAGGTTTCATAGACTTGTCAGACAGATCTGTCATTCTGTGCAGTTTTGAAGTCGAAACCGGATAAAAGGAACAAAGTTCCGGAAATAAGTTCCAAGGAAAGGTGAGAAGAGAGGATTAATAAATGACCGGGAAAAAGACATATAAAAGGACATATGAAGAAACGAATAAAGAACCGGGAAAGGATATATAAAGGACAGACGAAGAGATAAAAAAAAAGTGGAGAATTAATGTAAAGACAGAAGCATGGAATGACATTCATTTTTTTATAAGGACATAAGAAAAGACTTGATAAAAAATTTAAAGACGGAGGCATGGAATGAAAACTGAATAAAGAATGCAGAGACTGAATTTTTGAATTTTTGGTCTAAGTACATGAGAAAAGACAACCGAAGAGGCGATAGAAAAATCTGGAAAATAAATGTGAAAACGAAGAAATGGAAGGCAATTTTGAAATTTATAATCTACAATGATGCAGAAATGAAAAGACAAAAAACGTCGACAGAATTACGGATGTTCGAATGAAAGAACACAGAAAGAGTAATCTTTTGTACTTTTTCTAAGATTATACGTCTGTTCTGTGTCCGTCTTTACAACTGCCTATCGATTTCTTTTTTTTTTTTTGAAAAGAAGATGGATTGTTTTTCTATGTTATTTATTTATCTACAAATATTAGAAAAAAGGGAACTAAATTATTCTTAAATATTCCAATACGGTGAAAACAATTTTATTTGAGAACAACTCTAAAGCAAACCTGAAACCAATGAAGAATAAAAATTTTAATTGATCCCAGTCGTTGACTATACAATATATCGTATACCTTAGTTCAGCTAAATTGTCAGAAAATTTCCTACATTTATTTGGCCGTTACCATGACGACGTCAATGTTCGACTAGATCGTCGCCCATCCTACCATTACATCTATACCAGTCATGATATACAACCCTCGTATTTATGTAAATCTCTATAATGCCAATTTATTAGCGTTGTTTTTGGATTTTGATTTGTATTTCCATATGCAAAATGTAGCTAACGTTCGAACGAAGGCATGCCTTTACAATGTCTGTAGACCGATAAAAATTCCGACTTTGTTATTTTTTTTTTTTTGTTTTGTATTTTGGCGGCATTTGTCATCTTAGGAAGTGGTGGTTTATGGTAAAAATAGTCGTCTTTTCTTCGTCTTATCAGAAGAAAGACATAGACACACCAATTCCGAGAGATGTGGCAGAAACCAAAGAAAAACAATAACAACCAACTGTTTGTATTGAGTCACTTTCTGGCCTGTCATGAGTGGTTTTCAGTTGAAATGACTCAGTTTAGAAAACAAACAAAACTACTCGAAATTGTCAACTAAATAAGTCTGCGGCCAAAGTGGAGAAGAGCCAATAGAAAATTGATTAAAATTAAAAAAAAAAAATAATAATAATAACATATAAAGAAAAAAAGAACGATAAAAATCGCTGTGGACAGATCTAGATTTGCATTGAAATCAGTTTGAAATTCCATTTGGTTTTTCGCATTCGAATAAATACTTATGCATCAGTGGACGAAAGACACAGTGCAAATTAAACAGTTCAGGGATAAACACGACTAGAACCAAGCAACGGAGTCGAAAAATAGCATAAAAAAAGTGATAAACACGAAAACGAAAAATCACAAATAAAATTTTTACTTTCAACATGAGAGCCTTTGTCTTTATCGCTCTCAGCCTGATGGCTGTGGCCACAGCTGCCCCACAATTCGGCTATGGTTACCAACCGCAGCAGCAGGATGCTTCCATCGGCTCTGGATCCTACCAGGGTGGTGATAAATACTTGCCACCCGCCAGCACCACACCAGCTCCGGTGGTGCGCAAACAGTTCTATTTGATTTCGGCTCCCGATGATAGTGAAGATCAACCACGTCATAAACATTTGGTTTTGGGTCGTCCTCAAAAGAACTATCGTGTTGTGTTCATTAAGGCGCCTGGTAGCGATAATGGCAACGTTAAATACTCCGCCGAATACGCTCCACAAGAAGAGAAGACCGTCATCTATGTCCTCAGCAAAAAGGCCAATGAATTGGATGCCGGCGATATTGCCACACCCGAGCCCACGGAAGCCAGCAAACCCGAAGTATTCTTCATTAAATACAAGACCCCCGAAGAGGCTGAAGCTGCCCAGAGAGAAATTCAAAGTAAGTCCTTTTCGGTGCTACACCTGAAGTTGTAATACTAAAGCTCGATTTTTCTTCTTCTTTTCAGATGAATACGACAAATTGGGTGGCGTCAACGAATACGCCGATGAAGCTACTGCTCCCATCACCTCGGTTATTGGTGCCTTGGATGGTCTCACTCCCGATGGTGGCTACAATTACCAGACCATTGCTCCGGCCCCCAAGTCTCCGGGCAAGTCCGTCCTTAGTCAATATTTACCAGCTATTACCAAATAGTTGGTTTAACATTTAATTGTCGTTGAATTATTTTTAAGTTTCCCTGTTGTTAATTATCTCGAACTGTTCTTTGTTATTGTTAAACGATGTTTTCAAACGAAATATATGTTTTTTTTGTAACAATTTAAATGAAATGGTTTTTCAAGTATTACAAAGGAGGAGGGTGTCGTCGTGTCCTTTGACGAATTTTTCTGTTCGTGTGTGTTCTAATGGGAATAGAGATTTCTAGTCTATCTTTGTGGAATTAATTGTTGACATTTATCATTACATAGAGACACTGTTTGACAGATGTAAGACTAATAAGGCTGTCCAGCTATTACGACTAAAAAGGCTGTCTGTTAACATGCTACGACAGAAGAGCATGGCGATGATGACAAAGACAGCTGCTGCTGGTACCCCAGCCAATATATTAAAATCGTTCTCGGGGATTTTAATGCCAAAAGAGCACATATTCTGTCAGACGCGGCGGTAAAAGATTAATTGAAGTTTTTTTGAAGTTATATGAAGTCAACATATTTATGTCAACAAATTATGGCATAACATCATTGGCGAAATTTTGAATTCTTCGCCAATTGTTGATTGTTAGTTACAATTTAAAAAAAAAAAAAAAGCTTGACGATCTTTTTTTTATAAAGTCATGCGATTTTCATGACTGTGGTTTGTCCTAGAAAAAAAATAAGTTGTGAGCAAGTAAGTAATATAATGAAGAGGGCTAACAGAATATAAATGGTTATCAATTTTGCTTTTTAAAAGTCAACCTAAATAAAACACATAAAAAATATTTTTTTCATGATATTTTTTTTTATTAAAAAGTTTGAACGCTGACATTATGTGTGATACACTACATCATTTAAATGACCACAACGCAAAGTGTTAAAAGCATTGATTCTTTTGAGGTCATTTTGGACCACTTTTTGGGTGTTATCTCAGCCATAACTTGACGAATGTTGGTTCTCATGTGCTCAAGAGTTAAAGGTTTATCTGCATAAGCACGGTCTTTCGCCTTGACCCACCAAAAAAAATCTAATGGTGTCAAATCGCATGATCTTGGCAGCCAGTTGATGTCGCCATGACGAAAAATTACGCGGCCAGGAAATGTCTCTTGCAGTAAAGCCATATTCGCTCGAGTTCTGTGGCATGTGACATCGTCTTGTTGCAACCACATATTGTCCAAGTCGTATTCTTCAAGAGCAGGCAAAAAAAATCGGTTATCATACGACCATAACGCTCCGAATTGACGGTGACAGTCGTTCCCTCGTCGTTTTCGTAGACATAAGGTCCAATCGCACCTTCGGACCAAAGAGCGCATCAAACAGTGACTTTTTGTGGATGTAATGGCCTCTCTTCAATTACTTGAGGATTCTCAGTACCCCAAATACGACAATTTTGTTTATTAACATACCCAACGAGAGGGAAATGTGCTTCATAACCATAAACCATAATCTCCTTTTAAAGCACGATATGTGTCTGTGCCAGAATCAGCATTTTTGTAGTAGGTTTTAATAATTTAGTTAAGCCATCCATTTTCGTCAATGTCAGACTTCCAACTGAAAAGAACAAAAATTGGTTTAACAACATAGTTTGACAGCTGTCATATTCCAGCCCTATACTTTTGAAACCCCGAAATGGAATGTCCGTGAAGATAAATTTTAAAATTTAACTAGTCAAGACACAAACCGCCTTTTTAACAGAGCGGGTATAGGGAGTTAACAGAGCCATGTTAAGTGGTTAACAGTGAAAATGCTTATATATATTTACGATTTCTGACCGATCGGACGAAAAAAATAAAAAAAAAAACAAAATAATTTAAATAAAACAAGAGCATCCAACAGGGTATGTTTTGGAGTTGACCCTAAAATGAGCATTACTAAGAACATTTGTAACTGGGCATAGAGTGACAAAAGAAGGCCCACTCTGGCTGACTGGAAATAGATGCTGGGTCCACAGTAGTACCATGGATAGCTCTTGTGATTCCAAATCGATCTGTATATCACACTTGTCCAAAAAGTGTTTCAGAACCGATTTATTCAGATTTTTAACTTAAATTTTAAATTTCATGTAAGGCCCACTGTGACGGACTGGAAATAGATGCTGGGTCCACAGTAGTACCATGGATAGCTCTTGTGATTCCAAATCGATCTGTATATCACACTTGTCCAAAAAGTGTTTCAGAACCGATTTATTCAGATTTTTAACTTAAATTTTAAATTTCATGTAAGGCCCACTGTGACGGACTGGAAATAGATGCTGGGTCCACAGTAGTACCATGGATAGCTCTTGTGATTCCAAATCGATCTGTATATCACACTTGTCCAAAAAGTGTTTCAGAACCGATTTATTCAGATTTTTAACTTAAATTTTAAATTTCATGTAAGGCCCACTGTGACGGACTGGAAATAGATGCTGGGTCCACAGTAGTACCATGGATAGCTCTTGTGATTCCAAATCGATCTGTATATCACACTTGTCCAAAAAGTGTTTCAGAACCGATTTATTCAGATTTTTAACTTAAATTTTAAATTTCATGTAAGGCCCACTGTGACGGACTGGAAATAGATGCTGGGTCCACAGTAGTACCATGGATAGCTCCTGTGATTCTGAAACACTTTTTGGACAAGTGTGATATACAGATCGATTTGGAATCACAAGAGCTATCCATGGTACTACTGTGGACCCAGCATCTATTTCCAGTCCGTCACAGTGGGCCTTACATGAAATTTAAAATTTAAGTTAAAAATCTGAATAAATCGGTTCTGAAACACTTTTTGGACAAGTGTGATATACAGATCGATTTGGAATCACAAGAGCTATCCATGGTACTACTGTGGACCCAGCATCTATTTCCAGTCCGTCACAGTGGGCCTTACATGAAATTTAAAATTTAAGTTAAAAATCTGAATAAATCGGTTCTGAAACACTTTTTGGACAAGTGTGATATACAGATCGATTTGGAATCACAAGAGCTATCCATGGTACTACTGTGGACCCAGCATCTATTTCCAGTCCGTCACAGTGGGCCTTACATGAAATTTAAAATTTAAGTTAAAAATCTGAATAAATCGGTTCTGAAACACTTTTTGGACAAGTGTGATATACAGATCGATTTGGAATCACAAGAGCTATCCATGGTACTACTGTGGACCCAGCATCTATTTCCAGTCCGTCACAGTGGGCCTTACATGAAATTTAAAATTTAAGTTAAAAATCTGAATAAATCGGTTCTGAAACACTTTTTGGACAAGTGTGATATACAGATCGATTTGGAATCACAAGAGCTATCCATGGTACTACTGTGGACCCAGCATCTATTTCCAGTCCGTCACAGTGGGCCTTACATGAAATTTAAAATTTAAGTTAAAAATCTGAATAAATCGGTTCTAAAACACTTTTTGGACAAGTGTGATATACAGATCGATTTGGAATCACAAGAGCTATCCATGGTACTACTGTGGACCCAGCATCTATTTCCAGTCCGTCACAGTGGGCCTTACATGAAATTTAAAATTTAAGTTAAAAATCTGAATAAATCGGTTCTGAAACACTTTTTGGACAAGTGTGATATACAGATCGATTTGGAATCACAAGAGCTATCCATGGTACTACTGTGGACCCAGCATCTATTTCCAGTCCGTCACAGTGGGCCTTACATGAAATTTAAAATTTAAGTTAAAAATCTGAATAAATCGGTTCTGAAACACTTTTTGGACAAGTGTGATATACAGATCGATTTGGAATCACAAGAGCTATCCATGGTACTACTGTGGACCCAGCATCTATTTCCAGTCCGTCACAGTGGGCCTTACATGAAATTTAAAATTTAAGTTAAAAATCTGAATAAATCGGTTCTGAAACACTTTTTGGACAAGTGTGATATACAGATCGATTTGGAATCACAAGAGCTATCCATGGTACTACTGTGGACCCAGCATCTATTTCCAGTCAGCCAGAGTGGGCCTTCTTTTGTCACTCTATGCCCAGTTACAAATGTTCTTAGTAATGCTCATTTTAGGGTCAACTCCAAAACATACCCTGTTGGATGCTCTTGTTTTATTTAAATTATTTTGTTTTTTTTTTATTTTTTTCGTCCGATCAGTCAGAAATCGTAAATATATATAAGCATTTTCACTGTTAACCACTTAACATGGCTCTGTTAACTCCCTATACCCGCTCTGTTAAAAAGGCGGTTTGTGTCTTGACTAGTTAAATTTTAAAATTTATCTTCACGGACATGAAATGGATAACCCTATACATGAACTATTTTTCTGAAATCCAACTTGATACTCTTCAGCAAAATCTAAAAAAATCCATTATTAAAAATGGAACAATACACGCTTCAACAAAGCATTGAAATTAATAAAATTCACAACAAAAATTGTGAAAATCTTGCAGTCACAGTTCGCAAAACTAAAGGGTAAAAACATATGAAATCAACCGAAAATTTAACATTTCTGACCACATCATCTGCGAATTTGATAATATTGTTTATACATGATCTATGGAACAAAACAATAATACTTGCCAACTTTCAGACATATAGCCCTCGTACTTTCAGATTTCTGACCATTTCAATTTGAAAAAAATCAACAAAAATGCACTGAGGTAATTTAACATATTTGTAAATATCTCGAAAAGTATTTAATGTTTGTAAATAATCAAAGGCTCATTTTACAGATAAAAATATGAGCCATTAAAAACATTTTTTTAAAAAAAAAAATCGATCAAGGATAATGTAAATAAAAAAGGACTTCAAAAGGATATATCTCGAAAAGCGATATTTTTAAAAATTAAAAAAAAATGTATATTAATCCTTTTTCTGTTTTCTACACGTCTGCAAACTCTTGGTCGTGGATCGTCATCATGGAATGAGTTATAATTAAATTCCCAAGAAAAAGTTATGATATTTCATAAAATCTTTAATTTTGAATGTATTTTTTAATATATGCAATATATTAAGAAAGTAGTCTATGAGAATATTGTCAGTTTGGTAATGCTGCATTTTTCATTTAATTGTGAATTCTTCGGGTGCGGTATTTTAAAAACTGTTTCAACAAACTCTGTGACCGTGAAAACATGCCATTCAATTCAAGATTTTGCTGTAATCCTTTTAATAAATCCGGACACACTACGCGCGATAAAAGTTTAATACGAGTTCAAGAATGGATGGATGTGCGGCATGTAGAAAAAAGCTTTCCAATTTAAAAAAATCTAGTTTAGACGAAGGTTCGGACATAAGCGGAAATTTAGATACTTTCGATGAAATTGCATCTTTAAAGCATTTTTGCGTTGTCCTGAAGCACTTCGACGGACCGCAATAACGAAATTGGTGGACAAATTCGAGCTGTTGGGACAAGTTAGTGATGTGAAGAATAAAACTCGTGCACGACGCTCATGAACAACTGAGAGTCTTGCTGCTGTAGCCCAAAGTGCTGATGAAAACCCAGGTTTGTCCATCCCACGTCGTTCTTTGGAATTGGGCATTCCACAAAACGTCATTACACCGCATTTTGCATAAAGACTTGGGTCTTAAGGCTTATAAAGTTCAGTTTACACAAGAACTCAAGCCGGCCGATCAACAATAACGTCGTGTTTTTGCTTATTGGGTCCATGAAATGCATGAAAATGATCCGGAATTCCATTGAAAAATCATCTTGACTGATGAGGCCCATTTCCACACCGGTGGCTACGTCAACAAGCCAAATTGTCGCATCTGGGCCTCGGAAAACGCAAGAGTTATTGTTGAGAAGCCTCTACATCCTCAACGTGTGACTGTTTGGTGTGTGTGACTTTTTCGAAAATGTGGTAACCAACTGATCACCGAAGAACATATTCCAGCATTTAACACGAGTGATCATCTTCAATGTATATTCTGAAGTAGCGTATAAATCTAGATCCGAAGCAACGTTAATTTGTGGTCAACCGTCTCTAGAAATAAAGTGTATAAAGTGATTTAACATTGAAAAATCGATCGCCCCATTCGATTTGCACTAAAATGGATGAAATTTTATCACTTGTGAATCATCCATTAATTGATGAACGCCACTCAATTAATGGAGCCCACCTGACTGTGACGAAATTCGTCATCTATGCATAATTGCATAGTGATTCGAACATCTAATTTGCCTTCTATTAATAATTTTATGATCATTCGAGTAGCAAATTAGATTTCAAGGAAATATTCGAAACATAAGGAAGACTCCCTACCTTCACGACCGAAAACCACAAACACATCATAAGTCAAACAAACAAATAACGAAATTGAAGAGAAAAAAAGAACCTATTAAAGCCTAAAGAACTTTAATTAGTAAAATTATGGGTCCATAAAACACACTGAATTAAATATTTTAATGGGTTTTTTGAATTTCATTAAAAGTGTCCGAAATAACACAAGGCGCCGGCATGACTAAACAGCCGGCCTTTAGACGACTGCTAAGTATATTGGCACAAAATTCTTTATAAAAAAAAAAAACACACCATCTAAATTATGGGGAAATGTTAACAGATAAAATAACAAATTTTAATGGCCTAAGAAGTTATAAAACTGTTAAATTATCCAATAACGTTTAAAAGAAACAGAACATAAACTACTGGTATTACCGAGCATGGAGACACGCAGAATGGCGAAGGAACCTTCAAATGCAAACGTTTTTATAAAAGAGAACAAGTGATCACAAATTCGCACGCAAGGACTTCCAACAATTGAAATGACAATTATGGTATTCATGGTCTGTGGCAAATCCAAATGTTCTCTTGTTGGGGCGATATGGTAAAAGGTTTGTTGCCTAAGTCTTTTGTTTTTTGGTGCTAGGTACATGAAAGTGTTGGTAGCTACTGCTTTTTTTTTTGACTTTATGCTAATATTAGCTGCGGGATTTATTGCAGAACACATTGATTGTTGGCAGTAAGGTCTTATTTAAAACATTCGTTAGAGCGGCGCTTCATAAAACAAAATCAATTTCCCATTGCAATCAATTACCGAAACAGATTGCGCGTTTATTTCCACCAGACACCGATAGCGCCACTAAAACGATCGACATGAAAGATAACAACAAGAAAACCGAGCAACAACATTGCAGACTAACGAAATTCGGAAATAGATAAGAATTCATCATATTGTCAACACCTAGTAAAACCATCCGAGCATACATTATGCATCCATGAATTCTTCAACATCGTCAACTTCCGAGTCGTCGGTGCATATCTAAATTATGTGATTTAATGCAAAAAATGCAAATATTGATCCACTTTGTGACGCATAAAAATCGGCATTTAACGACAACATTTTTATTATTATGATTGTTATTATAGTTTCTCTTCGATTTTTATCTCTTTGTGACTGGGCCATAAACCGCATAACGCCATAATTACAATAAACCAACGTCTTTTTGTTTTCCAATCCAATCCATCTCCAACAAATGCCACAACGTCTTTTGAAGATTGATTGTCGTTTAGCCATTTAATTTCTATTTGGAGATGGTGTCTTTTTGTTGGAGGGCCATTATTTAAATGTTGAATCGGTCATGTGTGTAGGTGTGTATTAAAGGCCTTTTCTCTGTGTCCACATACAATTAATTAATGTCTTTGAATCTGTCAAAACATTTGTCAAAGAATTATGTATATTTTGGTTACGGTCGGTGCGGCCACCATCTTCGGTCCGTCCATCCGTCAGTCTTTCAAATCCCCTGAAACGCCATTGTTAACATATTGTGTGCGTTGTTGTCGTTGTTGTATTTCTTTGGTGTTAATGAGTTTTAAGTTTAGAGTTTTACGTTTTATTTTTATTTGATGTTTTCATTAACTTTTTTTAAGGAGGAGATTATGTGCAATATCAATCAAGGTCAAGTGGATTTTAATTAATATTTATGCGTACGATGATTGTGACTGAATATTTTCAGGAAATTCCACGGTTCATTCGTTTTAATCGGAAATTATGGGTATTTTGTCTTCGGAGACGGCAAGAGGCAAGCAATGATGCAAATAATATGTCATAAACTGATAAATGTCATAGGCTAAACAAGGCAACAACGAAAAGAGAAAATATTCACAAAACTGCCATGAAATAATCATTCAAATCATCAATTCGATCAATTTAGATATTCTGAAGACCCTGTTGCACCGAAATCAGTGGTTACATTTTAAATTGCAATTCTGGAAATTCTTTCGGTCTTATTTCTGGATTGAGTGACCGGGACCTACTTATTAAAAGCCCGCTCCAAACGACTAATGCTTTTCTTGAGATGTTTTACATTTGCGAGGTGGAAACAGCCGCTGACAAATGTTTGATGGTCTTACCCGGTTTCGAACTCGGGTTCTGATGTCTGATAGTCGCATACACTACCTACAGTCCCGTCCACAAATCTACTACATACAAAACGAAAATGTCTACGAAAATTACAAGTGAGTGCTGAAAAACCCCAATCGGTAATGAGTTTTTTTTAATCATTTTTATAGTTATAATAGTGTTGCTCTCTTTTTTCCAACCACTTATCCTCAATTTAATAACGAGTCAGGGATTGCCCAATCTAATTAGCAATGGAATTAATTCTGGCCAAATAAATCATTCGTCAATCGAGTAAAACGTCAAGCAAACTAGTGTCGTTTATCAACCACGTCATGCATTTTGAAAACCTACAAACTGAGAACCTACTGAAAAAATTCTTATTACTCAAAATATTCCGGCATTTATTTTTATTTTTTTTAATTATATAATATTTTTTTTAATGGGTCGTAAACAAATATTGAACATTTTCTTAAAACCTCGCGCCACTTTAAATGCTGCATTTAAAAATTCTAAACATTTTACATTCCAATACGAATTTTTTTCGTTTTCCCTTCAAAAATATTTAAAACTTCTTTTTAAAAAAAAATCGAGTTTAATTCAAAAAAAAACTGTTTACAAAAAATTAAATGTACGCAAAAATCGAGCGATTTTTCGTAAAAAAATCGGCTGCGACGAATACAAAATTTCCTTGTCAATAAAAATATTGGACACTTTCTTAAAAACTCGCGCAATTCTAATGCCTTATTAACAAAAAAATTCAAAAATTTTACATTCCAACTATTCGTAAACCATCTTCTTCTTATTTGGGGCTATTTTCCATACTCCTCGTTAATGAAAATAACATAATATGTGAGAGATAATTTTTTTATAAAATTCACAAAGGTTTTTTTTTTTTGTTTTTTAAACTAACACTCACTAACACCCTCCATGAATGTAATGCACTGTGTTAGCGATATGAAGTAAGGGTATTGGAGCGAGGAAAGATAGAGTAGTGTTTGTTGACGTTTGACTTGAATTTGAGAATGTCATAGCAGGCAGGAAAAACACTTGCTGGAAGAGTATTCCACATACGAAGAATGCATTCAGGAGCATGACTTCTCATATGCCCAAATTTTATGCTAAATTGTTCATTTGGGTGATTTTTCATTTATTTTTGGGCTTAATTTTTTTTTTGGTTTGGGCCATTTTTTATATTTTTGTTTGTTTGATTTTGTTTGTTAATTTTTTGTGGGGCATTTTACATGACATCGCTAATTTATTTTTCAAAATATCCAAAAATATTTTTAAAATTGTTTATTTAAAAAAAATTTCTAAGACAATTCTAAAAAAAAATTAAAAAAAAAAATAGTTCGAAATTTTGCCTTGAATTCCTCAATAACTACTGAAATGATTTGAATGAAACGAAAATGTATGCCCTCATTTTGTAAACCGTAAACGTAAATTTCGTTTCTGTTCGCAAAGTAATTTCCGTTTTCAAACGAAATACAAAATGTTAAACCTGACGTTTTTGGAAACGTTTACAAAATGATGGCATTGAACTGGAGGAGCTATTTTTCGAAATACTAGTAATAATAAATTTACTAAAAACAAAATACTAAAATATCTCAATCGGTTGAAACATTACAGATCTTTGGCCAACTAAAAATGATTCTGAGCCACTGTGCGGCGGAGATGAGCCGATGAGGTATGTGCATTATAGCTAGGCTGCTTCGTCTAGGAGAATGAAAGCATGTCGCAAAATCTCAATGGCAAATTCTGATCACCTTTTCGAGAGATAACACGGTCCGGAAACTTTTTAGTTTTGCGAACTGTGACTGCAAGATTTTCAACATTTTTGTAATGAATTTTAATAATTTCAATATGTTGTTAAAGCGTGTCTCGTTCCATTTTTAGTAATGGCGTAGTTTCTACTTGTCAAATGTCAACGAATATAAGCTTCAAAAGTGGCAGCTATCGAAATAATGGGTAATTCAAAATAACACCTCGCGTTGGTAAACCCTTTACTACACTAGGAGAACAACATAGTGTTTGAACAACATCCTTGCAAGACTTGTTCGCTTTTATAGAATCTGGGTGAAACCAGATCTTACCTAATATAAGTTTTGATCGAACCATTCATCAAATGATATCAGACAGGTTGACAGAGTGTCGCCTAACGTCAACAACACCAAAGGTCGCTTCTTCCCTCTTACCCTCTTATTATTCAAGTATTATTTGGATAAAAACAATTCTTATAAATATCGCAGCCGAATTTAAAAATTGATTTATTAGTAAGAGATACTCGTCATACGTCACTCCAAACAAAAGTCAGAGACTTTCGGTTTTCGAGACAATTCGATTAACAAAGAAATCGGTTGTGACAACGCCTCTGTTCTCCATGTATATAGGCAAGTTCTAAGTATTATATAAATAGTTTGTCTAATAAATTGCCATACTTAACAGCCAGTCACAGGCAAATGGATATCACTCACAGAAGTATGAATGTCATGTTGCAAACTATGTTAAATCTCGTGTCACTTCGAACACATTCAAACTCCCACCCATTCTAAAAGAAGGAAACAATAAAATCCGTTTATCTCCAATAAAAAGTCTATCAAACTGTGAAGTGTGATCTTGATGGGGCCATTAAACAGCATCTTCAAATGTCACCAAGAAGTGTAAATATAATTCAGAATAGTCAAATCTACCCAACACTATCGTTCAATCTCAACTGAACCGAAACATTAAGGCGAGCAATTTAAAAATCTACATAATAAGTTCATTTTGAAATAAGATAACAAAAGAATAAAAACTAGGTACGGCATACCAACCAACTTCTTTCTGGGTATCTTAGAATGCAACCTAAAATATTGGTGGCGGCAAGTCAATGACCGAAAAAAAGACGCGCACGAATAAAGTATACTTCCTTATGTTCTCAAATGAAAATGTCAAATTTTATTGTGATATATTGATAATTGCCGGCTAATGCTATTGATGAAACGATATGGCCTGAACAAACAACTGACAAAACAAAACGAAAAGCAACAACGTCTGATAAAGTCAAATATTTCATCATGTCCTTCCGGTAGAGGGGCTTTTAGTTTTAGTTTGAGTTTGAGTTTTTTTTTTGTTTGTTTTTAATGAACTGTCAATAAAGAATATTAACCCATAATTGGTTTTTGGCTTAAATCATGTTCTTGGCGTTGAAATTCAGCAGATCTTTCGCATAGAACATTTAAATAATAAAAAAAAACCCACCGACAGCAAAAAAAACTAGTTTGTGTCTTAAGTCTTTTGTTTGGTGAGCAGGCAGACAAAAACAATAATTCGCAATAGATCTTATCGCACAATATCTATAGCACATTTCTATTTATGCGGAGGCTTAGGCGCTGAAAGATAATGATGGCAAAAATAGATCAAACGTTAGCAGCCGCTTGAAAACAAAATGGGTTTTCACACTTTGCAAATCGAAAATGCTTGCAAATCGGCTGATTTTGAGCTCATGTTTTATTTGCCAAAATCATCATATTTATTTCACTCCCCATAAATATTTACGTCGTCATATGGTTGGTTGGCTGGTGAAGATGCTGACAATAAAAAAGAAAGACGAACAAAAAAAAAACGTAGAAGCAACCTGGCCGCACCAGACGACGGAAAAAATGAATGTATTTAAAATGCATAAAATTGTTTATTGAATTTTTAAACATTTGTAAAAGCCGACAAAGTATAATTAATAATAAAACAATAAAATGAATGTCAAAATGCTAATCAATTTGCAAATGAGAAAACATAAATATTTTCAATGGATTTCTAAGCAAAAGACAAGAGCCCAGCGGAGGACGGTGATTGGACGAAGCAAAAGTGCAAAACTCTTATACGTACAACAAAATAAACATAATTTGAGCCCACTCGCTCTCTCTCTCTCTCTCTGTCTCTCACTCAGATATACTCTATCTCTCTCTCTGGCCTACGGTTTCATACAAATTCATCAAATTCTGTTGTGATCTGCCGTGCTCGCTCGGCGGTCAAATGAAATTAATCTCAAAGCAAGGTTAATTCATTTGCTGGCTTTCGAGCTGAGATTTCACACAGTCTTGGCCAGCTGAGAGATTTCAATATTAAACCCTTTAACCTTTTTCGGTGAGTAAATCTTATGAGTTATTGTCAATTTATGCTAAGGCAATCGTTGGTGTTGGTGTTGCTGTCGCCACCGCCACACACTTGAATCGGAAATTCTGGAATTTCCCACCTCTTCTCAAAACACACATACACACATATGTTGTAGTCAAATGAAATTGATCCCAAGGTACAACTGTCCCATAAATCACGGTGTTTTTTTTTTGAAAATTAACAAAAAAAACACACACACACACGCAATATTAAATAAAAAATAAAAGAAACCGGTAATAGCCGATGCCGCCATCACCGCCACCAGCTTAGCCGAACTAATCAGTTAAAGGCATACCGACCCGAGCAACAACAGAAATATCAATAACAATTATTTTCAAATAAATAAATTTCAATTAAGTTGTTACAACTGGCGTGAACTCAATGCTAATCACAGTCGGCCAGTAGTCAGCTGACCAGCGGCAATAGGCCGATCTCCACGTAATCCATTGTCGCCAAGCACTCACATTAAATTAAATGTAAATTTATAATAAAAAAAAAAAACACACACACACACCAGAAGAAAACATTTCAAGTTCAAATCTATTTTTATTTTTTTGGAAACAAAATAATTTCATCATCCAAATAATTTACATGAATTTCACATAAATTGTGGATTTTTCAAATACCACAGACGCCTTAACTGGAAACCACAGTTGGCATGGAATGCTACGAGGAAATCACTCCAATAAACGAAAAGTTGAGTGACTTCTGCCGATCGTTTGAGTGTTTCCATTAAGATGCAACACTTCTGGGCTTATATGGAAATATGATAACTAACATATTTCGTGTTCAAGTTTTTCTTGTCTTCTTTTCTTTTTTGTTCATTTGTTATAGTTTTTTTTTTTTTCTTCTTATTTTTTTGGTTTGTTGTCATTAATTGGAATCGGTTCAACGGTGACTTTTGCTTTTTCAACGTGATTAGTTTGTTTTGAATTGTGTTCGGAGTTGAAGTGTTAATGGCTGTCACAGTTAATTTAATTAGCCAAAACGGGATGAAAGGATGAAATGAAGGCAAGTAATTGGAGTTATAAAAAAAAATTATATAAAAAAAGTTAAAATTCAAATGGATAATGGCCATATTATTTTTTAAAATATGTTTATAAGCACCCCGGTAGGTACTTTGGTAGCGTGCTTGCCTATCAGCGTGGGGGTTGTGGGTTCGATTCCTACCAGAGACTTTGGTCGTTCGCTACAAAAATCTAGCCATATGGTCTGTGTCACCCGGTTTACCCTTGGACGCAAAATTAGAATATACATTTACTTTGTATTACAATTAATAATAAATAAATAAAAAATAAATGTTTATCCCTAATTTGATGTTATAAAAGTAAAATAATATTTATTGTTTTTCTAACAAAGTTTTTCCGGCTAAACTTGGTAAAGTTGATTTTAAATTTGCTGAGACTCAGAGGCTAGAACTCATCTCCGAATTTGTTGTTTCTAAATTCGCTGAGGCTTTACTAGAGCTCATATCTAAAGCATCCACCACTGGATCAATAGAAAAAAATATTTGGAAGCGTCTTTCTCAGTGGTTGGTTCGATTTGAATGAAATTCCACACATGGGTCGGATATTTAATTCGTACCTAAAAAGTTTATAAAGCTGTTGTCTATAGTCGTATAAATAGCAGCTATAATTTTTGTTTGCGGCGGTGTTGAAATATTTAATATGGCTAAAAAATTTAGTAAATACAAAACACATTGTTTTTATCTTTACCAACAGTAATTCGATATTTGGGACAGCCACATGATTATAAGAAGCGTTTTATAAAAATTTCGTGCAAAAAATAATCTGACCCACATATGGGTATGTACCTATCATAAGTTTTTAACCGGTGCTGAGCTGTCAAACATGGAAAATTCCTTTTCTGTGAAAAATAATAATAAAATAAATAAAAATAATAATTTGTATGGCAACTCGAAAAATAATAATAAAAAAAATAAATTAGAATTTTTATGAAAAGAATTTCGTTAATTTAATTTTTTTAATAAAACTTTCCAACATTTTTGTATTTTTTAGATTATAATTCTTTTTTTTTTTAAATATAAAATTAACAGAAATGTGTGCTTGAAAAAAAGTTTGTGTTCTAAGTCGTTTATTTGGAGATCAGGTAAAAAAAATATTGGTAAACATTGGTGTTTAAAAATAACAAACCAAAATTTTGCAGTTTTGAAATTTAAATTTTTTTTAAAAAATAGAAAGTATAAAATTTAACTTAAAAGAATCAATGAAACATAATAGAAAAAAAGGTTGAGTCTTAAGACTATTGTTTGGAGATCAGGCGGAATAAAATCTTATACTTAAAGCGGAAAAAAAATGTCTTCGTAAAATTTGGTCGCTTTTTTTAATCAAACCAACCAAAATTTTGCATTTTTGAAATATAAATATTTTAAAAGGGTTAGAAAATATAAAATTGGACTTAAAAATCAATGAAACGTGGTAGAAAAAATAATAAGTCGTAAGGCAAAAAAAAAATTGTAAAATGTTACTTTATTAATAAAACTTTTCAAAAGGATTGCATTTTTTAAATATGAATTTTTTTAAAAAAAAAATATATATAAAATTGGACTTAAAAATATAAAATTGGACTAGAAAAAAAATAAGTTTGTGCCTTAAGTTATTTATTTAGAGATCAGGCAGGATAAATTCCTACACTTAAAGGGGACAAAAAAGTTCTACGTAAAATTGTATATTTTTTGAAATTTAAATATTTTAAAAGGGTTAAAAAATATAAAATTGGACTTAAACGAATCAATGAAATGTGATAGAAAAAAAAAGTTTGTGTCTTTAGTCTCTTGTTTGGAGATCAGGCGGAATAAATTCTTATTCTTAAAAGAAAAAATTCTTCCTAAACTTTGGTGTTTTTTTTTACTAAATTTGACATTTTTGAAATATAAATATTTTAAAAGACTGTCTTAGAAAATATAAAATTGGACATAAAAGAACCAATGAAACGTGATAGAAAAAAAATAAGTTTGTGTTTTAAGTCTTTTGTTAAACGAAAAACAATTGTCTTCGTAAACTTTGGTGTTTTTTTTTTAAAAAAAACCCCCCACCCAATTTTGCCATTTTTGAAAACAAAATTGGAACGTGATAGAAAAAAAAAAAGGTTTGTCTTTTGCTTGGAATAGGTTTGTCTTTTGTCAAAATAAATTCATATACATAAAGGCAAAAAAAAACATGATGAAGTCTCAATAGATTTAATAGCATACTATCCATAGCACATTTCCGGCACCTTAGCCACAGACAGATAATGAGTGCAGAGGTAGATCAAACGCAAATAAACGGCTTTTCAAACATCGCAAAAAAGAAGGGGTAACATGTCAAAATGAAATCGGAATTAAAAAAAAAAATTGTTTAAAGAAATTTTGTAATATTTTTTTTGCGCTTTTACCATTTAAACCATTTTAATTAATATTATCATCTGGGTTTTTAAGTGCAGAACGGTTCAGAACACATTAAATATTGTTCTAGAATTATTTATTTCATGTTTTGGGTCATGTTTAATGAAAAAAATATATATTGAATTCTATGCTGAGAGTGTTGTGAATCACAAAGAATTTAGTGATTGTTAAATCCAGCACAAGTATTTTGTGAACGACAATCACCTCGACAATGAAGTGAAGTCCAGCACATACCTAATAAACATGTGTTCTAAGGCCTTGAAAGCATCTCGTCACTAGGTCTACTTCGATTAAATCGGACTGTTTAGAAAGGAATTTAAGATTTACTTTCAGATGTTTTTACTGGTAAGAACACACAAACAACCACCAACTTGTAACCACCAGCCGAGTAGTTATTAGATTCGGGTGGAAATGCATGAATTTTACTCCGGAGACTGCAGTTTTTCGATAGAAAACTGTTTGTATTAGAAGTGGTATGTATAAAATGTAATTTTACATTATAAAATATTAAACGTTGAAGTACTTGGAAATAATTAACATAATAAACTTTTAAGTTTTTCTCCAGGTCCATTCCAAAATCCTTTGTATATCTACTAGAACGTTGTGCAGATTTAGCCTTTTTTTTTTACTAACACTCAGGGGATGCCCCCCGTAAATGCAATGCACTGTGTTAGCGATAGGAAATAAGGATATTGGAGGGAGGAAAGAGGGAGTCGTGTTTGTTGATGTTTGCCTTGAATTTGATAAGGTCATAGCAGGCAGGAAAAACACTTGCTGGATGATTATTCCACATGCGAACAGTACGGCTGAAGAACGAATTTTCTCTATAGTGCGTCGTCCTGTCAACCGGCCATTTAACAATGAACGGTTGAGAAACTCTGGATAACGTATTCCGGCTAAATGTTCTAACGTCAGGGACCAGGCGACGGATATCTTGTGAAGAGATACCATTAAAATGTGTACAGAATAGCGATACACAACCCACATTACGGCGATGCTGAAGGGAGACAATAGAGCTAGATACCCTACCATCCCCCATCATCACCACCGCTCTCCTCTGTACACGATCCAGAAGCTGCAAAGATGTCATTGGAGCCCCTGCCCATATATGGGAGTTGTATTCCATTTTAGGCCGGATGTACGGCTTTATTCATAGGATGGTTTCTTTAGCTTCATAGAAAATATTAACTTTATAATATTCTAAAATTTTGTTTTTATTTGTACTTCTATGATATCATTCATGGCTATGGTATTCCAGCGCCAAAGAAATGTCTGTCGCTGCAAAAAAAAAATCAAGCCATATGGTCTGTGGCACCCGGTTTACCCTTGAACCCAAAATTAGAATATAAATTTACTTTGAATTGTAAACCAGCTTCTTAAATTTCTCCCGCCGCCGAGACATATAAATATTTTAAACAATTTCTTGTATATGAAATTTTTATAATAAAAAAATCAAATGAAAACTACGCTTTTTCTGGATGGTCAAATGCAATCATTAGTGGCTTCAAAACAAACAATGGCAAAATTTTTTTGTGTGTAGGTCTGTAGGACTCTCAGAAATGTGTCTGAATAATATATTTTTTTGTTTTAAGTTCATAATTTGATAGAAGCATTCACGTTTACTGTTGGCGTGAACAAACGAACTGAAAAAAAAAACCCAGCCATGGAAACAAAAGACTTAAACAACAAACCTGCAAACCTGCCAACCAGCTTTGGAAGATGCTCGTCCCATACAAGACATTTCATAGAACAAATAAATGTCCATAAATCATACACTTGCTTTGCTTGCCAGCAAAATATTTTCATTCATTAAAATTAATTTCCAAAGACAATAGAAACAAACAAAAATAACAATATTTATTCGTTTATACGTATAATGGATCTGGTCATATGAATTAATAAGATCGTCACAGAAACTCAATCTGTATTTATTAGCAATAATATTTCTAACACAAAAGATCGACTGTTCATGTATTCCACGTTTTTTTTCTCATTAGTTTAGTTTGGAGGAATCATCATGACATTTTAACCTTTAGTTATTTCTACTATGGAATGTGGTGAGAAATTTTGGGAATTATTAAGATTTTTGATGTGACCAGTCAATAATTTTGTTTTTTAAAGCATTTGTGGGAAAATCTTTAACAAGAGGGCAAATTTTTAGGCATATATGGATTAATTTTAAAAAAAAATTATGAATTTGTTGAGAGAGTAATTATAAAACTGTGACCCTTATAGTGTTGAACAACTACGTCCTCTGAGGACATGTTATATTGGAAATTCCTGTTCCATCGAAGATTCGCCATTCAGCAGTAAAACATCTATTCTACATGAGCCAAATAAATCACTCACCGAGCCCCAACCAACAATGTAGGCTTTCTATTGTTTTCCCAATTTCTGCTGCCTACTTTTGAGGTTTTTTCATCAAAGCTTCAGAAACAACATTGTAATACCTCAATGTAAATCAATTATTAAACATTCAAAGTGTTTTTTTTTTAGTTTTTCATTCAAACGCATTTGTAGGAGATGCCGGCATACATGCCGATGGTTAGTTCGTAATGGTTAGTTCGTATTTGCAAAAAATATAACTCATGCAAATATCGTTTTATATTAAGCCTAAAAATAGACTTTGAAGAACAATTCGTTTTTCAATCTTTGTCCAAATCCTTCTAGGTTACCCTGGCAGATAAACATTCGAGTTATGTATTGTGGACATATTTCTTTTCTGGGCGTAGAGGAGAAACAGAACACCCTTTCCAAAAAAATTTTTTTTTTTAATTATTTGATTTATTTATATGCACTGCATAAAGTATTTTTTCAGCTGAGTGTTGTCTATTTTAAGGCGATTAAAATTTAATAATTTTATTATGGACGAAATTCAGAAATGTCGGCTCTTAGAAAACATTTAATATTTAATATTCCTCAAACGTGTCTAAGTTTGTCGAAGTGATAGGAATAATATAACTAATAAGAAACCTATAGTAAAACAAAAATTATCCAATCGCTGCAAACATCTAGCCGCATGGTCTGTGTCACCTGGTTTACCCTTGAACCCAAAAGTAGAAAATAAATTTACTTTAATAAATAAATAAATTTTATAACAGAAAAAATTACAAAAAAAAAAATTTTTAAAAAAAAGTCTACAATGCAACATAGCTGTATTTAAATGAACCGAAAGAAGTTATTAATAACCAGTAACAGATTTCAAATGTAGGTGAGTTAAACCAAAATTCAGTAGCCCAAATACTCTGGTCGACCATTTTTTTAATCCTTAGTCACACAAAGGCTCGATTTGACGATTTTTTAAAGCAAATTACCACTTGAATCTGAATTTCTCAAATCGCCACCTAAAATAAACCAAAGTCGCGATTTTCGTCCTTAGAAAATCCAGAATTGCAGAATCTACAGCAAACATTGTAAACATTTTCATTTTGTGGTAATTCGCTATTTTCACTAAAAATGTTAATGTATGCTTTCCTGTTTGAAAGTCAAGAAATAAGTCAGTGCCAATTTAGAAATAAAAATACACGTGTATCAGCAATTTTCATGTACACGTCAGAATTTTTTTTTTTTAGGTTTGAAGTATAAATCTCGTAGTGGCCTGTGTGAAAGCCTTTCGAAAGATTTTTAACACTTTTTCAGTGATCTAATCGAGCTGATTTTTGGCAGGCAGACTCGTGGATATGTCTGTATCACGTCAAATTTTTTAAAAACAATTTTTATCAATTCTCAGATTTTCCCAATTTTTATTATTTTTGAAAAAAAAATGTTTTTTGAACTGAAACCTTAAAAAAAAAACGATAAACATTTAAAAAAAAAATTTAGGAAAATCTGAGGATTGATAAAAATCTATTTTTTTAAAAAATTTGACGTGATACAGACATTTCCACGAGTCTGCCTGCAAAAAATCAGCTCGATTGGATCACTGAAAAAGGGTTAAAAATCGGTCCAAAGGCTTTCACACAGGCCACTACGAGCTTCATACTTCAAACTTAAAAAAAAAAAATCTGACGTGTACATGAAAATCGCCGATACACGTGTATTTTTATTTTTTATCACATTTCCGAAAAAGTAAATTTGGTTCATAGGACAGAATGTGTGTAACACGGTGTTATTAGTATTATTTATTTATTTATTTATTAATTACAATACAAAGTAAATTTATATTATAATTTTGGGTCCAAGGGTAAACCGGGTGACAAAGACCATTTGGCTTGATTTTTGCAGCGACAGACCAAAGCCTCTGGTGGGAATCGAACCCACAACCCCCACGCTGATAGGCAAGCACGCTACCAACTCGTCTACCGGGGCGCTTTGTTATTAGTATTTTTTTCAAATCAACACCGAAATAGCAAAAAAAAAATTTTAATTATTTTTTCCTTATTTCCTGTTTGAGGAAGTTTACAAATTCAACAAAAAATATGTTTTCACTTCACGCTAGTGCACAATATATGTTAAATGTTAAAACTTGGGTCAAATGTTAAAATTTGGCTCTGAGTGGCTAATGTGTTGGTAATAATTTTATTTTTCAAAATTTTCAGAAAATCTCATTAAATAAAATTTCTGAGATTTTGTTTTTATAAAAATTTCGTTACTCCAATAAAAGTTGCCCCCATTAACATAATTGTTTCGTCTACAAAACTTTAGCTGATAAGCTTCAGAAGTTACGACTTCATCTACAATTAAATTTTATTGTATTGGTATGAGAATGAAATTAGATAATTAAACCTTGTTTTTATTACTGGACGACTCTTGAAAGCCGACTTAAAATTGCTTGGCCTAGCCAAGAGTTCAACTGCGACTTATTGATGCTCTCTGAATATAAATCCGGAATCGAGCCCAAAGCCTCGTTGCCAGTGCTTTCTCATTAGATTGTATTATAATTTATTAAAATATAATTTGTATAAATAAATAAATAAATCCGTTTAATATTTAACCATTTTTTTCAGATTGGGAATACAATTGTTGTCGTAGGAAGCAAATTTGGATTTATATTGTTCAAGGGAACAAATCACCATTACCGATAATCTGTGGACCACTTAATGGAATTTGGTTTCAATTTGCCTTGCGACCACGTTTGTGGTCAATTGAGAGAAAATGTGACAGCCATTTTACAAACAGATTATTCATATCCAATGGTTCAAATATAAACATTGAGGCATAAGTTGCGACTATGACCTCCTCTACAATCTGGCAAAATTTTTCATACCTGACGTGATATTTTCAGCTCTTTCGGGAACTTAGCTCACGGCAGAATCATCTTCTCTGAAATTTATGGTGCCGAGTTCTGATAACATTTATCAAAAACTAAATGGCGATGGCTTGGTGATTCCGAAAACGAATACCTCATGAAGGCGGGCGATTATTCTCTTACATTTCAAAAACTAAAACTAAATGTTACTGATTCAGAACCTAACGAAATTTATTTTGGTAACGTAAGCTAATATATTACGGTGTGGTGCCAGGTTTCTCCATTTCCAATCGCAAGTTCCCCAACCAAAGCAAAGTGCTACGAATATCGAAATGTACAACGTTATATTCCCCTTAAATACCAATTTGTCTCAATTGGTTAACCAGTCCCAGTTGTCTGCATCAGCTCTATACAAGTGTTTAAGTAAAACTGTATGACCAGCAGCATTTCCAGTGTCTTTATATACGAAGCATCGCAGCATCTCTACCAAAGTAAAGAAATTATAAATATTTCATTAAGTTTTGAATAAACATTGTGACGTACAACTCAAACCCGTTGATGGCAAAAGAAATTTAAAAAGAGACAAACAAACAGAAATGTGTATGAATCAAACGTCCAACTGTTTGATATTAAAATCATACAAGTTCGATCCCATTAAACTAATAATCCGAGTTTTCTTTGTCAAAGTCAAAAGGTTCGATACAACCAACTGCTGGCTGGCGCTTTTTTTTTTGTTATTAATTTCGTCTTTAAAAGGTGTATAAAACTAATTACATTAATAATTAATGGTAAGAAAATTTAATTTTTTTAATGATAAATGATTGGCTTTGGGCTATTGATAGAGCCTACCTACCCCCTCACGTGTTTGTTCAATGAACAGCAGAGTTAAACAAAAAATGTCCTAAAGCATCGCTATAACAGGTTTGTTGTCTAAGTCTTTTGTATTAGCCAAGCAGTAAGTTCTTTAATTGCTGCGATGAGCCATACATTTTATTTTGATATTTTTGAGGAAATTCGATAGCATTGATTATTAGAAGAAAAATTAAAGTGATGGCCCTAAGAAATCAATATGTTGCCAATTCAATTAATTAAAAGCCACGAAGTTAAACTATGACCGGAGGCCAACAAATCGTATGCCGTTTGCCAACGTTGGCATTGGTGCAGTGTTGGCACTAAGCATACGTATGGCCTATAATTTGAAATAGATTCCACTTGGCAAAGTTGTGTAAAATTGTGTTCATGGTCAACATGTGTGATTTTTGTTCAGCAGGCAGGATTAATGATGTGATCGCTTCACGTGTGCTTGCTACATACAGGAAGTGATGATCAATTCAGATTATGTGATACACGCAACTCTCATAATTTTAGTTGAGATATTTGTTTGTTACATGGACGATAATTGACTAGCGACTGTTTGTATGAAATGACAAAGAGAAAATGTTCAAATTTATCAATTATGTATATTAAAATGTTTTATTTTGCATGTATGTATTCCAGAGAACCGAGAACCACCCTGATGTTACCGAAACAAAAATTTTAAAAACTTTTGATTTTTCGAAGAGCATTCTCGTAATATCGGTGAACAATGGCAACATAAAAACTGGTAAATATATATATCAGCATCGAAATAAATCGAAAGATCGTGCCGGCTTACAGGACCATATCCTTTACATGAAAATATACATACCTTTTCTCCAACATACTGTAACACAGGGGTCGACAAGAAATGATCACGAATTGTCTAGGTTTTTTTTTTTTGATTACTGCTTTGTGATAGAACAATTGACCTGTATATTTAGCATTGATTGGTAATCATCGATCGCTTTTAGAAGTAAGAATATTGGAAAACTCCAAAAAATAAATCCATTTTATCAAAAATAATTGTAATTACGAAACGGCTGGATTGTAATGCAGCAACAAAAATCGGTAAAGGGAAACGATCCTAGTTCTCAGGAATGTGTGTTCAAAGGCAGGCAAGTGTTGCTTTTTTGGAGTTTGAAAAAAAGATTCAATTTAAAATAAGATTTCGATTAAAAATCAATTTAGATATGAACAAAAGACCATACAGAAAGCAGTCGTTTGCTGAACATTTCCCGGAGGATACTTCAATAGTAATTGTTTTCAAAAAGTAGGTATTTGTTTAAAAAAAAAACATTATTTGTTTCAAATGTTGCCATGCCAATTACTGGCATCTCGAGTGTGTAGCCGAAATAATGTGTCAAAAAACAACTTGGGATGTCTGCCCTCAGTATATTCTTTGACATGAGTTGTATTTTTTATAGCAACTACAATGAAGAACGTAGGAAATGATACTAAATCTTAGAAAATATTATTCAAAAATATATTATTAGTCTTTGTTTTGAAAACACATAATTATTAAAAATATTTGGAAGGTAAACGCTGTGTGGCAGGCTGTGCGTCCCACTATCACTCAGCAAATACAGGTTCGCATCCTGATAGGACCATTACAAAATGTTGATGATTTGATTTGATGAGATGATTTGAGAGCGATAAGGGAAACAAGTAAGTAGGAGATGAAGAAGCCCCAAAATCCATAACACACAACATAAAACACTAAGGGAATTGTTTGGTAAATATGCAATTAAGTTTTTTTTATTTTGCTTTCCCCGAATTATTAGAAGTGTCATTAATAAAAAAAGAAAGAAATCCGGTAATTGTTAAACAACAATAGGTCAAGACCACTCAGCCAATTGCAATACTTAGCCGGCCACTTCTACATAAATTAGAATGATTTGAGTCTAGTTTTTAAGATGAAGAAAAATCCCCTAACTTCTGTTTGAACAAAAAAAAAGTAGAAACCCACTAATTCATCACCGATTAATATTAAATTATATGACAGATAAGTATGTTTCAAAATAAGTAAATCCCCAGCATATGTTCCCAGCACTAATAGGGTACACTTCTTAAATTTGAAATCATTAATCATATTTTCTGAAACTTCCTCAAAGTAAAAAAAAATTAAAGAATTAAAAAAGAAGCGAAATTAATTTATGCGTAAATTTTGAATATATCAATTGAAATCTATCCGTTGCTGGGGTAATCTCAACATTTATTATCAAATTGAAGAAGACACCATTTGTTGTTGGTTTTTGCCAAAAAATTATGAAATTAATAAATGTTGAAATATTAGTTGTTATTATTTTTTTCAGTTAGTCATTTATCAAATGCAAACCACAAATGACGTTAGCAGCAACATTTAATATTGCACTGTGGTTTGAAAACAGTTTAGTTTGGTATTATGGATGATGAGGTCTCTCCCATGGTGTTCATCCTACAGATTAAATGGTACGCATACTTTGACCTGAATGGAACAGGTCAAAAGTATGTTGAAAATTAAAAACAGTTATAAGAAACAAGTTGTTTTTAAAGATGAACCTTACAAAAAATTAGTAAAAGTCTCTAAAGTTCAATAAGCTGAAAGAATATTAAAAAAAACGGTTTCGTATTGTGGGATGTAATTTATGTCTAACGTTGATTTCAAAAGACCCGATTTATACGATGAGGCAAGACAATCGACGACTGTTGACGAACTGGGTAGAGAAACCCGAGGGATAGCAGTTGGGGGGAAATTTGACTTTTTCATTTAAAATTTAAAAACAAAAATACAATTTGTTGACGTTATCAATTTTATATTGTTTAAACAGAAGAAGAACACACTTCAGAAACAGGCACGCAAGTTTGTTTTTAAACAGTCGTCATATAAGTGCTTATGATTATACCAAGAAGTTTCGAAATAAAATGTCAGGAAAAAAAGTCTGGGGAAAATGTCATCGTGTAAATTAGGATATACCCTACAACTCAATTTAACAATTAAAAAAAAGAAATCTTTTTTTTAAAAAAAAAGTCGGAATAACGTTTTTTTTCCTTTGAAATGGAAAACCGCTATTTCAGAAAATTTAAAAACCGATTATTTAAAAAAAAATTGGACAACAGATTTTTTTCAATAAAAATTGGAAAACCGATATCTTCAAAAAAAAAATGGAAAACCTTTTATTTTCAAAAAATTAACAATAGTTTTTTTCCAAAAATTGGAAACCCCTTTTTTTCAAAAAATCGGAAAAGCAATTTAATCAAAAAATTTAAACATGGGTTTTTTTCAAAAAACTGCAAAACCTGTTTATTTTCAAAAAATTGGAAAACCCTTTTGTTTTTTTTTTTCAAAAAATTTAAAAATCGGTTTTATGGAAGAAAGGAAAATTGGTTTTTCCAAAAATAATAAAACATTTTTTTTTTTTGAAAACCAAAAGATGGTAAACCCGTTTTTTTTTCAAATAAATGTACAATCGTTTTTTTTCCAAAAAAAATGGAACCATGGTTTTTTTTAAAAAAAATTGTTTTTGGAAAACCTGTTTTATTTATAAAATTGGAAAACCTTTTTTTTTTATAAAATTGGAAAACCTTTTTTTTTTTAAAAAATTGGAAAACCATTCTCTTTTTTGAAAAATCGGAAATCCGGTTTATTCAAAAAAATTAAACACGGTTTTTCCAAAAATAGGAAAAGCTATTTCTTTTTTCAAAAAATTTGATAACCTGTTTTTTCAAAAAATTGGAAAACCTGTTTTTTTTAAAAAAAAAATGGAAAACCTTTTTTTTTTTTTTTAAAAAAATTGGAAAATCGGTTTTATAGAAAAAAAGGAAAATCGCTTTTTTTTGAAAAAAAAAAAGAAAACTTGTTTCTCCAAAAATATCAAAAACGTTATTTTTTTAAAAAATCGTTATTTTTTTCAAAAAAATTGGAAAACCGGTTTTATGAAAACATTTTTTTAAAATCCAATATGTAATTTATGTCTAACGTTGATCTTGCATTGAAATCATAAATAAGCTATATGGGATAAAGGCAGAATCCATTAAACCGGGAAATCGGTTTTTTCAAAACCCATTTTTTGTTAAGAGGCAATTAACAAAATGCCATCATATATTTAAACATACTTTTTTCTTTGAAAATAAATTAAAAAAAAAAAACAGATTTTCCAAAACCGTTCGACTATAAAACAGATCGTCGATCTTTAAATAAAATCATAAAAATCCCTCTGTTACATTTAACCGTAAAAACAGAGTGTTTAGTTCCTATTTGTTTATAGAGAAAATACAAAATAGAAACGGTATTTTCAAATTGATTTTTATCAAAACCCCATAATTTTTTTTAAATTATGTTTTTCAAAAGTTTTGGCTATATAAAAGTACATTTTATAATTTTGTTTGATTTTTTGGTGTTATCTATCAGAGAGTATTCTTTGAATAATATGAGAAAAACACTTTTTACCCTCAAATGCCGCCTTATAAGATTTTAAGCTCCTTCGACCCATGGACCCCATTATGGATAGTTCATGCTTGAGTTCATTTTTAAATGGCATTGGTGTAATAAAATTATTTTAATTTCCTGCCGCTACTCACACAATACACAGCATTGTACAAATCGATATTGGAATTACACTGAAATCAAAATTCAGGTTGCTCGGAAATTAGCACCTCCGTACAAATTAACCTGAAATTAACGTTTAACCTCATGCACCCCCCGATGTGGGTAATGATGCTTAGTGGCACAAACTCTATTAATGTTTCAACGTTTAATCAACGATTTTGCATATTTATTTAATTGTTTGTGTTGTTGTTGTGTTATAAAACTTAAAGACATACATACAAACAAGCGCTGTTTAAGGAAGTATCGACGTGAAAGAAATCGCAAGAAGAAGATAAATAAAACGTTTGAAGATTTGACAGTGCAGAATTTTTGAAGAAGGGCCGGCACAGCAAAGTGATTTTATAAATAACGGCCTAAAATTTTTCAAAAAAGTAGAAAATATAGAGTTTAAAAATAGCATCAATCCATTTGGGGCTTCTGGAAACGAATGGGAAATCAGAACTGAACTGAAATATTCAAAATTATCAACGACACCTGGCACAGGTTTTGCCGCTGAGGACTGCCTTGACTTTCCGCCATAGTACAAATTGACATTGACTAGATATTTGTCTACTGTGTCCACTTTTCGGCAGGGGACTCAGTTGATAGCGCCACTTGCTTCCGTATTCAAATGGCTGACAGTGTATCTATCGGTGTAGTTATTGGCGTGTATAATTTATAGCTTAAATGCACAAGATGAATTGTTTGTCATTTTGTGGCACAATGTCAAATTTGCATTTTTTGCAATTTATGTTTCATTTGTTTCGTCGACCCATTGTTGTTTTTGCTGATTGCCTTTGTCTGGTTTCCTTCTCCGTCTGATGTGCATTGATTATATGCAAATCATGCCCAAATATTAGGTGGACGGACCAACCAACACCAGCACCACTACCGTGAACCACAGAGATGAGTTAATTAATATCACTCATGACAGTCGTACAATAGCCAATAAAAGCCAAATGTAAAATACGGACCCCCGGATAAAGATATACATAGGTGGCCTGTATGATGGAAAATATGATAAACGATGTGACACACAGTGAGTGCAGGTCATTAATGTCTCGATTCGCTACAGTCTTTAACAGCCAACAACAGATGGACGGTGGGACGGACGGACGGACGGATGGTTGGTCTGCAGAAAAACAAACAACGCGTTTGTTTAAAGAGCATTTAATTTATAGAAGAGGCGAAAAAAATAATCCAAAAATAAAACATTATTAATGCTTTACAAAAGCATGGCAACTGTGTTATGGATATTAGTGGACTGAAAGAGATTTTTCGTATTTGCGCTTTTTTTCTCTTGTGCTCGCAAAAATATATTTGCAAAATATGATAAATCTGTTTTTAATCAGTAACTACACCAACACCCTTATCACGTTGTGATCCATCTCATTGACGTATGCTAATGTGATGGACGATTACTAAATGCATTGGTCGTTGCAGTATTTTACTTATATCATGAGTGAGGAGGGAAGAAGAAAACAGAAAATTAAAACATGTCGTCACTCATTTTAATTTCAAAAACAATCTTATTCAGGAAATGTCTCGGAAATTGCATGTTTGAGAAGAACAAAAAGAAGACAACGGAACACAGGGTAATATTGCTTGAAAATAAGTTTGATATACAAAAAAAAAATGGCCTACTTTTTCCTTAAACAGTGTGAGCATATTATGTCACCCATCCACCGATCCAATAGGAGACAACTCTGTGCTACACTTGGACTTTGCCGGGTCAGGATTATCATTTTCTCCCCAAAAGTATGCTACGTTTGTCTATTCTTATTTACCGTTAGCTTACGGATAAGAGCCCAAAGTAAAATGATATTTAATGAATATCGAAATAGTCGTTTTTATTCATAAGTACTTAAATTTGAAATTACGACATCTAAGCAGTTGTTCGTTTTTGGAAAAGTAGTAGTTATATATTATAGAGAATTCAATAAATATTACAATAGATGAAGCCGGCTCCGAGCGGCCAATACTTTTCTGGAGAAGTTATAATTGACTTAACGATTACTCTCTAACTCGTACAGTCGGAAAACAGCCGCTGAAAATGTTTGATGGTCTTACCAGGTTGCAAACCTGGCTTAACTTGTGCGATACTACCTACTACCACACCACAGACGTCATTAGTAAACATATTAAGGAAACATTACATAGTGTTTTATTTATAGCCGCTGTTAGATGATTTAAAACATTCAGCATAATTTATTTATAGACACAACGAGGTTATCCCTGTCAATTTCATCAAATGCTGGTGTAAAATGATTTGGTATGAAAACAGGTTGCGTTTACAACTATAACATATGGCCCAAAGGCAAGGGGGAGGTTATTGCCATGATACTCAAAAAACGAATCAGTTGGAAATAAACAAAAACAAATTCAAAATAAACAAAAAGCTAATTCAAAATGAATAAAAACAAATTATCCAAACGCCAATAAAATTGTTTACAAATCAATCAAAAGGGCGTTAAATTAAGGTCGTTGATGGATCAAATCTGCACGCTGGTATTACTGGGAATCTTTGATCCGTAAATGTCTTACTTTAATGGACGATAAATACAATTTGTTGTGGTATAGAAGAAAATCAAAGGTCTGCCCAATTTAAGTCAACATGTTTTCATTTTTTGATTTTGTATTTCATGCCCTCTTTTTGGAAAATCTAAACGTCTGTTCGAAATGCAACGTAATTTACGTGTCATTGAATTCTGTATATCGTAATGTTTATTTTTTGATTATGACAGTTTTGGCATTGGAAAACGTATGTTATTGTTTATTGTTTGAATGAAACGAAAATTTCGTTTTCAAACGAAATATAAATTGTTAAACCTGACGTTTTTGGAAATTTTTTATACGTTACGTTTTACAAAATGAAATGAGGTCAACAAATTAAGAAAATATGATTGAATTTGTAATGTTCTCTTTGTATTTGAGAATATTTCAATTTCCCTTTTGAACTTGCCTCTTGTGTTCACACAGGGAAATTCTTTTTCGGCAATTTTTGTTTTCATTATTGTATTTTCAAATACAAATGAGTTTCAAAGTATCAAAATTCGAAAAAACACAAAAGGAATTGCCAGTACGAGCTGGTTTTTTCCTTTTCCATTCCCTTTATCTATCTTTCCTACAAACTTAGAATTGTGGCAATTAAAATTACTTAGTTTGTTTTTAAATTGATAAAACTTTTAGTTAATATCGAGGTTTCATCTTTTAATTTTGAAGAATTTGAAAGTACATGTAGATTTTTCACATGAATGGAAGGATATAAACAGATAACCAATAAATTGGAAATCCGAATGACTTGGATATTATTATGCCCCTGATATCGATAATATCAGGATGGTGGCAAAAGTTCTGGGACGGAACACCACAAAATACTCCTTCCAATTGGTCAGACAATTCCATTGGTTGTCTTCTGTAATCCACCTCAGCCACGATATGTTACTAAGCTTCATCATGTTCAATCAAAATATTAACAAAATAAATATTAACATTCATTTCATTTTGTTTACATTCATAACATTCAGTTGAAACCTCAGGCAATGCATATGGGTAATGCAATCGACCAAATCTGCTGACGTATACCTATGGGTCGATCGGGATTGAAGAACATCCGGCCAGATCTAAGAAAAATGTCGGTGATGTCCCACATGAGAACTCAACACTGATCTTCAATTATAATTTTTTTCATTTGACTATCGGGCGAGGCATATGAGGAAGATAGTGAAATAATGTAACACATTTTCAATCACTGCACTGCTTGTGCCAGAATGAGACCTGTGGAGTGAAAACATTTTTTTTGTTATTTGAAAATTTCCCTTTTGGAAAGAGATGTTCTTTTTGATCTAAGAGAAGATTAGGGAACGCTTGTTTTAAATTTTATAGGGGTCGTGCCAAGCGCTACAAATTTTAAAATGTTTGCTAATTTGGTGTTGATTTGAAAAAAACCTTAAAAATTACTGAGTTAAGTTATTCCAAATGTACAAGTTTCAGCTTGTTCAGTACCCAAATAAAGGTATTTGAGGCAAAGTAGAGGATGATCGCACATTATTAGCTTTGATATCGATTAAAATGTTAAGTTAATTTTTTTTCTAGAAGGCTCTTTTTTCTCTTTTGTTCTTATTTTATTTTATTTTTTGCAATTTTTCCCACATAATTTGTTTTTTTTTTTTTAATTTTCCATTATTGGTGTCTGGTTGGTATTAAAATTGTGAACATTTAAGTCCAAAAATAAAAATAAAATTGAAATTAACAACAACAATGCAAAAATTTCCAAAAAATGTCCTTATTTTTCACTTTTTAAAGATCGCAAACTAAATTTCCTTTCTTATTTTATTTCACTTCAAATCAAATTTGCAAACATGTTAAAATGTCAAGGACACGACACTACATTATCCCCCCCCCCCCACCGCCCCTTATCTTTCCCTTTTTAAAGATCGCAAACTATATCTTTTTCCGAGTATGACTTTATTTTCTTTCACTCCACCCTACTGCACAACTCATTGGAGAAAAGCAAAATGGAGCACTCGGTATGTGCAAAAATTAGAGTACAACTCCTCACAGAAGAATTATTTTTTGGTTTGGAATATCTCAGAAGATTGTAGTGGAGAAACCTTAAATGATTCCCGAATTCCCGAATGATATTTTAATTCCATTCCAGCCTGGGTGATCTCGGTGCAGCAACTTTTACCCTATTTGTATTACACATTTTTACACATACCGAGTGCTCCATCATATGTTGGGAAATAATGCAGACTTAAGGCGCCCCTATTTGAGAGCTACAGGACATAAACTCTCGTCAAATTAACACAACATTCGATTGAAAGGGCAAAGCTTCCGATCGAGCATCGATTGCAGACGTTCTAAACAAAATAAGCAGAATGCTTAAAAAATCTTTGAAAATATGACCACTAGGCCACAGTAGTAAATTTTCTTAACAACAGCACATATCATGGACATTCCGTACTGCCTCAACATATGTGGTTGTTTAAACCATTATATTTAAATCATGAATTTGTCTCACACCCGAGGTCATATTCATATTTCACTATTATTGCCAGGAGTTTGGCTTACTAAAATCAAATCTTTCTTTTGTTTATTTCATATTTCATTCAAAAACCAAAGTTATTGCACAAATCTACTCATTAGTCCTCACCTTTGTCCGATTTAAATAAAGAATTAGTCACACATCTTAAACACGTTTCGATTTTACTTGTTTTTCTTAGGAAATTATCTCTTTCCGGGACAGATAAGAACTAAACAAAATAAACTTTAATAAAACTAATATTTTTTGATTCTGTAAAATGATTACAAACGACCAACTCGTCCTCCGGTAGTAGCCGATGGTCAAACCAAACACGACAAATATTTCTTGGTTATTGAAAATTTCAAAGAATTCCAAAAAAGCTTACGAAATAAAAGCCAATCATGACTTTACTACAATCATCCACACAACCTAAAGACATGCACTTGAGGTGTCAAATTTCAAAAACTAACATAAATTTCATACACGTACGTTAACAACTCTCAAGATAATTCGGGTTGAAAAAAAAAAAATAAAACTTAAAATTAAAATTGAATCCCCTACACAGAGGGACGGGCGGACGTTCGGTTAAATCCAAACAAACAATTAATGAACCCCCAAAAAGGAAGAGCAGCATAAAAGATAGACCCAAACACACGTAACACCAATGACAAATCTTGACCAAAAAATCCAAAACCGAACCCAAAATATTAGAAATACTTGTTTTTGTTGTTACTTTATGTGTGTGGCTTTAGATTTAGAAGACAATCCGTGCAAGATGCTTTCGATGTATTAGTCAGCAAATGGCTGTCTGGTTGGTGGCTTACTAAGGAAATTAATTGGTCAATTAATAAAAAAATTATACGTAATACAAAAGATCGAAATAGCTGAAACTGAAATTATATAGGAAAAACTTCACACCAAAAGCGAACAGCGAAAACAATGTTGCCGGTAATTTTTTGCTTACTTTATCTTTTTTTTTTAGTTTGGTACAAAGAAACCTTTTTTTTTAGTTTTGGAAGGGGGAGGTGCATATGATTTGGTATGTGAAATATGATTTGGTATAAAACCGTTGAACATTTCAAAGCAAAGCATCAGTTTCACATTAACTTGGCAAATTAACATTTACTACGATTTATTTGCTAAAATGCGTGTATTTTTGGTAAACACACTCAAGGATCTTCTTCCATGATGGACATTCACAATGGATTTTTTCCTCATTTTAGACTTTCTGCTCTTTGGTTGCTGTGGGTTTGGCTAAGCCGCAATACAACTATGGCAGTGGCGTATCCGGTACCTTCGGAAGCTCCAGTGGCGGTTTCGGCGGTTCTCAAGGAGGATCGATTGGCGGTGGTGCTTTAAAATTCACCGGTGGTAATACCGGATTCTCGTCGGGCCCCTCTTTCGGCAGTGGTTCGTCTTTGGGAGGCGGTTCATTCGGCGGTGGTTCCCTCGGCGGTGGTTCCTTCGGCAGTGGTTCCCTCGGTGGTGGTTCCTTCGGCAGTGGTTCTCTCGGTGGAGGTTCTTTTGGCAGCGGATCTTCCTTTGGATCTGGCTCTATTGGCGGTGGCTCATTCGGCTCCGGCTCTGGTGCCGGTTTCCATGGCGCTGCTGGTTCCCAAGGTTTTGAACCCACCTTAGTCCATAAACAATTCATTACCGTTGCCGCTCCCGAAGACAACGAGAACTTGGAACGCAACAAACACCTGGTTATTGGCCGTCCCCAAAAGAACTATCGTGTGGTCTTCATCAAGGCTCCCTCCTCCAGCAATGCCAATGTTAAATTGTCCGCCGAATATGCACCCAAAGAAGAAAAGACCGTCATCTATGTCCTGTCCAAGAAGGACAACACTTTGGAAGTTGGCGACATTGCCACCCCGGCTCCCACCGTGCCCAGCAAACCCGAGGTGTTCTTCATTAAATACAAGACCGAAGAAGAGGCTCAACATGCCCAAAGACAAATTCAAGGTAATCTACCCGTAACTTTCTTTATGTCCACACCATGAACTATAAATGATCTTCTTCTTTGAATATCTTTGTGCAGCCGAATACGATCAAATCGAAGGTTCCTCCGAACACACCGATGCCGGTGTTGCTCCTCAACAATCTGTTATTGGCATTTTGGGCAATGGCGGCGATGCTGGCGGTATTGGTGGCAGTGCTGGTTCATTCGGATCTGGTTCCGGATCTTCTGGTAGTTTCTCCAGCAGTGGTTCTTCTTCCACTGGCAGCATTGGCTTCGGCAGTTCCGGTTCAGTGGGTAGCGGCAACAAGGCCTCCGCTTACTTGCCCCCCGCTGGTCAGTAAATTGTTGGTAATTGGCAGAATACATCTGAGTATTTGTTGTCTAAATGTTATGTTTTGTTGAAAGTGAATGTGAATAAATCGAACAAACTAAAGAAAAAAAAACTTTTTTACTTTTAATAACTTGAGGGAGATAAAAAATGACTTTGATATTGTGAAAAAAAAAAATAATATTGCAAAAATTCTCATATGAAAGTTTGAAACCATCGAAAATGTAAACTTTATTGAAGGTCCACCCTATGCGGACACCAGAGCTACACAAATTATTGTCCGAAAGTGGACCATTTTCTTAAATGATTTGGATTTTTTTTGTTTTAAGTGAATTTATATTCTATTTTTGAGTCCAAGTTAACACGGATGATACAGACCAAAGCCTCTCTAGAGAATCGAACCCACAACCCCCACACTGATGGGCAAGCACGCTACCAACTTGCCTAGCGGTACGCTTTTGGAATTTTTTATTTCCAGCATTATTATGAAATTAATCTTTCTCGAAAGAATACATTCGTAGCGAACATCAACGAAAATCAAAAGACTTAGAACACGAACTTGATCCAGTTTGAACCTGAACCTGTGGCTTACGGGTTTGCATTTTATAAATTACCAGTAAAATAATTCATCCGTTTTGCATCACAAACTACTCCCTCTTTCCTCCTTCCGATGCCCTACTCACCTATCGCTTACACAGAGCATTGCATTTGTAGGAGGCATCCCCAGAGTGTTGGTCGTTAAAAATATTTTTGGATGGATATTCTTTGGATGTGGTCTCATTATTCCAGAAATTCAGAAAGAAAAGGTACAGCATATGGACATCTGGAACACAATCTACTGATAAACATTTGTTTTATTGCGTCTTCAATTTTGACAATTTGTAATGAACGAACAAAATCGTTTTATGGAAACAGCCAGTAAACTCATTTGCCTGAAGAATAGTAAACCTTACAAATCCATATCGCCCATTTAAATTAGCATGCCAGCTAAAGAACTCTGAGTTTTTACTGTCTTAACATGTGAGTAATAGGCGCCATCTACATCCATGTAGGTCATATCTTATTTACCTTATTTTTTCTTCTCATTAAAACGGAAGTTCATTTTCCAAATTAGGGTAATTTATTTTCAAAATAAACAAGAGTGAATATTAATTTTAAGCCGAAGTTATCAACAGTCTAAATGCTTAGTTTGGGAGTTTTTCTCAGATTATAAGTGGCATTGGGATACGAAAAATATATTAAGGCATCTTCTAATATTAATTAATACACTAACTAAACTGTATATGTTTTAATCTCTGTAAATGCCTGAGTCATCTAACCTTTTTGTGTTTGATTAATGGGGCGGTCAGCTAGCCAATTAAGTAAACCAGAATTGAAACTGACCTGCACAAAAAAGTTGTATGTGAGGCTTAATATGTTCGTAAGTGGATTAAAATGTGATCGTTTTATGAAATCGATTGGATGTCCCAAGAATTTCTATTTTAGCCTATTCATAGCCAGCGATGCCATATGGCACAGAGCAAAAAAATCCCAGGTTGACTGGTCAACATCTAATGAAGAGTCACTCTTGGACATAGTACGGAGAGTACTCAATTTTTATTCTCTTCACAAGAGAAAAATACCTTATGAGAAAAAAATTGTTCTCCTCAAAGATAAATATAAATTTTTCTCAAGATAAATATTTTTTCTCGTGAAAGTAATTTAAAATATGAAGAGAACAATTTTTTTTTCACTCACGAGATTTATCTACCGAGCACTCGCGCGAGAGTTATATCTACTCATTAGAAATTAATTCTCATTCATGAGTTTAATCATTAGAAAAAATATTCGTCATCAACTGCATTTTTAGGAAATCCCTTTACAACGGCGAAATGGGACGAAAATATGTATAACAAATAATTAAACTTTCAGCGGATAACATTTTTTTTCTTTTTTATTGTTTTCAAACCAAAAAATTAAATCAAAAATAACAATAAAGCAATTCTATTGCGTAACACAAAAAATAAGGCATTACGACCCATTTTTTTTCAACTGCTTCAAACAAAACAATAGAAGAAACTGACCTGCGTCAATTTCCAAACACAAGTATTTTTATATTTCTTGTCTCACGCGTGCTCTCTTTAATATTTATCTTTATTTAACTTTCGCATTCAGAATGTAAAACAAAAATCTCGTGAAAGTTATTTTTATGAGTGAGTGTTATCTTTTCTTCTCTTTCGTTAGAGAGAGCAATACTTTTAAAGCATGTATTGATCACTCATGAAAGATAAAAAAGATAACTTTCGTAGATAAAAATTACTTTCACGAGAATTATTTTTTTTTGTCTCTGAGTGTGAGTAACAAAACGAGAGATAAAAATGAAAATACCTTTCGCGAAGCGAGATTTTCCGTACTATGCTCTTGGATACTCACTCTCCTTATCAATTTTCGGCTGTTGCCGAATCTGTTGTAACCGAATCCTAAATATTTAAGCAATAAACATTTTTAAACCTTGCAAATCACCCGAACCGGACATGAATTCACCAAGTGTGGAGGATACCCTTTCTTAAAAGCCTTAAACCTTGCCTTGACATGACTCCACCTGGTAGGGAGGTTATCCCTTCTTTGTCTCCCTCTTCACCATATGAAGGTAGTCTTTATTTTCAAAGCGGGAAACCAATCATTTTTAATGCAAACACACAAAACGTATGTAATACGAACGCCGCTTAAGATAAGTATGAGGTAAGTAACGGCGACAAAAAAATAATTTTGTGCCGGACAAAACAAATGATCACAAAATGTTATTTAAGGCAACTCAAACACAAGAAAAAAGGTGACTATTTTCATTCAAGCTTATTATTGAATTTAAATTTTACAGACATGTATTTTAATACAGGGTCCGCCAAATAACTTTTTTTTTGAAAATTCTATAAAAAAAACTATTAGATATTTTCTCAAATTTTTCTTTTTATTTGAAAGTACAATCCTTCCGTTTAATAATGGAAAATAATTTCATTCAAATGGCCGCCTCGGCTGGCCATGCAGTAGCCTAACGACATCAGCTCTGCGGTTGATAATGCGATCATCAAAAACAGGGCGCAAAACATCGAGTGTAACTTCGGCTACGTAAGACCAATAATGCTGTAAGGAGCATCTAAATAAAATAATCAAGAAGGTTAAGGGATCTACACCAAAGACCTAGAACCAAATTTAGCGCGGAAACCTCCACGTCACTGCAATGTTTATCAGACTGAGATTTTGGTCACTGACATTTTGTCCACCACAGTGGAGAGACAATATTTTATTTATCTATTAATTCCGCTGATATGCAAGCACTTAACCAACTCGCCTACATGAACACCCTTTTTTTTAGTCAAACTGCTATTAAATCGCTGTATTTAGTCTTCCTCATCTCAACATTAGCCCTAGACTGCCGTTGATCTCTCAACGAGTTCGTCGTTCACCTTATCGTTCCTCCAACCTGTCTAGACCACACATACATTCTTTCTTTCTTTCTATGCGTATCTTTAAGGTTATTTTAAGTTAAATAGATTTTTTAAATATTATTATATAATTAAATATTAATTATATCAGAAAATATCAGACATGAAACGTCAATCAAGCGGAAGATGATATTTAAAAGGGTTGGCTACTGTTTGCCTTAGAGGGTCGGACGAAATATTTCCGCAAGTCCACATTTTACGATAGATCGGAATGTATTCTTGTAAATCACTGAACTGACAAACTGCTCATTGACAAAAGGCTTAACAAACAACGAAATGTTTAATGAAACTCTTAAGAATCTGCAATACAAGAGTCTGATTAAATGGCAATTAATCACGTTCCACTAACTAATCTTTTGTGCAATCAATGAGGACAGTTTTCGTGCGCATCAAGACCCATGGCGGTCTCTTCTTGGCAAATGTGACGTTGCACGGCGCATTCCATCGGACGGTGAATATGCATAACCCCCGGTAGGGTGTGTGTGTGTTTGTGTAAATAATGACAATGACCACAATGTTGGCTAAATGACACAAAAAAAAAACGCAAACAAAACTGAAACCGAAATGAATGCTGTTGGCAATGTTGCCTGCAAAACATCTCGATTTTGACATTTTCAATTGACCAATCATTTATCAATAATCTAGTATAAAAGTAGTTAAAATTTCGAAATGCAGCATCAGTTTGAACTGAAACTCTTTAAAACAACAACTATTAAATTTCTGTAACTCCAACTCGGAATAATTACTTTCCCAACGAAATGCGTGTGTTCTTGGTAAAGCATTAATGACAGATCAAAGGATATTAAACGATCTGTGTGTATGGGATTTCCTTTTTATTATGAGTGTATGTGTGTGTGTTTCTTGTAGACTTTGTGCTCATTGGCGGCTGTGGCTTGGGCTAAACCCCAGTACAATTATGGCAGCGGTGTTTCCGGCACCTTTGGTGGATCATCTGGTGGTTTCGGTTCTGGCTCGGCAATCTCAGCGGGCTCGTCGTTCGGCAGCAAGGGATCCTCCTTCGGTGGAGTTTCTTCTTTCGGCGGATCATCTTTGGCTGGTGGCCCTACGTTCGGCTCCGGTTCCCTAGGTGCTGGTGGTTCTTTTGGTAGCAGCGGTTCAGGTTCCTTCGGCGGTGGCTCACATGGTGGCTTCCAAGGTTTCGAACCCACTTTGGTGCACAAACAATTCATTTCGGTGGCCGCTCCCGAAGACAACGAGAACTTGGAACGCACCAAACATTTGGTGATTGGTCGTCCTCAAACCAACTATCGTGTGGTCTTCATTAAGGCTCCCTCCTCCAGCAATGCCAATGTTAAATTGTCCGCCGAATATGCTCCCAAAGAAGAAAAGACCGTCATCTATGTGTTGTCCAAGAATGACAACAATTTGGAAGTTGGTGACATTGCCACCCCGGCTCCCACCGTGCCCAGCAAACCCGAGGTGTTCTTCATTAAATACAAGACCGAAGAAGAGGCTCAACATGCCCAAAGACAAATTCAAGGTAAGCTTAAGGCAACTGTGTCCTCGATCCCCAGTATTTATGATTAAATGCATTTGAATTTTATTTTCCTCCCATTCCAGCCGAATACGACAAAATCGAAGGCTCCTCCGAACACACTGACGCCGGCATTGCTCCTTCGCAATCGGTTGTTGGTATTTTCGATAATGGCAGCAATGCCGGTGGTGCTGGCGCCTCTGGCAGTTTCAGTACTGGCTCGGGTGTTTCCAACAGTTTCTCAAGCGGTTCGAAAACTTCTTCCTACTTGCCCCCCTCGGCATAAGTTGTTAAATTGATATCACAAGCTGTTGGCGTGTGGAAATGTTATGTTGTCTTTTAGAAGTTTACAATTAAATAAATATTAACAATCGAAAACTAAACCTTTTACGGAATTGTCAATTATGGAAGGATGTAAAACATACAAATGTCAAGACGTCTTTGAGACGGATATTCAAGCCAGGTTTTTTACTGCAATTGATCTTTTGCCAAGAATTCTGAGAAGATACTTCATGTACTGAAAGTCAGTCCACCTTACCGGAGAAAAACAAATTGAGAAGACCGGAAATCACATGCGCCATCCTTAAGGAAGTTTCTCACCAAACTGATTCCCTGAAAGTTCCTCAATTCGTGTACAAGCAGAATACCAGTTCAAAATTTTTTATAAAACTGTACATCACATTTATTCATCTGGCTGGAGAATAGAAATGATATTCTTGAAAAACGACTCTGAAATTTGTAAAGAAGTGGAGGATGTCGATCCTTAAAGGCGATTCCGGCACAAATCAAAATGATTACCTGCCAAAAAGTAACCTTGTGTGATAGACGCACACATTACCTAACAACCATGGCCGTCCACGTCTGTCTAAATGAAGCAACACCGCAGGACCTTCGGAATAAAGTCAGTACCCCCGACTTTCAGAATGAAATTGGCCAGGAATCCCAATGGAGCCCTACCGTATTATTAATTAGAAACCTTCCATTCTTCCAAATGAAGTTCTTCAGTTCCTTTAAATGAAGTAAAACCCCTTGTCTAAATGCAGTAATTTCGCATGATCTTCCGAATGGGGTCAGTAGAAGAATTAATTCTGCACGACTTTCATAATGAAATTCGCTAGGAGTTCCAATGAAGTCCTACAGTAATATTATTTTATTTTATCGAAATAAAGTCAATACAAGATATAAGTCCTATCGACTTTCAGCGTGAAATCCGCGACAGAGGAGTTCAATTGAATTGGCTTTCTAAATGAAGTCCCTACTGACTCCTAAAGGAAGGCGAACTTCGAAAGGAAGTCCCTTTAAATGTGGGTTGTATATCGCTGTTCAATAGATATTGTAACGGTATTTGCTCGTCAGATATCCGTCGCCTGGTCCCTGACGTTAGAACATTTAGCCGGAATACTCGGCTATCCAGGGCCTCTCACCCGTCGTTGTAAAGTGGCCGGTTGACCGGACGACTCACTATAGAGAAAATTCGTTCTTCAGCCGTACGGTTTGCATGTGGAATAATCTTAAAACAATTGTTTTTCCTGCCTGCTATGACATTATCAAATTCAAGGCAAATATCTACAAACAATACTCCCTCTTTCCTCCCTCCAATACCCTTCTTTCCCATCGCTAACACAGTGCATTGCATTTACGGGGGGCATCCCCTGAGTGTTAGTCAAAAAAAAAAAGGAAATTCCATCCTTCTAAATTAAGTCATTCGTTCAGAACGTAGGAGAGCCATTCTTCCCAACGAAAATGGTTCATACTTCCAAATGCGATCCGTCCGTCCTTCAGAATGAACGAATTCTTCAAACTTTGGATTGATGTCCGTGTGTCTTTCAGAATCAATGTCGTCAATCCTTTAGAATGAATTCCATTCATGTGCTCACGGAAAACTGATTCAGAAAAAAGCTTAAAAAAACGTCATGAACATTCCATGAAGGAACAGACGGGGAGTTTCTTTCAAATTGGTGAGCTGTGCACTACATTACTAACCGGAATCTACTGTGTCAATCCAACTTCGAACGAATGAACTTAATTAACAAACTAGAGAAATTAAGAGATTACTCTCTGATCAACTTTGCGGGTTCGAAATGTCCAGGGAAAACTGAGTGTGATCCAGTGGACAAGCGACCTTGCCAAATAATTGTTTCCCCCCCTTATACATGTCCTTAGTTTTTTTGCAGAAGTCTGACCTGTTCTTAGTAATGTCAAAAAGGCTGTAGCTGCCCTCTATTTGGAAAAATGACTCAGGCCGACACATTTATGCATATGTGACTCATTGGCATACGTACGAACTAGTGACATCTAGAGCCTGCTGTCGCACTGACTTTTCAACTAAAAATCAGAACACGTCCACACCCACTCAAATGTTCCAGCACAAACTTTAAAATATTAATTACAGTAACCGATAAAAAAAAAGGCAATCAATATTTGTTTTCGAAAAGGTTAAGTTCAACCAAAAAAAATGAAATTCAATATCCTGGTCATCCATTGGTGCAAAAACATGATTGGATTAAAAGAAACCGATCACTTCGTTGAGGAGAATCGCTAACCATCAGTACGTCCGTTGGTCCACCTAAAAAAAAGACTTGTCATACCAGACATTTATCTCAACTTGAATGACTTCAAAAACCTCAATGATTTAAAATCTATGAATACCATTGATGACGACATTTGGATTTCAAAACAAGTCACACAAACATGCAAAGGGCAACAAACTTTTCATTATGAAAACGATTGCAAAAAAACACCGTTAATATCATTGATTTTTCTTTGAAACAAAACTATTGATTAGTAATATTTTGAATTTTGCCCGCCCCTGCAACTTCCTCTCAAGACTCCGCCACATCTCCTACCTCAATATCAAACTCGTCTTCTAACTCACCAACAGCCGTTCCAAAGAAAAAGGTTTCAGTAACTAAATTTCAAATTGTCTTTTGTTGTTGTGTCTTGGCTTTATCATATCCGTTGGTGTGATGTATTGCCTTTTAAATCGTAGGTAAAACAATAACAACAAACAAGATTAATTTGTTATATATCATTTCTCTTCAGGTATACGAAAGAAAAAAAAAATAAAGAAAAACTAGTTTTCAAAACGAACCTAGCAAAAAAAAATCTGGCATGGCCTTTTTTGGCATGTTTTTTTTAACTTTGGGTATCAGATAAACAAAAAAAATGCAATTTCTCATCATATTTCGCTGGTGTCTTGATTGAAACAGCTGATTTCACAGCTGATCTAATGTCGTGTCGTATCAAAGTTAATATAAATTATGGCGTTTCAAAAAGGGGCGATACGTTTTTACACATTAAGGTCATGCGTTAACCTTTAACATGAAACGACCAAAAGCAAGAAACAACGAAACAACAGCTTCGGACATAGGCCGGCTGAAATGGATAGTGATAATAAATCAAACGTAGGAGGAGGACAGAGCGACTGTTGAGTTACCCTACAAATGGTGTGTAGATATAGAATTGTGTTTTCAGCACAATCTTAAAGAAACTAGCAAAACTATATTAATAAAAAATGGTATCTGGCAAAGACCATACAGAGGGCACATGTCGCAAGTCGTTTTCTGATGCATTAGTTCGGAAGCACACTCTAGATGTCAGTAATACGCATGGCACCATTTGACTGTTCTACAAAGGACATTACAGCAAATACTGTTTTTATGCTGACAATATACACATACGATCTATGGTTTTTGTCTACATTTGAAAGACAGACACCAAAAACCATTCCAAGTCGTTTGCAGGCTAATTAGTTCTACTGCAAACTGTAGATGTCATTAATGAGCATGGCAACATTTGAAAGGTGTTTCACGAAAATAAGGTTTTTTGCATACGGGGAATTTCGTATAAAAACAGACTTTCGCTCTCTTTGGTAAATGTTCAGTGACTCTATGAAAAATGCAACCAAAAAAAATAAAAAATTCCCAACAAAAAAAATAGCATAGTGAAAAAGTGACCCAAACAAATTGGGGAGTTTTTCATATGAAAAATGTCCTAAAAATTTAACAATGGAAAAATTACCCAAAAATTTAATAATGAAAATTTCGCCAATTTTTTAATTTTGGAAAAATTTTCGTTTTTATTTTTAGGTATTTTTATAATAAAATTGCGATTTTTAATATTTTTCTCATACTATTGATTTTTTTTTTCCAAATAACGAAAACCTATTGTTGTTTTTTTTGGGTATTTTTTATAATGTTTGGATCATTTTTATAATTGGATCATTGTTCATGAATTGTATGGGAGATTTTTCAGAATTTTTGGGCTTTTGGGGGGATTTCTCATTAACTTTGGGGAATTCTTCATTTGGGGCATTCATTATTTTTTGGGGGGTATTTTTCATAGAGCCATGTTCAGTATCGTCTTTGGCAGATGTCACATGCCGGTTTTTCCAACTGAGTGTAGTAACAGCTTTTCTGCGAGAGATTTATTGTTATCTACAGTTTGCAGACGTACTACTACCTCTGCAGATTAGATTGTCGTAGTAGTTTGTCTTTACAATACAGACATTGTGTATGTCAGAATTTTTTAAGGATTTCTCTAGACCCTTCCTAGTTATTTATGGTGAGTGATATATAGGTACAGTCATAAGCATCCTTGGGTGTATCTTTCTTAATATATATTTACCCTCGACACTGATTCACTGACTCTGTCACGCAGTACGTAGGAATTTAAATAGGCATTCTATAATTCTACTAGTAAGTTGTAATGCGCCTATGGCGCCCGTTAATTTGCTTGAGAAAGTATTTGTTACTTAATTTTAAAAATTTTGTAAAAAATATTTTGAGAAAACTATTTTGTAACAAAAAATTTCGAAAAAAAAATAAAATTTGTGGAAAAAAAATTTTTGCTGAAAAAAACAATTTTTGTTGAAAAAAACAATTTTTGTTGAAAAAAAAAAAAATTTGTTGAAAAAAAAAATTTCTTGAAAAAAAAAATTTGGAAAAAAAAAATTTCTTGAAAAAAAAAAATTTGGAAAAAAAAAAAATTTTGGAAAAAAAAATTTTGGTAAAAAAAAAATTTGGGGAAAACACAATTTTGGTAAAAAAAAATTTGGGGAAAACACAATTTCTGTACAAACAAAATATTATTTTTTTTATTATTATTATTTATAGAATTATTATAGAATGCCTATTTAAATTCCTACGTACTGCGTGACAGAGTCAGTGAATCAGGGAATCAGGGAATCAGTGTATCAGTGAATCAGTGTCGAGGGTAAATATATATTAAGATAAATAATAATAATAAAAAAAATAATATTTTTTTTTGTACAGAAATTGTGTTTTCCCCAAATTTTTTTTTTAGAAAATTTTTTTTTTACAAAAATTTTTTTTTTACAAAATTTTTTTTTTAAACAAAAATTTTTTTTTTCAAAAAAATTTTTTTTTTCAACAAATTTTTTTTTTCAAGAACAAATTTTTTTTCAACAAAACTTTTTTTTTTCAACAATAATTTTTTTTTTCAACAAAATTTTTTTTTTACAATTTTTTTTTTTTTTTCAAAAATTTTTTTTTTACAAATTTTTTTTTTCTATAAAATTTTTTTTTCCCATATTTCAACGGGCGCCATAGGCGCATTACAACTTACTAGTTGTTAATAATCTTCGAATATATAAGGAGCAGGACATCTGAAGGGTCCCTCTATGAAGAAGGGCTGCCACTGCTGAGTTTTATAAAAATAGAGCAGCAACTATTGTTGTCTGCTTCAAAGAACTCTCAAATATTGCCTACACTTAGGCGGTCTCATCAAAAAAGGTGCACAATATTTTGTGACTAGCGAAAGCTTATCATATTACTATATTTTATGATTCCTTGGGTATTTAAATACCCATTAGGCCACAATGGGTTAACATTCTGGCATGCAGAAACATAACTGGGCCTGGTATAAATCCTTTCAATTTTAAGAGATTACCAGATCCTGCTTTATAAATTATTCCCATCATTTTGGAATTTTTTAAAAGTCCTCACCATTTGAGAGAATCGCCAGCGTAAGAACAGTCAAACAGATTCCCAGCTCATTGTTTTTTTAATATTATGGAGCATAATTGGAAAGAAGAAGAACACTATATTATAAAAAAGATCTGTCAGATCAAAACTCTTTAGTGTTCGAATGGGAGTGTGTGTTTACAATATGTGGATGAATCGGCAAACCAAATCAATCGGCTTGATTTTGCGGAAAAAAATGCTGAACGGTCTTATCGAAGGCTTAAGAAACTTCTCCTCGTCCTTTTGAAAAAAAAAACGCTTGGTCCAATAATTAAAGGTAACAGGTGAATATGGTCATCGCAACAGGCGAGAGGTCTGGGGTGTCGTATATGCTTTGACAAAAGTCCGTAAAACTGTTCCTGAAAAGGATTGAATTGTAAATGCAACGATTGTATAACAACTGTAGTTATCGTCCTTTTCCAGGACTAAATTATTTGTAAAAAAAAAATGTTTCAGTGTGCCAATGATTTACGGTAAATCATTGAAATTTACGACTGATTGTAGAGATGAAAAATTGTTGATTTCCGGATACATTCCTTGTGACCTTCCGCTTCCCGCACAAGGTAACTAAAGGTAACTTAAGAAAATGTGTTAAAAAAAATTAATTGAGATCTTGAAGCAAATGCAACTTGAAGATCGAAATAAAATCTTTTGTTTTTTAATTCATGACCTATTTTTCCCTCAACCGATAATCCTCATTTTAAGTTATAGTTTTTTTGTTGTTTTTCCATGCCTGTTTATTGCTCTGATGACAATTCGAGTAACGGAAATTTAACTAGAATATTCAGATACGCTTCATTAATGATCAAATCAATTTGAAATCATATTTTCCTTAATAACTGATTTGACCTCTCCAACACCCAAGCCATTGACCGGTCAACAATTGTAGGGTATGCGTATTATGAAAAAGGGGCTAAAAGAAAAGAGAAAAAACAAATAAATTATGGAAAACTTCACACAGACCACCAACAATGTGCCACCAAACAAACACAAAGCCACATGCTCTTGGCCATGTTATTTGGTAGAAGACAAACAGTTGTTTTTGTGTTTTGACAGTTTTACCTGGGCTAAAAACAAATACATCTTTCTCTCGGAGATTTATGTTTTGGCTATAAAACTCTACAAGATCGCCAAGTAAAACATCAGTTTCCTATCAACTGTGAACAAAAAAGCATTTATCGGTGTGGAGATCAACAGAATGCGTGTATTTTTGGTAAAAAAAAACAACAACAATAAAAGCAGAAAACAAATTAGATCAAGGATTATCGCGGGATATTGGTGATTAATGGTGGATTTTTATCGTACCTAATTTTAGACTTTCTGCTCGTTGGTTGCTGTTGGTTTGGCGAAACCACAATACAACTATGGCAGTGGCGTTTCCGGTACCTTCGGAGGATCCAGCGGTAGTGTAGGTGGAGCATTTGGTGGTTTCGGAGGCGTTAATACTGGTGGTGTTAAATTCGCTGGCGGCAATAGCGGTTTCACGTCGGGTGGTTCCATTGGCGGTGGTTCTTCCTTCGGTGGTGGTTCCTCTTTCGGTGGTTCTTCCTTCGGTTCTGGTGCCGTCGGTGGTGGTTCCTCTTTTGGTGGTTCTTCCTTCGGTTCCGGTTCCGTCGGTGGTGGTTCCTCTTTCGGTGGTTCCTCATTCGGTGGTGGTGCATCCCACTACCAAGGCGGTGCCGCCCATGGTGGTCAATTCGAAGCTCCCTTCGTTCACAAACAATTCATTACCGTTGCCGCTCCAGAAGACAATGACAGCTTGGAAAAGACCAAACATTTGGTAATTGGCCGTCCTCAGAAGAACTATCGTGTTGTGTTCATCAAGGCTCCTTCTGGCAGCAATTCCAATGTGAAACTGTCTGCCGAATATGCACCACAAGAAGAAAAGACCGTCATCTATGTGTTGTCCAAGAAGGATAACTCTTTGGAAGTTAATGACATTGCCACCCCCGCTCCAACGGTGCCCAGCAAACCTGAAGTATTCTTCATTAAGTACAAGACTGAAGAAGAGGCTCATCATGCCCAGAGACAAATTCAAGGTAAGCCAAGCGAAATAGATCCATTCAAAAAGAGGTTGATAATCACAACAAAAAAAAATTGTATTGTCCTTTACAGCTGAATATGACAAAATTGAAGGTTCTTCGGAACATACCGATGCTGGCGTTGCCCCGGTGCAATCTGTTGTTGGCATTTTGGACAACGGTGGTAATGCTGGTGGTGTTGGCGGTGGTTCCTTCGGCGGTATTGGTGCTTCTGGTTCCTTTGGTGGTGGTGCTGTATCTTCCGGTGCCTTTACTAGCGGAGGTTCTTCATCTGGCAACACCGGCTTCAGCAGCTCCGGCTCCATTGGCCCTGTTAAATCATCATCGTACTTGCCCCCTGCTGGCCATTAAATTACTGATGTCGCATTGTTTCTTATTTAAGTGATAACAAGTTTTATTTGTTATCTTTTGTTACGACGAGGTAGTAAAATAAAATTAATTCTTTTTATAGAAAATCATTTCATTCTATTGTGCAATAAATCGGATATATGATATGCCCTAAGCAGACTCAGCAAGACAGACAAATGAACGGAAATGTTAAAGTAACATTAAGAACGATGTGAACGATTAATTAGATTAGATTAGAACTAGATTTTTCCAAGAACCCTCTACTACACACAAGTCTAAACAATTGTTATATTGTGAAAAAATGATTGCATTTAAATATTTTTTCATAATCCCATGACTCTAGACAATTTTTCAGATGAGCTCTGGAGTTTTAAGCCAACAAATATGACAACGCATGAGTTAATTCTAGAAATATCTAGGAACTATATTGAGCTAGCGAAATTAAATCTTAATATTAAATTTACCTTATGCTCGAGAGACCAGTTAGCCGGTACCGCAATTATCTCGCATAGAACATAATTTTAAAAGCTCGCTGAAACTACCACACTAGTTCAAGGCCTTCAAAGAAAAATGTCCAATTCCCACGATAAGACACACCAATCTTCGCGTTAACGAGTTCGTGTTGTCGGAAAATTCCAAATAAGACAGAAGGAAACTTAAAGTGCGAGTCAAAAGTTAAGAAAGGGTGATTCGCTGAAACGCCTTGATTGGACAAATTGAAGGAAGACATGAATATGCTTCTCATCACGAACTGGAAGAAGACTCACAAAACCGAAGTGCTTGGAAATCATTTCTTAAGTTCGCCAAGATCGACAACTGATTGTAGAGCCAGCTTAAGTAAGTTAAGTAAGAAGTGACTTTGAAATCGCAACAAAAACCATCTATTTTGTACGTTCTGTCAATTATCCCATAATTTTCAGTAATGCGAATTGCAGTTGTCCGGAGACTGCATTTGGGTGTAAAAGGGACCTCCCACATTATAAGCAGTGCGTCTTAGAAAAGCTAATAGACATTTTAAAATCCCGAATTCCACCATATTTAGAATGTATAAATTTTAACCCTAAAAGTGCACATAATTTTGGGTGATTCTCAATTTTGTCTAAAATTTTAAAATTAGGACAAATTTTAGGAACATATTTCATCTGAAGAGGGATATTTCCCAAATTTGTTTCAACTTTGTTCTTCACTGTAAAAAATTAAGTAATCTGTACTTGAATTAAGCCGAAGCGGTGTCAAATGTATGGTAAGCACGGTTTTCCTTAAACCAACTTAAATAAACACTATTTAAGTACGGAATTTTTTAACTCGGAATTCTTAATTTTATCCGTTATAGAGCTCGAATGGATTTGATTTTTAGGATAGAAATACATTTTTTAACTCGGGATTCTTAATTTTATCCGTAATAGAGCTCGAATGGATTTGATTTTTAGGATAGATTTAAGTTCATAATAGGATAGAAATAAGTTCGAAATGGACTTATGTGTAGACCGCTTAGTTTAATTTAAGCCCGAATACATACTTGAAATTATCGGAAACTGGGATTGATTTAAGGAAAATTGTGATTAAATTGATATCACAATATTCTTGTTCTAAGAATATAAAATTCCTCATAAAATCAGTTCCAAATGGAGTAAAGAGGGTACATTTTTTATACGGTCTCAGTTTTCTCTCTCAAAAATAGTTTTACGAATTTTTTCTCTTACCTTACGTCAAATGGGACTTACTTTTATTAATAACTACACTTAAATACATCGGCACAAATTTTCAATGATTTCTTCTCCAGTCATTGGTTTATTGTGCGCTACAGTCCTCCGTAATTAAACGAGAACTACTGTTTACTAGCACATAGTGTGAAAAACGACATGCAATAAAGCAAACAATTAAATCAAGTATCTTAATATATATTTACCCTCGACACTGATTCACAGATTCACTGATACACTGACTCTGTCACGCAGTACGTAGGAATTTAAATAGGCATTCTATAATAATTCTATAAATAATAATAATAAAAAAAATAATATTTTTTTTGTACAGAAATTGTGTTTTCCCCAAATTTTTTTTTACCAAAAAATTTTTTTTTCCAAAATTTTTTTCTTACAAATTTTTTTTTCCAAATTTTTTTTTTCAAGAAATTTTTTTTTTCCAAATTTTTTTTTTCAAGAAATTTTTTTTTCCAAATTTTTTTTTTCAAAAAAAATTTTTTTTTCAAGAAAATTTTTTTTTTCAACAAAAATTTTTTTTTTCAGCAAAAATTTTTTTTTCAACAAAAATTTTTTTTTTCAACAAAATTTTTTTTTTTCCACAAAATTTTTTTTTTCAACAAAATTTTTTTTTTTTCAACAAAAATTTTTTTTCCACAAATTTTATTTTTTTTCAAAATAGTTTTCTCAAAATATTTTTTACAAAATTTTTAAAATTAAGTAACAAATACTTTCTCAAGCAAATTAACGGGCGCCATAGGCGCATTACAACTTACTAGTTTTATTCATATTATAAGAATTTTCGTACTTGATTTTAAAACTATCCCATTTATCATTGTTTTAAGAATAACTAACTACGAATCGTACTTATTTTTTCAAGTACGTCTTTAGTTCAAATTAAGAATATTCCGCTTGAATTTAGAATGTCATTCTTTCTGTGTAATTGACAGAGACACAGACACCAATTTCGTGAACATTTTCGTACAAAAAATGAAACTACGCAATAGAGTTGCAATTTTAGCCTTAACTTCGTTACGAAAGTTTCAAATTAGTTTGGAGACTTTTGGGGATGCCCCCTAGGAATGCAATGCTCCGTCTTAGCGATAGGAAATGAGGGTATTGGAAGAAGGAAAGAAGGAGTAGTGTTTGTTGACGTTTACCTTGAATTTGATAATGTCATTGATAGACTATTTCGCATACGAACGGGTAGGCTGAAGAACGACACCATACTATCCCCAATCATCACCACCGCTCTCCTCTGTACACGGTCCAGAAGCTGCAAAGATATATGTGGAGCCCCTGTCTATATATCGGAGTTATATTCCATTTTAGGCCGGATGTAAGTGGTGTTAATATTTACGAGATCAGATGGGGTGAAGTATTTCTTGCACAGCTTTAAGAAGCCTAAACACTTGAATGCTTCTTTCGACACTTCGAATATATGGCCAACCTAATGGGCATCACCCTTTATCTTCATGTCCCGAATATCAAGAGCGTAGGATTCGTTAATATCCACACAACCCGTACAGATTAGTTTTAGGGTACAACTAAATATGGGCGAAACTGATTGCGACTTTCAACCGTATAAGTTATATTTTGTTATCGATTGAAGATCAAATTGAAGCCAATGTTCTTTTCCAATAAAAAACCAACGGTAAATAAAAATAGAAAGGCTTGTATAGAATATATTTGTTTGTGGAAGCGACGACTAAAGAAGGTATTTTTAATGATTAAACTAAAGGATGGATACATTTATGAGGTTCGGGCTAATTTAATTCAAATGAAGGCGAATTTCCCAAACCATAGAGATGTGGGACAAATGTACTCTTGCTATTGTCATTGGAGATGCGTATGTACTGTCTGTTATCCAGATGGTCAGCGAATATATATATTTTTTTTCGTTTCCGATTTATCACATCATTTCCTCAATATGAATTAAAAATATCAAACGGTATAATAAGTAGTCTCGGTCACAGAGTACTAAATTTGAGACAATTTGAGACTTTATTATTAAATAAGTCCTAAAACTGTCAAATGGCAATCCTCCATAATTTGTAGATCATATCACCGTCATGTTCAACCTTCGTCTGATGGCCCAGTATAAGGCGACCCTATACTGATAACGTTTACTATAAAAAAAAACAGTTGTTCACTGCGGAACATCACATGTCAATAAAACTAGTTTTAAAAACACAAACACGAATGATGTTCCATTCGTCCTATGTAATTATTAAATCTGGATCAATGTATGCCTATAATTTGCGGAATAAAAATGACCGTAGGTGCCATACACATACAGCAGATGATCGTTGCTAAATTTATGCAGCACATCATCAAGCAGACGTCAACAGTGACAACGGCTAAACAAATTGCTTTTGGCCATGTATTGTTTGAAGACAACACCTTTTGACACTTGCCAACTCAAACAAAATACTTATTTTTCTTTTCTCGTGAAATTCAAATGTGCGTTTGCTATAAAACTGATGAAGATTTTGGAGGAAGGCATCAGTGTTCCACAGTAACTGCAGACTACAATAAAATCGTTTTGCTCCCTGCGCAATTATTAACAAAATGCGTGTATTTTTGGTAAATATATCAACGATTATGGTGTGGGATCACAGGAGGTTGACGGAGGGTTTTTTTTACAATACATTTTAGACTTTGTGCTCTTTGGTTGCCGTTGGTTTGGCTAAACCTCAATACAATTATGGCAGTGGTGTTTCCGGTACCTTCGGAGGATCGAGCGGTGGTGTAGGTGGAGGATTTGGCGGTTCTTCCTTCGGATCTGGCTCGATTGGTGGTGGCTCATTCGGCAGTGGAGGTTCCTCCTTCGGCCTTGGCTCGACTGGCGGTGGTTCCTCATTCGGTAGCGGCGGTACTTCCTTCGGCTCTGGCTCCGTGGGTGGTGGTTCCTCATTCGGTGGTTCCACATTTGGTGGTGGTGCATCCCACTACCAAGGCGGTGCCGTCCATGGGGGACAATTCGAAGCTCCCCTTGTCCACAAACAATTCATTACCGTCGGCGCTCCTGAGGATCACGACAACTTGGAACAAGCCAAACATTTGGTAATTGGCCGTCCTCAAAAGAACTATCGTGTGGTCTTCATCAAGGCTCCTTCAGCCAGCAGTGCCAATGTGAAATTGTCTGCCGAATATGCTCCCAAAGAAGAAAAGACCGTCATCTATGTGTTGTCCAAGAAGGATAACTCTTTGGAAGTTAATGACATTGCCACCCCTGCTCCAACGGTGCCCAGCAAACCTGAAGTATTCTTCATTAAGTACAAGACTGAAGAGGAGGCTCATCATGCCCAGAGACAAATTCAAGGTAAGCTTTTGCTAGACTTGTTAAAAAAAAATTAAACATTTGTCTAATGCATGAATTTTGTTTTTTTTTTACAGCCGAATACGACAAAATTGAAGGTTCTTCGGAACACACTGACGCTGGTGTTGCTCAACAACAATCTGTTGTCGGTATTTTGGGCAACGGCGGCAATGCTGGCGCTGTTGGCGGTGGTTCGTTCGCTGGTGTTGGTTCTTCCGGTTCATTTGGAGCTGGTTCTGCTGGTTCCTTTGCTGGTAGCTCTGGCTCTGTTGGCGGTAACAGCGCTTCTTACTTGCCACCCTCAGGCCATTAAGTTGTTGAAGATATTTTGATCATTTACGTATTAACAAGTTTTATTTGTTAAGTTTTGTTACAAAATGTTTAGTAAATAATAATAAAAAAAAATTGTTTAAAAAAAGTAAAAAATTTAGTTGGCTGTTCCAGCAACAAATTGAGAAAAATGGTTGATCGTTGGGAGCCTAGAACCTATAATCTCTATACATTTTGATGACCCGGTTTCAATTCTGTTTTCAAATCTGGTCCACACTTTTGAGAATTAATTAAGAATACAAATGATTCCCGAGGTGGCAGTCAATGAACACTAGGGTGGAGTGAAATTCAAAAAAAAAAAGTTAACCTCGGAAAGAGATGTACCCTGGGGTCCTAATGAGGGGAAAAATAAAGAAAAACATTTTAAAAAATTTTTAGGGGTCGCGCCACTCCCTCGAAATTTGGAAATTATCGCTATTTTGGCGTTGATTTTAGAAAAATCCTAAAAAGTTTTATGTCAATAAATGTTTGCAATAGCGTAAACAATGAAATAAGGGCATGAAAAAATTTAAAAAAAAATTTCTCATTGTTCAAAAATTTCAAAAAGTAAAATAAGTCAAATCGTCCCTTCTTCTTGACTGAACAATGAAATCGCCACTAAAGCTACAAATATTAGTCGATTATCCTCATATTTGCCTCAAATACTTTTATTTGGGCACTGAACAAGCTCAAACTTTTAAATTTCGAATAAGTTAAGTAGTTAATTTTGAGGATTTTTCTAAAATCAACGCCAAAATAGCGATAATTTCCAAATTTCGAGGGAATGGCGCGACCCCTAAAAATTTTTTAAAATTTTTTTCTTTATTTTTCCCCTCATTAGGACCCCAGACTACATCTCTTTCCGAGGTTAACTTTTTCAAATAAAAAAAAAACGATCGAAACCAATACGAATGTCCTGATCAAGAGAATGATATAAAGGCGAGCTGTCGTCGAATTGCCCAAATGTGAAAGATCGATAATACGCAGCAATAGCTGATTGGTCCTCGTCCTGAACTAAACTCCAGTATTTTATAGCATCTGCATTTGGGTTCGGTCCCTATATTTTTGTTACACATCTTTCTTTGCTGAACTAGAAACCAGCCAAAGAAAAGTAATCCGGATTGCATAAGCCTGACGATTTTCAAACTGATAATAAAAATCTGATGCAAATGTGGATTTCCTTAGAGAAAAACATGGCATGAACGTGTCAGTGGCAAAAGAGGAAAGTACTGTCTCACCGCACTATTCCAAATTAGTTTCCTTAATCTTTGGTTAGTCTATGAAGTCCATTAGGAAAACGTTATGCGTACTTCCTCCGCGTTAAACTATCTTGAACACCTCACAATTCACCTGAGTTGGTCAATACCAATTTCGGCCACATTGCTTAGGTTCCTAAAGAAATGAGACCCCAGTGTTGATATCCGCCTGTTGGCCAGTGCAGGTGTTTTATGGACTCCTCATATTCACCCCCGCAACCTCTGCAGAAGTCCTAGTTGCAATCTTCAGTCTCATTGCATGCCTTCAAATCAGACGGTGTCCCGTCATGTGACGGACACAAATAAAGAGATATGGGTTCTTGAAAGCGCCAACAATGTGTGCAAACGTTTTATAATTAATCGGGGCTACATCTGTCAGGATTGAATACAATCTAGGATGAACGCCCACGTATCGTTTCCTACTGGACAGCAAATATCATACAAAAGGGCAGACGTCCCAAGTCGTATTCTGATGCATTTGTTCGGAAGCACACTTAATACGCATGACACCATTTGCCAGTTTTACAAAGGAAATCAGAGAAAATACTGGTATTATGCTGACAATAAACAGATACGCCCTCTTTTGGAAATATTTAGCAAACTACTTAGGGTGTCTGTACATTAAATTGCCTTGGCTAGACAGTTGAGCTTGCAAGTAGCTAGAGGCATGCCTATGGATTCCAGTTGAGCTCGAATCTGTAAGGTAGTCCCAAGTCTTGCTAGCTCGTCTAGTCTGCAGATCCCTTCTTGTAAAGAACTGTGTCCCGGCATTCACATCCACATTATTTAATGTAGAAAGGGCGTAAATCGCATTTTCGTAACTTTACAGGAGAAGGTAAAAACTTTATAACATTTTGAAAACTTCAGACATAAATACATTGTAAAGGCAATTTTAAATAAAAATGCGCAACAAATTTAATTCTGAAACTATTTTTTTTTTTTTTGGATTTTGGTTATGCCCTTTTGCAAAAGGTCAATAAATCCGGTATTTTTGATCACAAGGTCCTGAAATTTGTGTGGGATGTGTATTTGACAATGGTCTACCAAAATATGTAAAGAACGCGATTGCGAAGAAAAATCGATTTACGCCCTTTTCTTAATTAAGCCATCGATAAGGTGGATACGGAAATGCTTCCAGGCCTGATGTAAAGTTCCACATGCAAATAAACAGTTGAAAAATAATCTGGTAAAAAATAAGAAGAATCTAAAAGGACAAATATAATCGTGTTTCTGAGTTATTGAAGATTACAAGTATGTGGGTGTTTTGGACATGGATTAAATTGCTTTGATACAATAACTATAAAACTGCTTCAAATAGTCATGGGTATTTTTTTTTACAGGATATGACTATGACTTTTGGGACACTTAAGTCCACTTCGAAAAAAAACCTATTGGTTTTTGAGTAGAGCTTTAGTGACATCTTTTACTTATTTTCCTTGAAGGAACTGACTGGGAACTTCCCTCGAATCCGTGAGCTGTATACGATATAATTTGTGGACCCACTGACCGGGACCAACTGTTTAAAGCCGGCTCCGAACGGCTTCTTCTTTTCTAAAGAAGTTTTACATGGCTTAGATATTATTATCTTACTCGTAAAGTAGCCAGTAATTACGTGGTGAAAGCAGACGCTGCTTGTTACATCTAGTGTAGTTTTATGCAAGAGATTGTGATTCCACCTTCAGACGAGACGACCCCTTAAACTGTGACGAAACTAACTTCATCGCCCAAAAGTTGTCCTGGTTTCATTTTTTGCCCAACACACACACATTTGTTTTGCATTTTCAATTTCATTTGCATTTTTCGTTATAACCCAAACCAACGCAATCGAACAATCTTCATTTCTACTTATAATTGACTTTGATAATTATGAAATTTGCATCTCCTATGTAAGCCATTAATATACATATGTGGAAATTACAAATATTAGTTTGATCGCATCAACAATACAAATGGACAGGCGAAAAACCGATGGGCTGACTCTGATAAGCAGAAAGGTAATGCTAAATTGATTCAACAAATCATAATTTGAACATCTAAACAACTCAACAACATCTAAACAAACAAATTGCTCTTGGCCATGTATTTGTTGGCAGACAAACCGTCGTTGACGTTTTTACCTGGCTAGGCAAACACTTCTTTCTCATGGAATTTATGTTTTTGCTATAAAACTCTTGATGGTCTGGGAGTAAAGCATCAGTTTCAAATTAACTGTCGACAGCAGTGACTTCCAACGCAAATATTACAAAAAAATAAAAAAACATGCGTGTATTTTTGGTAAAAATACGAAGGATCATTAAGTCGTGGCTTAGTTTAATAAATATTTGTTTTCAATTTACTTTAGACTTTGTGCTCTTTGGTGGCCATCAGTTTGGCTAAACCACAATATAACTATGGCAATGGAGTTTCCGGTACCTTTGGAGGAACGAGCGGTGGTGTTGGTGGAGGATTTGGCGGTTCTTCGTTTGGCTCTGGCTCGATTGGTGGTAGCTCATTCGGCAGTGGAGGTTCCTCCTTCGGCTCTGGTTCTATTGGTGGTGGTTCCTCCTTCGGCTCTGGTTCCATTGGTGGTGGTTCTTCCTTTGGTTCTGGTTCGGTTGGTGGTTCATCCCACTACCAAGGCGGTGCCGCCCATGGTGGCCTATTCGAAGCTCCCCTTGTCCACAAACAGTTTATTACCGTCGGCGCTCCTGAGGAACACGACAACTTGGAAAAAACCAAACATTTGGTAATTGGCCGTCCTCAAAAGAACTACCGTGTGGTCTTCATCAAGGCTCCTTCAGCCAGCAGTGCCAATGTGAAATTGTCTGCCGAATATGCTCCCAAAGAAGAAAAGACCGTCATCTATGTGTTGTCCAAGAAGGATAACTCTTTGGAAGTTAATGACATTGCCACCCCGGCTCCAACGGTGCCCAGCAAACCTGAAGTATTCTTCATTAAGTACAAGACTGAAGAGGAGGCTCATCATGCCCAGAGACAAATTCAAGGTAAGCTTTTGCTAGACTTGTTAAAAAAAATGTAATATTCATCTAATGAATGAATTATGTTTTTCCTTCGCAGCCGAATACGACAAAATTGAGGGTTCCTCGGAACACACCGATGCTGGTGTTGCCCCTGTCCAATCTGTTGTTGGTATTTTGGGCAATGGTGGTGCTGTTGGCGGTGGTTCTTTCGGAGGAGCTGGTTCTACCGGTTCATCGGGTTCTTTTGCCAACGGCGGTTCATCCTCTGGCTTCGGTAGCTCTGGCTCCACTGGTGGCCAGAGCGCCTATTTGCCACCTTCTGGTCGTTAAATATATATTTACTTTTAATTTGTTATGTTTTTATAAAAAAAAAGTAAAAATCACTAAATAAAAGAAATTTTATAAAAAAAAATACAAACATTTGAGATTTGGAACTACATCTGAGAAGCCTTGCCGACATGATGAACTGATTAAGAATAGATTATGGATGTTGAACCCAACACGGTCAAAAGAAAAAACACCCAAAAGAAAATTGGGGATCCACAACAAATCGTCATATTTTTCTCATGGCTTTAAAAGTTTAGTTATAGTTAAGCTGTTGCCAAGTAATATTTCGTTTAAATCTGTTGATAGAATTTTCTAATCTTTGATTAATTAAAATGAAAACGAAATTTCTCCACTGTGTGTCCCGTGGTGCGTATAAGTGTTAATGATTCGTTATACATGTTCATTAAAGTACATATAAGTATAAAACTTTTCAATTGATTTTGTAACTTAAAAATAGTTCGAATCTTTAAAAAAGCTCACTTTATTAGTGACTCATAGATAGATCCACCTACGCTTTACGAACTTACAACTCGTGCTTCCATGTGCCAAAAATTGTCTTTGAAATTTGTATTGTACGAAAAATAAAATATATTATGGATTACAATTATGTTGTGATTTCACAAATTTGAAAATCCAAAATCGGTTTTATACATGTATACAGCAATATGTAATCTTCACTTACCCACTGATTGTATGGCCTTTTTGAGCAGCAAATCCGATTGTGACTTATCCAGAGAATCGATTTCTCGACATGACCGATACAAATTGGACACCATGGATTCCACGGAATATGATACTGCCGAGGCGGGCAACATAGATATGAAACGATTCAACTCGTTCAATTCTGCAAGTAAACACATAAACGTTTCATTATTTCAATTTAGCACATCCAAATCAGGTCTGGCCTTACCCTGATATTCGTTGAAAGTCTTATAATTCCATTCTCCTTTCTTAATCACATAATAATCATTCTCTCCATATTCCCGATCGAAATTTCCGCAGGCCCACTCGTACGTATCATGGCAGGGACTCTTGGTCGTGTTCGACCACAACAAGATCTGCCGGCTGGCCTCGACACACTCTTTCTCTAAACATAATTCAGCCTTAAGATAAAATGGCACTTCCGGCCAAAATGCAATCATCATTATGATGATAATCAACAGCACGGCACACAGGCAGGCGGTGGTTATATACAAAATACGACGCTTACGCGACAGTCGCATTAGGGCATCGAAGGAGAGGCGACCTGGAATAAGAAAAGCTAGAAGTGGAAAAAAAACCCCGACACACACACACACAAAGAAAGGAATGGTTATGATTTGTGACCAATGAACAGCGAATTGTTATTTACAACACTTGAGTATGGAAATGGTGGTGCATTTGAGTTTTTATTCTTTTACCTCTGAATCCATTTACCGAACCGGGTCCACCAGAAATGGGTGTCTCCGCCTGAGCCTCACTCTCGTGGCGATCATTTTGTGACTCTAAATCTTTGGCCGCAACTGTCTTGTCAATATTTAATTTCAGTTGATTTGTTGTGAGTGGCGCAGTTTCACTGCCTTCGATTTGTTGTTTCGAATCGTCCAATTTGAGGTTACGATCGTCGACTTCATCGATCGATGCAATGGTTGGTCGAAATTTTTGATTCAGTGACATTTTTCAATTTAGCTTAACTTTTAAATGCTCTTTATGACTTATACTATACAGGGAATGGACATATTTCAGTCAAATGGAATGTGGATGTTCTGAAATGAGAAAAGAAAATTTGTTAAATAAAATTAATATAAATATATCATGTGGAATAAATGGTAAAATAATCAAAAAAAAAAAAAATATACATATATAAAACTGGGCCCTAAGCCCTATAACAACGGATGTACCAAATCAGCCACTCGTCTTAAGAATTGTGTTTATTCTCTAACCGGAAGGGAGAAGATATTTGCAGGCAGCAAAACTCCTTTTGGTACCGTACATTTGGTTGAACATTTTTTTTTTACTTTTTATTATTAATTACAATACAAAGTAAATTTATATTCTAATTTTGGATCCAAGGGTAAACCGGGTGACACAGACCATATGGCTAGATTTTTGCAGCGACAGACCAAATTCTCTGGTGGGAATCGAACCCACAACTCCACGCTGACAGCACGCTACCAACTCTCCTCGTTTTTGGTCCAAAATTACGGTCAGCGCCTAAATCGTGTTCAGTGTCTGCTGTTTTTGGTTTACTATTTAATGAGTGTTTATGACATATGATTTAGCAAATACAGTGGATCAATTAATCAATCAAATAATCAATTAATTAATCAATTAATCAATTAATCAATTAATCAATTAATCAATTAATCAATTAATCAATTAATCAATTAATCAATTAATCAATTAATCAATTAATCAATTAATCAATTAATCAATTAATCAATTAATCAATTAATCAATTAATCAATTAATCAATTAATCAATTAATCAATTAATCAATTAATCAATTAATCAATTAATCAATTAATCAATTAATCAATTAATCAATTAATCAATTAATCAATTAATCAATTAATCAATTAATCAATTAATCAATTAATCAATTAATCAATTAATCAATTAATCAATTAATCAATTAATCAATTAATCAATTAATCAATTAATCAATTAATCAATTAATCAATTAATCAATTAATCAATTAATCAATTAATCAATTAATCAATTAATCAATTAATCAATTAATCAATTAATCAATTAATCAATTAATCAATTAATCAATTAATCAATTAATCAATTAATCAATTAATCAATTAATCGATTAATCAATTAATCAATTAATCAATTAATCAATTAATCAATTAATCAATTAATCAATTGATTATTTAATCAATTAATTAATTAACAAATTAAACAATTAAACAATTAAACAATTAAACAATTAAACAATTAAACAATTAAACAATTAAACAATTAAACAATTAAACAATTAAACAATTAAACAATTAAACAATTAAACAATTAAACAATTAAACAATTAAACAATTAAACAATTAAACAATTAAACAATTAAACAATTAAACAATTAAACAATTAAACAATTAAACAATTAAACAATTAAACAATTAAACAATTAAACAATTAAACAATTAAACAATTAAACAATTAAACAATTAAACAATTAAACAATTAAACAATTAAACAATTAAACAATTAAACAATCAATTAATCGGTTTAATAATTTCGAAACTGATTCACAAAAAAAACAATACGTTTCTAGTTTAAATTCATCGTTTCTGGATGTCCAACGTTTGCTTTCGTGTGACTTATCGTGTGAAAACAATTGCAGTCATGTACAGGAAAAGTTCGCATCTAACTTAGGACGTCTGCCCACGAGAGTGGCTTTGGCTAAGCTGGAGTTCGCCTACACAGTTTTCATACTGCGAATTCAAATGAATATTTATTTCCATGTCCGTCTATCTATCGTAGGTGTGTTAAGCAGAGATAAAATCGCATCTTCGGGTGATTGCATAGGATTGCCACACTCATGTGACGGAAACGCATTTACGGAAATTCATTAGCGCTCTTATTAAGAAATATCCAAATCAATTTTTCACAACTTTGCCAATTACGAACTAATAGAAAATTATCAAACATCACAATTAATTCGCTGATCTAGCAGTTATTGGTTTGTCGTTAATTAAAGTTATATAAATATTCATGATGCGTTTCAATCAATGGAAGATGAAACAAGTGAAGACATGTGCAAAAGTAAATGGCATCGCTTAGATGGATGAGCATTGTTCTTGGAGATAAATAATAATGGATATTGCGGTTTTATAGGTAATGCCACACGTGTAGAAGCATAATCTCATATTAAACTTGACCTTGAACGCACAACAGTTTAGTGTTTGGGTAGCTGTTACGATATTCTTCCAGTTAACATTCTACCTACATAAATTCTTCAAATTGTTTCACACACAAATTATTCATCATCTACTTAATCCAGCAATTAATTCAATGAAATGTCAAGTTTCAAATTTGCGTCACTCCAGTACGCCCTTTGCAATAAATTCAATTAGTTTGTTGGTTATATCAGCTGGGCAAATTTGACATGTTATTAAATTACTCAAATGGAACAATTTGCCAATTGTTGTTTTGATTGAATCTATTAAGTATTTATTAATGCACACAAATACTTTAATTACCGCCTGTTAAAAGAGATTATTTCGTCAAGTTTTTACTTCACCTTCTGCAGACCAATTAAAAGCTCATTAACTCTTCCTCACCATCGACGTGATTTGTTTTCTCCCTCTTCATAGCATTTTGATTTGATGAAGAAAATACAAACTGGAAAACAGTGGTATCAGCTATAAACCAAACCTTGACCTTGGCTATTTAACCCAAAAAACAAAAAATAATTCCAAAGAAATGAAGAGTAATCTGATCTAACACGAGGACAGCAAACAAGTAAAAACTAAGAACCAATAAAACCCCATAGCGGCATTTGAGGTTTTCCAGTTTAATTCAACACCAAACGAACCAACAGTTTTAATAGTTAATAACAAATATTATCTAATCTGAGGTCTGAGGGGTATCAACCAAATAAACGCCCCAACAACACGTGCTTTCATAAGCGATTATACACATTCAGCCCACACATATTTTTGCATTTGACACTTTCGACAAAAAGGCTATGATTAATTAAAACCACTAGACAAAAGTTCTTAACATAATACATAAGCTTTTAATGTTCTTCCTTCATCTTTTTTTTTTTCTTTGCGGTTGTTCTCACTCATTGTATCCGCACAATTCCATAGAATCGTTTTTATTTTTCTTCTTTGGAGGCACACATACCGCTGTTTCATACTAAACCGTAAAAGGAGGTGACTCAAGAGGAGAACGTGATACTTCTTTTCATATTTAAATTGGCTGCAATTGATGACAATTTACCCATATAGCAGCTCATGCCATATGAATATCAAACGACTTTGAACTGAACTAAAGAATGAGATGATCGGCAAATTGTGAGACCATCGAAACCAGAAAGATCACAATGCATTTCTGGGGTCAACAGTCGGTTGCACAAGATGGCAACACGCACACATGTGTGGAAGGGATGACGTGAGACATTGAACGAAATTTAGAGTATGGTTTTCCCATTTAGAGCTTATTCATTTAATGAGTCTTACGGCAAATCTTACCATAGGGAGATTTCACCAAATCACATCAGAAATTTCACGTCATTGAACTTCCCCTCAGGAAAAGTTAATGTCGTTTTTTTGGGAAATTGCACAAGCAACATTTTACATCAGTGAACTTTCCGTTAGGAAAATTTCACATCAGTGAGCTTTGCTTAAGCAAAATTTCACATCACGAAGCTTTGTCTTAGCAAAAAATCACATCACGAAGCATTGTCTTAGCAAAAAATCACATTAGAGAGCTTTGCTTAACCAAAGATTCACATCACGAATCTTTGCTTCAGCAAAAGCTCACATCGGTGAGATTTGCTTTTACAAAAGTTCACATTCGTGAGCTTTACTTTAGGAAAAGTTCACATCCGTGAGCTTTACTTTAGCAAAACTTCACATCAGTGAGCTTTGCTTTAGGAAAAGTTCACATCAGTGAGCTTTGCTTTAAAATAAAGAAATAAGACAATTTACTGTCATCAATGAGATGGAAAAATCCACATCAGAAAGACTAACATATACCAAAGACCATACCGAGGGCAGACGTCCCAAGTTGTTTTCTATCGCTTTAGTTCGTAAGCACACTCTAGATGTCAGTAATACACATGGGGCCATTTGAAAGTTTGACAAAGGATATCAGAGACAATACTGGTGTTATGCTGACATACGCCCTCTTTTTGAAATATTTAGCAAACGACTTAGGGCTTCTGTGTATTAAATGGTCTTTTACAGCAGCTTTTCTTTGTAAAACGTTTTCAGAAAGAATGCTTTGTGCGATTTTTGAGCATTCTAATATGGGATAATGTCAGAAAGCAGAAATTAATTACAAAAATTTCACAAAGTTCACAAAATAGAGAGCTTTTAAGAAAGTTTCCAAAAGTTTGATTTTAAACAAATACACATAATAACAACCGTTTTAATAAGTTTAAAAAAGAGTACGATTTTACAATATACCCAAATACTGACCTTCAAAAAAAAAATTACAAAACTGTGAGCTTAAGAATTGGTTGACAACAATATAAGATATTCTTTGGGAAATTCCATATCAGTCACAAAGGCTAACTTTTACTACAGGAACATTTGTATTTTTAGCCCTTTAATGCCCACCGATTTTTTTCTTTCGTGCTTATCGAACGCTGGGTCAATATGGGTTAAAGAAGCTTACATTGGAGATATTTTCCTCTAAATTGCACACTGTGATCTGGCATCTCTTTTAATAGCTTTTCTAGAAGACTTACCGTAAATCATTAACTAAGTTATTAAATATAATATAAAGAATTCCATACGGGTTTTTCCAACCCACTGTTCTGACCCAAAAACACTGTGCATAATTGTGTGATTTTTCAAGACATTTCCAGACAATGACTGTGACAACTATTGAATAATTCCAAATGATATTTCTTTTTTTTTTGTTTGTCGTTGACTTCACATCAACATGACGTATTGGCTTAAGTTTATTTAAAATATATTCCAATTGAATTGAAAACAATTAGCACAACATCAAAAAGCAGACACAAAGCAAAGGCTAAAAAGCATATGATTTGTTATCGAAAGAAACAACGACATTAAATGTGACAGCATAACATATTTATGTTTATAACAATAAACATGATAATAATAAGGGTAATACGAAATATGGATACTAGTAGACTGTCAAATGGGTGTTTAAAAGTGTCAATTGGCTTCGATGGATATGCAGAAAATGATATGAATTCTAAAGTGGTAACGAAGAAAAGTCTCTTAATTGGCAACAATGTGCTGAAAAGGGAAGTTATGACTAAGTATTTAAATTTAACATTTTCTCGATGTATATTTTAAAAGGTAATCTTTCCGTTACCCCTTTTAAAATGAACACCGATATATAAATAAATATATGTAAATTAGTACGTAAATATTATTAGTATTTAGTATTTTAACCAAAATTATTAAAATTGCAACATTCTTTTAAACTCACAAATTTGCCCCTTTCAACGAAAATATTACCAAACACATTTATCTCCCATGGCTTTCTGCTTGGCCATATACATTATTAACTAGTATTAGTACTATCTCTGTAATGATAACTAACAACGATTAGTCAACAATACTGAAAAATACGAAATAGTGACTACAACATCTAAAAATGAGTTATGAAAAATTAAAAAAACAGAAACGTCTGTAGAAAAAAAAACTTCAGTACTCTCTGAATACACTTGAAATGGAAATGTGAGCGATATTTCATTGTTTTGATTGTGTGTACATTTCATTTTCAACTACGATAAGATAAAAAACCAAGCACACATCGAAAAAGAGAATCTGTTTCATATACAAACATGAAAATGAAAAAATTAAACTCTAAATATCAAAAAAAAAAAAAAATCGCACAGCTAGAATATAGACATTAACTAAAACGTAGTCGCACTAAGTTACAGAATAACTGAGTTTTAAATATTTCGTACGTTTTTAATGTTACAGAACTCTCAAGTTGTGTTTGAATTTCTTCTGAATAAACTCATTTCTCGAGAACGTTTGTATTTTATCTGTCGTTTAAACAATTAAACGCAAAGATTTCATACATAAGTGTGATAACCTAAATTGGACACAATGACGTCGACATAAAAACGCTAGACACATTATCGCTGTGGCAGATACGAGTACCTTCTGTACATTCATATTCCAAGGAGAGTTACGAAAGCTATGACTGAAAGAGATATGATGGCCTCAGACTCTGGTATACGAATGGTGTAGATGGATTGACGTTCATTACTAACAAAAGAACAACACATCATGGAATTGATGCTTGAATTGAATCCAATTGAAAGTTCATGAGTGAATTGCAACTAATACGTCAAATACCTGATAGTGAGATTATGAAAAAAAAAATATAAAAATATTAAGTTGTAAGGGTTCTATTTTGTATTTCCTTCTCACAGGTTATGGATCCCTCACAAGTAGAGTAACCAGTTTTTGAAATCAAATCCATTGAAAAATGAAACACAAAGAGGAAGTCGAAAAATTATATAGCAAAATATCAACAGTTTTTGGATATTAATGCTGTTCAACATAACGCTGTCGTACAGCCCGGTATTTTGGTAGCTGTCACTTTTGAAGCTTTTATTCTTTGACATTTGACAAGTGGACACTACGCCATTACTAAAAATTTAACGACACACGCTTCAACAACGCATTGAAATTAATAAAATTCACAACAAAAATTGTGAAAATCTTGCAGTCACAGTTCGCAAAACTAAAGCATTTTTGGGTTGTCGTGAAGCACCTTGTCGGACCGCAATACAAAAATTGGTGGACAAATTCGAGTTGTTGAGACAAGTTAGTGATGTGAAGAATAAAACCCGTGCACTTCGCTCAAGAATAACTGAGCGAAGTATTGCTGCTGTAACCCAAAGTGTTAGAAAACGCAGGTTTGTCCATTCCTTGTCGTTCTTTGGAATTGGGCATTCCTTTGGAATTGGGCGTCATTACACCGCATTTTGCATAAAGACTTGGGTCGTAAAGCTTATAAAGTTCAGTTAACACAAGAACTCAAGCCGGCCGATCATCAACAACGTCGTGTCTTGGGTTCCTTGGGTCCTTGAATTGCATGAAAATGATGCGGAATTCATCGAAAAATCATTTCGACTGATGACGCCTCGGTGGTTACGTCAAGAAGCAAACTTGTCGCATCTGGGGCTCGGAAAACCCAAGAGTTGTTGTTTATGGGCCGGCCGGGTCATTGAACCTTACTTTTTCGAAAATCAGGTTGGATCAACAGTCACGGTGAATGGATTGCGCTATCGAGAGCTGATTAATGATGTTTTATGGTCAGAGTTGGATAATATTAATCTGGACAACGTTTACTTTCAACAAGACGGCGCTACGTGCCACACAAGCAACGAAACTATTGCTCTTTTACGGGACAAGTTTCCGGAACGTGTTATCTCTCGAAGAGGTGATCACAATTGGCCACCGAGATCTTGTGATTTAACACGTTGCAACTTCTTCCTTTGGGGTCACGGGACAAACAAGGTCTACGCCAATAGCCCAGTGTCGATTCAAGACCTCAAAGATTGAATTCGTGAGGCTATCGAGGACGCAGGACAGCCACTTTACGATTTGGTTATGGAAAATTTCATGAAAAGGATATGGTCCTGACGCTACCAAAACGCCCATCGGGGCGCTTCATGCTCATTTAAAAAAAAAAATCTTCAGAAGCATTTCCTCTGACACAACGGTAAACTGTAAAAATTCCTACCTCAAGTAATTTCGGAACTTCGGTAATCGAAAAAAATCATAAATACAATATTATCGTTTTAAAACAATTTGGTTTGTTTGTTTGTTTTGGTTTTTCAGTTCGTACAGATAACCTTGGAAAACAAAGTGACCATTAGTACACTACTTAAATACACACACACACACAAATGCACACATAGTCGGATTTATGTGGGTCCGCTTGAAAATGCACTTTTGGTGACGACACATTTATGATTGTATCGGCGACATACAGACACACGAACTCTCTGCCGCTCGTTGGGCCCGTCGATGATAATTCAGTCGATCAAGTGAAGCAAAGATGCACATTCAGATACGAGACATACACACACACACACACACATGCATTCACATAATTCTCACGCAAAGTCAATTCTGTTTTTAATTCCCAATTGAGCAAAGGACAGATGCAAAGATAAGAATTGTAATGAATGTCATTGCAAACACACACCGACACATGTACATTTTGTAGATAAATTGAATAGTTTTGAAATTGTCGAATGACAATTCGTAGGGATCTATGGAATAATGCTTTTAAGTATGTCGCATGTAATGAACTTCTTAATAAAGGGTGTTTTTTATTGGGGTATAGAACTTTAAGTTGGCATCACTTTTTTAACTGGCGGCCATTTTGTCAGCTGTCAAGTGATTAATATTTAGTTCGGTTTGCCATTTCATCATGAACAGGTTGACAAAAGAACAACGCTTGCAAATCGTGCAAATTTATTTCGAAAGTAATGGCTCAGTTCGCGAAGTTCACCGCAAGCTCCGTCCATTTTATGCCATTACATCCACATAAACTGACTGTTTGGTGTGCTCTATGGGCTGGTGGAGTCATTGGGCCATACTTCTTCCGAAATTATGCTGGAGAGTCAGTTACCGTTAATGGAGACCGGTATAGAGCCATCATAACCGACTATTTTGTTCCCGAATTGGATGGCATGAATGTGGATGAGTTGTGGTTCCAACAAGTGGTTGAAAATTGGACCTGTAGAATTGGCTTTATTCGAGCCAGCCGCGGCGGCCACATGCCCGAAATCATATTTAAACATTAATGGCATAAAATTATCCTTCCAATTTGGCTTTATAATTGATGGATATTAAAACGATTTTCTTGTGTTTTATTTCAATTCGAAGTTCTATACCTCAATAAAAAACACCCTTTATGTATGGATGTGTTAGTTTAGGTTGTATTGCTTAATTGTTTCATAATGAACTTCATGAAAATCTCGTAGGTTACGTTGAAATTTATGATGTACACACAGCCCAGTAAATCGGCCTGTAGTTCGCTGTTGGCGAAAGCACTTCAAGTAGATGTACGGTGTTCTTCACGCACCTCTTACGGTTCTTTCAGTCAATACCAAGTCACAAATTATATCAGGTGAGAGGTGTTGGCAAAGATTCACACTCGACAAAGTGTTACAAGACAAATACGTAAAAACACCAAGAGAAAGCTAGACGGTGAAAAGCTGTATCCACAAGCGACAACTCAAGTCTACTCGAAGTGGCCTCAAGATATCCTCCGCTTCCCATATCAGCGAATAATACCATGGCAAAGGCCACCAGAAAGGAAACAGTGCGGTGATGAAGATTGTAAAGCCGTCACTAATGCTAAGAATGTGGCGAAACTCGCACCAATGTCAATAGCCAGCTGTGTGAGAGCGATGTCGGGTGTTGACGGGGGAGGAAAATCCGTGTATTCCGAAGACGCAAAAGAAAATGTGGGGAAATAGACATGAAGCCAGAAAATTCTACACTCGAGTAAAATATCATGCTGAAGAATGAGAATAGATACGAGAATGGTAATCTGGTGATTAAGACGTCGATTGGGCTGGGGATTGGGAAGCAACATTTCGTGCAGCTTGCAGGCGATCATGTGAAGAAAGCAACCAGTCATAGATGAATCTTCAGTGTTGATTTCAATCTCGGCGCACTATGTCCGATTCGCAAGAAAGTGGACAAAACCGTCAATCGCATGTAAAAGATTGAATCCCAAAAGCGATGAACTCATTCGGCCCTATTGGCGAAATCTTTGCACTCCGTGAAATCCTGGAAAACTCCAGTGAAAAGTAAAGCGGTACATTCTATTTTTATTTTTGAACGATTTATCAGGCCCCTGTGGTAGCGATGGGAATAACGGGTATTGGAGGGAGGAAGGAAGGAGTAGTGCTTGATTGCCTTAAATTTGATAATGTCATAGCAGACATTGTAGGAAGGTTATTCCACATTGGGTCCACCATCAGGTGAACGAGGATAAGACACAATTCAATCGCATATAAGATACTATCGAGAGTAATGTGCAAAAGATTGAATACCGAAAGAATAAATTAACAATCGACGAAATCTTTACACTCCGTGAAATCCATTTTTTATTGAACGATTTTTCAGGCCTCTTATAAATGCAATGCACTGTTTTAGCGATGGGAATAACGGGTATTGGAGGGAGGAAATAAGGAGTAGTCATAGCAGGCATTGCAGGAAGATTATTCCACATTGGGTCCACCATCAGGTGAACGAGGATAAGACACAATTTATACACTCAACTGCTCGAGGAACATCGCGGAGATAGAAAGGCGACACAGTGGAGGTCGGTAGTTCCAACGTAGATGTAGTGAAATAATTTGTCTACCTCGATTTTACCATCGTTAGAAAGAGTTATGTCAGCATCGAAATAAAGCGACGGGTCGTGCTGGGAAATAAATGCTACTTCGGCCTCAGCAAACAATTTCAGCAAACAGAGCTCTAGGCAAATTGAAACTGAACTGATTCAACCATATGAGTGTGGCTTCAGACCGAATAAATCAACCATCGACCGAATCTTCACTCTACGCCAGATCATGGAAAAGACCCATATTTTAATCGACAATAAAGTCGCCTTCGACACGCTGTCAAGAGAACAATTGTTTGCCGTATGAGATCCCATCAAAACTTGTAGGCCTTTGTAGAATGACTCGGAGTGACACCAGATCCTCATTAAAATATATGAATGACCTCTTCGAACCATTCAACACTACAAGATGTCTTCAACTGGGTGACAGGCCTATCGTGCAACATCGTCGACCTATGGCTAATACAACAGACACAGTGAACACCAAAGGTCCCATCCTAATTGTTGTTTATCCTCCAGAATCGACCAAGATAGGTGTCAGGAATGATAGAAAAAAAGATTACGCCATCCCGCGCAGAAATAAAAATGTTCTGCCCATGTTAGGCGAAGACGTCACGCGAGGTGTGTTCCTATTGGCTAATAGTCAAAGTGGTTTTAATTACAGGGTTGCCAACAATAGTTCTTACGCTGTATTCCAGTCTGAAACTTGTCACTCGTTGTAAATACAGAGGAACAAGGAAGAAATATGTCATCTAAGGGGAAAACATGCGCAATCTTTCTTTCTATCATTCTTGATAGGTGTGAGGGTTGTAAGACTCAATACTGAACTTGACTCAAATAATATCTCCGGTACGCCGGTCATGTCATGATGTGGACGACCATACAGCCAACGAAATAATCAGTTTGTTGAAGGAAACTTTTGGTGAGCGCATTATGTCGCCTGTGGAGTAGCTTTCAAGATTTTGCGATTTAACACCGCTGGACTATGTTTTTGCGGTTATGGGAAGTTGCTTGTCCAGGCAGATAAGCCCGACATAGAATATTGGGCGCGTGCTTGCTGATATACGGCTGCAAAAACTGGTCGAAAATTGAACTGGAATTTATTCGAGCCAGACGCGGCGGCCACTTGCTCGAAATCATTTGTAATGCATAATGGCAAACCTTTATCTTTATGCGTTTTATTTTGCCCTTGAAAACCACACGACTGAAAAAAACACCTTTTGTAAGCTCGCTCATCAGGGCATGCAGTTTTAAACCAACTAATGTTATATATCGACATGATTGTTAGAGATTAGTCCTTTACTCAATAGTTTATCATACCGCAGCTGCAAAACATCGGATGTTCCTAGCCAGGTGTGTTCCTGGCTTTAGCGTAGCGTTCCTGCCCACTACGTTCGACAGTGATTTGTTTTCATTTAAAATAAAAAAATGATTTATAACTTTCTAGAATTTCTTCTGGATTATACGGTGCCGAGTGTCATTTCCTTAAAAAAAAAACTGATAACCAACCAATTAACTTTATAAAATTACACATTGTGACACGTTCCTCTTTAAAATCTGTTTAATAACACATGTTTCAACTTCCGTTTCATTAAAAAGACTCGACTTCAAGTCGATATTGTTCAAGTACTTAAATGAGTTCCATTGCCTTAAAAATCCTCAAGACTAACGACTTTTTGCACAAAATAAAGAAAGAACCCACGAATATCATTCAGTTGGCGAAATAAGGGTGGAAGGGAATGTTCGCTGCAAAATCACCTTTCAAAAATGTTCGTGTTATATTTTTTTTTTTGTACATTTCTTTAGAATTTTACACGAACACGTACAGGCAGAGAAAAACATCTTTTATGCGCATGCGTGCACGTCTTATGCACTCTTCATAAAATTATGGGCAAATTCGAACGACATAATGTACATGTGTGCGACAGAGAGAGAGAGAGATAAACACATGATAAAAACTCAGCTTGAATTTGACAGTCTTTGAACTTTAAACAATAGAGAGGAAATGCTCGTGCAAGCAAAACCCATAAAAATAATCCCAAAGAACCGTCACAATGAGAACGAAAACTTTGCAACTGCTGTTACGCAAAGGTGGAAAAAGGGAAAAACACACACGACCACACTCTCACAATAAAATGTTGTCTCCGCTCTGTATAATTAAATATTAATTACCCCCTACGTCCAATACATCCGTCCGTCTGCGTCGAGGAACACAACCAAAAATCCAGCCCACCATTAATGCAACTCTCATGCCGACGACTGAGACACAGATATACGAAGGGTATCATTAATTAAGCCATTATTGACGGTATCATTTGGGAGGCCATAAATTAACTATCCGAGTAGTCCCAGATTAATGTTTAATAATGCCCAACAAACACGTGGCTTTTATAACACTTCAGCCCATAACAAATCCCCAAATACCACGAAACGACAACTGAATAAAAATCAAAACCGAAACCCAAAAAGATGTCAGGAGTTCCCAAAGAGAACATGACCAGATTAAATTGTAAACCAAATACATCCCACCTATTCGTTCTTGCCCTCAAACGATAACCATCATTTTTACACGCTTATAATCAAAACAGACAGACAGTCGGACAGACAGACCAACCACAAAACCTTTTGATATAAACAGAAATGCGTAGGTTGGTTGTCTTACGAGTCGATCATAACTGAAGAAAGCAGACACGATCAAAGTTAAACGATCTGATACGTATGCTGTGGTGTGGTTGGTCACGAGGTCAGGGCAATAAGTGTGAGAACGTGGTTTAATAATGACATTAATGTATGTACCTCAAATAGCCACATCCAATATCTCTATTAAGGAACGGAGTAGAACAATATGGAAAAATAATCAGATCAATTGCCATTGAAGACATGAAATACATAAAGGGTGTTTTTTATTGAGGTATAGAACTTCGAATTGAAATAAAACACAAGAAAATCGTTTTAATGTCCATCAATTTGGCTTTATTGAAAGGATAATTTTATGCCATTAATGTTTAAATATGATTTCGGGCATGTGGCCGCCGCGGCTGGCTCGAATAAAGCCAATTCTACAGGTCCAATTTTCAACCACTTGTTGGAACCACAACTCATCCACATTCATGCCATCCAATTCGGGAACAAAATAGTCGGTTATCATGGCTCTATACCGGTCTCCATTAACGGTAACTGACTCTCCAGCATTATTTCGGAAGAAGTATGGCCCAATGACTCCACCAGCCCATAGAGCACACCAAACAGTCAGTTTTTGTGGATGTAATGGCATAAAATGGACGGAGCTTGCGGTGAACTGAACCATTACTTTCGAAATAAATTTGCACGATTTGCAAGCGTTGTTCTTTTGTCAACCTGTTCATGATGAAATGGCAAACCAAACTAAATATTAATCACTTGACAGCTGACAAAATGGCAGCCAGTTAAAAAAGTGATGCCAACTTAAAGTTCTATACCCCAATAAAAAACACCCTTTATGTAATATTAGAAGGGGTCTGTACTATCTACAATCTCCATAAATCTACAGGTCACACCACCCTGTTGGTTGTTTTTTTTTGACTAACACTGCACTGTGTTAGCGATGGGAAAGAAGGATATTGGAGGGAGTAGTGTTTGTTGATGTTTGCCTTGAATTTGGCAATGTCATAGGTGGCAGGAAAAACACTTGCAGGAAGATTATACCACATACGAACAGTCCGGCTGAAGAACGAATTATCTCTATAGTGCGTCGTCCGGTCAACCGGCCATTTGACAAGGAACCGATGAGATTCCCTGGATAGCCGAGTGTTCCGGACGACGGATATCTGACAAGCGAATACCAATGGAATGGACCAGCTAGCGTCGAAGAGTGCTGAAATACCTTCCGGGCCCGGAAGGCCCGTAACTAAGTTGAGATCTGCAAGAACCCTTTTTAACTGCACGTGTTCATCAAACTAGATACGCTTTCGATCAGGGGGAGTGGTTGACTGCTTTCTGGCAAAGATGAATTCTTTACACATATGTATATCAGCCAAAAAGTAAGCTTTATCAACCGGGTCAGTGAATATCTGGTCACCGTTAACGAGAGTTGGGATAGAAGATGAAGAATTGTCCCTTACTCTTTTAACGAATGTCCAAAAGCTCTTACTTCCCCTGGGAGAATTCAGAACTTTAGCACGAAGACGCTGTTCGTGAAGAAGTTTTTCGCGCCCAAGGACTCTAGCACACGATGATCTTGCCTGCTTGCGTAGCAGCTCAGTAGTGAGATTTTTATTTAAACGCCAATTTCTGAACGCTTCCTCTTTAGCTTCTTTGCATGCCTGATTAAACCAAAAATTCTTTGAAGGTTTAATCGAAGTCGTCTTCGAGGGAATAAACGTGCATATAAACGAAATCACATTATCACTCTACCCTCGTATCCAGAAGAATGTTAAAAAGATTTAACAAACCTGGCAGAGGCAGTACGATCAAAATTAATGCGGGTGTGTACCACACGAGGGAGTACCATCAAAAAGATTGTTTGTTGTACGCGCGCGTTGTACATCGTACTCGTCGTCGTCGCACTCCAAACAAGAAATCATGTGCATTGAATTAAAAGCCAATTCAGTTTTTTTTTTTTTTTTATTCTTTTCTGCTTCATTTTCAACACACAGAAGAAGAAGAAGAAAAAACGTGCCACACAACAAACCGGTAAAACGACCACACCATAGCGATGAGTACCAGACAGGCCATGCATGCATGCATTCATGTACACCAAGCCATGCCATGCCTAACCAAGTCCCCAAGTCCACCGAGCATACTGGTTATTCGTGGCAAAATTTATGAGTTGCATTAAACAGCGCCACTGATTGAAACGAGTGTGGTGGTAACTCCACATACGAGTACAGAGTACAGATGATCCACCACACATACCACATACCAATCAATTGGTATTGCATGCCAATCGATGATGCCTCGTATTGGTTTTGTGCTGTTAAATGGTAACTAGAAAGTATTTCGTGTGTGCCGACGGGCAAAAACACTGAAGAGAGAGAAACAGAGTGAACGATTAAAGGAGAACAACAGATTGTAAAAGAGTGAGTTTATGAGTAGGATGCGGTTGAATGTTGCCAAGGTGTTGCCATATCGTAAGTACAAACAACGTGACTACTGAGAAGACAATACATCCATCACTCTGTGGTATGGATTCTGGCGTCATTATTGAACCATTTTGTCTTCGCAAATGAGCACGGTGAGCGTTACCGCGCCATGCTAAAAGCTGTTTCCACAAATTCAAGAGCATGACTTGGACGACATTTGATTTCAACAAGACGGGACCACATGTCACACAGTCAACGCAACCATCGATATTTTACGCACTGTTTTTGAAAAGCGAATTCTAAGCCGAAATTGTGATGTCAATTGGCCCCCTCTGAGCTGTGATTTGAGTCCGTTGCATTATTTTCTGTGGGATGTCATTGAAAATTATCAGTACTTTATTTATAGCCGATTCAAATTTGAAATTGTAAATGTTCGGATCGGTAGATATTTCATCCGAGGTCACAACGGCGCATAAACTTTCCGGTGCTGGACCAACCCTCGGCCTCCCAGGCGCGCCCGTACAAAAGATGTACCTAAGAAGCTGACGCTATGGGCATTATCTAGGGAAGGCAATATAACAAAGATAGAAGAAAACAATCCACTGTGTGGTTTCTGCGGCAACATGTAGGATTTTTGACACAGCAAGTTAAAATAACCGCCATAGATTTTGCGAAGGATTTTTCTCTTAAATACACCCAGCACAGCTTCATCTGCTTTGCCAAGTATCCATGTTTCGGCACCGTTAGACGACAACTACCACGGAAGGCACAGACACCGGTGAATGGACAAAGTGAAGGAAGACATGAAGATGCTTTGTATCGCGAACTAGAGAAGCCAAACAGAAGACCGAAGTACACTTATTAATCAGGCCAAGACAAACAACAGGGTGTAGAGCCAACTTAAGTAAGTATGTAAGTAAAAATAAACCAGCAACTAATGACTTGGACACTGAATAATGTCGGAACTGATTTTTAGTTATTATGTAGTACCGCCTGAGAGAAACGTCAGACCATATTTTTGGTATCACGAACTGGAGAAGCCAAACAGAAGACCGAAGTGCACTTATTAATCAGGCCAAGACAAACTACAGGGTGTAGAGCCAACTTAAGTAAGTATGTAAGTAAAAATAAACCAGCAACTAATGACTTGTAGTACCGCCTGAGAGAAACGTCAGACCATATTTTTCTTTAGTACCACCGTAGGGCAGTTTTCGTTCGAGTTGAAAATCCCTGAATCACATTTGGATTAAATATGTTACCTAAATCACAAGTAACAAATGTTCAATCCGACATATAGCTTGTCCATGTGGTCGGGATCACCGTTTTTCCCTTTGCACAAATCACACACCACAATGTGATGTACAGAATCTCGAAAGTCCTTCGGTTGACAGAAGAGATGATTTTCTTTTGGCAGGAAAATTAAAGGAATTAGAACCAGGAATCTGTTCATTCAAATATATTCCAAAAATCCCACAACTCAGGAAGCCATAAGATCAAAGGGCGTTGTTCTGTGGAACACTTGCTCTGCCATTGCCCAGCTTTTGCAAGGATGAGACTCAGGTGGTACAGTTGTTGATTTAAAAACTAAGAGGGTTTAGTTAAAGGTACACCCAAGATAAGCGGTTCTGTTAAGATAAAAGTATTGTGTCCTTAAGCGATAGCCAGATCGTCTAGGTGCCTATAGAAATAATAAGCCCGTGTTGATGGCCAAAATCGATTTCTGATGCATAGTTCGGAAGCATACTCCAGATGTCAGTAATACACATGGCACAAAAGAGATCAGAGAAAATACTGAGAGTTACTGTTTTTATACTGACAATATATATATATACGCCCCCTTTAGGAAATATTTAGCAGGCGTCCTTCTCCTCCTTCTCTGTATCCCCATATCTTCTGCAGTAGTCGCTAGTCGCAAACTTCAGTCTCATGGCATGTCTTCCAACCTGTCCTGTCATGACGGACCCAACCAATGAGACATGGGTTCTTGATAGGGCCAGCATTCTGTCTGTAACTATAGAGTCAAAGACCATACTGAGGGCAGACGTCCCAAGTCATTTTCTGAAGCTTTAATTCGGAATCACACCCTAGATGTTAATAGTACGCATGGCACCATTTGACAGTTTCACAAAGGCGATAAGAGAAAATACTTGTTATATGCTGACAATGTGTGATTTGGATGAAAAGGAAAGAAATTGTATTTGCGGGCGATTGTGTTTGCAAGGTTTTATTAGTGCTACAGCGGATATGTATAATCCTCCCCCAGCTATATCACTTAGCTGGGGGAGGAATCATCCTCCATCAAACTCTTCACACGCAATTCTTAGAAGTTCTCATTGCATCTGGCAACACTTGACAGCACTGGCCAAAGAGAAGGAGACACAGCGAAATGAGTGTGCTCGTGTGAGAAAGAATGTTTACTGAATGCTGCCCTCGGAGAGACGAGCTACAGTTGAATGGACCGGTTTCCCGGCATTTGACAGTCACTGTCTCTTTTGATTCAAAAATAAAAACTATAACCGTTCGACGTCCGTCTCTAAACGACAATGCTGGCTGGCTGCTATTCTTTCTTTGCGTGATTTCAATTTAAGAAAAACAAAACTAAACACACAGAGACAAAAAGAATGTCACACAACGATCAGAAATCTATGTGTGTTGTGTCACCAAACAAGATTCGAACACATAACGACGATAAAATATAGTTGGTGTTTTTTTTGGTTTTGGGCTGAAACAGCAACAGGTAGACAGATAAATGGATATTGATGAAATGACAACGAAAGAGACGAGTCAAGTCGAAAGGTGATTGTTCTTAAACTAGGGTCTATGGTGGACAGCAAAAACTAGGGGTAGAGAGCATGCACTGTGATTTGACATAAAACAAATATGAAGAAGACAGCAAACACATCATAAATATGCATGTGTATCGATTGCCGTCGATCGTACCTGTTTACGTGGTCGTTTATTTGCTAAATCTAGAATTTCGTTGATATTCCCAAATAAATCCAAGGTGATCAATAACGAATATGATCGGCGATTAAAAGTGATCCAGGAGTAATATTTTACTTTTGAACTATCGTGTTGTTTTTTTTTGTGATGACTTCTCCTATTTCTTCTACTTTTCAGACGCCACCAACTCAATTCTAATGAAACGAACACTGTTGCTCTTTTTGTGACGTGACTTTCATTCACTACTAAAATAAGTATCACTTTGTTGTCGTTGTTCTTTTTTGTTGCTATGCTTTTTGATTTCACTCGTCACTCTATATAATGCACAATTCTTTTATTTTTGTTTCTTTTTTTCTTAATTTTAGTTTTATTTCATTTCAACAATTATGTGCGATTTCCACATTATTTCTGAATTTTTTTCACATCATCAATTAACACATTTTAAGCAGACACCATAAACACGGTACAATATGCGAATACACAATAAATCATGTACACTGACTCTACGTATGTTAATTACGTTTTGTTGTTGCTGTGTTTTTTTTTTTCTTTTTTGTTAATTCCCATTAAGATGTTAACACTTGTTAAGAAGAGAGCAAAAAAATACTACGTTTATTCGATCACACAACAAATGCTTTTTCGTACCGCCTAAAAATAAATTATTCAGCTCTTCTCTGCTATGGGTTTAAAATTTTCCTGTTGTTGTTTTTTTTTTTTTGTTATTTTGGTTTTTTGTAACACACGTCGTGATGTTTGTCGTCGTCGTTTCTACCTTTCTCCCGTTTAACACGTCATTATTGGTTGGCCGACCATTGAAAACTGTTTGTAAATGTTCTTTTTAGTGTGGGGAGACACGTACAGACAGACAGACATACCTCTTTCACCGTGTCTACTCTACATTAACAGCTCAGCAACAACAATAAGTACACAACACACTCCAGTAAATATAATCACCTAAAGTGAGAGGGCCGCCCATCAGAATCAGACCTGATGAGAGAGAAGGTATTTTGTGTGCGCGACTATAGAACAAGTGATCTTTATTTAATGAGTAGTACTAAAGTGCATCACACTCAGCAAATATAGTTACACTCTCACGCTGTAATCTTCTTCAGTTATGCAAGTATATACATATGTGTACACTAGTATGAAGTTAAGTGATGCGTTTTAAGCATTGCAAACAACAAGAGACAGAGAGAGAGAGTGTGGGTCTGTTGTAAATCTTTACCCAGCATACATTAGGGATACTGAATCCCGATAAAAGAAGTGTCATCACTGTGTACGTTAATTATTAAATGTAAAACGAAATGTTACTTTCTTCTTCGGGAATGAGCAGTAAATTTGTATTGAAATATCATGTGGACTTCAAGCAGACAATCTGGATTTGTGCAACTTTACATTAGCTTAAGCGATTTGTTCCTCCATTTGTTCCTCGATTTGTTGTTTTAATTTGAATTTTTCTTAGTTTTAGTACTTTTTGTTAGAATAAGTTTAAAGTCTTTACCGCATGAAGTGGTTTTTGTTTTAATACCGACCAAATCAGTGGCCACCCAGCCTCCAATAAAACAAGATATTGTGAATTCAAGCGGAATCCGTTAACTGTCTGTTTCCATAAAACGAATTTGTTCGTTCGTTACAAGTCGTTAATATTGGAAGCATTATAAAATGGGCTACAGACACTTTTCAGTTCTGGTTTTCAGATTTATATTAGATATCCATATTTGGAAAACGATTTCAAAACAATAAGCTCTCACTACAGATACAAATCTGTTTTATTGCCCCTTCAATTTTGTCAATTTATAACGAACGGACAAATTCGTTTTCTGGAAACAGGCAGTAGGTCTTTTTTTTAGTTGTATTTCAACTTTGGGAATCATTCCTTATTTTTTATTTTGTTGAAATCTATGGCCTTCAGGTTCACGACCAGGAGCCAACATTTACTTCACAGTTTTGAAAAGTACATATTATATAAAACAGCCCTTGTTTTACAAAACTTGGGTATTACGTGAAAGCAAAACAGAAATATGTATTGACCGTTTTAACCAATTGATTTGAAATTGCCAAAACTACTTATGGGATTGAGTACGCGCCCTCTGCCTGTATCTTGAAGTCGGTCTAGACAATCTTTCTGAAAATCCGTAGTTAGGAATACTATTGAATATTAGATAAACTCGACAATAGATTACAGGGTTCTCCAACAAGAGGTGTTATTTCGAATCACTCGGTATTTCGGTAGCTGTCCCCTTTGAAGCTTTTATTCTTTGACATTTGATAAGTAGAAACTACGCCATGACTAAAAATGGAACGATACACGCTTCAACAACGCAATGAAATTATTAAAATTCACTACACAATTGGTGAAAATCTTGCAGCCACAGTTCGCAAAACTAAAAAGTTTCCGGACCGTGTTATCTCTCGCAATTGGCCACCGAGATCTTGTAACACCTTGCGAATTCTTCCTTTGGGGCCACGTGAAAGATAAGGTCAACGCCAACAGCGCAGCGTCGATTCAAGACCTCACAGATAGAATTCGTAAGGCTATATAGGCCAGCCATTTGGTTATGGAAAATTTCATGAAAAGGATATGGTCCTGGTGGTGGCAATTTGGCTGATGTTGTCTTTCATTATTAACGGCATACCATCCTCTTTATTATAAAATAAACATCCGATCATTTATCTCATAAAAAAATTCAAATTTTTCTTTGAATACCAACCTCTTGTTGGAAAACCCTGTAGTAGCTCCCATAGCAAGCTTAGATTAAAACTCACATATTGCCACAATTTCTCCTGTTATGTCTCATGGTAATCTCATGTCATTGTCATTACTTTTACAGCACTTGATTCGACTGGACTTTTGTGGGTGTAATAAAAAATGCAATGAATATTAATTATACGAACTTCTGTTGACTGATAATGAATATACATATTCCGAGATCACTATTAAAACTAATTGACGCCAGAAGATCCTGATATTAATCCTCTAACCCGCAAGACCGACCTGAGTCGGTCTTCACTAATTTCATAAAAAAATTTAATAAAAGATATTATCCCTATCCCCGGCCAAACAGAAATACTGAAAAATTCTTGCAACCTGCTTTTTTACCAGTTATCCACAAACAAATATTTTTTACGAAATTTAACACAATTAATAAAGACATCATCAACCGTTTAAGGGTTAATAGATTTCAATGAACAGTCGAATTTAGATAACCGCACGCCTTTTAATTGAAAAAATCGCTTAATTGAAAATAAATATTAGTAACGATTGATTGTTCAAGTGACTATTTTCAAACAAGCTCATTAATATTGAATTTAAATTTTACCTGCAGGTATTTTAATAGTTATGCCACAAGTTTCTATCTTCGTTTCATACAACAATTTCAAAAGTAAGTACATACTCAGTTCGTTTAAATGAAAGAAGGTTCAATTATCCGAAATTCTTTTTATGGAAAATCCATCATGAGCGATAAAAATTTCTTGATTTTTTCATTTCCGCTTAACCGAATTTTATAATTAAGAAAAATCGACATATTGCCACAATCATTTAAAAAAACTCACCACATTTGAGATGAGGTGAGATATCGCCCTAGGTAAACTCATCACAATTGTTAATATATTTTTAGGCTGCCACCATCAGTCATCTGATGTGGTGAGTTTATCTTATTGCATGCGTTACTTTTATTTGAATAACCTTACCAGTTACCAATAAAAACGAGGAATGTAGAGTCTACTTGTATATGAAATAAATTTCCTTTGTTCTAATGAAAGTATCAAGTGAAATAAGTGTCCCTCTTAATGAAAATATAATACACAGCCAGTGTCATTTGCTGACTTCGACCACTAGATGGGCACACAGGTAATGCTATTGACCACTAGATGGAGGTTTAACAGAATGAGACATGCCTGTAGCTGGGAAATTCCTTATCTGAACGATTAATCGTTCGATTGTCAGTTTAACAGTCATCAGTTGTTACATATATTTTTAAATTTTCAAAAGGATTTTAACAAATTAACTTTCAGACAATACATATATGTATATATTCCGATTTTTCTATTTTGTTTAACCAGATTTTTGCCTAAAAAAAAACTCAAACGTCAAAATACAACAGATATCTGTCTAACATCATGTGACTGAGAAACCCCGACTTCGGTCTAGCTTGAAGATATCCTCCTTCAGCCTTTCTGTGTAGCTAATGAACTAAGTAAAGACATACTAACATTAATCCATTGTTTTAATCAAGAATATGAGACTTTGATAAGCTTTCCAACTATGCCCGCAACCATCAAAATTAATATATCCCATCTTTTGGTCTGGGTAACTCGAGAAACGTACAACGATGACGAATTTGTTTTTGTTGTTTTTTAGAAAAATTCTGGGCCTTGTCGTTAAACAACAAATAATCTGCATACATATGTGGACAACCTCACACGATTACACACAATTCAATTAAAATCTGCCAGATCTCAATGCTTGCCCGTATTTTTTATTCTCGCCTTACCATTCCAACGATTTCCCCGAATTTATCCGATAACTGTATGAAACCGATTTCCAGCACTATACAATCACATAAAACCGATTACCAAATAAATCGTTTAGGAAAATAAAATCGCCTGCTAATGTAAATCGATTTACCACTGTCTGCTGCTTTCTTTAGTCGCTGAATTTATTTATTGTTGTGCGGTCGCAGTGTTTGTGTGTGCGTGGAACGTGTGCATAAAGGGGAATTGGGTTCTTGAAAAAGTGAAAATCAGAGATTTATATACAAAGAAACCAACATATAAAAGTGAATATTAAACAACCAAGAAATTACCGAATCAAATCTGATAAGAAAATAATGGTGGAATAAAGAAAAGAATATAGCGACGCATACTGAATGAGTCTGATAAGAAAAACTTGGAAAAGTAATTTCGGGTGTCAAAATATTGATGCATTCAATAAGTGTCGTCGATAAGAGATGAAAAGAGAACGAGTTGTGATTGTTTTATAACCATCAACCATCATTTGGAAAGGTATGTGATTTGTGTAATTCTTTAATTACTTTGTGTAAGTATGTTCGCTGTAGTCAGACAATTTTCTTGGCTGACACTGCTATGTGTTTTGTTGGTGTTTGTACATTTTCTTTGTTACCTTTGACCTCCATTCTCTTCATCTGGGTGCAAATGATGGTGGCTCCTTTTTATTATACGGCCACAGTAGCAACAACCATCATTGTGGTTTTTTATGCGGTTAATGAACACAATCGACATCGCCTGCTGGTTTTTGCAGCTGGGGTTTCCTGGGCTCATTCTGTTCCGAATGTCCTAAAAACAACACACAATTTTATACGTTAGTAACTGAAATTAAATTGGATAGAGGAGATAGATGGACCATGACCGACTTCAACAGAGGATCTGAGTCTGTATGATTCGAATTTTGCAATTGTAAACAGTTATAGTTCAGTTTGGTCGAAATATTTTATAATTACAAATTCACTAAAATTCTTTATTTTTTTTGCAGTTCACTTTGTATTTGACTTGTATTCACTAACGAGGGATATGTGGTAAATTTCAAAGAACGACGCAATAACATTCCATACTATCTGCGGCCTTGTCCATCTCGCAAATTCTGGAAAACTTTTACTTAATGTGCTAATCTCTAAACTACGTAAAAAGTCTATAGAAAAAGCTTTAGCCATTCCGAGCGGGCTTAGGAATGCTAACCATTTCAGGTGCGGTTCAGTAGTTAAGAGCAGGAGACGACATTGCTGGGTCAGTCGATGTGAATATGAATGACAGAGATTGCTGTCGTCTACAAAAGAGTGGGTACACAGTCCGACCCACCAGTCCGTCTATGAGTATACGAACTAGAGAAGAAGAGAAAACAGAATTTGGGGTAGATGAGAGCCCACCTATAACAACTCGTATAATGGGATATCTGTGAGAACTTGTATGAAATAAAAGAAGGTTTTGCCGGCACCAAATGCAATACAATTCGAAATGAGTGCATCGTGCCGGACCCTATCGAACGCCCTGGAAATATCCAGAGCCACGATTTTGCCCTCACACGACGCCATCGTTCCGAAAGGAACGACATCAGGTCTCGGTTTCTACGAAAGCCGGTTCGATAATTCAGAATGCCGTTGGACTGATAAGATAACCATTGCCTTTACAACACATGTAAATGCAAGCCATCAGCTTTCACAGTACGGTCGCCAAAAACGTATGTTGCAAAATCAACAGTTTGGTGGGAACTAGAGTTCATTAAAAAACTAGTTAAGATTATAATTTTCCATTTATGATAAACGTTTACCGATTCCACTCAATACTGTCGCGTACTAAGATTTGTTACTCTTGTGATTCTTTTTCTTTTAATTCCCGTATCCATTATTTTCAAATATTATTGACTTCACATAAACCCTACATCACAGACGTCTCTAGAGATTTGGATTACATGGCGTTATTACGACTACCCAATACAAGAGGAAGGTATGCCCTTGATAATGAAAACCAGCATCAGCCAAATGGTCACCTCGACCACGCTTACAAGACCATATCCTTTTCATGAATATTTCCATAACCAAATCGCAAAGTGGCTGCCCTATGTCCTCGATAGCCTCACGAATTGCGTAGACCTTATCTTTCACGTGGCCCCAAAGGAAGAAGTCGCAAGGTGTTAAATCACACGATATCGATGGCCAAATGTGATCACCTTTCGAAAGATAACACGTTCCGGAAACTTTTCTTGTAAGAGAGCAATGGTTTCGTTGCTTGTGTGGCACGTAGCGCCCTCTTGTTCATTAATCATCTCTCGATAGCGCAATCCATTCACAGTAACTTTTGATCCAACCTCATTTTCGAACTTGATAAATACCTAACCGGTAGACATACCCATTGTTTGGTTAATGAAAACAAATGTTGCAACAATCCTCATATTTAAAGATATATCGATACACCGCACCAGATCTATTGACTATGGTTGCTCATCAGATCAAGGGCGACAATATTGCTGATTAACTACCCATTCAACTGGAAATGAGCATCTAAATCGTTTTGAGTATGTGAAGAATATTTCACATAGCAGGAAATTTTGATAATACAACTCAACATTTTGTAATCGTTAATCGGGTAGCAGGTTTTTATATGACTAAATGGCAATGCTAACTGAGCCTGATTGAAACACGAACCCAAGAACAAAATATCCATTAGTTGTAATGCTCTTTCAATGACATATTGAATTCTGATTACAAAATTCTTAAAATAAATTACTAGGAAAAATATGCCTTTTTCTTTGACCGTCCAAGGACAAAGTTTCAACGTACTGTCTATTATTCTGATGACTGCATATTCACCTGCACAAATTAACCAAGCCTTTTGGCAGTTGTAGATAAGAATTGATAAAGTTTATTTCACAATTAACTTTTATACTCATTTGGCGGGGTCTTCAGCATACAGGGCAATTTCACAACAACATGGAACAATGTGTTATATACATTATCTTAATTGAATCGAATAGGCCATTTAAGACCATGCTAAGCCAGTGCAGATTTAAAATCTTTTGGAATTTAAAAATATGAAGACTATGAATATGAAGAATAAATTGACATTAGAGTTCTAACAGACATCTTAACAGGGCACTGTGATATCATACGACCTACAAAAAACATGTTCTATCCGAGCTTTTTATGCAACTGAAACATGGGTACTTTAGACAGCAGATGAAGCCTTACTCTTTGTATTGTAGAGACTTTTTATTACTATTATTTCAAACGTTGCCGTCGCCACACACACCCGCCCCACGGACAGAGAGGGCCCCATGACATACTACACATTATATACCGATCCATAGTGAAGAAAGGCCAATAAAATTCCATTAACTACAGATAAATATCCTCAGCCTACCAGTTATAGGAAAAAAATATAATAGGAGAATGATACCAGATTGGGCATAGCTTCATACACTTAAAAGGGTGAGCTGTAATGTTACTAATTTAAATGTACTTTTAAATGAAAAATAAAAATAGATTTACTGCATCAAAACCTAAAATGGTGTCTAAACTGGACATTAATAGAAATTGTTGATATTAAAAAAAATCCATAAAGCCACGAACGATTTTATATGTACGCCATCATAGTATTCATCATTGTTTGCCTATTTTTTAATGTAGTCTGTTGTAAGACAAATCAGAAGACCAGTGAAGATTTCTCAAGCAAAAAAAATTAAAAAAAAAATTTTTTGTACAGACTTAAATTTGTTAACATAGTAATCGTATTGATGATTTCGTATAAACGAGCTCTATTCCAAAAACGGCCTGACAAGTGAAGTAAACAGCCCTTTCGTTGTATAAGAATCAGTGAACTCTTTTGTCCAACGTTAAATAAAGCAAAGCATGTCATCAGCGTTATTTACAATAGCAATGATTTGGTTATTGAAATATATCTTTATGCCCATCATAAAACTCAGGTAGATAAAGGAATCGACAGATATCCTTTTAGATATGCATAAGTTAAAGTTAAGGGGCAATATTCCAAGTCTAGAGAAATACATATGTTTGTACTTCTTTAAGTTCAGTCCATACATATAAAATCATTCTACAGCTTGTGACAGTCAACAAAACTTGAGATTTTCATATCATCAGTGAACAAAAGTAAACGGGAGGTGTTAATGAAATTGGCCAGTCATTAATGAATAATAAAAATTATTCGTACAATTTATCGGCCTAGAAAAGCCGGACAATTGTGAGCTATATCCTAACATAAATGTACAGAAGAACACTAAAATACACCTAGGTATGTCTTAAACGCGTCTACCAATGAGAGCACGAAAGTTCTGTGGAAAGACCCAGTTGAAATTTCATAGAAAATTTTTCAACGCTCTTGGATTTTATCCCAAAATATTAAAAATTAAAACGTTATATTTTTGAAGAATTCAATTTATGCTTGATATGCAATGAATATAACAATAATAACGAAAATGCTTTGAATAGTTTGTTTATGTTTGTTGATCCACATTCTTCATCGAGTTGTTTCTGTTAGCGATTATCCACCTTCTGAGAATATGACAATGATAAGGAATTCCATTGTCTGACTACACGGTTTATTAAAACCTTTTATGAACTTGATATTAGCAATTGGAAAGGCGATCTCGGAATATACTTATAAATGTATCGGTGACAGGACTGGTCTTTGGACTAAAACACTCATGGCATTCTCAAAGTTTTAACATATTTTCACATCGGATTTATTTGGACAAATTATTACTTAAATTGATTTGTCTGAATGACTTAAGAATATCGAATTCTTCGCCTGAAAATGGATAAACATATCGCTCATTTACTTGAATAGTGGCATAATTCAAAATTCACTTTATATATTTTTGCTTTTGGAAAAGCTGTAAATCTCTAATTTAAATTGGCTTTTGTTCTACTGAGTATTTTTTTTTTTTTTTTTTTTTTTTTTAATGGCCAACACTCAGGGGATGCCCCCTATAAATGCAATGCATTGTGTTAGCGGAAGGAAATTAGGGTATCGGAAGGAGGAAAGAGGGAGTAGTGTTTGTTGACATTTGTTTTGAATTTCTGAATGTCACAACTGGCAGGAAACACATTTGCTGGAAGATTATTCCACATACGAACGGTTCGGCTAAAGAACGAATTTTCTCTATAGTGCGTCGTCCGGTCAACCGGCCATTTCACAATGAACGGATGAGATACCCTGGATAGCCGTGTATTCCGACTAAATGTTCTAACGTCAGGGACCAGACGACGGATATCTTCTGAACAGATATAAAATATCTATAGAATAGCGATACACAACCCACATTTCGGCGATGCTGTAGGGAGACAATAGAGCTGGATACCCTACCATCCCCTATCATCACCACCGCTCTCCTCTGTACACGGTCCAGAAGCTTCAAAGATGTTAATGGAGCCCCTGCCCATATATGCGAGTTGTATTCCATTTTTGGCCGGATGTAAGTGGTGTACATATTTACGAGATCAGATGGAGTGAAGTATTTCTTGCACCGCTTCAAAAAGCCTAAACACTTGAATGCTTCTTTCGACACTTCGAATATATGGCTGACCCAGCGAGCATCACCCTGTATCTTCATGCCCAGAACATCAAGAGTGTCTGATTCGTCGATATCCACACCACCCATAGAAATTGACGACGATGCTGGATCTGGTGAACGTTTGTGTGACAACAAACAGCACTGGGTCTTTTGCGCATTAAAATCTACTCTATTCATTTGGCCCCACTCACAAATCGTCGCCAAATCGCGACGCGAAGTGAGTCATTCATCATTCGCCTTTTGTCCTCGACCTCCAGAGGACCTGGCCGATGATCAAATGAGTATGAATGACATAGGTTACTGTCATCCGCAAAGGAGTAGATCGGGTTCACAGTCTGACCCAACAGGTCGTCAATGAAAATAAGAAATAGAGAGGGAGAGAGGACAGAGCCTTGTGGAACTCCTGCGGTCAACCTGTGCTCGTTGGATGAGACCCCATCTATAACAACTCGTATAGAGCGATCCCTGAGGAAACTCGATATGAATGTATTACCGACACCAAAAGCAATAAGTTTTGATATGAGTGCTCCGTGCCAGACCCTATCGAACGCCTTGGAAATATCCAGAGCCACGACCTTACTTTCACCAAGGGCGTGAATAGATCGACTCCATCGCTCCGAAAGGAACGCCATCAGGTCTCCAGCAGATCGATTTCTACGGAAGCCATACTGTCGATCATTTAGAAGGCCGTTAGACTCTAAATACTTAACAAGATGGTGGTTAACCATGCTCTCCATAACCTTCGAGAGCGCAGAACATATTGCAATTGGACGGTAATTCGCAGGATTAGTAGCCTCACCTTTCTTGGGGATCGGCTGAACATTGGCAACTTTCCAACGTGAAGGGTAAATACCAGCACGGTACGACATGTTGAAAAGATTGCGCAATGGACGAGCTAGCGTCGAAGAGCACTTACATAGGACAAGTGCTGAAATGCCATACGACGAAATTGACGATTTTAAACGGCTCTCCTGACAAAATCCTGTTTTGAGTTATGCCACTATTCAAGTAAATGAGCGATATCTCCTCTTATTTTTTAAATGCACTTAATTTTTTGCCTGACGCTTTAGTTCCACCCCCCCATCTGAGAAGGTTTTTTTTTTATAAAATCATGTTATTGAATTTTACATTTATGAGTGGGTGCTATATTTGGTTGCTGTTTTATCAATGCATTTCGTAATTTATCTTAAATTGGCCGTAAGGCTTTAAATTGCAAGTAAAGATGAATAAAAATGAAATGAAGTGGCAAAGAGATGTACTAAGTACATCATTGCATGACAAATGACACTGCAGTAGTAGCAAACATCGCTGTAAAGGTCTTTTCTCAAAAACAATTTTCAGAATTCGAAGAATTCAATCGCCTGAAAATGAAAAAGATGCAGAAAATTGTTCTAGAGATGAACATAGTGCGTCCCTGTCAGTGCCCGCATCTTCAAATATAACGACGTCCATGTCTTGGGGTTTACTACCTGGACTTTCCAGGAGAGATAGCTCGTTGACACATTTGGTTTGGCCAGCTACTTACATATCTTTTGATAAGAGATATGTGATTCCCACCCAGATTGTATGTTATTTGTTCATCTTCCACCATAGTTTTCAGATTCACCTCATATTTGTGCTGTTTGCCAAAGTCACATTCCACGTTTATTCTTTTTCCTCCGTTATTGCTTTTACACATTCCCCCTTTCTTGCTTTTTTTACGGGTGTTCTCCGTAATATTTCTACCATTTGATGTGGTATTCTTAGTCTTTGTGTAACCATCTCTAATGGCGCAGCTCCCTCCCGCTACCCCGTATTTGCTCATATATGTTTTAGCTGTTTCCCTTTTACTATAACCGCAGCCAAATTACCTTTTTCCTCTGTAGAGGCACTCACTCACTTGTGCACACACACACACATTAGGTACACGTGAGACTTCTTTCCGTTTTACTAATGACTTGTTGTGTTTACGTGTCTGTCCCGCGTCTATGCCCCATGTAAACAGTGGGGTTTTTTTTTGCAATAATTCTGGAAAATAATACACGTAGTCGGATTATTGTGACAGTAGCTGTCAATATAGTCCATCGTATATAACTCTTAAAAAGAGGTATCCATCCTAAAGAAGTAAAATAATGAGATTTGTATATCTACCTGCTTTACGATTAACTCGTATATAATTTTGTTTGGGCCAACATCATAATTGTGTGGCAAGAATTTTATTTTGATCATTAAAAGTGAACATAAAAACATAAACAGGATTATCCGGACGTAAACCAATTACGTTTTTAAAAAATGTTCACAAATGAATATTATTTTGAAAAAAAATGTTTCTAATTCTGGCACACAATTTTGTTAGTAATAGACACTGAAATCAAATTTACTGTGGTCTTCAATTCAAATTTGAATAATCAAGCCCAACAAGTAGGAAATTTCCCCCCAAAAAAAATATTTCCTTTCCCAAAATTGTGACCTCGCAAATTTTTCACATATAAGCTTTGTGTCCATTATAGTCGCGAGATCTATTAGGCAATCGACAGATAAAACTTGAGTACGATGAAGCATTTTGCACATCACCAGCGAACATAAGTAAACGAAAGTTACTAATGGAATTGGTCATACCCTTGTATAACAACAGAGGGTATATGAATTGTTCTAGATATACATCATTTACCAAATTGTACTACTCGCTCCCTTGCAACATTATACGACGAAATCCAATTTACAAAATTATGATTAAAAACAATTATTTTTAACTTTATAAATTTTATTTTCTAAATCAAATTTTTCTGCAAATGATGTCATAATACAGTTTTTTTTTAACCAATTCTTGTGCCTATTTTATAATGTTTTGTATTTTTCAAATACTGGATTCTTGGAAAAAATAGTACTGTATACCTATTAGGGTGTCCTGTATAAACGATGAATATGCAAAGTTTCTCCTCAATATAAAACGTTTTATACAGAAATCAAAATATTTGTACAAAATTTTTTTTAAAAAAAAATTTAAAGAAATTAAACGTATTTTCTACCACCTAACATGTTCTACACGTAGTGATGGGACAAGGGTAAATACCCAAATGGTAAATTGGGTATTTAACCGAAAATACCCAGGTATTTACCCAAGCATCTGTGTATTTACCCAAAATGTGGGTATAAATCAGAATAAAGAAAAATTTAAATAAATTAAAATAATGAAATTTTTTATTATGAATTAGATTTTTTATTAACAAATGAAATAATTTTAAAATTTAATTTAATTTTTCTAGTTGCTTCAGCATCGCTCCCACTCATTACATTGAATTGCCATATGCACGCTGATTAGCGGTTCTTATTAAGAATTGTTGTTGTGTTTGATGCAGTCAAAACTGCCTTAACTGAGCAAAACGCATCAAGAAATGTATAAACAAAATACACTTCAACAAAATATGTTCAAAATAAATTCGAAAATGTTCACATTTCTCTTACTCTACGTAACAACAAGTATTTGTTATTAAAATGAGTATTTACCCGAAATAAGATAAATACCCGGGTATGAACGTGGGTATAAATGGGTAAATACCCAGGTGTAAACCCATCACTGTCTACACGTACGTACAGTCGAATTCGTTTTAGCGGAACTGAAAAAATCACGAAATTGTTTTCACTTATGCGGGAGTTTTAATAAAATGGACTTCGGATAATTGAATCTTCTTTCATTTAAACGAACTGAATATGTCGTTATGGAATTGATCTATTAAAATACATGCATGTAAAATTAAAATTCAATATTAATGAACTTGGATGAAAATAGTCACTTGTCTTAAATGTGGTTGACAAATAGTTTTTTTACATCATTTGTTTTGCCCAAGGCTTCAGAGTTGGCTAAATTTATTGCAATATCTTCGTAGTAGGGTTAATAGATATGATGATCTCATAATAAATTCTATTAAACCTACTGCTGCATTTTCAACGTTTCCATTGACAATATACGCCACCTCCTTTACTATCTCTTGGTCCGTTAATTATCCTCTATTATGCTGTAAGTACTTTATTACAGTACAACATTATTTTTTGTCGTCGTTCTCTTTTTCTCTTGAGCGGTGTTCGTATTATATAAGTTTATGTCTTTGCATAAAAAAATTGTTTCACATAAAGGATTTTTCAATAAAACGTATTTTCTTTTAAGCGAAGTACAGTGGAAATCATGGAAAATCATCCAGAACAATCGTTACTTATATTTGTTTTCATTTAAGTAATTTTTTCAACTGCCTTTCCTTGAACATTCCATGAAGTATGAGAGGGGGAACTTCTCAAAACTGCTAGCTTTGCACGGTTTCATTTGAAGACTCACTGGCCTAGGCTTACTGGTTTAATACCAGCTCCGGAGGTCTAAAAATTACTCTCCTAAACGTAAAGTTGCCGGCAATGTTCTGATATTCTTACCAGGATAAACACCTGTAGATGGTGTGCGATATACGCGAACCTGTGGATGGGGTGCGATAGTCGCATGTTAGACTTAACTAGGGAATAGCAGAAATATGCTATTTAAAAATTCAAAGGAAAAAATCATGTATTTGGTAATTGGAAGAATAACCAGAATATTCGTTTATTTGCACAGGTTTTGTAATTTACATCATCGCGGCTTAGTTTTATCTAAACTAATTTAGTTTTAACTGAACTAATTTTCTGTTTCACTTTTGTTCTTATATTTGTAAAATAGTTTGGGATTTGAAAATAAAATGAACTGAAACTAATATCATGGAAAAATTCAAAAACGTTAAATTTTCCTTAATTACTTATTGTAGGATTCATTTTTTTCGAATGTACTATCACACTCCAGCCCTAGTGCAATAATCGAAATTATATCCAATATCCGCTAGTGTGTTCCGACCGGTGTATCATTTTGTTTGGCCTCTTGTACGTGCGAATGAATCCAAAATCGAATTTTCTGTTTTGTTTTTTCCAATAGCATTTTCGTGTTTCATATGTCGTTGTTTTTGTTGTACGTTTTGTTTTGTAAGGTGTACATCTACACTTCAGCCCACCGCACCATTGTCGAGGAGAGTGTGGATATTTCTTCTCCGCATGAAATCATCCATCCATTTGGTGGCTGCCAGTGGTTTTTGTTGGTGGGGATAATCCATGCACTGGTCGTTTATTTGGTTTTTCTTTTTCTTCCCTTCGTGGCGTGTGTGTGTCTGTGCTTATGGGTATTTTGTCTATGAATTATTAATTTACAAATTTATGGAATTTGTTTGGCATTAGTTGGGGTTTCTTTTGTTGTTGTTTTGCTCTTTGTGCTATTCGAATTTGTTGGCATTCATCGTTGGCCGGTTTGTTGCCTTTGAGGGGCGTTAAAATTACCGGAATTTAGTTCCGGTACTTTTTTTTTATTATATGCTGACATTGTAGGAAAATTGATTATTTTTGTTGTTGTTTTGTGTTTGTCTCCTCCGTCTGTGGTTACGACATTAAAGGTGAACATTTTACATATCGAATGTAACACTAATTTGAATGACCCAACTAGTCTGTAAGGAGTTGAAAGGTAATGTCAACATAAACATACACTATGACATGTTTATGTACCATTGCTCTTAGACTAGGGTAGATGTTTCGGTCTGTAAGAAATTGAGAGGAACTGTCATCCAAGAAATACTCTATAGTAGTTTTGGTTCATTGTATGCGAAGTCTGTCACACGATGTAGCAGCTTGTAGGAGGTGACACATACTCAGTTCTCTGGTAAATTTTGCAAATGTGTTAAAAGCCGTAATTTATTGGCATACAGTACGTCTAATCGGTGGCCCGGAAGGGTAGATTTAAATGTATTTTTCAGTGACCCAATTTTTGATCCACGTTTGGATAGGTAAAAGATCTACTATCCAGAAGCTGTTTGACGACATTACAAGACAAGCTATAGAATTTGAAATCTCCATAAAAACCAAAACTCAAAGATTACTTTGATCGATGTGTTTATGCTTTGGAAGAAGAATACAAACACTGTAAGAAAAAACTACTTACTTTTTCCAACAGCATCAGACAAACCACAATGGAATACATTTATTACGGCTCTATGATCCTTAGAGGAACTACAGGAATTATTTATAAATACTTTCAAACTTCATCATCCAAAAAAATCGGAATATTTGCATTTGAAATTCTCTGATATGTCCGCCCCCACTATGGCCAATGGGAAAAACTGGGGCTGATGCTATTCACAATGCAAGTCACCATGACCATATATTTCAAAACCCCAACACACCCTTCGACACATGGTAGGTGGACTCATCCTGTATATAAACCACAAAAACCCCTGAAGAATGTCTTCGAAATTTCCAACTAGTTGCCTTTATTTGTTTACCAGACTTAAAGACGTTAGGAAAATCTAAACGCACTATTATTTCCAAGGAGGCTTGGGATTTATTACAGCAGCCTATAACTGAAAATAGAGAATGTGTGGATATAATGCCTGAAATCAACTATATTGGATTATATCGAGCCCTCACCGCGAAAAAGACGTAAGCGAAAAGAAGAGAATTTTACAGGGGTGTGTTTTTTGTGGTCTAGCAAAACGGATTGTAGAGCTTACGATACTATTGAATTGGCTATATCTTTGTAAATATAAATTTTTAATATTTTTGGTTTAGCATTGGACATTTGTCTGTCGAATTTCATTATCAAGAGAGTTTCGGAAAAACTGGCGCTACGTCGTCCTTTAGAAATTTACATATTTTAAAATTTTTAATTTCTAAGGGAAAAAAATCTCAGAATGATTTTGTAAACCTAAATTTCAGAATTATAAAGACAATGCCCCTGTATTCGTAAACGAGAGTATAATTTTCACAATTTTAAGGACAACCCCCCCTGTATTCAAAAACATTTAAAACAGCTTTAGAAATCTTTGTTAAGAAAAATGTGTGAAAATAGTTTTGGTATTTTCATACATTTTATTTAACAATGGTTTGTAAAGCTCTTGTAATTTTGTATTAATACTGGGGAACATCTTCCAGAGACATTTATATCACATGCCAGCACAAAATACAATTGTATTGCCTTCAATTTGTTAACAAGTTACAAAAAAAATAACAAGAAAACAATTGTATACAATAAAGAAAAAGCCACATTAGTAACACGAGGTCCATCACACTTATAAATAACATTGTTTAATGCTTGAAATCTCAATGTCAAGTGTATGAAATTGTATAGTTACCACATTAATTAACAATTAGGTACCTACACTCACTTGTGCAAACGTCTAGTTATGTATGAATATTTATGCATAACAATAAGAACTTCCCACGCGTATCTTCACAAAATAGGGTTGTCAATCCCGGATATTTGGCGCAAAAGAAAAGTAAAGTTAAAGTTAAGCAACGACTATTATCTGTATAATCATTTGGTACCTAACATTTCATGATCACCAAATGACTATGTAAACACAGATTGGACCACACATTTACTGAATGATCTTTGATAGGAAAACTCCCATCACCGGTAGGATAAGCGTGTTATACTGAGTTATTATAGTTTGTAGTGATGGGGCTCTGTTATTGAATAGTTTGTGTAGCAACAAGTACAATATATTCGCCAGAATTATATTTCCATTTATTTCGAATCTGATATTAGTTTTATGGCTCTTGGTAGCACTACCTAGACGCTGCTACTATGTCCTCTACGAAGTCGACTGTCTGACGTCCTCACTTTTGTCTAGTAGTTGCATAATTTTTGTCTTGTTCACCATCAGATCCATATTCCTTTTTGATTCGTAAAAATCATCTGGCGATGAATAATATGATTTCTTGAAGCCCTCAAAATAGTCGAAAAGTAATCGTATTAAGTCAGAGTCTGAGAAATTTGACCGGAGTCGGAGTCGAAAAATTTGCTCGACTTCGACTCAGAGTTTCATTTTCTTACATTTCCCATGTATTGTTATGTATGCTAACCTGGTGAAATTTTTTAAAAATTTAAAGTATTGAATATATGAACTTTTTTATCTTTAAGATACAAACGCACCTCAGTGTAATACATTTGAACAGCTGAAGTCGGAGTCGAACTAGATGCTGCATCCCTGGTCTGAAAAATACGAACCTGGTTGGAGGGGTAACAATCCCTGAGATTTGTTCTATTTTCGACGATGCCTAGTCCACATTCACTTGGTTTCCTCAGTGATAAACATTTCATTTGGTCCCTTCCATCGTGAGTTTCAGTGTAGACATTTCTTTTGTAATGGGCTACGCTAAGAGATAGTGAAGAAAATTACCCTTGCTTTACAATGCGAAGTGGAATGAGTACCACGAAAATTGTCGTACCCAAATGATTCGATAGATCAGAAGCCATTATTCCGTGTGATATGCCTATGATCTATACAATCTAACTTCTCTTGAGTTAGTGTGCTGTGCACGATATAATTTCTATACTCACTGACCGGCTCCGAATGGCTAATGCTTTTCTAGAGAAGTTTTACATGGCGTAGAGATTACTCTCTTACTCGTAAAGTCGCCGAGGGTGACCAGCCGCTGAAAAATGTTTAATAGTCTTACCTGGTTAATGACCTAGATTCTGCTGTGTGGTAGTCGCATACACTACCAACCAAACAAAGGTCGATTTGATATTTAAAAAAATAAATGGCCTAACAATCGTTTCTCTGTCATCTATATGACTTCATGATACGATCTATATCCTATGTATGAAATATCCTCATGATTTGGAAACCTTCCGCTCTATAAGACACATGTTAAATCCCAAGTTGACCAAACTGGGAATAGTCAAATTTCTATTTTTTTTAAAAAAAAAAAAAAAAACCATCCCGATAGACATCCCTTGGACAAACCGAAAAAAGTAAACAAATTCATATCTCAAGCATTTGCACCACTCTGCCATCGCTCTGACTATAAATGCAACAAACAAAGAAGGCTTTTCTTTATAAATATTTATAAGATTTTTGCTGCAAAACAACACTAGACTCATCAGCTGTATGGAATGAAATTTAATCTTTAGTAGTGCAAATTACTTGAATAGTTTACCACCTACCCCCCACCCATCGTACTTGTGTAAACAATAGTTCTTCAGATTAAATATCTTCAGTTTCTTATTTGTTTCTCCGCTGTCGTACTGCTGAGATTCGTACATTATCACCATGCAGAATATTTGGCATTAGTCAACTTTTCATAATGATTATTTATATATTTCATTTGTTTGAACTACCATAAATAGAAATTTAAACTGTTCTCATCTTTGTAGGTACGTACTGTTTTTAGGTCAATTTCATTGGGAATTTCTGAACAAAAGAATATCTGGAATTTTTGAAAGAAATTATAAAAATAGACTGGTATGTTAATCAAATGTCCTTCTCTACTACAATAAGAAAGTAAATCAGTATAAAAAATGGAAAAACGTTAGACCTATGTACATTTATATATATCATCTTAATAGTATTTCAATCTATTTAATTACACATAATAATTGGTGCAATATAACCAACAAATCTGTTTTGGGAAAATCCCTATAGCCAAACAAATTTGGTCAGAATAAAATTTGGTTTTTTAGAATAGAACTCAATGATATGCAAGAGATTTTCGTTTCTAATTCTATTAATGATGAAATGGCAAGGCAAACAGAACATTTTTGTATGAGTTTTTGGTTTATGTTATGATCATTTTTTTCTATTTTGATATTGACGCAAAAACTAATATTGAAAAATGGAATAGTAAAGAAAGAAATAAGAAGTATTAACAATGCCAAATCAAATTCGTATATGTTGTCCGATGCACAGAAAAGTATCTTCTACCTGATGACGTGCGAAATCAAAATCATACTGGACCCGATAAAAATGTTCCCATGCCGAAGTAAAGAGTTCCTTTGCTGACAAAATTATTTAATTAAAATATCATTTAGATTTACGACCACATATTAATTTCAATTTATTAACATCAAGCTGTAACCAAGCCTATAAGGCCTAATACGGTTAACAATTCCAACAATTTCTCCAGCGCATATCTCCAAAACAAGCAGTGAGAACTATGTGTATATTAGACCAATAATTTGTAGCAGATATCATTGCAAATGGGTACCGATGAAGAAGTGTGGTACACCTTGCCTGCAATCGAAGCAAACACAAGCCTGAAACCTTTTTTAAACATTTCTATTTTTACGAAGAAATAGAAATAATAAATGATCTTGAACTCGACTAACAGAAACAAAAACTAAATTACAGTATATTTATAACGATCATCTTAAATGAACGATATGTGGTTATACAGACACCATTCCACTTTAAGGCCACTTGTCACCAATCCCTCGTTATTAGGTGTATGAAAAAACCGCAAAATGAATTCTTCTCCACATGTTAAGTGTTTAGTAGGGATTATGGTATTCAAGCTGTGCAATTGCATTCCCATTTGAATTCTCGTGTATCTTCTTACAATACATGAACTCGAATGCGAGCAAAACAGAAACAATAACAATAACAACTTCCAACAAAATGTTTACATTATCTGTATTTGATTTTATATGTTATTTTGTCTTTGTATATTTATTTTCAGATCTTCGTGGGGCCACACAACCAACAATAACAAATAAAACAACAGAAGTGACTTGAAGTGTTTTGCTGCTGATGTTCGAACACCACCTCAGAGCTCAGCGATCTTCCTGTGGTGGCAACAGCATTTTCGATATCTGCGATTTTGTTGGCGGTTTTTGATATTGTTCAGTTTTGGAACTCGGCTTGGCCTTGCTGCCGGGATAAATGTTTTAAGAAAAGAGTACATGTTTTGCGGCCAAACTTGGATGTTTTGTATAAATTCCAATACACCAAAACGAGCAGCTGCCGCTTCACAGAGACGAACACAAAAATATGCGTTTCAATAAGGCCGAATTAACAACATTGGCCTCAAATCCCACAGTGAAATTTGAAAAAGAAGGACTTTTAATTATAACTGAGCGACAAGAGGGTTTCTTTCGCAAAACTGATGGTAAATATGTGTAATAGTTATTTAGTTTGTTTCTTATTATAATTTCATTCATTTAAGAACAAAACAATACATGCGTCAACCATTCTTTATGATATCTGTTCAAAAACGAAAACCATTAAATTGCAAATTACTTTTATTGTAATTAATTCAATTATTTTATTTATATTCATACCACAACAATTTACCCGTGAAAGTCGGCAGAAGGATTTTATACAAGAGGTGTTATTTTGAACCCCCTGTATTTCGGTAGCTGTCACTTTTGAAGCTTTTATTCTTTGACATTTGACCAGTAGAAACTACGCCATTACTAAAAATGGAACGATAAACGATTCAACAACGCATTATTAAAATTCACTACAATAATTGTGCAAATCTTGCAGTCACAGTTCGCAAAACTGAAGCATTTTTGGGTCGTCTTGAAGCACCTTGTCGAACCGCAATACAGAAATCGGTGGGCAAATTCGAGATGTAGGGACAAGTTAGTGATGTGAAGAATCAAACCCGTGCACTCCGCTCAAGAACAACTGAGAATATTGCTGCTGTAGCCCAGGTTTGTCCATTCCACGTCGTTCTGTGGAATTGGGCATTCCATAAACGTCCTAACACCGAGTTTTGCATAAAGACTTGGGTCTTAAGGCTTATAAAGTTCAGTTAACTCAAGCCGGCCGATCATCAGCAACGTCGTGTCTTTCCTGGGCATTGGACCATACCTTTTCGAAAACGAGGTTGGATCAACAGTTACGGTGAATGGATTGCGCTATCGAGAGATGATTAATGATTTTTTATGGTCGGAGTTGGATGATATAGATCTGGACAACGTTTACTTTCAACAAGACGGCGCTACGTGCCACACAAGCAACAAAACCATTGCTCGTTTACGGGAAAAGTTTTCGGACCGTGTTATCTTTCGAAGAGGTGATCACAAAAAGGAAAATTTCATTAAAAGGATATGGTCCTGTAAGCGTGGTCGTGGTGGCCATTTGGCTGATGTTGTTATTCATTTTTAACGGCATACCTTCCTCTTTATTATGAAATAAACATCCGATCATTTATCTCCAAAAAGGCCATTTTTATTTGAATACCAAAATAACACCTCTTGTTGGAAAATCCTGTATTAAATAAATTTATACTATGCGAAAGCAGTTTAAAATCTCGGATTATTTAATTATTTACAAATATCATTCTATTGATTTTTATTGATGGCGTCTTTTCGGTGTCTTGGGCGAAAATTCTACAAAAGTTCCTATGTCTCTCATTCTCTATTTTCATTGATTACCAGTTGGGTCATTTGACCATCGGTTAAGTCCCCTGGAGGTCGGGGACAAAAGGCGATCGATGAATGAGTCGCTCAACCGCGACTTGGCGATTATATAGGAACATAATAGGTTTAGACCAGGGCGGTGGAGTCAGAATCTTGTAGTAGGAGTCTGACAAATTTGTCCGGAATAAAATAAATAAAATGTATTGAAAACAAGTTAAACTGTTAATATTTTTTAAAATTTAAAAACGAACCTCAGTGTTATATAGATTATAGGAATAGCTGCGAGCTTTTTAAAAATGCTGCAGTCGGAGTCGAGCAATTTTGGCTCAACTCCACCGCCCTGCGTAAGACCCAGAGCTGGTTGTTATCTCACAAACGTTCCACTGATCAAGAATCGTTGTCATCTCCATGTTGTGGATATCGACGAATCAGACACTCTTGATGTTCTGGCCCTGACGAACAGGATTAGCCATATATTCGAAGAATTGAAAGAAGAATTCAAGAAGTATTTAGGTTTTTTTAAGCCATGCCAGAAATACTTTATTCCATTTGATCTCGAAAATAACTCCCATGTATGGGAGAGGACTTTAAAGACATCTTTGAAGCTCCTGGACCGTATACAGAGGAGAGTGCGGATAGTAGGATATCTAACTCTTTTGTCTCCCTTTAGAATCGCCGGATCGTGTGTTGTATAACATTATTCTGCTCGTCAGATATCCGTCGTCTAGTCCCTGATGTGACGACTTACAGCCGGGATGTGCAGCTATCAAGAGACACTCCTTCATTCTCCAATGACCGGTTAATCGGGTGACGCACTATAGACAAAAATTTGTTTCTCCGCCGAACTGGTCGGATGAGAAATAGTCTTCCAGCAAGTGTTTTTCCTGCCAGCTGTGACGTTCTCAAATTCAAGACGAAAGTCAAACTCTCTCTTGCCTCCTTTCAATATCTAATTTTCTATCGCCTTTTTTTGAAAGGGCATCGCCCGAGTATTTGTCAAATAAAAAAATGTAAATCAATTGAAAAGAGATAATGTAGTGTTCTATTTAAGTTGTTGTCCAACAATGTTACTGTTATTTGAAAGTTGATTCCAGTAATAATTGAAATTTCTTTTTTTACACAACAGGTTCAGGGGATAGTGCAATAAATTATCCTAAAATTGTTAAATTATACAAATAGGTAATAAAAACAGCAAATACTTCCTTCACAATCTAAGCATTATTAAATTAAACTTCACCCTGTACCTCATTTTGTTTTGAAACAACCACAAAAAAATCTATTACAATTTAGTACCGACTAACAAACGTCAAAGTAGCCACTTTCAAACCGCAAACGGCTTCCAACTAAAATGTAGATACACAGTAAAACATATTATTTTTGATTACTCAGCCTTTATTTGATTTGTACGATTTAATTTGCAAACATTTATTTCTTGCCCCGTTTACAGTCAACTATCCACGTTGGTGCAAGTTACGAGGTAATCTCTTGTTTTATCTCAAGGATCACGATCCGAAATCACAACCGGTTGGAGTTTTGGTATTAGAAAATTGTCGCCCCTTGATACGCAACGAAGAAAGAGAATTTGATGGTTTCGTATTTATATTAGGTAAGTGGATTAAACTTGTTATGGGGATTCCGAATTACCAATACATTACTTGTATTTTGTAGAATTTGAAGGCAGTTTGCCACAACGAATCTCTGCACGCACCGCACAGGAACGTTTGGACTGGGTCAAGTGTGTACAATTGGCCTCCTATGCATACTTAAATCGTCAAATACAATACTTAGAGGATCAAATCGCCTTAGCCATGGGCAATCGCATTGAAAAGGGCTTGCCCATGTATGCACCAGCCAGTGAGGCAGCACTTATGGCCGGTTTCCTGGATTTGAATGCAGCGTCGGGCGCTAGAGCGGCGGCTGCCACAAAAGTTGAAGAAGGTGATCTTATACAATTCTAGTTTGTTTCTTTTTATGAATTTACGTACAATAAGGTGTAGAGAATTTATGGTGTTGGAGATTTTTTTTTTTTTTGTTATCGTTTTTGGTGGATCTCTTATTGTCACTCAATGTCTGTACATTTTGGTTCCATAGTTGTATATTTCGTATTTTGGTGAATGTGTCAACTTTTTTATTTATATAAATGTTATTATTTGGCAAGGGCACAAGGCACAATCTTTTAACGCACTGTTTCCCAATGCTATTGTTTGCCAGTTCAGAGCAGGGTTTGATTAGGTTGTCCAATGTTTCCCACAGTTGATTTCTTAAACGGGCTTTGTCATTACAGAGGTATAGAAGCTGTAAATTTCGATAAACATATTTTTTAATGTTCTATGAAACCTTTACTCGCGGGTATTGTATTCACATATCTCAAGTCACATACTTGAGTTTCTTAATTATTGAAGATTTAAAGTGTGTGGTGTTTTGGACATAGAATTAATTGTTTTGTTACAATCACTACAAAACCACTTTAAATAGTATAGTGATTTTTTACAGGACATATTACTTTTGGAACACTTCGGCACCATTAAGACCATTTCGAACTTTTACATTTTGAGCTCCAGAATCAAAATCAGTTTTCGACAAAAAAGTTTTGTTGCTTTGGAAGACACACATTTAATTATAAGACAGATAAAGACTAGGGCTGGTTTCCGTAAAACGCATACGGTCGTTCGTTATAAATCGTTAAAAGTTCGATTCGAAGGCTCCATAAAACGTATAGTTCATTGTAATAAAACCTTGTTCTTGTGGGTGTATGTTTCATATGTCATATCAAAAATCCAGAAATTAATAAATTCTAAAACCAATTTTATAACGCTTCCAATTTTTAACGAACGAACGAATTCGTTTTATGGAAATTTTGTGAAAGTCGTTCCTGTGGATTTCTACCTAAGGCTCCATACTATTTTGATCCATTGCGCTAGTTATGTGTTTTATTTTGATGCAGCTTTTTTGAACACACCATTAAAGGGAGGAATTAATTCGCATCCATTTGGTGAGGAACTCCATTAAGCGCTCATTTTAATTCCAAGAACTGCCGCTTAATTTTGCGATAAAAAATCACCACGGAAAGGAAAATTTGTTACAAGTCTGTCATTGATTTTTCGGGCATCATTTTTGCGTTTAAATACTTTTTTTTTGGCACTGTTTTCTTCTCGGTCGCAAATATATTAGGCATAAGTGTAAAAGTATCTTACAATGAGTGTTCTTGGAATTGTGGATATGCTGTCTTCCGATCCAATGTTAATGTAATTCTCTACCTGAGTAGAAATGTGAATGCAATTCTCAACCCCAGTAGAAACCACTACATGTCTTCAGAGCAGGTCTGAACCACTGGATGGGTTTTAAAAAATAGTTTTTAGGCACTCTTTTTCAAAGTTGTTCATAATCAGTTCATAATTCTTTAGTCATTTATTTCTATTAAAACAAAAAATATAATTCGTTCAACAGAAACTTATGTCGAAGGAACAGAAAAAACAGCTTCACCAACTTCTAATCATCATTGTGATGTTTTTTCTTCCCATAATTCATGTTTTTCTGGCGGACTTTGGAAAAATGAACCGTTGTCAGTGTGGCCAATCAACAAATTTCTCGATTAGACTTAAAATGACCAAACACCAAAACTCCCAAAATCATGTTTTTGATTGATTCTGGTGAAATGACGGAAAATACATTTTGTAAGCGAATTCCAGAACGACATAACAAGAAGAGTGTGCAGGTTTAACAAGTTTTTTGTAAAAAATGCTTATGATGACTTAACATTTTGGACTTCTGGGGTTCATTTCTAATTAGTCGTGTAAGACAATCACGAATTGCAAGACGAACTCACCTACACCCTTTTAGCGAAGGGCACAATTCCATTCTTGTTTGCCTTTTGTTTAATTTGAAGAAATGGATTTTTGTTGTGCTCATAAGTATTATAGTTTTGAGAATTAGTATTCGCTTTACAACAGTTACGATGTGGTCAAGAAAATTGTGTAGAATGGCTTGATATTTTAAGTGTGATTGGTGTTGCTTTTCGACTCCTATTGAAAGAATCGATTAACCAACTTCGAAAGCTGTTTTTATTTCTTGCCTACTTTTATAATTTTGCATTAAGCCTTAAAGCGTATTAAAATACTCGTCGGGTTGTAAAATTTTACTAAAATTTGCATTCAGTATCCGAATACATTCATTTGGTCCCTACACACCCAGATGGAATAGTGTTTATTAAACACTTTTAATCAACTTAATATTTTAATAAAAATGCTTAAATGCAAATCATATCCTTATTTCCACTCTTTTTTTTATTATAGAATCAAAAAGATTTAAAAAAGTCTCCAATGCCATATTGTGTCGTTCTATTCCAACGTTATTTTATTTTTTTTTGGTTGCATCAAAATGTTTTGAATTCATTTTAAATGTGCCTTTAGTTTATGTATATCATAGTTATCCCTAAGTTATTCTCTAAGAATCACGATGCAGGGAAATTGGTTTGGTTGTATTTACAATTTTAGTATATCCTCATTATATTATATTTTCACGGAATTTTAGGTGTTTAACATGATAGTTTTACAATGCAATTCTAACATTCATAAACATTTCAAAAATGGTTTATTTTTTCCAAAAACAAAAAACACAAGTCTGAATTTTGTTCAAAAGTTGTATTATTTCGTAGAGATTTATGATTTATAATAAATTATTCCCCCCAAAAAAGGTTCGAAATAAAATTGTTAATTTTTCTAATTTAACTAAAAACGTATTTTTTTCAATTAACACTTTCATTCAAGGTAAACGAAATGCACTTAATCCAATATTTAATAAATACTTTGTACTTTATTTCCATTTGTCGTTTATAGATCTCTCGGAGATTCCGTTGTGTGAGTCGGCAGTGTCATGTGATAATTTACCCTGTGCCGATAATGGTCGTCTGCCCTGTCCCCGTGTTGTTTGTGCCGTTCTAATGTCGGGCGATGATATTGTGTGGCATGATTTTGCCCATACAGAAATTATTGAAAATATCACAAATCCACAATTTTTGTGTACGTTAAATTTCAAACAAAGTGATGGCTTTATGGCGGATACGCCTTTAAGATTTACGGTATACGATGTCAGAGAGAAGGTGTCTCAGACCTCAATACCCATCGGATATGCTGATGTGGTGCTGGGAGCCATACAGGTACAAATATACCCACCTCCTATTATGAATATCATTTCTTCACAATTTGTCATCGGAGTATTCTTTTAGTTTTTTTTTGTCCGAAAACCTCACTTAAAGAAGAGAAGAAAAAACCGCATACACCACTTTATGTTATTCATGAAAGGGTTGATTATAAATAAAAATATTAATATCATTGTCAATTTGTTTTTATGTAATAGGATGCCACACGGTTTCGTCTGCCCTTGCGGTCTGTTCACGGTGAATGCGGTTTCATCAATATTGCCTCTTGGGCTCCCGATACGGATAAACAATTGCAGCCACCCCCACGTTCCACCACACAGGTGTTTGAGCAACAGAGCAAAGGTCATCGTCGCACACAGTCATTGCCACCGAAACTTGGTGTCAAGTTGTTTGTGCCCTTTCAAGGAAGTATTCAACGGATTTTTGCCAATCCAAGGGTGAGTGTGTTGATATTAAATTTAAGACAGAAAATATGTACATATTTGAAATTGTGAAAAATATGGAAACCGCAAAAGAACATGTGGAGAACAAATTGTATTGCAGTTTTGGTTACGATGGTCACATTATATGGGACATAGGACAACATTCTACAACTTGAATACGCGGCTATCCAGGGTCTCTCATCCGTTCATTGTCAAATGACGGACGACGAAAACTCGTATGACATTATGAAATTCAAGGCAAACATCAACAAACACTACTCCCTCCAATACCATTATTTTCTATCGCTAACACAGTGCATTGCATTCTTAGGGGCATCCCCTGAGTGTTAGTCAAAAAAAAAAATACAACACTCCTGTGGGATCGTCCGAAGAGATTGAGATTTACAAGAATTAAATTGTATGATATATCAAAGATTACACTGAACGCGCAAGTAATGTCGTGAGCCCCCGCAGAGAAGGACTTTGAAATATGATAATGAATGAAGGAAGTGCAAACAAGACTAAGTCGAGAATACATTTTCCTTCAATCTATTCACGCCAGAGGACAATGTTGGAGAACAGAACTCAGTACCAACATAAAATGTCAGCTAGGCGCCCCGGTAGGCGAGTTGGTAGCCTGCTTACGTATCAGCTCGGGGGTTGTGGAGTGGATTCCCACCAGAAGCTTTGGTCTGTCGCTGCAAAAATCTAGCCATATGGTCTGTGTCACCCGGTTAACCCTTGGACCCAAAATTAGAATATAAATTTACTTTGTGTTGTAATTAAATAAATACAACTTTTTGCGGAATTATATTGGACTAATCCATTCCTGATGATTGGAATCCTAGTGAATATATGAAAGTGATATAAACTTAATTTAAATTGAGCGACTAAAGCGTGCAGCAACATCATTCCCTCATATCAATTTGGCAACTGATCAGATTTTCAAACTGCCAAGTTACGCTTTCTCAATTCAGTACGTTGTGCACAATACAAATAGTATACTCATTGGGTTCATAGTCTTACCCAAACGGTCGTCGATGAGAATAACAAATAGAGATGGAGAGAGAACAGAATCATGTATGGAGAGAGCCCAACTTCAAGAAGATCCACTCACATGGTACAACTGGAGATAACGCTTCCAAATTGGATAGAATTCTGCTCGAAATGACCAAAGAACTGTAAAACCTGTTAATATGATATCTAGTTCAGTAAAATGTACAGGGTGGGCCATTTAAAATTTTAAATTTGAGTGATATAAAAAAAAGTACTGATAAATTTTTCAAATTTCCGGTTTGGTTGGAAAGGTTGAACTTTAATAATGGAACACAATAGCTAAAATAAATTAAAATATCTAAAATTAATTTTAAATTCTCTACTCATATTTTCAGATTCACACTTACCGCCTAAATTCTAGTCTGGGAGCTGACATCAGTGTTCATGAAACAATGATGGAATCCAAATTATGCTTTAATATACCACAGCAATTATTGTAAGCTAATCCCCCCAAAGTCATTGATAAATGGGAATGATCTGAACGAATCATTTATTACAGATCCATTTGGATATTGCGTGAGAAGGAGCTGTTGCAAGAAATATCGGGCATGGGCGAATTAGGTGGTGAATGGCGACGAAAACAAATGGATCTTTTGGATAAACATCTGAAGCTATTGAAAGATTACTCACAGGCAAAACAAAATTTACAACAGATAACCAAAGAAGAGGGTAGGTAATAGTTCTGCAGACAGGGAAAAACTAACTAGACTTGAATAATAAAAAAAACCGACTTTAAAAGTGAAACGATTTGTTAGTGAAACGATCACAACAGTCTTAATTTAATGATCTTATTTTTTCAGGCCCCTTTTTCAAAAGATCCTCGGTGAAAACCGACGAATCCTTGGAGTTTATACCAGTGAATTTACACTTGCAACGCATGTGGGTACAAAATGATTCGCTGAACCGTTCAGCCGTTTTGGATATTGTCACGGTAGGAGCTTTTACGCGACATGCAGGTTTAAAAAAGAAAACCGGCGGTCTTATAAAGTAAGATTGTTCAGTGCTCGAAAATAAAATCTTCAATTTATACTATTTTCACTCTTTCAGACTTTTACAGGACACCAAAGAATCTCCATCGAAATTTGAGGCCAGCAACAATTGTAAAGTTTTGGCCGCCAATGATGCAGTCCAGGCCATTAAACATTTGCGCAAAGAAATTGTGGAAATCATGTCACAACTGTTGGCGTTGGCTAAATCGAAAAATCCCAAAGGAATGATGCCACTGTGCAATCAAATGGTCACAAAAACCAAGACTTTATTGAATATATGGGAACCCAGTCTGGTGGAGGAGGCATTTTCGTTTATAGAACAACATCGTATTATAGAAGAGCCGGACAATGTGCTGATGGTAAGAGAAGGGAATTGAACTTGATTTTTCAGTTTTGTTTCATATTTTATAATTTTTTTTTCACTTTGAACGTTTTATTCAAAAGATACATGAATTTCAGAAGATCCTTTTGATTTGGATTCATTCACAATGCTCCTTTATTTTTGTCGTAGAACACTTAAAGTTGTATTAAATAATTTAGCGGTCGCTAGAAGAAAGTGTAATTGATTTATATTGTCCCGCAATACAGAAACGTCTTCCTGGTCAGAGAGTTTTGGCAAATTAATAAAATTGCTTCATTTAAATCTTATAAATATGTCTGTTTCTACAGGAGCTCAGCTGTATAAAATTTGGATCTTGCGATCTTAATAATGTTTTCCCCCTTCTGGCACCCCCCATACAAATGTATTTTCCTGAAAAAAATTCGGTATCTCGCGTTGCTATTATCATATTGTGTCCGATGTAAAACACGAAGGTGGGGGCCTAGCCCACTTTTTGATTTCGGATACTTTGGAACATGAACATTTTATGTTTTTACCGACTGAAATATTCTCATCGTTCAGCAATCATCATTCTAGGCGCCTGGCCACAGGGATATATAAAAAAACTGCAGAGCTGACGAGCTACAAATACTCGGGACTACCAAAGATTTTGTTGTCCTAGTCTGACCAACTAGGAACGGTCCTTTAGGCTGATTCGACGTGATGACTGTTTTATCACCTAAATCGCTGTCTCGCCATTGAGTTGCGATATTAACCGGCTGCTACGACACAAAGAGTGGTAGAGGTGCTGGGTAGGCCTGAATCCCTAATTAAGAGGTAGGATTTTCCCGCACAGAGAATTCACAACATACCGTGGTTACATACTGCGTTAGTATGCCCCTCGTTCCGGACTAGCTCACTGCGGAGTGAGGATATATGTTATTTGGTATTGCCGACCGAAACATTTGTAAAGGTTTTTTTTTCATTGCTTTAATTTTTCAAAACAAATCAGTCCTACTTTACAAAATATGTCTGTTTTAAAGATCCCCGGTAGACGGGGGTGGGGGTTGGGGGGCTTTGGTCTGTCGCTGCAAGAATCTAGCCAAATGGTCTGTGTCACCCGGTTTACCCTTGGACCCAAATTAGAATACAATGTAAATGTATTGTATATAAATAAATAAATTAAATGTCTGTTTTTCATCTGACTTTGCAGCCAATGTCACCATTCCGCAAAATAACCCAGCAGTTGAATGACTTGGAATTGAAATCTCCCGAATTGGAAGATTTCTCAACACCCGTTGTAGCTCCGCCAGATCTATGGCCACGGGCTAAAACTCCCACAGCCCACAATAGACTGTTGCGTTCCAACAGTCTGACGCAATTGAGATCTTCGCCATCGCTCACCCTGGACATCGATGCCATACACAATCTTCAACATACCGTCAGAGCATACAATGAGCATTTGCAAAGAAAGGCCAGACAACAGACTACGTTACCAAAACCAACATCGTCGCACCGGGGCATAGAATATGAAACCGAAGATGAAATGGAAGCTACCTTCCAATCTCTGCCTGTTAATATAAATTCCAATATGGAAATCACCGATCAGGAATACTGCAATGAACATGATGAAGTCCTGGACGAAATTAATTCTTCCATTAAACTTATCGACTTAGATGAAACCCAAATACGTACTAGTCATCCTTTGCCTACCACATCGAGTAAACCCATCAGCACTCCGTACCGGACTTCCATGAACAACGATTATTACGAATATGACTCAACGAAATGTTCCATATTAGCCACGCACAATGCTAGATTCTTAGATACGAAAATGATGAGCACTTCTCCGTCGGCCAACTACTACAGGCCAACCGAGGAACCGGAACCCTTGGATTTGACCCAACTCAACATTGAGGCCAGTGTTATGTGCTTGGTTAGCAAGATAAAGTTCTTGTGCGGCCGTTGTGGTTCACCAGCCATACGTTTGCGTCATCCTAAAGGCGCCATGAAACGTTCCGGCTTTAGCAATAATCCAGTGCCCGATGTTGTAGATAACGGCAATTCGCAGGCGGTTACTTATGCGTGTGATGAGACGAAAGAGGAGGAGGTCTTGGCTGGTGGTTCGCCCAATGGCAATGGCAACGGTTTAAATTTGGATTTAACACAACCGACATTGGAAAATCAGCCGTCGAAGAATAAAGGAAATAAATTTACTGATGGTATGTATGAGTTGTGGAAATTAATGTCTTAACGTATATAAATATGGAATTATTGACACATACCTTGAAGAATTCGAGAAACAAATTAAACCATAAAACCATGTGAACCTTGTACATTTTAAAATTGTCCTCGAGCTTTCTTATACAGTTGCTGGCGATAAAATAAAAGTGACCTTGATTATATCTCATATCCTAGAATTGATAGAACTAAAGCCATAGAATTTCTGAGTTCCTCAGACTTTGTTATGAGTGATTCAAGTGCACAAACCATCGAATCGGAAAATCATCGTAAAAAGCTGGTCAAGGTTGGGAGGAATTAAAAAGACAAAACATAGATTATGTTAGGTGTTGATCACGGCAATCCTTGTCCTATTGACATAATCACTTGTTGTTGTAGTAATCCTTGGTATAGTACTTTCATTTGCCTTAAGACTAAAATTAATTTAGCAGCTCTTCACTTTATCTGGATTATTTGTTTATTTTCTCTATTTTAGGACTAGATTTGTCGCTCACTACCGACTGGGCTTCCGAACTGCGACCTTCAATGCGTAAACTACGCCATGCCATGGATGGCCTATTGAAGACTGCCCGTCTGATGCATTCAGTGCAGCGCCTGCAACAGGATATGCACAGGATAAGCATCAATTTGGAAACTATGTACCGCAGAGATGTGTGCTTCTCACAAGCGCTGACCTCGCTGACAACAGCACTAATGGCCAAACTATGGGGTAACGAAATAACGGACAATTTCATACGTATTCTCTGTGATTTAGGGCCATTGGCCTATTTTGAGGGATTGCTGTCGTTGCATGGCAGTGAAACCGATATGTGGGGTGACATGTGCATAGCTATAGAGGATTTATTGGGTGTCGATTTCGAGCTGATACGATGCAATGGTGGAAGGTAAGAAAACACTTATAATATTAAAAAAAAAAATACACAATTTTAAATACTTTTTTTTTAGCAATGAACAACACATGATACCAACACCTCGCATTACCGGTTCCCGTCAATCGCTCACAGTTTATCTGCCCGTACCCGAACATGTCTACGCTCTACTACCCACCAAAAACACGGTAAACTTTAAAGTGACTCCCGTATTCTTTAATATCGGCATCAACGAAAAGGCTACACTGGCTGAAGCCATTGGACGCACACGAGAACAACATCGTTCCAACTGGGACAATTATGTACGCTTGAAACAGTATTACACACGTTTCCGCAAATTACCGCTCGCTGTACCCGAGACACCCAGTAAACATGAACCTCATATGCCAGCCCCACAAATGCTGTTGAACATTTTGAATTTCCTCGAAGACCAACTCAAGGCGAATGTCTCGAAAAATGTCAAAATACTGCATTTGGTGGAAGACGCATGTCGCCTGATGTCGGGCCTGCGTTTCACCTCATGTAAAAGTGCCAAAGATCGTACCGGCATGGCGGTCACTCTCGAACAGTGTAGGGTTCTGGTGCAGGAATTCCAGTTGCCCGCCAAAAATGTACCACAAGTCTTGAATACCATGCGTAGCGAGGGCTGTCGCATGGATAATGTCTTCAAGAGTATTGATAAACGTAAATATGCTTTCAATTTGCCTCAGGTCCTAAGTCTACCGTCTATGTATAGACCTCCTGTGGGGTCCTACGGTAAAGCCGAAACATAAGTGAGTCGGCCGGGGACAAAACAAACAAAATCGATCAAATCAAATACAGTGCAGTATAATGTTGAGTAAATCAATAACTTTTAGTATGTTAGTATGATATTTAAAGTAAATTACGCTTAATTTTTTAAAACAATCGTCATACAAATAGAGCAAACCCATGTACTTTATTTCGCCAAAAGCGGTGACACTCAACTGGACGGACAGGTCATCATGACATCGAAAATCATTACCAAAGCATGTGGAAGAATCATTTTACAGAGAGACCTGTACCTGTGTATATTTTGCAATTTTTTAGTTTGAATTCTTTGTAAAAAAAACATGTCGTTATTTATTATTGTTAGCGTTTTTAATTTATTTTTTGTTAAAAAGTAAAACGAGTCTTAATTTTTATGTTCTTATTGTCGTTCTTTTAAGATCGAGAAAATGTTGTGCCAAATATATATTTATTTAACAATCATATAAACAAAAATAATGTTTTCTTAAAGATTCACCACAATACATTAAATCTGAATAAAAATGGAAATATTTCAAATTCAAAAGGTGATGAATAGAGAAGTCTTTTGTAATGGAAGGAACGGTCAAAGGGGAAAACAATCAAGACTAAATGGATATGTAGATCACTTATCATTTGGTGAAAGAACATAAGGAGAACGTCGCTCAAATGATATAATTTGTATACTCACTGACCAGGACCTAAAGTTTTTGATAAAAAAAAATCTCATAGACTAGAGTTTTCTTTCTATGACGTGCCCACCTATAAAAGTTCTTGAGTAAATATTAAATCTATGTCCATATGTTGCATGCACTATGACGTCCAACAGAGACGATTTGCCCACAGGTTCATATCCTGGTAAGAACATCAAATATTTTCCAGCTGCCGTTTCCAACTGGCCCATGACTTTAGGAGTAAGAAAGCAATATCCGCTCTCGAAAAAGATTTTAGACAAATCAGACTGCCTTCATAGAGGTTGTAAGACCTACGCATGAAACACAAAACGCGTGTTTCAAGGAAAGACAGAGCAATTGGAAGCGGCACTGGTAGAAGAGTCTCTTCGAGACTTGAAAGTGTCAGGTTTTCTGATTGAATGGATTGCCTTGAAGTTGTTTATAAACAATTCATCCATCGGTGAGATTTAAATTAGAAAGAGAGTTACTAGAGGTACGTTGATTATAAACAATATTCTCAGATCCCTTGAGAGGAATATCCTCAGATCCGTTGGAAAGATCGTTGCATACACAAATGATGTTGTCCTTCTGCTATGAGGACAATTATGCAGAGGGGACAATTATGAGGACTCTCTAAATAAGTTATGCAGATGGGCCAGAAGTTGTAGAATGGGAGACAACTCACAAAAACTGAACCTATTTTATGGTAAAAAAATAGAGATTTTTGAAACCCGTTTATAGACGGAGTAGTTTTCGGCCAATAGATGGAGTCTAAAAATCGTGCTGCTGTTTTAGACATTGGAATATGTTTATACAGAAACATTGCGGAAACATACATGTAAGATAAAGATGAGAAGAGTTTATATACGCTTTAGGCGGCCAACATTTAGTTGGGGTCTTAAACCACAAATAATAAATTTAATTTAACCTTACCTTCATAGCCTATTAGAATACAATAAATAATGTCACTTTTAGAAAGTTACTAGAGAAGGTACTTGTGCTTCTAATATGACGGATGCAATGAAAAGTACGCCACAGGTTGTCCTTGACATAATCTTGTGTTAGGAACTAATGGCGGATTTAAAAAAAGGAATTGTGGTGATAGGAGCGTTGAGACTTAGCAGACAGGGCTATGGACATCGTCCGACAATGGACTTTAAAGTTGGAGAGGTCGATACTTTTCATGGGAGAGTCACTTCAACTGGATTTCCAATGCATGAGTAAAGTATATTTCTTCGGTCACAAAAAACAAAAGGGCTCAAATGAAATACAATTTTCTAATACCACGAAAATTTCTCACGAATATATATATACATTTCATTTGAAGATTTCGAATCGGATACATAGGCAGAAATTCGGTGGACTTAATAGAGGAAAATTCCTTGTAAATGCATTTTATGCATTGGCCCAATAACCCAACTCATTATAAACATATGAATGCAATGCAACTACAATCTGTTTTTTTCAATTTGATATAAATTGATTACGCATATCGACTCTACATAATGCTGAAGATTCATCCAAAGAATATTGTTAACTTTTTCACGTTTATTCTACAGCCGACATTTTAAACAAAACTTTAACATAATTCAATAATAGTTGTTTCAATAATCATTAATGCGACCCATTTTCAAACGTGCCTTTCTGATTTCTGTGCGCAACCACGATGGCTTATTCTTAATTGGATGGGCATTGGGATAACGCAATGGTTGTTCGGGACCATCGAACGGATGTGTTTTCGCCAATTTGCGTTCCAAAAACTCTTTGTTGACTTGTTTTATATCACGATGACGATCCATATACAAATTGAAGGCCTGACGCAAGGGGAAGAATTTCTGATCGGCCAAATAGGGTGCCGGGAAATCATATTCGAAAATGGGTTCTTTAAGATCTGGCAAAAAAAAAAACGAGAATATATCAAAGCACGAGAAATACATGGTATACTGGGCACAAACTTACTCAACACATCGTGATAAAATTTCGTAAGCGATCTATCGTAATTGGTTTGATAAAAGGCCAAGCCAGCTGGTGTCATATCATCCTGGTGTTGACGATAGAAGTCGTATGTTTTAAATGTACGTTTATCCAGTTTAGCATAGTCTTCAGTAGACAATTTCAAGGAACTGAAATCGAGTTTCTTATTTTGTTTATACAAAATAAATACAAAACGTTGATAGCCAATGCCTTTAGGTGGAAACGGAGGCAAATAGTTGACAATGGTATCACCTTTTTGAACATCGCCATTGGGTATGTTCGATCTAAAACAAAGGGACAATGGGGGTAAATGCTCGTTACTAAATTAGATCTCAAACTTACACAAACCAATGCACATATTCCTTATCGTTTTCCGTAAAGTGACCATCAGGATTGGTGGCCACCAAAGTCCAAAAAGTTTCAGCCTTTGACGATTCACCTGTTATAGGATCAGTGACACCATCAAATGTGACAATAGGGGCCTGTCTGGCTTCCAAAGGTTTGATGATATTGCCATTATAGACGGGCACTAGTGTGTCCTCATTGGCTTGATACTGAAATGTGTGTTATTACATTTGGGGATATTACTTACAGCAGAGCAATGCATACCTGTATGTTTAAATTGACGCGTGGCACAAAGAAGGCAGCACCGAATAGATCCTCGAATATACCATAGTGATCGGCTATGACACGAAGATCATAGCCTCGCGTTGTATTGGCATAATCCTTTTGGACTTCATTCAAGTCGATAACCACTAAAACGGAAAGTTTACGAGAGTTGAAGTATGGCTGGAACATTTTGAGAAAAGGTATGGGGTGACACGTATGCATGGTTTGGATGAGATGATTGTGGCAAAATTATTGACAACGTTCTAGTAAGAACATTGAATTAATAATTTTATGATTTAGTCGACTTAAGAAAAGTCGCTTAATCGACATATTCATAAAACAATGGTGAAAAATTAAGTCGACTTTTAAATATTTTATAAATATGTTAATATACATTAATTTTACTACGTCCAGTACATCGTTGCTTTTTAAACAGATTAACGTGAGTACCTGCTATAACCTCATTGCCTCATGGCGGTCTTAGCTCCCGGTGAAAAAGTATGCGTCTACAAATTCGAAAAAAACATGTATTTAGCTTGGGATCCTCCTTGATTAGGGGCAGAGCCTATCTAAAACTTATTCCGTTCTATGGGTCACGACACCCGATTAAAAATGCAAACATGACCAAAGTTATGCGTGCGAAAAACGTCGCGACGAAAGGCGACATAGTACAGACCGACCAAATAAGACCAAAAAATAAGTTAAATGAAGCTCGATGCTACTTTGGTGATGGAGAAACTAATACTACACAACACGCATATTTTATTATTTTATAGACGTGTTCTTATGACATTGATTCTGGGCCTCATCTGTGTTAGCGAGGTCGAACGATTCGTGAGCTGTTTAAAATATATTCCAACATGAACATAGTTCAGTCAATAAAAACACAGCACTGGTGTTGGCTTCAACGAAATCTTTGTAGCTTCCGGACCTTGTACCGATGAGAGCTGTGGTGATGATAGGGTATAGTAGGGTATCCCACTCAATTGTTCCCTTCAACATCGCCGGAACGTGGGGTGTTTAACGCTGTTCTATAGATATTTTAAGTTTGTAGTTCTTCCAAAGCATTTGAAAAACAGACCGTGGGTCTTGGTTGATTTAAAGAAACTAAGCAAATAATAATAAACCTGGACCTTGATGGTACATTCATCTCCGGCCAGGCCAATCATTACTTGATGAATGGGTAGAAATTCGGATCTTGATGGTACAGAATGACAATGTTGATCTTGTATTACACTATATTGCTATATTCTAACCACACTTCTAAAGTTACTGAAAGAGACTCCACTTAGTGGGCTAGTATGATAATATCCCGCGAAATGTTTAGTTTTTAAGGGGACTTTCATTACAGATCATCCTAGCGATATGAAGAATACCAGGTAATGTATTTAACTTTTAAAACTATCTGAGAAATATTCGCCCTATTCTCCTTGCAGGAGTAAAAGGAACTATATATATGGAAATTATTCAGACAGATGAAAATGAGAAAAATGTGTGTTATATTTAATATGTTCCTTTTCGACTTGCTACAAATTTCGGTCCATCAATGATTGTATGTATGTGAATGTATGAATGTACTTACATTGCTCACTTCTTGCCTTCTTCTCCAAGTCCGTGTTAGCACGTTGTGCTTTAATGTGCGTTAAACGGTCATTGAGTTGTTCACGTCGTGTTTGCTTCAATTTCGGAAATCCAATATTGACACGAGCTGATAGTTCAGGATCTTTTTGGTTCTCCTCTAAACAAACAAAAAAAAATTGTGAATTTTATAATTTTCCGAACATGATTACAACACCATACAGCCGCACTTACCCTGCAAACGTTGTTCAATGGTTTTGGCCACACCGGGTGGTTTTCCACGGATTGTATGACCCTGTCGACAGAATAGCAAGGGACTGGTGTGCCGCAGGCTTTGCTGTAGCTTTGTTTTCACTAATAAATTGCTAAATGCCATTTTTACGCGGATTTTAATTGAAAATTAAAAATTTCTAGCTCCACGGCAAGATGGAAAAGGAAATTTCACAGCTGTTTTTGATTTCGATATTTCACAGATGTTTCTAACATTCACAATAGTGTCTGTGGTGGTGGTGTTCATGACAATGTAACGTCATTCACAATGACGAAGACAAATACGTTTTGTACATTTTTAAATATGTACCTCATTTAAAATATGCGAAAAAGTTAAGATCATGTTTGAATAACTTGGGAAAATCATTGGCCCTATAATTTACCACCTAGCTGCCGAGTTACCGCAATTATTTTTCCATTTCCATTCCCCTTACCACTCTTTCCAAAAAAACTTAGAATTGCGGCAATTAAAATTGCCTAGTGTGAATTGGGACATTTGGCCTAAACGGAGGAAGGGAAATTCTTGGGAGGAAATAAACAAACAAATGCCAAAAAAAAAAAAAAAAAAAAACATTTCGAATTTTCGAGACCAGGAATTTATCGCATACGTTACCAGTTTGACAGTTCCCAGTGTATTTTATCCGCAATATTATTACAATTACATTGTTTTCTTGAAATTTAATATCATACAAAATCAATTTACGGACGCAATAGATCCAGGGCGATCTATTTCTCAACTGTTTGCGTCCCAATTATACTACAGTGGCCCAGTTCATATATTCTGGGCAGTTTCTACCCGAGAATAGTATGCCAACTTTCCGGTATTGCGAAGAAAGCCATCGTGGGACATGAACAAGGGTAAGTCATATCTCGTAGAGCTAACAAAGAAATCGAATAAGGAATTCAACCGATATTGAAGTGGAGTCAAAATGTACGATGAAGGCGTCCAATTAACAAGGCCCGTACGTGAGCTTAATGGCTCACCAAACTCGCCTCTCTACTGCATAATGGTATTGCGTGCAGTTGGACATGAGGCAACGTAATGCTGAAGCCACATCCATTTCCTCAATTTTAGACAAAAAAAGCTTCGATCAGCAAACGCTACCTTGGTCTCTTAACCGTAAAGTTGCTGCCATCATTGCTTTAAAGATGTGTTTTCCAAAGTTGCCGTCGACCAATATTCCGCACACGACAATTTGTTTTTCAGGGTGTATTGCCACCTCTTGAACAATTCCACAATTCTGTTCATTGTCGCTTAATAAAATGTTTCGATATAAAAGGAAATCTTTCTCCAGCATCCCTAAAGTCCATTTACCTAAAAGACTGTAGACGACATTAAGTAAAATCGTTCAGGTGTTGAAATAACACAAACCCAATGGCTGCGATCGCTGATGGGTGGACGTAAGGCTTCATTCATTAACACGGCCGACTATAGCAGCAATAAAGGATGCGGGTTTGTGGATTGATGTACAATAGAGTGAGACTGGTGCTAAATTTGGTCACAATGACATGTATAGCCAGTTTGGACGTCACAGTTATCGCTATAAGTTACTAACTCTACAACCTGTTATGTGTCTTTGCCTGCCGAATTAAAGCACTTTCATTACCCCTTTCACTTGGTCCTTCCACCGGAGTCTCGGCTTCCATGGTTGTGGCCATCTCACGCCCTTCTGACTGCAACCAGAATCATAACCAATTTAAATTCCACTCATGACAAATATAGTTTCAGAAACACGAAAAACCACAACGAATTATATGGAATTGAAAATTACTCATATTCATCGAGTACAACTGGCGGCGTCTCTGTCCGCCTAGAAGGAAGAATTAGTTATCACCCACTCAGAAATATAATTACATGTCAGCAATTAGTCACCGATTGTGGATACATTTTGCTGGTGCGGTGGTGCTGTTGCTTTTAATTGCCGGTGCCTGTTAACAATTTCATCTGTTAACTGTTAACAGTCCGTCATTACGTCTTAAAAGCCATAACAAGTCATTTATGCCATAATAACATGAATTAATGAATTCTAAACCGAAATAGGGGAGGGATGGGTGGGTGTCTTTCGACGTAGTTGTAGTATAAAACCAGTTTCAATACATTTACGACCATAGTACAGAATGTATTTAAATAAAAAAAAATCAGAGCAGTATTCAAATGCTAAACATTCATTCATTGATTCAATTATGCCATACGTCGGCCTGCTACCATAGTCGGTATTTTCCAGTGCAAACATTTATGGTATTTGTTGAGCCAGTCAAGTCATTCATGTTTCAAATATTTTTTTCTTGATGCCAACTGTTTTATTCAAACCGTTTCGTATCCAAATTTAACCAACCAACGTACAAATGCGGTTTCAAAGATTTGACCAAATTTGTAACCGTTTGTTTTGTTTTTTTGGCGTGTTTTTTCAATTTTGTTCGCCTTTTTTTGGAGGCACTGAAGCATGAATGAGAAAAATCATATGTATGGTGTGGAGTGGCTTGGATTGGCCCGAGCGAGGGAATGTGGTGCGCTGTGATGCGTCGAATAAAAAATCCAGACCATATATGGCGTTGATTTTATTTTTCATAGGTTGAATGGAAACGTTAATTAATTAATCGCAGTTTTGTAGTTTCTGTTTTATTGTCTACTTGCTTTGTTTGTATGTACCGGCTGTTGTTTGTTGGTACCAATCAACGAAAATGCTTGTAAAAAGGTGAGTCGGTATGAAAGACTTTATGACGCCAGTGGAAAAGCAAACATTTTATGTCTAGCTTTATGTTTGGATTGTGGCGTTTAAAAGGCGGGGCAGAGTTTTTCAGACACATGTTCACATAATTGTACATATGTACCAACAAATGAGCAGTGTCAATGGTATTAAATCGTAGTCGGTTAAGTCAATAAATTCTTCCATATATATTTAGTCGAATAAGTCGAAAGGCAAAAATCTAAATGAACTGTTTAATACAAGAAAACACAATGTTTTCTTATTTGACCAAGACTCCGGGATGCCCGCATAAATGCAACTCATGAGGTTAGCCATAGGAAATAAGGGTATGGAAGGTAGAAAATAGGGTGGAGTTTTTGTTGACGTATTAAGTATTGAATCTTGAAATCGAATAATACGAGGCTGGTGCGTGAAATGTTGAGTTGTTGAGAACCAATGCGAGTCGATGTTGCAGGACTGAGTCGCAAACTCTCGGCTACTGTAGACCCTTAGAATGCACCGTAGGATGATGGGGACAGAGAATGTTGTCCACTAGCATGGCAGTCTCATTAACTGTTTGCTTGCGTACATCAGGCGCAGTGGGCGCATCATTTCGTTCAAAACTTCTTGGACTGCACCACACTTACTATGGAAGTTACTGATTTTGCCTAGATTTCGATCGGGAAGATCTGTCACTGTCAGAATAATAAATTATTCAAAAATAAACCACTAGATTTATGGCATAAGATTCGGCCAGGCCGAACATAACTACACTTATACTGAGAATTTTTTATCGGCAAATTTATGACGACTGCTTTTCTTTTATTAAAGGTATGTATGTACACTATTTGCAAACAGTCTTCGGAATCAGCAGTCGTTGTATAAATACTATAGAATTTTTGTGAAAACTCTTTTATGCCGAAATGCATTTTAGCAAAATATGTACATACACGTCCAACGATAACAGAACTTCTGTATTTACTTAAAGATTGTGTTACTTATAACTGTTTTAACTGAACTTGTGCATATACTCATCGCATTTAGTATAAGTCACACTGACACTTGTATAGCAAATAGGTGCGTCTCCTATAATCGCCATCAAAAGCTAAACAACAACAAAAATGCCAAATAAAGTTTCTTCTATCTAATCGTACACCAGGCATTACTAAACTGGAATTCAGAAACAATACACTACCCGCAAATTCTCAATAAAATAAACAAATAAATTACACGGGAATATTAATTAATCGTGGTATAAATTAAATACAATCTAATAATAGAAATTACAACATACACCAACCAATAGAGCAGCGTCAAACAAATTCTAGACAGGCATTGTTACGTCGTAAATTCAGACTAAACATAGTAAGAAACTTAAATAAATAAGCCACGTCTTACTTAACCGAGTAAGGTGGTTTTGGCGTTTTTTTTTTTTTGCTTTTCTACGGTAACACTGGGCGCATTTGTCGGCAACATACCAACGAAAATAAAAAACAAATATAATCGGTGTGAGTTACATTTCATTGTACTCGAATGTATGTGTCCGACCGACTGTGATGATGTTTAAAATGTTGGAAATCATCAGGATGATGTTATTGTTGTTGCTGATAGTAAATACGTATAACAAACGTTAATTAAAAATGGTAACAAGATCAAACACCAAGACAACAAAAACAGCATGACAGACAGCCAGCAACAATAAACATTTGATTTTTAAATTGCCGCTGTAAAAAAAACTCTGTACATCATTTTTCGAATGAATTAAGGCACGCATCATACACCGTAATGTTCATAGATACATAGATATTAAGGTACATTAGGGTGTCATTGATTTGAAGGAAGTAACATTTGTCTTAATGTAAAAACATCAGGACTAAAATAGTACACTCAATTGGAGGCGTTTCAACATATGGGCTAGAAAGTGGAGCCATGGGAGCACATTAAAACCAAACACAATCTGGAGAGTTTTCGATCTAAATCTATTTGTAAAAAGTATTACGTGTGCAAGCTCTAAATGTTACTACGTGAGCTAGATTGTCTTGGGTTCAAAACTTTAAAGCGAGTTTAATGTAAAAACACCAGGACTAAAATAGTAAACACAATTGAAGGTGGGCTAGAAAGTGGAGTCATGGAAGCTCTAGATGTTACTATGTCAGTTAGATCGTCTGCCCTCTAGATTGTCTTGGGTTCAAAACTTTAAAGCGAGTTGCCTCGAAAAATCGATTCTAATCGTATAATTAAGAAACCATACATACCCACCGGGACCCCGTCGGAGACATTCGCTAAAAAGCTTTTGGAAAAATGATTGTATAGGTGCGCTATTGCAGAGCTACTTTAATCTAATCATATGGGAATGAACAAATTTAAGAAATGGGTTAACAACTACATATATTATATTGTATAGTTCAAACCAGCTCAGAAAAACTGGATTTGTTTTGTCAGTCTCTATTAAAGGTGATTTCATCTTAATATATATTTACCCTCGACACTGATTCACTGATTCACTGATACACTGATTCCCTGATTCACTGACTCTGTCACGCAGTACGTAGGAATTTAAATAGGCATTCTATAATAATTCTATAAATAATAATAATAAAAAAAATAAATTTTTTTTTTTGTACAGAAATTGTGTTTTCCCCAAATTTTTTTTTACAAAATTTTTTTTTTTACAAAATTTTTTTTTTTCAACAAATTTTTTTTTTTTCAACAAAAATTTTTTTTTTCAGCAAACATTTTTTTTTTCAACAAACTTTATTTTTTCAACAAAATTTTTTTTTTCCAGAAAAATTTTTTTTTTTCAACAAAATTTTTTTTTTTCAACAAAAATTTGTTTTCACAAATTTTTTTTTTCCAATTTTATTTTTTTTCGAAATTTTTTTTACAAAATAGTTTTCTCATTAAAAAATTAAGTAACAAATACTTTCTCAAGCAAATTAACGGGCGCCATAGGCGCATTACAACTTACTAGTTTAAATATATTCACGTAGAATTTGTGAACTATTTTCCGCTAGCGAATTGTGTATTTCCTTTCCCAAATTTTTTGCAATCACTCAGATTTTGGGAATTCTTTTTTTCCGAACAATCAGCTGTTTGCGTCCCGCCAAAAACTGTTCCATTATTCGACGAATAATAAAGTCAAGTTTGCGTTTTCTTTATTTACTGAAGGTGCCTACCAGAAGGGTATTGTGAGGGATAGCTTAATCAACAATCAGCGACGTTTTGGGAGTTCCTTAATTTGTTGGAAGTCCCATTTTCGATTTTGTCGTCCATGGACTACATATCCCACAGAATAAGAGAATGAAATTACCGTCCACGCCATTTACACAAACTTTGGTGTAAAAATAAGTAATTTATATATTTTTTTTTTTAATAAATGGGTTTTTATACTTTGAATTCCCCAACCGAGGCATATTTTTTATATTCCTCAATAAAATCATTTTGATTTTCATCCAACCGACGACCAACCTAAGACCAACAAGCATTAGACTGTCAAAGTGTCACTTATGCAAACTAACATTTGAAGGGCTTATTGCAAAAACACGATAAGCCACACGATTTCAAAAAGTGTTTTTTTCAGCTCATTCAATTACTTTACACCATTGCAACGTTCACTGAAAATATTTTAGCAATTGTCCGTTTAATTTCTGACCTATAGCAAATGTTACTTTTGGCATTTCGATTTTATTCACAAATATTTTTTGTCAAAAACTCGATAAGCCACAACAATTAACAATTAATGTAATTAACATTTTAATATTTATTTCATTTACTTTTTTAAAAAAGAAAAATAAAAAATTTTGTACTGCAAAAACACAATAAGCCACTTTATTTCAACCAAAATAACAAAACTTTTGATATTCAAAATAAAAAAAATTTAAATAAAATGTATGCAATAACTCGATAAGCCACACTTTTTTTTGAAAATAGCGGTTTCCGAAGTTTTCTAGGTATTCATAGACTGGTATGTGATAGTAGTCTTCCTTAAACACTAATTACAAGTATTTAAATCATGATTTCATCAAACCCCTATTTTCTGCATTTATTTCAAACTTTAAAGGCGATTTTCTCAGTATTTTCCTTTTGTGGCTTATCGTGTTTTTGCAATAAGCCCTTCATTTGTATTTCGCCAAATTGAGTGATAACCTAATGTATCGAATATAGAGCCGCATCTATGAGATTGTTTACATTGTTGTGTAAATGCATTTTATTATCAAAATTGGATTCCATTACATACATTTTGATTGAAATTATAGGTATGGTAGAGAGAGAGAGGATACATGACATTGGGGTGACAGAAAATTTGTAAGAGTTATTGTGGGAATCTTTGCAATTATCACTTAGCTTAATAGTATTGGTTGTTCCATTCGCAGTAATGATGGATGGGATTTTTATAGGGCACTTCACAAAACTATGCAACAAAATAAAATTAAATGAATAACAACTCTACAATTCAAATGTTCTATGGTGATGTATAAGTTGTGATAACTCGAAAACGACTGCTTTGATTTTGTTGAAATTAATTTTAAGAAAATTGTTTACTTGAGTGTATATCTTTGTTTTCGACCTTTTTAATGAATATGAACTAATATTTTATTTACTTAAGCCTGAGGTCTTGTTGTTTTGTTTTTATTTTTAATGTTTATTTTTTCAACATTTCGTCTTTCGTCGAATGACATCTTTAGGAATTATACAAAGGACATATTTGTATTAACAAATATAAAATATCGGGAACAAACAAAAATTGTTTTTCTAAATTGTATGTTGTCTTTTCTGTAGTGTTATTAAATCTGAATGACTGTTGCAGAGTTAATCAAAAAGATGAAAGAAGAGGTTGAATTTCACATAAATTAATCGTATTATGGTATAGCATAAATCGGTTTGTCAAGCAGACGGATACATTTTTTGTGGCTCTTCATGTACCCCGATGACTTCAGCACATACAATTCGAGAAACAACTGCAGTTTAGCAACATAGCTCAGATTTTGTTCAAATTTATACCAGTGGTTGAAGTTTCTAATCTGAGGCGAAAAAATATATTATTTTTTTGTCGGAAGTCCATAGTTCCAAATAATCAGATACATCTTAGTTGTTTATTACCCAATCAGGACAAAATGACATCCATTTTGTAGTCATTCATTAACCCATTGGTCATCGGTTGCACATTTTGGGAAATATCGTCCGCGCGCGATTTTGATGTAATTTAGGATATATGGATCAATCATAAATCTTGTGCTGAAGTAGATAACTTCAAACTTCAATTTGACACATTTCAATCAGAATTTAAAAGCTCTTACATTGTGCTACTCGAAATGCTCATTGACCTTTCAACGTTTATGTAAGATGCTGCTGATGCTGTCGGAGTACACCAAAGAAAGCCATTTCTTATTTTTCTGCCAAAGAAATATTTTCATAAGTTGAACAAGTTGTTATGAAGTATTTCATAAAATGTATGACGAATTCCATATACATTTTGAAAAATTGTACAGGGTCCGCCAAATAACTTTTTTTTTTGGAAATTCTAAAAAAACTACTGGATATTTTCTCAAATTTCTTTTTTTTATTTTAAAGTGCAATCCTTCCGGTTAGTAATGGAAAATAATTTCATTCGAATGGAAACCAAATGTTGCCAATGTCTTCCTCTTCAATTTTTGTAAACAAAAATTCGTTCAACATGGCCCGATAACGAAATAAGCACTAGTTGAAAAAAAACGTTAGATGGCGGATCCTTTATATAAATTACGAAAATATTTCTTTGACTGAAAATATAAGAAAGATTTCGTGATTTTTATGAGAATCAGCTAGGATGTACGTGCATTATTTGGATCTATGAGACATTTGTTTTTTTTTTTTTTTTTTTTTTTTTTTGATGGCCAACACTCAGGGGTTGCCCCCTATAAATGCAATGCATTGTGTTAGCGGAAGGAAATTAGGGTATCGGAAGGAGGAAAGAAGGAGTAGTGTTTGTTGACATTTGTTTTGAATTTCTGAATGTCACAACTGGCAGGAAACACATTTGCCGGAAGATTATTCCACATACGAACGGTTCGGCTAAAGAACGAATTTTCTCTATAGTGCGTCGTCCGGTCAACCGGCCATTTCACAATGAACGGATGAGAGAACCTGGATAGCCGTGTATTCCGACTAAATGTTCTAACGTCAGGGACAATAGAGCTGGATACCCTACCATCCCCTATCATCACCACCGCTCTCCTCTGTACACGGTCCAGAGGCTTCAAAGATGTTAATGGAGCCCCTGCCCATATATGCGAGTTGTATTCCATTTTAGGCCGGATGTAAGTAGTGTAAATATTTACGAGATCAGATGGAGTGAAGGATTTCTTGCACCGCTTCAATAAGCCTAAACACTTGAATGCTTCTTTCGACACTTCGAATATATGGCTGACCCAGCGAGCATCACCCTGTATCTTCATGCCCAGAACATGAATTTTTGTAAACAATTTTTGTAAACAAAAATTCGTTCAACATGGCCCGATAACGAAATAAGCACTAGTTGAAAAAAAACGTTAGATGGCGGATCCTTTATATAAATTACGAAAATATTTCTTTGACTGAAAATATAAGAAAGATTTCGTGATTTTTATGAGAATCAGCTAGGATGTACGTGCATTATTTGGATCTATGAGACATTTGTCTTTTTTTTTTTTTTTTTTTTTTGATGGCCAACACTCAGGGGTTGCCCCCTATAAATGCAATGCATTGTGTTAGCGGAAGGAAATTAGGGTATCGGAAGGAGGAAAGAAGGAGTAGTGTTTGTTGACATTTGTTTTGAATTTCTGAATGTCACAACTGGCAGGAAACACATTTGCCGGAAGATTATTCCACATACGAACGGTTCGGCTAAAGAACGAATTTTCTCTATAGTGCGTCGTCCGGTCAACCGGCCATTTCACAATGAACGGATGAGAGAACCTGGATAGCCGTGTACTCCGACTAAATGTTCTAACGTCAGGGACCAGACGACGGATATCTTCTGAACAGATACCATTAAAATATCTATAGAATAGCGATACACAACCCACATTTCGGCGATGCTGTAGGGAGACAATAGAGCTGGATACCCTACCATCCCCTATCATCACCACCGCTCTCCTCTGTACACGGTCCAGAGGCTTCAAAGATGTTAATGGAGCCCCTGCCCATATATGCGAGTTGTATTCCATTTTAGGCCGGATGTAAGTAGTGTAAATATTTACGAGATCAGATGGAGTGAAGGATTTCTTGCACCGCTTCAATAAGCCTAAACACTTGAATGCTTCTTTCGACACTTCGAATATATGGCTGACCCAGCGAGCATCACCCTGTATCTTCATGCCCAGAACATCAAGAGTGTCTGATTCGTCGATATCCACACCACCCATAGAAATGGACGACGATGCTGGATCTGGTGAACGTTTGTGTGACAAACAGGATTTGTGGCCTCACCTTTCTTGGGGATCGGCTGTACATTGGCAACTTTCCAACGTGAAGGGTAAATACCAGCACGGTACGACATGTTGAAAAGATTGCGCAATGGACGAGCTAGCGTCGAAGAGCACTTACATAGGACAAGTGCTGAAATGCCATCCGGGCCCGGAGTTTTATTTATATTGAGATCTGCAAGAACCCTTTTGACCCCACGAGATCGAAAAAATATCTGAGGCATTGAACTAGATACGTTTTCGATTACGGGGAGTGGTTGACTGCTGTCTGGCAAAGATGAGTTCTTTGCAAATATTTCAGCCAGAAGGTTAGCTTTGTCAACCGGGTCAGTAAATATCTGGTCATCGTTAACGAGAGTTGGAATAGAAGACGAATAATTGTCCCTTACTCTGTTAACAAATGCCCAAAAGCTCTTACTTTAGCACGAAGGCGCTGTTCGTTTTTCGCGCCTAAGCACTCTGGCACAATTGGATCTTGCCTGCTTACGTAGGAGCTCAGTCGTGACGTTTTTATTTAAACGCCAATTTCTGAACGCTTCCTCTTTGGATCTGACAGCTTCTTTGCATGTCTGATTAAACCAACAATTCTTTGAAGGTTTAATCGAAGTAGTCTTCGAGGGAATAAACGTGTTTATTCCATGAAGAATTATTTTCTCGACCATTTCAGCAGCAGCATCGACATTATTGTCTAGGACACATAATTTCCAATTAAAGTGCTGATAGAAATTGTTGAGATCGGCCCAACGTGCCTTTTCGTATATGTACAATGTCCGCTTCGTGACTGGTTTAGAAGTGGATCGAAGATCAGAGAACGAAAAGGATGCTGAAATGGTGCAATGGTCCGAGTTACCAAGAGGTGCAAGAATGTTAACCTCGTACTTTTCAGGGTGTGAGGTTAAGAAAAGGTCAAGAATATTATGATATTGCCCTTCAACACGCGGAATGTGTGAAAAGTTCTTGGCTATCGATGGAATATATATTCGCATAGGAATCATAAAATTTGAAACGAGACAACGATCAAATTTGTTTAGATAGAATGGTCATAGTTTGAGGAGATATCGTCACCAGAAATCCAAAATGACTAAACAAGCATTTTCATAACTTCACAGGAGAAGCCAAACACTGTTGTAAAATCTAAACACTCGTCATATTACGTCGTTTAGAAATTTGCCGCGAGAAAATTGTAAATTTTAGAGTGTACAATTTTTCAGATACATGTATTTCAGGCCATTTGACAAGAATCAATCAAAAACACGATTTTCTGTTTATTTTGACAATTGGTAATTTTGGATTTCAGGTGACAATATGTATAAACAGTTTCCCTCATTTATGATGTGAATTTTTTTTAGACTTTTTAACCACAAAGCCACTGAAAAGTGTGAAGTTATGGCCGACAGGTCATGGTCACGCTGTGTGTTTTTCGAAACGCCTTGAAATGCGTTAAACTAAATTCAGTGTAACAACATCATCAGTTGATATTCAATTTCAGTCACTCGATGAAAATGTTCTTCAATTCTATCTTTGTAGATGGCTCACTATCGTCTATGTAAAAAACAACCATAAGTTTATCATCCTAAGGTTAATTGCCAAAGAATGTACTTTACAAGTGAGCTGTCACAGAACCTATCAGGCCGTCAAATTGATGAAAGCAGCACAACTCAATTTATTACCAACAAAAAAAAAACGAATTTCCTAATCAAAAACTTGCCAGTGCAAATACATCGACCACGTTTATTAACCCTGACAATAATTTATGATATCACCCAGTAATACTGAATAATAGAGAGGGAGGGGGGGTAAAAATCATCATTATATTCATGTGATATGATAGCCCTTCTATAAGACCGATACCGATATTGATATGCTAACACGCTGGCACCGCAAAAGCCAGCTGATAAAATTCATAAAACGAAATTAATAAACGAAACAAGCGAAGGTGAATTGCACCCAAGAAATGAAAGATTACTGATTGGTAACAAACGGAAAGCAAATGGCTAATACTATAAAATCGCAGGTGATAACCGAACAATTGATTACAACTTCGGGCTGGGGAAGAACGTCAACGAACAACCATGAATACTGGGCTGGGTAGCGAAAAATCGGGAGTTGCCCAGTGTAATGCAAGGGGCTACGGGAAAACTACATCAAACCAACTAAAAGAAGAACAAGAGCCTCCCGAATAACGACAAAGCAGAAGAAGCAGCACGAGCACATTGTACTTCCCTAAAAGGACATGGCAAAGTTCACACACAGTCGTCAGCACATGAAAATCGATAAATGCTTCAACTATGCCGGCAAATGAAGTAGGAAGATGTGAGAAAAAAAAACAAGAAGTGGCGAAAAAAGGAATGTTCTGCATCATATGGTGGAACAACTGTGGAATATACTCAAACCTGCCCTTTGCCGATGGCGAGAGACACAAACCCGGGCGATTTGAAGGGTAGTTTGCCTCAGCAAAACGCATGCCCGAAAACGGGAAGAAAAGAAGGGAGCAACGTCATGTTGCCAAATTTCATGTGGACAAAAAGAGAAATATCACCAGAGAGGCTCTGCTATGCTTAAACATGCTCTCACTCTCTTTTACTTTGGCCTCTACCTGGGGAATAAAATTATCTCTTAAGCTAAAATAACACAAACTATTTGAAATTGTCTCTTCCTGTGTTGTGAGGCGAATAGTGAGGTATTGACTTGAGTTGCAACTAATGTTGAGAATCTATAGGTTGTCAGTATGAAGTGCCCGGTATATTTAATGGACACTGTTATAAAATTATTGAGGGAGACAACAACCACATCTATGAAGAAATTATGACGTTTTTCATCAAATATTTTGTACACTCCCAAAGCGATAAAAGAGAATCTAAATTTCCCATAAATTATTCGCATTATTATATCGCATAAATCGGTTTGTCAAGCAGACGACCCTATCCCGAAGACTCCAGCACATCGAAAGGACTACAGCTTCCAAACGTATTGAGGAATAGCAGATGGTGTTGGGCGCAGAGGAGTTTTTTTCTATTAAATAAAAGCTAAATAGACTAAGGTCTAACATTATCAAGTGAGAGAACGCTATGGACTCCTAAAAGTAGACAACAATTTAATGAAAACAGAAAATTATAAGAGTTGATTATTCTTGAGACATCGTCTAACTTAACGTCTCTGACAAAAACATATATAGTGTACTCTCTCCATGCGGACACCCCTCTTAAGCGGACACCTCTCATAAACGGACACTTTTTTCAGTATCATTCCGCTTCAGTCCTCGTGTGTACTTCTCTCATAAGCGGACAAAATGCTCAGTCCCTTAGGTGTCCGCTTATCCGAGAGTACACTGTATGTACTATTTTTAAAAATCCACAAAATCTATTTGTTCGCTGCCGTTACTGTAACATGTCATTGAATAAATTGTCTCAAAATATTGTCCTTATCCTGAAAACAGATTTAAATCGGAAAACTCATAATCTATTAGGGTCATTCTTTTTCTCGTGAATCAATTTTATTGTGATGAGAAATGGACTCAGCCAAGTTTCCGACCAACGCTTTAATTGGACATAAGGCGAATCATCAGTGATTCGGATCAGCAAGCGATTCAGAGGGGATCAGTTTAACAGCCTAAGCCACGACAAAAACAGCTGCCACTAATCAGCTGTTTATCGCTTCGAAAGCATGCGAACGTTATTCTAAGGTCACGAATTACCACGCTTAGTAATCATTACTTAACAGCTACGATTTTTACCACGAATGGGGAAAAAAAGTTATTCCGACTCCAAACGTTAGTTTTACTTTATTTAGCTCTAATTTTCTTCAGTTACTTTTTGTTCATATGAAAAAATTTAAAAAAATTTTAATTCTTCGATTAAGTCAATTTTCCGCATTGAGAAATGGAAAACACGGCAAAAACTTGAACATGCCTCCAACTGACGTCTTGTTGAATTGTGAAAAGGTGCCAAAATCCCAACAATTGCCATAACTGCTGGCTGAAACTCTTTTTTTCGATTTCTCTTGCTCTCTTCATCACTCCACATGTCTCTTTAACCATACTCCCACCCATAAATTGCTTTTGTAACTGTGTCTTTCTTTTATTCCGTCATATTTAAAATATTTCCTCCTTACACACCAGCACTGTCAAATTAGAACTCTATTACAACTGGCTCTCACACGCTCTCTGTGTTCCAACGTTAATTTGTCTCTGTATCCACCAGACATTATCACAGTACATGTAATTTTAGGGAGCGGTTCCATTTGCTAAGTGCCGTCGCCGCCGCCGCCGCCGCCAGCTTCAATGCCACCGTATATTTAGTCTGAGCACCACAGACCCATGCTGTTGTCTGCTGCTTAGTGTTTGCCTTGGGTTTAGCAGTTGGATGACTTTGTTTAGCACAATTTCACTTTTTATGCGTCTGTTATCTTAAGGACCGACCCGAAGAGCTGCAGTCGCAGCGCCAGCATTTACCGCACAGTATAAATAAATAAAGAAGGGAAATGAAATTAAACGAAACGAAACATGCGCTGCGGCATCGTAGCTTCAAGTAAAGCCATCATAAAATTCAAATGTCTGTGTTTCCAACTCATGCAACAATATGAGGCTCCAACAAACCAGGCGACCTCACTCACCGCTCTCTTCATATCTTCCAAGGAACATTGAACATTTCGGATTTTCATTTATTTATATTTAAGCATAAAGCCGCACCCTGCTGTTGGCGGTAAATATAGCGAGTATACATATGTACATGAGAGCGTACATAGAATACATGCACGTACCACGGTCTGTACATATTTACCCAAGACACAGCCAGACTGTTAGTCAGAGTTGTGTGTGCAAAGTAGGGTAAAATAAATAAATAAATAAAGAAATATGTATACATACTTATACATACATATGAAAGAAAACCATCTGTGAGTACATATGTATGTACATAGGATTGCAAAAGGACCTTACCCTCTAAAACAAACATTAAACATCAACACCACCACCCTCAACCATATCGCCAACACCCGTCATAATGTTTCTCTCCATTCTTCTTTCTCTCTCTCTCTATCTCTTCACTGTCAATGACACCATGCACACATATTGAGAAGTCCCAAAAATATATGTGTGGCTTTCCCAAAAAAATAAAAGACAAACTTCCGGAAAAAATTTGCTTTTATAAATGTTTAAATGTCAATCATACACAACACACACACACACAGGTATACACGAATGTCAAATGCTAAAATAGACATAAATTTGAACTTGAACTTCTACCGTTCGCCGAAAACGAAGTTCGAAAAGAAAACATACGCCACCGAAAAATTAAAGAAACCAATCCAACCAAAACGGCCACTGTGATTCGGTGGGTTCCTTTGTGAGATCGAATGTTGAAAATCTTGAAATAAACGCAGCAGCCGAATGTTATATACACTGGACCCTGGTGTGAGTTCCAGTATGGCATTGGGAGAGTAAGAGACAGGAGAATGTATTTGAACCAGACTTAGTCCATCTGCCCACTCCATCACGCTGTAGTTGCCTCTTTTAGAAAATCTCTGACTGAGATCGAGCTGTAACTTATCGTCCACTCTGAGGATGTCTTCATTAATTGTGTTTAATATTTGTTTGTGGTAAAAAAAACAGGTTGCAAGGATTTTCCAGTACACATTTCGGCCAAATTTCTGTCCGAATTAATATTTTTTATGAAATTAAACACAATTATTGAAGACCGCCCTATGGCGTTCTTGCCTGTTGGAAGCTTAAACCTTCATTCCAATAGGTTTTCTGAAATACTCACCAAAGATTACGATCTCAAATGTATTCATTCTGAACCACTGTGCGCAACAGACGAATCTATGATCTAGTACAAAAATGGTATTTTTAAAAAAAATATTTTTGCTTTAAATTTGTTTATAACTTTGAAACTGACATTCCGAAATTCAATGCATAAAGGCAAATATTAAAAATTATTTTTTTTTTAAATTTACACTGTGCGCAGCAGACGAATCTATGATCCCCTAGTACAAAAATGGTCTTTTTTAAAAAAATATTTTTGCTTTAAATTTGTTTATAACTTTGAAACTGACATTCAGAAATGCAATGCATAGAGGCAAATACAGTCGAACTTCCATAACTCGAATCACTATTATCCCAAAAAAAAGTTCGACTTACGGAGACTTCGAGTTATAGAATTTTTTTGTTGAAAAAAAAACACAAGGGCAGACATAAATTATTAGTTTGTATTTTTTATTTAAAAAAGGCACTGACAGAAAAATATAATATGTAAGTAGGTCAGAGTGAAGTAAAATATTCTGAAATTAGTGACTGGAAATTTACTTTGTATTTGTTATTTTGAGTAAAAAATGACTCTAATTTGTTCAAAGCCTTGTAGTGCTCATCAGTTGTAGTGTCATTGGTTTGCAAATATAAATTCAATGTTCGGAAAGATTTTTCTACATCATTTGTGGATGGCTGGTGTATAGTTTCTTCCACCGAATCCTCGCCATCACTCTCCGTTCCGCTTAAGATTGGATCCTCTGATTGATGGCAGTAATTCTCAACAATATCATCATCTGTAGGATAGCCAGTTGTGTAAAGCTCATTATCTACTTCAATATAATCTTGAAGAGTAGCATTGCAAGTTATTTTGTTTGCTTTTAACCATGCTTCGTAATCAGCTTCAATAATTTTTTGAGTTTCATGAATATTACTCAGAAAAAATAGAGGTATGTCATCTTCATCTTCCCATTCAGAATATTTCCCAAATCCAGCTTTTTTGAAGCAATTCGATATGGTTTGATTACTGACGTCAATTTCCCATGCTTTGCTTATATGTTTGATGCAGTCCATTAATGTAATATCCTGTTTTTCGTTTGCCTCTATGCGCTTTAGTGCTTCTTTTACCATTCTGCTACGATAGACAACTTTAATGTTTTGAATAACTCCCTGATCAAGCGGTTGTAATTTAGATATATATATAAAACTTTTCGGCCAGTGCTTTGAAATTGTTTATCCAATTTTAGTAGCCACTCTTCAAAAATTTGTCCTGTCATCCAGGCCTTGGAGTTTGCTTTATACTCTACAGGTAACCACTTAACACCACGAAAGCACCGAGGCTTGGCACTTTTCCCAATCAGTAGAATTTTCAATTTCTCCGAACCGTCCGTATTTGCTGCCAGCATTAACGTAACACGCTGCTTGCTATTTTTGCCTCCGTGGCATTGCTGGTTTTTGAAAGACAATGTTTTGTCTGGCAAACATTTAAAAAACAATCCTGTTTCATCCGCATTAAAAACATCCCGTTCACAGTACTTTTACAATAAATTCGGCAAAACATCTTTTTTCCATTTTTCGCAGTCTACTTCACTGACGTCATTGCTTTCATCGCACGTTTTTTGGAACCCACACCATGTCTAAAATGAAAACAGTCCACAAATTATTTTATGTATTGAACAATTCATCTATTGTGAGTTTTGTTCAATACCTCTGCTTCCATTTATCAATCCAACCTGTGCTCGCCATAAAATTATTATCGCCAAAACGCTTTGAAAACTCCATGGCCTTCTCCTTTAATATTCCTCCAGATATAGGCATGTTTTGGTTTCTAGCTGCTGTAAACCAATCGAGGACTGCTTGATCAATATTGTGAAACTTTGGGGTTTTCATCCTTTTACTACTTAAACGAAATCCAGACTCAAACGACGTGATAATTGATTCCTTAATTTTAAAAATCGTTGAGACCGTACTAGCCGGGATACCATATTTTGCTGCTGCTTCCTTTTTCTTTAATCCACCATCGACTTCTTTGATTAATTTATACTTTTCTTCAATCGACAAACATTTTAATACACGTTTAGATGCCATGATAAACACAAATACGATGTTACTCATATCCATAATCACACGCAACTGCAATTTATGCATAGAATTGCCACTCTTGCAAATAAAAAAGCATTTGATATACGAAGGGACTTCCCCCAAATAAAAATACATATGATAACAAATACACATGATAAAAAGATAAGGTAGTAGCAGCTGCTATGTGAGAGCGAGTGTGTGACGCATTTTTGACAGAAGGTGGCAGTCAATAACACGGGGCAGATGCCTCAGTTGACTCGTTTGACAAATGGTAGCAGTCATCAGCTGGCCTATTAACGCCACTGTATAGTTACACTATGCCAAATAGAAAAACAAATAACGGCATCGTAGAACTTCGAGTTATAGAATTAATATGTATGTATTTACGTTCGAGTTATGGAGAACTTCGAGTTATGGAGGTTCGAGTTACGGAAGGAGAATTGTGAGCTATTTACTCTCTTAACGCTACTTCCAACCGATTTAGTTCGAGTTAGAGAAAATTCGAGTATTAAAAATTATTATTTTTTTTAAATTTATTTCAACAAAATCGGACTAGTCGCTTTCGAGTTAAGACAATTTACATATCAAAAAATTCCATATTAAAATTTTTTAAAAAAAAAATCATATTAATGGAAAATATAAAATTGGTTATACAGGTTTTTTGAAAATTCCATTAAAAAAAACTACTGAATATTTTCTTAATTTTTTTTTATTTGAAAGTACATTCCTTCCGGTTAATAATGGAAAATAATTTCATTCAAATGGCTGCCTCGGCTGGCCATGCAGTAGCCTAAAGACATCAGCTCTGCGGCTGATAATGCGATCCTCAAAAAACAGGGCGCAAAACATCGACTGTAGCTTCGGCTGTGTGGCACGTAGCGCCGTCCTGTTGAAACCAAATGTTGTCAATATCCCCCTCTTCAATTTGAACGAAAATAACGAAAACGAAATAAGCACTAGTTGAAAAAAAAACGTTAGGTGGCGGACCCTTTGATTATATCTACCTATAGTGGTTATCCATTACAAATTAATTTTTTTCTTGTTGCATAATGTTTTCTTTGCAACGAAATTTTGAATTAAATAAATAAAAATCAACCTTTCCAAAGGTTTTCAACAACGGTAGACAATAAAACCAATGTGCAAGCCCACCCTCTTGATTTCTCAGCCGCCTTGTGTTCATTACTTTTTATTTCATTTTCATTTTGCCAGACAATTTGTCAATTTCGATGCATAGGCAATGGAAGAACCAGAGAAGAAGAAGAAATACCGGCCGGCTTTATTGACAAAAAAGGCTCGTGTCGAATCACTACCACCGGTGGCTGCCGCTAAGCCACCACCACCACCACCAACCACTGACTGGTTACAGTCACAGCGTTTACCACCACCACCATCCTACTGCCTGCTTGCCATTTGACTCCCTCTTTCGTGTGCGAACAATTCAGCTCTCTTCAAGTTTTTGTTGCATTTATTCGATTTTTCTTCTTATTTTTTTTTTTTTTGGTTTTGTCACGACTCTATTGCCTTTTATGGCCTTTCTTCAACATTGTCCAATTTCGTTTGTATTTTTCTCCAACGTTGACTGTTGTCCGTTTTTGTTCACTCGCTCGCAGTTCGTTAGACGTTAAGTTGTTGAATTATTTTTATTATATTTTTATTTTATTCGATTATTGCACGTTCTTAGAATTCTTAATCGAAATTGGTAATACTTTTAAAATATGTACATGCCTTGTGTTTGTTGTTGCAGTTGTTTTGTTTTATTGCGTTTGTCAGTGTTCTTCCAGGAGTTGATTATATCTACCTGACGTTGTCGTCGGTTGTTTCATTGGATTCGTCGATGTGTGTTTCGCATTCGTAATTTCAAGTAATATCCGTTAACATTTAAATTTGTCTCTGCCAACAATTCATTTTTGTCGCCTGGATATTTATTTATTCAGATGTAATTGTTTATTAATGGCCTTCCGATAGGCTCAAGTCGGAAATGTTCATTAAAGTCGAGGGATCGACAATGCATTGATAGAATTCTATTTTGAATTATTCTGTTTTTTCTTTTAAATCTAGGAAAAATTTAATGAGTTTGAGAAGAATATTTTACCTGTCTTATTGATGTATTTTGTTTGTAATGTATTTTTTTTTTTTTAAATTTTGTAATTATTGTTCTATTTGGCTCTGGCGTTTCAGTGAGGCCATTCTGAGGTCTGCGTCGGGCATGACCGCCATTTTCGCTCATCACTACAGGTCTGACCCGTGGCGTGTCCAAAAAAAAAAGGATTACAATTAAATTGTATATGTTAAATCACTTCGAATTTGATTGCCTTTCAAACGGCATCATTAGTTTTTTACACTTTCATGAAATTTTTAAAAGTTATGAAATATCTTAATATATATTTACCCTCGACACTGATTCACTGATACACTGATACACTGATTCCCTGATTCCCTGATTCACTGACTCTGTCACGCAGTACGTAGGAATTTAAATAGGCATTCTATAATAATTCTATAAATAATAATAATAAAAAAAAAAATATTTTTTTTGTACAGAAATTGTGTTTTCCCAAATTTTTTTTTTCTTTTTTTTTCAAAAAAAATTTTTTTTTCCACCAAATTTTTTTTTTCCACAAAATTTTTTTTTTCAGCAAAAATTTTTTTTTCAACAAAAATTTTTTTTTCAACAAAACTTTTTTTTTTCCACAAAAATTATTTTTTTCAACAAACATTTTTTTTCCACAAATTTTATTTTTTTTCGAAATTTTTTTTTACAAAATAGTTTTCTCAAAATATTTTTTACAAAATTTTTAAAATTAAGTAACAAATACTTTCTCAAGCAAATTAACGGGCGCCATAGGCGCATTACAACTTACTAGTTATTTATAATCTGCCAAAACAGCATCGCTTCTGTGGCTACAAAGGTTTGATGAACATAACGTTGAAAAGCTAACAGTAAAATCGATTATTTCAAATTACTCGTACTTCGAATGTTTCCAGCTTTAAAACTGCAGCATTAGTTCTTTACACTTTCACGAAATTTTTAAAAGTTATGTAAGTTTTTTTTTATGTTATGTAAAATTTCCAAAAAAAAAATGGAAGCGCAAAAGAAATTACAAAGCTTTGATTTGTTTTCCAACAAGAGGTGTTATTTTGAATGACCCGGTATTTCGGTAGCTTTTGAAGCTTTTATTCTTTGACATTTGACAGTAGAAAAATGATAGACGCATCGAAATTATTAAAATTCACTACAAAAATGGTGAAAATCTTGCAGTCACAGTTCGCAACACTAAAGCATTTTTGGGTCGCCGTGAAGCACCTTGTCGGACCGCAATAAAGAAATTGGTGGAAAAATTCGAGCTGTTGGGACAAGTTAGTGATGTGAAGAACAACTGAGAATATTGCTGCTGTAGCCCAAAGTGTTGAAGAACGCCCAGGTTTATCCATTCCTTGTCGTTCTTTGGAATTGGGTTTTTCACAAACGTCATAACACCGTATTTTGCATAAAGACTTGGGTCGTAAAGCTTATAAAGTTCAGTTAACACAAGAACTCAAGACGGCCGATCATCAACAACGTCGTGTCTTTGCCGATTGGGTCCTTGAAATGCATGAAAATAATCCGGAATTCCATCGAAAAATCATATTGACTGATGAGGTCCATAAAAATTGTCGCATCTGGGGCTCGGAAAACCCAAGAGTTATTGGTGTGCCCCAATAGCAATGATACTTTCCGTAATCGAAATCCTGTCCGCTGTTTGAAGCTAAAGGTCGTCATCGTATTTATCAGTAGATTTTCATTCATTCCAAATATCATACCCCTCCAATATACTTCCATCCTATTGTGTATGTGTAAGCGTTCTTCACGCCAACAATTTGATAATTGTTCAATTGACAAAAAAAACCCCATATAAATTAGTCAACAACATAATTTCGTTCAAAAGATAATTTTGAAATGATAACGAACAAAATTACTCACTCACTCCCCTCATACCCTCCCACCCGTCAACGGCACTTTTTCAATAGATTTCATTTTTGTTTTTAGATTTTACACTGAACAATGACTCCATTCAGCCGTCCATCCATTTCCATGCCTATGCCATTGATAGTAAGTGGCTGATATCACACAGAAATAGTTGAAACTTTGTTCAAGGTCTTTTTACAATCAATTACAGCAGAAAAACCCCCGCCCCTAACTGACCAGCAGGCGGACAGCAGAAAAATGCTGAAAATTCCCAAAAAAAAAAAAACAAAACGGAAATGACCGTTAAGATTATTAAATGATTAGGAAAATGTTCGATTCGAAAATAAAAGTAAACCTAAAATAACAGGCATGTGAGGTTATGTTGTTGCTGTAGGGCGAGTGTAGAAAACACCCCCGTTTTTTTTGGTTGGGCCATAACCACCCTAAACCTTGGTATGAGGTACAGCAATGACAGAAAGAAAGGGAAAAACGAGAGAGAGTGTGTGAATGTCATATAATTTTATTGTTATTGTTGCTGATGTTGTCGGTCGGTCGCACGATTGCTCTATATTAATGTTAACCTAGGGCTTAATACCCGTACATGTCGGCTTAATGTTTTGCCCGGCAATCGGGCAACTTTTATTTCATTTTGTACTTGAGGCTTTTTGCATTTTCCTCTTCATTTTGTTTCGTTTTCTTGTTTTTTTTTTGTGGAACAGATGACTCACGCATGGGACCGTGAAACTCAACAATGGTTTTCAAGGGTGCGAGTGGCTGCAGTGGTGGTGTTTTCTATCCCGTTTTATTTTATCCCTCCCATGTGTTGAAAAGATTATATTAGTGGCATTGACAGTGGCTGCCACGGGAGCGTTACAAAACAAGATACCTGAATTGTTTTCGAAAAAAAAAAAAAAAAAATTTCAGTTACATTTTCTAATTTATGATTGGGTTATAAGGTATGGCAAAGAACCTCATTGAAATTTGTTTAAATTTCCCGCTTAGATCGGAAGATTCAACAATCGTGGGGTACATTTGTATGGCAAAAATATTAACCCATGAACCGATGTTATACGAGGTTCTTCCCATAAAAACATGAAAAGCCGAACATTTAAATCTTCTTAAAATTTCCCAGTCGAGAGGAACATTTGTTGGGGGCTACATTAACCCTGCACCGTCATCCTTCGTCAAAATGACGACGCGCAATTTTATTTTCGAGTTAACATGTGTTTTTATCGTTTGTTTTGACCTCATTTTTCGTATAGCGTTAGTCGTTTGCAAACTGATGATGGGCCTAGACTTGATGGTCCTAAACTAAATAAAAAAAATAGACTTAACATCGGTTCCAATTTTTGCTCACAATGCTATTTATAGCGTCTTGAAATAGGCCGTAGTCAAAATGACGAAGGATGACGTTAGTGTACAAAAAATAAGGATGACTTTCTAGGGTTAAAACCTTGACCGCTGGCTTCAAATTGAATAGACGAATTTAACTTACCGCGAGAAAACGACCACTCTGATTTGCCGTTGTTTTTGTAAAATATAGAAATTAAATTAACATTATTCGCTCTTAAAAAGTATAAAAGCTTTATTATTGCTCCAATTTTGTCCTGTCCGTGGTTTTTCTTGAACAAAGTGTCGACTATTTTTGTGTGATATCCGGCACTTACTATCAATGGCATTGGTATGGAAATGTTTGAGGGACTACGCCAGAGGTGACGGCTATGGGAAGAAGATTTGGTGACTCTGTGGTTTTTTAAAATCCCGACCTCTTTCGACGTCTTTTCGGTACATGATTTTCTTTATAAAATACTATTTTCTCAAAAAAAAATATAATTTTTTCGCTTATTAGTATTCCAGTATGTTAAAAACTTACGATTATTAATAAAACTTTAATTCAAATTGAAAAAACAATTAATATTGAAAATAAAACCTGTACACTAGGGTTATAACTTTTTTTGGACGTCATTCTCCCAAGGGTCTATCTTACGGCCAATTATGTTTTGATAATAAAACACATTTTTTTACTTCAATTTGGTGAAAAAACGTCCCGCACCTAAAGCGATTTCTAAAATGCATTTATTTTTTTTTAATTTTTTTTTTAAATACTCTAAAAAAAAATTATAACATTATATGGTTATGACTAGGTATTAAAAGACAAAAACTTCAAATTCAGTGTACGCGATGTTTTACAAAGTGGATATATGTCTTGGACTAATTTAATTCCACGTTCTGCGCATATATTGCTGCGCTGTTGATTTGCAATTGCAGATGGTGTTGGTACCCAATGTCTGATGAAACACTCGTGGGCTTTCGTAAATTTTATTAATGCCTCATTTAAGCCTTCAAAATTAGTTTCTTGGAAACCAAATTTCAAACCATGCGCCACAAATAAAATCACATATTGGCTCTAAAACTTTTTGGTAATTTGACAACTTCATTGACAACTTCATGGCGTTAGGCGCGGGACCTTTTTTAACGATAGCGAAAAACTGAAAATGCAGTTCTTAATATTTTCCCATGCCCTAAACGATTTTACCTTGGGAGAACTGATATTTGCAAAAATGTAAAAAAATTATAACCCTACTGTACACTTGGGTCTCTTTTTATGCGGTATATGCGTTCCTCGGAAAGCCGCATAGAAAAATACTCTTCTTCCATACAAAAACTTGGGATGCGATCCAACATCTTCAAAAACCGCATAAATTCAAATAATCCTTGTTAAAAAAAAGGCCAAAATCGCATAAAAAAACAACGAGCTAGAATTAAACAAAACAAAGCAATTTATTTTTTGATTTCAATAAAAGTACTCTTTTCAAAATTAATCAAAACGATTATACTTTAAGCTTTAATCTTTTAATAAAATCTTGTCCATATTTTAGCAAAGAAAAATATGGATGCGCGAATAAGAAGAATACTTTACAGTGATATCAGTGCCAGAAACCACGGATTTTCTTATTTGCTCCTCATTCTTTTTTATGGCTCTAATTGATGATTCGCCAAGTTTGAAGTCTCTTCCTATTGCTGCATATCTATCCCCTCTTTTAATGCGGTCCAAAATTTTAATTTTCATTTCCAGAGAAGTCGTTTGTCTTTTCCTCTCCTTTAAATTCGATTAAATTTTAATAGAGCACATATGAGAACAAAAAACACCATACATATGTACATTAAAACAATTACCTTCCAAAAAGCGCAGAAAAATGTCCAAAACTAAATGTTATTTAAAATATTACATAGTTTGCATTAAACGTTGATCCGCTTTACATGTTCAGATGTTGCTAAATATGGAAATGATTCAATCAACAACCATAAATTAGAAAGTTCTCACCGTTGTATGCGTCTTGTTACGCAAACAAAACTAAAATGGGAATCACCGAATTAGCAACAACTCACCACGAGCCAATATATCTGTCTCTTTCACACTAAAAAAAACTGAAAGACAGTAACAGTGTTGCCACAATAAGCACTTTTAGCAAAATCCCAAAAACCAAAAAATCAATTTTAGAAACCGCATAAATTCAAATCCGCATTAAAAAAAAATTCGAGCAGTTGGGACAAGTTAGTGATGTGAAGAACAACTGAGAATATTGCTGCTGTAGCCCAAAGTGTTGAAGAGAACCCAGGTTTGTCCATTCCTTTTCGTTCTTTTTAATTGGGTTTAACACAAACGTCATTACACCGTATTTTGCATAAAGATTTGGGTCTTAAGGCTTATAAAGTTCAGTTAATACAAGAACTCAAGCCGGCCGATCACCAACAACGTCCTGTCTTTGCTGATTGGGTCCTTGAAATGCATGAAAATAATCTGAAATTCCATCGAAAAATCATCATGAGTGATGAGGCCCATTTCCACATCGGTGGCTAAGTCAACAAGCAAAATTGTCGCATCTGGGGCTCGGAAAACCCAAGAGTTATTGTTGAGAAGCATCTCCATTCTCAACGTGTGACTGTTTGGTGCGGTTTATGGACCGGCGGGGTCATTGCACCTTACTTTTTCCAAAATGAGGTTGGATCAACAGTTAAGGAGAATGGATTGCGCTATCGAGAGATGATTAATGATTTTTTGCGGTCGGAGTTGGATGATATTGATCTGGACAACGTTTACTTTAATGAATGAAACCATTGTTCTTTTACGGGACAAGTTTCCAGAACGTGTTATCTCTCGAAGAGGTGATCACAATTGGCCACCGACATCTTGTGATTTAACACCTTGCGACTTGTTCCTTTGGGGCCACGTGAAAGATAAGGTCTACGCCAATAGCCCAGCGCCGATTCAATACCTCAAAGATAGAATTCATGAGGCTATCGTGGACATAGGGCAGCCACTTTGCGATTAGGTTATGGAAATTTCATATGGAAAAGGATATGGTCCTGTAAGTGTGATCATGGTTTGTATTGTTAACGGCATACCTTCCTCTTTATTTATTTATTTATTAATTAATTACAATACAAAGTAAATTTATATCCTAATTTTGGGTCCAAGGGTAAACCGGGTGACAAAGACCATTTCGCTTGATTTTTGCAGCGACAGTCCAAAGCCTCTGGTGGGAATCGAACCCACAACCCCCACGCTGATAGGCAAGCACGCTACCAACTCGCCTACCGAGGCGCTTGTTCCTCTTTATTATTATGAAATAAACATCCAATAACTTATCTCGGAAAAGTGTTGTTTTTCTTTGAATACCAAAATAACACCCCTTGATGGAAAACCGTGTATAGTGCACAGTTTACTGATTGGAGAGAAGTTCCCCCTCAGTTCCTTTCAGGAATGTTGGGGGAAATAAGTAAATAAATACTTATTTACTTTCTACTTTAAGGAGAAATAGTTTCTAGACTCTAGAATGAAAATTCCTCTCCGGAATGTCTCGCACAAAATATCACAACGTAGTGAATTCTACCAGCTGAAACATGTTGCGGCAGTGTAGAGCCATATTATTATGTTAACCCTATTCGTACCAAGCTAAATTTTTGTAACGTAAATTAACACCCGTAAAACTCAAAATGGTTTATGAAAACAAATAAAAAAAATTATAATACTAAATTATAATTTATAATAGTTAACTTCCTTAACGTAAACTATTTAAAGGAAGAAACTGAAACGTATGACGCGATAAGTACCAATGTAAAATAAAATAAATATAGAAGTATTAGTTTCAATAGTGACCCAAAGTCACTGTCTGGTACGAATAGGTTTAAATAAGTTAGATTCTGAATGGAATCCCTCTTATGAAACGCACTGTATTCTGGAAATACGCATTCCATCTAAGATACCCTTAGATACCCACACCAACTAAAGTCTACATACACACACACACACATACAGTTTGACATATACATGCACCATAAAAACCAGATGAGTTCAATAACCTCTTTGTAATGAGGGAAATTTTCCTATCAATCGATCAATTGGTTTTTCCTCCTCTTTTTCCTATTTTCTCATTTTCATTGCAATCGCTCTACCAATTGTTATAGGGGTGTTTGAACAATGTTCAGAGTCCTTTTCGCTGGCTTTGTTTTTATATTTGTGGAAAAGTGTTGAAATTACTATTGACAAACAATACACACACACACTAATACAAAAGCATATTTATTTTTAAGGCATTTGCGTGGATGTATGCTTCACATTTTTGTTTTTTTGGTTGGGATTTCCTTTGTATGCATTGTACTGTAAATGGATTTTATCTGATAGCTCATTAAAATATTTCCAAAAGGACATGTGACACGTGTCGAGCAGCAACGAAATACGTATGAAAACACCACCACCAACACAATAAATACCCCGAAAATATGGAAATACTACTAGAAATTACTGTAATGGGACGACGGGGGCAACATGTGTAAACCGAAATTAATGAAATTTCGCATTTGATGAATCGCACAGGATTAAAGTTGGCAACAACAAAGACAAAAAGGAAATTTCAACAACGTTAATTAGATTTTGTTTTGCCAAAAACTTGTGCATGTTTCGAAAAACGCCAGCTGTTTGTTTTCGGTTTTTTTTTTCTTTCTTAAATATTACGACAAATTGAAGAAGTGGTGGCCAACGTACACGGAAAAAACGAGAAAAACTACTCATTTCCTCAAAAATGAAAGTTGTCGAAAGAAATATGTGGAATGAACGAATTCATTGAAAGGTTTGTGGGTGGTTTTACTGCTGTTTGATGAGTCATGACGTTTGTCATTGTTAAAACTGCTCGGTTTCAAATAAAACTGAATTTAAACTTCTACTAGGTTTTTGAGAGGTCAGTCAAAATGGTTTCTGCGAGAAATTAAAAAAAACGAGGTGCACCTTAAAATTTCAGACAATTTCTGAAGGAAAATCCGGATTCCTAAAAAAAGGCGCCCCGGTAGGCGAGTTGGGGGTTGCGGGTTCGATTCCCATCAGAGGCTTTGGTCTGTCGCTCCAAAAATCCATCCATATGGTCTGTGTCACCCGGTTAACCCTTGGACCCAAAATTAGAATATAAATTTACTTTGTATTGTGAGTAAATAAAAAAAAACAAATATTTAATATTAATATCAGCATATTGTTTTCATGTCTTCTTCCACTTGGTCCTCGATTCTTAAAAAAAAACACCAGTTAAATCTCTCTCCAGCTTTTCGACGATGTCAATGTCGTCTGTATATTCAAGCTGCCTGTTTTATTAACTTCTGCATGTTTCAGTATATTTTCCATTAGAATGAAATTGCACAGTAAGGTGTCACCCTGTCTGGGACCTATTCTAGTAGTGGCTGGGGGTTACATGAAAAATGCACCAAAAAAAAAATTCTCCAAAAAAATTCTCATAATTTTCATTATGAAAAATTTCCCAAAATATTTGGGAGTTTTTCATAATTTTTAAGGTAATATTTAATTTTTTGTTTTTAGGGCATTTTTCATATGAAAGATGGGCAATGCAAAACTACCCATTTCATTTAATTTATTTGCACGGATTTTGTAATTTAAAGCCTCACAGCCAATTATAATAAATTACAATAAAAACTACTCCTTTTTTTGTGTACGAGCCCCGACCACTATTAATTCGTACGGCAAGCATTTTTACCCGTATGCAATGTTTAACAGGTGATATTTTCAATACTAATGTAGTCAGCGCATGCAAACCTATTTTTTTTCTGAAAGAGCATTCTGTTCTCTTGATTTAAAAAAATTTTTTTTGTACCTCAACAACAACAACAACAATATTTATTTCTTTGAATGCTTCGCAAAACAGAATAGTGCCAGAATTTATATGAATTGTTGAGGTACAATAAACATTTTTTTTTTTAAAATCAAGAGAACAAAATGCTCTTTCATGCGCTGACTACATTAGTATTGAAAATACCACCTGTTAAACATTGCATACGGGTAAAAATGCTTGCCGTACGAATTAATAGTGGTCGGGGCTCGTATATTTTTGTTTTTTTTTTATATATTTATAACAGAAGTCAGTCCTATATTTTTTTATTTTTGGAAATTTCCCCAAAAATTCTAAAACTAACACTGTGGAATAAAATTAAACCTTTTAAAAAATAACAAGGTTCTGTAAACCGATTCTGGTAGAGGGACTAAAAAAACATTATACGTATATCGGCGTTTTGAATGTTTACATATAAAGGTAACCAAAATGGGTTACGGGGAACATTTTTGTCGAACATTTTAACCCTCCAGCTCATCAATATCTGGGAATTTTATGTCTAAAACAGGTTAAAATGTACTTCGAAAATATCATAAAATTCTACTATAAGTCTCTGAATACACCAAAGCTCAAAACTCAACGTAATTGCCAGGAATAAGTCAAAACTGTAAATGTCTTTTATGGGTTAAGTTCAACTAATAACGAATTGGTGTTAAAATGTCCTACAACATGGAATTTTAGAGCGATGACGTGAATGGAAAAAATATTCTACGTAAAATTTCACTAGAATTTTTCATTTCAAGAGTATAGGGCTGAAACTCGACATCTGTCAACCTAAGTTGTTAAACTAATTTCTTTTCTGTTCAGTTGAAAGTCTGACATTGACGAAAATGGATCGCTTAACTATCACACAACTGATAAAAATGGTTAAAACCTACTGCAAAAATTGTGATTCTGGCACAGCCACATATCGTGCTTTACGAGGTGATTATGGTTTATGGTTATGAAGCACATTTCTCACTCGGTGGGTATATTAATAAACAAACATTGCATCCACAAAAAGTCACTGTTTGGTGCGCTCTTTGGTCCGAAGGTGTGATTGGACCTTACGTCTTCGAAAAAGACGAGGGAACGACTGTCACCGTCAATTCGGAGCGTTATGGTCTTATGATAAAGGACTTTTTTTTTGGCTGCTATTGAATAACTAGTAAGTTGTAATGCGCCTATGGCGCCCGTTAATTTGCTTGAGAAAGTATTTGTTACTTAATTTTAAAAATTTTGTAAAAAATATTTTGAGAAAACTATTTTGTAAAAAAAAATTTCGAAAAAAAATAAAATTTGTGGAAAAAAAATTTTTGCTGAAAAAAAAAATTTTTGTTGAAAAAAAAAATTTTTGTTGAAAAAAACAATTTTTGTTGAAAAAAAAAAAAAATTTTGAAAAAAAAAATTTTTGTGGAAAAAAAAAAATTTGTTGAAAAAAAAAATTTTTGTTGAAAAAAAAATTTTTGCTGAAAAAAAAAATTTTGTGGAAAAAAAAATTTTTTTGAAAAAAAAAATTTCTTGAAAAAAAAAATTTGGAAAAAAAAAATTTCTTGAAAAAAAAAATTTGGAAAAAGAAATTTGTAAGAAAAAAAAATTTTGGAAAAAAAAAATTTTGGTAAAAAAAAATTTGGGGAAAACACAATTTCTGTACAAAAAAAATATTATTTTTTTTATTATTATTATTTATAGAATTATTATAGAATGCCTATTTAAATTCCTACGTACTGCGTGACAGAGTCAGTGAATCAGTGAATCAGGGAATCAGTGTATCAGTGAATCAGTGTCGAGGGTAAATATATATTAAGATACGACTATGTGGTTTCAACAAGACGGTGCCACATGTCACACAACACGAGCGAATATGTCTTTATTGCAAGAGACATTTCGTGGCCGCGTAATTTCTCGTCGATATCAACTGGCCACCAAGATCATGCGATTTGACACCATTCGATTTTTTTTTTGTGGGGCTATGCGAAGTACCTTGTTTACCGTCTTGAGCACTTAAGATCCAATATCCAAGGTATAGCTGAGAAAGTGGTCCAAAATGACCTCAAATAAAAGCAATGCTTGCAACACTTCGCGTGGTGGTCATTTAAATGATGTAGTGTTTCACACATAATGTCAACGTTCAAACTTTATAATAAAAAAGAAATATCAGGAAAACAAATATTTTACATGTGTTTTATTTACGTTTACTTTTGAAAACGCATTATGGATAACCCCTATAATATTTCCTAAATATTATGAACAAATTTTCCATTTTTGAAGCTTCTTAATGCCTGTTTTTGTGGCATTTCTCATAGAGCCTCACAGAAGGACACTGTAGAAGCTGTCGTATGTTTGTACTAAATCAAGACTTTTTGTTTTTGCCAGATAACCTGTTAAACTGTTTTCAAGAACATATTTCAGCCACATACCTTTATCATAAATAATATCAATGCTATGTTATCAGAACATGTGATTTGCGTCATTTTATAGTTTTTCTTGTCATTGTGGCAAACATTTTTGTTTTTGCTCAATTCAAGAACATGCAAAAGTAAAGATATGACTGATAACTTTCACTCTTATAAAATTCGGTTGAAAATTACTTTCATTAAAGTGTATTTCACAGTCTATAAAAAACAATGAAATATCTGTCTTTCAGAAAATAAAAGCACAGTTGTCACCACTTGAAAACACTTTAAACAAAAATGTAAAAGACTTGTGTATTTAAAATATGATTAAATCCCAAATGAAATGAAAAGAAAAACAAGAGTTTTTAAAATCAACAAATATGCCAAGCAGTGCAGGAAGGGAGAGTGAAAACAACAATAACAAACAGTAGGCAGGCGCCTGATATCACCCAGACGACGACGACAGCGCCGATGATGGTGACACATGTTGGTCGTCAATGGCAAAAATGATATAATTTTCATGTTCGATTAATGCCGTACGAGTAATGTGTTTTAATGTGTTTCCCGAAACGATTTATAAATTATCGTCTTTAAATAAACAAACAAATATCTGGAAATACACTCATTTTTCAAAAACAAAAAATAAAAGACTTTCCAAAACTTATCGAAAAAGGATGTTGTTGGAGCACCAACACACAAAAGGCATTCATTCTTTCTTCTGAATTATCAATACAAAAAAAAAAGAATTTAATTTCTTCACACCACATGGGTTCATAACGTTTTCATGTTGGTTTATCAATTTGAACTGAAACCCTTACGAAAATAAACAATAGATCTTCAAGAGGGCAAGAGAGTGTGCGATAGCTGGATCATGGATAAGTACTTTAACAAACCACCAATGCTTTCAAATGGGGGTTTTTATGGGTTTTTCTAAAATAAAGATACAAATGGTCTTGTGACTTTTTGATATTTTAGGTATTTACAGTCCAATTCATGCAATTGTTAATTGCAGTTATATTTTTTATGTTCCCTATCATATTATATTAATGACCAATGGGTGTCAGAGTTCGAACTAGTAAAATGTACTTTTCGCAATGGTGAGAACATAGTGCATCTGACCATAAGGTACAAATTTAAAATTAACCCTTAAATACAATCAACCAAATTTCGACTTTGTCGAAATATACAGGCTACCGGGTTCACTTTTATTATATGGAATCAATCATATCTGGCAAATATTACTCTCCTGTGCCAAAAAAAAAATCATAATTTGTAAATTTTTTTACAAAACTAAGAAATTGTGTGGACTTTTTTTGGTTGAAACTCATAGTACACTCTGCGCATTTAAGGGTTAAAATGGACACTTTCAACAAGACAGCAATAATAAAAAAAAAGGTGTCAACAAAAATCTCACAATTCGAGTATAATTTAGAAAATACCACAAATTTAAAAGCCCCTGGGGGAGAAGGAGATCATGGGGATGTCTATCGTTAACGTTCGCATTCCTTTTACACGAGAAAACAGCTGGCAGCATTGGTGTGATTTGGTGCGTTATTTTTCGCTTTTCATATTCCGTGTACATTTTACCACGAATGTATTATAAAAACTTGCACATCAAATCTCACAGAATAACTCCATTTAGAAATCATTCAGAAATCTATATTTCGATTCCATGGAAATTTCTTTAAATTCTTCACACATTCACTTTTACCCTAAAACTGTATTTCATTGTCACACCACTTCTGTTCATTTCAAATAACCCAAAACAAACGATTAAATTTGAATACTCACAAGTTGGCCGAAACCACATTCAACGACAGCCAGTTAACGTGTGAACGATTTTGATGGAAAAATGTCACATAACGGTCCGAAATGAAAAAAAAAAATATATGAATTCTAGTCCCATCAGCCACAGCGAACAAATGTTGAATGAAATTGAAAACCAGAATCATAGTTTGATTAATTTTTGAATTCAAATTCAAATTTGTATTTATTTGTATTGTTATTATTTTTCATAATGGATCTATTAAGATAGACAGAAGATAAATAAGCAAAATAAAACAAAAACTGAATGTGACGAAATAAACTTGAACTGCTGAGATTAACAAAAAATAAACTTAAACAGACGTCGGAGGCAAAGATCGACGATCTCGTGTGGTTTTTCGGTTACCCAGATGCGGCAGTTTTGCATGTTAACATAGCCGCCGAGATTAAAATGCTCTGCATACGAAAACACGATTGGTCGAGAAAACTGAGATGCGGTAACGCAGCGTATGGTCGTGTGCAACGTTGTAAGGTGTTTTATTTAGTGCCACACAGATATAATACTACTGATTTTCTCTCAAGGTTTCAATAATACAGTAGTTTTTGTTTAGCTGCCACTCACTTAAGTGCCAATTTAGGATAATAGCCAAAAGTTCAAAATTTTTGCGAATTAGTAGTAGGCTCTTCTCAAATAACTTCTTTAAGATCCACTTGCTTACTTGTACATTTTAGATAAATGTCATCTATTTTTTGGTATGCTCGCTTACTTTTCATTAAAAATCTTGCATTTAGTGGCCACTCAAAAGTCCAAACAAAAGAAAACACAGCAACATTTGTTTGTCCCTCTTCAAACATCACCCTGTTTCTCTCGTTATAAAATTGAAGAAAAAACCAAGAGCTACATAATTGAGCGATCTGTTTTGCAAAATGGAGGCAGTTAAAGAAATTAGATATCTGCAAATTTGTGGCAGTTAAATTAAGTTACGTGCCCATAAAATGTCTGCAAAAGTTGAGGTGGCAGCCAAGTTACTGTAGTGTTTTATTGAGGGGACCAAATAGCATATGACCACCTTATGGACCACCCTGTATTAAATTTTTGTTCAGTCACTGTCAAAATACCATACGTTTCAAAAAGAAATCACTAAACGGATCACCCGTTACATGGAATAATCTACGATGTGGCCATCGATTCTAGAAAACCCACGGCATGTTTTTCTGGACAAATTAAATTTGTGGGCTATCTTACACCTACTCTTTGGTCCGTATTACCTGTGGATTAGGGTGGAGTGAAAACATGCTTTTTTTTAATTTGAAAAAGTTAACCTCGGAAAGAGATGTAGTCTGGGGTCATAATGAGGGGAAAAATAAAGGAAACAAATTTAAAAAAATTTTAGGAAATTATCGCTTTTTTGGCGTTGATTTTAGAAAAATCCTAAAAATTAACGACTTAACTTATTCGAAATTTAAAATTTGAGCTTGTTCAGTGCCCAAACAAAAGTATTTGAGGCAAATATGAGGATAATCGACTAATATTTGTAGCTTTGGTGGCGATTTCATTGTTCAGTCAATTTTCTGAAGAAGGGACGATTTGACTTATTTTACTTTTTGAAATTTTTGAACAATGAGAAAATTTTTTTTAAATTTTTTCATGCCCTTATTTCATTGTTTACGCTATTGCAAACATTTATTGACATAAAACTTTTTAGGATTTTTCTAAAATCAACGCCAAAATAGCAATAATTTCCAAATTTCGAGGGAGTGGCGCGACCCATAAAATTTTTTTAAAATTTTTTTCTTTATTTTTCCCCTCATTAGGACTACATCTCTTTCCGAGGTTATTTTTTTTTTTTTGAATTTCACTCCACCCTACTGTGGATACCTCAACTTTCCAAGCATTTTAGAAAAACCCAAAAAAACACACCACTTTGTCTGAGGTCCGAAACAAAAAAAACAGCTGTGTGTCGAAAACATAAAGTCAGCTCCAGGTATTTCAAACCACTGTATTCAATAAGAATAACAATTTCATTTAACACCTCTTTACAAAGCGTTTTTGTCATATTTAATTAATAAAGACTGGAATTTATTTAAATTAATATCGCATTTAAGACAATCGGCATTCGAGAGATAACACACACGACACTTATAGGAACAAGTGTTGCAATAACGTAATTACCAATTACCACGTAACGTTATACAAAACTTAACGTTACAATCGAAACGTGTTTCTTTTTTCATTGTCAACAAAAAACAGAAACTGTTTCAAAAGTTAATTTGCATCTTGTAACGATAGTCGGACTATAGGCGGAGAGCGTACGGCGTTATGACTCACTGTTGTTGATATTATTGTTTTTAAATACTTATTTTCATTCCATTAATTTTATATTTTATGCATATGATGATTTGTTATTTTGGTTTCTCTGCCTCTGCCTCAGTCTATGAGTATTTTTTATTTTATTTTATTTCTTTTTTGAAGAAATCATGTTGAACCTAAGGTCTCACGTCTCCGGATGATTCAGAGCTATTTCAAATTTTTTAAATTTTACTCATTCACCGTTTAAGCGTTAAAAAGTATGAGTGTTGGTTTGTTTGATTGCTCTTTACTTTTCTGTGGTGGGGGGGTTTCAAAACCAATATTGAATCATACTCTTACTACAAAAACAGTTTGGTTTTGTTTGTTTTTTTTTTGGGTTTTGTTTGTTGAAATATGAGAAATCGTAAAACAGCAAAGCTTTAAAAAAGTCTATTAAGTACTTTGTTAGTTGTTTTAGTTTATTTTATTTGCTGTGATAATGCACACTATTAATTGCTTTTTCCACTTATTAACAGTTTCTTGTGTTTCAGTTTTGTTTGGAATGGAAAATGAAAAACTATTTTATGGATTTTTAATACCCTACACCAAATATAATGTAGGAAAATAAAAGTAATGAAAACACTTATTTATAATAATAATGAAACAAAGGAAAATGTATATTCTAATTTGGGTCAAGGTTAAACCGGGTGGCAGAGACCATTTAGCTAGATTTTTTGCAACGACAGACCAAAGCCTCTGGTGGGAATCGAACCCACAATCACCACACTGATACGCAAGCACGCCACCAACTCACTCACCGGTGCGCTTTATTTGTTTTAACTTAAAAAACCCTTATGCTCAAGCCATAGGAACTTTGGTCCAACAAATGAGACAAGGACGATCTTCGTTTAAAGTGAATTTAAACTTAAAATTAAGTTTATCTTAAATTAAAACGTCCAATTTTGGTTTCATGCGAAAGTTTTTTTTAAGATATTTGTAATTCTCATATTTCGTTCTAAAAATGTTGTGCGATCATAAGCAGAGTGAGTGAGCATAGAAAAATTCACTTTAGACCCTAGGTGTCTTTGAACCAAATTCGATTCATGACTTTTGAAGTCGTTGGAGCCATATCCGTCTGTCTGTATTGCTGGTACGCACGATAACTTTCGAAAGAGTTAAACAATCACTCTGAAATTTGGCATGGGTTAATATTTCCCCAAAACTACCTGTGGGATTGCATATGGGCTATATGGCCACACCCCTTCTGGTACCTCCCATACAAATGTACCATTTCACCCACTTAAGAAATCGTGTAATTATATCAATTACGCCCAACACTATCTTGCCCGAATTCTGTATTTGGTAAAGCTAGAACTGGAGAAAGTTTCGGACAAAAACTTGGAAGTCTGGCCACACCCCTTCTGATACCTCCCACACAAATGTACCATTCCACTCACTTGGGTGTAGTTATACCAATACGCCCAACTCTATCATATCCAAATTCTGTATTTAGTAAAGCTATAACTGTAAAAAGATTCCCAGAAAATCGAACCGTTCGTATGTGGAATATTCATCCAGCAAATGTGTTTCCTGCCAGTTGTGACATTCAGAAATTCAAAACAAATGTCAACAAACACTACTCCCTCTTTCCTCCTTCCGATACCCTAATTTCCTAACACAATGCACTGCATTTATAGGGGGCATCCTCTGAGTGTTGGCCTTAAAAAAAATGCTACCCATAACACAATATAGTAGGGTGCAGCTACAATGATCTGATCAGAGACAATTTGTGGAGAATGAAAATGGTAAAATTCATGGTAAAAAAAATAACTATTTTTGCGAAAGAAAAAGATAAAGTTTAATTTCGTGGAATTTCTACGGAAACCGAGATTCCGGTGGACGGACCAATTGGAAGAAATCCTTGGTATAACGAACTGAGGAAGCCCAGCAGAAGACCCAAGTGCTTGGAAATCACTTATTAAATAGGTCAAGAGCCACAACAGGCTGTAGAGCCAACCTAACTAAGTAAGTAAATAGGAATGCCAAATTGTCATCCATCTTGGCAAATACTACTTTTCCGGCCAAAGCTGGGATGCATTTTATTTGTCTTGTCTAAAGTGAGTCCAGATTTTATGTGGCCTATTAGGATATAGGGTATTGTGTGCTTAGACCAGTATTAAGGAAAATTTCTCCCACAAATGCAATTCTTTACGCTTAACTTAATTATTTTCGACCATTTAATAGTATTTTCCTTCTTTTTTTGTAGCTTCTTAATGTTTTTTTTCGTACTAAAAACTATAAAAAAAAGGAACCCCAATTATAGTAGTTTTATTTTCATTTAATTCATTCATTATGGCTTTTCATACGTTTGAACGAGAGAGCAAAGCCCAAAACAGACTACAAATAACATTTATTCGATTTTAAGTATTTGTTTGGTGTTGTTTTTTTTTTTTCTTCACAAAAGCAAAAACCATGGAATCTTTTCACACGCTTTGAAAACACCCACTAAACAGACCGTGGCAATAACACGGCACCCGTCTGTGGCGGCAAGTCTTTAACAGATTTGTAAGAGATTTTATGATACCGATCATAAATATATCTACTCATATAATAAATTTATGAGTTTTCCATTTCAATGGAAAAATGCTTAGTTTTTCTGTTTAATGGGCATTTTTCGCATTGTTTTTCGTTGTTTTCATGAGGATTTAATTATTTTTTTTTTTTTGGGAAATTATAGCAACTGATATGAGATATACTTGAATTCCAATAAAAATGTAATGCACTCAAATATCTTAGTACTCGTAATCACGAAGTTTAGTTGCTGTTAGTTAGAAAGTCATTTGGATGTAATTGATGTACGTACTTAGTCACGAAGAAACATCTTGGAACGATGTATGTCAAAATCGTCATCCTTAAGTGGGGTAGTGAGTGCAAGTAAAGTGTAATATGGAAGAGGTCGAGTCTGGGAGAATGGCAGGAATGTCGGTACATCTTGAGATATAGTTTTTCTGATTTACAGTCATCTGATCTGTGAGAATATGTGCAATTTTAGAACAAAATGAAATATTTCCGCAAAACGGGCAAAGGATTTTGAACAACACATTTGTCTAACACGCCTGGAAACCTGAAAAATCTAGCCTGATATGGATGTGTGTGTGCCGCGATAAATCTGACAAGATACCATCAAAGAAACCTAATGGTGGTCATCACCGGTCACTGGTCTCTTGGCTCGCATACTCGGAGACGCCGTTTCCTATACAACGTTGACAACGAGTAGAAGTTGCAACGTTTAAGAAGAGGAGAAGACTACCGAACACCCTCCCAGTCGTTATTCGGCTTTTGTGGACTTAAGAAGGAAGATGTCTGGTCTACAAATTCAAGCAAGCAAAATCTGTCTCCCAATTTTGATGTGGATAGAATTCATTCCCTCATTATGACGAAGGATTTGCTGAAAAGAAGGCGACCTTCGAATAATAACTAGGCTAAGCCACCTATTCTTTGGCCGTGTTATCTCTCGAAGAGGTGATCACAATTGATCACAATTCTTCCTTTGGGGCCACGTGAAAGATAAGGCCTAAGCCAACAACCCAGCGTCGATTCAAGAACTCACAGATAGAATTCGTGAGGACATAGGGCAGCCACTTTGCGAAAGGATATGGTCCTGTAAGCGTTGTCGTGGCGGCCATTTGGCTGATGTTGTTTTCCATTATTAACGGCATACCTTCTTCTTTAGTATGAAATAAACATCCGATCATTTATCTCAAAAAATTCTATTTTTCTCTGAATACCAAAATAACACTTCTTGTTGGAGAACCCAGTACATTGAACCAGCAACGTTAAAGTGATAGAAACACCATTGATTTTCGTTTCTACTACAGACGTTTCTGTTTTATACAAACTAGCTGCTAATCTATTTGTCGCAAACGCTTGCACTGGATGTTGGTAATGAATAACCACTATACAATTCTGCGGACCCATAGTAGGGTCCCCTCGCTACAGAAATAGTCCGCATTTCTTTTCTGTAGTTACTTGGGATAATTTGTCATAACTCGAAAATGACTCATCCGATTTGGTTGAAATACATTTTGAAAACTTGAGTTCTAGTTTCTCTTCATTCAAACTGAAATACATTTACGGTGTTATAAACTAATTTAAGGCAGAACTATTTTTTATTTTTCAGAGCTTATAAAAAAAATCTAAAACGACTAAAAGTGTCAATATAACAAAAATTCTTATAAAGCAACATATTTCAAAATTAAACTGAGATATGGACATTTCCAGAAGAAAAAAATCAATGTCGTGATCTCCGAACTAATTTTTTTTTCATAATTTTTTTTTCAAATCTCATGAAAAAAAATCTGAAACCACTAAAAGTGTTAATATTACATATTAATTTAATATTTGAAAATTAAACTAATATTTAAACATTTTCAGAAAAAAGAAAAATTTGTTTGTCCCGATCTCAAAACTATTTTTTTTTTTTCGTAAATTTTGTCTTGTTTCAAAACTCTTGAAAAAAAGTCTACAACGACACATATTTTAAAATTAATCCAATATATAAACACTAGTAAGTTGTAATGCGCCTATGGCGCCCGTTAATTTGCTTGAGAAAATATTTGTTACTTAATTTTAAAAATTTTGTAAAAAATATTTTGAGAAAACTATTTTGTAAAAAAAAATTTCGAAAAAAAATAAAATTTGTGGAAAAAAAATTATAGTTGAAAAAAAAAATTTTTGTTGAAAAAAAAAATTTTGTTGAAAAAAAAATTTTTGTGGAAAAAAAAAAAATTTTGTTGAAAAAAAAATTTTGTTGAAAAAAAATTTTTGTTGAAAAAAAAATTTTTGCTGAAAAAAAAAATTTTTGTTGAAAAAAAAAATTTTCTTGAAAAAAAAAATTTTCTTGAAAAAAAAAATTTGGAAAAAAAAATTTTTGTAAAAAAAAAAATTTGTAAGAAAAAAAAATTTTGGTAAAAAAAAAATTTGTAAGAAAAAAAAATTTTGGTAAAAAAAAAATTTGGGGAAAAAGACAATTTCTGTACAAAAAAAATATTATTTTTTTTATTATTATTATTTATAGAATTATTATAGAATGCCTATTTAAATTCCTACGTACTGCGTGACAGAGTCAGTGAATCAGGGAATCAGGGAATCAGTGTATCAGTGTATCAGTGTATCAGTGAATCAGTGTCGAGGGTAAATATATATACATATAAACATTTTCAGAAAAAAAAAATTTTTTTGTCCCGATTTTTTTTTTTTTCATAAATTTTGTCTTTTTTCAAAACTCATGTAAAAAATCTAAAACAATTTTTGTCTTTTTTCAAAACTCATGTAAAAAATCTAAAACGACTAAAAGTGTCAATACATAATACATAATTTATCATAAAGCCACATATTTAAAAAAAATAATTTAGATATGGACGTTTCCAGAAAATAATTAAATTTTTTGTCCCGTTCCCGATCTCCAAACAATTTTTTTTTACGACTAAAAGTGTCAATATTTCATAGATTATCATAAAGCCACATATTTTTAAAAAAAAAACTGAAATATGGACATTTCCAGACAAAATTAATTGTTTTGTCCCGTTCGAAATCTTTAAACTATTTTTTTTTCATAAATTTTTTATTTTTCAGAACTTATGAAAAAAAAACTAAAACGACTAAAAGTGTCAATATTACATAAATTCTTATAAAGCAACATATTTCAAAATTAAACTGAGATATGGACATTTCCAGAAAAAAAATCAATTTCGTGATCTCCGAACTCATTTTTTTCATACATTTTTTTTCCAAATCTCATAAAAAAAAATCATAAAGCCACATATTTTAGAATTAACCTAATACAAGGTGGCGCAAAAGTAAAGTTCCGATGATTTTTGGCTGTAATTAAAAAAAAAATTAAAAACTTTGATTCTTCTTGTGGATTATTTTTATTTGGTCTTTACATTTTTTTTACATCAAGTCGAGAATATGATGTCATGTAAATGGCCTCCGTCACAGTTGATTGTCAGGTTAGGGGCCAATCGCAAAGTTTATATCATTTTCTGATAGGAGGATTTCTTTTGCGCAACGATACATAAAAACATTTTCAGAAAAAAAAAATTTTGTCCCGATCTCGAAACTTTTTTTTGTCATAAATTAAAAATAAAGCCACATATTTAAAACAAAAAACTGAGATGTGGACATTTCCAGAAAATAATTAAATTTTTTGTCCCGTTCCCGATCTCATAAACAATTTTTTTTCATAAATTTTGACTTTTTTCAAAACTTATGAAAAAAATCTAAAACGACTAAAAGTGTCAATATTACATAATTTATCATAAAGCCACATATTTTAAAATTAAACTAAAATATAAACATTTTTAGAAAAAAAAAATTTTTTTGTCCAAATATTTTGAGAACGTTGCACTTTTACAAGCTACACTTTGCACTCAAAAGTAATACTTTATAAAGAGAGCCTGGTGTTTTCATACTTTTTTTTAACTTTCTAGATCATGGACATCCAGGGACGCTCCTCCATTTGGTTCACAATTTAGTAAAGGTATCTCATTTTAATAAGAATTGTGATTTTGTTCATATTCAAATGTCCAATGTTGTATTTGAGTTGTGGCCTCTTCAAATACATCGTCTATATGATTAATAAAATCTGGAAAATCGTTAGCGACCATTCAAAGACTATTGATACCAGCCATTACTTGGAATATTGCCATCATATTTATTAGTTTCCAAGAAACTTGTGGTTCGTTAGGAAAGTAGTCATAGTAAATGTAATATTATTTTGAATAGGCAAAAATAACCAAAAATAATCTACTGCTGACCGCAGTGAGTTATGCCATTATCCAACCATGTCCATGTCCATTTAATCTCATACAACCAACATGAATCACTTGTCGATTGTGGTGAAACTGTCATATCCAATGAATCTATTTTGAAGAAAAATAAAAAAAAAATTGTAAATACTTTTAAAATATTCTTATACTTTGTTCTTATCAGCTGTGGCCATTTTTTTTTTTGTTATTTTTAAACACCCTCGAGTATTGAGTTTGCATTGAACCAAACCGAAGCGAATGTTTAAACGAGCGCAGCAACAGATCATCAGCCAAGCAACCAACGCCCCTCGCTCCCTCACCCACAACTCAGCTCAGTCAATCAGTCACTTAAACATACAAAGAATTAATCAGTTGCATATAAAGTTGAATACAAAAATAAATATGTTTTCTTCGTTTATTACCCGTTTTCATAAGTACATACATACACATAAATATGTATCTTTTTATGTTCACACATACACACACACACACATTAATATGCATGAAGTACTTAAAACATAAAACCATTTCTTTAATCGAAATTATGAGTCATAAAACATCCGTTCCCAGTGTGAGCAGATCAACGAAATGAAAAATCCGCTGGGGTTGAATGAAATTTTAAACGAAAACTGACTTGACTTGTCATGGGTATGATGCACATTAACCAGCCAAGTCGGGGAAGGATTTATATTCTGTCGTCTCCCCCATTTCATTCTTTTATTTTTGGGTTGGAACGGTATGATTCATCATAATGAAGAAATGCATATAGTATGGAGGAGGCGGTGGGGGAGGACGATTTGAAATGGCTGTTGCAAAAAGGATTCGTCATCCAAACACAGTTGGACTGGTTGTATTCGAAACTGAAGGGTGTGGGCATGAACAAATGAACGTTTTCTATTGAAAGCATTTTTCAAACGCTTTCTCAATCCGTTCATTCATGTGGGCACATGGAAATTGGATTAAAAATTGCAGGGATATGTTAACGAATATTACGAAGCTTAAGGATGTAAACTCATTTAGTACAGAAGAGAAACAGAAATGCATGGATTTTAAAATTATTTAAAATTAGAACGTAATAAAGACCTACGCAAGACTTCTTGTAAACTGATAATGTTTTCGTGTGGAAACATTAAATATTTTCAGCAGCTTTAAACCGCAGTATCTTGCGAAAGAATTTCTCAAATTAACTGTTCACGAAGATTTTATGGAACGTATAGAAAATGTTTCCAAAATCCAAAAAAAAAAATTTGGTATCGCATCAAATTTTAACAAGCATCCAGCTTTCCGAGTGTAATAACACCATGCAACAAAAAAAGAAAATATTTCGTCTGGAAACTGCAGTTCCAAAAAAAAAATGCCTTTACTCAACCAAGAGAATGTTAAACTCAACCAGAAAGAATTTGCAAAAAATCTTTTTTTATTTTCTTGGCAAAAAAAAAAAAATAAAAATATTTAAAAAAATATTCTACGCCATTCGATCAAATAATAAATACAATGCAGACGAATTCAGATAAGCTCGCGTTTTTTAATTGAAAGAAATCACTTAATTGAAAATAAATATAAGTCCCGATTCACACTAGGCAATTTTAATTGCAGCAAATCTCAGTTAGTGGGAAAGAGAGGAAATGAAAAAAAAAATTGCTCGTACTGGCAATTCCTTTTCTGTTTTTCGTATTTTCATATTTCGAAAGTCATTTGTATTTGTTTGTGGGAAAGAGAGGAAATGAAAAAAAAAAATTCCTCGTACTGGCAATTCCTTTTCTATTTTTCATATTTTCATATTTCGAAAGTCATTTGTATTTGAAAAGGCAATAAAGAAAATAAAAATTGCAGAAAAAGAATTTCCTTGTGTGAACACAAGAGGCAAGTTCAAAAGGGAATCATAAAAATTTGCCGAAAGTAAAATTCCGCTTTATTGAAACATCGTTTATGTAAAACACATTTTTCTTGCAAAGACACAAACTTATAAAGACTTATCCATAATGCGTTTTCAAAAGTAAACGTAAATAAAACACATATGAAATATTTTTTCCCCTGATATTTCTTTTTTATTATAAAGTTTGAACGTTGATGTTATGTGTGCAATACTACCTCATTTAAATGACCACCACGCGAAGTGTGTGATTCTTTTGAGGTCATTTTGGACCACTTTTTGGCACATTTTGGGCGGCCATATTCGTCAGCCATAACATGACGAATGTTGGTTTTTAATTGCTCAAGAGTTAAAGGTTTATCTGCACAAGCACAAACTTTCGCCTAGCCCCACCAAAAAAATCTAATGGTGTCAAATCGCATGATCTTGGTGGCCAGTTGATGTCGCCACGACGACAAATTACGCGACCAGGAAATGTCTCTTGCAATAAAGTTGTGTGACATGTGGCACCGTCTTGTTGAAACCACATATTCTCCAAGTCGTATTCTTTAATAGCATGCAAAAAAAAAGTCGTTTATCATACGACCATAACGCTCTGAATTGACGGTGACAGTTGTTCCCTCGTCGTTTTCCAAGAAGTAAGGTTTGAATGAAAATAGGTTCACTTATCCGACGTCGTTTCTTTTCGAAAATCCCGCATAAGTGAACAAATTTCTTGAATTTTTTTTCATTTCCGCTTAACCGAATTCGACTGTATACCATGTCAAAGGTAATTATGTGAGCTAAACATTCTGTGGACATGATTATTATATAGAAACAATACAAAAAAACATTTCAAATTTAAAAAGAAATTTGAACATTTTTCTTTCAATTTATTTCGGAATAGCTGGCACTCTATTGAAGAAAATGAAGGAAGGGCCAAACATCTATCTTTATCCATAGATTATATTTAGATATGGCTTGTTTTCTTCAATAGAGTGCTAGCCTTTCGGAATTAAAATGAAAAGAAATGTGTACATTTTTTGTTTTAATTTTATATGATTTTTTTGTCACATGGCTCTTTAAGGGCCAATAAATGAGATCGTACTTAAACCATGATTATGTAAAACTCAATTTCCAATAAAACTAAGTTTAAACTTCAAATACATTTTTGAGTGGTCAGTCAAAATAATCCACATTTTCGGCTGCTGATGTTGCAACACTTTTACCAGAAAACATATGTTTCCGGTGAATAATTAAAATGATAGTAACTTTTGTGGTGGATTTTTGGTCACACAAGATTTTCAAATATGAGATTAAAAAAACGTCTGCTAAATGGTGACAGACGGAAACCAATTATTACACAGAAGCTTTATTTATGTATTTTATTTAATTTGTGGAATTTGGTGAACCAAAATAATTTTGATGCTTCTTCTTCTTCATTCGTTTAGTGCTGTCACTATCATATGGATATTAAACTGTGGTTTAAACGCCCAATATTGAACGATTAAACTGCGTTTAAACGTAGACTGAAAAAATGAATTTTAAGTTTAACTTCAGTTTAAACGAAAAACAAAGGTCAACCTTGACTCATTAATAGGCCCTCAGTATTGTTGTTTTAATATAAAAATCCTGTCCAAAAATTCGGAAATAAATGAAAAGAAAAGTTTCGAATATTTTTCAATTTTGTTGTGAAGGTTTCGTGCCTACAGCTCTTTATTCGTTGTTTTTATACAACAATCATGTCCACAACATTTGAACGTTTGATCGGACGTCTGCCCGAAAGAAAAAGAAAAATTAAAAAAAAAATGTATCCATACAACTTTTTTTTCAAATATTTTTTATCGATTTAATGATTTTTTTTTCCACAAAATTTTTTTTTCAACAAAAATTTTTTTTTTCAACAAAAATTTTTTTTCCACAAAAATTTTTTTTCAAGAAAAATTTTTTTTCCACAAAAATTTTTTTTTTTCCACAAGAATTTTTTTTGTCAACAAAATTTTTTTTTTAACATAATTTTTTTTTCCACAAATATTTTTTTTTCAACAAAAATTTTTTTTCCACAAATATTTTTTTCCCAATTTTATTTTTTTCGAAATTTTTTTTTACAAAATAGTTTTCTCAAAATATTTTTTACAAAATAGTTTTCTCAAAATATTTTTTACAAAATAGTTTTCTCAAAATATTTTTTACAAAATTTTTAAAATTAAGTAACAAATACTTTCTCAAGCAAATTAACGGGCGCCATAGGCGCATTACAACTTACTAGTATTTTAATATTTAAACTATTAAAATTGGTTTCTCGACGATCCCGTACGCGGTTTCCAATGCTAATATAAACTAGTCCAGAGTACGATGTATGGATTTTATATGAGATTTTTGTTTTTTTTTGATCAAAAACTAAAGTTTTAAATTCAAATTTATGTGAATATATTTTTTTTAAATCTTTGTACTTTTTATAAAATCGGAAAAAAAATTACCACTTTGTTTAAATAAATGGAAATAGATACATATTTCAATCATGTGGACAGAAGTCGTCAACGTTTACTCAGGCAAAATATAAAAAAAAAACAATGCCAAACATACAAAATCACTTTCGTTGTGATGTGCAGAAGAAAACTTTTCACATTATTTACGGTCTCTAACGTGAAATTTACGGATACCCTCGTCCCCTTTAAACGACATAAAGAAGAATTCGCCAACCCCCCTTCCCACACAATCGAAAGGACTTTAAGGCAACACGCAAAAAAAAACACACACACTGGCAGACTAAAATAATGAAAATGAATGAAATTGCGTTTTAATTAAAAAAAAAAAAAATGCTAAACATTAAAGACCCTCTGCGTTTAAAAAACTGGGTGTGAACATAATTAAACGAAATGAACAGCAAACAATTTCCAACAATTATTTATTGAAATAATAAAGAAAAAACAAGCGTGAGAAGAATGTACGAAATGTAATGAACACTACATTTCCAACAATTATGTTAATTACAAAAATGCTAGTGTAACAAAACGATAGCCCAGCTGGACGGAGGACGGACCCTAAAGTCAGACAGACACTTAGGCCTCAAACAAACAACTTTAGGTTGGGACGACAACAAAGTCTATAGAGAAAAGTTGTTCTATTTTTTGCAAACCCAAAACCAAACCCACTACTCAAAAATTAAACTCCCCCTCAAAAAAACAACAAACAATGGAAAATGTTGAAATAAAATCACAGCTATCGTCGTGATGGGTTTGTGGTGATTTTTGGTGGGGTCATCCGTCGTCACGCTGCTGGAAATTGAACGTCATCAGCATTGTCATCATCATTAGTTTCATTCTTATGGTTATTTTTATGATCATGATATTCCTTCATTTCTTTATGTATACTCGTATCTACATACATACACATGCGACTATGTATGTAAGTATATATAATATAATGTATGAGTAGCTGCATAAAACCACACCCTTTGATAACACAATATGACACTGACTGACGCCTTGTTTTACACGCTGTGATATAGAATTTTTCTTTTATAGTTTCTCCCACAGTCATGAAGTTATTTTAAATTTAGCAGTCACTTTGTAACGTATGTCGTAGTCACACTTGTTCCATGTTTCAAGTATTAAAATAAATGGGAATTGCCCCAAGATATATGGAGTAGTCATATTTGAAATGATGAATCGTCTTGAAACTGGGTTCACTTATTTCCCTTAACATTCCATGAAGGAACAGACGGAGAACTTCCTCCGAATCAGTGAGCTGTGTGCGACATAATTGTGTCCACTTACTGACCGGGACCTACTGTTTAAAGCCAGCTCCGAACGGCTAATGATTTTCTAGAGAAGTTTAACACGGCTTAGAGATAATTCTCTTACGAGGTGGAAACAGCATTTACCAGGTGGAAAACGGCCCCTGGAAATTGTTTCATTGTCAAATAGCCGGTTAATCTGACGACGCACTACTTTTCAGTTACTTTTCTCGATAGTTGCTGCCGACCGTGTGCTTAGAAAGAAAACTGGCTTTCTAAATTCAAGCCGAACACAGAAAAAACATATTTTTGAAATCAATTACGAAGTTCGTCAATTCAATTACTTTTTTAATTGATTTTCTTCCAATTACAAAAGTTGTGAATTCAATTACTAAAATTTTAAATAAGTAATTGATTTTTTTTACTATTTTTTACATGGATTTCGCCAAGAATTTCTAAGTTCAATTACAACATTAATTGATTTCCAAGCTTAATTTCAATTACGACAGTAATTGAACATTTTTGGCCCGTATTTTTTTCTGTGAATATTCTTAGTTTGAACTAACATCGTACTTGAAAAAATAAGTACGATTCGTAGTTAGTTGTTCTTAAAACAAATAGGATAGTTTCAAAATCACTTGATGACCAAAATTCTTATAATAAGAATAAAATATTTGATTAATTTAAAAAAAGAGTTTTTCGCTTCATTGTTTGTCGTTTCTCGGACTATGCGCTGATACATAGTAGTTCTCGTTCAATTACGGAAGACTGTAGCACATAATAAACCAATGATTGGAGAAGAAATCATTGAAAATGCCCGCCGATGTATTTAAGTGAAGTTAAATATTTATTAGGAAAAGTAAGTCGAATTTGAAGTGATGTAAGACAACAAATTCGTAGAAACATTTTTGAGAGAGAAAACTGAGACCTTGTAAAAATGTACTCTCTTTAAATCCATTTCGAACTCATGCTATTATGAATTTAATATTCTTGGAACAAGAATATTGTGATATCAATTTAATCCATCGGGCTCAAATTAATCCAAGCAACTTATCTCTATCCTATTTATTTACTTGTATAAAACTTAAACAGAAATAAATGAATTATTAATAAAAAAAGTTAATGATGGGAGAACGAATAACTTTCATACCGGTCGAGACTGGCAGCATGCCTTGCGCTGCTGTCCATGGTACGATGCCAGCCGGGACCTGGTGTAGTTTGTAGCTGATGTCCACAGGGACGTCGTAGAAGTCTTCGATACTTTTTGTTCTACTGTAGCCCAATGATTTGTTGCTTCTGGCTGACTCAGACCCAGGGGTTATCACTTCCCTGGCTACATGGGGCTGAAACTGGTAGTAACTTTGGTTACGAAGCCTCACTAGCGGTTTCTCTGTCGCCACTAGTGGTAGAGAACAATGAGGTTTTCTCCAGATCTCGCTTTGCCATCATAGACCTTACGATGCAAAAGGGTGCACTGCCAGGTCTTGAACAGACTCCTGCTCTTCGGACGAAATTCGGCAATTGTGTTTATTGACGTACCCAGTGGAGGGGCTACCACGACTCGGGACTATCTCACGGATTTCAGTCAAACTGGTCTTAGTAGAGCCACTGAGAGCCGATGGGCCGATTATATAAGAAATGTGAGCACACAATGCTGTCGCTTGCAAGACACATTGTCTCTTTGGGTGTGCCCGCCATGACAGGACACTGAGTGACTGAGAGGCATGTAATGAGGCTGCGACTGGTGACTGCTGGTCTTGTCTTGTCCTGGCGAGTAGACGGGGATCAATGCTGGCTTGTTATTTCTTTAGGGACCTAGACGATCTGGCCGATATTGGTATTGGCCGACTCGCAAGCTTTTAAGGGAAGCTCTCAATGGACATTGGCAAAGCCCCAATAAATTAGTCACGGATGATCTTGGTTTTCCATTTAAACTTAAGTTAAAATTAATTTTTCCAGCTGACTAACTAGTCAAAGTTTAACTGCATTTTATAAATCTGTTTAACAACGATCTCATCTCTTGGACCTCTGTGAATGGTTTTAGAAAGACTGCAACTCCATCCTACACCATTTGTCTACAGGAAATTGTTATCAGTTATTAATTAATTGAAAATTGTTGTCCTACATTTGTCAAAAATAAAAAGTTGTACTTGTTAACTGAGGTCAGTTATACTCAGGTGTGTTGTTAGCTCTCATCCGCTACTACTATTTGTAGAGGGTACAACAACTTCGTTTTTGACCAAACGTAGCACTTTTATACACATAATAAATCGTAGCTTCAAGTATATAACCATGTGTGTGTGTGTGTGTGTTGTATATGAAACATTTTCAATGTCGCGCCAAAAAAACGAGAACACTCAGTGTGATGACATGTGGGGAGGGACGCAGGGTTTTCCATTTAAGTCACCCACAATTCTTAAAGTCAACGCTGAATTGTGTGGTGTTGGTGTGAGTGCACCTTTTCATGGTTAAGCTGAAGATTCCGTTCAACTTTAAGAGATTTCGTTATATTTTCATAAATTTTGCGATGTTAAAAACCTAACTAATCGCCAAAAACTTAAAGAGACAGACGAACAGGCGAACTCAGACAGCCGAGCGGACGGACGCGACAGAGATGTGTATGTATTTGTATATAGATTGGCTTCATTTTTCAAATGAGCGGTTGTCGTAGACTAGACAGTACATATGACGACGCATCACTTGTTTGTATCTCAACAACCATGAGATACTCGCACTCATATTCAATCATGAAATTGTATTTTCTCTTTTGTAAGTGTTGGTATAAGTGGTGGCAAATATGTGTGCACTTTTAGTTTGGAGGGGGATCTCAGACATTTTGCGACTGAGCTTGAAATTGGTAGTCTGGTCTGTCATGTCTGGCTTTATATTCACACAGACGCCCTTGTCTTCAATGGATGTGTGTGTTTTTGTTGTTCCACATGCTACGTAATGACTGTCCCTGGTAAAAGGCTGTATATGCAGAGAAAGAGATACGATTTTTGTGGAAATCAGTTCGAGTTAGGAAAATTCCACTCTGTTAGCAGAGTTGTTCTTGATGATCTGCAATTTAGTAAAAAAAAAAATGGACAATGCCACGCCCATTTTTAAACACAGTTTTACATGCGATTTTGAGACTAAATTCGCCATACACAGAGAGCCCTTAGAAAATGTTCTTAACAGGCTTTTTAAATTTGGCCATACATATAGACAGTTTGTTCAAAAAAACGCACAAAAAAATACAACTTCATTGCCTTTTTCTGGGACAGTCCTTAGAAAATTTGATTAACTAGCAGTAAATTTTACTTCTCAAATCTGGCCCTACTCATAAAGAATTTGTTGAAAAACTCACAAAAAAACACAATTTCATTGCCTTTTTCTGGGACAGTCCTTAGAAAATTTGATTAACAAGCTGTAACTTTTGCTATTCAAATTTGGCCCTACTCATAAACAGTTTGTCCAAAAAAGCCTCACAACAAAATAAAATTTCATTGCCATTTTCTGGGACAGTCCTTAGAACATTTGATTAAAAAGTGTAAATCTGCTTAGTCTTTCTTTTCAAATTTGGCCACTTTCATAGAGAGTTTTTCCAAAAATACCACACAAAAAAATACAATTTCATTGCTTTTTTCTGGGACAGTCCTTAGAACATTTGATTAACAAGCTGTAACTTTTGCTTTTCAAATTTGGCCCTACTCATAAACAGTTTGTCCAAACAAAAAAACGCACAAGAAAATACAATTTCATTGAATTTTTCTGGGACAGTCCTTAGAGAATTTGATTAATAATTTTAAATATGCTTACTCTTGCTTTTCAAATTTGGCCACTTTCATAGAGAGTTTGTCCAAAAAAAACGCACAGGAAAATACAATTTCATTGCCTTTTTCTGGGACAGTCCTTAGAAAATTTGATTAACAAGCTGTGGAGACTGAGTATAAATCTGCTTACTTTTGCTTTTACAAATTTGGCCATACTCATAGACAGTTTGTTAACAAAAAAAAAAAAACTCATCTCACTTTATTTACTGTTTTTATTTGTTGGTTATATTTGTTTTAAATCGGATCGTATGTATTTAATATTGCCATTTTAGGTTAGATTTTATTTGTAAAACCGTTGCTGTTTGTTGCTGCCGTTGTTCAGTTTCGGTTGCTGTTCAGCGGATTTCTAGTTTGATTTGAAAACCAAACTAAAAACTTTTAATTTGTGATTTCTTTCTTTAGTCCGACCGGCCCGATCCGTCTGTCCATATATTGTTGAAGATCGAAATAATGTGCAACAATCCGCACAGCATAAACAAAACATTTAACACAAAAAAAAAGAAACAACTTTCTATTACTGTTCATTTTTGCTGTTGTGGTTTTGCACAAAAACCGAAACTATTTGTCGGAACGCCACAATGCGCCGTTTAATTTGAATGCAGGTCATTCTTTGAAAACGTTTTACAAAATCTTTTAACACCACATAAATATCACACACACACGTATTTAAATTTGAATTTCAAATTGACCAATATAACAGACAAACAAACACATATCAGATACTGAATACCAAGATAATGATGGAAGAGGAGAGACAGAGAGAGAGAGAGAGAGAAAACTAACAGACGATTTTTGGTTAACAGAAATTAAAGCATTTCAAGAATTCGTAATTGAAGACAATTCAATGTGAATTGTTTACGGTGAACGGTATAAACATTGCAAGTGTTGCAATTCAATAACATTTTGAACGGTTTCCTCCAAGAAAGGTGTCGTTTACATCCTGAGAACAAGTTGCACGCAGTTTCTGTTTCAAACTGGCAACTCTTGCCAGAAGACAGTAACACATCAATTTTTGGTTTAGGAAAAATTTCCTCCATAACTAAGTGCACTTTTCAGTACAAACATTGAAAGGTTATATGAACCTAAATCTTCTTAATAAATATTTACCCTCGACACTGATTCACTGATTCACTGATACACTGATACACTGATTCACTGACTCTGTCACGCAGTACGTAGGAATTTAAATAGGCATTCTATAATAATTCTATAAATAATAATAATAAAAAAAATAATATTTTTTTTGTACAGAAATTGTGTTTTCCCCAAATTTTTTTTATACCAAAATTTTTTTTTTCCAAAATTTTTTTTTCAAGAAATTTTTTTTTCCAAATTTTTTTTTTCAAGAAATTTTTTTTTTCGCAAAATTTTTTTTTTTCTACAAAACTTTTTTTTCAACAAAATTTTTTTTTTCAACAAAAATTGTTTTTTCCACAAAAATTTTTTTTTCAACAAAAATTTTTTTTTTCCACAAAAATTTTTTTTTTCAACAAAAATTTTTTTTTCAACAAAAATTTTTTTTTTCAACAAAAATTTTTTTTTTTAAAAAAAATTTTTTTTCCACAAATTTTATTTTTTTTCGAAATTTTTTTTTACAAAATAGTTTTCTCAAAATATTTTTTACAAAATTTTTAAAATTAAGTAACAAATACTTTCTCAAGCAAATTAACGGGCGCCATAGGCGCATTACAACTTACTAGTTGATATATATAGACCGAAGAAAATGTACAACAGCAGGTCGGTACCACTACAGCAGGAAGGTACTGATAAGTCGCCCAACCAACGTGCGTTTATTGAAAAGAGGGATTGCCGCTACTTCGGTGAGGCTTCTACCGAGACTGGCAATCCCAGAGACTGGTATTCCAGTGAACAATACTCGAGGTTACCTTCGTAAATGGTGGGCGCTGACTGCCCAAACAATGCGTTTTTTTTTTGTGGCAAAAACATGAAAATTTATTTTGGAATTTTTATTTAGATTCACTCCACATAAATGAAAAATAACTGCATTTTTTAAAACTTTAAGAACATTTTAAAACAAATTACTGGTCTAAGGATTGACTGTCCTCAGCAGGTTGTAGGCGGCCGTCATCCATAACCAAAATGTATCAACGTCTTTGGCTAAATTTTAAAGAATTTCTGCCTGCCAAGTTTTTATGGTTTTTTTTCGCAGCTGGTACACTTAAAGTGTAAAATAATCTCTATGGCAGCTGGAAGAGACTGTCGTCTGCAGTTCATATGTTACTCGCCTACAGTTCATAAGTTTCGATAGGCGAATGGTCAGAAGAGGCTCAAGTAGCGAACAAATAAAGAATACAAGACATTTCGACTGTGGCGCAGAAGAAAGTGTGACAGAAAAAGGCAAAATACCAATTTAATAAAAATTTTTATAATTTCTTCTGATTCTATAATCATATCTCTTCGTTCTAAACATTACGGATTTTTGAGCACGAAGTTAACTTTTAATTGCCATTTAAATTATATTATCCCCAAGGTCTATGCCCTACTGTACTTTATTCGAAGAAATACTTCGAGGTTTTCTGATCCATACACCACAAAAGTGATTTATTGTTATTTTCGTTCGTCCGAAACTAGAGTGTGCATCTTTTGTTTGTTTAGGTGCATTGAAAAAGTTCAAACAAACGTTCATGAAATTCGCTTTAAGTTCTTTAAATTTTACAGAACCAATTTCATCATAGGAAAGTCGTTGCTTGCGTCTTTCCTTAAAATCACTGAAATCCAGAAGAGATTTTGGACCTCAAATGTTTTTGTATGATTTAATCTGTGGATTAGACTTGTTTTTGTGGGTTACCGTCTCCATTCAGGCCCGACCTGAACGAGAAGGCGAGTAATCTCTAAGCCATCTAAAACTACGCTAGACAAAACTTATTAAAATCCAGTTCGGAGCTGATTTTGAAGATTAGGCCCCGGTCAGTGCTTGGAATGATTGAGATCAAAAAATGTATCTGGTAATAGGAGTTAACAATCGATTTCACTATAAAGATGAAATCGATGAGGAAAAATTGTTTTTTTTTTTACTTAAAAACTAATTTACTTGTCCGTTCTTTTTTATTATTTTGTTCCCTGCTAAGCTTAAATGCTACATCGGTTCCTACACAAAAAAATCTGTTTTTTTAAGTGTTTGCACACAAGTAAATTGAAGCTTGTATCAAGTACAGCTTATTTGCTTCTAAACATAGTTTATTTGTCTGCAAATATAACTCATTTGCTGTTAGAATTACGTATTTGGACAGAAGTAATAGTGTGTTTGAGAAAAATACGCAACAAACTTACTAAATTAAAAAACGTACAACATTTGAGTGTTTCTCATAGGAAACTTTGCAATGTGAAAAATTGAAATCCAAAGCACGATTCTTCTGTTACATCCCCATACAAGCTTTAGTTACAACCTATATCTTTACCCCACCCCCCCCCCCCACCCTTAAGGTCGAAATATCTGTAGTGCTAAACTATTTCGTAAGATAAGTTATTTACACCGTAAGCATATTATCGAAATGTACGTCAATAAACGTCAGATAGGAATGTTACACACTTATTTATGCAGACGACAATTTCAGATTATAATTTATAACTTGAACAATTCATTACTGATAGTCACTATCTACTAACTGACGCCACCAGGTTACACAATGATGATCGTTTTCTGTTTCTGTAATAGAACTTTATCACTTTTTTTTGGCAAGGTCTCGTTTACATAGGAAAAAGGTAAATTAAAATGAGACAGGGTGTTGCACTTTGGGACACCCTGTCTTACATGGTGTAACTACGATGCGTGTACACAAGCGTAACCGGTAAATCAATCATGTAAATCCGGTACGCCAAAGGAGCCAATTGGAGAATTTCCTGTGTGGGCGAAACAACCTCCTAGGTTGGGGGTTGAGGCCTACCAGTAACATCTGCTTCTCTTTGAGTAGTTGCACCCGGTTGCGTTTGGAAGACAGTACTTTAACCTTTTTTCAATGACAAATGAACTTAAATATTTGTATTGTATCTTTATACTTTTCTAAATGAACAAAAATACGCTCCAATTAGTATCAGTCTGAAATGGACTTAATTTAAGTTCTCAACCAATAATAATAATAAAAAAATAATAAAAAATAATAATTCATAATAATAAAAAAGAATTTTGTAAAATCCATAAGGAATTTACTATATTTGATAGAAAGTTTACTCAACTTGAGTGTACAAACACAAAGTTTCTAGTAAAAACAAATTCTATTTGCACTCATTTCAATATTAAATCTAGAACAGACTTTGCGAAATAATGCGTTCTAATTTGACTAAACAGATGCTCAGTGTCACATGAATGTCTGTCTCACTGAATTCAATTTAAATTTAACTTTTTCCATTTTTTTTAGCAAGAACAACAATTTGCAATTGAATTTCTGATTTCTTTGGTGGTCATCCATCTCCCACTCAACCCAAAATAATTATTGAAAATCATTGGAATTCTTCTAATAATTTTCAACAATTAAGCCGCCACACATGCTGTTTGACTATCTCGTAGTAGCTTAACATTTTGACACAGTTCTTCGAATACTTTTGCGCATTCATCCATAAAAATACACACACAATTGGTTTTTTTCTCTCCCTCTCTGCTTGTTCGCTTCTATTAGGAATCTGTTTTTGTCCAGATGTTTCGGTATTTCGATTGTACGCATTTGAAAAACAAATTCTTAAATTTGTAACGAATTTCACTCTCATTTGAAACTGGTGAAAAAAAAAGACCGTAAAGAAAGAAGAAGAAGAACCCGATGTGTTGACTGAAATATTGAAATATTTGAGCGTAGTCAATGTGAAATGACATCATTAGTACCGAGCGTACGTACGTATTTTGTTATTAAATTCGTTGGCCCATTGGTGGTGGAGAGGGTGCTGGTTCAGAAGTGTGATGGAAGTTGTTGAACTTCAAGAAAACATACATAAAAACTAAACATGCACATAATTAAATCATGCCATCGTGACCATTAAAATCATGCAAATTTCGTGTTTGCTTAATTGCAACAACGGTATCGTGTATTTCCGCCTAGGCGAGCTTGCTATTGACCCTGTTTGGGATTCAGAAAACTTTCATTAGTATGTCAGTGACACATGAACTAGACGCCAGTCTCGTATACAGGGTGGTCCCTCTAGTGGTTGCTGTTTGAATCATATCGCACCTATTCCACAAAACCGTAACAACTGGGAATTTTTAATAGAACTCAAAAACTGTTTCCATTTTCACCTCCACACAAACTTATCCCAGTCGACGCTTCTAGAGTTTGCTTATTTACTCACCTTATTACCTCAGTTTTCTCATATTGACGTCTTGTTATTACGATTTGTCTGGAGTTGCGTTCTCAACCGAGTGCCATGACCTGAAGAGTAACGACGATGTTAGCCAGGCCTTAACAGCAAACGATGAGGGAGGGGATTCGCCCTCACATCGATTTATGGAATTGTCTGCTCAGGGGTATCGAGTTTAAGTATACGAATTCGAATCAAAAATAACCACAAACGTTAGCTTGTTTGTAGGTTAAGAAAATCAAATATATATGTATACATTTTTGTGTTACTTTTTTATTTTTTTCAATTTGTGAATCTCTCTACATCAATTCATCTTATTCTCTCGATTATTGTTGTTATATAAAATAGCGTAGAGACAGAAAACAAATTACGAAAACTGCTGCAAGTACACAGGTATTTGCACTCAAATCATGTACTTTGTTGAATTTAATTTTTGAATTTAAGATTTTCGCAAACACGCTATTGCTTATACACAAATAAGTAATATTTATATATCAACTCGCAGAAACGTGAACGAATTTGTGTTGAGAGTGTTCACGTCTACGATTTCGTTCACGTTTTCGAATCCTATACTAATGAAACAAGACAGTGCTGTTTTATCACTGAAATTAACTTCCGTTAATAAACTCACAACGCAGTATTTGGAAAAAAAAAGTGTTTATAATAAAAAAAAACAATCATTTTGTATAAAGAATAACTGAAATTCGTTGTCCAATGAGGGAAATGTTGCAAATTATATACTAGTACTAGTAAGTTGTAATGCGCCTATGGCGCCCGTTGAAATATGGAAAAAAAAATTTATTGAAAAAAAAAAATTTTTGTGGAAAAAAAAATTTTGTTGAAAAAAAAAAATTTGTTGAAAAAAAAAATTTTGTAGAAAAAAAAAATTTTTGTTGAAAAAAAAAATGTTGTTGAAAAAAAAAAATTTTGTAAAAAAAAAAAAATTTGTTGAAAAAAAAAATTTGTAAAAAAAAAATTTTGGTAAAAAAAAAAATTTTTGAAAATAAAATTTGGGGAAAACACAATTTCTGTACAAAAAAAAATATTATTTTTTTTATTATTATTATTTATAGAAAATTATAGAATGCCTATTTAAATTCCTACGTACTGCGTGACAGAGTCAGTGAATAAGTGAATCAGTGTCGAGGGTAAATATATATTAAGATAATTAAAAAAAAATCCGTTATCTCCTATTACAGACCTGTGTCTAGAAAAGGTGCTGTTTACGTTTCTGTTTCGTTCATGTTTTAGAATGTTCACGTTTTCGCGAGTTGACAGTAAGTTATATACACATCCACATAAGCTTTCTGTAGAAGGAAAAAACTTTTCTTGCTACAAAGTCTAAACACGCGTTTTACTTGTGTGTAAACATTTAAAAAAAAAGCCAAATTTTTCAGCGTGTAAGAGTTAGCCAATCCAGGCAAAAAAAAAACTCGATTACATTTGTAACTGAGTATTACTTTAGTTCAACTACGAACTCATGTCTTCATTGGAACTTCCCATGTCGGAGCAGAGTCGCTCAATTTTAACCAAGCACTGATTCTTAACTATAAAAGGAGAAATTAAAACTCATATTTAACATAGTCCATATACGTATGCCAACAATTGAAGCCAATCTCCGAAATTTTGCTGATACACTCGATCGCACCAATTAGGTGTCGATTAACAATCGCCCCAAATACAAAGTCATACCAACCGAAATGGTAAAATCAACATATTTTGTCAATGAAGTAACTTTAAAAATGCAAGAGGCAAAAAAAACGCCAACCAACCACCAACACATATATGGGCAAATAGTCGGCCATGTAAACCCACATGCTGGGCTAAAATCAAAACGAGAGTGAACATTAGGGCGTACCTCAAAAAAAAAGTTCGCCGTACACCTTCGAATATGAAGTATTAATGAAAGGTAGTTTCAAAAATTTTTTTTTTATTTTTTTATGCCGAACGTAGGGGTCGCGCTTTTACATTTTTCTATATAACTTCTGCATTTATAAACGGATTTTAAAGTGTGATACATCGATGTTTTTGTCTCGACGAGGCCGATTTTTTGTCTTTGAAGTCATTGAGCTCAAGCACCACCTTCTGGTACTTACCCATCATATCTCAGTTGCTACTACCCTAATGTACCACTCTAATATCAGAAAATTAAAGCTCGCATAAAATCATGAAACTCTTCCTAAGGAAGTATGTCGATTTTCCCAGCAGAAAAAGTGTTAAACTAGTTTTTTTCTTATTTTACCGAGAGCATTGCATGTATTTATAAGTTGTTCTTTTTATCTTCGTTGTTTACAGTCGGTTGTCAAAGTGTAATACATATATTGGTGTTTTTGTCCCGCAGATACCAGGTTTTCAGTTTTTAAAGTCGTTGACCTCAACAACCCCCTTCTACTATTTACGCATCATATTTCAATTCTTAGAACAATAAATATAAAAATTAAGGTACAATTAAAATTTTAATCAACCATATTTCGACGCGATTCTAGTTGGGTGTATTTTTGGCGGCTCTCAAGTTTAGAAAAGATGTGGCCCATGCGTTGCTCATCGGTGACCGCCATAGCTGATTCATGCACAACATGAACAAAACGCTCGGTGTTTTGAGAATGGCAAGGATAATCTGTGAAAATAAATGAGTTCAGCAAAGAAAGCAATAAAATTAAGTTTTTCTTGTGCTAACCTGGTAAATCGATAATTTCTTCTGAAAATTGGAATGCTTCTAACTGTTCTTGCGAAAAAAACTGCAAGCATGGCGGCTCAGTCAATTCAAATTGTTTCCAATCGATCATATTGAAATATGAGTCACTATCAAAATTGATAAAATTATGAACTGGTGGACCGAACATTTGTCGAATGCTTCCCGTGGCTTCATTGCGGGCTGATAAAATCTTATCATAGGCATCTGAACGCACTAGTGGATCTGGGTCTGTTATCATCGATAACAAAATATTTTCAGGATGAAAAAATATCCGTTATTTTCAATGAACGGACGGATGACCTCTTGAATATCTTTTGGCAACTGACGAATCCAACATATATAAAGGAAAACATTCCGACTTCCGTGAATTGCCAGTGGTTGGCTTTTTACAAGAAACCAGAATGGTGCATACACTTTCACAACGAACTGAGCCAGTTTTCTCAATACCATCGAGGGTTGCGTACACGTCATATAAAAGCGCTTTGCAAATAGCACCGGGCTTCTCGCTGGCTAATTTTTCATCGCATTCTCCGATATGAACGGCTCGAACCATACGATTGCCATTCTCAAAACACCGAGCGTTTTGTTCATGTTGTGCATGAATCAGCTATGGCGGTCACCGATGAGCAACGCATGGGCCACATCTTTTCTAAACTTGAGAGCCGCCAAAAATACACCCAACTAGAATCGCGTCGAAATATGGTTGATTAAAATTTTAATTGTACCTTAATTTTTATATTTATTGTTCTAAGAATTGAAATATGATGCGTAAATAGTAGAAGGGGGTTGTTGAGGTCAACGACTTTAAAAACTGAAAACCTGGTATCTGCGGGACAAAAACACCAATATATGTATTACACTTTGACAACCGACTGTAAACAACGAAGATACAAAGAACAACTTATAAATACATGCAATGCTCTCGGTAAAATAAGAAAAAAACTAGTTTAACACTTTTTCTGCTGGGAAAATCGACATACTTCCTTAGGAAGAGTTTCATGATTTTATGCGAGCTTTAATTTTCTGATATTAGAGTGGTACATTAGGGTAGTAGCAACTGAGATATGATGGGTAAGTACCAGAAGGGGGTGCTTGAGCTCAATGACTTCAAAGACAAAAAATCGGCCTCGTCGAGACAAAAACATCCGTTTATAAATGCAGAAGTTATATAGAAAAATGTAAAAGCGCGACCCCTACGTTCGGCATAAAAAAATAAAAAAAAATTTTTTGAAACTACCTTTCAATAATACTTCATATTCGAAGGTGTACGGCGAACTTTTTTTTTTTACTTGTAACCTGGTACGCTCTAGTGAACATACAGTTTTTTTTTAAAAAAAATGTTCAACACATTACATACGTAATTTAAAATCCACCAATAAAAACAGACTTGTTTTCTTCTTGCAAAAAAAAAAAAAAAAATTGTCACGTTTTTTGTTTTTGCGAAAACGTAAGATTTTTACTTATCTGAAAAAAGAAACACAGGCAATTTGTTTTTAAAGTTTAAAATAAAAACAAGAACTTTAAGTGTGAGCGCAAAAAAAAAAATACTAACGTTTAACCGCCTAAAGCGCACTTTTCAACACGTTTGTTTTTTTGTTGTTGTTTTCGCTGAAAAGTCATTGGCCAAGACATTGAAATGGCACAAAATATATGAGCACACACTCGTTCGGGTACTGGTATTGAACAGCGTTCAGAGACGGAGGCCAACACACTCAGTTGCAACTTTAACTTGAAATGTCAAGATAAAACGTAAGAGTACGAGTATTGTATGTGATGTGAACGTATGTGTGTGTGTTTGGGAATTCAAGATTTCAGGTGTCTCGAAAAATTGTGCACATTTAAAAGTAATTTGCATTTATGCATACGAAAACAACAACAAAAAATTCAATATTTTAGATGCTGTCTGACATTTACGCCGATCATCGATTAACAATGGAGAGGAGCAATTCCACAATTTTGTGATTGTGATTGAGGAGATTTTTCGAACAATTCAATTCAAGCGGGCAGATTAGAGGTCCCTTCAGCATAAAAAGTTAGCTGCCGTCTTTAAAAAAAAACATTTTTGTGTTTCTTTTTATTTTTTTGAATTTTGAATTTAATAAATTTATTTTCCGTTTTTCCCAAACACGCTATTGCTTAAACACAAATACGTAATATTAAAAGCAAATAAATTTTATTTACGTCTAAATAAACGTTTTTTGGAAGCAAAAAAGCTTTACTTGCTACAAAGTCTAAACACGCGTTTTACTTGTGTGTAAACATTTCAAAAATACATATTTTTCAGCGTGTGTATTTGGATGCACTTAACATTGATCATAACCTAACATTTCAAATGCCGTAGTTTTTGCCAACATAGATGATGCTATAGATTTTGCGATGGAACATTCTCTTAAATACATTTGGCGTCACTTCATGGGCATTCCGCTCTTTAAAGAAGCACTTTTTTTTTAAAGAAATAGGGCCCAGCGCCTTGCCGTGCCCAAAATGACATCCATTTTTGTCAGTGATCCTTCTTTTAAATTCAATGCTGCCGTCATTGTTTCTTGTAAAGGAGGACCGTAGGTAGATAAATCCATCTACTACCTCTCACCTGAAACTGTCGGCCTCGCATGTCGTTGATTGCTTTCGTTGCGACATTTATTTCTAACTGACAACTGATTTGAGCTCATCTTAGTTAGGGGTGGGCATTAGAGTGTCCAAAAAAGAAATATTTTTTTCGAATTCCATAGGGGTTAATCCGTTTTTTGGAAGCATCTGGGGTTAGGTGTTTTTGATTTTTTTCTCTTCCGATGGCGCAAGGACACAATTTCGGCGGATGAAAAAGCTGTCGGCCTTAGAAAGCTGAGTACTATCCGTTCTTAATTATGCCTATATAATAAATGTATTAACACCGTGTTACAAAAAATAGATTTTTTTCTGTCCTATGAACCAAGTGCACATATTCGGAAAGACGGGAAAAAATAAAAATACACGTGTATCGGCGATTTTCATGTACACGTCAGAATTTTTTTTTTTTTAAGTTTGAAGTATGAAGCTCGTAGTGGCCTGTGTGAAAGCCTTTGGACCGATTTGTAACCCTTTTTCAGTGATCCAATCGAGCTGATTTTTTGCAGGCAGACTCGTGGAAATGTATGTATCTCGTCAAATTTTTTAAAAACAATTTTTATCAATTGGTCATTCACTTTACCCGTAGTCTGAGACACCAACTCATGTCCTTGGCTAACGGTCAATTTGGTTGAGTCGTTTGTCTGTGTGCCTGAATAAAAAATTCCATATAAATTGGGCAATGTTGTAGGAACGGATGATGCCCTCAAAAGCCACTGAATTTGCCTAATACCCACATTTATAATTACGATCATAGGCGCCCCGGTAGGCGAGTTGGTAGCGTGCTTGCCTATCAGCGTGGGGGTTGTGGGTTCGATTCCCACCAGAGGCTTTGGTCTGTCGCTGCAAAAATCAAGCCAAATAGTCTTTGTCACTCGGTTTATCCTTGGACCCAAAATTAGAATATAAATTTACTTTGTATTGTAATTAATAAATAAAATAAAATAAATAAATAAAATTACGATCATCATTACAATGATAATGATAATGATGATGATGATAATGATAATGGCAGCAGCGGCGTTGTTGATGCCAGTGTACGAGTATTAGCCATTTTGGTATTGACCATATGTTGTTGACGGCTGTTGCTTGGTGGTATGTGGATGTCAGATGTTGTTGCTGCTGCTGCTGCTGCTAATGTTGTTCATACATTCGACCATTTCTGTTTGTTGACTTTCAAACGTGTCGCAATTTATTTCTTTATAATAAAAAAAACAACAACAACAACCACCGCCAGAGGAGCCACATCCAACAACAACAGCCGCTAAAGACAAAAACAACTTTCCGTGTGGGTTTACGGTTACGTTGCTACACCAAGTTCCAAGCTATTGCAAAAATTCAACCAAAACAGGTTCTCAGAAAAAGTATATTTTCTTTCATAGAATAGTACGAGCAGCTCGCTGTCGATATGTCTGCTTCTGGCCAAGTACACCAGTACTTGAGTGTAAGTCACTGCGTCACTGTGACGCCGACGACGTCACCTCGCTCGCCATGTATGCCAGGTATTCTCCCGTTTATTGAAGTGCAATTTCTGATGTCTACCAACAGCCAGCCGCCTTTTTGTTTAGATTTCGTTAAATAATTATGTCATGTATTTATTTTTTTGTTTTTTGCTGCTCTATCTTTTGTGCAAAAAAGCAATTAATTATTTTTCTTTGCGGGTATTCCAGCGCGCAACCCCCACCATAGCCGACGCAGCAAACATACTTTGAAGTCTGGCTGACTGTTATTGTGGGACACGGGATTGTTTTGCTGTTGTTTTTTGTTTTTTTTTGGTAGCGCAGTTTGCTTTTAACGAGAGTTCAATGACTTTGTGCGAATATTAGTTTTTTTTCTCTTTGCTTTAATTTAGACTTGGGAAGTTTTTCTAATGCCAAATAGAAAATTACCAGTTAGTAAACTGAAAATAATGAATATTTTTTTGTAAAGCCAAAATTTTCTTGAACTCTTGGCGAGAAAAAATTGTCGCCTACAAAGATTTGTCAGCAGATTGAAGACATAAAACAGGAAGCGATCTATAAAAGGAAATTAGCAAAATATATGTAGTTACATCTCATTACCATTTGGCATTACCAGGTAATGGCATAGCATTACTCTAAGCATGAATTACTATACAATTAGAATGTACTATGGACATAAATCATTTGTTTTTACTTCAACCTTCCACCGAAATCACGGTATATGCTTTCTGCACCTTCAGATGTAGTTTTCGTTTAAATCCTTTCGGGCATCATCGGTCAAGATGATTTTTCGATGAAATTCCGGATCATTTTCATGCATTTCAAGGACCCAATCAGCAAAAACACAACGTTGTTTATGATCGGCCGGCTTGAGTTTTTGTGTTAACTGAACTTTATAAGCCTTAGGACCCAAGTCTTTATGCAAAATACGGTGTAATGACGTTTGTGGAATGTCCAATTCCAAGGAACGACGAGGAATGGACCAACCTGGGTTTTCCTCAACATGTTGGGCTACAGCAGCAATATTCTCAGTTGTGCGCTGGTTTTATTCGTCACACACTCCAACTTATCCCAACAACTCGAATTTTTTCACCAATTTCTTTAGTTTTGCGAACTGTGACCGCATGATTTTCACCATTTTTGTAGTAAATTTTAATAATTTCAATGCGTTGTTGAAACATGTATCGTTCCATTTTTAGTAAGGGCGTAGTTTCTACTTGTCAAATGTCAAAGAATAAAAGCTTCAAATGAGACAGCTACCGAAATACCGGGTGATGCAAAGTAAAAATTCAAAATTGAACGATTGGATATATTTTACACGTATTACGAAAGTTGACTACTTTTCGTATTATTCGATTAATATTTTGTTGTTGTTAATTTTTGTAATTGTTCATATTAAAAAATGTCAAAAAATGAAAAATCGTTTTTGTGATTGCTTCTGGTGAAATGACCTAAAATACATGTCGGGTAAAGTTATGAAAACGATTGTTAGTTCATTTTGGATATCTGGCGACGAGACTATTCTATCAGTGTTATGAAAAGTTGCACCGATTTTAGATGACAATACCAACGTTCCACCTCTGCCACACATTTCATTCACGACAAACGAGATTTTTTTAATTCACCATTAGCATACCTGGAAATGTTAATATAGCATGATAATTACCTTGCTTTCGTTCTCTTTCTGTCTCTCTTACATATTTCAGATCCCATTCTTTTTCTCAACCTACTTTTTCTTTAAAAGCACAGAAAAGAAATTCTTTCAGCAGCACAACAACATTTTTCTACTTTACGTTTTCTTTCCAACCTAACATGTCTTTATGTCTTGATTGTGCTAAGAAGATCTATTACACACACACACACACACGCGGAGAGAAACATTTCAAAGCAACGGGGTTTTCTGTGTTGGCGCTGTTGGTGTTGTTGTTGCTGCTGCTGTTATTATCCGTCGTTGTCGTCGTCGTTGTCCGTTGTTGTATTCTATTGTGTCTGTTACGTGTGTTATTTATTAATAACAGTTACATTAACATAGCATAAAAGCAAAATACACAGCCAGACAGACATACACACAGAAAAACAACTTGTTTAGAAATATGAGATGACAGATGTTACACAAATATAGTTAACATTTACGGAGTCAGAGATTAAACACAATTGGAGTCACTAGCCTCAGCGACTGACCGAACCGTTCTGTTTTGTACTTATTATGACAAGGCAAAAAGTCGCTGGGATTGTTTAATTTCCTTTTCATCAGGTGAAAAGGTGTTGCCACCTTTTTTTTTAGAAATTACTAAACGCGCCAGCAAGGGTGTTTTTCTCTTAATGTGCAAATACTGTGAAACATTTAACCTACAGTCGTTCTTCTTACTACAATAAAAACTAATAGCTTTAATTGTTTTGGGTCATCTCTAAAGTATAAATTCCATATTCATAGTTTAACTTATTTCGTGGAAAATTTGAAGGCTTATTTCATCTGTCAATTTCCACCGATAACTGTTCTCTAATTGGTGAGCTGCGTTCAACGATATCTCACCGATTTGGACCCAACGTTTGAACGACTAATCCCGTTAGCGTAATTCTGGTCGCGTCAAATCAAGCACTACTTTGGTTTGATATTGCACTTGTGTTTATCTGCGTGTATATACATCCAATATGTTCACTTTATCTCTTTCTCTCCCAGACACATGTACATATTTTAAATCTCATTTCCCCCAACCCACCGCCGGATGTAATATGCATTTCTCTTTCTCTTACTGTCTTTAAGTATTTCGAGTGTGTGTTTTTACATAAGAATGCACTTCCGTTATAACGGATGCATAAATCAAATTCAATATGCAGAGCGTAAGCGACTAGAATTTCACCGCGGAGTGCACTAACGTTACATTTGTGAAACAACGCACACTCATCACTTGCAACACCTCACCATATTTGTTGCGCTCATTTATTTGTTGTTGATTTTCAAAGTCTATCAACTTGTGTATGAACGATTGCAGTTTGTACAAAAATGGTTAAAGTAAAAGTTAATAATTAATTGGGCAAAAAATCCTTTTTTATATCTGAAAAGCAATAAAAACAAAACATAAAAGTATTTACTTTAGTATTTTGTTTTCATTCCAATGAATCAAACATGATCACATGATTGAATATAAATTTATTAACGAAATGTTGGAAACATTTTTGGTGATTTTACGAGGAGAAAACTTTGTGAGTGTCTGCCCAAAAAAGCAACGACACCAAGGTCTCATTTTTGTTTGAGAAATCCTAGACGTAGATATACTCAAAAAAATTACCCGTTAACTATAATTTATTTTTGTCTTTGTTAAGTCTACATTTTAAAAATTTTTATTAGGAATTTCTGAAGTTTCTGTTCAATTTGTATACAGTCAACTCGCGGAAACGTGAACTAATTATTGTTAAGGGTGTTCACGTTTTCGAGTCCTGCAAATTTTGAAACACGTTACAACTGAGAATATTGCTGTTGTAGCCCAAAGTATTGAAGAAAACCCAGGTTGGTCCATTCCTCGTCGTTCTTTGGAATTGGACATTCCACAAACGTCATTACACCGTATTTTGCATACAGACTTGGGTCTTAAGGCTTACAAAGTTCAGTTAACACAAGAACTCAAGCCGGCCGATCATCAACATCGTCGTGTGTTTGCTGATTGGGACCTTGAAATGCATGAAAATGATCTGGAATTCCATCGAAAAATCATCTTGACTGTTGAGGTCCATTTCCACCGCGGTGGCTAAGTCAACAAGCAAAATTGTCGCATCTGGGGCTCGGAAAACCCAAGAGTTATTGTTGAGAAGCCTCTCCATTCTCAACGTGTGACTATTTGGTGCGGTTTATGGTCCGGCGGAGTCATTGGACATTACTTTCTCAAAAATAAGGTTGGATCAACAGATTGCGCTATAGAGAGATGATTAACGATTTTTTACGGTCGGAGTTGGATGATATGGATCTGGACAACGTTTACTTTCAACAAGACGGCGCTACGTGCCACACAAGCAAAGAAACCATTGCTCTTTTACGGGAAAAGTTTCCGGACCGTGTTATCTGTCGAAGAGGTGATCACAATTGGCCACCGAGATCTTGTGATTTAAAACCTTGCGACTTCTTCCTTTGGGGCCACGTGAAAGATAAGGTCTACGCCAACAACCCAGCATCGATTCAAGACTTCAATGATAGAATTCGTGAGGCTATCGAGGACATAGTGCAGCCACTTTGTGATTTGGTTATGGAAAATTTCATGACAAGGATATTGTCCTGTTCTCTTTATTATGAAATAAACATCCGATCATTTATCTCAAAAAATTTAATTTTCTTGGAATGCCTAAATATAACCTCTTGTTGGAAAACCGTGTATACCGCTATGTTGTCTTCGTAATCAAACATTTACCATGAAAAATGTAATCACAATTTAGCAAAATTTTCAGTTTTTGATTGACACCTTTGACTTTGAGTTATGGAATAACTTATAAAAATGTTTAAGGGAATTTGTATGCTTATCTGGCACAAGAAGTGCTTCGACTTAAAGAAAATTCGACTTATGGAAGTTGGAGTTATGCAGGTTCCACTGTAATTTTAATTTCGATGGATGTCAATTCTTATGGCTTCAATCATCATTTGTAATATTGAATAAACAAAATTTTTGGGATTCCCTGAATTAGACTAAATAAGAGATGAAAAGAAATGTGCTATGAACATGGGCGGTCTCGGGTACCAGAGGGATAACTGGAGTTTTCCTCCATCTCAAGTTTTCTCCATCTCCATCTGTAACATTTCCTCCATCTGTAAACATTCACACACTCATACTTCTTTCATTCATGTGCTTTATCACATCTGAACGCATGTTGTAAAGCACACAGACTACTGTCGAAGAATCTTCGACCTTTAAGCTGTCTATGCAAGTCTGTGTTTCTGTACGAAGTAAAACATCTGCTGGAAGAATTTGACTTCTGTGACATTCGCAATTTGTGTACATGGCTACCGAAGTCAAACACATATTAAGGTCATTGCGCATCATTGATCTTTCGGCGCAAACACCAGCCTACACACACACACACACACACTAATTATACACAATTAATTGAAGTTTTCTTGTTTCTTCGTCGCTCCAAACATACAAACCCATAAAAACAATTTAACGCCAACAACAAAGTCCACACAGAACTACGAACATACGCACTTGTCAAGTTGTTCAATTCAATTGAAACACGAATGCTGTTGCTACAACAACAACAACAACAGAGACATCGTCACATGCTGTCAAGGTCATTGTATGCTAAACAAATATGCATAGCATTGCGTTTGCTGAAACTCTCGCGGTTGCTGTTGCTGTTGTTGTTGCCGGTGATGTTAATAACAACCATTAAAAGAAATGTTAACTGTTGTTTTTTCGCTTGTTTTGCTTTTTCTCTTAAGGCAAACACAAAATCTAAAACTTATGTTAACGATATGTACACTAGGGTGGAGTGAAAACATGCTTTTTTTTAATTTGAAAAAGTTAACCTCGGAAAGAGATGTAGTCTGGGATCCTAATGAGGGGAAAAATAAAGAAAAAAAGTTTAAAAATTTTTTAGGGGTCGCGCCACTCCCTCGAAATTTGGAAATTATTGCTATTTTGGCGTTGATTTTAGAAAAATCCTAAAACTTAACGACTTAACTTATTCGAAATTTAAAAGTTTGAGCTTGTTCAGTGCCCAAACAAAAGTATTTGAGGCAAATATGAGGATAATCGACTAATATTTGTAGCTTTGGTAGCCATTTCATTGTTCAGTCAATTTTCTGAAGAAGGGACGATTTGATTTTTTTTACTTTTTGAAATTTTTGAACAATGAGAAAATTTTTTTTAACTTTTTTCTTGCCCTTATTTCATTGTTTACGCTATTGCAAACATTTATTGACATAAAACTTTTTAGAATTTTTCTAAAATCAACGCCAAAATAGCGATAATTTCCAAATTTCGAGGGAGTGGCGCGACCCCTAAAAATTTTTTAAAATTTTTTTCTTTATTTTTCCCCTCATTAGGACCCCAGACTACATCTCTTTCCGAGGTTAACTTTTTTTTTTTGAATTTCACTCCACCCTAATGTACACGCTGTGTGTTGAGTGAGTGTCTGGAACTAGTTTTTCGTTTGTTTTTTTTTCTACGTTTCTTCGCCAAAAAGAAGAAGCAGCCGATACAAAAAAAAATTTCACCATATTGCAAGTAGCGCATAAAAAAGCATTAAATTGTTGGTGTTACTGGGGCTGACGTTTGCTGTTGCTTTTAATTAGAGCCTTATTTTAAGCCAACATGCATGTGTTGGCCTCCGCCACTACAGCACACTCGTGTACGCGGGCGAAGTCGGCACACATTCATTCGTAAACGACAACACACAGTGCGATGGTGTAAAAAGATGTGTTTATTTGAATACGAAGGAATAGAAAAACCAATTGAAAAACATTTTAAATGCTGTTTAAATAATATAGAAATAATCGTTAGACATACAGCGTATGACTACGGCGTTGGACCATAGCGCCACAGCCTCGTTGGAAGAAACGAGGGGGCGTGAAGAAAGTCGAGTTTAAAGAAGGCATGCCCGTTTTATTTTCACTGGGGAGTCGAAAAAAATACTTTTTTGACTCTACTTGATTTTGTTTGTTTTTTTATAGGGGATGCCCCCTATAAATGCAATGCACTGTATTAGCGATAGGAAGGAAGGTTACTGGAGGGGGGAAAGAGACAGTAGTGTTTGTTGACGTTGGCCTTGAATTTGATAGTGTCATTGTAGGCAGGAAAAACACTTGCAGGAAGATTATTTGGAAAAGGTTTAGAGTTACCGATTTTGCGAAAACTTCGTTACCGATTTTGCGACATTTTTTCTTTCAAACTACTTAGAATTTTCCCAGCTTTAAAACTGCCTTATTCGTTTTTTACACATTCATAAAATTTTTAAAAGTTATGTAACTTTTCTTCTAGTTTATGTAAAATTTCCAAAAAAAAATTTATATGTGACAGCGAAACGAGCAAAAAAAAATTTGAAAACATATGACTTATATACAGTCGAGTCCCTATTTTACCCTGGATATAACGAACTTCGCTTATAACGAACTAATTTGTAAACCTTTTCCAAAAAACTGAAAAAATCTCAAAAAGTACTTTACACCATAAGCTATCGAAATCAGGTTGAGCCAAAAAAATACTTTTTTAGACACCCTTTTCAAAAAGAATCTGGAAAAAAATCAAAAATACTTTACCACATATGCTTCCCAAAAATTATGAGTCCATATGGATTTTGGACACCCTAGTGTTCACGCATTACTTCTTAATTATGTAGAAAAGTTCAATTTGTGGTCTAAGATTGGAAATATTGAATTAGATTTGAACAAAATTTGATACATGAAAATGCCCAAATACAATTTTTCCATTCGAGTTTTGAAATCAGATTTAGTACCAAAATTTTTATTTAAAAAAAAAATAGAAAGGGCCCCAAAAATGTTTAGCTTAGGGTAAGTCTAGCCCTGATGATACCCGCCGAAATAAAAATCCACTTTGTCAGAAATGAGAAATGAAGACATTCGGTAATATCGATAACCCAGCGACAATTGCAGCACGGTAAAACAACATTAAAATTTAATATTTCAGTATTCGCATTCGCCAGAAATACAGGGTTCTCCAACAAGAGGTGTTTTTTTTTAATCACCTAGTATTTCGGTAGATGTCTCTTTTGAAGCTTTTATTCTTGGACATACGACAAGTAAAGGGTGTTTTTTATTGGGGTATAGAACTTTAAGTTGGCATCACTTTTTTAACTGGCGGCCATTTTGTCAGCTGTCAAGTGATTAATATTTAGTTTGGTTTGCCATTTCATCATGAACAGGTTGACAAAAGAACAACGCTTGCAAATCGTGCAAATTTATTTCGAAAGTAATGGTTCAGTTCGCGAAGTTCACCGCAAGCTCCGTCCGAATGAATCGATTCGCCACCGTGCACAGCAATTGGAGCTTTGTCCATCAACTTTATGGAAGATTTTGCGCAAAGATCTTGGCTTGCGACCTTACAAGATCCAGCTTGTGCAAGAATTAAAGCCGCGAGACCATGCAATGCGTCGTGATTTTGGTGTATGGGCCGAAAATGAGATTCATCTCGATGCTGATTTTCATCACAAATTGGAAATTGGACCTGTAGAATTGGCTTTATTCGAGCCAGACGCGGCGGCCACATGCCCGAAATCATATTTAAACATTAATGGCATAAAATTATCCTTCCAATAAAGCCAAATTGATGGACATTAAAACGATTTTCTTGTGTTTTATTTCAATTCGAAGTTCTATACCTCAATAAAAAACACCCTTTAGAAATTACGCCCTTACTAAAAATTTAACGATACATGCTTTAACAACGCATTGAAATTATTTAAATTCATTACAAAAATGGTGAAAATCTTGCAGTCACAGTTCGCAAAACTAAAAAGTTTCCGGAAGTTTCTCTCGAAGAGGTGATCACAATTGACCACCGAGATCCTGTGATGTAACACCTTGCGACTTCGTGAGGCTATTAAGGACAGTGGCTGTCATCACTTTGCGATTTGGTTATGGAAAATTTTATGAAAAGCGTGGTCGTGGTGGCCATTTGGCTGATGTTGTTTTTTATTATTAACGTTTTTCTTTATTATGCAATAAAAAATTTTCATTTTTCTTTGACTACTAAAACAACACCTCTTGTTGGAGAACCCTGTATATTCCAATATTAGCTTTCGCTAAACCCACATTCGCTACATCCCTAGTTTGCACTACTCTAAGAGGGTTTTGGGCCCCGCTTATTTGAAGACATTCTACTAAATAAAAATGGGTGTTTGTACGAATAGAACTCTTACAAAAAAAACCCATAAGAACCGGACTGGTTTCACCAATCTGTATGTATGTATGCACTACATCTGATCACCATACCTAAAACATCCACCTCGTATGCAGGTTTTCTCCTACAAACTACAATTAAAAAAAATAAAACAATCAATTCGAAATCAACATCATCGTCTCATTGCCAATATCCACATTGCAAACCAACAACATCTTTATCATCACCAGCACCACCGCCGCCATCATCTTGGCATTGTTGGTCGATGGATTCGCTGGCTGGCTGGCTATGCTGCACATTCACATTGAAATATTTCTCTTTCTTTTTTGTTGTTACTGAAAAATATTCGTCGGTAAATATTTCGCTTTAAAAGTAGTCACGTACAAATAAGAGGGTAATACCCGAAATTACAACAGCCGCAACAATAACAATAACAACGACATAGATATGACCATAATGGGCATTATTTTTGCAGACGTACAGCTGTACAGCTGTGTTTTCTGATGTTTGTAGATTGGTGGCTGTTGGTTTATCTCGTTCCGAGTACACACGTACCTACATAGAGCCAAAAACCAACCAACCACCCTCCCGTTCGTCGGTGACCTTGGAATGACACATTATGATTACATTTTGGGGTTTATTGAAATATTTTATCTTCTTTTTGTTTTGTTTGTCCGTTTCCGTGGAACAGCAGCAGCTGCTGCTGCCTGAAGCATTCTGCGATACTTGAACATAAACGTCCTAATGTTGAAGGGGCACCATTCCGATGACATGGACGAGACCCACAATACATGTGTGTTTTGGAAGTTGACGTACTACTTAAAGGAGAACGCATGGAAAGTGTTTGCTTATGCTAGACCTACCAGAAAAAAACAAATAATAAATTAATAAATTTCATAGATCTTATGTCGTTGCGGACTTGGACATTATGTCCGTGGACTTTCTGACATGCCACGGAAGCAGCCACATGAATGAAATCGTTTTCGTTAATTATGAGAATATTTGCTCTTTTAGGAAAACATTCCCACAACTTAGTGGGGTCCCGTTGCACATTAAAAAGGGACCTTCTCACAAACAGAAAGTTTACATTTAACAACGTTTAGCATTTCAAATTCCCGGGTGGTCAAGTTATTAATGTGCCCTAACAGTGCGGTGTGGGTTCTGTTCCTATTAGAAGTTTCGTTATGTTGCAGCAAAATCTTATCATATGACCAGACCTTATCTTTCACGTGGCCCCAGAGGAGGAAGTCGCAAGCTGTTAAATCACAGGATCTCGGTGGCCAATTGTGATCACCTCTTCGAGAGATAACACGGTCCGGAAACTTTTTAGTTTTGCGAACTGTGACTGCAAGATTTTCACCATTTTTGTAGTGAATTTTAATAATTGCAATGCGTTGTTGAAGCGTGTATCGTTCCATTTTTAGTAATGTCAAATGTCAAAGAATAAAAGCTTCAAAAGCGACAGCTACCGAAATACCGGGTGATTCAAAATAACACCTCTTGTTGGAGAACCCTGTAGCTATAATTTTGAAATTGATCCTATGTCTCAGTCGCCTTCAGTCCACATAATTCGGTCAGAGCTGCCATTAACTTTCAAACGAATATGAAATTTAAAGTCGTTGTTGGAACAACTTCCTTTCATACGCTCTGAGCAAAGCCGGCGAAAAGAATGAGTCAAGAAGTCAACAACGGATACAATTGGTCATTACACACAACTGTCGCCCGGAACATGTTGTGCAGTGGCGAGTGTGACAAGTGAAAAAGTACATTTGTTAAAAATGTTTGTTGCTGTTTGCTTTTTCTAAATTTCCTGTTTTTGTTTTTTTGGTGATTCGGATGGAGGAAGTTAAATTGTATGTGCCTGTGTGGGGACGGTGTACACGTTCGCAGTCCAGACGGTTGGTCATTAAAATTACTATATCGTGTTTAAAGTTATGCGCGTGTGCGGACACTGAGCGCCGCACAGTGGGTTGGCAACAACGTTGAGGGTAGAACAAGATATTCGCCTATTTGTTCGATTATAAAAATTTAAAATTTCAATAATCCCAAACTAGAAACGATTTGGAAAAATTTTATTTCTGTTTGTTTATTTCTTATGATATTTTATCAGATTTAAATACAAAAATTTAAAAAAATATACTATTTAAAACAAACAAAAATTAAAAAAAAAAAATAACAGAAATATTATTTCTTGGAAATTCCAAGATCAATATTTTGTACCGGCAATACCACTCTGAGAATGTCTTTATTAATTGTGTTTAATTTCGTAAAAAATATTTGTTTGTGCATAACTGGTAAAAAAACAGGTTCCAGTATTTCTGTTTGGCCGGTTAGAGGGATAATATTTTTTATGGAATATTTTCAAGAAATTAAACACAATTATTAAAGACCGCCTTATGGCGATCAAGCCGGTTAGAGGGTTAATTATCCGGAATTTAAAACTAGAACAGTAAACCTCTTTTTTACACTTAAATACTAAGCCTCCCTGTGGGGCTACTTTGTTAAAAAGTACAAAATTTAAATTTTTAAAATAATTTTTTTATTGAAAGTCTACACAAAAGCTTGTACAGCAGTCGACTGAGTTGAAACGACACCGATCGTAAAATATCGTGTAAAAAAAATCGAGTCGCCTCACAGGTCGGGTTTACTGTTCTAGGGTTAAACGACCCCTTATAATTACCTCATTTTGCTAATTATAAGAATATGATTAAAAGAACTACATTTAGAAACTTTTGATTGCCTGCAGTCAAAGTAAACACACGCTAGAACATTTACATTTTTGCGAAGAAATAGAAATAATAAATGATCTCGAACTCGCCTAACAGAAACAATAATTCACATGTTCATAATTCAAATGTAACATTTTGATCTGACCGATCCACTGTGCAACGGCACGATGTAAATGATGGAAAAGAAGAAAGTGTGTTTGTAAATGTTAGGCGGGCGTCGTCACCTGAGTAAAATGTTGACTGGTTTACAAGAGAAATGAAAGAATGGACGATAAACTTTTGAGTGCACGGATGAATGGTAGAAACGGCCGTAAAAGGAAGACATGGTGCAGAATATCTAAATAGTAGACATGATTGTACAAGACGTCACCTCAGCCAGCCGCAAAGTGCAAACAAACTGAACACACAAAATGAAAAGGGAAACTGAAATTAAATGCTAAACAGACATTTCTACTGGGACATAAATTCATTCCAGTTTACTAGTTACGACCCCATACACACAGAAACTGCACACACACACACCTATTCACATACATGCAAAAAACAAGTAGCATTTTATATTTAAGGCTAAAAATAAACATTCACAGAAAATGAGATAACTTTTTTGTTTTTGGTGCCTATTTTTTTTTTGCATACGATGTCACGTGCATATCAAATATTGAGAATAACATGTCAGAGTGAGATATCTAGAAAGAGAGAGCGAGAGCAATGATTATGTGCCCACGAAGAGGAAGTTAAAGTAATTTACATGGCAACATGTATTTGCAAACTCACGTATGCATATGTTTTCTTCCTACCCATTTGTGTATGTGTTGGCAACTGTACGAAATTCAAACGACTCTTTTTTTTTTTTTTTGCAAAATTGCATGATCGTGCTGTTTGCTACAGTGCGAATGTTACATAGATGTTACCAGATTTATCCAAAGGGATTCTGGAACAGAGTGCATTCTCTTACTTATGAGTGAGTACAGTTAGGTGATAGCAATTGTAGGGCGTTGTGGTTGTAAAGTGGGTGTGTAATGGTGAGAAATTCTACATTAATAGTCGAACAGAGACAGTAATGCTAAAATTACTCAATAAATATTACCCCTTGATGATGGTTGACGAAGACAACCGAAGCTTTTATTCTTTGACATTTGACAAGTAGAAACTACGCCATTACTAAAAATGGAACGATACACGCTTCAACAACGCATTGAAATTATTAAAATTCACTTCAAAAATGGTGAAAATCTTGCAGTCACAGAACTAAAAAGTTTCCGGTCCGTGTTATCTCTCGAAGAGGTGATCACAATTGGCCACCGAGATCCTGTGATTTAACAGCTTGCGACTTCCTCCTTTGGGGTCACGTGATTCAAGACCTTATAGCCCACGATTCAAGACCTTATAGATAGAATTCGTGAGGCTATCGAGGACAGAGGGCAGCCGCTTTGCGATTTGGTTATGGAAAATTACATGAAAAGGATATGGTCCTGTAAGCGTGGTCGTGGTGGCCGTTTGGCTGATTTTGTTTTTGATTATTAACGGCATACCTCGCTCTTTATTATGAAATAAACATCCGATCATTTATCTCAAATAGTGTCATTTTTTTTGGAATTTGAATACCAAAATAACACCTCTTGTTCGAAAACCCAATCCGAATACCTGTAGGTACTTTCTTTTATTCATTTAGAATCGGTCTGATCGGTTTCCTTTTCGTTGTCCCTTCCCATATGAAGGATAACAATTAGTGTTGATCTGGTAACCTCGTTCTTTAGAGCATAAAATGCAGACGTCAACCTTGTTGTTTCATACGGCTTAAATACATAAATCAAGGTGTTCGTTATTGTTTGCCAGTCTCAGAAGAGTTTGTATGAAATTTGGCAACAGCGCAACCGACGCGAATAAAGAAAAAACAACAACAAGAAGTAAACATGCAAATTTGTGTTTTTTTTTTTGTTAGCGACCATCCAAAAGAATTAAGAAAGAAAAGAAGAAAAAAAACTAAAACACAACCAATAAGCCACTGAGATGCCAATAGCCGGTAGACGAACGGAGAGAGCAATAGTTGTGGAGCCAAGAGTACGTGGAGGGTAAACGATAATGACGATGAAGAGATTTGTTGTGAAGCAAGCTCATTTTATGTCAAAGTTTGAGTGAATGACTTCTTTTTCTATTCAATGTAATGAATTGGTTCGACCAAAGAACGGTTACATTTTTTGTATCCAGAGGAAGGGAAAAGTTTCTTCTCACATTGTTAGAAAATGAATTGAAAACAAATTTTCTAGCAATAATGAAACTGAGCAAAAAAAACCGTTAAACATTCGATAGGCGTGCGTGTGTGTGTACGACGACAAAACAAGTTTTCTTGGCCACTGCTAATCAGACAAAAAAAAATAGACGATAAGATAAGCAGCGAGTGACTCCAACTTTAAAGATAGACTTTTTCGAAAATGTGTATGACGGTATGACACTGCGCATTTGACGTTAAACCATAAGGGTTTACGTAAACGAATAATTAACCAACAACAAATCCATAGGTATAATAATAAAAGTATGTACTTATGTACACCTATACATACATACGTAATAGTATATTAGTAATGTGACTGGCAATTTGATATGATTTTGCAAGAAATTCATTGAAATACCGATAATATTTTATTTTTTTCGGTTTCTTATCGCTGGAAGTACATGCATTTCAAGAACGGGCAAGATGTGAAAGAGGCAAACAAAGAACACGTCATATTTCAAGAATTTTGTTAAGAAAAGATGGTCGGCTAAGGTTTCCAGACAAATAAATCGGGTATATTTTAGAGAAAATTACGATGAATACCTACCTATATCAATTAAATTCTCATCTTTTCTCATTTAAAATACCTATTGGCACATAGAGTTAATTATTTTAACTGCCTGTTTCAGGATGTCCATCGAATGAGTTTTTCTGGAACGACATGTCGAACGAAAACTATCGTTTCAATACAAAATTTTGGTTTCTGTAGATCGACATCGTAAAACATAAAGAAAATTCAACTTACAAAAAAATTTATTGCAAATACAGCCTCGACATTGTGAGGAATTGTACATATTTCTGCAGCTTAATTTAATAAATGTCATTAGCCCGCAGAGGTTCTACCTATATCATATTTTTGAAAAATACTGCAGAATCAATATCAAATTTTACATAGGTACACACAAATTATAACTACCGATTATCGAAGAGGAGTTTCTAGATGTCTCCGAAACCGCACTCTTTCAAAAGAGAGGAACACGTCATATTTTAAGAATTTAGTTAGAATAACACAGCTGTTTTAGAAAAACATACACTAATTCAACAAACAAATGCGTCAGGTCAACAAATACGTTACTTTTTCAAATAAATAACCACACAAATGGCTTCGGCTGTTGGTTTTGTTTCTGTATCCACTCAAGCAGCAACAATTTGTTTCTGCTTTTCTTTCTGTCGATAACGTTGAATTACAACAACACAAAACTATAACCATAAACAGCGATGAATCATTAACCAAATACGATATCTTTCGATTTTTGTTTTTTTTTTTTGTTTTCGAAAAAAAAAACATAAAGTATCATTTTAAGTCTTAACCAAACTGTCGTTATTTTTGGAAATCATATGCTTAGTTTTTTCCAAAGCCGGCATTTTATACACACAACTACATACACAGCTATATATGTACAAAAGACACATTCTCCCATAATCCAAATCATCTCATAGCTCTCCATCCCCAACCCCTCCCTAAAATTCAGAATCGTATAGGGAAAATGTACACGTTCATACATACATATCCGACACATTCATGCACTCTCTCAGTGAAAAAAAAAACACACCCATACACATTATATTTTTCTATCCCTTTCCCCTTTGCTACGCTCTCTTTGCTGAAATAAATCTAAAAAAAAAACTGACTACACACAAAACCGGCTTTTGTTTACAAGCACGACTCTCGTTCTCGCTCTCTAAATGTTGTTTCAATTTCAATAGGGGAAAAAGGCATAATTTGGCAAGTGTTGCTTTTTATGTCGAAAACTGATTTTGTCAAGAGAATTTGACAATATGAAATTTTCGGTATTGACTGTTGTGACTTTCGCATAAAGGAAATGTTCAAATAAGGATATTATATTGCTGTGGCAGAGAACTGAGTGGGGCCAACCCAGCAATGTTTTGCATTGAAATGCGTTGTTTTACAAATAAATGATTACTTGTGGTCATATTAGTAATCGGAAATTGTTATTTTCATAACGTTCTAATTTAGAAAATTATGTGTTGACAAATAGGAAATGTTTACTTTTAAACAGAAAAACAATTTGCTATCTATGCTTTTCAAGCACTGTGGTTAATAATGTTTTACAATCTGATAAGGCTATGACTTTGCAGCAGTTTTTAAAATTAGCTTATCTTTTTATAAAAGGAACGATATTCAAGAAAAACGTTATGGAGTAACTTAAATAGGCAACAACATTTGTTTTTACAATAAACGAACAGTATTTAATAATGAAAATCCTCTTGAATTTAAAGCTTCTTTCGGATATCCCAAAATCCACGTGGACCGGATTTATCTGGACATTTTTGTACCAATTCTAATAAAGTTCCGGACAAAATCCTCAAAAACTGGAAAATGGTTTAAGGGAATTTGAAAAGTTGTGCTCATATTCAGCAATTGGTCATACAAAATAAAATCGTATTCACTTCATTTGGAATTGAAATCCATCCAATAAGAAAGAAGCTAAAATCCCTATTGTGATTCATAGGGAATGACCGACATCTGTCAAAAAAAGAGCATGTTTAATTTGTTGGAAGTCTGTAACAATTTTAAATTGCGGTAACAATTGCGGGAGAGACAAAAGACTTCTTATAAGTATTTTTGCCTGTTGTATTCCTACATGTGGTAAGAATAACGTATTGCCAGCAAAAAAAAATATATATGTAGGTACACTTTGCTCGAGAAAATAGACAAAGTATGGGCCAAAAGGGACCATAGGGTGACTTTTTTTATTTGCATAAATTTTGTCGTTTTTAGTTTTTTCAGATTAAATTAAAGTTATACAATTTTTAGACTTATGGCCCACCCTGTAGAAAAAAATCACCAAAGACTCAAAATATATACGTAGATAAAAGGAGAAAACTACCTTCGGTGACAAATGACTCTAAAATGGAAGTTCAAAAATCACCCTTCACCCTAAAATACATTACAAGGCGGGCTTTGAAAATACCTGCAGTTGGAGCAAAACTTCTTAGAGCAATAGGAAGACAGTTCCACGTTCTTGTAGTTGTAACGACAATAGATCTTTCAAAAACTGAGTATGAATTAGTAGATATAATAATGAGGGGGTTCCTCATTGGTCGAGGAACAACATTTTAGAGACAAGATCATTCAGCAACGGATTTCTAATAATCTCACAATTAAATAAACTGCCCAAAAACTCTATCACTGCCTGTGAGGCATGTTCCAAATGACAAAGTCGATACACAATGCCCACTATTCTGTTCAATCTTGCGTTTGTTATAAGATAAAGAAATATATGCAACAAGGTGCCAATGGTCCTTATTGAAGAGTTTCCTCAGACCATATTAAACCCTTGTGGAAAGACATTCCATTTGTTGTCCAAACTCTAGGCGATCGTCAATAACAGTCCCTAAACAAATTCTACAAAATCACCACACATGCGCACACTTGGATAAATTATCTTGTAGCTTTTACGTTTCAGCTGTTAAATATAGCAAAACAACATCTTTTGGCTTTTTGTTACAAATCGATGCACATACATATTTTTAACTTATCTTACATTCAGCAAAATAGGTAATTTTTTTTTTGTTTGCAAAAAGTGGACTTGGCTTCTTTTCAGTCTTAGATCGCCATATAACTTTACAATAGGTAGGTCTGAAGTTTCGAGTTGAAAATTGCCACTTAAACAATAAGTGTTTCACTTATGTTTCTATGTTGTTTAATTTCCTTGACACCAACAAAAAACCAACAATTTCACGAATTGAGAAAACGGAAAATTGGGTAAAAACACACAGGAGTTTCCGTCAGACGATATGCAAACTATGTGGGCATTTGATCAATAAAAATTAAACATTTCCAGAGGTTTTTTCGTTGTAACTTTCGAATTTTAAAGAATTGCATTTGGAGTTTTAGTTTCTGTCTGCCGAAAGCCTCTGAAAACAAATTACTTAATAATCCTTTATAATTATTTTGTATTAATTCTAAACATTTCGTATGTTGGACCGATAAAAACAAACAAAAAAAAAACCCCAGCGAAAAAGTAGGTAGGTATAAAATAAAATAAAAAATAAAACTAAACAATTTTTAAATCTTTAACGAATGTTATCGGCAAAACGCACTGAGTCACACAACAGCCAATACACAAAAGCAACAACAATGTGAATCCAACCACTGATTGTAGTCAGAAACGCCAAATCAGACATTCGTAGAGAGTACATACGCCAAACCTTAAAGTGAACACACAATAAAAAAAAAATATCGTGCTCAACGCCATACATACGCGCCTTAACTCTCTGATACATATACAAAACACCCAGCAAGCCCGCATTTTGAAGTCACTCGTATCGGTTATGTTTTATTGTTGTTATCTCACACGCACGCATACAGTCAGCAGAAGAGTACAATTGAAGAGTGGCAAGGCCCGAAGAGTGCCGCTGTGTACAAGCAGACTTTATCAGCACAGCACAAAAAAGTGTATCTATGTGTGTATGCGTGCATATGTGTATCTCGAACAAATGCGGGCTTATTACTCACTCACAGCTCGCTCACATGCCTTGTTTGCGTTTTGCTGAGAAAAATTCCGAAATTCTCTGGAAATATGGCAACATGGCTGCACGTTTTGTGCATCCATATCCATATATGGTAAAATGTCTGAAAATCAGAGAACCCATACGAAACGCGTTTTGATAAGGGTGGACGCCTTTATAAACGCCTGTAACAACGAGTTTTACTATCATTACAGTTTGCGTTCTTGTGCTGAGTAGTGTTGGATACCACGCGAGACCTCCCAAACCAATAAACAAAAGACTTAATTTATTTATTTAATTTTAGTAACTTAATAAAACACAAAGTAAGTATTTAAAAAAAAAAAACATCAACCGAAAAAAGTGGCCAAAGTATATATGAGAAAGAACAAGGAAAATTATTTGAGTGATTGCAAAAGAAACCAAAAATAAAGAAAAATTTGTGAAAATTATAAAACATTTTCGAAATAGTGGAACTTTACTCAAGAAAAACTTAAATGTTATAAACACCAACAAACTATGGATTATCAACGATAAAGTGTTAACAAACCAATGAGAAAAAAATATTGAATTGAGTTCCGAAAAATATTGAATATAATTCAAATGAAATTTTGGAAAAGTTTAAAAAGTGAAATGAAAGTGATGTAGCAACAATGTTGTCCTACTTTCAAAAATTACATAATAATTCCGAGCAGTATTGTATAATTACAAATCGATCGACCCCGATCAATCACCCGCTATCAACACCCAAATTTGATAAGATAAGATTACAAGAAATAGAAAAAAGAACCCAATTGGAAATTTTGGACAGCAAAAATTGCTTACTTGTGATTCAACGAGTGACAATCGTATGCAATTGCAACCCTGCCTCGCACAACGGATGTGCAACATCAAAATGACCGTTAAATGTCATTTTTGAAAGATGCGTTTTTTTAATGCACTTTCATTTCAGTGGTTAGCTCTCGTATCACCTTCAAAAAACCCACAATTGGGCGTATTAGAGTATTTTATTTACGCAGTGTAAGCTCAAATTTATAAAACTACAACAGTATTGTGTTATTTTCTACAATGTGTAGAAAATTTGCACTTTCTATTTTGATGTGTCACTACGTCACATTCAATATCTTTATTGGGAGAAGAAACAAGTGAAACTTTCACATTTGTTTCGATAGATATGGCATCCATCAATTCGAAAGGAGAGGTTTAAAGTTGTCTTCAGACAAGAAAAGAAGCCGAAAACCTTTTTTTTTTTTTTTTAAATAAGAAAAATATTTTCTTTTAACTTTCCTAATTTTATTAAACATTTTAATTAATCTGAAATATTCAAAATTCACCAATTCTATTAATTCTCCAAACAAAATCCGACATTAAATTGGAAATTTGTATCGTCTGAATAATTTCACCTTTTCTATGACGAAGTCTATATTTGATTTTCAAAATCTCGAAATTTCGTTTCAGCGTTGCATTTTCGATAAAAGCTATGCGCGGTTTTATTTGATATCTTTTGAAATTCTAATTACCTTGACAAAAAATTAATTTCCTACAAAAAACTTCTTCAAATAGAACTGTTTTATCACGAAAAGAACACGTCATACAGTCTTCTTGTTGTTGTATCTCATTCTCATTGTACTTCAAAGACGGACAGAAAAGCACACAATTTGAACTTGACTCATTTTTTACGCTTCCGTACACATATTGTATGTCCGATTTCACACATACAAAAACAGAAAAATGCCGGTTTAAAAAGTAGCACCACCAAAAAAATCCAAGAATTTTAAACCCATTAACTACAAACTATGTCGTGGTATGGGTGTGTTATGACGAGAACGAAAGAACCACAAACACAATCACTCTCTCTCTCTCCATACGTGCGTTTCTCTTTGTCCCCCAAAAAGGAGAAAAACCTTCACATCAGTTTTATCGAGCTCGCAAACACATTCGCAAAAGGGGAAATTCTCATATAAAAATAACGATTTTCACTTTAGTTAAGCTTGCGAACAGAAAACATGACCATATATGGTCACAAAAATTGGTTGTTCAAAAACAACCAACTCAACTCGATTGTGTGCTGCCCGAATACTCACCAACACACGTATAGACACACACCCAGTGTGTAGGAATAGCTTGTCTACATCGCCATGAGTGGGAAAGAAACAGCTAGATGTGAGATGAACATTGAAGAGAGCAAGAAGAGAGTGTGTTCAAACGTGGGCTTTGTGGTTTTTCTTCTAAATATGTCAAAAACCCCTACCTACTCTCTTTGTGCTGCAATATATATATATACACACACACAAACACCCATTCGCAAACACACCACGCATATATTGCTGCTTGCTTTTGGGGGAAAAAATTAACTGGCTTTTTCCTTTTCTTCGATTCATTCGTAGTTCGTTTGTCAAACGTTGAGGTTCTTACGGTCTTCAATTACGAAAAAGTGCAGTTTCTTCTTTCCGTTTGCCATATCTGAGCAATTAGTGGGTTTATTAATACAAAAGAATAATTTCGTGTGTTCTTTTGTTTCGCATAATTAAAATATACCACAAAAAGGACGTATTTTGTTAAAGAAAATAACGTCTTTTTCCCTTGCAAAAGAAAGTAAATTTTTGTGAATTCCTTTTAAAAACAAAAAAAAGGTGAGAACTGTTTATTTCCCACAAACAAAAAAGAAAAAAACAATCTTTATTTGTCTAAAGTTTTCAAAAATAGCGTTTTTGCCTACTTTTAAAAAAAATAATTTACGCCATTTTTTTTGTTGGTTGATTTGTTTCTATAGCCGGCTTTTTATTTTTCAAGGGCGTTGCCCTTTTCGCTGTGCCTTGGTGGTTAAAAACCGCTATACGTTTTTAGTACTTTATATTTCCTAATTTTCTTTCCCTTTTTGTTGTGTAAAAACAGGGTTGCTTTTTTGGGAGTAGTACAAATCTAAGTAATTGGGAGAGAGTTGTCAGTTTTTACGAACCCTAGAAACATTTAATTTTTTTTTAGTTCCTGCGTTCTATAAATTGAATTTTTAAAAATTTGTTTTTACAAAATTCTTGGTTTTTTGAAGCAAATCATTATCAACGCTGGCAACTTTGCTCGTCTTCATATTAACGGTACATGTACATAGATATTGGCCGAATTCAGTTTGATTTTAAAAAGAGCGATTTTGTAGACTTTGTTTCTATAACGTCAAAATTCCTAGTGTGCAGACATCTCAAAATGTCCATCTTAAACTGAAAAGGAAAAAAAAATGTTTCTGAAGAATATGCATCTGTGATAGATGATGGTTCTCCAAAGAGCTTTCAAAACCGGGAAAGATATGCAAAATCACAGTATTAGTTTTCAAAAATTGTTAAAATGTCAGGGGATATTTAGACAGCAAAATAACCTTTCTGGGAATCTGCAATGGCTACAAAATTACTACCCAAACAATATTCTCGTTTTGTTCTCATATATTCTAGTAACCCATGAAACACCGCAGCCCCCAAATGCTCGTGTAACCTTCTAGACTAACTCAATTTTTGTTGCTTTTCTTTTTTTTTTTACCAGCAAACAAAATGTGCGACGAAGAAGTTGCTGCCTTAGTTGTTGATAACGGTTCCGGTATGTGCAAAGCCGGTTTCGCTGGAGATGATGCTCCCCGTGCTGTGTTCCCCTCCATTGTGGGTCGCCCCCGGCATCAAGGTGTCATGGTTGGTATGGGCCAAAAGGACTCGTACGTCGGTGATGAAGCCCAGAGCAAACGTGGTATTCTCACATTGAAATATCCCATTGAACACGGTATCGTTACAAACTGGGATGATATGGAAAAGATCTGGCATCACACTTTCTACAATGAATTGCGTGTGGCCCCCGAGGAACACCCAGTTTTGTTGACTGAAGCTCCCTTGAATCCCAAAGCCAATCGTGAGAAGATGACACAAATCATGTTCGAAACATTCAACACTCCCGCTATGTACGTGGCCATCCAAGCTGTATTGTCCTTGTATGCCTCCGGTCGTACCACTGGTATCGTTTTGGATTCTGGTGATGGTGTCTCCCACACCGTACCCATCTACGAAGGTTATGCCCTGCCCCACGCTATCTTGCGTTTGGATTTGGCTGGTCGCGATTTGACCGACTACTTGATGAAGATCTTGACTGAACGTGGCTACTCATTCACCACCACCGCTGAACGTGAAATTGTCCGTGACATCAAGGAGAAATTGTGCTACGTCGCCTTGGACTTTGAACAAGAAATGGCCACCGCTGCCTCCAGCTCCAGCTTGGAGAAGAGCTACGAATTGCCCGATGGTCAAGTTATCACCATTGGCAATGAACGTTTCCGTTGTCCCGAAGCCTTGTTCCAACCTTCATTCTTGGGTATGGAAGCCTGCGGCATCCACGAAACCACCTACAACTCCATCATGAAGTGTGACGTTGATATCCGTAAGGACTTGTACGCCAACACCGTCTTGTCTGGTGGTACCACCATGTACCCTGGCATTGCTGACCGTATGCAAAAGGAAATCACCGCCTTGGCTCCATCCACCATGAAGATTAAGATCATCGCTCCTCCAGAACGTAAATACTCCGTCTGGATCGGTGGTTCCATCTTGGCTTCCTTGTCCACCTTCCAACAGATGTGGATCTCCAAACAGGAATACGATGAATCCGGCCCATCCATTGTGCACAGAAAGTGCTTCTAAGCGGTTTCTTATCCACACAATACACCTATATCGCGCCGCCCCTTCACCTTCACCACCATCCTCAACTACTGATGGGTGGTGGTGGTGGCTGGTGACCTGTCGGTCGGTGGTGTATTTAGTAGAAACCCTTTTAGTAGCTGCCGTATTAGTCGTAGTAATTATAAGGAGAAGTTTAAGATCTATAACAACAACAACAACACAACAACAACAAGAGGAAGAGAAAAAGAGGAGGTTTTATATAGAAGAGAAAATGCTCTACTAAAGAAATTTTCATATTTTTAATGAAAGTTCTCTTTGGTCTAGTGTTTGATGAAATTCCAAATGAAAAGAAAATCATTTTTTTTTTTAAAATAAAAACCATACGTTCCACACTTAAAACAAAAAAGATTACACAAGAGCAACAACAACATACATTTACAAGAACATCCCAAAAAACAACAACAAATAATTAATTTGCAAATTATAATAATTTTTATTATTTTTTTTATTTTATTTTAATTTTTTTGAAAACAACTCGCAAATGTATTATTATTTCTTAATTATTATTATTATATAATTATATAAAAAGATGAAAAAAAAACCCTAAACAAACATGTCTTTTTCCTTAACCACCACCCATCATCACGTCCCCTTCATCCACACGTTATCATCCACTACCCCCACCACCAAACAAAATCATTATTTAAGAGATAGGAAAGGAAGAGAAAGTGGTAGCAAATATATTTAATTGCATTTGTGCCCCCTCTTTCTACACGATCTTTAGTGATTGATAGTCATCCTTGTAAGAGTTGTTTTTCAGGAAATGAAAACGAAGGAAATGCCATTCCATTATCACACCTCCTCACTCGCTGTCACTGCCGCTCGCCCCACACCACCAAAAATCTTTCCACAATTTGTGTTTAATTTTTTATTTGTTTTGTTTTTTTGTTCATTGATAAAATGTTAATTCAGTTTTTTTTGGATATTTTTTTTTATAGCCCCCCACACAAAAACAACAAAAGACTTACATTTTCGCAAGGACGAAAATTTATCATTTATTTTAATTTTTCAACAAGAAAGAACAACCTGGAGAAAAGTGTCCTTTTCCGAGGATGTTTTTCTCCTATTATTTTTTTTGTTTAAAAGGCACTCTTTGTTTTTTTATTAAGGGAAAACAAAAAATCGCACACATTTTTTTTTAAAAATGCCAAAATTCTAAACAAAGATACAAGAACAGAAGAGAGTTTTCAGAAACCATCTGTAAGAATGATAAAAGAAACCATCTGTAAGAATGTTAAAAGAAACCATCTGTAAGAATGATAAAACTATACTACTATATATATACATATGTGTAGGAAAACCAAACACGATCTCTCATAATAAGAATCACAGAGAAACGAGAAAAGAAAGGCAAGAAAACAGAAAATGATATCGTGTGAAAACAAACAACATCTATCTGATTGATTCAATTTAAAACTAAAACAAGAAGAAATGAAGAAAACATCAATGAAATTTGAAATTGTAATAATTTGTCAATAAAAAAACTTGAAAAATAAAACGCTTCCATTTGCATTTTTTTTTCTATTTCAGCAACTCGAAAACCTATTGCCACAATCTTTTGTCGTTGATAGTCGAATGTGTGTACCACAATAGTTTGTGGGTCATGCAAACATTCTATGGCATTCTACCTTTCTTCTCATAGAAGAAAGATGGGCTCGTTTTGGCAGTTAATTCACTCGTTTCTCTTTTTACTGTTACTAATCTGCGTCTGTGGGTTTCAATGTTGTTTGTAAAACGTGAATGTTGCCATGTCATTTACGAACTAAATCCATTTTAAATAGTTTTTAGTTTTTTCGTCATTGGTCTAGTCCACCATAAAATCATTAATCTAATTAAAATAAACCGTTACAATTCGTAGACGATTTTTTGAAAAACATGTATGGTTATTAGTGGCATATTTTACAGGTAATTTGCTAAACCACAAAATATAGGTGGTATGAAATCCGCACAGGTAGAAGATATGAAAATTATATCTGTATCGAAATAATACGTATACGTATGTATGTATTTCCCTTAAGATTCCATGAAGGAACTAACGACGAGTAACTTACACTAGTGAGCTGTGCAGGATATATTTTGTATATTTGAATTTGCATTTATTTTCCATTAGGTACTTATCGTTTCATGCTGGCTCCAAAGTCTCCGGCATTGAGAAGTTGGAAAACGGCTGCTGAGAAATGTTTAGTGTTCTTATTAGGATACGAAACTGGCTTTGCCTTAAGATGGTCGCATACACTAGATATCACTCGCCAAAACCCACGCTTGATCGGCGATAAACCCTTTTTCTGTGGCCTGAGATTAAAAACATGGACTTGGACAATCTTTAGCTTCAGCAATATTGATCGTTTCGTACCAAATTCATATGAGCTCATATTTTCCAGCTAATGTCTATCAACAATTTATTTTAAAATTCATAACTTCACATTTAGGAAGATCATTGACTATTAAATGCGTATTTGCACATTTGGAATATATAGGGCCAATAATTTGTCAACGTTTTTATTAATTTTTTTTTTTTTAAATTTATTTATTTATATTAATTATTTTATTTGAAGTATTCTGTAAATATATAAGGCCTAAGAAGCTCAGAGACCAACTGAATTTTAATAAATGAAATGAATGCATTCTGGTGGCGATTATTAAAGCACTAATCCTGATTCTTCGAGGAGTCGTAGAAACCTACACGCACTTATTGGAAAAATTGACAATATGACATGAATAATGGCTTCCAATGGGGGAAGTTCATCAAAGTGATCGAATGGATACAATCTAAGGAATTTCTCATTGATGTAGTGTCTAGCGATGAGACGCTAAATCGAACACCCGTCCAGATTACGACTTTCTCAAATGAGTTATACAACAAAATAAATGTATTTATTTCGGATAATTGGAGGAAGGTGACCTTGATATAAGCATAATAAGTTGGGATCTAAGAACGAAAAATGTAAACTGAATATATACAACAAAATTGATACGACTGTTTGTATATTTCTTCTAAATTTGATTAAAAATACAGGCAATGAAATTACAAGCAGAATTAAAAGTTAAGTATAACCTTACGGTTGGGCGATGAAATGCTTATGTTGTCATTACACGTGTGAGTAAATAAATATTTTTTTGTTTTATATTTAACATACGCCGAATGTACGTAGTTTGTTCACGTCCCGTATTGTATAAGCCTTCTACCATAGGTTATTTCTACGCGAATTAAAGATTGGTTAAAATACAATATTTTTTTCAATAAAAAAATTATAAATAACTCAGTTTTTTCGGCATATTGTTGGTTTATTAGAGCAAACATTCCCATTATTTATGGAACACGATTTCAATCACGTGGTTACCTCGGCACTCGTACATACCAAATCGGTTTTTTCGCCTAAAATAATATCTATTCGAGCAAAAGTCTTCAAATTTAGTATACACTCAACCCTCGTTTTAGGCGAATTCAAATTTATGCGGTTTTAAATTTTTTGTTGTTTGCTTTTTTAAATATGTACATAATCACTTGTATACCCTCACCCTACGGGTAGGAGGGTAACAATATTCCTACGCACCGCTTCATCTTTCCCACTTGGGGGAAAGTGGTGTTACATTACGTATTTCCCATTGAAAATAAACCACATATGGACGTCTGACTATTAGTAGTTTTGTACAGTGTAATGCTAGCTGGGAAAATAATATATGTGAAATGGACTCCGAAATCATATCAGACACTGACTATTGAATCGTTTATCCATCGCATATGGAATGGTTGAACCACGCACACCCAGTACGAATGATAGATGTTATTGAACTGACGATGTTTTTTTTTTAAATTATTTTAATTTCTTTTTACTTTTTTTTTTGTACAATTTACTACAATGTTAATGTCATTAATTGGACTTTCATTAATTTATGCTAATGCAAATCGTTGAAAATATTTATTTTTTTCTATTTGGTATGCTGAGAATTTCCAGAAATACTTTTAATTGTCGTTAGTACCTAATGATAGCTAGACAGATACAGTGCATTTTTCAAAAGATAGCAAGAAATAAATCTAGAGCTAAACCCAAAAGGAAATTTCTTATTAAACTTGCTTGCGACAATATTGACTCAAGATGTCTATAGTCGATTTTTATACGGACCAGCAAATTTTCATAACCGGAGGATCAGGTATTTTAATTCACTCCGATCGCATAAATGAACGATTTTATAATTGACATACTGCACAGGTTTCATTGGAAAGGTGATCATTGAAAAAATCATACGATCCTTACCGAATATTGGCAAAATCTTTGTTTTGATACGCACCAAAAAGGGCAAAAATGCCGACGAACGTTTACAGGAAATTCTAAGAACACCACTGTTTCGCCGGGCACAAGAAGAACAACCAGATGCTTTCAAAAAAGTAATAGCTATCGCTGGAGACAGCCAAGAATTGGGATTGGGCATGTCGAGTGCGGATTTAGACAAGATACGAGATGTTACAATGATATTTCATGCGGCGGCCAGTGTACGTTTCGATGATCACTTAAAACCGGCGATCTTGCTTAATACTCGTGGTACACATGAATTGCTCAAAATTGCTGAAGGTTTACCAAAGTTAAAGGCCTTTATGCATGTGTCGACAACATACGCACATCCGGATGTACATACGTTGGAGGAAAAGGTAGGCGCAACAATTGATCATGTCGGTTTTATTCGTGGATATATGTATGTAGTTGTGGGTGTCGTGATCTGATAGATAGTGTGTGCCACTAACAGACAAACCCAGTTTCGCATCCTGTTGAGAACATCATCGGCTGTATTCACCTTGTAAATGCAACCAACCTTATGAGTAAGACAGTAATCTCTAAGCCATGCAAATGTAGCAGATCTGGAGTATATGTATGTATGTCATAGCTGATATGACAGCTGCCAGTTCAGCTGTCCAGGCGCCAACTCTGTCCAACAAGAGGGAGAATTTGATATCTGCTTTACACGGAATACGAGGTTAATATTCCATCAAAAGATCCAAGATCGTATAGGGACCGTAGGAAGAAATCTCGTCAGTCAGGAGAGTCTTATAGATGTGTGGATCCGTGATGTCCGTGTTATAACAACTATAGTTGTCATTGAATAATAAGTTAGACTTTTTCCAATCTTTTATTTTGCATACATCCATCCATTTATATCTCAAATGAGTAGAATCGTGTTACGGGTCTGCTATCTGCTGGCATTCTGTCAATGTCACGGTTCCTATTTATTATTTTATACCAATATTTCGACTCACTATTACAACAAATTCAAAGTCATCGCTTCCATGGACATTTACCGGCAGGAGACTTCTTTTCACATTTGTGTTAAAAACCAGCACTTGATTGTTTTAGGTAAAATGTTAAAATTCAGCATTATTAAAATTACGCAGTATTCAGGCGACATATTAATTGGCGAATGAATAGCATCAGAAGGGCTGCACATAAATCCGATGCGATTGTACACATCTCATCTTAGTCCGTTCCCCCTTTCAGATTTATCCACCTTATGCTGATTGGCGAACCACCATTAAATTGGCCGAAAATTATGACACGGAAACACTGAACGTCTTCTTTCCCAAGTACAGTTTAGATCAACCCAATACATACACGTTTACAAAAAGTTTATCTGAACATATTATCGATGAATACCGTCATAAACTGCCGGTAGCTATTTTTCGACCATCCATAGGTAAGGATTTCCATTTCTAATCGCACCACACCATTCAATTGCATCTTGTTCTTTTCAGTAATAAGTTCAGTTGAAGAACCGTTCTCTGGATGGATTGATAATTTCAATGGGCCAATTGGTATGTTGGTTGCATGTGGCATTGGCATACTGCGGACAAATTATTGTAATCCCGATGTCATTTCCGATTTTATACCTGTGGATATATGTGCCAAGGCTCTTTTGGTTGCCGCTTATAAATTGGCTAAGGAACAACCGGGTGACACTGATGGCCGCAACGGAGAACTGGAAGTCTACAATTGTTCCAACTCGTCCATGAGTTATTTGAGTACAGGCGACATGATTGATTTGGGTAAAAAGATTGTATTACAAAATCCATTTGAAAAATGTATTTGGTTACCTGAGGGCAGTATAACACGATGTTTTGTCTGGCATTACATAAGGGTGAGTGGTGAATTTATTTTAAATAGAAGTAAATTTTACCATAGCCAGTTCGAGTTGTCTATATTGCACAAAAGTGAATTCTTGATCTTATTTTAGTTTCTGACGCTGCAAATTATTCCGGCTGTATTCCTTGACTGTATTTTGCGTTTGGCAAAACAAACTCCATTGTAAGTATAATCCAAGTTCACTATTTATGGATGTATGTTTGAAGGGAGTGTAACCGTTGAACGTGTTTTCAGACATTGTACAACATATTTTTTTTTTATAAAGTCTTAATTCAGAGGACATAAAATGGAGAAAGACATTTTGTTTATTTAAAACATGGACCCATGTTTGCCAGTGATATATGTTTATTCAGATTACACTATACCAACTGGTCGGGGGCACAATAGTTAATACCGTGTGGTCGATATAGTAGTTTGTTTTTGCATCATATGTTGTTTAGTCTTGGTGTGGTATCGACTATTTAGTTTTTAGTTTATTTAGTCAGGCAGCTCTTTTCTGCTGGAAATCTTAAAAGAACGTTAGTGTTGCTGGTTGCAATGTGCGTTTATTTAAAAAAAAGGCCATAACTGTTCGTGCAAACACTCAATATCGCTTTTGAATACTTAATAGGTGTGGTTGGTCATAAATTGTATTTTAGATTTAAATTTTTCATACACATGTTGTTGGTCATTAATTCTATTTTTGATTTAAAATTTTCTTACACACAGCCTTCTGAAACTTCAAAGACGTATTCATGCTACCGCTGCTGCTCTATATATATTCATTAACACCGAATGGACCTTTATTAATGATAACCTGAGAAATTTGGAAAATATAATACCGGATGATGAACGGTAAGTTTACTTGGAAATAAATGTAAGTAACTGACATTAAATTTCTGATTATTTGCTGATTTCTATTTCAGATCCATATTTAGTTTCTTCATTTATTTCGGCTATGATCAGGCACTTTTCTTTGCAAACGGATTAAGAGGCGCCAAGGAATTTTTACTAAAGGAAAAGCCAGATGCCTCACCACAAGCTCGTGTTCGCATTCATGTTTTCCGGGTTCTACATTATATGTTTCAATTCCTGGGTATATACTATATTGTTCGATTTCTGTGCAGATCGATGTACTCGTATATCACATCAACCTAACTCTGACATACATTTATGAAATTTAATGTAAGGAAATAACCGAATAAAATATATATAAAAAATAAATTTTGTGGAATTGTTGTCATTGATGAGTTTATCGGAATGTACCTCACAAGGTACAGGCCTTGATCGAATGATGTTCACGACCCATTGATAAATGGGTTTTTGGTAGGCCCAAGACTGCGGCCATTAACGCGAGTACCTGTCGCTCTGGCCCAAATGGGTGTGACACTGCTAATTCGCCATCGGGTAAAATCGATGGTTGTAGTTGAATGGTGGGTGACACTCAGGTCAAGGATGAACTGAATCGACTAGACACAGATCTGTTGTCTGTATCTGAGCTGAGCGAATCAGCTGCAGTGTGGAACAATTCTTAAGCGGATATTCGACAATTGAGATACAAGGGCCTGGAACAAGGCGTAAGATGCGATTAGCCAGAAGGAGTGTCCGACATGTAATATATGACATTGGGGGCCATTGCTCAATTATGATAACATACAACACGATTGGATTAAAGATCTCCCGAGGTAAGTGGGATAAGAGATCTTCAAATAACGCAGATAGCGCGAAAGGTGTTAGAAGCGTTACCACAATTTGATTGACGGAAGCCACACTTCCACAGATTCGAATCATTTCCTAGTGGCAACGGATATAAAGGGTGTTTTTTATTGGGGTATAGAACTTTAAGTTGGCATCACTTTTTTAACTGGCGGCCATTTTGTCAGCTGTCAAGTGATTAATATTTAGTTTGGTTTGCCATTTCATCATGAACAGGTTGACAAAAGAACAACGCTTGCAAATCGTGCAAATTTATTTCGAAAGTAATGGTTCAGTTCGCGAAGTTCACCGGAAGCTCCGTCCATTTTATGCCATTACATCCACAAAAACTGACTGTTTGGTGTGCTCTATGGGCTGGTGGAGTCATTGGGCCATACTTCTTCCGAAATAATGCTGGAGAGTCAGTTACCGTTAATGGAGACTGGTATAGAGCCATGATAACCGACTATTTTGTTCCCGAATTGGATGGCATGAATGTGGATGAGTTGTGGTTCCAACAAGTGGTTGAAAATTGGACCTGTAGAATTGGCTTTATTCGAGCCAGCCGCGGCGGCCACATGCCCGAAATCATATTTAAACATTAATGGCATAAAATTATCCTTCCAATAAAGCCAAATTGATGGACATTAAAACGATTTTCTTGTGTTTTATTTCAATTCGAGTTCTATACCTCAATAAAAAACACCCTTTACAAAGCAGATTAACTGTAGCACACGGTTGTGCGCGATCATGTAATAGCGAAAATTTTGGACGACCGTTAACTGTTGTTGATTTACCACCCGGTAAACCGGTAAAGCATATACATCCATCTATGATTGATAGACCCCTCCATTGGTGTTTTGCACAAATATTTTGTGTGTCTAAAATGACTGATAACGCCACCGCCACCATCATAGGAACACAGAAAAGGGTGGAAAAGGAAATCGAGAAAAACAGAACAAAACATGTCAAATAAAAAAGAAGAAGAAGCAAGTATAATATTTTCAAGCAGGCAGCAAAACAGAAAAAAAGAAAAAAAATTATTAAGTGAAGGAAATCGAGTTAAAGGACATGAAATAGAAAAGATTTAGTTTGTGTTATTTTTTTGAAATAATAATTTTTAATTAAAGTTTGTTGCAAATAATAAAGCTAGTAAGGTAGAAGGTAGGAAACAGGGGTTGGTTGAATGATTTGGAAAGGGAGGAATTAAGAACAAACCAACCAAAACCACCAAAATATCCAATGTTAATTGGATTTCAACATTGGACTCCAAGAAATGAAACAAATGTTTGAAAAGTGAATGACGGACGCCGGACAAAATAATACGAGCAACTAGGACGAAAGGACGAAGAAGAATCAACCCAGCAGCTATGGCAGCACCACAACAGTATTCCTTGAGATGGAACAACTATTTTCGCCATTTGACGTACGCTCTGGACAATCATCGGGTAAATGACGACTTTGTCGATGTCAGTCTTTTGTGCGATGGACGAAAAATAAAGGCCCACAAAGTTGTATTGTCAGCGTGTAGTTCATATTTTAAGGAGATTTTCACTGAAAATCCTCATCCCCATCCGGTGATTATTTTTAAGTTTATCAAATACGATGATCTCAATTCAATTATAGAGTTTATGTATCAGGTGAGCGCGCAAGGAGACGGTGTTAATGTGGGTCATTTGACAATTAATGTCTTTGTTGTTACAGGGCGAAGTAAATGTTCAACAGGAAGCTTTGCAGTCCTTTTTACAAACCGCAGAACTGCTGGCAGTCCAGGGCCTAACGGCTGAAGAAAAGGAGAAACCCAAACCGCCCACTCCTGTTCTCGACGATCAGAAGCTAATGAAATCGATACCCAGCACTATAAGAGCCGTCAATGATGCAACTGCGGCAACACAAACCACCATCGACATACCCATGCTACACCAGTCCTCCACACAACTGCAAATGCCGCCACTGCAAACACAGACCTCCGTTCCAACATCAACACAGCATCAACATCATGTTCAAACACAAATGCAGCACATACAAATCCATCAAAATGCTCAATCCGCAGGCGGCAATACCCATCAAGTAAACACCCATCAGTTACCCACAGCAACGGGTCATCCCCAACAACAACAACAACACATACAAGTTCAGCATCAAGTACATACTCAGCAGCAACCCCAACAACAGACTATTGTAACACTGCCCGCCTCAGCCACTTCAACGGGATCGATGAAAAAACGGAAGCTCACCTTTTCCGATGATGATGACAACATTTATACCACGGAAGCTGTCGATGAACAGACCATTGTCAAGAGTAAGCGTATAAGACATCTTAAAATATTAGTGAATTTTGCAGTTTTGAACTTATATTTTACGTAGAGCTAAAAGTTCCAAGCTGTTGCATGTAGGACTTTAATAAAAAGTTTCCATTTCCTATGCGTCGATACAAACATATCATTCGAATGGGCAAACATTTGCATTGTTTATGGAACACGATTTCATTCATGTCGATGCCTCAGTGACAGTATCTAGCCTCTGTAGGCTACACCGCTTCCAGAAGCATTTTCAAAGAATAATTGTCCAATGATACCTCCGCGCCAATGTCACTTTCTGTCTTTCGGCGATCACGTGTCGGTTTTCTGGTTCCCAAATTCTTCATAGCCGTAGAGTTGAAAATGCGCTTCGTCAGAATAGATGATTTTTCCGAGCAAACTCGATGTCCATTTCGAGCTGCTGTGCTGATGCGGATGGATGTGTGATTTAAATCTCGATGTTCCAGACACATTCGTCTGCAACAATCACCGTACAACGACAAGGACATGGAGTGTTGTCCATAAGCATGCCTGATTAACGAACTTTTTGTAGAATCTTGCGCACAGCAGGTGTGGAGGGTGCCGTGCCTCATTTCGAGCAACACTTATTTCTCGTAAAGCGGTTAATTTCGTTCCCTATCATTACTAATATGTTATTTTAAATACTTCCAGAGTACAACTCTAGACAGTACAATATATTGGACATAATTAGCGCATGGGTCAATTTGGCCTTTATCCAGCGAATTAAAACTAAATTAGTGTTGTACAGCTGTCGAAGCGTAAAGTTTATATATTTACCAATGCTACGTATATGCTGTTCAAAACTTAATTTATTATCTAACAGTGCCCTTCATACTCTGGACAATCTATATAGATGTACCATTATATTGCAAACATATATTACCAGGACATTGGGAGGAAAACAGTAAAGCATTTGTTTTAGAAGGCTTGAAACTAAGCATGTTAGAGTGCATCCATAAAATTAACTAGTCTAAAACTATAAAATGCATCCATCATCGGAATACGATAAACACCAATTACCCAAACTACAAAAGAGATCATTAATAAACAAGACAACCAAAATCGGTCCAAGAACAAAACCTTGTGGTACTCCACTCCTCACAGGTAAAACAAACAAATAGTTTTCGATCATGTAAATATGAACAAATTAAATCCCAAATCTACAATTTCTACGACAATAGTACAAACATTTCCTGATCATAGTTGTTCTTCCTTATGGAGTCAATGAGACCAACTAACAAAGCAGAGGTGTTTCTATTATTTTGAAAATCATTCAACAGCGATTCACTTTCAATATGGTCTAATATCTGACACTTAAAATATTTTCTACAATCTTAGACAAAATCGGCAGCAATGAAATTGGCCTTAAATTGTCAGGTGTATTCGAATTGAGGTCACCTTGCCGATTTTCCATGGTACTGGAAAACATGACATCGGTATTATAGTGTACACTATATGCAAAAAATGTCTGTCTTTAAGAGGAAATACTCTTAAGAAAATTAAGCGAAATCCCATCCTACCCAGAGGCGTTAGATTCGACTGCCAAGAAAGTCAGTAAAACTCATGCAACGTGATATTTCGAAATGAGAAGCCATAATCATCATTTAAAGAATTAAAAAAACTGCTATGAGTTGATGTCCAACATGGAGTGTTGTCCATAAGCATGCCTGACTAACGAACTTTATGTAGAATCTTGCGCACAGCAGGCGTGGAGGGTGCCGTGCCTCATTTTGGGCAACACTTATTTTGCGTAAAGCGATTAATTTCGTTTCCCGGAGATATTGACTTTCTGTAAAGATGTCAAGTGAGAAAGTGAGAATAAGATGTCAATATCAGCTCCAACAGTAATAGATATACGATTTTTTTTTAAAGATGCGCAAGTGATATGAGATTTTGTCACTACACCAATATGTTCGTCTTAAGAATGTTAAAGCGAATTTACACAGCGTCCGACAAGGAAATTAACCCCGGCGCGATTGAATTGCTAATTTATTATGTTCACATTTCATTCGCTATTACACATTTATAAATTTTAGGTGCATAAAAGAAAATCCTCCTTTTAATAATCCTTCATTCGTTTCATAGCTGCTGACATGACTCTATTGAGAGGTGCCATAAAAATGGATATACCCGAGTATATAGTAAGTGAAGTGGATGATCGTCTCTCTGACACCGGTGAAACGCCAGGCAATAATCAAGACTCTGGCAATGGCGGGCAAAATGTAACACAATATACATCAGAATATGAAATATTAACCGAATCCGAAATTGAAGAAAAATATCAACAAGGTGACAATGCAGAGATAACCATAGAAATGGGTAAGATATGCTCTAAAAGTTGAGTAATCATTTGAAATGTTATTGTTCGTTTGGTTGCAAATTTTTAGGACGTCTATTAAATCCAACGGCAACATCAGGAAGTGGTCCACACAATCCTTTGGATGATACAAACTCTAGTTCAAATGTTATGCTGAAATCGGATAATAAAGGCAATACGACGACAGGTTAGTACTCATATTTTTTATGCATTTCAATTTTATCTTCGATTCGTTTCATATTCGACCATTTTATGTAATTGTTGAGAATTTTAAAATCAAGCTCAAGCTCAGTATTTTTTTATACGCACAAAATAGTGTTCTTGATTTAAGAATACTCTTCAATTTATTTTTTGTTTGATTTACTATTTCATTTATTTATTATATTCTTTGTTTAGAAAATATTTTGAAAGTAAAGTTGACTATTTATAAAGTTACCTTTGTGTTTAACAACGAATATGTCTCCAAAGTAATTGCTTGTAAATTTATTTATTCATTTTTGTAATTTACTTTGTATTTACACCTTTCAAGCGTTGTATTTCTTTTTCTACTTCTATATATTTTTTTTAAATATAATTCATGGAAATTGATATGTTGCTTATTTTCGAAAAGTTTTTATGATTTCTGGAAAGAGGTTTTGAGAATATTAGATTTATTGAGGTTTTATGTCATAAGTATTGTATAATTAAAAAGCTAACACAGGGGTTTTGATTGTTTAAGGGCAAATTTCTCTATTCACTTGTCCAAACAAGACGATGACATTCTGAAGTGATGCATCTATCTTCTATTCAAGCTTATCTAATGCGAAAGTTGTTTCGATATTAACGCATTAAACTGCTGAGTGCCATCGTCATGAATAATTTTGAAAAGATTCCATGATGTTTGGAATGATCCCATTAAATTGAAATAACATTCTGTGGAAGTATACTTGGTATTTTGTGAGAAGAATATGTGTATGAAGTATCCACTCCTTTAACTCATTTTTCATATATGTTTTTCGATGCAAAACACATTCCTTTCAAACTGAATGCCTACATCCTCGTCCAGAAGCGCATACACATATCCTTTATCCACCTCCACAAATCACGGTCCATTAATTAATGTCTGTTTGTTGTAAAAATTTAATTTGTAATTTAAATTTAACTTCATTCAATCAAAATGAAGACAAATCTAGAACTGCTCCTCAATTTGATTTTCTAATTCTAATGATAGAGAACTGTGCAGACTAACTTCAGTTTCATTGATTTCGAAAATTACTGGATTAACTTGTGTTCTATCATTTTGGTACCAGTAACGTTAACAAAATACATTTTTTTGAGATAAATGATCGGATGTTTATTTCATAATAAAGAGGAAGGTATGCCGTTAATAATGAAAAACAACATCAGCCAAATGGCCACCTCGACCACGCTTACAGGACCACATCCTTTTCATGACATTTTCCATTCCATAGCAAAGTAGCTGCCCTATGTCCTCGATAGCCTCACGAATTCTATCTGTGAGGTCTTGAATGGACTCTGGGCTATTGGCGTAGACCATATTTTTCACGTGGCCCCAAAGGAATAAATCGCAAGGTGTTAAATCACAAAACCTCTGAGAGATTACATCGTCCGGAAACTTTTCATGTAAAAGAGCAATGGTTTCGTTGCTGGTGTGGCACGTTGCGCCGTCTTGTTGAATGTAAACGTTGTCCAGATCAATATCATCCAACTCCGACCATAAAAAATCATTAATCATCTCTCGATAGCGCAATCCATTCACCGTAACTGTTGATCCAACCTCATTTTCGAAAAAGTAAGGTCCAATAACCTCGCCTCTAATGCGCATCCTGCCCACCCAATTTTCACGAATGACTTGACCTTTTATAAAAAGATTTTCCACTGTTGGTAGAATTTAAATGGATTTTGACGCTGAGATATGTTAGCGATAGAAGTTAGTTTACATCAAGTACTTGTTGTTTAAAATGTAGTTGTTGTAGGGATGTTGTTGGAAACTTGTCTCATTATCGTCGATCTGCAATTGCAGTTCAGTTCGCCACATTTTGGTAGATGTTCAGCGGAGTATTGGTATATTTCACTAATACATTTGGCGCCTAATTCACGTATAATAGACTTTTTCAGGGACTAGGGTGTGGTAACAATTCTGGGATAGATAAGAGACTCGCCACTAATCAAGATTAATTAAATTTGTTACTTTATGTTGGGTTCATGAACATTTTTCTAAGCACGCAATGACGACCCTAAAATGGTTTAGTTTTGCGAACTGGGACTGCAAGATGTTCAACATTTTTGTGTAGTGAATTTTAATAATTTTAATGCGTTGTTGAAGCTTCCTCTGAGATTTAGGGCCTCCCAGTTAGGAACACTACAATAGAGTTACGCATCTCAGAGTTGTCTGCATCTCAATTGAATTTCACTGTGTGATGCGTTCTATCTTCAGTGACCGTTCTTTTTATGGTTGTGGCCCTGGGTTACAAATTTCTTCTTTACAGATTTTGCTCAGGGAGTCTTGTATGTATGCGCTGGCATTGCCTAAAAGGGAAATGCTCGCCCGTATCATTTTTAGAGCTCGTTTGTACGTAAAGCTCCCCGTTGTTGTTGTTTGGTAAACATTACATGCGTTCTGGAATCTTTAGAGGAATTGACAGTTTTTGTTTTCAATTTATAACATCTATATTACTATTTTATACCTCGATTACTCCGCATAGCAAAGCAATTGTAATGTAAATCGGCTGCCTTTTGAAAGTTTACATTACAAATTGATTCGAGTAAAAGTACTATTGCAAACATTTCCGAATTACTTTGACAAAAACTCTTTGCAAAATTCAAAAAACTTAATTTTTTCAAAAAATTTCCTATACTCAAAATAAATAAATTCATAAAAGACAATAGAAAATGATGTATTTCTGTTACTGTTGTTGTTCTTGTTGGTTGGATTGTGTTCTTGATTTGTTTTCTTTCTTATTCTGTATATTTTTAGATTTGCCCAATAATAAATGGACAGAATGTCAATTTTGCAAAATGGTTATAACAACAGTTAATCTTTGGAGACATATTCGTACTCAGCACACACCGCAACCGCCGCGTAAATGTGAATTGTGCAATAAGAATTTCAAAAACAAATACAGTCTACGTGAACACATACGAATTTCCCATGAACAAAAATTGGGCCTAAAAACGGAAAACTGATCAATAGTCAAAGAATGTAAATATTTCATATTAAGAAGCTAGTCGTCCTTTATGTCATCACCGTCAGGTCACACATCATTTTACCCCCCAACCCCAACACCACCACCATCATCATATACAAATAAATAAATACCAGTAACAAAAATAAGTAAAATATTAATAATAATGGTTTTAAGTATGTTTATACGGTAAAACAAAACAAACAAAACGGAAACAAAATATATTTTAAATAATTAATTAAACTCTAGGGATATACAAAATAAGAAGTACTATACTTACACCCATATATATGTATTCTATAGTATATAGTTCTTACATATATGTTATAATAAATGTGTTTATTGAGATTTAGGATAGACTTAACTTTTCCTCAAACATCTTGCTCTCTCTTTAACTCCTTCACAAATGTACTAAATTTCGAAGTCTATTTTATATACAACTTAAAAAGAAACCCCTTTCATTACATATATACATATATAGGATCTAGTAAAGGATGAACGTGACATTGAATTAATGAGATAAATATGTATAATGTATGAAGTAATCCATTTAATCTTAATTATTTTCTAAAGTACTTGGCCAATTAAAGTAAAATGTCTGTTATGAACAGTTTACTGATTGGATATTACCATAGTAAACTACAGCATTGAAATCAAACAGATTTTGATATACTGTTAAAAAAATTAAACAGAAAATATTGTTAAACATTTGAAGTGGAAAAGTGCCAATAAGACATTGTTTTTTTTTATCATGTCCAGCAGTTAAAGCACGAAATATTGACAAATGTTAATTATTTAGTTTGTATCGTTCACCTTCGTCCAGATCAAGGACAATCTAGTAGGTAACCGTCCTGAGTATGAAGCGAAATGTTCCATTTGTTAGGCAGCTGTGTTTTTCTACTAACGCAACACGGAATGTCCACCAAGAATTAGTGTCTGCTGGAGTTTGAAGCAGAACTAAAACCTCTTCATAGTACTTGACTCCTGCGAACAAAGACAGCCTAGATAGAGGACAGACGACCGAAGTCTATTTGAAGAAGTTGTACATGTGTGCCTCTTTCACAGGAAATGCTACATCGCTGCCCTTTGTTGGAAATATCCGCATGTTAGTTTGTTCATGTGCCCTCTCGATTGTCATTGCTCTAAACAAATGGGGATTATCTAAAGGGTAGACGTTTTGCGGATTTTTCCAACTGAGGGCAGCTTCCTATCGGAGACTACTACTTCTGCAAATAGACTTAGGTCGTCTGCCTTCTAGATTGTCTTTGACCTAAGTCTATTTGAAGAAGAGCAGCACGCCTGAAAACTGCAGATGTCGCTACCATCTCATAGCAAATGCGTGAATTGTTCGTGGACAAGCTGTGGCTGCCCTCTGATAGAAAAATACGCATGTCACTAAGATCGTCTGCTCTCTAGATTGTATTTGTCATAGTTATTTAATGCAGGGAAATTAGTAAAAAAAAAAGAGATTGGTTTCCTGTAGTAAGGCAAGTTGAATGTCGTACAGAGAAAGTCGAAAAATCAGTTTAAACAAATTAAATGAATCAGCAAACAAATTTATTTTCCAGTGTTAGCTTTATTTTCCTGCCATAGCTGTGGAAGTCATAGTTATCATTAATGTGGACGAAGTTACCTTGCCAACAACCTCACCTCACATAATTTTATAACATCAGAAAATTTAAAATGATTTCAACTAAATATTGAATGTTGTCACTTTTTGTATTGAAAATGGCGATGAGTATTCATTAACAGTCAAATTATAACTGCTTGTTAGCCGAGGTATTGCCAGTGTGGTTATGAATTCTCCAGTTAGTAAAATCACGTTGGAAGGAGTTTATGCGCCTACCTTGTGGGTATTTGTTTAAAATATCGTTTAATCGTTTAGATAAGTTCATAGTAACAAACTGATGAACCAAAACACGACATTAACGAACTTGCTCACTTTCAATAATGTTCGTCCCTAGCCAGAGACGACTTCTTTTCAGCAGCTGATGTTTGTTTTTCTCCATTCGAACTGAATTCCTTTCAACTCGTCGCTGCCTACAGTTTTATTAAGTTATTTGTTTTAAATGTTGACAATTTTGAAAAAAATAAAAACCAAAACATTTATTGGTATACATAGTGATGAGGGCAAATATTCAACAACTTTGAGAAATGGCGCTTGCTAAAATGTAAGCATTGTTTCTACATTCTCCTGTAATCGCCAAATTAAAGAAAAATTTCCTTTAGTAGTTGTCCATAATGTGAAAGACAGATTATGACCACACTTTCCGCCTTAAGAAGCTCACTTTCTCTCGACATGTGCTCTCTACCACTGGTCACAACTATTATACTGTGACGTGATGACGTGAGGAACAACTTCAAACAACCAATGGGTTTCGTTTTTTTTTCTTATAATTTTTTTAATATTTCGTAGAATTTTCAAATGTTTTAATAGAGCCGGAACAAAAGTGTTATATGATATTCAGCCTGATTACGGATGGCGTAGTCGTGTCGTCAAGTTGACGTTTTTATAAAAACGACAAAAGTAGAATTGAATTTTTTGCAATTTTTGCCAACCGTAATACCATTTTGTAAAAACGACAAATTTACGACACGACTAGCCGTAATTAGGCTGATTGTCAATAGATGAATATATTCCACCTTGCCTTTAGAACGGTTATAAATCAGAAAAATAAATCTTTTAAATTATAGCGTTTTTGGATCTCAAAATCTATTAGATTCCTTTTTATTATGATATGCTAAGAAACTCGAAGAAAAAATATTACTTGCCAACTTCCTTCTAAATATTAAAAATTGCTGGACAATATTTCTATGCAAAAGAGGCTTGTGATCTTTGGGGGAACATTAGTTCAAATCTCTTAATATGCGAAATTTGTGGTTTTATCCCTGACTCATTGGCATCTAAAACATCTATATGTATTATGCGTCTATGGGTCGCAATGTATTCTTAATCTGTTTGCCAAGTTTACTTCGAAGAAAACAGATAGAAGAGTTCAAAGTTAAAAGCGAATAAGCTGCCAGTAAAATAATACTTTTTCTACTATCAACGTCATAACCAACAGGGGACAACAACAAAAATGTTGTAAAGAATAACCCGTACACAATTGTGATGGTACGTGGACAAAAATTTGTAACATTTTTTTATGACTAGGATTTTTTTAAAATATCAGTTTTTTGAGAAGTTGTTTTTTCTGACTTCAAAGTGACTCTTCCGATTTTGTTTGAAATAATCACAATTCTTATTGAAATGAGATACCTTCACTAAATTGTTGGGTAAGAAAATATTGAAAATGTACACCCTTTTTCGTTTTTAATTTTTATAAGTAAACAATATTTAAAGCAAAAAAACATTTTTTTTGTCTGTAAATTTTTTTTTAGTCATAAAAGTTAAGAACGAATCTGTTATTCACATTAAAAGTAAAGGATAATTATAATCATATATATATTTCAATAAAATCGGACCCGTTGTGCCTCGAAATTATCATACAATAGTAAATCAGATTTGTATACAGGTTCTTTATTATACAATCTTTTATTTGTTGTTTAATGTAATTGACTGACACTAAACGAACTATTCCGAAGGTAGACAAAACAAAACTATTTTTAAATCATATTACTCTTTTAGTACAAATTATATCCAAAAGACTCTAGATGCTTTAAAACTATGTAAATATCTGTAATCGTCACTTAAATTCTGGCTGATAACGATATGACTTTAAAAATATTTTTGATCAAAAATTTAGCATTTATTTGTCAAGTAAATATTTTAATTGGTCAAGTATTTTAAAAAACTCTTTTTATATGTAAAAAAAATAGTTTCTTGTAAATAGAACCCTATAATAATATTACCAGAGAATAATTTTCAATTTTGTTGTAATTTTCATTCGGTTATTTAGAATTCTCATTGTAATAGAATTTGAAATTCTATATATTAATATTTTGTTGATTAAAAAAGAAAATGAAGCAAATTCCAATAATTTTATTCATTTATAAACATAAAACGTAAATAAGAAAATGTACATTTTTATCATTTGCTTTGGGTGTGTGTGTGTAAAAAGGTCTTTTATAAAATTTCATAATGGGGAAAACACTTGCAGGATGATTATTCCACATACTGAGAGACCCTGGATAGCCACGTGTTCCGACTTAGCGTTCTAACTTCAGACGACTAATTTGACGAACAGATACCATTGATATATCTATAGAACAGCGATATACAACCCACATTCCGGCGATGCTGTAGGGAGACAATAGAGTTGGATACCCTACTATCCCCTATCATCACCACCGCTCTCCTCTGTACACGGTCCAGAAGCTGCAAAGATGTCTTTGGAGCCCCTGCCCACATATGGGAATTGTATTCCATTTTAGGCCGGATGTAGGTGGTGTAAATATTTCAAAAAGCCTAAACACTTGAATGCTTCTTTCGACACTTCGAATATATGGCTAGCCCATCGAGCATCGCCCTGTATCTTCATGCCCAGAACATCAAGAGTATCTGATACGTCGATATTCACACCACCCATAGAGATTGACGAACATATAAAGCTTTGATTCAATTGAATTCCAACATGTATGGGCGTGCCATACTATATACATCCGATTGCCAGACCTTTACTCTAACTCAGTTACAAAATTTCATCTCAAAAGCTGCAGACGTTATCGAGTTATAGCGTTTTCAATTTGAGTCACATTAAACAAATCACCTACTGCTAATTTCTGGGCGCCTGGTAGTGCCTGTTTTTCACTGGTTGGTGGGTTTCTGATTTCATGTTTTTTTTGTTTGGCAACAACATTTTTGTTTATCAATAAATTTTTGTTTTGCAACAAATATTTGTTCCGCAACAAAACTTTTGTTCCGCAACACATTTTGGTTTCTGAACAAATTTTTCGTTCTCAGCTATTGAGCAAATATTTTGGAAAATAAGCTGTAACTTTCTTTATTTCGAAGCTGAACTTTTCGTAATTGGCAAACAGATAGCAATCACCATGCGCTACAGTTCACAGGCATAGATCATATGGATAAACTCAACAGTTGCGAAGATATAACGCTTTGTAGGTGATTTCATTGAATTTTAATATGTAGGCGTGCATGTGGGCGTGTCACTTTATATACATCCGATAGACAGACCATCATTCTAACTCAGGGTGAAAGTTTCATCTCAATAGCTGCAGTCGTTCTCGAGTTATAGCGTTTTCAATTTGAGTCACATTAAACAAATCACCTACTACTCATTTCTGGGCGCCTGGTATCAGAAAATGAAGAATTGGCTGTTTTTGGTTTGGTGGTTTTTGATTTCATAGGTGAGTGTGTGTTCTTGTAAATAAGACTGCAATTCAAACCATACTTTAAGGGTAGAATGTTTAAATTCAGGCCTAACATTAAACTGTTGACAAAAATGAAAAAAAAGGCACATTTACCAATTTCCTGATACCCGGAGCCCATGAACCTAATTTAATTTCGAGTAAAAGTAGCGCTATCCCAATGCATTGGTTGCACATAATTGCCGATGCTCAATGATCTTCTAAAGATGTCGAAGCAAGCGGATGGATATTTTATTGGTTTTACATTCTATATTTTCATCTTTTCCGTTCCAGGTAAATTTTTACTTTGTAAAATCTGCAAACGTAAATTAAACTCACCCAATGCTCTGAGACGACACATTGCCTCGAAACACTCGAAAATAATGGGTAAAGAATTCAACTGTGCCACATGTAATAAGAGTTTCAAAACGAAATGGTCGCTGTCAACACATAATTCACGGTTTCATCGTGACATGAAACCCGCCAAGGAATGCATAAAAATGGAGTTTATGGATGTCTGATGACTAAATAGATTATAATTAAGAACAACAACAACAACAAAAAACACGACTCGAAAATACAAAAATCAATGCAATATTATTTTTTTTAACATAAATTCTAACTTTATTAGATTTTTTCACACACATTTCAATTGGTCATCAATAACTTAAAGCTAAAACGAAGGGCAGATTTGTTCAAAACAACTCCCTTTTAAAGTTCTGCAAAACCAGGCAGAGGGAATTTTTCGCTGAATTTCTCAATTTCAGAGCGCAAAGCTTGAATCTTCTTTTGAATATCGGCATTATTGTGTACGGTCTGTTGGAAATCCACCAATTTGGGTCCGGTTGAGCATTTAACGGCTTCACCGCAAATCTTCAAGGCAGCATCAATATATTCGACCACAGAGTCAATGTCGGCTTCCACCAAACCTCTGGTGGTCAAGGCAGGTGTGCCCAAACGTATACCCGAGGGATTCATGGCCGACTTGTCACCAGGTACAGTATTCTTATTACAGGCAATATTGACCTCTTCCAAAACGTATTCGGCCCGGGAACCCGTCAATCCTACATTACGTAAATCGACCAAAACTAAATGGACATCAGTGCCGCCGGTGGCAATGCTGTAACCCTTCTTCATGAGGCCATCACATAAGCGACGAGCATTGGCAATGACTTGAGTTTGGTATTCTTTGAATTCGGGAGATTTGGCTTGTTTAAAAGCGGTGGCAATACCGGCAATGGTATTATTGTGTGGACCGCCTGCAAGAATGAGAAAAAACAAATAAATTAAAAAGAAATGAAAAGAAAAAAAAACATATCTTTTATTTATTGTAATCCGAAAAGGAACTCTATGGAAACGGAAGAGTAATTAAGAATGTCTGGACATAATACAAATGGACCTATATTTGTGAAGAGTCACGCGCAAAACGTAAGTGTTTCCATTTATAACGTTTTAGATTTTATTTAGTTTTTAATCTTGCTGAGTTAGGGGGCTTTGGAATTGGAAGTTTATGAGCGATATGGTTTTAATGTCATCGTTTTGAAGGCAGTATACCTCCAAGCGCTAAAGATTTGTAAATTCGGGAAAAAGGGGTTAACACCTCAAAATTTCAAAAGCACAGCGGAGCATAGTCTGAACTAGATGATGTTTTCGTTTTTTAAATTGAAACATATTGGGTTCAGAAAATGGGGTTTTCTCAAAGATTAGAGATTCGAAAGTTGCTTGAAACAATTTTTCTCCAATTTTTTTCCAATTTGTCCAAAAATTTAAAAAATTTTATTTCACGTGAAAGCTGTCAAGGTGACATTAACTTTGGTGGAATGATAGTTGAAAATTAAACGGTGAAAGCTGGAACCGAGCTGTTAAATCTCATCTGATTTTGGAATTCGAGTTCCAATTTATTTTAACTTTCATCTATGATTTTAAATGGTTTCCTTACTTTCAAAGGCGTCGGCACCAAATACGCCATACACTCTACTGTAGATTTTGCGTTAAGCAATAAAAAAAAACTGTTATTATAAATCCTAACGACATTATTATTTGATTTATTACTAGTTTTCTTCGCCGTGGAATGCAAGTGGAATAGAAACTTCGATAAAAGCTAGAAAGCTATTGGCTTAGAATTAAAAAAATTTACTTTTTTGGAGTAGTGACGCATAATTTCATAATAATCATACTGTAATTTTATACTATTATTAATTATTTATATATTTAGAAAAAAAATAACAATTGTTGGAATTGTTAACCGTATTAGGCCTTATAGGCTTGTTTAAAGCTTGATCTAGATAGAAAATCTCTTCTAATGTTCACAATTCAGTTTAAGGTTGTTTAACTACAAAATGAAAGCAATTATCCACGGAAATGATTTGCCATCCATTCCTATCGAATGTTTTAGTATTATTTTTTTTTTTATAACTACTAATCTCATATTCAAATATTCTAGCTGGCTTCAAAAACTCACCCTGCAATCCTGGAAATACAGCATTATTAATACGATCTTCCAAATCGTACATAATCTTGTCACCGTTAGGCTTAACCTTGCGAACACCCTTACGGAAGAATATAACGCCGGCACGAGGACCTCTCAACGTCTTATGCGTAGTTGTGTTAACAACGTCGGCATATTCAAATGGTGATGGTATCAAACCAGCAGCAACCAGACCGGCAACATGGGCCATATCAGCAAACAAGTAGGCATCATTATCATTGCATATCTTGCGGAAACGGGCATAATCCAAACAGCGTGAATAACACGAAATACCAGCAATGATCAATTTGGGTTTGAACAATTTGGCATTGGCCTCCAAACCGTCATAGTCGATCAAACCGGTTTTGGCATCAACTTTGTATGGCATCGATTCGAAGAAAATGGATGTTGCGGAAATGCGTTTATTGGCTGTCATGAAACCGTGAGTCAAATGTCCACCGTCGGGTAAATCCAAACCCATTATACGATCATGGGGCTGCAACAAACCGGTGTAGACGGCAAAGTTGGCCGGAGAACCAGAGTAGGGTTGTACATTGACACCCCATTCTTCGGGATTGAGATTGAAGGTTTCCAAGGCACGTTTCTGAGCCAGAACTTCGATTTTATCGATATATTGATTGCCGCCATAATAACTGAGGGTGGGGAAAAAAAGTGATTTATTAGATTTACAATAATAACATTGTATTCAGTTGCATGTGTGATATTTGTATGTCAAGTGGAATTCGATCAGTATATTTATTTTAAGGCTGCTCATAACCCAATGATTCACAATCTATTGTTTTTATTTGGAATTGGATTAGAATTTTTTATTACAGAAAACAATGCATTACCGGCATATGATCGCATTAAAGGACCACAGAATCGGAAAATGAATACAACAAATTGCAAAATATTTGTTGTCTTTAGTCCCAAAGAGTTCATTGTCACTAATGTTGAACCAGCAAATTCCATTGATCCAACAAATTTAACAAGATACGGAGAACTTACATCAGTTTCATTATCTGTAGTGGTAAACTATTCGTTTTTTCCCATATGTGAGGCGTTGACGCCAAAAGCTACAAAAGCGGATAATGGTGCTCCATGACCCACGAGAAAAACGAAACGCGACAATAAAGAAATGGTCATGAAGTCCAACAGAGATTCTGATAATTACAGAAAAGCGAAGGTACGCCCAAAGAAAGCTGCATATGCAATGTCCATTCTATGTTCTCGTATAGTAGAGGATTTGGTAAAAAAAAAAAAGTCGAAGAGGACCTGAACTTAATCTGTTGTAACCAACAGGGGTTTATTGTTAATATGATTGAATAGTGTGCAGTTCGATTTTATCGATAAATTGATTGCCGCCATAATAACTGAGGGTGGAGAAAAAAAGTCATACGTTAAATAAGAAACAATCGTATCATTTCTTTTTTGTTTTTCAAAAGGGTTAAATTTTTTTGTTTATAGACCTTTTTCTCGAAACAAATACTGTTTTATTGGTTACAGTTTCACGCTGCAGTTATTCAGCCTAATTACGGTTGGCGTAGTCGTGTCGTAAATATGTCGTTTTTACAAAATGGTATTACGGTTGGCGAAAATTTCAAAAAATTCAACTTTATTTTTTGTCGTTTTTGCCAACCGTAATACCATTTTATAAAAACGTCAACTTTACGACACGACTACGCCAACCGTAATCAGGCTGATTATCTATTGAATACATGATAATTGTATTTATTGCATGTAATTTCGATCAATAGATTCATTTAACAATGTGGATGTGTCTGGAATGAAAGCTTTTAAAAACGATGTGTCTTGATAAATAAATATATAAATCGAAAATTGTTTGTTTTCTTTGCTATAAAGCCAAAAGGACCATTTATTAACTTCTATGTAGACAGTGAAGCCGGTTAGAAAGGTAGGATCGGAACTGGTTAAGAACGGCAAGACTGGTTAAGAGTCTATACAAATTCAATCGTTAGACTCTATTGGATTTCTGTGATGTGGAAGATCTAAACTGGTTATGAACGGCAAGGACTCGATCAGAGCCTGACACGCTGGATCGTTAGAGGTGTAAGGGAAGAATGTAGCACATGAACTACTACTGGATGCTCTAATGCCGACAATAACCTATAAATAACCAGCAATAACCTAGAAACAATTCATAGCCAGGAAGTGACAAAGACAATGTCACGAGGACCTTTTCAGGAAAGCTTGATAGAAGGTTACATTAGGCTGAAGTGGAGATTGAAACAGTGGATCACGTATTGTGTTCCTGCCTGTACTTCCCAAGACAATGGCGAAGATATCTGGGAGAATACTTGGAGGCAACCTCTTGAAAAACGATAGATATGTAAACAGTCTGTCTTGGATTAAGGAAAGCTTCTTAAAATACTTATAGAATAATATTATCATAGCTGAAGGACAATCGAAATGGCTCCTTCCTTGTCACCGATTGGATGTAACTTTTCTAGGTGGTTTCTGGCGCAGCCCATGTAGCATTCATTTAACAAAGATATTAACTCACCGTTTTCCGGGTAAACCCTCAGAGTATTTATTATGTAAACATGAGGACAAACATTCCAAGACCGACAATGAAGTGAAATTTTCACTGGCAATCATCTCAAGACCTTTAGCCTGACGTTTTTTCTCATCTTTAATCATGTCCAATAACTCGGTGTCGATCTCCGTGATGGAGGCGTTTATAAGTTTCGAATTCCCAGACATTTTCTAAAAAAAAAAGAATAAATAAATTAAATAATAAAGCCATTGAATGCGTTTGAAATAAATTTGAATATTTTTTTTAATGTTCAATATTTTGTTAAAAAAAAAAAATAAAAAAAAAATCTAAATTCAATATATTTGAATATATTAAAATATGGCAGTAATAATGATACTGATCTATGTCATCATTGTTTCGAAATGATACGTTGAATCAATTACAAAATAAATTTAAACTTTATTTATAAAGGGGAAATGCGTTTTCTGAAGCACAATATCTAGATCACTGTCAAATATCTATATATGATTTACTTTTGACGCCATTTCTCATGTATTTCTTTTCTCAAGTTTGCGTGTTTATTTAACGGTTTACTGCACTGTGCCAATTCTTGATGAATACTGTCCAATGCAAATGATGCAAGATTTCACAACGACTTTTTTTATGGAGGATTACACGATTTAAATTTGTAAACAAATTTAATTTAATGCAATATTTTACAACCTATTTACAATATATGGAAATAAATACGAAACGTCTCTCCCTTTATCTAAGATCAAAGTTCACGCTTGTTTTTTTCCAGATACGTCCAGAGAGACAGATAACGCATCATTGCGGAATTGGCAACATGTAATGAGGAAAATATGAACTGGACAAAAAATACCCCCAGTAAATATTTGTTTTTTTTCCATTCGTTTTTGAGACACTTGTTTTCTTGTTTTTAATTCTACTATTCAATTGTTTTGTTTTTTAAATTCCAATGAAATTTAGCATACCTTTGATTGGGCTCTTGTTTGCTGCTTGGTTGGACCTTGACGACTTGTGGCGTTTGACTGACTGTATTTCATACCTTTTCCATTTTTGCCAAAAAAAAATATATATATAATTTTTGTTTGTTGCCTTGTTATATATGATAACACCAAAGACATTAAATTGATTATGAACCGTTCTTATCAATATATACAAATGCTTAAACTGTTGATGCTAGACATTTTGTTGAGGTAAAGACACACAAAACTTGTGTTCAAACATAAAAGGTGGCGTGATAATTTCACATAATTGTTTTTTATTTTATTTAATTTGGATTTATTCAAAATTGTCTCACATGGTACTTTCTATCGAATATACAATGATACAAAATCGAACTTTCCGATTTCGAATGTGATGAGACCAATTTTAAATGAAAGTTGACATTATCGACAACACAACCTTCAAGGGTTTTTTTTTAGTTCAGTGCGAGATTTTGTTTTTACACGCATTTGAAGTTGGTGATTTTGGAACGCTGTCTAACAAGAAAAGATCACTAAAAATTAGATTTGGTAGGAAAACGAAATGATTTCGTAACGTTTTGATTCTATGAAGTCTGAACGTTTTGCTAAAAACGAAAATAATCCAATGATAAGAATAAATAAAGCCACAAAAATGAAAACAAGAAAATACAAATTTGCAATAACATTTTTGAGAAAGAAAAATACATTTGATACATTGAAGTTGGAGAACAAATAAACAAAATTATTTTAAGAGCTTCTTGGTTTTAGAAGAATAAAACACTTTTGCTTCCGTAGCAGATGTTTTAGATCATAAATGGAATAAGTATTTTTGTAAAAAAAAAGGGACCGGTAATGTTTTATGACACGTCCTTTGTCCATACCGCTGACAGGCTATTCTAACTCGAAAGGACTTATCCATATCACCATCCGCTCCGGGAATGATTTGTTGGTTAGCACGGTCGAGGAATTCATTTTTGATATTTATTTTTACACGAAACTCACGCTAGATGCCTTTGTCATACAAATGGTGTCATTTCTTGAAGATTTTCATAGAAAAAACGGTGTATGAGTTTAAAAAAAAAAAAATTCAAAAAAATATTTGTTTTGCCTTAAACTTGTTTATAACTATAAAACTGTCATTCAGATTAAAAAGGGTCTAAAGCTTAAGATAAAAAATAATCCAGAAATGATTTTTTAAAACTTATTTTATTTAGTACCAATGATATGTCAGTATAATTTTACCTTATTTTAGACTATTTCAAAAAAGTCGATTTTAATAGGTTTTGTTAAATGTCTCCTTCCTCTTAAATCAATTTAAACTACTAAAACTAAATTTAAACTACAAAGTAGAAAAGGAAATTAAATTTCCTAAACTCTTAGTTCGTAATGTCATTTGTAAAATCATTATGCTGAACAATAAACTTAAAATTAATTAATTAATTAATTTTAGAAAAATGTCGACCATTTTTGGTTTTGTTGTTGGTCGTATCATCGTGTTAAAATTGACAGTGGAAATTGAAATCAATTTATTGTGATGGTAGATGCTGAATAGCTGAAGAGAATTCTCGCAATACAATTAAATGCAGTTGGTACAGATTACAGTCACATAATATTCATAAAATTAGTTAAATGTATTCGTCTTCACAAAGATGAAGGACACAGAGACAAATGGTATTATTTGGTGTTATAGAGGTCAACAACAATTTGCTGATAAGAATATATATAGACATTGTTGGTCTAACTTATTCAAAATTTAAAGATGTTATGAGTATCATACGACATTGTCGCTGATAATAGGTGTATACATACATAATGTTGCCATTGAATTTGACTATCCCCTGTCTAATTGTTTGGGACCAAAACTAATAATCACTAATGAATTCGGTTATAGATTTCATCAGTTAAAAAAGTTAGTTAGTCTGTCCATGAGTGAATCTACACTTTCTGATAATAAATAAAAAATTGGTTCTGAGAAAAAAATGTTGTTTTATAAAAAAAAAAACAAGTACAGCCTATAAATGGGTTGAGGGAAGCTGATGAAATGTGCCATAAGTTTGATATTAAATATCAGCTGTGTTGGAATTGATTGATGGAAATTAATTAAACTATTCCACAACGAATTGAATTCTGGAGCAATTATTTTATAACAAAACTTTTATTTGAAACACGAAACTATTTTAAATGTATTATTATTAAGAATAACATTGTCCCAATTTACACGATGATTTGTCCCCCAGTGTTTTTCTTGACATTTTCTTTTGAAACCCCTTTGTAAAGTTATGAGCATTTACACGATGACTTTTTAACGCTGCCGGGGTAATGGAACATGCACAGGGTTTAAGTTCGCTCTCTGAATTTAAAATTTTGTTTGTTCTGCAAAGTCTAATGACTGAATATGTTATAAACCTTGTGTCTGTTACACAAATTATACCCACAACAAATCATAAATATAAAACAACAACAAACATTTAGGTTACACCCAACGTTGTCTCGAATCAAGTTAAGTTTTCAACGATAGAAGAAAAGAATAAGAAGGTGACCATAAATTGTGTTTGTTTCAGTGACTTTTGGCATTGATACGGGTATCCTAGTTTGCATATCATTATTCGGTCGGAAATATGGACAAGGATCGGTGTTTATGCTGGTGATGTAGGATTTATTGCCAGAATTTTCTGCAATTTCAATAGTTTTGTTGTTGTCATTTTATTGGGTAGTACATTGATTAATCAGTGATACATTTTAGTAACATTTGTTTTAAATTTAATACTAACTAGTTTAATTAATATTATATTATGTTTTATTTCGACATTCTCTGTATTATTATTTTTTTATTTGTTTACAGAAATTGTATTGAAATGAGTCAGTTCTATATTAAATGCATTGGATTAAGAATTTTTTAAAAATTCCAAGCCCGAGGTCAAGAATTTTTTTAAAAAAAAAATGTATTACTGTTGATAAGTAATGAACACAGAATTCAAATGTCCCAAATAGTAATTGGACATTGGATTCAAAAATGCTGAGTAGTATGAGTCAAATGTATCGACATTCTTTAGTGGTGACACAAATGAAAGCCCCTACATAGTGGGGAAAGCATGTTGTACATAGTGGATGTCTTTTCAGTGTTAAACCAAACTGTTTACCGGGAGGTCCATATAGTGTTTTCTTTTTTTAATCATATTTTACCTTGACTGGAGCAGGTTTTATCTCCCATAATCATTACAAAAAGGCGGAATCATAGGAACGTTAAAAAAAATAAATCGGTCTGAACAACTAATTTCCAAAGACAGAGTGCGTTTATGGAAACAAAGTTTTGATAAAAATGAGGCACCTGCTGAGCGCAAGTTTGTGCAAAAAGTTCATGATAGCTGCTATTGGACAAAACTCACGTTCTCTGTCGTCGACTTTTCAATAAAGTTAAACCTAAGACTGTACAGATGGCAGACGACCCAAGTTTTTTTTTGACACATATTTGAACGATTTTCGAAGCTAATGTTTTTTTTTTTAAACAAATACATATTTAAATACCCTCTTGGAAATGTTCAGCAAACGACTTGGAACGTCTGTATGGCCTTTGGTTGAACAGTCGACTTTTTTGGATTTACAAGTCAATTTAAGTCGTTTTTTTATGTACTTATGGGCAAAATAAAATACAACTTTACGTTTAAAAGTTAACACACATTTTATAGTATAGAAAACCAAGAGTTTCCTAGTTCTCGAACATATCCTGTTCAATAATTCGAAGAAATGAGAAACACGCATTGTATATGACCTGTAGAATTTGGCAATATTTCAGTCAGGATTTTGCTAAATACTTTTTAAGAATGAATTGTAGGTGCACTTTTGATATTGAATTTTAAATTGTATATATAGTAAATTTTCTGTTTTTAGTTATTATAAATATTATTATTCTTAGCTTTTTTTTTTGGATGACCTTTAAAACTTTTAACGATTCAGGTCTTTAAGACACATATCGTGCAATCCATTCGTAAGATGGACGTAAGATGGACAGAAACACTCATGGAGTGTGGCCAGTGTTTATTTTCAAAGGGCGTTGCATTAAAGTAAACTTTTTTTTTTATAAAAATGTTTCGTTGTTAATAACAACTTAAGTTCATCTTTTTACAGAAGCCGCAGTTCTAAAATGTAATTGTTTTTGCTCTCCTGACAGGTTTAATATTATAACTTATGTTGTTATTTGTGAAAACCACAGAATTTTGAAGATTTGGATTTCTACTACTACAAATCATGACAAATGTACTGAATAATTAACAAAAAAATTAAAACACAAGTTCAACACATTTTTCAATTCCCGAATAAAGTTTCCATGTCACACAGTCTTTGTAAATCATTTTTATTGGAAAATAAACGACGATATGGTCACCCGTAAATTAATATTAGTGCTGTTGTTGTTGCAATTGAGATCAGCACATGTTTTGAAATTCTCACTACTACTACTCTTATGTTATGTATGTATTATGGACCTTTTAGGTGACGATGAGACACGTTTGTCTGCATTTAAAGTATACATAAATCATCGAAGGGCGGATGGACCAAAACGTGCTCTTTGAAGCAGTACCAAAAGTCAAGTTCAGCAACGAAAGGAATTTTTGAATTTGCACTTTTCATTTGTACACAAAAGTTTTCTTGGAATTTCTTTATTATTTTATAAACACCACACAATGCAACTAGGTCCGGAGTTATTAACCACCACCACCAAATAAATATAAACAAAATAAAGATAAACAGACAAAACTCACCGTTGAGTAATACGCTGACGATGTGCCAAATGAATTGGAATTGCGTGCTGATAAAAATTCTAGACCGTTGTCGGCGATCGTCGATACACGTTTGCTGCTTAAAATTCCGGTCCTCTCCCTCTGTGGATAATTAACAGAAGAGTATTGTTGTTTAGCAGTGACGAATGCCGGTAAAAGTCTGTTATTCTTAACAGCCGAAATAGCACGTAAACAATAATGATGCATCATGTAATAATTGGAAATTGTCAATTATTGTTTTGTAAAAAATCACTCTTACAACCATCAAGTTGAGGAACTAACTGGAAGAGTAATTGAAAGTAACAAATTAAGTAAATTATTTTTTTGGTGATAATATTTATTTTACTCTTGGACGCGTGTGTATTTGTTTCTATGTAGACATACAGTGAGGGACTAAAGTCAACATACACCTTGCTATTTCAGTGTTTTAGAAAATTGATAATTATTATAAAAACTATGTTTTGGTATTTCGTGACCTTAGAACAACAGGGTTCTAACTGACAATTTTCCTATATATCATATCATAATATGATATACATAGACGATATATCCTACTATAATGGGAAATATCCACTGTTAAACTCTGTAAACTGATAAAACATAATTACATATAAGGACTATAACATTGATGTTAAGTTTGATCAAAACTACATTGGTGCAGTTGAAACTTTGTTGTTCAAAGGTCGCGATTTGTGTAATGATTCATATTTTAATTGGTATAAACAAATTGTCCCGAAAAAGTCAACGTACAAGGTGGTCACCAGGTATTTTTTAGAAAACAACGACATACAAAATGGAACGCGATTATTGCATAGCAACTCTTACTAAGCTGCATCAATTTCCCAACATATAATATCGTTACAGATTTCAATTAGAAATCATATAATTGAACTGCGAAGAGAATAAATTAACAGATAGTAAATTTCAGTCGATGTACTTAAGAAACAATTGTAAGGAATCATAACAATAATGGTACAACCGATAATAAAGCTCGAACGGGTGGACCAAAAATATTGTCTAGACGGGATGTTAGCTTCACTGTCAGGAGAGACTCGCAAATGAGTCCAACAGGATTTTCCAAACACAAAAAATGTTCAGATACGACATTCATCCAATCTAAGAAATGTGTTGATTAAAGAACTGTGGGGAAAACCGGTAAATTTCGGCTACAGTAGCCGCGAAACCATTACTACAGCGCTACTACAAGATTGGTCGGAAATCACTCCCAATATAACGGAAAAATTAGCTATATCAATACCTTGATGCCCAACAAAATTCTAATCACTTTCAAAAGTAGACAATTTGTGTACTCGCTTTTAATTAATTCGTACCTTTTTTGCGATAAACACATTTATCGAAGCACTAAATAGTTCCTTTAAAATTCCCTTCACTGCTTCTCGGAAGCGTCATAATGTTGACTTTTTTCCCTCACTGTAGATATAGTATAGATTCTTACGCGTTGCGTTTTTTAAATGATAAGCTCAACTTTGCTATGTTGTCATTTCATTTATTTTATTATTTGCTTGTGGTCGGAAATTATTGATAAACTTTTGAACTTCTAATCTTTGTCTTTATGTGAGATTAAATTCCCTGCTAAATTCCCGAATCATATGTTTGTGACAATATGAGATGTTACCAGATTGTCCGAAATGTTGTGACCTACATTTTGTGTTGAGAGCATCTCGATGCATCAATCCGTTTGTTACGGAGACGATAACATAGGCTGCATTACTTGAACGTAATCGCAAACGTGCCGGGTCTTTATGGGAAACATGTACAAAAGGGGACTTTGCGGCAGTCGTAATGTAAACGGACGAACCTGTAGAAAATAGATTTTTGTATCCGGCAAGTTACGTTTAACAAAAAGTTGATTTGATTCAAGCTAAAAAACCAAACAGCAAGTACTAGAGAAATTCAAAATATAAAAATGCTTCTATTTTTTTTATGTTGTTGTGCATTATGCTTAGAAATTGTCTCTTTACGTATCTTGGATAACCACAACTATATCAACGTTCTGGTTACGATCACGTTTACGTTGCGGCAACGGTCAAGTAATCTGGCCTTAAAATGATTACTTATCGCCGGATTGAAATTTATTTTGCATAGTCCGAAAATTCGCTATTCATAGCGAAAAACAAATCACGTTTGTGCCCTAGAAATCACGGCTAAACCCTAGAAGGCAATTCTTTGTCGAATCGACGACGCATGTTCATATAATAATAATATGCAATAAACTTTCTGGGACAAGTCGAACAACGACTACGCTTAGTAAACCCTTCTGCGTATCCGGCCTTCTTCCCGTCTTCATAGGCGTAACTAGGCCCGGGGGCTAAGCCCAGCTCCACTGGTTGCGAAAGAAGTACAATGTAACAGCAACGGGGGCTATACCCCCAGTAATATGGTCTAGTTGCGTCTTTTCAAACGATGTGATAAATCGCCTGGCCGCTCAGGTGATTGGTATTCTAACAGCGATGGCCGTTTGGCCCGGGAGCACAACGAGAAATGCTCTGTTCTCGAATCACGTTCATTTTCATGGACTGAACGGAAATTCTAGTGATAAGAAATCAAATAACGAACGGACACCATTATTAACGGCTGCAGAAATGTTTAGTACTGATGTGATGGTATTTTGTTAAAGGAATTTTTTGTAGTAATGCGTTTTATTTTAGAATTTTTTTCATGCGATGAATCCTCGTTTTCACATTACGAAAAAAAATAGAAAAGATGATAGCAGCAGTTACTTTTCTAAAAAGATTAGATTGGAAGTATTTCAGTATGAAAATTTCCTGTATTGAGGACTTTGCGTTATCCGTAGGTGGTATAATATCCCTACTGAAGCTATACCCAAATACGAAAATTAGTAGCTGCCGCAATGATGGCATTGAGAAAGATTTTTATGAAATTCGAAAAAGATTTAAATGTAAACCATCGATTAGACATATGCTATTTATATTAGGAAGAATGTGCAATATATATGCCATAAATAATTCATTAGATAGTGCATTATTTTAGAGTTCGAATAGTTTTGATGATGAGTTGGAGACATTTAATAAAATGTATGCAGTAGTTTAGTCCAATTTGTTCCCATTGTTTAGTCATATTTAGCTTAATTTTAGATATACTGAGTTCTAGCGATTTTGTTTTTTGTTGTTTTATTTTTAATTATTATTTATTTATTTATTTATGATAAGTCTAAGTTGTTTCTTTTTAATAATATAAATCATTTTAGATATGGGGGTCTTATGGAAAAGTGATGCGCAATAGCTTAATTTTAGATATACTGAGTTCTAGCGATTTTGTTTTTTGTTGTTGTTTGTTATTTATTTATGATAAGTTTTTTTTTTAATAATATAAATCATTTTAGGTATGGGGGTCTTATGGAAAAGTGATGCGCAATACATAGCCACTCTTTTCAAAGGTCAACCTCACCCACTGTCCCAATTATTTCGGACTTGGTGTCCCCTGTTAACGAAAACGAGGCTCTGACGATACACCAAATAATAAATTCCCAAATTCCCATACTCCCCACTTCATACATTTCATGTTTTCCTTCCTTCATCAATTCTCATTTCCTCCCCTTTCTACCTTACAATCAGCAGGCAGAAAAGAAAGTAAAAAGGCAATTGATTGATAAAGGCAACCGAAAACGACGAGAACGAGAATTAAAAACATACAAAAACAGTGAAACAACTGACAACTACCCATCCATTTACCACCCATGAAAACAAAACGAAAAGCAATTTAAATAATACTTAAATAATAGTAAAACATTCCAAGATGTGGATAATATATTCCGTGATTTTACACGTCCTTCTACTCGGCTCAATTTTTGTGATATATTTTCGTTCGCCGGTAATAACAAACTTGCAACCGCAGCCCTCATTATCACAGGAACAGGCACCGGCAAAACGTCTAGTTCTTTTTGTCACTGATGGTCTGAGGGCGGAATCATTTTTCCATGACAATTGTGCCAACATTCCACACTTGAAGCAGCTGATGCTAAAGCTTCCAAATGGTCTGGTTGGTATTTCTCATACACGTGTGCCTACCGAATCAAGGCCGGGACATATTGCGCTTATTGCTGGGCTGTATGAGGATCCATCAGCAGTAACGAGGGGATGGAAAGAAAACCCCATTGAATTTGATACGGTTTTCAATCGAAGTCGAAAAACTTGGGCTTGGGGTGCTAATGATGTACTGCACATATTTTCGCGCTTGACCAGGGACGACGAGAAACGTTTGTTTTTCGATTCGTATTCTCATGAATTGGATTTTTCGGGTAAAGAGAAAACATTTGAATTGGATCAATGGGTTTTTGAGAAAGTTGAAAAGCTATTGCAACGCAAATCCCAAGAACTGCAGCAAGAAGAACAGGTGATATTCTTTTTGCATTTGTTGGGTTTGGATACGGCGGGTCATGTGCATAAACCGGGATCAGAGTTATTTTTGGAAAATCTCCTATACACTGAGGAAGGCGTCAAACGGATGTATGACCTGTTTGAGTCCACATTTCCGGATGGAAAGACAGCATATGTGTTAACGTCAGATCATGGCATGACAAATGCAGGTAGGTGAAATGAAGACTAATTATTCAATTAATCTTTGGTTTAATTAATTAAACTATTGTCTATTGTTTTCAGGTTCACATGGAGATGGAGAGGCGTTTGAAACTGAAACGCCATTCTTTATTTGGGGATCGGGTGTTAGCTCCAAACCATATGAAACCACTGATAAATTTTACGTGGATTCAAATAATCATCGTCCACTGTATCGCATGGAGCAGGCTCAGATGGCCCCGTTAATGTCTGCTTTGCTGGGCATTGCTGCGCCTATGAATAATTTTGGCACCCTGCCGAAAGGTTTCCTAAATACGTCCATGGAATACAATTATTTGGCGGCGCAAAATAATGCCTACCAGTTGGCTGAGCAGTACAGAGCTTTACTCAAGCAACATCAGCGCGGATGGCTAACATCCTTTATGCCAAAATATCACACCGACATACAAGCTCTTAAAGATTACATCGAAAATCAAGCGGAATTAAAATATCTAACAAAAGCTTTGGACGGTTGTTACGAGTTAATGGAGGCAGCATTGCAGGGCATCGATTACTATTTCGGTTATTATCGTTGGCCTTTGTTGGTCGCATCTAGTGCCACTTTTGTGGGCTTCTTGGCACATTTACTTATATTGTTGGCTGATAATAATAAGAGTTTGAAGAAAAGGGCTACCCTTCCACGCAAAGCTACACAAAGACATGGCATGCTGATGGTAGCTGTAGGTTTATTGGTGTCCAGTTTTTGCTTGCTACAACAAGTTGGATGGACCATCAGTTTCTATCTCCTACTGCCGGTGATGGTATGGTATTATTTGTTGGTCAGTAAAGTGCCAAATATAAAAATTGCCTTTAATTTGAAACATTTGTTTTTGCTGCTGTTTTGTTCAGAATTGTTGGTATACACCTTTTTCGAACGAAGAGCCATTTCAGTGGGTTTCCTTTTGTTTACTCTATATGAAAAAATTAACAAAGCTACATATAGCGGCTACAAACTGCAATTCTTTCTAAGTTTATTTTTCAGTATAGCATTGGCAATATTTCCCCTACTGCCACCTTCGGTGGGCTACTCCAATAATGTGTTGTTATATACTGGGATATTTTTAACTGCTTTGAGGTCCTTTTTAGTTAAGAATACCCTCTATGTTGCTGACAGAATTATGGTTTTCTTGGGTTTGCTCAATGCAGCCCTATGTATTTATATGCACTCCCAACAGTGGGGAGTATTTTTGATTTCCCAGATAATATCATGGGTATTTCTGTGCTATGTTATAATTGCATTGCTACGACCTTCGGATATGCCTGTAAAACGTCGAATGGAACGTATGATATTTCTATTAACTTCATTGTATGCCTTGTTTTGTACCTCCTACGAGTCTTTATTCGTATTAGTTTTAATTTCCGAATTAATTTCATTGGTGGGTGCCGAAAATGTGACATTTACTCTCGATGATATTCGTAACAGTAAGTCGTCCTCTCATAGTTTCCGCTATGCTTTCGTTATGATCTTGTATACATTCTTTTCTTTCTTCGGAACGGGAAATATAGCATCTGTAAGTTCATTTGATCCCAATATCATACGTTGCTTCCTAACGACCTTTTCACCATTTGTAATTATGTTTTTGGTCATACTAAAGTTGATAATACCCATTATCTTAATAATGACCATCATCTTTGCCTTATCCCCCTTCGCACGCCGTTATGAGAGGGAAATTTTTATTTGTTTATTGATTATATGTGATGTTATGGGTTTGAATTTCCTATTTCTGGTGAAAAATCAGGGTTCGTGGTTAGAAATCGGTTCATCGATATCACATTTTGTTATAATGCAAGTGACCACTGTGGTCTTGGCCATATTTGTATATCTTTCCAAGTTCCTATTGAAACTTTAAACAGTATCAGGGCGCAAATTATGTAATATAAATCTTTCAGAGTTGTGTTCAATTAATTTTAATATTAGAAATTTTAATTTAATATTATATATAAGATTTAGACAACAAATGTTCTTTATATATACATTGCTCAAATTTATCGTATGTTTGTGTAAATAGAGGGCGTAAATCATTTAAGATACGTTAAGAATAACAATAGTGGTATTACTTACTTAATTATTTATGTTACGTGGAGCATACTCTGTTTTGTTAATATTGTGCTCTCTATGTTCAATTCGATTTTTGTAATTCTGTAAACCAGAATATCGTCACCTGAAATGCAAAATGGACAATTATCACTTTTCATAATTTTACTGGAGGTACAAAAAACTAAACTGAAACTAATATAGATAATTTTATAATGTATGCACTTAATAGGTAACAAGAGTACCGTTGACCGTTGCGACAAGTTTTTGTTTTATAACTTGTTACAATTTCTTTACTATTTCGATGCCATACACCATTATCAATTATTAACTGAATTTTAATTTTTTTGTTTGTTTCGCCCTTTGGCGTTTCACGTGACGATATGTAACAGTTTGCCAGTAAGATAAACGTTTCCATATAGACGTACTAGTTTCTCATGTGTAGGGTTTCCAGGATTTGTTCGATTTATGTTTTTTAGAGTATGAATGGTAAATTCGATGTAGATCTCTAATAAAATACTTTCCACTTTTCAATGCAATGACTGTCCCTGGATGGATCGGAGAAAAATAAACGTTTCTAAACTCTAACGCAAAACTTGCATTCATAATAATTTCATAATAAAATAAATATTTGATTTTTAACGTTTGGTTTTTGGAAATGAAAGAAATTACAGAAAAGTGGATGGATCGGAGAAAAATAAACGTTTCTAAACTCTAACGCAAAACTTGTATTCATAATAATTTCATAATAAAATAAATATTTGATTTTTAACGTTTGGTTTTTGGAAATGAAAGAAATCACAGAAAAGTGTTCAAGTGAAAGAAATATTCATTTAGATCGATAAATAAATATCCGCCATTCACCTTCCACTCTTTGTGATAGAAGCATTTCTACTCCAGTAATCGTCTCTCAGACACAGTACACCATTTGAATTTTCTTTCACCTAAATGTCGACTCGAAAACGCTTTATTTGCTAACGAACTCGTATATGGATGTCAGATTGAGTTCCCACATACATTTCGGCCCATCAGCAGAATATAAATGCCTTCTAATGGTTATAATGAGTTCGACTCCGATCTTTCTAGCAGTAACACCATTGTCATTTTTAAAGAGTCAAGCAGTAATGTCAGTTAATATGACCCTTCAGTTATTCGAGGAAGCTTTGGCAACGCCATCACCTTTGGATTTTGTCACCACTTATTCGTTGTTAAGTTAGGCTATGTCATTTGATCGGCCTGCTCTCTTTGCCCGATAGCAGATGTGGACTACGACCACTGAACCATTTTAGAAGATTGCAGGAAAGTCTGTACGGATTTTTAGTCTCCTCCTTCTTAAACTTGCCTTAGTTCAGTGTAATGTTTGACTGTGTTTTTGATGAGACTTCATCATCTTCGTAATAAACAGTCAGATTGTTGGTCGGGTCACTGGTTTAGCGTCGACAAACTTTGCAGCCCTTAAATGAGGTCTGGTTTACCGCTCTGTCAGAATCTTAGTATCAGACATCAATCTTATCCGAAAGTTGTGACAAATTCTCATTTTCTCTGCCGGTACACTAACATCGTTAATAGAATGCAGTGGAGAATCTTATCACAGCGATTCTGCTGTCATCGTTCGTTGAAGTTCCGAGGACACGATAATTTCACGTAGATTTTGACCGCTGTCGACACGATGAGAAGTCTATTTCTGTTGCGTGCTGGTATGGGTAGCCGACGTTTGATCTTATTACAGTTCGTGATACAATTTTCTCTCTGATTGAAAATCTAGAATCTGTTGATTTCCTACTTATGTAAGATGTGAGTTGACCTAGCTGACAGAGGTTTTTACAATTCGTATACAGAAGAGACAGATCGGTGTGACACCGGGATGCAGCTGAATCGGACACATCTTGAGGACATCTCCAGTTCCATATAGCGACATGATTGTTACCCATGTGAAGATATTTACTTCGAATCGTTTATCACAACAATTGACATTGTTGAAGTATTTGCAAAGTTATACCCTCTCCCATGTCACTAAGGCAATTGCAACAGGGCTTCAAGTCATCTTTTTCAAACTCACCCCACATCTCATTATCACTAATAAATCCTTTATATTATATGTATAATCAAATATTTGTAATTTATTTGGTTGTTTGCATTTCAGAAATTTTCTCTTGTAAAACTCCAATAATGTTAACATTAACATATTCGGTTATCTGAAAAAGAAGAAGAAGTAGCTCTATTATAATTTCCATTCATCCCTTTGCCACAATACAATTTACCGTCATTCTCAATTCAAAATTATTATCCGCTGCTGCAATATTAATTTTCAATACATTCGATAAACGGTCAGCGTACTTTTTCAACTTTTCCAAATCGCGTTTCGTATAGGAGAAGTAGTTGCGATAACCGGCCTTTTTGAAATCATCATTGCGGCCAAAAACGATGGCATTCACCAGGAACCCTATACATTGCACCAGAATATATACAATACGTATATTTTCCTCCTTAGGCAGCAGTGAATCGTCCAATTCATTGAGTGTTTTCATGAGTTCACTGAATTCGTGGAAACAATACATGTCAATTTCAATTTCGGTAATCTCAAATAGTATCGTCCATATCAGGCATATGGCAATGGCTCGGCCCGTTTCGCTGGCAAAGGCTATTTGATGACAGATGGTAATTAAATTGAAAACATAATCGATTGCATCCGTTTTCAGGGCATTCCATAGACGTTTGGTAGCAATGTGAAGCTGGAAGGAGATGGACAATAGAATTTAATTTTATTTACATTAATTTCATTAAGGACTTTATGGTAATGAAGCTACACAGATTATAAGCGTTGTCATAGTTGTCATGTTACGAACTAGTCCTAAGCTGGATATATTTTCAGCGACTTCACTAAATACATTCATTTTCTACTCACATGCATTGGACTTAATGTATCCACATACTGGAATGTCTTCTGCAGGAGCTGGGAACGCCATTCAATATTCTCCGGCGTTGCATCCACATAATAACACATACAGGAGATGACAAACATGCTTGAGATTTCATCCAAATTGAGTTCTTGATTACGCAGAAAAACGATCAACTCCTTACAAATCTAACGTAGAAAGTTATGCATTTAATAAGTTCCGTTTCATCATTCATTATATTACCTCCTCAATATTGTTTGTTGTTTCTATGAATTGGCATTTCTCAGACAAACATGACTCCTTCAAGTATTCGCGTAATATTGTCAAAGTGCAGCCGGGCTCAATGATCAAATGCATTCCATCATCTTTGTCCTTGCACTCATCATCAGGTTTCGTGGGTATTACTGGGACTGCTACTTCTTCCATGATTGCTACAAAATAATTGCCGGCAAAAAGTAGGTCTTCTTCTTCTGCAGATGTTTTTGTTTACATTTTGCAGAGGCAGTTGCCAGATGCATTTGGTTATGTGGTCGATATAAAACATGTTTGTTGGCCTACAATTTTTAATGGACAAAATATGTCTCTCCAAAGTTGACATGGACAGAATCCACTCCATTTCAGCGACTTGGTGTCTGAAAAAAGGTGACTGGAAAATGAGGGTATTTTTTCGGCGACGAATTCACGAAGAAGTGTTGTTGGTTAAAGTATTCGATAAAAACAGCTTCACAGGGATATAGGTACTTGTGAGCTTAATGCAGCTGTTCACTGATGTGATTGTAGTTAAAATCGATTTATTACTAAAGTTCCAGTTACAAATTCGTTGTGGTAGAAAATGAGAACTTGTGTCAAAAATTAAAGACACTGTTAGAACAAATGATTGTTTATTCAAAATTCGGTTTCAATACAGTTCAATTGTATGTAGTATGTCGAAACATGGGTAAACCGAACTATGAATTCACCATCAAAATTCCATATGGCATCGCTGAGGCTGGCTCTAAGAAAACGGCATTACCGACATTATGTTTTAATGTCAGTTTTATGGCAACACTAAACTAATAATCTCGTTAGTAAATACCGTAATGTAGGTGACGAATCGGCTTGGTTGGTGGTGAGACAGATGTAGAAGAGAACCGATTTTGGAGAGATACGCTGATTGAAAATGCTGAAATGCTGCTTTATTATAAAGGCGCGTGACACATTTTCTCAGGACGTATTTATTTTTGCACCAATAAAATGTCTCCAATAGTTCATGGGATATGGTGATTCAACATGGCGCACTCATTCTTCCGATCATATCCTATGACAATTTCATAGTCAAAAAGCAAATGTACCAAGTCTCATAATAACACCTCTAATAATTCACGAGATTTGGGTTTTAAAACTAAGGTATGTGGGCGCGCACTTGATATATCAACTATTTAAGAAGCCTTTTTTCACCTTTGGGTAAATGTCAAGAAGATCGGTCCAGCGGTTTAGATGTCTATACAGAACCAACATACATACAAAAGGATATTGTCAGTTTATCCTTTTGTATGTATTCATATATAGATACATTTATGTGTAGGTAAAAAGATTTTAGATATATTTGTGTAAACGTGCCCCAAATAACATTGAAAAAAGGAACTACATTACCAACTTTATACCTGCTGTATACGAATGCAAAGAGTCACGTTACGCTCTACGCCACGTTATTCTTGTTTGACTAATTCGGCCAGAACTCACAAAACAAAACTTCCAATTGATTCAATTCTCAAAATCAGTTTATTAGTGGCTATGGTTTGTAACGGTTGGCAGAAGCGGACAACTCAGAACTCGCAGTGTCGTCGTTCGTTGTAAAGCAAGAAAAACACTCAGGCCATAAAGTAGCGGCACAAAAAAGTAAACATAAACAAAAAACACTTGTTACGAATAAACGTACACAGAAAAAACAGCGCAATTTTTTTCTTCATGAATGATTGGTGAAAGAAATCAAACACACACACAAACGACGGACGTTATAACGTATATTTTTTTGTGTGGTGTTTTGTTTGTGTGTCGAGAAATTAAAACGGAAATAAAAGAAGTAACAACAACAAGAATGAAAAACGATGAAATGTTGTAAGTGACAACCACCACAGCAACAAAAACAACGTACAAAAGAAATTAAAATTTAGCAGTGCAAGCTGAAATAAAAACATCAAGCTCAAAAAAAAGAGGAAGTAATGTGAACAAAAAAAAAAAAAAAAACAAAGATAAAAGAAGAAAAAAGTAAACAACAACAAAAAACCGTTTCACTGAAATTGCTAAAAATATTTCGCGTTTTGGGGTTTTTTTGTCCGATTAAAAAGTGTCATTTTTATTTATACGCCAAAAAAGTTGAAATATGAAATTATTAAAATAATAAAAACAACATCACCAAAAAAAAAACAATTCTGTTTTTAAATCGCAGTGACTCGTCGTCGAATGTGTACGAGCGTTTTAAATCCATTTCCGGGTTTAATGACATTTTGCATCAATGAATTTTGTTGCTGCTGTTTTCGGGTAAACGATCGACCGCCCCACCAACATCATCCACAGTAGGGAGGGAGTGTAACGATTTTTCGGAAATTTAATTTTAAAACACACAAAAATTCTACACCGCCGCCGACAACAACACAAACCCACAACTGTTACGGTTCTTAACGGTTCAATCCACTCTCAGCTGGGAAAAGGTGGTGCAGGCAGAAACAACAACAACAAACAAAAAGCATATCAGGCCGCCTTTATGCAATAAATAAATACACAATATTTCTGAATTATACAATCAGAAGAAAAAAAACCTGAAAAGGCGTTTTAAAATTTTTTGACGGTTGCTGGTTTTTTTTTTTGATTTCTTCAATTCTGACTGAATTCGGCACTTTTTTTGTGGTCGTTTTTAATTCACGTCTCTCATTGTTGGTGTATATTGAGCTGTCACCGCCAATTAAGTGTGTGTGTGTGTGTGACAGCAGCCGGTACGGGAACAGCTGTTGGTGACCGCTACAATTTCGGATTTGAAACAGAACATAATTTATATTTGTTTAATTGAATTTATCAATTGTTTTGTTTCAACAAAAATAATATCGTCATCGCCAGATTGTTGCGGGCGATCGAAAGATTGGGGAGCAGAACAAGAACAATAATATAATATAACAGCAGCAGCAACAACAACAACCACAACAACATTTTAATCACAAAACAGGTGAGCAATTCAGCTTTTTTGTTTGTTTGTTAATTCTCGAATTTTTTTGACAGGCTTTTGTTAAAAGAAACATCAGTTTGCGAATTTTTATTTATTCACTTCCTGGATTGGCGTATTTTAAATATACGTGCATACATACGTTCAATTATAATAATTTCTCGAAATTTATTGTTTTATAATTTTTATAAAACATTTGTTCTTATTTTGTAAATGTTGTATTTTCCGGGAATAACTTTTTAATGTGCAATCAGAAACCTTTTTTCTGAACCGTTGAAAAGTACAAGTTTTACCTATAAACTGAACTGAATTTGTGCTGATGCCCGCCCTAGGTCTTAAGTCCTTACATTTCAAGAGCAGTCTAGTTTTTGCGGTTGTACATTTTCCATTTGTATTATTTAAAATCATAAATTGCTAAACAAGAAATGTTCAAACTGTTCTGAAATCCAGGGAATATAACTTCTGGAAACCTGGTCCCGCGGCGGTTTTCACCAGAGACAATCGAGGAAGATGGACTAACTAAATCTACTTGCCTCTGCAATCTCTAGATGTCTCCCTCAAGGGAAAAGCTATAGCTGATCACTGTGGGAAAAATCCAATTGCCTTTTAGGTCGTCTGCCCTCTAGATGGTTTTCGACTTTCAGAATAAATGACATAAGTCCAACATTTTCTGTTTAGCAGCTGTGAGTCGACTTATGTCGAATTACATCGATGAGAAAGCGCCGTCTTGTTGAAAGTAAACGTTGTTCAGATCAATATCATCCAACTCCGATCATAAAAAATCATTAATCATCTCTCTATAGCGCAATCCATTCACCGTCAAGATAATTTTTCAATGGAATTTCGGATTATTTTCATGCATTTCAAGGACCCAATCGGCAAAGACACGACGTTGTTGATGATCGGCCGCCTTGAGTTCTTGTGTTAACTGAAACTTATAAGCCTTAAGATCCAAGTCTTTATGGAATTACGCTGTAATGACGTTTATGGAATGCCCAATTCCAAAGAACGACGAAGAATGGACAAACCTGGGTTTTCTTCAACACTTTAGGCTACAGCACCAATATTCTCAGTTGTTCTTTGTATTCTTCACATCACGTACTTGTCGAATTTGTCCACCAATGTCTGTATTGCGGTCCGACAAGATGCTTCACGACGATCCAAAAATGCTTTAGTTTTGCGAACAAGAATATCACAATTTTTGTAGTGAATTTTAATAATTTCAATGCGTTTTTGAAGCGTGTAATGGCATTTTTAGTAATGGCATAGGTTCTACTTGTCAAATGTCAAAGATGATTCAAAATAACACTATCGGGCTGAAAAAAAGTAGTCCAACTTCATATCTTCAATCTACGGCCACACATGTATTATGTCTCTGTAGTCTTCGGACTGTGCAAAATTCTTGCATGAAATGTTGAGATGTTCCCCACTAGTATGCCAGTCTGGCGAATTTTTTGGTCAATTTTTGTTATGCCTACGGCACTTTCCATGTATTCCCATAAATACACCCCTCATTCTGGGATAAATAAAGAAAAGCAAAATCTAAAAACAAAAGTTTTTCACCTGCGGCGCTTTTGTAGTTTTGCCATAAATAAGTAAAAACAAAGAAAAATACTTAATTTGAAAATATCATCTCGTGCAAATAGCACTTCCATACGAAAAATCATCTTGAATGATGAGGCACATTTCCACCTCGGTGACTACGTCAACAAGCAAAATTGTCGCATCTGGGGCTCGGGAAACCCAAGAGTTATTGTTGAGAAGCCTCTCCATCCTCAAAGTGTGACTGTTTGATGCGGTTTATCATCCGACAGTGTCATTGGACCTTACTTTTTCGAAAATAAGGTTGTATCAACAGTTACGGTGTGTGGATTGCGCTATTGAGAGAATATTAATGTTTTTTTATGGTCGGATTTGGATGATATTGATCTCGACAACGTTTGCTTTCAACAAGACGACGCTACGTGCCCCACAAGCAACGAATCCATTGCTCTTTTACGGGGAAAAACTTCCGGACCATGTTATCTCTCGAAGATGTGATCAGAATTGGCCACCGAGATCTTGTGATTTAACACCTGGCGACTTCTTCGTTTGGAGCCACGTGAAAGATAAGGTCTACGCCAACAGCCCAGCTTCGATTCACGACCTCAACGATAGAATTCGTGAGGCTATCGGGGACATAGGGCAGCCACTTTGCGATTTGGTTCTGGACAATTTCATGAAAAGGACATGGCCCTGTAAGCGGTCGTCGTGGCCATTTGGCTGATGTTGTTTTTCATTATTAACGTCATAACTTCCTCTTTATTGTGGAATAAACATCCGATCATTTATTTCAAAAAATTCAATTTTTCTTTGAATACCAACGTAACACCTCTTGTTGGAAAACCCTCGAATTTATCTGAATTAATCGTTTTACTATTTTTTTCTGGTTTTTAATTTGTTTATACGTAAACAATTCCGAACAACCACTACAGCTCTTGGGGAAACTTATAGACTTATTTAAATCGACTTTGATTATTTCAAAAGATTTGTATATTTTGAAAAATGTCCACCAAAAAATACAATGGCCTTCTTAAAAACAGGTATTTTTCCAATTTCGAAATAATTCAATCAATTCCATATTCTCTTAGGCCTTTTATCATACAGATTTTAATAAACAATTCACTTAATTATAACAAACTCTGGCTGTCTTTTGCGACACTCATTCACTCATATTTTTTAATAAACACAATTATTGAATGGAATTAAAAGCTCACATAAATTAATGTAATTTATTAATATTTATGCCTGCATGTCGGTATATCTCTCAAATAGATCATAAAGGAAACGATTAGCCACTCTCTATCTGTCTGTGTTTTTGTTAATATTATTGTTGTTTTGGTAAGAAAAAATTGTTAAGTATTTATCTAATGTCCAAACCCCTCCCTGCGTCTGTCCGAATTAAACACATCTGTTGTCTTTTGTTGTTTTGTCGAATTTCGTTGGGCTTAGCGGTTGTTGTCTTCTTCTGTGTGCCGGTAAGAAAATCAAAACAAAGAGTAATCGTGAAAAATTGACTACAATAGGGCAGTTCGATTGAAGTTCAGAAGCTAACATTTGTTTTTAACCCTTTCCGAGGCACTTTTATGACGTGCTAAACATCATATGAAGTGTATTCGATAAATGCACGGAAAGGGTTAAGCCATTGGCTTAGTAAATGAGTGGGGTTTTAGCCTTTCATACTTGAATTTATTTACTTAATGTTTTTGTAGTGTGTAAAGAGAAGTGAACACAATTAACTCACTTTTATCATTGTAATTTCACAATTTAACGTAGAATTATAATAATAAATATAAGCTTTCCAATAATTTGTTTTCTCATAAGATTATATTATCTACTGCCTTCTCGTATCTTTTATGAAAAAGGGAGAAATTATTATTTTTTTGCCCTTCCCTTAAACGCTTTATTGAAAAATCGTTTATGTGAAATAAATTTTTAATGTAAAGACACAAACTTATACAGGGTTTTCCAACAAGCTGTGGTAGTTTGGTATTCAAAGATAAATGACAATTTTTGAGATAAATGTTCGGATGTTTATTTCACAATAAAGAAAAACAACATCAGCCAAATGTCCACCACGACCACGCTTACAGGGCCATATACTTTTCATGCAATTTTCCATAACCAAAACGCAAAGTGGCTGCCCTATGTCCTCGATAGCCTCACGAACTCTGTCTTTAAGGTCTTGAATCGACGCTGGGCTGTTGGCGTAGACCTTATCTTTCACGTGGCCCGAACAAAGGAAGGAGTCAGAAGATCTCGGTAGCCAATTGTGATCACCTCTTCGAGGAATGGACAGACCTGGGTTTTCTTCAACACCTTTTAACTGAAAATCCCGCATAAGTGAAACATTTTTTTTCTTCGTTTCCGCTTAACCGAATTCGACTGTAGTTATGACTTAAGTTAAATTGACACAACCAAAATTGTATTTAAAATCTGGTGATTTACATAAAATTCTTTGTGAAAAATGATTTTTAAAATATTTAACTTGTAAATTTGAATACCGAAATTATAAATTTAATTTCAGAAACCTAAAAGAATGAGATATGAAAATTATAATTGAAATTCTGAAAACATCAATTTATCAATTATGAAATATTTAGTATAATTAAAAAAATATTAAGAGAAATTAAGAAATTAATTGCAATCAAACTATACTCCCATTCTTTAATAAACACAATTAAAAAAACGCACAATTACTTCCAACTAATGTACGGGAACAGACCGATTGTTGTGTTTACATTTTTGAAATTTAAATTGGTGTATTTTTTTTTTTTCAAATTGCAATTGGTGGTGACTTTTGCATTTCAATTTCTGTCTTTAGAATTTCATTTGGTGCTTTTGGAATTTCAATTGGTGTCTTTTGTATTTTAATTAATGTGTTTTTGTATTTCCAATTTGATTTTCTGATTTCTAGTTGAAGCCTTTTGCATTTCTTTTGGTGCCTTTAGAATTTTGATTAATGTTTTTTTGAATTGTAAATGGAATTTTCTGAATTTCAATTGATATTTTCAGGATAAAATTTAAAACATGGGTAAAGAGTTGATTCGAAATTGCCTTTCGGGGAGAAAACACATTATGCTAGGAATCCGGGCTTGTTCTGCTCAAATCGTTTAAAAACGAATAATCTAAAAATAAATGAATACCTACGTACATTTTCCATTCTCTTATTTGTACGTAAGGCGTAGGATGGTTTTATTTAAAGATTCCCTTACATCATTAGTCACATTTTTTATATTCCAAAATGTTGTTCGACTTAACCCATAACTGTAAAGGTGCATTTTTTGGACTTAAAAATGTGTAATATTTACCATAAAACTCCACAGTTAACCCTGCGCGGTGTATCCTATAGGATACAACCAAATTTCGACATTGTCGCACTATACAGCGTACCGGGTAAACTTTTATGATAGGGAACCAATCAGATTTGCCAAAATAACCAATAATTGATTAATTCGTATACTAAATTGGGAAATTATTATCAAAGTCTACTTCGCGCATTTAAGGGTTAAAGATTAATATCCGAGTTGTCACAATGTAAATGATGTTGCATTTCAGTTGATGTATAATTTGATTCTCAAGATGACAACTCTGTAGTAGTTTCTTCATTCCCCATTTCTCTCCTAATCGATAGGGAACAGAACCAAACATTTTATTTCGAATTTTTTGAATTTCAAATTGAATTGCTATTTACCAGTATTCATACTCATATACATATTAAATACGAAGAAGTTATTGCGCTGCACTCCCCAAATCCACAGGATTGGCAATCCACCGAAATACCTCTCGTATGTGTTATTGTATGCACTTTCAGTTTCAATTGTATCCTCTAATCGCCGCACTCGACTTAAAAATAAACAAATTTCGCAAAAGTTTGTTATTTTCCCACCCACCAACACTCAGTCCACTTGGAAAAAAACGTGAACCCACTCATGTATGTCTGCACTGCAAACACATGTACGAACGATGTTAGTATGTGTATGCTTGTAAAATTTGAAAAAAAAAAGAGCGTGCACAAAATAAAAGTGTCAAGTTCATTGTCCAAAAACAAACAACGAAGTAAAGGCACCCTCCTGCCCGCGCCATCACGAATGACAACAATAAATGCCGGCACCACTAACCACACCCCCACATCGTCATTGCACCCCTTGACGAAGCCATCGTCATAGGAAGCAACTCACTCGTAGTAGCAGAAGAAGCGCCAGCAATAATATTCTCCCATTGAGTTGTATACATACACACGTACACGCATGCATGCATAAGTACAACTCTGGCAGCAGCAGCAGCAGCACCAACATCAAATACAATTTCTAATCGTAGATGTGTGTTGTGTTTGGTGAGGTTGGGCGAATGCTTGTGTTCGGCATCTGTCTGTACATGTGTGTTTTGTGTTGTGTTCTCGCAGTTATCATTGCTCTCTGTTTGATATGGTTGGTGTTTGTTGTTGTTGCCATTGCTATTTTATTTAAACGGTACAACAAGTGTTTTTATATGCAATTTTACATACATTTCCCTGCATATAAATATGTATGTAAGTACGTTGGTATTCACAGCAAAATATGTTTACACTACCTCCTCTCTATACTCCTATTTTGTGTTTGTGCCTTTGCTCTAATTTTATTTAGTAATTGTTGTTGTTGTTGCGGTTATTGTAATGTTACTGTGGTCTCATCAATTTGGTTTAGTTGTTACTTTGTGCCCGTGCCAGTGTGTGTGTGTATGAGTATTATTAAAGTTCAAATATGTGTGTTGGCTAACATTTGTACAGATTTATTGGTGATATTTTTTTTCCAATTGATATTAACACATTTCTATAACTTGTGCGATGGGCGGAATTGTGATCCTACACCCAAAAACAGTTATATTTCAGAATCTTTTGGCGTCAGCAGAGTTTCGGTTAGTCTCCCATATTGTCTCTCTGTTATGATTGTGAATTAATTCGTTTCCTAGTACTAATGCAAACACTACTGATATTTAAAACAGGGTTTGCCAACAAGAGTTGTTATTTTGGTATTCAAAGAAAAGTAGAACTTTTTGAGATAAATGATCGGATGTTTATTTCATAATAAAGAGGAAGGCATGCCGTTAATAATGAAAAATAACATCAGCCAAATGACCACCACGACCACGCTTATCCTTTTCCATATGAAATTTCCATAACCTAATCGGAAAGTGGCTACCCTATGTCCTCGATAGCCAGACGTATTCTATCGTTGAGGTCTTGAATCGATGCTGGGCTGCTAACGTAGACCTTATCTTGCACGTGGCCCCAAAGAAAGAAGTCGGAAGGTGATAAATCACAAGATCTCGGTGGCCAATGGTGATCACCTCTTCGAGAGATAACACGTTCCGGAAACTTTTCCCGTAAAAGAGCAATGGTTTTGTTGCTTGTGTGGCACGCAGCGCCGTCTTGGTGAAAGTAAACGTTGTCCAGATCAATATCATCCAACTCCGACCATTAAACATCGTTAATCATTCACCGCAACTGTTGATCCAACCTCATTTTGGAAAAAGTAATGTCCACTGACCCCGCCGGACCATAAACCGCACCAAACAGTCACACGTTGACGATGGATAGGTTTCCCAACAATAACTCATAGGTTTTCCGAGCCTCAGATGCGACAATTTTTCTTGTTGACGTTGCCATGAGTGCATTTTCGGACATAGCGAAATCGACACAGATAGTAATTTAAGTCATTTTGCTTCGACAATGATGTTAGACAATGAGATAAAACTGACGTTGATATTTGTTCTTAGCCTGTGTTTTTTCTTGATTGTATCTCACTCCGCTCTCTCTCTCTCTTCCTACCTCTTTCTATATCTATATCTGTTTCGGTTACTCTTTCCCTTACTCCCTGTCGATATTCGTCTTTCGCCATCTCACCCTTGCCATCGCTCTCGCTATCTCACTCAATAGCTGACTCTCACAGCTCTCTCGATAAACAGCTCTCTGGATAACCATATCTGTCTCCCGCGTTATCTCTGTCGTTAACTCCCTTGTGCTCTCTCTCGCTATATCTCTTTTTATATTTCCCCTCTGACTCCATTTTTCAACGTCTCTCTTTATATCTATCTGGCTCTATCTCTCTATAAAACCCTATCCCCCTATATCTACCTCAATGAATGACACAGAGAATGTTACTAATATACAGATCGAACTGCCTGCTCCTTCTCTTATTTGTCTATCTCAGTATATCTCTCTCAATATATATCTATCTCAATATTATCTACTAGTAAGTTGTAATGCGCCTATGTCGCCCGTTAATTTGCTTGAGAAAGTATTTGTTACTTAATTTTAAAAATTTTGTAAAAAATATTTTGAGAAAACTATTTTGTAAAAAAAAATTTCGGAAAAAAAAAAATTTGTGGAAAAGAAATTTTTGCTGAAAAAAAAAAATTTGTGGAAAAGAAATTTTTGCTGAAAAAAAAATTTTTGTTGAAAAAAAAAAAATTTGTTGAAAAAAAATTTTTGTGGAAAAAAAAAATATTTTGTTGAAAAAAAAAATTTTGTTGAAAAAAAAAATTTTTGTGGAAAAAAAAAATTTCGCTGAAAAAAAAAATTTTGTGGAAAAAAAAGAATTTTGTAGAAAAAAATTTTGGAAAAAAAAAAAATTTGGTAAAAAAAAAATTTGGGGAAAACACAAATTCTGTAAAAAAAAAAATATTATTTTTTTTATTATTATTATTTATAGAATTATTATAGAATGCCTATTTAAATTCCTACGTACTGCGTGACAGAGTCAGTGAATCAGGGAATCAGTGTATCAGTGAATCAGTGTCGAGGGTAAATATATATTAAGATCGTTTTCGACTTTCTTTCTCGCCAAATCTCTATATCTCTCGCAATCTCTATACATATTTCTCGTTCACTTTCGCTCTCTGTTATCCTTCTCGTTATTTCTGTCGTTATCTCTCTCTCTCTCTCTTGTGTTCTCTCTTGCTATATATCTTTTTATATTTTCTCTCTGACTCCATATTTCTACGTCCCTCGGTATATCTCTATGTCTGTCTCATCCGTTGAGAAAGTTAACTGCATCGCTTGGGCTGGTTTTACTTGAGACCTCAGTTGTTACATGTTGGTCTGCTATAATCCATTGTACGAGTTCATTGAGTATTTCGTGGAGTGCTCCATATTTACCTTAACCCTTCAGTGCGCCGTGATGCATATTTGAATCAACCACTTGTTTTCCATGTTACTCTTTTATTAGACATTACAGTGATTAAGTTTCAGCTGATTCTAACACGAATGCATGACATTTGTTGTTGTAAAACCATAGATGATTTGTAACGGATGTTTTGACAACAATTTGGTCAGTTGTCATTGCGATTTTTGCATTATAGTGGAGTTTTGCGATTTATAACTATTTTAAATTAAAATAATTCGCGATTGGTGATCAAGGTAAGTTTTATAAATTTTATTTTTATTCTGTAGTGTGTGTGCGTGACATTAGTGGAAAATAAAATGCAAAATGTGTAAATTCTCAAGTTGTAGATCGGAAAACTTGGTTGATTCAAATATGAATCATCACGCATTTTTTTATAAAAAATAAATGTAAAAATAAATAAAATAATTTTTTTGTTATTTTTTTCTAGTTTTAGAATACCTGTAGAATTCAAAAATATTTTTTAAAACAAAAAATAAAAAATCGCGCATTGAAGGGTTAATCACCTGTTAAAATATTGCTGTTTTTTTGGTTGTCAACAATTTACCGCACAAGCAGCAAATATATGTCATGAGTGCATTTTCGGACACAATTTGCTTATTGCTTAGGAACTATTTTTTTGTATCTGCTTAAAGAGGATGTAACCTTAATTTTGCTGCTTTTGTTGTGCATCGGTTCTCTGTATTTCAATTTCGTTTTTAGGACACTTTAAAAAACTACAAAATAACAGCAACAAAAAAAAACCACTATAAAATAAGACACAATTGCGTCAAGAGAGTACGAAGGCGAAATAATATTTTTGGCGGAGGCATTTCAAAAACAATTAGTTGCGGTTTTTGCAATCAATTTACTAGTAGTCCTGTTGAGTTCTTCTAACACATCTTCTGAGTTCAAGTTTTTCCCCTATAATTACCTCTCTCACACATACACAAACATACTATCTTAATATATATTTACCCTCGACACTGATATACTGATTCACTGATTCACTGATACACTGATTCACTGATTCACTGATTCACTGATTCACTGACTCTGTCACGCAGTACGTAGAAATTTAAATAGGCATTCTCTAATTTTCTAAAAATAATAATAATAAAATAAATAATATTTTTTTTTGTACAGAAATTGTGTTTTCCCCAAATTTTTTTTTACCAAAATTTTTTTTCCACAATTTTTTTTCTACAAAATTTTTTTTTTTACAAAATTTTTTTTATTCAACAAAATTTTTTTTTTCAACAAAATTTTTTTTTTTTAACAAAATTTTTTTTTTCAACAAAATTTTTTTTTTCCACAAAAATTTTTTTTTTCAACAAAATTTTTTTTCCATATTTCAACGGGCGCCATAGGCGCATTACAACTTACTAGTTGCCAATAATATTCAAGTTTATCGGAGTTTCCGCCTTTCTTGCCTGTGCATTCGGTGGTGGTGGAGTCAATGAATTGCATTCCCTACACTTGAGAACAGACGGGATTCCCCAGTTGAGTTCTTATTTCTTTGGGCACTTAGATGATCAGTTCAATATTGGTATTCTTGTGTACTTCTCTCATAAGCGGACACCTCTCATAAGTGGACAAAATTCTAAGTCCTTTAGGTGTCCGTTTATAAAAGAGAGTACACAGTATATATTTTTCTTCGCCACTTTTCTTTTGATTTTTTTGAATTCTAATCCAAAAAACCCCATTCATTTCTTGCCATCACATTTTCCACCTCATGAAACCCACCTCTTTTCTCACATGTCGCAATATGTTCACATCCATATTTTGTCATAAATCTAAACAACAAAAATTAAAACAACCTCCCAAATGACATTTTAGGGCAAACCTGCCATTTACATTTACCTAGAAAAAACGGACAGATCACACATTAAATGCTCAAAAAAAAAAATAACAAAAAGAAAAATTAATTTAACCAAAAATCAAAAAGGAAAAAAAACGACACCATTTTCATGTCATAATTTGTTGAAAACCGAACACACAAACGAAGAAAAAAGGTAAAACAATTGAACGTAAAAAACTATAGAGAATATTTTATTTATGTGATTTTAGTTGCTGTCGTTGTTTTTTCTTTTCGTGATAATTCTATAATTTATACATTTTGAAAAGGTTTGAAAAAATTTCAATTAAAATGTTATTTATCTGCTGCTGCTGGCGACTGCCCTGCCCGGCCCGTACGTACGTACGTATGGACGTACCTACTGCCGCGCCGCTAATACTCGGTTCTTTTTTTACGGCAGCAACAACAACAACAACGAAAAGTATTAAAATAATTGCCTTGTGTTGTTGTCGGGGTTTTTTTTCTTATTTTTTAATTTCCATTTCAGTTTTTTCGAAGATCTTTTTTTATTATTATTATTTGTGAGTGTGTTTATATTTCTATGACATACTCAAGGGGATTTTAAGTTTTTTTTTTTTGTTTTTGTGTACTGTTTTGTAGAAACGCAGAAAAAAAATTGTTTAATTTATTTTGTACTTTGCAATGTTTTTATTTATTATGCAGTGAAGCCCAAAGAAAAAAAGTCAGTTAGAAGAAAAAAAAAACGTTGGAGATTGAATTTATTAATAAATGGACTCGCAAATGTATTATTGCAAATGAACCCTCCAAATAGTTTGAATAAAACTATGAATAAGCTGGGGTAACAGAAAAAAGAACGGGTTTTTAATAAAAAAAAATCACACGACTTTTTCCTTTACTGACTTTACTTTTACGTGCATTTGTAATGCAAAGAGAAGCCATGTCTTTAATGATTTTATAGATTTTATATAGGTAGTTCGATCTGTGTATTAGTAACATTCTCTGGGACATTGCTTGAGGGAGATATAGAAGGATAGAGTGTGTTATAGAGAGAGTGAGATAGCAAGGGATCGGAAGAGACAGACAGAGGGAGCCAGATAGATATAAAGAGGGACGTAGGAAAATAGAGTCAGAGAGAAAATATAAAAAGAGATATAGCGAGAGAGAGCACAAGAGACATAACGTGAGAGATATAGGGTTATCCAGAGAGGTATTTATAGAGAGAGCTGTGATAGTCAGATATTGAGTGAAATAGCGAGAGCGATGGCAAGGCGAAAGACGGATCTATCATGTAAATCGAACGACATGACATTTTTTTTAGATTTATTCAGATTTTCGTATGTCATAGGCCCCATGGACATAGGGATATTAAAATAAAATGAAATTTTCTCACAAATCCAAATATGGACTAATTTTCAAGATGTAACATTTTAGATCCTGCCCCAGGGACTACAGGCCCCGGAAACTGGGTCCTTTGTAAACATCGAAATATGGGCAGCAAACTTGAATGACATTTTCTCAAGAATTCAAACACCGAATTATAGGGATATCCTCATGAATCCATATACATACAAACGTATGTGTTACTTTTGACAACATTTGGAGGTCTGATTCTACAAACCATCAGCACGAAGTTTTCCAGATAATTGGGTTTGCTTTATTTTCTGTCGAAGTTTTCCTTTTCAATTTTTAAAGTGAATTTAACACAGCTCTGTCAACCGCTTGACAGCACTCTGTTAGCCAGTTAGATTTTAAAAATGTCTTGTCATAGTTGCACATTAGAACCCTCAGTTGAATATCATCGGTTGTTGGACCCGTCTCTCTGCTCGAGTGTAAAGCCATAAACGTCCTGTGTGTGTGCGTGTTCAGGTATTTTGTACAATTTTCGTTTCGTTTCATTTTTTTTTTTTATTATTATTATTTTGTTTTTCATTATTATTTTTTTGTGTATTTAATACTTTTAATAATTTCAATAAAATTGAGGTGATTTTTTCGTATTGTTTCAGTTTTTGCTGTCGCCATTGTTGTTGTCGATATTGTAAAAAAAAAAATTAATTAAAAAACTTAATAATACTTTTTGTGCGAGTGTGTGTTTGTGATTTCGCTGAACATTGGTTGCGTCGACGAGGGGCGATAAAACTTTATATTCAGTATTATTATTACCTTTTTGTTGCTGCTATTGTTGTGGCCAATGATTGTTTCGTTTTTTCGTTGTTGTTACCTTTTTTTTTTTTTTGTTTCAAGGAAAAACTGTTTTTGTTTCTATTTATTTGAAATTCGTTATTATTATTTGTATATTATAAATAAATTCAAACAGCACAGCGGCCACACAACAAAAACCAAGTACAATTTCCTGAAAGTTGTGTGCTTTTTTTTTAAATAATGCTTTTTTTTTTGTATTTCACCTTCTTCGTCTTCCTCTATTATATTTATAGAAAAGATGGACTGGGGTTTGACGTAGAGGTGGAGGGCGAGAAAGAAACCAAGAACATATAAAAAAATATCATTGACTTGGAATGAAATTGACAGAATAGCAGCGGTCTAAAACAAAAACGTTTGTTTTTTTTTGTTTCTTTTTTATGTTGAAAAAATGCATTATTTGTTTTTGATATTGGCAGTTTTGTAAGAGATGTGTTTTTTTTCCAGTTTCAGTTTCAGTTGTTTTGTTTATTAATTATTTTGAAACACGCAAAATTTAATTAGAATTGTTTTGAGTTTTTATTGAATGTTATAAATAATAACACTGCCAGCCAACCAACACAAACACACACCACCACCGAACCGGGCAGAGTACAACAATAAAGTTCAATACTGCATTGTTTTGTGCATGTGTGTGAATGAGACCTGCAAGGATGTCATGTTAATTAAATATTTAATAAACAATTTAATTGTTTTGAGATAATTTCATTTTCAATATTAGTTTAATGTGCATGTCTCTGTGATCAGGTGTTGATGTGAATTAAATTGTTATACATTTTCATGAAAACTCGTGTTAATGCCAAATATCGGTAATGTTTTATTCTGCTGTGTGATGAGGAAGGTTTTAGTCAGTCGGTCTATAATTTATATAAAGTGATTATTGACATTAGATTCCAGAGAAGTTCCTCGTGTGTACGATGCTGATGTAAAATCGGTGTATTCGTATTAAAGCCCAGCAAGAACTTGAAATTTCAAATAATTTTGAATGTGGGTAAATCTACAGACGAGACACTTCACGTGTATCCATCACGGTGGAAAGTTTGCCAATGTTCAGCAGATCCCCTGAAAAAAATGGTAATTTTAAATTTTCCATACCACAAACATTAACTTGTTTGTAGGTGATAAATATCAAATATATACGAATAAATTTTTGTGTTCCTTTTTAAATTTTTTTTTTAATTTGTGATTCTCTATATATCTATATCTATATATTTCTGTCATATATTGTGTGGTCAATTTCGTAGAAATTTCTGAAATATGGGTGAATAACCATAGAAAAATTTGACAACATTTGACGATGTTTTTGACCGTTTTGTTGTTTTGATTTCGTCCTAAGGCAAATTTTTTTTTTTACTTTATGAGCTAAAAAATTGCCGAAGAGGGACAAGCAATATTTCGAACTAGTAAGTTGTAATGCGCCTATGGCGCCCGTTGAAATATGGAAAAAAAAATTTGTAGAAAAAAACAAATTTTGTAGAAAAAAAAAATTTTGTTGGAAAAAAAATTGTTTCTTGAAAAAAAAAAAATTTGTTGAAAAACAAATTTTTATAGAAAAAAAAAATTTTGTTGAAAAAAAAAATTTTGTTGAAAAAAAAAAAATTAGTAAAAAAAAAAATTTTTGTAAAAAAAAAAATGTAAAAAAAAAATTTTGGTAAAAAAAAAATTTGGGGAAAACACAATTTCTGTACAAAAAATTTTTTTTTTTATTATTATTATTTATAGAATTATAGAATGCCTATTTAAATTCCGACGTACTGCGTGACAGAGTCAGTGAATAAGTGAATCAGTGTCGAGGGTAAATATATATTAAGATAGTTCACAAGATATACACTTATTAATCAAATTTGTCCAAATTGTACTAAAATCCACCTCCCAGTCGAAAACCTCAAAAATGAATTAAGAAAAAACCTTAGCTACCCAGCTAGGGCTTTTCTTCTACCATCATAAGCTTTCAGAATTTGGGGGGGTCTCGGTTGGTTCAAGATGTGGAAGGTGGAAAATGTGCTACTGTGTGTATTAAGTATTGTTGTCCATGCTGTTGTGTTGTTTACCAGTCTTAAACTGTTTACAATTTAACTGGTATTAGTTCGGAGGGAGTTGTTCCAGCCTGCCTGTAGTGGGGCCCCTTGTTTGGCTTCGTGATGGCTGTGGTTTAAAGCCAACTCGCGTGGCGAGTACCAACTCGGTGTGGAGTTGCTTTGAAACCGGGTGCCGTAACCCATACAACGATAGGAGTTCAGAAAGTCTCTGCTCCTAAGCAAGAAGGAAGCCATGCCAAAGGCACGGTTTCGAAATACTCCGCAGCCTATTGCAAGTGGGGGCGCTTTGTATTCACTCGGTGCTGTAGCACATCTGTGAGTCCACAAAGGCCTTTTTTTCTCACAGTTCCTTTCTAAGAATTTACAGCTGCTTCGAAAATTGAAAAGAAACACACGTTTTCCCATGTTATTTCTTTGTGTTGTCCATAAGTTTTTTTTTTTGTAGAATAGGGGGGGAGCTGCGAAAGAAAACCTACACGCGGGTTTATTTTTCTTGTTGCTGTTTTTGGTATTTTTTAATTTATTGAAAACCAATAATAATACAACAACAACAACACTTTCAGCTATCAATCTAAAATGTTGTTTTCATTCTGTCGAATTTTTGCTTCCAAAGACGGCCGGGGTAAGAACGGAAGATAAAGTGAAACAGACGAACGGACGGCCGTCTTTTTTTGTTACTTTTGAAATATTTGGTTTTTTTTTTTTGGGAACTTTTGTTACCTTTTGCGGTTTCACACAATTATTGTTTATACAAATTTAACAAACAAACTCAGGCACACACACACACATAAAATTGTACACCAAAAATGAAATTGAGAAAACGAAAAACAAAAAATCCAATTTCGTATATAAAAAAAGAAACAAGATAAGACAGAGAAAAAAAAACTGTTAAATTATAAATAAAAAATACCCATAAATATGATTCATGATACGTTGTTGTACGACAACAAAAAAAAAACAACAACAACGATGTAGTAGTAGTAAAAACAACCAAATTGAAAGATTGCTTTACCTAAGCTAAACAACAAGAACAGAACAGAACAGACCAGACCATGCAAGAGCCTATAATAATGCTACACTCGAGCAAAATGCACTGTCCAAAGTTGTGGTTAAATAAGATTTAATGATTCAGTGAGAGGATTTGTTTTCTCTCAAACACTAAAACATGCCACAATTTTGTATTTATAGTCTAATGGGTCTACTTTTGTACGTAAATAAGGCAGTGGTTAAGATTTGTCAAAATTGCGCTGGTCTCGCATTAAACGAAAAAAAACCACAGCTCAGTTTATTGCTTACAACTTAAGCATTTAAAGTCCAATTTCAATATGGTTTGTTTTGGAATAGAATTATTATAAAAACCCCTAAAGACAATTTCTACAATGAGACAAAAGCTAATCCAATTTTGGAGGGAAATCCCTGTTTTAGGATTTGTTTATTATTTTTTTTTTATTTTTTAAATTTTTTTTTTATTATTTTTTAATTTTTTTTTTATTATTTAAATCAATTCCTACATTTTGTGGCACTTCAACAGGCATGCAATACTTTTTTTCGTTTCACAATTTTTGGGTTTTCCCCTCATTTGAGGATTGTGAGATTTTTTTAACTGAATACCTTCAGTTTGTTTATTTTTTTTTCATTCCTAATGCCAAGCCCAAATTTCATGGCCATATGCTAATTAACAAAGACTTAAAAAACATTTCATAATTTTTAAAAATTCTATGAAAGTGTCAAAAACTGATAAGTGTTTGAATGGTGGTACAACTCTCACTATTATCACTTATCCACTGATATTCAAGATGGAAGGGTTTTCCATTTATTGTCCAAATCGGGAAAACAATAAAAAGTATGCATGCCATTAAAACACAACTTGCCTTAGCTTAAAAAAAAAGAATTTGAAAAATTACGTAGTTCCAACGTCTCCCCACTCACTACTTTATTTTCTAGGCCACTTAAGAAATATTTTCCGAGCTCCACGTCGATGATGCGACTGCTTCCTGTAAATATATACATTAGGGTGGGAGGGAAAAGATCAACAAAGCTTATAGCAAAACCGGAGAATGTTACATCAAAAAACCATGGATCAAAAAAAATCCAATGCTATTTTATATTTTTTTTTAAATCGATATTTTATAAAAAAAAAGGTTCTATGAAAAATGCTCCAAAAAAATGAAGAATTCCCTTAAATAAATAAAAAATCCCCAATATGAAAATGTCCATAAAAATTCTGAAAAATCTCCCAACAAATTTATGCAAATTCTGAAAAATCCCCCAAACTATTTATGAAAAATTACCTAATGCAAAATCCTCCTAATATTATAAAAAATACCTCAAAAAAACAACATTATGAAAAAAATCGATATATGATTGACTTCTCTTATGAAAATTTCCCAAAAAAAAAATCGAAAAATTTCCCAAAAAAAAATCTCATGAAAAAAATTGGGGCAATTAACTGTCAAAATTAAAAAATTTTCGTGAATTCTTCATTTTTTTGGAGGCATTTTAAAATATTTTTATTTTGTTTTTTTAAAAATCTAAATTTTTAAAAATGGGCTCTAAGAAAAATGCCCCAAAAAAAAAATGAAGAATTCCCCAAAATAAATGAAACATCCCCAATATGAAAATTTCCCCCAAAACTCTGAAAAATTTATGAAAAATTATACAATGCAAAATACCTCAAATATCATTGAAAATACCTAAAAAAATATATGACCGACTTCTCTTATGAAAATTTCCCGAAAAATTCCCCAAAAAACATCTCATGGAAATTATATGTAACCTCAAAATTATGAAATTTTGGCGAATTAATCATTTTTCTTTGGAAGCAATTTTCATAGAGCCTTTAAAATATTTGTATTTTGTACTTTTTTTTAAAAATCGATATTTTTAAAATGACCCAAAAAAATAAAGAATGTCTTAAATGATGAATTCACCAAAAATAAATGAAATGTCACCCAAACAATTTATGAAAAATTCCCCTATGCAAAATTCCCCAAATATTATTGAAAATACCTAAAAAAACACTTTATAAAAAATATATATGATTGAATTCTGTTATGAAAATGTCTAAAAAAAAAAAAACGTAAAATTCGCCAAAAATAAAAAAATGGGGAATTTTTTATTGTCCAATAAATGAAATGTTACAATTTATGAGAAAGTCCCCAATCGTTTGTATGATATTTTTTTTTGGGGAATTCTTTTGGAGCCATTAAAATATGTGCTACAAACAAACTACATTTGGTACAAATAAATTGTTCATGTCATAATAAAGACAAGAAAACATACTTTATAAAAAAAAAGAAAATTAAGTTTAAAATATATAAGAAACACATCGAGAAATCAAATAAAATGTTTTCAACTGTCATATAAAAATCTGAAAAAAAAATGCAAATTATTAATACTAGAAAAACCCAAAAACAAAATTATAAAAAAATTCCCCCCTCAAAACCGAAAAATACTAAGATTAGTCAACATTGGAATAAAACCGGACAATGGGTTATATGTTAGAAATTATATAACCCATTGTCCGGTTTTAAATATGAATACCTTAAAATAATCCCTCGTTTGTTGCCTACAACCAGTTTTTTTTTACAGAACTCAACAATTTGTACTAGATCAAAAGTTACAAACTTTTCGCCGATGATATTGGTTTCTGGACCACTGTGCACGGTATTTATTGTTTTTTTTTCCAAGAATTTAATTTAGACCCATAGTTTCTCGGTGAAATATTCTTGGAATTACCAGTAGATTTTATTTTTGCTATAAGCTTTGAGCGAAAAAAAAATATGACCCGCTCTAATATACATACATGTCTTTTTCCACTTGTTTTTACCACTGGTATTCCCAATCTCGACTTTCAGGGTACAATGTATTTCTCAAGAAAACAGTAAATCATTAATTAAACATAACACTTCAGATGTAGATGGCGCCACTTTCAAAAACGTTGAGCCCACATTTCCTCTTCTTCACTTGATCTTTTTTCACGCCGAGCCGAGCTGGAGCTTTGAGCTCCAATCGTTCAACTCAGCACACTCGCATTTTCCATCCTTGACCAATTATTTCATAGCTCTCTTTATTTTACAGATACTTTATTTTTTATTTATTGTTGATCTTTATTCTTCATACAGTTTTGTTTCTGTTATTCGATGTTTTTTTTTGCATTTGATTGCTTCTCAACGCCCAGGAGATATTTTCTATAATAATATTAAGTGTATTGTAGAGAAAATCATAGATAGTGGTTGCTGAATGTGGGCTGTCAAATGCATAGCTGACCTCAAAGTTATTCAAAGTGGCGCCATCTACATCTGAAGGGTTTGGTAGACGTGTTAATTAATGATTTACTGCTTTCTTCACACCGTATCATAAATCAATTTGAATATTTTGAATATTCCATTATCCTCACATCATTTCATTTACAATCAAACAGAAACAACTGAATTTTTATGAACAATATTGTGTAATAGTTCTTGCCTTGATTCCATTATCTTTATTTATTATAAAAATTCGAAAAATGTGGTAAGACCTCCTACATGTTGGCATTATTTTTGTCTTTCTTTTGAAATTTAAAATACACTTTTGAATAATTAATCCCCCGCCTTTGTGGTGAAGACTCAACAATGAGGAAACGCATACACACACACAGAATGTATATAACAATTTAAATTTATATCAAAATAATGATGAATTATTTCTGTTGATTTAACAAAAAAGAATAATAAAAATATACTAAAATGATGACTGTAATCTGAGTTTTTTTTGTTTTTTTTTTTTGGGTTCGACAAGTTGTGTTCAGACATACACACGCCTAAATTTGAAATCTTATCAAAACTGCTGATATTTTAAAAGCAGAACAAAAAGAAAAATTTTAAAAAATTACCAGGTACGTTTTGAAGATAATTTAAATGCATTTTCTTTTTTGTTTTTTCTTCAACTCGTAAACAAACTCAAAATTATCTATTTTAATTGCTGTTGTTCCGAAAACCAAAATGAAGAGTATTTATTTTTTTCTGAAATCAATAAGTAGAATCCATGGCAATTTTAACAAAGGCAAACAAGACCCTGAGCAATGTTTGTTTATTTTTTGCACGAACTCAAAAAGATAAATACTACACTCAGAGAAAAATGGCAGGACGCGAATTAAAAAGGAGGACTTAAAAGGTAGACATATGGGGTATTTATGTAATTTTAATGTGATTTATTGAAAAGTGAGAAGCAATTTTATTAGCTTCACAAAGCATTTCATGTCAAAGTCAACGACAATCAGGCGTTAGTAGACCTTTACACCTGTCACTGTGGCCTTCAGAGAATTGCAGCGATGCCCTCTATTGGAAAATATCACAGGTGACGTCATCGATCATCTCCTTTGTATGTAGATAGGCAAAAGGTGGCTCTAAAAACCGAATTTTAATATAAGAAAATTAATTGCAAAGTAACTTATTTTAAAATTTGTTTCCCTTAACATTCCACGAAGAAACAGACGGGGAACTTCTCTTAAATTAGTGTGATGTGCACGATATGATTTGTATACCGCCGACCAAGACTTAATTCTCCTGCTCGTAAAGTCAAAAAGTGAACCCTTAAGCTGAAACTAGGCTTCAAAAACAACACGCTGAACAATAATAGTAAATTTAAACAATTTTCATAGCAATTTCCATTTCATATGTGAGTATCTTTTTCATAATTTGGGGGAGAAATATCATTTTAATTTGATTCTATATCTTGGCAAGACATAATACAACTTGTGGTTTATTTAATGAAAATACTCGCCAATTTTCGAAACGAATTTGTGCCCCAAATTATTTCCAAATAAAGAAACGCAAAATGAAGAATGTTTTTTCTTCTTTTTGTCATAAATACACGCGTAATTCCAATTTCCTTTTTGGAATAAATAGCGAAATTGTTTTTTAATTTTTAAAATTAATGTTGTCTGCAAGACTATCTCGTAAGTCACGAAAAACAGCAATGTTTATAGTGTCCTATTCTAAAAACACTCTTAACTGCCAACAAATATTCTTAAAGTCACTACTAAAATGTTTAAAAAATCGTCTCAAATGGCGTATAGAAATCAAACGATATTCTAGAAGGGAGCTTGAGAACATAAAATTATGTTACTAGGCAGAATTCTTTTTGGAATGAAATTTTGTTAATACAATCGGTAGAAAATTTCATAGTATTTACTTTTCTAACCTTTTAACCACTAAGACCATCCACTAAGACCATTCTAAAAAGCATCTAAAAAGTTACTCTGAAAATCTTGTCAAAGATTAAATAATTAGTCTGGCAAAAAGGTGTTCTAAAAAATAATTTTAAAGAAGCCTTCTAAAAGGGTTTACCAAAAGTCTTCTAAATGGCCGTCTTCAACGCAGACAAGTGCTTCCGAGAAATCTTCTAAAATAGTTTTCTACAAATATTTAAAATATCTCTTAAAAGTCATTTTTCAATGGTCTTCTAAAGGGCTCTATGAAAAACACCAAAAGGCAAACGTTCCCCCCCAAACAAAAAAATAATAACCCAAATGAAGAATTCCCAAAAATATATGCAAAATTATGAATTCAATAAGTTTATTGTGTGGTTTTTTTTACCCAAACACACTAATACCTCAGCTCAAATTATTAATAATAATAGCAAATTAGTTATGTTTGCAGGCAAATAATCTTTGTTTGGATACAACCTTAACAAACACGCGTTTTACTTGTAGGTAAACCTTTAAAAAAGACAGATTTTTTAGCGTGTGGAAGAATTTTATGATACTACGATATATTCCCTACTTAGTATGACATTAACCGGAAAACTCTCACTCTCTGAGGATGCATTGGCATCTTGACAGACACATGCGGGTGTTTTGCGACAGTTTTGCTTGTTAACATAGCCGTCGAAATGAAAAAGCAATTAGTCAAAACAAATGATTTTTCGAGCAAAATCGTTCTCGAGTTTTAGCTGCGAGTAGCGATAACGAAGCGACTAGTCGGGTGCATTCAATTCCTGAGTCAATGGGACCCAGCAATGGCATACTACGAAGTTTTTGTGCAAAACTAGCATCAGACTGGTGTGCGTACGATTCGATTACATTTTTGTCCATTGTTTGTTTAAAGTACCTACCCAAAACGAAAGAAAATTTGGAAAATATTCACCAAATTGACTGCAGAGTTCAAGAATAGGTCGAATGGACAATATCGATAAAAAGTTGTGCGTGAGGAGCAATTGTTAAAAAAATTTATATAAAAAGTAAACTTGATGAGCCTTTCAAAACCCACCTCATTTTTGTACACTAGTGTACTTTTGTATTCTCAGCCATTTTGTTTATTTTCATTAAACAAAATAACCGTTAATAATATAATCAACAACAACATTATCACCGTCATCATCATCATCATCATATTTCTGATGATATCACCGGCAACGAACAGACACTTGTTTTAGAATCTCATCCATAGCGAAGGGCATTTTTTGGTTTTTTCATACACTAATTTTGTTTCCATTAAAAATCTAAAAACAAAAAAAAAAAACCAAAAATAAATTGCGCCAACATCGCGCTTCTTTTTCCCTAATGCAATTTATAATCAACGTACACAGTTTGAAAAACAGTGTACAACAGCAACGACGAAAATATTAAAAGAAATATTTCTCATGTTGTCGGTTGGTTGGTATTATCTTTCTATAGAGAAATACAAAAAAAAAACAACAACACAACAGAAAAAATTCCTTTAATGAAGGTAAATTTTGTTTTCGCATTCGTGATTAAAAATAAAGCAAAAGACTGTACGAAAAAATTGGTGCTGGTTTTTTTCTTCTGGTTTTTCGATAGGAAAAAAGTGTGATTCTCAGTTAGGGTCTGTGTGCAAGAGAGTGCCTTAGCTAAGAAAATAATAGACTCGGGGAAAAATGTCAGAAGAATTTGGGGGAAATTTGTACATGATATCTTGCAGACCTTCTGTAAATCCTATTGTGATTGGATTCAATCTCAACAGGACCTTCTTTCCCCGTTAATTATATCCAGATGGTAGATAGAAACCGAATCTGGTGGCCAGCGAGAGTAGGATTTAGTTTAAACCTTGCCGGGACGTTGAGGAACTTTGATGAAGGCAAATCCTTTTGTCCTTTGTCCTTACATATCAGCTCTGGAACTTGCGTTAAAAATGAACACCAGCAGAATATGTTCTATAGAATCGATACCAAATGAATATTCTTTTTTCGAATTCTCTCAATTGTTGTTATTATCCGCCGAGCGTAGAGCGGAAACAAAAATTACGAAAACAGCTGCAAATACACACTTATTCACACTCAAATGATGTGTTTTGTTGAATTGAATATGTTTGTTGTTGTGCTATTGCTTATACACAAATACGTAATATTAATAGCAAATAACTTTTATTTACATCCAAACAAGCTTTGTGTAGAAAGAAATCAGCTTTACTTGCCACAAAGACCAAACACGCGTTTTACTTGTGTGCAAACATACATTTGCTTGTAGGATTATAAACGGAAACGCTGCACAGAAGCTCCCACTTCCCTTCATTTTGTTAGACTTTAAAGTTCAGTATTAGAACGAAGTTCCCCGCCTCTTCCTTCATGGAATTTTAAGGGAAATAATTAAGTAATTTTTTTTCCCTCAAAACTCCCTCTATCTATAGCTTACCTAGGGACCCCCAAGACCCTGCCACCCTTTCTCTGAGTGTATTTTCTTTCACAACATTGTGCCATGAAAAATAACTAAAATTTTCTTGTTTTTTTTTTCACCGGAAAAAAACAAAACTAATTTTTTATCCACAAACAAAAAAAAAAAAAACGCTGAGAGATCTTTACACACACACACACACAGAGAGAGAGACATTAATAAATAAATTGCAGTTGTAAGCTTAAAGGCAGCAAGCAACAAGAAAAAACTCTACGGCAAAAAAGATTTCAAGGAAAGGCTAACGTCGCCATTAGTGGTGCTACGACGGTCGATGTGCCGAGCGATGCCTCCCTAAACTCCCCTACGGCCACAGCCAGCCACCCTTCTTCTTGTTCTTTACACTCCACAGCGTGTTTTTTTGTTGTTCTTATTTAGAAAAATAAAATAATCGTTATATTACGACAGCAACAACAACAACAACAACAATCATATGAAAAACGCTTGCCTTCCTACTAAACAATCAGAGGCTGAAATTCTATAATGAAAAAAAAAACCCGCCCGTTCGCATGGCAAATTTCAACCATGGGGCTAACGGCGTAAGGGGGGTCCATGTGGAAGGTGGCGGCACTGACGACGACGACGACGACGATGATGGCAAAGGCAACAGCAACAAAAACAAACATAAAAACGTCGAAAAAAGAAAAACTTGCTTCTTTTTTTGTTTTGAAAAATGTGCAAAAAGGTGAGAAAAAACCGAACAAAAAACAAAAAAAGAAAATAAAATATTACAACGTTTTTTTTTGTTCGCGTTTTGTGTTTAGTGGTTGTTGTTGTTGTCGTCGTCGTTTTCTGTGTGTGTATCTTCAAGATAAGGCCAAGCGAACGTCTGGCAGCCGATGGAGCGGGGAGTTCGCAAGGCGACCGGCGCACTGTGGCTGAGAAACGGTTTTCAGGCGGCAAAAAATAGTTTTTGTTTACATTTTTCCGAAAACCTAGATTTTCAACTGTGAAACCTTATAGTTAGGTCCATACAATAAACTTACTATTCCATTTTATTTTACGTGAATCACTCCGTTGTGGAATTACAGTCAGTGTCGCGCTCTATAAATGCAGTTTCCACTTTTTGACCTGGTAAGCGACATTCACATGAGGAATTTAACAGAACATACTCCTATATTGCATTCGGGTGACACTGGCCCATAATATTATGAACGGTCGTGGTGTGATATTAGTATGTGAGACTATCACCCAGCAAACCCAGGATTGTATCCTAGTCAGATCATCAAAATGTTCAGCGACTTCACGAGTAAGAAAGTAATTCCATGGGAAAGTAATCCCTTAACCCTTTGCGGGCAGGCTTTAAATAGTGTTCCTTCGTTGCAAATTATGGGAAATACATGCAAAACATGTACCGATATGGTCGAACTATGCCAGAGTTGATGACCCGTCATTGCTAAAAAAAAATAAATAAGACTACATCCAAACATTTTTATTTATTTATTATTAATTACAATACAAAGTAAAATTATATTCTAATTTTCGGTATAAGGGTAAACTGGGTGACACAGACTATATGGCTAGATTTTTGCAGCGGCAGACCAAAGCCTCTGGTGGGAATCGCACCCACAACCCCCACGCTGATATATATCATAGTACGGAAAATCTCGCTTCGCGACAGGTATTTTCATTTTTATCTCTCGTTTTGTTACTCACACTCAGAGACAAAAAAAATAATTCTCGTGAAAGTAATTTTTATCTACGAAAGTTATCCTTTTTATCTTTCATGAGTGATCAATACATGCTTTAAAAGTATTGCTCTCTCTAACGAAAGAGAAGAAAAGATAACACTCACTCATAAAAATAACTTTCACGAGAGTTCTGTTTTACATTCTGAGTGCGAAAGTTAAATAGAGATAAATATTAAAGAGAGCACGCGTGAGACGAGAAATATAAAAATAATTGTGTTTGGAAATTGACGCAGGTCAGTTTCTTCTATTGTTTTGTTTGAAGCAGTTGAAAAAAATGGGTCGTAATGCCTTATTTTTTGTGTTACGCAATAGAATTGTTTATTGTTATTTTTGATTTAATTTTTTTGGTTTGAAAACAATAAAAAAAGAAAAAAAATGTTATCCGCTGAAAGTTTAATTATTTGTTATACATATTTTCGTCCCATTTCGCCGTTGTAAAGGGATTTCCTAAAAATGCAGTTGATGACGAATATTTTTTCTAATGATTAAACTCATGAATGAGAATTAATTTCTAATGAGTAGATATAACTCTCGCGCGAGTGCTTGGTAGATAAATCTCGTGAGTGAAAAAAATAATTGTTCTCTTCATATTTTAAATTACTTTCACGAGAAAAAATATTTATCTTGAGAAAAATTTATATTTATCTTTGAGGAGAACAATTTTTTTCTCATAAGGTATTTTTCTCTTGTGAAGAGAATAAAAATTGAGTACTCTCCGTACTATGATATATATATCTACATACAATCGGATATCTGATTAAATCCAAATATATATATGTTTGGGAACATCGATACTTACCCAAACACAATATGTTTGAGACATGCTCCAAACATATATATGTTGCCTGCTCAATATGTTTGGTACAGTATGTTACAGAGGCCTTTTTTCCCCCTCCGTGTAAGGACTGGTGTCACCTATAACTTCTAGAGCGTAAGCACTTCAAATAGGGAATGCCAAATAAACAAATGAGTTGACAGGGAAGGTCGAGTTTAAGAATCCTTGGTATCATGAACTCAAGAGAGCACACACAAGACCAAAATGCTGGGAAATCACTTGATAAGCAGGCCAAGATCAACAACAGGTTGGCTAGCCGTGTTAAGTAAAAACTACGGCATGTCATGGAGTCCTTTGATCTTTGAAACGCTTGCCCGGCATCCAACTGTTCTGTGTTTTGTACACAAGTAATTATGACCCCACCGCCTTTGTTTCCTGCCACTGTGCGGCAACCAGAATGTGTGTGGCAAAAGCCGCACAAGCCAGTCAGGCCAAGCAACACACTGGAGCAGCCGCCGCCGCCGTCGCTGCTCCAGTATCGTCATCGTCATCGTCGTCGTCGTCGCCGTCATCATCGTAGTTAGTACTCATAGTTACTGGCTGCCTGTGTTATTTTTGTTGTTGTTGTTTGTGGACCTCTGCTTCGCCTTCAACGTTGCCTTCTTCTGCGGTCCCACCAATTCTGTTGTTATTTACTTTTTTTTTTGTTTGTTTGGCATTGCTTGTTTTTTGTTCTTTTTCTTTTTTACAGCAAAATATTGTATTCTGTTCTGTTAAATGCTGTAAAAACACACAACAACAACCGGCAAAATAAAACAACAAAAAAAAAACGTTGGCATTTGACGTCAAGAATCTTGGCAAACACAAAAAAAACCCAAACAAATATTCTTCTATAATGTACGAGCCAGCGAGCGGGTATCTATGGCGGCTCGAATGTAAGTCGGTGTGTTCTATGTCGGTTTAGAGGAATATAATAACAGTTGAGGGGAGAAAAAACGTAAAAACTTAAAAAGAAACAAAACAAAAAACAAAAAACGTATAAACTAATAACATGAAGAACCTGAAGCTGTAAATTGAGGCTAACGCACCGCTCCACACTGAGCTGCAGATTTGTCAGGCCCCAATGGAGAAAAAGAACAAAGGCTACAAGTGTAAAAGTAGTGAATAGATTTGCGCGATCTTCTAAAAGACCGAATAATCTTTTTGTTTATTTTTTTTTAAATAAAGCTCAAATGTAAATTATATAACTTTGTTTATTGTTTACTAATTGCTATTTTCTTTGTCTATTTTCAGGTAAATGTTTTAAAAACTGAAAAGATTTGCGAATGCCCAATTGATAAGGTAATTTTAACCATTCTCGAAAGTATCTTCGGATGTAATTTTAGGTACGATTCACATTTCAAGAAAAAAATGTCAGTGCTGTCCTGTTTTTACGTTTTGTTTTACTCCAATACTTCAATTTTGTATTTCGCATTTTTTTTCGAAAGTGTCTCTGTGCTAGTACCTGTATTTATAACACCGTGTTACACACATTCTGTCCTATGAACCAAATTTACTTTTTCGGAAAGGGGATAAAAAATAAAAATACACGTGTATCGGCGATTTTCATGTACACGTCAGAATTTTTTAAAAAATAGATTTTTATCAATTCTCAGATTTTCCCCAATTTTTATTATTTTTGAAAAAAAAAAATATTTTTTTCACTTTTCTTAGCATAACTTGACCGGTATAGAGCCATGATAACCGACTATGTTGTTCCCGAATTGGATGGCATGTGCATGTGGATGAGTTGTGGTTCCAACAAGTGGTTGAAAATTGGACCTGTAGAATTGGCTTTATTCGAGCCAGACGCGGCGGCCACATGCCCGAAATCATATTTAAACATTAATGGCATAAAATTATCCTTCCAATAAAGCCAAATTGATGGACATTAAAACGATTTTCTTGTGTTTTATTTCAATTCGAAGTTCTATACATCAATAAAAAACACGCTTTACTTCAAACTTAAAAAAAAAATATTCTGACGTGTACATGAAAGTCGCCGATACACGTGTATTTTCATTTTTTCCCCTCTTTCCGAATATGTGCATTTGGTTCATAGGACAGAAACAAATCTATTTTTTGTAACACGGTGTAATACGGTAATACCCATAACGATTCACTTAACGAAAATAGTCTCATCAAATCAATGAAAAAGTGTAATCACTTGATTATTATTAAATTATTTATCGTGTTGTGATATTCCTATCCAGGCTATTTTTCTGGCTTGACAAAAAAAAACTTTCTCATTTCTGCAATTTTCGTTATTGTATTTTGTGTTAACAATCTCCCACAAATTCTCTATTGGATTGAGCAGGCAACATACCAATTTCAATCCAATTACTTTGCAGCCAGGCCTTACGCCCTTTAGAGGTGTTCTTAGGATCGATATTGGAGCCTCCATCGAAGTGGCATCTCTTAATCGTCATATGGCAACATCACGTCTTTTAGTATGTCACGGTACATGAATCGATTCATAATTCCGTCAATTCTATGAATTGACCCAATTCCCTGTCCCGACCGTTATGTTGCCTCCTCCGTGCTTTAGTGGTTGTACAATATCTTGGATTTAGACATTCGTCGTTTAGATTAAGGCCAACAGCCCAGCGTCGATTCATGACCTCAAAGATAGAATTCGTCTATCGAGGACATAGGGCAGCCAATTTGCCATTTGGTTACGGAAAATTTCATGAAAATGGAACTTTATGGAAATTATGTGTTGTAGTCTATAAAATGTCACCGCTTTCATTTCTATCGGCTTAACAAAACCAAACAACTTCTGTCTAAAGGCCAGATATAAAACATCTCTGAAAGTCTATCCAGCCAAGAGGATAGTCTCCATACTCAATCAATTTCCTATTGGGCATAGTCAGCCCGCTTCTCACATTTTCCATGTGTCTTCTTCCAAAATCGTCTTACAACTTTGTTGTTATTGTAGTTATGTATTTAGTTTTTGTTTGTTTGTTGTCGTTGTTTTTGTGCTGTTGTTACTGAGCGATTTTCTAGATAATTTTCTTTACAAAGCCAACCCGACATACACGGTTACACACACACGTGCTACGTACGGCTGGGTGCTGGAAGCCGTGAGCTAGAGCTTGGTGTCGGTGGTGGTGCTGCGGCTACCGAGTAGATGATGATATTCTTCGTTTGCTCCCTCAGTCTGTGTGTGTATGTGTGTGTGTGTGTGAATGAACCGGGGGCAATGGGAGGGGTTTGGGCAAAAACGATGTTTGCAGAAAAACAACGACATTTTTCTTGATGTAAATATAAATTTTCCCTCCATATGAAGATTATTTTCCTTCTTTCTATCGGGTTTTTTGTATGTTTCTTTTTTCTTTCTTTCGATTTTTTTTTTTTGAGAAAATGAAGCAGCAAATAAGTAATAAAATAAAACAGGGGGCGTTTTGTTGTTTGTGAGATGTGAGTGTGACGCGGCGTGGTGGCTTGATGGGAGTTGAAGCTCTCCATCAACAACAACAACATCATCAAAAACCATCGTCATCATCGTCGATGTTGTCTTGCACCATCCATCTGCCATCACGATGATGTGGATGATGATGAGGTTTGGCAAGTGTACGTGTATTCTGCTGGATGACTTTTCCCAGCTCCTTCCGCCCATCGAGCTTCTGTATCCAACATTGTGTGTTGTTGTTTTTATGTTTTCTTTTGGGATGGCTCAAAAAAAAAAAAAAAAACACAAATATGAAAAAATTCTGTTTGGGAAAAAAGTTAAGAATTTTAATTGTTGTTACTTCTTTTCATTTCTTACCATTTTCGGATTTTTCCATGGTTTTCATGGCAGCTTAGAAAATATGTGTTCTCATACTTGCTGCTGATGTTTCTCCATCTTTATTTTTCATTCGTTTTGAGGTTCATTTCTATTTTGTTGTTGTTTTGCTTTTTCAAGTTGTTAATGCTGCGATGCTTGGGCGAAAACGAAGAAGCACAAGGAAATATTTAAATTGGAAACTTTTTTTTTGGTTTATGACATCAAAAAAGGTTTCAGAAATTGCATAAATTTTCGAGAATTTCTGGGTGGGCGGGGTGAATATTGAGGCCAGATTTTCCGTTGTGTTAGGATAGACGAAAGGTATTAAGAGTTTGCAATTGAAATATTTTAGGAGAGTAATCTGAGTTTTACAAAGTGAGGGGAATTTGGTTCAGAATTCTAAACTTATAAATATTCTAGGTTGTGCCCCACACTCCCTACCCCCAAATGATTTCCGTCAAATTTCACAGATCATGTTAATATAATAATGAAATTGAAAATTTTTTAAACGAAGATGATAATATTTTTATTAGAAATTTAAAAAAAAAAGTTTCCACAAATCCTTGTAAGAAATCCAAATATTGCAATACAGTGTACTCTCTCGGAAGCGGACACCTAAGGGACTGAGAATTTTGTCCAATTATGAGAGAAGTACAAAAGAGGACTGAAGCGAATTGGTACTGAAAAAAGTGTCCGTTTATGAGAGGTGTCCGCAAGGAGAGAGTACACTGTATACATTATTTTGTATTTCGTTTTGTTCCCCGAAAGTTCCTCTTTGTCAATATACAGGATTTGTTTGAAGAAAATCTATTTAATAAATATATTTTTTTAAATTGTCCTGTACAAACAGGGGCGTATAAGTAATATTAATATAAAAAAATTACTTATACGCTACAGGTACCACTGGTGTTTGATAGCGACGAAATATGAAACCTAATAACAATTTTATTGTGAAGAAATGAAATTTTTTTTTTTAAAATCGGCAAAACTCCTGATATTAAAAGACAAACACAAAACATTCAAGATTCGTTTGAAACACACAGCGACAAGTTACCCTTGTGCAGTTGCCAGAGAAAATGTAACCGAATCGAAAACAGGTCAAAACTGTTTCGCAATAAACGAATTGACCGCATTGGCTTTGGAAATAAGTTTGCCTTATTTATTGTTATTTTTTTGTGAGATAAAACCACTGTGCGGTCATTTGACTGAATTTTGTCACCCCACAGAGTTTTCCATTTATTTCTTTACCGAGCGCTTGACTGCTGAAACGATTGGCCTGGAGTATTGGGTGGAGAATAGAAACAAAGTTTATGCAAAACTTCTTTAATTACCAAAAAAAAAAAAAAAATAGACACACCACAAAGTTTTTACAATTTTATTAAAAACAAAACCAATATTTTTCTGATGAATTTGAAAAAATTAAAAATAAATAAAAGGTCAATTACATTTTGTGAAATTTTCATTGTAACATGACTTGTTGATTGATTTCAATTGTGTCTCTTTAACAATTCTTTTTTGAAATTTGAGCATTTCCGCAAACGTTTTTTTGTGAAGTGCTATTTCTTATTAGTCAATAATTTTTGGCTGGAAAGAGAAATGGTTGGAGAACATAAAATTAAAATAAAAATATGCTAATCAAAACTTAATCGAATTTCAATTGTAATACGAGTAAATCGAGTGGTTATTTAAATTATTTTCTGTCATATTCAAAGAATTGTTACACTGGAAATTAAGAAATTGGAAAACAAAAAAATAAGTTTGGCCCAGAATAATAAAGGGTTATCCATTTTGCAGTTTCAAAAGTAAACGTAAATAAAACACATATAAAATATTTTTTTTTATGATATTTTTTTTTTTATTATTAAGTTTATTATTAAGTTTGAACGTTGACATTATGTGTGAAACACTACATCATTTAAATGACCACCACGCGAAGTGTGTGATTCTTTTGAGGTCATTTTGGAACACTTTTTGGCACATATTGGGCGGTATCTCAGCCAAATGGTTCTGACGAATGTTGGTTCTTAAGTGCTCAAAAGTTAAAGGTTTATCTACATAAACACGGTATTTCGCGTAGCCCCACAAAAAAGTCTAATGGTGTCAAATCGCATGATCTTGATGGCCAGTTGATGTCGCCACGACGAGAAATTACGCGGCCAGGAAATGTCTCTTGCAATAAAGTTGTGTGGCATGTGGCACCGTCTTGTTGAAACCACATATTCTCCAAGTCGTATTCTTCCTTAGCAGGCAAAAAACAGTCGGTTATCCTACGACCATAACGCTTCGAATTGACGGTGACAGTCGTTCCCTCGTCGTTTTCGTAGAAGTAAGCTCCAATCACACCTTCGGACCAAAGAGCGCACCAAACAGTGCTGAAATTTGTTAAAATGACCATTTTTTTTCAGCGTGTGGGTTTTCTTCCACACTTTGGGCAACAGCAGTAATATTATCAGTTGGTCTTGAGCGACGTGGACGGGTTTTACTCTTCACATCACTAACGTGTCCAACAGCCCGAATTTTTCCACCAATTTCTATATTGCGGTCCGGCAAGGTGCTTCACCCAAAAGTGCTTTAGTTTTGCGAACAAGATTTTTAGAATTTTTGTAGTGAATTTTAATAATTCCAATGCGTTGTTGAAGCGTGTGTCGTTCCATATTTAGTAACTAGTAAGTTGTAATGCGCCTATGGCGCCCGTTGAAATATGGAATGTTGAAAAAAAAATTTTGTGAAAAAAAAAAAATTTTCTTGAAAAAAAAATTTGGAAAAAAAAATTTTGTAAAAAAAAAACATTTTTGTAAAAAAAAATTTTTTTGTTGAAAAAAAAATTTTGTAAAAAAAAATTTTTTTGTAAAAAAAAAATTTGGAAAAAAACCACCACAATTTCTGTACAAAAAAAATATTATTTTTTTATTATTATTATTTATAGAATTTATATAGAATTATAGAATATAGAATGCCTATTTAAATTCCTACGTACTGCGTGACAGAGTCAGTGAATCAGTGTATCAGTGAATCAGTGTCGAGGGTAAATATATATTAAGATGACGTAGTTTCTACTTGTCAAATGTCAAAGAATAAAAGCTTCAAAAGCGACAGCTATCGAAATAGCGGGCGATTCAAAATAACACCTCTTGTTGGAAAACTCTTTAGAATACAAAGTTAGCGGATAACCTATCGGTTCACAATAAATAATTATTTGGAAAATAAATTCTATCATGCCTTCGAGTGTCATTCATTAACCGCCTGCTCCACGACCTCTAAAGAAAATGTATGTGAACGAAAGCCAGTCATTGACTAAATTGGGACCGCCCCCACAACAAAATCATATTGTACCCATGTAAAGGGTGTTTTTTATTGGGGTATAGAACTTTAAGTTGGCATCACTTTTTTAACTGGCGGCCATTTTGTCAGCTGTCAAGTGATTAATATTTAGTTTGGTTTGCCATTTCATCATGAACAGGTTGACAAAAGAACAACGCTTGCAAATCGTGCAAATTTATTTCGAAAGTAATGGTTCAGTTCGCGAAGTTCACCGCAAGCTCCGTCCATTTTATGCCATTACATCCACAAAAACTGACTGTTTGGTGTGCTCTATGGGCTGGTGGAGTCATTGGGCCATACTTCTTCCGAAATAATGCTGGAGAGTCAGTTACCGTTAATGGAGACCGGTATAGAGCCATGATAACCGACTATTTTGTTCCCGAATTGGATGGCATGTGCATGTGGATGAGTTGTGGTTCCAACAAGTGGTTGAAAATTGGACCTGTAGAATTGGCTTTATTCGAGCCAGCCGCGGCGGCCACATGCCCGAAATCATATTTAAACATTAATGGCATAAAATTATCCTTCCAATAAAGCCAAATTGATGGACATTAAAACGATTTTCTTGTGTTTTATTTCAATTCGAAGTTCTATACCTCAATAAAAAACACCCTTTACATCTACTGGTAAACCGAAGGCCTGTAATTTTTCGAATTCCATTTAAATCATCAGTTAACTTGTTTTTATTATTTATTTACACAAATGGTCTATTGCGAAACTCTGATCATCTTGGGAACCATTTCCCGTTCTATACGAACCGAATTTTCTTTTTAGTGTACAAATTAAAATAGAATTCCTATTCAATCGCAACATTTGAAAGTTCTAAGAGAGCATTCGCCTTTAACAACTTTGACCCATCAATACAATATTATGACAAATAAAAATACGATGGAAAAAAAAAGAAAAACACTAAATAAATTTGAGGATTTAACCTCACTAGAGATTTGCGATATCCGTGACTACAAGTCGAATCCATATTGAGTACAACTTCATTGGGGTTTTTCTTTCTCTCTCTGCTTTTCTTTTATTACAAATGATGACAAAACTTAATCAAAATAAATCGTACAAAAGACTCAACACAATCGATACGAAAAATCTCTCAGGCCCCCCCCCTCTCTGCACTCGTTTACGAATACATTCTACCCGTTTTAACGGGTACGCCATACGTTCATATGAGTAAAAGCGCTTTTACGATTTCTTAAGATTTTATGCCCGATTTTTTCTTCGTCTTCTTCGTTCTCAGTCGTTTAATACCACTTTTTTTTTTTTAATTTTGCAAGAATTTTTTATAGGGAGAGAGAGAGGGAGGGGAGGGCTATACAATAGAACAACATCTTTGAAAGTTGTAAAAAAAAAGAAAAAATAATGGCAAATGAAAGGAAAAGACCAAAACTAGTGAATATTCTACAAGGAGTTAGTACGACGACGAACGAAAAACAACTACAACAACAACCAAACAGCCAACAATAAATAAAAACTGGTCAGAGCTTTTTGTTTGTGGTGTAAGAGAACTATAAAGCATCACAATTACACTCCAAGAAAAATATCAGTTCAAAATAAATGTCTTCAGGGATACTCATCTTGTGCTGGGGGCATGGGCAGTATTTATTGGGAATTTTTATGTTGGAAATAACTGAAATGGGGCATTCTGGTAAAGAGTCATCCATTTCTCGGTGTATGACTCGATCCTGGAACATGGACTCGCCCTTGGATTCAACAAATCAATGTTTTAAGCACCAGCCCGATGGATTTTTCGTTACAGCGGGATGCCGCACAGCCCATGCCACATTCGAGCCTTTGCACACCAAGTTCGGTAATTGAATCATTAGTCTTTCTTTTGTGGGAAATCGTGGAGGTCCGATGTTATACGAACAATCCATTAACGATTCAGGACCTTAAGCCAAATACCGAGCAATCCATTCTTGGTTAAATAGGTTGACAGAAGGATGTGCTACTGCGGAACGAGGCAAAGCAGCCAAAAGCATCAAACCGCGTTTGGTCTTTCAAAAAAAAATCCTAAAAATTTGTTTTCGTTAATTTTTTCCACGAAGCTTCAAAAATTCTCTCACCATTTTCTATTTTTATCACTTGAACGATGTATTTGATACTCCAGAATGAATTCCGCATTATCCTTCAACTAGCATTTTTCTTGGAGTGTACATGAATTTTATATTTGAAACCTCCCGCCATCGTTTGCAGCAACAAGAAGACACCAACAACACAGGCACACATTACTGGCAACTACAATTTAAAAAAAAAATCCTAAAAATTTGTTTTCGTTAATTTTTTTCACGAAGCTTCAAAAAGTCTCTCACCATTTCTATTTTTATCACGTGAACGATGTATTTGATACTCCAGAATGAATTCCGCATTATCCTTCAACTAGCATTTTTCTTGGAGTGTACATGAATTTAATATTTGAAACCTCCCGCCATCGTTGCAGCAACAAGAGGACACCAACAACACAGGCACACATTACTGGCAACTACAATTTCCTTTCATTTCCTTGTAGCATGATTTTTTTCATCTTTACATTTGTTTTCTTTTTGAAAAAAAAAAGGAAGAAAGAATTGTTTTCTATTTTGAAAAAAAAAAAAACAAAAATAGACAACAAAAAAACGACAAACGCATTCACATTCGCAATACAAAAACAAATAAAAAAAAAGGAGAAAAACGACAAAACGGAAGAAAAAAAGCAGTTTAGCCACATACGTTTGTTTGTTGCCATAACGATCGAGAGGGGAATGGACTCATGACGATGATGATGATGTTGATGGCGAGGATGTGGACGCGAAGATGATGACGATGGCACTGCTGATGCAGATGGTGAGGTACAAAATGATGATGACGATTCTGTTTCTGATAATGGAGTAGACATCTTACAAAACAAACAGAAAAATTATTCTGTGCTTTTTCCAATTCTTACTTTTCTTTTTTTCGCCCCTCTTCCTCTTCTTACATATTATTGAGATAGGTTATATTTTGTTGTTGTTGCCATTGCTGATATATGTTTGAAAGCACAAATATTTCAATTTTTTTTGTATTTGATTTTTGTTGGTTTTTTTCCTGTTTGTGTGTGTGTGTGTATTTGTGATTTAATGTGCGTAAAATATTCTTAGAATATCCCACAACAACAAGAACAAGATTTCCATCTCGTTCTTCTCTTCTCTTGTCCTTAATATTATCGATGATAAAATAGATAAATTTGGGGGAAGAAAAACAATGTCGTTGGTTGTTGGTGCGTACCCACACACAGTGGTTGGCAACGCATTAAACTTGAGTGACACGGAAACCGGTTTATGGGGGCAATCGGATGTGGAGTCAATCGCATTAGGAAGGCCATTTGTTCTATGGGTCTTTTTAATGGCGATAACACTGTGCCAAAAAAAAAGCGCATCTACCAAATGGTAAATAAACTTAAAAACCTCCATGGATTTTAATGATTTATACCTAATTTTAATTGTAAAATAAGTGAACTACTGAAAATGACCCGTTTTTTATTTTTATTATTTTATAAACACAAACCCTCGTATTTATAAAAATTTAAAAAAAGCGTTGACCCGTTTTTTATAATTTTATAATTTTTATTATTTTATAAACACAAACCCTAGTATTTATAAAAAATTAAAAAAGCATTACCAACCTTTGTTTTGTAAAATGTAAACAATTTTCACACATTTTTCTTAAAATCATTTGTAAAGCAATTTTAATTTTTTTATAAATACGGGGGAAAATTTCAGAAAAAATGATTATAAAATTGCTTATGGCTCCCAAACTTTTATTCAAATACTCTAAAGATAAAGATTTTACTAAATTTATTTCAACAAAATTGGAGCAATTCTTTTCGATTTAAGACAAAAAAAAGAACAAAATTTAAACAAAAAAAATCGAATTTTAAAAAAATCTGTCGTAGAAACACGTATTTCGACCATTTTTCTAATCAGGGGACCATGGTAAACAAGTCGGGTGCTCTTTCGGAAGCACCCGACTGAGGAGGCAACTTCATGATTAGCCAAAACAATATTTTATTCTTTGGATCGTAGAACCCGATTGAAATCGCTACTACACATCGAGCTGAAGTTTCTCTCGGAGACTTCGGTAGTACACAGCCACCGCAAAACGCACCGGATAGGGTTGAGTCTGGGGCTCCTGACCACCCACGGCACCAGATTACTTACTCTAGTGAACCTATATCATTACTAACTCTCCTTTTTTGTTTGGCTTTAAAACACTGTGCCTTCATTGCAACATATTGCGTTTAGATTATTATTCGTTTTTTTCTTCAAAAATTTAATTTTTTTTTATTTTTATTGGCGACCGTAAAACGAAGAAAGGCCAATATTTCAATGCCAGATTACGGTCATTGTCGGTGAGGATTTATTGGACAGTGCAGTTGAAATAACGCGTATGTGACTCAGGTTCTGTCTTTGGAATCAAAGGAATGTTTTTTTGTTTTCCACCATCGCCGGTATTGATTTGTTGGGGTTATTATAAATAAACACAGTTTTTTTTTTGGCGATGAACACCGCATGAGTTTTTCTACTTTTCACCGCAATGGCATAAATTAATGCCAGTCTAGAAACTCGTATTATTTCGTTTGAAACTATTTAACCTATCCTCTTCGTATGAACAAAAAATAATATTCCCACTGTAGAATGGAATAAATTGCGGAAAAAGTATTCAAAAAAAGTTATTAACAAAGATGTCGCTTCTGTAGCACATACGTTTTAACAACCTTGAAAAAAATGCCCATGATCTTTCTCTGTGAAGATATGAAAAATGTCTACTTAAGAAGTACGGAAAATATAATGTGGTAAACGGCAATAAGAGGATCTGAAAATTAGAAAAACATTCCATGAAGAAAATGACAGGGAACTTCTCTTAAATCGGTGAGCTGTGCTCGGCATAACAAGTCAACTTACATACCGACCGACTGTTTAAAGCCGTCTACAAGTGGTTAATATTTTTCTGAAAAATATCCCCTCTTATATTCGTAAAGTGTAAAACAGCCGCTGAAAGTGTAAACGGCGCGGCTGGTGTTGGTGGTCTTACCGGTATACAAACATAGGTTTACTGTCTGATAGTTGCACACACTACCCGATCAATTCTGTGTTTCTGTGAGAATGTGGCCATGTAATATTGTATTGTCTTTCGACAGGATATCTTCTTCGACAGTTTTTTAATATAATAATATAACGACGTATGTACGAGTGTAATGACTAGAATTTCCCTCTATTGGGCAGCCTTTTGTACACTTTTTCTAGTTTTTGTCTCTTTTCTCCTCTTGTTGGTTCACCCCACCTCGTAGCGTATGGGCAGCATTCATTGTACAGGGTACGCCAAATAAAGTTTTTTTTTGAAAATTCTACAAAAAAAAAAAAACTACTGGATATTTTCTCAAATTTCTTGTTTTATTTGAAAGTACAATCCTTCCGGTTAATAATGGAAAACAATTTCATTCAAATGGCTGCCTCGGCTGGCCATGCAGTAGCCTAACGACATCAGCTCTGCGGCTGATAATGATTATTCAAAAAACAGGGCGCAAAACATCGAGTGTAGCTTCGGCTGTGTGGCACGTAGCGCCGTCCTGTTGAAACCAAATGTTGTCAATATCCTCCTCTTCAATTTTTGTAAACAAAAATTCGTTCAACATGGCCCGATAACGAAAATAACGAAAACGAAATAAGCACTAGTTGGAAAAAAAACGTTAGGTGGCGGACCCTTTAGATATTAAATGCCTTTGTGTTTTGTTTTGTTATAAGAAATCCGTACAATATCACACCGTTATGTGCACAAAGTAAAGGATCGATAGTAGTAAAATTGTATCAGAGTCGAAGTCGGAGCTTATAGGACTAGGGCTGACCGCGTTTTTGCATGTTTTTTGTTGCCTCTACCGTTTTTGTTTTAAAACGATGTGATGATTATGAGAATTTTTACTAGTTTTTAGTTGTATCTCACACTTTTTTTGTCCAACAAAACTTTTTTTTTGTTGCATCTACCATTTTTGTTAAAAAGGTTTCTGGACTTATCGCGGTTTTTAATTTTTATAGTTTCTACCATTTCGGTAAAAATATTTTTTTTATATATTTATTTTTAGTTGCATCTACGATTTATGTTGAAAAGTTTTTTGGATTTATCGCGGTTTTTACTTATTTTTTAGTTTCCTCTACCATTTCGGTAAAACTATTTTTTTATATTTATTTTTAGTTGCATGTACCATTTTTTTTTAAAAAGTTTTTTAAACTTATCGCGGTTTTTACTTTTCGGTAAAAAAAAATATTTCTATTTATTTTTGTTGCATCTACCATTTATGTTGATAAGTTTTTTGGATTTATCGCGGTTTTTACTTTTTTTTGGTTTCCTCTACCATTTCGGTAAAACTATTTTTTTATATTTATTTTAAGTTGCATCTACCATTTTTTTTAAAAAGTTTTTAAACTTATCGCGGTTTTTACTTTTCGGTAAAAAAAAATATTTCTATTTATTTTTGTTGCATCTACCATTTATGTTGATAAGTTTTTTGGATTTATCGCGGTTTTTCCTTTTTTTTTAGTTTCCTCTACCATTTCGGTAAAACCATTTTTGTATATTTATTTTTAGTTGCATCTACCATTTTTTTTTAAAAAGTTTTTTAAAATTATCGCGGTTTTTACTTTTCGGTAAAAAAAAATATTTCTATTTATTTTTGTTGCATCTACCATTTATGTTGATAAGTTTTTTGGATTTATCGCGGTTTTTCCTTTTTTTTTAGTTTCCTCTACCATTTCGGTAAAACCATTTTTGTATATTTATTTTTAGTTGCATCTACCATTTTTTTTTAAAAAGTTTTTTAAAATTATCGCGGTTTTTACTTTTCGGTAAAAAAAAATATTTCTATTTATTTTTGTTGCATCTACCATTTATGTTGATAAGTTTTTTGGATTTATCGCGGTTTTTACTTTTTTTTTAGTTTCCTCTACCATTTGGGTACAACCATTTTTGTATATTTATTTTTAGTTGCATTTAAAATTTTTGTTAAAAGGGTTTTTGGACTTATCGCTTTTGAATTTATTTTTAGTTTCGTCTACCATTTCGGTAAAAATATTTTTTTATATTTATTTTAAATTGCATCTACCATTATTGTTAAAAGGGTTTTTCGACTTATCGCGGTTTTTACTTTTTTTTTTTAGTTTCCCCTACCATTTCGGTAAAAATATGTTTTTATATTTATTTTTAATTGCATTTACCATTTTTCGACTTATCGTGGTTTTTACTTTTTTTTTAGTTTCCCCTACGTTTTGTTAAATAAGGTTCGAATTTTTTGCTAGATTTAGTTGCATCTAACATTTTTTTTTTTGATATTTTTTACTAGTTTTTAGTTGTCCAACAGAACATATTTCGGTAACAACATTTTTTTATATTTATTTTTGTTGCATCTACCATTTTTGGCAGAAAGGTTTTTTGGACGTATCACGATTATGACTTTTTTTTAGTTTCCTCTATAATTTTGTTAAAAAAAATTTCGAGTTTTTAACTTTGTTTTTACTTTCTTTCCATTTACCATTTTTTGTAAAAAAAATGTTGCATCTACTTTTTTTTGTCCCACCAAACATATTTCGGTAAAATGAATTTTTTATTTGCCTGTAACATTTTTGTTCAAAAATTATGTTACTTGTTTTTGGTTGCATCTACCATTTGTTTGGTAAAACCCATTTTTTGTTGTTGTATCTTCCATTATTTTTGTCTTTTTGGTTTAATCCAAAATTTTCCGGTCAGTGGCAGGGAAAATGTGGCAGCTTACATCTTTATATTACATCAACCACAACAATGGGATGGGATTTTCCTAGTCCGAACTTATTTCCAACTGACAGAACTCTTCTGCTTTAAACTCATTTTCTAAGACTTATAAGGAATCCACTTCAGCCCTGAAATGCTAAAACAATTTGTATTTTTTTGTAAAGAAATTTAGTTAAAAAATCGAAACGAAAAAGTTCACATAGAAATTCTTGGAATACCGTAAACAAAATACAAACATTTATTGATTATTTTTGCAAATTATGAACAAACAGAAAAGAAAACGGCAATTATTATTATTCCACTCAATTTGGGCTTTTTTTCGAGTTTAGTCTGGAATTTTGTGTTTTTTTTTTATACAAAAGTTGTTGTTGTTCAGTTCACACGAAATATAAAAAAAAAACCCAAACAAAAAATCATCAAAATATGTGAACCGAAAAAAAAACTTTTCTTGTTAATTTTTGTTCGCTTTTTTTTTGCTGCTGCTGTTGTTCGGGTAAACATCGGAAACTAAAGCAGAAAATATAGAAATGAAATTCTAACAGTTAAAAAAAAAATCAAAAAAAATTCCCATTTAGGCAAAAAAGAAACACATAAAAGTTTGGTGTGAGAAGGGAGGGGTGGGTTCCATCAACCACAACAGCAGTTCTGTTCATTGTCTTCGTTATTTTGAAAAAAAAAAATTCATTCGAATTTTGGATATTTGTTAAATATTTGTTGTGTTTGATATTCTGTGAATTTTGACAAATTGAATTATTTTGGGGAAAAAGTAGGAGAATGAAACCATTAATTATTGTTTCTCTACCGATTTTTGCCCCGCCATTGGAAAAATTAAAATTGTAACGTTTACTGGGAAATTGTCAGCATAGACGCCTACTACAAGGCTAGGGTCGGTATGGAAGGAAGTCCGAGGTGCACTGGCCAGCTGTTCAATGTTGGCAAGACACTTGCTCCCATGGTGAGAGAGTCGACATTCTTGTACAGCTGTAGAGTGAGTGACACAACAAATTCTCTGCTGATTCTTCCCCTACTGCGTCGTTGCAGGGTCTACAGTAGCCCTGTCGAGATATACCCTTACGATTTATAATTGCTTCTGCCATTTTGCATTTTTGATTTACGACAAAAAAAAAAACAAATAAATAAACGAACAGTAATCAAATACATCACAAAATCATCGACGATGGTATTTGAAAGGATGTCAGATTCTCCTTTCACAGAAAAAACAAATAATTAGCCAATTATTTTTTTTTTGTTTAATTCAATTAAAAAAATTACTTATTTAGGTTGGCTCTACAAACCAAAGACATGGGTCTTGTGGGGGGTTTCCTTACTTCGTGATACCAAGAAATTTCATGATTTTTCGACTTGGTCTTCCTTGTTTGGACTTTGCGTGGTAGTTGTGACCTAATGCCTTTCTGGCTGGATCGTTTTGATTCATACAATCAACGTGGTCCAGTCACTAGGGATAATAGATCTTGCGAAACATCTACATCTACTTTCACAGGTACCCTTATTTCCGTGCCCTAAAAAAAAACACGAGTGCTGCGTTGTTTTAGTTCGTCGAGCGAGGTTGCTCTTCTTGCTCATAGACGCCTACTACAAGGCTAGGGTCGGTATGGATGGAAGTCCGAGGTGCACTGGCCAGCTGTTCAATGTTGGCAAGACACTTGCTCCCATGGTGATAGAGTCGACAGTCTTGTACAGCTGTAGAGTGAGTGACACAACAAATTCTCTGCTGATTCTTCCCCTACTGCGTCGTTGCAGGGTCTACAGTAGCCCTGTCGAGATATACCCTTACGATTTATAATTGCTTCTGCCATTTTGCATTTTTGATTTACGACAAAAAAAAAAACAAATAAATAAACGAACAGTAATCAAATACATCACAAAATCATCGACGATGGTATTTGAAAGGAGAATCTCTCCTTTCACAGAAAAAACAAATAATTAGCCAATTATTTTTTTTTTTTTAATTCAATTAAAAAAATTACTTATTTAGGTTGGCTCTACAAACCAAAGACATGGGTCTTGTGGGGGGTTTCCTTACTTCGTGATACCAAGAAATTTCATGGTTTTTCGACTTGGTCTTACTTGTTTGGACTTTGCGTGGTAGTTGTGACCTAATGCCTTTCTGGCTGGATCGTTTTGATTCATACAATCAACGTGGTCCAGTCACTAGGGATAATAGATCTGGCGAAACATCTACATCTACTTTCACAGGCACCCTTATTTCCGTGCCCTAAAAAAAACACGAGTGCTGCGTTGTTTTAGTTCGTCGAGTGAGGTTGCTCTTCTTGAATTTGTTGTTCAGCCCAGAGTAGCATCCATTTTGACAGCATGATCCTACGATTCTGAGAAAATTTTTTCTATGGATAGTGTAGTCATGGTAGACTATTTCGTACTAGTAAGTTGTAATGCGCCTACGGCGCCCGTTGAAATATGGAAAAAACAATTTGTTGAAAAAAAAAAAAAATTTGTGAAAAAAAAAAAAAATTTGTTGGAAAAAAAAAATTTGTTTAAAAATAAAATTTTTTTTTCAAGAAAAAATTTGTTGAAAAAAAAATGTTTGTGGAAAAAAAAAATTTTGAGAAAAAAAATTTTATGGAAAAAAAAAAATGTTGTTGAAAAAAAATTTTATGGAAAAAAAAAATTTTGTTGAAAAAAAAAAATTTGGAAGAAAAAATTTTGTAAAAAAAAAAATTGTTGTTGAAAAAAAAATTTTGTAAAAAAAAAAATTTTTTTAAAAAAAAAAATTTTTTAAAAAAAAAAAAATTTTAAAAAAAAAATTTTGGAAAAAAAAAAATTTGGGAAAACACAATTTCTGTACAAAAAAAAAATATTTTTTTTTTATTATTATTATTTATAGAAAATTATAGAATGCCTATTTAAATTCCTACGTACTGCGTGACATATTCAGTGAATCAGTGTCGAGGGTAAATATATATTAAGATTCTACGTCGACGCCTTTACTTTGTCCGGTTTCCGAAACGGTAGTAACGTATAAATTTTCAATAGAACTCTAACAATTTTTTTTCTGCGCTGTATGGCGTTATTCTTGTTTCTCTCAATCTTGAGTAGTACGAATACCTACTACATTTCTGGCGAATATAATTTTTTTAACCCGAAGACATTTTTTTCTGTTGGTGCTGTAGGGTTGTTATCAGTCGGCTCTGCTCTGCTCTGACACCACGATGTTTTTACTGACAAATTGTGCACTTGTTTAAAATAGATAAAGAAAATAATTAACAAAAAAAAAACGATAATATTAATGTTGAACCCACACAGCAAATAAAACAAATAAAGTTTGTTTTTTTTCTCTCGTTGATACAAATATAAAAGAAACCGAAAGCTGTTTTAGATACAACATTTCAAAGTTTATTAATAACACAAGTTCTGAATTCGAAAAATAAACACCCTCCGCTAATGGGGTCGATAGAGAATTTTCTAACAAAAAATACAAACAAAAAAAATGGTTAATTTTGTTTTTCTTTATTTTTCATTAATATTAGATTTTTTTTATCAAAAAAAAAAAAAAAAAAAAACTAACTAATTCTAATATTTATTTAGGGGGCCACAAACGAGTTTCATTCCACTTGTATGGAATTCTTAGGAAAAACGGCAAACAACGCCAATAAAACAAATTCGATGGACTTTGTTAATAGACTCCGTTGACTGAATGCTGGCATGAATATAATACAATTTGTTCTTCTTCTTTTACTGCTTTTCGATGATTTTATTTTTGGTCTTTGTTAAGACGTTATAAAAACAGTCTCTCTCTCTCTATCTCTCCCTGGAGAGTCGCGCGTGTGTTTATTTTTCTTCTGTTAAGCTTTTTGGTAGAAAGCCAAAAATAGTTAAAGACAATACTATGCGGCCAAAATAGAAACAGCACCACAGCCACCACACATACGAGTACACATACGACAAAACAAAACTGTTATTTTCTTTATATTCATTTATATCTCTTCTAATTCTGCAAAAACATTAAAAAAAAAATAAAATAACAAAAATACCGTAAACGTATAAAATGTTAAACACAAATAAAACAGCACATCAAAAATTATAAATCATAAAATTTATTATAGCGAAATGGAAAAAAATTACGAATAAAAATAAACGGCTTGGTTTCGGTTGAATTGTGGCGTTACACTGGACGACCAAATATAATTGAGACTCTTTGAGGAATAGAAGATAACTAGAGGGCTGGAGACAAATGGATTCAACAACCGGACCAGTGATATTTCTAAAAGCAATTGATATAAATAAAACTGCCACTGAAAAATGTTTGGATTTCAAATCTTAAAGCTGATAATTTGGGAATACAATTCGAGTCTTGAGTCGCTATCATCCATGGAACCAAATGCGTTTATCTCAACCACATCCATGTTGAGGCCTTTTAAAATGCCTTGCACAAGAATTATATGGTCTGTCTAATTGATATTTGCAAAAGGTGTGGATATCGACGTATCAGATACTCTTGATGTTCTGGGCATGAAGATACAGAGTGATAATCGTTGGGCTAGCCGTATATTCGAAGTGTCGAAAGCAGCATTCACGTGTTTAGGCTTTTTAAAGCGGTGCAAAAAAATACTTCACTTCATCTGATCTCGTAAATATTTTCACCACCTACATCCGTCCCAAAATGGAATACAACTCCCATGAACCGTGCACAGAAAAAAATAATTTTTCGATTCAACGAAAATATTCACGAATTCAAACAAAAAATTCATTGAAAATCCTGTGATAAAATGATTTGTCAACTTAAAGAAAATATTCGTATACTGTTTATCAAAAATATCTTTGATGAAGAAAGTTTCATATATACAAAAAAAATTTGTATGTCGTTCATTAAAAATATTTTTGATGAAAAAATTCTCATATCTACAAAAAAAAATTGTAAATTTTATAAATTAGATAACCAAAATACAAATCTTAAAAAATATAAAATTTTTTTGTCGATTCAATTTATCAAATTTCTTTCAACATTTGATAACATTTTTCGTAAATATGCCAAAAATGTATCAAATATTAAAACGAAATTTGATAAATGGGATCAACAAAAAAATTCATTAAAAATATCCAAATATTGGATGAATTGTTTTGTTGATACATTTCATCAAACTTCGTTTAAATTTTTGACAAATTTTTTAGCATATTAACGAAAAGTTTCATTGAGAAGTGATGAAATTCTTGTACAAATATTTTCATTGACATTTTTTGGTTGTCTTTTTTTCTGTGTGTACAGAGGATTGGGGATAGTATGGTATCCAACTCTATTGTCTCCCTGCAACATCGCCGGAATTTGGGTTGTATATCGCTATTCTATAGATATTTCAACGGTATCTGTTCGTCAGATATCCGCTGTCTGGTCCCTGACGTTAGAACATTTAGCCGGAATACGCGGCTATCCAGGGACTCTCATCCGTTCATTGCGAAATGGCCGGTTGGCCGGACGACGCACTATAGAGAAAATTCGTTTTTCAGCCGAACCGTTCGTATGTGGAATATTCTTCCAGCAAGTGTGTTTCCTGCCAGTTGTGACATTCCCAAATTCAAAACAAATATCAACAAACACTATTCCCTCTTTCCTTCTACCGATACCCGAATTTCTCGCCGTTAACACAATGCATTGCATTTATAGGGGGCATCGCCTAAGAAAAAAAAACACATTATTGCTTATACACAAATACGAAATATTAATTGCAAATAAGTTGTATTTACATCCAAATAAACTTTGTGTAGAAGGCAATAAGCTTTACTTGATGCACTGTCCAAAACATGCGTTTTACTTGTGTGCAAACATTTAAAAAAGACATAAACACACAAAATTTAAAATTTTCTGAATTCCATTTTTAATTAATTTGGAAATTTTTCTTTGTTTTTTTTTACACATTTTCGCCATTTAGCTTCTCTGTTAAGTTCGCACAAAAAAAAAAACCATAGCTGGCATATATTGGATAAGTTGTCATGTGACTTAGGACGTCTGTCCTCCAGATTGTCTTCGATGAAAACTTCAAAATCGTTTTGACAATGTTACCGCTTTGAAATCCCTTGAAATAGTTTAAGGTTTTGCCATTGGCTCGACACATTTAGTGGGCAACGGCGGAGATTATACAAATATAACTTCAAATACAAATTAGATTATTATTTTTTTGTTTTTTATTTTGTTGATAACACAATATAATTTTTGACTTTGTAATCCATTTGCTAAACACCTGTACAAATGATAATGACAAATATGTGTGTGTCAATAGGCTACAATAAAAGTTGAAAACAAAACTTTAAAAAATATTTGCTGTTGCGCACTTTTTGTTCCACCAATTGCGCAACATTTTTTAACTGAACAATTTTAAAAAATATTTGAATTTTACTTTTGTTTTTTAAACAAACAAAGATAATTTTAGAAGTTTCATAATTGAATTTATGGCCTCGTTTTTGTCCAGTCTAGACTGGGTAAGGTTGAGTTCAGAGCTCAAACCCATGAGAATTAGTGTAGTGATTTTAAACTCATATTCGAATGGAGACGTTGCTATTTGAAAGCTTACAATGAAAGTAGGAAACAATTGGAGTCTATTTTCTGCGAAGATTTTTTGTTTTCAAATATTCTTTTGCTTACTTCTTTCACTCTCAGAGTATTTATTTTTAAATTTTCAATGCGTTTGCAAATCAACCGCGAGCTTATGGTAAACACTGCATTCCAACTGGGCTCCTCCATAAAACAAAACGAATGGATTTTGTTGGCAAATAGATGCCACTTTGGGCTAAGCGAACATTAAAGTGGGCCACTGTTTAACCGAACGGTTATTTACAAATCACGTTCTCCATGAATTATGTTTATTCATAATCTCTACCATTTTTATACACTCCATCATAGGATGGAGTATATACTAAGTTTGTCATTCCGTTTGCAACACCTCGAAAGAGTGATCTGCGACCCTATAAAGTATATATATTATCGGTCAGTGTAACATTCTAAGACATTCTAGCGATGTCCGTCTGTCCGTCCGTCTGTTGTCTGTTGAAATCACGATAGAGTGCGAACGACCAACGCTGAAATTTTGTAGGAAGATGTTTTTTGCCCATAAGCAGGTTAAGTTCGAGAATGGGCCATATCGGACCAAAGGGGAAAAAGTTCCCCTTTACGGGACTAAATATATTCCGGCCATAATCAAATTTTTCAAATATTTTTTTTCACTACATCTAAGTTCTAAGTTTATATAATTTATAGATGGGGAAAAAAAATCCCAAAAATGGGAGTGCTCATGGGTTCCGTGGACCATTGGGGCCCAAAAAAGGGCCCATGATAAACAAGCGCATAAGGGTATCGAAGTGCAACGAAATTTACTCACGAACCCAAATATGCCTTTATTTTCACGATTTTCCTAAATTTTTTGATCCGGTTTCTGGGACTATCGGGTCACCAGCGGCCCAAAAACCGTCCCTTGACAAACATGGACATATGGGTATCGAAATGGAACGAAATTTTCTCGCGAACCCAAATATGCATTTATTTTCATGATTTGGATAAAATTTGTGATCGGGTTCCTGGGACTATCGGGTCACGAGCGGCCCAAAAACTCAGTTAGTTTTCTTATTTATTGACTTTTTAAGGATCCATGATGGAGGGTATATAAGATTCGGCCCGGCCGAACTTACTATTTGTCCACTTGTTTTTATATCATCTACAAATTGTTTTCATTACTTTTCTTTTAATTTTTCCACTATACGTTCCCCAAGAATTTGCCACGATTTTCTCCCATCAAAATAAATGCGAAACCACAAAAATGTATTAACCCCAAAAATAAATCGTAAACAATTGCTCGCTTTTCTATAAATTTTAGTACAAAAACATATTTTTTTGTATTTTATATATCGTTAATTAATTGCCTTAGTTCAATATGTAGAAGAAAAAAAAAAACGAAAGAAAACATTTGAAATGATTTGAACGTTCTATAAAACTAATTTAATTGTTTTCGTTTATTCAAGTACAATGGATGTACTTGTTTTTTTCTTTTAATGTTTTTTTTTGGTGTGTGTGTGTGTGTTTTTAAATATTATTTTGCAATCAATTAATTTGAATATTTATGTGTGAACTTTGTAGGTATGTATGTATGTGCTTGGACACATTTGTGAACATTTTTCTTAAATCACACACAAATTTTTATCATAATTTTCTGTAACAAAAACAAAAAAAAAATGACACTAACATGACAAGAAGTTATTTTCGAAAAAAAAAAGAAATGTTTACATTTTGTTCTCAAATTCATTCATATACATGTATGTGTACATACAGACTAATGTATTCGTCTGTACATAGACACAAGTAGGTGCCTCAAAATACACATTTTGCAATTGATAAACAAATTTAGAAATATTCATCTACACAAAGATATTCAAGATAATAATTTGGTTTCTGTGTTTGCAAAGTGAAAATATTTTTCAAATTCCAATCATAAGAAAATTAAAAAGAAGGTTTGCATTTTAATTATCCGAGACTAAAATAATTTCTGATTTATGTATGTAAACCGATTAATATTATTCTTGTAAGGCCTGAGATAGTGGTGTAATTGCCTATTCAGGTCTGCAGGAACGTCTCACGCACTCACCTTGTCAACAGGTGGACCTTGAACAGTTGGCCAGCGTACCTATGAACGCTTTAGCGAAATTCATCTAAATTCATCAATTGGTCCTAGCCTAGAGAAAACTTAAACGATAATTTAGAATGTCGCGTAAAATCGTTTAGCTTTCTATACAGAGTAGGCGGAAATCTAAGCAAGCGCTGGAAACACAACAGGCCTCTTAAGGATTTCAATTAAATGATTTCTGTCGTAATCGGAGTTACTTTAAAGTGGAATATAACTTCAGAGACATCTTTGCAGCTTATGGACCGTGTATAGAGCAGAGCGGTGGCGATGATAGGGCATAGTATCATGAAAAGGATATGGCCCTGTCAGCATGGTCGTGGTGGCCATTTGGCTGATGTTGTTTTTGATTATCAACGGCATAGCTTACTCTTTATTATGAAACTAGTAAGTTGTAATGCGCCTATGGCGCCCGTTAATTTGTTTGAGAAAGTATTTGTTACTTAATTTTAAAAATTTTGAGAAAACTATTTTGTAAAAAAAAATTTCGAAAAAAAATAAAATTGGAAAAAAAAAATTTGGGAAAAAACATTTTTGCTGAAAAAACAATTTTTGGTGAAAAAAAAAAATTTTGTTGAAAAAAAAAAATTTTGTTGAAAAAAAAAATGTTTGCTGAAAAAAAAAAATTTTGTTGAAAAAAAAAATTTTGTGGAAAAAAAAAATTTTTGTGGAAAAAAAAATTTTTTGTTGAAAAAAAAATGTTTGCTGAAAAAAAAAATTTTGTTGAAAAAAAAATTTTTGTGGAAAAAAAAAATTTTGTTAAAAAAAAAAATTTTGTGGAAAAAAAAAAATTTTGTAAAAAAAAAATTTTGAAAAAAAAAAAAATTGGTAAAAAAATTTGGGGAAAACACAATTTCTGTACAAAAAAAAATATTATTTTTTTTATTATTATTATTTACAGAATAGAATTATTATAGAATGCCTATTTAAATTCCTACGTACTGCGTGACAGAGTCAGTGAATCAGTGTCGAGGGTAAATATACATATATTAAGATAAACATCCGATCATTTATCTTAAAAAAAATTATTTTTCTTTGAATACCAATATAACACCTCTTGTTGGAAAACCCTGTATTTATAGAGGTTTGACGCATAATTTGTTTGCTGATATTTGTTAAAATTTGTTAAATAATAGATTTTTAATCCAAATAAATATTGACACTAATTTGTCAATCGATTTATTCCAATAGGAAAGTAAGTGACTTTGATATCTGATTTCAATTATTGACGTAATTGCTATTTTTGTGAGTATGTTTGGAAATTTATTTTTCAAATTATTTGAAAAACAAATTTGGTGAATACAAATGTATTTTTAAATAATTTTGTATTCCCCCATAAAAAAAAAATATTCATATTTTCCGGTTTATTGTATTTCATTTGAAAAATATTTTTTTTTGTGACAAAAAAAAATCTAAATAAATTAATTATATTTATTATTGCTATACATATTTACATACAACGTACATCTGTATATTCGAGTATTTTATTTGTATTACTAAAGCACAATTTTTGTTGTTGTTCATACTTTGTATCTTATGTGGTTTTTTGTGTAATTAATTCCATTGGTTTTTTTTTCTTCTTCTCGTTCTCAGGTACTTTTTGTTTTACATTTGGAAAATACAACTGTAGATTTAATTGACACATCAAGGTAATTTGCACTACACACACATATGAAATTCTAGGAACTAAATTGCGAAATACTTTAAACTAACAAAAATGTCTAAATATCTATGGAAATTAAAGGGGACCCTATTTTGTTTTGGTAGCGAGAGAAGACTTAAGGCTCCGATTCATTTCGATTGCGAGGCGTCCGATTACCCTTAGACTTAATACATAAATCTGACCACGTGTTCGATCCTGTTATCTTTGACCAAATGTGTTATGTCGCTAACGTCTAAAATAATTCCTTTCAATTTCGCAGAACTCATCTTCCTTATCACAACGAAGTCGTGATATCGTAAAAAGCACCCTTAAGAAAGTAAAGTTTAGAAATTGATTACAAAATAACACAAACATTAATTCGAATGAAATTATTAACAACGCAGCTTGTACAAGAAATGTTCAAAAAATATCTCGAATTTTGTATTTTTTCAAAAAGTATTTATTTATTTATGAATATCTATTTTGTCCCCTTCAACTTAATTCCCCTCAGATATAATACACTTCAACGTGTTTTCCAATCCTCGAAGCAATTCGAATAATAATTTTTTGGGATTTTGTTTAGCTCCTCCTTCGATGCCGTCTTTATCTCCACGCCCTTGCACCTTTACGTTCGACCGAACTTGGCGCGCTTTATTGGGTTTTGGTTCATGCGGCAGCCTCCATTGGGATGATTGAGCTTTAGTTTCCACGTCGTAACCATAAACCCATGATTCGTCACCAGTTATGATCCTCTGGTGCAAATTTGGGGTCGTCACGGACCCAGTTCAACATCTCCTGAGCAATTTTCATGCGATGCTGTTTTTGTTCGAAATTGAGAATTTAGCGGGGACCCGACTCAAGCCCAAATCATTTGTTAAAATCGAATAGCACAAGCCAATCGATATGTTTAGATTCTCAGCAACTTCTCTAATGGTAATTCGTCGATTGGCCAATATTTTTTTTAATCACTTTATCAATGTTTTCGTCTGTTGTTGACGAGCTCGGGCGTCCGGCACGCTGTTCGTCCTTCGCATCTTCTCGGCCCTCTAAGAACATTTTGTACCACCGATAAACGTGGCTTTGGTCCAAGGTAGCTTCACCATACGCCACAGTCAACATTCGGAATGCGTCTGCGCACTTTAGTTTGTTTTTCACACAAAATTTTATGTAGATTCCTTGATCCATTTTCTCAAATAGATACAAATCGAAATCGACATAACGCTACAAAAATAGACCGCGGAAATTAAAAATTCTCCATAATAACCTCGTATTTTATGTCAGCAGTCTCCCTTACCGCTTCTGATCACCTTAGCCGAAAATCCCAGAGCCAGCCTGCACTGGAAAAAACTATTTGTTACGGACTTACTTTTTTGAGAATTAGGTTTAGATTGCTTGAGTCATCTTTAGTGTTCAAAATACGTCCAAAGTTTTAAAATGCTCCATAAGGGTCAATGATAACACTACTCAACAAAATGAAAAAAATTTCATGTACTCCGGATGCGATAATTTTTTCTGTGTAGATAACCTTGACATGAGCTCGAAAAACGCAATAAAAAAATTTTTTTTCTTTTGGTTTTTGTTTTATTTATTTTTTTTTAAATTTTAAAAACAATTTTTTTGTTAATTTGTTTTGTCCGGCATCACTCGGGAACCACTAGCCCGATTTAATTGAATTAAATTGAAATTCATACCTTTACTTAATTGCGAATAAAAGCGAAACGCGTGCATCGATTTTCATGATCTTTGTCTCATTTTGCTCATAGGTTATGTGACTTTACGTAAAAGTAATAAGATTTGACATTTTTTTTCATTTTGGATTTTTTATGGATTTTTTAAAAAAAAAAATTTAAATCTTTAGGCAAAAAATAAGTTTTTTCCTTTATATATTCATTTTTAACTTGGAAACTGTTGCTTGTATAGGAAAACAATATATGAACAGATTAAGGGAATTGTAATTTTAAATTTTTTAAAATTTAATTCAATTAAATCGGGCTAGTGGTTCCCGAGTTATGCCGGACGAAACAAATTAACCAAAAAATTTTAATTTTAAATTTTAAAAAAAAAAAAATAAAACAAAAACCAAACGAAAAAAAATTTTTTATTGCGTTTTTCGAGCTCATGTCAAGGTTATCTACACAGAAAAAATTATCGCATCCCGAGTACATTTTGACTGTTGACTAGTGTAATAGAGCCGGGTAGGCTTTTTAGTGTATATCAAATGTCTGCACTGAGACATTTATTTCAATGCCTGCACTACTTCACTAGCACTGATTAACTGCACCCATTACTCTAAAAACAAAACGACTGTATGATCGACGAAAATACTGTAAAGTGTTTGATTTTTTAAACCAAAACAGTGTATACTGTTTATTCGTTTCTGGCATTCGGTTTATTCGTTTTGGTTCGTCAAAATGTAGTGAATATATGATGACGCAAGTGAGTACTCAGTGTATTCATTGATGTTTAACACAATGGTCAATCCGTCATCGTATTAGGGTGTGTATTTAAGTGTGTTTCGCTTTTCATACACGATGACTGAGAACGTAGTCAGTCTTGGTTGATTGTCCTTGTTTGAATAAGAGTATAAGCTGAATATTTGTATCTATGCTTCAGCATATAGAGCTTTCAATAAGGGCTTCTACAAGTAAAGAAGAATCCAATCTCAATCATGGGCTGGATCGGATGAGTTTCCGTGTGTAGGTAAATTCTTTTGTTTATTCATTCGTCCGTATAGCCTTAATCTACCTGTTCTTATCTTCCCTCCTTACATGCGTTGGAAATTAAGAAGAGAAAATACTTTTCGAAAATCCATGACAGATCAAGTATGTGTTTTCGAAAAGAAAACGCATGTGCTTGGCCTATATGACCAACCATGTAATAAAATTATAGAAAATAGAAACGAAACCGTAAACAAATATTGAACCCCTTTTGAAAATTAAAACCGTAATACAAAATATTGAAATTAGGTTGTTGTTATCAAAAACGTTTTATTAACCCCCCACCCCGGGCAGAAAATCAGGTTCTTTGAACAAACACACACTCTCCTTCACTCGCACATTTTTTTTCATCTAAAATGACACTGAGTAGTTCGGTGTACTGCACTCTTCACTACTGAAGTTTTGCCTTGCCCTGCATATATTAATATGACTTGGTATTCCTTTGTTTTGATGTTTGTTAGCCAATCAATGATTTCCTCACTATTCATATGTTTTGCAAGCATTGAATGAATGCACTGCTGTATTCGCTATACTACGGAATATCTTGAATGTCATTTCAAGATATTCATTGCAGGCATTTTGGTTTCCATGTGTGATTCCATACTGCGACGAACAGAGTGAAGTGATCATTACCACACACTTTTTTTTTGGTTGTTGTCGCCCCTACTTGGTTGTTTTTGTACAGAAAACCTTACAACAAGAACTACAATAAGTTAAGTGCTTTAGGGATTAACACTTTATGGGCAAAGAAAACAAAAAAAGAGTTCACCAGCGTACGTTTGTGTGTGTAAGGTTGAATTTTATTTAGATGTGCGTATTTTCCTCATTTACACACACACACTTTTTTACGCAAGAAAATAACAAACGTTAAGGCCAACGTGTAAGAGAATGTTTGAGACCGTATAGAGTGTTGGTGTGTGCGGTTGGCAAGTTTGTAGACCATTTTTTGTTGTTGTTGCCGCTCTCTACACTTTTTCATGGTTTTGGCAATAAAATGTGTGTGTGTGTGAGAGTTTGTATTTTTGTTGTTGTTTTTATTCCTTCCGAAAGATAAAATAACAAATACACAACGGCTTTTGTGTATACACACACACACACACACACTCTCTGTGCTCATAGAAAAAGTGTGTGCGGCTTTTTTTTCCTTCTGTCTGTCTGTCCACCTCTTTTCTTTCTCTCCTGCTGCTGTTGCTTGCTAAATGCTGGGTTTTCTGCATTTTCATTATGTTGACATTAATTTTGCGTTATTTTTTTTTTTGTTGCGTGTGCCGGTGCGCTGCCTTTTTCTTTCCCTCCTTTCTAGTGTCTGAGTGTTGGTGTGAGTGAGCGTGTGTGTGTGTGTGTGTCGGATTTTGTGTGTAATTTACACAAATGACACATAAAATACTACAAAAAAAAGGGTTATTTTTTGTTAGCACTTTTTGCTGCATTCACTGGACGAAGCTGCTTTCCCAAAGCCATAAATGTAGAAAACACACATACAAAAACTTTAGCGTTTTTTGTGATACTTATTTCGAAAAAAAAAATATGAATTATATGAATGGTATATGCATGTAGATGGATAGAGACAACAACAGCAAAAGAAACGTTTTAAAATTATATAGTTTTTCGAATTGCATCGAAAAAACGGTACGCTCAGAGAAAACAGACTGTTCGACTGGGGAATATTTTGAAAACAAGCGACGATATTCATGTAGACAGGCAGATACGAAATATTTCGAAATTATTGGGAGATCGGCAATTTAAGACGTTTAAAAAAAAAGGTATTCCTTAAAAACGGGTCCAAGCAAAATACATTTTATTTTAATTAAAAAAATTCCCGCCTTAACGAACACTCGATTTAACGAACCGACACGATTTTACTCCTGGTACGGTGTATAACGAACCAAAGTTATGTTAGGAGCCGACTTAACGAACAAGTTCAGAAATTAACTATTTAATAGTAGAAACCCCACTCCGCTTAACAACCAGAGTTTCGAAGAAACAGGGAGAGGAAATAATTTTCTCTCAATTAGTTTAAATAAATCCCAAACAAAGTAAAACAATTTTTAAAAAAAAAATTCCCTGTACTTTTTTTGCAAATACTTTTTTTTGTTAATTATAATATCAGCCCGATTCTGAATACTCCGGGGGAGATAATTCCCGGGAAATTTACATTTTTCTGAGAATAAAATCCTCCTATTCTAAACAAATCGAGCGAATGATAATAAGGGACATACAATTTCGATTATTTGGGGCCAGATGATTTGTTTGTTTCCCGGTCTGTTTACCATAGGAGAATTTTATACTCAGAAATATGTAAATTCCCCGGGAATTATCTCCCCCGTGAGTATTCAGAATCGGGCTGTATATGAAATTAATTATTCTTATTTGTTTTTTACATAAATACAAATAAAACCAAATTCACTACTCGATTTAACGAATTGAGCGGACAATCAAGTGTTCGTTAAATAGGGAATCCACTGTATTTTTATTATTTATGAACTCATTAACTGCTTCCGTTTTCCTCCTTCCAATGCCCTTATACTGATACATTTCCATTCAAAATGTGCATTTTCTTTTTGTGTGTATTTTCATTTAAAAAAGAAACTCGAAATTGAAAGTCCCTGTACACACAAGTCACTATCAGCTCCGAAAGGAACAAAAATACTCGAACTTGAAAGTAACTGTCCCCCAAAAATAATAAACAATACCAAAATATGTTAATAGCATGACAAGGCCAGACAACGCCGAGGGGTTCCTAGAAAGATTCTCGTTAAATAAAACAGATTTGCAATCTTATCAACAAAAAATTAATTTACAATTTAATTTATAATGCTGGCCTAATGTTAAAATGTTTTCTGCTCATAATAAATCGTGTGAATTAAAAGAAAATGAATATATTTTTTGTTTGCAAACCGATATTGGCAGCGGTCTGTCAATAGTTTTTTTTTATTAACCCTTTTACCACTGAAATCAAATCCTTTTGCTACACACCAACTTAAATTAAAACAAATATGTATGGCAACGCTGTTGAATTTTATTCCAAATATTACCACATCATATCTGATTAATATAAAATTATTACTATTACCATCTTTCCCACAAACATTCCACACTAACTCCGTCGACGAGATCTTATCAATAGAAATAAAACCTTAAATTTTTCTCTGAGTGTATGAAATGAAACAAACTGAAAACATTGTCTGAAAGTTGTGTGTTTTTGTGTAAAACCAAAGCAAAACAAAAAAAAAACGTGGAGAAAAAAAAGTGGTGGCAATACTGCAAAACTATACTTTGAAAAACAGTAGCGTAGTGGGAAAAGGGTGGGAAGAAGGTGAGCAAGGAATGAATGGAGTTTAATGAAGGTTTTTAGTGCTGTTCCAATAGCTAAAAACAAAAAAAAAAACCAAATGCATTTTGTTTTTACATAGGAGGAGGACTGCTTTTGTAAGGCGTCTTCCGGGGAGGGGGGGCGAAAGTTTGACAAAAACAAAATGTTAATACCATGTCGTGGCAGGCAAGCAGGGTGATAATTCAAAAACTACGAATGGCCTAAGCATACATAAATTTGGCAATGCTTCCTCTGGGGAAGATTGTTTCACATGAAGAAGCTTCCAGTATAAAAGAGAAGGATTTGGTGTCGCTCCGCTTATTGGCCCTTAGATCGTATGTCTCTGGCAGAGTATTCCAGCTCTATAGTGCGTCGTGCGACCGGCAGGAAATATTCAATAAACGGATGCGAGTCACCGATGAAAGTCCAAAACATCAGGGACTAGGCAATCCATAATAAAAAAGCAAATACAGCGTCTACGATCTAGTTGCCTTCTAGAAATTCTACAAACTCAAACAAAAATTTGTAACCATAAAACCAGTTATTTTTTCACATAGAACAGAACATCCATTTACATTTGACTAAAGATTTTTTTAAATCCAATCTCATTGCTATTACATTTAAATTTAACAGACACGCATTTTAATAGTTGTGCCACAAGTTTCTATCTTCGTTTCATAGAACAATTTCAAAAGTTCATACTCGCTTCGTTTAAATGAAAGAAGTTTCAATTATCCGAAATCCTTTTAATTGAAAATCACGCATAAGTGAACATTTTTTTCTTGATTTTTTTTTTCATTTCCGCTTAACCGAATTCGACAGTATAGAGCTTTTAAAGTCAGGCGGAGATAGGCAGACAATGTCTTATTGAACATAAACGAAATGTTGAAAGAAAACGGTTTTACTAAAACCGGGTAATTAAAAAAAAAAAATGGAGTTTTAATGAGTTTCTAAAATGGGAATTTAGCTCAAAACTCACCCGACTGTAAGTTATTTATATCTTGATATTGGATCTGCCTTTGGAATTAAAAGTTCAAAATCATGTTTAGATTTTATTATTTCAAAAGTTTTCTATTTCTATATTCCATTTTGATTTTTTTTGTTTGAAATAAGATAAGAAAACATTTTTTTTTTGCCTTTTTTCTCCTTTTCTCTAAAATTGTATTTGTGCCCTCTTTGAAAACTTGGTATTTACTGTTGGGCTGAAAGGCACCTTATCGAGCGTAGGACCCCCAAAAAACTGATAATGTCAGAATTGCTCACTGATTACGAATATCGATATGAGAAGGGGGCCCCTAGTGATCGAAAAAAGGACTCAGAATCGAAAAACAATTACCTCAAACAGTGGGCGTAAAAATTGCACAGTGTGGATAAAAAAAATCGATGTTTCAGATGCATGGCCATAATTCGCATTTATTCCAAAAAAAAACATAACTTTTTAATATTTAAATTTTTTTTAAAAAAAATTAATTTTTTTAACCAATCAATATGCAATTTCATAAAATTTGCAAAAGTACATTTGCCCCCAAAAAATTTTTTTTTTCTTTAAAAAATTATTTTTTTTTTAATTGCACTATAATTTAAAGTTTTTTCATTCTTATGCATTGATGATGATTTTTTTTAGGTAAAAAAACGAAAATGAAAGAAAAATTTTAAAAATGGAATTTTTTTCCAAATGATATTTTTAAATTTAAAAACGCGCCATACGGGTTTCTTCAGTAAGACGCAAAAAACTGAAACTTACAAATATAAAAGCTCATGACATTTTATTACAACAGTTTTTCTTACACTGAGAATTTACAGTAAATTCTTTTTGTGACCCTTGTTTTATTAAGATAAACAGTTTTTTATTTTTTTTTTGTATTTATTCTATTTTATTAATGGTTTATTTTCTATTGCTTACATTGCCCAATAAGGACCGATTTACACGATGACTTTTGGCAAGATTTTAAAATCATTACTTTTAAGTTTTGTAGGCCAAAGGTGTAGAGAAGATTGCGGGATAGAAAAAACTCACAAATCACAAATTTGATGAGTTTTTTTTTTACATTTCTTTTTGACTTATTCTCTATTGCCGTCATATTCTTAAATTCGAGAGTTTGTTTTGACATATCGTTGAGACTTTTCTATTGCTGATATAGAATTGTAAACATTATTGTGGTTTGTGTTTGTGGAATTTTAAATTTAAATATAAAAAAGTCGCAGACAAAAAGTCAACGTATAAGTTCACATAACTTTTTGAAAGAAATCCAAAAGAGAATTAAAAAAAGTCAAACAAAAAAGGCATCGTGTGATTGGATCTGAGAATAAATGTTTCTTTTAATGTTTTTTTTTTAATTAATTTCTTTTAGTTTTCTTCTCAGTTTTTTCTAAATTCTATGCTTTTGTGTACTTTTTTTCTTTAAATTATATGCTTTTTTCTATTTGTTTGTGCTAGCACAAAATTCCCCCTTGGAACATTTTTAGTATGATTTTAATTGTCCTCACATTGCATTTTTAATTTCCGATTACAGAGACATCGATCTGCATGAACCAATAACCCTTTATGGGTCAACTTTATTTACAAAACATTCCTATTTTGTTCTTTTAGAAATTTATAGACTTTTGGTTTTTTTAGCATCTACCTAAATAGGTTTTTTAAGGTCGCTTCCAACTTCACTGCAAATAAAGAATGAATTAATTAAGATTCTTCGAATCCTACATTTCGTTGGGATGAGAATTTATTAAATCTGGCAACCATGTATACAAAAAGTCACAACATCTTGCTACAATGGAATAATTTAACTTTATGATACATGGATTTTAATGGGATCTGGTATTTTGAATTCAGATTTCGAATTTGTGTTAGTCGAACTCACCCGCAAGCCCCTATTTTGGCCAGCATACCTGAATGCTGGCCAACAGCCCAAGCTCTAAGAAAATAATGTCAGCGACAGCAAGTTGACATATATTTATCATTGAGGTTATGAACAATTTCTTTGCAACACAAACATATTTCGTAAAGAAAACTTCAAACAATACATGGGAGTAAAACTTGGAAAAACCTTTTGCAAATACTAAAAAGATTAATATGAAAACATTTGATATTGGTGGAGACTCTTCAGATTGCCTTCACTACACAAGGGACGTCAAGTGGTCCTTTAATCTGTCTCGATTCTATATGATATCCAAAGTATGGAATTATAAGCTCCATGTAATTCTCGTTCATGGGAGAAAGTGTCACCGCTTTCTGTAATACTTCTTTGAAAGTATTTGATGCATTTAAAACTCTAAACGATTATTTGTCTAATTAAAAACATTGCAGAAACCTCAGTTTGCTTTAAAGCCAACTTCCATAATGAGTGTGGGTTCGCAGTTTACATGTCCTGTATGTTCAAACTGGCAATTGCGCTTAAATTTTTCCCCAAATGCCCCAACGAAACTCACTACCTTTACTGTTTTTAAATAAATTGAATGTGCTGGCATGCTCCAGTCCACAGAATGTACGTGTGTGTGTGTGAGTGTGTATACAAATTTTATTAAAGTTTTCTTCGATTTATATTTATTTAAAAAATACACATATCCTTTAACCATGTTTTTATTGTTGCTGTTGCTTTGTATATAAATATTAATTCTGTTGTTTTTTTTTCTCTCTCTCTTTTGGTTTTTAATTTTTATTCAAATAAAAAAGTGTATAAATATTTTATATAAAAATTATGCTGCAGGAACTGAAGTTTTTTTATGTGTGTGTGTGTGTGAACGTGAATACCTCTACATAAGCGTGTATATAGTCTTTATATGCTTTATAGTAAATATATATATAAGTATGTATGTATGCCGTACCATGTATATACGTATGTACATGTATGTATGTATGTATGTGTGTGAAAGGAATACAACAATAACGACAACAAAAAACCGAACGTTGCCAACGGTTTTTTAATGAAAAATTCCACAGTATGTTTTTTTTTTCCTGTACGATATTTAACAAAAGAAATGTGGAGGAAAAAAATTATGAATACACTGGGAAAAATTTGTGATAACTAAGGAGTGCAAATAATGGGGGCAACGGAGAATAGCTGTGTGTGACTCAGAGCTTTGTATCAACTGAAATGTTGACTCAGTGTGAAGTTTTCGTTAAAAATATATTGCATAATTTTAGGCATTGAAATACATTTCTAAGATTTGCTCAAATCGAAAATTCTGACACTATATTGTTTTTTTTTATCTATATATATAAAATTGGATGTATGTGACTATGTATGTTTGTATGTATGTGGCTTATAGACTCCTAAACCGCTCATCCGATTTGAATGAAACTTTCAGGGAAAATTCAGCATACCACAGCGGGGGATCCTGTGAAGTTTTGTTGGAAAAATTGGTCTGTGGGCGGAGTGGGCGTGGCAAAAGTGTTTTCTAAAGCTAGAAGGCTATAAGTTGGTACATATATGCTACTGCTGATGTGGGAGACTAATTTAATGTTAGATTTTAAATTTTCGGTTTGTGGGCGGAGAGGGCGTGGCAAAGCTGTTTTTGAGCAAGAAGGCTCACAATTGGTTTTTATATACTACTGCTATCGGAGAGTTATGATTGAGGACTTATGCATATCAATCAACAACAAAGTCCTTCCTCAACTTGGTATGCCACCATCTATACGAGATAGAAATGATATGCAAGACAGAGATCTGGTGCGAGAACACCAATTCGACTTAAACCAACAACAAAACTTTGTAGACACTCAATCAAGACTCTTAGTTCCTGATCAAAGAAATGCTTATGACAAAGTCATGCAACGTGTAGCCAATGGAAATGGTGGAATTTTTTTTTCTAGATGCTCCAGGAGGCACTGTCAAAACATTTCTCATTAATTTAATATTGGCGTCAGTTCGAATGAAGAATGAGATGGCACTGGCAGTGGCATCATCAGGAATCGCATCAACGTTACTGGATGGTGGACGTACAGCACATTCAGCGCTTAAGCTTCCATTGAATGTGAACCACACGGAAACACCAACATGTAACATTAGCAAAAAATCCGGTATGGCCACAGTCCTTAAGATGTGTAAAATCATCATTTGGGACGAATGCACAATGGCCCATAAAAAATCGCTTGAAGCACTTGACCGGACTCTGCGCGATTTTCGAGGGAAACAACTACCGATGGGAGGTGCTCTAATACTTCTTGCTGGTGATTTTCGACAAACTTTGCCCGTTATACCTCGATCAACACCTGCCGATGAGCTAAACGCATGCTTGAAAGCATCATATTTATGGAAGCGAATTGAGAAAATTACACTATCAACAAACATGCGTGTCCATTTAATGCAAGATGTGTCTGCCCAAACCTTTTCAATGGCAAAATTCCAACTGATCCCACAACATGTGAGATTTCATTTTCGCCCAACTTTTGCCAAATGCTACCAAATATTCAAGCCCATCCAGCATTACATTAGCATTACAATAAATTACACGAATTTATTTTCACATTTGATATACATATGTGTTACTTTCTTTGGCGTAGCAACGCACGCCGGGCTCCGCTAGTATTTTCTAAAAACAAACAAATCAAAATTGTACGTCAGTAATAACAAAGAAGTCCTGTTGCTAGTAAAGGAGGGTAGTTTAGCCTTCTAAAGGATCAGCAGTAGGGCTTTCACAGAGACCCATTCACTGAAGAACTGATGACGTTCCCTTCAGAACGGTGGAGTCGGCCTATTCGCCGCCTTGGTAAATCGTCGTTGATCGCACGACACCCTACAGCAACACATCAGCCGTTTTCCGTAGTGTGCCATCGACATCAACATCTCTCTCCTCCACCACCTCCACTGATTTGGAGTTCCCCGCTTGGCCACTGCGAACATTTCTTCCTGTGTACATTTACTTGGCACAAGGAAAAAAAAGGCAGGAGCACCTTTTTTTTCATTATTATCATGACATAAAAATCGATATTTCGAAAAAAAAAGGATAAAATTGCAAAAATATAACAGGGTAAAAATGAAATTCTCGTTTTTTCTTTTCGCCCAAAACACAATGGGGGGAGAGAAAAGATTCAACAAAAATATCTTCAAGCAGAAAAAAAACGAAAAAAAAAACGAAAAAAAAATGAAGAAAAATACGCCGAAAATAACACAAAAATACAGAGCACAGCAACAGGAGAAGAAAAAAAATACGAAATTAAAGCGAAAAATACGAAATAATGAAAAAAGGTCGTTATGTTATTCCTCTGAAATATTTTCCCTCCTTTTTGTTCGTACTTTACGTTGTGCTGCTGCTGCTGCTATTGTTGTTGTTGTCGGCGATGGTGGTGCTGTCATTTTCCCCACACACACATACAGTGTTGTAATGGTATTTTTTTGTTTTTTATATCAAAAAAGCGTTTTTCTCGAAAAACCTCTTCCATCATCATGCTCTGACAACAGCGTCGCGCCACCCTTCGCAATCAAACCCACCCACCCACATCCTTGTTCGGATTTTTGTTACCCATGGCAAGCATTGTTGTTGTTGTTGTTGATTTTTTTTTTTTTGTTAAATAGAAACGAACACAAAAAAGCCCAAACAAACCCCGCTCGCCCCCACCCGCTCCATCAGGGCTGCTGCTGTTGTTACTCCTGCTGCTGGTGAGGAGCATGATGATGATGATGATGGAAAATATTGTGCCGCAAAGGCAAGAAAGAATGAAAAACACACGGTTTCTTTCCTTGCTCCGCCACGCGATTCAAAGAAGAAGAACAAGGAAAAACAAACCTTACCAAAAAAAAAAAAATATATATATATATTTTGTATTTCCCAAGCTTTGATGGAGATCTCAGAATGAAATTAAACGGAAAAAAAACTGAATGGTTGAGTGGCATTTTAAAGGAATATCACTTCACAAAAAAAAAAAACCGTGTGTATATGTGTTTCCGTTTGGTTTTTTATTTCTTCCTCTCTGTATGTTTTTTGCTTTTTTTGTAATTCTAAAGTTTATGACTAAGGGTTTTCCTATTTTCAGATTTCTGTTCTCTTTCATATATTGGACGCCTCGCCACCCCACCCTCCAGCACATTGTTAAAATAATAAAAGCGAAGAGTGTGGCTAAGCGAGAGTGAATTGCAAATTTTGCGACGTTTTAAAAAAAGCCGGAGTTCAATGATAAATGAATTTTACTCATGGAAAAGAAATTACACAAAATCGAATTTTATTAAGGAAAGGATTCGGTTTTGTGGAAAGACATCATATTTGTAACGATTCCGATAAATTGTATACACTGAATAAACTATGATCAGCAGGGCATTACGATTCTGATGATCGAGCCCTAACCGCCAAAAAAGCGTAAGCGCCAAAAACGAAAATTTGACAGGCGAGAGTATTTTGTGTGGTCAAGCAGAACGGTATGTGGTGCTGACGATACAATTGAATTTCCTTTGTAAATATAAAATTTTAATTTTTAATATTTTGGAAGAAAGCTCTTTACCATTTTCTATCGAATTTCATTAAAAAGCGCTTACGTCTTTTTCGCGGTTAGGGCTCGATATGATCAGCAGGGTCTCCGCCAGGAGCGCTCTAACCATTTTATAGGCGATGTTTCATGAATGCCTGGTCTTGTTTAGATATGTCTGTTCCACTTAAGTCAATTAAGCGGATTTTTATTAGAATGGACTGAAATTCTTGCAAAATATATCGAAATCACTGTTCCAACATTTCGGTTCCCTTAAGCGGATTGTTGTTTAAACAAACTGAAATGCATGTAAAATATGTTGAAATTACTGTAACAACACTTTGGTTGTAGTTAAGCTATTTTTCAGTTAAGTGGTCTTATATTTAAATGGACTGAAATGCATGCAAAATATATTGAAATCATTGTAACAGATTTTGTGTTGCCCTTAAGCGATTGTCGTCAATTACACTACTCAACAAAATGAAAAAAATTTCATGTACTCCGGATGCGATAATTTTTTCTGTGTAGATAACCTTGACATGAGCTCGAAAAACGCAATAAAAAAATTTTTTTTCGTTTGGTTTTTGTTTTATTTTTTTTTTTTAAATTTTAAAAAAAAATTTTTGGTTAATTTGTTTCGTCCGGCATAACTCGGGAACCACTAGCCCGATTTAATTGAATTAAATTTTAAAAAATTTAAAATTACAATTCCCTTAATCTGTTCATATTTTGTTTTCCTATACAAGCAACAGTTTACAAGTTAAAAATGAATATATAAAGAAAAAAACTTATTTTTTGCCTAAAGATTAAAATTTTTTTTTTTAAAAAATCCATAAAAAATCCAAAATGAAAAAAAATGTCAAATCTTATTACTTTTACGTAAAATCACATAACCTATGAGCAAAATGAGACAAAGATCATGAAAATCGATGCACGCGTTTCGCTTTTATTCGCAATTGAGTAAAGGTATGAATTTCAAAAATCAAAAAATCAAATTTTAATTTTTTTTGTAATAAAAAAGAAAAAAACCTTACCATAGACAAAGTTGTGTATATGTCGAGCAAATTTTTGAAATTCATACCTTTATTCAATTGCGAAATTTATTGCGTTTTTCGAGCTCATGTCAAGGTTATCTACACAGAAAAAATTATCGCATCCCGAGTACATTTTGACTGTTGACTAGTGTTATGTGGACGTTATATTGAAATCACTGTATCAACATTTCCGTTTCATTTATGCGATTTTTCAATTGGACCGAGTTTCATTTAAAAAAACTGTAATATTTGTGAAGCCAATCGAAATCACTTTACCAACATGTCAGTTTCAATTAAGCGGATTTTCATTCACTCGTTCGGAAATGTTTGGACAGTATAACGAAGTCCTAGTATTGAATTGTTGTCGCCCTAAAGTGATTTTTTTCAATTAAACGAAATCCCTGAGCAAACTTTTCTCTTCCACCTCAGCAATTTTTCAATTAAGCGGATTTTCATTTAAACGGACTTAAACGGACTTTCGGAAATATGAATGTTGCACCCATTTATGTTGCAAATTAAGATACATATTTATACTGAAGTCACTTTACCAGCTGTTCTGTTTCACTTAAGCGATTTATCATTTAACGGACTGAAATGCTTTTTTAAATCCAGTATTTTTTTTTTAAGAAAACACATTTGTTCGCATTCAATTGTAGTTTATTCAATTATTTAAATATTTTCCAGTTTTATCATATTTCATTGATCACATCTCATTAAAATGTCAGATTTTTTTTCTTTATAAAATCGCCCATTTCACACAGTAAAAAAAGAAAAAAGTGCCAACTGAGCCACATTTATCCGACCCCACCATAAATATTTTTTATGGTTTTTATTTTTAAAAAGGGATTTGAAAAAAATGTGTTATTTGTGCTAAACAAGAAAAAAAAGTCCCCCCCCCCATCCACACCACGACCGGCAAACACAGATTTCCACAGTTTTTCGCACAAACAACAACAAAATTGGGCTAAATCTTGTGGGTGGTTGTGTTTTATAAGGATTTACTGATATCCTTTGTATGTGTGTGTCTGTGTGTGTGGATGCGAGAATGGTTTTTTGTGCTGTTTTTAGGTTAAAAAAGGGACATGCCTTTTTATTGTTTGAGAAAATATTATTTTTTTTTTTTCATGTGTTTGTTGTTTTCTCATCCCTCTTTCATTTTGGCAATGTTGAAATATCCCTCTGCATCTTGTTTTTTTCATTTTTGAATTATTTCGGGGTTTTTTCTTTCATATTATTTTCGACATTTTTGTTCCAGCTTTGGCAACTTTTCAAAAATACCATGTGCCCATGTGAAGGATGGCGGGCGATGGGGGTAGAGAGGTGATGAATGGAAGGACGGACGAAGTCGTTCGAAATCAACGGAAAAATGTTTACGAAGAATTTCAAACTGTTGGGAAAATATTTCCATTTTGTTGATTTCTCTTCTCGACCCCCAATGCTGCTATTTTCTGTTTGTTGTTGTTAATAGAATAAGGATAACACACACACAAAAAAAAAGGATATTTCCCGGAGACGAATAAATCTGCCATCGCCAAAGAACAAAAAAAAAAAGAACGTATAACGAGTGAAGGATAAATGGCAGAGTATTAAAAAAAATGTTATTAAAAAATTGTTCATTTTTATATGGGATATCATGTGAAATGTTCGCCATAAAACTCAAAATGACGAAGGTAAAAACTAGTAGGGATATTCAACACATGCCGTTAATCCGGTCAAGGATTTCGAATAGCAACTAAGGACTGACAGACCAGAGGACGGGGTAGTTGTGAAGGAGATGGGTGAGAGAGAGGTAAATGTGACTGAATGCTTTCGTTTAGTCATCTGGTGGTAAAGATTTCAATATATATATATATATATCTGGTCAGATGACATAAAAGCCTAAGTCTGTTTTTATTTTTTTAGTTTTAAATTGCTGAAAAAGTCAGGAGCTGGTGATTTTGGTTAACTTTCTTACAGATTCTTAGGAAAAGTTTAATTTTATTTACAATTTCAACAAAATTTGTTGATTTAAATACAGGGTCCGCCAAATAACTTTCTTTTTGTTGAAAATTCTATAAAAAAAAAACTACTGGATATTTTCTCAAATTTCTTTTTTTTTATTTGAAAGTTAATAATGGAAAATAATTTCATTGAAATGGCTGCCTCGGCTGGCCGTGCAGTAGCCTAACGACATCAGCTCTGCGGCTGATAATGCGATCTTTAAAAACAGGGCGCAAAGCATCGAGTGTAGCTTCGGCTGTGTGGCACGTAGCGCCGTCCTGTTCAAAGCAAATGTTGCCAATACCCCCCTCTTCAATATTTGTAAACAAAAATTCGTTCAACATGGCCCAATAACGAAAATAAAGAAAACGAAAAAAGCACTAGTTGAAAAAAAAAAAAATTTATATGTGTGGTACGTAGCGCCGTCCTGTTGAAATCAAATGTTTGCCAATATCCTCCCCTTTATAAGACACAATGACACAACAGTTAATTTTATCCAAACTCGAGTTATGCCGTTATAGTTTGTGACCACTGATATAGAGATATATATTTTCAGCTGAATACGATTTCGATTTGAAAATGTAAAGCACAAATTATTAAATGACGGATTAACAATATTTAGGATCGCTGCTCGGGTGACTTTTGATATAAGTCTTTCAAGGGAACACATTAAGGTGACACATGTATTTTTTCCATTTGTCTATTTATTGTCTTCGTCTCATAGACCTGTCCCGGAAGTCACCGGTGTAAGTACAAATAGCAGCAATAGGAGACAAGAAATGAAGAAAAGAATTCTCAAAAAAAAAAAAATTAAGAATTCCCCAAAATAAATGAAAAATTCCCCAGAAAGACCAATATGAAAATTTTGCCAAAATAAGAGTATTCACCAGTCTATCTGAATTATTAACAACGAGGGCGATGCTCTATGAAAAATGCCCACAAAAAAAAAATTAAGAATGCCCCAAAATAAATGAAAAATTCCCCCGAAAAGTCCAATATGAAAATTTTCCCAAAATAAGAGTATTCACCAGTCTATCTGAATTATTAACAACGAGGGCGATGGTCTATGAAAAATGCCCACAAAAAAAAATAAGAATGCCCCAAATGAAGATTCCCAAAAACAAAAAATAAAGAATTCCCCAAAAAAAAAAAATTAAAAATATCCCAATATGAAAAATTCCTCAAAGGAATATACACAAGTCTATCTGAATTATAGGCGTCTCCAGACTTACGATGAGGAAGAAACGCTATAAAAGATGCCCCAAATGAAGAATTCCCCCAACAACAAAAATTAAGAATGCTACAAATGAAGAATTTCCCAAAATAAATGAAAAATATCCCCCCCAAAAAATTAAGAATTTCCCAAAATAAATGGAAAATCCCCCAAAAAGCCCAACATGAAAATTTCCCCCAATTATTCTGAAATATCCCCCAACGAATTTATGAAAAATTGCGCAATGCAAAATTCCCCAAATATTATTAAAAATTCCCCAAAAAACAATTATGAAAATATCCCAAAAAAAAAAAACGATAAATTCTCCAAAAATAAGAAATTTTATAATTTTTTATCCAAAAAAAAAGGAAATGTTACTTAAAATTATGCAAAAAATCCAAAATTTTGTATGAGATTTTTTTTTTTTGGGTATTCTTCATTTTTTTGGGGCATTTCTCACAGAGACTGATTGATTACATAAGAAGAAATTGCCCTCCCCTGTTCTGTTATTCGATTTTGGGTGAATGTGAAACTTTTCAAACATGTTTGGGAATTAGTTTCCGTTCGTTGTCAAGTGGCCGGTTGATCGGACGACGCACTATAGAGAAAATTCGTTCTGACTATATAGAAGAAGAACCGTTCGTATGTGGAATATTCTTCCAGTAAGTGTGCTTCCTGTCAGTTGTGACATTTTGAAATTCCAAACAAATGTCTACAAACACTATTCCCTCTTTCCTCCTTCCGATGCCCTAATTTCCTTCCGCTAACACATTGCATTGCATTTATTGGGAAATATCCTGAGAGCTGGTCTTGGTTCATTGTGAAAAACCAATTTAGTTTGGCGCACATTTTCCAAAATGTTGGCTGGTATCTCTCCAATGAAACGTTTAGACGAAAGGCTTCAGGTGACAGTGCCAATAGTTGAGATTAATTGCTCACCAAAGCAGAGCTGTGAAATCGGAGTCCGAGTCTGATAAATTTGCCCCGACACGACTCCGACTCGAAGTTTTTGACTTACATTTTCCATAAAATATTCAATACGAAATGTGGACATATTATGACACACTGTGTGGAAATATAACCATGTACAGAGAAAACTACATGATAAAAGACCAAAAATGAAAAAGATCGGTGTCACCGAGTTTTCCCCAAAAGTCATGCATTTCTTTTTATGGGTCTCCAAAGATTTGGGACCTCGGTGGCATTTTTTCCAAAAAAATTATTATTTTCTCAGGCTCATAACTTGCAAATCGTTTGGAATTTTGAGTTACTCTCTGAGGCAAAGTTGTAGCTCTGGTCATAAGGAACCAAAATTGTGAACATATAAAACTTTCAATTTTTTTTAACCTGGTCAGACCGATGTCCTGACGTATTATACGTTCAGGTGATCGAATAACTCAACTGCGGCTCACGGCAACGAATATTCATATCGCGATCTTTATTGGCACTGGGTACAGCACCAATATTCTGTACGAATACGGGCTGGTCGAATTCTGTCCAATAGAGTGAAACTGGTGCGAAATTTGGTCGCAATGGCTTAAATACCAAAATTTTTAAAAAAAAATACTCATAAGAACTTTTAAAATATTGCTCATAAAATAATAATCAATAGGAAACTTTCACAAACTGTAGTTCACAATCATTTCAGCATCACGTAAATTCTAGGATTGGTCTTCTTACTCTTTTGTGTTATAGAGTCTGACGAGTCCCTGCTCAAAAAAATGTTTTACCCTAAAAAAAACTATGCATAAACCCTTTAAAACAACTTTTTCGACCTTTAAGGAAATTTAAAACATTTTTTGTAGTTGAAAATGGAAACAAAAAGCCAACCTTAAGGCAAAAAAAAATAATAATATAAATTTCACATAAAACAAAAAACATATTTATATAGTACGTACGTATATATGTACATACATATGTATATGTATATACAATTATTTACATTGAGTACATAATGTGTGAGTGTATATACATGCGATTCATATATAGTACACAATGGCTAACGACCTAAAGAAAGTACCCCATCAGCTCAACATCCAATTCTCCAACTCATCCCTTGAACCCCGACTCTAACTCCCAGTTTTAACATTAATTTTTATTTTTTACAGTCAAAAAGAAAGAAACAAAAAATTGCACTCGTACGTACGCTCTTGTATAGGGTGTCCCTTATTTTAGCGAAAGTAAACTACGGGTGTTAAGAAGAATATGTAATTTAGATTGGAATGATTGTAGGCATCGGGTTATCGGAGCGTTTCACACTATTTGAGTAAAGTTTAGTATGACTTAGGAGAAACTGACACAATATTGAAATTATTGTGATGTGATTTGTTTTAAGGAAATATTTTTGAAAATATTTCAACATTGTCCCATACGACTTTAACGAGCGCTATGGCAAATGTTTTTGCTTTCTAACTGAAAAGTCTCAGTCTCAGATTAACGCCATCTATATGTGAGTTGTGACATTGTCGGTTGAGCTAAATAATGCTATATCAACTGGAGAGGGGAGACAGCGCGGAAAGTGTTCTCTCTAATACTATCTTGCTTCAACACAAAGGTTATTTGCAGTCCAGCGGATTCAAATTCTAGGCGAGGCAAATGGAAAATCCCTATGAATAATATGACAATCGGAAAATTGTTTCAGATGTGCAAAAATATCATTCCTAAAATAGTTTAACTTGACATTATTTGATCATAAAATAAAAAAAAAATGTTTCTCATTAATTGTGTAATCCTTTCCGAAGATCTTGCTTTGAAGGCCAGCAATAGAAGCTTAAGCGGAAGCGCTGTTTATTCAATCGAAACCTTTGTTTGTTTTTAGTTCGGGTAGAAATCGACAAGTACAGTGAAGCATCCATAAGTCGAATTTTCTTTAAGTAGAAGCACTTCTGGTGGAAGTTAAGGAGACAAATTTCCTAAGTAATTCCATAACTCAAAGTCTCCGTAAGTTGAACGTTTCTACGGGATAATGGCGATTCGAGTTATGGAAGTTTGACTGTATGTCTCTTTGCTATCTAAGTAGTCCTCCCAGAAGGTATTGCTTTTACCGAGGACAATAGCGATCACTGGGGGGATGTCAGCGACAGAGATTTGCTATCGGAATATCCATACTGGAACTTACGATCTTATTGTCCTCTTAATTGGAACTACTTACATAGTAATCAGCCGATCAATCTGAACTTCTCGAACTTTATATAATATGTAGAAGAACAAACGGACCTGGAAGGTCTAAACATCGCTCTTCATATTTCCTATTCCTTCAATTCTGCCATCATTTTCTCACACCAGGCGAAGAAAGAAAGACACCAACTGCTTGCAAGCACATTGAGTTATGGTACAATGTAAAATCTCAAAAATAGATGGCGCCATTAGAAATGTGAGTGATAATAAATTCTGACGGCACTCCAAAGATTTAAAATTTCTCAGCAGACGAAAAAGAAAGTCTTCAGTCAAGCCAGGACACCAACCGCTTGCAAGCACATTGAGTTATGGTACAATGTAAAATCTCAAAAATAGATGGCGCCATTAAAAATGTGAGTGATAATAAATTCTGACGCCACTCAAAAGATTTAAAATTTCTCAGCAGACGAAAAAGAAAGTCTTCAGTCAAGCCAGGACACCAACCGCTTGCAAGCACATTGAGTTATGGTACAATGTAAAATCTCAAAAATAGATGGCGCCATTAGAAATGTGAGTGATAATAAATTCTGACGACTCTCCAAAGATTTAAAATTTCTCTGCAGACGAAAAAGAAAGTCTTCAGTCAAGCCAGGACACCAACCGCTTGCAAGCACATTGAGTTATGGTACAATGTAAAATCCCAAAAATAGATGGCGCCATTAGAAATGTGAGTGATAATAAATTCTGACGACACTCCAAAGATTTAAAATTTCTCAGCAGACGAAAAAGAAAGTCTTCAGTCAAGCCAGGACACCAACCGCTTGCAAGCACATTGAGTTATGGTACAATGTAAAATCTCAAAAATAGATGGCGCCATTAAAAATGTGAGTGATAATAAATTCTGACGCCACTCAAAAGATTTAAAATTTCTCAGCAGACGAAAAAGAAAGTCTTCAGTCAAGCCAGGACACCAACCGCTTGCAAGCACATTGAGTTATGGTACAATGTAAAATCTCAAAAATAGATGGCGCCATTAAAAATGTGAGTGATAATAAATTCTGACGCCACTCAAAAGATTTAAAATTTCTCAGCAGACGAAAAAGAAAGTCTTCAGTCAAGCCAGGACACCAACCGCTTGCAAGCACATTGAGTTATGGTACAATGTAAAATCTCAAAAATAGATGGCGCCATTAGAAATGTGAGTGATAATAAATTCTGACGACTCTCCAAAGATTTAAAATTTCTCAGCAGACGAAAAAGAAAGTCTTCAGTCAAGCCAGGACACCAACCGCTTGCAAGCACATTGAGTTATGGTACAATGTAAAATCCCAAAAATAGATGGCGCCATTAGAAATGTGAGTGATAATAAATTCTGACGACACTCCAAAGATTTAAAATTTCTCAGCAGACGAAAAAGAAAGTCTTCAGTCAAGCCAGGACACCAACCGCTTGCAAGCACATTGAGTTATGGTACAATGTAAAATCCCAAAAATAGATGGCGCCATTAGAAATGTGAGTGATAATAAATTCTGACGACACTCCAAAGATTTAAAATTTCTCAGCAGACGAAAAAGAAAGTCTTCAGTCAAGCCAGGACACCAACCGCTTGCAAGCACATTGAGTTATGGTGCAATGTAAAATCTCAAAAATAGATGGCGCCATTAGAAATGTGAGTGATAATAAATTCTGTTGCCACTTAAAAGACTTACAATTTCTCAGCAGACGAAAAATAAAAACGTTCTAAAGCCAAGCTCCAGCCAGAAAAAATCAACTCAACCGGCGATGAAAAATCACACATAGATGGCGCTGCTGACTATAATTTATAAATTAATTCAGACAGCGCTGAACATCTTTTGCTCTCTTAGGGTTAATAGATTCGACTTTTCTCACCTGGCGAAAACCATAATTTAATCTTACTTTTTAACCGGTCGGCTGTTGATATTTATCTGTAGTTAATATGATTAATGTACGATCATATCGCCAACTCTCCATTGCGGATCGGTTGATAATGTGTACGTGCTCAGTATTCGCGGACTGGTACCACGATGAATATACGATTCATCTATTTAACCCATGACAAAAGTTAGCAGACTGTTTTTAAAACAATCAGGGATACAGCTTCTCACATATGGGTGGATCCAATAGAAATAGTTTGACTATCTACCTTAATTTAATACAAAATATTATTTTGGTGGATGTCAAGGGACACATTATTCGAGATAATGTAACAGTACTACAGGGTTTTCCAACAAGAGGAGTTGTTTTGGTATTCAAAGAAAAATTAATTTGTTTGAGATAAATGATCGGATGTTTATTTCATAATAAAGGGGAAGGTATGCCGCTAATAATGAAAAACAACATCAGCCAAATGGCCACCACGACTAAGCTTACAGGACCATATCCTTTTCATGGCATTTTCCATAATCAAATCGCAAAGTGGCTGCCCTATGTCCTCGAGAGCCTCACGAATTCTCTCTTTGAGGTCTTGAATCGACGCTGAGCTGTTGGTGTAGACCTTATCTCTCACGTGGTGTAGTCCTTATCCGTAACTGTTGATCCAACCTCATTTTCGAAAAACTAAGGTCCAAGGACCCCGCCTGACCATAAACCGCACCAAACAGTCACACGTTGAGGATGGAGGATGGCTTCTCAACAATAACTCTTGGGTTTTCAGAGCCCCAGATGCGACATTTTTGCTTGTTGACATAGCCACCGAGGTGTAAGTGGGCCTCATCAGTCAAGATGATTTTTCGATGGAATTCCAGATCTTTTTTATGCATTTCAAGAACTCAATCAGCAAAGACACGACGTTGTTGATGATCGGCCGGCTGGAGTTCTTGTGTTAACTGAACTTTATAAGTGTTAAGATAAGCGCCCCGGTAGTCGAGTTGGTAGCGTGCTTGCCTATCAGCGTGGGGGTTGTGGGTTCGATTCCCACCAGAGGCTTTGGTCTGTCGCTGCAAAAATCAAGCCAAATGGTCGTTGTCACCCGGTTTACCCTTGGACCCAAAATTAGAATATAAATTTACTTTGTATTGTAATTAATAAATAAAAATAAAAAAAAAGTGTTAAGACCCAAGTTTTTAAAGTAAACTATTTAAAGGAAGAAACTTAGACGTATGGAATGGTAATGACTACCCAATTTCACTAGTGACCCGAAGTCACTATCTGGTACGCATAGGGTTAAAAAAACCTCGTACTTTTGATGTTGAGGACTTCACTACGATCTCAGCACACTGTGTCAGCAACATCTTCAGAATTTCCTAAGCATTTCACATACAATGTATCTTTTAGACATCTGTCCACAGTTGACAGAAACTCTTATTTTTTGTTACTTGCAGAGCCAAAAACCAAACATTCGCATTCCTTAAATTAAGGGTCAGCCTAATACACCCCCACACACACACACACACACACACACAAGTAATTTATGTTAACTTCCACTTGTTCAATTTTAATTCACGTGAATTCGAAAAAAAAACTTTGTGTTTTTTTTTTTTTTTAAATTAAGAACCAACGGGGAAATATGGGAGAGAATGCAAAAAAGGATTAAAAAAAATGCCGCATTATTAAAAAAATAAGTATGTAGAGGTGGTTGTTGTTTGGTTTTTTCACCCCCTCCTTACCATTCACAATTTAACGTTTTCCCCATTTTTTTGTTTGCTTCCTTGCGAGAAAATAAAAACGGTGGGCACTTTTTGTTTTGTTTTTGTATTCAACACCATCCAGGCTGCTGTTGCAACAGCTCCCAACACCAGGAGCCGAAGCCGAAGCCATAGCTGAGGGAGGCTAAGGATGAGACATCCACACAAAAGGGACAATTTTTTCGCAGCTCTCTTTTTAAATACACGTTGCCGTTGCTTTGTTTTTTTTTTTGTCGTTCTCTTCTCGTTGTTGGTTGGTTTTGGTTTTTTTTCCCGTACGTTTTGCTGTAAATTATTTTGAATTTATTTTAATGTTTCATTTCTTTGGTTTGGTCGTACGTTTTATTTTGTGTGTGTGTGTGTTGAGAGGGTTTTTTGTTTTTCCCTGCACTGTTGCCACCATCATACAGAGTAGTCCTTGTTTTTTGTATGTGAAGGACCTGCAAGCAATGACATTATTATTTATATTATACGTTTTTCTTATATATACACTATTTTTATATATATATATATATATATATTATATATATAAAAAGAAAAGAGTGGGGAAAGAAACATAAAAAATTTAACATTTTTATAGAGTGTATTTTTTATGGTGCATATTAACAAAAAAAAGGGTACTTTTTTCCCTCTGTTTAATTACAGTACACCTGCAAAAAAGTTTCTTTTCTGTTGCACTGAACAACAAGAACAACAGCAGAAAGGACACAAATTACGTGAAATGAATACCGGGTGCTGTGATTCGACAATATGTGCCTGTCACATGGGTGCCAGCATGAAAACGCACACATTTTAAAGGTTACCATGTCGTTGAACCCGAATACGTTTTGCCAATAGACTTGAAGTAATTTAGTCTGTAAGCGCTCCGGTTGGCCAGTTGGTAGCGTGCTTGTGGGTTCGATTCCGAAACAGAGGCTTTGTTCTGTCGCTGCCGAAAATCTAGCCATATCGTCTGTGTCACCCGGTTTACCCTTGGTTCCAAAATTGGAATATAAATTTACTTTGTATTGTAATTTAAGTAAAAAAAAAAATTATAGTCAGTCAGTACATTTCATTACCATTTACATTACCTGGTAATGTGTTGTCATTACTTTCAGCAGGAATTCTATGCAATTAGTAATGACTTTGAAACTTCTTAATAGGTTGCTGTTTCTCTGCCTCTCTCATTTATTCGACAAATTAAATTAAATTTTTTCAAATTTCAAAATATGAAAATCGGAAAAGAATGGTAATAGAAAAAAATTGTTTTTGTAAGAAAACAAAACTATAATCGGAGATTACGAAAACTAGTCACCCTTGGATAACCAATTATCCAATTGATCGATCGAATGTTTTTTGTTTACAGAACTCAAAAATGTTAACCCTTTGAATTTGAATTTATTTCCATTTTGTAATTTAAAGCCTGACGGCCAATTAGAACAAATTACAATATGCAACATATTAAAAAGAACTACCAAACTTCCTTGGCAAATAATTTTTTTTTGAGGTGCTAAATATAAAGTGTCGCATATATTCGACATATCCACGGAAAGGGTTAACTAGATCTAAAGTTATGCCCTGAACAGTTGCATACTCTCTAGAGTTGCCACAAAATTTGGTCTACAAATTTGCAATTGAGTCCAAAGGCGTTTGAAAAGTTCATGCCAGGTTTTCGAAAGAAAAAAACATAGTTTGACAATTTTTAGGGTTGTCACAGAATTTGGGGTAAAAATTTGCAACTTCGTAATTAGAACGGATGGCGCAAAAGTAATCCTCCTATCAGAAAATGCTATAAATTTTGCGATTGGCCCCTAATGTCAGTGGCAACTCTGGCGGCGGCCATTTACATGACATCATATTCTCGACTTGATGTAAACAAAAATTAAAAGATTTTTTATTTTTTTTTAATTACAGCCAAAAAACATCGGAAGTTTACTTTTGCGCCACCTTTTATTTTAAAAATGTCCGGACTTGCCAAGCATTTTTCATTAAGCTGCATTTTGCAAATCAGGGCAATCCTGGGAAAATTTTAAAATAAATTTTCGGAATCGGTAAATGTTTCTTACCTAATTATCCTTGCAAAAGTCATGGTTGATTCTAGTTGGGACCAAAGATACCAAAGTGGTTGTCTATGCCAACGCACACGGGTCCAGCTGTCAATGTAATCGGCCAAAACTGTATCCCCCTTTGTTAAGAAAAAAGGTTTTCCAACACGAGGTGTTATTTTGAATCACCCAGTATTTCGATAGCTGTCACTTTTGAAGATTTTCTTCTTTGACATTTGACAAGTAAAAACTACGCCATTACTAAAACTGGAACGATACACGCTTCAACAACGCATTGAAATTATTAAAATTCACTACAAAAATGGTGAAAATCTTGCACTCACAGTTCGCAAAACTAAAGCATTTTTGGGTCGTCTAGAGGCACCATGCCGGACCGCAATATAGAAATTGGTGGAAAAATTCGAGCTGTTGGGACAAGTGAGTGATGTCGCCCAAAGTGTTGAAGAAACCCAGGTTTGTCCATTAGGGTGGAGTGAAAACATGCTTTTTTTTAATTTGAAAAAGTTAACCTCGGAAAGAGATGTAGTCTGGGGTCCTAATGAGGGGAAAAATAAAGAAAAAAATTTTAGGGGTCGCGCCACTCCCTCGAAATTTGGAAATTATCGCTATTTTGGCGTTGATTTTAGAAAAATCCTAAAAATTAACGACTTAACTTATTCGAAATTTAAAACTTTGAGCTTGTTCAGTGCCCAAACAAAAGTATTTGAGGCAAATATGAGGATAATCGACTAATATTTGTAGCTTTGGTGGCGATTTCATTGTTCAGTCAATTTTCTGAAGAAGGGAAATTGCAAAATTTTGGCTCAAATCTGTGGTAACCCTAAACATTTTCAAACTGTTCTTTTGGAAATCGTGGCATGTGCGTTTCAAACGCCATTAAGTTTGGACTCAATTGAAAATTTGTATGGCAACCCTGAGTGTTGACTACGGTTTTATTGAGATCAGAGTCATGTAGAGCGCATACATTTCCCAAACTTTTGTAACAGTCAACTCTATGGCCGTTTTTTTGTGTGGTAACCCAGGATACCAATATCAGTACTGTAATTTTTTTTTTAAATTCTGCTGGATACTGGATTCTGCAAATCTGGATTTTTTAAACCGAACTTTCGGAAACAGAGCATATATTTGTCAAACCCACATAACTTTTGGCTCAACTTCAAAAGTTAGCCCAAGCTTGGGGCAACCCTGTAAATTATGAAACCGAATTTTTGGAAACAGGTGGTTATGTATTTTTCAAACGCTGAATTACATTTTTTACACCAATCTTGTGGCAACCCTGGACAATGTTAAGACGAGTTTACGGAATGAGTTTTCCAAACACATGTCACTTTTAACTTAAATAATATTCGTATCGCAACATTTTAGACTGGTTCGATTGTTATTTTTGGCCAATAATGGACATTTTTGAACTGTATTTTTGAAAAGAGCTTATGTGTTTTTCAAACGCTTCACTTAACATTTTAAAGTCGATTTCGTTTAGCTGTTAATTGAGCAAATTTCTTTTAGCTACAGGTGTTTTTTTTTTCGTCTAAAACGTAATTCTTATAGGTTTCAGTTAAGTGAAAAATATTTGTATCGTTTGACAGTTTTTCTATTTTCATACGAACTTATGACATTTAATTAGACAGCTGAATTTCGTGTAGAACGTATGTGGAATTTTTTTTAAAAAAAAAAGGACAGCCAAAAACATATAATTACGCTTTTTCCAACTTGTTGAATATTTTCATTTAAGTGGAAGTCTTTTCATATGAAATAATAATTTGTATTGCGAAAAAATTCTGCAATAAACCGATATTTCCGGTTTAGCGAAATTTTAGTTAAGCGATGTCATTTTTTTTGAAGTGGCATGAACTTATTTTTAGTTTCTTCGCTTTTACATCTGTTAAAATTCACCACTCTATCAATATTTTCGAAATATTTACACTGAAAACAATTTCACTCTGGTTGGATTCAGAAAAATTGCGGATAATTTTAAACTCATTCCTAAGGTAAACTTTAAGATTTGTCCAACATTTTTTGGGTTAATCGTCAAAACGTAAGAAAATCCACCCCAGGCCTATTGAAAAATCAAATTTACATATTCGTTCTCGGCTAGAGTACGGCCCTCATTTGTTCATTCTACAATGTCGGGTCTTTCTACATGATTTACAACACACCCTGGATGTGTTGCAAAAACGTATTTAAATTCGTGTCCCACCCCCTCCACCTCCTTAAAAATTTCTTGATTACATATTTTAGATGATGTTGAAAAAAATCCCCCCTCCATCACAATTTACCAAATTTTCCGATTTTAGTAGTTTTTGTCTTAACTTTTTTTTACAACTAATCTTACTTGTTTTTTTCTTTTCATAAAAAAAATTTCATTTCGAAAACTTTGAAATAAAAATATACGATATACGACAGCCCCGACAACCGAGAGAAACGGGAACAGAAAAAAAATAGGGGGCAAAATAAACGAAGAACGCCATAAACTCTTAATATGATGTCATAAAACGCCAACATCCGTTTCCTTTAGAAATGAAACGAAACAAAAAAAATGAATAGCGAAACATAAAAATAAACAACAAAAATTGTGCGGAGAAAACGGAAAAATCATCAACATCATCCTTAAAAAAAAAGGAAAAACAACAAGACCAAAATATATATCAAAAGGACAGGCGAACAGAACAGGGGGAGAGAAAAAACACAAAATAAATGTGAAAAAAGTGTGCACATCAAAAGGGAACGGAATATTGTACGAAGAAAATGTCAGTTCCTATTAATGTTTTTAGTTCTTTTCATTTTATTTTTATGTTTTTTTTTTTTTGTAAACCCGTACTGGTCGTATAACATTTTCCTCATAACGTTGTTTTGTTTTTTTTTTATTTCTTTTCCTACCTCTGTTGAATTTTTTTCCGGCGTTTTGTTTTTCTTCTTGGATTGTGTGTTTTTTTTTCTTCTTTTTTTTTTTTGTTAAGCAAATTCAGCAGAACATTTGTTAAAAGGCAACCCCTTTTCTGTAGTTTTCCTCCACCTCTGTAGCAACTACAAAGGAAAGAAGCAGAAGAAAAACAACAACATAAAAAAAATTATGTGGACATTTTTTTGAACCCGTCGGTTTTTTTCTTTCCTTGCAACCCATTGTCATATATTTTTAAGATGAGTGGGAGGGTGGGTGAATGGGTTGATGACTGTGGTTGGTGTTTGTTGTGATGGTTTGTGTGGAGATTTGATTTTGGGCTTGAATGGGTTGAAAGGTAACACTGGCTGGCTGGCTGGCTGCTGCTATATTAAAGATTTCTTGTTTGGTTTTTTATTGTTACTCTCTCAAATTCCTTTTATTTATGTTTTTTATGTCCTCTCCGTTAAAGTTTATTTATTTTTCGCCAGGTATATTCTCGTCTCCTTTATAAGGTGCCGTAAAAGTTTGACTAAAGCGCATGGGTTGCTTAGAGTTCTGCATTTCTTAGCCATGGATACACTTATGAAGGTTATTTCATAGATCGTAGTATTTTTCAAAAAATTGTTCATAACATCTTTATTTTTATTTTTGATATTTTGATATATCATTTGTATAAGCTGGAGATTTTTGATAAAAAAAAATGATTTGAATTCGCCAAATACATTTTTTGGAATATTCTAAAGGTCTACTCTCATATTGGGACGTTGTTGGGATTGACGGATGGGCAGAGTGAGATTAAGTGGTGCTTTTTCAAGGATCGTGAAGGAATCGGCTAAGAAGGGTCTAATGACAAACGAGGACAATTAAAATGTATGGTTTACAACTGACCGAAAAACGTCGGTAGGCGATTGAAATAGAAACCGACAGTTGCAGCTTAATAAAGAATGTGTGGCAAGCCACGACATTTGTATTCTTCAAACGACCTTGAATTTTGACTCGATTGCAAATTGTCACAGAATTTGGGGTACAAATTTGCAATCGAGTCAAAATTAAAGGTCCAAACTTAAAGGAGTTAGAAAAGTAAACGCCACGATTTTAAAAAAAATAGTTGAAAATGTTTAGGGTTGCCACAAAATTTGGGGCAACCCTAAACATTTCCAAACAATTTTTTTTTAAATCGTGGCGTGTACTTTTCAATCGCCTTTAAGTTTGGACCTTGAATTTTGACTCGATTGAAAATTTTTGCCCCAAATTCTGTGGCAACCCTAAACATTTCCAAACAATTTTTTTTTAAATCGTGGCGTGTACTTTTCAATCGCCTTTAAGTTTGGACCTTGAATTTTGACTCGATTGCAAATTGTTGCCCCAAATTCTGTGGCAACCCTAAACATGTTCAACTATTCAACTATAAAGAATGTGTGGCAAGCCACGACATTTGTATTTTTCAAACGACCTTAAATTTTGACTCGTTTGGAAATTTTTACCCCAACTTCTGTGGCAACCCTAAACATTTTCAAACAATTTTTCTTTTTTTAAATCTTGGCGTGTACTTTTCATTCGCCTTTAAGTTTGGCCCTTCAATTTTGACTCGATTGCAAATTGTTACACCAAATTCTGTGGCAACCCTAAACATTTTTTTTTAAAAAATCGTGGGGTGTACTTTTCAGTCGTCTTTATGTTTGGACCTTAAATTTGGACCCTAAACATTTTCAAACTATTTTTTTTAAAAATCGTAGCGTGTACTTTTCATTCGCCTTTAAGTTTGGACCTTAAATTTGGACTCAATTGCAAATTTTTACCCCAAATTCTGTGGCAACCCTAAACATTTTCAAACAATTTTTTTTTTAAATCTTGGCGTGTTCTTTTCAGTCGTCTTTAAGTTTGGACCTTTAATTTGGTGTCAATTGAAAATCTTTATCCCAAATTCTGTGGCAACCCTAAACATTTTCAAACAATTTTTTTTTTAAATCTTGGCGTGTTCTTTTCAGTCGTCTTTAAGTTTGGACCTTCAATTGAAAATTGAAAATCTTTATCCCAAATTCTGTGGCAACCCTAAACATTTTCAAACATTTTTGTTTTAAATCTTGGCGTGTACTTTTGATTCGCCTTTAAGTTTGGACCTTTAATTTTGACTCAATTGCAAATTGTTACACAAAATTCTGTGGCAACCCTAAACATTTTCAAACATTTTTTTTTTAAAAATCGTGGCGTTTACTTTTCAGTCGCCTTTATGTTTGGACTCAATTTCAAATTTGTACCCCAAATTTTGTGGCAACCCTAGAGGCAACTTACAACCTTTTGTTGGTCTACATTTCATTTAAAGAATTATCAGAGACATTAGTTATGAACTTTACTTTACTAACCGACCCAAGTTCCTATTCGATTAGTTTCAAAGGCGAGAGTCGTATTCTGGAATTTCTACCGGTCCGGAGAGAGGTCTTTTATTTTACACAGACAATGACTTTCGTTGTAATTAAGGATTTTAAGACAATTTGTGTGTTTGTGCGATGTAAAAGTTTATTTCTACCTTTGGAAATGCTGGACCATTATTCTACTCTTGGTATCTGATGAACATATTCAGAGTTCATATACCAACTGTCTCTTGCCTTCATCTTCACCACATCTCTGCTTGCCATCTCTGCTGATTCCCATTTACTTTTTATGTCGCATTTTTTATTTTTAACGAGAATTTTTTTTCTTTCTTTGAAAAATCTACAACCAAAAAAAAAAAAAGGAAAACTGAAAAAGGTTTTTATCCCGAATAAAATGTGGAAATTTTACGATAGAATTTTCCCTTCATTCATTTTCCATTTTTTTTTTTATTATTTTCCTTTTCATCTATAAAAAATGTTGTTTTTGCACAACGGTAAAGAAGAAGAAGAAACACACACACACACAAAAAACGTAAGAGGGTTATATGAGTTTTACATCCTGACTGGCACAACGTCTTAGTGGGAGGAAATGGTAGGGCCGAAGGGGTTGCATGGGGGTCAGTTGGTATGAAATGGCTAAAAATGGTCACTCTTCTTTTTCAAAAAAAAAAAAGAAAAAGTGGAAAAATAAGAAAGAATTTCTAATGTTATTTTGCTTTCAAGGAAATGAAAATATTTTCAATTTATGAAAAGATAAAAAATACCCCTTTTTTTTTGCAAATAAACCCAAGAAATAGCAAAAAGAAAACGTGTGGGTGGGGGGGATTAGTTGGGTTAGGGTTGCAGCAGCTCCCACAACTGTGGTTATAAATTATTAAGAATCTTGTCCATTTTTGTTCGTTGTACCTTTTTTGTTTTAATAGAGTAAAACTGAAGACAAGAACAACAACAAAAAGTTGGAAAAACAAAAACAAAAAAAAACTGTAATGCATTTTTATTAAGATTGCCTGTTTCCTCTTTCTCAATTTTAATTTCAGTTTAGTTTGATTCGGACGCCGTCGCCGCCGCCGTCATGTTGCCGCAACAGTATTGTTTGCGGTGGAAATACCATCACAGTAATCTGCAGACGATGTTCTCACAGCTGTTGGATCGCGGCTGCTTTTGCGATGTCACGTTGGCGTGTGAGGGCCAATTGATACGGGCCCATCGGGTGGTCCTGTGCGCCTGCAGTACATTCTTCGATACGGTCCTCACCAACTATGCCAGCGAACGGGATCCGATTATCATCATGAAGGATGTCACATTTGCCGACATCAAGTGTTTGATTGAATTCATGTACAAGGGTGAAATTAATGTGGAACATGTAAGTATAAACTGCATTTTTTTTTGTAAACACACATACATAGTGGGAAATACAACTCTGTGATAAATCAATCTTCGATTATCATTTTTTGTTGCCAACTAATTTCACCACAACCATTCTACCCTTCCCATTGTCTTTTCAGGCCAATTTAGCGTCTCTGCTCAAAACAGCCGATGATCTTAAAATCAAAGGACTGGCCGAAGTGACATGGCGTGACGACGAAGACGGTCCGCCGCCACCCGCCGCCCAGACGGAATTTCATTCGCCGCCAATATCGCGCAGCCGCGATGTCCCCAGCCACTATGACCCCTACGGTCACGACCATCTTCATCACCACCACCACCAACAACAACGATCTCAAACACCCGACAATGAACGTGAACAGAAGACACCGTCGCCTAAACATGCAGCGGCCATGAATGCCCGCATGCCCACACTGACACCCATACCGACATCAGCGGCCGTCTCTATAGTGGCGGCCGTCTCACCAACCGATGCCTATTTGGGACCCAAGCGGAAGAGAGGCCGACCACCGCTAGACGATGCCTATGATGTTTTCAATGTGTGAGTACTGCAGCGACCTTCGACCTGAGTCTCTCTTAACTTTGTATTGTTCTCTTTTAGTCGTAAATTGGGTCATTATGCCGAACCGGGCGATCAGCCCGCATATATGGAAGGATCTCAATACGCTGATGATCGAACCGGTCATCAGATCACCACATCACAACATTCCAGACCAAATTCTCCCTCAGCGGCCGAAGTCTATCAGCATCACGTTCAGCAGCAGAAGCAGCGTCTGCGCTATAGACCGCAAATGCCTCGCGAACAGCAGCACGCAGACGATGAGACAGCGGCCGAGCCCGAGTGGATTACGAGTTCGCTGGAGGCTGATAAAATGCCAAAAGATCCGCTCGACAATGACGAGGAGGATGGCGAAGATATTAAAATTCTACCACACGACAGTGATGAGCCCCCCATGAACAGGAAAACGGAGAAACGCTGCAAGGATTCAACACCGGAACATCCCAAAATGAAAGCATTGAAGCGTAAAAACTCCAAAGAGGAACTGCAACGGCCAACAAAATCGGAGACACCCGATGAATTTGTGGCCGAAGATGCGGCCACAGTACCACAAACCGTCGAAGAAATTGAGGCGAAACAGACAAAAGAAAAGTCGCCCACAAATTCGGCCAACACAACGTCATCGTCATCAACGGCTTCGTCACCCTCGACCTCGTCAACATCGCCCTCAACAAGTGCAGCCCACAAATCGTCTTCGTCATCCTCCACTTCGGGACATTCCCATCATCACTCTGCCTCCTCGTCGTCGTCGTCATCATCATCGGCAGCCGCCTCCAATCATCATTCATCGTCGTCGCATGGTCACCATGCTGCGGCAGCACCACCACCTCCGCTCCACCATCCCCATGCCCATCATCCCTATGGCAAATATGTGCCCGACGGCTATCTGATCAATGAACATGGCATTCTGATGACACACGACTTTATACATGCACCGACGGCCACCATACCCACATCATCGGCTGCGGCCTCCAATGGCAACCATGCCGAGGATTATACCGACATCAAAATGGAGGAGTTCAGCGAGGCGGAATTGCGCCTGACCACCGAAGAAATGTCACAGTGGCAGGATGTCATAAAAATGGACGATTATTTGGCCAAAGGACGGAGACCACAGTTTTGGGAGGAACCATTTACGAGGAGGGTATGTTTTTGGGGAAACTTTTTGTAAACGTGACCCTTGAAGTTTGTAATGGATGTAGTTTATAATTCATTGCTTGTTTGAGAAGTTCCCCGTTTGTTCCTTCTGATCTTATTGTCACTCTTAATAATTTTTCGGTCAGAAGAAGATATTTTATAATTAACAACCTCAGCGACGATATCGAACGACAACGTTCGCATGCTTTCTAAGCGACAAACAGCTGATAAGTGGCTTCGAATTCAGCTGTTTGTCTCTTAGAAAGCATGCGAACGCTGTCGTTCGACATCGTGGCTTAGGCGGTAAGTCTTCATTTTTTTTTTGCAATTCTAAAGGTGGATATCCTCAGAAATTACCCCAACAAACATCTTATGTTACAATTGTACAAGGCCTTTTCCATAACCTTGTACTATTTCCACAAAAGACTGAATGCGGGTAAATTATATTTACACAGACGTCAATTTATCTCTTGCGCAAGTGGCACAGGGCACAGTATCCCTAAATGTATGTGTATGGCCGCGTCGTTTGGCATTTGTTGACTAACGAAGCACCTGAACTAACCCTACGGGTGGAAAATCTTCAGCCATGGTTTGGTGGAGGGTCTCTTACTATATTGACTTGCATTTGAGCGAACAAGGAATTAAAACATCGGCCTCTGATTACCAAGAAATCATTTTGGAAACTGTTGTTAAGCAACTTAGCAATTCCCTGTTTTAAAACCAACCGTTGACATTTCAGCAGGTTTCTGCGCCAACCCATAAGGCTGAAAGATCCCCGAAAATGACCTCTGAAAAGTGAACATTTCCTTCGGTCCCGAGGACATCTATAGTCCAAACATTACACGGAAATCATCCGTCTAATTGTTTATATATAAAAAAACAAGACAATCTCTTTAATTCCGACCAAAACGTCATTAATCGTTCACTACTTGCAGTCTCTAAACAAATCATAATGACTTTAATTAATTATCCTGACAAATCAAAGCTTCTCGTACGGACAATTGTATATCGCCTGTTCACTGGGTCGGAAAAACCATCGGTTTTGTTTATTTGCGGGCCAGACGAACACAGCAAAAAAAAAAATCATTTTGATTTTTTCTTTGAACATCGATGCGATAAAAGAAAATGCCCCAATTTCCTTAAAAACATATTTTTTAAACTTCATATTTGAATTTCCACACATAATCCAAAAGTCCAAATTCTCAGTTTGTGGGAAAGAGAGGTAAAGGCCATGGAATTGGAAAAAAACTTGCCCGTACTGGCAATTCCTTTTGTGTTTTTCGTATTTTGAAAGCAATTCCTTTTGTGTTTTTCGTATTTTGAAAGTCATTTGTATGTGAAAAGACAATAATGACAACAAAAATTGCCGTGGACACAACTGGCAACTGGTTCAAAAGGGAATCCTAAAATTGCCTAGTGTGAATCGAGACAAACAACATTGTATTTCCTTCCATTCGGGGTTTTGTAGCACGTCTCTATCAAAATTCAACTGTTTTTTCGTTTGGTTCTGGCAATCGAATTCGTCTACTGACGTCTTTACAAGAACAGGCTGTAAATCTAAATTTAGTTGTTAACCATTAATTTAATTTGTTTATATATTCCAGGTCCTCGATGCCATTAAAAATAAAAGACTTGAAATGAAAAAGGCAGCTCGCATCCTGGGCGTCTCCTATGGTACCCTCTACGGACGTTATCGCGAAGTTTATGGCTGTCTCAAACATCCTTACAGGTTAATAGGAAATACTTTCAAACATCTTCCATAAAAACCATTCATTTTACAAATTAAATAATTATTTAGCAGTTCATCGCTGCGACCATCGCAGAGCAGTGCCCTGCAACACCGATTTGACATTGTATGGCCCACACCGAAACCGGGTCAATTGGGTGAGTAACCATAAATGAAGTATTAACACCAAAGAAAACATACCAACATATATTAATGGCAATGTCTTAATTGTTCTTAGCAGATATTGGCAAAATACGTCCCAAAGATTTAAGTGAACTGTGGACACGGCCACAGATGTGAAAGAAATTCCTAAGCCTAGCAGCGTCCACATCCCGGCCACAGCAACGGCCGCCAACACAAAAATCACCACATCAGGCAAAATCGAAGAAATAAACACAGAGATATTCGATTTTGTTGTTTGTTTTTCTGTTTTAGTTTCGTTGTTTCCTGTGTAAATAAATGAATTTAATAGTTTAAAATATTCAAATAGTTCCAAGCTAATGATTTGCATATACTACCAACTTAATGTTAATTAAAGTAAATTTTACTTATTTATTTATAAACAAAAAACACCCCCCCTAACAAACCACCACCCACAATAAGAAGAAGAAAAAAGACATGCATACATTTAGTGTGAGGCTAATTTAAGCTATTCTGTTTAGTCCTTTGAAATATATAAATATATTTTCTATTATAATTATTATTAATAAACAATAGGAATAAGTCTATGTCTCGTCAGTTTTTCGTATACTCTACCAAAACAAACACGTTGAAAACAAAACAAACAAAACAAAAAAAAACATTCAAATAATTTCAGTCATTTAAAACATAATATCCCTTACATTGTATATATCTTAATAAAGCGCATTAGATATTAGGTGTGGAGAGTTGAGAACACACAACCGATCTTTTCACATTTATCATATTACATTAAATCTATACTTATACTTACTTGCAAACATACATACGTACGGACATTTCAATTAAGATTTCGACAAGAAAAGAAAAAATCCCCACACAAAATGAAATATTATTCTTAAAAACTCCCCCACAAAAAAAAAGAAAATGAAAATGAATTATGGACTTGCAGTAAATGATTAGTAAAAATTATTTAATAAAATTAAAAAAAATACAAATAATAATTAATTACATATTCTAATAAAACCCAACTACACACACAGTACTCGTAATTACGAATATAAATGAAATGATTTACAAAACAAACAAAAACAAAAAACAAAACAAATAATATCAATAAATAATAAAATAAAATATATTAATTGTAGCCACTTTGTTCTTCATTGTAAATTTCTCCTACGAAAAGAACATGTGTTAAAAAACTAGTGTAGTGTCGACTTTGACTGCAGCATTTTTTTTAAATAGCTCGATTCCCGTTTCGGCTCCTACTTCAGCTGTTCTATAGCCACATTTCGACAATTGTACTTCCCTCCACTATTCCCTTACTCCATCTCACACGTTTGTGTCTTTGGTCTACAAATTTCACAAAATATTAACAGAGTAACTTCTGTTCAATTTAAATAAAAGTCGGAGTCGACCAAATTTTTCGACACCGACCCTGAGCAAATTTGCCATACTCCGACTTCTCAGCCCTGGGCCCTAGTATGTAATTGGAATAACAAAACATATCCGATACTCGAATTGTAATTCCATTTCCAAATACGTAGCAATGTCGAATGACAACGTTCGCATGCTTTTGTAGAGACAAACAGCTGATTTCAAAGCCACTAAACAGCTGTTTGTCTCTAAAAAAGCAATTGTTCGGTTCTTCATATTTCTATTCACTTACAGTCAACCCGCGGAAATGTGAACTAATTATTGTTGGGCGTCTACACGTTTACGATTTCGTTCACGTTTTCGAATCCTACAATTTTGAAACAAGATAGTGCTGTTTCATCACTGAAGGGAACTTCTATTAATTATTTCAATACCCAGTATTTAAAAAAAAAATGTTTTATTCATTAAAAACCAATTACTGCCTGTTTCCATAATCGAATTTCTTCGTTCATTGCAAATTGTCAAAATTGAATGCCCAATAAAATGGATTTTTATCGGTGATGAGAGCTTCTTCGTTTGGGATTGTGTTGCATATGTCGATATCTAAAATATATCTGAAAATCACAATACAATAATGTCTGACATCCATTTTATAACGCTTCCAAAATTGACGATTTGTAACGAACGAACAAATTCGTTTTATGGAAACAGGCAATTAATTTTGTGTAAAGAATAACTAAAAGTCGTTGTCCAATGCGGGTATAATTAAAAAAAAGTCAGCTATCTTATTATCTAGACCTCTGTCTAGACAATATGGTGTTCACGTTTCTGGGTCGTTCATGTTTTAGAATGTTCACATTTCCGCGAGTTGATTGTATTCGATTTCAGTTAGCGAAGATTTTTTCTTTTATCATTTGTTTTGTACTTACTAAAATGACAAATTATTTACATGAAGCCTAGCAAAAGGCCCACACACAAAACAGTGTCACTTGACTCGGAAACGAAGAAAACAATTCACAAATAATGGAGACGGCTTGAAGAAAGCTCAACAACATAGAACCACCATTGCAGCTTGAAACCACAATACAACAGAGTCCAATTCCAATTGTTAAAATTCTATTCAAATTGAAGCACTTCTATGAGAACAAAAAACAAATTCAGAATTCATAAAGTAAAACAGTAAGAAGAAATATATTTTTCCATGCCAACTGGTTTTGTATTTTGTGATCCAATACTATTCAGATTGGCTGCAAGGATTTTGCCACAGGATTTGTTTCCTTCTGCAAATGTCTTGGTCAACTGAGAATGTTTTTCCATGATTTCTAAAGGGTGTTTTTTATTGAGGTATGGAACTTCGAATTGAAATAAAACACAAGAAAATCGTTTTAATGTCCATCAATTTGGCTTTATTGGAAGGATAATTTTATGCCATTAATGTTTAAATATGATTTCGGGCATGTGGCCGCCGCGGCTGGCTCGAATAAAGCCAATTCTACAGGTCCAATTTTCAACCACTTGTTGGAACCACAACTCATCCACATTCGTGCCATCCAATTCGGGAACAAAATAGTCGGTTATCATGGCTCTCTACCGGTCTCCATTAACGGTAACTGACGCTCCAGCATTATTTCGGAAGAAGTATGGCCCAATGACTCCACCAGCCCATAGAGCACACCAAACAGTCAGTTTTTGTGGATGTAATGGCATAAAATGGACGGAGCTTGCGGTGAACTTCGCGAACTGAACCATTACTTTCGAAATAAATTTGCACGATTTGCAAGCGTTGTTCTTTTGTCAACCTGTTCATGATGAAATGGCAAACCAAACTAAATATTAATCACTTGACAGCTGACAAAATGGCCGCCAGTTAAAAAAGTGATGCCAACTTAAAGTTCTATACCCCAATAAAAAACACCCTTTATTAGCATGTGGGTTCTCCAACAAGAGGTGTTATTTTGAATCACCCGGTATTTCGTTGACAAGTTTGATTACTACAAAAATGGTGAAATTCTTGCAAATCTTGTTTGCAAAACTAAAATGTTGCCGGACCGTGTTATCTCTCCAAGAGGTGATCACAATTGGCCACCGAGATCTTGTGATTTAACACCTAGCGACTTCTTCCTTTGGAACCACGTAAAAGATAAGGTCTACGCCAACAGCCCAGCATCGATTCTAGACCTCAAAGATAGAATTCGTGAGGCTATCTAGGACATAGGCAGACACTTTGCGATTTGGTTATGGAAAATTTCATGATAAGGATATGGTCCTGTAAGCGTGGTCGTGGTGGCCAATTGGCTGATGTTGTTTTTCATTATTAACGGCATTTATCTCAAAAAATGCTATTTTTCTTTGAATACCAAAAAAGCACCTATTGCTGCACAACACTGTGTTTTTTAAAAGCTAGATATTTCTAAACAAATTTAATATTTTAAAACCTCGAAGCAACGACTAATCGTTTTTAAAACGAACACTTGGACAGCTCGTCTTTGAATCGTATACTGGATGCAGAGGTTTTCAAAGTCGTGTAGAGCTTAAAACGGATTAACACGAAACTGACAGCGGTAAGTCAATTGCTAAGCAACTATTTAGTCACTCATCCATTTGCTTTAGTCCAAGATTTTCTGGTAAATACAATAGGCAAAATCCAATTTATGTGTACAGCCAAATAACATGAATTCATCATTCATCTAAATATTCGGCGAGTTAAACCCGTATTCGGCCATACTATTTTTTTCGAATGGTCGGTAAATATGAGAAACGCTACTACCGACTTCATTCGATAAATTATTTCTATCGTGTTCAACAACCTCACTTTATGAACACCCTGTTTTGCGAAGAGTTGTCATCAGAGAGTACATTATACTCTTTTTGTATATGTACTCTTTGATGTGTACTACTGTTACACTAGTTGTGTGTGGCTGGGCTTATTTGCTTTGTAGCCAAGTGGATGTTGCCACATTAAATGAAACCTTGAGAAGGCTTATTTTAGGCACACAAAATATTTGTTCAAACACTGGTATGTGCAAAATACTCGTTGTGTGTTTACAACTGTTAGGACCAAGAAATGCGATCGTAGTTAAAACACTATTATGTAAAACTAGTTTCTAATGAAACTGAGGTTAATCTTCAAATAATCCACATTTTCGACTGTTGATGTGGGAACACTTTTATCCGAAAACTTTGGTTTCCGGAGAATAATTCAAATAATATTAAACTTTTTTGGTGGATTTTGATCACACAAGATTTTTTTTTAGCAAAAATATGAGAGTTTTAAAACTTTGGCACAAAGTCGGAAACCAATTTCAGCATCAACAAAATTACACAGCGTCTTTATTTTTATAATTTATTTTATTTGTGGAACTTGGTGAACCGAAAAGTTTTGATTCTTGCTGTCACAATCATATGGCTATTTAACTGTGGTTTAATCGCCCAGTTCCTATTTTTCTCATGACAAGTACTCGACCGTAATAAAACTATTGCAAAACGCAGCAGCAATAAAAGTGTCGTACTCTAAAATATTGAAAAATATTGAAACACGAATCGTAATAACATTTTGAAGAAATGAATTATGTTCGTTCTCGAAAACTGCGTTTAACTTTGACCGCAAAAAATTAATTTGAAAACAAAACGAAGACCAACCTTGACTCATTTATTGGGCCTAAATGAAATCGTAATTAAACCACAGATTTGTAAAACTCAGTTTTGTAATACAAAATGAGTTTAAATTTCTAATTGATTTTAGAGTGATCAATCAAAATAATCCACACTTTCGGCATTTCGTATGTTATTATAAAACAAAAAAGGAACCACCGGACAGGTTGTGATGGCGGAGTGGAAGTTCAACTGTCGGTTACACAAGGTTTTGGAGTCTTAACATTGGCGGAGGGCAGAATTTATGACAATCTATACAGGTTAGAACCATTCGGTACTTTCGACGAGTTTTGCTAGCAAATTCAGAGGTGCACTTGCCAGCTGTTCAAGGTTGCCAAGGAACCTGCTCACAAGGTAAGTGAGTTCACGTTCCTGTAGAGCTGGATAGCGTTCCAGGAAATGTTCTACTGATTCTTTCTCACCGGTAGATAATAGATGGTTGTGGCCATTGTCCTACAACAAAAACTCCGATACAACCCCGTTTATTTAGATTCTCAAATTCTGATATATGGCAGACTACACACACTTACAACTCATGGCACCATTTGTTGCCGAACTATAACTTTATTTTTATTAGTTTTGAGAGCCCCCAAATGTCTTTGTTTGTCAATTGTTTGATTTAAATGTTTAATATGAAAATAAATTTGACATTTGAAAAAAGCACCCAAAATTTAGAATAGAAATTTACTTTGCATTGTTATTAAATCAAAATAAAAAGGTTTAATAAGAAAAAGTATTCGACATTTGAAAAAAAAAACTAAACCAACAATTGAAATGTAAACAATGAGTTTGGCAATCAAAATTCTGTTAAAATGAATTCCCCTAAAATCCTATTTTATGGATATATTTCTACAAATCGGGCTATTAAATATTTTTGAGTTTTCCCCATTCAATTTGGACTTATTTCTTATTCGGAAATCAATTCTATTTTGCGCTTCTGAATAATTCCCACGAAAACCACCCTAAAATCACATATCCCAACTTTATTTTCGAAATCCCTAAAAACGTAACTTTTTCTATCATACTGGCAGCATCTGACGAGTGCAAACCCATGGCAGAGTGAACCACTGAGTAATTGAGAGCTTTTGTTGGTTGGCATTTTTGTGTGCGTGTGTTGAGTGCTGAGTGATTTGCAACGAAGAAAACCGTTCGTACATTTTCATTACGTTATTGGACGTGAGACGCGTTGGTTGTGTTCTTTCAGTGTTTGCGGATAGAGAACGTGTGCGCGTTGTTGTTTTTAGTGTGCGTTTGATTTTAGTCTTGAGTTTTGTTCTTAAAAATAAAATTCATTTGTGATTTTTTTTCTGTCTAGTTAGAGTGGCCGTCAAAAAAACGGAACGAAGGAAGGAATACGACAAAAAAGTAAAGAAAAAAAATTACTAGTTTATTTTTGTTGTTCTTATTAACTAATAAACACACAAACGGATGTATAGTAGCAAAAAAAAAAAAAGAAGAAAATTCCACGAAGAATTGTGCACATCACGATTAAATTATGAGAAATGTTTTAAGAGGAGGTGGCGGCAAGGCAAACACATCTCGCTGGCTGTGGCTTAGTAATTGTGTGTAGTGTGCGCCCGACTGTCCGTCCGCCTTTAGTTTAGTGTATATGCGGGAATTAAACGACAAATAAAAAATTGAATTCTGTTAATTAAAATAACAAATAATCGTAACGAGAATTATGTGTAGTTTGGATGTGGCAAAGGCACCGCACCCAAAAAAAAAAATTGTTTAAAAAAAGAATATAAATGCAGATGAATAGAATACATAAATAAATTGTCGAAATTGTGAAAGAAAAAGATGTGTGGAAAAATTGTATCATCGCAGATCAAACAACCAAAAAGAAGTGAATGAAACAAAAACACAAAAATTTCTAAATTTTTTTGAAAACAAAAATGTTTACAAAGTTTTTTTTTGAAAACAAAAAGGGAATTGTTTGATGAAAATAGTAACAGTGTTTGTGGGCAAAAGAAATTTCACTAAATTTGTTGGCTCGTAAAAAAAAAGAAAGAAAGACAACTAAACTCGCCAAGTGGCTGTACTCTTTCAATGCTACAACACGAACCGCTGCCGCTCACTACTACCAACTTCTACCACTACTATCACATCATCAACAACATCACATCACAAACAGCAACAACAACACAACCATCAATAACATCATCATCGCCATTGCCAAGCTAAAGTAACAACAAAACGGCAACACAGCGATCCGACCGACCGACCAATGTCGTCATCATTATCTAAATACCCAAAAAACCATTTTCGTTAACAAACAAACAAAAAACACCGAATTTGAACGTGAAGTTAGTTTAACAAAATTTGAACTGAAGTCGAGCACACAGGAGTAGATTTCCAATGAAAGAAGAACAAGAAACATTACTCTTGTTGTTTGCTTGAATTTAGCTCAGAAAAAAAAATTAACTCTACCGTGTCACCGTTGTGTAGGGGCACTCTCACATTTCAAAGATAAATTCTCACGGTTTTTGTTTTCTCACCTGAGCACGGCTTATTATCTCTTCTTCATATGAAGTAATTTACAAACACACACACACGCGCCCTTACACAAACTACTCAGTGGAATCCGTGTGTGTTTGCATTTATTTGAGCGAGCAGCTGTCTCTCTCTCTGCCAGCACTCGCTCTTTTTTATTTTGGACATTTGACGTTTTTACGTGTTTGTTAACATATTTCGGTTTCTTTTGTTAAACAGATATTTTTTTTTGAAATTCTTCAATACTCTAGATTTGTTTTATAAATTCCGCAATAATTCATACATCAGGGTTTTTTGTTTGTTGGAAAATTGCGCAAATGTGGTTGCACACACACACACATTCACACCAACAAACTCGACCGTACTCCTTTCTTCATTTTGGCCGTTGTTTTGAGTGGTTTTGTTGCTGTTCGTGTGTATGCGAGTATATGTTGTTTTTGTTTTGTGATGTCATTTTCATGTGGTGTTCATTCGTTCATCGTAATTCTGCGAACAAGGCATTGCCATACTTCAACAAACAAACAAACATAAACATTAAAGAAGAATGGTTAAAAACATAACACAGAGACGTGTTATATTCGTGGCCTGTTTAAAGCCAGCCCGTTTTAATTTCTACATTTTAAAGGTAAGTCATGTTTTTTTTTTTTAATATTTTTTCTCTTTATTTTAATATGACAACCAAGTGTTCGTTATTGTATTGACCATACAATTCATTATGCCTTGCTGGGAAAATTAAAGACAGTGTTGCCAATTATTAACCAGAGACAATTCAAAAAGACAATTATCCGAAATCCCAATTTCAATAGGGAATCTTTGTTTTTTTCCCTTTTGTGGGTGGTTAAATTAACATTTTCATCTGGTCGATTGTGTTCACTGGCCTAGAGAATATCAGAATATCAGTAACCAATTAAATATCGCTCCCTGTTTCATCCATTTTGTAACAGCGATCGTGATCTCCACCACAAAGTTTTGCTGTTTTCCATTCCATGCTCTGTTCTTCGCTTAAACGAAAATCCACTTTATTGAAAAATCGTTTATGTGCAACACATTTTTAATCTATCGACACTAACTTATGTGATACGAACACCGCTTAAGAGAAATATTACGAATGTAATCTCAAACAATTTTGTGTCAACCACATTTAAGACCACTCAACCAACTGATACTAAGTGAATATTTTCACCCAAGTTCATATTGGATTTAAATTGTACATACATGTATTTTCATAGTTGTGTCACATGTTTCTATCTTCGTTTCATAGAACAATTTCAAAAGTACAAAGAAGGCTCAATTATCCGTAGTCTATTGAAAACTCCCGCATAAGTGAAAAAAAAAGTGAAATTGATTTTTTTAATTTCCGCTTAACCGAATTCGACTGTATTAGGTAATGGAATTAAATATTTTTTTTTTTTAAATTTATAATTAAGCTCCGGCTGAGTGGACACAACATTAGTCTAAATAAAGCCTATTGTTGAACTAATTAAACTAAATTAAAAAACATATGAACATTTCATAAAGATATAAAAACATTTTTGTAGTCTGGTACAAATGGGTGAAGCCAATTAGTGAGGGGGATATAAATGACAACCGACTAAATTATCAAAGTAGACTTTTTCGGAGAGCGAAAAACAATTATTTTTTAAAAATTTATAATAAAATTAAAAACGAAAAAGTAGAACTGCATTTTTTTTTGATAAAGAAGTTTACTTTATTTAAGGACATTTTTAGAAATTACCAGATGACTTTTTTGAATTTGAATTAATTTTTTTTTTTTTACCTTTATCAGACATTTAAGAGAGATTGGGTTTTTACCTATCTGATCTTGGACGCCGAATAGGATGTAGATGTTTAAAAATTTGTGCTATAAAAAACCCTAGAACACTAAACCGCTTTTTGTGCACTTAAATGCTAAACAACGCCGTGAGGTTACTTTTAAAAAAAGTAAAACATTTTAATTTTTAGAATAATTTTATTAAAAAAAAGACTTATCCTGTAGAATACACTTTGTTTTAATTTTTTAAATTTTTGATAACAAAATGTACTGTGTACTCTATCGTTGCGGACACCTCTCGTAAGCGGACACATCTCATAAACGGACACTCTTTCCAATCCGCTTTAGTCCTCTTGTATACTTCTCTCGTAAGCCGATACCTCTCATAAGCGGACAAAATTCTCAGTCCCTTAGGTATCCGCTTATGAGAGAGTACACTGTACATTAACAAGAACAACTTTTTCTTTTATTGTACAGAGAAAAAAAAAAAAAAATCGATAAAAACATGCCGCCGCTTTGATATTACAAATTATGTCTTTCGACATACCCAGTAATATGTTCAAAATTCTGCTCAGTAATTCGGGAAATAACTATTCTATCTTTGTTCTATTTTAGTTATCATACGCTTGACTAATTCTGTTATGGAAACCTTTAAAACATTAACCCATTCATGACATTCAAGACATTTTTTAAAAAAGTTTTATATTTTATAAAAAAGGTATCCTGAGTTCGAATCCCCTGACATTTTGAACTTTACGAAATCCATATGGCTCTGTGCCATATGGTATCGCTGGCTATGAATCATTTAAATGGAGCCTGGCAGTTTTGCTCAAATTGTAGTTGGCACTTTGGTACCATACCGTATGTCTAATATCCACGATTCCAGTCAAACGTCCATAACTCGAACCGCCATCATCCCCGCAGAAAAGTTCGACTTACGGAGACTTTGAGTTATGGAATTACTTATAAAACTGATTAAGGGAATTTGTCACCTTAACTGCCACTAGAAGTGCTTCGACTTATGGATGTTCCTCGGTATTTGTACGAAATTGTTGTCAGTAAACAAAAATAATTTCGTATACAATTGCCTTATGCAAATTGTGTGCTGGGTTATCGTTGATTTCTTTTTCCACTCAAATCCTTACCGAGCAAATAAAATAAGCTTAAGCAATTACAACAAGTGACATTCATCTTAATTTTCATTTAAAATAAATTCCGCAAAAAATTACACACTCTCTCCATTGCACAAACTCAGGCACAGTCACCAAAGTAACGAGAAAATCCAAAGCGAACAAAACGAAAAACTCTGACAGGTGGTGGCATGAGAGTGGTTCGCACAGAAAAGAAAATTTTCCCAAAACAACAACAAAGACCTGAAAAGGAATAACAAGTTGTTGTCTTTTAAGTGGTTTTTCTTATACACGGTCACATGTACGCACACACACACACATAGGCACACAGTCTCACGCGCACTTTCATTGTGTACTTGATGTTACAATAGAAGAGAGCGCGAGGAAGCATATATTTTGCACAATACCATCGACGAACACATCAGCGCTAGCAGCTTCCTATCCTGGCAAAGAGGAAGACTTGGCATAGGAAATAATTCCAGGAAAACAGGTTTTCTATGCTGCTTCTTGTTTATTTTTTTTTTACAAGAAACACAAACACCACACACAATTGAGTCTAATTTAAAACTAATGTATCTGATGTATGTTTCTTTGTATCTCTCTCTCTCTCTCTTTGCGTATTTGAGATTTAAACAGAAACCGGAGAGTTGGAGTGTATCTCCGAATAAAATTTCACACTCAATTAGTGCTAAGGTGGGGCAGGCGTTAACAGTTTCCCTGGGTGTGTGTGTGTGTGTGTAGCCCATTACCTACAATGTACACAGAGTGCTGACGGGAGAGAGCATTACAAACCTTAAAACCCCACCAACACCACACAAAGCAGACAACCAACAAACAATCTAACACACATAGCCATACATCCAAATAACCGAAAACAACAAAAACAAAAAACAACAGCAATCATCATCATGTTGAGCCACCGCATATGCCATCATATCAACCAAAAACGCCAAGCATGGTTTACAACACGAGTATCGTCGACACACGAGTTACGAATACCAGTTATTCGACTATTGAAGCTCTCGAAAACAACAACGAACACAACCGAAATGTGAGGTTTTGTTGTTCTTGCTGATGATGGTTTTTGGGTCTTTTTTTTTCGTGGTTCATTCATTTATTTTGTAGGTTCTCTCTGTAGGAGGAAGGGAGTTTCTGTGGGAGGGGGAAACACGTTGTGTGCTTTTATTTATGTTGCTGTCGTTGTTGTTGAAAATTATGTTTTTGTTTCTCCCGAAATTAGCACAAACGTTTGGGAAGAGGCAGACAAAAGATACACATCCACACACATCATTCGGCGTTTCTGAGGCTTAGTTGTTGTTATTTTGGTACGTTTCTAAATGACAAAAATAATATATAAAAAAACAAAACAGACATTTACGAGGGCTGTGTGATAATAAAGAGTAAAAGGTCGTGCTATGAATTAAGGCAGAGCCTGCCTGGTATTTTTACAATATCTGGTTATTGCTAATCCAAAAGTGTGCATAAGATTTAACTAATGGGTAGACAAAGATGGGTTCTAATTGTAAATGTTGCCAATATATATAAGTTTTAAAGATATTAGGTCTGTACGGACTTAATGAATTGTAATTTGTATGAAAACAAACTATTTATTCCAAAGCCGCATAACAAATGAGTAAATTTAAATGTGATTTTCTAAAATACATTTGAAGCACCCTGTTTCGTTTAAACCACAACACTGTTGTGAATAGTCGACTACTTATTGCATCCAGAGAATATCTTTTCCTTATATAAGTTATTTTGCAAGATTTATTTCACTTTTGTACGTTTTTCTTTAGTAAAATCAAGGAAAAATTAAAAATTCACCAAATTCTCATCACCGAGGGATATTTATTCCCGGTGAATTTTGATTCCCTAAAGCGATCAACACGATTTTCTCTCGGTAGAAGCGCTCCGGTAGGCGAGTTGGTAGCGTGCTTGCCTATCAGCGTGGGGGTTGTGGGTTCGATTCCCACCAGAGGCTTTGGTCTGTCGCTGCAAAAAATCTAAACATATGGTCTGTGTCACCCGGTTTACGCTTGGACCCAAAAAAAAAAATTTGAATATAAATTAACTTTGTATTGTAATTAATAAATAAATAAATAAATCTCTCGGTAGCCTCAGAAATGTTAAATAAATATTTTTTTGTAACGAAAAATAAAATATTTTTGCCCTTAATGAAAACAAATCTCATCAAAATTTTTCTGATTAAAGAAGAGAACCCTTCAAATGTTATATCACTGCCAAAAATTTCAAATTTAATTCAGTAATTATCAAATTGAAAATAACTATAACTAATAAAGCTTCATAAAATCAGTTGAATTTTAATATTTATTTTTAAAAATTAAAACAACTGTAACTAACAAAGCTCCTATCAAATAAGTTTTCTTATAAAATATAGTTTTCCTTCACAAAATTAGTTGGATTTTAATATTTATTTTTAAAAATAAAATCAACTTTAACTTCTATCAAATACGTTTTATTATAAAATATAGTTTCCCTTCATAAAATCAGTTGAACTTTAATATTTTTTTATAAAAATTAAAACAACTGTAACTAACAAAGCTTCTATCAAATAAGTTTTATTATAAAAATTAGTTTCCCTTCATAAAATCAGTTGAATTTTAATATGTGTTTTTAAAAATTAAAACAACTGTAACTAACAAAGCTTCTAGCAAATAAGTTTTATTATAAAAATTAGTTTCCCTTCATAAAATCAGTTGGATTTTAATATGTGTTTTTAAAAATTAAATCAACTGTAACTAACAAAGCTTCTATCAAATAAGTTTTATTATAAAATATAGTTTCCCTTCATAAAATCAGTTGGATTTTAAAGAAGAAAATGTTCTATCACAGCTGAAGTAAATGTCTTCAAAAACATTTACAATCGATTTAAAGTATGTTTTTATCGAGGTACATAATTAGAACTTTAAAGCTTTCTTAAATTCTTATGAGCCTTCGCTTTTATTTTATTACTTCTCAAATTTTTATCTTTCCCTCATTGATTCACTTATTACAAATTAGTTTACTAATAACTTTAAAAGCAAAATTAATGACAATCTCTATCTCATCAATGATCACATGATATGTTTTATCATTCCACCCTCGTACAGTGTACATAGAACCAGCAACATTGTATTGGCAGGGCGGTTGTTGTTTCTGCCTGACAATGCGTAGTTTGCCTTCATCGTTTCTTGTTAGTTGTTTTGGCCTCTACCCTCTCATCAGCGTAAATAATGACGTCAGCTTTTTTTTTTTTTTTTTTTGAAAAAATACGGAATAATGACGTCAGCTTTTTTTTTTTTTTTTTTGAAAAATACGGAAAAAAGCCTACCAAGCCGCACCAAAACAACCTATAACGAATTCAAAAATATTTTTTGGCATTTTTGTCTGTTTTTTTTTTCATGTTCAGCTAAAAATTCTTTTCTGTTTAGTTTTGTCTGTTCTTTTAAATGTTTGAATCGAAGATATTTTTAAATATTTCGTTGTTGTTGATGTGTTTTTTTTCCCATTTCCTCATCATTCTTTACGAATTTTCATTTCAATTTAATTAATTTCAAGCATTTTTATGTTTAAAATGCATTAACATATTTCTTGTATGGTAATTATACAAAAAAAAAAATCTAAAATTTAAAAGAAAATATCGAACAGATTCTTATGTTTTCATGTTTCAATTTGACAAATGTCGAGTAGGATAATGTAACGCATAAAAAACTGTCCCTTGCATAAATCTTTAATTGGCCAAATTTATGGTGTATTTTTGGAAAATACAATTTTTTTAGAACGTTTGGTTTAAAAGTTGGTTCTTTTTAATGTCACTACTACTAAAATTAGGTCTGAATATACTTCAGTTGGCTCTATAAACTGTTAAAGGTCTTGGACAAAGAAATCGGTGAAAAGTGTTTATGAATAATGAAACTTAAGTTCAGAAAATGCAAATGAAATATCCTCTCCCCCTTTTTTTTGGCAAACAGCGAATGTCCCTCATAAATGCAAAGCCATTGAATTGGAAAAAAAGTATGGTCTCAAAGCTAAATTCATGCTAATTTTTATAAAAATCAATAGTTTTGCAAAATATTTTGTGTTTCTTTTTTTTTCAAGAAAAGAATACTTCAGCGAAGATTTTAAAATGTATTTCAAAAATTTCAGATTTCAAATTTTAATTGATGCTAATATTTATAAAAATGAAAAATTTTGAATAATATTTCACTTTTTTTAAAAGAGGACACTTCAATGGAAATAAAATAAATACAAATCGATTGAATTATAAAAAAGTTTATGTTCGCATCTCAAATCTAAATTGATTCTAATTTTTATAAAAATCAATAGTTTTGCAAAATATTTTTTTTTTTCAAGATAAGAATACTTCAGCGAAGATTTTAATATTTATTTCAAAAATTTCAGATTTCAAATTTTAATTGATGCTAATATTTATAAAAATGAAAAATTTTGAATAATATTTTTATATTGTAATTAATTTATAAAACCAATTCAGTTTTCGGAAATTTTGAGTTGTGGCCCTTTTGTATTTAGTTTGCGATATGTTTTACGTAAGCAGACTCGAACATAAGTTTAAAAAAAAAAACGTTCTTGTTATGTATTCGCTTCGATTGTCGTCCTGTTTATCATGCCTCGTAACCTCTACCAACAGTGATTTTTGAAATTTTTTAATTCAACTCTCAATTTATGAAAACCATTTTTGTTATTCATCGCACTGTTTTATTTTATTTTTATTGTCTTGTTCGATTCAAAACATACAGTTTGGTTCTGAAATGACATCATATTTTTCTTTGTGTCAAATTGTGCAAATTTTTTTAATATAAACAAATAAATGCATGTGATGTTTTAAGTGAAATTAAATTTTTTTTATTCCTCGAGAACGTGCTTGAATTGTTAAATATTTTCGCCTCATAGTTCGATTTTTTTTTTTGGTTTTAATGTCCCATTTATTTTGGAGTTTTTTTTTACTCATTTTCATTTGTTTGATTATTTTTAAAATCGTACGTCTCGCTGTCGTTCATACAGTTAATGACCAGCGAAAGAAATGAAGCTGTCAGCCATTACACATTAACAGAAATTGAAATAAATTTCAAGTACATATTTCAATTGTATGTAGCTTGGGGCTGAACGAGTGTAACCCTTTTGGGTATCGGACCGCACATTTTTGTCCGCATGTTAATTATTTTTTTTTTGCAATGAAGTCAGTTATGGTCATTTTGTGTAATTCGAAAATTATTAAGAGAAATTTGAAAACTTTGGCTGTTACAAAAACTCTGAAGTCTTAAATTAAAATATCTTTTCATCATTGACATTCACATCATTTCATGTTATGAGGTGATAGATTTACATGTTGATTTCTTTCAATGAAGTCAGTTATGAGCATTTTGTGTTTTTAATAGTTGTAATTCGAAAGTTAGTGAAGCAAATTTTTAAACTTTGTATGTTATAAAACCGCTGAATAATAACAAAAATATTTTCCAAAATTTTAACATTTTAGAAACATTATCAACAATTTAGTTTTGCGGGAAACTTTTGTAGTTTCAAATAAATGCCAGTAATCAAAATATAAGTGTTTTTTTTAAGCTGCATGAGACCGATCTATCGATAACAATTGTTTTAACAGCTGACAATATCTAACTGTGTTGATAGTTCGTTCAATAAGATTTGACAACTTGGGGAAATTAACTTTTTCAAAAATGTTGTGCATTCGTTTTTTTGACAATGTCATTTTCAAAACGATTTCATTCGAAAAGTGTACGATAAATTTTTAAAAATTTTATTGGGATATATTAATTTCGGACAATTGAATATTTTTTAAAATTTTTAATCTTATAAAAAAAATGGCATTACCATAACGTCACCTGAAATCCAAACTGACCAATCATCAAAAAACCCTAAATCGTATATTTGATTGATTCCTGTAAAATGGTCGAAAATACATGTCCCAAATTTACCATTTTATAGGCGAATTCCTAAACGACGTAACAAGACTAGTGTTTCGATTTTAAAACAGTGTTGGTCTTCCCCTGTGGAGCTATGAAATAAACAGATGAGGTACACAAATCTCACGCTTTTTATGCTGGAAATAAGTTAAATTTTTTTTTTGGACATTTGTTTTACTGCCTTACGAAGAATTATATTTGACCGATACTCAGAAATACCTTCTCCCATAAAATTACTTTTTAAATTGGTCAAACATTTAAATTAAAAAAAACACGTTAAAAAAAAAAAATTCTAAAAAAAGTTTCAAATTAAAAAAGTTTTTGCTCTGCAGAATATAATTTTTTTTTATTAATTAAAAAAAAAATTACTTTAAAAAAAAAAAATTTAAAAAAAAAAACTTCAAATTAGGAAAATGTATCTGCTAAGCAGAGGGACAATTTTCTTTATTTATTTAAAAAATGTTGAAAAAAAAATCATTAAAAAAATCATATTTTAAAAAAGTTTCAAAATAAAAGAGTCTGCCAAACAGAGGGACAATCTTCTTTTAAAAAGTATATTTAGTTCTTGTAATTATAAATTTGAAAACATTTACATTAAAAAAATCTTATTTTAAAAATGTTTCAAATTAAAAAAAAATTCTTCTTTATTAATTTAAAAATTTAAAAAAAAAATACATTTAAAAAATCAAATTTTAAAAAAAGTTTTAAATCTTCTTTATTAATTTGAAAAATTAAAAAAAAATTACATAAAACAAAATCGAATTTTAAAAAAGTTTCACAGTAAAAAAAAGTAAAAATAAAAGCAAAGCACAGGGACAACTTTCTTTTTTAATTTAAAAATAATTTTTATAGCTCTTATCTTCGACATTGAGGTAAACATTTACCAAAAAATGTATTTAAAGAATTTAAAAAAAAAATTACATTAAAAAAATCAAAATTTTAAAAAGTTTCAAATTAAAAAAAATATCTGCTTCTTTATTAATTTAAAATTTTTTTAAAAAACATATATATAAAAAATCAAATTTTAAATGTTCTTTATTAATTTCAAAAATTAAAAAAAACTTACATTAAAAAAATCAAAATTTTCTTTTCTTTCTTTTCTTTATAATAAATAAAATCAAATTTAAAAAAAGCTTAAAATTAAAAAGAAATTATCTGTTAAGAAGAGAACATCTTTATTAATCCAAAAAATTTATAAAAACAAAATACATTAAAAAAAGTATCTGTTAAGCGAAGCGACACATTTTTTTTATTAGTTTATGCAATTTTAAAAAAAAAATAAACATTTAAAAAATGATAAGCAGAGGGAAAATCTTCTTTATTAATTGAAAAAAAAAATTACATTAAACATATCAAATTTTAAAAAAGTTACAAATAAAAAAAACCAGGGTGAAATCTTCTTTATTAATTTAAAAAAAAAATTACATTAAAAATATCAAATTTTAAAAACGTTTCAAATTAAAAAAACAGGTGAAAAATCTTCTTTATTAATTTAAAAAAAAAAATTACATTAAAAATATCAAATTTTAAACAAGTTTCAAATTAAAAAAAACAGTTGGAAAATCTTCTTTATTAATTTAAAAAAATTAAAAACAAATTACAATAAATAAAATCTAATTTTAAAAAAGTTTCAAATTAACAAGAAATTATCTGTTATCTGTTAAAAAAAATTTTAAAAAAGTTTAAAATTTAAAAAAGGTTATATTTTTTAAAAGTACATCTAGTAATTGTAATTATTAATTTAAAAAAAATTACCATTAACAAAAATTCAATTTTCAAAAAAGTTTCAAATTCCAAACAAATATTCTGCTAAGCAGAGTGAGAATTTTTTTTTAAAATATATTTAGCTATTATAATTAACAGCATTTGAATTGAATCCTTTTCTGGCTGCTATATGACATTATTGTATAGTTTAGATCTTTCTCTCACAACCCCCAATGGGTTAAGGAAATCCAGCTCGCCCAAATTCAAACAAATCGTATGCTCAAGTTCAGTACGTCTAGTTTTTTTTGTGTATTAAATTTTATGCAATGATTTTGTAGATTTAATAATATTCAAATCACTTCAATCACCCTACCGACCACTCCCCTCTCTTCTGTTGAACCTCAAACAGCCCACAACATATTTGAGCATTTCAATATTTTTCTTTTTATTGTTGTTGTTGTTTTGTGAAGAGCATTAATTCGGCCGCCACCCGCCTAAATTGAGAACGGGGACGAGGTACACAGTATCGGCCGTCATAAATGTCTGTTGGCCAGTCTGTCTGTCGCTTGTTGGAAATGTACGCGTGTGTGCGTTCATCTTTATATTCAGCCTCTAAATTTTTCGGCGTTTTGTTCCTCTGACGTTTCGAAAATTGGCTGTACAAAATTAACGTATCTAATTTTAAAGCTCAAAACATGCTCGTCGTAAGGGCAGACAGCACAACATTTATTATTTCGGTTTCGGTACAGTTGGCATATTTCGGAATTTATCGCCTGCACAGTATTTCGTATATTTGGCTCCATGGCGGCATGTGCGTCTATTGATGGGGTGTCGTTATTTTTTTAGCCGTGTCTGTTCGATGCTGTCTATGTTGGCGGATTACGTCATGACCACTGTCGTAACAGAGATTTGCTATTCGAAATTTATGATATCTTTTTAGATTTTCCAGATTTTGTTCTTTTGTTTGAAACAAATTACAGGTTTATTTATTTGGTATTTTAATGTTGTTTAGACTCGATTCATATATATTTTGCTTTTGTTGTTGTTTTTAAAAAAGTTATAGTTTCTATTTTGTCTACATCTATGCTGTTCAGTTGTATTTCCGCAATTACGTTCGCTATGTTTTTTGAACCTCACGTTTTTTTTTAAATTTTTTTTGCCTGTCTATCTTAATTGTGGATGATTTCGTGTTTTTTTTTTTTTTTTTGGTTTCATCATCATCATCTTCCATTCATCCAAACATCGTCTGTTCATCGTTAGTGGACACGAGATCATGTTCTTTTAAATTGACTTTAGTGCTTTTCACTCGCTCTTAAGATGTCGTTGGGGAATTGTGTGATGGTTCGGGCTGGCCGGCGGGCTGACTTGCGGTTGGTTGGTTAATTGTCTTGAAAGACTTACGGAAATGTTCTTTAATTTCTTAATTTTTGTAGTTGTAATGTTGGGATCTTAACGATCAGAGGTCATTTCCTAAAAGGAAATAGAGACAAATATATTACGAATATTGAAAGATGCATATTGGTTTTCATGTAACGTTTGTGGAACACATTTTATTAGCCCACAACATTTTGTCGAGCCATCTTTAATTTTATTCGATCGTGCTCGTATATAAACCTTGGAGAAAGACGTGAGGCCTCTCATATAGTAATTTACCCTAAATTTTCCATAATTATTACCCATTGCTTTTATTCTCTATTCTACATCAATTCAGACTATCTCAAATGGTTAAATTATGCCACCTACATCTGCACGGGAAAAAGGCGAACCGCTTTCCCTTTTCTTTTTTTAATCTGGCAACACATTTAAAGCCAACACCACTTTTCCTTATATCACCTGGGAAGAGAAAACGTTTCTCTTTTTCAATAATACTTTGTGTAGTTACAATTTTCCAAACGAACATTTCTTTCGAGACTTTAAATCTGAGATTTGCATAGAAAAACAGGGGGCTGTTTTTTTTTTGTTATTGCCCCGTTATTTACATACAGACAAAGCAATTAACCTGATTTCTTCTATGTGCACTCTGCAAAAAAAAGGTGTTTATTCGTTTGGCCGTTGTTGTTGTTGGCGTTAGCTGTCTCGGGCACGATGGGCGGAGGAGAGACTCTTTACAATACACTAAGTATTCATTCATTTCATTTAGTTTTTTTTTTCATTCATATTCATAAAATTGTATCTACAGTAAATGTGTGTGTGAGTGTGTCTGTGGTTGATGAGTGTGTAAATTTGTTCCGAAGGCAACTGCTGCTGATGCGTCAACCGCTCAGCAACATCGGAAAATTCAACAACAAAACAAAACTGAACACACACTTACACCATTTCATAATCAAAAGCCTAAAGCTTTTCAGCCAACTACTGTTGCTATTGTCGGTGCGAGCAGAGATACTTTTTAGTGCAATAACCTCAGCAACAACAACATAAAAGCCGTCTACGACTAAGCAAACAACAACGGCAACAACACAAACTAAAGTAAAACCAGAAAGGCAACACAACACGCTGAGAAAAACTACGAGATACGGACGTTGTTATCACTATGAATGAACGAATGAATGATGACGGCCGGAATGAATGGAATGATGGCTTGCAAAAAAAAAACAACAACAACAACAAACAATTCAACAAGCTTAAATGCTAAAATGCATTGTCCAGATACCAACAAATTAACGTAAACAGAAAAGAACTGGATGAAAAAATATGAAATTGGAAGACCACCTGCCACAATTTGCGAAAATTCAAATAAAACCTAAGCAATAATTATTCTGATGAAAAAAAAATACAAATTTGAATGATAATGTGAAAATATCTGAAAAAATATGTGTGCGAAAATTCAGTTAAAAACTAAGAAATATTTCCACTGAGGAAAAAATTAAAATTTGAAAGATCATGTGAAAACAACTGCCAAAATTTTCGAAAATTCACTTAAAAACTAAAAAATATTTGGAGAAAAAAATAAAAATTTGCAAGACCACCTGCCAAAAATTTGCGAAAATTCCTCCGAAGAAAAAAAAAAATGTGGAAAAATATATTTGCGAAAATTTAGTAAAAACTAGGAAAAATTTGAAAGATCCACTTGCCAAAATTTTCGAAAATTCAAATAAAACCTATGAAATAATTACTCTGAAGAAAAAAAATACAACTTTAAAAGATAATGTGAAAATATATGTGCGAAAATTCAGTTAAAAACTAAGAAATATTTCATCTGAGGAACAAAATAAAAATTTGAAAGATCATGTGAAAACACCTGCCAAAATTTTCGAAAATTCATTTAAAAACTAAAAAATATTTGGAGAAACAAATAAAAATTTGGAAGACCACCTGCGAAAAATTTGCGAAAATTCCTCCGAAGAAAGAAAAAAAAAAGTCGAAAAATATATTTGCGAAAATTTAGTCATAACTAGGAAAAATTTGAAAGATCATCTGGAAGAAGACCACCTGCCAAAATTTTCGAAAATTCAATTAAAAACTAAGAAATATTTCCTCTGAGGAAAGAAATAAAAATTTGAAAGATCATGTGAAAACATCTGGAAGAAGACCACCTGCCAAAATTTTCGAAAATTCAATTAAAAACTAAGAAATATTTTAAGAAAAAAATAAAAATTTTGAAGACCACCTGCCAAAAATTTGCGAAAATTCCTACGAAGAAAAAAAATCTTGAAAAATATATTTGCGAAAATTTAATAAAAAAATAAGAAAAATTTTAAATTTGAAAGATCATGTAAAAACATCTGAAAGAAGACCACCTGCCACAATTTGCGAAAATGCAATTAAAAACTAATTTAAAAAAAAATTCAAAAAAAAAACTTAATTTTATAAACACTGAGTATCCGCAATATCAAAGCAAAACAAACATTTCCATAATTATAAAGTGGCAGCAACAAAATTGACCACAGATGAGTTGAAGCAAAAAAAAACAAAATGGAAAATATTTAAAATTTAGTTTTTGAAAATCTGTGAATATTATTAAAACTTTTACGGTTTTTTTTTTAAAAAACGGCAACTTTAAGAATGTATCCAATGAGGTGGAAATTTAGGTATTTCCGAAATGTTCGTGTTGATTTCAAATTTTGTTTTTTATTATTTTTAGAGTTTTAGGTCAAATGTTCACAATTTGAATCTCACAAGACCAGTTAATGGAATTTTTTTAAACAAAAAAATTAGAAACTATAATAAACCAAATACAGTCAAACTTCCATACATCGAACCACACAATTATCCCCTACAAAAGTTCACAATTTGAATCTCACAAGACCAGTTAATGGAAATTTTTTAAAAAAAAAAATTAGAAACTATAATAAACCAAATACAGTCAAACTTCCATAACTCGAACCACAATTATCCCCTACAAAAGTTCGACTTACGGAGACCTTGAGTTATGGAATTACTTCTAAAATTGTTTAAGGGAATTTGTCTCCTCAACAGCCACAAGAAGTGCTTCCACTTAAGGAAAATTCGACATATGAAAGTACGAGTGGTGGACGTCCCACTGCAGTCCCTTCTTCAAAAAATTTACTGAACATTTAAATCGATACCAAAGCTACGAATATTGGTCACTCATCCTCTACTTTGCCTCAAATACTTTTATTTCGGTACTGAACAAGCTCAACCTTGTAAATTTTGAATATTATTTTTATTGTATTTGTTGGTTAAAATATTATTTTTTTTAGGATTTTTTTCAAATCAACAACAAAATATTAAAAATTTTAATTTTTTCTTATTTATCCGTTTCCAAGTGGGAAATTTTCAAATCTCAAAAGAAAGTATCATTTCACTCCTCCCTAATATTCAACCCATAGTTGTTGAATTTTTCTACAAACATTCAGAAATTACAAGAATTGAAAAACAAACAATTAAATATAAAAATTTTCCATCACAAAAATGTAAATTTATTTTTATGAATTAAAAGAGAAACGAAAACTATTGGCATTTCAAAACAAATTAATGATTTCCAAGCATTTCGTTCGTGTGCGTGCTGTAAACAGGATTTTCATGTGCCACTATGTTCTGCTCGGCATTTGTTGCATCCACCTTCCTGCCGGAGCCCTCTTATAGTAGACACTAGTATTGTGAGTTGGCTTTATCTTCTTAATACATATTTACCCTCGACACTGATTCACTGATTCCCTGATTCACTGACTCTGTCACGCAGTACGTAGGAATTTAAATAGGCATTCTATAATTCTATAAATAATAATAATAAAAAAAATAATATTTTTTTTTTGTACAGAAATTGTGTTTTCCCCAAAAAAAATTTTTTACCAACATTTTTTTTTTCCAAAATTTTTTTTTTTTAAAAAATTTTTTTCCCAACAAAAATTTTTTTTTTACAAAATTTTTTTTTAAAGAAAAATTTTTTTTTCAACAAAATTTTTTTTTTTCAACAAAATTTTTTTTTTCAACAAAAATTTTTTTTTACAACAAAAATTTTTTTTTTCCATAAAATTTTTTTTTTCAACAACATTTTTTTTCCATATTTCAACGGGCGCCATAGGCGCATTACAACTTACTAGTATGAAAATAATTCCATAGAAATATTTTGCATTTTGCTTAACGTATCTACCATACGGAGTATGCTACACAAAGTTCAGCGGATATTGTCCTCAAACTTAGACGATGCGTTTCACTCACCAATTCCTTGACTTCTTGAATGGGGTCTAGCTCAATTGCAGACACTGCTGGGCAAATATTCCACCACTTCTTGACCGTGACACTCTCTTTTTGAATTAGCAATTCTGGAATCTATAATCTGCAGAGACTATTAAAACAAAATTAGTTTTTTCATTGTAACAGAAACGGTCAAACTTTTTGAAAGTCGTTTGCAAGACTTCAATGTGGATTTGTTATTCTGTGTTTGGTCTTAAGTTGATTCAACTTAATTAAAATATTTCTTAAATTTATTTAAATTAAGTCTTTTAAAGTGTTTCTGTTCGATATCAACGCCGCCATCATCATTTGTTGCCATCTAAATTAACATAAATTATTGAATTTATCCACAGCAAGCGAACCAACAAACACATTATATGCGTAAGCGCCTGAGCGACGTATGTATACGTATTAAAAAACGTATTGTAGAACAATGATGTCATATTTTTTGGGTAAACAAATGAACTCTGTATGCCATTTTTTCAATCCTCCCCCCCAATCGGCTCTCTTGTCTCGACCCCGCAGATGGAACCGTCAAGTAGAAATATCGCCTACAAGCCTTTTGGCGACTGAGACCACCACCGTATGCGTCGGCAAGTACACATGAACTCCACAACCAAAAAGGAGGGAAATGTCACAAACGACAAAACTTTCTTGGGTCTGTAAATGGCAAAAGGAAGGGCACACAGGCAGAGGATTAAAAGGGACACAATAAACACACGCCCGCACGCACTAAACAAAGTCTACAAGAATAACATGAAATCGATAAGAAATTTTCCACGCGCATTTCTGGGAATTCAGCTCATAAAACTTGACGTCATTCGCTTCGGTTTTTGTTGTTGCGGCGCTGGTGAAAACTTATGGCTCTATTAAGTGAAATGGGAAAGTTGTTCCTTTCGTTTCCCATATTTCTTCTGTTCATTTTGTTATTGGTTGAACTTTTCTGTAAGGGGCGAGGAATTAATGAAATTTTCTTACATTGCGTGTATGAGTTTTTCGAGAATTCCAAAATGTTCTCCTTTGCAATGGGGCAATAAATATTGCAAGCGTCCGTCAACAATGGGTTAATTGTGGTACTGCCTGCGCCAGCTGAAATTTAGCCTTCCATCATTAGTTCCCAATCATTTCTTTGTATGTTTTATGTATTCGTGACTTTCGTTTTTTTCTTCTTCTTCTTCAAATGAAATGGAAAAACTACCAGCCAATGCATGGGTTAGAGGTCTCTAGAGAGATACGATGACGTACACGATGATGAGATGATGGCTGATGTGCTGTTGCCAATTGTATTGTCTCTTGGCCACATTTGGGGTTAAAGGAAAAGTGGTTTTTTCTTTATCGTACACATATTATTGAGGGGATGTTCCTTTCACCTCCCTCTTTGATAAGCTATACGGGAGCTGTTGTAATTTTTGAGTTCTTTGTTTGACAACCAACAGAGGTGTGTGCTTTTTGTGCGATGTTTATCTTTTGGCCGCTGTCATTTGTTTGCTGACGTTGTGTTTCTCTTGTTGCTGGGGTGTCAGTTCAACTATTTGATATAAAAAGAATTTTCTACGAAAGAATCAATATTTGTTAAAATCAAATATTGAGAAAGAAAAAAATATGAAAGACAATTTTGTGAAACATTTTTTCAAAAAAAGACCGAATTATAAAATGACATTTGGGCGAAGAAAAAAAATCCTATGAAAAGACGAAGTATAAAAATGTCTTTTATGGAAAAAAAATTTGGAAAAAGTCAAAATAAAGCGGGCGAAGTATAAAAAACGTCTTTTGGGACAAAAAATACAGCGGGCCTGACCCGGTGGGAACGGGCCGTCGGGGCTGTGGTTTTCCACCTAAATCGAAGAGAGAGTTTGGGGTGGAGTTGCGATAGAGCAGGCGTTGGCTAGACCTCAATTCATAACTCGAAAGCGAATTCTCGAATTGTCCCCTTTAGGTATACTTGGTTTGCTTTGGGGGAAAATAGTAGACGCCTCATAGTTAACCCATTTCTAATGGCTCGCCGTGGATCAGACCTACACGGTGATAATAATACAACTAGTAAGTTGTAATGCGCCTATGGCGCCCGTTGAAATATGCAAAAAAAAGTTTGTTGAAAAAAAAAATTTTGCTGAAAAAAAATTTTTTTTCTTGAAAAAAAAATGTTTGATCAAAAAAAAATTTTTGTTGAAAAAAAAAATGTTGCTGAAAAAAAAATTTTTGTGGAAAAAAAAAATGTTGTTGAAAAAAAAAATTTTGGAAAAAAAAAATTTCGTTGAAAAAAAAATTTTGTAAAAAAAAATTTTTGTAAAAAAAAAAATTAAAAAAAAAAAAATTTTGCGAAAAAAATTTTTTGGTAAAAAAAAAATTTGGGGAAAACACAATTTCTGTACAAAAAAAAAATATTATTTTTTTTATTATTATTATTTATAGAATGCCTATTTAAATTCCTACGTACTGCGTGACAGAGTCAGTGAATAAGTGAATCAGTGTCGAGGGTAAATATATATTAAGATAGTGTAGACATTATGTGGGCATCAGCTAAATAAGTAGTAATCAGTCATTTTGACATAAAGCGTCAGCTAAGTGTGAAGTAATCAGTCATTTTTACATAAACACTATTCATTAGAAATGACGACCAACTCGGAACAATTGTTCTTACTTTGTTCCAATAAGTCTGATTCGTATTATACATTTTTCTAGAATGTAAGCATATAAGAATACGTTACTTTGATGAAGCTTTTTGTTTCAGTCTATAATGCGACTTATTTTCAATTTTCATATAAATTGGCGACCAACGTGAAAATCTCAAATAGCACAGAAAACATCGGAAACATTGTTTTTCGAAAATTCAGACAATTTTTCAAGATTTTATAGAAGTAAAATGTTCCACGCAATTTTTTTGATAAATTGTGAAAGGCATCGGTCGCCAATTTTATTTCTTTCAATGAGATTTTGTTGTTCTTTCCTTTTTTTGAGTTCGAGATCATTGATTTATTTATATTTTTGGTTACATAATAGAAATGCTTTTAAAAAGGTCTCAAACATTTTTGGTTAAACATGTTGGGCGCCAATTTTTGTCTTTGTCATGTAATCGTAACTATTTCTCAAATATCTTTACACAGACTTGAAGAGATTAACTTTACAATTTATTCATAATACTGTGATTGATTTGAATCATATAGCGAGTGGCGGCCAACGTAATACCGGACTGTTACCCGCTGACCCACAATACACGGAGCGAACTAAGGCTGTTTTCTGAGGAGTTATTCCTGACAGGCTATCATGCCTTAAGGTGTCCTCTTAAGGATTTAAGAATTTTAAAACATCACGACTTCGAGCTTAAATAAATAAAATATTAGTTCATAGTATTTCACTTATTTGTAAAATATTATAAGTTATAATATTATAACCTATATAATTTATAACCTACAATCTTCCCAACATTTCCGCAAATTTTTCCACTTGAGCCTCTCACATAAGAGGGAAAATCGTTCTCACTTTACACCAACTAAACATACGTTTTTTAATTTACATTTGAAAGTAACTGATTGTTGTAATCAATGCAATTTAAAAAGCTTTGTTGGCCAATTAATTATTATTATTATTAATTATTTGCCGTAATGATATCGAAATTATGAAATAATTTGTACACAATATCTTCACATTTATCGGTGGCATTTTTGTCTTACGCAAACATTTACCAGAGTTCAGTAAACTCGAATTTTGCAATCAAAACCATTGAAAACAAACGCCTTAAAATAACAAAAGCTTGTAAAATATTTAAATTATTTGATGAAAAAAAAAAATACGAACTATAGCAAAATTGTTCTGAAATAAAACCACAAGTTTTTCTGCCACTCCATGAGTTTGGTGGGTTTGGTGGTGCGGTTACGCTTTAAAGAACAAGTTAGCAGTGCAGCCAGCCACATTGGTTTTTTAAACCAGCCAGCCAGCCCCTACGGCATAACGAGCCAAATCATGAGTTTCTCTTGTAATCTACAGAGGTTATTATTTCATTCGTAAAGTATATCTTTGGTACGGAAACCAAAGAGCCGCGCCGAGCCCAGCCTGAACAATTTTTCCCCTTCAAATAGTTTTTTTTTTTTTTTGTTAAAGTTCGGTCGTGTGCATTGATCTGTGCAATGAAAAATGTGCAATAAAATAGAATAGTTATTTTTTTTCCTTAAAGATATGGCTGTGTTGATCACCACAAAGTGTTTACTTTGGGATGATGAAAGTTGTAGTTGGTTATTTAGATAAGTTTTACTTGTGAAATCGCCGGAATTTACAAAATGGAAAGAGCCGCTAAAAAGCCGATTGCTCGGCGATAGTCACAGACAATAGCACCTTTCCTTGGGCTTTATATGCGTATTTTTTTTCTAAAAAGACATTGTTTTTTGGTGTGGTCAACTTTTGCAAAATTGGCGCCCAACGTGTGCGAAATGTTTCTTTCTTACTACTGGATGTGTCTGCTGCAAGTTCCTCTTATAATTGCATTTGATCACTGAATTTAAAGAATAGTCTTTATTTGAATTATTTTGCTAATTGGCGTTCAGCGTTTTGACGGATTCTTGCTATCTGATTAATATTTCTCTAGACAGACGGTCATGCCTTAAAGTTTCTTAATGTTGGTCGCCAATTTTTGTATTTTATCAACTATTACATTCGCCTCAAGTGTCTAACATCAAAAATATTAAGATAAATGGTAATATTTTAATATTAAATTACGTATATGTATATTACGACTGGCGCCCAACTTGATGACTGATTGTTTTTAGCTGAACCAAAGTACACATAGCCGGGAAGGACAGTTTTCTGATATAATACCACAGAGAAGCTATCATGTCTTAATGATTCTTAGTATGGTCAGGACATTTATATTTCACGCCAATTTTCCTCATGTGCAAAAACGACGAAAACGTAACTATTTCTGAAATTCTGAGTATAGTCACAGTCAGAGTAGCATGTTTTCATATAATTCTTCAAGTTGGGCGACAATTTTACATATTATTCAAATTGTACATTAACCTAAAGTTCCTATAGGCCTATGGCTTTCTTGTGTCACACTGTGGTCAAATGTTATCTCAGGTTATAACTTAGATTGATGGAACGATAGTTTTCTGATATAATATTACAAACAAGCTATCACGTCTTAATGTGTCTTAATATGGACATGACATGAATATTTCACGTTGGGCGCCAGTTTTCTTCTTGTCCAAAAACGACAGAAACGTAAATATTTCTTTAATAATTAGGAATTACTCTAGTCGGAATAGCATGTATTCATATGAACCTGACAGCAATCCTTCATGTTGGGCGCCAATTTTCATCTTATTCAAATTGTACATTAACCTAAAGTTCCTATAGGCAGATATTTACGATCATACAATTATTTAAAAGAATTATATAGCGATTGGCGACCAACGTGGGCCTATGGCTTTCTTGTGTTACACAGTGATTAAAAGTATTTGTTCTCAGCGTATAATTTAGACTGTACACTCTTAGGCGTGTGTGGTAATGGTCGTCACTATACATTTTTGAATTATCATGTTTATAGACTGATTAGTTGATTTGATATATTGCGATTGGCGACCAATGTCAGCCTATGGCTTTCTTGTGTCACACTGTGATCAGCTTATAATTTAGATTGTCAATATTCTTAGGTGTCACTATACATTTTTGAATTATTACGATTATAATCTGATTATTTGATTTGAAAGACAATTGTCGACCAACATATGATGATTGTCCTAATCTGATCATCAGTATTCGCTCTTAAATATAATTCATTATGCGCTTGAGTCTTTAAGGACACATTTATCGGTTTATGTTAAAATTGAGGCCCAACTCTAATTATAATATAACAAATCAATCAATGGTTACTCATTTGATACAATTGTAAATATTATTTATTTTAGTCCTTAAGAATATACCCTAAACATATGTTGACTTGTTTATTCAGTTTCTGTTAAAACTGGCGCCCAACGCCAATAAAAAATAGCTAAAGATTAGTAGAAACATTCGATTGATCATCAGCGTATAATTTTTGTGTTGATCGTTTTTTTTTTTATTATTTTGTTATTGTTTGTCATATTCGATTTCCGCGTAACAGAGAAAAAAAACTATGTATCAAATTTGTAACGAACGTGCCAATATTTAAATTTTTTAAGTTTGTAGGCAATTATAAAATATTAATTACACACACTCAACGATTTCAATTAAGTTTTGTTGTACCCCCCTCCCTTCAATTAAATTGTCAATGACTCAGTTTGGGTACGTTGTTTCGGTCTGCCGTTGATTCATCCCCACGAACATCGTCGTCATGTGTAATATGCAGCCCACTGACATCATAATGTTTCATGTATAACGTCATCTTCTTAACACAAAAAACGAGAATTTTATTATTTAATTTAATTATACCGGCTTTGCCGTACATTCTAGCACCAGAAGCATGGAGGTATTTGCCGAATATGTATTTGGTGTTTTTTTGTTTTTGTGAAAGCTATTTTATCATCATAGCTATCTGTCTTTCATGAGCGAGCCGTGAACATCAGGGGAATCAACGAACTTTATATGAGAATTTATTAAGGTTTTTTGTTTCGTTTTGACTATTTTAATTCGTCACATTTTGTGTTAATTTGCTGAAATGAAAATTATTAATTTAACTTAGATATTAGGCGATTTAGCGGCATAGCGTAATGTGGCGACGAATGCAGGGTTTCAAAAGAGAATAATTCTATCTCAAATAGTATATCAATCACCAGATGATTTAAACTAATTGGTTCTCGTAATGGTATTAGTTTACGTATTGCATTGTTAAATGGCGCCCAACGTAGACGTGGGTTTGCTATCAATTACAGCACGGATCCCCATATTGCCATTGTCTACAGTTGGTATGGGAAAAAGGGTTATATTAAAATTGGCTTCCAACTTGGAGCAAAGTAGTTAAATTTAATTTTACAATTATCTTGGCAATTAAGACACAATCTGAAAGTTGGCGCCAAACGTGACTTCTTCATGTCTATTGCCAGTATATAAATATAAATCGTATTAGGGTTTAATTTATATGAGTAACTCGAAACTTTGGTGATTTAAAGTCTTAATGGAGTTTGTTACTTGTAGTTGTAAACAACTGGCGCCCAACGTGAGTTGTGCACAATTGGCGCCCTATGTGAGACAAGCTGTTCTAATTTTATTTTTAGATTTAAAAATAAATTGAGTAATAGTGGATTGCATGAACAAGTTTCACGTGATACAAATTTAAAAAATAAGTTGAGTGGAAATGTATTAGTTGAGTAATAGTGGATTGCGTGAAAAAGTTTCACGTGATAGAGATTTTCATGAATACCAAGAAATTATATGTGCCTCCGTATTTCCAATAAATGCTTTCATTCATCCTATGATATGTTCACAGACCACTTCTCTTCATCTTCTTTCAAATGCAAAAGGAAAAAAGGCCATAACTTCAAAATACTAATTTCCCCACACTGCAGTTTGTCATTGATGCAATGAAATTGTGTCATCGATTGTTTATGTTTTAATGCAAATTATGACCGAGGCACTATAAGTGTTAAGCAATTACCAGGTCTGAGGTTTACCATAGTTTCAATATTTTTTCCAATAAAAATTTAGAAGAAACAAAAACCCAGACACCTCAGACATGCTGTCGCAATTGAGAGTGAAACTGTGGTGGGCTAAGCCAATAAAAAAATATTGTGTGTGAAAATTGTCACCAATTTTAATTGTTTCATTTATTATTAGTGTCTTTTATTATCTCATGTTTTTGTTTGTGGCTGTTCGTCTGTTTCTTTGGCTTTGGGTTATTTTTCCAATTACGAATTCCAGGGGCACAACTGATTACTAATGTCAGCCGAATTGGGTGGGTCCGTTACACTCAGCGACTGTGGAAAAACAAGAAGACGACGACATACACAAACAGATACACACACACACACCACATACATAGAGAAACGTTTTTTTTTAAATTTATTTCGATGATGAAGACAGACTTGAAGTCTTGAACTTTGTGTTTTTTTTTCTTCTCAGTTTGTTTGTTATTTAGATTCGAAACAGAAATTTAAAAATGAAAAACAACATCGTACGAACCACAAGCCCAGCATGTAAACTGGCCTATTGTGAATAGAGGAGTGGTGTGTACGAACGAACGTTCGTTTGCGATGGATGGATGAATAGACGGACGGACGGGCAGTTTGTATCTGCAAGATACACTGCTACAAATGACTAACTAACTATTGTGGCAAACAAACTAAAGTCTCTTGAAAGGTCAACAAGTTATTAATAATGATCAGTTGTCTCACACGCCGACTCTTACAGACGGAGTCACAACAGCGACAGCATTTCTAGTTCGGTTAGAAATTAGTCGGTTTATGTTGTACTGCGTTGGAGGAGACCGAATAGATGCGGCAAATACTTGTTGTTGCTGCTCTAGAATGTCCATTTGTTGTTTCGAAAGTGTGTGTGTAATTTGTGTTTTTTTTTAAATATGAGTTTTAATTGTTATGGTTTCTAGTTTAAATGTAATTAAGTTTTACCGCTACAGTTCACGTTATGATCGTCTAATTCGCATTAATTTGCGTGGAAACATGCAAACCACAATCGCACCGGACGACAGATGGGGATGAATGGATTCCGTCAATGACCCACTCGTTGTTCACCACGTAATTACACACGTTGATGATGATGATGATGGTGAAGAAGAAGAAGAAGAAGAAAAACCAGTAAACACGAACCTGTTACTGGTGTTAATAACCTTTCGCCAGGTTATGTGTCATCGAATTTACAGAGATAGAAAGAAAGAAAGAAATTGTATGTTTTTCGAAGAAAATTTAATTGAAATATTTCATATTTCTTTAGGAAATATTTTAAATTTTTAATATTTTTTTTTAAAATAGGAAATATTTTCCATATTTCTTTAGGAAATATTTTCCATATTTCTTAGGAAATATTTTCCATATTTCTTTAGGAAATATTTTCCATATTTCTTTAGGAAATATTTCATATTTCTCGTTGTTATTAATGATTAAAGTGTATGACATTCATCGTGACTATAAAATGTTTTAATTGATGCTTTGAAGTATTTTCATTGAATCAGTGAGACCGTTTCATTGCGGCAATGGAAGTTTTTCATTGAGTCAATGAAACTGTTTCATTACGTCAGTGAAAGTTTTTCATTGAGTAAATGAAAGAGTTTCATTGCGTCAATGAAAGTTTTTCATTGAGTCAATGAAACGAGTTAATTTGTATACTTACTGACCTGGAACTATTGTTTAAAGTCTGCTTTTCTAGACAAGTTTAACATGGCTTACAAAGTTACTCTCTTACTCGTAAAGTCGCCAGCATTTACGAGATGGAAGCAGTTGCTAAAAAATGTTTGATGGTCTCACCGGGTTTCGAACCTGGGTACTGAATTGTGATAGTCCACAACACCAAGCCGTCCACTAAAAAAATTGAAGAATATCATTAGTATCATATCATTTGTAGTACTTCAGTTGCCTATTTCATTGACATACTAACTTATAATTTCTCTATTGTTAAATATTAATAAGCTCTCTTTCGGTATCTTTCAGGTAAGAACTGGCATATCCTTTTTGACTACTCTGATAATTTCTGTAAGTATATGACGTAAAGCAATCATGCGACCTCGGAAAGACTAAACCGCCAACCTTTTGACCCGCAACAGTTTTTCACGAACTTTACACTTTTTGTTTCGGCTCATTTTGATGACAAAAACTAAAAGAGTCTAAAACGTAATGTTAAATAAGTTCAGCAAGCCAAGTTATCCGCACTCATTCATTCATCCCTTTGAAATGGCAACTAATTCCCTGCCCCATTTCGTCCCCGCTCCACCAAAAAATAAAGCAGAACAAAGGAACAAGCAGTAAATGTATGGAAATCCTTTAGTTACTCCTTATTCTTGCCAACCCATATACGCACTTGGGGTCTATTATGTCATTCCTCGCCCTCGCAGTCATGTTTTTCTGTTGCTTTTCCGTTCTCTTAACAATGAATGAATACTAATTACAAACTACATATTTTTTTTTTCGAATTCTCCTTTCTTTCTGCCCCTCTTCCCGGGACATACATAAGCGGTTTTCGTACATAATGCTAGGGGAAAGTAGTGTGTCCGGAGAAATGGGGTAAGCGGGGTATTGGGAACTCTTGAAAAGTTGTTAAATGTTGAAAATATAACTAACTAAATATGAGGGTAGTTGAAAAAATGAGAGCTGTTGGTAAAGGCTTTTTGTTTGAATTGAATCAACCAGGTTTTACTTGAGTTTTTTTTTTTCATGGAATTAAGGAAAATTTCCTAAAACGAAATGTTGACAAAAAATGTCACGCATTTTACGAACAAATGTATGAAGTATTTTAATATAAATTAACAAGTTAATTTATGAAATGAACAAGTTCATTTATGAAATGAACAAGTTCATTTATGAAATGAACATGTTCATTTATGAAATGAACAAGTTCATTTATGAAATGAACAATTTCAATTATGAAATGATCAATTTAATTATGAAATGAACCATTTCATTTATGAAATGATCAATTTAATTCATGAAATGAACAAGTTCATTTATGAAATGAATAATTTCATTAATGAAATGAAAAATTTTATACCTGAAATGAACAAGTTCATTTATGAAATGAACAAGTTAATTTATGAAATGAACAATTTCATTTATGAAATGAACAAGTTCATTTATGAAATGAACAAGTTCATTTATAAAATTAACAAGTTCATGTATGAAATGAACAAGTTCATTTATGAAATGAACAAGTTCATTTATGAAATGAACAAGTTCGTTTATGATATAAACAAGTTCATTTATGAAATGAACAATTTTATATCTGAAATGAACAATTTCATTTATGAAATGAACAATTTCATTTATGAAATGAACAATTTCATTTATGAAATGAACAATTTTATTTATGAAATGAACAATTTCTTTCAAGAAATGAACATTTTCATTCATGAAATGAACAATTTCATTTATGAAATGACAATTTTATTTATGAAATGAACAATTTCATTTATGAAGTGAACAATTTCATTCATGGAATGGAGAATATTATTCATGAAATAAACAATTCCATTCATATAATGAACAATTTCATTCATAGAATGAACAATTTCATTCATATAATGAACAATTTCATTCATATAATGAACAATTTCATTCATATAATGAACAATTTCATTCATATAATGAACAATTTCATTCATATAATGAACAATTTCATTCATATAATGAACAATTTCATTCATATAATGAACAATTTCATTCATATAATGAACAATTTCATTCATGAAATGAACAATTTCATTCATACAATGAACAAGTTCCTAATTAAAATGAAGAATTGCATTTATTAAACGAACATGTTTATTTACAATGAAAAGTTGTTAATTGAAGTTCTTAAATGAAATGAAGAAGTACATTGATACATGAGATGAACAAGTTCACTAAATAAGTGAACAATTTCCGATTCCCAGATGCGTCAGCTGTGTGCCGAGATGGGAATGCGCTTCGTCTGAAAAGACGATTTCTCACTGTCCGTTACGAGGTCAAACGGTGAAACGATAACGAAGCGGATGGTCGTGTGCCTTCAACTGCTGACTCAGTTGGACACTGTAAGCGAATAATTCTAGGTCGTTGAACAAAATCATACCACCCTCCTATTGTGAGGCTATTATGACAACATTTAATGTACTTAATGTAATGTGTCCACAACGACCATCCAACCCAATCTCTCATCACATTGTGGTCGATGTCCTTTGTCTGGCAATATGTCACGTCAGTTGCCAACCGAAAACAACTTTGTTCAAAGTTTACATTTCATTGAATCAATTCAGTAGCTACTTAGGGAAATTGTTGTAGTGATGCTGCAACTATAGCCGGATGGCGGCCTGCCACTTCCGAAAACAGCAAGAGACATTTGTTGTCTTTGGTGTGGGGAGGGGGGGCGAGTCGAATCCAGTGCTCGGCCAACTGGTGTTTATATTAAAAAAAAAGAGAACTCAAAAGGTTTAAAGATAAATTTCATAAATAACCAAAAAAAAAAAAAAAACAACAACAAACAAACTGGTGGTTGTTGTTTAAATAATGTTAAACATTAACAACGAGCGACCTCTCATTGTGTTGTGTCCGTCCCAGTCATTCATTCAGAAAAGAAGAATGCACTGGTTGTCCCCCCTCACCCTAGAGGAAAGCCGAAGAAATATGATCCACTTGTAGTTGAATACAATCACCCAATGCCACTGGCGCGGTTGAGCCTTCAGTTGAGGGTGGATGGCGGATGGCGGATGATGACGCCGAAGAAACCGAAGTCATCGTAAAAGTGGGTGTATTTCTGTTACAGTTCGACTCGAAAGTCATTTGTCAGCAATTTGTTACATTTTTGTTTTTTCGGTAATTTGTACAATTTCATTATTGACTGATGCACAATTTGTTGGACTTGCACTTTGCCAAACAATGTGATGGTCGAGCCACATCAGCAGTATCCATCATCCGTCTACCGACTGACTCAACATGGAAACCATTATGACGGGGTAGGCTTTTATTGTCATCGTCCATCTGTGTTGTGTCAGGGCTGGATGAAGTCACCAGGGATGGATGGATGGATGGTTGAATGACTGACTGACAGACAGACAAACAGACGGCCAGAGCCGACTGACGCAGTATCACCGGCATATTTCATTTTTGTTTGTTTGTTTGTTTGCCATAAACTGCATTTTCTCTGCCTCCTGTCTGCCTGCCTGCCAGGAGTGGATTTAATGAAATTGTTGTCGCGCCTGTGGCTTTTATTGTTGTTATCGGCTCGTCATCATAAATTCGTATTAAAATCAAGATGAACAAGTTTTCGACAGATGTTACAATGAAATTATCATGTTCTGACTGACTCACTGGCACTCTGACATCGGCACACTCATTGACGTTATTAGAGTCGAGTGAGCGATTGTAACCCTTATTTTCCGATACCACGAAGGAAATACTTAAGAACAGGAAAAGCTTACAGGACAGACAAACAGCATTTGTAGTGTAGTCGAATATACAACAAAAACAAAGGAAAGTATTTCACGGAGTGTGCTAAGGGTTTTTCACATTTTTTGCCTAAAGATTTCATTCGAAAGTGTTGGACAAATTTGCACAAAGTGAAAATGAAAGTTGAAGTTGTAGAAAAAGTGACAATAAAATTGTAGACGATTTTTCCGTGAATCCTTGTCTCTCTTGGATGAAGTGTCTGCTCTTCTCTTATTTTTTTTTTATATTTATTTATTTATTTTTATTATTAACTAGTAAGTTGTAATGCGCCTATGGCACCCGTTGAAATATGGAAAAAAAAATTTGTGGAAAAAAAAAATTTTGTTGAAAAAAAAAATTTTTTGTTGAAAAAAAAAATTTTTGTGGAAAAACAAAATTTGTTGAAAAAAAAAAATTTGTTGAAAAAAAAAATTTTGTTGAAAAAAAAAAATTTGGAAAAAAAATTTTGTAAAACAAAAAATTTTGTAAAAAAAAAAATTTTGTAAAAAAAAAATTTTGTAAAAAAAAATTTGGGGAAAACACAATTTCTGTACAAAAAAAAAATATTATTTTTTTTATTATTATTATTTATAGAAAATTAAATTCCTACGTACTGCGTGACAGAGTCAGTGAATCAGTGTATCAGTGTACCAGTGAATCAGTGTCGAGGGTAAATATATATTAAGATATATGTTAAGATTACAGATTTTTTTTTTTTAAGTTTGAAGTATGAAGCTCGTAGTGGCCTGTGTGAAAGCCTTTGGACCGATTTTTAACCCTTTTTCAGTGATCCAATCGAGCTGATTTTTGGCAAGCAGACTCGTGAAAATGTCTATCATTTAAAAAATAGATTTTTATCAATTCTCAGATTTTCCTAAATTTTTTTTTTTTTTTAAATGGTTATCGTTTTTTTACAGTTCAAAAAATCATTTTTTTTCGTAACGCTTAAGTAAAACGCTTAAAATTTGGAGTCTCTTCAAGTTATGCTAAGAAAAGTGAAAAAAATATTTTCTTTTTTCAAAAATAATAAAAAATGGGGAAAATCTGAGAATTGATAAAAATCTATTTTTTAAAAAATTTGACGTGATACAGACATTTCCACGAGTCTGCCTGCCAAAAATCAGCTCGATTGGATCACTGAAAAAGGGTTAAAAATCGTTCCAAAGGCTTTCACACAGGCCACTAGGAGCTTTATACTTCAAACTTAAAAAAAAAAAATTCTGACGTGTACATGAAAATCGCCGATACACGTGTATTTTTATTTTTTCCCCTCTTTGGTTCATAGGACAGAAAAAAAATAAATTTTTTGTAACACGGTGTAAGATATGAGTATTGACCAATTCAGGAGCATTTTCAGGGTGCTCAGGATTGTTTAACGGGGGGACTGGGGACACGTTTTCCTTTGGCATCACAAGGGAGTGCAGAGTCTTTGCAAGTCTGCTTATACAGATTACCACTTGAACCTAAATTATATCGTAATACGGGAAAAATATAATTTTGTAAACAATTTTAGTTAAATTTTTAATTTCGAACTTTACTGGAATGTAATGTAATCATTTCATAATTCATGGCATAACTCAGATTTTCATTTCTTTTAATTGTTGGCTCTGCCTAATCTCGTGTGCATCATCAGCAGCCAGCATCAGTTGCTGTGGCTTTCAAATCCTTGACCTAATGCTGTTTTATCTTGCACATGACGGTGGCATCAACCTTGACAGCAAGGCTAAATCCAAACCCCACCCAACCGTGTTTATCTTCATTTTATACTCGGCGCAGACCTGACCTCTCTTATGGCTTTTGGCACGAGCGATTTGAATCATCGATTCTCTAAAAAAGAGAGAAAAGAAGAACAGAAAAAAATCCCACAAAAAAATAAAATTCAAACTAAAGCATCCTTAAAGAAGAGGGTAAACATGATGATGAGGCGAGGCTGCAGAACGGCGGAAGACCAGCATGAGAAAGAAATTCAATGCCGCCGCCGCCGCATTGCAGCGACAGTGGCGCTGGTGTTGCATGCCTCAATGAAAGCCAAACGGCAGTTTAAACCGAACAAAGGGAATTCGAAAAAAAAAAATGGAGACAAAAGATTCATTGATTTTTTCCCAAAGCCATCATCATCATCAGTAGGCAAAGATCTCCAAGAGAGTATGTTTAGTTGAAGTAGCTTGTGTGTGTGCGTGTGTGTAATTAGTTCCTACTTTATTTATCCATGATTGGTGGCGGTCGCGTTCCATTCAGCCATGCCGCCCCTTTGACCCCCATAATTTAATTAAAGTTACAAATTAAACATTATTTGTTATTATGATTGGTATTTCTCTGTGGTGGATGGGAATGAATCAGATTGACTGGCTGGCTGGCTGATGGATGGGAATGAGAACCCTCATATGTCCCACAATCATCACAAGAGTTTGACTTAATGTCGTTACACATCATTGCCACTTTCAACCGTCATTAGTCGTCATTGAATGACTCGGGCTTATACATCTTCAAATTGTTTGTCGTATAACTCTGAAAAGTATGTTTTGTCTGTTCGCCATATAAACCCTTTGTTCTAGCTCTCTATAAAGTGTGAAGTGGTGATACATGGTTTTTTCTATTTTGTAAACCCATCACATGTCAATTGTCGCCGCTGACGCCAATTTCATTTTATTACACTTTTTTTTATGATGGCTTTCAATTTCAATTTCATTTTTATTTTTAGTTTGTTTTTGTTTTATATTTAAAGGGCGTATTCATGGTTGTTCTTCGTCGCCGGTTAGTTATTCATTTTCTATGACTGACCTGACCCTAATTTCATTTGAAGTTGGCATGAACCCAAACTCCTCACACTCTCCATCGCTCTTTCGCTTTTGGTATCTCTTAACGCTGTGAGTGGTTCTGTGTTTTAAAATTCATACACACCGCACACAGTCTTTTGGTGGCATCGCGCCGAGTGACAACGTTTAGAACGTAGGCAGAAAGGAGAACTCATAAAAACAAACATTCAAATAAAATTCTGAGGTAATTGAAACATAAATTCTAAGCTAAACAAGTGTATCGGCTAAGGGCAAATTTCCGGATTCTTGTTGACAAATTTGAACAACTTTTGGGAAAGGTAAATTAATACTTAAGAGAAGATTGACAGCTTCTTTTTCTAGAAATGGTAAGTGACAACTTGTTACTCTTAAAAAAATGTTGCCTACTTAAGTTTTAATTTTATTTTCTCTTAAACATTTTTTTTTGTAAGACTCGTTTTGTCTTTTTTAAAAAAAAAGTAGATTCATAAGTTTTTCTTTAGCAACAAATTTTTTGAAAAGTAACAAAAAAATTTGGTCTACCGAAAACTTTTTCAGCGTCATTTTTGCATGACTTAAATGATGATGAGCGACAACATTTTCTCTTACAAAAAATTGAGCGTCATACTTGTATCTCTTTTAAGAGTTTGAGACACCTTTTTTCTCTTCTCAAAGATAAGCGACGATATTTTCTTATAGAAAACATTTTTTCTTTTGGAAAAATGGCTCTCATTTTTTTACTTTTTCCCCTTTCAAAATGTTTCTCTTAAACAAGTTGAACGACAACGTTTTCTTTTCAAACAAACTGAAGTAATGACTTTTTTTTCTTTTCTTTTGGGTGATAACTTTTGTAGAATTCTAAAAATTTTTTTCCTTTATTTAAAAAAAAACCAGCAGCAATAATTTTGCTCTTTCAAAACTGTGAAGAGAATTTTTTTATCTTAAAAATGTGAGACATCGTTTTTTTTTTCTTTTTTAAATACTTTGGGAATATTTGAGAGACAACGTTTTAACGATGTTGAGCGGTGACATTATTTAAGCGCCATCTGTTTCCATAAACTATAGCTTTCTTCTTTAAAAAAGTGACATTTCCTTAAAACATAGAAATTGGGATACAAAAAGTTACTCCTAAAACATGTTTTCTCCATTAAAAAGTTAAGCTCTCTTCTGTCTAAAGGAAGCAAAGCGACAACGTTTTTTTTGCTTTTTAAAAATTAGGCAACAATTTGTCCGTTGAATCATTGAAAGTTTAGTCGTTCAACTTTCAAAATATTGGGCGACATTTTTTTTCATTCAAACATTTTTCTAACGACAACTACATTTCTCTCTCTTTAAAAATGTATAGAAATAAAAAAATGTACTAACAGAATTAAAGCGACCACTTTTTTTTGCTTTTTAAAAATTAGGCAACAATTTGTCCGCATTTGAAAGTTTAGTCGTTCAACTTTCAAAATATTGGGCGACATTTTTTTTCTTTCAAACATTTTTCCAACGACAACTACATTTCTCTCTCTTTAAAAATTTGTAGAAATAAAAAAATGTATTAACAAAATTGAAGTTTTACTATTTTTCACTGTAGAAAAAATTGTTCTCTAATAAAGTTGAGGAGACAACTTTTTTGGTGTTTTAAATAGGAAGTGACAACTTTTCTCTCTTGAAAACCAGATGAGCGGAAACTTCTATCACTTACAAAAAAGTTAACCCTTTAACACTAAGACTTTTTACAGAAGGTCATCAGTAACATTCATTTCTAATGGTTAAAGGGTTTGATTTCAGTGGTTACAGGCTTAAGGAAGAAAGTTTTCCCTTAAAAATATTTTTTTTTTTAAATGAGTTCATCGAAAATTTTTTTCTACTAGAAAAAGCTGACGGACGTACATTTTACCTTTTTAAACGTACATTTTACCTTTCTTTCGTACGAGAATAGTGTGTTATTTTGAGAACTAACATATGGTCCTTCGAGACGACAAAAATATGCCCTCTAATCATTGTGTGGTCTTTCCATCACCAAGGGACGATTCTTCGAGATCTGCAGGATTTATGAAAAATAATATTACAAAAGAATTAATTATTAAAAATATTTAAGAAAAGAAAAGTACCATAATCCTGATTGTTTGGTCAAGAATCACTGATTGGGGAGATACGTAGTATAAGATCGATTGACTCTTGTCGTTCGCCTGTGGTTTGGCTAAACATCTCCAATATGTGAGATTAATTTAAAGGAGATTTCCTATGTAGATGAGGTTTGCTTGGAGGTAACTCTGCCGGAGGTTGAATTCTGCAGTTGAAAAGAAACACAATGGTGCCAGATAACTTAAGATAACATAAACCACAAGTTTATTATTTTTTTATATTCGCAGTAGCACCCCATCACTTTTTGCTTTACTTTAATATTCCCACCCAAATTACATTACACATACAGCGATATGGAAAATATTCTTCCATATCAAGATGATTGGTGGGCCTGAAATTCCTGTTATCACAGCTTCTGTAAGAAACATGCATGTCGTTCTTGTCGTCGTCGTCGCCGCCAGTTCTTATTTTCATTTCACACACACTTTGATGTGAAACAACTCTACCATTCTTGGCGGGCCCCGTAGAACTCTGATGCCAACTGAAAACCGCAAAACAACAAACATTACAATGGCTTCATTCGATGAAGCCGCCCCGGCCCAGTCCAGCAGAGCAACTCGACGTGATTGCAACAATGCAATGATGCAACATGCCATGGAACCGGAATCGCCGACAACAATCGTCTACTAGAAAAACCACACACATAGAGCGACAAATCAATAAATAACAATCGATGCCATTTTAAAAGATATAACATGTAATTAAAGTATTGGCATCGTTTAATTTTCCACATTTCACAAAAATCACGTGCACAAAAATCTGAAATGTCCTTGTGAATAGAATGCATTTGAGGTTTTTAAATCGCTTGTTGTTTTGTTGGGACAATTTAGTTGAGGAATAAAGGAGTACCCAGAAGATAACACCAAACGTGTTGCAATGAGTGTTGATTTAATTAGTTCTCCTGGTACTGGTACACGCCAGCAGGACAGCCGGCCGGCTGTCATATGTCATGGCAGGAGGGTGTTGGGCGGAAACGGATACGGCACCTTCGGTCTTACTCTCTCTCTCACACACACAAACAAGCAACATTTCGAGGTGTGTGTTTATGGAAAATTGTAACTTTCCTTATTGTTAAATTGAAATTGAAATTATTTCCAAATAGTGCAAATGTTTAAATTATCCCTTCATCCCCCCGTCCCCATTCAACACTTTGTTAGGGCGAAAAACAAACCCCGAACTGTCAAAGGTGGTGGTGGCCTTCTTGATTAAGTGATTGATTAAGGTTTTTAGGAATAAAATTAAATAAAAACAATCGCTCGCCGCCGGGTAAGGGTGTTTTGTGCGCCGGCGCAAATGGCTTCCTCTCTCTCTCGGTTGGCAAACATTTTTTTTTTTTTTTTTGGTAGCAGCTGACGCTAACTCACCAACAATCTACCCCAAACATGGAGGTAAGGGTGTGTTTGCTACCGGTTTCAGACTATCCGTTTCTGTTATAAATTCGATTACATCACACATGCCATACCAGTCCTTCCCTGTTGGCTGTTTGATATATCCTGGCTTGGCATGCAACATGGAAAATGGCCTGCTGTTTATTTAGTTTAGATTTCATGTGCCACCACAACTTGGAGTGGTGAGTGTATAAATATGTATGCGCTGCTATCGCTGGTCATAATTTATAATTGTTAAATTATGTTAATTAATTTATCCGAAAAAAAATGAAACTGCTAACAAATGCATTGTGTATTTCCTAGGAAAATGAAAAAAAGCCAAAAAAAGGTTAATTGAAAAAAATAATAGCAACTCATCGTATGATGGTGGGTTATGAAATTGATAAATGTCGGAAGTAATTTATTTAACGGTCATTATTACAAATGTAAAGCTCTTTTGTCATAGTCATAGTGTTCCGGTCAAATATTGCACTGTAAATAAACCAAACAAATCGAGCAGTTCCAAAATGATAAATTAATATTTTCAGGACAAGACCAAAAAGTAATACCTCATTGTCTCTATTGCTCCCATCTTTGTAGAGAAAATGGTCCTTCGAGAAGATCAAAACGAAAAGGCTACCAAAAAGTTCAACATGTCGTTGAGGCTGTGGGTTCTGAATACAATCTAAAAATAAGAAAAAGTAATCTTCATTCTAAGCATTTTCTTTAATACTCCAAAACGAAACAAAAGAGGAACTTCTCTCAAAGTCCTTTACTATACTCACTGATTGAGATCTATCAAAAAGTTCTAACAAAAAGTAATCTTCATCCTAAGCATTTCCTTTAATACTCCAAAACGAAACCAACGAGGAACTTCTCTCAAGTCATTTAACTGTGAACGATAGACTTTTTCTATACTCACTGATTGGGATCTATGCTTCTAACGAACCTCTTCGAACGTTTTTTCTAGAATAGTTTTACATGACTTCAAGATTACCCTCATACTCGTAAAATCGTTGGCATTTTCAAATTGGAAACGGTCACATACAACATGTAACTCCACAGAGGCCTAGGAGACAAAATATGGAACCCTTAAACCTTGCTCGTGTATGTGTCGGTAGCCATAAGTGTTCGAGCGGTAGCCATAAGTGTTAACCCAAACCTCCGTTCCATAGCAATGTGGCCACACAATAGCATTTTAAGTTTTCGTTTACAATTGCTTGAAAAAATGGTCCTTCGAACGGTGTTATAGGTGTTAAGCCAACCTATCGTGTTAACACAAACCCGAATGTCACAGCGATATGCCCACACAATTCCACTTTTCGCTGGCAATATGCTCATGCTAAATATGGCCTCTGTCACAGCTTTAGGAAAAATGGTCCTTCGACCGGTATTTAGGAGCTCCTCTTTCGTGTAGCGTTAAGCGGTAACCCAGTCTATTGGGTTAACCGGTATCTGGATGACAGAAAAATGTGAAGTTTTCGTTTGTAATACGGTTATCCACACATAACAGCTTCGTGAAGAAATGGTCCTTCGAGACACCAATAAAGAGGTACAATGTTTTGCCACTACTGCAATGCACCACGCTAAAATAACACATCATTAGAAGCTTTTAGTGTTTGGTCTACAACATTGAACTTTGAATATGCTTTCCTTATATCGGGTGGTTGACCTACCCTGAACTTGAAGAGAACAAACAAGCATTGTATAAGATTTTGTCTAAGCTACTCATGTCACCGTAACAGTTGTCTTACCTATGACTATCCTAACAGATCCCTTACATTAGTCATTATTTTTGAAACCAAGTGTAATGACTTCCACATTATGTCTCTCTCTCTCTCTCTTTTTGTGTGATGAATGAAATAAACCTTGTTCTTGTAGTAGATAATACCCATTATGTCTCTCTATTTATGAACCTTGCTCTTGTAGTACCTAATACTAACATCTCCCTTACATGATGCATTATTTTTGGAAACGACATGTTATGACTTAGCTCTAATGTCTCTAATGGAGAAACTCACACAATTTCAATTTATAATAATCCATGATAGAAAGTTTGACATGTTCTGCTGATTTCTGTTATAGAAATTGTTTTAACATCTACACTGGTTTGGCAAATCTTTACATTTCACTACCAGGTAAGGAGTTCGGTAACTTTTGCTTTTTAAATGAGAACAGATGAACTGATGAATAAATTAAACTATTGCGTAATGCTTGTTTGAGTTGCTGTCATAATCTAACATACAAAGAGACCCTTACCATTGCCATTATTTTTGAACCCAAATGTAAAGACTTTTTCAAAATATACTTTTTTTTTCATAATATTTTCCCAAAATTAGATCTCAATTTATTTTATATAGAATTTTCTATTAAATTAATTGTTTTCCATCCAAATTATTCGACATTTTAGTCTACTTCCTTTGAAAGTATTCCTTCGCAACTAAGAGCTTACCATAGGCATTATTTTTGAACCCAAATGTAATGACGTTTTCAAAATTAATTGGTTTTTTACAATGTTTTCACATTATTTTTCTCACAATTCTCCATTGAATTAATTGTTTTCCATCGAAATTCTCGTCTACTTCCTTTGAAAGTGTTCTTTCGCAACTAAGAGACCCCTTACCATAGGCATTATTTTTGAACCCAAATGTAATGACGTTTTCAAAATATATATTTTTTTTTTAATATTTTCCCCAAATATTAGATCTCAATTTATTTAATGTAGAATTTTCCATTGAATTAATTGTTTTCCATCGAAATTGTCGTCTACTTCCTTTGAAAGTATTTCTTCGCAACTAAGAGACCCCTTACCATAGTCATTATTTTTGAACCCAAATGTAATGACGTTTTCAAAATTTATTGGTTTTTTACAATGTTTTCACACTATTTTTCTCACACTTCTCACAATTCTCCATTGAATTAATTATTTTCCATCGAAATTGTCGTCTACTTCCTTTGAAAGTATTCCTTCGCAACTAAGAGACCCCTTACCATAGGCATTATTTTTGAACCCAAATGTAATGACGTTTTGAAAATTTATTGGTTTCTTTTTACAACATTTTCACATTTTTTTTCTCATTATACAAATTATTCAAAATTGTCGTCTACTTCCTTTGAAAGTATTCCTTCGCAAATGAGTTTTTGCTCAGATTGTGTTAAATCACATCTCAATCAATTTCCAACACAAAATGATTACGAACCCACTAGTCTTCCACATGGAAATTTGGCAACATGGCAAACATTTTCATAGAACATTTCATCATATCATAAAATGAAAATTCCCTTATACTCAGCGAAAAACGAGGCGAAAATATGGCGAATATCTCAAATTCCGTGTCAATTGACGCTCATTTATTTGGCGCTCGTCTGTGCATCCGTCTGTCTGACAGTGTGTTTGCAATGTGCCACAGAAATAAACACACACACTGCTGCTCCTTTGTCCTTTGTGCATGATATATTTGGGTGAGTAAATAAATGAAGGACATAACAAACACATGAAATAAAAGCGGCGAATAATGTGAATAAAAGAAAAACCTGAAAATCATTAAATGTTTGAATGACGAGGACGATGACGACAATAACGACAACCAACGTCGGCAATGACAGCCAACAATCCGTGAAAAAAAGAGAGTGTATGCCCATGAGTGAGCGTGCGGAAGCAAAAGAGTGGTTGACTGATGTGAGTGACTGAGTACTCGGTACGAGTCACTCTGTGAGTCATTCCACCCGTGAAGTGAGTTTGTTTATGTTTTTATGGTTCCATGCACGCTGCCACCGCCACCAAGTCCTTTGTGCATTGGATTTCAACCCCCTATCGTCAGGCAGGGTGTCTTGCACTCCGCCCGCTTTTCCAATGGCACGAGTCTCATCACACACAATATGTTCACATCGTCATTTTCGCCGTCATCATTTGATGATATGATGATGTGAACAATTTCGGTCGTTAAAAATTCATAATTGTTCAGACACTTTGAATGGGATATTATTAATTAATAGGGGTACCAGTATTTGAACATTTATTGGCTTTTTTCTATATGGAATTCAATTAATTAAGTATTGACTTCATGCTGTTCTGTTTTTGGAAGAAAAAAAAGTGAACTTTTTCCCAGTGGAAATCGTGGTCAGTCTTTGTGCTGTAAATTTCTTCCACGTGGTCTGGTCTTGCGGAACAATATACGCTGGCTATAATGCCTAGCCAATGGCTGAGCTTACAAACATACTTACTTTCTGAAAATCCCGAAATAAGTCATTATTCTCGAAACAAAACAAAAATCCGCGGGAATTATCTCCCTGGGAGTTTTCATAATCGGGCTGATTACCAATTGATTATTTTTGTTTGAAACTGTGATTTTCTCTAAATTAAAAAACAAAAAAATATATACCTAAGTCATTGCGTTAGCTTTCAAAAATAATGTGTAAAGTAAGCGGTCTTTTGGTATTAAGTACTAGAAATGACAAAGATTTAATATTAACATTTCAAGCAATTGGATTATTTTGTTCAACAGTTCCGGATCATGTTTGTTGGCCATCGTTAAAGTGACCGAACTTCTTACCTACAATTTTTAGGTTTAGGTTTACATTTTAGCATTAGGTTTAAAACAGTTTACTCTTAGTTGACTTAGAAATTGCTCTCTTTCTCGGAAAGTCACGGGTATTTACGTGATAGATGCGGTCGCTGAATATGTTTGATGTTTTTTTTACCAGGTTATGAACCTGGTCGCACACACTATCCCCTCTATCCCACCAAGTTTCTCCATTTGCATACCTTTTCTAGGTAGTCTGGACTTTTAAAATAATTTTCTTAGACTCTAAGGTCTTATTCCTTTTGGTGACACAAATTTGTCTGCTTAAGTGCTTTCGACTTAAAGAAAATTCAACTTATGGAAGTTCCACTGTACTTTAAAAGGTTCCAAATAATAGGTTCCAAAATAAATTCATTGATTAGTTTTGTTTGAATTTGTCTCGTTTTTAATATATTTTTGGTGGTTCGTTTGTTGTGTATCAGGAATCTGAAGAAATTCGAAAATGTATTTTATACCTATGTGTTATTTTTCTTTTGTTCCCGTTTGGTCGAGTCTATTTTCACTTCCATTGAAAAATGATTACTAAATTGATTACATGGCATAGAAAAATAAGGTATTATCGGAATGAGAACCACCTTAGAAGTAGTTGTAGATTAGGTTTTAGAATAAATATTTTATGTTTTCTATGGATTAGAGTAAAAATAGTTTTCAATATTTTTTGTTTGTTTATGAAACTACAACTGATTCCTGTAGAATGTGTTCTAGAATCAGCTTCGCGGAGAAGCTCTAACATTTATTTCATAACAGAGTTTCTGTTACAGAATTTTTGTCTATGCAATGTCACAACTATTTTACAATATGAAGTATTTTGGTCATCAGTACCAGGACAGGTTTATCTATTGCCACTTTTGTCGCAGAAGTTACCGAACTCCTTACCGGGAATTAAAATGTAAGGCAGCAGAGATGTTTTTACAATTAGTTTCCAAGAGAACAAATATAATCTCATTGATGAGTCCCTTTGCCTTATTTATTTGTTGTCACAAAATGACAAAGTGTCTTTCCAATATCTTACATTTCTTTGCGGAAGGTTTGCTGGGAAATGAATTCGGCAAGATGTTGGTAAGTCTATTTTAGATTATTTTTACGAAATAACATAAAATATTTGGGTTTTCTCCGGGAAAATGCAGATGCGATATTATGACAGCCTTTTCTCACTGTTCACTTCCAATGATGAGATTCATTTAAATTTAATTATTTTTCAAGCGCCCCGGTAGGCGAGTTGGTAGCGTGCTTGCCTATCAGCGCGGGCGTTGTGGGTTCGATTCCCACCAGAGGCTTTGGTCTGTCGCTGCAAAGTTTTAGCCAAATGGTCTGTGTCACCCGGTTTACCCTTGGACCCAAAAATTAGAATATAAATTTACTTTGTATTGTAATTAATAATAAATAATTATTTTTCAATTTTTTTAAAACCCTTAAATGAAAATCAACAGTTCTTAGTTTTTTTTTTGAAGTCACCATTTCTTCCAGAATTTTGCCATTATTTTGTCTATTTGTTTCATGGCCTTAAGCTAACGTTTTTTTTTTTTTTTACAATAATCAATTACATTTTTATCCTGTTCAAATCATTCATTCATTTAACATTGCAACCTACATTTATCCAGCTATGGCTAAGCTTTACAATTCCACGATATACCGACTACTGCCCGTTGAACTGATGGAGTAATAACTGTTTTCTGCAAAGAGACCAAGAATGGACTTGAATGGCTTTAAAAATTATTAACCGCAACGCACTCACCTTCATCACTGTCAAAGGAATAGAAGCGCTCATCGTCACGCGTCATACTGCGGCGACTGCGTCGAGTATTCAGGAAATCGGTTTCTTTGCGACCGGAGAGGGGCGTGACTTCGGTCGAGCCCACCAAACTGGAGGGATAGGCCATGGGTGAACCGTATTCGGAATTCGGTTGACTGAAATTCGAATTTGTATCGGATTGATTGGAGGATATGGAAATACTTGGTACTTTGGTCGTGGGCGTGGGCGTCGTTGCGGGTGAGGCCAGAGACGTCGTGATTTGGGGCATTTTGGGCGCTGGGTTAGTCTTGTTGGATTTTCGCTCGACCTTCGGTGGCAGATTGTTATTGTTAGCTAAGGCTGCAGCTGCCGTTGGAGGAGGTGGAGGTGAAGGTGTCAGTGGTAGTTCATCGGCTTCCATGGAGAATGATTTTTGCAATATGGGTTTGTTGTTGGTCGGTGTAATGTCTCGCGATAAATTGCGGCTGGCTAATCCGATGTTTGCATTGATTTCACTGAGTTTTGCCCGAATGTCGTCTTCCGCGTCCCCTTCAGACTCATCATCCTCCTCCTCATCCTCCTCTTGATCACTGTAGTCCTCGGACTCCTGAGATGTGTAGGCTTTACGTGGTATAACACGTGGTCTAGCGTTGGGTTCAAAACGCGATATCAGTTTGTTGACTTTACCCACATCCTCCGGATTGACTTGTTCACTGTAGGCCAGACGCAGTGAAGCGGTCTTAACCAGCGGCTTGGCCACTCGCGACATCGACGGCGTTCGGTCGGGTATTTTGGGAGGTGCACCAACCGGTCTGTTGGGCGGCACCGGTGGCTTTGTTTGCGGCAAAGGTGGTGGTGGCGGCAATGCAATGGATGCTGTGGGTAGTTCTTCGTCTTCCCAGGATGTCTTTGCTTGTTTGGAGAGTCGTAGGGACGGTTGACGCTGTGGCAGAGGCGGTGGCGGCGGTGATATCGGAGGCGGTGGAGAGGGTGCTGACGACGGCGGCCGGTCATTGTCATCGCTCATCGCATCATCGTCCTCATCGCTGTCGCCTTCGTCGGCGCTGTCTTCATCGTCATCGTCGTTACCACTGGTTGTGTGATTGGTGGGGGCATCCGTCTCATCCACATTGCCCATCAGACTTTCTTGGCTATTGCCATACACGTGAGCTTGCAGCTTGGGCTTTGGTGGTGTTTGCTGGCCGTTCACCGGCTCGGGTTGTTTCAAAATTTTGGTAATTCTCGAGGAGTTATCATCGTCGGGATTGTCCAGCTCTTCACTGCTGTCGTCGTGATCAAAGCTCTCACTGGTGGTGGTGGCTCTGGCGGTGGCGGCCGCATAAACTTCCACCACCTCTAGCTCCTCCCTCTTGTCAATCTTCACTACGGGGGTATTCTTTAGTTCATCGTCGAAATCTTCGAAGATTTGCAAGCTACCGCCGTCACGTCTATGGTGAATCTCAAAGATATCAATACTTTTAGTTTTGTAGAGTTTGTCATCCGGATGGGAGGATTTGATTTTCCACGGTTCATCGGTTTCATAGACACTGTTCAGACCGACTGCCGTGGACGGTCCACGGGGCACATCTTTAATCCACGAATCTTCCGAGCTCGAGTCCATGGAATGTTTTCGCGAGTGACCCCTTGAACCGGACGACGGTATGGAGTCTCTGGACGCTTTTCTCGGTGGAGGCGAACCGATCTCACCGAAACTTGAAATGATTTCTCGATTTGGCATCCAGTGATCAGCCTTGGTTTCGGGTGTCGATTGTTTCGGCGAATCGGTTACCGAAGCGGTCGGTGAATCGGGCGGTATTTCGGTTATGCGCGGTGAGTTGGCATGTGAACGGGACGCTATGGGTCGGGTTACCGCTATAATCAAAGTCGACTCGAAAATATCTGAATTGTCCTGATGTATGAGAACTCGTGGTAGGATATCGTCGTCGTCATCATCGCCAGTGGAATCGGACAGTATTGGCTTGGCTGTCCAGGCAGCTCGGGACAACGGCACCAAAACATTTTGCTGATACGGCTCGAGTGTGACTTTTGTGGCCTGCTCGCCTCCATCATCATCGTCATCGTCGTCTTCCTCGTCATCGGAACTGTAATAATGTCTGCTGGCTGCCGGCTTAATCGCTGCGTTTTTGGCTTTCGGTTTCTTATGCGGTTTGGCCGCTTCCTCGTCATCATCCACATCGAGGTCTGACTCGTCGCTGTCATTCTTTTCAGCGGCTTTCTTATTCGGTTCGTTAGTTTCCTTTTCCTGCCTCTTGCGAAAGTATTTCTTGGTTTCTTTTAGTTTTTCCATGGTGATTTGAGGCATTTGACTGGCCGCTGCCACTCCCTTTTCCAACTGGAGCTTGGCTCTCGATTTCAGGCTACCCTTGTAGCTGACTCCACCCTCTTCATCCTCGTCTGGGTCGTCGGTGGTGCTCTGTTGTTTTCGCGCTCGTATTTGCTGCAGTTTCCTGATGAAGGTGCCGCCCGGTCTCGTATCGCGTTTTTCGGGGGATTTCACCTCATCATCGTCGGGATTCTGAGAATCCGCCGACTTCTTCTTTAACGTCTTCTTCCATTCCTGCAAAATTGCGGTTAATTTATGTAGGGGAGATCCCGGCGTTTTATTCTCTTGCTCATCCACTTCGGTATGCTTGTCCACATTGTCTACCGAACGGAAACGTCGGAGACGATCGGCAATTTGTTGGGTCTTCGATTGTTTGGGTGCCCTCGAGCCTTCGCCATTCGGTTCGTCCATATCCGATTCGGCCCCGGACTGGGCCGCTGAGTGAGAGGTCGGTAATTTGATGGACTTTTGGAATCGCTTGAAGTTTTGCTTAATCGCACCAAAAGGTTTTTCCGATTGCTTATCGCCGCTGCCGCCGGAGGCTGCAGGAGCTGGGCCACCCGGTGGCGTAGAACAGTCTACATCCTCCAAATCCTCTTCCGATTGTTCCGGACTTAAGGGAGCCTGACGTTTCTTCAGAGAACCGCTGGTTTTCGATTCTTCTCCGGAACTGTTTCGCATGTCGGTCAAACGTTTCTTAATGCTGCGTGACTTATGCAGGTGAGGTTGTGTCGTGACGGTTTCCTCAACCGCATCGTGGCGTCTATTCCGTCTATTGTAGAGGGCGCTGTCGTTGGGGCGTCGCAGAACTTCTATCTCCTCTTCATCGTCGGATATTTCGAGGTCTGTGTGCTCCTTGTTAATGTCCTCATCTTCATCCAGCGACATTTGCAGGGGCACCGAACGCACTCGAGAGAATCTCGTGGCTGCTATGCCCGGCTTACGTTTGGGTGGCGATTGCTCCATGCCACTCTCATCGCCGCTTAGTTCACTCAAGGGTTTCTTGCGATGTTGCGGAGGCGCCTGATTAACTGGGGAGTCCTGCGGGGTGCTGACACCAAACGATTCCTCGGATTTACGCCGTGAAATTTTGAAATTAAAATCATAGTTATCGGCAATAGCTCGATCTCTTTTCTCTTCGGCCCTTTCATGGCGCCGGCGGTCCTCTTTGAAGCCTTGCACATAATGATCCACGAGGATGCCGTCCTGTCGCACCACAGTTTTCTTGGCAAAGATGTGTTTCAGACGAAACTCGGAGACATCCTTGTAGCCCTTCTGGACTTTTTCCTTAAAGGACATTTGAACATTTTGTTGCGATTCGGTGCGGCGACCGGGCGACATGGTCGAGAAACGTCGGTTGGCGGTGTCATGCAATGGAGAGGGACAATAGTCGTCGATGCCACCAGCACTGCGATAGAAAGACTCTTCATCCTGATCAGCAAGATGGCTTCGTGCAATGGAGTCACTACGACCGCCGCCACCACCACCACCACCACTGCGACCACGTCCCCCTCGGCCACGTTGATCCACCAGCGAAGAAATTGTGGAAATTCTCTGTGGCGTATGATTCACAAACTCCGAGGACGGTATGGCAAAGGCAGGATCTAAGGATTTCGGTGTAACGACATCAGCACTGGCTGAACGCTTCGAGGCGGCACGACTCAAATCGTCCCTTGAACTGCGAAAGATCTTGCGAGACTTTAGTTTTGACATTGACTTGGGTAACTTCAACTGGGTCACCATATCGGGCAACGGTGGAAATTTAGCTGCAATTAATATAATTCAATTTAAATCTCATCAAAATCAAAGTCTTTGGTAGGGTGGCATGTGATTTGTTAAAAGGTTTCTTTTCAAACGCAATGACATTCAACACTCGGCATAAAAACGGAAACTAGTCACGCACACCACCACGTATTGATTTTCACACCCACCTCGTATTGCATCCACATCGATTTTGGAACAGAAATTACGAAAATCCATTTTCATTCATTTGACACAGGGGGCACTACACTAATTTTTTTTGTTTTTAAAAAAATACTTTCTTCCTTGAAGTATTTTTCAATTATTTTGACTCTTTTGAATTTTTATGATTTTCCGTATAATCATTAAGATGTTTAATATAATTATTAAAGCCAATATTATACCGATCGAATTACCACCACCGTTCTGTAACGTATCTGAGAACATTTTAGTGAATCTAACCCTTTGGCTCCGATTCACTTTTTCAATTTGTTTCCATTGTTTTTTTTTCTTCTTACTTTTTTGTCTGTCTTGTCCATGGCTAATTGAATTAGCACGTTTTCGTTTTTTTCTTCTTATTCTTATTCCCCACACCGGCTCATTTGTGATTGTCATTCTCATTTTCATGTGTCTTTTGTTGTTGAACTGCCAGACGCAAAGAAAAATGAGAAACAAGTTTTTCTCGCTCTCTCTCTCTCTCTGTGTAATTCACACAAGTCTGTGAGATGTGTAAAGTAAATGTTGAATGGCGGTGCATGTGGGAAAGGGGTCTTCCATGTCAAAACGTTTCTGTCGTTTCGTGTGGTTCTTGGTTTGAGCAGTGGCTGAGGCGAGTTAGTGGGATGGTGGGTGTTTGTGGGATATTCGTTCTTCGGCTTTAAGAGTTCCTGACATTCTGAGCCGCAGCAAACTTCGGAGTCACAATACCAGCTTACCATTTGGGAGGACTCATTTCCAAAATATTCCTTCTTTCGGGTGTAGTTGGTACGTTTTCTACAATCTTCGGTTGTTGAGAATATTTATACACCACACTGACTTACCGTGATCTCAGAGGTCCTTATGACTTGACGAGTTTACATTTTTGTGTAGTGACAGGTCTAGCGACAGGTTCACAACGATCATGGCGCTCTTCATACTTTGTGGCAGTGTTACCAAACGATTGCTGGTGACGTTGTTGCTATTTATTTCGGGCAGAAGACGGGCAAACAAATAAAACTGTTTTTGTCATTCTGTGAACACTAGAAATGGTTGACGCAACTACTTTACTATAACAGAAATAATTCAAAAATAAATGAAACTGTTTTTGTCATTCTGTGAACACCAAAAAATGGTTGATGCAACTATTTTAGTGTTTCACAAATAATTTCAAAATCTATCAAACTAAAGTGCATTTGTTATTCTTTTGAAAATTACAAGAATATACAACAAAAATGGTTGATGCAACTACTTTACTGTAACAGAAATTATTCAAAAATAAATGAAACTGTTTGTGCCATTCTCTGAACATCAGAAATGGTTGATGCAACTATTTTAGTATTTCACAAATAATTTCAAAATCTATCAAACTAAAGTGCATTTGTTATTCTTTTGAAAATTACAAGAATATACAACAAAAATGGTTGATGCAACTACTTTACTGTAACAGAAATAATTCAAAAATAAATGAAACTGTTTTTGTCATTCTGTGAACACCAGAAATGGTTGATGCAACTATTTTAGTGTTGCACAAATAATTTCAAAATCTATCAAACTAAAGTTCATTTGTTATTCTTTTGAAAATTACAAGAATATACAACAAAAATGGTTGATGCAACTACTTTACTATAACAGAAATAATTCAAAAATAAATGAAACTGTTTTTGTCATTCTCTGAACACCAGAAATGGTTGATGCAACTACTTTACTATAACAGAAATAATTTAAAAAAAAATAAAACTGTTTTTGTCATTCTCTGAACACCAGAAATGGTTGATGCAAATATTTTAGTATTTCACAAATAATTTCTAAATCTATCAAAGTGCATTTGTTATTCTTTTGAAAATTAAAAGAATAGACAACAAAAATGGTTGATGCAAATACTTTACTATAACAGAAAAAAATTCAAAAATAAATGAAACTGTTTTTGTCATTCTCTGAACACCAGAAATGGTTGATGCAACTACTTTACTATAACAGAAATAATTCAAAAATAAAAAAAAAAGTTTTTGCCATTCTCTGAACACCAAAAATGGGTGATGCAACTATTTTAGTGTTTCACAAATAATTTCAAAATCTATCAAACTAAAGTGCATTTGTTATTCTTTTGAAAATTGTAAGAATATACAACAAAAATGGTTGATGCAACTACTTTACTATAACAGAAATAATTCAAAAATAAATAAAACTGTTTTTGTCATTCTCTGAACACCAGAAATGGGTGATGCAACTACTTTAGAGTTTCACAAATAATTTCTAAATCTATCAAACTAAAGTTAATTTTTTTTTTTTTTTTTTTTTGAAAATTGAAAGAATAGACAACAAAAATGGTTGATGCAACTACTTTACTATAACAGAAAAAACTCAAAAATAAATGAAACTGAAAATAGTGTTCATTCTGTGAACACCAGAAATGGTTGATGCAACTATTCTATTGTTACTGAAATAATATTTAAACCTAACCTGTGTTTATTATTCTCTTTGTCGACAACAATTGTGCGATAAAAAAATGCCGTCAGCTGATTCTAGAGAAAGCTGCCTTTAGAAATACGTGTTTGACTTTGTTCTTCAACAAGATCTTAAGTCACAAAATAAATATAATTTAGACTCTGAAGTAATCGTGTGCTATTTGTGATACTATTCTTTTTTATCTTTGCATTTCTTACAATTTTTATTTTTCTTGTGTATTACAAGTAATTAAACCCTTTTGCGACCCATTGAGATGACCACAACGACGCCTCTGCTGTCAGCAGCAAACCCACTTTAACCACATTCTGTGTAAGGCAACTCATTGCTGCGGTTACTTGGCTTAAAGCGTCGAACACTTTTGGCGGGGAGGCATGAGATGTGCCACTTACTCGTTTACCTTTTGTTTTTACTATAAACGGAGACCTCAAGATTGCAACACATACTTACAGACAGACTGACAGACAGACATTGAAATTAGATCATTTCAACACAAATCTTCTCGATAAAACATAGAAAATATTTATTTTTTTTAAATTTCAATAAACAAAAACCAAAAATTTACTAATATTTTTCCACTCTTGCTCCTTTCTTTGCAGATCAATCTTTTTAAACGTGTTGTTTTCTTATTTTAAAATCTAGATTTTCTTCGTAAAAATTGGCATGTTTAATTTTTAAGTAAAAAAAAAAGTGAATAGAAAAGAAACATTAAAAAAATACGACATTCCCCAAATTCCACCCCTAAGTTAAGACTTTAGGGGTTTTTTTTTGTTAAAAAGAAATAAAATATTTAAAAGCGCCTTAACAAAAGGCCACCGAGTGTATACGAGAGAGCGGCGTTCCCTCCAGCCATCAACAGCAGTGCAAGAGTCATCAAAATGGGACGGCAGTCGTCTAGTACGCTGGCCGTCGTCCTGCTGGTTGCTGTTTTAGGCATCACAACGGCATCGGGTAAGTTTCAGAAACAATTTTTTTTCTTACTTATTTTTTTTGTTGATACTTACCGTTGGGTGCAATTAAATAGCAGGTTATGGTTATAAATGGTGTGGTGTATAATTTGGGTATTTTTTTTTGTTAAAATTCTAAGAAATAAATCTATAAATTAATTAGAATGTTTGTTGTAGTTTGAGAAGTTTCGCAGTGCCTGGTAAAGCATTTTAGAGCATCATAATCAGTTAGATGTTAGTCAGATGGACCTCAATTCCTAAACAAGTAGGAGGATTCGCAAAAACAGAATAAACCTCAAATTTGTATCTAGGGCATAGTACGGAGAGTATTCAATTTTTATTCTCTTCACAAGAGAAAAATACCTTATGAGAAAAAAAATTTTCTCCTCGAAGATAAATATACATTTTTCTCAAGATAAATATTTTTTTCTCGTGAAAGTAATTTAAAATATGAAGAGAACAATTATTTTTTTCATTCACGAGATTTATCTACCGAGCACTCGCGCGAGAGTTATATCTACTCATTAGAAATTAATTCTCATTCATGAGTTTAATCATTAGAAAAAATATTCGGCATCAACTGCATTTTTAGGAAATATGTAAACAAATAATTAAACTTTCAGCGGATAACATTTTTTTTTCTTTTTTCTTGTTTTCAAACCAAAAAATTAAATCAAAAATAACTATAAAGCAATTCTATTGCAATTCTATTCGAAGCACTTCTTACGACCCATTTTTTTCCAACTGCTTCAAACAAAACAATAGAAGAAACTGACCTACGTCAATTTCCAAACACAAGTATTTTTATATTTCTTGTCTCACGCGTGCTCTCTTTAATATTTATCTTTATTTAACTTTCGCACTCAGAATGTAAAACAAAACTCTCGTGAAAGTTATTTTTATGAGTGAGTGTTATCTTTTCTTCTCTTTCGTTAGAGAGAGCAATACTTTTAAAGCATGTATTGATCACTCATGAAAGATAAAAAAGATAAATTTCGTAGATAAAAATTACTTTCACGAGAATTATTTCCGTACTATGATCTAGGGGATACATGTTTGGAAGTTTGGAAATACACATTATTTTTGTCATATTTTTTGCTGAAACTAAAGAGCATCCATGTCTACAATATCTGGCCACAAAAAAATGCCTTTATAGTTCTTTATCGTTAACCGAAATGCCATTTTCTGTGAGCCACTGATCAAAAGTCTCCAAAAACCTCACTCTCTGCTCTCTCCCTTACGAAGACTCATCTTATTTCTGACTATTCAGCCTGATCCTAAAGATGCTGCTATTTCATTACCCCTAACTGTTTCACAGTTTTACTAGTCATGTCACGTTTTAGTCTGTTGCAACAACAACAACAAACGTTGAAGACAGTCCCAACCAACAACCCAATCATTTCATCGCCCCTAAAACTCAAACTAAGTTCATCTGCAAAATGTTGTGAGATTTGTTTTTGCGCCATTTTTGTAAGCTGTTCTTTACTACATCAAAGCCTTTGGGCTATTTTCGGTTGGGTGATAATGAATTTCAACAGAAACAAAACAAAAAAGAAAACTGACGGAAAACATTATGTTTTTTTGTCGCAACTCTTTTCTTTGCCTATTACCAGCGCATATATTTGTAATCTTCTTTTTTTCCTCTCTCTCTAAGTCTCTATGTTCGGTTATTTCTGTTTCCTTAGCTTTATTTCCGTTTCCTTTTTTTGGCAACATATGTATGCATGTGTCGTGTTGGATGATTCATTCACTTGGTGTTTTGCAATATCCACAAAACTACTGCTTTAGAAAAGTGTGAGGGTTACCAGGCTACCCTCGTGAAGAGTTTGGTAATTTAAAGGAAATGTTGTAAAAATATAACAAGATTAATGTGTTGTGCTCCACAGCAGGCTTCTATTTGGTATATAGACTATCTGGAAAAGTCTTTGTTGAAGTGAAGTTGTCTAATGGTGTGCCGGTCAGAATAATGTAGATTATTCTCGACTATATAGATCGATTGAAAGAACGTCTGAGTGGGATCCCAGATCCTTTTCAGCGGATCCTATATTTCTCTGTCTGAACCAGCCACCTTCAGAAATGTAGATGACTTTGCCGTTCATTGTAAGTTTGACGCATGGATGTGCTGGCATATCGCAACTCTGGAAATTCATTATTGTATTGCCGTTTCTAAACTGACATATAGAGGGCGTTGCCGATAAGAATAATTTTGTATGGGATTTGTCTCGTGGGTTTATTTTGGATTTTACCTGACTTAGATTTGACGCAGGCTTCGAAGTACAGCGCCAGAGTTACACTACGATCTAGGCGAATGACACCAGGATTGCATTTGGTATCTAGTTGACCCAGGAAATTAATAATATGAAGGGTTGTCATCTCACAGTTAGATGACGGCATCGGTCAGAGTAATGCAAGAAAACAGTGTGTTAAAATTTTCTTAAATCGCTTCGCATTCCATGAAGGAACAGGACTTATCTCAAATCAGTGAGCTAATTAGGATACAATTAGTTTTATACTCACTGACTTAGACCTACTGGAGATAATGACAGACTCGTACAGTCGTCGTCATTTACATGGTTGAAAATGGCCGCTGATAAATATGTTTGGTTGTTCTTACCAGGATTCGAAACAGTTTCATGAGGGATAGCCGCAATTCCTACCACACCACGGCCGGCCAAAATATATAGGCTATTTTCTTAGCCCATATATAGCGTTATATAGGGTGCTTGGCAGTTTGACATCAGGTTATCTGTACGAATATGTCGGTCATGTAGATGAGATGGATCCTATACTTTCGGGGTCACACAACTCAGTATAGTTTTTGACGCTATTGGCGTATTGGCATATGAACATGGTCTGATATGTAGATGGCGTTGTCAGACCGACCAGGGTATGGGAACAACGGGCTGATTGGTGGCGTAGTCGGTGAGAATACTCACAGATTTCTCTCAGATGTTACTGTCACGAATAAATAGCAATAATAACGATATGGAAGAAACTGACGTATAGATGGCCAAAAGATCATGATTTTATAAAAGACCTACATCCTGATGGCTGAACATGGCAACATGTACTTTTTTATGTTCGGTGTAAGTGATGTATTCTATTTTTAAAAGCGAATGTCTAAAAAGTTGTGGAAACATTATTATTTCTAATGTGACATGTAGATGGCGTTAGCTAAATCATTAAGGCCGATTGAGTTGCTGTTGGCGTCCAGGTTATTTTGGGCCGCGCCTGAACCCCGCATCATTTATATTTTTACTTTTATTTTATTTAAATTAAATTTATATTCTAATTTTGGGTCACAGGGGTAACCCGAGTGACACAGCCCATATGACCAGATTTTTGCAGCGACAGACCGAAGCCTCTGGTAGGAATCGAATCCACAACCCCCATACTGCGAGGCAAGCACGCTACCAACTCATTTTTAATGTTAGAAATTTAAAGTCGTGCTTTTATTGGGATCGTATGAAGCAGGATATATCGTTGATTTGATATGTAGATGGCGTTAGATAAATGAATCATGATGTTAAGTGGCAAGAGTATTTGGACCTCGGTTCTTTGGAAACTATGGGGGCACTTAAACGAATCCATTGTTAACACATCAATTTTCTTACAAATCCGAATTCTATTACGAACTTTGCTAATCAGATGACACTTTCGAAAATTCACTTGATCGAACTGACCTCCTCCGCACCCGCCTCTTAACTATAAATCTCTATCCATTCTCCAATTCCATTCCTATTCGGAATTCTTCGATCACGCTACATATACTTCATTGCAATTTGTTTTAAAATTCCCTATCCAGCAAACGAGGACAATTTCGCAACATTGTATATTTTGACAGATTGTTTGTCTACAAATCACAATCAATGTAAGATCTTCGCCTATTTGCCTTTAGTGGCATGAACAACAGACTCACCTTTTTTTTCCTTCCATTCGTTCGTTCGAAAGAAGAGGCAACAAATTGAGGGCACATTTCCCTCGTGCCGTTCAAAGACCTAAATACTTGTACAGATGTGTCAATGGATTTGGATCATCCAAATATACCCTCAAACATCAACAACAAACATGCAGCCTCAATTACTCGCCTCCTCCACGTCTGCCCATATAGGTTCCCCCCCTCTTGTCCTCAATTAATGGGAATACACAAAATTCTTCGACGTTTGCACAGATGCATCCATCACTGGTGCTCTCCGTTTTTAGATTTTCTTTTTTTTCTTTTTTGCTACACATTCAGTTTCAATTCGTTGCAGTCATTCTTGTTGCTGTTGTGGCGTATCGCTTGTGCAATATGATTTTAAATTGGATTTATAGTCTGAAGCATCTGCTGCTGCACATGCACGCACATATACACCCCCACCAGAAACTCTTATCGGGGCAGAGTACGGGCATGATTTTGCGCTAAGATCTGAAAAGCCCCCACATAATCATAAACGTCAGCTCCAGCAGCATCGTCAGCAACATCATCATCATCTGCTTACATTGGCATCGGCTTACATATTCACATGCCCCGCACAATCTCCTCATCCAGTTTAGACGGTGTAGTTTTTGTGCCTGTCTGACCATTTTGGATTTCTTATTCTCATTGGAGATTGAATTGGAGATTGGACGGATTGTTATGATGCACTTTGGAAAATTAGTTGTATGGAATCGTTGGTGGCGAGGAGCTGCTGGTGCGCGCTGAGAGTTTCGTGGGTAGCAATCTTGTACGAATGATTACCTTTTGTAATATTGAATGTGCGCAAGACGGATTTTCTATAAATAAGCGCGAAAAGATTTTCTTTGGGAAAGTACCATTTGATTGCCTTTTGAAAAAAGACTGCCCCCAGACAAACATCAACAAACAAAAGCCAGTTAAATGTTGTATTCACTTTGGGTGCCCGATTGCAGTTTTGTTTACGTTGGGCGCCAAAAAATTGTATATTTAGTACTAGTAAGTTGTAATGCGCCTATGGCGCCTGTTGAAATATGGAAAACAAAATTTTGTTGAAAAAAAAAAAATTTGTGGAAAAAAAAAATTTTTGTTGAAAAAAAAAATTTTTGTTGAAAAAAAAAAATTTGTTGAAAAAAAAAAATGTTTGTGGAAAAAAAAAAATTTCGTAAAAAAAAAAATTTTGTTGAAAAAAAAATTTTTGTTGAAAAAAAAATTTTGTAAAAAAAAATTTTGTAAAAAAAAAATTTTGGAAAAAAAATTTTGTTTTGAAAACACAAACATAAAAAATATTATTTTTTTTATTATTATTATTTAAAGAAAATTATAGAATGCCTATTTAAATTCCTACGTACTGCGTGACAGAGTCAGTGAATAAGTGTCGAGGGTAAATATATATAAGATTATTTACAACTCAAAATACTTCTCGTCTTAAATATCAACCCGAGATGAGCGTACCAGGATGAGATTTTATAACGAAGATTTTATGCCAATCGATTCTTTCTTCAAAAAAAATAACAGATCTATTTGAAATGGAATTGAAGAGGTTTTGGCACAATACATATTCTTTGGTTGTGTTCGACATATAATCTGTAAAATGTCGGACTGGTCTCTGTTCCTGTGAAAGAAAATTCTGGTTGTGTTATGGGCAGCTTTGTTCTCTTCTGTAGACAAAGAAAACAAATTATTGTATACAATTTTTTTCTTTGCCTATTGTCGACGTGGGAATATGGTCGCTGGTTGTGTTATGGGCAGCTTTACTTATTTAATAGTCTATGGAAAAACAAATCCTTACAGGAGCATTGCCTTTTTTAGACTTGTAAATTGTTTTGGCTTTTCCATGAAATGGTCTATGAAACCATTCTGGTTGTGTTATTTGGGCAGCGTTATTCGCTTCCGTAGCTTTGTTCGACTTGTCGTCATATTGTGGATTCCAGAGGCATGCTGTTTGATACCCAGATTTTTCAGTGTCTGTTTTCGCCATTGTCGGGGAAATATTCTTCAACTGTGGCGAGCGTTTTTAAATGTGAGCTGTGTGGCATTCATTTAATATCTACAGAACCATTTTAGACATTTTATAAATGGGTCGAAAATGAAGGTGGCTTTCACGTAGTGATCTTCAGGCTGAGATTTCAGGCGTGGCAGCAAATTCCAGGTCCAGGAAAACCTGTCGGACAACAATGATTGCTGCAAAAACAATATAATCTCATCTGAACTGATGAAGAATTGAAAGCGATGGATAAGCGTTGTCACTCTGTTTGATTCCTGGACACAGTGATGTCGATGGGCTCGAAGTGGCGCATAGACTGTGATATTAAATATCGAATCCTGAAGACGCCGAAAATTCTTCAAAAAATCCAATATGTATTTCCATACGTTGGGTGCCAATAATAAATTCAATTTCAAATTATATTTTTCTCTTTAAATAACTACGGGTTTTTATGAGAGAAGTACACAAGAGGACTGAAGTGGATTGGTACTGAAAAAAGTGTCCGTTTATGAAAGGTGTCCGCAAGGAGAGAGGACACTGTATATTGCAAATGTGCGTCATATTTAAGTAAGAAGGCCTATTTAACTAAGAGATTTTATTAAGTCTCACGTTGGGCGCCAATAATAAATTATATTTCCAATTACAATATTTCCCGTTAAACAGTTTTAGCGCTAATGTGGGTTAAACTCCTACTAAGAGATAATGTTGTCTCACGTTGGGCGCCAAAAAAAACTTTACAATTACAATATTTCCCGATAAACACTTTTATCGCTAATGTGGGTTAAAATCATACTAAGAAAGTCCATCAGTAATTATCATAAAATGTATAATTGTAATTTGAAAATTCCATCTTTGGCCGTCACATTGATTTATTATCACATTGTGTGACACGAACAGCACATCATACAATTCATTGTGGGAATTTCAATGCCGTCGTATCAATAATATCCCCCAGTGCTGCACCCGTTCGCACATGTATTCATTCATTGCATTTTGAAATTGTTTTCAAATTCACCTGAGTGAAGTGAAATTTAAATACGAATTGAATGCAGTTTCTGTTGACTATTTCGTACGTACAAAAACTAGGGATTTTCTCAAAATTGTTGAAACGCGAAAGTTTTATCAGCACACAAAAAAAAAATGGTTTCCCATCATATGTTCGTTCAGACAATGTTGCTGAATAATTTAATTGCAGCCAACCGGCTTCTTAAACACATACATATGTACACACAATTAATTAAATTCAGTTTGAGATTTGAGTTTTCGTTTGGGTTTCTTAATAAAAAAAAAAAAACTAAAACTTTTACTAGTCAGCTCACTCGCGTATCCTTTTGATGGTGTTGACAGAGCAGATTGTCAAAAAGTTTCTTTCATGTCGCATTTTAATTTAATCTCCTTTAGTTGTGGCAGTGTCGCCAATGTTTCCTATCCAACAATCATCACTACTACGTCCCCCTCGCGTAAACTTATAATCTCTTTTGTTGTTGCCTTTGTATAGATCCTTCAATGATGAGATAATCCTTCAAGATAACCAATCCCATTATTGTTGTGTTACTTTTGAGATGTTCTGCCACATCTTGGCGGCACGTGCTTCCAGCGACTGTTATTAAATCATTAATCTCACGTTGTTCAGTTAAGGATAGCGTCATTTCGAGGAGGTAGAAGATTTTCTAGAAATATCTACAATTGTTATTGTTATGAAATGTTAAAGTGTAAATGGTTGGATTTAAGGAAAGAATCACAATTGTTAAGGACGAATGGAAGAGTTGCACGAGAGATGTATCGTCAAAGTGGAATTATTTTTTTGGCGCCCAACATATTCTTTAAAAAAAAAGTTGACAGAACCTGACGTGACACTCCATCGGAATTACTATTCGTGTTAGTATTGGACGACACGTGAAACTACTCTAGAAGAATTATTAGCTGTTCTGAGCCAGCGTTAAACAGAAGCTGCGTGTCGTTCCGTCAAGGAAAGTAAGGCAAAAATAAAAACCAGAAATTGTTTTTATTTATTCCGGTCATTTCATTAAGGAAAGTTAGGCAAAAATAGTAAACAGAAATTGTTTTTATTTATTCCGGTCATTTCATTAAGGAAAGTTAGGCAAAAATAGTAAACAGAAATTGTTTTTATTTATTTTTTTAATTTATTATTAATTACATTATAAAGGAAATTTATGTTGTAATTTTGGGTCCAAGGGTTAACCGGGTGACACAGACCGTTAAAAGCCCAATAAAAGACCAAAGCCTCAGGTGGCAATCGAATCCACAACCGCCACGCTGTTAGGCAGGTTGACTACCAACTCGCCTTTCGGGGCGCTTAACAACAATTTGTATTGCTGAGATTATTGGAAGACATTCTCTTCGTTTTCTCTATATCGCTAAGGATTGCCTCTTGAAATAACTGTAAGCCATAGAATGATTCTATTGGCGCCCAACGTGGAAATTTCCATTGTTTTGATTTTCTTAAAACCAATTTATTATTATCTCTTATTACAGGAATCATTGGCAGACATTGTCTTAATTTTCTTAACTTGACTAAATTTCACTAACTTGTCCTCTTTCTTTCTTCGCATTTTTCCAGTCAATTCACCGCCTCGCATTATTAAACAGCCCCCCACAGATGAACTTCTATTCAAAGTTGCGCAAGCCAATAAGGAAAGTGACAAACCGTTCATAATCGAATGTGAAGCCGAAGGAACACCAGATCCAACGTAAGTAATATCCCACAACTTTTAGACAATTTATTATCTTCACTCCCCCCCATTCTACTCACAAGATATTTGGTAAATCTTAAAAAATCCAATTAATGTTGCTTACGAAAAGAAAAATAAACAAAATCAGCCTCGTTTGTTTTTATTTTTGTATACCAAACTTAAATCGCATTACAAAAAAAAAAAAATGCTGTAGCACAAAAGTTGTTCGGAGGTGTAGGAAAAATCATGCCGTGTTATACTTTCTAAAATAAGCGAAAAGTCGAAACAAAAAAACCGACAAACATGAACATCCCATGAAAAATGGCATCACATTAATTTGGGTTAAAAAGCGTGACAGTAAAACGGCGACCAGGAAAAAAAAACAAAAATTGTGTGTGAGCATCGTTGGTCGTGGCGCTTTAACTTTAGTGTGCCACGTAGCTATTTTTAATGCAAAAAATTAGAAAGATTTTATTTTTAGCAAGAAATTGAAATAGTTTTTTTTTTTTTTGTAGATTTTGTAATTGGGAAATTCAGTAGGAAAATGTAGAACAGAAAAGCGGGGAGGAATATCAGTTAAAGCTGTGAAAGATGTCTCAGAAATTGAAGGCACAGGAATAAACGAATTATTCGAAAGAGCAAATTTATGGAACAGGATTTCTTCGGCATCTTCGCAGTATCGCATCCTCAACTATCTAACTATCTAATGACCGGTTCCCATTATTGAATCTCATTTATGAGACTGCCTTGGCTAGCTTCGCAGAATCGCATCCTGACAGCTTAATTTTCCAAGAACTGTTGAGAGTTTCTTGCTCGTTATTAGTCTCAAGTTAATTGTTTTTGGACCACCCTGTTCAACCGCAAATTATATCCGATTTCACACTGTACTAATGTGTAGTAAACATTTTTTTGAAAACAAATAAAACATTTTTCTTCGGTTCCATTGAGTCACGCACTTGCAAGTGGTCGCTTTGTTGTTTACGTGGTTTCAACTCGATTTTACAAAAACCAAAAAATATTGAAATGAAATACTTCAAGAATTGTTTTTTGTTTACAGACGTTGTTTTAATGTAATGAGATCATGTGTTTTTGAAAATAAACCATACAACTCATTTGATAATTAAAGGAAATGGCGCAAATGTTTAACTTTTCAACACCGAACAACAACAACAAAAAATCACACATTTCAACTTTCAAATAAAATGCGCCATTATTGGCAATTAAAAACATGCAACTTTTTTCCTTTCATTTTAAAATCTACTTAATGTCTCTGTTGAGTTTTCGAAATTTTAATTATTTATTGACAAACATTACTTGGTCTGTTGTTGTTGTTGTTGATTGTCTACAATTGTTTGCAAGTTTTTCTGCATTGTTTCGCTATCTCTCTTTTGAATTTCTGCTAATGTTGGGCAGGAACGTTTTTTTTTTTTTTTGTAGGCACACGTACACTCTCGAGTGACTGAATAACATTTCCTGAGCTTAATGATGTTGAATTTGTATTGCATTACAACACATTACACTTTGTAGACATTCTTTTTATTGTAAATAAGGACAATTTTCTCCAAATACACTGAGGAAAATGCTAAACATGGTTTTGGCGAAAGAGCAAACATTTTGATGAGCACTTATGAAACACATAAATAATGGGAATGTTTGCTTTGCAATAGCACATTCTGTCAATACAATTTTCCAAAGATGGAAAGGGATTTCTGGCCAAGTAAGCAACAAACTGTCACACTATGAGTATGCCTATCTCCAGATACGGCAGTTTTGCGAGTTAACATCGCAGCCAGGGTGAACAATAACACTGATATTTTACCAAATGGATCAAATGCTTTCCCATACAGCGGCGATATTTTCAATTACATAACCGGGACGTATAGGTTCGCTTGTTTTTATCTCTTGTACTGATGCAGATAAATCACATTTTTTGATACAAAAGATCCACAATTTTGCGAAATATGATTTTTCCCCGATCCACCAATTTTGTAGTACATTTTAATTACAATCAAACATCCATAACTCCAGTTGTAGAGTTCGAAGACTTTGAATTGTGGAATTACTTATAAAATTGTTCAAGGGAATTTGTCTTCTTAACTACCACTGTCGAAGACCTTCTGACTTACAGAAGTTGGAGTTATAGAAGTTTCACTGTATTCCTATCCGGTTCTCAAGTGAAATAAATTATAAATTAATTTAAAAAAATTCTTAGAACTAATTTATTGTTATGCATTAGTCTGTAAGGAATTGTGTTTCCAGAGATGAAAGACGTAAAGAAATAAATTCGTAAATTGTTTACACCGGTTAAAAGAAAAAAACTGTATATGTAAATGGAAATAAAACTAGGAAAAAAACACTCGAACTGGTAATGATCTGTAATTTCTTTTAATATTTCCTAAATTCTATACAGATTTCCTTATTTCTGCGAAAATTTCATAATTTCTTTGAAGATTTCATTATTTTTATGAACATTTCATAATTTCTATGAACATATCTTATGCACATTTCATAATTCACAAAAAATAAATTCATAATTTCTATGAATATTTCATAATTTTTACGAAAATTTAAAATTTTTTTTTGAATATTTAATAATTTTTGTTAACATTTCATTTTTTTTTTTTAAGAATATTTCATAATTTCTAAGAACATTTTGGGACCATTTCACATTATTTAGGAACAATTTCTAAGAACATTTACATTTGAAAATTTTTGTTAACATTTCATATTTTCTAAGAATATTTCATATTTTCTAAGAATATTTCATATTTTCCAAGAATATTTGATATTTTCTAAGAATTTTTCATATTTTCTAAGAATATTTCATAATTTCTAAGAATATTTCATATTTTCTAAGAATATTTCATATTTTCTAAAAATATTTCATATTTTCTAAGAATATTTCATATTTTCTAAGAATATTTCATAATTTCTAAGAATATTTCATATTTTCTAAAAATATTTCATATTTTCCAAGAATTTTTCATATTTTCTAAGAATATTTCATATTTTCTAAGAATAATTCATATTTTCTAAGAATATTTCATATTTTCTAAGAATATTACATTATTTCTTTGAAAATTTTATGTATTTTGTTTCATTGAACATTTCATATTTTCTATGATCAAAAACATTTCGTAATTTTTACGAACATTTTATAATTGTTTCAAAGAACGTTTCATAATTTCTAAAAAAAATTGTGGGACCATTTCATATTATTTGGCAACAATTCAAAATTTGTGTTAACATTTCATATTTTCCATGAATATTTTATATTTTCTAAGAATATTTCATTATATTTTTTTGAAAACTTTATATTTTTTCCTGTAAACATTTCATATTTTTTATGATCAAAAACATTTCATATTTTTTACGAATATTTCTTGATTTCTAAGAACTTTTCCTAATTTATATGAACGGTTATAATTTGTATAAACATTTAAAAATGTCTGTCATAATTTCTAAGAACACTTACATTTCCTATACTCTATGATCTTTTCACAATTTTATGAAAATTTTATATTTTCTGTGTACATGTATTTTCAATGAATATTTGAATTTTTTTTTGTGTACGTTTCATAATTTCTTTGAAAATTTCATAATTTCTATGAACATTCATAATTTCTATGTATCTTTCCAGAATTTCTCTGAACATTTCAGGATTTCTGAGAATATTTCCATTTCATAAATCCCTTTCCCATTTCATTTCTAAATTTAATTTTTCACATTTCCCAAATTTTATGAACATTTTACAATTTTATGAAAATTTTATATTTTCTGTGTACAGTGCATATTTTCTATGAATATTTCATAATTCCTATTAATATTTTATAATTTTGTGCATATTTTCTATGAAAATTTCATAATTTCTATGAAAATTTCATAATTTGTATGTACATTCACAATTTCTATGTACATTTCCAGAATTTCTCTGAGCATTTCATGATTTCTGAGAATATTTCATAAATCGATTTCCCTTTCATTCCTAAATTTAGTTTTCTACATTTCCTAAATTCTGTGTACATTGCATAAGTTCTAATTTCTATAAATAATTTCACAACTTTTGAAAACTTCATAATTTCTATGAACGTTTCATAATTTCTATGAACATAAATAAATAAATTCTTATAAACATTTTATTATTTCTTTGAACATTTCTTAGTTTTTACGAACCTTTCATAAAATCTATGAAATGTTTACAACACTCTGCTAAAAGCTTAAAACAATCTATGAAATATTTCATGAATTTTATGAAACGAATTCTTGGGAGAAACACTTTTTTTTTACTAAATTTGTATAGTGAAAAGTACCAATGTGGTTCACATATCTGTGGCCACAAGTCATAACAGTCCAAGTCTGTTAATCAATTTTTCCAGGAGAGCATTTTAATGTTTCAAATGGCTGTTGAAAATCTGCAGTTGGTTTTTTTGTGTTAACTTTCTGACCGATTCTATTATTTTACATGCTTCCTAATAAATGATTTATTTATATAGACACGCTGAAGCCGATGGTATTAAAACTCAATTGTGTCCCAACTCGAGTTAGGCCGTTATCCGCTGATATAAAAACGAACATTGGAAGCTCAGAACATGTAATTTTTTTGTTTGGGAATTTTCCTTACTTCGCTCCATCATACATTGGGTCTACTATTCCCCCCAGTCTGTTTTTTCTCTCAGTGTTCGTCAACATTCTTGCATACAAAAAGTAATGTACGCTGCATTTCTCTCTGCTGCGCCAAAGCGCACAAAATAAAGAAACAAGTGTCTGCCATTACCGAACTGATTATTATTTTATTACACAGTCGTAAATTTGTGATTAACTTGCAAACAGTTGGGTCTTCTCCCAGCCAAGCCAATGTCTGTCTCCTCCGACTCTAAGTCATGCTCCTTCGCGGGGTCTGTTACAAAGTGTATGTGAGACCGGAGCATCATGTTAGTTGCAGAAAGCATTTCTGCTTTGAAAATGTTGAACAAGTGGCATTTCGACAGACAGACCAGACATAAAACGGCAGCAGCATTAGTAGCGGCATCAGAAGTGGTGGAAGCACATCGTCATCTACAACATCATCATCAATGCTTCTACTTATGGGTAGAGTAAGTACGTACGTGTAGATACATTTTATATCTTCACAGACGTTACATTTTAAAGTGCCCGAGTACTTTAAAGATTGCTCGGATATTTTTGTATTCTTTTGAGAGTTTAACATTTTTGATATTTGAATAAATCTTTTTCCATCTTTGCGACTACTTCTGTGTTCACTTTACAAATTCATGTCCAACTTCAACGTATAAACTTGGAAATGAGAGAAATATTGTAATATTTCATGGTCATTATCAGTTCTGATATGATCTTTATTTCACTATTTGTTTATTATAGTAAAAATAAACTTGATTTTTATTGATTTCTATAGAAATCGAAAACATATGCCCACCAAGTGTGATTAGGGAACCCGATAAACTGGTCTGTTTCAAGTGAATATTTTATAACAAATTATTATTCATCAGTTACTCTTGTTGAATAAAATCGGTATTCGTTATGGTTTCTGTTCTTAACGTTTACTTTTTTTTTTCTTTCGGAACATACGTACGGCGGTGTGTATAACGACAGAATTAAATTAAAATGACACAAAAATATGCAAAAGGAATGAAGTAGAAAAACAAAGAGAAATAGAAAAACTAAACAAGAAGAACAAAAAAAAAACCGCTCAGAAATGAAGTCAGACAATTACGTAATGATACTGGCGGCCGACATGTGGAATGAATGAAACAAATAAACAACGAGCCAACGAACGTAGCAACAATGCCATAAATTCATATTTTCTGTAAAATGACAGCGTTCGTCGAGATGTCTTGTTTGGCCCTCTACGGTGAAACTATGACATAACACAGGATACTTTAGGGGAAAATTGCTTAAATCTCTAGACGCTTTCATAGGCAATACAGAAAATGTGTGTCTTAGCACTTGAATCGGTCGGTCCAGAGATGGGATGTTACAATCGGTTTGTTTTTTTTTTTTCCACGCTTCTAGAATAGATTACGAAACTCTGGAAACTGGAAATGAAATTTAAGTTGTATCTGACCCATTACGTGCTGACTTATATTTTTCAATTGAGCTTGTTTTTCTATGGGTCCTAGAGAAATTTCATCGGATTTGGTTGTAGACCAATTTCCTAGTTTTTGCCATTTTTCCATTGAGGTTGTGGTGTCATTTCTTTCATCTTGTCAGCTCTCGCATCATCAGATTTCGATCGTTTTGAGCTTAACTTGAAATGGGAGTCTGTTTTGCTAAAGTATTTAAATAGGGAAAGACTTTTTAAAATTAGAGACACGAAAGTACATAATCTGACATACGGTAGAAAGAAAATCGTTCAAGTTCTTTAAATCATGCGTGGTAAAGTGTATAAGCTCAGTAAAGTTTGTTCAGGTTTTTTTTATTTGAGAACCTGTGACGCACCCTGTGTTAGCACTGGGTGTCTTGGAAGTGATTTTTATGGAAGTCTAGCTCCTCCTATAAACTTATTAAAACTTATATTTTATTTTGATTCTCATACAATTTTGTAACATTTAGCAGCTCTGAAATATTTCTCCATACTGGGTTATACAACTGCTAAATACTGTATAACCCACACAGGGTGATTTTTTAAATCATGCGTTTATTATTACTTTTCAAATAATATTTGTCAGAACTTTGTCGTGTCGGGACTGACACTGTGTTTTTTTTTTCAAACTTATTTTTTATATAGTTTGAAATTTTCAGCTCGGAAATATTTCTGCATAACGAGGTGGTCTTCTTGTATTTACTGTGTAACTCACCCTGTGTTGACACAGGGTAATTACCAAGTGCCTTTTTTTATATCGTTTGAAATTTTCAGCTCGGAAATATTTCTGCCCAACGAGGTGGTCTTCTTGTATTTACTGTGTAACTCACCCTGTATTGACACAGGGTGTCTTTTCTGAAAGCCTCGCTATTTTTTGACAACATTGACATCCGGTGACACTTATTTACTTCCCTACTTATTTTCTTTCTCCCTGCCGATGTGCTCGGTCTACTCGTATATACTGTGTAACTCACCCTGTGATAACACCGGGTGACTTTGACATGTATTTTCATACATTTGATAGCAGTCGTCGACTCAGTACAGTCTTAGAATTAAATTTATACATTTTTTTTCTGCGATAAAAAAAAATGTTTCTCAATTTTTTGATGAATTACAAATTATGTGATATTTTTTCCATATTTTCCGCAAGTTTGCCTATTACTGTTCATTCGCAATTAAGAGGCTTAACATTTTTATTGTGAAAATGACACAAATTATAATTATAAGCCGGAATTACTGCCGGCCGTTGCGAGTACAGTGTACGCTTTGGCCGTCAGTGATTTTGCACAAAAAACCAGATCAATTAAGCGCTTACGCATCACTTAATCTGTGGCGAGGCAGTGGGGAACAAATCCCAAGCACACATTATGATGATGTATCAGCATTATGTGACACAAACCGAACGATATCCGCCAAAAATTAAAAAAAGGTGAATGAAAATGTTGTCCAGCAGACCACATTTTCTAGTTTATGCTTAATGAGACATAAGCCGGATATCACAACAGGCGATCAAGACTTCTTAAGGGGGGAAAAAACGTCATCATCCGTTTAAAGCGAATGAAAAACACGTAGACCCGATTCGTGAAGAGGTTTTAATTACTTAATAGATTAAGATTGGAAACAAATATGGCCAAATTATTCCTTCCATTGTAAAAATCATTGTAGTTTGGAGAATTTTATTAAATTTTTTCCATTTAAGAACATTTTGCATTCCTTTTTCCACTGTAATAATTTTCCAAGGCCTCCTCTGTCCACTACCAACATCCATTACAATTCCTTTTATAAAAGTCTGTACTTATGAACGTATACATTTCAAGATGTGTTGATAAAAGATTGATGTCTTCCCCTCCTCTTGTGTTGTCGCTACTCTTTCTCTTTGACCGTCTAATCTTATAATGGACCATTACGTGGTTTTGACATTGAATAATGAGGCGGACACAAACATTTGTATTGACATCAAAGCGAAATAATAGTTATTGCCTTCCTTTCTGTCGCAGTTACGTTATGACAGAGAAAATGCCAGTAACAAAAGCAGTGCGAGTCAACAGAGTAGGCAGGCAATCAACAAGAAAAGGAAGTAAATACCCCCACTCTCACACACATACACGCACACGCACGGAGAGAGGTCATTTGAGTCAAAGTTAAATAAGGCCAAAGGAAACGGAAATAGGCGACTTGTGTGTGCGGGGGCCAAGTTTCGCAAGATAATTTGCAAATGAAATATTGAATTTCTTATTGTGTGTTTAGGGAGGGGAAAGGAGAAGGAACTGGAATGTTATATTTATAATAAAAATGGACCACATTTAATGCATAGCCGGGGAAGCGTAAATTATGAGAGCAAAATAAGTGAGCTGTGGACGAAGAACTGACGACGGCAAATCAAGCACAGACTAAGAAAAAGTAGATCATTGAAACTGCAGAACTACTTGCAATCAAATGCTTAGAGAACTTGGCTTTCGAATAGCCACTTGGTGGCCGCCCTGTACCCATATAAACTGACAGACAGGGTATAACAATTGACAACATCGTTTGTTTCATAATATTTTTGAAAATATTCATAATAATTTTTTGAAAATATTCATAATATGTTTTAAAAACATTGATAATATTTTGGGAAAATATTGATAATATTTTTTTTAAATATTGATAATATTTTTTAAAAATATTGATAACATTTTTTAAAAATATTGATAATATTTTTCGAAAATATTCATAATATTTTTTTAAAATATCCATAATATTTTTTTAAAATATCCATAATATTTTTTTAAAATATCCATAATATTTTTTTAAAATATTCATAATATTTTTGAAAATATTCATAATATTTTTGAAATTATTCATAATATTTTTGAAAATATCCATAATATTTTTGAAAATATTCATAATATTTTTGAAAATATTCATTATATTTGTTAAAAATATTCGTAATTTTGTTTAAAATTATTCATAATATTTTTTAAAATTATTCATAATATTTTCGGAATTCGTTAATATATTTATGACATATAAGCGCCCCGGTAGGCGAGTTGGTAGCGTGCTTGCCTATCAGCGTTGGGGTTGTGGGTTCGATTCCCACCAGAGGCTTTGGTCTGTCGCTGCAAAAATCTAAACATATGGTCTTTGTCACCCGGTTTACCCTTGGACCAAAAATTAGAATATAAATTTACTTTGTATTGTAATTAATAAATAAATAAATAAATATTTATGACATATTTATAACACATAGGAAAATTCATAAATCCTTTTATGCTTTTTTTAATAAGATTTATGAATTCTTCATTATATTTATTACCCCTTCATAATATATGTATTTAAATGGACGCTTCATAATATTCATAAATTGTTCATAATATTTATGAATTCTTCATAATATTTATTACCCTTTCATAATATTTCAGAACACTTCATAATAATGCTGAACTATTCGTAGTATTTAGGAAAGGTGCATATTTTTATGCACGATTTCCAACAATCATGAATTCATGACAGTAGCTTCTCAAACTTTTTAGAAAACTATGAAATATATTAAATATTAAAAGTGTATAACAGCTTTATAAGCCTTTGTTAAGAAAGGAGGTTGGCCTTTAAGATCTTCATAAGCCATTCATAATATTTCTATACTCTTCATAATAGAAACTCATAAATTATGGAGCAAGTACTCAAAAACATAAACAAAATCCTTTTAGAAAACATAACAACAATGTCTAAGACACTTTCATCTGTTATTCCGATCAGAAGATTTTTAATTATGTAACAACTTTTCTGTCAGTCTCCTGTCTCTAAAATATACACATGTTACATACAAAATCCTCTTTATATCCCACGCTAACCATACCCGACTCCACCTCCCGAAACTACGAATCAATCGCTGTAACCACTTATTTACCACAGATCTCATCCTGCACAAATGCAATGTTGCGAAAAACCATTCGAATCCAATTTCCACCTATTTGTGCAACACATACAACACTTGTGCAGTTGCAAGCAGCGATGAATAATAGAAGTGAACTATGGTGGGGAAAATGGTGGGTGCACGGCCACACCCTTTCTCCCGGGGATGAAGTTGAAACAAACAAACAAAAATTCTATACAATTGCATTTTATGCAACATCATCTGCTATGCCACAAAACTCCAGTAGACCGAACAACATCAACGGACTCCTTTGCCGGTGGTTGAGTAAACCTCTAACATCATTTTGTGGCATAACAGGGTGCAACATAGTAGTAGTAGTAGCGGTAACAGTAGTAGGTACATTGCTCCGGCGGCTTGGGAGTCTATTTGTTTTTTTTTTTGTTACATCAGCCCTGCAATCACTGGGTAGGACTTTCACGTCCCAACACAAAACGAAACGTTGTTGCGGGTGCATGAAAAAGGAAACCATTTTCCATTCTTGCCTGGCAACGGAAAGAATCCCTGAAAACGGAAAAGAACGCGTTGCCGCCTCCAACACATACTTCTGCAGTTAATGTTTCATTCAATGTTATCATTGTTTTTCTTTTGTTTTCTTGAAAGTTGTTGCGAAATTGTCTGTAAACTGTGTTTTTTTGTTCTATTTTATTTTATTTACAAGTACTTACATAGCCGACATTGGAAAACTGAATTTTCCCATCCGTCCCAAAACATTTTGAACACAATTTACCGAGCATTTATTCGGTGGGAAAATCGAATAATAAAAAACATTGTCTACTTTTGCGGAGTAGACATCGGAGACAGACAAATTGTGTTTGCACTTTTCATCTTCCATTTGTTGTAGTTTCCAATTTTGGCACACAACACCGAATGGGATAGACAGACCAAGGCCTTAGTTCAGGAAAATGGTTTGTTTCTCTTGGGCTGTCATTGTAAAAACAATTTCCAATTTTTCCCAATATAAAAGAGAATAAGGAAAAATATTTGTCATTGATAGAGAAAATTGATTTTTTACAAAGTTGTTAAAATTGGTTGACATTTTTATGTTAGGATTGGGGAAAGGGACTTTAAATGGCTTTAAACACATAAGCCAATGATGGATGGTATTTATTTTGGATTTATGAATAACTCCATTCTTTACCACTAGCTCGATGGATAAAGGGTGTGATGCAGGCGTTCAGAATCCAACAACATATAATTTGCTTTACTTATGAACGTGTATAAGATTTTTTATTTAAGTTTTTAGTATTTAAAAACTTCATAATTTTGTTAACACTATTAACTGTTCGTTATTTTTTGTAACTTTTCTTAATCCCTTCAAAACGTTTATGAACTATTCATAAAAGGCAAGGATTTTTTATAAAAATTTTTTATATATATTTACCCCCGTATTCATAAAAATTTGAAACAACCTTGTTAAATAAAATGTATGCAAATACAAAAATAATTTTCAGACATTTTTCTTAGCAACGGTTTGTAAAGTTGTTTTAAATTTTTATTAATACGGGGGCTAATTATTTACGAATATCTTTTATTGTATTACTGTTCTTTTATAAACTCTTCATTAAATTTATGAACTTTTCTTAATATTTTTGAAAATATTCATAATATTTTTAAAGTTTCATAATATTTTTTAAAAATGTTCATAATATTTTTTAAAAATATTCATAATATTTTTTAAAAATATTCATAATATTTCTTAAAAATATTCACAATATTTTTTAAAAATATTCACAATATTTTTTAAAAATATTCATAGGGTTTTTTTAAAATATTCATAATATTTTTTAAAAATATTCATAAGGCTTTTTAAAAATATTCATTATATTTTTTTAAAATATTCATAATATTTTTTTAAAATATTCATAATATTTTTTTAAAATATTCCTAATATTTTTTTAATAATATTTTTTAAAAATATTCATAATATTTTTAAAAATATTCATAATACTTTTTTAAAACTATTCATAATATTTTTTAAAAATATTCATAATATTATTTAAAAATATTCATAATATTATTTAAAAATATTCATAATATTTTTTAAAAATTTTAATAATATTTTTTAAAATGTTCTTAATATTTTTTAAAAATATTCATAATATTTTTTAAAATGTTCATAATAGTTTTTAAAATGTTCATAATATTTTGAATGTTTTCATAAATTTTTTTTAATTCATATTTTTTTAAAAATATTCATAATTTTTTTTTAAAAAGTTTCATAATTTTTTTTAAAAAAGTTTCATAATATTTTTTAAAATATTCATATTATTTTTTAAACCGTTCATAATATTTTTTAAAAATATTCATAATATTTTTTAAAAATATTCATAATATTTTTTAAAATGTTCTTATCATCGATTTTTGTTAACATTTATTAAAATGTTAATAATATTTTATAAAGTCTTCATAATATTTTTGGAAAATATTCATATTGATATTTTCGGAATTCGTTAAAATATTTATGACATATTCATAATATTTATATTTCCCCCCGTAGTTTGACTTTCAAGTTTATGTTTTTTAAATCACCGATTTTTATTTTTACAAATGCTAATTACTTTCTTTTTCATTTCTTTTTAGGTAAGTTTTAATACCACATAAATGTCATATCGTAAGTTTTATATAAAAAACAATAGTATTTTTTTAATTATTCAGGATGTTCCAATAAGAAATACATTAACATTAACTTATACAACGCTGTTTGTAAACAAAAACATCGGCCATCGTGTAGAACTGAAGATTCTAATCAGTTAGTACTTCAATCTATAAATGTAAGAAATGTCTGGTCCTGTTCTGAGAATTTCGAGATCCCGATTCGAGATTATAATAATCAATTGGCCAAATATGAAATATGTTATGGTAGTCCTAAATTATTTAAACAACATTTTAAAATAGTTTACTTAAATGACATTTTATTGCTGGCTAGTGTTGTTTGTTTTTTATTCCCCCCCCCCCTCCTTGCTCCGCATTAGAACTGGAAAAAACAAGGTTGACTCGCCATCATCAATATTATCGACGATCCCCCTGCGGCCCAGCGGGGTCTTCTCTTATTTGTAAACACACAATGCACAGCCACTCATCATCACCTCATCTATCGTCTCAGACTATGGGTATTATTGCGGCATTTTTTATACTCTCATTGAAATGAATAACAAACAAAAAACGAATTGATTATTATAAACAAAAATATCAAAAAAAAATAATCGCTCCATGATTCATTCTAAGGCACAAATGTGTTTGCTTTGTGTTTTTGGTTTTTGCAAAAAAAAAAAAAAATTATCTCTACATCTCTACATACGAAATATTCTGAGAATGAATCATTTGCTTCATCTCTATGGGAAACATGAACTTGACACTAATTGGCTCAAAAATGTCATTGTTTTAAAAATTATCAACTGAAAGTAATAATAATAATAAAAAAAATCGACAACGCGGTCATTATTAACAAAATATTTTTTTGGATTACGATGTTTTATTAGGGGAAAATGCCAGCATCACCAATCGAATGCATGTTTGTAGTTTTCAAGTCCCGCCCGGTATGCAGAGGTCTCCATACGTTGATCTTCAGGCATATCGCTGGCTTACAATGCAAATGCTCTAATTCCACTTTTTAAAAAATTGAGATTTTAATGCAGCAATGTACAATAAGTAAAAATACAGTTATATTATTTTTTGTAGTTATTTTCTAGTGATGAGTAAATGCGCTTCTTGTATCTCAGCAAATACTAATTTCTTTTATTTAGAAAAATAAAAAAATATATTGCAGTTACAGAATTCAAAAATGTTTATTCAAAAGAATGTTTGAATAAAATTTCAAAATATGGACTTAGAGCCTTTGTATGTTAAGCCAGCTTTTTGCCATTCTTTCTATTTATTAATAGGCCATATAAATTCAAAATTTAATACAGAAAAAATTAAATTTAAATTTAATACAGAAAAAATTAAATTTAGTACAGAAAAAATTCCAAAAATTATGAGAACACGAAATGGTACCAGAAGTTATTCCAAATCCAATTTTGTCATGGATTTTTTAAAAATCTATGGATTAATAGCAAAGTCATGGCCAATTACGCGTTGTGGTATGATTATTTTTTTTTTCATATTTATTGCTCATACGCACCGGTGTCCAACAATGAAATATAAAACCTGTATTTCTATGGAGCTGGCTATCAGACAAAATCCCCTTGTCCACTGACACTGTCGCGAAAAACCCTCGTTCTTCTTTGCGCAGGGTTTGCTTGCTGTGCTCACACACTGACCCTCAGCAGTTGACCGACGAAGGGTTCTGTTCGTATCGAGCGGTCAGCAGGAGACCTATTCGTGTGCTTTGCTCAATCCGAAACCGAGAACACAAACGAAATGAAAAAGAGGGTTGCTGTTCAGACACTGAGCGATTCCGTTTCATTTTTTGTTGTCTTCTCAGTGAGGAGACTGCACATAAAAATGTGGTAAAGCATATTTTGCGATTTTCTGGATTTTACAAAACTAGTCCATATTTCGCTAATTATCTATCGATTTTCCTGAAAAACACCTCACAGTCTTCGTACAGATCCACTTTTCACGTTGACATTTTCAATATTTCTACAGGGTTCTCTAACAGGAGGTCCTATTTTGATATTCAAAGAAAAATTGAATTTTTTGACATACATGATCGAAGGTTTATTTCATAATAAAGATAAAGGTATGCCCTTAATAATGAAAAACAACATGAGCCAAATGGCCACCACGACCACGCTTATAGGACCATATCCTTTTCATGAAATTGTCCATAACCTAATCGCAAATTGGCTGCCCCATGTCCTCGATAGCCTCACGAATTCTAGACCGTAGACCTTATCTTTCACTTGACAGCAAAGGAAGAAGTCGCAAGGTCTTAAATCACATGATCTCGGTGGCCAATTGTGATCTCCTCTTCGAGAGATAACACGGTCCGGAAACATTTTAGTTTTGCGAACTGTGACTGCAAGATTTTCTTGTAGTGAATTTTAATAATTTCAGTGCGTTGTTGAAACGTGTATCGTTCCATTTTTAGTAATGGCGTAGTTTCTACTTGTCACATGTCAACGAATAAAAGCTTCAAAAGTAACAGCTACCGAAATACCAGGTGATTCAAAAATATCACCCCTTGTTGGGGAACCCTGTATAATTTTTAAATATTTTTTAAATGTTGCCTTTCAAAAAATAATGTGGACCATTTTTGTACTCAGAGTACCACAGAACATCAGAATTGTATATTTTGTTTTTGGTTTTTTTTTTGTTGTCTAAAGATTCTCCAAAAAAAAATCCCTGTGAAATGTTCCACGAATTCTCTTACCTGAAATCGGTTTAAATATCATTCTTGCTACAGCTGCACACTGTCACAGAAAGAGATCCATCGTTCCGATGTCTTCTCCACAAGCCTGGCAGCTAGTTCGCTGTATGTCGCTACATTTGTTACATTGCCCGGTTAGTATTTCCAAGATTTTACTCAGGCGCTATGGAATGTAGACACTAGGGTGGAGTGAAAACATGCTTTTTATTTAATTTGAAAAAGTTAACCTCGGAAAGAGATGTAGTCTGGGGTCCTAATGAGGGGAAAAATAAAGAAAAAAATTTTAAAAAATGTTTAGGGGTCGCGCCACTCCCTCGAAATTTGGAAATTATCGCTATTTTGGCGTTGATTTTAGAAAAATCCTAAAAATTAACGACTTAACTTATTCGAAATTTAAAAGTTTGAGCTTGTTCAGTGCCCAAACAAAAGTATTTGAGGCAAATATGAGGATAATCGACTAATATTTGTAGCTTTGGTGGCGATTTCATTGTTCAGTCAATTTTCTGAAGAAGGGGCGATTTGACTTATTTTACTTTTTGCAATTTTTGAACAATGAGAAAATTTTTTTTAAATTTTTTCATGCCCTTATTTCATTGTTTATGCTATTGCAAACATTTATTGACATAAAACTTTTTAGGATTTTTCTAAAATCAACGCTAAAATAGCGATAATTTCCAAATTTCGAGGGAGTGGCGCGACCCCTAAACATTTTTTTAAAATTTTTTTCTTTATTTTTCCCCTCATTAGGACCACAGACTACATCTCTTTCCGAGGTTAACTTTTTTTTTTTGAATTTCACTCCACCCTAGTAGACACACATAAGATGCCTTCCTTTCCAAGTTCACCAAGTCGATATTTTCATTATTTTATAGCCAATTTTAATTAACTCAACAAAATTTTGCCGCTTTGTTTTTAGGTATTCTTCACTAATTCTAACACATGCATGCCCAATAAAGTTATTTTCAATTTTTGAATAAACGTTTTCTTTCACAAATAGCAAAACGGAAATTCAAACACTAAAATGCCCCCTCAGTACTGTTCAATAGACATAAAAATATATTCATTTTTTTTCTATTTTGGTAATTTACCATATGTCGAATTTTGTAGACACAACAAAAATAAATAATGAAAATAACAACAACAACAAAAAAACAAAAGCTATAAAAGTAAATGAACGCTGATGATTCGTTCGTTCCGCTGTGGGCTATAAAATGCAAACTTATTAAATAATAGTAAACATTTGTCGGCCAAATGCGAATAGGAAACTTCAACAGTGTGTGCATTTTTAAAAGATTTTCTTTATGAGATACAACAAAACTACTATTCATTTATGACGGCTACGACGTAAAGGGACCATAAACTGAAATTCAAGGTCAAACAAATAAAAATCCATTCAAAGAATATATTAGACACCAAACTAAATAACCAACAATGTCCATGTGTATAAATGTGGACAGATAGCAAAACAAAACAAAAAGTCTATAAAGAAAAATTTGAATTTTCAACAGATTTCAAATGCTTACATTTTTTTGGTTTTTAAACATGAAAAACATGTTTTCTTCACCGCCTACAAACATTTTTTTGTTTTTGTACGGTCGTATTGAAACTGCCAAGCCGCTGAAGGGGTTTTTAGTATGAAGTATCGTGTCTCGTTGTCAAGGCCTTTAATACACATTTAGGCCTTGTTTAGAGGGGGGGCGAAGAAGAAGAAAAATCTTACGAAGAGAAACAAATGCGTGCGTGCTCGCATAAGAAGGGCCAACGGCCATGTGGAACACAATAGAATAGTAGAATAGCCCCGGTGTTGTCACTGTAGCGTTTTTTTTTTTGTTATTTTAATAAAAGAACACTAAATAATATGGACAAATTCGAAAAATACTTTGATGTTACATCTAATTTGATCGACTCCTGGTCTCATATTTTAAAATAAATCTCGACATTTTACAAATATCCAACTTCGCCCGCTTCTGTTAAATGAAATATAATAAAAATCACAATAAAAACATTAATTTTATGGCAAATAAAAAGTATGAACAGATTTTAAACCCTGTAATTTTAACCCTTGGCCGATTTTGTGCTATGGAACAAACTTATACTACGGATATTTTCCCTGAAGGCTCTCTCTTAATAGGTCTTTCAGAAAGTCCGAATAGTTCCAAGATCATGTTGCATTGCTTCAGTTATTCTGTATACGCTCCAAACAGTTCCTCTTACTTTTCTTTACCTAGGCCACTTCTGGGACTTCCCATAAAACTTCATATATACCTCAGTGATCGGCACAAAGAGAGCAGCGAAAAATTGTATTGGGTCTATCAGGCACAGAAATTTTACGAAAACGATTTGAATTCGTGTTTCCAAATCGTAACATTTTAATTTTGCTTCTTCAAAAGTTCCTGGGTTTGATGAAATCGAAAAAAATGGAAATCGAATATTTCTATTAAAAATATGGTAGCGTTGAAATTAGAAGCAGCTGGTTTACCCACCGCCGTCAAAAATTTCGATACGTCTCCACACTTTGACTGTGATTTTAATTAAAAAAGTTAACAAACAAACAAATAAAAAAATATGCCTGGTGTTTCGATTGTTGCTGTAGAATTTGTATTCGTATAATTGCAATTTCATTGAAATTTAATTTTAAAAAAAATTTTCAACTACCGAAATGATATTTTTCTTTGTATTGAAAAACATCAGGAGTTTATCAGAGTTTATTTCGTTTCCAAGACAAATCAGATTATACAAAAATTATGTGTCGATCTGCCAGCTACTGTAGAATTTGTATTCGCATAATTGCAATTGCATTGCAATTTAATTAAAAAAATTGTTCAACTACCGAAATGATATTTTTCTTTGTATTGAAAAACATCAGGAGTTAATTTTCCTAGCCGAGACAACTCAGATTATACAAAAATTATGTTGCGGTCTTGAAACTTGCCAATTATTTCCTCTTACTTTTCTTTACCTAGGCCACTTCTGGGACTTCCCATAAAACTTCATATATACCTCAGTGATCGGCACAAAGAGAGCAGCGAAAAATTGTATTGGGTCTATCAGGCACAGAAATTTTACGAAAACGATTTGAATTCGTGTTTCCAAATCGTAACATTTTAATTTTGCTTCTTCAAAAGTTCCTGGGTTTGATGAAATCGAAAAAAATGGAAATCGAATATTTCTATTAAAAATATGGTAGCGTTGAAATTAGAAGCAGCTGGTTTACCCACCGCCGTCAAAAATTTCGATACGTCTCCACACTTTGACTGTGATTTTAATTAAAAAAGTTAACAAACAAACAAATAAAAAAATATGCCTGGTGTTTCGATTGTTGCTGTAGAATTTGTATTCGTATAATTGCAATTTCATTGAAATTTAATTTTAAAAAAAATTTTCAACTACCGAAATGATATTTTTCTTTGTATTGAAAAACATCAGGAGTTTATCAGAGTTTATTTCGTTTCCAAGACAAATCAGATTATACAAAAATTATGTGTCGATCTGCCAGCTACTGTAGAATTTGTATTCGCATAATTGCAATTGCATTGCAATTTAATTAAAAAAATTGTTCAACTACCGAAATGATATTTTTCTTTGTATTGAAAAACATCAGGAGTTAATTTTCCTAGCCGAGACAACTCAGATTATACAAAAATTATGTTGCGGTCTTGAAACTTGCCAATTATTTCGTCTCCGCTTTATATCCTAATGATTTCGTTATGAGCTGTTACGAAAATACCTAGGCGAGTTTGGTTTTTGTATTTTCCGACATTTCTCAATCATTTTCTAATTTTAAATTTAATATATCTTTTTATATCGAACAATAAATTATTCAAATGACCACCACCAGCATGCTTCGCTCACAGTTGTTTGTTCGTTCACATGCCGCCATCATGGGATGGCGATGATGATGATGATGATGTCATGAATGGGGATTTGTCACGTTATATTGATATTGATTGCCGTCGGTGTACATGTACCACCGCCTTTATTTCTTGGCATTTTATGAGAATTCGAATTTCGAGGTTTTATTTGCGTTCAAATACATTTGTGTTCACATGTTGCGATTCATACAGTTTTTTCTGTTCATTTTGTTCTCGTTATTTGTATTTGTGTATATTTTTGAATCTTTAAACATTGTATCTCTTGTATCTGTGCGCTCGAACATTTGTTTATTTAATTGGCTTTGATTAGGATTGTAATTTCAAATTTATATTATTTCCTCGCCGCATGTTTCGCACCGATTACTAATGGTTTATTAAATATATTTTTCATTATTTTTTTTTTTTGTTGATTTTGACAATGGGTAAACAAATGTTTTCTGATCGTTTCTGTCTAAACAACTATTAGGTGATTATTTATTTTTAATAGTATGTTGAGAATTTGATATGCTCTACTGTATGGAAAAGGATGTGAGAAGAATTTGTTGATATACAAATTATTTAAAGAAACAAATTATGAACAAATAGAAGACTTTATTAATATAAAGTTGAATGCAGTAATGTTTGCCGCAATGAGTATACAAATTATATCAAAAAACAGCTGGCTGATTCGAGAGAGTTTCCCCTATTTTAATTCAACAAAATAGTTTCTCTTGGCTGTCACATAAAAACTAAAAAAAAAAATAATTTTCACGATTTAGCTCCTGTTGTTAGAGATGATTTTAAGAATGAACATAAACACATTTTCCGAAAGAAACTGAAAGAAACATGAAAAATGAAAATGCCCAGAAATTTAAAAAAAAAAAACACACATGCCCTCCATCATTTTTCAACTAAACTCTAGAGCATTAGTCTTTAGCAAACTTTTGCACAGCGTTATTTTTTTTTCTTTCTGTTTTTTACAAATCTTTCTCTCTCCTCTTTGAAATTCTCTATTTTCCCATTTATTTGCCAGTGATTAATTGCAATTTCAAAATGCATTTTGCTTTCATTCCGCCAATGTATTTTTGTAGATACTAAATAATGCCCCACCTTGTCTGCTGGGGCTGTGGCAACAGTTGTGTCGACCGGAATGTGCACCGTTGAATACCAATTAGATGAGAATATTTATTTACAATGTTTGCCCTGTACAAAGAACCTAAGACTTGAAAAGAGTATACGTTGCTCTCTTTGGATGTAAAATTTTCCAATGCAACATCTGGAGTTTACACAATGATAAAAAAAAGCCAACCTGAACTTTTTCACCTGTGCAGGTGGTCCGCCCCCTACATAGTATTTGCTTTAGGTTAGGGGATTTCATAATGGACATAGTACCGGGTACTAACCACGAAAAAGACGTAAACTTCAAAGAGAACGTTTCACAGCAGATGGGTGATTCACTGACTCTGTCACGCAGTACGTAGGAACAAAATTTTTTTTTCAACAAATTTTTTTTTCCACAAAAATTTTTTTTTTCAACAAATTTTTTTTTGTACAGAAATTGTGTTTTCTCCACATTTTTTTTTTACCAAAAATTTTTTTTTTCCAAAATTTTTTTTTACAAATTTTTTTTTACAAAATTTTTTTTTTTTACAAAATTTTTTTTTCCAAATTTTTTTTTTCAACTAAATTTTTTTTTTGCAGAAAAATTTTTTTTTTCAACAATTTTTTTTTTTTTCAACAAAAAATTTGTTTTTCAACAAAATTTTTTTTTTCAACAATAATTTTTTTTTTTTCAACAAAATTTGTTTTTTACAACAAAAATTTTTTTTTTCACAAAATTTTTTTTTTTTTCAACAAAATTTTTTTTCCATATTTCAACGGGCGCCATAGGCGCATTACAACTTACTAGTTGTAAATAATATTCAAGAAAGAGGGAGTGTGGCGCTTACAAGCAATTGAATTCGCTATAACTTTGTAAATATTTTTTTTTTTTAGATTTTTTATATTTTGTTATTAAGAGCTTTGGAAAATTTTCTAACGAATTTCATTAAAAAGCAAGTTTCTCGATATGTTTCTGCTTCAGTTATTTGGAAATTGCCTAGTAAAATGGCGTTCTGCATATGCAGAATAGATTTACTAATTGACTTTTACAATTCCCTGTGTATCTTAGAATTCCCAAACAGAGACATTGACCATCTTGGTAGTCCTTCGATCTCTAGTCGATCCTACCACGAAAAAAAGGAAAGCAAAAATGTCAGTTCCTTTTTTTTCGCCCACAACTCAGGCTAATGGGGAAAAATGTGGCAACATCGAGCAGACATTGTCTGTCGCAGTTATTTTTTTGTTTTGCAACAAATTACCAATCATCTGTTTGCCTTTTGATTTATACCCAGATTTGTTGCTAATGTCAGCATCAGCAGCAGCAGCATCAGTCCCGTCATCGTCAGCATCCTCCTCATCATCATCATGTTCCACAGATTTGTTTGTTTCTTTAGGGGATTTCCCTACAGTGGTTCATCTTGTTCCCACCATAGTGATATAGTGTTGAAGCAGCTTGTAAAGGCTATTGATAATGCCCGGCAATGACGTTGGAAAACTCTCACCTCGTCTCGCAGTGCATCATTTTTTTCTTCTGTGTGTTGTGTTTTGCTGAATGAGTTTTTATTAGAACGTTGACCTAAATGTTCATTGTTAACTGTGAGAAATAATGAATTATAGTATCGTACATATATGGCAAATACCTACGTACATATTGCTATGTATGTATGTGTGTGTGTTCCTCTTGAGAATCTTCGTTCTTTGGAAAATAAACAAATAGCACATAGGAATTCCACAGACAGATAAATTGAACAGAGCAAGTAAGCAAAATTAATTGCTAAATTCTCCGCATGAAAGGTGTGAAATTCAAATGACCCGTTTGTCTGTTATTTGACAGAATGACCCGGTCAGGATTTGTGTATTGTTTTTTTTTTTTTTTTTTATAAAAAGTTGAGGTTAAATTAAATTTACTGTCGGTTTCCATAAAACGAATTCGTTCGTTCGTTACAAATCGTCAATATTGAAAGTGTTATAAAATGGGTTTCAGACATTATTCAATTCTGGTTTTCAGATATATGTTAGATATCGACATATGGAACACAATCACAAAATAATAAGCTCTCATTGCTGATAAAAATCCATTTTATTGCTCCTTCAATTTTAAGAATTTGTAACGAACGAACAAATTCGTTTTATGGAAACTGGCCGTAAATTCTCATTTAATCCAGATTTCGATACCAGCCGAGAATTGTCAGAATTTGAAGAATAAAACCTGACAATTAGAGGACATAATAGTGTAGTCTTCTGTTTTGATTTATCTTTTTTACTGTAATTTATCCTAAAATGTAGTTTATTACGCAGGACATTTGGATACAAACACAACCAAGATCATGTGTTTTTTATTTTGGATGGCGGTTTCATTTGCCTGAGCATAAATACATTCCCCGCCAACTAAATGTCAAATATCAGACACATCTGAACAATATCTGAACCCGTGCGACAAATCTTACCGATTTCGTTCCGAATTCTGCAAAGGACAGACTAAATAATTGTAGACACCAGTTGAGAATTCGGTCAGATCTGTGTGAAGAAAATATCCCTCAGAAGAAGAATTGTCGCACGATATCAGACATTCTTCACACGTGTCTGATATCTGACATTTGGTAAGCTGGGAAGGTAATAATACGCATACGCGGCAAATACATCCGAATACCATAAGAAAACACCTCAGAATGCGGTGAGAATTCTGAACGACATTTTCAATTTCGGTCAGTTCGGTCAAAAGTCTGTACTTTTCGTATCGATTTCGGTCAGAATTCGTATCCGACATCGGAAGAATTTGTCGACTTTCGTAACGATTTCTCGCCGAACTCTCTGACAGTTTGATTCGCTGAGTTGTATCGATTTTCTAGACCAGAAAAGACACTCTTACTTCGATACACGCATCAGCCTGATACGAAATTTTGCACAAAGATCTCGCATTATTCGCATGCCATCTCCAAATGACTGAGCAATTGAAGACACACGACCATTAGTTTGGGACTTGGACAACGATTTTGCTCGAAACCCCATATTTTCTGACGAAGTGCATTTTCATCTTGACGGCTATGTTAACAAACAAAACTGTCGCATCTGGGAATCGGAAAATGCGCCACGAGGGAGATGTTTGGTGCGTCAATTTTTTTTATTTATAAAAAAATTGTATTTGGAGTACCCTGTACATAAAGGTTTCTCCAACAAGAGGTGTTATCACTCGGTATTTCGATAGCGGTAACTTTTCAAGCTTTTATTCGTTGACGTTTGACAAGTCGAAACTACGTCATTACTAAAAATGGAGTAGTTACATTGAATGGAACAACTCATTGAAAATATTAAAATTCACTACAAAAATGGTGAAAATCTTGGAGTCACTGATCGCAAAACTAAAAGTTTCCGGACTGTATTATCTCTCGAAGAGGTGATCACAATTGGCCACCGAGATTTTGTGATTTACCACGTTGCGACTTCTTTCTTTGGGGCCACATAAAAGATAAGGTCTACGCCAACAGCCCAGCGTTGATTAAAGACCTCAAAGATAGAATTCGAATTTTGCGATTTGGTTATGGACAATTTCATGAAAATTATATAGTCCTGTAAGCGTGGCTGTGGTGCTCATTGTTTGTTGGTTTTCATGGCTGATGTTGTTTTTTCATTCTGAACGGCATACCTTCCTCTTTGTTATGAAATAAACATTCGATCATGTATCTCAAAAAATTCCCTTTTTCTTTGAATACCAAAATAACACCTGTTGTTGGAAAACCCCTTACCACACAATACTGTAAATACGTGTATACTCTAATGAGAACAAATTTCTTTTCGAATACAAACAAAAAACAACCACTACAAACAAAAACATTCTGTTTTACCAAATGCCCACTTATTTTTTTTTTTTTTTTTTTTTTTTGAAAAAATTTACTCAATCACTCACACACATACATATATTTTATATTTTACTACTACAACTTAAGTAAATACTTTGCATTCTTGTGGGATCATTGCTCTTATTTCAAGGACAAATGCGATACGATATGAAAATCACTTGAACTGAATTTGAGTTAATTTTTTACTTAAATTTAGTACACATTTTTTGCGAAAGTATTCTGCCACCCCCCCGTCCTAGACAGACATTAGCAACATCTTTTGATGTTTTATGTCTGTCAAAAATACACATAGTGTCGGCATATTTTTTAGATTGCACAGAGAACTTTCGGATTTTTCAGATTCTTTACCGCCAACAAAAAAAAAAAAGAGAAAAAAACTAAAAACAAACCAAAGTGTGTCATGATGTCAATATAAAACTATTTTTACAAAAGTTGTTGTGTTTCTTTTTTTTTCCTATAAATTTAATTGAAATTTACATTTTATAGTCGCACAGACGACTCGAAACACATTCACACTGCCAAGCTCAAAGGCAAAGTAACACAACCGCAATTTGTCAACACCAACGGAAAGAAAATGGAAAATCTGTTCGACTTTTTCTTCGTGGTTTGTGTTTTTAGTTTAGAATGAACAAACAATGTTCCTTGCGTTCTTTTGCATTTTAGCTAACAATGGAAAATGTATGTTAGTTTTACATTATTCCACTCTTACGCATAGTTATGCACTGTTCTTTTTTTTTCTATTATTTTTTTCCAAGTTTACGTGTTTTTTTTTTTCGATTTAATTCTACAATACAACAGCAACAACAAAAGAAGAAAAATACAAATAAAAACACTCAACGAAGTAAATGAGAAAATCAGAAAAAAAAACCAAAACAAAAACACAGAAAAAAAAAAATAGTAATTGTGTCATATGTGCCGACATTCACGGCTGAGCAACTAAACAAATGATTTTCAGTTTAAGTCGCGTCGCAGCGAAATGTTGTCATTGCTGATGACAGATGATTAACGTTAGTACACCCTGGCAGATAAGTAGGCAGACGGACGGATGGATGGATGGATGGATGGAGGGCTGGCTGGTTCGACAAACAGACAGTTGGATGGAGATAGTGCAGTGAGTTATTCGAATGATGGAAATCTGCGGCCTCTGGGTAAATTATTGCAACCAACGACAAATACTTTTGAACAACAATATATGTCTATGTACATGGATTGACATTAATGGAAATGTTCATTTGTGTATCTAATAGAGTGTAAAGCACACCTTAACAGAAACTGTTCACATTTATCAGGTGGAACAATGCGCCAGTATTTAGTTTTTGCATTTTTTAAAGGAAGTCAGAGCCAATTAATGTAGACTTAAGGTTTTTTTTTTGTATAAAATGACATTACGAAGGTGTCAAAACTGATCATTTTCATTGACAGCTGTCGTTTTGATCACATCTTTCACATTATGTCAGAATGTTTTTTTATTTATAGAGTTTTTTTAAAATGATTTTTGAAAATCATCGATGTGGCAACTCTTCTGTCAAATAAATGTACACTGGAAGAAATGGACAACATCATAGAATATAAAAAAATCATCGATGTGGCAACTCTTCTGTCAAATCAATGTACACTGGAAGAAATGGACAACATCATATAATATAATAAAAAAAAATTTAAATCCGGATAAGAATGTCGAATATTTTGCAGTGACCATTTCATTATGTAAATGACGGCAACTTTCCCTGAAACTGATAAAGTAATAAAATCATAAAAATTAATTTACACAGGAAGAAAAAATTTGTACCCATATTATGTGAACATTTTGGGCCTTGGGGGGGGGGGCAATATTTTTCAGTACATGGCGGCGTCTTAGGTAATAAAAAGCATAACAAGTTATCTAAAACAAATGAGCCCTCCAAAAAAAAAAAAGACGGCGAACATGTGAACATTTGGAGGAGTTTTTCGGTTCAATTGGTATCAATTTTTCCTCTATGAAGTTTGGGGCCATTTTTAATCTTCGCTCGGGGGAGCCGAAATAAATGTAGAATTATCCAAATTTTAGAAAATGTCGAGATATTTTTACCTCTTTAGTTTTGGTATCATGAAAAGCTATCCCTATCTTCTGTCGCAATCAACTACGTCTCAGCGAATGGTGGATAGAAGAATCGTATTGTGCCAACGGAGATTCTTGTCCTTGAATTGTTTGCTTAGCCCAAAGTACAATCTATTTGTCATCACGACCATTCACTTTATTTCATTGCTGTGATCGGTCTTTTTATTGATTGTGAGATATATACGCTGTGAAAAAAAACAAAAAAACAATACGCTGTGAAAAAAAACAAGTAGTAAACTTAATAAATACAGGATTTTCCAACAAGAGATGTTATTTTGGTATTCAAAGAAAAATGAAATTTTTTGAGATAAATGATCAGATGTTTGTTTCATAATAAAGAGGAAGGTATGCTGTTAATAATGAAAAACAACAACATCAGTGAAATTGCCACCACGACCACGCTTACAGGACCATATCCTTTTCATGAAATCGCAAAGTGTCTGCCCTATGTCCTCGATGGCCTCACGAATTCTATATTTGGGGTCTTGAATGGGAATTCCTATTTAAATTCATGAGATTTTGTTTTCGCAACTAGCACATACCATATTACAATGCTGGGGTAATAATATCCTGATACGGTACTGTACGGTACCATATAATCAAGCCGCTTATAAAATATGCATGTCTTTGCCGAAAGGAGAAAAGTTAATTAAGGCAAGACATGTCTGTCGACAGATGTGCATACAATTAAAGTATGCAATTAATTAAGTTTCTCTTTTGACAAATTTTTGAAGAAACGTACAACTACAACTTTATTTAAGAACTTTTTTCATATTCCAAATTAATTAACTTAAATTATTCAACTCGAAGGTAATCCCAAACTTTAGGAATAAGTAAACCAAATCAGAGTTTTTATTATTAAATTTTTGTTATTTCAGAATAAACATGTTTTAAATTCCTCACAAAGCTCACACTCCACAAATTCAAGTGAAACAGTTCTGTATCATAAAATATTTGGAAATGCCTTAAAGACAAATTCTCAGACACACTTCCTTTATTTAAGTTTGCTCTCGCCATTTCTCCAGTTTTACATCTTTCGTCTGTTTCTGTTTTCTGGTGCTATCCTGCGTCCTTTTTGTTTCGTTGTATCATTTACTTCGTGTTCTTGTCCTTCTTCGGATAACACATGGAAAGTATCTGTTTTCTTGAGGCGAGAACAAAATGTATTCTGAAACAGCTGTTCGCCTTCGAACAGCCTTCTCTAACACTCTTAATCCTAAAGCACAAAGTTCAAATTACTTCGGGGAATCTTCAAACGATACCTAAATGTTACGTGCTGTAAATATTTTATGGATGGTGGGGAACAACAAAACGTAAGCGAAGCAAAAAAAATCTCCTTTGCCAGCCAACTTTTACTGCTCATTTCGGTCATAAAAGTTGGCAGAGCCAGGAGAACGAGACATAAATGCAGGATAATGTGTTGTTGCTACCTTAATATTAGCCTGCTGGCAGGGACATGGAAATGCCCCCTCCCCACTTTTATAGGTTCTAATAGGGAGGGCCTTACAACTTTTATGACCATAATGACGTTGACAGCAGCCGCTGTTGCTGCCGTACACTTCGTCCTCGTCCCACATCCATTGTGTTTTGTTAAAATATTGGTAAATGTCAGCCATGTCCTCTTTATGCCAGACTTCGCTGGCTTAAAGTGAGATATGCTGTTGCCATGTTTATCGTTTTATTCGTTTAGTCCTTAACCGAAATTAATGATGACTGGCGCCAAACGAATGACTTTGAATTTATGGCAGACAATTTCGATAGTAAAAACATGCATGTGCTGCCCCCCTCTCTCCCCGGCTGAACAACTTTGACATGAAATGTTTTGTGTCGTTCTTTGCGGGAGGCGAAAAAAAATGGGTTAAAATGGTAAATATTGATATAGGAAGTCAGTCCGCTCTCCACCGGGAATGTCTGATAGAAAATGATTTTTTTTTCTTTTCATAAAATAATCACAGGAGCAGGAAAAGTATTCTTTGTAGGAAATATTCTAAATTTGCCAAAAATGTATTCGTGCGGAAATGCAACAACAGCGATAGCCATTTCCTTCCCCCCTGTAGCATACTTCAAGGCAGTGACAGCCAGTTTTTTTTTGTAGGTTTATGCTAGAGTTGGTCTCATAAATTTTCGTTGTTTTATCTCTGTGTAAATATCTTTGGCGGGCAAGTGTCGCAATATCCTTGAGCGTTGTTTTTTTTTTAAGGGAAAGTAACAAATAGAGCTGGGGAACGGGTAAAACTTGTCTTGTGAGGCTTGTGCCAATACTGTCACTTTCTTTTGCTTTTTGAACCAATGACATCCCTTCACTCACTGCCTCACACATACATATAATGAAATTTAATTTTTTGGATAGATCTTCGTTTTGGAAGAGCTCCTAAGGACTTTTACATATTTGAATGATTAGAGGACCCCAATATTTCAGCTTACACCTGCGGATTTCCACACTTTTACTCTTGTTAACATAGTCGACGAGATGACCATGAAACATGAATTATGAGCTAATTTCAAACAGCTTTAAGACCCAAACTGAGAAGTGACCATTTGTCATTCGAGAAGTGCTATCGAGAAATGATCCATGAAATTTCCTTGGGATGTCTAATTTTGCGAACTAATTGATTCGAAGGAACAATGATTGGCAATATCGGCATACGCAGAAAATTCTAATGCACCTCTTCAATATCAACCTCAGATATTTCTGAACAATGTTTTTTTGTTTTGGATCCATTTTAAACCTCCGATCGTTTTGGTGCTATCACAACTATATTGTTTGGTTTATTTCTCCGAAATTTTCGACTTATGGATGTTTGTGTCATTATATTTCTTGGAGTTATGGAGAAGTTCGAGTTATGGGTTTCGAGTTTGTCTACTTAAGGCTACTGCCATTAGAAGTACTTCGACTTATGGAAGTTCGATTTACGGAAGTTCCACTGTAATTATAATTAATATTAAGTCTAACTTATATATATATAATTCTAATTAATAATTTGTATTTTTTTTTCTCTTTTTATTTCGCAAATTGTATTTCCGTCCGTGTTAGCCAAAAAAAAAAACAACAAAAAAAACAATATTCCTATGCTCAGTCTACATTACACTGAGCTGTGTTTGTATTTCAAAGTTAAAAAAGTTCTTATCGTACCTTAATTACGAAACGGTCACAACTCGAAAATTTCCAAAACTGACTTTTTTCCATAATTGAATTCAGAGCACACATTATTTAAAAAAAAAACCTTTTATACACTCCATCATAGGATGGAGTCATTCCGTTTGCAACACCTCGAAAGAGTGATCTGTAGGAAGATGTTTTTTTTGTAGGAAGATGTTTTTTGCCCATAAGCAGGTTAAGTTCGAGAATGGGCAATATCGGACCAAAGGGGAAAAAGTTCCCCTTTACGGGACTAAATATATCCCGGCCATAATCAAATTTTTCAAATATTTTTTTTCACTTCATCTGATTTTTTTTGGTAAAATTGTTCTAAGTTTATATAATTTATAGATGGGGAAAAAAATCCCAAAAATGGGCGTGCTCATGGGTTCCGTGGACCCTTGGGGCCCAAAAAAGGGCCCATGATAAACATGCGCATATGGGTATCGAAATGCAACGAAATTTTCTCGCGAACCCATTTATGCATTTATTTTCAAGATTGGATAAAATTTGTGATCGGGTTCCTGGGACTATCGGGTCACGAGCGGCCCAAAAACCGGCCCCTGACAAACATGGACATATGGGTATCGAAATGCAACGAATCCATGATGGAGGGTATATAAGATTCGGCCCGGCCGAACTTACTATTTGTCCACTTGTTTATATTAATTACATTGCTTCTGCACGATGAACTAAAGAGAATTATTTTTAGTCGCTTTAATGCGTTCAACATTTGAGTTGTGATCCTTTTGTATTTAGGGTGCGACATAATCGCCAATAGTTCAAATTTGAAAAAATATTAACAGATTAATCTGTTTTCAATTTATTTTAATTATTTTTTGGTTTGAAATAATTTTTTTTGGTTTTTTAAAGAAAAGAAAAATATCGAAATTCATCTGAAAAAAAAAACCTGACTGTCATCTACATATGCACGTGAATGTTCATATGAAAAACTTCTCTCAAGATTTGTTGCCGTCCGCAGGCGCAAATAAAAACACCATCTTGCCCTATACCACAAATTGTCAAAGCATTTTGTTTTCATCAATACTTCAACATTTGGCCATTGCATGTTCGTTGGTAGTCGGTCGGCCAGTAGCAAAAATGTGTGTGTATTGGTAAAAAAAAAGTGTATTGAGTGTATTGAGTTTTTCGAACAATTACTGCCCAGTGTAAAGTAAATAGAACTCGTAGTCGGAATCGGAATCGAGCAAACTTTTCGACTCCACAGTCGTGGTCAAATTTCTGACCTTAAATCATTTCGGTTCTTGTGGGGTGTTGTGCATTTCGAAACGAAACCTTTTGGGCAATTGTCTGCTTTGCGTTTTATAAAACACCAAAATCATTGCTGTTCTACAGTCTGTTTCCTTCCTATTTCTGTTTTTTTTTTTTTTTTTTTTTTGCAGAATACCAAATTTGTTTTTCTTTGGATGAAGGAACATGTATTTTGAAATTAAATCTTGAAGCAAATATCTGTTGTGTGTCTTATAAAATACCAGAATTTTGTAGTGTTGTGTATTTTGCTCCCCGAAAAACAACAACGAAAATCGGCATTAATATGCACATACGAATATTTGCAAATTTTTGTCGACATTTGCATTTATTCACACCATTCAGACTGGGACAGGAAGGACACCACCCTCTTTGGTTTTTTTTTTTTTTTGTTACTCCGTCTGCAGACATCGCCCTCCAATGGAACAGCCAACATGTGGCATTTTTCGCCTAAAGCTTAATTTCTTATTAAAACGCAATCAACGTTTTTGTGGGATGGAGAGAAAATTGGGCACCAGACATACAGAATAGATCTTAGCCCTGGCCAAATAAGGGAAATATAGAAACACGCCCTCCTAATTTTTCGAAAATCTTAGGAATGTGTATGTCTTGCAAACCATTAGGGGTTGATTTGGTTGGTTCGAAGGAACGTGACTCTTTACAATGCTTCTTGGTGTCGTCGTGTATGATAATTCGATTTCCCGTTATGTTATTTTTTTTCTTCTTCTTTGGTCTTTAGTTGGTTACAGTTTTTCTAAAGAAACTCCTTAAAGTCATGTGGCCATGACTCACATTCTCATAAGAAGCAGAATAATTCAAAACAAAAAAAGTTTAGAAATCATTTTGTTTCGCTCCCCTTGTTCAAGTGACAAATCAATTTGTTTGTATAACATCCGAACGGAAATGGAAACACGTTTCCATCCACTTGGCCTTTATTTTTTCTCTACTACGTAGAATGGAAGAGTCGAATTTAATAAGGGGGGGGGGGTGGGGGGGAGATACACATGTGTTCAAGTTTCTCTTCGAACACCTCATTGGCAATCTAGCCCAATTTCTTGTAATTATTTACCATATACGTTTCCCCTCTTCCCTTATAGCTTAGGTTTCGTATTTGTTATTGAATCGTGCTGCGCTTAGAACGTGTTTAAGTATCAATGAACACCTGCCATCGCCATTGCCGTGAACGTGTTTCTACATTGAAGTACTGCGGCTGTTCATGGTTTCATGCTGCACTTCAATTGTATTTTGTTTGGTCGTCGCGTACCCCACCCCTGCTCCCTTCGACCGTTCATGCATTCCCCTAGTCATTACAAAAATCAATATTTATTAATTTCACTTGTAAATTTATGTTAACTACGAAATAATTTGTGTCTCGATTCGTTGACATATTCGAAAAATGCGTGAGTGAGTTGGGAAGTGAAAATCACCTAGTGACTGACCCAGAGAGACAGGTGGTTTGATGGCAATCAATGTGAAGGAGGGTGGCACGATGAGCGGTAGACCAGCGGTGCTGAGTTTAGATTAGCGTTTAGGTGACGTGAGGCCTTGTGTTTTACAAAATTCTGACTAATTGTAATATGAGTGGACTAACAGTAAACCGTGACTCCACTGATGGTATGAGCTATAATTCGGCTTATTTGTTATCAAAACAAATCAGCAAAGTAATGCATTGAGTTTTAAAAAATTACATACTCAGACATGATGCTTAGTTAGCCCTAACACACATTCTGTCCTATGAACCAAATTTACTTTTTCGGAAAGGAGATAAAAAAATAAAAATACACGTGTATCGGCGATTTTTTTTTTAAGTTTGAAGTATGAAGCTCGTAGTGGCCTGTGTGAAAGCCTTTCGACCGATTTTTAACCCTTTTTCAGTGATCCAATCGAGCTGATTTTTTGCAGGCAGACTCGTGGAAATGTCTGTATCACGTCAAATTTTTTAAAAAATAGATTTTTATCAATTCTCAGATTTTCCTAAATTTTTTGGTTTAACAACATAGTTTGACAGATGTCGAATTTCAGCCCTATACTTATATTCAATACGGAAATGTAAAACATTTGTGGAAGCTACGGGTTGCGTTTTATAAAAAACCCAAAATGCAATCCCAATCGATTTTCAGTGAGTAGGGCCTAATAAATGAGATCGTTAGCTTAAGACCTCAGTAGTCAGAGCCTGCATTATGTTTGTAATTTATTTAAAAAAAATATAATTGTTAATAAATAAATAAAAAAATGATATCGTAGTTAAACCAACACTCAACACTCAAAGTTTTATCAGAGAACATCTGTTTCCGCTGAATAATTTCAATAATATTAAACTTTTTTTTGGAGGATTTTCAGTTTTTTAGAAGATATATGAGAATTAAAAAACTCTGCTATTCTTCATTCCTTTTGATTCGTCTCTTCAATTTAAGATTTCTTATGCTCTTAGAAAGATTATTTATAATAAGCCTCTTTTTACATAAGCCTCTCTTTACGAAGGAAATTTTAAAAAAAATGTGCATTTAAAAATCTGAAAATGATCCAAAACTACAATTTTCCACTTTGCAATTATTTTTCGTAAATTTTTGAGTAAATACACGTGAAATTCTTTAATTTCATTAACATTTGAATATTTTTGTATAGTAATATATTACATTAATTTGATTTTAATAACTTTTAATTTTTTCATCACGGTAGACCTTTTGGTGGAATTACCCATATACGTTTCCTGTCTGTTCTTTCATGATGTTAAGGAAAATCTGATTGATACTCAGAAAAATTAATCAAAAACTTTCAATAAATTTAGTTAAAAAAAAATATTGAATTTTTTGTGCTTGAAATTGATTTATAGTGGAAGCACTTCTAGTGGCAGTTAAGGGGACAAATTCCCTTAAACAATTGTATATGCCAAGTGTACTCTCTCCTTGCGGACACCTCTCATAAACGGCGCTTTTTTCAGTACCAGTCCTCTTGTAAGCAGCCAAATTCCCTAAGGTGGTACACTGTAATTCCATAACTCGAAGTCTCCTTAAGTACAACTTTTCTAATGGCGATTCGAGTTGTGGAAGTTTGACTGTAATTTTATCTTTTCTGCAGTGAGCACTTCCCCAAATTTCAATAATTCGTCCTCTTTGGACAAGTGTTTGAGCCACATGTGGCATTTCTTGTAACTCATCCACAAATAGCTGAAAGTTTCTCTTATTTATTAAACCCACCTCTTCGGGTATTACTGTTTTCCTCTTCAGCTTATCTCACATCTACCCGTTTTATGTTATCGGATATTAGATTCTGAAAAAAAAACACCGCTACAGTTCAAAACATGTCGCCTTTAGACTTTTATTACTGGCCTGGCCGTCTGACTCCTCGGCTCCACTTCAGCTGTCAGTCAGCCTTTGATCTTGTTTCTCTTTCGGTTTATTAGTTTCTTTTTGTCTTTTCTCTCTGCTGTCCTACCTACGAATACGATATTAACACACCTGTGTGCAATTTCAATTTACACATTTTTTTCTCCCGCCTGCTGTTGTTGTTGTTGCTGGACAAGAAGAGGTTTGTTTAAACTCTGTTAAACTACAAGTATACCAATGCCTTGCCTTACCTTTCTTTTTGGATTTTCTCCAAGTTCTCTAACTCACATTTGACTTTATACGATTTTAGAGTCGAGTTGGTGGGTTATGCAGTGAGTACCACCACGATATTTTACTGGCTTTTTATTTTACAACCATTTTACATTGCAACATTGTAGTTGTTATCGCCACTTGTCGGTCGGTAGAAAAAAAAACTACATAAAAATATTTTATACTCCTTAATGTCATAAAAGAAAAGAAAACAAAATAATAAGACCGCCAGCGTTGATATTCAGTTAAAAAAGTGAGGAAGAAAGTTAAGAGATGCCACACCTGGATGCCACACATCGTTACAAAGATAATCGGCTGCACTGAGTTCAAGCCATCAAATTTGATTTTCGTACTTCTGTTGGCATTGCTGTATTTCAACAAGCGCTAACATGTTTCTTCGAGACTAGAATTCGATTTGAAAGAAATAACGCTTTTATTTGTTAAAATGGCCATCGAATGTAGATTTCATCCTCTAATTAAACCATAGGCCACCAAAGACAGAGAGAACTCAGCTTCGCTTAACCACATCAGAGATGACGAGCCTGGGTCGGGGAGTGTCTGTTAGCATTTCAATTAAAATATTTATATGGAAATTGATTGTTTTTTTTCTTCTTCTTTTTTTAATTATTTTCTATCTCTGCGAATAAAAATATACATCTGGTGAAGTGGATGACCCAAGTTTTTTTTTTTAAATTTTGAAATTTTCCATCTTAATCTTAAAATACAAATTAATGAGGAATATGTAATTTATTTTGTGGATTTGGCTGTGTATGAAAGACATTTTCAAATATATTATTTGGGATGAAATGATTATTTGAAGTGGTTGATTATGTTTGTTGTTTTTTTTTCTTTCCAAGAATTTAAAACAAAATTTTAGAAAACATTCATATATTGCTGTCGTTTGGCATATGTTATCAAATTTGAATTTGAATGATTGAAAATGCTGCGGAATGCAATAAAAGGCGAAGAAATATAGACAATACTTATATGTGCTCAAATATCATCCAAACAACATCAAAAGTATTCTATCTGGCTTTTTTTTTTTTTTTATTTCAAAAAATTTTATTTTTCTTTGAATACCAAAATAACACCTCTTGTTGGAGAACTCTGTATATATATATATATTTATTATATATGTTCATTCTCCAGAGTCAGCATCCAATAGGCGATGGAAAATAATGTAGCATGAGAATTCTTTTTTTGTCCGGAATCAATTTCTTGCTGGATTTTATCATAATCTAAAACGTATTGCTATTAAAAATTAAATGGTTTATAAAAAATAATGTCACATTTAAAAAAAAAGTTGTTGTGAAGTTTAGCAACATTCAGGTTAATCGATAAACGAATGTTTAGCAACATTCAATTTCTTGTTGGGTTTTATCATAATTTAAAACGTATTGATATTAAAAATGAAATAGTTTATAAAAAACAATGTCACATTTAAAAAAAAAAGTTGTTGTGAAGTTTAGCAACATTCAGGTTAATCGATAAACGAATGTTTAGCAACATTCAATTTCTTGTTGGGTTTTATCATAATTTAAAACGTATTGATATTAAAAATGAAATAGTTTATAAAAAACAATGTCACATTTAAAAAAAAAAGTTTTTGTGAAGTTTAGCAACATTCAGGATAATCGATAAACGAATGGTGCCTCCAACTTTGAGCTGCCTTCACTTTTATCTACACAATTTTCCAAAGGTATTCCTATGAAATAATTTTATAATCAAAAATTATTTTTTATAAATTAAAAACAACATTAATTTCGAATGGAAGTGTTTTTTTTTTTAAATCTCAAAGAATTTAAAATTTTACCCCCTCGTATGCATAAAAATTTAAAAAACCTTTGTTAATCCTTTCCGTGGTAAATCACTTTTTTTTTGACGTGCTAAAAATCATGTGAAGTGTCGACTATATTCGACAAATACACGGAAAGTGTTAAGAAAAATGTGGGAAAATTGTTTTTCGTATTTTCACAAATTTTTCTTACCAACGTCGGACATCTTAGTAGTTTTGTGTTCGCCCACCGAAGCTTTCACTGTATATATAATTCTCGTTTTGGACACCTAAGGAGAAATTTAAAATTTTCTAATAGTTGTATTATGGGCAGCTTTGTCCTCTTCTGTAGCTTTTTAAATCTTAGCTGTGGAAATGCAAAAGATAAAGTTGTTCTGTAAAAAATCTCTCCCATTGAATCAATTTCTCGATTGCCCATTTGTCCCGCAAATCAGTGTCTTGACATGACGCACACAATCAATCGCTGCAACCGATCTCCTTGTCATAGCAAACAAAAAAAGTGACTATTCTTCTTCTTTGACCAAGTTGTTATTCTTATTTATTTTTGTTTAATTTCAATGGGCTGATTTATTTCATATTTTTCCAACATTTCGTTAGTTTTATTCCAACTTCTTCAGGGGTATATTTTTATTTTTTGGACAGTTGAATTGCTGATGGATGTTCAACCAAATTTGATTTATATGTGACTAAAATCCAGCGATTAGAGGCACCCTTTCAACGAAAAAGTTTGCATACCAGTTCCCTTTTAACATGTAAGTTTATTCACAGTATGACCACTGCAGATCTCGGTGACACAGTAACCGAATAAAGTTAATGTTGCATTTCTGAGATATCTGCTCCAGGTGTGGGCTGTTTGTTTGTCGGATTTCCCTATCCAGACTGGGTCAAATCAGATATCTTCCCAGATGGGATCAGCAAAATCTGTGGCCATTCCCCTCTCGATTGGGTCCAACATTTCTAAGTTACCGCCCAGACAATACTTCTGATCTTAAAACATTGTCAAGTAAACGCTCACATAATTTAAATAAACATAAAATCACATTACATGTCCATTAACAAACTCCTTTTTAGCTAAATATTTTCTAAAACATCCATGGCGAATTTTTTGGTCGTCCTAGCTCCGATCAGGCGAGAAACATTTTCCTGAAGGAACTCCAGTATATTCCACCAATTGACCAATTGTAAACATCTTTGGAAGAGAGCAACCCATCCAGTAACAATTGTAAACATTTTTGGAAGAGATAAACTCATCCAGTAACCATTGGAGTTGTGAGGTCCTTCGAGCAATGACATTGAGAAGTTGGATGAAATATTTACAAACAACCATTTGGAATATTTCCTATAGAGTCCTCAGATATGTAGTCAAATAATAAACGGTCCTTCGTCTTTTTATACCCTCACCCTACGGGTAGGAGGGTATATATCATTTGATACGACCCAAAAGTGTAACACCTAGAAATATTCAGATTAGAACCCAGGTGTCTTTGAAACAAATTCGATTTATGACTTTCTGAATCGTTTGAGCCATGTCCGTCTGTCCGTCCGTCCGTCTGTCCTGCTGGTACGCACGATAACTTTCGAAAGAGTTAAGCAATCACTCTGAAATTTGGCATGGCTGAATATTTTCCCAAAACTGCTTATGGGATTGCATATGGGCTATATGGCCACACCCCTTCGGGTACCTCCCATACAAATCTGATATTTCGCCCACTTTATAAATCGTGTAATAATATCAACACGCGCATGTTCGATCTTCGCCAAATTCCGTATTTAGTAATGGTATAACTGGACAAAGTTTCGGACAAAAACTTGGCAGTCTGGCAACTCCCCTTCTGGTACCTCCCATACAAATGTACCATCCCGCCTACCTTAGAAATCGTGTAATAACACCAATACGCCCAATGCGATCTTGCCCAAATTTTGTATTTAATAAACGTATAGTTAGACTAAGTTTTGGACAAAAACTTGTCAGTCTGGCAACTCCCCTTCTGGTACCTCCCATACAAATGTACCATCCCGCCTACCTTAGAAATCGTGTAATAACACCAAAATGCCCAACGCGATCTTTCCCAAATTTTGAATTAAGTAAGGCTATAGTTGGACTAAGTTTTGGACAAAAACTTGGATGTCTGGCAACTCCCCTTCTGGTACCTCCCATACAAATGAACCATCCCGCCTACCTTAGAAATCATGTAATAACACCAAAATGCCCAACGCGATCTTTCCCAAATTTTGAATTAAGTAAGGCTATAGTTGGACTAAGTTTTGGACAAAAACTTGGATGTCTGGCAACTTCCCTTCTGGTACCTCCCATACAAATGAACCATCCCGCCTACCTTAGAAATCGTGTAATAACACCAAAATGCCCAACGCGATCTTTCCCAAAATTTGAATTAAGTAAGGCTGTAGTTGGACTAAGTTTTGGACAAAAACTTGGATGTCTGGCAACTCCCCTTCTGGTACCTCCCATACAAATGAACCATCCCGCCTACCTTAGAAATCGTGTAATAACACCAAAATGCCCAACGCGACTTTGCCCAAATTTTGTATTAAGTAAAGCTATAGTTGGTATAAGTTTTGGACAAAATCATGGACGTCTGGCAACTCCTCTTCTGGTACATACATACCATTTTCGAGAAAAAACTCTACAATATTTTTTTTTCTATAACATTCGGTATTTTGAGGTTGCTATTATGGTATATGAGACTTATATTTTTTTACTGAGGGTGAGGGTATATATAAGTCGGTTTACCCGACTGCAACTTTTCCACTGGTTTTAAATTGTTTTTGTTACAGTAAATTGTTCGTATATAATTTGAGTCTATATGACTTGGACCAAGGATATCCTTAGCCTGTCAGGAAAGCGTATTTTTATTTTTTTTAATTTATTTTTCTTGATTGTTTGTCCGCCGGTCCTTGCCATCTTGATAGAAAACAACATAATTTTCACATAACCACAAAGTTTGTTGCCTTCCGTCTCCAAATTGTGTATGTTTGGCAAATAAGACTGCAACTAAAAGCATTCCCTTACAAGCAATCTCGAAATGTATATGAACGTCGGTCGTACTTTCAAGTATTAAAAAAATTGTACAAACAGCAAATGTTGCGGTGAGGGGAATGTAGGCTCCGAAAATACATATATTTTGTAAAGGAATTAACAAACATAAAATCACTTTACACAGCAACCGGCATTTTTCACAGATTTCACAAATGTCGTCTGACGTTCTTTCGACGATTGTAAGGGAATCCTTTGTGAGTGTTTGAAAAGGAGAAAACCAACTTAAAAAAAAAATAAATAGAAATAAAAATAAACAAGAGTGAGCTGCGGGTATAAATACGAGTGCATACACCGCCCCCACCCCTCTCATTAGGGCTAGAAAAATGCGAGACTACGCATCGACGATAGGACGATATGTATGTTAGGGTGGAGTGAAATTAAAAAAAAAAAAGTTAACCTCGGAAAGAGATGTAGTCTGGGGTCCTAATGAGGGGAAAAATAAAGAAAAAAAATTTAAAAAAATTTTAGGGGTCGCGCCACTCCCTCGAAATTTTGAAATTATCGCTATTTTGGCGTTGATTTTAGAAAAATCCTAAAAAGTTTTATGTCAATAGATGTTTGCAATAGCGTAAACAATGAAATAAGGGCATGAACAAATTTAAAAAAAATGTTCTCATTGTTCAAAAATTTCAAAAAGTAAAATAAGTCAAATCGTCCTTTCTTCAGAAAATTGACTGAACAATGAAATCGCCACCAAAGCAACAAATATTAGTCGATTATCCTCATATTTGCCTCAAATACTTTTGTTTGGGCACTGAACAAGCTCAAACTTTTATATTTCGAATAAGTTAAGTCGTTAATTTTTAGGATTTTTCTAAAATCAACGCCAAAATAGCGATAATTTCCAAATTTCGAGGGAGTGGCGCGACCCCTAAAAATTTTTTAACATTTTTTTCTTTATTTTTCCCCTCATTAGGACCCCAGACTACATCTCTTTCCGAGGTTAACCTTTTCAAATTAAAAAAAAAACATGTTTTCACTCCACTCTAATGTATGTACTTAACATTTGTGTTTCTTCCCCCCACCCTGGTTTTCTGTCAATGCCACAGAGGAAAGAAAAAAGGACAATAAACCAAAGCAACATCACGACGATGATGGCGAAGTTTGTTGCCAACAATCCTGTACAGCAACGTCCTTGTCCTTTTGCAAAAATAAAGCACAAAAAATACGCAATGCCTGAAAAAAGCGAGGGTTAAAAACCCGAACAGATTTCATCATTTCGATTGCTGCCTGGTGTCGTACTGAAACAGATGATGACTCATTCTGTTACCAGACATAACATCACTGTACCAACCGACCTTCTTTTTTCACTTACCTTCACCCGAGACGGTTTCGTTTTTGTTGTTGTCGTTCTGTTTTCTGCACCTTTCCACAAGCACCTCCAACCATCCCCCGAGCATTTCATGCAATCATGTATTCAATTCTCTGCTTTATTGTGGGGGCGGCGGGAAGTTGATGGAGTTTCGGAAGACCGAGGTTGTTGTTGCCGGCTGAGAGTATGGATAAGCTTACATTAGATTTTTTCTTTTCTGTGTGTTTCGGTACAAGTACATCAACACATTTCAATGACCTCAAAAGTGTATTGCTGTGCCATTGGAAGAGGTCGGTTTGTCCGGTTTGGTAGTAGGAAAAGAGAGCAAGATCACGCCAAATGTGTTTGGATGTTCTTTGGGAATTACAAAGTAGCGTGTGAACTAAAATGATGGTTGGAATTATGGTCCTTCGAGCAGAGTTCCAGCGAGAATTTATGTGGCACCAACTTTGCGGAGATTTTTTACAAAGACTTTCTTACATTTCACCATAAAAAAATATTTGCGTTTTTTTTGGTCCTTCGATCGTTTTTTCTTCAATAGTAGGTTTCCAAATGTTGCACTCTTGCTGATAGTTTTTGATCATCTAAGCAAATGTATTTCTATTTATCCCGTTTAAAACACTTTATTACTAGATACACCAGCCAACTACTAAATTACAATGGTTGACTTATGCATTCCACTCATTTTTTTGCCTTATCACGAACTGTTTGGTCCTTCGAGCAACAGAATTTCAAGGTGTAACACTCAACTGATCAGCCATTTAGTGTCAAACGTATACTTTCTAGAGAATTAATGCCAACTGTTGCCTAAATGTACTAAATTTTCGAGCACATGTTTTTTTTGGTCTACATCCAGCGTTGCCGTATATGTTTTTAAAAAATCTGCCAATTTCTAAATAAAAACTGTTTTTAGGTTCGAAAATCTGTTTTTCTAAAGACCATTAACAGTATGGAAAGTCTGATGCCAGTTATATGCCATTCAGATCATATGCAATCAATTTGTATACCCTGCCACGAATTTTGTTTGGTCCTTCGAGCCGATTAATTTCGTATATTTTAAATTCAAACGATTTAAGTGTTCGGCCAATACGCCAGATATCTGCTGAATTACTGCAGTAAACATCTTTCTCGTATGTATGCAACTATACCTTGCTACTAATTTGTTGGTCCTTCGAGCCGATTTATTTCGTTCATTTTTAATTCCAATCATTTAAGTGTTCGGTGTCTGAATTACAAACGATTTTATATTTGCTCCTTCAAGTATTCATTACCATTGGCTATAAATTAAATCAAACCTTCATTTTTCATACCCACTACCTTCTTTTTCTCCGCATTCACCTACAATCGGTTGGCTACAAATAAATGCATTTTGCTCTAAATCTCCTCTTGGTTTGACTTGGCTTTTGAACTTTTCTCTTTGAAATGCTCCGTTGAACCAACATTTTGAAACTACCAGCAGCACCATTCACTTTACTTTTTACTTCGTCGAGTTACATTCATTGCGAGCCAAGTTTTATTTACAGACGTGTAGCAAATGGGAAATGTTCGCCAATTGGCGGTGTGAGTGGTCGTGGTGCATGCGCTTGGCTGAGTTGACCCTGCACTTAACCCTTCTAGAGTGTTTAACTATTTATATGGATTATATATTGCCAAGAGAATTTGAAATCCTTTGACTCTCTCCCTCTCTTACTGACATGTCTTCCGGCGCTTCTACATCCTAAGGTCCTCTACACGACCAAAGTAAGATTCTTTCCTGACAATTTGATGTTGTGCCAATTAAAGGGTTTTTGTTGATTCAGCCGAGTCGAGTCGTCATCACTTTAGTTGAACAGATATGGGTAAAGTGTCTACAATTCAATTGTCGTTAATGGTTTTTCGTTGTTCTATCCCGTCTGACACGGTAATTAATTGAAATTTTGTATGCCATTTTTTTTTTGTTGACGGTGGAGCATTAGATTTTATGTAAATTTTCTCCTTTTTTATTGACTTAAGGTTATCTTTATGTCGCTCAGGTTTTGTTGGCTGGTATTTATACCATCCATCCACTTGATGTTATTCACATGTTAAGTGGAAAATAAATAATGCCGGCACATTTACAAGTTTTAAGGGATTTCAAAGGGTTAATTACTCGTTCGCATTTACCGGATGCGGTGATAATACATAATGATGGGGTACGCATTTCTATACACGCACCACCCATTCGCCCTTTGTCTCACTGAAGTTTAAATAATTTACATAGTATATGCCTTTGGAATTGTTAATTTTAACAAAATGTCCTCGACAATGTTGGCTAAAGGATTATTATTACTCATTACACAGGAGTATATCATCGTTGTCTATTGTGTCAAGTGTGTATTGAGATTTGGTGATCTGGAATGAAACACTTGCTTAAACCCACCCAACGCAAAAAAGTTGTAATATTTCATTAGTGCTATTCCCAAGGAGGCGTTGATGTCGAATAAGGATATTATTTTCTGACTGCTTACCATTTTGCCGATATAACTGATATATCATCATGGTGAGTTTGAAATGTCGAATACATCTACAACTCTACACGACTTGGTTGGAACGAAATATGTAGGATAAATCTAAGCTAACGAAACCAAAGCTATTATGTATTACTTAATTAATTCATTCATAGCCAGCGAAGACATATGGCACAGAGAAACGCATTTCGTAAAGATATAAAACTTTTTTTCAAAAATGTCTTGGTAATGAAATATTCTCTCATAAGCAGCAGTGGTGGACTGGGTCCACTACCCGACAAGTTAACGATTTAGATATTGCTTCAATAAAAGAATAAGACATCATCCATGAACATTTTCGTTACATCAAAGAAAAATGTCATTGCATCGATGAAAAATGCCGTTGTTTTTATTTAGTCAATAAATGACAGTTTTCATTGCATTAATGAAATGTTTTCATTGCATCAATGAAAGTTTTCATTGCATTAATGAAATGTGTTCATTGCATCAATGAAATGTTTTCTTTGCTTAAATGAAAGTTTTCATTGCATCAATGAAAGTTTTCATTGCATCAATGAACGTTTTCATTGCATTAATCAATGTTTTTATTTAGTCAATAAATAACAGTTTTCATTGCATCAATGAAAGTTGTCATTGCATTAATGAAATGTTTTCATTGCATCAATGAAAATTTTCATTGCATTAATGAAATGTTTTCGTTGCACCAATGAAAGTTGTCATTGCATCATTGAAAGTTTTCATTGCATCAATGAAATTTGTCATTGCATCATTGAAAGTTTTCATTGCATCAATGAAATTTGTCATTACATAAATGAAAGTTTTCATTGCATTAATGAAATGTTTTCATTGCATTAATGAAATGTTTTCGTTGCATCAATGAAAGTTTTCATTGCATCAATGGAAGTATGGATGAAATTAGTATTTCTTCAATGATTTTTTTTACTAGAAGTCATTGGCTACCAACGTCTGGATGTCCAACCCAGTACCCTTAAGTGTACTATATAAGGATATATATCATTTAGCTTCATAAGCTTCCTTCCAATTCAAAAAAATAAAAAAGGATTTACAAATTAATTACACACACAATACCCCAGAACCAATTAAACATTCACTCACCAGCAACCGCATATAGCCAGCCGCAAGTGTATACAGGGCGGGTACACCCTGTATATCAAATTACTGTTGGCGCTGTCAGACGATATCCATTAAAAATGATGCATAAATCTACTGATTTCACCAGAAAATCAGCTACGGTGTCACCTTCACCCCATCCTCTCGCCTCAGTTTCCTTCCATTGTCTGGCAACTATAACTTGTAATTACAGACATGATTTAATTAGGCCCACTTTAATACACTGAGAGCTCAGCGTTCACACTCCGCCTCTTCTTTCTCCCTCGTCAGGCTGTTATTGTAATCCAACAGCAAAACCAGATTATAATTGACGTAAACGTAACGTAACGTTAGGTTAACAATAGAAACACAACAGCATCCCTTAGTTTTTTGGTGGGGCGCGTAAAATCCTTTTAACTTTAAGCTTCTTAAATTTCATTTGTGATATTCGTATTTGTAGATTTTATTGTGCTAAGCGACTTAAAGGTGGAAATCATAAAATTAATCGATTTTTTTTCTTTTTCTTCTTTCTTTGCAGGTAAGTAGTATATTTCCTGGACGTGAAATGCGTAAACAAAACGTATGTACTTGAAACCCAATAACAGACAAAACTCCATGGGGGAAGTTTCTTATGCGTAAGACACAGCATTTACATTCTGTGCTAATGAACCTGGTTGAATTGCTGTAATAACTTATTTTGTCTTTTGTTACTTCCGTTTCGCTGCTTCGCTTTATTTGTTCTTGGTTGTTGTATGGGCCCCTCCGTCCCAAAAGGTTGTTCTTTTTAATGAATCGCCGTTTTGCATGTGTAAGACTACAGAACTTTTCGACACTTAAGGAAACAAATGAGTTTAAATATCGTTTTTCGTTTTTTCAAAACCGAAAAGATAAAAGCAGAAAACACGGCTTTAAATTAACCGGCGGATATGCAGTGTGACGATTAAAAAGATTTACGATCTGACATACATATTTGGAGATTATTATCGCACAATGGCGGATACTATCAAAGTAATTTTCATTTTCGTTTTTTTTTTTTTAAACTGTGCTTGAGCCTCGTTTTTAGGCAATATTCATTGCTTTATGTGAAGTGGAAGAATACAAAAAAATTTAAATTTTAGACACGTACCACTTAATTGTTTATGTTTGAAATACGTATCAGTAATATTTCCCACCAGCCAAAGATCAATACATATTTCCCTTAACATTCCATGAAGGAACAGACGGGAAAGTTCTCACAAATCAGAGAGCTGTGCAAGATATAATTTTTGAATACTCCTTGACCGGGACCTGCTAATTATAGACGACTTTGAACGGCTAATGGTTTTCTAGAGTAGTTTTACTTGGCTTACAGATTACTCAATCACTCGTAAAGAGGCCGGCATTTACGAGATGAAAACAGCCGCTGAATAATATGTGATGGTCTTACCAGGTTGCGAACCTGAGTTTACAGCACGACCGTCCACAAAAAGATCAATATAAAATTATTTACACAAAAAAGCCAATATAAGGAGTACGTGTGCAGAAATTGGACTATTTTCGAAGTCTCCGTCAAACCCTTTTAGATTCCCTTTTGAGAGGGGGGCGATTTTGTAAAGCTTGTAAATAAACAAAAAATGTGTACTTCGAGCAGAGATGCAATGACGATTAATATATTCCTCTGGTAACCTTTTGGCAACTGATTAAATATAGATTTTTTAGATAAAAATCTCCCTAGAGAAAATATAGCAAATGTGAATTTGTACCAAAATTTTTTGGTCCTTCGAGCCAAAGTAATGTTCCGGTTTTTTAACATATTGGCACGAATTTTCGACTGTCCATATATGGCAATTGTGTCTGTTTACGTACCAAATGAAAATGGACTTCACATATGGCGCCCGTTGAAATATGGAAAAAAAAATTTTGTTGAAAAAAAAAATTTTGAAAAAAAAAATTTTGTAAAAAAAAAAATTTGTAAAAAAAAAAATTTTGTAAAAAAAAAAATTTTGGTACAAAAAAAAATTTGTAAAAAAAAAAAATTTGGGGAAAACACAATTTCTGTACAAAAAAAAATATTATTTTTTTATTATTATTATTTATAGAAAATTATAGAATGCCTATTTAAATTCCTACGTACTGCGTGACAGAGTCAGTGAATCAGTGTCGAGGGTAAATATATATTACGATTGTCCTTTGATATACTTACCACCTTCTATGATACCGGTTTAAGTAATTTTCCAGTAAGGCTTTATTTTAGGTTTCAAAATCACTTAAAAGGTAATGAGCTATCTTTACTAAGTAGTGATAGGAATCATTATTGTTTAGGTCCTTTTGATATGATTAAAGAGAAGTACAGAGTTCCGTTGTCTTCTTAGAAAGTCATTATTTTATGTTACAACATAAGGCAAAGAGTAATGGGTCGTCATTACTAAATATATACTCAGCTCAGAACGAACTAAACTGTGGCATGCCAAAGATTGGCCATCTCGGATTAACTTCTGTTAATTCATTAATTCCCCCCCCCCCCCCCCCCTGCCAGTCCGAGGCGAACAACATTTAATGAGGTCATAACTGAAATCATACTGACTATTGGGGTTAGGTTGAAGACTTTATGCCACAGCGGTCCAGCGCTGTTCATCTCAGTTTTCATTTTTTTCTGAAGTAGTACCTCTAGTGTACAATAGTTTTTTTTTAATTGAATGAAACAATTACGTTAACGTTCGATAGAAGGCTTTTTGTAATTAATCACAGCCGACCCACCCCAGACTAACCCTCCCAGCCAAGGTTCATACTTTGTACTTTATGTTCCGTGGACTGTTGGTAATCATACTAATGACTCAATTTCATCACAAAACCATTTGTTATCATCAACGATGATAGTCATTTGTAAATTCTGCAATTTGCCACTCGGTCCGGTGAGCTGCCTGGTCGCTGGTCATTCCCATTTATCCCATGGCCTCATCATCATCAGTAGTAGCCTTTTCAGCAACTTCTGTACTCTTGTCCAGTCCATTCATTTCACCATTCGTTTGTTCCCCTTTTGTCCGAACTGATAAAAGCAGAGATGAAGAAAAACAGTTGGATAGATTTGTCTTATGCCGCCTTATTAAACAATTTCAATTGTACTCGGTATTGTATTGTATGCCCTCGAACTAATCTTAAACTGCGGTTGTTGAGAACTGAAATCAGATAAAAAATAAAATGTTGCCCGTCCGTTCGCTGGGAGTTTTTAATTTATTTTCTTGTTTGCAATTATGTGTAAGTTTTCATGTTAATTTCACTAAAGAGCATTTGCAATGGAATTAAGGTCCCCTAGCAGACACACCAGCCATGGGCTTGGTTTTGGAAAATAAAGGAGGCCTGTTGAAAATGTTTTGACAAACTAATGGGCAGTTACTGATTATTATGAAACAAATTAACTCAAGATAATTCATTTATTCTGCCCTATATTAAAAGAAATTGTGATTATAAAAAAAAACATATAATAATTTAGATCCAAAATGCCAGCATACTTGCTTTGAACATAAGAAATAGAAGACTATTCCAAATTGTAATACAAAATGACATTAATCTTGTATTAAGCGAGGGTTAATATTGGTCAAAATCAACTACTTACTGTTTTGTATTGCATCATGAAGTAAACTCATTACCGTTTGCATTATTTTGAAACAACATAATGACTCATTACTTACTTATTCCCCTTAACATTCCATGAAGAAACAGGCGGGGAACTTCTCTCGAATCAGTGAGTTGTGTACAATACAATTTGTATACTCACTGACCGGGACCTACTGTTTACAAATGCTTTTCGAGAGATGTTTTACATGGCTTAGAGATTACTCTCTTACTCGTAAAGTCGCCAACATTTACGAGGTGGAAACAGCCGCTGAAAAATAAAGGGTGTTTTTTGTTGAGGTATAGAACTTCGAATTGAAATAAAACACAAGAAAATCGTTTTAATGTCCATCAATTTGGCTTTATTGGAAGGATAATTTTATGCCATTAAAGTTTAAATATGATTTCGGGCATGTGGCCGCCGCGGCTGGCTCGAATAAAGCCAATTCTACAGGTCCAATTTTCAACCACTTGTTGGAACCACAACTCATCCACATTCATGCCATCCAATTCGGGAACAAAATAGTCAGTTATAATGGCTCTATACCGGTCTCCATTAGCGGTAACTGACTCTCCAGCATTATTTCGGAAGAAGTGTGGCCCAATGACTCCACCAGCCCATAGAGCACACCAAACAGTCAGTTTTTGTGGATGTAATGGCATAAAATGGACGGAGCTTGCGGTGAACTTCGCGAACTGAACCATTACTTTCGAAATAAATTTGCACGATTTGCAAGCGTTGTTCTTTTGTCAACCTGTTCATGATGAAATGGCAAACCAAACTAAATATTAATCACTTGACAGCTGACAAAATGGCCGCCAGTTAAAAAAGTGATGCCAACTTAAAGTTCTATACCCCAATAAAAAACACCCTTTATTTGATGGTCTTGCCCGGTTTCGAACTCGGGTTCTTCTGTGTGTGTTACCACACCACGGCCACGCACAATTACCGACTCAAAAAAATAAATAAGCCTTTTAATATTTTGATTTCATTTGCGTACTTTTGAAATAAAACAAACTACATGACTAAATGTTATCACTTGTCGTCTCACAAAAGAATGGAGTCAATCGAAAATTTATGACGCCGTCATGTTTACAAATAGCTACAGAGGCAAAATATAAAATTAACTAAAACTATCAATGGCTATGAAATTGTATTTGCAACTTTGTTTGCCGATTTATTTTGGAAAATGTTAATAAAAATCGACCTCGAGCTCTAATTTTATTAACATTTACGAAATATTTTTTTAAAGATAGAGGATTAATTATTTTTTTTTTATTAATTACAATACAAAGTAAATGTATATTCTAATTTTGGTTAATTTGGGTAAACCGGGTGACACAGACCATATGACTAGATTTTCGCAGCGACACACTAAAGCCTCTGGTGTGAATCGATGCCAAAACACAACACGGCTACCGGGCACGCTGCCAACTCGCCTATCGGGGCGCTTACTTTTCTTTGTATTTAATCGTTAATCGTGGTTATCGATTACAGAATCTAGCGGTGTTAAATCGTGCAATCTTGAAGACCAATTGACGGCACAAAACTTTTTCTTTATTAATTTCCATTCCAAGGACGAAACTTGGTGTTATTGGCGTAACCAGTTAATAGTTGCATCAACCAAGAAATATTTTTACTTAACACGAAATATTTTGCATCAATCAAGTAATCTTTTTCTATAGCTGCAATTGGGGCTGCGGAGTCGAGCCAAAATAGCTCGACTCCATCATTTTTAAATAGCTTGACTCCGACTTCCGCTGCTCAATAACATCATTTCGAAAATGGCATTTCCGTCCACAATTCCTATACTCCATATCACACTGAGGTGCGTTTGTATCTTAAAAATAAAAAAAAAACTTCATACAATCGAAAATATTTCAAATTTTAAAAAATATTAACAGATTAACTTGTTTTTAATACATTTTATTTATTTTATGGGAAATGTAAGTAACTCGAGCAAATTTTTCGACTACAGTCTCCGACTCCGGGCAAATTCGGCCGACTTCACCGTCCTCTCATAAATATGACCACAATTGGTTCTATCTCTTAGTTTCTTTTAATTACAGCACATGTCCTCCAAAATTTGTGGGCCAAGTGTCGAAACTAAAAACAAAACAAAATTAAGTCATCAGTTTATTTTAGCCCAGAATCATAAATCCCCGCACAGTGTCACCTGGTCATGAAACGTAATCATTTTTTTCTTGTGTGTGTGTCATACAATTCCGAAAGATAATTCCTTTTCCCGCACTCCATTTTTTTTTTTTAAATAAAATCCCAACACATCATATGACAACCAAATTCCTTTGGAAGTCGAACGAATGAATATAATTAGGCCGAATAAAATGTCATGTTTAAAGGTAATTTAACAAACAAAAACTAGTTATGAAGGCAAGGAAATATTTTTAGATTTCAAAAGCCGCCAAATACTGAAAGAGCACATTCAACCCCAAATAAATGACGAAATGACTACAACCTCGTGTTGCTAATAAGAACCGCCAGCAACACCGGGTTGCACACACCTAAACTATGACATTGCCACAAATCATGGCAATACTCAGGGGGGGGGGGGGCTAACTAAAACATGGTGGGTTCATGTCGGTGTTACTTCTTCTTTGGGTTTTTGTTACACAGCAAACACTGAGTACCGGCACAAAGGTTCTTAACCTTTTGCGGAAAACTCTGGCCATATTCGAGCGAGTCATCAACGACAACGGCTTCACTCTCTAGCACAAAGCTCTTACCCTACCTGGGGAAACTAAAGCAACGACGAAAATGTCATAATTTTAAAAGGATTTGTTTGTATAAAGTGAATACACAAAAACCATAAATAATTTTCCGCTTGCGTGTCTTATATACTTTCAGTCGCTCCGTATACCTGTACAATGTTTATACACACATACACATGTCCGTGTATATAACAATATTATTGTGGAATACATATATTTATTTTTTAAAGGCAACTTCTTCTTAAGGTTCAACCCAAGTGTCGCGATTTAAAGCGCGATAACGCGATGGCATGATATTCAAACGACGATAAGAGCAACGTTAGAGTAATAATGGAAGACAGAAAGGATGTGCTTTTGAGCATTGGCGGGTTGGAATGTAACTCGGCTGCAAGACTGTAACATTTAAAATATTCACCAAATGTGTTCAACGATTCAGACAAGTTTGGGGGGTGCCTAAATGTAAGGCCGCAGCTGTAAGATGAATACACGGTGAAAAATTATTCCGTTTAGTACTCGTATTCAAGGTGTACAAAATAGTATTTATACAAAGTGAAAAATCATTCCCATTCAAAGTGCCCAAGAAAAATTACAGATTTTTGTAGTGAATTTTAATAATTTCAGTGCGTTGTTGGGTTTCCGTGTAACAGTAGTTTGAAGCGTAGCGTAGTTGTAATTCAATATTCTTTAAAATTGTCTTACTCCCAATATAATTCTGTAATTAGATTTTACTGCATAGTAATCATCCTTGTATGGCTCTGACTTTCAAGTTAATATTGTTATCTCTTACTTTTTTTAAAAAAAATATTTTAATTTAAAAAATAATCTTCATTTAAATTTTCGATACTATAATTTTTTTTTTAACTGAAATCTAATATTATTAATTATCTTTTTTTTTTTAAAAAAAAAATTTTATGAAAAAAATTTTATATTTTAAAAATGATTTAATTATTTTAAAAAAAAACATTTTAATTTAAAAAATAAATCTTTTAAAATGTACTTTAATTTTGTAAAATAAATACATTTTAAAATTTTTTTTTTTTAAATTTTTAAATATATTTTTACATTCTGTTACATTTCGTAATTTATTTTTAAAAAAAAAATTAGTTAAAAAATCTTTTATTTTAAAAATATTTTACTTTTTTTAAAAAAAAAATATTTTAATTTAAAAAAATAGTCTTCATTTAAATTTTTTTTTTAAATTTTCGATACTATAATTTTTTTTTTAACTGAAATCTAATTTTATTACTAACCATTTTTTTTTTAAAAAAAAAAAATTATTAAAAAATTTTTATATTTTAAAAATGATTTACTTTTTTAAAAAAAAAAACATTTTTAAAATGTACTTTAATTTTGTAAAATAAATACATTTTTCAAATTTTTTTTTTAAATTTTTAAAAATATTTTGATATTTTTACATTCCGTTTTTGTTCAACTCAAAAAAAAACACTTTTTAAAAATATTTTGTGACAAAAGTATTCCACATAGGTCTACAACTTTTGGCTACCCCCAATAATCACAGAGACTTTTTGTCATTTGTAGGTAACCCACTTCTTAAAGTAAAGGTACCCATTACTAAACGCCTCTCCCTTAGTTAAACTCCGAATATAACGAATACTCTAGACAGGGAAATGTAAATGACGCTGAACACAACGACTACAATATCTGTAAATCTCTAGCTGCTGCTACCCATAGTCTCCCTGTCCTCCTACTCTGCACCGGCAGCACCACCCCAGAAAGTTACATTTCCAAAATGGTATAAACACATGTTAGCGTGTCATTACCCTTCTTCTGGTTCTGCTTGAGTTTGTGCTTTTTCGTCGTTGCCGATTGTCAAAATGACAGCAGAATGAATTTGTATTTCGCCATTTGAATGTTTCGTATGCATGCCACCTCGTGCGCCTCCTTCGGATTCGTGAGTGTTTGGGGAGTGGGTAAATGTTTTTGTTATATTAAAATTAGAATATTACATATTTTATGGCAATGTTCGTCGTCGGTCGGTATCTATGACTGTCGCACTGTCAGTTACTTTCGTTTGTTCCACCAAACGTGCATCCGTCCGTCCGTCCGTCCGTCCTCCCATTGGATGGGAAGTATGTATTTCTGATGATGGCATTCCATTGGTGTCGTTATTCTCATTTGTGAGTTTAAAGGAATTTTAAATATTTTTTTTGGAAAATATACCAGCAACTACTTAAGCTCTACATTTGTTGTGGGTAACTCAGGCACAGCACATGGGTGGTTGTGGTATTGCTACCACAAGCAGGAGGCATGAATGAAAAGGATGTGAATGTTGTGTTGTTGATAGTACGTGTGTTTAATGGCATTTTAATTTTATTGTAAATGGCATTTTCGAATGATTCATTATGGTCGTGTCGTCATGACGTCGGAATATGACACCCACACTTGTGGTTGGTTGGAAATGCTGGTTGACGTATTTTAATGGAAATTGTTCTAAGGCATTTTCCTTGTGAATTATTAAAATATTACATTGATCGATGTGTTTCTATTAAAATATCCTTTTGGTGTGAGTGTGTGTGTGTGTGCAGTAGTGGTAGTAATTGTGTAGATCATATTTAATGGATATTATTAGAAATTAAATAGTACATTAGACAATGGGACTACGGACTCATAGTATTTACTTTACTTTATCCAACTTCGATGGATATAAATTGACATCCGAAGTTTTAGTATTACCACCCTATAATCGATATATGTAGTGTGTCCGATTAAATCGATCCGTCTGTTCGATTTCGTCTATTTTCAAATTAACGGGGTGTATCAACAATCGGTGATCGAAAGCCCAGGTGACACTGTTGGGGGGATTTATGATTCTGGGCTAAAATAAACTGATGACTTCATTTTGTTTTCGACACTTGGCCAACAAATTTTGGAGGAAATGTTTTGTAATTAAAAGAAAATAATAGTTAGAACCAATTGTGGTCATATTTATGAGAGCGGTGGAGTCTGAAGAATTTGTCCGTAGTCGTAGTCTGGAGTCCAAAAATTTGCTCGCCTCCGACTCCGAGTTTATTTACTTGCATTTCCCATAAAATAAATAAAATGTATTAAAAACAAGTTATTTATTTTATTTATTAACAATATAATTACAAATTATATGCTAACTTATGGAGGAGCAATGGCATCGTGGGTTTAAAAACAAGTTAATCTGTTAATATTTTTTAAAATTTGAAATATTTTCGATTGTATGAAGTTTTTTTTATCTTAACCCCTTTTAATCAAATCCTATAACCATTAAAAATGGCTGTTAGCGTTGACCGTTAAAGGGTTAAGATAAAAGGTGTTTTTTTTATTGAGGTATAGAACTTCGAATTGAAATAAAACACAAGAAAATCGTTTTAATGTCCATCAATTTGGCTTTATTGGATGGATAATTTTATGCCATTAATGTTTAAATATGATTTCGGGGATGTGGCCGCCGCGGCTGGCTCGAATAAAGCCAATTCTACAGGTCCAATTTTCAACCACTTGTTGGAACCACAACTCATCCACATTCATGCCATCCAATTCGTGAACAAAATAGTCGGTTATCATGGCTCTATACCGGTCTCCATTAACGGTAACTGACTCTCCATAATTATTTCGGAAGAAGTATGGCCCAATGACTCCACCAGCCCATAGAGCACACCAAACAGTCAGTTTTTGTGGATGTAATGGCATAAAATGGACGGAGCTTGCGGTGAACTTCGCGAACTGAACCATTACTTTCGAAATAAATTTGCACGATTTGCAAGCGTTGTTCTTTTGTCAACCTGTTCATGATGAAATGGCAAACCAAACTAAATATTAATCACTTGACAGCTGACAAAATGGCCGCCAGTTAAAAAAGTGATGCCAACTTAAAGTTCTATACCCCAATAAAAAACACCCTATACAATCGCACCTCAGTGTGATATGGAGTATAGGAATAGTGGACCGAAATACAATTTTCGAAATTTTGTTATTGAACAGCTAAAGTCGGAGTCAAGCTATTTAAAAATGCTCGACTCCACAGCCCTAGTTGCAGCTATAGAAATATATATTTCTTGGTTGATGCCTTTGGAATGGAATTTAAAAAAGAAAAAGTTTTCTACCGTAAATTGGTCTCCAAGGTGGCACGATTTAACACCGCTGGATTCGGTAATCGATAACCAAGCGACGATTAACGATTAAATATTATAATTATAATATTTGTAGCGTGCTTGCCTATCAGCGTGGGGGTTGTGGGTTCGATTACCACCAGAGGTTTTGGTCCTTCGTTGCAAAAAAAAAGTCATTACAATTTACTTTGTATTGTATTTTTTGTAATCTAGTGTAAATTGTTAAACGTATTTGAGTACTTGACCATTTCCCAACCATTTTCCATACGGAGAAATTCAATTTTCCGCTTAGGATTACATATTACATTCAATCATCATATTTCAAATCACATAATTTGGTATTTTTTATTTAAACCCAAACTGCAGACGGTATATAAGAATGTAGTCCCTTTTTCATTGGAAGGATATAAAGGAAAAACAAAACACCCACCATCACCCAGCCACTGTTACTGCTCTACATAACAGCGTTTGTATATATTGTACATAAATGATAACGATGACTCATGGTTAAGGCTGTGGACTCCATAAGGAAAGAGGTTCATATTACATACACGACAACCGGGGGTCTCTAATGGTTGTACTCGTAACAATACGGACAAGTGTGGAAGGAAAACAACGAAAGAGAATAAGGAAAATCAAGAAAATAAATAAAAGGTTTCGGAGGGAAAACAGTTTTTCATCGAAACTCTGTTTTGTCATAAGCCACAATCACGTTATGCGATGCACTGTGGTTGCACATCAGCAATATGTAAAATTTAATTGAAAGTAAAAAAAAAATTAATTAAAAGCAAAGCTAATTTTCAACCTATCAAATATAGAGTTTCCCTGGAAATTAAGTTTCCCTGGATCAATCACAATTTTCCTCTCGACAGTTTTCGGAGAGTATCATACATCGGATTTTATGGAGATTACGATACGAACGTAGTTTAAAATGACCCAAATTTATATAAACCTTGGTATCCTATGTCTCAGCGTAGAAAACGAATATGGTTCCCCAACACAGGCTTCGATAGTATTTTTCCTAATCTGATGTTGGCAACCCCCCGTGCACCGACGAGGTTACACAAAGATTGTGTGTGTGTAAGAAATATCCTTGTGATCCCGGAGAGTGCGTCATATTGATGTTGTTCCATGTATCCACAGGACATAATGGAGAAATGGATACGAATGCCATCAAGTACAAGTTTTGTTTTCATGCTTATGACGTTAAAGTTCGTTTTTTGTTGTTGTTGTTGTTCCTTCGACAAAAGGACATTATTGTTTTGTGGTGCATATCGAAACAATACCGGAAATATAGGACTGTTAACAAATGGGAGTGGTCTATACAAACGTGGGGTAGGATAGAAGGAAAAACTACATAGCTTGACGATAATGCCAAAAGTTCATGAATGTGTCGCCTTTGAAAAGCTGTAAACGTTTAAGAAAACTAAGAGCAAAAAAAAAAGAAATGGTTAACGAAGACAAAAGACTATTAAAGAATAGAAACGGTGCGATGGAGGTAGAGAGAAACCTATCATGTAGGTTCAAACTTGTTATTTTATAGAATTTGCATTGGCATAAGTACTCGTACAATCTTGCGGTTATTGTCTCAAACATCCCCCCATAAAGACCATAACACAGGAAACGGATGTTGGGAGGCTAGACATGTTTTTGAATGGAAAAATGTTCGGTTTTCAGTTTTTTCTTCTTTTTTTTTTTGTTCAAACCCAACATCATGTATATTTCTAAGGGAGGTCTATTCGTAACACTTGTTGTTGAACTTTTTCTTCTTTTTGTTGTATTTTACTAAATGTTCCTCTTGTTTCATCCCCATTTCCCCAAGACAACGTAAGGAGGAGACGGCTGTCACTTTTTAAAAATCATAATCTATTCATCAGTGTCATGTACTATTCTCTTATGATGTGTTTAAAGTTGTCATTCCATTTTCTTTTTTCGTATCTATCCTGCTGATTATTTATTTGGTTGTGTTATTTTTTCCAAAATTAAACTGTCAATTAATTTTTGTGTTGTAATTTTTATGGGGCAACTTGGTGGAGCATCTCACAAAATGAAAAATGACTAATGGTTGTTTGGTATTTTTTCAATAACATCACACACAAATTTAATTTCTATAAAAAGCATTTTACTAAGGCCATATGTGGATTTAAAACAAAACTTTTGGGAGACAAATTCAAGCTGGTTTTGGTCAGAGATACATGTTAGCCCTGAGCAAGACATACATTTATCAAATACTCTGGTTCTGCGGTGACGTTAACAACGAATTGAATTCGTCATTTCAACAGAATTCATTGTAGGCTTCAATTTTTGTTGTTGATAGAATTATTTTCTTTTTAACAGTATTATTTTATTACAATGTATTACTTCGCAAATGAGCTTGTAATCATAGATAGATACCCTGTGTTTAGATCGAGTAATCTTCAAAACCTTCATGGTCATGCAAAAATCCAAAAAAAAAAACGGTTATTATTTTCCAAAATCAAAGGCTCCACTAGTGTAGTAGCATCTCTTGTATAGAAACTGGGTCACTGTAAAAAACCCTGATTTTTTGAAAGATTAATATCTAATATACATATTTTGTAATCTAATTTTATTCGTTTAGATAGCACATTCTAAGACAATCTATTGTACAGACGTCCCAGATGCAAACTTAAAGCTGTAGATATTTGAGAAAATATGTCATTTGTCCTTTTTCACCAGCTGTCTCAGCTCGAACGATTCCTTGTCGATTCCTAAAAAAATCTCCACTTAGATTTCGCTCTATATTTCTGACTATGTTAATGCGAATCATCCTGAAATTGTTTGCTTTTTTATTTAAGTCCAAATTTGCAACCTTGTCATATGAGAACTAATAACACGATTGTAACAAAAAACCACTTGTTAGAAGGACACACTTCACACGTGTCAAAAACATAAAGTTGTACAATGTACACTATAATGTCAAACCGTTGCAATTTTACAGTTACAAAGGTGCATGTGCTTATACGTTGCCATATGGCAACACCAGGACGATTCGGTTTAATGTCATTCACATATGGGAGGATGATTTGTCCTTTGGCGTTCATAGTGCCTGTTTTATTTACTTCTTTTTCCACCGATACTTTCTTCACCAGAATGTTGTAGAACTGCCAGATAAGCTGTCACCCTGTGGAAGACCTCTCGCTTCCTATTTTTAATTGAGGATCTATTGTCCGAGTTTGAGATTGACTCAGAATTCTACAAAAGCGTACAAGTTTTGCTGTCATCTCAGGCATGGTTTTAACCCTATTCGTACCAAGCTAAATTTGTAACGAAAAGTAGCGGAAGTAAAACTCGAAATGCTTCGTAAATACAAAAATTCGATTGGGATTTTTTTTTTCAAGTAAACTATTTAAAGGATGGAACTTAGACGAATGGGACGATAATGACTACTGTACAATAAAATAAATATGCAAGTAATAATTTCAATAGTGACCCGAAGTCACTGTCTGGTACGACTAGGGTTAAACAATATTTCTCTTCTTGTAGACCATGTAATCGCTGAAAATATATGGTATTGCCGCTCGTAGGTCTTTTCCAGGCTTTGGCGGAGTGTGAAGATTTGGTCGATAGGTCTGAATCAGTTCACCCAGTTTGGGCTTCCAGCATTCACTTATTCTTTTTTATTTTCTATTTAATTCAAATCTTATGTACATTTTTGGTCACAAGATTTTTCCATTTCCATTGTATCCTTTAGTAGCCTCATAATCTCTGGCTTTCATAATTCATCCTTCAGAGCTTAGTACGAGTACACCAACTGAATACCCCAAGGATTTCACAATGAAATGAATCGTGCAGACGTTCAAACTTCAAAGGCCACAGACAGACACACACATACACAAACAAAAAACAATTATTAATAAATCATTCATTCTTTCGAAGGAAAAAAAAAATGAACGAAAATCGAAATTAGTTTTATTCGTCCTTTTTTGTTGTTGTTGCTTTCAGACGAAATTAGTCTCATTTTCAGTTACTCTTCCTTCCGCTGGAAATCCTTTCTGTTCTTCTTTTCATGGTTGATATTTACTTTGGCATCCCCCAAAATAACAACTTGAGTGTTTTGTTATGATAATATTTTCATTTCCATTTTTCGATTGGAACTTACGAAAGCACGAAATAATGTGTGAGAAGTGCGTGCGTCGTCGTCGTCTAAGACTGAGTATTGAACAACGTTCAGACACGTGCCACTCACACAAAACACGACTTGTCTGAACGTGTCAGAAATTGTTAAGGAGCTGGCAACATGGCAACGCCACAATATGTTGCTGCCTGGGCGCATATCACTCAAAAGGGTGATGCGTTATAAACTGCGTATGTGGAGTCCTGGTTCTTATTCTTGTAACCTCGTACCTCAAGTAGGCAAATAATTGTTTTTCTACAGCAGACCAGGGCAAGGGGGTGAACACAGCCAGAAGTAAAAGGGGTGATGTTCAAGTAGTTTGCCAAAGAATTCGAGATTTGTTGATCTCTTCTCTTCGTGTTGTTAGATGACACACAAACAACATTCGACATCGTCGTCCTTGTGGTGTTTATGTGATTTTTGGCATTAGTCGAACAAATAAAAAAATGCAATTAAAGTTGAAATGAAAATATGTTTGATTGCTCCATAAAATCCTTATCGGCTTTGTGTTAACTAAGTAACACCCGAAGGTGATGGCAAGAAGGCAGAAGGCTTTTTGGTTGTCATAGTTAATTACTTTTTTTTCGTATCTAGGTTTCATCATCTGAAAATATATTTATTGACAAGCTGTTGAATAGGCGAAGTTTTGTGGGACAATTTTCCTGTTGAAGTGTGAATTGTGTGATACTTCGAATTCTGTTAAATTTGTCAAATGATATAGTTTTGTCCTTTGTAAAACTGTTTACAGGAAACGGTTAACGGTGAGTCGAACAGGAGATTAAAGACATGGACTTGGACAATGCCACAATCGATCTTTTTGCGCACCAAGTTTGACGGCTTTCGATTTTTTTGTGGAAAACTGCGAATAATCCATTAACGATTCGCCCGCATAAGCAAGCCATTCCTGATATAGAGCCAAAAGTCGTGACCAAGTTCTGGGACACGATGCGCTACTGTGAAGCCAGCCCCACATGAATGAAATAGTGAATGTTTGCTCCTTTGAATAAACCAATAATACGTCAAAAAGAAATTGGGGTTTCAACCCTTTATACTGCAAGAAAATACCCATTTCAATTGATGTAAACTTTTATTAATTTAATGAATATTTCATTAATTCAATGAAAATTTCCTTAATTTAATGTACATTTCATTAATTTAATGAAAATTTCATTAATTTCATGAAAATATGGTTGATTTGATGAAAATTTTATTGACTCGATGAAAATGTCATTGGTTTGATGAAATTTTCATTGATTCGATGAAAATGATATTGATTTTGATGATTGTACCTCTGTTTTTTGTCATTTAAATTTTTTTCCTCTAACGTCCATATTTTACAATTCTATTTTATGAAATGTATACAATAACGTCAAGTTCATAATGTACCGTTCATAAGTTCTATGAAGTTATTTTCAAGATTTATTATATGGTTCCTTCGTCTAAGATCTTCGTCAGTTTGTGATTTTGTTCAAATACTTTTTGAACTTGTTCACAGGTTAGTTAACTTGTTCTTAATATTGTTCTATTGACATTTTCGTCTTTTTATTGTTTTGAAGTTAATGAACGTGCTCAAAAGATGTTAGATATATTACGGGCTATGATTTGTTCTCAACGTTTATGAACATATTATGTTACGAACAGTTCCAGAAGTTCATGTTCGTAAGGTTTATACATTGGAACTTCCATACGTCGAATTTTCTTTAAATCGAAGCTCTTGTAGTTGCATTTGAATAGACAAATTTCCTTAAACAGTTTTATTAGTAATTGCATAACTCAAAGTCTCCGTAAGTCGAACTTTTCTACTGGATAATTGTGGTTCGAGTTATGGAAGTTTGACTGTATATCTTTTTCTATGAACGTATTTTTCTGTTTATGAACTTGTTATACAGTTAATGAACTTGTTCAACAGATTTATGAACTTGTTCAAAAGATTTACGAACTTTTTCAAAAGATTTATCAACTTGTTCAAATATTTATGAACTTGTTCAAATATTTATGAACTTGTTCAAATGATCTCTGATCTTCAAAAGATTTACGAACTTTTTCAAAAGATTTATGAACTTGTACAAAAGATTTATGAACATTTTAAAAAGATTTATGAACCTGTTCAAAAGATCTATGATCTTGTTCAAATAATCTTTGATCTTGTTCAAAAGATTTATCAACATGTTCAAAAGATCTATGATCTTGTTCAAAAGATTTAGGAACTTGTTCAAAAGATTTATGAACTTGTTCAAAAGATTTATGAACGTGTACAAAAGATTTATGAACTTGTCCAAAAGATTTATGAACTTGTTCAAATGATCTTGTTCAAATAATCTTTGATCTTGTTCAAAAGATTTATGAAAATTTTAAAAAGATTTATGAAACTGTTCAAAAGATTTATGAACTTGTTCAAAGGACTTATGAACTTGTTAAAAAGATTTATGAACTTGTTCAAAAGATTTATGAACTTGTTCAAATGATCTATGATCTTGTTCAAATAATCTTTGATCTTGTTCAAAAGATTTATCAACATGTTCAAAAGATCTATGATCTTGTTCAAAAGATTTAGGAACTTGTTCAAAAGATTTATGAACGTGTACAAAAGATTTATGAACTTGTCCAAAAGATTTATGAACTTGTTCAAAAGATTTATGAACTTGTTCAAATGATCTATGATCTTGTTCAAATAATCTTTGATCTTGTTCAAAAGATTTATCAACATGTTCAAAAGATCTATGATCTTGTTCAAAAGATTTATGAACTTGTTCAAAAGATTTATGAACTTGTTCAAAAGATTTATGAACGTGTACAAAAGATTTATGAACTTGTCCAAAAGATTTATGAACTTGTTCAAATGATCTATGATCTTGTTCAAAAGATTTATGAACTTGTCCAAAAGATTTATGAAAATTTTAAAAAGATTTATGAACCTGTTCAAAAGATTTATGAACTTGTTCAAAGGACTTATGAACTTGTTCAACAGTTATATGATCTTGTTCAAAAGTTTTATGAACTTGTTCAAAAGTTTTATGAACTTGTTAAAGAGCACTTAACAATTTTAATTCCTTATATTTATTATCTATTTATTTGTGTGCTGTATTTAAAGTTCTTAAAGAACAATGTAAATATTTATGGCCGGCAGACGCGTTAACCCAAATTCCCAGTAGAATATTTTGAAACAAAAACATTTTGTAAAATATTTAAGAAGAATATCATAAAACAAAAAAAGTAGAAAACACCAAATAATAATAATCAGTAAATATGACAATAGTTCTGACCATACGCCAGTCATGAATGTTTTGGAATACATGACATGTACACCACGCGACCATTCTGGACTTTTAATGCTGTCTGTGGTTATTAAAGTCGACTTATATGGAAGGGATGGATAGTAAGCACGTCCGTTTCCATTTCAAACATCTTAATGCGACGCACATAGTGCCGCGCACAGTGAGTGAGTATGTGGACATTTTCCAGTCAATGGCTTGTTTAAGTTTTTTTTTACACAGTCCATGAGCTCAGCTTCCGTTAGGTCCAAACAGGCCCATATATCGAAAGTACTTTAACAAAACATTGAAAATTGATTAAAATCGGCGAAACATTGCAAGGAAATATCAGAGATCTTACTAGTAAGAAGCGACGAGAACCATTTCAGATTCAGTAAGGACTAACATCTACAACTATGAAAGTTAAACCAATAAATACTCTGAAATGTACAGGAAAGAACGGAACTCCACCCAAAAAAAAACCCACTGTTCACCACCAGACCTGCCGCCTACATTCAATACTCATAACTTCGGTATGGCAAGAATTGTTCTCGTACAGAAACAACAACGTTTGATGCGAAGTATTTAATGTTTATAATTCAATGCACATCAGACAAAAACAACAACAACAACTTTAATAATAATAAAATGAAACAACAACAATTCAGTATAAAGAAAAATACTATAAACAAAATTCCATCACACAGCAACGAAGACCGAAGTATATGAAGGCGGCGGATGAGGCGGGCAAGTGCACTTGTCCACAGACAGACAACGAGCCATACCGTCCAGACACGTAAGGATACGGGTGGGACAGATACATTAGACAATACGACGTAGCATATGAGTGCTGATATGGGAATGTGAACAAACTGTAAGAATTGCTTTGGGGGGCAACAATTCCCAGTTTTTTTTGTCATAGCATGTGTTGTGCCGAAGGGATGGATGGGGTGGGTGTGCTGTGTTAAGATCTTGGACAGATGATGGGTGCTTAATGGTACCAAATGGTCGTAAGATTGTGTTTTTTTCTTTTTGTTGTTATTAAAATTAGTATAAAAATAGCCTTTTGAGATCATGACGTATGGTGAATATAAAGGGTTTCCCACAGAAGATGAAATAATCCCCAAATTGATTTTTCTTACTTTTTCCGGTTGATTTTTGGGGATTTTTCATTTCCTCCCACAATAGACAACGTTTATGTTTTGACAATAAGGCTTTTATGGAAAGTACTGCACCCGTACTGTATCATCTTCTTTTACGATCATTTAAGACTTGTCCTTCCATCAAAAGTAACCTTTTACCAAATGTTTCGTATCATCATTACAACTTTTTGCGGTGTACTAATGAAACTCATTTGTATTTCTTCATTGTCTGCCGCTTTTATTGAAAGTACTGTACCCGTACTGTACTGCACTTCCGTCCACAGGTCCACTGTACTGCTCTTCCGCCGCTATCGCTTCTGTATTTGCAAAAGTGAAAACGGTTGGTTGGTATTAACCAATGAAATACAATCCTTTAAAAGGTTACGCCTAGGCCACTGTCGATTTCTGATTTCCCCATTAATGGCAGCACACTTCTCAACATTGGAGTGTCCAATTACACATTCAAATTGAATTCGAATTTAACGTCTTCCTTGGTTTCAGCTGTTGTTTATGTTGAAAGATAACAAAAAAAAAAAAAAAAAAAACTTCATAAACCACATTTTAATGAAATCAAAGTACCCTCAGTTCGTATGGATATTTAGTGATGACTTATGTTTCCATTAAATAGAAATTTAACAGCAACAAAAACTTCGAACGAGGTATACGTACGAGAGTAGCTTAGGTGGGTAGGTTAGCTTGGCTTGGCTTGGCTTGGCTTGGCCGGCAACCAGGCAGTTGGTAGTTATGTCGGTGGTTGTTGGTGGTGTGACTGACACTAAATAATATGATTCATTATCTAGACATACCGCCATACGTACAAACGGGTATGTACGTCATTTAATCCATGAACCGTAAAACAAAAGTGATTTATTTAACAGTTTCCATAGTATCTACCACCCCACCATCACCATATTCCACCGCAGAGCATATATGTATAATCGTAATAAAAGCAACAACAAAAACCAACAAATGTTAATCCGAAAATGAAAATCAAATCTATGAATTTTAAACTGCAAAAGTGCGGCCGACAATGGCTACAAAAACCTAAAAGAAAAAAAGAGTTGCCACCGCCAGACCTGAAATACATGAAAAAAAGAAAAACCACATCCCTCCCTCCGGCTTGTGAAACAAAGGCCACAACAACGTACTCCATTTACAACTGGCCGGTTGTGTGGAGGATTTCATGGTGCAGGCCATCCAGACCAGAGTAATGGATGTGGTTGGTCGTCGTCAGCCGACCATAATGTCGCGTGTCATTTTATGTTGCATGGAAATTGGGTCTGTTGTGTGCATACATTTAAATATTGTAGAGGTGACCACTATAATGACCACATCACCCCGCCAGCATGGCTCGTTGCCATTACCATTGTTGTATGTGGAAGTGCGTTTTGGTGTAAATCTTGATAGGAATTTTGAATATTGATGGCATATTAAGTTACCAGCCAACCAATTTACTTCCCACGAAATATAACTATTGGTTTCTTTTTTTTTTAAATAAATTCTCCTTACGCAAATGGGCCAGTTTTTGAATTGTTTTTTTTTTTTTTTTGGGACACATGCATAAATCTGTGGTCACAACCCATAACAGCCTAAGTCTGTTTTTCAATATTTTCAGTACAGGAGTTTAAAGTTTTGAATCTTCACTGAAAATCAGGAGAAGGGGTTTTTTGGAAAACTTTGCTACAGATTCCAAGGAAACGAATTTCTTTACTTAGTTGTTAACAAAAAATAGTTGTTTATTCTCGCAGTCAAAAGATATTATCGAAAAAGACACTTAGGCTCTTATGAATTGTTGAACGAAAGAAAGTCAAAAAGTTCAAGTTGAGTTAGGCTATTATTCCAGATTAAATAAAAAACTTTTTGTTTGGAGAAAGACCTTAACTCAATTTATGTTTATCAAAAAACGAAATTGTAATTCGGAATAAGAGCTTAACTCAAGTTAGGAAAATAAAATTGTTTCTTTGTTTTTTTGGATTAACGACTTAAGTTGATTTAGGCAATAATGAAAAAATAATGTTTATATTTGTTGTAATCCTAAATTGACTTAGGCAGTTATGCCAAAACAGTAATTTAGAAAAATAACTTAAGCTATTAGGTTTTTTAGGATTAATTGCCTTCCTAGAGGAGATACAAACATGAACAATTTAGAGCAAATAAATTTAGATACGCTGAATACGATGGTGCTAATAACTCAATTGTGTCCTAACTCGAGTTAGGCTGTTAAGGGTTGTGACCACAGAAATAACGTTTACTATTTCTTTGAATATACTTTTTATAAAACCTTTGGTGGTTTAGCAGTTATCAACCACCTTTGTTGAAACTTAAACTTTGATAAATTCATTGTTGTAAACCTCAAGAAGCGGATTTTTTTCTTTTCATCTGATTATAAAATTTGCGGTTGACATGTTTTTCGACATAGAATCCCATAGTCCCCCCCTATGAAATATTGCCCAAACGAAATTTACATAATGACCAAATTCTAAAATGTGAAATAATGCCCAACATGTATGAAATAAATCGCGAATCCAGAAATATGAAAAAAAATCCTAACAAAATGTAAAAAAAAAAACCGAAATCACTGCCTTGTTCCATAATAAACTAACTCCCAACGAAAATCCTCCGACAAAAATCCCCAACTAAAATAAATCGCCAGAATTGAAGGTATCCTGTCAAAGTATGGATTACATGATTGCCTTACATTCCATGGTGATTTGGGGGGTTTTTCGAAATGAAAAAAAAAACCCAAATCTGCGTTTGGTGTTATTTCACTTCAAATGATGCAAACCAAAAACAGTTGTCTTTGGAGAATGTTCCACTTTCTATAGAGCAATTCATTTTGCAGAAGGATTTTGGGGGAACTACGAAATAATAGCCAAACGAATACAAAAATTGGTAACACCCAAACAATTACAAAAAAAAATATACGTTTGGGGATTAGTTGATCTTCGTTCGGTTTTATTTTACGCTCAGCGACATTGCTAAACAAAACTTTTGTCGAAAACGGTGAATCATCATCAAGCTTCAGTTGAACAATTTCTTGGTCCTACAAAGCGTTTGTACATTTTTGTCAATCTTCGGTGGCTCATCTTCAAGCTTCAATTGAACAATTTCAATGTGCTACAAATCGTTTGTCAATTTTCGTCAAGATTCCGTTCTTCATTCAGCGAAAAATATTCTACAAGCTTCAATTTATTGACCAATTTCTAGCATCTACATATGTATGTGGACTGATGTTTGATGGAATTTCAAACAAAAATACCATGACAGTTTGACAGTTCGATCTGTCATAGAAGTGCTTCTTGAAACAGTGAACCAGATTTAAGTATTACAAATAATTTCGTTCACTGAGGAAGATTTTAAGGATTTATTTGGTGTATTCCCCTCTCCCTTTCCCCCAAGAAGATATACAAATATAATCTTCTTTATTTGAATTTCATGCCAACTTCAGCAGTGACTACATTTTTTTTTTTTTTTTTTTTTTTGAGAATATTTGTTAAGCTTAGAGTGAGTGGGGGCAAATGGTGTCTGCCATTTCTCCCCTCCACCTCCTCTTGACCTACTTAGACAATCCTAAAATGTTGTCGCTGTTGAGTGTGTATTTGAAGGCTTTGAATTGAATTTGAACACAATAAAAATGTCTGACAACAACAACACAACAACAAACAAAACAAAAGCGGCAATAATAATAATAATAGTAGAGGGCTTTTTTTTCTGTTGTTGTATTGTCGATGTTTGATTGTGATATGTATAGAAGTGTATGTAGAAGGTAAAATTCTACATCGCCATTACATGGATTCCATGCATACATATATACATTTGTATGTACATAAATTATTCGAATGCTCAAGGCTAAATTGGGGTCGACCTGGCTTTTGTGGCGGCACACAACAACGTCGTGTTCTCTTTGTCGTTGTTGTTGATTGAGTTGGATTTCAGCAGCAGCTCCAACAACACAAACCGAGGAGGGAGCAAAAACTCCGGAGTTTCAAGTTGCCCACTGGAATCAAAAATTAGTTGAAATGTTTGGTGTTTCCTTCATTCCCCTTTATACACCTCGGGAGGCGCGATGTCATTTTTTTTTACTTCTGGGTCTAATATCCATTCAGCCAAGAGTGCATTTGAGGAATTTGCAACGAAATAACTGTAATTACATGCTTTTTAAGGGCGTGGGGGAGGAAAAGGCAACATCTAATTTGAATTGCTTTAAAAAAAAAACACATTTACAATTCTAATGTCTCCTGAAAACGAAAATGGACGACATTTGTGTTTCTATGGTAATGTTGTTTTTTGAAAATTCCCGGTAGGATGAGTTACCTGCACTATATTGCGAAACACCTTCATCAATTTTAATGATAAATGTCTCATTTTAATTGCAAATTATGTGAATTTATGATAACGTATTAAAACTCGTCAGTTTTAGACGTTTGTCTATTAGTTATATTAAACTAGTAAGTTGTAATGCGCCTATGGCGCCCGTTGAAATATGAAAAACAATTTTGCAGAAAAAAAAAAAAAATTTTGTTGAAAAAAAAAATTTTTGTTGAAAAAAAAAATTTTGTGGAAAAAAAAAATTTGGAAAAAAAAATTTTGTAAAAAAAAAATTTTGTTGAAAAAAAATTTTGTTGAAAAAAAAAAATTTGTGGAAAAAAAAAATTTTGTTGAAAAAAAAAAATTTTGTTGAAAAAAAAATTTTTTCTTGAAAAAAAAAATTTTTGTTGAAAAAAAAAATTTGAAAAAAAAAATTTGTTGAAAAAAAATTTTTTTCTTGAAAAAAAAAATTTTGTTGAAAAAAAAAAATTTGTGGCAAAAAAAAAATTTTTGTTGAAAAAAAAAATTGGAAAAAAAAATTTTGGAAAAAAAAAATTTTGTTAAAAAAAAAATTTGGAAAAAAAAAATTTGGGGAAAACACAATTTCTGTAAAAAAAAAATATTTTTTTTTTATTATTATTATTTATAGAATGCCTATTTAAATTCCTACGTACTGCGTGACAGAGTCAGTGTATCAGTGAATCACTGTCGAGGGTAAATATATATTAAGATTAGTCTATAACACCGAAACTTCTATTCCGATTGAAAGGCCAAGAAGGACTACGCTAAATCTAAATTTGTCGATTTTTTATATCGATTAAATTATTTAAAAATATTTTTTTTTAATTCCAAACTAGTTTCAAAAAAAAAAATCTTAGAAAAATACACTTTGCTTCCAATTTTCATCAGAATCTGCAACATTTAGGAAAGAACATTTGTTGAACAGCAACAACATTAAAACCATTAATTAAAGCATTACAATAACTTGACTTCAAAAACAAGTCGTCTTTCTAGTTTTGTTTCTGTCACTAAATTACTGCACTTAAAAACAATTTCCAACATTTAACCTTTTTGAACCCAGTACGTACGTAGCCGCCAGTTAGCTAGACCAAGCTGGTCGCATTCAAATGAGCGTCTCTTTCCTGTCAGGAAAATTATTCCACAGTCGATTTAGTTATGTAGACAAACTCTCGCACAGAAGTAAGGACTGGAAAACATAATGCACCACATAATGCCTGTCCATTTGTCTGTCCTTCTGTCATAACACAAAAGTCGTGAAGAACAACCGAACGACTCTTGTAATAACAATAAAAAGAAAACAAAATACGTTTTCTTCTGTTTATTACAATTTAGTCATTTCCATTCATGCATATTTTTTCCGTCTTGCCATTCTGTGTCGTATTGCTTAATATTCGTTGTCGTCCATGGAGTTTCACTTTATCGTCCATGTGGACAGAAGTGGTTGGTGGCCAGATACCATAAGTTTCACACAATTAAGCCGTAACTGTAATGAATGGCAAAGACATGGCACACTCATTGTAGTTAATATCACACAGCGGTGATGTGAAACCTTAGGGGCCGGATTTTGATTTAGAATCATCAATAGAATAGTTCGAGACTCGAATTGAATAAAAAAAGGCTCTGAGAAATTTCCCCTAAAATTAAAAAGAAAGAGGCTGCAAAAATCCCATACAAATTTGAGAAATTTTTCATTATAAATATACTCAAAGAATTGGGGATTCTTTCGCAATTTCTTAGATAGCATTTCAGTTTTGTGGACTCGTGTTAAACCTGGGTTCGCAACCTGATACAACCACATTTTCAGCGGGGGTCTTTACGAGTAAAAGCCATGTACAATCGTCTCTAGAAAACACTTTAAACACAAGGTCGCGGTCAGTGAAAGATTGTACTATTTTTTCTACGCGCTGCCTTCGTAAAAATTAATTAATTTTTAATTTTACTTACTTAAATTTTTTGGGTTATTGTGCATCCCAAAAAGCGTGCCTAAAAATTATAAGACAAAAGCCCATATTTTTTGAGGTTTTTTCCAAACAAATTTCTACTAATTTTGTTGATTTACCCCTCTCCATGAAAGTTCACTTCTCACAAATGTCACAAATCTAACCTTATCAGTTTGCCTGCAACCAATCAATGAAATGGTTGTTTCTCACTGAAGTAATGCCTCTTCTAATGCAAGTTGCACAACAATGACAGACGGACATGTACAACTTCATGTGCTGTTGTGTGGCGCATTCTGTCATATCTAAAGACTGTTAAATTAATTATGCAAATATTGTTCGACATAATTTTTTTGCACAAGTATCCCCCCCCCCCCCCCATCTCTCTTGCATTCCCTCCTTCCGATGCCAGCCCTCATGATAAGACAATGCAATACTACTCGTAGCATAATATGTTAAACAGGAAATAAAGCATAACAAATTAAACCCAAAGCCGTTTAAACAAAACCGTAAAATTAATTGTCGCACGCAGTAATTAACCTCATATTTTCCCCTTTCTCTCGCTCTCTCCAACTCTCTTGCAGATACCGATGGGTTAAGAATGGCAAGAAATTCGATTGGCAAGCTTACGATAATCGTATGTTGCAACAACCCGGCCGTGGTACGCTAGTGATTACCTCGCCAAAGGACGAAGATTTGGGTCAGTACCAGTGTTTTGCCGAGAATGAATTCGGCACTGCCACTTCGAATTCCGTGTTTGTTCGTAAAGCCGAATTGAACGCTTTCAAGGATGAGGCGGCCAAGACTGTGGAAGCCAACGAGGGTGAACCCTTCTCACTGATGTGCGAAGCTCCCGATGGCTGGCCCAAGCCCACCGTCAATTGGTTGATTCAGAATTCCTTTGACGGCAACATCAAATCCATTAATAACTCACGCATGACTCTGGATCCCGAGGGTACGCTGTGGTTCTCGAATGTAACCCGTGACGATTCCTCCGATGACTTCTATTACGCCTGCTCAGCTACCTCAGTGTTCCGCAGTGAATACAAAATTGGCAATCGTGTCCTTTTGGATGTTAAACAGACTGGCATCAGTGCTTCCCAAAACAAATTTGCCCCCAAGCGCCAGTATGTGACGCGCAAAAACGAAGTGGCCCTACGAGGCAAACGCGTAGAGTTGTTCTGTATCTATGGCGGCACACCGCTGCCGGAGACGGTTTGGAAAAAGAATGGCGAGCCGATTAGCTGGGGCGATCGAATAACTCAGGGACATTATGGCAAGTCTTTGGTTATACGGCATGTGAACTTTGAAGATGCCGGCTCGTATACTTGCGATATATTCAACGGCGTCGGAATTGGCCAATCGTATTCGATCAATTTACAAATTAATGCCGTCCCATATTTTACCGTCGAACCGGAAATTCAAAATGCTGCCGAAGATGAAACCGTTGAGTTCCGTTGCGAAGCTCTCGGCTCACCCGAGCCCACCATTCAGTGGGTTCACAATGGCAAACCCATAAGTCAGGCGGCTCCCAACGACAGACGTATCGTGGAAACCAACCGCATCATTTTGCGAGATTTGCTTAAGTCCGACACCGGTAATTATGGTTGTAACGCCACCAATTCTTTGGGTTACGTTTACAAAGATGTTTACTTGAACGTCTTGGCTCTGCCGCCAGAGATCGAAGAGCCACCACGCAAGGAAGCCACGGTCGATGGTAAGAACATTACCATGCGCTGCCGTGTATTTGGTGCTCCGAAACCTCAAGTTAAATGGATTCGTAATGGTCTCGAATTGACTGGTGGACGTTACACTGTCATGCCCTCCGGTGATCTACACATCCAACAAGTGAACTTCAACGATGCCGGCCAGTACACCTGCCATGCCAAGAATAAATTCGGCGAAAAGACTGCCAACGGATCTCTGATAGTTAAGGAACACACACGCATCACACATGAACCTCAAAACTACGAAGTAGCTGCTGGCCAATCGGCCACATTCCGCTGTAACGAAGCCCACGACGATACGCTGAACCTGACCATTGAATGGTGGAAGGATTCCGAACAAATTGATTTTGAAGCTGAAGCCCGTTTTGTGAAGACCAATGACAACTCTCTGACCATTGCTAAGACCATTGAATTGGATTCCGGCGAATATACGTGTGTAGCAAAAACCGAGTTGGATGAAGCTTCGGCCAAGGCCAATCTGATTGTGCAAGATGTACCCAATGCTCCCGGTTTAAAGGAGATCAAGTGTAAACCACGTTTGGCTGAAATCACCTGGGAACCCAGAGGCGACAACCGCGCCGGCATTCTCCATTACACCATACAATTCAATACCTCTTTCACACCGGCCTCCTGGGATGTGGCATACGAGAAGGTACCGTCGACCGATACATCGTTTGTTGTTGACATGTCACCATGGGCCAACTATACATTCCGTGTTATTGCTTTCAACAAAATTGGACCATCCCCACCCTCCCTTCATAGCGATGCCTGTACCACTCAACCCGAAGTACCCTACAAAAATCCCGACAATGTTCAAGGACAAGGCACCGAACCCACTAATTTGGTGATAACGTGGACCTCCATGCCTGAAATTGATCACAATGCACCCAATTTCCAATATCGTGTATCATGGAAACGTGAAATTCCAGCTGCCAACTGGGAAAATAAGGACATTTATGATTGGAAGCAAAACAGTTTATTGATTAGTGATCAACCGACATTCGTACGTTATCTCATTAAAGTGGTGGCCATCAATCAGATGGGTCAAGCCAATGTGGCCGCCGAAGAGGTGGTAGGTTGGTCCGGAGAAGACCGTAAGTATTATCTAAAATTAAGCATTTCCAATTGTGGATATTGATTGTTTACTTCTATCATTGTCTAGGTCCATTGGAAGCCCCCACCAACTTCAGTATGACACAGGTAGTTGCAGCCACCTCGGCAATTTTAAACTGGAATCCCGTAAGTGAAGAGTCGATACGTGGCCACTTTAAGGGCTATAAAATCCAAACTTGGACTGAAAAGGAAGGCGAAGAAGGACTACGTGAAATCCATGTCAAGGGAGATTCCAATCAAGCTTTAGTTACACAATTCAAACCGGATTCGAAGAACTTTGCTCGTGTCTTGGCCTACAACGGACGTTTTAATGGCCCGGCTAGTGCTATTATTGATTTCGACACCCCTGAAGGTGTACCCTCTCCCGTTGAGTCGCTGGCCGCTTATCCCATGGGTTCGTCGGCCTTCTGGTTGGTCTGGAAGAAACCATTGAATCCCAATGGCAAACTCACCGGTTATAAAATCTACTTCGAAGAAGTCAAAGGGAGCTATGTTGGCGAAAGACGCGAATACGATCCCCATATTACCGATCCTCGGGTGACGAGTATGAAGATGGCTGGTTTGAAACCCAACAGCAAATATCGTATCTCCATTGCGGCCACCACCAAGGCCGGAGAAGGCACCGAGTATGTATTAACAAACAGAAGAGTGGGGATTTCCTTCTGAATTACAGTTTAAATGTGTTTTTGATTTTCTGTTGTAGACACTTCATTGAGAAGCGTACATTATCGGAAGATTCCCAAGAGCCTGCTGTACCCTACTTCGAATATCACCAAGAGCCCTCGGATAATGGTCTGGCTAAGTTCCGCATTAACTGGAAACCCAATACGGAAGGTCATGCGGGTACACACTTCTTCACTAAATACAGGTATGAGAAATGGAGATAGCTTAGTAAAAACCTTTAATCCTATGTGTAACCTAAAGAATATAAATATCGAGAAATATTTAACTTATATATTTTTCATCACATCAGGGTCAAGGGTGAAACACAGTGGAATGAAGCTCCCGAGGAGAAGAATCGCGATTTCCAGGAGGTGGCCGGTTTAGATCCCGATACTGTCTACGAATTCCGTGTGGTGTCTGTTGATGGCCACTTCACTGCCGAAAGTGTCTCACAAGAAGTCGACACCAGTGGTGTTGAGGGACCCATCAAAGTGCCCAATGAGAATTTGGCTAATGCCGGCTGGTTTATCGGCATGATGTTGGCTTTGGCCATCATAATCATACTCTTCATAATCATCTGTATAATACGCCGCAATCGTGGTGGCAAATACGATGTGCACGATCGTGAATTGGCGAATGGCAGACGCGACTACCCCGATGAAGGTGGTTTCCATGAATACTCACAGCCGTAAGTTTAAAAAGCCCTTAACAAAAATAAGTCTTCCAATAATTATTAATCTTGATTTGTGTTTTAGTTTGGACAATAAGAGCGCTGGTCGCCAATCGGTTAGTTCGGCAAAACCGGGCCTAGAAAGTGATACGGACTCCATGGCCGAATACGGCGACGGTGATACAGGTATGTTTTTTGATATCATCTAATTTTATTAACGTTTGTCTTCTTTTATTTTTCTTTGACTTACTTTAATTTGTTTTAATTTTTCATTTAAAATTCTTTTTTTTTTTATTCTTTCGCATTTATGTTGAAAATGAGCTCAGCTGGGCCGCGTAAACTTCAACAAACGTTGCCCACATTATCTGAACACATAGATGAAACTTCACCACCTTCATATGTTGGTATTAAGAAGTAAATCGTTTCTAAATTATATAAATTATATTATTGAGGTTTTCTTTAGAGCAAATGTCTCCAAGGTAAAGAACGAGTTTTGCATGTTTTCAAATTGTTAATGCCTTGTTTAAAAAAAAAATGTTTTTGCCGCCTCCTTTAATGCCAAGTTTGTTGTTAACCCAAAAATTTTAAAACAAAATTGATTTCCTACTTTTAGACATTCCTAAAGAGTAACCAGACACATTTATAGATACCTAGAGATGGTCAAACAATAATCAATTCTAGGAGATGTCACATATACAAATTTGTCACTAAATCTGAGTCAAGGGGGATTTTAATCAATCATTTACCGATGTGGGGAACCCTTAAATGGTGTCACCTACACACATTTGTTGATAATCGCGATTCCTTTTCTAAATCATACGGCTTTTCAATTTATAATTCCTAATATGTTTTCTGCTGGAAACAAAAACTAATGCGATCATCTTACCTGAAATAAACTCTCATAAATGAGTGTGACGAATAATTATTATTGGCATTATTCTCGATGCGATTTACATCTGCTACATTTGTGGTTTCAACATATTTTGGAAACCAAAATACGTGATTCGCGATTTTTGTGTTACGGTACGGTACACGGGAGTGTCATTCACTTTTATCACTCCCTATGCAATTTCATGCCATTAAAACAGTCATTCGTTCATTTCCATTTAAATCTTTAAATACGTCACATTTTTTTATGAATATTTTTTTGGTTCGAAAATGGTTTCCGAAATATCGAAGTCCAAGGTGTGAACGGAGAAACGCTACTCTTATCATACCATCAGCATGTCTTTAAGATCTGACTGTATACATTCAGCCATTCCCCCCACAGTGGAATAGAGTCTCTTGAGTTTTACATGATTGTCAGCGTGACGGCCTGAATCATGATATTCTATCACATATGGGACCTCCACATAAGTATACCAAATGAACTCGATATGGATGAATCCTCCCTCTTAGTTACGGGCGGAGGTCTACCTAACACCTCTGACGCTCTTTGGGTTATAGCACACGGTTGAGATCGTAACTCTACGCCGAGTCAAACTCTGAGATTTGGGTGATAAACTAGAACCACTTCGACTCTCCCCGAAAGGCTTTTCCAATTGGTGAGGATAGAACAGAAGGATTCTGACCACCCGCGGCACCAGATTGTAGACTTCTATGAGACCGCGTAGCATTACTAGCCTTACTAGTTAGCCCGAGCAACAAAAAAATAAGCTAATAGTCTGATCCTGAAGCCGTTGCTGACTCGAAATAGCTTGTAAATACAGTCGACTTCGATTGATTGTAATCCATTTATGAACAACTTTCGAAGAAATGAAACTGAACATCCACAACAGTTTATGTCAATTTCAAACAAATCACTTCGGTTAACTGAAATAATTTGATAATTTGATTTCTTACTGAATGTTTTGATTTCATTTTAAAGTGGCTCTGCTTAACAAAAATTGTTTAATGGGTTAGACAAAATTAGGTTAGACAGATTATCTGATTTTTGCGATTATTTAAAGGAAATGTCATGATTCCCAATTAAACTACACAGGAGAAATAACACGGATAACTGAAATAAATTTGCTAAATTTCCCATTTTCAATTAACCGGAGTCGTAGTTTAATATAGGCACCTGATAAAAGAAGTTATCCAGTAGCTCTGAAATTAATTCTTGTGATCGACCACATTGACGGCCCAATAAAATGGATTCTATCAGTATTAGTAGGGTTAGTTATTTGTTTCGAGTATTCCTTTCATGCACCTTTTTCAATTTATAACTAACATTAAATAACCATTTTATTGCGTTTCCAATTTTCATAGTCAGTCATTTTACGATTATTACGATTCCGTTACGGTAGATAGATAGAGTTTTCGAAGTATTGTGTGGAAAATCTCAGTCACTACCTTTTCTATGCAGTATTTTCTTACACCTTTTCACTGTGACACAAACAAATTCATTTAATTGATATGGGAAAATATGCTTTGTTAAAAATCAAAAAATAAGCTTTAAATAATGTCTTTAACCGAAAGAAGTTTTCCATCGTCAAGAACGAGAAGTGTTAGAAATCCAGTATTTTTTTTATCAGAATACAATATTTTAAAAATGCCTGTCAAACTTAAGTAACAATAATTGTTCATTAAGTGTCTGGGAAAATCAAAAACTAAAACTTGGCATTGATTACTGTTATGGCTTTGTTACGTTCATATAATTTTAATTGTAACACTTCAGCGCTTGTTTTCTTATCTGCTGCCGCAATCAATCAATCCACCATTTCATCCATGCAAAACATAAAAAAAGAAACATCACCAAAAAAAAAACGAATCTTTTTGTGTGCAACTCTGCAAACTGGACAAAATTGAACTCAGCTCATTTTCATCAACTTGCAACCCAACAACAACAAAAAATGCCTAAACAGCCAAAAAAAAATGTGTTACTGTTTTATGTTTTATTGTTTACACTTTTAATTTATATGTTTTTTTCTTTTTTTTTATAAATTTATTAATTTATATAATTTTTTTATTTTTTTAAACCTCTTTTGTACGAACGTGTTGGTTATTATTTATGAATCACCTTTGAATCACCCAACTCCAAACTTTACCATATACACCACCTGTTGTCGAACCACCCACCATACACTCAACGCTGCAAACCTGCATTTGTCCACCTATGTGTCGATGATCCTCTTCCAATATATGTGTTTTATGTGTTTACAAATCTTTAGGTTTGAATGAAGACGGTTCTTTTATAGGCCAATATGGACGTAAACATTGATTTAGTTTAATATTAAAGGAATTTATTACAAAACAATCTTAAGAAACTAAAACAATCCGAAAAAGAATATAAACAAAAACCACCAATTCTTTTATACTATAAAGAGAAGAAGAAAAAACGAATTCCAAATTGTTAAAATGCAAAAAATAAGTTAAACCACAACAATCATTACCCTGCTCCCCCTAAATTATTTTTTTTTGTTTCTTATTAAGAAATTATCCGTAATTTAAACAACAAAATATCAACTGCCAGCAGCTAATTGTTTATATTTTAATTTTATAAAAAGTAAAAGTAAAATGGAAATTGCAATCTCGATTATAAAGTAAAGCGACGAATCATCATTGGATTAATAAATATTTTGTATGTAATTTCTTTTTTTGTTCTTTCGTATCTTTTTGCATTCTTTGTTAAATTAAGTCCTTCTTCTATTGTCAGTCTTTTGTTTGTTTTTTTTTGCTAACTTTATAATAAAATAATAGTTATTATTTCCCCTCCATTTAGTTTTGTTTTTTATTTTATTTTGTATAAGAATGTGTATTTAATTTAATTATTTTTACATTTCCACTGTCGTCTCCATTTATTTCCTTTTTTTCTTTTGTTTTATGTGTAAGAAGTGTCGATGCTCTCTGTATTTTAAATTTCTTATGTTTTTTTTCTATTATTTTTCTCTTATATGTAATTGCATATATAGTGTTTTTTTAATATAATATAAAAAGCTTAACATTAAACGTAATTTTTTTTAGTTTTTAATCAAACAAAAAAATCGAAAAGAAATCATATTGTAATGTTTTTTTTTTGTATTTAATTAAATGTAAATTTAACTTTAGTTAAGTTAAATTTGTACCTCTTTTTCGTATTATTAAAAAAAAATAATTATTAAAAATAAATACAAGAAAAAAAAAACACAAAAATATAATTAAAAATCGTAAAAATCCAATAAAAAAAAAAACAAAAACAAACAAATTGTGTTGGATTTTTTTTCTTTATTTCTTATTATCTATTTTCATTTATTTCGTTTTTTCTGTAGCCTGTAGATATTATTTAATTTTTGAGTTTTGATGAAATTAAATTGAATATGCTTGAAATATTGAAAGAGTGTTGAACCCCCAGGTATTCATATTTATATTTTCAGTTATAATTGTACTAATTTCTATTTATTTCAAATTTATAATTTTTATATATGTTTGTAATGAATCTAATTTATTCCTGAGATCCCATCATTACACTTACACTCATTACATTACCACTCGGTAAATTAACTCTTTATGAAACTGTTTTCAGATATTGTAAAATTTTTTGAACCATGCGGCGATCTTGATTTCTCTTAACTTCGAATAATCTCAGAAAATCCATCGGAAATCACAAACTTTTGACTCAGATCCACAATCAAATTCATTAGAATCGACGGTACCTTGAAAACAGAAAGTTCTCTACATCGTTAATCATTTTTGAAATCTTTTTCGAAATTGTCACGCTAACCAGACGTACAGACACACAAGTCAGATCCAATGAGACCAGAAAATAAAGTGTCTTACAATTTTCAGTTCTTTGAAGAACTTTTGAAATCGAGTTAACCAGATATGCTGAACCGATTGTCACGAAATTCATGTTGTGTTAGGAGAAACACTTTCTGGCCATCCAGTGGAAACACAGCGTGAACAGATTAGTAATGGCTGTTTCACGATGTCGATCGAATGTGCATTTCAATCGACTTGTCCAAAACGACAAGTCGAATGCAAACGTAATCGTTTCAATACAAATTTTGGTTTTTGTATAACGAAAGTCAAGACGCATTCGATCGACATCGTGAAACAGGCAGTTAAACTGGACCACCTCGATTGTAAAAAGAACTTTTACTGATATGGTTCGATTTTAATAATTACCATGAGTTTGTTACACATTTGAGGTCAGAAACCAATAAGGGCCAACACGAGTAGGGGCAACATGTGTTTTTTAGTGCCATCGAGTTAAGCTTTTCTGTGTCAACAATTTTTAATACAGATTGGTAGGGAAAAAAATAGAATCTTCGTGATTTTATTTTGTCAATCTGTTATCTCGAACCTGATTGGTTAGGGTCTAATCAAATATGACCTCTGCAATTGACCCTACTAAACTTGGTGGTTGTAAATTTAACTAACATTTAAAAAAAACGACAATAATAGATGTATTTATTTTCTAATTAATTCCCTATATTCTCTCTTCTAGGACAATTTACTGAAGATGGTTCATTTATAGGGCAGTATGTGCCCGGCAAACTACAACCACCTGTTAGTCCACAGCCAGCCAACAGTACACCGGCCTCACATACTACACCTACAGCGCCTTCAGCTCCACCAGCAACGACACCACCTGTCGCAGCAGCTGCGCCTACTCCAACAACAGGCAACAATACAAATAATGCTACCGGTGCTGTGGCAACTTATGTCTAAATAGGAAGCAAAATAGAATGACGACCATACAAAGAACTAAATTCCTAAAATCTAAAAAAGGAAATATGAAAACAAAATGGGAAGAAGTGGAAAAAAGCGCAATTTTAAAGGAAAAAACAATCAACGTTTATTTCAATCATTGCTTTTTTCTCTCAAAATGCTTACATTTATTTTTATTAACGTATTTATAATTTCGCTTCCTATGCTTTAAACTCAAAACACACAACAGAAGAAAAAAAACACATTCTAAATTTTCAAGAGACATACAAGACAGGTTTGAACAAAAGTAAATCTGTGGAAAAAAAACACATGAGCCTTTAAAACTAAAAACTAATTGTATATGTACTATATTTATAAACAAACAACCACACAAAAAAAACAAATATTCATATATAACTTAACATAGTTTTATAAAACAAAAGACGGCGATAAAAAAATGCATAAAATCTTCTTTTAGATTTTGAATATATGTTTAAATGGCAAAGTGCATAAATAATTGTTTAAAATCCCCCAAAAAAAGGGAACCCAATACCAAAAATTTATAAAACCCTCTGGTTCTTATTAGCATTGGTGTTGAATTTCAAAACAAGTCGAAAGCCAAAGGTTTTTTCAGAAATATTTTTAAAATTTAAATTCACAAATAAAAAATACATTATCTATCTCGAAGTTGTGAGCTTTGCAATGGTATTCTCGAATTCATAAGTTGTTCGTACAATTTTTCTTGTCATAACCATTTTAAATAATTATTCTGGAATTTCAATAATAAGATGAAATTGGGCCATTGTTACCATAATCAAAAAGAAAAACAAAATATGAAACGTTTTTGTGATTGATGACCACAATTGAAATTCTTAATTTATTAATCTGGCAACAACTTTTGTTTGTACATACAAACAACCTTCAAAAAGATGTTTAATCGTCGAATTACAGCCTTGGGGCAAATAAACGTATGTGAGATGAGATTTTAGGCAAAAAAGAATAATTGATAAAAAAAATCAATGATATTTGTTGTTGCACAAATATATACTGAGTCTCACATAACAGATGAAACTTTAAAACTCCCATCTCATGCACATGCATTCAGTGCAAATTCGTCGTTGCAATATCTTCTTGTTGATTTTCTTCGACTGAAAACATATGGTAAGCAGAGAACGGCACACAAGACAAAACAACAAGGCGATAATATGAACAAATTAATAAACTACAAATCGAGACAATGATCTTTTTACTATCTCAGTTGTCAACAAAATGTGTGAAACCGTTTAAATACAGAACAATAAATTCAGTGTAGTTTTAAATCACATTAGAGAAACCAGGAAACAATTAAATATTTGTGGAGTTCGACTATCACACAGCAAACTCTGGCGGTATGTACATTCAGTTTGGAATTTTTTTAATGAAAATTGAATAGTTTTTAACTTTTTTGTTAGAAATATAAATACATAGTTCTCCATTTTGATGTTGTTTTGTAGACATTGCTCCGATTTGTCTTTAATTTTCACTACAGAGTACACTTTTGATTCTAAGAAGATGGAAAAAAATCCCCCAAGTCTTCGCTTTCCGAGATATAATTAGCTCTAACTCCTGTGTTCCACGTCGGATCGGAACAAAATATATATCTTTGGAAAGCTTATCGAAATACCAAATGAGGTACCATATTAAAGCTATACTTCTTGGCTTTTGTGTTAGAAAAACAAATACACACCTTCATATAAGCCACCATTTTTTTGGACCATTTTCCATAAAAATTACACACAAAAAAAATTGTTATTTGATGTCGTCTCGGCATGAGTTTATGGATCGGAGATATATATATACATCTGGGAAGGTATTTCGACAAGCTTACCCAATGTTTCCCATTTTGTCCTGATCCAACGTAGTTTGGTTGAGTGGTACAGAGCAGACCTGAACCACTTTCCGGTTTTAATAATGATTTTTAAGTACTCTTGAACTGTAGATCCGGTTCGATTCTATTGTTATTGAAAACAAAAAAGTTTAATTCGATGGTATGTTCAAACAGAACCTTGTGTCGAAGGAACGGTTAAAAGAATTTCAGCCGTTTTTGGTGCGATTCAACATTTTCAAAAATATTTTTCCCGGCTAAGTAACTCAACAAACACTGGAAACAGCACTGATCAGTCAGGTACGATTTTTTTTTACTTTAAAGAGATAGAGAAGGGAAGGGTCCATTGTGACCCTATGGATCTCCGAGTGGAGGTGCATCTTAGGATGTACCACCCTTCCTACCCTAACCTAACCTAAGAGATAGTCACTTGCATGGCATTACAGTTTTTCAATTTTCGGAAAAGTTGTAGCTCTCATTAGACCCACATTTCAGGAATATTCTCAACCACTTTATGAGGCAAGAGTTTATTCACATTGCAATTTTCCATAATTTAATTCCATTAACATTTTTCAAAATAAAAGGCATTGTAATGAGATGGAAAAATATTGACCGGTTTAACAAGTGCTGCACGTTTCCCTTTCAGTATCAGAAAGCCAAAAATGCTGCAGAACGGAAAGGGCAATTTAAAGAGAAAATATGTTGAACTGTTTTAAAATATTTCAAACCTAAAATGATGGAATACTTACGCTTCAAATGATTTTAAGAATTGCCAAATTTCCTATTAGATTCCGAATTTTTAATAAAAAAAAGAACGACTTGTCTTGAAATTCACAAACTGATGTCTTATGCAATTTGTGAAAACCTTTTCTTTTTCTAAGTGTAAAGTTTAAAAATAAATAATGATAATTATAATAAATATACATAAAATAAGTTTAAAAAAATGGATTTTTTTAACATATGTATAAAATACATAATAAGTAAAAAAAAACCGAAAAGTGTGTAATATTGAAAAAAAAAATAACGTAAAAATTCTCCATTATTCGAAAAAGAACAAACAATTTTCTTAAAAAATATTAATTGAATCCCCTCCCTAAACTATATTTACTATACTATATGTTGTGTTCAAAAGATTTACAAAACATTTCTTGAAAAAAAAAATTAAAAAAAAGAAATGCTTTGAAATCAAGGGAAGTTTTTTTCAAATTGCTTTAACTAATTTTTACACACGTACTATAATATTTTCATAAAGAGGAAAACAGAAACTGGAAAATATTAGGAATTAGTGCAAAAAACAAATTTACATTTTATAAAAAAAATATTGAATAAAACTTTTTTGTTTGACTGTTTTATATGCCTAATATGTAATATGGAAATTAGTTAATTTAACGTAAACAAGTGAATAACCAAAAGAAAAAAATAATTGGAATTCGTTGAAACTAATTTCGTGTAAAACTGTGTTGCTTAAAATAAAAAAAAAATGCCAGGATATGTAATTTTAATTTTAAAACAAACTGAAATAGTTGCTGTATGACAAACGAAACAGAAAATAATTTTAATTATACTCTTTTTATACAACATTAAAATAAATAATAATTTATTTCAACTTGAAATCAGAAAAAAAAACTCCATAGATAAACTAAGTTTCTACTAATGATCTTTTCCTCTGATTGGAAGGGAATTTGTTTATAAAACTTTCGCAATAAATTGAAATTGAGGCGGATAAAAAACGGGTTCGGATGGAAATAGCCATGGAAATATTTGCCAGCGAGTGTGACTGAACTTCTACATTAATTCGTTATTGAGTTTATTTCCAAAAAAAAAAAAAAAAATCAACATTTCGGAAAACTGAAAACATTTTAATAGAAGATTTTTGCCCTTAAAATTAAGTTGCCTTTGAATTTCTCTCTCATATTTACCCAACATAACTGTTGAATAGAACCGATTTAAATTGTCACACTTCCGGAATTCTAATAAAATTTAATTTTTTAGTGTTTGAATTTAAGAAAATCACAGAGAAAGTATACATCGTTTTCTATTAAACAAAATATGTGTATTATTTTTAAATTAAAATATAATTTAGTTTCTTAAAGTGTGGTGTCATTATCGTACCGTATTCGTATTATAACCTGAATGACCCTTACCCGGATAATAACGCAACAATTATTTTCATGGGGTTAATTAAATTCCCGCTGTCAGAAGTTCGTATGAGAACAGAATCAATAACAATACTTTTCACTCAGATGGTTTAAGTGCAACACATTTTTAACGGTGTCGACTGTGTATTTTTTATCTGCAGGTTTAGTTCGAAAATTAAATATTGAAACTCAACTCAAGTTTTATAAACAAAATTCCCTTTTCTCCATTTTTTTAATATATTAACCAACTATTTTAATAATTTTGATTATTATTGATATTTTGTCAAATACGTCCATAGTGTAATTTAATTTTATTATTAATTGTAACTTAATGCCTATCAATCTATACATACAATGCCCTGTATGTATTTATTCCTAAATAGTTTCATTTAATTTAAATTCATATTTATTTAATTTCAATCATAACATATAAACGAATCAATTGTTAATTATTTATTATAACACACACAAAAAATATCCAGACGAAGGAAAGTAAGAACAAATTGATTTCATATATTATTTAAAATAAGTAATTTAATCGTAACAAACATAAAACAAAACACAAATAAATCTTAATAAAACTTTACAAATAAACAAAAACACTTATTTTCATATTTTTTTTAATTTCTGTTGCCTATTTGCATAAGTTTTCCGTTCAGTCAATTATGATTTTTAAACATTTAGGAGACAGGGGTGCAATGGAAAATGATTAATCAATTGTCTGAGAAGTATTTGTGGACGGAGAGGTTTGAAATTTAAAATTATTTAGACAAATACAAAACCGTCGAATTCACCAACTCATGAATTGGAAGGACAATTTATTTTATAGTTCGTTTAGTTGTGTGACTTCAACATTTTTCATTCCATAATTGCGATTTTGCGGGTATCACTTCACCACAAATAAGAACAATTTACGTGTCGCAATCGTATTTGGAGCCTATTGAATTTTGGTGATCATCCGCACTCTCTCCCTTTTTAGGTGTTATAACCGGCTAATCCGTTTCGTATAAATTTAGATGAGACAATAGTAAACTCGTTTAAAGCAGCCATTAAATCTGAATTATTTTTAATCTTCAGTCGAGGGCAATCAACATCTTCATTAATGTTGACCGTTTTTTCGTTGAAGAAAAAATTTCATTGTTACTAATAAATAGGACATCCAACTTATGGGGAATATTTAACAGGTGACATTTTCATAAATAGAATAATAATCTTAAAAAGAGATCGGAATCTGAATAAAGAAAAGGAAGTCGATCGAAACGGTAGCTGCGATGGGTGCCTAATTTCAGCAAAAAGTTAGTTTTCAATAATCAGACTTTTTCCCAATGTTATTGAGAGATCTGATACTGAATTTCTGATATGGTCTTACTTCAAAAAACATCTTTTTACATACACTTGAGTCCAAATATGATGTCCGTATAAATGTGTGGTCACAAGTAATAACCTAAGTCTGTGTTTTATTAGTATTGGGAGAACATCACCTCGCTGAAAATTAGGAGTCGGTTTTTTTGGTTTAACTATTTTACAGATTCTAAGGAAAATAATGGTTTTACTGACTTGTTAAACTGAAAGGAATTATGGTGTGTGACCACTGAAAGATCAAAAAATGGAGTCATCTATTGGCATAGCATAGTCTGATTTGCATTTGCTAAAAAAAAGTCTGATTTCTGTTGATGAATTATTTCTCATCAATCATCTTAATGAATTTAAAGGAGGGTGAGAGACCTTTCTCAAATATAGCCGCTTGGAGACGGTTTTAAATAGTTGGTCCCGGTCAGTGTATACACAAATTATATAGCGCACAGTTCACTGATTGGAACGAAAGGTCTGTTCCTTCATGAAATATTAAAGGAAATGCGCATATAACATCTAGTGTTTACATTAAAACATATAATCTCCATTTTCGCCCTGATAAGCTGACAGCTATAATCGGGATTATAATTTGTAATATAACATTCAATGTATGTATTATATCAACGAACAAACTAAATCCATAAAATCTATATCACCCCGCTGTGTTTAAAATTGAGCTTAATAAAAATATGTATATAATTGATTAATCATTTGATGGCACGCTCTTAGCTTTACATAAAAAGAGAGAAGGGAAAAAATAGTTGTAGTAAAGACACATTTCCATTATTATTTACAAAGAAAAGATCGCAGACAGTGTGAACGATCGCTAACATTAAGTAATTCTTACATGTTTACATTGCATAATTAATTAATTATTAATGAAATCTATTACAGGGTTTGCTTAGTTAAAATTTATGTAGGCTTTTTTTAAATTCAAATATAATTAACACAGGAAGCAGAAAAAAAAATACTTAATCATTGTTCTTCAAACACATTCACACATTTCCTTTAAAATCACGTTATGGAATAAAACAATACAATATAGACAAGGAGCGGGTTTGTAATTCATCATCGATCTAAAGTGGATATATAATTTTAATTCGGAGAACCCTAACAGCTTTTACAGCCATTTATATGTAGAAAATTGTGGAATACCGACGCAACAGTTATATTGAAGGGCAGTAATGAGGTAAGTCCGTGTTTTGACGTTAGAACCTTTAACCGGAATACTCGGCTATCCAGGGAGTCTCATCCGTTCATTGTCAAATGACCGGTCGGCGCAGTATAGAGATAACTCGTTCTTCAGCCGAACTGTTCGTATATGGAATAATCTTCCAGCCAGTATTTTTCCTGCCTGCCTTTTTTCCCCTTTTAATACGCTTCTTTCCTTTCGCTAACAGAGTGTACTGCATTTATAGGACGCATCCCTTAGTGTTAGTCCAAAAAAAAATGACAGATTTAACTTTTATTGAATTGCAGCTGCCAGTTTCAAGGCAAAGGGCGGTAAAAATTTATTTCCATACAGAATTTTAGCCAGACATTGGGATTTTGTATCCTCGGTTCAAATGCTCGAAATGAAACCTTGTTTATAAACTGTTTCCTGTAGAAATTTCTTAGAAAATATACTGCCAATGAATTCATTCTAAGTAGACGGTTTTTACCCCGGATAAGGTATATTAGTGGGCGGCCGTGGTATGCCAGGTTCGTATCCTGGTATGAATATGGAAAATATTACGGACTTTTTTTAGTTGGCGTTTTATTATAGTACGAAGCTGGTCCAAACATTTCCATTCACTGCGGTTAATTTGAAAAATATTTTGGAGGACACTTTACATTTTGAAGAATAACTACATTTAATACAAGCAACTATTTATAGATAGTAAATTCCAGACAGCTCTTTTGCCACAATAGAATTTTCATAGTGCGTATCGTTTCCACGTTTAAAATCCACCCCAATCGTTGTCAACTAATCAAAGGGTGTGAATAATTTTTAAATAAAAAATATATTTTTTTTTTCGATATACTTTACTGTATATCGAATCTTCTGTCCTCTTATGAATGTTTAAGAGAGTGGTGTCGGGCTCCACTGACATTATTGATCCTTGTTATTTTTTTATAAACATTTCAAAATGTTCGTTAATAATTTTTTTGGCTTTATTAACATGAAATCTGCCTACGGTCATTTCCTATTGAGAGCCACTGAAGAAATAAAGTTAAATTTAAAATATCTTTCTATTTTACATTTTTAATAGGTGCGCTTCCTTTAGCAATTGGAAGTTGTCGTAACAAATCAGAGATTGGTCACAGATATGCGTTTCCCACAATTCTCGATTTTTTTTAAATTTCTTAACGATATATGTAGATATTCTACAATTAAATGGCAATAGTGTTCCTAAAATATACATACTTGTGTAATTATCTTAAAATTGAATATGGATTATGTCTCTATTGTAATTGAAATAATCACGGAATTAAACATAATCTCTGATAAATAGACATAGCGTTGCTCCGAACATAAATCCATTTTTGATCGATGGTGAGTTTTAAGTTTACCCCCAAAATATATTTAAACTATTTTGCTAAAAACTTTTTTCCACCTACACCGACAATTATATACATGGCATTTTTCCAAGAAAAACAAAAAAAAATGCAATAAAACCAAATCTCAGAACTATCATAAAATATCCCACATACTACACCTGCACGCATATCCCAACGAACAAAACAATGATTGAAACAAATAACCGAAGGGACGTATCCAAAACCAAAACGAATGAGAATCTATTAATGAACAAACCTAAAACAACATAACAGATATTTTCGATTTCTTTAAGGGCCACATTTACAAAATGAATTAAACCAGTGTTCAACTCCATGTGTTTCATGCAATTCTGAACTGTTTCCGGGCCGATAATTAAACACAAAACGATGTTAAACACAAGTTTAACTCATAGTGTAATTTGGACATAAGTAAAAAAATACATAAACAGTACAATTAATGAGAAATATTAAAATATATACATACATATATATATATATATATAGATTCAAATAATAATCAAAATATATTGGAATGTAATAGAGATTTGTAATCATAGCATTCATTTATTGCACTTAAACACATAATAATCCCTTCAGAAACAAATCAAGCAAAATCTAAAAAGATCTTCTGAATAAAAAAAACAACAACGATATAAATGTGAAACTAAAATCTAAAAAATAAATTAAATGTGATTTGTTACAAAAAATAAGAACAAAAATAGTCAATGAAGAAGAAGAAATAAAATTAATTTTAAATAAAAATCGAACAATTTTAATTAAAAAACAAAACTAACGATTTTTAATGAATTTTGTAAAAAAAAAAATGCCCTAAGTCTTAACAAATATTAGCCGAAATACTACGATATGTAAAGCGTTTTATTTTCTCACTGCCGACAAAAAAAACTGACACAATCGTACTTCACCAAATCTAATTAGGGAATTACCGTTTAATTTCACTACATATTGACATCAAAACAAACTAAACTCCCGCATATTTGGTGAGACACTGAGAAAGTCTCTTTAAAGAACAACAAATTAATAGAATGTTGATCCGTAAACAATCCAATTTGAATTCGCGCGTTTCTCATGAAAGAATTTACCAAATACCCCGTGTAATCCAAAAGTTTATAAATTTTGAAATATGTCCAATTTTTTCCATAGTCTTTTATGAAAATAAATATAATACAAAACAAACCAAACTTAAAATTTAATAATAATATTTTTACACTAAATAGATCGTCATAACATGTAATTGTTTTATGCTGAAACTCAAAATTAATTACGAAAAAAAAATAACAATTCAAATGAATTTTTTTTAGCAAAAATCTAAAAGAAATACGTATTTTATCAAATGTTTGTGAACAGAATTATGTAAATGTGTATGAGATACGTGAAAAATAATATAACAAAACAAATATATAAAACAAACAATTTGTATGCAACTAAAGGTATATATTCTAATAAAAACAAAATTAATGAAAAAATAATAATACTTTGCTTTTCAAATATAAGATACAGGGTGGATAAAATAAACATCAATAATATTGGTGGTATCACAGAACTTTTTAATGCTCCATTTGCATTTTTGATAATGCGGTTCAAAATACCGGGTGGTTCAACTAGGGGTTTATTTCTTAATTACTGTATGAAACAAATGAACAAATACAAAATAAATTGTCTGGGAACTAAAAGTAATTTATCATGAGACACAGTTTCCTAATAACAGAAAAACAATTTAAAGCTCTGACAGCTCTTTCCCCTCGATATCTTGAGAGAAAATCCGTATCAAACCAAATAAAGATTCTGTGTAGCCCAATCAGTGCGGTTATTGAAGAAAGGCGCAAAACACTAACGGCCCCCATCTTGAAGGACCGATGTTAAGCCAACAACCCATTTCGGATTCAAGACCTTAAGGCGAATATCGAGCAAGATCTTAGTGAGATAGATCTAGAAACAGAAACGTCTTGGAAAATTAGGGTGACATGATGCGCTAGACAGCCCAGGCAGCCACATGAATGAAATTGTATTCCATAATTTCAGCTTTCATTTGCATTTCATTTCATTTTCCACTTTCATTCCACCAGAGTGAAAGTTATCTGTGACAATTTTCACGTGAAACACAATATTTAAAGTTTATTCAGTTTTACTTTTTCGATAACTTGCAAAAATAGTTCCAAGGAACTAATTGAGAAAATCCCAATTTGCGAAACCTATTTCTCACTCACAATTTGTTCAATGTAAAAAATGAAAACAATACGATGCTATGCATAAGCAAAATATTAGAGAAAACTATTTTTTTAAAAAATCTAAAATTTTGATTTATTTGCTCAAAAATGTATTTTTCGAATTTAGATGTATTCTGCCTTCAAAATGATGCAACTATACACACATATGGATTGTATAACATTATCCATTACAGATCAGTTGTCCAAATATACATTTTGAGAATGCACCATCGGATAGACAATACTTCCTGTGAAAATTATCATAGCATGCAACTCTTATTTGGTTAATAATAGTCCTGAAGTCGAGCTTTAATATAATACTACATTCGTTTCGATCCCTAATTCCGTTTCTGAAAAATTGGACAAACAGTTTCAAGGGAACTTTCATTTCATTTCATTTATTTGCACAGATTTTGTAATTTAAAGCCTCACGGCCAATTATAATAAATTACAATAAAAACTACTCCAAGAATTCAAAAACTATTTAAGGTATAATAATTTACATTAAAAATAATAAAAATAAAATATACTTGTTATGGAAAAATTGGAAATTATGTGCTACTCCGATGTGAACAAAAATCGAAAACTGCAACAACGAATCAAGCTTGATGCATAAGTATTAAATTAATCAAGTACTTGTATTAAAAACTGTATTTAAAGCAAAAATAAGATCAAGAAAATGAAACAGTCAAATTTTATAGTTCCCAATAATAAAATATAAAAAAAAATATCTATAAAATTACGTCGCCGAAATTAAAGAAAAATGTTGAAGAAGCTTTATGCGATATGTATTGTTAGTCATTGAAAATACTTTCAATGTATTGGGGAGCAAATTAAACAACCTAGCAATTCTTACTCGAAATGACTTATTCATATATCCATCTGCTCTAGGAATAATCAGTTGGTTGGCACGTGATGAACGACAGAAAGTAAACGAGCCAGCTAGAAAAGTAGGAGTTTGATATTTGTAAATTTTGTAAAATAAGATAAGAGACCGGTAATGAATAAAATCCCGAAACGAACAACCCAAGAATTGATTGACATGTGAACTCACATGATCATACCGCCTAAGTGAAAATAAATATCGAACTACTCGGTTAATACAAAGTTTAATTTTATTAAAAATCTTATTTGTAGTCCCACAAAATATTTCCATGCAGTACAAAATATTGGGCATAACTAATGCATGTACTAGCTTAATCTTTATATTGCGAGGTATGACTAAATTTGTTGTGTAAAGTCGACGAAGAGATAGAGTTGTATGGGTAACAATGTTATTAATGTGCAATTCAAAGGACAACTTATCATCCAAAACTACACCGAGACATTTCAAGTGGTGAACAAATTCAATTGGAAGACCATTGTACGTTAGCCGCAAATCATTGCAGACATGAGAGGAAAATAGTAACGCCTTGGTTTTTGAAACATTGACCGAGAGGTTATTGGAATTCATCCACATTAATAATGTCCGCAAAACATAATCAAGTTTCGCTTGCAGAACATCAACGGTCTGAGCATCACCAGAAAACAGCAGCTGAACATCGTCGGCATATGCAAACGGCGAACACCAATCCTCTATATTTGGAAAAAGGTCGTTTATAAAAATTATAAAAAGTAAAGGCCCTAGCACAGATCCCTGCGGGACTCCACTTTTAACTGGCAGAGTACCAGAGACAACACCGTCAACTGAAACGTATTGTTTCCTGTTATTTAAGTAGGAATGAATTAAGGCACAAGCATTCTTTCCTAAGCCATACAAACGAAAAAGTTTACTTAGTAGATGAAAATAATCAACCCTGTCAAACGCTTTTTCTAGATCCAAAGAAAGTAGAACGGTACTCTTCTGATCTGCGTAGTTTTTCCTTATGGAATCAGTTAAACCCGCCAGTAACATGGAAGTGCTTCTACAACTTCTAAATCCACATTGGTAGTCACAAAGAAAGTTTTGTCCCTGAAAATAACGTATAAGCTGTCTTTTAAGGACATGCTCAACAGTTTTGGATAACACGGGCAGCAAGGCTATGGGTCTGAAATTGTCCGAAGATCCTACATTAGTTTTCTTCTTAATGGGATTTATTTTGGCAGTTTTCCACTCAATCGGGAAAGTTGATGTAAGGATAATGGTATTCACCACATGCAAAAAGAAATTTGACACATATGGTAACACAATTTTCAAATACTTTAGTGAAAACCCATCATTTCCAGGAGCATTGGACTTGACAGCCATAAATGCCGAAAGCAACTCTTCAGAACTTCGAATCTGTTATTTTGAGAAAATAACATTTTCGGAATCAACTTTCTCTTAAACTATTTGTTCAATCTAAAAAATTAAAACAAAATGGATTTTACCGACTTTATCGCTTAACATTACATGAAGGAACAGACGGTGAACTTCTTTCGAATCCGTGCTGATATAATTTATATACCAATTGACCATACCAATTGACCTTTTCTAGAGAAGTTTTTACATGGATCTTACCCAGCCGCTGTAAAATTAGATTTTCAATATCAATTCGATTGTGAAATCCAAAATCGTTTATACGTTGAAACAACGGAATATGGAAAAAAATCCCATTGTATTAAATGATAAAATGGATCTCCAGCTAATATGGTGCACTTCCTATTAATTAAAAAAATGCAGTTTTGTTTTCCGGACACTCAAATTTATTATTCAACTTTCTTTCAGTCAATAGTATTGAATCAGTATACATAATATTTCTGCAACAGTAAAATAGTTGAAAAAAACTATTTTTTTTTTCGTTTTTCTGTGTATCCGTTGTAAAAGTAAGATAATAAAATTGCAGTGAAATTGGTGGACATTTGTTTATGTCCTTACATCGTCCTACAATTATTATAATCGCGAGCTAAAAATTCTGTCAATTGGACAATAATCTTTTAAAACAGTTTCTCTTCAAGGATGTTGATATTTTGTTTAAACACTTTTTTTAAAATCTTTCGATTCGTCATAGGACCCCCGAATATAGCTATGTTTTTTTTATAGCACGAATGGCTCATTCGTACAACGAACGAAATACATTTTCGTCGGATAACAATCTGTTATCCATCTCAAAACTCAACCTACTTACTGACTGACTCGACCTATCAGTACGGATTAATACCAACAAAAAAATCGTACGCTAAATTCTGGAAAAAAAAGCCCCGAGAAGCTAAATGATACATTCCATCTATGCACCGATTATAAAGTTCTGTTTACGTAAATAGTTCTACCGATGTCAAAAATAATTCAAAGGAATCAAGAGGTCAGATATCCCCTGCGCCTGCAGAATCCGTACAAGTGGATTTCAATGTATTTCTGACACCTGATTATTACAATACGGATCTCCGTTTGACACAATCATCCCTTTCATAACTAAAACGGCAAGTTATTCCAAAAAGAATTTTCATAGAACCGGTGGTCATGTTCTGGCTTTCATGGTGAACAAATTATGTGACTATTACACAAATATCCCAGGTTTTTATCTCGTAAGAATCAAATCGTGTGGAAGGCCGTGGTGTGGTAGGTAGCGTGTGCGACTGAAGAACCCGAGTTCGAAACCGGGTAAGACCATCAAACGTTTTCCAGCGGCTGTTTCCACCTCGTAAATTTTGGCGACTTTACGAGTAAGAGAGCAATCTCTAAGCCATGTAAAACTTCTCTAGAAAAGCATTAGCCGTTCGGAGCCGGCTTTAAACAGTATGTCCCGGTCAGTGAGTATACAAATTATATCGTACACAGCTCACTGATTCGAGAGAAGTTCCCCGTCTCTTCCTTCATGGAATGTTAAGGGAAGTAAGTAAGTAAGTAAGAATCAAATCGTAAAGGCACACGACATTAAGAGTATACAAGTCATGCGAAATACTTTTTATTGTCTGATAAATTACAGTTCAGCGAAGTTCCCCCACCTATGAAAACAATAGAAAAAATGTAGGTCGCCAAATTAGCGCTTCAAATATGTTGAGGGAATTTTATTCATGAAGTGAAGGTGAATATTCTGAACTCCCTGGAAACAACATACCGTATTCAATAAATTTCCACTTCGTTTTTTTTGTGTAAAGGAATGTTTGGAAACTGTTTTATATATTATTTGCACAATATTTAAGTGTTTGTTTTTTTTACATAATTACAATATAATTTGCTAACAATATGTATACAATTTCGCTTTATAGTATGTATTTATAATAAGGTAGATAATTATGATGTTCTATCATTTTTCATGAAATGATGTGCTAGTTAGATTTTAAGGGGAATAATTTACCATCGACACAGACGAAAAAAAAGGGAAGAAAACGAATTTTATGGTGAAAGGAAGTTGCAATGGGAACACAACTTATAAAACAACAACAAAAAAATACTTATACAATACAATAAAACATGGGCTGAAGGGGGGGTTTTAAACCAAATTTTTGGACTGCAATAAAACACCTCTCTCTCTCTGACTCGCTTTGCCCTCTCTAACATTGTTATGAGTAAGGTCATCGTTCATTAATACATTTAGAAGATGGGGATGTAGTTGTCAATTTTCGCACGATGCTTCTGAGCGACACACTCGGCAATCCAGACAATGTTGCGGCATTCCTGTTCCTTCAGTTTCAAGTAGGCATAGAACACACCAAAGTGGAATTGTTGCAAGAATGCAAAGACATTCAATTTAACTTCATGCTCGAAGAACTTGTCTTCCAAAGTTTTGTCGCCGGGATTGGTGCCGGAACCATCGAATAGGGCAGCATATTCAGCATAGTATTCAGCAACAGTTTTGACCTGTTCATAGTCATCGGCCCGAGCTAAGGCGGCCAAACCATCGGGATTCATTTTACCGCAACGGGGATACAATTTGGCACGATCATCCTTGGACAATTCAGTGCCAAAGGAGTTGATGGTGATGATAATGGCACGACGATCGGCTTCGAACTAAAAAAAATCAAGAAATAACGTTAATTGTTCGTGTTAATATTAGAGTTAAGCATGTGTTCAACATTAATCTGCCTAATTTAATTAGTATTGCAAATGTAACTTAACACTACAGATGCTATCTCGGTCAACGATCCATAAGTAATGAATTTAAAGTTTTGCGACATAATTTATGGTAACCTGGGAAAGTTTATAATTAAATTTGCTACAAGTGTGCGAGTTAAATGGCATAAACGAGAAATCACATTCTAACTATTTGGTTGTTAAAATCAGAATTTGAGACATGAACGTCTTTGGCACTACGAACTGTAACCGATGAGCTTGGTAAATATTTCTTAAGCAGACCAAGCTGAACAATATGTTGTAGAGCCAACATAAGTCATCAACCCGTTTTTATAACACGAATATAACATTCTATTTGGGATTTTCTACAACGAAAGACTCTGTCAAAATTAAAATTTAAATACTGTGACTTACAAACTCAATTTATTTTTGTTTTGCCTCCGTGTTTTCGTTCGTCTCTGCCGTGTATTTAACGAGTATTTGTTATTAAAAAAGAGGCATTTGTTTAAAAAAAAAAACATTATTTGCTTTAAAAACCTTTCAAATTTGCTTCAAATATTGCCATGCCAATTACTGACATCTAGAGTGTGGAGTCCAACTAATGCGATGCTTCCGCCCTCTGTATGATCGTTGGTGTTATAAAAAATACTGTAAATGTTTTAAAAATGGAAGCTGTTGATCGATCAGAAGCTCGACCGACGGTAAAATTGGCTGGTACGACTGTGGTACCCTAAAAGTTTGAACAACGTGTTTTTTATTAAACGGGGAATATTATGAGTATTTTTTCACCAATTTCATTGTACTGTCAACCTTTTTAAGTTTCTATTTGAGATATTCAGATCTCGACGACTCTCCAATTGGACCTATATGAAGTTTTATTCAAATCAAAAATTCCAAAAATTAAATATACTTATTGTCAACCATGTGCGCCATCGAGAGAATTTCAACCAAAAGAGACGTTAAATGTACTGCAAATTAATATTTTGTAATCGCATTTAAATATTTCTGTCCAGAGAAATTACCGTAACTTGCAATACCACATATATAGAAGTGTTGTTTGTTTAGTTAATTAATGACCACAGATAATTGATACTTAATAGGTTCGTATGTCGAGTTGTAACTCCACCGAGGGTTTTACAGATTGATATATTGACATTGTACTTATGTACTTCCAATAGAAGTACATGGAAACCTAGCCATTGTTAACAAATCGCATTGTATTTTTTGATATAATTAACACTTACGGCCAAAATTTCACACATAACATCGGCAGTGGAACCACCCATTTTCTGGCAGAAATCAAAGAAAGCCTCCAGATATGCCTTGTACAAAGTGTTACGAATGATTTCAATGTTCATTTCATCCAAATCTTGTTCCGAAATACAATCCACGAAGAATGGAGCCAATGGAGTATCTACCAACACAGCATTGTACAATTCAGCGGGTGTGGCGGCAACATGAATGGCCTCCATCTGTTCAAAGCTACCCAAAGGATGACACTTGGGAATCAACTCGGAAATGGGGCGTTGATGTAAGGTTCCGGTAATCAACAGGATGATGTTATCAATCATATAACCATACGTGATGAAGTCGAGGAAACTGGCCAAGGGCTCGACGGCATGGTTGCGCATATGTTGGAATTCAATGACCAACTTCTCGCGGAGTTTGTCATCGATGACCGACACGGACAAGGGGGAAGGTTCGTTGGCCAGGAAACTGCCATAGTCGGTGCCTTGCAAATGCAACTTCAGATCTAGAAAAAGAAAACGTAAAATACCATTATAAATCAATAGTCCAACTTCCCTTAATGAAAACAATCACAAGACGAACTAATTTCTGTCAGTGTATTATTTCCTCATCACTAGTTATTTCCCTCTCTTTCACGCCCATTGAATGTTATCCGTCCATTCACACACACCACCCCATATATACATGTCACATGACTTGCCCTTGTAATTTCATTCCCCGTAAAGATTCCATTCTCTTCATTTTTCTCCCAGGAACTCACCTTCCAATGTTTCGCATTGTACCAAATTCAAGTAGTCAGACTGTTTTAGGATTCCGCACTTGAATCCACGGCACAAACCTTCCAAGTAACCACCATCAATATTGAACATGAAACCGGAGCCAGTCATTTTTATTTTGTTTTGATAGTTCTTGTGATTTACAAAACTTCCAAATGTATTGCGATTAAAACAATTGACGACGTTTTCTTGTGAAATCTCCTTAAATGGTGGTTATCGAATTTTGTTTTACTAGCGAACAAAAAGATTTTCTCCACAATCAAACGTCTCAAAGGAGGAAAAATACTTTTTCTTCTCTATTTCTCGTCATATGACTGATTCCGATTTCGTTGTGGCCATTCACAATAATAATGTGAACAGTGATGCCAAGTTTGTTTATTTTAGGTAACAACTCTGTGCCAACTCAGCATTCAACCTAAACAACGACCAAACGGTACATGTCTCGTCGGTTAATCATCTTGACGGCGAAATCTTGTGGTCGCACCAACTTAAAGCTGGGAATATCGTGCGTTATGATTTGCGATAGACTTTCGTCTCTTATTCTCACATAACAAATTACATGAGAAAACGGCACGGTCATTACTGTTGCCAAACTTAATCGTGGTTGTCTGAGGTTATCACCTGTATTTTTTATTACTTGTTGAATGTTTAATTTCGGAGTATCTTAGTTCAGACGACTTGTATTCAACTTCAAAAATTAAGTTTTTATATGCATCGACAAAATTTCATAGTTGATCACAACAAAAGTTTCAACTATCATACTGGGAAGTACTTCTAACTCCAATCACTTTTCTAGCAACCACAATCGGTTAAAATGTCATACAATATATACAAGTACGTACAACATATCGATATACCAAATCTTACCAGCGCAATTTTAATGCGCAATTTAATTGTTTATTATTTATGGTTTTGAGAAGTTGATACAATTTTCGATATCGTAATTTTGAAATATATGTATACTGTATTTTTCATTTCACGGTTTGAAAATCCAAATTGCACTTGTCACAGAGTCAGTATTGCCAGCTTTTAGAATAAACGATCTCTAACTGATCTATTTGCATGAAAATTTGTAGGCGAAAGGGAAACTGCTGGAAAAAATGGCAGAAGTAAGATTATTGTTAACAAAAAAGATTTATCATAATATAATATAGGTCGTATCGCTGTTATTATCATATAACAACGACACGACTGCAGCAATGAAGACCTTCATCGTAGACTTTATGTCCCGCATCCTATGTTGGAGTGTGTACTAAATTTGTTATTCGCAACACAAACGTTATTGTAAAACAGTAACATTATATCGTTGATTTGACTTGTTTTTAAAGTAAATATTAGATATGCGATAGGGTCTGGCACGGAGCACGATAATACCTTCTCCCGATTTATATCGATTTTTCTGAGAGCTCGCTCTAAACGAGTCTAGATGGGGTATCGTCCAACGAGCATAGATTGATCGCAGGTTAGACTGTGAACTCAATCTACTGCTTTGCGGATGACAGCAATCTCGGCCATTCTTACTCATTTGAACATCGGCCAAGTCCACCGGAGGTCGAGGACAAAAGGCAAACGATGAATGACTTACTCAACCGCAATTTGTAAGTGGGGCCAAATGAACAGAGTATCGCAAAAGACCCAGTGCTGTTTGTTGTCACACAAACTTTCCACTGATCCAACATTGCCGTCAATCTCTATGGGTCGGGTGGATATCGACATATCAGATACTCTTGATGTTGTGGGCATGAAGATACAGGGTGATGCTCGCTACGCTAGCCATATATTCCAAGTGTCGAAAGAAGCATTCAAGTGTTTTGACTTTTTAAAGCGGTGCAAGAAATACAGCACCTACATCCGGCCTAGAATGGGCAGGGGCTCCGAAGTTATCTTTGCAGCTTCTGGACCATGTACAGTGTATGGCACGGCTATCCAGGGACTCACATCCGTTCGTTTTGAAATGGCCAGTTGACCGGACGACGCACTATAGCGACAATTCGTTCTTCAGTCGTACTGTTCGCATGTGGAATAATGTTCCAACAAGGGTTTTACCTACCTTCCATGACATTATCAAATTCAAGGCGAATACCAACCAACACTACTCCCTCGTTCCTCTGTCCAATATACTTATTTCCCTTCGCTAATAGGCTAGACAGATGACCGCGTTAATGCGCATTAGCAGACTTAATACAAATTAACTCGTGCATAATCTCCTCCCAAACTGCATTAACTCTAACGTAACTGCACAAAATCGACCTGAAATACAGCATTTAGATATTTGAATATGGCAACACAGTTATAATCCTTCACAATCAACTGTTATACTCACAAGAAACAGCTGTTGTCACTGTACTTCGCTTAAACGAAAATACGCTTTATTGAAAAATCGTTTATGTGAAACAGATTTTTAATGCAAAGACACAAACTTATATGAGAGAAAAATATGGTGAATGTAACGGCGACAAAAAATATTGTTCCGTGACTATTTTCATCCAATTTTACATACATGCATTTTAATTTCATAGAACAATTTCGAATGTACATACTCAGTTCAGTTAAATAAAAGAAGGCTCAGTTATCCGTCAACCTTTTTATTGAAAATCCCGCATAGTGAAAATAATTTCTTGACTTGTTCCACTTAACCGAATTCGACGGTGTTGAATTCTTATCTTAACTAACTTAAAAATGTTATCTGTGCAAAAATCAAAATTTTTACGAATACCAGGCCATAGTCGTAGGTTGGTCTCCACTGCTATGAATTTGGCACCACTTTATGTACTATCAGCTGTCAAAAAAAACAGCATCACTCTACTCTCATATCCTAGTCCATTATACAAGAGTAAATGAAACAAATATAGTAACTGCGAAACAATTTACATGCAAAACAAATAATTTAGGAGTAGAGAACCGCGCCGAGCGGATATAACCCGCGGCGGCTGAGCCGTCTAAGATTTAGGTAGTCGGCGGCTGGTTGGGCGAAAATTGGTCGTCATAGTAGGAGAAAATGTTGGTATAAAACGTACTTATAATAAATAAAATGATTTAAATCGTGTTATTCGTAAAAACACTAAAATTCCAAAGGTCTAAATTGGAATTAAAATAACTATGGTGGACGGCCGTGGTGTGGTAGGTAGTGTGTGCGACTATCACACAGAAGAACCCGAGTTCGAAACCGGGTAAGACCATAATTTTTCAGAGGCTGCTTTCATCTCGAAAATTTTGACGAATTTACGAGTAAGAGAGTAATTGCTAAGCCATGTAAAACTTCTCTAGAAAAGCATTAGCCGTTCGGAGCCGGATTTAAACAGTATGTTCCGGTCAGTGAGTATATAAATTATATCGTACACAGCTCACTGATTAGAGAGAAGTCCCCATATGTTCCTTCATGGAATGTTAAGGGAAGTAAGTATTAAAATGGTGAATTAATATTATAATTGGAGTTTTGGGGCTCGCTTTCTTGGCTTAAGGCCGTGAGAAGTAGGTATCTCTTTTGTCTCTCCGCGCAGGCTCTTTCTCCTTGCTATGATTATGTTTGTTTCAAATTAAAAGATTCAATTATTTTCATTCTTAATCGTTTTCTGCGACATTTTTCGTTTTTCACCTTTTCTATTTATGAATAAAATTGTAACAGGACTGTTAACGGAACTTTGAGAAAAAGTTCGGATTTTTTCAGGGTTGATTTAAGGAACTAAAGTCTACAGTGCGCGCACAGCTAAATTAAAAACGTTGCGATTAAAATCTGTAATTTTTTTTTATTTGTCGGCGTAACATTCGAAAAAACAGTCGGCGGCGACTCGGAGAACGAATGGTGGAATGGAAGAATCGGAGAGGACAGTATGTGTGGAATGGAGGAATCGGAGAGGGCAGTATGTGTGGAATGGAGGAATTGGAGAGGATAAAATGAAAACCGAGCCGAGCCCAGCCAAATAGTCGGCGGTCGTTATTATTATTATTATCGGCTTTGATAGGTGGTGGTGGTGCACCTCGTAATTTTTTTTTCTCATCGTGAAATACAATTAAAAGTCGAATTTTAATATAAAAAAAAACCATTGCCAGTGCAACAACAAGATACAATACAAACAAAATAAATCCAACATTCATTGTGTGTTAACACAAAGAAAAAAGGAAAAAACGAAAACCCCCAATCGAGATTCACCATTGATCCATCCATCATCATCATCGTCTTTTAGCTGTTGAGATGGCGATGGACATGGGAATACAAGTGAATGGCAGCAATGCGCTGACATCATCCTTCACTGCGAAGAAAAAGGATGCTGCCGCTAACGCTGACAAGGAAAACTTATGGTAAGTATAATTTGTAGTTGGGACGAAGATTACTCATCATTATGAGCTGAGAAAAAAGACCTGTTTCTTGTTTCTTTGCCTTCAACTTGCACTTTGCATCATATGTTGGTGTTACATTTCGTTCTGTTTGCTGTAAGTGGTGTGTGGGTGTATTCCTGCCTGTTTCTGGTGTTCCGCCGTTTCTTGTTGCCCCACATCATAACTCTAACCCCCAAAAACACAAATCGCTAACCCACGAACAATACCCGCATACCGTCTTTTTTGCAATTCGTTAATTTCATACCTTCTCTCGCACCTATCATATCCCCAAAAAAAAAGGTATTTGTTGTTGTTTTTGGTTTGTTTGTGTTAGTGTGTTGTTGGTGAGGGGGGAAGTAGGGGGTTCGATGTGTCATCATCATCATATAGGAGCTGACGTTTTATATTTTTTGGTTCGTATGTTCATGTCTCTCTACTCTCCCCGCATTGTATTTGTTATATTTTATTTAAATAACAATTTTATTTTTTTCTGACCATGGGAATACTTTTACATGCAGTCTCTTTCGTTGCGGCGTTTTTGCGAATTTTCTTTCTTTTCGTTACACTTTTTACGCTAGAGTAATTTAATTTGGATTAGGATGGATCTAGGGCTGTCGAAATGGTTGGCGATTTGATGTTGAGGCGGCGATGTCTATCTTGTTTTTATTTTTTGTGGCTATCATTTGAGTATGTTTGTGAGGTTTATCTTGTTAACAAGTGAATGTCGTTGCGTTGATATATTTTGACAGCGCTTTGTGAGGTGTGAGACGTAACCCGTTCTCTTTTTCGACCATCTTTCTTAGTAATTGGTAATGTCCAAAAATTAAAAAATGTTGTTTCCATACAATATGAGGAATGTTAATCGATTTAGAAATTTCCGGCACATTAACCCTGAGTTCGTAAAATTGTGGGTGTGCCATACTCCACGAGATGTTGAAACTATTTCCAATATTTGCCGAGCAGTCAATTAAGATGTAAATTCTCTAACTTTATATAGTCGAACTAGGGGTTATATCACGGGAATTCCCGGGACGTATTTCCACATTTCCAGACATATAAATATTTCTCTCTTTAACATCTGCTTACTTCGTGAACTGCATCAAGTAAAGGAGTACAGTAACAAAAAAATTCTTTTGGATTCTTTTTCTGTAATATTGCTTTAAATTCTGAATGATTCCTTGATCCATCGGATGTAGATCTGAAGTCATGTTATGGGGAAAGTAGACAATTTGAATATGCTGGGCAATTGTCTGCATAAAGGAGAATGTCCATGACTTCACTCATAATCCAAATCAAGATTTGTTAGGCCTTTAAAGCAAAGTAGGTGTTTTGCCTTTCCAATAATAAGCAGTCTACGTTTTTCTGTACCAGTTTTATTGGAGCCAACCACACACAGTAATCCTAGCTTTTCTTTCCACCGTCACTTTTTTCATTTTTAAATTTAAAAAACAAACCAGATTCATCTGCGTTGAAGATATGGTAATGGCTATATCGATTGGTGATAATGGGTAAAATATTATTGATGCAGTCATCTCGAAAGTGAATTTTTATGCCACCAAACTTTTGAACAATGTTATGTCTTCGTTTATGTCTTTCTTGCTGCGGTTGTCCACCTAATTATGGCTTCATCAATATCTGGATATTCACATACCCTAACCTTCTGTAATTATCTGCATACGGCAGACGTACTGGCCTATCGACAGTGTTTCTGTTTTTTAAATTTGTTGTGAACTTCTAGATTCCGTAGCAACATATTTCTTGTTTATTGTCATCAGTTACTTTGGATATAATGTAACTTTTTTCAGAAAACTCGTTATAGGGAGAATTTCGTTATAGGAAAGTTCATTATAGAGAAACTAAAATGAATGAAAATGGCTTAATAAAGAGTTGTGTGTTTTTTTAAATCGTTATGGAGAATTTGACTGTATTTCCAAATTCTCGGCTATTGCAGGCATACAACCACGCCATATGTGCTCTAGCATACTAGTCTCACGAACTTTCAAAAACTTGGGTATATCAGGCGCTATGTCTGTCTTATTTTGCCCAAAAGTTCTTTTCAATAAACCTACTGTGTGTGGAACACAGCCCAAGGTCTGTTCCTGGAATCTTTGGGGGTCCTTGGTGTGACTAACATCTCAGCGGCCGAAATCCTGCACAGTAGGTATACATAATTGATCGTGAACAACTTCCTGATCTGATTCTTCAGGGAATGTGGATGGCAATACTACGTTTATACGTATCATACAAAAATAATCATAAATTGATTATTAATGATTGTTTATTATCCCAGTAAACATGTATTTTGTACAAAATGATTAAAATAATTTGTAATAGCACAAATTTTCATATATTCTCCTCTTATATTTTCTAAAGCAATAAACATAAATTACGCACGCAATATGATATATTTTTATATTTAAAAAAATTATGTATGAGATGTCATCCATATTTGTTACTCCTTTGATACAGAAAATCTAGATTCAGGGACTCTCATCCGTTCATTGTCAAATGACCGGCTGATTGGACCACCCACTTAGAGAAAATTCGTTTGTCAGTCTACCTACTCGTATGTGTAACAGTTTTCAAACAAGTGTCTTTCCTGCTGTGACAATTCAATTCTCGAACTCCAGACAAATGTTATCAAACTCTACTTCCTATTTCCTCCTTTAGATACCCTAATTTCACATCACTAAGAGCGCATTTATATACAAAAAATTTTGTCCAAGTCCATAAATTATGCTGGTTTATCAAAAAGCCAATAAGCCTTATCGTTTTCTTCGCGTTACAGGCAGTAAGTATCAAAAGATTCTTAAATAACTTTATTTTTCTTACCCTTGTTTATTACATACCATAAGCTACACGACCATATGTAAGGACAAGTCTGACAACTGCACATTAAAGCAAGTTTAGAGTTTTTGCAATACAACGATGGACTTTATTTGCATCCCCTTCGTTGGTTAAGTAGCAATAATTTCCTATTTTTAATTTAGCCCGCAATGAATCATTGCGGCCTATAAGGTGGCTCGCTTCTCTTTATTATATACTTACACATGCATACTACAGAACTCCTCTAAGAGATGCCAATCGCGGACAGTTAATGGAACTATTTTAAAGCTTATTAATATTCAACAAGCGAATAAATATGAAAAAAAAGATTTCATTCAAATACAAACGCGAACAAGGTGGAGAGCAAAACGGCTGATAACAAAGAGAAATGACGGAACAAGTTTATTATTTGTTGTTATTAGTTTGGTATTGTGTATTGATTTTAATAATTGTGGCCACAACAACCATAAATATATGTTATTGTAGGTAACCTACGACGGACGGTTGACATCATTGGTCTTAGAAAGGGTGTCGTTTATTTTTTAAGAAAAAAATCACAAAAAATTGCCACGGTTTCAATATTTGTTGATTTTTTAATGCGACTTAGATTTTATGGTCTTCTTTGTATAATACTTTTTCTTATATTCCTTCTATGTAGACATCGTCCTCATCGTTTTCAAAATCACTGGCATCCACTGAGAGAACACCGTCACACTGTTGCCCGTAGTGCGCTTGTAAATGCTCCAAAAGATAGGTGGATACCATAGTAAAATCTTCCCACATTTGATTTTGTGCAAACATTTGATCCATAGCCATTAGTTTCTCATCATCTAAATATTCGGCCAACAAATCACTCAGTTCATCTAATGTCGTGTCATCACAAACATCCTCCAAATGGGTTATATCAATGAAGAGATTCCAATACGCTTGACATATTATGGTGCTCATAAACCAGTCTTCATGTTGTTTTAAGGCGTCAATTAGTAAATTTAATAGGATCTGAGGACCTTTTAGTTGTATGAAAGGCATGCGGTTTTCGATGTCACCCAATAAATTCACCAATATGCCAATTGTGCAGGCCTCCAGATCGTGAATTTCTTTCGTCTTAGGATTGCCAAGTATTTTGACTACCAGTTTTAGTCCCTTTGCTTTGCAGAAATATTTGCGAGCCTTCTCGTTACGTGTCAAATTTCCCAAAACTCGGGCGGCTTCGACTTGTGACAGCTCATCTTGGTTGTTTTTCAGTATGGAACTTAATTGTGTGGCCAAATCTGGCAAAATGGTGTGTAGGCTACCTGTAGATTCTTGAACTAAGGACGGAGTGGTGCTTAGTTGGTCTTGGTAGAAACAAAGATTGTGCAAGGCACCCAATGTGGCGTGACAAAGTTCCTGTAGTTCTTGTTTCTGAAAATATTCAATTAGATTATGACAACGTTCTCTTTAACATCTGCTTTAACTAACCATCTTAAAGCTTTTAAGTTGCTGAGTGGTTTTTAGTATTTCCAATAATAATGAGCCCAACGATCGTGTATCTCCCAAGCCATGTCCTACTTCTGAATCGACACTCATATTGGCTACTACTCGTATCATTTTGATTAGAACATCCAAAACGGTATCCCCAAGTGAATTGTTCAAAGTTAATGGCTCTTTTGAGTAGTTCTCCAAAACAGTTAACAAATATTCCATGGCCACGTCGTTGTGAAAAAACTGAAAAAATAAAACGTGCCATTTTCTGTATTACTTCTCTCTCCAAAAACAATGGAGCTGAATGTGTTCATTCGCATTCCTTTCCACACGAATATGCACGGACACGACATTTATGCCTCGCAGTGACTCTGATTAAAACTTCTTCTATACTCACTTGAATTCTAGCCAAATCATAACTGGTCATTATGTTGCCCAATATATAACCCAAACGACTTATAATCGACAATAGCTTTTCGGCATTTAGGGTGTTATGATTCGTACAGCAAGGTCCTAAAAGCATGCCAATGCGAGGAGCAAACTTTTCCATGGCTTGACAACAATCCCAGTCTTCAGAGAGTACACTAAAAAAAGCGAACTTAACATTTGCTGACGTTAAAAAAGCATTGATCGCCTACCTTAAAGTTCTAATGATGTTTGCCTGTACTTCAAGTTCACCGATGGTAACTTCGGCCGCCTTTATTAAATGCGGACAAGCCAATTCCAAATGTATGCTGGTATTGTCGAAATGTGGACGCGAAATGTCCAAATGCTCCAAAGAGGAAATAATTTTTCGTACGTCGGCCAAGGTTCTCAGTGCCGCTGATAATTGATACAAGGAATGTAAAGGCGGCCCTTCCAATTTGCGAGCCGCACCAGCTTCATTGAGCATTTGCAAATGTAAAATCATCAATTGCACTGCGCCATGGCGTGATAGACGCAACACTAAAGCGTCTTGCTTTGAAAGCTTCTGAACATATTCAGTTTTATTTGTTTCATACGAAATCTTCGGATATTCTCCCAAATTTGGAGCTGTATTCGGTTTACGTGGTACTTCCACATGCTCGGACCAATTGCGATTCAAGTCCTTAATGGCCGTTAATTCTGCTCTCTCTTGATTAGTACTGCAAGTGAGAAAACGTATGGAACCATAACCATATATGCACGCCTCAGGGTCTTCTAATGGGCTGGCCCGGCCCAGACCATCGATAAGTAGTTCCAAGATATCATTTTCATGAAATAAATGATCATTTTGTTCATTACGCGCCACTTTGAAGATTAGTTTACATGCACCCGTTAGATTGCTGCCAGAAACGCGTAACTGCAATTATGTTAAGGATACGAATGAGGGACAATGAAATGTATTGATGGTTTAATGGTGAAAAACATACCGCTAATACTACTCGGGCTACGGCCAGGAGTATCTTGGGTGATGTACACTCCACCAGACCGTACAGGCCACCCAGTATGAAACCTTTTTTGAAGGTGTCCTCATTTTTGTGCACACGGTTGTACAATTCGGTTAAAATCTAAAAAAAGAAAATACATAGATACACATTCATTTAAAATCCATCAAACATTATTATTATTATCCTGCAGTTCTTTAGGCATATCGTTTTCAATATCTGTTAATTGAAAAGGGTTGTTTAAGTTTTCAGGAACCAAAAATGCGGACGACTTTCATCACAACAAGACCGGCCACGAAGTCCCAGACCAACCGACGAGAAATCCGTAGAAAAAATAAGCTTACCGAATTAATATGGTTCACAGTTTCATCGGTGCACTCCTTGAGACCTGCATGTTCCTTTAACATATCGATGAGCTTCTCTGTCGATGATTGTCCCAATAGATCATTGGAACGTGTTAATATTTTTCGGGTTTCCAACAATGTTATAGCTCGATTATTTTTACCAGTTTCGCCCACCAAAGATACTCTACTCTCCTCACTCAGTTTATGTTTTTGTTCCGTATAAGCCGTTTTAGCCCTTAATTGCTGTCGGTAATTGTGGAAATTATCTAAAACAAAAAAATAATTGGTACCTCATAAATGTTGGTTTTACCTAAAACCGTTTTTATCTCGCAAAATTTTGCAATGTACCTTTTTTCATTGTATTCCCTTTTACCTCCAGTGCTGGTAATTTACGAGGCAATGGTTTGCCATTTGTTGCTATTGTCTGCAATTGCATTAACGTAGTGTTGTTGTTGGGTTTGTCAGACAAAGCTTTATTGTTACTATTATGGCTGTTATCAAAACATTCGAATCGCGATTCAAGAGACTGAGACCGACGTGCAAAACTGTCATCCTTAGTTCCTCCACCAGTGCCTTTACTTTGGCCAACTATTTGTTGACTTGACGATTTATCATGTCCACCGTCCATGCCTACATCAGCACCAAGCACATTGCCATCTTCCTCATTTGCTGCCGTTTGTATGGGTTCCAAATTGGGTGTACGTGTTGTAGAGCCAAGTGAGTCCGCATTTCGCAAATAACGCAAACTATAAATTATTTACATCAAAAATAAATACTACTCTCATATGAAAAATGCAACCTGAACTTACGAAAATGAACTGGGAGGCCGACCCGCCATTGCCACCTTGCCATACAACACCCTGCCCGTTTCCCGGGGTGTTATGGGTCGCCGAGTGCTGACCATTCGAACACCACCGACCACTAAAACAAATGTACACATTAATTATAATTTTTCCAATGAAATCAAAACATATTTGTCTTTTTTTTATTTTGTTTTTAGCCGTAGCATATTTACCACTAGTGGTAGGTTGGTTGTGGTGGTGGTGTTTATTTAAGGCATTCGTTGAGCCTCCTCCCACATCACTCAAAAAGGTTTTAGCCTCACTTATCATTTCGGCCGAAGTCCGACGGTTACCCATACCCACCAGCGATTTGTCCACCATTTGTGGAAATTGTGTATTTTGACGTACTTTTCCCAATAGATTTTTTACATGATTGTCTGCTTTGTCGAAATTCATTACAGAATCTCGAGTTTCACTGCGCGATCTTCGTTTTGGTAATAAACTCATTATTTTTTTATTGCAATGAATTTTAAAAAGTTGTAGAATTTTTTCCTCTTCTTTTCAATTATCACAATATTACACTGGAGTATTTTTTTATTAAACTTTTCACTTTGATAGCCACCACTGAAATATTTCAAATGAAATGCCTGAACGTTGTACGGTAAACTTTTGGTTTGACTTTCTATTGGCACCATAACAACCGCTCTTTTTAATGACGAGTCTAGTGAATGTACAACAAGGAAGAAAAACTCACTCATATGGTCGTGCTTATACAAAATACAGTCAGGACAATGTACTCTCTTAGGAAAACGGACTAATTCCAATCAGTTAGTAGCCGAGACTTAACTGTTAATAACATGCAAAGGACAGTGGCGTAGTTTTGTTTTCTATTGCTTCAAATATGCCTCGAATATTTTACTTAGTACTAAAATAATGAGATCTCCCTCCCACCTTATGCTCGAGCATTTCATTGATGTTAAGGTAAACCTAACTCCTTATGAAGGGATGAAGTTCTCTACCATGTTCTCAATTTTTCTTTAAATGTTTTTAAAATATTTAAGTCGATAAATAAACTCTGACTGATGGTCAAGAACGAGTTCTTCGCCATGAATCCATAGAAAGTTATGACTATTATTGTAGGGCCTTGTATTTATTAATATATGTAGTAAATTCTCTACAATTTATGAATGATAAATTACATCTTACAAAGGTACACACGGTTTACACCTGTCAATACGTTTGGTGATGGTATTCATTAAACTGATGGAGACAAATTTAACTCATTTTACTACCTGTTTCCATAAAACGAATTTGTTTATTCGTTACAAATTGTCAATATGGGAAGCGTTAATAAATGGATTTCAGTCATTATTCAACTCTGGTTGTCTGATATATGTTGGATTTCGACAAATTGAACACAAGTCAAAATTAATAAGCTCTCATTACTGTTAAAAGAAAAAACAAATCTGAACTCGAATTCGAAAATTTTTCATATTTTTGCTCGTAAATGGAGAATGTTTTGAAGTTTATAAATCTAATGGCTCATTCGTTTCTTTGCAACAACGACAAAACATTTTTTTCCTCCATTGAAGTTTTTGTATGAACGTCTCTGTCAAAATTCAAATTCGAAAATGTTTCTAATCAAAAATCATTTGACGGGGACTAACTTTTCGTTATAAATTGTGGTGGTAGCAAAATGTATTTAAAAAGAATCGAAATTTAAGTATTCCAACTCATCGAAAATATATTCATTCTTATATTCATATTTAAGTAGTTTTCCATACATTCATACGTATTGCATTCACACATACTACTAAGGTCCAATGTTTTTAAATTACAATGGAGCTTTTTGTTGATAATGAAATGCCGATAAAGTTAATTCTCAATGCAGTGAGACTTAATACTGTAGTACGTTAATTTTAATTGTAGTTTAATGCAATTATTATTTATTTAACCTAGCCCTGTATGTATAAACAATTTTGTGTTACTAAGTTCTGCAGTAGTCTAATATCTAATCTTCTATTGAAATTACAGATAGTAGCCATAAACATATGACACAAAAGGCTGTGATATTCATAAACTTAGGCAAAAACAGTTTTCAATGACAACATAATCGAAATACAAAATATGTGTGAAAATATAGATCAATTGCATGGTATTGAAATTGTTGTAGAAGCTTTATCCGATATATATTGTTAGTTATTGGATATACTTTCAATGTATTGGCGAGGGAATTATCCATCTGCTCTAGGATAAATAAATAATCTATTAATCAGTTGGTTGGCACGTGATGACGACAGAAGTAAACTGAGTTTGATATTTGTAAATTTTGTAAAATATGATAAAAGACCGGTAATGAATGAAATTCCGAAATGAACAACCCAAGTATTGATTTATATGTGAACTCGCATAATCATACCGCCTAAGTGAAAATAGCTTATAAATCAATAAATATTTGGTTGAGCTTCCTGATTACTTTTAGTTTCCCCACAAATGTTGCTAATTTATGTGAAATGGAGTAAAGTAATTTACACAATATTATGTTTCATCTTTCTTCAAATTCAATGCGAGTCAGCATTGAATTATTTGATCCGAGTACTCCTCCCTTACAATCATATATTCACGCAATATTTCTATACCCACCCGTCACTGTCTTTTTGCTTAGCACGCCAAGTGTTTTCTTGTTATTTAACGAAAACACCTTTTAGAACAAAAAATCGATGGAAATAAAATACTCATACTCCACCATACCCCACTCCCTGTTAGATGCTCAACAATGTGAGCAACAACTATTCAAATCGTAAATCCACTCAAATCCTAATAATTTCCCCAGATGACGAAACGCGACAGAAAAAATGCCCTCATAGGAACTTTTGCATTTCACACTCATTTCAATATTTTATTGTAAATTTAACTCAAGCAGGACCTACTACAAAAGAAAAGAAAAAAAAATACCTCAAATGTCATCCTGTGGCCTACTGCTTGCCAACCACTCGTTTGTATACCTGACAACACAATAGGGCTACAGAAACGTCGTGACAAGGACACGCAGTGGTCAAATAATTCAAACCAATTGGAAATTGAAAATTAATTAAAAGAAATTGGTCTTTGAAAAGTGTACACAAACAACAACAAATACATGCAAAATTTGCATGTTGGAGAAAAAGAAAATTCATGTTTTTAAACGTTTAATAATGAAAACCAAACAATTGTACAAACCAACTACTCATGGTTGTGCTGTAGACAATTTGAATGTTTTTCAATTGCTGCGCACGGAAATAATCAAATTACAATTGTCAGGAAATGAAACGAGACAAACGTAAGTGGGTGGTGTTGGGTCCCATTACAAATTTATGGACTTCGAGTGATGTCAGTTCTCAGGGAGCAAGCAGTTTGTTTTGCTTTGACTTGTAATTGAAATGGAATTGCAAATACTGGACGAAAGAGTGGGCAATGAAGTCCTTGTCCTCCTACAAACATAGTTTGTTGTCATCACAACTTAACATAGAATTGTCCGTTGGTAGCTGGTTGGTGAAATGTCGCTTTGTGTTTCTCTGTCAACATTTTTTAAATCAACGTCAACTTTGTATCTTGTGCGAGTTCAAATGAAATGTGTGCAATAAATAAACAAGAAACAGTTATTCATTCCATAATTATGGACACGTTTTACTGTGCATAATTACAATTTAGCTTTATTTTTATGACCATAGTATTGAGCATTGTTGTATAATTTGTGTGTGTGCTTCATTTTTTCCAGGTCTTCTATTTTGAGCGAAGTCCAAAAACAAGGCAGCACAAAACTTCCCTCAAATAAATCGGTATTAGTATTGGGTGATAATGCCACCGGTAAAACGACTCTGGTGGCCAAATTACAGGGTGTGGAAAATCCCAAAAAAGGCTCAGGTTTGGAGTATGCCTACATTGATGTCAAGGATGAATACAGAGATGGTAAGTGTTGTAAAATTTTCCTTAATCATAAAAATTACCAAACTTTTTATGATAAATTTCTGTTCTGTGTTTATCTGTTCTCACAATATCTATATAAAACTTTTGCGTGACTGACTGACTGATTCATCACTATCATGACGGCTGAAGCCAGAATCATTGGGGAATATGTAGCCCTAGCAGCCTTGACATCCGTTAAGAACAGATTTTTGGAAAAATTTTGGTTTGGAAGGGGACCTAAATGGGGAAAACGGGTAAAATGTGTCCTCAATATCCATCGAAATACGCGTCAATAAGTTTAAAAAACTATCAATTTCTATCTCTGACAGTTTCTACTACTGCACATATTAATTTCTTGACAATAGCTCAATTACGTCTGTATAGTGATTAATTTGAGGATTATCACAATTATTAAGTGGTAAACCGATTGTCATAAGATTAACTTTTGGACGCTATCGAGGGACTGAGAGAAATCCAACAGGCGTAACTTATTTAGATCTCTATTATAAGCGTTAGAAACCGAGAACCCTTAAAAGTGTGGTCTCGAACATAGGCGTCTGTTTAAGAACGCTTAGAAGGTTACTTCGATATCTAATCCCGTGACATGTAACAGATTATTTCCCACAAATTATTTGTTATCTTGGTTCAGATCCTCGTAAATCACGACTTTACTGTATGAATAACAATATTCTCTTAAAGTGAAAATTTGCATGAATAGCTGCCCAGTTTATTAAAAATTAAATTTGTTTTATTCATTAATATTATTCACTATTTAACATTACCTTTCCAGACATGACCCGTTTAAGTGTTTGGGTGTTAGACGGTGATCCAGGTCATAAAAATCTATTACATTTCGCTTTGAATGAAACAAATTATGCACACACATTGGTCATACTAACAGTATCGATGACACAGCCATGGTATTGGCTGGAACAACTCAATCATTGGATAAAAGTCTTATCCGATCACATTGAGACACTAAAATTGGAACCCGAGGAGAAACGAGAAGCCCGCCAACGTTTAATAACTTCATGGCAAAGTTATTGTGAAGTTGGCGATGATTTAGATCCTGGTTCACCTGTTAAACGTACGATGAGAAATAACTCTATCGATGATGATGATTTGCTCCCACTCACTGATGGCGCGTTATTAACAAATTTGGGCTTGGATATTGTTGTAGTGGTTACAAAGGTAATTTGAATTGTATATCTTTAATAATGTCAATAAATCTATACAAAAATTGTATTCTTTCTATTACGCCAGACGGACTACATGACCACACTGGAAAAAGAATACGATTATCGAGATGAACATTTCGATTTTGTTCAACAGTGGATAAGACGCTTTTGTTTGCAACATGGCACCTCCCTCTTCTACACAAGTGTCAAAGAAGACAAAAACTGTGATCTCCTTTACAAATATTTAACACATCGAATCTATGGTCTACCATTCCGTACACCTGCCCTAGTCGTCGAAAAAGATGCAGTTCTAATGTATATTTAATTTATTTAATTAGACCATCATTTCATTAGCATTGTTATCATATTTACCATTGATGTCTTTGTTCTTTGTTTCAGTCCTGCCGGTTGGGATAGCTTAAAGAAAATAAGTATTTTGTATGAGAATATGCATTCTTGTAAAGCTGAAGATTATTACACAGACATCATTACGGCGCCACCTTCCAGAAAAGTATACGCACAATTCCTAACTTGTCATTAATTGTTTTTCTGTAACAGTTTTTATTGTTTTTTTAGGCTGTTTCAAATCGTGAAATTGAAGTCCAAACCGAAGATGAACAAACGTTTCTGGCGCGACAACAGGACATCATTAAACAAGGCGGTCAAGTACGTAGTGAATCGCCTTTACGTTCACAGGCTAGCAAAGCTATGCCCCGTACCCCTGGTTCAGCTGGTCAAAATTCACCCAGTAGGAAGGTGAAGTCCTTTTTTATGTTTTCCTTCATTTTTGTTTTAACACCATTATTTAGTTTAGTAATGTAGTTAACAAAAATTAAACCTCATTTTTTCAGTTAACTATTTTTTTTAGCTTCATGCACTTACTCCCATCACTAACTGTAGTATATGTATACTTGTTATTCGTCGCTATTAAGATCTACTATTACACTACCCCTTTTTTCTTATGTATCCACATTGAACGTGTAATCTTTTATATCGATGGAACAGGTGGAACTAATGATCAATGCGATTAAGTTTAAAATTTGTATCTTCAAAATGGTATATCAATTTCTGTGTCTTATGCCCTCATTTTGTAAAACGAAACGTACAAAACGTTTCAAAAAACTTCAACTTTAACATTTTTTATTTCGTTTGAAAACGGAAATTTCGTTTCATTCACGGCACATTCTAAAAAACAACAAATGTTTTAAAGTTGTTTTGTTTGTTGTTCAATGCAAAAACTGTAAAAAAGTGTCGTCGATATCTGATCTATTGACATGTATCAAACTATTGTCCCCAGTTTAACCACGAATTTTGTAAATAAAAGATTACAATGGCAATTTGTTGAACTGTGTGAACTGCCGTATTTGAAATCCTCGTAAATCACGGAAATTATTTTGTCAAATAATTTGTAAATCCATCGCATGTCCTTTGTTGTATTTCCCACAATCAGGGAGATATCCTGCTTCTTAACAAAGTAGAATGCCTTGTACTTGCTTATATAAAACAATAGTTCCACATTTCAACTCTTAAAGCTGTTAACATAGTTCTATGTTTGTCATGTTTCATATTTTTCCAATTGGCTTACGTGTATTTTTTCATTTCATTTATCAAATACTTACTTATTTCCCTTAACATTCAGTAAGCTGTGCGCGATATAATTTTGTATACTCACTGACTGGGACCTACTGTAGAGAGAAGTCTTACATAGCTTCTTACTCGTAATGTGCCAGCATTTACGATGTGGAAAACAGCCGCTGAATAATGTTTGATGGTCTTACCAGGTTTTGAACATGGGTTTACTTGTGTGATAGTCGCACACACTACCTGCCACACCTCGGCCATCCACAACCAGTTTTTGCTATTAAAAAAACATTTGATATGAGAAGAACATTATTTGCTTTGAAAATCTTTCATATTTATTTAAAACGTTGCCATGCTAATTACTGACACATACAGTTTGTAGCCGAAATAATGCGTCAAAAAACGGCATGGGACGTGGTTTGGTAATTTAACGGTTATGTATTTTTCAGTAATTGGCTTTATTTGGATGTCTTATCAGAATAGATTTGCACGCAATTACGATCACAATATAATTTTTACGTGTCATGTATTGAGACAGTTTGTAAAATTATTTTTCTGAGCGACTAATGCAATTACTCGTCCAATCATGCATAATGGAAGAATGTTCACTCAGAATTTATTCTTTTTCAAAGCTATATTCAATATGAGTGTCTATATTCTGAATTTGGCAGTCAGCATATTATTACGCTATCGATGCGTATATTACAATCTTAAGGATTTAATCACATCCGGTTTTTTTACTTTTCCTAAACGAAATTAGTGATGCAATAAATGGGACTCGCATTGGAATAGTTTGTGACGCGTCAATCCCGCTTCATCGAGAGTTGACTAAAGTTTTATTAGCTAATAAATATTTGTCAAATGCTCTTGGTTGAGTTGAGCTCACTGCATGATATTGTGGCATTGTGTGGGATTTGCTTGTAAACTAGGACAATAATATATAACATGCTCCACTGTCTCCTAGACATTCATCCTCATAACACGCACATCCTGCAAAATTCAGGAGATTTGTTGCCCCATTTACTCGTTTCTGATTAAAGAGTCGCCCATAAGAACTCCAATTACTGAATGAGGCATCCTTTTGTACAGTCCTGTTCTTGCTATATCTGTCCTAGTTCATATGGCTTTTGATACATTGCAACACAGTAAAGACTTTAGAATTTTATCCTTCAGCAATCAATATATATATATATATATACATATATACCTATATATTCTTAAAGTTGACGCAATCAGCATCCCATACTGTATACCTACCGTATATAATGTATATGTATACTCATCACAATTTTCGTTCAAAAAGTGTCTGCGATTCCAAGTTTCTTTGAATTATGTTAACATTTTCAGTTATAAATTTTGTTTTTGAAATCATTATTGGTTCGCAGGTTATAAATAACGATGTCTTAAATAACTATGAAGAAAAACGTAATCTTTTTAATACTAATATTAAATTTTGAGATTTTTTTATAAAATCTTCATTATCTTTTTCTTTTTCAAACTCTTCTTTTTTTTGTGATGTTTTGAAACTAATTTTGTTCATGAAAATCTCACAAACGGTTACCTAATTAAAACGATCGATGCCACTACGTGTGATTTATCTGGCACCAATATTTGTGCATTCTCCATTTGAAAAATCAGGAATATCTAATGCATTGCTCAGATGACATTGACTACATCCATATATTTTACAATAGTTTTAATAAATTATGGCAAAATAATGTCAATCAAATATAGATGTTAAGAAATGGCTTAGCTTACAAACGATTTTATCAGAAAATATAGCGCCGTCATTCTTTAGAAGGTGACTCTTATCATTGTGACCTAGTTTAACACACATACGTACATAAAAAATAGCGATGCGGTGGAAGATTTTATGATTGTCCCTTAGACGCTAGCATTAATTAATTTAATTTTTATTCATTAATTTTCAGCCTATGGATGTTAAAATGAATCCTGCTACGCCTGGCGGCGAGGGTGTCCTGGCTAACTTCTTTAATTCGCTGCTGCACAAAAAATCCGGCTCACCAGCAACACCACCCGGAGCCATGAGCACACCACGAACCAATGGTTCGGATAGTATGTTGACACCCGACAAACTGTCTGTGCGCACAGATGCTGCTGCCGAATTGGATCGTTTGGCGAGAAGTGTTAAGAAAGATGTGGATTTCTCTCAAAGTGAATGTTAGAAATGAAATGGAGCAAAGGACATTACAACAACAACAACCAAAAGAAGAGGCACTAACTAATTTTTGAGAATATCCTAAATTTGTTACACACAAATGAAACAAAAGAAAATACCAACCAACAAAATTAGAAAAGCCTAGCAAAAGGAATGTAAACAAACGAAACAAACAGTTTTATAAAACAAAGAGAAACAAAATATTAAGTGTTAAACCCACAATTCTACTAGAAGATCCCCAAGGCCTTTCTTAAAATCCTCATTTCTATATACATAAAACCATACATCATACTATACTAAAACGAAAGAAAACTTAAGAAAAGATACATAGCTAACACTAGAGAAATTTCTAAGAATCCACAACACACCACTCTTCTCCCCTATACCATAAATTAACTTTATTAAATTATTATCAATGCCTGCTGCCCCCTGTTATATATATTTTTTTAAGTTTATTTTAGAGTCCAACCTAAATGACACTCAAACGTAAAGTGTAATGACATTATACTTCAGAACTCCATATGAAAAAAGTATGATTTTTGACATTACGTTCGAGCGTCATTCAGGTCGGGCACTCAAAGTTGTGCTCAGTTAGCTTTTCTTATTCTTTTAATATTGTAATTTTCCTTTTAAATTTCTTTATTGGTTATATTTTTTTTTAAATATTATCCAACAAATGATCAAGTATTTGTCCACAACTTTACAAAAGTAACGAAATGAAAGAAAATAAGGGAACAACTCCCCTCTTATATAAACCACTGTTAATATGGCTGAATAATAATAAAAAAAAAGTATTTTTAAAAATAGGCATTATTTTTTATGTTTTTTTTCTTCTTCATTGTTTAAGTTGCTCAAATGGACAACAACAAATGATGCAATTAAATATTACAGAGATTTAAATAGTTATCTATGGGAATAATTTTGAAAAGAAAATTTAAATTTCACAAAACGAAATCTATATTTTGTGGAAAGCAATATCAGGTTCATATTTCTAGAAATTCTGAAAGTTATTTCCATTACTAACATTTTTCAAATACAGTGCATTATAGAATAATCACGAAAACTCAAAAGACACTCCATAAACTGTAAAGGAATCCTTTTCTCAAAAAACACATTTTTAACGGGGTTTTTTAAGAAACAAATCACATGCTATGGAGTTTGTTTTCCAAGAAAAAAAACTATAACTCGCATCTGATTATAAAAACTTAGGAAACGCAACATTTTATAACAACAAAAACAACATCTCACACATTATTTTAACAATTAATCAATTTTCTAAGGCCTTAAATGACGTTATAAATGTGTATCTGTTGTAAAAGAGTCCAAAGAGTTTTTATTAAACGAAACACTATCGTCCTTGACTCTACTCCTTACCCCCTTCTCATTGCATCAAATGTAAAATTTAATATACATATTTTTTTTATTTATTTCTTCTAAGTTTTTTTAATTAAACAAACTTAAATTCTTTTTTGCTTAACTATGTCTTAAGATTAAGTAATTATTTTTGTGTTCTTAAATAATTTTATAATAAAAAAAGAAAGGAAAAACACTTATTCAAAAGGAAAAAAGAGAATGTAAAATGTTTATGAATAATACTGCAAAGCTAACTAAAAACAAAAAATAATATATATTTATATGAATATTAAAATAATTAAGCAATTTATTAACATTAACTTAAACATCCTTTAAGAAAAAATTAAAAGAAATTTTATAAAAATTAATTGAAACCCCTTCAATATCCGTTGAAAGAAATTTCAATTAATTTTTGTAAGAATTGATAAAAAGAAACTATGAAAAAAACCATCAGTAAATAAAACAAAAAAGGTAATGCTCGTTTCTTAAAGAATTTACAAATCCAATGTAAAAACAAAAAATAAATAAAAACCAACTAAAAAAAATTATCAATAAATCTTTGAAGAATTATGAAAAATTGTATAATAAACTCTGAACTCTTTCTTGTGGCTTAAACTATTAAGAAGTTTGTCAAACTACGAATGTCTGTTTTCATGTAAATAAGACTGGAATTCATATTTGAAAGCTAAACATTTCATAATTGGCAAACAACTAGCAATCACCCTGGGAAGCAGTTCATTAAGATAAAAGATAAGGGTCAACTTAACACTTGCGAAGGAATAAAGCTATGTAGGTGATTTCATTGAATGTCAATATGTATGTGTGAATGTGGGCGTGCCATACTATATACATGGGATACCAGACATTTACTCTAACTCAGGAAAAAGTTGCATCTCAACAGCTGTAGAGGTTGTCAAGTTATATAGCTTTTCATGTGAGTCCCTTTGAAAAAAATCAAAAAATGGAGAATTGACTGTCTTTTGTTTGATTATGTGTGTTCCTGTAAATTAGACTGCAGTTCAAAACATAATTTAAGGCTCGAATGTTCACGCCTAACAGAAGCAGGGCTATCAGATGCTTCTAATTGGACATGGCAATGTTTACGATTTTCTATATTAATTTGTTATATAAAAATAGCAGCAAATCTTTGAAGATTAAAATTAGTAAAACATAAAGATTTATTTTTTTTTGTCTTGGGGAAACTAATATAAACTAGTACGAAAATTACTTAATTAAATTAAAACCAGAGTAGTGTAATGCATTTGATGTAACGAATCAAAATGTGAAGCTGACTTTTTGAGCTGAGAGTTAAATAATTGAATTTGAATTTATTTCCATTTTGTAATTTAAAGCCTGGCGGCCAATTAGAACAAAGTGCAATATGCAACATATTAAATAGAACTACCAACATATTTTTAAAGAAGAATAAATTATTATAAACATTAAGCAGTAATACCTACAAATAATACCTAATTTATACAGTCCAAAATTAGACAAAGTAAATTGGGTTTCAAACAATGTTTTAATTATGCAGCAACAATTCTTATTTCAATTCTGGACCACAAAACAAAAAGAATGACAAATTAAAAATACAACAATAACACGTATGGTCTATCCAAAACTCCATACGTATTCTTGTTGTTGTTTTTGTTTTAGTCTTCAAATTCTTCAATACAATAATCTAACGCAAATGTCAACGAAGAACAAGTGAGAGACGAAAGCAACGACAGTTAGTGATTCATTAGTTTGTGATGCAAGATGATCCACAATGCAACAGAATATAGTATATTTTGCGTTATTGCTACTTGTCTTTCTAGCAATCGAGCCAAGCTATCAATGTGCTATTGTCATTAAATTAAAGCTGGAGTTCCGTTCTACAATTGGTGTATTGGATCCAAACACGAAGTTTCCCTATTGATATTTTTTGTCTTACATTATAATTGTCGGAGTTAGTGGACCTTAAAAACTAGAATTTTCGGAGTTAGTAAACTTTAAAAATTATAAAATTTGACCGTCCCTTTCTTTGGTCATATTTCGGAAACCAGCCAAGATATCAAAGTGCTATTGTCATTAAACAAATTTTCGGAGTTAGTGGACTTTGAAAAATTATATAATTTGACCTTCTCTTTCTTTGGTCGTATTTCGGAAAACAACCAAGATATCAAAGTGTCATTGTCATTAAACTAAAGCTAGAGTTCTGTACTAAAATTGGATCCAAACGCGAAGTTTCCGTTCCGATTCTTTTTTGTCTCATTAGAAATTTCGGAGTTAGTGGACTTTAAAAAGTTATCTAATTTGAACATATCTTTCTTTGGTCATATTTCGGAAACCAGCCGAGCTATCAACGTGCTATTATCCTGTAATTAAAGCTAGAGTTCCGTACTACAATTAATGTTATAGATCGAATGAGACGGGATAAATTTCATAGGTTTTACTTCAGAAATGACGTATACATACAGAATGGACATTTTTGGTCATATCTTGGAAACCTGCTAAGCAATCGAATTCATTCCATATGATAATAATTGCATTTGGAATGCACAAAATAAATACTATAACGCAATATTGAAATTAGAGAAAAAATATTTTCGACCAAAAAAAAACCAAGGGGTTAGCCTTTCAAAATTTGCGAAATTTGAAAAAAAAATATTTTTGGCTGTAATTTTGCTCATTGACAGAGTATATTAAACTGAAGCTGACGCTGTGATACATTCTTGTCTCTAATTAGAATTTTCGGAGTAAGTGGACTATAAAACATTATACAATTTGACAATCTCTTTCTTTAGTCATATTTCGGAAACTAGATAAGATATCAAAGTTCTATTGTCATTAAATTAAAGATAGTACTACAATTGGTCTATTAGATCCAAATGTAAAGTTTCCCTTCTGATACTTTTTTATCTCACATTAGAATTTTCGGAGTTAGTGCATTTTTAAAATTATATAATTTGAACATATCTTTCTTTGATCATATTTCGGAAACCAGACGAGCTATCAACGTGCTATTATCCTTTAATTAAAGCTAGAGTTCCGTACTACAACGTTATAGATCGAATGAGACGGGATAACTTTCATAGGTTTTACTTCCGAAATGACGTATGCACACAGAATGGACATTTTTGGTCATATCTTGGAAACCTGCTAAGCAATCGAATTCATTCCATATGATAATTATTGCATTTGGAATGCACAAAATAAATTCTATAACGCAATATTGAAATTAGAGAAAAAATATTTTCGCCCAAAAAAAAACCAAGGGGTTAGCCTTTCAAAATTTGCGAAATTTGAAAAAAATATATTTTTGGCTGTAATTTTGCTCATTGACAGAGTAGATTAAACTGAAGCTGACACTGTGATACATTCTTGTCTCTAATTAGAATTTTCGGAGTAAGTGGACTATAAAAAATTATACAATTTGACAATCTCTTTCTTTAGTCATATTTCGGAAACCAGACAAGATATCAAAGTTCCATTGCCATTAAATTAAAGCTAGAGTTCCGTACTACAATTGGTCTATTAGATCCAAATGTAAAGTTTCCCTTCTGATACTTTTTTATCTCACATTAGAATTTTCGGAGTTAGTGCATTTTTAAAATTATATAATTTGAACATATCTTTCTTTGATCATATTTCGGAAACCAGACGAGCTATCAACGTGCTATTATCCTTTAATTAAAGCTAGAGTTCCGTACTACAACGTTATAGATCGAATGAGACGGGATAACTTTCATAGGTTTTACTTCCGAAATGACGTATGCACACAGAATGGACATTTTTGGTCATATCTTGGAAACCTGCTAAGCAATCGAATTCATTCCATATGATAATTATTGCATTTGGAATGCACAAAATAAATTCTATAACGCAATATTGAAATTAGAGAAAAAATATTTTCGCCCAAAAAAAAACCAAGGGGTTAGCCTTTCAAAATTTGCGAAATTTGAAAAAAAATATTTTTGGCTGTAATTTTGCTCATTTACAGAGTATATTAAACTGAAGCTGAAGCTGTGATACATTCTTGTCTCTAATTAGAATTTTCGGAGTAAGTGGACTATAAAAAATTATACAATTTGACAATCTCTTTCTTTAGTCATATTTCGGAAACCAGACAAGATATCAAAGTTCCATTGCCATTAAATTAAAGCTAGAGTTCCGTACTACAATTGGTCTATTAGATCCAAATGTAAAGTTTCCCTTCTGATACTTTTTTATCTCACATTAGAATTTTCGGAGTTAGTGCATTTTTAAAATTATATAATTTCACCATCTCATTCTTTGTTAATATTACGGAAACCAGACGAGCTTTCAACGTGCTATTATCCTTTAATTAAAGCTAGAGTTCCGTACTACAATTAACGTTATAGATCGAATGAGACGGGATAACTTTCATAGGTTTTACTTCCGAAATGACGGATGCACACAGAATGGAAATTTTTGGTCATATCTTGGAAACCTGCTAAGCAATCGAATTCATTCCATATGATAATTATTGCATTTGGAATGCACAAAATAAATTCTATAACGCAATATTGAAATTAGAGAAAAAATATTTTCGCCCAAAAAAAAACCAAGGGGTTAGCCTTTCAAAATTTGCGAAATTTGAAAAAAAATATTTTTGGCTGTAATTTTGCTCATTGACAGAGTAGATTAAACTGAAGCTGACACTGTGATACATTCTTGTCTCTAATTAGAATTTTCGGAGTAAGTGGACTATAAAAAATTATACAATTTGACAATCTCTTTCTTTAGTCATATTTCGGAAACCAGACAAGATATCAATGTTCTATTGTCATTAAATTAAAGCTAGAGTTCCGTACTACAATTGGTCTATTAGATCCAAACGTAAAGTTTCCCTTCTGATACTTTTTTATCTCACATTAGAATTTTCGGAGTTATTGCATTTTTAAAAATTATATAATTTGACCATCTCTTTCTTTGTTAATATTACGGAAACCAGCCGAGCTATCAACGTGCTAATATCCTTTAATTAAAGCTAGAGTTCCGTACTACAATTAACGTTATAGATCGAATGAGACGGGATAACTTTCATAGGTTTTACTTCCGAAATGACGGATGCACACAGAATGGAAATTTTTGGTCATATCTTGGAAACCTGCTAAGCAATCGAATTCATTCCATATGATAATTATTGCATTTGGAATGCACAAAATAAATACTATAACGCAATATCGAAATTAGAGAAAAAATATTTTCGCCCAAAAAAAAACCAAGAGGTTAGCCTTTCAAAATTTGCGAAATTTGAAAAAAAATATTTTTGGCTGTAATTTTGCTCATTTACAGAGTATATTAAACTGAAGCTGAAGCTGTGATACATTCTTGTCTCTAATTAGAATTTTCGGAGTAAGTGGACTATAAAAAATTATACAATTTGACAATCTCTTTCTTTAGTCATATTTCGGAAACCAGACAAGATATCAAAGTTCTATTGTCATTAAATTAAAGCTAGAGTTCCGTACTGCAATTGGTCTATTCTATCCAAATGTAAAGTTTCCCTTCTGATACTTTTTTATCTCACATTAGAATTTTCGGAGTTAGTGCATCTTTAAAATTATATAATTTCACCATCTCATTCTTTGTTAATATTACGGAAACCAGCCGAGCTATCAACGTGCTATTATCCTTTAATTAAAGCTAGAGTTCCGTACTACAATTAACGTTATAGATCGAATGAGACGGGATAACTTTCATAGGTTTTACTTCAGAAATGACGTATACATACAGAATGGAAATTTTTGGTCATATCTTGGAAACCTGCTAAGCAATCGAATTCATTCCATATGATAATTATTGCATTTGGAATGCACAAAATAAATACTATAACGCAATATCGAAATTAGAGAAAAAATATTTTCGCCCAAAAAAAAACCAAGGGGTTAGCCTTTCAAAATTTGCGAAATTTGAAAAAAATATATTTTTGGCTGTAATTTTGCTCATTGACAGAGTAGATTAAACTGAAGCTGACACTGTGATACATTCTTGTCTCTAATTAGAATTTTCGGAGTAAGTGGACTATAAAAAATTATACAATTTGACAATCTCTTTCTTTAGTCATATTTCGGAAACCAGACAAGATATCAAAGTTCTATTGTCATTAAATTAAAGCTAGAGTTCCGTACTGCAATTGGTCTATTCTATCCAAATGTAAAGTTTCCCTTCTGATACTTTTTTATCTCACATTAGAATTTTCGGAGTTATTGCATTTTTAAAAATTATATAATTTGAACATATCTTTCTTTGGTCATATTTCGGAAACCAGCCGAGCTATCAACGTGCTAATATCCTTTAATTAAAGCTAGAGTTCCGTACTACAATTAACGTTATAGATCGAATGAGACGGGATAACTTTCATAGGTTTTACTTCCGAAATGACGGATGCACACAGAATGGAAATTTTTGGTCATATCTTGGAAACCTGCTAAGCAATCGAATTCATTCCATATGATAATTATTGCATTTGGAATGCACAAAATAAATACTATAACGCAATATCGAAATTAGAGAAAAAATATTTTCGCCCAAAAAAAAACCAAGGCTATAATTTTGCTCATTGACAGAGTATATTAAACTGTAGCTGATGCTGTGATACATTCTTGTATCGGAGTTAGTGGACTTTAAAAAAGTATATAATTTGACCATCTCTTTTTTTGGTCATATTTCGGAAACCAGACGAGCTATCAACGTGCTATTATCCTTTAATTAAAGCTAAAGTTCCGTACTACAATTGGTATACCGGATCAGAATGTAAAGATTCCGTTCTGATACTTTTTGTCTCGCATTAGAAATTTCGGAGTTAGTGGACTTTAAAAAATTAAAAAAAATCTTTCTTTGTTAATATTTCGCAAACCAGACAAGCTATGAACGTGCTATTATCATTAATGTAGTGGATCTTAATCTGAAGATGACTGTTTGTCCTGTTTTTTCTATTGTATTGTTGATCATTTTGTATCACTAACTGTCGTTGCTTTTGTCTCTCACTTGTTTCCCGTTGTTATTGTTCTTATTGTGGAGAATTTGAAGACTAAATCAAAAATAACAACAAAAATACGTATGGAGTTATTTGTTTGACCATACGTGTTATTGTTGTAATTTTTTATTTGTCATTCCTTTTGTTTTCTGGTCCAGAATAGAAATACAAATTCTGAAGTTATTTGTTAAGTGATCTTCTTAATAAATATTGGTAAATTACTTAACTTGTCATATTCAGATTCAGATCCCTTACATCAACTGTGGTACAACACTCTAGCTTTAATGCCAATAGATCTTTGATAGCTTCTCTGGTTTCCAAAATATGAAATAATTATAAAATTGTTGAAAAGGTGCACTAAAACCGAAAATTTGTATGTGGGACACAAAAGTATGACAGCGTCAGTTTGTTACAAACAAATATTTTTTTTTAATTTAAAATTGTTCTAGACCCTAACTAATGTAAGAAATTCATTTACCTGCCAAACAATAAATATCTCATGCTATAATAAAGATTAGTAAACACCACAACAACTTTATAAATCTACCTGCATGTTTTCGGTGCGGTGTGGTTTGTGTGGATACTAATCACTAATCATGGTACTACACAGAGCTTTTCCATTCAAGCATGACACACTCAAACGTATGCACGTACGTATGTATGAGTGAGCATTTTATGTCTGTACGTCTATTCGTGTACAACTATCGTTTTTGTTATGAATAATTTAACATTCATTAGAATTTCTGTCCCCCGACAGACAGCAATAATAATAACAAAACAATTTATATACAAGCAACAAATAATCCGGACAGCGGGAGAGAGAGTCTCAAACAGAAACTTAACACTAGTTACTTATTGCCAGTATAACTGCGTTGGTTTAATCTTTAATTTAATTTTTCTTATTTTAATATTAGTTCCCACAAAGTTACTCCACTGTCCCAATAGCTTAGTTTTTATGTGTTCCATATTGGGTGTTTAAAAATGGGATTTTCACAAAACCGATTATCTTTTAACTCATAATCTGAATAAAAACCGGTTAACAATTTTTTTCAATTTCCACATAATTTTTATGAAACCGAAATTTAATATGCCAAAAACATCTTAACATAACGTGTTCTGATACACCATTTGTAGTAATTTTTATAACAAATTCACAGATGTGAGTATTCATTTGCCCATGTTTATGATGGAATTGTTCGCCTAACATCGGTTCTTCTTGGTACCCAACGTGACCCCTGATAACACGATTGCTCAAAAGAATGTCTCTTCCATGCCTTCTGGCCACAAAAAATAAAAATAAAGCGACTCGCCACTTTTTGATTTTCTTCAAAGATTCGGCTAAAAACCCGACATTCAGCTATTCGGTTTTAGTTCCACTTAATATACAATACGCCAACATCAACAACTGAGCAAAAGATCCAAAGAGAATAACAATTGTTCATTTGGTGGAGCCCCAATATCTGCTCAGTGGGTAGTAATTTTAATTTAAAGAGTGAGAGAGAGTGAGAGTTGAGAAGGAAAAGTGGTCGTGGAGACCAACACAGGCAACCACATTATATTTTGTTAACTTAGTGCTCAGTGCTCACACAAGCCAGACGACAAAATTGTTATATACGCATTTAGTACGACCTGTAGTAACTTAACGTGCGTCGCTCATATTGGTCGTATCTAAATTTCATACGGGTGAAGTAAACTAAACACACAAACTCACACGGCTCACGGTGAAACGTTAATTTGAAAATAAAAAAAAGCAGAAAACAAAAAAAAAACAAATTAAAACCAAAAAAGAAATTCAAAGAATTAACTGAAAGTGGTGGTTTAACAAAACGCAACACTACTTTAAGTCTAAAAGAATTTTTAATAATACAAATTTAAAATAAAAATAATTACATCGACAAAATGGTGGAAACCGTAATTACCGTTGAACGTACCCAGACCACACAGACCACTGCGCCAAGTGGAGGTGGTGGTTTAACCGCATTAAGGATTAACATTGGATATTTCCAAACCGTTCCAGGCATTATTAAAATTGTACAATTTGTAAGTTGAACATTAATATTTGAATTTCCTTAATATTTTTCATTTTTATCGAATTTAAAAAAAATGCGTACAGTTGTGTATATTCGAATAGCAGTAAGCACAGTGGTGGGATTTGTAAATGGTGTGAGATATTCCCACGTGTTGAATATTGTTTCGTGCAACTCGTGTGAAAATATACACATGGGACGGTTCATGTCAGAGTGGTCTATTCTACTTTTTCATTTTTGGGGCACGAACAGGTTCAATCCAGGGACAACTTCTATCCTGCATCCTCACTGCAGGTATTTGGGAGTGTATCAACAGCAGCTAACTTTGTATCTGAAAGAAAAGAAAGTAACGTTGAGTGTTGGCAAATTTATATTTATATAGACAAACAAGAATACTTCCGACCATGTCCAAATGTATAACTGAAGAAGTGATTAATATTTTTGTAAGAGTACAGCATCGGATAATTTCTATAAGTAGAAGAATATAAAATAAATTAAATTCTAATTCAAAATGTTAAATAGATTTAGTTCGATCTGATTTGAAAGACGATTGTAGCCCCCTTTTTCATTTATATTCGAGTAAAACAGTTCACTATCGGATGATTTGTAAAAGAATGTGCAGTGAAAAAATAAAATTGAGTCAATACATTTTGGGATGTTCTTGTTCGATAGAAAAACAATTAATATTAATTATAAATAATATAATATAAAAAGTCCACTTCATTTAAAATACTTTTTTTTAATAGGTTTTTATTTTTCGTTTTTGAAAATAAATTGGTACAATACAAAACATGTGTATAAATTTCTTCATTGCCGCTTTTTTAAACATTTTTTCATACATACATTTTGTTTATCAATTTTTAAATGCGAAAAGAAAAAAAGAACAATTTTTTTTTAAAAAAAAAAAATAAAATAACTGATGGATATTAAAAAAATGTAATGTTGACTCTGTCTAATTGGAATTTGGGAAATCGAGCCAATTTGTTTCAGTTTTTTTTTGAGTTTTTCTCACAGAAATGTAGAAATGTGTTTCACTTAAACGATTTGAATAAAAAATATTGTGTTAGAAAATTAACAGTGATCTGTAGTTTCGAAAAACAGTGGGGTTTTTACTAGGTTTTTATTTTTCGTATTTGAAAATAAATTGTTACGATACAAAAATTGTGTATGAAGATATTTGAAATTTCTTCATTGCCGATTTTTTAAGTTTTTTTTCAATACACACATTTTGTTTATCAATTTTTAAATGCAAAAAGAAAAATATTTTTTTTTTTAAAAAATAAATAAAATTACTAAAATAACGGATGGAAAAAGTACTGTCGACTGTTTCTAATTGTAATTGGGGAAATGGAGCCAATTTGTTTGAGTTATCCGAGTTTTTCTCTAAAGTGTTTCATTAAAGAAATGTGTTTCACTTAAACAATTTGAGTAACAAATATTATGTTAAAAAATTACCAGTGATCTGTAAAGGTTCGGACGACAGTGAGGTCCGAGTTTTGGATTTGCGAGTGACATTTTATAGCTCTTCGAGTAATTATCCGGGTAAGACAATTGAATCCCGCTTAGGTGGGGTTTCCTGCATGTTCTCTATTTTTATTATTTTATTGAAGTTAACATAATTCTGCAAGAATCATTTTGTTCATCATGGTATTCCGTGCATTCCCTATAGATAAAATCAAATTATAAAATTTTTTCATGTCAATTATTCATGTAAAACCTCAGCTTGAGATAGGAAACTAAAAGTAACCTCTTGGGAATAAATGTCCGACATTCCCGTAATCAGCTCTTCACGTGTTAGCACTATTCTGATGTAAATTGAAAGAAAAAACATACACTGTGCAATACTCACATATTTTGTACGTATTGTGTCAATTTTATCGATATCTTTTGTTGACTTTAACGAATTTAAGCCATTTTATAGCTGAAATTGTATTTTAAGACGTTCTGATGTCATAACATCACATGGTCGTTTAGTGGGACCATTAGATATGTATAGACCATACGAAAAACTGCACTTTATACAATTTTCAAAATTGTTATCGATTTCTGGTCAACAACAGCCGCAGAATAGGAATACTTAACAGGCGTAAAAAATAACTTTATCGAATTGCTTTTTGGGAACAAAATGGAATAGTAGATCGAAAATGATGAATCATCGTTTAAACACCATCCCTTCCTAATCAACATATATAGGCTATACAAATTAAAATTCTGAAGTGAGATTAAACATTTATCGCTGCTTTTAGACATTGATACAAATATAACTCTCAAACAACATTGAATGCAATGGTTATTTACCAACAATTTTGTTTTTGAGATTAGATATAATTTAAAACAACCTAAAAATGAACGGCACAATAATAATTTGATTTTTCGAGAAGAAAAACAGACCGATTTTTTTAATCTATTCAATTAATTTGTCTCACAAAAAGTATGTAGTAACTGAACAAAGGTTCTTCTATATGAAATGATGACAGTCACACTTAGACAACTTTTCTTGGTTGCTATTTAATTACAAAATTTCAGTTCACTGATTTTTCGGCGTTTGCCATACGGAATACTCTGCGTACTTATGTTATTACAAAGGGAGATGGAAATATTTTTTTTTAATACATTTTTTTTTTCAAATACCAAACATTCCCATTATATTTCATGCAGTAACTGACTTCGCAGTAACTTATTCTGCCATCCTAATACTGCACTCAGGACGTTTTGTCATTTGTCATTTGAGAGCGGATCTCGGTCAAAAAAATAAAATTAACCCGTGGACATTTTCGTGTGATGGTTTTTAGAGTCACTTTGTTTCGCCTTTTGTAGATGAAACACCATCAGAAACCACTACGAGTTCAGTCTTTGATGCCGTTCGCTCCAGGATGAATATTGTGAAGGTCGTCGAACTTCGGTCGTTTTGCCGGAAACCATTGATGCTGTGCGTGATCGTATAAAGCAAGATCGACATGTAACATACCGTTAGATTGAGTTTGAGCATTGAAGATGCAGAATTGATCATCTGCCGTACAGCCCTGATTTGTCACCCACTGTCTTCTTCTTATTCCCTGACATCAAGACAAAACTGGTCAACGTTTTTTTGAAGTCCGAAGCGTTGAAAAACTATGTGTTGGAGGTATCTCAATCGGAGTGGAACAAGTGCTTCGAAAATTGACGGAAGAGTGTATTGGAAAGTGATTGGTTATTTTGTATTGCTGGAACCGATATAGAAATAGCAACCTTCGTATTCCAAGACTTTGGTGACGTATTCTGGGTTTGTCTCGCGAATGTCTTGATAGATCGTCCATGTACTAGCAATCGTGCGATTGTGTAATCACATGTGATTTGCGAATCGCCAATATTTTCTTCCTGTCGTACACTCCACGCGTTTTATCCCTTTATAAAAAAAAGAACTTTTGCGCCAAAACATTAAAAAAAATTTAAATACACCTTTTTAATAAAAATTGTTTAGAAAAATATAATTTTTTGTGATCATTTAGTGCAATGGCGCAGTGTGTATGGCTAAGAACTCTAAAATATCCTTAACATTTTTCCATAAGAGCCACCTTATATGGCTGGTGCTATATAATTTACCTACTCTCTATAATTTAACTTCTCTAAGTAGTAAAATACTGAAGCAGATAATGATTCGAATTTATTTTCCTTCACCTAATATTTGACATTCAAGTGTAGTGTGTGGCTAATGATGACATCAGTGCATTATTGTAGCAGTTTAATAGCCTGACCAGTTAATTAGCTTTTTAGTAGAATATGAGTAATTAGAGTTCAATGCATATTCAATTCTAAGCAAGACAACAGTTGTTTTACAACGCCATTTCTTACCGCCCACTATGAACTCAAGTTGAACTTGCTACCCCACTCTCAATACCGAATGTCCTTCACTCACCTCACCATCACCCCCAGCAGAAAGCTCATCCATGTGGACGACAATGTGATTAAGTCTGTTTTCAAAAAACTAATACGCATATTTAAACTTAGGGAAATTATTGAACAAACAAATTTTCAACGTCACATGATGGACACTCAGGTTTTATTCGCTTTAATGTGTTAACTTGTCGAGGTTTTTTTTTTTACTTATTTTATCTTTACTTTTGTTGTGTAGTAGTATTCGCATTCCAATGAGTTCACTGCCAAATTTTCGAGATTTTTAGTATAAAATTAGTTTTGGTATTTTTTTCTGTGGGTTTAAAAGCGAAATTTCATTGTAATGCGTTAAGATGTTGGGTAGTGTGTCTATTTATCTGTCTATCTTTACTTTTATATTTAAGTAAATATTTGGGAAATGTAGAATATATGAGAAATGTCAGTTCGAATTGGCCAACCGATATGAATACCGGGTATTGTTCTAATAAAGGAGATGATGATGATGTGTTTTTTGATCGAATGTGAATACAGTCGAATTCGGATAAACGCACGTCTTAATTTAAAATATAGGACAATTCACAGACCAAGAGATAATAGAGGAGGTGACGTACATATGTGGACGCTGGAAATGTTGAAAATGCCGCAGTACCTTCAATAGAATTTATTATGAGATGATCATAATAAATTCTATTAAACCTACTACGAGGTAGACTTAGAATCAATTTAAGACAACTCAACCAAATGAAAAAGGTGACTATTTTTGGATTCAAGCTCCTTAATATTGAATTTAAATTGTACATACATGTATTTTTATAGTTGTGCCACAAGTTTCTACTTTCGTTTCAAAGTATACCCAGTTCTAAATGCTTTTTATTAAAAATCCCGCATAAGTGAAAACAATTCTTGATTTTTTTTCATATCCTCTAACCGAATTCGGATAGTTGACAAATTCGTTGGCTGCTCAAATCGATCTTGTACTGTGTAGTGAAATATTCACTATTGCTTTAAAAACAGATTAAATATCACAACATGGAGTCAGGCAATTGTGATCAATCGATCGAAGTCTTCCAAAGCCATTAACTCGGAAAACATTTGAACACTTTTTTAATAAAAATTTTATTCTATGAACGAGTTTCTATTTAAACGAATGAGGTACGGGTAGTTGTATTACCTTCTCTTACATTTTTTAAACATACTGTTACTATTCCAATCCTTTAGACTGTGGATATTTCTGGAAATTGAATCATGAAATTGGCATCATAATTCTGAAGCATTTCGACATCGAGATTATGGTGTTCTCGTTTTTAGGAAAAGTATAGAGATAAAACTCTGATCATAATAAGTTGGAAATCAGCTTGTGAACTAGACAAGGGCGACGACAAATCGCTCATACGAATTGATTTTAAAAAGTAAACTTTTGAAAAATACGACATTTGGGGAATTTCGAAGGTACCAATTGTAACAGAAAATTAAAAACGAAAGTTAGGATGCATTTTGTTTTACTTACATAACCCCAAAGGCCATTCTAACTTAACGAGCCGAAGAAATGTAACATTTTCGGTCGAAAAGGAAAAGTCTAAATTAATATCTGCTTTAGATGTTTTTTATTACTAAAATTATTACACTACTTTTGAATGTATGTATACACAAAACATAAATATTTCATTACTTTGCTGGGGATTGTGAGTGCCAACACCACATCCACAAACGGTTAAACTTTTTTTTCCCGAGATTATTCTGGCCCTACTACCTTCATCGTCGCATTCACACCTGCGTTTTATCATCATTCCGTGTTTTTTTTTTTTATTGTTTAACTTCTTCTGAGTGTTGTCGGCATAGATAAACGAAGAAGAACTATAAAATACAAACGTTCGGGCACATGTACATATTTAGATTTCCAAAATCGCTCACCACACACTCACCTAAATTGCCAATTTGGAATATTTCTGACACAATTATTGGCCCAATAACTTATAATTTATATATGGTCAGATATACCTCTCACCACCGCCACCACCGACAAAATTCTCGAGTGTTGGTTATGAAAACAAATTGTACGTTCAAATGTGAGAAATCAAACAGCTGCCATTTGTTTCTGTAGTTCAGCGGAATGAATACGATATATTGGACCACATTGTGACGAGTTTGTGTGTTTTTCAAATGATTCATTAAAAGTCGGCGTTTCGAAAATCATTTTTTAATTTTTTTTTGTTCTATTTAATATTTTTCTAGTTTTTATTAGTTAGACTAAGTAATTTCCAATGCATGATATTGATATACTACATTGTGGGAAATTGAATATGATTTATTCAAGATGTATACGAATTTATTTAACATTGCTCATATTTAGTAATTCAATCGTATGAAAAACGTTCTCCGTGATGGGAAAAGTCGGACTCACTGGTTTAGTACATATTCAAATGGTTTTAGGTATCTTTCTTATATTTAGTTAATTAATGTAAATATATTCAAATATTTGGAATTTTACATAAATTCGATTGACTAATTAAAACATGGGTTTCTTACAGACGAAACAGTTACCAACCGGTCATGAACATACGGAAACGTGTGATATTCGACGTTTTTTTTTTAGAAAAGTTAGCATTTGAGGTTTTATGTGAAAAAGAAATTAAACCTCGGACTCACACTTAGATCTTCGTAAACCTTTTTCGATTTTAATTGAAATTTAAATACATTTATAATATAAGTAGTGACTTGAAACTCCAGGTACCATCCTAAAATATGGACGTATGAAAAATTCAGAACGAAAAAAGAAAAAAATACAAGGCTATTCATAAGAATATAAGTGTTAAATACCAATATGAATATCTATATTAAAGTAAAAAAATCTAACTGGAGCCGACAGATTAATCTCTAACGTTTACCATTGAGAGACAAAAGAAAGCCATTAAGTTGAGAATAAAGTAACCGATCTCATTATACAATATTAATTGCTATTAATATTGAAAGTGTTCTTGTTCCACCAAATTTTTTCTCTCTATGTAAATTATCTACACACAAAGAATAATGACTTTACTTTTTAGTGCATGTGAAGAGAAAACATACACACTTAGTTGTGAGTTAATTTTTTTGGTTTTGTTATTCAAGTTATAGATTATTTCCATTGCTATTTTTGGCAAAAAGGCAAATAGTTTCTTTCAGAACAACATCGATAAAAACAAAAGTCAAAATTAATAAAATATTTTTAAAGAAAATTATAAAAATACAAAGTTAGCAGTATACATTTTACACCAATTTCAGTTCGTTATTACAATGAATTATTTGAAAAATTGCACATTAGTCATGCCAGTTGTACGGTATCAGTTAATGCCATCAGTACAACTAACGTTGTTATAAGTTTGATGAGCTGTGCCTGGAAAAGCGATTGACTTTGACAATGAATCTAGTGAGAGAACATCCAATTCAAATCGAATTTTTCTACATTCGCTGAAACGGTAAAAAGGGGTTCGGCACTGGGCTCACACACACACACAAACATGCGGACATATACACATATAATCTCCAGTTATGGTCTACTACAGCGTTTATTTTTTGATACTTTTTGTAAAATATACTACGGATATATCTTGCAATTTGACACTTTTGTTGCTTAAGTTTATATGATTTTTCAAATGTAATCAACAATGCCCATATATATGTATGAACACATTCAAAAGATCACCATCTATCGATACTTATATGGCATCAGTGATCCGTCTGTGTACATTTATTGAAGCTTTACAATTTGTGTTTATTACGAAAACGCAAAAACTTTACTGCCTAGAGGTGGAGAAGACACTTGAACACAAATGCTATTTTCTTTGGTTTAGGGGGAGAAGATAAATTATGTTTGTTGTGCTATACAGATATATACGTATGTATATACAGCATGAATCAAGCTGACGTAATTATGGAAATTAATTCAGAAAAAAAAATAAGAAAAGTCTTGTGACTTTGTATGATTTTTCTCAAATTAGCTTCTATTATGAGTCAATATTTCTCATCTATTTGGTTTCATTTTTCCTATTTCCTGCAAAATTCACACATCTCTCAAAATGTCTTGCTATTCTAGTATTGCTTCTCGCCATACATTTTGTGGAGAGTATTTTTACATACTTACGACCATCGTGGTGTGGGGGTCTTTGTTCCACATGCATTTTCGGAAATCATAAAAAAATACGTGTCATTTCTTGGCATTTTGCCAAATTTTGACTATAAAAAATATATGAGCAAATAGCATAAACCCATACACACAAAAATACGAAGTGATGTATGTCTGTATTTAAAAAAAAAATAAAGAAAACAAGTGTTTGTTATTTTTCCATAGCACACAACAGAGAGTTTATGTGAAAAGTCCGAGCAATAGTGACGCTGTGGGGTATGTTTATTTAAAAAAATAAAAAAAAAACTACAACTAATAAATTTTAACCTTCGGTCAAGTTGCCCAATATTTCTCAAGACTGCTAAAGTTACTTAATATAAGTTGGTTCGCAGTTCGTTGGTATTCAAATGGAATGGCTCGTCGGCACATATACAGTAGATTGCACAAGAAAGTGACAACATAGTTTTCAGAGATATAAAATATTTTCGTAAACCCGCACGCATTCGCCGAGAAGCCAATGCTTCCACATAGGAAATTTCAGCTGGAAACGCAATTTTGGCAAACTGTAAGCGCTACAGAGCACAAGCATTCTTTGTGATCGGAGTTTAAAGACATGGACTTGGGCGCTCATGGGTGTCATCCCATCTCGACGATGTTAGTTGACCACCTCGGAGCTGTGATTTGAAGCCGTTAGACAATTATCCATTAACAATTCAGGCTCTTAAGGCCAATGTCGCGCAATTAATTTGAGACGCACAGCCATAAGCCGTCACCAAGGTCTTGGTGGCAGGATGTGCTACTCCAATCTGTAAAAAATTGTTTACCTGTGGCAATTTTATCCAGACAGAAAAAAGGAAATAAAGTCCCTGGATTTTTTAAAAAATTAACAAAACTTGTATTTCCGAAAAAAGCAATTACTTTAATTTATTTTCAATAATGTTTTGAAAAATAAGATTAACAGGATTCGCTAGTCCAATCTGAGAAAAATATTTGCCTGTGGAATTTTTTCCCAAAAAGGAGATTTGTCTCTGAAACATTATTACACTTTTCTTCGCTCGATTTTTTTTATAAATAAACAAAAAAATTAGAAATTATAAATTACAAAAAAAAAAACAATTACTTTAATATTTCCACGTATATTCCAGGCCCATTTGTGTTTAACTTATTGTACATTTTTGAGTAATTTCCAATTATTAAAGTACAACATGAAAGTGAAGTTAAACGTTATAACGTTTTTTATTCCTTAAAGAGCTAAAAAAAACTAACAATTTTATCACTTCAAATAAATCTTTTGTAAGGCTAGAAACAAAGCCAAGTCTGTAGTTAGGAAAGCCAAAATTAGCGCCTATTCATCACTTTTCAAGAATGTCAACGATAGTAAACAATTGTGGAATATAATTGAAATGAAATCTCTTACTGTATTACAGAAATAAAACTGATTCATGGGTGAAGTTATCGTTGTCCAGACCAAAGCTCAGCTAATGTTCTACGAGCATTTCCCTTTTTAACTGCCCATTGGAAAATTCCACTGAAATCAAACGTGTACAAATACAGGTTTGGTATTGAAAATAATTTGGAAACAAGAATTGAGTTATTTTGGGAACTAAATCGAAATGTATTTTCCATCCCTCTATGGAAATACATACAATTTAACATCACTTCAATAATTGATTGTCTAGCTAAAGAATTGTACGCTATAAATCACCTCAATGTTCTTATCAAAGGGTTTTCGAACAAAAAACAACCTCTGTCTCCTCCACTGCTTTGATAATAAACGTTGGTGAAGCACAAATAATACTCATTCCTCACCAACATTTAGTTTTTATTATTATTTAGATATACGGCGACCGGGTAAAACATAAAAGAGAAGAAGAAAAATACACGTCTATGAATATTTTGTTGACCCCATTTTAAAGGCGGCGGACTGACTATTTTGTTGAAAGGGTGAACTGCAGTTGACAACTTTCATTATGAAACCCATATGTAACATGACGAATTCTTCGATATGCATGTATGCATGTATGTGTATGGGTATCTGTATCTGTAGTAGTCAGTAGATTAGTTAATGGTAATACTTAATGAAGAAATACACAGGAAAAATAAAAACAACGTCAACTCGTGGACAAAACCAATGTAGAAACAAAGAGCGACAACACTGGCAATGGGTGAAATGGGAAAGTAACAAATGATAACAATACTACACACATTTATACGCACACCTATGCATATATATATAGACATCTAGTAACGATGATGACAGACAATGGCGGGAAACGTGACGACTAGAAAGAAACCAATGAACTTAACTTGTTCACATCACACATAACGTCACATAATTAATGCCATATTTAATAATCCGTGCGCATGCGTAAAGGTGCATTGAACCAACTGACATTTTGAGGACCGACATGATTACATGTTTCTGTACATTAGTGCGGCATTCTGTACAATCTCCAGGATTGCCGGAGGGACTTGGAAACAAACCGTGTTTTCCATCGCCAAAACGCTAACAAATTAGATAGTAGTTGTAAAACGTTTTGAAGAAAATGTAGAACAGTAACATGTATTCTTTCGTTAAGGAGAAAATATCGGTTCAGTTAATGACTTTACGAAATCTGTGTTAATTTCATGATCATTTGTGCATTCATTTTTGCAAATAACCTGGGGATGGAATTACTATTTTAATGAACAAAATCTTTCAAACGTTTAGTGCAGACCTTAAGGTCATTCTATTTTTGTACTATTTATCGGATGAGACAAAAATAAAACAAATTACTATTTCTTAAGATATCAATTTGCTTTCAACTGTTTGTCATCGTCTGAAACCACTATTATTGAGAACTTCAATATTGTAATTAACAATTGTGGAATATTTGGAAACCCCTTACCATCTTATACAGTCAGTAACGACAACAGAAATTACTCGGAATCTTGGGACTAAACTTAGAAACAAAATTAAATAAATTAAATTTACTTATTTAGTAAATTAATTAAGATCTGTACTGGCTGGAAATAAATTAATGTTCAATTCAGGAAACAAATTTTTGAAATTAGTAAATCGCATGCCTATTGGCACAATGAGATAAATCGGTACAGAGTAAAACCTTAAGAGCTTAAAAATACATGTAGAGAGCGTGTTTTTTAAGCGTTTGGTTTTTAGAATTGAAGAACGCCGGAAAATTGTAGCACTGATAAGAGAATATTTATTTGGATTAATAAATCAATGCCTGTCAGTTACCATACATCCTGCAGACAAGCCATGTTGGCTTCATGGGATTAGCAATAAGATGAATTGTATCAATCGCATACTCAGTAAATTTAAATTTTAAACAATATTTCAATCAAATAATGCCCACGGCAACGCTTTGGGTGGAAAATCCAATTTTGTGACGCTTTTTCCAACATTTCGGCCTGTATGACACGTGCAATATTGTCTTCCTGTAGTCAAGAGACTTCACGTGATCCCACAACAACTATTCTAGTGGGGTCAAATAGCACGGCCGTGCCAAAACGTGAGATTTATTGTCGTCTCGCAATAATGTGACACTATCCCGAAGAAACCACATGTCAATCAAATCCAATTCTTTGAATTTGAATAAATCTCTTGAACGGCCGCTGACGCTTTTCTGGCCAAATTCGGCAGTTTTGTTTATTGAATCACATTTTTCATAGAGAATGAATTTTCATTAATTTGCAAGCGTTCTTCGTGTTTACCAAAACTATGACACTGAAAAACCAAATTGAAAAAAAAAACAAAAACAAAAATAAAAATTGTACAGATCAAAATCTTTACAGAATTCACAGAAAATGTTATGTAATGAAACAATTTAAAAATACATAAGAATCGAACCGACTTAGCTAAATTTACGAATATATTGGGATCAAATCGAATATATTGCCCAAATATAGTTCAAAATATATAACTAACCATTTATGTGGGTGTTGGCCTTCTTCTGTGTGATCCACAATTGCCGAACGTGTGTTATAAAAATTACAAAAAAAAACTCGTTCCCATTTCTGACAAGGCCAACGATTTTCTCAAATTCTTTAACACTGTTAAATTACTAATTACAAAGTTTGCTCTATAAACAGTTCAGCTTGAGTATTTTCTGTCAAACTTTACTGTTACGAGTATGTATGAGTAGCCTTCTATTATACAAATTTATTTCAATGGCTAATAAATAACGTTTTCCTTAATTTGATTTTTCAAAAAAGAAACTTGACCCACATTATCTCCCCAGTCAGACAATCTTAAGAATGCACATTTTCACAACAGTCAACTTCCCTCGCAAAACGTTAATGACCCTAAAGGCACACACAACAACATTTCGTTGATCATGTGAATAATTTGCTTGAATTGAAACAAAACAGGCGATGGACAACAAAAAAAAACGTAGTCACTTAATGAATGACAAGTATTCTTAGAAGAAAACAAATGCAAATTATTAATGCATAGTTTTTTCAAGAAAACCGATTTAAAATGACCATAAACAAGCACCCAAATGTTTACAAGGAAATGGTGTGTCATTTATTAAAACACCACATATGTTGTGTAGATGGAACATGAATGTTGGCCTGAAGTCAGTCAGCCATCATACACTTCGTTCGAACTAACTCTCAGATGATGGTGTTAAGAGAAGTATTGGGAATTAAAAATTAAAGATTTCAGTTTATGTTTAGGAATTTATAATTATTTATTTATTTATTTATGAATTACAATACAAAGTAAATTTATATTATAATTTTGGGTCCAAGGGTAAACCGGGTGACAAAGACCATTTGGCTTGATTTTTGCAGCGACAGACCAAAGCCTCTGGTGGGAATCGAACCCACAACCCCCACGCTGATAGGCAAGCACGCTACCAACTCGCCTACCGGGGCGCTTGAATTTATAATTAAAATTACTGATGTCACTATGCCAGTTGCAATTTTATTTTCCTGATTATTTCAATCATATCAGACCGACAAGAGTACAGAATCTCTTGTGTTTGATATGAACGCTGTAACCATGGTGTGTCATCTCAAATTGGATGACTACTATGCGGTTAACATCGTCCCAAGCAAACCCTATGTTCCCGGAAAGCCAATTTGAGAATTCGCGGTGTGGGCCAGTCCTTTCTACTGGTTAGGGGTTGAGGTCTACCTCTGCTACTGTTTGGGTCGTAACTGATATTGCAAATAGACCTAAGCTGACTTCTGAAATAATGGTTTAATAGGGATAACCGCAGCTGAGCTCTGAGGGGTCCAATTTTAGTAATCCCTGTTTTCAGAAAACATAAAACGTCCACCAAATTCTATTTTACGGAACCAAAATGCCAACAATACGACATCTTAAAAAGATTCTGCCCTTTAACGTCGTAAGTAGGATAGAACAACTTCCAATTTTTGGCGAATGGGATTCGCTTGAAAATATCCAGGAAATGCAAAATGAATACGAAGGGTGTGCTATACAAATAAATTATATTAAGAAAATTTTACCGTTTCAATTTATTGTTGTGTCAATTCAATCTCTACTCTTGCAAATTTTCACATAACAGCTATCTATTTTCAATGACCTGAAGATGTGGTGTTTATCGAAATACAGTACAATTTTACATTATTACATTTAGTACTGAAACATAATTATCAAACCTATCATACTACCCCTTCGTTAGTTTTCAAGAATTAAAATTTCTATTGTACAACTCGTAAAAAGTTCTTAAACGCGAAATTCTGAACATGAAAACTTGAATTTGTTCATATATTCAGAAAATTCTTTCGAATATATGTGATATTCGTTCATAAAATGTTGTCCGTCCGACACATGACTGTGTCATTTTTGTAGACAGCGACGACATGATCTCAACCTCCTCCAGAGAATGAAACAGTCGAAACTGTTGAATATGAACTGTTGTGTGGTGAATGTTTTTTTTTCACGAGTTGAACAAACACCCACTTACAAGACGAAATTGTGCTAAATTTATTAAAAATAAATTTATACGAATGTGTGTATCTAGGTAGGATTGTCTGTGTGTGCCAGTATGTTATTGTTTTATTTTATGAACCATAGTAATCTTCGAGACAAATACTGGTACTATTAAGTTATTTTCTGTTTGGTATTATTAATTGGAATTTATTGCTATGGCAAGCTGGTATGGGGCCACTTCAAAAAGCGTGACAAAATCCAATGGCAATAAATAGGCATTAGGGTCCGGTTAAGGTCCCTGAGAGGTCGTATTTTGTAGAAAGAACATTTTTGATATTTAGACATTATGATAGACAAATCGATGTTAATTCATGTCGATGGATAAAATATCTAGACTAGTAAGGGTGAGACTGGGCGAGAAGGGCAAGAATACGCTATCGATAAAACTTCATTAGAGCGGTTAAAAATACCTCACGAGCTGTTTTTTTTAGAGAAAATTCACAGAACGTTAGTTTTTCAAATTGAAATACAGTCTACTCAAGTTAGTCAGTCAAGCGGATTGCAGCTCCCTGGAGTCGGTACTGTAATAATGTTATTTTTAAGACTACATACTATTTTTTTTATCAGTCAATACTTTTTATATAGAAAGCAGAGTAACGTGTATTGAGTACTATCGAGTAGATCAATGTATCGACTTTGGTACACTATGTTATAAAGTACTATTCTACTCTCTATACAGGTGGTCTAGAAACCAAGGAAATTATTGGTTTTGGGTGTAATTATTTTAACATCTGAATCGCGAGGTATCGAAATTAAAATTTCGTAGGGGTTTAAAGCACTGTGCGATATCATCACGTTTTTTTGTATTAATTAAAAAACGACCATAGTTTTTTGTATAGTTTATTTCGATAGGAGTCGATTTTATTTTCAGATTCTATAATTATAAAATGAGGCGGTCAGTTAATGTGTCTATGATGCAGTCATTCATTGCTAATATACAAACATATGTATGTATTTAACATGCACAAGCTTATATGTATGTATATGTGTGTGTACAGTCTATAAAGACTTCATTTGTGAGAATTTGTCAAACCAACTGTTTCGGTGCTTTATGTATCTAAACAAGTCCATTGTCTCAGTATTTCTGGTTGTTTGTTTTATAAAATACATAGATATACATATATATATATTTAAATTGTTATGGACATGATATCAATGCTGCATGCTTTTAAATCTTCAGGGTTAACATTTATATAACACCAACAACAAAAATTAGAAGATTTGCATTATTCGTAATGATTTATTATTACTCGTGTTTAATAACAAACATTCTTCATATGAAACATCATCATTCTACTCGACGACATTTTAAATGTTGTTATTTTTATACAAATTTAATTAATAATTTCAAAAGGTGCTAGAGTTGGCGATGATGAATATCGTCATCGCCATCATCATCATCGTCATCTTAGACGCTGATTCAATTGTTGTTTGTTTTCGTTGCTGCTGTCTAACCAGTTCCCATGTGTCGATTATCAAGACTTCCTTTAGTGCAGACGGCAGGTATTCATTCTAACCTTATTGGGGAACCTGGTCTGGTTTTATCGAAATCTTTTTCATGTATGTCTTTCATTTTATACATACATATATTATTCCAAGTATTTTTTAATAAATGAAAGTGAAACGGTTGTTGTTGTTATTTCGTATTACTATGTATATCTGTTGGTGTTGTTACTTTACTATTAATGCAATTATGGTTAATTGAACTATTGGCCTTAACTTCAATTACGTTAAATCGTGGAACGTAATATAAAATATGTAATATCTTAATCAACTGTATGTGGCTATACTCGCCGCAGTAGTATATGAACACATTGAGAGAAAGTCTAAATTTTTTGAAATTTAATCGAAATCATTTAAATTTTAAATCATGTTGTTATTCAATACAATTTTTACACAGTGACTTGTGGTGGTAATCTGATTTGAGGGTTTTTGAAAACAGGTTAATACTAAAGAAATACCTATGAAATCATGAAATCTGAAATGAAAGTCAGCATAATTTTAAATTGTTAGAAATTGAGGTTTGGTCTTTTCACCAAGAAATTTCTATTTCCTTGAAATGAATGTTATGCATGTTTTTCTCTACACTTTAGAAGCATTTTCTCTGATTGCCTGTGTTGAGAATGAATGAACATTTCTCGTCTACTTTGTATTTATCTACTTTGCTATAGTTTATATTGTTATTACAAGTAGGCTTGAGTTTATTTCCAAAAAACAATTTGTAATATAAGTTAGTTCAATAAACGAATTCAAACCAACAGGTTATGGGCCGCATGACACGCTCGGATTTCAAATAAAATAGATACAGAAAATAAAATTTTCCAATAGAGAAAAATAAATTGACTTTTGTGAAAAAAAGTGACTTTTCCGGAAAAATTATTAATAATATGTCGAACAATAGCGTTTCGTTCCCGCTAGAAAGATTGCGAGGAAGAGAAAATTTCGACGTGTGGAAAAGGCAAGCGAAATCATGCCTAGTAATTAAAGGATGCTGGAAGGCCGTCATAGAAGAAGTTCAGGATATCGAACTAAATGAACGAGCTTTAGCAGAAATCACATTGATGATCGATCCTGGTAACTATGGACATATTGCAACAGCCACAACAGCGAAAAATGCTTGGGATGCACTGATGAGAGCATATGAAGATACGGGTCTTACAAGGAAAGTTGAATTACTGAAGCAGTTGGTCAACATCAAAATGAAGAACTATACTTCGATTCAGGAATACGTGAACGAAATGGTCATCATCGCTCTGAAAGTAAAGAATGCTGGATTGAATATCGACGACGAATTGACAGCATCTTTAATGTTAGCTGGATTAACCGACGATTATAAGCCATTGGTAATGGCTGTCGAAAATTCGAAGGACAAATTAACGGTCGATGTGGTGAAAAATCTGTTGTTACAGGATGCGAAGTTTGACCAATCGACGGAAAAGGAAGCGGCACTACAAACAAAAAATTTTAAGAGTAAGAAGAAGATAAAATGCTACAATTGTAAAGGTTTGGGCCACATTTCTAAGGACTGTCCCGAAAGAAACAAATGTAACAAGAGTGGTAGAAACGAATGGAAACCTAATGCGTTATTTGCAACATATACAAATATTGATTCTTATGCAAAAGCTGCACCAGCAATGTCAGATGAATCCTCAAACGCATGGTATATCGACAGTGGAGCAAGTAATCACATGACGAACGACAACCACCAAATGTACAACGTACACAAAGTCACAGGTAAGAAGGTGATTGTTGCTGATAAAAATGAACTTGCCGTGGAATGCATTGGTGACATTGACATTAATGTTGGCTTTGGAAAAAGGAAGAACAAAATAACTGTTGAGAACGTTGAATACGTACCAAATTTATGTGCAAATTTGCTTTCCGTTCGACAAATGACCAGAAAAGGTAAAATGGTATCATTTAATGGAAACAAGTGCAGAATAACTGATAAAAAAGGACGAATCGTGGCAACAGGAACAGCACAGAACGAACTGTATCGTTTGGATTGTCAATCTAAGAAAATAGATGACAAAGTTTTCACAGTCGCTGCTGATTTTGATTTGTGGCACCGTAGAATGGGTCACATTTGCAGCAGAAAACTCATTGATGTGAAAAGTGCAACTTCTGGAATAAGTTTTTCGAAAGAAAACAATGAACCCTGTATAGTGTGTATAAAGGGAAAACAGACCCGAAAGCCAAATAAAGAGGACGGTACACGAGCCACAAAACCGTTGGAAATCGTACATTCTGATGTGGTTGGACCATTGAACAACAAATCATTCTCTGGCGCAAGATATTTTGTGACATTTGTATATGATTTTTCTCGAAAACTTTTTGTCTATCCAATCAAAAGTAAGTCTGATGTTTTTTCAACTTTTATAGAATTTAAGAAGATGGTTGAAAATCAAAGCGGCGGAAAAATTAAAATACTTCGATCGGATAACGGAGGAGAGTACATTAATGTGCAATTTTCATCATTCTTAAAAAATAATGGTATAGTCCACCAGAAAACGTGCCCATATACTCCGGAACAAAATGGAGTTGCAGAAAGAATAAATCGAACAATAATCGAGCGGGTACGTTGTATGCTTATAGATAGTGGACTGGATCATCGTTTTTGGGCTGAGGCTGCAGTTACAGTCGCATATTTGATTAACCGTGTTCCGTGCCGTGGGGATAAACGATGTCCGGAAGAAATATGGTGTGGTCGAAGACCTAGTTTAAAATTTTTGAAAGTTTTTGGATGTCCGGCATTTTTGCATATACCAAAAGAAAAGAGAAGAAAGCTGGATTCGAAGGCAACTGAATGCATAATGGTAGGATATAGCTTAGAAAGCAAAGCATACCGACTGTTCAATCCTAAAGACGGAAAAATAGAAATTAGCCGTGATGTAGTATTCCTTGAACATAGACGAAGCAATATGAATAAGAACAAATTTGACGATCGGTTTTACCCGAAATTATTGGAGAGCTATGTCAATTCAAGGGAGAGTTTGGAAGGTTGTGAATCGACACCTGAGCTGCATGCCGAAAATGAAACTTTGACTTGTGATGTTCAACTGGACAATCCAGGTGACGAAACTTTGAATTGTGGTGATACTCAAGAAACTGACTCAGACACCGATGGCGAGTTCATGGATACAGATTGGCCATCGAACGATGAGAATACGTCAAATTCAGATAAAACCTGGTGTCCAAATCAATATGGAATGCAACAAATTCCGATGGATAGAAACATCCGCCGATCAGAACGAATTGCGAATCAACCATCAACGACGTTTTGTGCTATGGAATTTGTTTCCTCTGACCCACAAAACGTGAAGGAAGCAATGTTATCGGACAACGCAGATAAATGGAAGATTGCTATGAAAGAGGAAATGACCTCGTTAATCAGTAACAAAACATGGGTTTTGGAGGATCTTCCGCCTGACAGTAAAGCTATCAAGTCGAAATGGGTTTTCAAAACAAAGGTTGATGGACATGGTAATCCAGTGCGGTGGAAGGCTAGACTAGTTGCCAAGGGATTTACTCAGAGGGAAGGAATTGATTTCACAGAAACTTTTTCTCCTGTTGTAAGATATGAATCAATCAGATACTTAGTGGCACTAGCAGCGAAGCACGGAATGTTTATACACCAAATGGATGCGGTAAGTGCATACTTGAATGGAAATTTAAAAGAAGAACTTTTCATGGAGCAACCCGAATGTTTTAACGATGGATCAGGTAGATATTGTAAACTTGTTAAATCTATCTATGGGTTAAAACAGTCTGGAAGAGTATGGAATGAGACAATCAACAAAGAACTTTTGAACATGGGACTTGTTCGGGGAGAAGTGGACCAATGCATATACTACAGAGTATCCCCGGAAGAGAAGCTATATGTTGCTATATATATTGACGATGTTCTCATATTTTGTGATAAAATGAATGTTATAAAATCTATCAAACAGAAACTTTCCAGAAAATTTAAAATGAAAGATATGGGAGAAGTATCAAATGTATTGGGAATGAGAATAACCCGTAATGCGGACGGAATCAAAATCGACCAGTCGAAGTATATATGCGATGTATTATCACGTTTTGGAATGAGTGATTGTAATCCATCCTCATCACCTATGGATTATAATCAGAAGTTATCGTCCAGCATGTCTCCGAAAAATGAAGAGGAAAAGGAGAAAATGTCGAAGGTTTCGTATATGCAAGCAATTGGATGTCTTTTGTTCGCTGCTCAAATATCGCGACCAGACATATGTTACGCAGTAAATGTGCTAAGTCGCTACAGTACAAATCCAGGTAAAGCTCATTGGGAAGCAGTAAAACGTGTGATGAGATATCTAAAGGGGACTGTTGAGCATGGCCTAACATACAAGAATATTTTGGATGACAACATTACCGGTTACTGCGACGCCGACTGGGCTGGGAATGTGGACGACCGCCATTCGACAACCGGATATGTCTTTATTTTCCAGTCAGCTGCAATTTCTTGGAATACAAAAAGGCAAAAAACTGTGGCATTATCTTCAACTGAAGCCGAATTCATGGCAGTCACAGCAGCAATACAAGAATCGGTGTGGCTAAAGAGGATAGAATTCGAATTGGATCCGGGAAAAGGAAACAACATGATCTTATTTTGCGATAATAAAGGAGCAATTCAAGTGGCTACAAACAACAATTACTCCACACGAACTAAGCATGTGGACATTAAAGCCAAATTTATCAAGCAGAAGATCGACAATAATGAAATTAACTTAAAGTATCTTTCCACAAAAGAAATGGTAGCCGATATTTTCACAAAAGCCGTTACACCAGAGAAATTACATTATTTTAAAGATAAATTCGGTCTTTTGTAATTTTGTCAAATAATTATGTATTGTTTTCATATTAATTGTATATGAGAAATGCATCATTCAGGGAGAGTGTTGAGAATGAATGAACATTTCTCGTCTACTTTGTATTTATCTACTTTGCTATAGTTTATATTGTTATTACAAGTAGGCTTGAGTTTATTTCCAAAAAACAATTTGTAATATAAGTTAGTTCAATAAACGAATTCAAACCAACAGCCTGCACTGACGAAAGATATAGTAGAGTGCTGTCCATTCTGTTTACTATTTACATTTACATATGATTATATGTTTTCAAAATTGCACACCTGGTGGGTGTGTACCGTAGTAGAGTATGAATGTGACTAATTTAACCGACATATTTGGTGACTCGGTAATGATATCGTTGTCTTTAATTTAATTTTTGACTTATTTGCGCTGCAATTTAAATTCGTCGCTTCGGTTTAGCACTCAGGATTTTTTATTCTAATTTGTATAGCTTTTTCTTTACATGATGACTCGTAAACCTGAATCATCCCAACCATTACAAAACTTCTTTGAAATGACTCATCCTGAGACGAGTTATATATTTGTGTCTCCATATCACTTATGATATCTTTGATGGACTTTTAAACTTTTGTTATGGGCATGTGCATATTTTCACAAAGTGCCAATCTGGCGATAACATTCCTACAACAAAAATAACTTTTCGGCGCTGATAATATTGAATGACAGATATGTAGGTAGATTCATATTCTGGCTGCCCATTTGAAAAATCAAAGAGTAAAATCCCCTTAAAAAACGAACACATACTGGGTATAAAAACCTTTCGGGTGATTTACATTCACCAAATATTCACTACTCGTTATCAATTCCGATAGTAAATTGGAAATGTTCACAAGTGTATAAGTACAAATCGAACAAATGACTATCTGTTTCTACTCCCTACGATTCTAATCACCGATCTGGTGGTGTATGTACAAATTAACCCCTTAATGTCCAGCTTTCGATCAATCAAACAACAAATTTAACCGATGATTAAAAATTTGAGCTTGATTTTTCTGAAGGATTAAGTCACCATATATTATTTGTCCCTCAAGTAGAACCCTAAAAAAAGATAAGAATTTTTTTGGTTCGTTCATATTTCCTTAAAATATCAAGCTTATATTTTTCATCATCCAAAAACTCGAAACAATATTTTCTGTACAGTAAGGGGTTAAATATATAACATTATTCACTATATACGTATACGTATACTTTTATATAGAGATAATGGTAGATTAGCAGTTAATGTTATCATTGTCAAAATACAATTTTAATATCATAATCTAGCACAAAGGAAAAGTTTGTATAAACATTTTTGTACATGTGTGTATATTTAGGTTGAAAATTAAAGTTTCAGTTATACGCACCTGAAGTGATACCTTGCTTCGTTGTGTGAAGTTCTCCATAATGGGATGACTATATCGATTTCCAATCAATTACTGGCCGGTCATTTTGAAGACGCCGACACTGTTTATAACCATTCGTCTATTTGCCGGATTTGGTTTTGGATAGAAGTTTAGGCGATAAGTTCGAGCACTCTAGTCGATTATGCCCCTGAGATTTACCAATGTCTATGGGTTCAGCAAATCAAATCTCTGACTTAAAACAACACCGGCACTCATTCTTCAAAATGTTCAGTCAGCAGTTCCAGAATATGTTACAACCATACGTCCTCCCATCGGAATTCATCAAACAATCAAAATTCGGTGATCATAATTCTGTATTACTCTCCCTTCGTAGTAAACGTTTTACCCACGGTATCCTCGGAAAATATAAGACTTGACGGGAACTTCGGTGTAAATAGAACTCCTTGAATATAAAACATTTTTGGACCAACCTGTACATTGTCTAATTCAAATAAGTCTTTAAAAATGCAATAGTACAGATTAGTTCGTTGTCACAACTGAATTAGTAACACAGATTTAATTACATACATACTTACGTAAGTTGGCGCTACTATCTGTTGGAGATCGTCGTCTGTGTAATAAATGATTTCCAAGCCTCTCGCTATTGGACGTGCTTTCTCCAGTACTTTATACCAAAGATTGTCACGTCCTTTTCCATTTAATTCTTCCTCGTCTAACGCTTTTCTGACTCGAGCGCTTGGTCCAACAATCGCTTTATTTTGATGACGGTGATTGTCGCGATCTGGCTCCTGTATCTCACGGTTCGTTCGACACCTATAATCCTTGTTAAAGCCGATGACGATATCGGTTTTTGTATCTTTCTTCTCGAAAACATACAGCACAACTTAATACTCATGTTTTAGCGCCATAAAGAAGTATGGATAGAATGAGTTTGTTGTACAGCTATTTTTATGAATTTTTAGATTAGCCCGAAGTAGAATCTGTTTGCCAACACCATCATTCGTTTCCTTTTGAGGTTAAGTTAAGAGTTGAAATAAGAGTTAATTTATACGATTTTGTTGATATCAGTTAAAAGTGGCTCACGCTTTAATGTTTACTTATAACCAACAGAATATTCAAGATAAAAATATGAATAAAAGGACGAAGCAAAAACATATTTATATTTAAATTTTGGCCCCACATTTTTAATGCTAAAATTAAGTCGTTGATTTCTTTGTATTAAATTTACTTAATTCAAGTTTTCTACAAAAGGAAATATGAAAAGCAAAAACATTTACGTTCAGTTTTACAATAGACGGAGGTGTTGACCTTGCAAAGGTATTTTCAATTGTAACATTTTTGAATATATCAACTGCCGTCCAATATTTCGAAAATAGGTTTGGATTGGGGAGCTTCACCGGTATAAGACAATCTTATTACATTTCCTGGGACAAACAAATTTTGCTATCCTTATTTTAAATCGTTTGGTAATCTATTGATTAGATTTAATTCCATATTTGGTCAAGAAGTTACACAGCCAATGACAAACTTAATATACTCTCCATCCTATGGTGGAGAGTGTACAAAATAAACAAAGAAAGCGAAACTTATTTAATATGACTTTGCAAAATACAACCACATACTGTTCTAAGATAACGAATCGTACTGTGTAGTTCGAGGGCTGTATGATAACTGTGTTAAAAAACATGGGTGATATGATGGTTCTATGCAAATAGTTAAATTCTCTAATAATGCATTTAATACAACAGTTGCGATAAGCATTCCAGTCGATACGTCACTATGTACGCATCCATTGAAATCCACTCCCCTTCAGTTTTTTTGGTTTGAGATCATTTGGATATTATCGATAAGAAGTATCGGCAAACATTGCAAGACGTTTAATTAATACAATTATACGGATTGCGATGACTAATGTTGCATGTGTTGGACAACATGACTCATCGCATTCGCAACATGACCTTAAAAGATGACGGGGAAACGTATTTTCATCACCTCCGTACTTTGTCAAACTAGATTTTGATATTGTGTCAAATCAGTGTTTATTTGGAACTGCGAGCAATGACGCAATTTTTGGATATTCTGTCAGACATCTGACATTTTTTAAGAATGTTGACCTACTTGTTAACTACGGCAGCAGTTATAAGTCAGGCTATGTTGCATTTGAACTGCCCATCTCCATTATTGTTTCCACTTTAACAGATTCTTATATATTCCCGAGAGCTTTTCAATCCCAATAGGGCGGTAAGCGAAATTAAAATTCTACAACGAACAAAGGTTTAACACAATTAGTGTCGCTCCCTCGGCGACTGACGGTTTTCCTTAATTTATACAATAATGCTGTACATTATGTGTTGTTGAAATATTTTCTTTCACAATCTTTAAATACTCTAAAAGACGTTTAGAATTTATAACCATTTTGGATATGACACAAAAAACAGGTTTTACAAAAAAAAATGTGTGTCCCAAAAGAATTAGCATATTTCGTAAATTGTTTATTTTATGTTCATATTATTGTTATTGTCGTTAAGACTGAAAAGTTGTTTGCCGTCATTCATGGCGTTTGTGGTTAAGCCTGTCTGCGTGTCTGCCGTTGGAAACTATTAACATTTTTTAAATTCTTGTGTGGTTTGAATTCTTTTTTTTTCATTCTGAGGACCACATTGAATAGTTTATTTTTCTTTTTGTTTAAGTTATATGCGTGAGTAACCCTAAAATAAATGTTTGGAGTTATCTGACTCCAACATTGCGCTGCTTGGTTTCTTATTTGTTAGTTTATTTAAATTTGTTTAAAGGCATTAACAATATTGCTGATTCAAGTATGAATATTCGTTTGTGAAGTCCAGAAAAATTATGTAAATAAAAAAGGGTTCTATATGAAATAGCAGAATTTCGATAATATTTTATTACAGTTTTTGTTTCTGTTATTTGATTTCCAGATCATTTATTATTCTATTTTTTTCAAAACAGAAATGTCAACAAGGTTTCTTGCCAAAATAGAAATAATAAATGATCTCGAACTTGAATAACCGAAACAAAAACTGTGAAAGAATACAAGATCAAAAAAAGAAACCTCGATCATATTTTTTTTAATTTTAATGTAACAAACATGTGACCGAAGCTTTGCCGTTTCCTAAATCCGTTAAAAGTTGTCATAACTTTAACTTTTAAACACAATTTAAAAAATTCAGTTAACAGGTGACTTAAGTTTTTAGGTTCATTTTTAATATGCAACCAATTGAGGTAGAGTTACGGTAAATCGAGAGAGATATGACTGGTGCTTTTTCAGAATCAAGAAATAATCTGCAAAGCTGAGTCTGATGGTGAAGGAGGACAGGACAAAAGTATGCTTCCAACTGCTAGGCAAAATTCACAACGACACAAAGGCGTCATAGTGGTGGCCGGCAGTTGCAACGAGGCTGCCATCAATAGAAGTACTACTTCGCCAACAATCAGTTCGTACGCCTGTCCGTTTTCGAATATCAATTTCAGCTTTTATTTAAAAATCTATGTTTTTGAGACAAAGTTTATTGTCTCTTTAAAGCTAAAATTTTTATTTCTTAGAACTAATAACAGAACAAAAAAAATTACTAAAACAGCCACTTTAATTACATATTAAAAAATGTTCAGTGGTACGAACAGATTGTGGGCGGAGTAGTATAATAAATAAAGCGTTGAATCTTTTTGGCAAATAAACGCTACTGCGGACTAAAGGTATTTCTCCAGAAACTAAAACAACACTGTACTTATTCTAACCATTCTTCTTTATGACGCTGAAACATGGAAACTCAGATACAGAACGCGAGTTTCCATGTTTCAGCGCCATAAAGAAGAATGGTTAGAATAAGCGAAAAATCTTTCTCAAAATCTATTGACCAATTTGTGTTGACAAATATACTGCCCTCCTAAGAAAGAAAATCACATCTCCATTTTGGTAGTTTTGCGATATTTAGCTTTTACGCCTTATATCTTTCGAGCGTTAAATATGTTTAAAAATTTCACACAAAAATCAGCACTTCATTCAGGGCTCCGAATCTGGCCTTACTTCATGATAGTAACATAGGGAAGCGCTTTCAAAGACATGGATTGTGCTGTCTGGGCTATATCGAACGACTGAAACCAAACACTCTAGGCGCTACCCGACAACTACCACGGAAGGCACAGACGGGGAAGATCGAAACTCCAGTGGAAACACCAAATGGAAGAAGACATGAAATTCTTGTTATTACGTACAGGATAAGTACACACAATAAGGCTCCGAATCTGGCCTTACTTCATGATAGTAACATAGGGAAGCGCTTTCAAAGACATGGATTGTGCTGTCTGGGCTATATCGAACGACTGAAACCAAACACTCTAGGCGCTACCCGACAACTACAACGGAAGGCACAGACGGGGAAGATCGAAACTCCAGTGGAAACACCAAATGGAAGAAGACATGAAATTTTTGTTATTACGTACAGGATAAGTACACACAATACCAAAGTGCAGGGAAATTATTTATTAAGTAGGTCAAGATCACCAACAGGTTGGAGAGCCAAATTAAGTAGGTAGGTAGCTATGAACATTTCCTTCGCGATTTGCGTCAGAAATTGGAATAGAGCAAATTAAATATGAGAAACGAACGATATAAAACAAGTAAAATAAAACAAAAATATTGGGAAATTATCACATGTATACTGTAGGCATAGTTTGGGGAATTTTTCAAATCGAATCTCACTAAACCTAAAAAGATGGAAGACATCCCGCAATATATCTCGCAGTTAAGGTTGGAGAAAAAGAGTTAGTCTATCCCTTTATACATAAATTTCATTGATCTAATAACTCGCAAACTTGTCCTGTACTCATTTATTCAAAATCGTTTTTGAAGGAAACTACATGAAAATGATTAAAATCTCTACCATTGCGATTTAAAGTTATCAAAAAGTGTAGTTTACCGGGAATTGCCTCCACAATAGACTGACCCTGGAAATAAACGAACATCAAATGCTTTACTAAATATATCAGTTTTCCTCTCAATATGTAGATACATAGTTTTCAACAAATCGCCTTCTTTTAAATTCAATGTGATTGAAAATCACAATTTTGCTACTTAGTTTTTTTTTTGTTCTCTACACACTAAATGGCACAATTGTGGGTTGAAAGAAAGACAAACAAAAATGCTAATACACCAAAGAATTTTTGCGACATACAACGGATGCGGGTTTGTCGGTTTTTTATGCGTTTCTTACGCCTTTCGTCTAACATTATGTCAGTTTTATATTTTTAAACATACAGCGAAAATAATGTGCACATGTGCTTAAATACAGATTTCTAGATATAATATTCCTATCTATGAGTCTGTATTTTTTTCTGCGCTTCTTTTTCATTGCAGTTTTATTCTTAAAAGATTAAATGCAGTAATAGTAGAAGACAAGACATTGAACGAAAACAAGTTTTTCAAGTGGTTTTATTTTGAGGTTTATGTACAGACAGACAAGACAGACAAAAATTACTCACAAAACAACAAAAAAACGGCAACAAAAGAAAATAGCATACACAAAAAAAAGAAAAGATCTTAAGTCTTTTTGCAGTGCAACAGGTGTGACGTAAACTTTTTTATGCCACCACTCGCTAGCGTAAACAACAACTGAGGTACAGCGATGTTGAATAAAATAGCAGAGCAAAATTAAAAACTGAAGCATTATTTCAATATGTTCAAAATCGTATAATATATATTTTTCAATTTTGAGAGGGAAACAATTTTTTTAATTTTTTGTTTATAGGTTTTTACACATTCTAACGAAATTGTTCAATATAAAATTTTCAGATTTTGCAATTTTTAAAAATATCGATTTCGAAAAAAAAGTACCATCATACTCTTAAACAAAACAGTTGTTTAATGCAAAAGTAGTTAAAGAATATAATATGAAAAAGTAAAAAGTATTTTTTTTTTGGCTTTACAACCTATTTGTTACTGTGCAGAATGTTACTAAATGCGATGGATTGACATATCTGCTCTTATTTTTCTTAAAATATCGCTATTTTATTGATCATGGCTGTGGCACTACAACAAAACCTTTTGTATGTATGTATTAACAAAAGTGTAAACAATTCTTCTTTACACACATATAAATATTTAAACAGATAACAACGAACTGGTTTCTGAGCGCGTTAACGATACCAACAAAAATTAGGTTTCAATATACACCTCCCGTCTGAGCCGCCGTATTACTTTCTTGACGGCATTGTTTATGTCAGCAGCAGATGAGCTCAGCGTTTTTTTACGATTTTTGTTTCACTTTTTTACTACACTAAAAAACCCGAACACAAAACAAATGTGGAAAGAATGTGGCGAAAAAAAATAGATATTTTATAATGCATTTCAGAATGAACGTGAAGAATGTTTTTATGAGTATTTATGAATGAGACTTGATGAGTTTGTCGTTTTGAATAAAAATTAAGTTTTTGCCGTAGTTAATATAGAATTGGTCATTTGTCTTAAATATCAATGTAGGTGAGTGGTATTTTTATTCTTATTTATTATGAATGTGTCGGCTGGCTTCTGACACCTACAGCACGACCACCTGTATTCAAAACAAACCGATTTTGTTGTTTTGTTATGAGTATTATGAATCGTGTGGCCCAGTGCCACCTACACTGCAGTGGTGCGACATAATTGTCATGAAATCACTGTAAATCGCAATTACTTAAGCTTAGGTAGATGTGGAGCATTGTCTTTTTGAAAACCATAAATGGTGACTCTACTGTTAATTTCACAAATATACGTCGACTGAATCCCAAGAAAAAAAGAGAAAGTTAACACATTTCATAAATACTGTGTAAGTATACAATTAGTCGAACATTAAAAGTACCTGTGGATTTGGATCAATATTTAATAATAATTCATATCACAAATCCGTACAAATGTATGAGTTGCATTTTCCGAACAAAGATCTCATATACGTCATTAGTTTTTCGGAGAGTACTTGAGTTAACAAGATGGAATCACCATTCCGGAGATAATTCTTAGTATTCTTCTTAAACAAAAAATTAAAAAAATAGTAAAGATCCTGGAAACGCTGAGTCCAGCAGTTCGGACACAATTTGGATTATACGGATTATTTTTCTCAACATCTAACCGAACAGTGAATAGAATATAAACTCGACCCGATTCCGTTATTGTTTAAATTCATATCTGCCTTTAAAGCAAGGTTTCGTTTTTCTAATTGTGAATTTGAGTTTTAACTGTGTTTGAGACATGTAACTATTGAAAACTTATAGAATTAAGGAATGAACTAAAGTCATGTTTTTTACCACCACTTTCCGGAGCTGAGATTTTCTCTTATTTATGATGAGTGAATATTCATCGTTTGTAAAAAATGTTGCAGTTATTTGCGCGTTACTATGAAGAATGAAGACAAAAGTCCATTGTAAGATTGAAGACTGAAGGGAAACAAAGTTATTACATTGCTGTAGACAGTATTACTAAAAAATAAAGTAAATACGGCTTTAGGTTCGGATGGATCAAATCTTATATGACTTCCAGCAGGAAGAGAGTTCTTAAATAATATTGCCAGTGTAGGGACGTGGATAATTTAAAAATTTTACTTACGCATTTAGCTGACCATAACTTTGTTCTAATTGCCTAACCTTTCATTTGTGTACATAAACGTAACCCAAATAAATCGCTGGGCCTTTCTAAACACCTTTCTAATTCACTGTTTTTTGTCGTGCAGGGGTCATGACTACCTGAGAAATATTAAGAAATAAAACGAAATCTGTGAACCGTGCACATTTCAATTTGTATACTCACTGGCCTGGATCTAGTGTTTTTAGAGGAGACTCCGAACGGGTGAAGTTTTTGCTATTCGTAAGTGGTCCAGAATCCATCGGTTAAATGTCTGTAACTTTTATTCTAGCATACATTTTTGAGCTCTGTAAGAAATATGTTTTAGGCAAGAGATGAGGGATTATTTTAACATTCAAAATTCAACAATTGGATATAATTTATAAATATTTCCAAAGTTTACTACTATTTGTATTTTTGAATATTACGGTGAAAACACAAAAAAATCTTATTTTTTCGTATTAAAAAAATTTTAATTTGACTTTGTTGAACTGTAACATTTTAAGAGCTATTGCGATATAATTTTTTTATCATAGTGTTTTTTTTTTATTATTATATATTCTTTGTACCAAACATGGTTTGGTAGTAACTAATTTTCATAAATTTTTTTTAACAAGTGGTTTTTAAATTTTTATGAATAAAAGGGGAATTGTGTACCAAAAACGCAATCTAATTACTTTTTTCTCATTAACTTTTAAAAATAATGTTGTAAGATAATTAAATTGGAAATTCAGAATATTCATTTATTATTTATTTATGCATTCATATAGTAATACTGATATATGTCAATATATTTTTCCTGAATTACAATTAGAAAAGGTAATGTTTGCTTGAGAAACTCGTTTTTATTTTTTATTCAATTGCGATTTGTAATGAAAAGTTCGAAAGGTTTTTTTTAACAATTTAAGAATCTCACTATTTTCTATAGTTTTACTATTTAATACCTTACTCTAAATATCATGTTATTTGTATCATTAAATGACGTCTAATTTGTTTACTATATTTTTTTTTATTTTTTTTTACAGATTTTGGGTATTATTTGTATGGCCTGCGCATCACCTGCCTACATCTCAGCCACCTCATTCTTCCTCTTCGTTGTGGTCGTATCATTTATAGCCACGCTATTATGGATGTTTGCCTACTTCTTGGGTATTAGAGAAGCTTTAAATGTTGCCATTAATTGGGTATTCACGGTGAGTAAAGTGCAATCTGTAATTAACAACAAGAATTGTTTCACTTTAACAATGTGGCAAATTCATAATTCCTGTACAAATTACTTGAGTACGAAGTCTGGTGGCTGCTTATAAATGGGAGTTAATTTAGGCGGTGACATTTGAAAGACTTTTATTACCAAGTAGTTAAATAGTCGCCGAACTAATTAAATAGTGGCCAGCACATAAGAGATGTCGATTTAAATACCACTAACTCTAGCTAGTGGACCACAGGCAAAATTCAGAAACCAAAAAATGTGCTACAAAATCTAATACGGTATTTAGCCAAGATTTTACAAACGAGTGAGTGATTGTGTATATTCTTGAAGCGGTTCTTAAACCGGTTTACATGGACGACGGTTATAAATAAATGCACTTGGCAAACAAAATCTAAATAATGAACGAATCAGTGAGTACTAGCCTCCGTCGTGGTCGTCGCCATCGTCGTCATTCAGAGTAACAATTATGAGCATTAAACCGAAATGCTTGACCAACTGTGAAATTGCAACTCACTATTAACAGTAACTTACTTGCTTACATATATGTGCATGTGCGTCTAGCTGTGTGTACTGACTACACAAAGGGAAGGACGCCTTAGAGAAATTTTCGTAAGTTTTGGCATTAGTAATGTCTGAAGAGAACATCTGACAACGGCCGAAAATGCGTCATATGTTATTGTATTTATAAACTATAATAGGGAATACGACGTATGTACGTTTGCAGTTAGTCACCTTTCGAATAGATAATGAATGAAGGATTGATTATAATCAATATTGATGATACATAAAACAATCTCAATATTTCGTCACCGAGAAATTGTAATGCATACGGTTTGATAAGAAAATAATCGATACAATTAACTCAAAATTGAAATTTTGAAACATTGGTAGTGTTGAATCATGAATCGTTTGTATCTAGTGGTTTACTTTTGAATCATACATATGGCCTTAAAGAAAGTCGAAATGGACAAAACATTTTGATCGAAAATCATCTTTTTTGACGAACCGCATTTTCATCTCGATGGCTATGTTAAGAAGCAAAGCTGCCGTATCTGGTCATCGGGAAGCACGTGATCGTCCTAAATCCAATACATTCTCAGATAATGACAGTGGCGAAAGACATGGACATCGACGATCTTAAATTTCAGGAGGGTAGCATGCCATGTCTCAAAAGGTATTTTGTACACCAAGTCCGGTTATGATGTTATCAGCGTCCCGGAACTGCGATTTGAGGCGGTTAAATTTGTATTTTGGTTGACATGATGCGCTATTGCGACGCTAGCCGAGGCAGCCACCTGAATGAAATCGCGTTTCATAAATAACGTATTATTTTTTAATACCAATAATAAAATGGATTTTTATACATAAGTTTGAAAAAGATACTAGTTTTCGGACCTTATCATTACAATACATGAGAGTATAAATCATTCATCGTATGGGTCGCCAAATGGTGCCAAAAGCTTGATAACGAAGAAACTAAATCTCTAGTGGAATAGTTTATTTTTTATTTAATTACAATACAAAGTAAATTTATATAGTAATTTTGGGTCCAAGAGTAAACCTAGACATATGGTACAAATGGGTAGGTTTTTGCAGCGACAGACCAAAGCCTCCGGTGGGAATCGAAACCACAACCCCCACGCTGATAGGCAAGCACGCTACCAACTTGCCTACCGGGGCGCTTTCTAATGGAATATAAAAAGAAGAGAATATTTTCTGGAGGGCAATGAAGAGTTGGCGGTAGATTTATTAATCTTTGTGTATGGTCAGTCATGACTTACGTGAAGCTTCTTGCAGAACTTAAAGAATAATATTAATACAGTTAGAGGATATTCAGAATTATTTATTATTTATTTATTACAATTCAAAAATATAATAAACTACTTAATAATGCTGTAGCGACTAAGGCTATCGGCCTAATATTCAGAATATATTCCTTTGGCTAATCGAGTAGATGCAACTCCTGCCAATTATATTGGTATGGCTAAGCTTGATCTCTCCACTCTTAGTGGATATGTATAAATCCACTTATCAAGGCATATCGCATATTGTCTGGTCACAATTTCCATTGCAAGGAAAGCAACTACAAAGTAATGTTCAGAAATCAGTGAAGATCTCAATCACGCAATTGTTAGGATTACCATTTGAATTCATAAGATTGCATACACGCCATCGATGTCTACCCAAGATTGTGAAATCGATGTGGTAAAGCACAACTATTCCAACTGAGAGGTATTGTATGATGTGTTTCCGTTACCGTTCATCGAACCCCTTATGCATTCTAGGACTGAGTGTCAGTAACGATTCTGTGTCCATCTCTGGCCGTAGTTTGCTTTGTCATTTTACACATTCTGTAATCGCCAATCCTTCGCTAGAATGATTGTTTTCATGTCGGAAGTATTGTATCATGGATTCACAACAGAGAAACACTTTTGGTATCGTTGAAATATTTATCATGCCCAAATCCGGTCGTTTACTTGTTATTGTCTTTTTTCAGTTTTATTTTTATTCTATTCTATTTTTGTTTGGGCGAGGGATTGTAAAACGTTTAAAGTGTCATTATCTATGAGATTGCAAAAGAATCCTCCATCTTATGGTGGATAATTGGCTAACTTCCGGCCAAGTGTAATAGTGAACAAAAAAAAATATCAGCACAAAAAAAAATGGACATTTTTGGATTTTTTTCATAAGTGGGTAAGAAAAAAATTCAAAATATGCATGTATGTATGTAATTGTGTGGAAATGAAATGTTTTTGTTCATGTTCATTTTCTATATTCTTAGGTCTGAATTGGACTGGTCATTTTTAACATCCCAAGCTATTTATGAAATTCGACTTTTTAGAAGGTACGTAGCAACACAAAATACTCATTTTGTATACTACCTAGACCATCTATTGAAAATTAGACTTCACATATATTATCTTTTCACCACCATCAATCGAAATTTCCAGTTCCCGACAAATTTGGATTGAGAGCTGTGCACAGATCATTTATATTATATTACATCACTTCTAAAGTTCCCATGTTGCACGATTGCGGCAATGATCAGAATCAATAAACTAAACTAAGGTACCAGTTTCTATTTTAATATTTCGAGTGATTTGTTGTTGTTCAATAAGTTTCATTGGATTGACCTCATTTGGTCATGTAGAACATGTCGTTCAGCATCAGAGGTTCTTAGCCGACCATAACGTAACACGTAGTGTGAAAGAGTATTGTTATGTCATCAATGATCAATGCAAAGCTAAACATTTCGGTAAGGGTTACATATTTTATTTTGGTGACAAACAACGAATGAACCAACAACTCTTTTAACATTTGGCAGCGGTCTAAGATGTAGCTCTAACGTCGCGATTTGAATCTTAGTAGTGGGAATGGTCGTACTCATGGGTAAAAACACATCTGTAAAAAATCATCGACATATTTCTATAGTTTTGCGTGACTGATGAACATGTCATCAGAGTCCTGCTCATTTGGACAACATTTTCTAGTCATCGCACGATTCGTTCGTCGATGATATACTCCGTAAATGGTTCCGTAATTTTGTCAAAAAAAATTTTTTTAAATACTGGGTTGTATTCCCCAACAGAATTTGGTAGAAAACATACCGGCATCAGGCTTTCCCTGTTTTTAATTCACCCTCTATTATGAAAAATTTCCTTTTTTCCCTTTGTTGTTATTAAACAACTTGTTTCCCAATCTGACAAGTTAGAAAGTGGTTTCCCTTCATTATGAAATAAATACTCATGGGAATTTTTTAGACTTTGTTTTTAAAATATAAAATATTGCGATTTTATTCGGAATTTTGGCATTTCTAATCGGCAAATAAAATTAAATTACAGATATTAGTAATGGAAGCAGCTGGTTATTCCAAAATATCAGAAGAAGAAAATGCATCGTTTTGGGACGATGCTGTGACGGCTTTTAACAATATCAGGCAAAAGTCTGCAGAAATGCATCGTTATACCCGGTGTACTGGGGGAGGTCCACCAAAAAACTTCGGCTGTCCTCGAATCTATGAATTGCTGAACATGAAATAAGCTATTGAAGGGGTCGACGACTCTTTTGTTCTTGGAGGTTTAGAGATTAACAACGAAAATACTGTTACAGAAAAAGTCAATTCAATGTGAAGATTAAAATGGGAAAATTCAGTATCAAAGTGTTATGAAATGGATTTCAGACCTCATTCAGTTGTAGTTTTCAAATATGTATATGATATCGACATATGGCTCTGAATAAATAAGTATTGAATTATTTTAACGCACACATTTTTGGGAAAATGTTAGGTTTTATATACCGAAATTTTTTGCTAGTTTGTTTACAAGATGAATGTCTGCCGTGATTTGTCGTTTTGTGACTATTCCAAATTAATGCGGTTCTATTTAAGATACTTCGTTATACATTCTATTTAAATTGTGCAGTACGACCAGAACGCTCTTCTGAAATTTCCACAAAGTGTACTAACAAAATTAAACAATTTTCAAATTCCAACCATATTAATTTTGTCGTTTTGTTTAATTTTTCTTCAGGAATTCCTCAATACTGGCATTGCAGCTGTTCTGTACTTCATTGCATTCATTGTACAGTTGACCAAGTGGTCGGGATATACATCGAGCTCATATGGCTACGGTTCGAATATTGCAGCCGGTATATTTGGTTTGTTCAACTTTTTGGCCTACACTGCCGGTACATATTTCCTGTACTTGGAACACAAGAGCGGCGCCACAATCTAAATTGCATTAACCGAAAGCCCCCACCATTTCGAAATTTCTGCCATAAAAATAAGAACATATACAGCAGCACATAACCAGAAACATTAACGCACACATGCGCACCGGTAAAGTGGGCATTTTTCCAGCCCAGAAAGAAAACCAGAACGCCCGCATGCATTCATTTGTCGACGTTTCAACACCGCAACCAAAATCAATTACCAATCAACAACAACAACATACATACAGTCATCACGAAATCAAGAACAAAATTAAAATTCAAATGTTTTAAAATTACTTCTAGTTTGTTTAATACATTTTATGTGTACCCCCGTGGTCTTCACAGCGGTTATCATTATTTTCGTTAAAAGATAATTAACAATAGTTATTGTTGTATTAAGTTTTAAGCCAATAATAAAATAAATATCATAATTATTTAATGCAAATAAGAAGAAACAAACAAAACAAAATGAGAACAGCATCATAGTCATCATCAATACACAGTTTAAAAAGTAAGTTACAGTTTAAATTCAAAAACAAAAAAAGATTTCCTTAAATTATGCACATTTTTCTATGAATTTCGGTAAACTGTTGAATTAAGTAAAAATAGCTTATTATTAACACAAAATGTTTTAGCTTTTAATATTTTTGTTTCGTTTATTTCTCTTATAGATGTCCTATTCATACGGAACTGTTAGACTAAAAGCAATTGTATTCATAACTCTCTTCCGTGAAATGTTTCTAACGAATTTCTAAATTGATAATTTAAGTGTTCACTCGATACTCGAAATCATTTAGTGTTATTTGAAATATCGAAGTAGATCTTTTTTTTTAGACATATTTAATTCCGGAATGTTGTGAATAATTTGTCAGTGTCTGCATTTTTGCTACAAGTAGGCTTTATGGGTTTTAGTGTTGAGTTTTTTTGTGTATTTTTGTTTTACTTTTTTTTCGTTTTTTCTTTAGACCGAAACAAATCATTTGTTATTTTTTATTATTTATTTACCAGTAATTATACGAAATATGTGTAATAAATGCAATTTTTTACAGTTGTAATTCATTTATTTTATTTGTAAGAATAAAAATGTAAAAAATTTAAAATAATAGTTTACGTTATTTAAATTTCAAATTTTAGTAAATAACAGAAATTATGACTACTTCATTTACTTATTTCCATTAACATTCCATGCAGCACAGACGAACGGGACACCTCTCTAAATATAAATCAGTGTGCGATACAATATTTATACTCACTGACCGGGACCTAATGTTTAAATCCTACCGGTAATGTTGCCGCTAATAAAAAGGTGGAAACGGCCGATGAGAAATGTTTAATGGTCTACCGATCCTGGGTTTGAGAGTCACACACAATTCCTATCACATCACGGAATTATCGATGACGAGTTGTAGACACAAATTCTCAATACAGCTCTGAAACCTCCATACAGTTTTATGCTGCAAATTTATTCTTTTTGTCAAATAAATTTTGTGTATCGCTTTGATATCTTTATACCCCAATGAAGCAATTTATATTTTGTACAGTTCCATCCAAGTCACATGATATCTCGCTTGAAGGATGGGAATTATTACGGCTACGACTAAACATGTTTATGCAAATAATCAGCCGTATTCTGAATATTCCCGGGGAATTTAAATTTTTCTAATAAGGGACATACAATTTCGATTATTCGGAGTCAGATGAAAATTGTAAAATCCCCGGGAATGATCTCCCCGAGAGTATTCAGAATTCGGGCTGAATAACTCGTGTAGTCCCTTATGTATGAAAAGACCCGTTTTCAAAAAGATGCGTGTCAACGTTGCAATGAGTTTTTTATATTTATTTTGCATAGAGAAAAACTAGAAAAGTTCGGCGGAGGAGGTTGCAGATGACAACCTATGACCAATGTTGATTCGAAATTTCTGTTTGAAATTAATACTTTTTGTATTCAACACTATGAAGCAAATACTTTAATGGGCACCGTTATTGGAACGGCATACACATTTAAAGACTGATTTTATTTGGCATGTCAGAGTAGGTTTTTTTTTGACGGTTTCAAACATGAGCTTAGTTTGCATTCCACACGTTCATCATTTTACGATCGTCATTATCGATACTCATTTCCGGTCACACGACGTTAATGAGTTAAATTTTCGTATATCTTGTGACATAATAACCGAGTTTTGAATTCGGTGAACAATGTGACTCGCGGTTAGCACCAGTGCCAGTGAATAGAGTATTGAATTTTCCTCCTGGGCCATGAACCAATGCCAATCGCTGCAGTGGATGCCAACATAACATATCTTATTAACAAGATACAATATGATATGCTGGAAAAAGTGACTGAAAATACAAATAGCTCGAATGTATATTTCATGCTGAAAAGTGGGCAAAAATATTTGCTGGATAATACTTAATATTCTTAAATTAGATATTTGATGTAAGTACTCGATATTACTACCGAAACTAAAAACAATTAACTATCTGAAACTCGCTTCGTAATCATTACCAACAAATGTAATCCACTAACACTTTCTATATCCACGTCAATATAATAAAAGAATACTATCACATTGTAGGCCGTCTTCACCGACATCAGACACATCTTGCTGTAAGTTTAAAAAAAATAATCTGCCCTAGTATTCCGCCTGCAATCGGTCCCGCTTTTCTAATCTCGTGTCTATAATAAAAACCTATCTCGAAATTACAAAAAAAAACTATAAGCTAAAGCTAAATACAAACTATGTGCTCTAGTCAAATATGCCTATTGGTCCATTCAATGCTAGTTGTATGGATTCTCTTCTAAAATCAAGCTACATTTTTCATGATTCTAGATATAAGTCCTAAAAGGCACGCCAATTATAGTAATTAATTATGCAGATCGATAATAAAATTAAAATGTCAATGAAGGCCTGTTAAAAACACCGGATTACTGGATACAATTAAATATGTCACTGCTCAGACAGATGTCGGTTTTAAATGAAAACAAAAAAATCTTCCTGTATCATTCCAGTATCATTGAGCAATACCACAATCCTTGGAATAATAATAATCAATTCCTAAATCCAAAATCGAATTCGTTGTTGACACTTCCTTTTTTTCAATACAATCTCGATTATAACAAATATAAACAAAGCCTTAACTCTACAAAGTTCATGTGGTTTTAATATATTTAATAAACAGTTTGAAATAAAATATGTATATAAAAATGCAACTTACTATTTTTTATATTTCTCATTTTTTAGGAACTTCTCAATACTGGCATCGCAGCCCTATTGTACTTCATTGCCTTCGTTATACAATTGGCCAAGTGGTCGGCATATCCCCATACACCTGGTCATGGAGCAAATATTGCTGCTGGTGTATTTGGGTTGTTCAACTGTTTAGCCTACGGTGCTGGTGCATATTTTCTATTTTTGCAACACAGAAGCGGAGCCACCATCTAAAAAAGGGATAATCGTCTTTGTTGAAGTTCGCCAAAAAAAAAACCAAATATCCAATAGCAACGATCAATAACCAAATAAATATATGTATACTCTGTTGCCTCACGTTTATATTATTTTTGTAAGAACAAAGTTTTAAAGCTATTATTGTTGTATTAAGTTTTAAGAAAATAATACTAAAAAAAATAATTATTAAAAATGTTATAGTCATTAAAAAGTAAATAAGTTACAAGTTAAAATAAGTGGTTTGGAAGTGTAAACAAAACTTTAATGTAAAGGGCACAATGTCCATCCATTTCTATAAACAGTCAAATTAAGTCGAAACACTCTAAAATGTTTAATCCCCTAAGGTGGTGACTGGTTCATGGCATTTGAAAAGTATATCAGTTGGATTTTCAACGATAGTCAACATCATATATCCGGACATCGGAGGCCGGTCTCTCGAAAAAAATGGGTCTATTCTTAGTGTAAAATAAAATCTTCATGAATTTCAAACGAATTGCAGGTATGGCCGTAATATGAGTTTAATGCAACATTAAATTCGCTAAGAATCAATTAAGTGTAATTGAGAAACAGTGGCTGAAAGTTTCTCAACACCACCTGAATCAATCGAGGTCTATCTAACACCTCTGCCGGTCTATGGGTATCAGCGTGGTAATATTATTAGTAAATAATTAGTGATATCGAATTTATGTACGATCATCACACACATTATATTTGAGGCAGATACTAATGCACCAACTTCGTTTAGAAAAGGGCATAGTATCCATATAAACCGATAGGATTAGTACCACATTCACATTCGGGTTGCTTCAGATACATTTGGATGTTCTAAGTTTGGGTGTTAAACTGTTGCATTCTCTGTAATCAATAGAACTTATTGTAAGCAAGTTGTACTTAACTTTTATTTCTTTATTGTACAAAGAGCCGACTTATATCTCTTCTCAAAATACAACCATTAACACTTAGCAACACACATTTATAAATATTTATCTACATATTTATATTATTATACCGAACGGGACATTGAACTGAAAATGTGATCTGCATCGTTGGAATGAACATCAAATCGACATAGAAGAAATAAATAACGGAAAAACTATTGAAGTATAAATAATTAGAATAATAATAATTAATAAAACATTATAATATGCAAACTAATAAATATATTAATATTATTTTATTTATTAATTAATTTAAAAAAGAGCACAGCTCGATGATCGCAACCACTTATTATCGAAACTGACCGGTGTTTGAAGTCTCTATGTCAGTGGTTCCCAAAGTGTGTTCCGGGGAACCGTGGGGTTCCACAAAATTATTTAGGGGTTCCGCGAGAAAAATTTCGTTTAATAAAAAAGAACATTTTAACAACATTGCTGAGCAGGGTTGTTAGAATAGTTTGCGACAAAAACCAAATATCGTAACGTACTTCGGTTTCTCTAATTCAAAAAAATCTGAAATACCAAAATAATACTTGTTTCATTTAATAACTAATTAATTTTTGAAAAGTGGTTGTTTAGAAGATATTCAGGGTTCCGCGATCATTGGAAACAATTTTAGGGGTTCCACGACCAAAATTGTTGGGGAACCACTGCTCTCTGCACAGAGAGCAAGTTTTGTGTTGACATAATTAGTTGCAATCATCGAGCTCCTCCCACTGTAATTACTTACATTATTTATTTTATTATTTCTACTACAATGAATAATATTAATAATATTTTTTAATCATATTATTTATTCACAATAATAAAAGAACTACAAGAACAAGGGGCGATCATAGTGATCTTTTTATTGGCACAGCTCTGCCAAGTAGTCACCCAACCACCCAAGTACCCACCCAAGTATGTAATAGGGTATATACACGATAACAGCAAGATGGAGCAATCAAGTGATTGTAGCATTATGCTTAAGCATATAGCATACCATCATGTTTGTGCAATATTCATTTTTGTAAAGAAGCGTGCGGAAAATGTCGTTGAGAAAACATAGTCGGATGAATACATGTTTTAAATAAAAATAATTACGATTTAAAAATGTTTTAAAAGTTTAAAATTTGTTCTTGTGTTTTCAATGACATTTGTACCTAAATGAGAAAATTTCAAAATACACCACACCACAAACTGGTACAATCATAAAAATATCAAACACTTTTTGAATGTAGCACCAACTAAACCAAACACATGATTGCACCAGTTTTTGGGAATGGTTAGTATTTCCATATTATTTCCTTTCTACTTTATTAACGGTTAAATGTTGTCATAGATCTTAGAATTTGTTTGTCAGTGAGTCATGAATAATAATCGTCCCTTGTTTCATCACCACTACAATTTCCGTTCATTTCATGATCTGTAAAGTGGCCGATGATGATGAACATTGAGATTGTATTCGAGAATAGATCATTTGTCATTGTGCACCAAAATTGGCAAGAGCCCAGGCCAAACGTCCTGCTGAGTTTATCGTGTCGATTTATGATTATGAGAATGCAGTAAAGAAGTTGAATGACAAGCCCCCACACGTACCAACCTAGTTGGCCAACTAGAGCTTTGATTTTCATCCAACCGACAATTGTACAATTTGATCAAGTTGTAACGTGTGAGGCCCGCATTAAGGCCCCCAAACAAACAAAATAACAAAACAAACTTACCTGCTTCATGCAGATATAACGTTGGCAGGTTTAGGTGCAATGTTAGCTTGATGCAGGACCGCAAAAAACTATCGTCCTTTGACACCGTCTATTTTCCAGGTGATGCCTCTTCCTCCCTTAAATGGACATTATTTACGCACCACTTTCTCAAGATGATTTTGATTCCACTTTAATTATTAGTTATGATGATTTCCAACGACTGACCGATCTTGCTGAAGCGAAACAGAAGAATGCGAAGTTTATTATCGTAGCGTCGAAAACGCGAAATCGTCGTGGACAGAGGTCCGAGCTGACTCAACGCAAATCAACGGCGCCATTTTGAGCCAACATGTTGGACGAGTATCAGAACGACTTTTCACGTTTGCTCATGCCTATCAACATATCCCACAGTGATTTTCGACCAGCATTTCTGCAATTCAAATGTGACTTAAAAACGTGGTGCTCTATTAGGGAACAGGTGATGGTGATGCAAATTCATTTGCACAAACCGAGATATACAGGGTTCTCCAACAAGAAGTGTTATTTTGGTATTCAAAGAAAAATTACATTTTTTGAAATAAATGATCGGATATTTATTTCATAATAAAGAGGAAGGTATGCCGTTAATAATGAAAATCAACATCAAACAAATGGCCTCGTGGTGGACCATATCCTTTTTATGAAATTTTCCATTCGCAAATGGCAAAGTGACTACCCTAAGTCACGAATTCTATCTTTGAGGTCTTGGCGCTGGGCTGTTGGCGTAGTCGCAAGGTGTTTAATCACAAGATCTCGGTGGCCAATTGTGTTCACGTCTTCGAGATTTTCACAATTTTTGTACTGAATTTTAATCATTTCAATCCGTTGTTGAATGGTGTATCGTTCCATTTTTAGTAATGGCGTAGTTTCTATTTGTCAAATGTCAAAGAATAAATGGTTCAAAAGTAACAGCAACCGAAATACCAGGAGATTCAAAATAACACCTCTTGTTGGAGAACCCTGTACATGTCTGCAAAATTTTATAATTAAATTTTCAAAATATATAATTTTATAAACAAATTCATAAACGACGTAACACGAAGAGTATTAAGATTTTACAACAGTGTTTGGCTTCTCATGTGAAGTTATGAAAATGCCTGTTAGGTCATTTTGGTTTTCTGGTGACGATATGTAGAATAATGTAAGAAACCATACGCCAACTTTATTTTACAAAAAAAATACAAATCGATTTTTTGACTATTAACGAACATTACTGAAGTGAAAAATGAAAAAAAAAATTATTTTTCGTTAAAATTGACATTCTTATTAAGAATGAAATTGTTAATTTTTAGTATTATTGAGTATTAACATATAAAATATTTTTTGGTGTAGATTATTATTAATCAAAGTATTATAATGCATGTTAATAAATGGAATTGATTATACTTTTAAAAATGTTGTTCTTTTTCTTGAAGTAAAAACTTACACAAACTGAAAAGTATTTATTGACATAAACGAAATGGGTTCGTGACCAGACTCCTACGGTTGCATGTGAAATACAATATTGTTCGTTCACATGTAGATGTCGCTATTACTGACAGCTGTTTTTGACATTTGTGAAATGTCAAAAAATCAGTACTGACAACTGCAGCAGCATGGACTTCCTCTTTTTCGATACGTTCGCGTTCGTGTAAAATTGTTAAAAATTTTCACAAAATAAATCTTAGGTAATCTTTGTGAAAATTACAGAATATTTCAATGAATTTATGTGGAAATTATTGAGCATGATGATATCTATTGCAACGCAATAGGATTTCTGTATAAAAGCCGGGGAAATGTGAAAAATTTGCAATTTTGTAAAACCTTCGAATGGCTGAGTAGAGTAGAGTAGCTTGCCCGCTTTTGATAAAATAATTTGGCGCTGTGATGTTAACAATTGTTTTGATGGTTTTTGGAACACGCCGGAGGATAATAGTGTCTCAAAAGTGGGAAAATGGAGAGGACATCCATGGATTTGTTAATATGACATCCCAATGAAGTGACGAGTGATGTTTACCGGGCATTTTTTGTTGTTGTTGTTTTCGTGAATTGCTTGTTAAACCAGGAATTGCTAAACTGTGTGACAGTTTATTGATAGTGGTGCATGTGCCGCAGTAATTCTTTTGGATTGCGATTCTGCAAAAGCCGGAGTTTTGTTTAACGATTAAAAAAAATTGCAAATTGTTTACATTTTGTGCTACCATCTCTTGTGTCCACCCTCTTCTGTAACGTGTTGTTCGTGTTCTAATCAATTGTATTTTTCTTTATTTTTAGCCATGGTGCGTATGAACGTATTGGCCGATGCCTTGAAATGCATTAACAACGCTGAGAAGCGTGGCAAGCGTCAGGTCCTCCTCCGCCCCTGCTCCAAGGTCATCATCAAGTTCTTGACTGTCATGATGAAACATGGCTACATTGGTGAATTCGAAATTGTCGATGACCATCGTTCCGGCAAGATTGTTGTCAATCTCACCGGTCGCTTGAACAAGTGCGGTGTCATCTCACCCCGTTTCGATGTTCCCATCAATGACATTGAAAAGTGGACCAACAACCTGTTGCCCTCTCGTCAGTTCGGTTATGTTGTCTTGACCACATCCGGCGGTATTATGGACCACGAAGAAGCCAGAAGAAAACATTTGGGTGGTAAAATTTTGGGTTTCTTCTTCTAAATAAACACAACAAAAAAGAAAACTTAGAACTACGCTTAAATTATGTTTACCACACAAAGGAAAGCGGCATCATCCACAAACAGCAACAACATCAGCATGTCTTTGTGCAACGCATGTTTGTTTTTTTTCTATTTAAAAAAACAACATTTTTTATATAAATTATAAAAAAGTAAAGTGATTTTTGCTTAATTTTAAGCAATGAAGGAGGAGAATAAAATTTAAAAAAAAAAAAAACAAATTTCAAAGTAAGTTTTTAATTTGAGCCTAGAGTAAAACACTAACTAGCGGAAAGTATGGAATGAAAATGTGTATGTTAGGCATATTGGTAAATTGGAACTAAAGCATCATACATATTAATATTTACAGGTCAATTTGAAAGAAATCTGTCTTGGTCGGAAGTCGTTTGTACAGTATCAAAGAGTTGTATGCTGACAATGACTTGTTATCTTAATACGAATTTACGGTCTTGTGAAGAAGCAATAGCGAAATCCGGATTAGCCATGCCAATATCCTTAACCACTGTTTACAAATGCTTTAGACCAGTCGGTTGAAGTCTAGACACATGTAAGGCTTCCTTTAGTATACAAATGTTTAATACCATGTTTATTATCCCTAAATATTTTTTGATTGTTATTGTATTCGATATTAGAAATGAGCAACCAACAAATAATTCTGCAGATAATTAGAGTGCCTTTAGAAAAAATACAACCCCTAGCATTTCGGAAAAAGTTAAGGGGACATACTTTTTTCAAACTTTGATGTATGATACTTTATAAAGCTAACAATGACTAGCATAAGTACTACATTTGGATAAGTACTAAATTTGAACATTTGCAGGCTAGAAGAGGTATTTCAAGTTGTACTAGGAATTTGTCCAAATATGTGATGTTCCCTATTTTCACTTATTTAATTATTTAACAAGTGTTTTTGATAAATATATGACAGTTTTTTGAGGATGCATGTTCGGATTTATTGCCCAGTGTAGAAATAATTGAATGCGAGTACTATCACAGCAGAGTACGTCTCCAACTTGGACGTGGTGGTTGGTTCTCTCAATAATTCATCGACGATGGGGTAACACTGCCAACCACAACATATTAGTGAGAGCCCACTTACATTCTATCTACATACACAGGAAAAACACAGTCATTTAAGAAAAAACAATTAAAATTTCGTATCAACATGATCCTGCTGTCAACTAAAATTGCTTAGTCCACCAAATACCTGCAACACCGTGTAAGTTAAATTAACAATGCTTATGGTTCGAAACAAAACTTATTCCTTATTCCGAAACTTATATTCCTATAAGAATAAAGATGAGAATTCGTATTGTCGACAAAGAGTTACGAACAGGAACGCCTAGCATCAATTGACGGACTCTGACTTTCACACACAAGTTGTTAATAGAAAAACGGTAGTTGTTTCGATAGATTGGTTTTTATTGCAATAATATTTTAATTTATAAGGGATTTTGATCGAATATACTAATAATAATGCAACATTCTGTGGTTTTCACAAGCAACCGCGAAAGTCGGTTTTGTTAAACACAAGTTTATATGTGCAAAATTACAGCGTATCGGCAATTAAGATGTTTTTTGTGAAAATACATATTGTCATTGAGAACACAAATGATGATTTATGTTGTTTTTACTAGAAAAAGGGAGGACACACCTCTTTTTAAGCGGCTAAAGAAAGAAATCAAATCATAATTTAATTGTTTTAGCAAGTAACAACTTATGTGCATATATGCTTTTATTTGCGAAAGGAATTGAACTGTGACATGAATTATATCTAACACAATTTTTTTTGCTTAAAAAAACAGTAACGGTACATTTTTTCAATAAAAGATTAGTCAAATCGAATCAGCATTAAAAATGTAGACATATTGTGCCAAAATCAAACAACATGCACTTACGCGGCTGCTTGTGAAAACCCACAGAATTGTTCCAATGCCAATTTTTTACTATTAGAAAACTTATTTTCTTCTAATTTTGCATTCCTTTGGGAGTCAAAATACAATTACTCACTGCTCTTGCAGAATAAATCCACATCTTACCCATCATTAGTGATACAAGAAATTCAGGTTGGTATCCTGGTAGGAACATTACAATTTTTTTTTTCAGTGTTCATCATCCGGACCTAAAACTTATATGGAAATAGTATCTAAACAGTAGGTGTCAATCATTGAGTACACCATATGGCACACAGCTGCTCATTGATTTGAGAAAAGTTCCCAGTCTGTTCATTCACGGAGTGTTAAGGGAAATGAGTAGCATATGCAAACTCAAAATATTTAATACCGACCTAACTGATCATAGGAATGTCCCAGAAAACTATTTTGTTTTTGCACTTTTGTAAAATGATCTACTCTGGAATGGGTGGACCGATATTTACGAAATATTAATGAGAACGTAACAAGCTACTCATTTCATTTAATTTTTAAAAACTTTTTTTTCCTCTATACGATTTTTGTCTTTAATAATAATGTTTTTGTTGGACAAATACACATGCAGTTATCAAATGTTCGTACATAAAGAAGACATCTTTGGAAAGGCCCATTTTTATTTTTTTTTTTTTATTCATCTTTACTTGTAATTTAAAGCCTTACGGCCAATTTAAGATAAATTACAAAATGCATTGATAAAACAGCAATTCGCACCTACTCAACAAGGTGCTTAATATGCTAAGAAATAAAAATCGGTTGATAATCAACTATGTTACAGGCTTATAAGCGCCCAATTTAATTTGGCAAAGCAAATTCACGGCATTTTTAAAAGGGCATAATAAAAAAAAGTCCCTCCGCTAGAAGCAGATAAATCTATTTTTTACAAAGCTTAAAACGTGATTTTAAGTAAAATCCTAAACATTATTCGGATAACAAAGTAACGAAATAGTAGAACAGCTTGTTTTTTAAGGCGCATGGTATTATTAATTATGTGTTTCACCACCCACTTATATATATCCATGCGGGCTTGGGGTTGTAACATTTTGTGTTGACATTTAAATGTAAATATTGGAAATTACAAATTATTGAAGAATTTGAATAGCTGTTTTGAATGTTGTGGCATTGCTCATTAATTGAATGTTTGAGGTATTTCCAGATTCGGAGATTACATATGAATAATTGTTCAGATACTATTTTGTATCGTTCGTTCAGAGCATATTTTGGGATTGATAAGTAAAGAGGTAATTCTTGGATTGATAAGTTTCATTCCTCTGTTAGAACGTGTAAATTGTAGGTGATTATACACAATCTCAGGTGCTTTTATTGTTGTAAATCTTGTGGAGCCCTTTAAGGCAGTTAATTTTATTCAGATTATCAAAAGATATATGAAATATTCGGGATTAGGTAAGATTTCGCAAGCAGCCTTCTAACATGGAACAAGGTAGTGAAAATAAATCACTATGTCAGTACTAATTTGATTTTTTAAATAACATCCTAAAAGTATACAATTAAAATTTCCGTTATTTTTTGTATATCAAGTGAGACGAACCTCAACTTAAGAAACAGCAAAACATTTTTAACTCTGATTCAAACTTATGAGTATAGATACGAATCGAATTTGAATCCGAAAATCAAATATAGGGTTATCCATTTTGTGGTTTCAAAAGTATAGGGCTGGAATTCGACATCTGTCAAACTAAGTTGCTAAACCAATTTGTTTTCTTTTCAGTTGGAAGTCGGACATTAACGAAAGTGGATCGCTTAACTATCACACAACGCGTAAAAATTATTAAAACCTACTACAAAAATGGTAATTCTGGCACAGCCACATATCGTTCTTTAAGAGAAGATTATGGTTTATGGTTATGAAGCACATTTCTCACTCGGTGGGTAGGTATGTTAATAAGAAAAATTGTTGTATCATACAAGGTTTTTACGCCAGATGAAGAATGAATTATTTTTACAAGATTACCATCGTGGAGGGTTGTAAGGGGTTATCCATTTTGCTTTTTCAAAGTAAACGTAAATAAAACACATAAAATATTTTTTTTCATGATATTTCTTTTTTATTATAAAGTTTTACCGTTGACATTATGTGTGATACACTACATCATTTAAATGACCACCACGCGAAGTGTTGCAAGCATTGATTCTTTTGAGGCAATTTTGGACCACTTTTTGGCACATATTGGGCGGCATCTCAGCCATAACATGACGAATTTTGGTTTTTAAGTGCTCAAGAGTTAAAGGTTTATCTGCATAAACACAGTCTGTCGCGTAGCCCCACAAAAAAGTCTAATGGTGTCAAATTGCATGATCTTGGTGGCCAGTTGATGTCGCCACGATGAGAAATTACGCGGCCAGGAAATGTCTCTGGCAATAAAGCCATATTAGCTCGAGTTGTGTGGCATGTGGCACCGTCTTGTTGAAACCACATATTCGGCAAGTCGTATTTTTCAATAGCAGGCAAAAAAAAGTCGGTTATCATACGACCATAACGCTCCGAATTGACGGTGACAGTCGTTCCCTTGTCGTTTTCGAAGAAGTAAGGTCCAATCACACCTCCGGACCAAAGAGCTCACCAAACAGTGACTTTTTGTAGATGTAATGGCCTCTCTTCAATTACTTGAGGATTCTCAGAACCCCAAATACGACAATTTTGTTTATTAACATACTCACCGAGTGAGAAATGTGCTTCATAACCATAAACCATAATCTACTTTTGTACTAGAATTTTTTTTTAGTCCGTTTTTTTAAATAAGTTGAGACAGATAAGTGATACTCCAAAAAAGCGATTTTCTTATCTTTTTCCCTGATTATGGCTGTCATTGCCATAAATTATTTAATTAATTTAATCATATCCTCAGATACCACGACACTTATTTGCACCTCACTCACTGACATTTTTGTTAAGGAAATCTTTACGGTAGGGATTCTGCCACCCTGAATTTGTAACTTTTTCAAGACTAGTTTTAATATTTGTTTGTTTTCGATAGATTTAGTTTTGACCACCAGTGTGTGTAAATATATATTAAATGTAGAATGCATAATTAATTTGTCGCGAATTATTACATTTTCTTCTAAACGAAATCGATCGGTGTAGATTACATTTTTTATCTTCAACCATACGGATGTATTGTATATTAAACAAATCATTTCATTTGTAAAACCTTAAACAAATTGTGATCTTCGGCAGTTGTACAATTCTGGATTGGTTCGCTGTAAGTGGACTTTTTTATTTAGTTGTTTAAAAACTTAAACAAGAGTAAAAAAAATGCAATATCAGTTTTCACTTGACAAATTACTGTTCAGGTTTGTGTTGCAGCTTTTCGCTTTGACCGTTGATAAACGGATGTAAATATTATACAAATTCAATGGAACTTTGTTCATTTTATAAAATTTGTGTAAAATCATGATTTTGAAATTGATTGACGAAAACAGAGATCATACTACGATAATGAATTATTATTAACTGCAACCAGAATTTGGTTCTAAATAGTCTTATAATTGCTGTATTGGATCGAATATTGTCAAATTTGTATAAGAAGTGAACTGATCCGCAGTTTACCAATCTTGTTAGCGTATCTTTAGTCAAATGTATATTTGGCTTTTACGAATGTCCCGAAATAAGATTCTATAGGAAAGTGGGTACAAAACTAAATCTAAAATATTAAAACACCTGGGCGATCATGTAGGGATAGGTGTCATATACACAAAGTCTGGTAGATATTTTACTAGCAAGAGTGTAATATCTAATGCATTCAGAACTTCTCTAGAAAAGCGGATCCGGAGTTAAATGGTAGTTCCTGGTCGTAATTATGGAATACCATCTTCATTCTCAGAAAAATATGGTTTGGAACATACCACATCTCTGAATCTATTGCAACATACTCTATGGTGAAGGGTATACATGATTCGTCCAGGCCAAATATAACAACGTCGTTGCTGACGAATTGTTTTATTTCCCGTCACTGTATGCATAACCACATTTTATAAATTATATTCTTCTATGTATTGACTTCATAATATAATTAACTTACAAACACAATGTCACATGAAATTTACAGGTATTTTATAAGTGTTTGAATTTGCGCTTATATACAGCAAAACTAAACTTCTTATCATGTTCGTTGTATTCTGACTTTTAAAAAAAAGCTCAAAACGCTTCAATGCATGGAAGCTATTAATAGGAAATAATGTGGTTATTTACAAAGACAATTATTGTTGGATTTGAAATGCGATGTCGTTTTTATTTATCACAAATATTAGTTGGTTACTTAGTTCAGCAATTTTAATTGGCTTTTTTTTTGCAAATATAATTGTTATTTTTAGAGGAAAAAACTGTTGGCATCTTAAAGTATAATTTTTTCACATTCTTTTAGTAATGTTTATGGAACAGTTTGCGGCCATTGTAGCGAAATAGTCATTACTCAAATATTTCCTTCCTTTCGCGTTGGACATATTGTATTTACATAGAGAGATTTCCCGGTTAGTTGGGATTTTTCGTTTTACTTACTTCACCTTCACTTGTAATTTAAAATCATTGAGACTCATATTTGTCCGATATTAACTTTCACACATAATTGGCATGCTGTCGAAAAATCATATAAATAAAAAAAAATAATATCATTTGGTATTTTACTGTTAATATCGATCTATCGTATTGGAACATCGTTTGTGTTGTGTTCTCAAATACGAGGGAAGTTTGTCACCACCGTGATCTCTTGAATAAAATATATTTTTGATTATTGCGTAATGTTAGACTGCAACCAGAATGATCAGGGTTTGTTTGTTGTCAAATGGAGAGAAATGATGGGTCAGCGTGTTGAACAGATTTTCTCAAGTCAATGTTGTAATGAATAAAAACTATAACAATTCGGATGTACTATAGTCCCCTTTGGTCGTCCTTTTGATTATAGCTCAAGTTGGCCACAATATTAAACAATTATATACTTTTTTGAGGGATATACAAATATGCCTCAATTATCAATTTTTTCTACTTCCTCCCCCTCTAACATCTTGTCGAGAATCAAGGCAATAGCATATGCGTTCACATTGCCGCAACAAAAAATATATGCAAATGAAATTGGTTATAAAATTGTAGAATGTGAGAAAAACGACCAACTCAGTTTTACAATAAAGATCTTAAATTATTTTTATGTTTTCATGCCAATTTTAAATTTAAAGAGAACGAATGTCCTGTTCACGATCCTCGAAATGCCCATATGCAGATGTGGCTTTATGATAAATTATAGAAAATTCACAAACTATTATAATCTTAAACTAATTTTTTTTCTTCAAAAAATCGATTATGACAAGTTGACATAACAATACAGTATTATTTATATTTATATTATTTATATTTATATACAAGGGAAGTTAAAAAACCACAGACTTGTCCAGCTGCCCTCGTACAACAAATCTTGTTTCCTTATGGTTTTCACGCATTTTATATTATCATCCATGTGAACTACATGCATTTATAGAACATACCCAAAAGCAAAACTCATTATTAATAAGACATTTAAGGAAATATTGACATATGTTTAACGCAAAAACCAAGTTTCAATGTGGGAGTTAAAACACATTGTTCTTAATCTAAACATATGTGTGTAATTTTTCAATAAATAATTAATGAGTAAAGGCTTCTCCTTACTATTTATAATAAATCAATTAACAGGATTAGAATGGAAACAGAAACCCCAACTAATAGTTCGAATCTTATCTATTAATGAATGTGTATGTAATGTACATCATGTACTCGTATGATGAGTTTATGTGTGTGTTGCACATTTCCACACTGTGTTAGAGATAATAATCTTAATGCCCCCGTAATCATCTTTATTCGTTTCAACCTTACAATCAAAAACTCATTAATATATTCTCCATGGATTTTCAGATAGATAGACGTTGTTGACATTGAATTTGTGTTAAATCAATGGAAAATCAAAATATTATTATTTCTAATGCATAAACTGGACGAAACTGGAAAAAAAAACAATTTGAAGAATAGCAAGAACCAGCAAATGTAGAATCAAAACAAGTGCGAACCTCAACAATTAATAGTAGTTACAATTTAGATTCAAAATCAATTCAAATGATATATCGTCTCACTAAAACAATAGTGTACAGTAGTGTGTATCATATAAGGCAAAAAAAATTTTTTTTTGGAAATTTAAATTTTCAAGTTGATAAAAATTTGTCGTTAACATTAATATTCAAGAAAAATAATTTTTTTTTAAATAAAAAAATATTTAGGTCTCCCGGAATGCATTTGAACTTTAAAACTTTTGGGCAAAAAAAAAACATTTTTTAAATTTTTTTTATTTATTTATTTTTTTTGATTTTGATGCTATCTATTTTTTCATAACGAATAACTGGTAAGATTTGGCAGTTCACCAACCTTTTGCCTATCGGCCCACTGAAAGAACTTGGTCCTGTGGTTGGACCATCAAGAGCGACAAAAACCTTCCTCAGAGGCAGTTCGTTTAAGTGCAACATACATATTACTATTTGAACAGGATGTTTCAATTCACGTTCAAACAATAGAACTGCTCCATTTAAGACTCCAGTATTCGTGGCTGTACCATCACAACCAAGCGCCTTGATAGTTGTACTATCAATGCTGTTGTCCCTCATATATTTTAATATTGATGATACAATATCTTTACCAGAACCACTATTTGGAGTCACGTGTCCAAAATATGCAGAGCCTGGTTCCTCAACCAAGGATATCTGTTCTTCTTGTATAGTTTTACGGACAGATTTCCCACTTATGTTTTCTTTGGTTATGGTTTCATCTTTTCTCCCATCAATATAAAGAGCAATTAGCTCAGTTGGGCGAGTTGAACTGATGTTTTGTCGATTCTTTAACCTTTCACGAAAAACCTTAGATTTGTCAATAACTGCTGCCTGGTTATCTGGTGAAATAATATTTAAATCTTGTAGTAGAGCACTTGCTAGTTGAGCTCCTGCTCTGTTGGAAATGGCTCTGCGGTCACATGCTCTAGAAAATGATGGTAGATTCACTGGAAGGTGCTGTTTGACATTCACTGTTGGATTTCCAATATTTTCTTTTTTCTTTCTCGTTGTTATTGTAGAGCCTGCAAAACTTTCATCACTTGAATCATCAATAATGGAATCATCCAAACAGTCATTGCTAGAAATGCATGCATGCTCTAAGTCTGGAAGTAATGCGAGACTTTTAGACTGCATAGACTTTTCCTTCCTTTTGTTTCTTTTTTCCATCTTATTTGTCTCTTTTTGGTCTATCCCTCCAATGATCATAGCCCTCGAGTTCCCTTGGTCTATCAAGAAGGGATGTTCTAGTTTTGGTACTTTTTTTGGAGTTGGGCACAAACATTTGTCTAGATCACGACATTTACAAGAACATATGTCAAAAAGACTATTTTCAATGTCGGATGTAAACTTGTCTACTGCAACTTTGAAGCTCTTGATATTTTTTTTTGCTATGTCCTGATGATTTTTTAATTTTTTCACATCTTTCATACAATTTTAAAATCATGAATACAATATTGTTCGTGGATGATACGGGAATGGATGCTTTTTTTTCCAAATTTCTTCAAGTTTATGTGCAATGCGCCCTGCAATTACTTTTTTCTCTGGTTGGTGCCATCCTTCAAATTTCAATTCGTTCCGTACAAATTCAAAATACTTCCCTTTTAGTGGGTAAAACATTGTATGCACTAATATCAAGAGGCTGACCGACTATAGTCACTTCAGTACATTTTCTTGTTGTTACAGAAATATTTTTTTTACTCATAATTGTAAAACAACAACACAACTAAATTAAACTCAACTATAGCAAATTCAAATAGAAACTCTAAGCCACATGCTATCAGCTCAATTACTGGAATCAGACGACAGCAGTTGTGTCAGATCGTATGTGATTTGGCGGGACATGTGATTTACGGTCGTATGTTTTTCATTTTGTTCTTTAATAATAATGTTAGTACTATATTATTAATATATATTATTCATTAATATTGTTATTTTAGCCCAATTTGGTCTATTAAATAATAAATAATAATAAAAACGACCGCGGGCGTTGGAAAAGTAATTTTTTTTTGAATTCCTAAACTTTGAGTGCATTCCGGGAGACCTAAATATTATTTAAATTCAATAATATTTTTTTTCGTTAATATATGTTTGTAGTGACAACGTTTTATCAACTTGAAAAATTAAAACAAAGAAAAAAAATTTCGTGATACACCCTAGTGTACAGTGTATAATATAATACAATTGTTATATTAAGGGGGCGATATAATTATGTACAAAAGGTTCACAACTGAAAATTCTAACATTTTCAGGAGAGACAAAAAAATTTTGATGTAAAAATGATTGTAATATTTAGAGAATTAACATAAAAATAGACACAACTGATTTTATCCAGTAGAAGAGATGTGTACTCTGAATTAATTTATGGAAAAATGATAAGTTTTGGAAAATGTTGATTTGTGATTCTTTTGTATTTAGGATGCAATATTAAAAAATTCCTTAAAAAGCGTCAAGACTTTCGAAAAAAACATATCTTCTATGTTTTGACAATGTTATATTCACTCCTATCATGCATTTGTTTATAACGCTGAAATTGTCATTCAGATTAAAAGGCACTAACTACAAAGCTTACGATTTTTTCTTTAATTTATTTCAACAAAATCGGACAAGTCGTTCTTTAGTTATGACAATATAGGTCTCGAAAATTTTCATAGAAAAAAAGTTTTGATCCTTTTTGTACTCAGGGGAATGACCCCATTACATTGAATTTTATTTCATATTCATGCACGGACCTGACCGGCTTATTATTCATTCCACAAACAATGATATTTAAATAAGTGTTCTAAAACATTTAATTTGCATTTCAGTATATACATAATTGCTATCATGTATACCCCTACTCGCCGGCTGTTTTGTTCACACCGTTTTATATCCGCGATCAGCAATACCCACTCATTCACTTTTTTCAACGTGTCCGTCCACCTCCGTCGTCATATCATATGCGACACACAGACCCACTAACACGACCAGTTGGTGTGCGGTTTTTCTGCTTTCCTCATTCCATGACAACAACAAAAAATCCAAACAAAATGTATTTCAATGTTAAGTGCAGTTCGTTTCTTCGTTGCACTTTTGTTTAAATACAAAAAAAAAGAAACAAAATATTTTTCGCTCTCCAGCTGCAGTTTGCTTACTCTCTTCTGCGTCTAGACTCTAGAACTAGTTTGTATTCCTCTTGAAACTTGCGTGACTTACTGATAAATTCACTTTTTGTCTAGCTGGTCTTACTCGGATTTCGTAATTGCCACATGAGGTGGTTGATAGTGGTGGTGAAAGGCATTTAAAAAAATATATGCAAGATTTTTCATTCATTGCGAATCTCGTTTTTAGTTATGCATTCACCTGATGAACACACAACAAAAATGATATAATAACAATTCTTTACAAGCTGATTTGCGGTTGATTATTAGTATTCCCAGTTGTTGCTTTGTCCATCTTATTGAGACAGCCGGATTAAATGTGAAAATTTTACTAAATGTGAATTTTTTTCACATCGACAATAAGTACATATAACTGTGTTATTTGTTCCATTTACAGGAAATAAATTAGGCACATGTCAATAGAATGAGGTTGAATGTGGATCAATTTAATTATTTCGAACTATACGAATACTGAGGTGGTATGAATATTTAAGAAAAATAGGTAAAAGTGGCGTTTCGCAATGTCATTTGGGTCCCTAGACTACTATTGGTCTCGAAAATGTGCAAATTTAAGACGGAGTATCATTATCCATACAATTTTATTTATTAAATCTTCACTCCCAATTTATTACGCGTAGTTTTCCACTTTTGTTTTTAATTGACTAACACTCAGGAGATGCCCCCTATAAATGCAATACACTGTGTTAGCTATGGGAAGGAAGGTTATTGGAGGGGGGAATGAGTGAGTAGTATTTGTTGACGTTGGCCTTGAATTTGGTAATATCATAGCAGGCAGGAAAAACACTTGTAGGAAGATTATTCCACATACGAACTGTCCGGCTGAAGAACGAATTTTCTCTATAGTGCGTCGTCCGGTCAACCGGCCATTTGAAAATGAACGGATGAGACTCCCTGGAAAGCCGTGTATTCCGGCTTAATGTTCTAACTTCTGGGACCAGACAGAACCTGAACAGATACCCTTAAAATATCTATAGAACAGCGATATACAACCCACATTCCGGCGATGCTGTAGGGAGACAATAGAATGTGGTCATTGGACAAAAATAGTAGATAAACAAGTTTATTTTGGTTCTCTCTAACAGTCATTTCTAATGGTTAAAGGGTTTGATTTCCTCTAGCCAATATCGACATTGTTTCCTTTTGGCCACTAGCGGGATTTAGATCAGTATTCCAAGCTATAGCAAATGGGATGAACAATTTAGAATACACATGGTTTAATACGATATTTAATAGCTTGTGGAAATCGATCTGCGAATCATTAAAAGATTTTAGAAATGTCAATCTTTTTGAATTAGAAATGTCTAAGGTTTTAGGTCACCTACACATATTCAAAGCTACATCAAAGAATTTCATCCGCAGTTATGCAAAACGGTATAAAACCCTAAACAATACATTATTTTTTTACTTTTAAAACCTTGCTTTTCTTTTTGGGACACCCTTTATAGGCCACACAGTAACCTTTAGTCCGCAGTTGACTTGTAGAAATTTATTTCAATGGGAAACAGTGTAATTGTCTATAAAATTTATTTCGCAATTATGTGACGCTATTAAATAATACACTAACAGTGCCAGAAATCTTCCTATGTCCATACATACTAATGACTACAAAACACACATTAGCATACACCTCTTAATGACGAATCTGGAAAAGTTAAATACTCCCCAAATGGCGTGAAGTGATGTCGAACGACTCGTGTATAAGTGCAACTCATAAATGATAGATTAGAAAATCCAAACAAAATGTCGGCGAGTTCTAATCAGAAGAAGAACCGTGTGCACTGTGACAAACACGTTACGGGCTATCACGAAAAGTATGAGACTCCACAAGGAAGTCAACGCTCAATGAATTTAATCAATTGAAAGGGGTTCAAACAGATTGTTGATAATTCCTCTGGACTAGACTGTGTCGTAGCAAATATAAATAACTTGCTTTAATAATACTAATTTATAATAGTCTATACAAAGGTACAAAGTCCAACTATAAAAACAACACTAATAGAAAACTCCGAACCCCCAAAAAACTTAGGGAAACGAAAAAAAATAGAATTGTTCATCGTGAAATAAAGAGATCAGTAATACTTGTTTTTTTTTTATTTAATTATTTATTGTTTTTTTATGCAACTTGTTCATGACACACACAGATACAATATATCAAGTTTATAAAGCAGCGACAAGTGCATTTGTTGGTATACATTCATTCTCCTCTTTTATTCAGTTGGTAACAATAACTGTGATAGTGGTTGTGTACTATGGGTAAGAGGGGGAGAATTTCTGTTCTTTATATAACGGAAAGAAATTCCAGAAAATGTAGTTGAAACGTGTAATCTTATAAAAAAAAAACCTAAACAAAGTTCTATTTCGTGAACTTGGTTGAGGAGCCTATTATGCTTTTTCAAAACTTATTCTTAAATGGTGAAGGAAATATAGATGCGTTGAATAATGATTAGAAAGTTTGGTAGAAAAATTATTATATTAAACGAGTTTAACTACCAGAGTTAAAACTTAAATATGTTTCGTTTTCTTGCAGTATTCTACTGGTGTAGGTAGGTTGTTATTGGGTGCAACAGGTTGGTGCCTGCTGTGGATGTTGCTCATCATAGACTCGGTTATTACAGCAGCATTTATGAAGCGGCAGCAAAATATTCTTGAGACTTTTTGGGGTCGGCGACCATGGTTTTTTGACCGGGCTTCCAGTTGGCTGGGCAGACTTCACCGTGTTCATCGGTGAACTGAAATGCCTGGACCAAACGCAAAGTCTCATCGACATTACGGCCAACGGGCAAATCGTTAATGGTCATTTGACGCAAGTTTTGATGGGTGTCGATGATGAAGAGACCACGGAATGGAATGCCGGTTTCTTCATCCAATACACCGTAGTCGCGGGCGATCTTCATGGACTTATCAGCCAACAGGGGAATATCCATTTCACCTAAACCACCCTGTTTGCGTGGTGTGTTGACCCAGGCCAAATGAGTGTATTGGCTGTCAGTGGAGCAAGCAATGACTTCGCAGCCAATGTTACGGAATTCAGCGGCACGATCCGAGAAGGCAATGATTTCGGTAGGGCAGACAAAGGTGAAATCCAAGGGATAGAAGAACAAGACAACGTACTTGCCCTTGTAGTCGGCCAAAGAGATATCTTTGAAGACACCCTTAACGACGGCGGTACCTTTGAATTGGGGAGCTGGTTTTTGCAATTTTGGCATCTGCAAATAAAATAAAACCGAATGAGATATTAAGAAAAGGGTAATGATATCGGTGGTAAATTACATACATTTTAAATCAGTAGAAATTCTCACATAACACAATTTTTCTAATCATTACAGACAGTATTCTGTCTTACATGTTCTATTCTAGTTTTAATTCTGCGCCTATCTAGACAATGTCATAAGGAACTGGAGATATTCTTATCATCACTCCCGACCGTGTAATTTTATTTTATGTTATATTTCATATTTTGTTCCTTGTAGTTCAAATAGGGTCCATACTGCCCTACACCAACTCTGATACAGAATACTTTTGGTTTGTCCAAACAATAACACACTGACGTCAACAACGCAAAAGTGTTCTCAATTCTTAAAGTCATGGTTCTGTAGATTCCGGTTTAGTTATTTTAAATAAAGTGGTAAAAAAATAATAGGTCATATATAGTTACAAAATCCTGAAATTTGCTATCAAAATAGTATGTCTTTATAGGGTATTATGTACGAAATTTTATTTGATTTACTCAATTCTTTTGTACGCTTCCAATTAATGGACGACGGACTAGTATTTCATGATAACCAGCAATAAAACGTGTTCAAGAAACATGTATATAATTTTTGGAATCAGCAAGTCGAACATGTTAATAATTAGTCCGCTATTGGGAATCGAAAGAATGTATTGGATACATTTTGAATACAGATTTACATTCAGGAGTTCGAAATCTAAAAAAACTAGTGCCGATTTAATTATTCTTTTAGCTTGAGGAAAATTTAATCACAGCTATAATAAAGAATAATCAATGAAACGAAAAATAATTAAATAGTGGACCCTATTGAAGACCGTTCGAATTAACATTCTCGTCAGGCCATGAGAAAACAGCTTGAATACTACACAAGAAATATAATAACCGAAATAGTAAAAAATGGATTTTTATTGCGTTAGACAGAAAGGATACAATTTACTAAAATGAGTTCATCTTCACTAGAGAACCGCATACAAATAATTATAATCTACAACAGTCGATTCCGGGTAACTGCAATACCTTATACTAGAAACTATCGTGAAACTCAACGTCCATAAAAATTTGTGTTTTAACTGAAAAAAATCGTACAGAAAAATTTCATATAAAACGACTTCGATAAACTGAAAATATTAAACGAGTTGGATGCAAAAAAATTAAACAACTTTTCGCTGCTTTCTAATTTTCTACGAAAAAATAATTAATCAAAGTTACTTTCTTGCTTGGAAATGTTGCAAGTTCGTATGAAAAAGATAACCATATTTTCATCTCAGATTGTTAACTGGAAATTTTAACTTATCCGAACCGTAGTCTACGGAAATTGGGGTAGATGTGAAAACCTCATCTTGTAAAATTGTGAAAGCGGGAATGAGAAAACTTGATTTACTTATTTAATTCGACTAGCTCGGTTCAAGACAGAAAAATCCCAGTGCAAATTCACACTGGTCATTCGACTAAAAATATATACGAATGGATTACATTGAAGGTTACAATTTGTAAATTGGGCCTATTACCATGGTGAATTTTGGGTAAGGTTTTGAAAGTTAAGCCTTACACGGTCTATACAAGAGTTGAACCGAAAAATTTATTTTAGTGCAAACGAAATTTATGGGAAGAATAATATTACGAAATGTTGACTGTTTTCTGTGGGGCCATCTGGAAAATAGTATTTATTCAAATACTCCAGAAACAATTGAAGCTTTGGAAGACGCAATTTTTTTTGGATGATTTTATTATCGCCTACATATTGTAATAAAAAACCTTTTAATTCTCATTCAAAATTGTTTAAATTTGCATTTGAAAAAGAAACTCTAACAAGAAAACCCTTGTGTAAGTGCGTGTCGATCATTAATTCCTCTTAAAGGTGTCATGAACATTTAAAACGCACTTTTTCATGTTGTTATGAATTATTTCTTATCTCATCGCACATACACATGCCAGTCCAGTCGAGATAATCCAACTATTGCCTCCCTTTTTAGAATGTCTGGATAAGATCTATAAAATTTAGCGATAGCTATCAGTCGACGCAAAAAAATAATAAAACATTACGCAACTCTTTTTGCCGGTTGGCATAGAAAGTTATTGGAGTTCAAAAGGGGTTATTCAGAAAAAGAAACTTTTGCTGCCATCAAAGAAGGGTAGAAACCGGTTTCAGGTAACAGAAAAAAAAAAATCACAACTCCGTGTTTCTTTTCATCAAAACGACAAGAAGACAGAGGCATACGTACCTACATACATCGTACAAAGATGCGGAAATATTTGAAACACAAAACGTAGAAACGAAATGGGGGGACAGACACGTTATACGTTGGCTCTGGCCTTTTATAATTTGCAAAACTATTATCGTGGGAAAGAAGAGAGATGGGTGCAGAGGCGACCAGACGCGACTATCGTCATCTTCCCTTCTTTATGTGAAACCATGACGCTGCACAAATCGACACCCAGACGAAAGCATTTTATTTTTGCCAAATGTGATAGAAATTCTAAAAATTTCTATCATGTTCTTCCAATGATTTTTCATACAATCCAACTATCATTTATTGATATTAAAAAAAACCCCCCCAACAATTTCGCAATAGAAATTCTGTCGTTTAATTATTCATTGACTCACTATTTCCGATTCAACACACACGCTTTAATATTGGCATCGTCGTTTTCAATTAACGTACATCGATTGTTGCCTTTTAATTACTTTCATAATTTATTTGTTTAATTGTTTCACTCACCTTTGTTTGATTTATGAAATTAATTCTCTTTGAAATAAATTAATTCTTTGATTTTTACAATGAAAGCGTAATTCCGATTTGCTGCAGCGCACACACGTCCGTTTAGCCCAAGTGAGAAATTGCGAATGTCTGTTGGAAACAACAATTCACAATTTCAACCATTAAAAAAATGCCGGCAAAAAGTTTACATACAGTGTTGCCAGCTTTTTTTCTAGAGCCGCTTCACCAAATTGGTGTATTTTACGATCCATAAGTCCATAAATAACGTTAATTGAAAACATTGGTCATTCCCACAAAATGTTTCAAATATCCCAATTCTGAAATGCGATATTTTCTCCTTATTAAAAAGATTCCGGCTTAAATTTACTTTACCGACATTGCTGCCACAATGCCACTCATAAATCAAGAAATGTTAAAATCTAGTTGGCACAATGACCATACAGAGAGCAGGCGTCCCAAGTCGTTTTCTGATGCAATTGTGATTATTTAACAAATCACCAGATCACGAAATTTGTTTCCATTTGGCGAATAAACATTTTAACATTTGGCAACTCTATCTACACATGCTTTATTGTTGTAGTTGCTTTACACAGAAAAGAGCTTTTAAAGAGGAAAAGAGATGAGATGTGTGTGTAAAAGCTTTATTTTATTTCTCAGCAATGATAGTGTTTATACTTTTTTGGTACTATTTAGTGCCTAAAAGTACGGTATTGCTACAAGACTAGAACAAATCACTCACAACAGAAATAAGTTTAGGGAAATTGTAGATGGCTCTGAAGATCACTTTTGAGCGGTTATTCCTCTAGAAATCGAAAATAAACAAATTAACGACTCGACATTTTACAACTGTTCTTCTGTAAACCACACAAATCTTCCCAATCTACCAATTGTGTTGCTTAAACAAACCCTAAAATACAGTGACATGCAATTTAATTTAACATTTAATATTATAATTTTGTTTTTAGGTCTAAATCACAACCTAATTGTGACTAGAGCGGCTGTCAGTTGTGTGGAAAAAAAATAAAAGTTACAATTTTAAGGAGTGCAGGTCGGAATATTTTGACACTTTGTCTCAATATTAAATGATGATGAAATTTAAAAAAAAAAAATGCCGCTCTAATGTGATCATTTTGACGATTTTTGTTTACATTGTCATGCAAACGATTTAAACCGATTAACCCATTAATTACCAGAAATTGTTTATGAGATTTTCAGAAACGTCCTAAATAAAATTTTCTACAGGCAGTTTTCCGGAAAATTGGAGTGTGTAAGGTGGTTTGAAAATACTTTTTTGGCCCAATGGCAAAATGTCTAGTATTCTTGTTTAGACATTTGTCAACATATGCCAATACAAAATAATTTTTTTTCTACATATTATACAAGTATGATTATTTTAAAAAAGCCTATTTTGGATTCTTTAAAAAAACCCAAATGGAAGATGGAAAATTGCGAAAACTTTTAAGAAATATTTTTTTGTTTGGTAACAGACCATAATATAAACCACCACAAATGTAATTATCTAAATTTATCTCTTTTTTATATGTACTTAAAGTCAAGAAGTGATAAAAGTGGCGGTAAGAAATGGGTTAATACACTTGTGGACACACAATTAAGTCACTTGAACTGTTTCATTAAAACTAGAGGAAAACCCACATATTTTTTCAAAAGTTAGACAAAATAAAATTTAATTCATTTGAATAAAAGCCTTTTAAGTAAATCTTACACAAAAACAAAAAAAAAAATTATTGGGTTTTTCATTAGTTTGTATCACCTTTTTAAGAAACATAGAAAATTTTGTAATTATGGTATATTGAACCATCAGTATTTGGTAGGATATCCTTCCGGTTTTATTATTTCGGAACATCTGACCTATCCCAGAACCCTTATTTTTTCTAGCTCAACCAAGACTTAAGGACCCGAGGTTTATGCTTCGAGTAGTGGATTTGCTGGAACATCCAGGCTAATCACAAATCTTCAGCGTATTCACTATTTAGTTTGTTTTGCAAGATGTCTTTAAACATTTCACCTGCCATTTTGCCCCTAATTTGACTAACGTCAAATGATGTAAAGCATTCTCTTTCCTTAACCGATTTTGTTTGTGTGTTTCGGATCAAGACAGTTTACTTGACGTCATACACGCTGAAAAAAAATGGTAATTTTAACAAATTTCAGCAAACAAGTTCGCATCAAACATATATATATTTTTCCATACCACAAATATAAACTTGTTTGTAGGTGATAAATATCAAATTTATATGTATGCATTTTTGACTTACTTTGTATTTTTTTTCAATTTGTGAATTTCTATATAACAATCCATCTCATTCTCTTGGCATTGCTTTTATTTTAAATAGCGTAAATGCAGAAAAAAAATTACGAAAACAGTTGCAAATACACACTTGTTCGCACCCAAATGTTGTACTTTGTTGAATTTAATAAGTTCGTTGTCTGTTATTCCCAAACACGTTATTGCTTATACACAAATACGTAATATCAATAGCAAATGACTTATATTTACATCCAAATAAGCTTTGTGTAGAAGGAAATAAGCTGTACTTGCTACAAACACCAAACACGCGTTTTACTTGTGTGTAAACAACAAAAAAAAAAAACGTATTTTTTAGCGTGTACTCAGGTGAGGTAATCGTTCAAAAACATTCCATATCTTTTTTTCACGTCAGTTGAAATCCCATAAACCTCTTTTTAAACATTCATCAAGTCTTTCCTTGGTATGGATTTTGAACGCCGACTTTTATATTCCAATATTCGCCATATCCAAGTATTTCACATATCGTGACAAAAGGCGCCAAGTCATAATTTTGCCTGAATGTATATTTTTTTGAAGCAGAACGGATGTTACGTTAAAAATACATCGATTTGTAGACAAAAAGCTAGAAAATCTGGCTTTGTTATATAGGGTTATCCAGTTCGTGGTTTCAAAAGTGTAGTGCTGGAATTCGACATATGTCAAACTAAGTCGTTAAACCATTTTTTTTTCTTTTCAGTTGGAAGTCTGACATTGGCGAAAATGGATGGCTTAACTATCACACAATGCGTAAACTTATTAAAACCTACTACAAAAATGGTGATTCTGGCACAGCCACATATCGTGCTTTAAGAGGAGATTATGGTTATGAAGCACATTTCTCACTCGGTGGGTATGTTAATAAAGAAAATAGTCATATTTGGGGTTCTCAGAATCCTCAAGTAATTGAAGAGAGGCCATTTGCTTATTTCCCATAATATTCCATGAAGGAACATACGGGGAACTTCTCTCGAATCAGTGAGCTGTGTACGATATAATTTGTATACTCACTGACCGGTACCTATTGTTTAAAGCCGGTTCCGAACGGCTAATGCTTTTCTAGAGAAGTTTTACATGGCTTAGAGATTACTCTCTGCAACTCGTAAAGTCGCCAACATTTACGAGGTGGAAACAGCCGCTGAAAAATGTCTGATGGTCTTACCCGGTTTTGAACTCGGGTTCTTCTGTGTGATAGTCGCACACACTACCTACCACACCACGGCCTTCCGTAAAAAAGTCACTGTTTGGTGCGCTCTATGGTCCGAAGGTGTGATTGGAGCTTACTTCTTCGAAAACGACTAGGGAACGACTGTAACCGAAGCGTTATGGTCGTATGATAACCGACTTTTTTCCTGCTAATAATGAAGAATACGATTTGGAGAGTATGTGGTTTCAACAAGACGGTGCCACATGCCACACAACTCGAGCGAATATGTCTTTACTGCAAGAGACATTGCCTGGCCGCGTAATTTCTCGTCGTGGCGACATCAACTGGCCACCAAGATCATGCAATTTGACACCCTTGGACTTTTTTTTGAGACTGTGTTTATGCAGATAAACCTTTAACTCTTGAGCACTTAAGAACCAACATTCGTCATGTTATGGCTGAGATACCGTCCAATATGTGCCAAAAAGTGGTCCAAAATGACCTCAAATGAATCAATGCTTGCAACACTTCGCGTGGTGGTCGTTTAAATGATGTAGTGTATCACACATAATGTCAACGGTGAAACTTTATAATAAAAACGAAATATCATGAAAAACAATTTTTTTATATGTGTTTTATTAACGTTTACTTTTAAAAAGCAAAATGGATAACCCTTTATTTAACAGTAACGAACCTTTTAGAACACGCGAAAGGTATTTCGCCTCTTCTCTCCTTTAGATTGCTATATTTATTGTTCATTGTATATTATTAGCTGTAGGCAGAGACGAAAACCTACTATCTCCATTTCAACCTAAAATCTTCTTTGACCGACATTAGGCTTCCCCACAGGTTTTTGGTTTTGCATTACCCCTAAATGCTGCCGACTTTACGGGTAAGGGAGTAATCTCTAAGCCATGTAAAACTTCTCTAGAAAAGCATTAGCCGTTCGGAGCCAGGTCCCGGTCCCGGTCAGTAAGAATATAAGTTATATGGTGCACAGCTCACTGATTCGAGACAAGTTCCCCGTCAGGTTCTTCATGGAATGTCAAGGGAAATAAGTAAGTACATATATAAAATACATTTTCTGAAAAAAAAACATTCTTTGGAATGCGGCGGTCTTTGCCGGAAATGTGTAGTTTATACAAAACCATTGGTAATGTAACGTAAAGTGAGTAAAGAACTATCAAAAGTAACCACTGTCTACACCAATAAATTATTACACCCATACACACACTCATCGGCAGACCTTTATTTTCATAATTATCAATTAAAGGTCAATAGTATTAACAACAACAACAACAAATAGTAAACTTTGAAAAGAGTCAAACAACAACAGCTGACATTTATACCAACTAACCTCAACAACCCCAACAAATGTCAAGTACATCATAAACAAGGCATACTAACGGTAATCTTGACTAAAGCAAAGTGAAGAAGGACAAGAAGAAGAAGAACATAACCATAACAGCTGGCACACAGTATTACAACAAAGCAAATGTAAATGTGTGTGTGTGTGTGCAACATACATCGACACCACGAACTAGAGAACATAAAGAATTTTGATTTAGTAACGCAGGCAATTCAAGAGATAACGGTCACAGAAACGGAAAACTACGACCACATAAGCCGTTGGACGCCGCTGTAACACAGAGAGAGAGAGAGAGAGCGAGAGCAGAGCGCACTTCACAACAACAGCCAAACGACAAAGAATGGAAAATGTAAACTTTTCTTGGCATTGTTGCTGTTCTTGTTGCTGCTACAACAACCACTACTGACTGACCTGCTGGCTAGCTAACTTTCGGTTGAGTAAGGATACGAAACGGGATAACACAACTCACCAAATACAGAAAAAATACGGGAGACAGTGATAACGACCAACAAAGGAATGTATGGATGATGTGCCGAAGTGAAGAAAAGTTGTTAGTGAAAGAAAGTCTTGTTTTTTTTTGATACGCATAAAACTAACGGAGAAAATGAAAATTACTGCAATTTTTTTGTAAATCAATTACAAGGGAAATCACGATTTTGGCTGTATTTTTTGTTTTAAACAAACCTTTTCTACAGCAAAATGTAAATTACAAAAAAAAAAAAGAATATATAAAAAGATAAAGTTCCATGCTCGATGGAAAAAATGTGTATAATTTGAAGGTATACTTTTGGTGGAACAAAAGGGAAAAATACAAGTGAAGCGAAAAGAAAAATTCCAGAAAAAAGGGAAAAGTTTACAACGAATCCATTTGTTTTTATATGCAATAAAAACAAAAATCTGTTACAAATTTATAATTAAATAGAAAAGAAAAATAGTATCGTTAAAAGTGTTTTCAATATTTTGTTAAATTTCAACATATTTCAAACATGAATAATATAATGCAGACATTTGGAGGTGGCGATGGTGGTAAGTCTACAGAATACATAACACAATTCCATGTTTCAATACCCTCTAATTATGAAATAGTAGGTAATTATGCCAGTTGTATGGCCCATTTGGACATACTCCCATTCAACGTTGGGATTTTTTTTTTGTATGAAATTCCCGAGAAACCCGAGGAAAACCTCACTTTTACTCTTTACATTTTCCATTTGTATCGCGTAATTGTGTGAGTGTGTTTGTTTTTTTGCAAATACTGTGTATGTATAACAAACACTTGCGTTTTTACTATCTAACGGTTTTTAATGTCAAACATATGGAGTGACTGTCACAAGCACACACTTGTAAGCACATACATCTGTGCTGGTTGGTATGTATACATAAACATAGGAACGACAACAAAGAATCGAACAAAACAAAATAACAAAGCACCCATACCAGTTTATATACATAGCAGAATATGCACCTATAGGGAGAATGAGAGAAAGGCGAAGAAATAAAGTGTGGTGCAATTGAAGGTGAAGGTTTTACATCGATTTGTGTGTTTGGGTGGCGTATGATTAATATTTTATTATTATTTGTAGACGAATAACAATCATCCCATGGATGAATTAAATAGAGAAGATAAAACTTTGATGTTTTGAATCGACGCTGGGCTGTTGACGTAGACCTTGGCTTTCACGTGGCCCCAAAGAAAGAAGTCACAAGGTGTTGAATCACAAGATCTCGGTGGCCAATTGTGATCACCTCTTCGAGAGATAACACGGTCCGGAAACTTTTTCCGTAAAAGAGGTATGGTTTCGTTGCTTGTGGGGCACGTAGCGCCGTCTTGTTGAAAGTAAATGTTGTCCACATCAGTCAAGATGATTTTTCGATTGAATTCCGCATCATTCACAACGTTGTTGATGATCGGCCGGCTTGAGTTCTTGTGTTAACTTACAACTTTATAAGCCTTAAGACCCAAGTCTTTATTAAAAATACTGTGTAATGACGTTTGTGGAAATTCCAAATTCCAAAAAACGACGAGGAATGGACAAACCTGGGTGTTCTTCAACACTTTCGGCTACAGCAGCAATATTCTCCGTTGTTCTTGAGCGACGTGCCCGGGTTTTATTCTTCACATCACTAACTTGTCACAACAGCTCGAATATTTCCACCAATTTCTGTATTGCGTTCCGACAAGCCGCTTCACGGCGCCGCAAAAATGCTTTAGTTTTGCGAACTGTGATTTTAATGCGTTGTTGAAGCGTGTATCGTTCCATTTTTAGTAATGGCGTAGTTTCTATTTGTCAAATGCGAAGGAATAAAAGCTTCAAAAGTGACGGCTACCGAAATACCGAGTCCTCCAATCGAATTTCCCTTTGTTAGGAAAACAAGAGAGAACAAGAAAAAAAAACCAAAACAAAAGAGTCAAGTAAAATCCCATACAACCCATTTGAAATACGCAGACTCTTTAATCCCCCCTCACTTTACTTACTGACTCTCGCACTCATTCACACACTCACCCACATTTGTATTAGAGCCGAACCCAATCAGCTGTTGTCCAAGCCGTCACTTGATTTCTTCTGTTCTTTCCATGGAACGTTTTGTAATAAAAAAAAACAAAGCAAAAAATGAAAAAAAAAACAACTAACGAAAACAAAAGAAAGCAGCAAAATACGACATTTGTTTGCTCTCGCCATAATGAGAGTATTTGTTTTGGCTATGCTTTCCTTTCAATTCCTCTACCGACAGTTCTGTGAAGAGCCACAACATGTTTTCATTTCTCCCACACTGGCAAAGCTATGCCAGTGTGTGTATGTATGCCTGCTGGCTGATGTGTGTGTAAGTTAGTGTGTTATTTATGTGTGTGAAAGTCAAGGTTTTGTTGTTGTTTCATTTCATTTTCCCACTTTTCCCAACACTGTCCTTTTGCTGAGATTTTATACAACACACAACACTGCGTGTGTGTGTGAGTTTGTTGTTGTTTTGGTTTTCTTCTTCTTGGTTGTTCATTAGTTTTCCAGACTGCGTTGTTGTTCAAATTACTAATACGCAAAAAAAAACACCAAAAGAATATCAGTTATTGCCAAGATTTGTTGTTTTGCTTTAGTTCGAGGTTGGAGTGATGACATATTCCGACTGTCTTCCCACCCCCTTCCCATCCATTCACCAGCACAGTGCTGAGTTGGAATGTGGTAGGGGGTGGGGTAATTCGGGTTTTGTGTGGTAAAGGAGTGTATAATTAATGAGCTTTTGATGGTTTAATTTTATTTTAATAGAAACAAAATGTTGTTACACACATTTCGATTGTTATCAATATCTCATTTGGATGGATTTCTCGTTGACATTTCTCGCCGAACCCTCCAATCAAATCCATTAGGAAATTTCGAAACTATAGTTGGCTAGAATTTTACAAAGTTGAATACATCTATGCCACAATTTATTGTAACATGTGAAAAATCTGTAGTATTTTGTACTAAATCTGGAAATCGGAAAGACAAATAATATTTTTGGAAATTGATTTGAAAAGAAATTGATATAAGATTCCTCTGTCACTCACATGAAACTTATCTTAAATCAGTTTTAAATAAATATCCTGGATAAGGGTTCATAATTAGAACGAGCAGGTTGTGAAACAAGGCTCGTATCCTGGTGAGAACAGCGAGTGACGGCGTCTTTCAATCTCTGAAACGTCTCCATAAAAAACATTAGCCTTTCGAAGCCAAGTTAACAGGTGTCAGTTTATTTGTCCCCTAGGGCTCATGCGTTTGGACCGAATATTTACACAACCCATTTTTCACCCATTGATATGATTCTTGAGAAATTTTCATTTAAGTACAGATGGATGTATATTTACAGGAGGCCGGGGCTTAGGTCTCATTTGTTATGTGATCGAATATTAAAAAAGGGAATGGCTTTTTGAGAATATTTAATTTAATTATATTGGGTGTCTTAGTGAATATTTGCATTCTTTTCCTTAGGCGTTTTTTATAGCGTCCAGAGGCTATCGAGGACATAGGGCAGTCACTGCCCATGCTAATGTTAGTTGCCACCGCCATTAAGCCATCTTCTCCATCCAGTATGACTGATCCTGTTAACCACTTATTTCCCAGAATTGGAATTTTGACAACAAAATTGCCACACATGTTCTTCGGACGATAAAAAACATACTTTATTCAAGAATAGATGCAAATAGTTGTTTACTACGAGAACGAATGTGCCACAAATCTGCTGGCAACTCAAGTTGGCCATGGACATTAATGGTATAAGTTAAAGCAAAGGGTTTTCAAAAAAAAAAAAAAAAAAAAAATGTCAGCTCAAGTGACGAACTATAGTTCTGCTTGAGATGTTCTCAATAAGGATCGTTGTAAGTGAACCAGTCCAACAGCTAAAAATAATTTTGCAAAATGGAATGAGAAAAACGTTAAAAGTAGAACCACAGAGTTCTCCCCAAGATGACATTAAATTTAATTACATTAAAAGAAGAAGATTCAACGTAATTCTGATGATGCGGCAGAGTTTTTGACCAAACTCAATGTCAACCCTCACACATGTACCCACGCACACACATACTCATACCAGTACCATGCACATGGACGTGTTGAAGACATTGAGTGTATCCTGTGCAACCTCATGATGGCACTGACAATGATTGACACGGGTTAATACCATCACACAGACCAACCAATATCCATACACTCGCAACTGAACATACATACATGTATGTATGCGTGTGTGCATATGTACATATCAAGGAAGTGGACATACAAATGCCGACATTCAAACATCACGATAATGACACTGATGTGTACTGCAAAGTACAGACACATGTAGGCAAGTATGTGTGCGTACGTGTTTTATATATATGACACGTACATACATGTGGGAAGCTTGTTACATGTGTGTGAATGTGTAATGACCTCTGTACATAGATGCAAGTGTGTACATGTGTACGTGAGAATTTTGTTATATACAAACGGTTATATACAAAGGATCAATTAGATGGGAACGTAGAAAACCAAAAAAAAAAAAAAAATCATTAAAAAAGGATTCGATTTTGATTTCTTTGTATTGACGTAGCATAGACACACACATACATACCGGGATCGATTAACACATGCTCTCGTATAAACATACATGCAAAAATACATGGTAATTAAAAAGATAAGGTCCTGTTCACTTGCAAAAGAAACAAAAACTCGGCAAATAAAAGTGTTAGTGCAGTTAAGCGATTTCTATAAAACCTCACTTATATGAAGCTTAATTAAAAAGATAGCCAGCAATTTTAAATGATTGATAATGAAACTACTCGACTTTCTCCAATTTAAGCAAACTCCCAGCCATCGGAAAAACGTTTTTTTGAATATTAATTGAATGCAGGTTAGGGCAACTTTTATTGGAGCTACCAGAAGGGTGAGAGACCGGTGTTCTCTGTGAATGAAGCCTTGGTCGACGGCTATTTTATCGCACCATATCATTCCCATTGTTTAATTTCCATTGTCCGACGAAACTTAAGGAGAAGGGAAGGGACAACTATTTCATTGAATTTTCAATTCCGGTATTACTTTAACCCCGTTTAGGGTAATTTTTATTTGAGCTACCAGAAGGGTGAGAGACCGATGTTCTGTGTGGAAATTAAGCCAAGTTAATCGTACCATATTATTCCCATTCTTCAATTTCCATTGGGATTGCCCGACGATATTTAAAGAGAAATGAATTATAAGTTTATTCTCCTAGTTCATCGTTTCCTATGTAAACGATTTCCTAAGATAGTTTGCTGCTTCTGAAGTTTTTTTTCCAGTTCACTCGTGATTTGTGACATGTATCGAATTCAGAATTGTTCAGTTTGTTTTGTCATTGTCATCATCATCATGTATAGACGAACAACTCCTCAAATCATTGAGTTTTATTATATAAATATGTGCTTTTTGAATAAAGTATTTAGGAAGTTACGGTCATTTCAATAGACCTACTGGCTATTCAAGCTTTTGCGAACAAAATTCGAACCAACCCGTATCAGTCGAGTGTTTACCGAGTAAGAATTGACGTAAGGACCTCGGTCTAAATCCATAAAAGATACAGGTGATGCAGGAGCTCAAGTCGGGTGAATGGTGAGTGGGCTTTAGAGAAGCCGTTTTAACAATTCGTACAGTTGACAAAATTGCAGCTGTATCACCCAGAATTAATGAAGATCGTGATACAGTCAAACTTTCATAATTCGAACCACCATTATCCCGTAGAAAAGTTCGACTTACGGAGATTTTAAGCTAAGGAATTACTTTTAAATCGGTTGAAGGGAATTTGTCTCCAAAATTGATACTAGAAGTGCTTCGACTTAAAGACATTTCGTCTTACGGAAGTTCGAGTTATAGAAGTTTCACTGTATATTCATCCGTCACCGATCGCAGCTATTCGGTGTGTGTTCTTCGACCACCGTGAAGTTTTAACATAAGGACCTCGGTCTAAATCCATACAAAACTGGGGCAGAGCCTGAGAGAAACTGGAGGAATATAATCTTTTCCCCATCGAAAAATTGACGTTACTCACGAGACTAGTTTTTTACATGCTACATCAATAAAAAATAATTGCCGTATTTCTTCTGAAGAGCAGCCAAGAGGCTGATCCAGAAGTTATCATTATGGTGCGGTTAATGGGTTGGTGGCTGCAACGATACGTTCCATAAATCAAGCTACCGTTCGAAGATCACGGACTTTTTTTGTGTGTTCAAAATGAAAAACCTGGCGCGAGACCATGAACTATTTGAGAGGCGAGTTTGGGGAGCAAATAACACTGAACTACAGACAATTTTGGGGAATGCATTTTTTCAGTTTTAGTCCCAATTTAAACTTTCTTTAATTTAAATCCTTCTTTGGATTTGCTCCCAAATGTCATATGTATTTATACATTCACTTTTTGCTTGCGATTTCGCATGCCACAATAATAGAAGGCAGTGGAAATTGCCCAACAACAACGAACTCATATAAAACCCTGGATATTTTGATTGTGAAATTCTGCCATAAAAATGATTGTTTTAGTTACAACTCATGGCACAATTTTCAGAGAACTATAAATTTACGTTTAATAGTTCTGAAAGCCCCAACATTCTCTGTTTGGCTTTTTGTAATCTAATTATTTGATATAAATGTTTAATTCGAAAATGTATTTGACATTTGAAAAAAAAACGAAACCAACAATTCAAATGTAAACAATGAGTTTGACATTCAAAATTCTGTCAAAATGAAAAAAAAATTAATCAGCTGTTGGCATGACTCAACCTTTTGTTATTGTGCCATGGCGATTTCGTTTGATTTTTTTTTTTGACGTTTATACTTGAATCTTGTTGATTCGTAACGATGTTAAAAAGCAAAATGTGTGAAATCAAACAGAACTTTGAAAAAAAAAAGACTCAAAATGTCAAAAAGACATTTAAAAATAAAACCTCAAATTCGTGATTTGTGACTTTTTTACACCCCGCAATCATCTCTAGACCTGTGATCTACAAACATGAAAATCGTAATTTTCAAATCAAGGAAAAAGTTATCGTGTAAGATCCGATTTTTAAATATATTTAGATGGACTGGATTAAAGGAAAAGTAATTCGTAGTTTTTCTCAATTTATTTCAGCAAAATCGAACTAGTCCCTCTTGAGTTATGTCAAACTAAAGGGTGTTTTTAATTGGGGTATAGAACTTTAAGTTGGCATCACTTTTTTAACTGGCGGCCATTTTGTCAGCTGTCAAGTGATTAATATTTAGTTTGGTTTGCCATTTCATCATGAACAGGTTGACAAAAGAACAACGCTTGCAAATCGTGCAAATTTATTTCGAAAGTAATGGTTCAGTTCGCGAAGTTCACCGCAAGCTCCGTCCATTTTATGCCATTACATCCACAAAAACTGACTGTTTGGTGTGCTCTATGGGCTGGTGGAGTCATTGGGCCATACTTCTTCCGAAATAATGCTGGAGAGTCAGTTACCGTTAATGGAGACCGGTATAGAGCCATGATAACCGACTATTTTGTTCCCGAATTGGCTGGCATGAATGTGGATGAGTTGTGTTTCCAACAAGTGGTTGAAAATTGGACCTGTAGAATTGGCTTTATTTGAGCCAGCCGCGGCGGCCACATGCCCGAAATCATATTTAAACATTAATGGCATAAAATTATCCTTCAAAATAAAGCCAAATTGATGGACATTAAAACGATTTTCTTGTGTTTTATTTCAATTCGAAGTTCTGTACCTCAATAAAAAAACACCCTTTATAAGCGAAAAAACCTCAAGATACGGAAAACAATCTATAAGATCATAAACAAATTGGGCCTGAGAACTCCAAACACTTTGGGGGTTTTACTATACGGACCTAGTACGTTCAATCTTCCAGACTTGGAAACTCCCACCCACTCTCCCCCGAAAATGTACCACAATGTAATCTCTCGTTGTGGCACTGTCAATATTTTTGAAGTCTCTCTTCCACCACGACTGTTGCCCTGAAAGACAACATTACACGTGTTACTGGGGCGATACCGACCAAGTGTTAGAAAAAGTGAGCATTGAATATATCACCTTTTGCGTAGCTGTGGTCTACATACATTTTGTTAAAATAATCTCCAAAAAAGTAAATGAAAGGCATTTTTTTGAAGATCCAAATAAATATTTATTTCACTTGTACACTTTTTCGGAGTTTTCTTCAATTTTCAAAATCCAAAATATAACGTTTTTTTTTTTTAAAGAATTAAAAAATAGGAGGTATGGGAAATGTGACAAAATGTTGTACTCAATTTCTATATAATCATTCATGCAATATTTTTTTCTATGGGTGGTGTGGATATCGACGAATCAGACACTCTTGATGTTCTGGGCATGAAGATACAGGGTGATGCTCGCTGGGCTAGCCATATATTCGAAGTGTCGAAAGAAGCATTCAAGTGTTTAGGCTTTTTGAAGCGGTGCAAGAAATACTTCACTCCATCTGATCTCGTAAATATTTACACCACTTACATCCGGCCTAAAATGGAATACAACTCGCATATATGGGCAGGGGCTCCATTAACATCTTTGAAGCTTCTGGACCGTGTACAGAGGAGAGCGGTGGTGATGATAGGGGATGGTAGGGTATCCAGCTCTATTGTCTCCCTACAGCACCGCCGAAATGTGGGTTGTGTATCGCTATTCTATAGATATTTTAATGGTATCTGTTCAGAAGATATCCGTCGTCTGGTCCCTGACGTTAGAACATTTAGTCGGAATACACGGCTATCCAGGGTATCTCATCCGTTCATTGTGAAATGGCCGGTTGACCGGACGACGCACTATAGAGAAAATTCGTTCTTTAGCCGAACCGTTCGTATGTGGAATAATCTTCCAGCAAATGTGTTTCCTGCCAGTTGTGACATTCTGAAATTCAAAACAAATGTATTCCCTCTTTCCTCCTTCCGATACCCTAATTTCCTTCCGCTAACACAATGCATTGCATTTATAGGGGGCATCCCCTGAGTGTTGGCCATCAAAAAAAAAAAAAAAAAAAAAGCTATATATTCGTAGCCTAATGTGTCGATATTTGCCATGGCGACTTTGGTTTCATCCTTTTCACAAAATGTACAAATCAATTTCTAATGTGTCCAACCGCCCTAAAAATAATATTCGTCCATGATCGAATTACACATGTCATTGTACTCGATGTGAATCTCAAAGATCCTTAAACGACAAGATATTCTTGGTGATCACGTTTGTTTAGTCAAGATCCTGTTAGCCCACAGAAGTCCACAGCTTTGAATAATCTTTCTGGCCTCTGGTGTATTTTGTACAAAATAGTCCGAATTGAGATGGTTTTATGTCATCTCAATGAATATGCAAAATAAAATTGCTTTTGCCGAGAATAATTGCTTACTTATTTTTTTAAGTCGTTACTGGCCATTGCGTCTATGAATTACACTAAAATGGCTTTAAAAGTCGCCTTGGCCATCATCTTTATTAAAATTTATAAATTCCTACAACTCTTCCTCTCTTGATTTTTTCCAACAGATGCCGAACTCAAGGAGCGCCTCATAGCATCGGTGAAGAAAGAGGTCAAACAGCTAATGGAGGAGGCCGTCACCAAGAAATACATTCACGAAGAAAGCAGTTCGGTGACCTCGCTCTGTGGTGTGGTCGAGGCCTGCCTCAGTCACGGCTTGCGGCGTCGAGCTTTGGGTCTCTTCAAGACCTCCTCCACCACAGCGCTAATACAGAAAATCGCCAAATCCTGTCCGGAGGCGGATTATGTCAGTCGTCGCCTGTTGGAAATCGAAATAGCCATTGAGAGTTCGACTGTGGCGGGTAAACGTTCCTGTTCGAGCAGCGACAGTATTATCAAACCCAAACTCCTGAGCAAGGGTAGCAGTAGTTCGGTGACAACGATAAATACCGTGTCCACGGCATCGTCGGCAAATGGACCGGTGGTCAAGTGAGTATTACCGGCTTAACGACATATTTTTCGAAAATTCAAAAAAAGTTACAAAACGAAAGAAAGGAAAAATGCTCTAACAAAGCTCGTTTTACTCACAAGGTACCTGTGGATACGTGTGGCTTTGTACGAGAAACGCTTATCGAAAATTATCGAACATTTGGTGAGCAATGCCAACAATTACTATGATCGTGATGCGCTGGTCGCTGATCCCGATTATGGTTCCATATTGAGTTCGTTGTTGGTGGGGCCGTGTGCACTGGAGTTTACGCGGGCCAAGACGGCCGATCATTATTGGTCGGATCCGCCGGCGGATGAATTGGTAATGATACTCGGAAATAGAAGTACCTGGACAATGTAAATTAATATTCGCCCCCCACCTTTTCTGTTTCCAGGTCCAAAGACATCGCATTAGTTCTGGCAATCGTACACCGCCAACCTGTCATCGTCCCATAATCAATTTCAAACGCAGTCTGCACACCAGTTCGGAAGACACCAGCAGCGGCTCCTTCAAGGCCAGTTCACCGGCCAGTGTGGCCAAAGATTATGTGGAATCTTTGCATCAGAATTCTCGCACCACTCTGCTCTATGGGAAAAATAATGTACTGGTCTTGCCGGTAAGTTTCGAATAGAATGAATACAAACAGGGGACATCCAATAATGTATTGACCATTGCAGAAAGATGTTAGTGAACCCATGCCCGGCTATTTAAGTCTGCATCAGAATGTCCAATCGTTGACCATCAAATGGACACCCAATCAACTGATGAATGGCTACAGCGACAACGATGGCAGCGACCTCAGCTCCTACTGGGCCTATGCCCTCAATATCAATGTCGATGAAATCGTCTATGTGCATTGTCATCAGAATCGCGGCGAAGATACGGGCGGAACTGTAATACTTGTGGGCCAGGATGGTGTACAACGGCCACCGATACATTTTCCCGAAGGCGGTCACATGCAGGCGTTTCTAAGCTGTTTGGAGACGGGTCTTTTGCCCCATGGCCAATTGGATCCACCGCTGTGGTCGCAGCGGGGCATTGGTAAAATGTTCCCCTGGCCGAAGAGTGTACGACGGCGTATTTTACCCTCGGTCATGGAATCATGTGATGAAACACCCATCGATTATGTCTTCCGTGTGGTTAGCAAAAGTCAACATGAGGAATTTTGTAAGTGTTCGGTTGATGGGATTTTTGATAGAATACTAAACTTGATTTAAATATGATTCGGTTTGGTTGCTCCCCTTTCAGTGGCTACTCATCCGATATTGGAACTGGGTCGCACTAGTCCAAGACGCAAGCATTTAGGCAGCTGCTCCACCACGGGCAGTAGTGATTGTTCGAGCAAAAGTTTATCGATGGAACAGAATATTAATGTAGACCCACCGCTGGTAAGTTCGGATTATTTCTCTGTGTTGAGCATGTAAATAAAATTATATTCTTCTCAGATCCAAGCTAGTCAAACGGCTAGCATAGAACTGGTTTGTTCCACCATGAGGCGTCAGATTATATCGAGAGCATTCTACGGCTGGTTGGCCTATTGCCGTCATTTGTCAACGGTTCGAACGCATTTGTCTGGATTGGTCAATGGTCGTATAACACCGGATCGTAAGTAGAAATTTTAATTGCCTTCATAGTATATGTTGCTTCGACTTTGTTTGTCTCCGTTGGAAGTGTATCTCTGACTGATATTCCTTTTGAATTTTCCATGGAAGACAGTTTATTTTATTCGAAGCGTTGTCCTCATCCAATACTCCTTGTGAGAGGTTCAGTGACCAATGTCTGTGGCTTAAATTTGTTATTCCAAGTATCTGAACACCACCATGAGATATCCTTAGTTCTTCTTTATCCTATAAAAAATGTAGGCGCGTTTAAAAGTAGATTTCCTCAAGCTTCGCGACCTTTAGTTGGTTCAAATATTCTTTAAATTGGTCTTGCCATAGGGGACTCGTACGAGTCCGCATTTTGAGGTGTCCCGAACTTGACGTCGAAAATTCTTAGAGCCTGATCATTTCTATCAATTAGAATACCCTTGATGGAAACGCATTAAGTAAATACGGTTCCTCAAGTGGCGATCAAGGCCCCGTCTTCGATGAAGTCAAGGAGACAATCAGCAAGTTCTTAACACAAGTAAAGTCGAGAGTGTCCACGGAGCACAGTGACATCGAGGACAACACAAAGTCTGACTAAGTAACAATAGACATGAAAATTTATATAAGCAATGATTTTCCAAGTAATAAAAGCTGAACTTAAATTGGTAGTTCCCATGGTTATAGTACGCGATCCGACTATGGTTGTAGTACGCCGAAGTGAGGCGAACATGGACAAAGTAACCAATTAAATCTGTAAAAAAATACTGATCTCTAATCATGGGACTTCTAATAAGGCATTTAATACTGAATTGAATAGAAGCAAAGAAATGAAAAATTGTGGAATATTTTCAAGCACCTCCAATATAATGGAATATTTTCTGAAACGCTTCTCAGCTTTGGCAAGAAGGAGACTCTATGAGAGGAATTAACTCCTAATTTGAAAACTATCTGAGCGATTGGTTGGTAGAACCTTAAAAGATTGATTACGACAAACAAAAACATCTAGCTGCAGTGTCTGATTAGTCCTTGAGAATGCGTAGTTTTTACTACGACTCCTGTTTTCCAGCCTAACCTTCGTTCTCGTTGTTTGTACATGCAGAGGGAGCAGATCTTTCTATTCCGGTTGTTAAAGTTCTGAGAGATTGGTTGGCTGAACCTTGAAAGATCGGTTATGACAAACAAAACATCTAGCTGACATGTCCGCTTAGACCTTGAGAATACGATTTTAAATTTGAATTTTTTATTAAAACATTTATTGCTTTTAATTATGACATTTAATTAACATCTTAACTGTCTAGTAGGGTGGAGTGAAATTCAAAAAAAAAAGTTAACCTCGGAAAGAGATGTAGTCTGGGGTCCTAATGAGGGGAAAAATAAAGAAAAAAAATTTAAAAAAATTTTAGGGGTCGCGCCACTCCCTCGAAATTTGGAAATTATCGCTATTTTGGCGTTGATTTTAGAAAAATCCTAAAAAGTTGTATGTCAATAAATGTTTGCAATAGCGTAAACAATGAAATAAGGGCATGAAAAAATTTAAAAAAAATTTTCTCATTGTTCAAAAATTTAAAAAAGTAAAATAAGTCAAATCGTCCCTTCTTCAGAAAATTGACTGAACAATGAAATCGCCACCAAAGCTACAAATATTAGTCGATTATCCTCATATTTGCCTCAAATACTTTTGTTTGGGCACTGAACAAGCTCAAACTTTTAAATTTCGAATAAGTTAAGTCGTTAATTTTTAGGATTTTTCTAAAATCAACGCCGAAATAGCGATAATTTCCAAATTTCGAGGGAGTGGCGCGACCCCTAAAAATTTTTTAAAATTTTTTTCTTTATTTTTCCCCTCATTAGGACCCCAGACTACATCTCTTTCCGAGGTTAACTTTTTCAAATTAAGAAAAAAGCATGTTTTCACTCCACCCTACTGTCTAGCCTTTGCTATTTCCCACCTTAATTTATTTTCTAAATATTACAGTGGCTGCCAATGAATCCGGATTGACTAAGGAAAAGTGGCTGGCTTTGCATGACAATGGCATTATAGCCAGCCACGAAGAAGTATTTCGCCTGGTATATTTCGGAGGCGTAGTTCACGATATACGCAAGGAGGTGTGGCCATATCTATTGGGACATTACAGGTATAACAAACAATTCGCGTCCACGACCGTCAGCGCTGACATTATTTCCTTTTGCCATTTAGCTTTGGCTCCTCGCTGGAGGAACGCCAGAAACTGGATGACACCAACAAACATTACTATGAAACGACCATGAGTGAATGGTTGGCTGTGGAGGCAATTGTACGCCAAAGGGAAAAGGAGAAGAACGCCAAGGCCATGGCCAAGATTTCGGCTGAGAACAAACGAAATGGTGTGACCAGCGGCAAGCACGTGTGTCGTCAAATCGAACTGGAAGCCGATGAATTGGAGAATGATGTCTTTGATGATCATGACTTTTCGGATATATCCGATCCGGGCATTGATTTCGATGATGATGTGGTTGGCGGGATACAGGAGGAAAAAGATTCCGGCAATTGCGATGACGAAGAGTTGATGGAAGAGGATCGGTTCTGCGTGGACGAGTATGAGGCAAAGCCATTAAAGGAAAATGAAGTTGAAGAAGTAAAGGAGGTGAATGAAAACGAAGAGGCCGACGAGCAAGCAACTGAGATGGAAGCCGAGCAGGAGGCTTTGGAGGCTATGGAAGCGGACGAAGCTAAAGAACAGCCGGCCATGTTCCCTGATGACAGTCAACCCACAACTCCCCAAGAAGATGGCATTGAAATAGAAAATGAAGCCAAGTCCAACAATTCTGAAGGTGAAGTGGATATCGCCGAAGATGTGGCTCTGCAGACGGATAATGTGGTCTTGGCATTCGATGAGATCGAACCTCTCACCCTACACGAGCATTGCTTTGGCGAATCGGAACCAGAAAATGGTGTGACTCCCGAGCAGGGTGCTATGTTGTTGTTAAGCATTAAGAGTTCTCCTTCCACCTCCTCATACGAAACTGTGGGCAACGAATTTACCGATATGATCGAAATGACAGCCAATGAAAATGATATGGAAATCGAAGAGGAGGAAACAGCCGAATGTATCGACGATGTCCATCTGGCAAACGAGAGAGAGCAACTGCTCGAGGAAGCAGCAGCCCAAGAGGTGGCCACCGAAGCCATCGAAGAAGACAATACGGATGAGTTAGAGGAAATGGTCAACCTGACCCGCCAATATCACAGTGTGGATGATGTACGACGTGGCTCGCAGGATGACATCTATACCCAGCCGACGCATGCTGTCATTATCACAGAAGCTGCCTCCATTGACGCGTTAGAATGTACCGATGAACCCACCGACGACACATCCCGCAAAACCAGTCTAATCTCGCCCCTGAACGAGGACATCACAGTGGTGGCCTCGCTGGATGCTCTGCAAGAGCCCAAGTCAGCCTGTGTCTCACCGGCCAGTTCCAATGGTGGCGTCTACAGTGTAAGCACACCCACCGTCTTCTATGAGATTTCACCACTGACATTAACTAATCATTTTTTGTTTAGTGTGAATTTTTAGAAAATTTCGCTTTAAATCTGCATCGCATCGAAAAAGATGTTCAGCGCTGTGATCGAAATTACTGGTATTTTGCCAATGAAAATTTGGATAAATTGAGAAATGTCATAACCACGTGAGTTCTTTCGAAGTGTTGTCCGTTTGAGGGTTAATATTAATCAAAATTTGATGTGTTGCTCCATTTTGCAGTTATGTTTGGGAACACCTGGAGGTTGGCTACATGCAGGGCATGTGTGATATTGTGGCTCCACTGTTGGTTATATTCGATGATGAAGCTTTAACTTATGGTTGTTTTTGTAAACTAATGGAACGCATGATTGAGAATTTCCCGAATGGTGGTGCTATGGATATGCATTTTGCCAATATGAGGTAAGATTATGTGGAGAATATAATAACGTTTTTTTTTCGGAGTAATCCAAAAAAAATATCTAAAAGGCTGAGAAGAGGACTTGAGACAACCACAATTTCTTTTAAAACTGAGGAAGTGGTCAAAACGTACCAAAACGGGACAAAAAAGGAACAAAAGGGGGAAAAATAAATATTTTTAATCGACAGGAATGGGCCAAAAATAATGGAAGTAAAGGAAAATGAGACTGAAACGGGCCGAAAACTGGTACAATATAAACGAGAAATAATCTACAACAGGCATAAAAAGGGACCAAAAAGGGGAAAAAATAAAAACCAGTGAAACACATTTTTGGCAAAAACATGTGGAGAATATTTAGAGAAGGGACGAAAAATTGGCCAAAACGTACCAAAACGGGATTAAAAAGGGGCCAAAAAGGGGAAAAAATAAAACCAGTGAAACACATTTTTGGCAAAAACATGTGGAGATTATTTAGAGAAGGGACGAAAAATTGGCCAAAACGTACCAAAACGGGATAAAACAGGGGCCAAAAAGGGGAAAAAATAAAAAACAGTGAGACACATTTTTGGCAAAAACATGTGGAGAATATTTAAAAAAAAGGGACGAAAAATTGGCCAAAATGGGATAAAAAAAGGTACAAAGAAGGGAGAACATAAATGTGTCAACAAATAGACAAGGAACGAATGGAAAAAGTAGCAAAAGAGACCAAAATGGGGAATATTAAATCAAACTAATATCTAGCGGGTATTTGCTAGTCATTCATATAATTTTCTTGGTTTTATTTGCAGATCTCTAATACAAATTTTGGATTCCGAAATGTACGATTTAATGGATTCCAACGGTGATTATACACATTTCTATTTTTGCTATCGCTGGTTTCTGTTGGACTTCAAGCGGGAGCTCGTCTATGACGATGTCTTCGCCACCTGGGAGGTAATCTGGGCGGCCAAACATGTGGCCTCCGGTCATTTTGTGCTATTTTTGGCATTGGCTTTATTGGAGACGTATCGGGACATAATACTATCAAATAGTATGGATTTCACCGATGTCATCAAGTTTTTCAACGGTAAGAAAATAAAATACCCAAATGTTTTGGACATAAATGGCAATAAATGTTTTGAATTTATTTGCAGAAATGGCTGAACGACACAATGCCCAATCGATATTGCAATTGTCGCGTAGTTTAGTGTTGCAATTGCAGACAATAATTGAAAATAAATAAATTTAAATAAGCGACACTAACAAAAAAAAAAAAAAAACAACAACTACAAAACACTACATATTAACAACAACATAAAAAAAAACCAATGGGAAGAAAAAGATATATAACAATTAAAGTAATACTCACTAAAACCAAAAAAAAAAAAAGAGAACAAATATATATATTTAACAAAACCGAAAAACAGAAAAAAAGTACAGAAACATGAAACCGTAGTTCATACACACGTACAGATCGAGTTGTAGACGCAAAAAATTCACAAAACCGTAGATCGAATTAATTGAATTGTAGTCAAAAATCACGCAATTATGTTCCTGTTTTCCTTATACACTCTCCCTTCTCCTTCTTTCGTTTCAACTATGTTAATGCGTTGCACACCGATAGCTGAAGAAGAAAATCTCACGTAGGAAAAATGCATATCATCATCATCTGATATTTTTCAGACCAATTTTTTCATGCGTTAAATATCGTTAAATTATTCTCAACATACACAAAATGTTAATTATAAACTATGGAAAAGAAATGGGAAAAAACACACACACGCATACACAAAAAATAACCAAAATAGTTTTGTAAACGGCTGGGATTGGATTTTATTTTTTTTTTGAAATGACAAAGAAAAAAAAAACTATTTATGAAACAACAAAAAACAAAACTAACATAAAACAAAGAAGAATGAAAACACCATCAAACAGCATCCAAAGAAATTATATTTTTTAGTAGAGAATCTGAAGGTACCTGATATCTTTGAAACCGAAACCGGAAACCGGAAACAATTGGAAATGTTCAACACGATCACAGTAAACAAAGTGACCTAGTCATAATTCGGAAATATCAGTCGCTCCATAAAACATTACTATCTGAATGGCATTCAAAAAATACTGCACAGTATTGCAAAATCGAAAATGTTAAACTTTGCACACATAAGAGATGACTTATAGGATTCAAAAGTTCAGTCAAAGTTCTGTCCTCATGATTTAATAGAACGGTAAAATCATAGAAAGTTTTTGATTGTAAACTGATGATTACTTCGTACTCTGGATATGGGGCAAACGCATCATATGGGTACTCTGGTCATTAGGGTGGAGTGAAAACATGTTTTTTTTAATTTGAAAAAGTTAACCTCAGAAAGAGATGTAGTCTGGGGTCCTAATGAGGGGAAAAATAAAGAAAAAAAATTTAAAAAAAGGGGTCGCGCCACTCCCTCGAAATTTGGAAATTATCGCTATTTTGGCGTTGATTTTAGAAAACTCCTAAAACTTAACGACTTAACTTATTCGAAATTTAAAAGTTTGAGCTTGTTCAGTGCCCAAACAAAAGTATTTGAGGCAAATATGAGGATAATCGACTAATATTTGTATCTTTGGTGGCGATTTCATTGTTCAGTCAATTTTCTGAAGAAGGGACGATTTGACTTATTTTACTTTTTGAAAAATGAGAAAAATTTTTTTAAATTTTTTCAGGCCCTTATTTCATTGTTTACGCTATTGCAAACATTTATTGACATAAAACTTTTTAAGATTTTTGCTAAAATCAACGCCAAAATAGCGATAATTTCCAAATTTCGAGTGAGCGGCGCGACCCCTAAACATTTTTTAAAATTTTTTCTTTATTTTTCCCCTCTTTCCGAGGTTAACTTTTTTTTTTGAATTTCACTCCACCCTACTGGTCATCATGGAGTAAGAGGAAACGAGAAGGCAGGGATTGGCAAACATCAACCTTAGAGAATGGAAAAACTTTCTGAGCTAAGCCTTCTGAGCTAAAAAGATGGGCGACAAATCTCCATACCACGCCATGGAATAGTGAAACCATTGGGAAAACGACATGAATCTTGTGGCATGAACCAAACGAGGATAAAACCTAAACCCTTCTGAAACAGATCATGGGTATCCTTACAGGGCACATATGAAGGCTTACAAGCGCATCTTCACAGAATATGAGTAGTAGACAACAGAGTCTGCAGGGATTTCCTACGCAAACAATGGATCCCGTTTCTTGGGAAATGTCTCTTTAACAGACTTCACCCAACTTGGGACGGCAGACTGGAAAACAATTAAGGATTATGTCAATAGTAGAGTGTTGCTAACATAACTTCTCGGGACCAATTCATGGAACAGTTAGAGCGCACAACAACCGGAATGCTGGCTTATGTGTATGTCCAATGACATGAGGCGGAGTAAAGCTAAGCTAATCTAAATAGAAGTGCTTACGTAGATTCGTGCCAAAATTTAATTGCATAAGTCTTAATTGTGGAGTAAACCCAATCGGCTTACTTAAAATTTAATTGCATAAATCTCATAGATCAATATTTTCAGAACCCATACTTTCAATTCTGAAATGGGTCCACTTGGTGTAAGTAAGTACATATTAGATGTCTTGGGGAAATTGCCATTGTTACGTGATACCCAGGTTTTTAGCGGGAAAATACTACTGTCAAAAAAAAAAAACAAATGCTTATTTCGACTTTTATATCATTTCAATACCCCGGCGGTATTGCGGTATGATCAAATTTCCAATAGTACAAAATGTTTAATCAATAATGGTTTTTTGGGCTGATTTAAGAAATTCACTTCCATATTCTTTCAAATGTAATCAATTTCTTTGACTATGTGTGAAACTGTTCCAGAAATCCGGAAAATCAAGTTGAATTATTATAAAAAATCAATAAAAGAAAAACAAAATCATTATTATTATTGTTATTGTTTGTTTGTTTGTTACTTAATTGTGTACCTTAAACTAAATGAATATATAACGAAATACAAAAAAAGAAGAAAATAAAACCATACAAAACAAATGAAAAATATTAAATATTTGAATGTGAAATCTGTTGCTTTTTTACTCAAGACAAAAATACAAACAATGAAACTATAATAAAAACCCAAAATGAAAATGAAAATGGAATGAAATGAAATTACATGTTAATTATATACACCTACATACATACGTTTACATGCATATACTATAACTATATCTATACAGACAGACATACCTATATAATGATATGAAATCGAAAAAGAATAATATATATATAGATCTATTTATATACATACATACATAATAAACTATATATATATATATATACCAAAGATAGAGGAAACAAAAAACATTTATATATTGAGATATTGAGAAAACCAAAAAAAAAAAAAAAATTAACTGAACAATTTATGTTTTTTTATACACGCAAAAGAAAAACATTTTTATAAAAAATGTCTAGAAAACAAACGATGATTTTGTTTTTGTTAGTTTTAAGCCGAGGTTTTCAATGAAACTATTTGTCTGAATTTTTGTATTTGATTTGTTTTCAATTCTAAACGACTTAACACATTTTCTTTGCCAACATCTATAGAGTGAAATGAAATGTCTTACAGACTCTGTGTAGCAGATCAATTCTCTAATACTCGTACTTTCATTTATAGATTTTTTTTTCGTTGCACTTATTCGATTAAACACTTTTATGATTTTGGTTGCGGGAGTACAGTATTTTATTAAACACATGTCAACCAACTATTTTGATGTCACACATGTTTGAGTAAGACAAAAATATGTTTTTTAACTTTAGTTAAAATTTGGTTTTATTCATTTGGCTTTAAAAACCAACATTTTACATGTTCTACTACACTGGACAACATAAATCCGGAAGCCAAGCCAATCTTCTTGATATACCTCACATACAATTGACCCAATCTGCGATTTACTCAGAAATCCCCACAACTTTCTCTTTAATGAAATTTTAATTTAGTGAAGTTGTCGTTTTTCTTAGCCAGCTCAAGAAATATTCATGTACATGGATCTAATACAGGAACAATGAAATATTTTGAGATAAATGATGGAATTTTTAATACCAGGACCACGCTTACAGGACCATATCCTTTTCATGAAATTTTCCATAACCAAATCGCAATGTGGCTGCCCTATATCCCTGATAGCCTCATGAATTCTATCTTTAAAGTCTTGAATTGACGCTGGGCTATTGACGTAGACCTCAGCTTTCAGATGGCCCCAAAGGAAGAAGTCACAAGGTGTTAAATCACAAGATCTCGATGGTCAATTGTGATCACCTCTTCGAGAGATAACATGGTCCGGAAACTTTTGCAAGATTTTTGATTGATTTGATAGTTTATGGTGTAAAGTATTTTTGAGAATTTTTTTTAGATTTTTTGGAAAAGTTTTAGGGTGCCGTAAACCGTTTTCAACAAACAATATTTGTCAACACAACTAAAAATTTTAGTAATTTTTTTTATAACAAATAATAATAAAAAGTTACATATGTAGATAACTGTTGCAAAAAATCGGATTATCTGATTTCAAACAGTCGTTGAGTCATCATTTCAAATGTTTTGTAATTTTGTAAGCAAATTCAAATTTTTGTGGGAAATTTTATATACTTTTTCATACTTTTATTAAATTTTTAAAAGTTCTTTTTTTGCTTATGTAAAAAATTTCCCAAAAAATTATATATGTGACAGCGAACGAGCAAACAAAATTACAAAACTTATGATTTATGTACATCAAATTAAAGCTCGAACATTTTTCTTTTGAAATGATGACTGAACGACTTTGAAAATGCTTTGTATTGACCAACTTGTGCTTTAAATATGGAAAAACTCAGAAAACCCGAATTTTTCGCATAAAATCGGCCCCTAAAAAAGTTTTCCAAAAAATCTAAAAAAAAATTACTTACCAATATGGAATTCGAAAAAAAAGAAATTTGTGGACACCCTAATATACAGGTTTGATTATGCTTATCGATCGAAGGCTCTGTTCTTGAATTACTCGCTAAGCCCAAAGTAGCACCTATTTGCCAGCACAATCCACGATTCTTCATTATTGTTTTTATTGAGGGCCGGATTCTTCCACTATCATGACGCTGCTACTGTCAGCCTCCATTATGTCGCCTTTCTTTCGTAGCGACTTTTGCCTAGCAGTGACAAGCATAAGTATTGTCTTATCCTCATTCACCATCAGACCCATGTTCGTTGCCTTGGCGGATGCCAAAACTTCGTTGCCCAAGAGTTACCACTCGGTGGTCTGTGAGACGACTTTCAATTCAGTCGTTAAGAATCGCCCTGTGTTCGCCAAGTTGTAGCTTTAGCTTATAATATATTTGACTTGTTACAAATTGGCATTGGTCATAGAGCGGGAAGAAATTGTTTTTTTTTTTTGTTAAAAGTGTAATTTTGGAAGAAGCCTCCTACGAATTGAAAAACTTCGACTGGATTCAAAAATTACATTTTTTTCAATTTTAATGGAATTTTTGTTCTTTTATTTTTGGCTGTTTTTTTTTAAATTTAATGGAATTTTATTTCTTTTATTATTTAGACTGTTTAAATTTAATGGAATTTTATTTCTTTAATTTTAGAGTCGGTTACTATTCAACAACCTACGATTTTATAGAACACCTCAAAATACAAAAGAAAACTAAACAAAACCAAAAGAAAAGAAAAATTACAACCTGAAGAGTTTCAGTATTTCAAACGAAAACCACATAAATAAGGAAAATAACGTGTTTCTGGTTATATTTTGTTTTATTTTTGTTGGTTCTAATTTTAGAGTAGCATTTTTTTTTATGTATGAGTTGCAATATTAAGTAAAATAAATAAAACACACACACACAAGTACATAAAAAACAAAAGGAGTTTTATACATATACATACATAAAAAGAAACCAATAAATACTAATCAGAAATGCATACATATAGAGGAAACATATACATTCAAGAAACCCATAAAAAAAAACTTAAAAAAAAGAAACATCTTTGATATATATACCGATGTACATCTACATACAGACATACATATAATAATGAACATAAACATCAATGAATAGTAGTCAATACATGCGTATACATACATACATATGAGTTAAAAAAATACATAAGTATAGGTTTGTGAGAACAACAGCTACATAAAAAACATACAGACATGTATGTTGATCGGTATATATACACATATACTTAAAGTATATATATATACATATATATATATATACACTTGCAATATTCGATGAAAATTGTAAAGAAACTACAACCAGAAAATTATATACAATAAATTAGAAAAGAGAAACTATTATATTACACACACACACATACATGCATACATACATATATAATAAAACGAAATAAATGGGAAATATATGTTATTGTTTATAAAGAAATGAATGCTGGTCTTTTATTTGCATATTTGAAAGTCAGTGCAAACGGAAATGCGTTCTGGCATCGTTAAGGTCAAACATGCATTTCCGTTTCCTGTGTTTAAATGTCACGAAGTGAAATGATTTGCCACTGAATAATGATGTCTTAATGGGATCTCTTTCTACAACAATGGTTGGACATAACTAAAGAATATTTATTAGAAAGTTGTCCACTTCGGTCCAAATTAAATTATGGCCACGCCTTCTGGTGTCATCTGTACACATCGATCAAGGAGTTTAGAAAGTAAAATCGCAGCCAAACACCCAATTGGACGATCACCCTATTGATAATGTGAATCATATTAACTTAACCTCTTGTGGATCATGTCTCGAAGGAGTTGAAAAATTTACTTTAAAAGATTTGTGCAAAGTTTAAAAATTGTCAAGGACCTGCAAGAATATTATTTATGACTGAAAGAAACCTTATTATTTCTTTTATATAGGGTTATCCATTTCGTGGTTTCAAAAGTATAGGGCTGGAATTCGACATCTGTCAAAATAAGTTGTTAAACCATTTTTTTTCTTTTCAGTTGGAAGTCTGACATTGACGAAAATGGATCGCTTAACTATCACACAACGCGTAAAAATTATTAAAACCTACAACAAAAATTGTGATTCTAGCACAGCCACATATCGTGCTTTAGGAGGAGATTATGGTTACGAAGCACATTTTTTACTCGGTGAGTATGTTAATAAACAAAATTGTCGTATTTGGGGTTCGAAGAATCCTCAAGTAATTGAGAAAGTCACTGTTTGGTGCGCTCTTTGGTCCGAAGGTGTGACTGGACCTTACTTCTTCGAAAACGACGAGGGAACGACTGTCACCGTCAATTCGACATTTTTTTTTGACTGCCGACTTTTTTTTTGCCTCCAAGAATACGACTTGGAGAATATGTTGTTTCAACAAGACGGTGTTTCGAAGGATTAAGGCGAAGGATTTTCAGGCTTTGTAAAAAATGCCCCAAATAAAACGAAGAATTCTTATACGTAATTGGGGAATTTTTCTTAATTTTTAGATATAATTTAATTTTTTGGGGTATTTTTCATGATTTTACATTGAGTAATCTATATATATTTTTTATAAATTGTTTGGGGGATCTTTCAGATTCTTTGGGGAAATTGATTCATATTGGTCTTTTGGGGTGATTTTTCATTTATTTTGGGGGAATTTTTTATTTTGGGCATTCTTCATTATGTTGGGGCAATTGCATTCAGACCCTACACACTCCATGGCGTCCAGAAAAAATCACCGTTTGCTGTGGTTTACCTGGACTCATCATCGGACACTATTTCTTCAAAATTTAACTTTCAGAATGAGCGTTGGACTCGAGCCCAAATTCATTTTTAAAGCTTATTGATTTTTTTTACAATTTCAATTTCTCTTGGCTTAACCCTTTCACCCCTGAGTTTTTTTTGGAAATCTTTTGGGTTTATTTAAAAATGGGTTATTTAGGTTATTCAAATATAGTTATAAGGATAATATCTAAGATGTTAGGGTCACATGATACAGGGTTCCCCAACAAGAGGTGTTATTTTGGTATTCAAAGAGAAATGACATTTTGTTGAGATAAATTATCGGATGTTTATCTTCTTCTTCTTAATATATATTTACCCTCGACACTGATTCACTGACTCTGTCACGCAGTACGTAGGAATTTAAATAGGCATTCTATAATTTTCTATAAATAATAATAATAAAAAAAATAATATTTTTTTTTGTACAGAAAAATACAGAAATTTTGTAATTTTTTTTCGAAATTTTTTTTTTTTTCAACTGCATTTTTTTTGTTCAAGAAAATTTTTTTTGTTCAAGAAAATTTTTTTTTTCCACAAAATTTTTTTTTTCAACAATTTTTTTTTTTCAAGAAAAAATTTTTTTTTCAACAAAATTTGAAGAAAAAATTTTTTTTTCAACAAATTTTTTTTTTTTCAACAAAATTTTTTTTCCGTATTTCAACGGGCGCCATAGGCGCATTACAACTTACTAGTTTTATAATAAAGAGGAAGGTATGCCGTTAATAATGAAAAACAACATCAGCCAAATGGCCTCCACGACCACGCTTACAGGACCATCTCCTTTTCATGAAATTATCCGTAACAAAATCGCAAAGTGACTGCCCTATGTCCTCGATAGTCTCACGAATTCTATTTTTGAGGTCTTGAATCGACGCTGGGCTGTTGGCGTAGACATTATCTTTCATGTGGCCCCAAAGGAAGAAGTCGCAAGGTGTTAAATCAAAAGATCTAGGTTCCAATTGTGATCACTTCTTCGAGAGATAACTTTTTCCGTAAAAGAGCATGTGCGGCACGTAGCGCCGTCTTGTTGAGAGTAAACGTTGTCCAGATCAATGTCATCCAACTCCGACCATAAAAAATCATTAATCATCACTCGATAGCGCAATCCATTCACCGTAACTGATGCTCCAAAGTCATTTTCGAAAAAGTAAGGTCTAATGACCCCGTCGGACCATAAACAGCACCAAACAGTCACACGTTGAGAATAACTCTTGGGTTTTCTGAGCCCCAGATGCGATAATTTTGCTTGTTGACGTAGCCACCCAGGTGGAAATGGGCCTCATCAGTCAAGATGATTTTTTGATATAATTCCGGGTCATTTTCATGCATTTCAAGGACCCAATCAGCAAAGACACGACCTTTTTGATGATCGGCCGGCTTGAGTTCTTGTGTTAACTGAACTTTATAAGCCTTAAGACTCAAGTCTTTACGCAATATACCGTGTAATGACGATTGTTGAATGCCCAATTCCAAAGAACGACGAGACCAGGACAAACCTGGGTTTTCTTCAACACTTTGGGCTACGGCACCAATATACTCAGTTCTTCTTGAGCGACGTGCACGGGTTTTATTCTTCACATCACTAAATTGGAACAACAGCTCGAATTTTTCCACCAATTTCTGTATTGCGGTCACGACGACCCAAAACTGCTTTAGTTTTGCGAACTGTGACTACAAGATTTTCAACATTTTTGTAGTGAATTTTAATAAAGGGTGTTTTTTATTGGGGTATAGAACTTTAAGTTGGCATCACTTTTTTAACTGGCGGCCATTTTGTCAGCTGTCAAGTGATTAATATTTAGTTTGGTTTGCCATTTCATCATGAACAGGTTGACAAAAGAACAACGCTTGCAAATCGTGCAAATTTATTTCGAAAGTAATGGTTCAGTTCGCGAAGTTCACCGCAAGCTCCGTCCATTTTATGCCATTACATCCACAAAAACTGACTGTTTGGTGTGCTCTATGGGCTGGTGGAGTCATTGGGCCATACTTCCTCCGAAATAATGCTGGAGAGTCAGTTACCGTTAATGGAGACCGGTATAGAGCCATGATAACCCACTATTTTGTTCCCGAATTGGATGGCATGAATGTGGATGAGTTGTGGTTCCAACAAGTGGTTGAAAATTGGACCTGTAGAATTGGCTTTATTCGAGCCAGCCGCGGCGGCCACATGCCCGAAATCATATTTAAACATTAATGGCATAAAATTATCCTTCCAATAAAGCCAAATTGATGGACATTAAAACGATTTTCTTGTGTTTTTTTTCAATTCGAAGTTCTATACCTCAATAAAAAACACCCTTTAATTTCAATGCATTGTTAAAGCGTGTATCGTTCCATTTATAAATTATTAAATTTAAAAAGAAACAAGAATTAGATGAGGATCGAGTGAATCAACTTTAATCTAGTCTGGTTTTTGGTGCGATAAACACAATGGCAAGATAAAAGTTTTCAAGTTAATTTCCAATTAAAATTATCGGTGACTGGAGATCTGGCTTATCACGACATCAATTCAGTACAAATATTCAATCAACCGATATTTAATATCTAGGCTACTTTCGAAATATCTAGGCGATCTAGGCGAAAGAACGATCCGTAGAAGCAGAGTTATTCAGTCGACGAGCAGCAGAAAAGCTGTTAATACCAGCAATGACTAGGAAGGACAAGCTTGAGTTTGCCAAAGCCCACATTGACTGGAGTGTCAAAACATGGAAGACTGCATTGTTACGTGACGAATCCAAGTACAACACAAAGGATTTAGATAGATTAAGGCGTGTACGGGGACTAAATGAAGAAAGGCTAAATCCAAGATTTTGTAAAGCTGCTAAAGCACGGAGGAGGCAATATAACTGTCTGGGGTTGCAGGTAATTGGGCACGGAATGGGGTCAGTTCATTGTATTGACGGGATTATGGATCGATGCATGTACGGAGACATACTAAAAGATGTGATTTTGCCATATGTCGATAAAGAGATGACACTTCGATGGAGGTTCCAACAGGATAACGATCATAAGCACACCTCTACAGTGCCGAAGATCTGGTTGCAAAGCAATAGGATTGAAATTCATGTTTTGCCTGCTCAATCCACCGATTTCAATCCTATTGATAATTTGTGGGAGATTGTTAACACAAACTATAGTAGTGAAAACTGCAGAAATATGGAAGATTTGTTTTCAAGGAATAAAAAGATAACAGCACACGATGAATAATTTAATATCGTCCATGTCTGAGAAATGTTCAACGGTCATACGGAATAAGGGATTTTCAAAGTTGTTTTTTTTGTTCCCAACATTAGGGGGGGCTTTAGTTTTTATGGCCATCACGTATATCACGAGCTTTCGAAGTATATCTCGAATTTTCTGACAACCTTTCTATCTGAAAAAGAAGTTAACTTGTTCAACGTTTAACCACTCACTATTGAGTTCTACTGTTTTTCGCCATATGTTCACGAAACATTTTATGACTCAATTGCGACAGTGTGATAGCCCACTGTCGCTATAAACAAAATAGAGACATTCATACACACAACAACTTAATTCTCACCATGCTTTCACTATTTCCGAACGTCGAGTTGTTGTTGATTCGTCCCTTTCACTTATTCTCCATGCTCAGCATTCGTGTACTTGTTGTAACACAACAATACACATGATAAAGCAACAAATATATTTTGATGCGGTCGTCACAGCAAAACATGTTGAGCTGAGCATTGGAGGGAAAAGCGTAAAGCAAAAAAAAAATAATGGCGTACACACAGAAATGACGCGAATAAACGTAAACAAACTGAGAGCACACAAGCACATACACTCTCTCAATAAAACATGGGTTGTGGGGGGGAGGTGGAGAAATACTACCCCACCCCAACGAGAGTTCCTGCACCACCACATACAAACTTGAGCAAAATTATGACGACCAGAGTTGCCATTTCTGTGGACAGGCGGGTGTAAGATTGGCCAGCTTCATACAAAGTAATAAAAACAAATCCGATATACGGATGAATGAATGGGGCTGATATAAAAGTAGAACTTAAATTTGAGACCTACATGACAATCTAAAGCAATCAATAGGGTCATTGTACAAAAAAAGCGCACCTGTCGAAAATACGGGCCCCTTCTAGAATTCAACATAAAACAGTGCTTTAAGCACAACAATGGCAACACTGAACAGAGAATAAAGCGTACTAGGACAATTTCCAGAGAGAGCGAGTGTGTGTGTGTGAGAGAGGGAGTCAGTTCTTCAATGGGGAGAGAGTGCCATGTACTGATTATGCGTTGAGATAACGAAGGAATGTGCAAAGGAACAAACTCCCAAACAGAGTCAACAATACGGTAACTTTATGTAGCACATTAACAGTTGCTGGCGAGAGTTAAAACGGTTAACACGTCTTTGTTTGCGTCTGTCTCCAGTTGCCGAAACCAGGAACATCTTCTTAACAATTGAATACTTTAAAGGCAATAAAATAAACAACAACAACAAAAACAGTAAAAAGTGTGTCTTTAAAACCAAAAAAAGTCTTTTGTTCCGAGCATATAGAACACAGTCCAAATATAAACTGAAGGTGTGCGTTTCTTCCTTCAGCTCAAATACCAAGAAAGTTAGAAACAAAAGTGATGCGACTTTAAAGTGAAGTGAAATTAATCAAACATTTTTTTAGCGAACATTTCTTTCAACGTTTTTTTTTTTGGAGAAATTTAATTTGTAATTCGGGTTTGGGTGTTTTTTGTTTTTGTTAACAAAAAAAAAAAAACACAAACAGCAAAATTATCATCATGAAAATGGTACAGACCAATAATCCAGGTAAGTGTTGTGATTCTGCTCAGCCTCATTTCATAGGCAACGCCAGCTATGGTGTTGCGTTTCGGATGCCTTACTCGTTTCGTTGCTAGTATCCTTTTCAGGTTCTCCAGTTACTCGACGTTAAAGTTTAACATTGAAAAGCGAAAGTTTCAGTATTATTTTTTCTACCAGACAGAATATTAGATTTTCTCTGGGACATTCGCTAAGACTTTAATGGCGGCTGACACGGCATACCCTCTGTGTCTCTAACCATACATGCGAAACAGTCCGGCAGCCAGCCAGCCAGCCATCCAGCCAGTCAGTCAGTCGGTCATGGTAGCTCACAAACATACTTGCTGTTCTCTAAGCACTGGGGGAGGAATAGGGAGCGGGGAGCATTCAACATGACGGTGTGGCGAATTTATGTATGTGTGCATACACGCCTAATGGCATACATACACACCAAGTCATGTTAATGCCCGTGTACACCTGGGTTTCCCAACAACAACAACAGCAACACCAACATTATCAACAAAGACAGCAACTTGAGCAACAGTAGCAGCAAAAACATTGCCACATTGTTGTGAAAGGGAAAACTTTAATTAAAACAACCTTTAAAGCACATAATTTATAACAACAACAAAGCAATTTCACCCCACCCCCATTTGTATTTGAACACGTTGAATAATTAGGAGAGAACTGAATGAAACTCAAATATTTCCCTGTCTCTGTCTCTGGTTTTGTTTGTGTATGTGTGTGTTAATTGTTGTCGTTGTTGTATTATTTAATTGCAGGGAAAATGTTTTATGGGTTTTCTTGAATTCTGGCGTGAAAATACTAATTTTGTTTAAAAAAAAAGGTGGGGTCATTAAAGAGTTTCATGCTTAAAAATGCCATAAACTAAATCTGAATCAATATTTCTGGAAGGACCGGACAGTTTCAAATGTGATAAATAACATTTGACATGTTTTCCTATGTTAGTTGCACCTTGTAAATTCTAGTGGCTTAAAAGTCTTCTCCATTAAATATTTTGATAAAAAATTTGCTTGCAATCAAAGCAAACATAGTGCTTGAAGCCTTTTGTGAACATTTATATTTAAGCAAAGAAATAGAAATCTATCAATGATCTCAAACTCGACTAACAGAAACAAAACTTTAAAAGAAAAAATAATATTTTTTTTTTTTAAGTTTCTGTGGATTTTTCAAATACAAATTTAGTGATGATCTTTTAAGCATCTCACAATTTAAGCAAACTCAAGTCAGGATGAATGTACAGGGTTTTCCAACTAGAGGTGTTATTTTGGTATTCAAAGAAAAATATAATTTCGTTGAGATAAATGATCGGATGTTTATTTCCTAATAAAGAGGAAGGTATGCCGTTAATAATGAAAAACAACATTAGCCAAATGGCCAACACGAACACGCTTACAGGATCATATCCTCATCATGAAATTGTCCATAACTAACTCGCAAAAGGGGCTGCCCTATGTCCTCGATAGCCTCACGAATTCTATCGTTGAGGTATTAAATCAACGGTGGGCTGTTGGCGTAGACATTATCTTTCATGTGGCCTCAAAAAAAAAGTCGCAAGGTGTTAAATCACAAGATCTAGGTGGCCAATTGTGATCACCTCTTCGAGAGAGCTTGTGTGGTCCCTGACGTTAGAACATTTAGCCGGAATACTCGGCTATCCAGGGTCTCTCATCCGTTCATTGTCAAATGGACGCACTATAGAGAAAATTCGTTCTTCAGCCGGACTGTTCGTTTGTGGAATAATCTTCCTGCAAGTGTTTTTCCTGCCTGCTATGACATTACCAAATTCAAGTCCAACGTCAACAAACACTACTCCCTCTTTCCTCCTTCCAATACCCTTATTTCCCATCGCTAACACAGTGCATTGCATTTATAGGGGGGCATCCCCTGAGTGTTAGTCCAAAAAAAAAAAAAAAAAAAAAAAAAAAACTGTTGATCCAAACTCATTTGCGAAAAAGTAAGATCAAATGACTCCGCCGGACCATAAACCGCACCAAACATTCACACGTTGAGGATGGAGAGGCTTCTCAACTACAACTCTTGGGTTTTCCGCGATCCAAATGCGACCATTTTGCTTGTTGACGTAGCCACCGAGGTGGAAATGATTTTTCGATGGAATTCCGGATCATTTTTATGCATTTCAAGTACCCAATCAGCAAAGACACGACGTTGTTGATAATCAGCCGGCTTGAGTTCTTGTGTTAACTGAGCCTTAAGATCCAAGACTTTATGCAAAATACGGTGTATTGACGTTTGTGGAATGTCCAATTCGAAAGAACGACAAGGAGTGGACAAACCTGGGTTTTCTTCCACACTTTGACATACAGCAGCAAATATTCTCAGTTGTTCTTGAGCGACATGCACGGGTTTTATTCTTCACATCACTAAATTGGCCCAACAGCTCGAATTTTTCCACCAATTTCTGTATTGTGGTTCGACAAGGTGCTTCTGGACGACCCAAAACTGATTTTGTTTTGCGAACTGTGACTGCAAGATTTTCAAAATTTTAGTAGTGAATTTTAATAATTCAACAATGCGTTGTTGAAGCGTGTGTCGTTCCAGTTTTAGTAATGGTGTAGTTTCTACTTGTCAAATGTCAAAGAATAAAAGCTTCAAAAGTGACAGCTACCGAAATACCGGGTTATTCAAAATAACACCTCTTGTTAGAAAACCTATCTTAAAGATTTTTTAAAAATTTAGGTAAGTTTTAGTAAATGTTAATAACAATCGAGCTCGAGATCTGATGTTATATATTTACATTTATAACATCAGACTTCGAATGTTATACAATTATACAATTATTAAGATTTTTTTAAGATAAAAAAAAAAAATATTTTCTTCATAAATTTTTTTGAAAACTGCAAAAGTGTTGATTACACCGTGTTACACACATTCTATCCTATGAACCAAATTTACTTTTTCGGAAAGGGGATAAAAAATGAAAATACACTTGTATCGGCGATTTTTTTTTAAAATGGTTATCGTTTTTTTTAAGGTTTCAGTCAAAAACATTTTATTTCCGTAACGCTTAAGTAGTCTCTTCAAGTTATGCTAAGAAAAGTGAACAAATATTTTTTTTTTCAAAAATAATAAAAATTGGGGAACATCTGAGAATTGAAAAAAAATCTATTTTTTAAAAAAATTTGACGTGATACAGACATTTCCACGAGTCTGCCTGCAAAAAATCATCTCGATTGGATCACTGAAAAAGGGTTAAAAATCGGTCCAAAGGCTTTCAAACAGGCCACTACGAGCTTCATACTTCAAACTTAAAAAAAAAATTCTGACGTGTACATGAAAATCGCCGATACACGTGTATTTGTATTTTTTCCCCTCTTTCCGAATTTGTGCATTTGGTTCATAGAAAAAAAAATCAATTTTTTGTAACACGGTGTTATGTAATCGAATTAATGGAAATATAATTTGTAGTTTTTCGTAATTTATTTCAGTTAAATCGAACTAGGCCTTCTGGGGTTAGTAAACGTCTGAGAACGTCAAATATAGTACTTTCAGCCTGACTTGGAATTTCCCACCCCACAAATTGGCTGTTGTACAGTGTTATTATAATGTACTCCTCGTTAACGCCGATGGGTCCATCAATTTGCACTCGAAAGCAAATAGCAGCGCTTCATCTTTCGATTTCTGCTTCGAGTAATGGTTTCTGTAGCACGACCCATGGTTTCGATTAGCCCGCACCATCCTTGTGTTAATTTCGATGCTGTTATCATTCTTTCCCATTATGGCGAACCTAATTCGTCAACTACCCAGCAACTGCCAGCCTTGTCTGTGCCACTTTTCTGCAGTGGCTACGTTGCTCGGGCAGTTGCATTCATTAGTATGGTCTAGTCCTTGTACACCAGGCTCAATATCGCAGATTTCATCTCGATCCGAAAAAGGCTCCAATCCGACCTTGCTCTAACTTTTTCAAGTTGCCGATATGGTCCGACTACGCGAGGATATCGTATACAGTTGAAACTGTTCACGAACCCTTTAGTTGTGGTGAAAAAGATTACATGGGAATCGATGGGGAAAACGATTAACTAGTGATTCGAAATTTTTCCATTTCCTTGATAGGGGAAATTCTAAACCAAAAAGGAGAAATTCAGTGAGTTGTAAAATCGAATTTTCCAGGAGAGCCAGAATATATGATTTTCACAATTTTTGGAGCATTGGCATTATTGGTACTTATGTCGTTAATGATAAAAACAATTTTTAGAAATATTCCACTAAATATGACTCAAATTTAGCTATTTTTGCCAATACATGCCTCGAAGATGTATTTGTAATCGACGAGAAGGATTTAGCTAAATGAGAAAATGTTTCGATTGCACACGCTAGAATGGAATCAGTTCGTCGACCATTTTCAATCTTTCACTCAGTGTGAATTCACTTGCTGACTAACTCCAGCATAATATTCACTTGTCCCCCAAGACGAAGTCTCAGGTGTGCGGAGCTAATCGAGATTAGCTGAAAGCATGAACATTTCATATTTTACAGGATACGTTTTTGTTATGTTTATTTCGAACCACCAGCTAAAAACGCAAATGTTTTTCGGAAAAAGATTAAAATATCATTGAGATAAACCCACAAGAATTTATGCATTTTCAACGGCTAATGTAATGTAAAATGTCGTCACAACTTGTTTGTTCAGATGCAGCACAAATTAGAAGTAAACATAATTTTGGGGAAGGGCTTTCATACTTAAAGGAGAAAGCAAGAGACAGTTTATTATATTCTTTAACAACGTTTATCTTTTGTGTAATTTCCTTAGTGTCATTAATCTACGTAAATTGTATATATTAGAAATAGAGGTAACAATTTCACATACAAATCGTTCAGTTCAGAGTAGCCCAAATAAATGTAATCACATTAATACAAAGTTGAAAAAGTCCTTTGCTGTCATCGATGATCCCTTTGTATATCTGGGGGATTGACTATTTGGCTATACACTCATAAATCATTCGAAGGCAAATACATTATCGAAAACTATCCAAATTACTGAAAGACTAAAAATTAAACAGAGATTACAAATATAAAGTAATTCGAAGGGGAACAAATCGTAGTGAAAGTTCCTTCAACAATTGAAAACGGATTTGAGCATTTTGAAAAAATTGCACGCTTTGTTTTTTGTTTTATTTAAACAAACCACAACACAAAAAAAAATTATGAAAAATTAACATTTAAATATATGAAAAAAGTAAAAACAATCCATAGCTGAACCATCTTCTTATATACTCTTTAAAAATTAATTTTATTTTTTGAGACTTTGTTTCTGCTTTTTTCGTTGTGCTTTTTCTTTTGTAAGTGATATTTTTTTAAAACTGTTAATGAATATTCATCAGTATTCAGTCTTCTATTTTGCAATCTACCAAATTTACTTCAGATAAAATAGACTCTGAGGTTTTACTTTTAATCGATTATTCATTAATCCTATTTTAGAAAATAATCGTTTTGTCCTTTTTAAGGCCCCTACTCCATGTTATTTTGCTTGCCTTTTTATAAATTATTGTGTGGTCGATTGACTGGTATCCACAATAATTTATGATAAGACAAGCTAGAAAAATGGAGTATGGAGTTTAAGAAGGACACGATTATAATTAAAACCATACTTGTTAAATTTCGATTACTATTAGTAGTTTTACCTGGTTAAAAAATTACTCTCTCTGTCGAAAAGTCACTGGAATTTTGTAGGTGGAAACGGCAACTCGAAAATGTTTGATGTCCTTACCAGAATCCGAATCTTTGGTTGCTGTCTAGTAGTCCCCACGCCCGCCCACAATTTATCTCCTCGAGACCAACATTTATCTGCGATAAAAAAAAATCCTTGGAGCCAAACCCAATGGATTTTAGATTTCGACCGGAGTAACATGAGGGCGAGCATTATCAGTTAGTCTCCTGACTTCTCCTTGGCACAATCTCATCAAGATCAATATATCAAAGTGATGTAAATGGAATGACAACCCCAAGATGCCTATTCTAATTGTAGATAGTTTAGCATTTCATGGGCGAGTTTTCCTTATGGCCTGCTAAAAAATTCCGTTTAGAGAAGGAGTTGCAACAGTTTCCCTGAGGCTTAGTCAACAACAACCTTTTGCATGGAAAACTATAAACGGACTTGAGATTATTAAAAATGTACAACATTCATCTTAAAATTATCAAAATACAGCGGCAAGTGAAACCTTTTTGCCACAAAACGAAAGCATCCACTGGCATACAAATTAATTGTTAAGGCAACCAACCGTTTCCCTAAACACCATCACGAGCACGTGTGATTCCCCATCAACACGAGCATTATTTTATGAGCAACACCTTCTCACATTGTGGCGTCCTTCGTGGACCACAAAGTCTCACCAAAACTCGAGTGATTAAACAGTACTCGCATGTACTCGTAGGCACATATATGTGTAGTCGTACATAAAAAGTATCTATAGAAGGCAAATTTAGATTGTATGATTCGCAACACGACCAAAAAAGAAAAGAAAAAAACACCGCCCACATCTGTAACACTTGTTTTCGCATTCGAATGTAAACAAAACTATGTCAGAGAAGCTTTACAACGCTTCACAGAATTCAAGGTTAAATGTGTAGCCATCCCTCGCAATGTCCTATCACCAAATTGTGGGTAAAGAATATAAATAAAAGAAAAACAGTACAAGCGGTATATTTAAATAATTCGGAGAGGGGGAAAAACTGAAATTACACAGCAATCGCTTTAAAGAACATGAGTGGGGACGACCGCCAGACTTGCTGACTGACTGACTGACATGGCTCGGCATGAAACCTGGACGTACCACGCAGGAAAAGGCACAAATAGACGCCTACGCGCAATACTTATCCATAAGTGTAAAGAAAAACATACGTACCACGGAGAAATCATTAACTCATGTCCTTTAATGTTGTCAGGATACCAAGAGAACGACGACTTTTATGGCAGTATTTTAAAGCAGAGCTGGGGATATTTGTTGTCTGACTTTGCATGCAGATCCAAAAACACAAACCTAATATCTTTGTAACAGATAAGGACTTGGAGTATTTTCTATTTAGACTGGCGGCACGGCTCTTACGGACTTAGGGCACTTTGTCAATATTTAAAGGACATCAACTTCTACTTAACGCGTACCAGCAGCATTGTGTTCTGTGTTAATGAAAACGTAAAGCTTACATGACTTCAGTGATGTATGACATGGCCATGCGAGTGGTTTTTGGCGTGACCCGACAAATATCCTTCTGGATCACCGTAGACATAAGTGTGGCAAATGTTTATTTGTAGATATCTCATTAAAAGGGAATAAAGGCACAGGGAGAGAGTAGAACTCATGTGAGAGGAGAACGTAGACCGGACACCCAACAGGTTAGGAGGAGAAACCTTTATACACACAAATCAATGGCAGTCCAAAAAAATAAAAAAATAAATTGTGGAAACCTTATATATAAATTATGGATAATTTTTTTCCAAAAAATTTTAAAATTTCCTTTTTCTCCGATTGTATTTTTATTATTTTGACTATAATTGTGGAAAGAGACGTACGATGAAACAATGCAAAAGTTCAAGAGCAATGGGTACAAAAATATCGACCGATTATGTTAAATATCGAATTTTGAGTAAGGTCATTGGTTTTATTTCTAATAACAAATGATTTTTATTTAATTTATTTTTTCGATATTTTCTTTATTATATTTTTTTTTTATTAGAAAAAATAGAAAAAAAAAATTATAAATAATTTTTTACTAGAAAAACTATTTTTTTGTAAAAATTTAAAAAAAAAACTTATTAGAAATAAAATTAACTATATAATACAAAAAAATGTCATTAAAAATTAAAGAAAAAAAAAAAAGAAAAAAAATATTTTTTAATGTAAAATTTAAAAAAAAAATATTTTTTTATTAGAAAAAGAATGATATTTTATTAGAAAAAAATATTTTAATTAGAATAAAAACAAAAATATTCTTTATTAGAAAAAATAAGTTTTTATTGGACAAATTTTAAAATAAAACCTATTTTTTTATTAGAAAAAGAATAATTTTTTATTAGAAAAAAATAAAAAATTATTAGAAATTTATTTCTTAAATTAGAATTATTAAGTATTACTACAAAAAAGTTATTTTTTTATTAGAAAAAAATAATTTTTTATTGTAAAAATTTAAAAAAAAAACACCTATTTTTTTTTTATTAGAAAATGAATAATATTTTATTAGAAAAAAATAAAAGAATTATTTTATTAGAAAAACAATAACTTTTCATTAGAAAAAAATAAAAAAAATATTAGAAAATTTTTTTTTAAATTAGAATTATTAAATAAGACAAATTTTTACTACAAAAAAAAGTTATTTTTTTATTAGAAAAAAAATATTTTTTATTGTAAAAATTTAAAAAAACACTTATTTTTTTTTATTAGAAAAAGAATAATTAATAATTAAAAAAAAAAATAAAAGAATTATTTTATTAGAAAGAAATAAAAACAAGTGGACAAATAGTCAGTTCGGCCGGGCCGAATCTTATATACCCTCCATCATGGATTCATTGCATTTCGATACCCATATCTCCATGTTTGTCAGGGGCCGCTCGTGACCCGATAGTCCCAGGAACCCGATCACAAATTTTATCCAAATCATGAAAATAAATGCATATTTGGGTTCGCGAGAAAATTTCGTTGCATTTCGATACCCATATGTCCATGTTTGTCAAGGGACGGTTTTTGGGCCGCTGGTGACCCGATAGTCCCAGAAACCGGATCAAAAAATTTAGGCAAATCATGAAAATAAAGGCATATTTGGGTTCGTGAGTAAATTTCGTTGCACTTCGATACTCATATGCGCATGTTTATCATGGGCCCTTTTTTGGGCCACGGAACCCATGAGCACGCCCATTTTTGGGATTTTTTTCCCCATCTATAAATTATATAAACAATTTTACCAAAAAAATCAGATGTAGTGAAAAAAAATATTTGAAAAATTTGATTATGGCCGGGATATATTTAGTCCCGTAAAGGGTAACTTTTCCCCCTTTGGTCCGATATTGCCCATTCTCGAACTTAACCTGCTTAAAAAACATCTTCCTACAAAATTTCAGCTTTTTAGCGTTGGTCGTTCGCACTCTATCGTGATTTCAACAGACAACAGACGGACGGACGGACGGACATCGCTAGAATGTCTTAGAATGTTACACTGACCGATAATATATATACTTTATAGGGTCGCAGATCACTCTTTCGAGGTGTTGCAAACGGAATGACAAACTTAGTATATACTCCATCATATGATGGAGTGTATAAAAATGTATTTAAAAAAAAAAAAAATTTTAGAAAAAAAAATTAAAAAAGTATTCTTTATTAGAAAAAAATAAGTTTTTATTGTAAAAAAAGACCTATTTTTTATTAGAGAACAATTAAAAAATATATTAACTCGAAAAAATTTTTTTTTTTAATTTTTTAAAATTTTTTAGAATAATAAATAATTTTTTATTAGAAAAAAAAAAGTTTTTATTGTAAAAATTTAAAAAAAAACCTATTTTTTATTAGAAAAACAATAATTTTTTATTAGGAATAAAAATTAAAAATATTTGCTTATTAGAAAAAAAAATATTTTTTTTTACAAAAAAACATAGTTTTTTATTGCAAAAAAAAAATAATTTTTTATTCGAAAAAAAAAATATTTGTTTACTAAAAATAATAGTTTATTACAAAATAATTTTGTATTAAAAAAAGAATAATTTTTTATTAAAAAAGAATAATTTTTTATTAAAAAAAAAATAAATTTTTAAATTTTCGCTTCTTTTTAACTTTGTCGAGATATTATCGAATAGAAATTAATAGTGCCTTCAATTATATTTTATAGTTTTTGTACCTTTGCTTTGACGATGTTTATATCTTTTTTTGTTTTGTATGTATTCGAAATAATAGAGACATTTTTTTTTTTACCATGTTATCGGAAATTACTATGTTGATTGTTTTTAGCCAGTTCCCATATTACACAGCCAACTTTTATTTTATGCAGCGGAGAATAATCCTGGCCCGTAGAGAAATTCCACACTCTGTCCTCCACAGAAATTGTCACGATTTACATATAATGATATAGTTGATTAACAGATAATTTTTCATAACACATCACAATTCTCCGAGTTAATTCACAACTAATTCTCATTATCACAAATCACTTAGTAAAGGCTTTTCCCAAGGATTTATTTGTGTATTGTCGGCATCGAAATTCTCATTAATCATCGAGATTTCTGGCTCAATGGAAATTCTGTCTATGCAGCAATTGATGGGCCTCAATTTGCTAAACTGTCGTGGTTATCATAATGCTGAGGCCATCAATTAAATACGACGTAATAGAAATTACATCTAAGCAAATACTTTGTGATTTTTGTAATTTCTTGGAATTTACAAAACGCACAACATATTTGTGGAGTTTCAGCGCACTTCACTCCCCCTCTCCTATCATCACTTTTCAAATGAAATTGTTTTCCACATTCCCGCCCGTCAACCGGGCCTGCCGGCATTTGATGACAGACAGACAGACAGAGAGAGAACAATATGAAAATTTGCTGATAACAAAATTAAAGGCAATTTTCGTTGGCAAACAATATCATTAATACAAATAGAAAAGTAATACACAGACAAACACAGACATACATAGGCTTGTGTTCATTTACATACATACGGACAAATACACCGATAATAGACTCACTTAGACGCGGGTTAAGGTACACCTGTGAGTGTTTAAATAGCACTTGAGCTTCTACAGATGAATTGAGCGTTTTGCAGTTTTCATTTTCCATAATTTTATTGTCTAGAATTTGAAAAAAAAAACATGAAATCTGAGAATATAAAATACAAAAGATCGTAATATTGCGTACGTTTCAAGCATCCTTATAATTTTGTACATTACGTACACAAAATATATTAGATGACATTCTTTAGCTTTACTTAGGATTAAAACAAATTAATTGTGAGAGGTGGCATGTGCTGTTAGAAATGGAATATTGGAAGCTGTAAGAAAATGCCAATGTAATCTCTTACATCCAGAGTTGGATAGGCAGTGAAGGAAGATAGCATAGGATTAATATTAATTCTGTGTAGGTGTAGGCGTATGAATAATATAATATTTTTGGTTGCTAACGTATGATTAATATTAATTGTTTTCTCAAATGTCAAGAAGAAGTGGCATAAGTTGAAAATAATGACAAGGCCTCACTAGTGTCTGCACGTGCAGGAAGTTTATGATGTCTGCAAACGATAGACTTTTAGGAATAGCACCAGATTGCCAATCATGGATTCTTTTTGTAACAGAACAATGATCTCAGATGATTTGTAAAAAATCTGCAAAATTGTTTTTTTTTAAATTGCTGTTTTTTCCACTGGAGGAACGCTGAGCTGATAAGTGAAAATTGTTAAGAAGACATAAATATATCAAAGTTTTGCTTAGCGGTTAGATATTCTAACTCTGAAACTATCATTTCGATTCAAAAACACTAAAGGGGAAGACTAAATAAAATTAAGTGGGTAATTTTTAAAAATGTAACCATGATTAAAAAAAATTTCAAACATTTTTGTTCTTGTGATTTTCGATATTTTATGAATTTTTGTAAACAAAAATTTTTTGAAAAAAATCCAACTTAAATTTGTTAATTACTCTGATCTTGTCATTCAGATTTGAAAGCACTAAAGAAGAAGATCAAATATAATTGAAGGGTACATTTTTTAAAATTTATTTTCTAAAAAAATCCTCTTCATTAAAAATGAAAATGTCGAACATTTTTCGACTTCACAAAAAAAAGGAATTAAACTTGTTTCTGACTGTAAAACTGTTATTCGGATTCAAAGGAGAATATTTTTTAGCGGTAATTTTTTTAAAATTCATTCATTAAAAAAAATTTTCTACATCAAAAAAAAAAAAATCATCGACAACTAAAAATGGACACGGTTTTGTGATTTTCGTTTTTATGGACATTACAAACAAAAATTATGGACAAAATACGACTTAAATTTGTTAACAACTCTGTTGAATGATTTAAAAGATGAAATATTAGTGGTAAATTTTTTAAAATTTATTTTAAGATATGTGGCTTAAAAAATTAACACTTTTTGGTGATTTTTTTATGGATTTTTTTAAAAAGAAATTTCCAAATTATTATTCTGGTTCAAAAGCTCTAAAGAAGAAGACTAAATATTATTTAGCGGTCAACTTTTTTAAAATTTATTTTTTAAAAAATAAAATTTCGAACATATGGGTACTTAAGTAAGATATGTGGCTTTGTGATAAAAAATGATATCCGTTATTGTGATTTTTGTTTATTTATACATTTTTTTAACTCTGAAACTGTCAATCGGATTCAAAAGCACAAAAGGAGAAAATGAAATATAATTCTGCGGTGAAGTTTTTTAAATTTATTCATTAAACAAATTTTCTTCATTGGAAAACAACAAATGTCGATAATTATTGTACTTTATGATAAACAATTTTTTAAAATTTATTTTCTAAAAAAAATCCTCTTTATTAACAATAAAAAAGTCGAACATTTTTGTACTTAAGTAAGATACGTATGTGGCTTTATGATAAACAACTGAAAATATCAACCATTTTCGTACATCAGAATTGTAAACCTTGCAAATAATTGTTTTTTTTTGTTGCATAGTTTAATCTTTTTCACAACAAAAAACTTCCAACTTCCCGATTTGCGGTCTAACCAAAATAGTTAGCTGTGGAAATTATTCTATTATCTGTAACAAACGGTTAAAATAAATGCAATGCAATATTTACGTCTGTGGAAAATGAGTTTTCATTCAATGACCTTTACTAACTACAACGTAGAAAATGTAAATATTATTTAAAAACAAAAAAAAAAAAAATATGTCTGGATGGAATATGAGGGACAAATGAAAAGGTCATAATATTAAATTAGCTTTCGGCATTCCTAAAACGTATGATTACACAAGGCAACAAATGGGAAAACTGAAAAATCGCTATACAATTTTGATGTAGTACAAATATGGTCCAAATTCTTCAACTGTATGAAGAGGTTTTTTTTTTAAATTTTTTTTAGTAAAATTACAAATTTTGTAAGACGTTTTTCCACATAATTTATGATAACTCAAAAAGGGTTAGTCTGATATTATAAAAATAAGTTTATAATTTTTAGTTAAAAAAAATCTAGAAAAATTTAAAATGGCAAAAATCTTTGAGATTTATCGCAAAGCCACATATAATAGCAAAAGAATGAGATATCGATCATAGAAATCGATTCATTGTTTTAGAAATTATTCACAATTTAGTGAATTCGCACATGTAGAACTGCAAGTGGAAACCCATCACCAAACCTCGTGGTGTATTTTCTGCATTTTTATTATACCATCGACAGTGCTTGTGATGAAAGTGCAAACATTGGAAAATCTGTTTAAAGACGTTAACATTTATTACTTTATTTTAAAAGTTAATTTATGAATGATAAGTTCCACAAGTTTGTTTCCTTTATTTTTTTTTTGATGTGTAAACAAATTTAATTGTTATTCCCAATGTTTTATGGCACGTGTTATACAAAAAATTTCTCATTATAAATGTAATGGCGAAATGAATGCATCACATTTCACATTCACCTTGGAATAGACAATAACGAATTTATAACAAGTGTAGCGTATGATTAATAATAATTATAATATCACTTATAGGACAATACAGGACCAAAACAAAAAAAGTGGGAAATTAAAAAAAATCGTACATGCCTATTTCCTAAAAAATCATGTGCAAACTGCTTCATTGCACGTGTTCTACAAAAACTTATTACTTATTACAAACTTAATGCCGAAATGAATTCAGACACCATTTGATGATGGAGGCTAGTCGAAATTTACATGTATCACATTTCACATTCACCTTGGAAAAGACATTAAAGAATTTATAACAAGTGTAGCGTATGATTAATATTGATCTTCAGAATATATTTTTTAATATACGGCTGTTCTGTATTTCTCTTAATATTCCATGAAGGAACAGACGGAGAAGTTCTCTCGTATACAAATTATATCGTGCTTAGCTGATTGACTGCTGAGAAGTATCCCGGCGTATGATTAATATTATTTTTGGGTGGAAATAGGCATTTTCGATGGGTATATATGGGCGTATGCTTAATATTAATTTTAATATCACTTATACGACAACAAAACATTTGCGAAATTAATATAAAAAAAAATCATATAATCATGTCTACACCTCATGTGCAAATTGCTTCATTCGGTGTATGGACCAAGTGCAAGGGCTAATAAATGCTTAAGGCATTTCCAGTTGTTAGCCAAAGTAGTGGAATATTTGGCTTAGTTCTCACTGTTTAATGTACCCTCATGCACTGCACACTGTTATTGCTTGCAAGCGAAACACCTGAGACCACTTGACTTGAACTTAATCAAACATGTAGTGGGCGTTTGGACGTATTGCAGTCTATTGAAGAGGCGATTGCGAGTAACTTCCGCATTCAGACACTCGGCCACCCTAGAGTTGTATGCTGAGTGTGCGCCTCCTGGTGGAATTGCAAAGGTCACATGGCTACGCCCAACAAAATGATAAAAAGTCGTATCGTAGCGATAATTTTTGTGTTTGCAGCTGATAAAAATTCAATAAATCAATCATAGTCACACAATCAGATCTGGTCAATCGGGAGATATGTATGGGTTTCCTAATCAAGTATGGCATTTTGTTTTTGTAGCGTTTCGAAAAATAAAAACACGTATACAATGCATTTGCAAAGAATTGCTATTTGTGTAGGTTGTGTTGGTTAATGAAATTGAAAGACACATATAGTCGACATTTGTTTGTCAGCCCTAAGCATAGGTGTGCTCTATAACTCAATCAAACAATGTAGCCATTTTAGAAAAGGAACACTTAATGTCAACCATTTAATTATATTTATTATATTCCAACTCGACGTCCTTGAGTTTGAACGATTAGTTGTTGCAGTCATGGAAACAGGTTGAACAGCACAGAAATATCGTATTTTAATTATATTTAATAGAGAACAATGTCTTCGAGAATTGGTGGAGTCTAGAGTCTGATATTGCGGGTGATCAGGACCTCCTGAACGATAGATCTAGCTTGACTGGAAACAGGCCCTTCAGGTAGTCAAGTGGTAGGCTCGACGCGGGGCTATTACCCAAAGAGTAACAGAGTTGTTGGGTACATCTCAATCTCTAATTCAAGAGACAAAATTGCTCGAATCCAGCATTTTCTAATAGCTCGACCCGACTTCAGTTGTTCTATTACAAAATTTAGAAAATTGTACTTCCGTCCGCTATTCTTAGACTCTAGATAGATCTCACGCTGAACAGCAACAGATACATCGATAACACCGTGTTACAAAAAATAGATTTTTTTCTGTCCTATGAACCAAATGCACATATTTGGAAAGAGGGGAAAAATAAAAATACACGTGTATCGGCGATTTTCATGTACACGTCAGAATTTTTTTTTTGGCAGGCAGACTCGTGGAAATGTCTGTATCACGTCAAATTTTTTAAAAACTATTTTTATCAATTCTCAGATTTTCCCCAATTTTTATTATTTTTGAAAAAAAAAATATTTTTTTCACTTTTCTTAGCATAACTTGAAGAGACTCCAAATTTTTTAAACTACTTTAGCGTTACGAAAAAAAATTTTTTTTGAACTGAAACCTTAAAAAAAACGATAACCATTTAAAAAAAAAAAAATTTAGAAAATCTAAGAATTGATAAAAATCTATTTTTTAAAAAATTTTACGTGATACAGACATTTCCACAGCTCGATTGGATCACTGGAAAAGGGTTAAAAATCGGTCCAAAGGCTTTCACACAGGCCACTACGAGCATCATACTTCAAACTTAAAAAAAAAATCTGACGTGTACATGAAAATCGCCGATACACTTGTATTTTTATTTTTTATCCCCTTTCCGAAAAAGTAAATTTGGTTCATAGGACAGAATGTGTGTAACACGGTGCAATGGAAATATTTTAAACAAAAAAAAAATTAAGAAAATATTTTCATGTATTTTTTCTTAATTTATGGGAAATGTCAATAAATAGAATCGAAATAGTCTTCGATTCGGGGCAAATTTGTCAGACTCCGTCTCCAAATATGCGACTCCATCGCCCAGCCTTTTGCCATAAGATACAACAATGAACTCATTGTAGTAAATTATATGAGGGGTTTAAAATGAAACTGCTACGCTTTCAAATGTTCCCGCTGAGCCAATACAGGGTGCCAAACTTTCACCGACTATGTTGTGACACATGATTCTACGATGATAGCTTTTACAAACGAAAGTCCATTTTAATGAAATAGGACTTTTTGAAACCTTAAGCGAATATAATAAATAATATTTACAATTTGAACAATAGGTTGACTCCCAAATGTTACGAATGCCCCACACCCGCTAGGAAAAAGTATGCGACAAACTTAATCAACGAAATTTTATGCATTGTTTACTTTTCGTCCCAAATCTGGGGAAACTCCTTGATAAAAATTACCCTGAAACCGGTAAAAAACATAGCTGCTGACAGCTCCTATAGACCAAGTATTAACGATCTCATTTCATGTTGCCAGACCACACATCTGAGGTGTTTGAAGAAAGATTCATTAATAGGTATTCTTGGACCGTTTTACCATGTACATTATTGGATATCCCTTTGGGAAATTTTGAGATATTATCACAACATGATCGTTCACAGGACGATATTTTTGGATTAGAATCCCCCCATATGTGACATTTTTGCTTCGAAAACCCATATAATATCCTCTCCCATTGATTACACTAAATTTATTATTTTTTGTAATTACATTATTTTTATTTTATTTTTTTTATTACATTCAAATTAGTAAAAATGTATCCCCAAAAAAAAAATCTAGACAAACAAAGAGCTCAAATTTCCTCTTTTATTAAAATATATTTTTAAAAAATATTAAGACTTTAAATTACACGTAAAGATGAATAAAATGAAATGAATTGAAAATAACTGCTACTTTAGCGAACGTACTTATAGTCAGCTATCGATGCCAGCATAGAACGCATAAATATGCATATAGACAAAAAGCGATAACGATTTAACGTTGTTGTCTGTTTTTATCAAAATTTGCTTTTTATTTGTTTGGGTTTGTATGTGACAAAAAAAAAAAAGTCAACAGCAACCATTTGCAGGTACATTAGGGGGCCTAAGGACAAATAAATGCGTTGCTTTCATGACTTCAAAATAAAAATTGGATATTAATAATTATAAAAAAAAGTAGCCGTTAATGTGGTAAAACGTTTGTAAGACTCTATGGAAATCTAGTTTTGCGTAAAATCTAGGAAATTTATTGATCGGGGGAAATAACATCGTAGAGATGGCCGTGGTTACCATGACATTTCTGTCACGGATCTGTTGGCCATAGTTTTCTTTATAATAAACCTTATGTGGTGCAACCATTGGAAAACTCTACGGAAATCATGTTTTGTGTAAAATCGGGCAAATTTATTCATCGGAAAGACGAAAGTGATTACCACCACATTTATGGTACATCACATACGAGTTCATCTACCGTGCTAAAATGCAAACCCATATAATTTCCTCTCCGAAAATTTAGAGAGAAAAAAAAAATGTTGCCATCTTCAGTGCATGAGTATTTCCGCGGACATTACATTCCATTAAAACCCAGACGGGGAACTTCTCCGTCTGAGAACTTCTAAGCTGTGCTTGATATAATTTGAATACACTCGAATCGGTTTTATTTTTTCCTACATACGTTGTACCAAAAACGAGTATTTTTTGTTTGGCTTAAGCTTATGGTGTAAAGTATTTTTGAGAATTTTTTCATATTTTTGGAAAAATGTTTTTTTGCGAAAAATTCGGTTTTTTTGAGGTTTTTGTATTTCAAGCACAAGTTGATCAATAAAAAGCATTTTCCAAGTCTTTGTGCCATCATTATTAACAAAAAAGTTTTGGAGCTCTAAATTAATGTATTTTTTGTAAATGTAATTGTAATTGGTTTTGCTTGTTTATCTGTCACATATAGAATTTTTTGGGAAAGTTTCAAAAAATCTGAACAAAATAAATTAAAAATACTTTACCCGATATTTTTAGACTCACGCTGCACTGCGTTTGTTAATGGAAATACATTAACTGCCTGTTTCCATGAAACGAATTTCTTCGTTCGTTACAAATTGTCAAAATTGAAGGCGCAATAAAATGTATTCTTATCGGTAATGAGAGCTTATTGTTGTTTGAATTGTGTTCCATTTGTCGTCCATATCTAAAATATAAAAGGTGGCGCAAAAGTAAACTTCCGATGTTTTTTGACTGTAATTAAAAAAAATGAAAAACTTTGATTCTTCTTGTGGATTATTTTTATTTGGTCTTTTAATTTTTTTTACATCAAGTCGAGAATATGATGTCATATAAATGGCCGCCACCACAGTTGATTGTCATTTGAGGGGCCAATCACAAAATTTATAGCATTTTCTGATAGGAGGATTACTTTTGCGCCACCCTGTATCTGAAACCCAGAATTGAATCATGTCTAAAATCCATTTTATAATTCTTCGAAAATTTACGATTTGTAACGAACGAGCAAATTCCTTTTATGGAAACAGGCAGTAAAATAAAAAAAAAAATATTTTTCATTTAGTTTTTCTAAATTTATGGGAAATGTAAGTAAATAAAACTCGGAGTTGAAGTCAAGCAAATTTCTGGACTCCCGACTTCAACTCGGGGCAAATTTGCCAGAATTTTGTCATTATTAAAGGAAAGTGTTCGATGTTTACTCTAATGTAGTATTTGTAATTGTAATTGCTATTTTTTTTTGCTTTTTTAAATGTCACATATACAATTTTTTGGGAAATTTTCAAAAAAATCTGAAAAAAATTAAAAATACTTTACCCCACATACTTCCAAAAAAGACTGAGCCCCTATGTATTTCGATTCCCTAGTGTACAGTGAATTCAACTCACAATTTAGATGGAATTTGGGACTTGAAACGTCCACCGAACATTTTCTGATTTTCCCACTAGCACTTAAATTTGGATTTGATTGAAGGTAGTCCCATGACAGTTTCAATCATTTACCCACCCGATAGGCCGACTATCACAAAGCAGAATCTAGATTCGAAACCGGGTAAGACCATCAAACATATATCAGCGGCTGCTTCCACCTCGTAAATCATGACTACTTTACGAGTAAGAGAGTAAGCCATGTACAACTTCTCTAGAAAAGCATTAGCCGTTAGGAACCGCCTTGCAACAATAGGTTACGGTCGGTTAGTGTAGAAATATCGTACACAACTCACTGATTCGAGAGATGTTCCCCGCCCCTTCAGGGAATGCTAAGGGAAATAAGTAAGTAAAAGAAAAATGTCAACATAGAAAAACATAACAGACCTGATTATGTTATCAAATTTTTCTTACAAAATTAATATTTATACATGCCTTGCATTTTTTTTTGAATAGTAACTCGATGACAAATGCAATAAACAGCGTACAACATTCCTCTGACGCAAATTATTTCAATTGGTGCCCCGAACTTCCTACAACATTACATTTCTCCACTGTTAACACTTTTTGTTTGGGCCCACACAACAACACATGTGCAGCCTGACGTATACGCAATGCGGAATAATTGCAGACGTTCCTCATACGCACCAATGTTGCAGGGCAGCAAAATTCCAATAAAAATCTTAAAATAACAACAATAAGATTATACACAAATATCGTTACAGCTCCGGCTGAAGACAATCGTTAAATCTCCAATTAAATTGACATATAAACATTTCAACAATGAGGCAGCTGACAAATGTATTACATATGTGTTGTTAGTGTTCTAATTAAAGAATAGAACGATATGTATGTCATACATGTCGTGTTTCATACAATTGATCATAGAAATGCCACAGCAGACATACAACGTGTAAACCGATTACACACATGCTAATAAACGTGAGCAATTGCCATTGAACTCCGTCTGTCTGCAATTGTTTTGTTGTCTCTGTTTCTGTTTCTGAATGGGGCAAGGCTACACTTTGGGATGTACAGACGTTGGCAATGATAGCCAAACATCCCACAAGACCTTCGATGGAAGCAGGGCTTTAAGACGATAAAAACTAAAGACAATGGGGATAACAATTATCAGAGATAAGGTTAAGATAATAATGTTTGGTGATGCAGCTGGTTACAGGCCTTTACGGTGATACTCCAGTGAAACTCAAGAGACCAGATTTCCAGAAAAAACCATGAGTTCACAATGTATATTACTGTGAAAGATACCCAGCATTCTCTGTATGGTACATTTGATATTCTTCTTCCCTTTGAAATGTTACTCTGTAGAATATGTTCATAGCTAACAACGCAATTTCTCTTAAGACAGCATAGTCGCAAAATAATTCCCTCGCTGTTATTCACACCTGATGATGAGAATAATATTTACTGCCGACATGTTTGTCCTAATACCAAATCGTAATTAGTCAGAGACAAATGTCTGAAATTGTCATGATATGCAGAACAAATAAATAGAAAACATAGAGAAAACCTGTCAAGGTTCTGTTGGCTACAGTTTTTCGTCATAAGTAAACGATTGCCAAATCATGCTGTCCTCTTCGTACGTTGGGTGAGGGGGTTTAAAATATTTGTTTTATTTCTGTCTATCACTCAGCCATCCATCACGTTGTGATGGAAAAATGTGAACACAATCCTGGGATTCGAAATGATTGTCATATTAAATTCTATTAATTACGTCGGTGTCTACGAGAAATGAGAATAAGTTTGTTGAACAGGGTGCGCCATTTTTGCATGTCGACAAGTGAATATTGAATAACATAAAATAGAGAAAACGGATTTTCGTATCTGAGGTAGTTTTTTACTTAATTTGTTGTTTTTCAAATTATTTGGAATAATTTTTTAAAAAAAAAAACATCAATCAATCAAGTGGTTGAGTTTATGGGCCACCTTAAAATTCATTCTTGTTGCTGGGTTTTCCATAATTTTTTTCAGCATCTCATGTTTCGATTTCGGCACGAATGTGTGTCAATGGCTTGGGATTCCTTTAAACAAATCAGAAGGCCGAATCTTTACATTTGGGTGGGCCAGTCAGCATCGCCCGCTTTGTTCATCATACGTCGAGGGAATATTCGCTACACAACAGGACTTATTTGATTTGAAGTCTAATGTGGAGCACATCTTTTTAACGCATGTATCGGCAGACATAGGGAACCCGCATTTATCGATATCGACTGTTTGGGATTCTCTAAAGAAAATAGGCTAATACATAGTTGTCAACTGAAAACTGAAAACCATATGGCAACAGATGATTTATTCCAAAGTATTCCTTACACCGTGTTACAAAAAATAGATTTTTTTCGGTCCTATGAAACAAATGTACATATTCGGAAAGAGGGGAAAAAATAAAAATACACGTGTATCGGCGATTATCATGTACACGTCAGAATTTTTATACACTCCATCATAGGATGGAGTATATACTAAGTTTGTCATTCCGTTTGCAACACCTCGAAAGAGTGATCTGCGACCCTATAAAGTATATATATTATTGGTCAGTGTAACATTCTAAGACATTCTAGCGATGTCCGTCTGTCCGTCTGTCCGTCCGTCCGTCCGTCCGTCCGTCCGTCCGTCTGTTGTCTGTTGAAATCACGATAGAGCGCGAACGACTAACCCTAAAAAGCTGAAATTTTGTAGGAAGATGTTTTTTGCCCATAAGCAGGTTAAGTTCGAGAATGGGCCATATCGGACCAAAGGGGGAAAAGTTCTCCTTTACGGGACTAAATATATTCCAGCCATAATCAAATTTTTCAAATATTTTTTTTCACTACATCTAAGTTCTAAGTTTATATAATTTATAGATGGGGAAAAAATCCCAAAAATGGGCGTGCTCATGGGTTCCGTGGACCCTTGGGGCCCAAAAAAGGGCCCATGATAAACATGCGCATATGGGTATCGAAGTGCAACGAAATTTACTCACGAACTCAAATATGCCTTTATTTTCATGATTTGCCTAAATTTTTTGATCCGGTTTCTGGGACTATCGGGTCACCAGCGGCCCAAAAACCGTCCCTTGACAAACATGGACATATGGGTATCGAAATGCAACGAAATTTTCTCGCGAACCCAAATATGCATTTATTTTCATGATTTGGATAAAATTTGTGATCGGGTTCCTGGGACTATCGGGTCACGAGCGGCCCAAAAACTCACTTAGTTATACCCTCACCCTACGGTGGGAGGGTATATATCATTTGATACGGCTCAAAAGTGTAACACATAGAAATATCCACATTAGACCCCAGGTGTCTTTGAACCAAATTCGTTTTATGACTTTCTGAATCGTTTGAGCCATGTCCGTCTGTCCTGCTGGTACGCACGATAACTTTCGAAAGAGTTAAGCAATCACTCTGAAATTTGGCATGGCTTAATATTTTCCCAAAACTGCTTATGGGATAGCAAATGGGCTATATGGCTACACCCCTTCGGGTACCTCCCATACAAATCTGCTATTTCGCCCACTTTAGAAATCGTGTAATAATATCAACACGCTCAAGTTCGATCTTGTCCAAAATCCGTAGTTAGTAAAGGTATAACCGGACAAAGTTTCCGACAAAATCTTGGCTGTCTGGCAACTCCTCTTCTGGTACCTCCCATACGAATGTACCACCCCGCCTGCATTAGAAATCGTGTAATAACACCAATATGCCCAACGAAATTTTTCCCAAATTTTGTATTTAGTAAAAGTATAGCTAGACAAATTTTTAGACAAAAACTTGGAAGTCTGGCAACTCCCCTTCTGGTACCTGTCATACAAATTTACCATTCCACCCATTATAAACCGTGTAATACTTTCAATACGACCAACGCGATCTGCCCAAATTCCGTATTTAGTAATGGTATAACTGGACTAAGTTTTGGACAAAAACTTGGCAGTCTGGCAACTCCTTTTCTGGTACCTCCCATACAAATGTACCATTGCACCCACTTTAGAAATCGTGTAATTATATAAACTCGATCAACGATTCTTTCCGAAACTCTATATTTAGTAAAGCTTTAACTACATACAATTTTCTAGTAAAAACTCTGCTTTATATTCCGTCCTTTTTGTAAAATCATGTAATACAATATTTTTCTAAAACATTCGGTATTCTAGGTTGCTATTATGACTTTTCATCAGATGTTACATCAAATGACACACATTTAACTTTCCGATACTTTGAAATATGAGACTTGTATGTTTTTAATGAGGGTGAGGGTATATATAAGTCGGTTTACCCGACTGCAACTTTTTCACTGGTTTTCTTATTTATTGACTTTTTAAGGATCCATGATGGAGGGTATATAAGATTCGGCCCGGCCGAACTTACTATTTGTCCACTTGTTTTTTTTAAGTTTGAAGTATAAAGCAATGTCTGTATCACGTCAAATTTTTTAAAAACAATTTTTATCAATTCTCAGATTTTCCCCAAATTTTTATTATTTTTGAAAAAAAAATATTTTTTTTCACTTTTCTTAGCATAACTTGAAGAGACTCCAAATTTTTAAACTACTTAAGCATTACGAAAAAAAAAATGTTTTTTGAACTGAAACCTTAAAAAAAACGATAACCATTTTAAAAAAAATTTAGAAAATATGAGAATTGATAAAAATCTATTTTTAAAAAATTGTACGTGATACATTTCCACGAGTCTGCCTCCAAAAAATCAGCTCGATTGGATCACTGAAAAAGGGTTAAAAATCGGTCCAAAGGCTTTCACACAGGCCACTACGAGCTTCATACTTCAAAATTAAAAAAAAAAAATTCTGACGTGTACATGAAAATCGCCGATGCACGTGTATTTTTATTTTTTATCCCCTTTCCGAAAAAGTAAATTTGGTTCATAGGACAGAATGTGTGCAACACGGTATTATGTCAATTATGTGAATTGAAATTATTGATTTTGTATTTTGATTTGTCCCAATAATGGTTTTTGGGACTGACGCCATCCCAAACACACAGTTAGAGGACATGCAATGGAGTTTCATGAACCTCGTGTAGATTCCCCAAATTCGACGCCAGAATGTAAAATGTACCAGTATTAATGAGACCAGCTACTGTTTGTACATACTCCAGGGGACAAAGGCAAATGATCGCTAAAAATTCGCCGCAAATTGATTTCAATGACGCCAAACCAGAGCTCGCAATAATTGGTCGTACTTTTTATCAGACAAAAACCACTCCACCACTGACACGATGCGAAATGGTCGAAAACAAACCCTCCAACTTCGTTCTTCTTTGGTTTGGTCTACGCTCAACCGATGATCGTTTTAGATTGCATGCTCGGCTCATGTGTTCACTCGATACACTTTACAGCGAACAAATTTGGCAAACAGTTTTCTGAGAATGTATGACGATAGGCAAACATTTGCAGCATACACATATGGATACATTAATGCTTTGCCTGTGACGAAATATCTAAGGCAACGACTTAAGACAAACGCAACAACAAAACTAAAATACCTTTTTTGCAGACTGTTTGCTTGCTTTTCTCCCTTACTAACAGTCAGTAACTGAGCGATGAATGTTTCTGTTCGTATCGGGTGGTCAGTAAGAGAACGATTCGTGAGTTAGGCTCAATCCGCAACCCGAGACCGAGAACACGAACGAAATTAACAAGAGGCTTGCGTTCAGACACTAAGCGATTCCGTGTAATTTTTTAAGGTCAACAAGGTCGTGGAAATAAAAAAATGGATATTTATTAATTTTTTTTCTGAATTTTTAAAAATAAACTTTTATAAGTCTATTCGTAAAATGTGTACGACCGTGTGTGGTACACAAGTAAACCCAGGCTCGAAACCGGATAAGACCATCAACAATTTTTCAGCGGCAGCTTCCACCTCGTAAATGCTGGCGACTTTACGAGTTGCAGAGAGTAATCTCTAAGCCATGTAAAACTTCTCTAGAAAAGCATTAGACGTTTGGAGCCGACTTTCAACAGTAGATCACAGCTCACTGATTCAAGAGAAGTTCCCTGTCTGTTCCTTCAGTTATAGTTAAGGGAAATAAGTACAAGTAAATAATTGTGAAATGTAGTCTGCTATCAAAGGGAGAAAGTCTCTTCAGGTTAACGTTGTTCACCTTGAAGGCCTGAATCATGGTAACTACGAGGCGGTTATTATAGAACGCAAGAATTTAACCCTTTAACCGGCCACAAGGAGTTCTTCAATAATTGTGTTTAATTTCATAAAAAATATTATCCCTCTAACCGGCCAAACAGTAATACTGGAAAATCCCTGCAACCTGTTTTTTTTACCAGTTATGCACAGAGAAATATTTATTAGGAAATTAAACACAATTAATGACGACATCCTCAGAGTGATATTGCCGGTTAAAGGGTTAATTCAGTATTATCTTATTCCATTAATAAATTTATTGAAATTTTAGATTTATATTACTTGTAGATGTAAGGTAGTTTGGTAGAAATTGTTTTTCAATGGACTATTTAATAATAAATAAGTGAACTCGATATATACCAGTTTACTAACTCCATTGAGACCGCATTCCTAATTGACAGGAAAGAAGTCCAAGGAGATCCGGTTCAGCCATGGTACCAGTTTACTGACTGTTGAGATCACGTTCCTAGTTGGCCATGATAGGACAAAAGTCTAAGGAGACCCTGTTCAGCCGTAGAACCAGTTTACTAAGTGTTTTGAGACCACAAAGCTTAACTACTTTCAGATTGAGAATGCAGAAATGATTTCTCCGAGTGATTTTGTACGGGGTTGTGTGTTGAAATTTTAACAAAACGCAGACAGTTTGTTCAGGAGAATTCAATGCCTGTCATTTATTTTTTTATGATTATTTATTATCATGACTACGCTTCAGGCGGTTTACTTTGAAGGTCTAATATACTTTTTCCGAAATGTTGGACGGTATCTCACCAATGGCATGTGTAACGTTGTCTGCCTAGGCATTCATGGACGAAGGATGCCGTTATTTATAAACGAGAGACTTTACGTGCCCCACAAAAAATAGTGTATTGAGGCTCAATCGCCGGACAATTACCTGTGCATGAGATTATTTGCTGACAAAACTCCCTGATTTAACACTGAAAATCCAAAAGAATCACCCTTAACAAGACCATCGATCATTTCACCGTGTTACACACATTCTGTCATATGAACCAAATTTACTTTTTCGGAAAGGGGATACCACATAAAAATACACGTGTATCGGCGATTTTCATGTACACGTCAGAATTTTTTTTTTTAAGTTTGAAGTATGAAGCTCGTAGTGGCCTGTGTGAAAGCCTTTGGACCGATTTTTAACCCTTTTTCAGTGATCCAATCGAGCTGATTTTTTGCAGGCAGACTCGTGGAAATGTCTGTATCACGTCAATTTTTTTTTTTTTTTTTTTAAATGGTTATCGTTTTTTTTAAGGTTTCAGTTCAAAAAAACATTTTTTTTTCGTAACGCTTAAGTAGTTTAAAAATTTGGAGTCTCTTCAAAAAATAAAAAATATTTTTTTTTGAAAAATAATAAAAATTGGGGAAAATCTGAGAATTGATAAAAATTGTTTCAACGTGATACAGACATTTCCACGAGTCTGCCTGCCAAAAATCAGCTCGATTGGATCACTGAAAAAGGGTTAAAAATCGGTCGAAAGGCTTTCACACAGGCCACTACGAGCTTTATACTTCAAACTTCAAAAAAAATATAATTCTCACGTGTACATGAAAATCGCCGATACACGTGTATTTTTATTTTTTTCCCTCTTTCCGAATATGTGTATTTGGTTCATAGGACAGAAAAAAAATCTATATTTTGTAACACGGTGTTTGTAAAGAGTTATCCTATACGTATTTCTTTAAATGAAGCCGGGGGCTCTTGGCATTCACCTGTGGAGGCCCCGGTTACCCCTGACCTAAACTGGCAAATGGACAGACTGATTGTCCGTTTAATCAGTGGCCTCTTGTTGAGTGACCCAAAACCTCAAACATATAGCATTTCAGTTGAAGTCCTTTCTCCCAACATCATTTAATATATACAGCAGCATTTATTTTATTTTTCTCTTGTTGACCAAATAAATATTCAGCACACCTACCATGAAATGTGTATAATGAAATTCCATGGCAAAATTGTGGTCCCTTATTAAAAAGCTCAGAATAAAAACCAATTCCCACACTATCTCCCACACACACACACATGCTTTGTTTAAAAATGTTCACATAACATTTTAGTTCTATTCTTTCTGCAAACCAACCTAAACCTATGAGCTGCTTATTATGGCTGCCACAATAACAGACTATTTTTATAAACAAAAAAATAACAAAGTAACCACTGTTACGGTTATGATAAATGCCATCATTAGATGTATTTCGGTTCGGTTCTATTTAAAAAAAAAAAAAAAACGCCATTGAAAGCAACTTAACCGAAAATAAAACTAACAACACTGGTGCTGCGGTAATCATCGACCCAGTGACACGGCCAACAGAGAGGGTAGACCTCCTTTTAAATTCTATATTTGTAAAATATTTATGAATAAACCAAAGCTCAGGAGCACACACACACTGTACTATGAAGAGTTGAAACTGACAGGCTGGTCCAGGCGAACATGAACATGAACTTGTTAACAAAATGGGAATGACAGAAATACCGTAAACGAAATATTTGCAAACATGATTTTGTCATGTTAATGTTTAGGAAAACAGACTGAAAGAAAATCATACATGTCAACTGAAAACTGAAAACCATATGTTAACCCATGATTTATTCCAAAGTATTCTCTGTGTGTCCTCCTTCCGTCAACGTTTGAGTGGTGAAAAAAATGTTGTGTGAACTGAAATTGTTTTTTTTTGGAGGGGAACATACACTTGTGTCTACCATGTGAGGATGTATGCCGGTCCATTCTTTGGCGAAGTATGGCTATGCTTCACCCTGGCCATTCCCTCAATTTGTTTGCTCTGTCTGGGGTTGGTTCATTAGCAAACGTTTGTTTCTTTGTAGGCCACCCTACAAGTCTTCCATCAAACCACAATGCACCCTTCCGACATACAAACACACACACACTCTTATACACTTACAAAATCTAAGGGATTTCTGGATACACGTATCGCCATACAGAGATGTTAAAGATAGGAAAAACATTTTGTTGATTTTTTTTTTTGAATACCACAAAACTCAAATCGCACAGTGGTTTGTGAGAAGTCTTTGATGGCGTAATCTTTATTTCTAGCATTCTAAGAAAAGCCGGTTTTATTTATTCAACTGGGTTCCGACTGGGTTATGTCCACTATAATTTCAGTAGTTAAACAAGCTTGTCCACATAACACCCTTGCTAATTAATTTGGTAAAAATTCTAAAAAACGTGGTTACTGTTCCCCGTTACAAAAAATAAATTCAGACATTTTTTGCATCGATCGGGCCAAGTTCCCTCCCACTTCGTACACCCATTCAAGTCCAATTAGGTAAACACTAGGAAAGAATTTACAAATGATTGGATTTTCAGCCCCTCGGCTACATCCAGAATATAGCAATGCGGTAAATATCATATGTGCTCTCTCTAGAGTCTAATCTGGTACTGGTCAGGAGCCCTGTCTTGACCAAATGGAATCTGCATGGGAATTTCACACTGCCCATTCGGATCGTAATGAAGATGCGGTCTCAACCGGGTGCCACAATTTTAACCTCAGTGTAAAACAGGTTATAGGAATAGTAGACGGAAATAGAATTTTCAAAATTTTGTTCTTGAACAGCTGAAGTCGGCGACGCACAGTGTTGCGAAAGCGGAATTTTTTGGAAATCATATTGCCTAAACTGTATTTGTAATTGTATCGATGAGAAACTTCTACAGATTGGTCAGAATGAAATCCCAAACAGAATGAGTGAAAAAAAAATTTACACCGAAAAAAAATGTTGGGTCAAATTTTCAACAAAAGTAAAAAAAAAAAATCGAAAAATTTACAAAAAAAATTTATTTTAATTCTTCTTTTATTTCTGATAAATACCCTATGATTAGTTTTTTAAATAAATTATAGGGTGGTCCGAACAAGAATTATAAACGTAAAATTTTCATGATTTTTCGATATTTGTTGAAAAACTCTGAAATTTTATAAAAAACCAAAATCAATTTCATTTCTTATTTGAAAGGTGGCAATCAAAGCTTTAATCTGATACCGGTTTGAAGTCAATAGCTTCAGTTTTAAGAGAGTTATGCTCAATATGATTAAATTATTCAATAAGTGATTCCGAGAATTTCCGTTCTATTTCTATGGAATAAATACTGAGAGTGATATACTAAAATCGCTATAACTCCCTGGAGGGCAGGTATGGGCAGCTGATTTTTTCACAGTTCGTTGAAAACAAATTATGTAACATTTCTGTAGTGGTTTGGAACTGGGACTCTCTGGGACTTTTTAGATATTGCTTACCTAACCCAAATTTAAAGGAAAAATGGACCTTTAGTCGGGATTTCGTTCTAAAAAAGGTGCATATGAAAATGTCTCAAACAACATTCCTTTTTTTTTACAGAAGATACTTGTCCGAAGGAAGATTTTTTTCCGAATCAAAATATCTGTCACCAAAATCAAATGAGATCATTTTTAATACAGCCCTGAAATCCCCTCTTTTCGTGAAAATTTTGTATATTTGACTTCTAAAATCAATTAAAAATCAACGGGCCAACATAAAAATAAGCTTTATGTGTTTTTTGTTTACTTGGAATGTCTGTGACAAAATTGCATCATTAAAAACACTGAAAAAAATAATCGGAAAAAAGTTACTTTTCCACTAGCCGCAACACAGTGCGATGGAGATAAAAAATAAAAATACACGTGTATCGGCGATTTTCATGTACACGTCACAGTTTTTTTTTTAAGTTTGAAGTATGAAGCTCGTAGTGGCCTGTGTGAAAGCCTTTGGACCGATTTTTAACCCTTTTTCAGTGATCCAATCGATCAGACTCGTGGAAATGTCTGTATCATGTTAAATTTTTTAAAAAAAAAATCTTTATCAATTCTCATATTTTCCAAAATTTTTTTTTTTTAAATGGTTATCGTTTTTTTAAGGTTTCAGTTCAAAAAACATTTTTTTTTCGTAATGCTTAAGTAGTTTAAAAATTTGGAGTCTCTTCAAGTTATGCTAAGAAAAGTGAAAAAAATATTTTTTTTTTCAAAAATAATAAAAATTGGGGAAAATCTGAGAATTGATAAAAATTGTTTTTAAAAAATTTGACGTGATACAGACATTTCCACGAGTCTGCCTGCCAAAAATCAGTTTGATTGGATCACTGAAAAAGGGTTAAAAATCGGTCGAAAGGCTTTCACACAGGCCACTACGAGCTTTATACTTCAAACTTAAAAAAAAAAATGCTGACGTGTACATGAAAATCGCCGTTACACGTGTATTTTTATTTTTTCCCCTCTTTCCGAATATGTGCATTTGGTTCATAGGACTGAAAAAAATCTATTTTTTGTAACAAGGTGTAATGTAATTGCCCCCAGTGTGATGGACTAATGCAGATAATCTATACAACTTTTTCCTTTTCCGTGGATTTGTCGAATATATTCGACACTTCACATGATGTTTAGCACGTCAAAAAAAAAAACATATTTGCCACGGAAAGGGTTAAGGGACATCTGCTACAATAGGGAAAATGCAAGCTCACAAATAGGCGCAAAATCTCCTTCTTCCTGGATATTCCTTGATATTATGAAAACTAGACACTAGAGAGTTCTCCAGTGAAATTGCAAAATCTGTGGTTTATAGTCTGAAGAGTGAGTTTCAAAATGAAAAAGGTAGAAAAAATTGGAAATCATTCTCTAAAGACATCTAGGTTACGTTTAAGTGTCAGTCCTTACGAGCAGACTTACTCAGACTCTATAGTTCACGGTGTTACCGTGGAAACTAGTAAAAGAACATATCTCTAACCACCGCCTGAAATATCCTGAGCACTCCAAAAATCTCCTGACTCAACCAATACGAATAGAGCTCAGATCGTCTTGGTCCTCATAGAGTAAGAAGAACTATAGAGAATGTGTTTTATGGAGTCCTCTTTCATCATAGCAACACATCATCTGCAGTATTCACTGCCATCGCAGTCTTCAGTCTCATGTCCTGCCGGCAGCATTGTGTGATAAAGGACCGTATGTGTCTGTACTGAATGCTGCCCCAAAAGAGGACTTTATCAAGTGATAAGTGGTACACCTATGGATTTTAGTTTGGCGGGAACCTGAAATAATGTACCGAGTCCCTCTGGCTCGTATGCTCTACACAACTAACAATAGACTAAAATATCAGTACATTTACATTTTTTAATTATTCTTTTTTTTTTTTTAACTTGTTTTGTTTTTGTTGTGATCATGTGTTTTTGTTATTGTGTTATATTGAGAGTGTGTTACTCGAATGCAAGCGAAATGTTAAGTGTTTTTTGTTGTCAAATGCAGAGAAATGATGGATAATAACGCCATTTGAACCACTGTATGGCCAAGATGCGAATATTAGATTGGGTTACGAAGGCAACTTATAAATTCTTATAAACATTATCCTTGATATACAATCGAATTCGGTTAAGCGGAAATGGAAAAAAATTAAGAAACTGGTGAAATCTTGGTCGACGTGAAGCACCTTTTCGGACCGCCATACAGAAATTTATGGAAAAATTCGAGCTGTTGGGACAAGTTAGTGAAAAGAAGAATAAAACTCGAGCACGTCACTCAAGAAAGCCAGGTTTGTCCATTCCTTGTCGTTATTTGGAATTGGGCATTCCACAAACGTCATTACACCGCCAGTGCATAAAGACTTAGGTCTTAAGGTTTATAAAGTTCAGTTAACACAAGAACTGAAGCCGGCCGATCATCAACAATGTCGTTTCTTTGCTGATTGGGTCCTTGAAGTGCATGAAAATGATCCGGAATTCCATCGAAAAATTATCTTGACTGATGACACCCATTTCCAGCTCGGCGGCTACGTCAACAAAATCGCATCTGGGGCTCGGAAAACAAAAGAGTTATTGTTGAAAAGCCTCTCCCCATTTTACATTTTAGTTTGGGTAAAAAAAATAACGTCCATAAAAGTGTTTCCATAACTTTTAATTGAAACGCGTTGCATGCTACGAGACCCACCTTATTGTACACTTATATTAGAATATGTTTAGGAATCATGTCAAGTATAATGTATGCAAAATTGTGTAGCGGCATACGTTCCCCTTAGACCAGTGGATTCATGTGTATGTGTGTGTGTGTGTGTGTGTGTGTGGGTGTAGGTGTGTCCACGGGAGATCTTTAGCCAAAAAATCAACACAACACAACATGAATTGTTTTGGGATTTTACCAAGTTTTTTCTTTTTCTGGTTAACATTGGGTCGTTGATTAAGTGGAAATGAAGCTAGGACCAGCCACAAACCCTCACACAGCAATTCCTACAATCACTCACTCACTCGTTTATATCCTTAAAGTGAACAGAGTCCTTTAAAGAACGTGGAAAAGAAAACTTGTGATAAATCATTACAATTTTGAAACAAAACAAAAAAAAAAAACGCTTAAATTGAGTTTCAATTACAACATTTCATACTCGCAGCCGGCAGCGGAGATGGCGGAGGGCTTGGCAAATGGCGGCGTACAAAAAGTTCGAGTGTCGTTTCTGTGTCCTCTGCAGGCTGATGAATTATTCAGCAAAATAAAGACAACTTCGACGTGTATGTGAGGGCCAGGATAAAAGTTTCGAATTACTTGAATTGCGTTTTTTTTGTTCTGTTTAATTTTGTACTCTCGCATATTATGTAAATGTACATAATTTTCTGGTATTGTTGGGAAATATTTCACTCAGAGATCAGAACAGAACAGAACAAGAACATAACAAGGAATGACTTCATTTGATGTGAAGTATACAAAAATTGTCCTAATGAAATTAGGTTTGTCTAAGACTGTCCGGAAGCAGGGATGAGTTATTGATGCGCTGAACATAATAAAATTCGAAAGAAGACGGACAATTATGGCCAGCTGGGATTTTATGGTCTTCTTACATCATTTGGTTTGGTTACTGCGACTTCCATTTCATGTGGAACAACTAACAAAATGAGATTTGCTTTCGTCCTCATCTATTTTCAAGGGATTTTCTTTTGTTCTAGAGACGTTTTATTATTTAAATAAAGTAGAAGAGTATTAATAAATTATATTAAATTTGTTATATTTAAACCTTGACAATTTCAGTGCATAATCTTTCGATGGATGGACTAAGATGAGGACAGACTGAATTCTATCAACAATTTATCATGTTTAAAAGTTCCATTGTTGACTTAAAGTTGGTTTCTTCGACTACAACCGCGTTTTTATAAAACGAACGGGTAATTTCATTTATTGTCGGCAGTTTTGATTATCGAGAAACTAATGTCACTTTTAAAGTTGACTTTCCATCCTGGGTGAGCAGGCAAGACATTTGACGATTGTTGACGAGGGCAGTAGATAAGCAAGAGGCTTGGCAAAAGAGTCACGAAATGGAAATTGGCGAAAATTTTGAGTTTTTAATGAAAATTTAGAAAAACAAAGAATATTTTTTTACTTTTGCTCGGCACAATAATATCCCGATTTACACGATGACTTTCCAGCCACGGTGAGCAGGCAAGACTGTCGACGATTGTTGGCAAAGGGGGTGGCAAAACAGCCACGAAATGGAAATGGCTCCGTGAAAAATGCCCCAAAAAAAATCTCATACAAAATTGGGGAATTTTTTATAATAAAAAATACCCAAACAAAACAAAATTATAAAAAAATATATGACTGACTTCTGTTATGAAAATATTCCTAAAAAATCGAAAAAAAATCCAAAAATAAAACATTGGGGATTTTTTTTATAATTTGGAGGTAACATTTATTTTTTTGTTGTACAATTTATTATTTTTGGAAAATTGTTCGTTTTTTTGGGGAAATTTTCATAACAGAAGTAAATCATGAAATTTTTTTTGTAATGTTCTTTTTTTGGGGTATTTTTTATAATATTTTGGGGATTTAGCATTGGGGAGAGTTTCATATTGGACGAAATGGAAAATGTCGAAAAATGAATGCTTCAAAGGTGACAGCTACCGAAATACCGGGTGATTCATAATAACACCTCTTCTTGGAGAACCCTGTATGATAACGAGAGAGTAGATATAAGCGAACACAATTTTCAAAGTCACAATTAAATAACCGTCAGTTTTTGGATATACAGAAGAAAAACTTTTTTGGCATATTTAATTATTTCGAGAGCTAAAAAGAAAATTTGAGACTGGAGTCGGGTTATTTGTGACGCTTAGAATACAATTGAATTTTCTATAACTTTGGAAATATAAATTTCTAATTCATTTAAAAGCGAGTTTCGAAAAAAATGCCGCTTACGACTATGCATGTGACTTGCAAATACATGCACAATTTAGTTTAGTTTGTCACAGATGAATTCATTTTGAGAAAAAAAAATGCAGCTTTTAAACTTTCATCATAAGTCTAGTCTTGATCACATACCACTTTCCCTTTTTCTAGCAAAAAAAAAAAAACCTTTTTCGAGAGAAGCTAGAAAAAAAAGTTTTTAAATTGTGATCAGGGGTTTTTTTTTGTAGAAAATACAACCTTGCCTCTTTTTTTTTTGAACGCCAACAATCAGGGGACGCCCCCTATAAGTGCAATGCATTCTGTTAGCGGAAGGAAATTAGGGTATCGAAAGGAGGAAAGAGGGAGTAGTAATTGTTGACATTTGTTTTGAATTTCTGAATGTCACAACTGGCAGGAAACACATTTGCTGGAAGAATATTCCACATACGAACAGTGCGGCTGAAAAACGAATTTTCACTATAGTGCGTCGTCCGGTCAACCGGCCATTTTACAATGAAAGAAAATTTATTTCCTTATCTTTATGAAAAATTTTCCATTCAAGAATCAAACACTAATCCTTTGGCCTATTCCACATTGAATAACTTGTGACCTATGCTATGCTTTGCCAAACGCAAATTTATTTCCTTATCTTTCTGGAAAATTTTCCATTTGCCTCACACTAAGGAACAAAACAAGAATCCAATCTCCAATTTAGCTAGGAAAACCAATATATCGAATACATCGTAGTCGACTTACACGTTGTGTCGTCTTTGAATAGACGATATTATGAAATTATTGGAAAACAATTCTAATGAAAGATTTCATAGAATTAGTCCAATGCAGGAGAAGAGGAAGTCATAAAAAATAAAAGAAAAATAGTAAAATAGAAAATCCATTGAAAGCAAAACAATGCAATTCAATTTGAAATATGATGTAAATCCACATGTACGGGCCAGTACCCCACACACACTTGAATTCTCTCTTATACACCAACAATGACACAGATTTAACAACACTTTCACGCACTTAAACTCAACGACTCACAAGCGCGCGCACACACACACAAACACACATGGAGAGTCTGCGATGAGAGGTGTCGTGCAACATTTGTATCGTTCAGAAAGAAGGTTTGAGAAAGTGCTCTTTCATGAAATCACAGTTTAATTTATGACGCACTTTACACTTGTTCATCATCATCGTCATGTGGAGTGGGTCGGTTGTTAAGGTTGGCTTTACAAGAGACGGGACAACTAAAATGCTGGTACAGCTGCGACACAGTGTTTCCAACCAACTGTGGAAATGTTTTTTTTTTTAGAAAAACATAAAGTGCTAAAAAATTACAAAACTTAACAAAAGCCATAGAAAAACAGGGCTCTAGGAAAAATGCCGCCCAGAAAAAAAGAAGAATGACCAAAAAGACGAATTCCACCCCCCCCCACCAAAAAAAAAAAAAAAAAATAAAAAATTGGTGAATTCGTGAATTTCATTGTTCCTATGAAAAATTCTCCAAAAACGAAAAATGAAATATTAACTAAAATTATGAATTTTTCATTTGGGGTCATTCTTTACATTTGGGTCATTTTTCATGGAGCCGAAAAGAGTATTAAAAATAATTCATATTTTTGGTTCGGTGTCTTTTTCTTCGCTAAACAGAACGACAATCCAGTCCAACAACATGTTTCTTATATGAAAACCGGGTCTATAAACCGGGTACCTTTTAAAATTTACCCGAAAATCTAAATATATTATGGTAACTAGGAACCTAAAATCTCTTTTTGAGTCATGTTTTTAGGAAATCCGGTTTCAAAAACCGGTTCCTTATAAAAAGATCCGGATATTTTTATTTCGAAAGTAAACTTTTTAAATGTATGTTTCATTGAATAAGAAAAGTAAATAAAATAAAAAACAGATCGATTGTGTACCCGGTTCGAAAAACCGTTTTCTTATAAAATTACCCAAAAATCTAAATTTCTTATAGCAAACAATTTTTTGTTGGTGTGTGATTGATATCGTAAAGGAATAACACATCAAAATGGGTCGCTTTTTTTTTTGAGAAAACCTGTTCTAAAAACCTTTTCTTATAAAATTACCCGAATATCGAAGTGTTTTACTGCATTTGCGGAACCAAACTATTTTTAATCAAAATTGATCGATTGTGAAATTTTTTTTAAAGAAACCCGGTTCCAAAAACCGTTTCTTTATACAATTATAGGAAAATGTAAATTTCAGAATATGAATATTATATAAATCGATTGTGTACATTTAATTTAGTAAACATGATCCAAAATCGGGTTCCTTATAAAATTACACGAAAATCGTTTTTTTTTGGCATTTAGAGAACCAAACTATTTTTAAAATTCACCTAAAATCGAAGTTTCTTACTATAATAAAAAGGAAAATGGATCTATTGTGTACATGTCTTAAGAACATTGGGTTCCAAAAACCGGTTCCTTATAAAACTCAAGTCAAGTCAATTTATTTTGAAGAAATCCGGTTCCAAATCCGGTTAATTTTAAAATTACCTGAAAATCTATTTTTCATAGTTCATTTAAGGGAGAAAACTATATTATTTCATGTATGGGAATATGAATAGGAATATGACATCCAAATTAATTTTTCAAGAAAACCGATTTCTTATAAATTTACCTGAATATAAAGGGTGTTTTTTTATTGAGGTATAGAACTTCGAATTGAAATAAAACACAAGAAAATCGTTTTAATGTCCATCAATTTGGCTTTATTGGAAGGATAATTTTATGCCATTAATGTTTAAATATGATTTCGGGCATGTGGCCGCCGCGGCTGGCTCGAATAAAGCCAATTCTACAGGTCCAATTTTCAACCACTTGTTGGAACCACAACTCATCCACATTCATGTCATCCAATTCGGGAACAAAATAGTCGGTTATCATGGCTCTATACCGGTCTCCATTAACGGTAACTGACTCTCCAGCATTATTTCGGAAGAAGTATGGCCCAATGACTCCACCAGCCCATAGAGCACACCAAACAGTCAGTTTTTGTGGATGTAATGGCATAAAATGGACGGAGCTTGCGGTGAACTTCGCGAACTGAACCATTACTTTCGAAATAAATTTGCACGATTTGCAAGCGTTGTTCTTTTGTCAACCTGTTCATGATGAAATGGCAAACCAAACTAAATATTAATCACTTGACAGCTGACAAAATGGCCGCCAGTTAAAAAAGTGATGCCAACTTAAAGTTCTATACACCAATAAAAAACACCCTTTAGATTATTGCACCAAACTAGGGATAGGATCCAAATGAAACGATTATGGTTGGAAGAACACATAGCTATTCAGTAATGATCACTAATTACAGTAATTACTAATTAAATTAAATTTTTTTGTAAAGGTGCGGTAATGATTAAATTGCGATTGTATTCAGTTTTTCAAGATTTATAATTGATTACGATTGCAACTAATCTAAAAGTAGTCAGGATTACTTGCGATTGCTATAAATAATCAAAAGTAATCGAACTACTTTCAGAGATTACTTTTGATTCTTTCTGATTATTTATAGTAATCGCAAGTAATCCTGACTACTGTAATTAGAAAATACGGTGATGCAAATTAGTGTCCACATCAAATTCAACCAGTATTTATTTTGATTATTTTAGAGTTATATGAAGTAATCTTGATTACTTTTAGATTATTTGTACATAATTGTAATCAATTATTTGGCAGAAAATTGAGGATTATATACTCAATAAAATTCTTTTTTAATTTTTTTTATTTTAATTACAATACAAAGTAAATTTATATTCTAATTTTGGGTGCAAGGGTAAACGGGAGACCATATGGTCTCTGGTGAGAATCGCAACCACAACCCCCACGTTGATAGGCAAGCACGCTACCAATTCGCCTAATTTATTACTAATCATAATTGATAATCCATTTACTTTTAAAATTACCCGAAAATCTATTTTGTATGTTTAATTAGTGAGTCTTCCTTTGCCTTAAAGTTTGCACATCAAAAAGGTCCCCACAGACCTTCTCACAAATAGTAAGTTTAACCGGGCTAAAAAAAACTGTTCCCTATAACTTTAGTCAAAAATTTAAATTCCTTATTGCTAAGTATTTAAACTATTTTCATTGTGTACTTTTGTTGCCTGAAAACCAATATGACCAGGGTCCAAAACCAGTTCAAATAGATTTACCCAAAATTCTAAAGGAATCAAAACTATTTTTTGGTAAATCCGTAAATCACACCTTTAAACGGGATCTTCCCCATGTTTCAAAAAAAAATCTAAAATTTATTTGTAAAACGCCCTAATATGCTCTCTGGATGATTAACTGGTAAGCTCAATTTTCAAGTATGGGGAAATGTCAGTGATTTCTATAATCTTTTCACGAATACAACTCAACTTCACTTCAGCAAGTGGTAATGGAGAAATTTATTAAATTATTTTTTAAAAGGTTTTCAAAAACACTGTATCTAATACACGTAAGAGCTTTCAAGGTACTCCTGCCAATGGTCAACCTACTGCAGTCCTCGAAAACGATTCTTTAGTATACAAACCTGCTGAATGGTATGCAAGTGTTTTGTATGAGCCCACATAACTTCCAAATGGGGGTAATTTGTAAGCGCTTATTAATAGGGTTCGGTTACAAACGCTTTTGGCTCCAATTGAGAAGTTTTTTTTCAGGCAAATCAATAAATTTTAGATAAAAACCATATAAAATATTCAGTGTGGTGAATTGCCATCCATACAAAATATTTCCATAGAAAAAACCATAAAAAAAACCTGCACGATGTTCCCCAATGCCAGTCACACCAATCTCCGTAACATGCCCTGCAAATTTGTGTACCCGCCTCTCCACGGAATCCATACTTCCAGGTGACCGCTGATCTTTAATATTTCTAATTCTTCTTTCTTTTGTGGGTAGGCTGGGTTTGATTGCGATTGCTCTGATCATAACGATTCGGCCAACTATTCCGCATAGTCCTACACAATGCCGGGAAGAAGAAAGAGCCAAGTGTATTGTTTCATCGAAAGGATAGTGCAGGACACTGACCGAAGACGTGGCAGTTATCCTTTCAGACGTAAGTACCTAGGCGCCCCCATCAATCCTGTCTGTATGATGAATTTAAATTAGCAAGTCTTACCAAAGGTCTACCAATTGTTGTTTATGTTTCAAAAGTGTGAAAAAAAAAATGGAAAATTTCTCGAACTTAGACTTCACTTGGGCCAAAGAAGACCGATATCCTAACGTTTAAGAATTTTGTGATAAAAGTAGTTTTCCTATTTCGGTGACATGGACTTCAAAAAAAAAAGATGAAAAAATATTTTATTTGTTTAAGCTTTATTTTTTTTATTTTATTTATTTTTTTTATAATTTTGTGTTTCTTCGAAAGACATCTTCAGGAATTAAATTAACAATTTAAAACTAATGGATTTGATTTGAATAACTTTTTTGCAGGTAAAAAAAAATAAATTTTACAATTATCCTTCCTTTGGTAAAAGTGTGTAAAAACCTTAGATTATGTGGTATTGGGATAGCCTTTCTGAGTGTACAAAATTTAAAAACGCTGGTTGGCCTTTCTCTTAAAGGCATATAACCATTCTCTCTAAAAAGAAATCGATCTACTGTAGTGGAAATTACCCTTCCCGCAGTTTCACTCTCATCAAAATTTAGTTCTTTTTTCGCCAACCTCTGTCAGTCCCTGCTAGGCATTCTCTTCTTCAATTTCCGATTTCACGCAGTCCATTTCAATTCCAGTTGTTTTACGCGTGTCATTTCAAACCACTGTGCAGTGTTCGTTTCGGTTTGTTCATCTATTCGTCTGCTTCTTGTATACGGCGCAAACTGCATAAATGAATTTGAATTGAACTTTGACCTTTATTATTGCCATCTACACCCATACATATACAAGAAACCTAACCCATAACAGATGTTTCTGCTTGTTCTTTTTTTGTCGTTGCTGTTGTTGTTGCTGAGAAAGTAACATGGCTAATACAATAAACACATGCACTTATGTGCGTCCAAAGGAGATTGACTTAAATGGGGGTTAATGGGGGGGGGGGGGGGGATGGTTGATGTGTTTCCATCATCTGACCCGCTAAGAGATGTCGTAGCTGAAGATTACAAGACGAATGGTTTCTCATTGCAATCATCCTCCTAGGGAAAGTAGTTTTAGATGAATTTCATTGTCTTTCGACTTAAAAAAGGTCAAATGGATTTAAAGCATGAGGTGGATTACAAATAGTATTCTAATTGGGTCCTTCTGGGTAAACGTTAGTGTCTTCAAAGGAGAGATACATAAAAGGAAATCAACAGATAAATACAAGGAAATCAATGAAACCTGTTACACCATAATGGGGAGATATCTAAATGATATTTTTGGGGATTTTCAAAGCTGGTTAAAGAACATCACCCTGGACATCCCACAAGTTCACAAGGACCTCGTGAGTTGACAACAATAACCAATGCATTTGTTTTCGATCTCAGCCCATTCAAAAACTTTTCTTTCTGTAAGCTGGAAATCTATGAACCCCTCCACTACTGCTAACAGAAGTGGTAGCAAGTAACGACGACTCAGAGATCGTGTGGTTCAGTTATACCTTTGGCAAAATAAATGAATCTAAGAACTTGCGTTAATAGACATCGAACAACATAGAGTTAGAAGACAACGTGTACAATAACACCGTGTTACAAAAAATAGATTTTCTGTCCTATGAACCAAATGCACATATTTGGAAAGAGGGGAAAAAATAAAAATACACGTGTATCGGCGATTTTCATGTACACGTCAGAATTTTTTTTTTTTGGCAGGCAGACTCGTGGAAATTTCTGTATCACGTCAAATTTTTTAAAAACAATTTTTATCAATTCTCAGATTTTTCCCCAATTTTTATTATTTTTGAAAAAAAAAATATTTTTTTCACTTTTCTTAGCATAACTTGAAGAGACTCCAATTACGAAAAAAAATGTTTTTTGAACTGAAACCTAAAAAAAAACGATAACCATTTAAAAAAAATTAGGAAAATCTGAGAAAAAGAAAAAATCAGCTCGATTGGATCACTGAAAAAGGGTTAAAAAGCTTCATACTTCAAACTTAAAACTTAAAAAAAAAATTCTGACGTGTACATGAAAATCGCCGATACACGTGTATTTTTATTTTTTATCCCCTTTCCGAAAAAATAAATTTGGTTCATAGGACAGAAGGGGACACCAAGACTTGGCTGGGCTTAGAGCAACCATTGCATGCAACAGAACCCTCTTATGGTGTTGCAGGGCCCTGAAAGGTAACCACGAATCCTAAGGCGTCTCAGCTTACAGTGACCTTGTAACACTTCAGCCTGATCTTAGTGATGACAACCAACTCATAAGCATGCAACGTTGGCTGGAAGAAGAAAATACGCCCCCTCCTTAAAATATTGGCTCCATTGTGCAGAAAGTTCGTGAGACTGAAATGTTACTGGTCAATACTGAACGGTACCCAAGGAGAATGTGCCGGCCATAGCGGAGAGTGTGCATTGACTCAATCACGACCACTCAAAAGGTTGGATTGACTCAGCAATTGAAGCCACACGTTCATTGGCTTCATTAATGCTTTTCATTTTGGGCCTAAAGCAGCTCGAAATGGATACAAATTTCCCTCGCAAAACCATATTTTCTCGCAAAGCGCATTTTCATTTCGGCATTTTCAATCAAGGAAAACTGCCACATTTGGGGATCGGAAAACTCGCACATGATCGCCGTGGAGCCAATGTGGTGCATTAGTTCATTTACCTTTGAAAATGTGAGTGGAAACGGAATTTCTGTTATCGGTGTGTACTATAGAGTCATGGTAAACGTTTTTGGGCCGGAGGTACCATGTCTGCAGAAGATCCGGAGTGGATGAATTATTTTATGGATGATGGAGAAAATAATATCTTCTTTTACAAGACTCAAAAAGGAATCAGCGGAGAGAGACCGATGGTGACTGAGGAAAACAGCAACACCTTGAGAAGTTTCCCGACCGAAGAGTCCAGTGATGAATTTATTTATGGCGGGTCGGCTACCACGAGCAAGAATGATCAAAGTCATGGATGATCATCAAAGTCTGAAGCACTTATGGGGTTAAATTAATACGGCGCGATTTGACTTTAATTTTTCACATCGTGAACTCGAAAGTATTGAATATGCGATGAATAAGATAGATGGCGCCAACTGTCTTGTCTCCTTGTTGGTAATTGGGATTAGTAAGCTGAGATTTGAATCGTCGGGCCTGATTTCATTCTCCCAGTTTGTAGCGACCAGCATGAGGTCCATGCTCAGCTTATCTCCGCTCCGTTATTATACAGCTCTGGCGGTAATTTCCCGGCAACAGCTGCCTTATGATTCGTAAGAAGTGTTATTGATTTTGAGAGCACATATTGGATATGGGCGGGACATTTAACTCCATTATTTTCTATTAGTTACGGTTTTCTTTGTGCAGCTGAATCTTTGCCGCTACTGAGTTGGAGATGTGTTATTTCCACATCCTCAGCATACTGGACATATTACACCGTGTTACACACATTCTGTCCTATGAACCAAATTTACTTTTTCGGAAAGGGGATAAAAAAATAAAAATACACGTGTATCGGCGATTTTCATGTACACGTCAGAATTTTTTTTTTTTAAGTTTGAAGTATAAAGCTCGTAGTGGCCTGTGTGAAAGCCTTTGGACCGATTTTTAACCCTTTTTCAGTGATCCAATCGAGCTGATTTTTGGCAGGCAGACTCGTGGAAGTGTCTGTATCACGTCCAATTTTTTAATAAATAGATTTTTATCAATTCTCAGATTTTCCTATATTTTTTTTTTTAAATGGTTATCGTTTTTTTTAAGGTTTCAGTTCAAAAAACATTTTTTTTAAGTAGTTTAAAAATTTGGAGTCTCTTCTAGTTATGCTAAGAAAAGTGAAAAAAATTTTTTTTTTTTCAAAAATAATAAAAATTGGGGAAAATCTGAGAATTGATAAAAATTGTTTTTAAAAAATTTGACGCGATACAGACATTTCCACGAGTCTGCCTGTCAGCTCGATTGGATCACTGAAAAAGGGTTAAAAATCGGTCGAAAGGCTTTTACACAGGCCATTACGAGCTTAATACTTCAAACTTAAAAAAAAAAAAATTCTGACGTGTACATGAAAATCGCCGATACACGTGTATTTTTATTTTGTATCCCCTTTCCGAAAAAGTAAATTTGGTTCATAGGACAGAAAAAAATCTATTTTTTGTAACACGGTGTTATTAATCACATTCCCAAGTTCATGTCTCCCCCTCGCTGTCTCTCGCTTTGCTTTATTATTCATAAAGATTTTATAAATTTATATACCCGATTTTCTCATCTTGTGCAATTTTTTCATATTTTTTTTTCGCACTTGTGTAATTTACGACGAAAAAAACACTTCCTTCGAATCTCAAAACATTCTGGCAAATTCACATTCATTAACATCGTCCCACTTATCCAGCCCCCTTCCAACACCTTGTTGACCTTGATCTTGACATTCGTCTCCCACTTGCCACATATTCATTAATTATTAATTTAATTTTATAATTGCTTTCTACAAATACGTTCATATCAACAAAAGTGGAAAACTTTGGCAACCGCAATACTTTCACAGCTAAGCAGGAGAAATGTAACGTCAGTTGAGAATGTCATTTCTGAAATGACGAGATAGAGGGAGGCAGGGGGGTTGAGGGAGATGCTCTTTACGAGCAAATCCTTCGAAATACGCAGTAAAATGTGCCGCCGGATGAAGAAAATGATGACGAAAACGAGGAAGAACTCTTTTGGGGCAACAGCCAGCAGCTACATCGTCACCAGCAGCGCCATAAAACAAAAGGATTTTGAGATTTCATCTTATTGCTTTCACTCACTAGCAAAACGTATTACGTTTTATGTCATTTTGAATATTCCATTTGGGGAATTTCCCGAAAGCAAACACCAGTGACGAGGTTGGTATGATAAAATTGGCATTTATGAAAACAAATGTGCTTGTCCATTCCTTTCCCCCAAATGCTTTGACAATTTGTGGCATAGGGCAAGAAAACTTAAGAAGAAGAGAAGTTACTGTAGACCCCCAGTTGTTTTCAGATGATTTTCGATAGTTTTCTTGTGTTTCGAAAAGAATATGTGTACTCAGCTGGCAACAATTTAGTCGTAGGTGTAATGGCAGGGTAAACCAACAATTGATATGTAAACAATGAGTTTGACCATCAAAATTCTGTCAAAATGATAAAATTGTAAACGATCCGCTTTGTTACGGTCGTGTGCCTTCAACTGCTGACTGGACTGGAGACTGGAGCGTGAAATGTTGAGATGGATGGCGAGTCCATGTTCCAGGACGGCCTCGCACCCTCTATTAGCATGTGTTGTCTATTATAACACAGACTCGTGGAAATGTCTGTATCACGTCAAATTTTTTAAAAACTATCAATTATCAATTCTCAGATTTTCCCCAATTTTTATTATTTTTGAAAAAAAAATATTTTTTTCACTTTTCTTAGCATAACTTGAAGAGACTCCAAATTTTTAAACTACTTTAGCGTTACGAAAAAAAATATTTTTTGAACTGAAAACTTAAAAAAAAACGATAACCATTTAAAAAAAAAAAAAAAAAAATTTAGGAAAATCTGAGAATTGATAAAAATCTATTTATTAAAAAATTTGACGTGATTCAGACATTTCCACGAGTCTGCCTGCAAAAAATCAGCTCGATTGGATCACTAAAAAAGGGTTAAAAATCGGTCCAAAGGCTTTCACACAGGCCACTACGAGCTTCATACTTCAAACTTAAAAAAAAAAACTCTGACGTGTGCATGAAAATCGCCGATACACGTGTATTTTTATTTTTTCCCCTCTTTCCGAATATGTGCATTTGGTTCATAGGACAGAAAAAAATCTATTTTTTGTAACACGGTGTTATCATGACAGTCTCACAAACTTTTTGTGTCTCATTCTTTCAAGACATAGTTTGAATAAAAAGCACTGTATGGGAGTCGGAGTCTCACAAATTTACCAGGAGTGTGGAGTCAGAAAATTTAGTCAGATTTATTTACTTATATTTTCCATTAAATATATAAAATGTATTAGAAACAAGTTACCTTGTTAATTTTTTTTTAAATTTGAACAAAAATAAATCCTCAGATGGGTACATCATTTCCTTAATAAGGTCTGCGGTTGAAAGATTTTCTGTTTTCCTATGTTTTTTCAAAATATTTCTTGATCTTATCAAACGGACCTCTTTTCAATCGAAAAATCATATACAACAAAGGAACAAACAAAATGTACAACAAAAAAATTTTCCCTTTTCAAGCAGAAAATAGAAATTAATTTCCTTTACACACCCACACAAACACACACACACACACTGTAATAGAACGCGAAAGTTTCAAAAGAAATCACACTAAACTCAAACAAAAAGTAATTATAAATGTTAATGAAACGAACACAGTTTACAAAAAAAAAAAAAAAATCCAAATGAAATTTATGGTCACAGAAGATTGAATTCCGAGTGGATTGTATGCCAAGTGATTAGGAGGCAGATACCGGGATTGAGTTTTCGACTCGTTTGGCAATTTTTACTATTTTGGCGCTTTTCCTTGTGCAAATGTGAACTCGAAGTATTGAAATTATTAGTTGAGCCACATAAACCACTGGAAGTTCTATATTCACTTATATTTTCTGTTATAACTCTTTCGGATGTTAAAGTGATTTGGGGAATTTCGACCGCCAACCCCAAACAGAAAAAAAAACAAATCATACAACCCTGACGGTGACACCAACTTTATATTCATTGGAGTGAAATCTATGTGAAGTTAATTAAAATAGTTTTGCCATTCTTATGGTCTGCTGTCTTTATTATTCATGGGTTATGATGGTGATAAAAAAACTGTTATTTTGGGTTTAAATTGGTTGCACTCGCAACAACTAAAAGGTCACTCAATAAAATACATTTAGTATCTGAGATAGTTTTTTTGACAGAGAATTTCATATTTACTGCCAACTAAAGACAACTCTTTGTTCGCCTTTGAATGTCACCACTCTGAACTTTGATCTTTGACATATTCCCGCTTTTGCGATAATAATATTTAACGGTCTTCGTGTAACTGTCTTCGGGTAATGTTGCATGTGTTGATTATTCTGATGAGATTTGCTTTGGCATATGAAAAACTGTTTGCTGTTGTATGTGTGTGTGTGTGTGTGCGCGTGAGTACACTCAAGTGACCATTAACATAAATAAATGAAAAACTACACTCACACACCCGCCGACACAGCGACAGAGACGATAACTTTATCACTGTACGAGCAAAAATAATTAAATGTCAACTTTGGGAATGTTTTGGAATTCATCAAAGCGCTTAATTATAAAGACGGCCACATCAAATTAGAACACAACAACAAAAGTGTTCGGTCAAAGAACCTTGCAACTGCCACACCAGCTGTTGACAGTTCGGAAATTTCACAAAATAATAATAAATCCTGGTGGTTGGTTGTCCCATAACAATTTATAATTTGCATATTGTGTACGAACTTCTTCAAAGTCTTCAAAAATGTTTGCATTTTAATGCGAATACGAAAAGTCTAGCAAAGGATGTTAGTAGAGATTTTTAATACAGATTTTTAGTAGTGTGGAGTGGTCATACGAGAAAAATATTGGTATTGTTAATAGGCAGAGAAGACAAAAAAAAAAATCAAAAAACCATGAACTTAAGGAAAAAAAAAAACAAAAATTGATGCAATTTAAAAAACCTGCAAAATAGGAATACAATTTAGAGGAAAAAAAGTGCAAAAAGCATTAAATTTTGGGGAAAAAAAACAGAAAACTAAGAAAAAACAAAAAAAAGATTAAAAAAAATTTCAAAAGATACACTTATTGTTATTGTCGAAAACTTTGTCTAACTATAGTTTTACTAAAAACAGAATTTGGGCAAGATCGCGTTTGTCATATTGATATTATTACATGATTTCTAAAGTGGGCGAAATAGCAGATTTGTATGGGAGGTACCCGAAGGGGTGTGGCCATATAGCCCATATGCAATCTCATAAGCAGTTTTGGGAAAATATTCAGCCATGCCAAATTTCAGAGTGATTGTTTAACTATTTCGAAAGTGCGTACTCGCAGGACAGACGGCCGTACTGACGAACAAGGCGCAAACGATTCAGAAAGTCATGAATCGAATTTGGTTCAAAGACACCGGGGGTGTAATGTAAATATTTGTTACATTTTTGAGCCGTATCAGATTGTATATGCCCTCCTACCCGTAGGGTGAGGTTATAAAAATGGTAAAAATCTTGCAGTCACAGTTCGCAAAACTAAAGCATTTTTGGGTCGTCTTGAAGCACCTTGTCGGACCGCAATACAGAAATTGGTGGAAAAATTCGAGCTGTTGGGACAAGTTAGTGATGCGAAGAATAAAACCCGTGCACAAGTGAGTATATTGCTGCTGTGGCCAAAGTGTTGAAAAAAACCCAGGATGGTCCATTTCTCGTCGTTCTTTGGAATTTGACATTCCCCAAACGTCATTATAGCGTATTTTGCATAAAGACTTGAATCTTAAGGCTAATAAAGTTCAGTTAAAACATGAACTCAAGCCGGCCGATCATCAACAATGTCGTGTCTTTGCTGATTGGCTCCTTGAAATGCATGAAAATGATCCGGAATTCCGTCGAAAAATCATCTTGACTGATGAGGCCCATTTCCACCTCGGTGGCTAAGTCAACAAACACGCTTAACAAAAAACACCCGGTATAACTCAAGTTTTGTAAAAAATCGGTCAATCATTTCCAGAGCAGTAAACTTTTTTCAAAAAACCAAAGAATTTTTTTTGCTCAATTTACATTTAAAAAAAAACAAATATTTGTCGCCTCTTTTCGGGGCAAAAATAAAATCTGAAGTTGGTTTTGAATATTGTGACTCTAGTGCCTTAGTATTCCGTTTCCTGGAGTCGTTTGAGTCTCGATATCTTATAACAATCCGTGATTGAAACGGTTGCCACAACCGAATTTATCACTTGCTTAAACTAAAATTCATTAATAAGGAATGATTTAATATGAAATCACAATAGAATACCACAGATGATGCCACCAGCTAGTGCCAACGAAATTGATTCTGCAATGAAACAGATTCTTACGGTTACTGTGGAAAGGCTTCACAATTCTCACACAATTAAAGCTAAAAAAAAAACCTAAATCAGCTTAAACACTGATGGGGATGATTCCGTCATAGTTCTCTGTAATTATCTTATTGACTTCCCTCGGGACCCCATTGCACCCCTGTAGACATTTGCCGTTGCCATAATTCCTGGGGTGTTTACATTGTCTACAAAAGGAAAATCTTAAGGATTTCCTTCCTTCTTCATAAACAGCCACACCCATACAATAAATTCTAATTATAATTTACAACGCTATTATTGACACATGTTGTCATCTAAAAATAGTTAACGATGAACGCACAAGATTGTGAACAAAAAAAAAAAAATCGAACGAAAATCTGCGATTACCTTTCCAGAGATGAGGATATTGATGATAATTATCCTGGCCGTAGTGTATCCTTTGAAACAGCAGTAACTAAGAAATTACGGATTCTGGTGTATGAATGTTTACCAGTGAGCGTGTGCGTGTGTGTGTATGAGTGCCACCGAGTGTGAGTACAGCTGGTCCAATTGCTGTTGCCGCTGCACTAAGCAACACGTATTCGACAACATTTATCTTCACTAATAAATACAAATTAAAACATTAACACAATCACAACTTCACATAGACACAAGGATACATTTTTATACACGCACACTACCTTGGCTACGTATGTTTATTAGACTGGGTGACTGGGTCAGTGGATGGGAAAAAGACTACTTAACTTTTTTCTAGATTTTTTTTTTCTACTTAAAGATTTGTGGCTCTGCCACAATTTATTTCTGCTGCCGGTTTTCCAAAAAAAAAAAAAAACAGAAGAATTTGTCTACCTTGACTGGATGCCAAATGACTATTAAATTTGTAATTTAGTCCAATCCAGATTGAAAATACCCCAACAAATATTTTTTTTATATAAAAAATGCAATAAGGCCCCGAAACTTTAAAATTTAAATTATAAAAAATGTGCGCACAGTAAAAAAAAAGATTTGTGCCAAAATTAAAACAAAAAATGCCGCAAACATAATAAGAACGTTTTTTTCCATTTTTTTGAATTCGGGGTAATTTTTCATTAAGTAAAATGGCTGCAAAATGGAAAAATGTGGGTTAATTTTTTTTAATAAAAAAAATTCTCATATTATAAAGAGAACAATTACAACAATTGAATTGATTTTTTACTAAATTTTTGGGTTGATGTAAAATTTGGAGTGATTTTACATTTGGGTTGATGTAAAATTTGGGTTGATTTTCCACGGTGCCGAACATTATTGCAAGGACCGGGCAAAAATTATATCCTATATATTATATCATATATATTTGTCAACCACTCCAATACACCCACATTTTGTATGTGTTGTTTGGGTATATATGTATGTAATCATATGTGTTTGTGAGGATATTCATGACTGAGTTTTTAAAGGACCTAAGAACTAAAACTAACATTAGAGTCTGTAATTAAAATGGATATATTCTCTATGTGCCCACGAAGCGAAAGGGAATGGAACGAAACTAAACTCAACTCAACGGAACGACAAGACTAGTCTCTGATGTTAGAGGCTATTGGTATGTTCGTATGAATGTGTCTCTGTGTGTGTGTGTGTGTATGACAGCATGTGAAATGCATGCATTTGAGTCAAGGAAGCTTTTCCGTATAATCCACAGACACTTTCATTCACCGCCATACGGGACAATGACTACGACGACGACAACGATGACTACAACAATGAAGGACATTATTTTTTTTTCGCAAAAAGTATAGACGGATGAAACGCCAACAACCGTCAACATATTAACAAACTGGCGTCAGTTTAATGTTAGTGAACAAATAATAATGACTGTGTCGCTTTGCGCCTTATCCTGTCGCTACAGATGAGGGATGTGTGGCCAGAGTCATCACAATTTGATACTTTGGACTAGGAGACAACAAATGCGTTTCGTCGGGTCGTGTATGGGTTTCCCTGGAACACAGAAAATCATTGCATTTTGTGGAATTGTTTTTTCTTAAGAACAGTTATTGATATCTGTTGATGTGATGAGCTACACTTGGTCCTGCATTTGTGAGAGCAGTGACTAGAAAACGTGACTCATGTGAAAAACACATGTAAAGGTCAAGTGGAAAAAGTTCGGAAGAACGCTGTTTAATCGGCAATGGTGGAAGGGGAAGATCACAGTCCTTTCAGAGAAAGTTCAGTAGGCAGGTGGTAGCATCACTTCTTCTGAAACTCTAAGGCTGAGTAGTATACACTAGTGTCACCGATATACTAAACCTAAGAAAAGATCACAGCACGTAATGAATAGTTATTAATAAGTATTATTCTATGAAGAATAGGCGAGGAAAGTTTCTCACTGATCACTAAGGTGACAGAAAGAGGATGATAGAAAGAGAGAAAGAGAGGAAGAGAGGAAGAGAGGAAGAGAGGAAGAGAGGAAGAGAGAAAGAGAGAAAGAGAGGAAGAGAGGAAGAGAGGAAGAGAGGAAGAGAGGAAGAGAGGAAGAGAGGAAGAGAGGAAGAGAGGAAGAGAGGAAGAGAGGAAGAGAGGAAGAGAGGAAGAGAGGAAGAGAGGAAGAGAGGAAGAGAGGAAGAGAGGAAGAGAGGAAGAGAGGAAGAGAGGAAGAGAGGAAGAGAGGAAGAGAGGAAGAGAGGAAGAGAGGAAGAGAGGAAGAGAGGAAGAGAGGAAGAGAGGAAGAGAGGAAGAGAGGAAGAGAGGAAGAGAGGAAGAGAGGAAGAGAGGAAGAGAGGAAGAGAGGAAGAGAGGAAGAGAGGAAGAGAGGAAGAGAGGAAGAGAGGAAGAGAGGAAGAGAGGAAGAGAGGAAGAGAGGAAGAGAGGAAGAGAGGAAGAGAGGAAGAGAGGAAGAGAGGAAGAGAGGAAGAGAGGAAGAGAGGAAGAGAGGAAGAGAGGAAGAGAGGAAGAGAGGAAGAGAGGAAGAGAGGAAGAGAGGAAGAGAGGAAGAGAGGAAGAGAGGAAGAGAGGAAGAGAGGAAGAGAGGAAGAGAGGAAGAATTAATTAATAATCGGAATTACAGGTTCAGAGTTATAAACATAGTTAAGCCGAAAAGTTTTGTTTTCGTATCTTTCGGTGTTGAAAAAAATTCAGAAAAAATTCGAAAATAACAAAAAGTTATACTTTTCTTCTTTAGTATAGTTCCCGTTTTGAAATCTTACTTACTTATTTCCCATAAAATTCCATGAAGGAACAGACGGGGATCTTCTCTCCAATCAGTGAGCTGTGTACGATATAATTTGTATACTCACTGACCGGGACCTACTGTTTAAATCCGGCTCCGAACTACTAATGCTTTTCTAGAGTAGTTTTACATTGCTTACAGATTGCTCTCTTACTCGTAAAGTCGCCAACATTTACAGGGTTGAAACAGCCGCTGAAAAATGTTTGATGGTCTTACCCGGTTTCGAACTCGGGTTCTTCTGCGTGATAGTCGCACACACTACCTACCACACCACGGCCATCCGTTTTAGAATCATCCGTACGAATTTTTGGTTGTCTGAGATTAAAATTAACTTTGTTAATAACTCTGAAACTGTACAACGAATTCAACATAATTTTGGTGATTATTTTTTTTATTATTTATTTCAAAGTAATTGGACAATTCAGTTTTTAGTTATGACAATGTATGTCCAAAAAAGACTGGACTTTTATAAAAAAAAAATTATTTATTATGTTGGACTCAGTAGAAAGTGGTTTGTGAGCGAGACAGCAGTGTGAAAACAAATTTATTTAAAACTAATCACCACCTGAAGATGGTTGACGAATGCAACCGAAATATTGGGAACCAAGAAAATAAATAATAAAGAAAAAAGCAACAACGTAGTTTTTTTTTACCATATGACCTCAAGCCAAACTAAATGCAACATAATAATTCTACACAGGTCAACAATAGAAAACTATATCAAAAAATAATTTCCTAACATTTATTTCGAAGAATTCGTTTTCGAATTAATTTCCGTATTGAAAAATTGAATGTTTTAATGGTAAAAAATGTAAATGTCGGGGCACCACAGTTGCATAGTGTTATTTTGTCGACCCTTTCAATAACGAAACTTCGGACTGGATTGGGAGATATTTTCAAGCCATTTAAAACCCTGCCTCTGACAGTAATTGACTGTTATTTGTTTGATGTTTTTCTTTTTCCAACACCAGCTGGATTAAACTATTTTATATTTCTGGTTAAATGGAGGGAATTAAAGATGGCGCAGAATCCTCGTGAGCGAGTTATAAAAAAAAGCGGGAGATTTCACTAAATTCTGAATACATTTCAAAATACTTTATCGATTTTAATAATCTATACCTCATTTTAATTCTAATATATGTGACTTTAAGACAAACTACTGAAAATTGACATATTTTGGCATTTTCGATTTTTTTTTGTAAATATTTTTCAACAAAATAAAGTAAACAAAATTTCCGCTCAATTTATTTACGAAAGGTTTTTTGCGAACCGCAAACCAAAAACAGCAACTGATCTGATGATCTACAAAAAAAAAAAATAGTCCAAGTGATCACTTTAACGCCAGCTTATTCAGGACTTCATGGTGATAATCACACAAAACTCTGTCCTCGTGTTAGGTAAATATTGCGCGGGTGGTCCAAGACCAAGACAACCTCATGTTACAGTATCACTCGGTAAGGGAATCATTCCTTAGTATCCACAGGTGTCTACAAATTAGTTTCTTTCCTCAAAGTGGTCTCAGTTAATCTAATTACATTCTAATTAACGTACTTCGGTTTTTCTACATTTGCAAATGCAAAGTTATTTTCCTTATTCGGTTTTAATATGTGCTTTAAAGTTTATGGGATATAAAAGGTAATTCTATGGACGAAGTGGGGCTTACTTACTTACAAACTTATACATCTTCTACACGTTATGTCTTAGATACAAATTAAATTTTATTTCCCTTTAACTGTAAACCAACCTAACAGCATGAACTATCAATTATACATTGTCCTGCTGTCCGAATGTTTAGAATTCCTCCAGATGGCATTGCGAGGCAGAGAATAGTACAACCAACAGACCACAAATGAGATTACGACACACCGGATGTTAATGTGTTGGAAATTTGTATTTTCGGAATTATCGTTTGTCAGTTACGGACGGTACGACAACGGTACGTTTACATCCTCATCCGCATCATCATACTCGTTATCCTCCTTCAATCGGATATTATCCCATCTCTCCACCGCTCTCACTCTCTGTGACTCTAGACGTATCACATAGATGAGCTTTGTTTATATTTAATGGACACTCACTCTGTTAGACTGCAAAATTCAATAATGAACCGACATCCGGCTTTGAGGGTGACAACAGGAGCAGAATTGAAAAAAAAAGATGAAAAGAACAAAAAAAAAGAAGTAGAAATGAAGACAGTATTGATACGTTGAGGTTGCTGCTGCTATGTGATATGTAAGTGATACTTTAGGGGACAGTGTTTAAATAAAGTGAAATATTTAAAAAAAATTTAAATGAATATTTTCTCAAGACTATTAATGTTCCATTTACCTAAGGAAGAGTAATTTAAATGATACTGAGAATTATGTCATGTGTTTTCTTAAGAGCTTGAGAACTTAAAATCATAATTCAAAACCGAAATAGGCTTCCATTTTGGAAGCTTACACAGATTCTTCATTGGTTTAATGAATAACCGTTATACAGTGCTAATGTACTGTGGGTCCCTGAGTCATAGTACGGAGAGTACTCAATTTTTATTCTCTTCACAAGAGAAAAATACTTTATGAGAAAAAAATTGTTCTCCTCAAAGATAAATATAAATTTTTCTCCAGATAAATATTTTTTTCTCGTGAAAGTAATTTAAAATATGAAGAGAACAATTATTTTTTTCACTCACGAGATTTATCTACCGAGCACTCGCGCGAGAGTTATATCTACTCATTAGAAATTAATTATCATTCATGAGTTTAATCATTAGAAAAAATATTCGTCACCAACTGCATTTTTAGGAAATCCCTTTACAACGGCGAAATGGGACGAAAATATGTATAACAAATAATTAAACTTTCAGCGGATAAATTTTTTTTTTCTTTTTTATTGTTTTCAAACGAAAAAATTAAATCAAAAATAACAATAAAGCAATTCTATTGCGTAACACCAAAAATAAGGCATTACGACCCATTTTTTTCAACTGCTTCAAACAAAACAATAGAAGAAACTTCCTGCGTCAATTTCCAAACACAAGTATTTTTATATTTCTTGTCTCACGCGTGCTCTCTTTAATATTTATCTTTATTTAACTTTCGCACTCAGAATGTAAAACAAAACTCTCGTGAAAGTTATTTTTATGAGTGAGTGTTATCTTTTCTTCTCTTTCGTTAGAGAGAGCAATACTTTTAAAGCATGTATTGATCACTCATGAAAGATAAAAAAAATAACTTTCGTAGATAAAAATTACTTTCACGAGAATTATTTTTTTTGTCTCTGAGTGTGAGTAGCAAAACGAGAGATACAAATGAAAATACCTTTCGCGAAGCGAGATTTTCCGTACTATGCCCTGAGTACAAAAATGATCGTCATTTCTTTTTCTATGCATAAATATTTTTCCAATAAATTGTTTTTAACAAAATATTTTTTCACACAGAAGAACCCGAGTTTGAAACTGGATAAGACCATCAACCATTTTTCAGCGGCTGTTTCAACCTCGTAAATGTTGGCAACTTTACGAGTTGGAGAGAGTAATCTCTAAGCCATGTAAAACTTCTCTAGAAAAGCATTAGCCGTTCGGAACCGGCTTTAAACAATAGGTACCGGTTTTCCGAGCACCAGATGCGACAATTTAGCTTGTTGACATAATATTGATTACTTTTCGATTATTTGTAATTGTAATCAATTATTTAATACAAATTTTTTAATTGAGAATTATATTCGCAATACAATTTATTCTAAAAGTAATCTAATTGATTTCTAATCGTAATCGAAATTTAGCAGTAAGACTTTTTCGAGGCACAAATTGTCATAACTCGAGAACGACTTGACTGAATTGGTTGAAATAAATTTTCAAAAATTCTTCACCAAATCATTTTCAATCTTTTTCTTTAGTGCCATTGTATCTGGGGAACACGTTAAGAGTCGCACACAAATTTATGTCGATGAAAATCCATTGAAATAAAGTAAATGTTGTCATAAATGTAACAACAAATCTCATAAGACGAATGTAAACTATTTGGCATCCCGGTGATGAAAAGTGTTGCTAACGAAAATTATTATAATTTTCTTTGCCCACTGTGCACATATGGCCAGCACCACCCCATCGTTGAAGTCACAATTTTAATACACTTGTTGCATGTTGTTTTTATGTTGATTTGTGTGTTCGGCCACAAGGGAGTGGTGGGGGAGGGGAGTGTGCTAAATTCGTTAGTATATCTGCTAATAATTGCAGACAGTGTTGCACATGATTTTAGTTTACACGATGACGACGACAACGCAACACGGCATCGCTGTTTCCGTTGCCCGCCCCCCTGGGGCTTTGGAGCCCTCGTTATGGTTTTTTTGTAAATTTTATGAGATTTTCGGTTTCTTGTCATGTGCAGTGCATGGGTGGTGTGTTCGCTGGTGGGTAATGGCCTGTTGATATGGGCGCTGATGCCGTCGCCATGGACGGTGATGGTGACGTTGACGCTGATGTTGTTGGATGTGTTAGTAAAAGTAATTTATTATGCTGGGTGCCTCATAAAATACAATTATGTTGAATCAACATTTTTCGGTTTTTACGGGTTTGTTGTTTTGCCCATTTGCCCATTTGACTGGATAATAAACCTTTTATCTCGTCATCAATTTTAATGGGACATTCGCGTGTGCCGCTGACTGGCTGTCTCGATAGCTACATTTATTTGTTTCAGTCTAGCAGTAATCCATAATATCAATACTCTAGAGATATGCATGTATATGCATCAGAGATAACAATAAGTGGCTTTTTATCAGGTTTTGACCTTTATAAATATTTAATGTGATTTTGCTAACATTTTCTCTCTGTTGTGTTTGTGTTTTTTTTTTTTTTAGAAACGGATTTCAAGGAACGTCTGATATCAGCGGTTAAAAAAGAGGTCAAACAATTGATGGAGGAGGCTGTCACCAAAAAATATGTTCACGAAGAAAGCACAACAGTGACACAGCTGTGTGCTGCCGTCGAGGCGTGCCTCAGTCAGGGTTTGCGGCGCCGTGCTTTGGGCCTCTTTAAGACCTCATCGACCACGGCCCTATTGCATAAAATCGCCAAAATCTGTCCGGATGCCGAACATATCAGCAAAATGGTACAGGACATTGAGGCCCAAGATCCCAGTAAACGTTCATCGTCGAGCAGTGAAAGTTTTAATCGGCCGCCAATGCTGAAGAAGGGCAGCAGCAGTTCGGTGACCAGTGCCATGAGTGCGAGTTGTTCGACAACAACATTGGCATCGTTAAAGTAAGTGGAGAACAGTTTGGAAATATTTTGAATGCACAAAAGAAAGTAATACAAAAAAAATAATTAATATATTGGTAAATGTTGACCGAGCTTGAGGTCTGTTTGGTAGGGTGGAGTGAAATTCAAAAAAAAAAAAGTTAACCTCGGAAAGAGATGTAGTCTGGGGTCCTAACGAGGGGAAAAATAAAGAAAAACATTTTTTAAAAAATTTTAAAAAATTTTTAGGGGTCGCGCTTCTCCCTCGAAATTTGGAAATTATCGCTATTTTGGCGTTGATTTTAGAAAAATCCTAAAAAAGTTTTATGTCAATAAATGTTTGCAATAGCGTAAACAACAAAATAAGGTCATGAAAAAATTTAAAAAAAAAATTTTCTCATTGTTCAAAAATTTCAAAAAGTAAAATAAGTCAAATCGTCCCTTCTTCAGAAAATTCACTGAACAATGAAATCGCCACCAATGCTACAAATATTAGTCGATTATCCTCATATTTGCCTCAAATACTTTTGTTTGGACACTGAACAAGCTCAAACTTTTAAATTTCGAATAAGTTAAGTCGTTAATTTTTAGGATTTTTCTAAAATCAACGCCAAAATAGCGATAATTTCCAAATTTCGAGGGAGTGGCGCGACCCCTAAAAATTTTTTAAAATTTTTTTTTTTATTTTTCCCCTCATTAGGACCCCAGACTACATCTCTTTCCGAGGTTAGCTTTTTCAAATTAAAAAAAAGCATGTTTTCACTCCACCCTACTGTTTGGTTTTTGATGTTTCCCAATTCTTTGAATTGCATGTTCAGGTGATTGATCTACAAGAAAACATCACAGACATCGAGCTCGATTTTTATTAAAATTTACCAAAATGTTCCCAAAAGGTCGAAGATGAAAACCAGTAATAATTAATCCTCTAAACGACAATTCCACTCTGAGGATGTCTTCATTAAGTGTGTTTAATTTCGTAAAAAATAGTTGTTTGTGCATAACTGGTAAAAAAACAGGTTGAAGGATTTTCCAGTATTTCTATTTGGCCAGGATAATATTTTTTATGAAATATTTCCATGAAATTTAACACACATGACGGTCTTGCCGTTAATATTAACTTTGAAGTGATCAATTAAAAGGGAATTTAAATTCAAAGAGAACTATTTTTTTACTAGAAAAAATGGCGAATATATTTTCAGGGAAATGTTGGGTTTGTACATAAGGTACAGAGAAGATTCGCAGGTAGTCATACTATTGGACTGTTTGAAAAATATAAAAATTGATTTTTTTCACCATATCTAATGCCTTATCAGAATCATGGGATTGGATTTTTACCAATATGTAAAGTAAAAAATGTTTTTGTTTTATTTCAAGATATTTCAAAATTTTACAATTCAATAGTTTTAACAATTATGAAGAGTTTTAAGGATATTTCCTCTTTTTTCTGCTTAAAAATAAAATGTGGTTCTTTCTTGAAAAATAGAAGATATAATAGGGTAATTTCAAAATATTTCGACATCGCTTAGGACTCAACCACATTCGATTTGAATGAAATTTAGACCGTAGTTACTGCTTTTCTGTGCGAATTCTACGGCATCTGAATTCAACATAGTGTTTGTAGTCGGAAGAGTAGAAACTACGGGCCAAATTTCATTCAATTCGAAAGGGGTCGTTTACGAAAACATTAATTTTTGTGTTGATTTTTTTTGTTTGAATTATTCAATACCATTCACCGCACAGTATTCAATTCCATCGGCCAAAAGTCTGTAAGCTTTTGATCTAGTAAATAGGTTTGAGTTCTGTGAAAAATTGGTTCTAGTCAAGCAGTGAGTGATTATTTTAAGGTATTAACATCCGACATCGGACAATGAAATATATTTTATAAATATTTCTAAAAGTAACTGCTTTTGGTATTTTTTTTTTGATTTTAGGTGGGGAAAACTTTTATTTTATATTTTTTTGTTGTTAGGGTTTTTGACACAATTCGACGAAAGTGTTCGCATTGCATTTTAAAAATTTAGTTTTTCAGATTTCGAAATTTGAAAAAATGTAATTTGATTTCATCCCCATGACGGGATGAACAAGGGACCAAAAAGGGGATAAAATTAAAAACGAGAGAAACAGATTTTTGGCAAAAACATGTGGATATTAGTTAGAGAGGGGACGAAAAAGTGTTCAAAACGTACCAAAACGGGATAAAACCAGTGAAAAAGTTGCAGTCGGATAAACCGACTTATATACATATACCCTCACCCTCAGTAAAAACATACAAGTCTCATATTCCATATGTGAAAAAGTTGTTATCGGAAGGAATGAGCCACAACGGAACAAAATACGAAAACACTGAAGCAAATTTTTGGCAAAACCAGGTGGAAATGAGTTAGAGATCGAACGAAATGGTATAAAAAAGGGGGGAAAAATAGGTGAAACCATATTTTGGCAACAACAAGTGGATTGTATTACCAAAATGGGATAAAAAAGGAACACAAATGGGAAAAAATAAAAAAGGTGAAACAAATGTTTGGCAACACGTGAATAATAGTTAGGGAAGGGACGAAAAAGGGGCCCACACGTACCAAAACGGGATAAAGAAAAGATACGAAGGGGGAAAAACAAAAATGTATGAAACAAATTTTAATCGACAAGAAACTAATGGAAGAAGGGGAAAAAGTAGAAAAAGGAACCGAAATGGGAAAAATTATAAAAGTGTGAACATGTATTTCAAATAAAAATCTACCGACAAAAATTTGCAAAAGGCGATAAAGATTTTGAGTTGGTATAGGGAATTTTATTTTTTATAAACCAATGCAATTAAACAAATATTTCGGGTTTTACTGGGAAGAAACATTTACGCTTACGAAGTAGCGGGTATTTGGTAGTCTCATACATTTCAAGAGCTATTGTTCTTTTTTTTTTTATTTATTTCTTATTTTCTGTTAAAAATAACTTCTTATTGTAAAGAGATGTATAAGAAAGCAATTCCGGAAGCATTCACCATTTTTGTTGAGGGTAACTTTTGTTCACTCGAAATTGTTCCCTTCGAAGACAGGATACATTTAGTGAAAAAAACAAATTTTTAGTTCCAAACCCCAAAAAAATTTAATTTAAAAATTAGGTGCATAGCTGACTGTGTGAGCAAATTGCTTCACAGTTCTCTTGTATGAACAAACAACGGTTTTTTGAAACTGTTAAAAATTAGGTAGGCAGCCTAAGCCATTAGGAAACAGCTTCACAGTTATCTGCAAATATAGTCACTGTTGACTAATTTGGTCAACAGTAAGTGTACTTGGTTGCTGCGTATCTAGATCTTAAAATTTTCAAAACAATTTTGTTTGGCTTTGAATAAAAAAAAATTGAAAACTAGTGTCTTTTTTTGTGATTGAGGAAGAGTTTTCTAAAATCAGAAAAATAAAATATTCTAATTAATTTTTTCGTCGTACATTTCTTTGTTATTTTGATTATATAATTTCGAAAGGAGGCGTGTGATCAAACAATAAAATACATCAAAAATATTGTTAACGTGATGTTTTCACAAAAGCTACAGTTATGGTGAAGTGGGCAAAAAATTATGACTTTTTTTGTGTCATAATCACAAACATTTTTTTTGGAATTCTCCACTACTCATTAGCCTGTGTTTTTATAAAAGTTCATTATTTCTAGAGCACATCTTTAATTTGATGTGATGTGTTTTTTTTTTTTACTGAGACGTTTACTTCCAAATCATAGTCGAAATACAAAAAAGGTACGACCGACGAAAATTTTTTTTAAAAAAAAAATATTTTTTTTTCGGTTTAAGAATCAAAAATACTCACGAAAAATAAAGGGTTCTCCATTCTGTAAACGTAAATAAAACACATTTAAAATATTTTATTTCATGATATTTCTTTTTTATTATAAAGTTGGAACGTTGACATTATGTGTGAAACACTACATCATTTAAATGACCACCACGCGAAGTGTTGCAAGCATTGATTTTATTTGAGGTAATTTTGGACCAATTTTTGGCACTTATTGGGCGGTATCTCAGCCATAACATGACGAATGTTGGTTCTTAAGTTCTCCAGAGTTAATGGTTTATCCACAAAAAAAGTCTCATGTGTCAAATTGCATGATCTTGGTGGTCAATTGATGTTGCCACGACGAGAAATTACGCGGCCAGGAAGTGTCTCTTGCAATAAAGCCATATTCGCTCGAGTTGTGTGGCATATGGCACCGTCTTGTTCAAACCATATATTCTCCAAGTCGTATTCTTCAATAGCAGGCAAAAAAAATTCGGTTATCATACGACCATAACGCTTTGAATTGACGGTGAAATTCGTTCCCTCGTCGTTTGCGAAGAAGTAAGGTCCCATCACACCTTCGGACCAAAGAGCGCACCAAACAGTGACTTTTTGTGGACGTCTTGGCCTCTCTTCAATTACTTGAGGATTCTCAGAACCCCAAATACGACAATTTTGTTTATTAACATACCCACCGAGTGAGAAATGTGCTTCATAACCATAATACATAATCTCCTCTTAAAGCACTATACATATGTGGCTGTGCCAGAATCACCATTTTTGTTGTAGGTTTTAATAATTTTTACGCGTTGTGTGATAGTTAAGCGATCCATTTTCGCCAATGTCAGACTTCCAACTAAAAGAAAAAAAAAATTGGTTTAACAACTTAGTTTGGCAGATGTCGAATTTCAGATGTCGAATCTCCAGTAAACAAAACTTGGACGTCAGACAAAGCACGATTAGATGTGGAAACATTGAAGGTGATTCTGATTTGAAGTACAAATGCGTTGATTTCTACAAATGCGTTGATTTCTGAAAACGAAGCCGGAATTGCTTCAAACGACAAATACAAAACAACCACAGAAACTGATTCTGATGGAAATGATTCAGATGTTGGAAATGATTATTAATATTTTTTTTCATATATTTATTAAAGAATATACTGCGAAAAATACTCCTTTTTCAAATCGAGTTATTGCTTTTTTTTTTAAAAATTTCAGTGAAATGTAGTGTTTTTTAAGGTTTTAGTTCAAAAAACATTTTTTTTTCGTAACGCTAAAGTAGTTTAAAAATTTGGAGTCTCTTCAAGTTATGCTAAGAAAAGTGAACAAAATATTTTTTTTTCAAAAATAATAAAAATTGGGGAAAATCTGAGAATTGATAAAAATTGTTTTTTTTCGTAACGCTTAAGTAGTTTAAAAATTTGGAGTCTCTTCAAGTTATGCTAAGAAAAGTGAAAAAAAAAAATTATTTTTTTTCAAAAATAATAAAAATTGGGGAAAATCTGAGAATTCATAAAAATCCATTTTTTAAAAAATTTGACGTGATACAGACATTTCCACGAGTCTGCCTACCAAAAATCAGCTCGATTGGATCACTGAAAAAGGGTTAAAAATCGGTCGAAAGGCTTTCACACAGGCCACTACGAGCTTCATACTTCAAACTAAAAAAAAAAAAATTCTGACGTGTACATGAAAATACACGTGTATTTTTATTTTTTCCCCTCTTTCCGAATTTGTGCATTTGGTTCATAGGACAGAATGTGTGTAACACGCCCTGTTCCCTTCTCTTTGTAATCCGACTCACTGATTATTTTCATCTTTGCAGATACCTATGGATACGCTTGGCTCTCTATGAAAAGCGTCTGGTGAAAATTATCGAATATCTGGTGGACAATGCCAGCACTTACTATGACCGCGACTCGTTGGTGGCCGATTCCGATTTTGGCTGCATATTGAGTTCGCTGCTGGTAGGGCCGTGTGCTCTGGATTTTACCAAGGCCAAGACAGCCGATCACTATTGGACCGATCCGCATGCCGATGAATTGGTGCAACGTCATCGCATTAGTTCGGGGCGAAGATCATCGTCGGTATCGTCGCGAGCACCCATAATCAATTTCAAACGAAGTCTCAACACCAGTACCGATGAGGCCAATACGGGAACATTCAAATCGATAGCTTCGTGTACGGTGGCCAAAGATTATGTCGAGTCGTTGCATCAAAACTCCCGGGCCACATTGCTCTATGGCAAGAATAATGTACAAGTTTTGCCGGTAAGCTTTTGCATTTAATATACGATTATTCGACTCAATAAGGAGGTTTTTTTTCCATTGTGTCCATCCAACAGAAAGATTGCAGTGAACCAATGCTGGGCTATTTGAGCCTGCATCAGCACATACAGACCTTGACCATAAAGTGGACGCCCAATCAATTGATGAACGGCTACCAGGAGGCAGAAGAGGAGGAAGACAAGGAATCTTTTTGGGCGTATGCTCTCAACATCAATGTCGATGACATTGTCTATGTCCACTGTCATCAGAATCGTGGCGAGGACAGCGGTGGCACCGTCATTCTGGTGAGCCAAGATGGTGTCCAACGGCCGCCGATTATATTTCCCGAAGGCGGTCACATGCAACAGTTTCTCAGCTGTCTGGAGACGGGCCTATTGCCCCATGGCCAATTGGATCCACCGCTGTGGTCGCAACGGGGCATTGGCAAAATATTCCCCTGGCCCAAAAGTGTACGCAGGCGTATATTGCCCTCGGTTATGGAGTCATTCGATGAGACACCCATCGATTATGTTTTTCGCATTGTTAGCAAGAGCAAACATGAGGAGTTTGGTAAGTAAGCGGGGGGGGATTTAGTGTTCCACATGTTTAGTAAATTTTCCCCATTTTCAGCTGCCGCCCATTCCATACTGGACTTTGTACGCAGTGCTCCACGACGGGCCCAACTAAGCAGCTGTTCCACAACGGGCAGCAGTGATTGCTCCAGCAAAAGTCTCTCCATCGATCAGCATCCGCTGGAATCGCCCCTCTTGCAAACTCAACAAAATGCCAGCATTGAAATGGTTTGTTCCACCATGAAACGACAAATCATATCCAGAGCCTTCTACGGCTGGTTGGCCTACTGTCGTCATCTATCCACCGTGCGGACACATTTATCGGGTTTGGTAAATGGCAGGATAACGCCCGAGAGTACGTATAGACACATTGTCATGTTGTTGTTGTTGTTGTAACATATCTTTTCCTGCAGTGAAAGCCGATGAAGAGGGTCTGACCGTGGACAAATGGCATGAACTGAATGAAAACGGTGTAGCCAATAACGCCAACGAAGTCTTCCGTTTAGTGTACTTTGGCGGAGTGGCTCCGGAGCTAAGGAAAGAAATATGGCCGTACCTCTTGGGTCACTATGCCTTTGGCACCACCTCGCAGCAGCGTCTGCAACAGGATGAGACCTGTAAGCATTACTACGAGACGACGATGAGTGAATGGCTGGCGGTCGATGCCATCGTCCAGCAGAGGGAAAAGGAGAAAAACGCCCGGGCTGTGGCAAAGCTCAGCTCGGGCAGCAATAGTGGCCAGGAGAAAACCGTGCGAGCTGTTGAGATCGAACTCGCCGACTTAGACAATGAAGTCTTCGAGGATATGTCGGATATTTCAGATCCCGGTGATTTGGAATTCGATGATGAACAAAAGGTGACAACGCAAGCAGCGAATGTCAGTACAACTGGTCACCTCATGGTCAAACCAATACCGAGGGCTATGAAAACGAGTACAGATTCCGGGCATGTTGATGAAATAACCGATGATTTAATCATGGACGACGACGATGACGATGTGGTGCCGCAAAGTGCTAAAAATGAAGTCGTCGAAATAACTAAAGCAGAATCTGTCTCCAATTTAAATCCCAGCTCAAAAAGTACCCCCTCCACCTCTTCCTACGACACCGTTGGCAATGGCTATCAAGAATTGAAGGCCGCCCAGTCCGCTCACTTTATGGCTTCCGATGAAACGGAAACGAAATCCGTTTTAAGTCCCGAGTACCTGAGTGCTGATGATTTTCAAGAACATTTGTATTACGACGAAGATGACGATGGCGACGGCGATGGCGATGAACTGACCGAAAGTACAGAGCGAAAAACTTCCGTCATCGTTACGAATGCTTCTGTGGATATTGTCAATTGGGATCATAGTCCCAAGAAAACTAGTCGACCCATGACGCCAGTTGAAGAGCAGCCGTTTATACAGTCGGGATTGGATTCGTTGCAAGAGCCAAAGTCGGCCTGTGTCTCACCGGCCAGTTCAAATGGTGGAGTTTACAGTGTAAGTATTTTCGAAACAAGAAATTATTTCTATATGGAGTTATATGGAATACGGATGAAAGTCAATGATGACTAAATACAGATTTTTGTTAGGGGGGGGGGGTTTTCATAATAAGTATGAGGTGGTTTGAGGATTCCCAGAATGCCTAAGAACTAAACCGGCACCATCCGAGAACAATGGATACACAGAAAAAACATATTTTTGAAATTAATTACGAAGTTTGTATGGAATTCGTCAATTCAATTACTTTTTTAATTGATTTTCCTCCAATTACAAAAGTTGTGATTTCAATTACTCAAATTTTAAATAAGTAATTGATTTTTTTTACTATTTTTTACATTGATTTCACCAAGAATTTCTAAGTTCAATTACAACATTAATTGATATCCAAGCTTAATTTCAATTACGTCAGTAATTGAATATTTTTGGCCCGTATTTTTTTCTGTGTAGACAGAGGACCCTTCGCAGACTTAGTGAAAATAATGAAGAAATTATTCTATTGAAAAAACTATTTTAGGATTTCAGAGCTTCATAAACTTAGAGTGCAAAGTCCATTTTTGAACGGAATGTTTTTTTTGCTCAAAACGAAAGAGGCGATGCTAATGCATCGAATAGAAAATAACATAGTATAGTTATTTAATTTTTTTTCCTGTTTACTTTATGATGACCAAAAGGTTCAAGTTCTTGGGTACTAAAAAAAAAACGAACAACTTAGAAAGTATTTGTTTTCTCGTGTAAAATCTGAAACCCCGACCTAGCATTAGTATTGATTAAGATAACATTTTTGTTAAACAAAGCACGCTTGAAGTCACTTTAAACTTGCCGAGACAAAAAACGTCTACGATTTCGACAGACTTATTCGATACAGACTTATTCGTTCTCAATTGGTGTACTTTCTTGAATTTAATAAGTTTATTGTGTATTTTTTCTCAAACATGCTATTACTTCGGCCCAAATTCATAATTATAATAGCAAATCTTAATATATATTTACCCTCGACACTGATTCACTGATACACTGATTCACTGACTCTGTCACGCAGTACGTAGGAATTTAAATAGGCATTCTATAATTCTATAAATAATAATAATAAAAAAAATAATATTTTTTTTTTGTACAGAAACTGTGTTTTCCCCCAAATTTTTTTTACCAAAATTTTTTTTTACCAAAATTTTTTTTTCCAAAATTTGTTTTTCCAAAATTTTTTTTTTCCAAATTTTTTTTTTTACAAAAATTTTTTTTCAACAAAATTTTTTTTTTTCACAAATTTTTTTTTTTCAAGAAAAAATTTTTTTTTCCACAAAATTTTTTTTTTTCAACAAATTTTTTTTTTTCAACAACAATTTTTTTTTTCAACAACAATTTTTTTTTTAACGAAAATTTTTTCAAGAAAAAATTTTTTTTCCACAAATTTTTTTTTTTTAACAAAATTTTTTTTCCATATTTCAACGGGCGCCATAGGCGCATTACAACTTACTAGTACATAAATATTTGCGGCCAAATAAACTTTGTTTAGAAGCAAATAAGGTTTACTTGATACAAGCATCAAACATGCGATTTACTTGTGTGTAAACATTTCCAAAAACAGGCAGTTTTTTCAGCATGTAGAAGTATCGGTTTTCAAGGATCTATGACATTCGCTCAGAAAGACATTTTTGCCATTTTCACATGTTTTTCTTCTTCTTCTTCTTCTGCTTCTTTATTTCAGAGCGAACTGCTGGAACAATTCGGTTTGAATTTACATCGCATTGAAAAGGACGTTCAACGTTGCGATCGCAATTATCCGTACTTTGCCAATGAGAATTTGGACAAATTGCGCAATGTCATATCAACGTAAGAACCGTCTTCCACCCCTCCAAAAATGAAATTAAAACTGATGTTAATTCCATTCTAATTTCAGCTATGTGTGGGAACATTTGGATATTGGCTACATGCAGGGCATGTGTGATCTGGTGGCACCACTTCTGGTCATTTTCGATGATGAGTCGTTGACCTACAGCTGTTTCTGTAAGCTGATGGAACGAATGATTGACAATTTTCCCAATGGCGGAGCCATGGATATGCACTTTGCCAACATGAGGTAAAAGAGAGTTTGAAAAGTGTGTGCGTGAGTGCGTTGTGTCGAAACAATTCTCTTTTCTTACTCCCTTATAGATCGTTGATACAGATTTTGGATTCGGAAATGTACGATCTGATGGACTCGAATGGCGATTATACACATTTCTATTTTTGCTATCGTTGGTTTCTGTTGGACTTTAAGCGGGAATTGGTGTACGATGATGTCTTCTCCACCTGGGAGGTGATATGGGCAGCCAAACATGTGGCCTCCGGGCATTTTGTGCTGTTCTTGGCCTTGGCTTTGCTGGAAACTTACCGCGATATTATTTTGTCGAATAGCATGGACTTTACCGACGTTATAAAGTTTTTCAATGGTAAGCAGAGAGAAGTTTTTCAATATTTTTTTGAAGAATTTAATATTGTTTTTTTTTCTTTCTATAGAAATGGCTGAACGTCACAATGCCCCATCGATTTTGCAATTGGCTCGCAGTTTGGTTTTACAATTGCAAATGATCATAGAGAATAAGTAAACATTTCAAAAGCCAGCAGAATGTGGAGTTTAGTGACCACATTCGCTTTTGGAATCACCCTTAGAGACATTTTACCGCTCCCCCGCCCCCTTCGTAAACGACATCTTCCGGTAGTTTGTAGTAGTTGTTAGGCCCTGAACTTCCACCCAGCCCCACACCCTGTTTGTAGTGGAGTTATGGAATGAAATGGGTTTTTTTTTTGGAATAGTTTTTCGTTGTAGAGCAAATGTGGCGACAATTAAGTAGAAAATACCCTACAATCAGTTTAGTATGTAAGCAGAGTACACTACACACAGATATACAACCACAGCGTTGGAAAATCAAATAATAGACATTAGTCCTCCCCCCCCACTATTAGTATGAACAACTCAATATAGAAATTAAAAAAAAAAATCAAAAATTAAATTGAAAATAATTATATATACACATATTTACACTTCCGATAATGAAATGAACAAAAAACCCTTATGGAAAAACTAGATTTTGATTCTGTACCACTTTGGACTGGGGAAAAGCACAGTTGTCTTTTTGAAACGTTGACTTCCTATGGTAGCTCAGCGAGGAGATACTTGACCACCGAGGGATTTTTATTTCGTCCGAGAGAGTGATTAACTCATCCTAGGCAGGGAGAGCATCAGTTACACAATGCTTTTGTGAGGTTGGAAGCTTGGCGCAGATGTATCAGTCAGTACTTTATTGGACTTCAGTCGTTTTGAGGGAAGAGATTTTGTTAATATTCGATTTCTGAATAGAGTAAAACACAGATAGCTAAAGCAATAGAGAGAGATAGAAATAGAGAGAGAGAGATAGAAATAGAGAGAGAGATAGAGAGCGAGGTATATAGAGCTAGGTAGACAGAGAGATGTAGAGGTAGAGATAGAGATTTGGAGAGATAGTGGTAGAGGTAGAGAGAGAGAGAGAGAAATATAGAGAGAGAAGTATTGAGAGAGGTATAGAGATATATAGAGAGATAGATAGACATAGAGAGGGTTGGAGAGATAGCGGCAGAGGTAGAGAGAGAAGTAGTGAGGAAGGTATAGAGAGAGATAGGTAGACATAGAGAGGTAGAGGTAGAGAGATGTAGAAAGAGGTAAAGAGGTAGAGAGAGTTGGAGAGATAGCGGTAGAGGTAAATAGAGAGAAAAAAAAAAGAGAGAGGTAGTGAGAGATGTATATAGAGAGAGATAGAGAGGTAGATAGTGAATGATCGAAAGAAAAATTACTCCATGCTCATGGTTTCCCATTAGATGACGTAGTTAGTCCCTTGCAAGGGTTGCCAATTCCAAAAGGGCCAAAAGGGTGTTTTTTTTATTGAGGTATATAACTTCGAATTGAAATAAAACACAAGAAAATCGGTTTAATGTCCATCAATTTGGCTTTATTGGAAGTATAATTTTATGCCATTAATGTTTAAATATGATTTCGGGCATGTGGCCGCCGCGGCTGGCTCGATTAAAGCCAATTCTACAGGTCCAATTTTCCAATTGTGATGAAATCAGCATCGAGGTGAATCTCATTTTCGGCCCATACACCAAAATCACGACGCATTGCATGGTCTCGCGGCTTTAATTCTTGCACAAGCTGGATCTTGTAAGGTCGCAAGCCAAGATCTTTGCGCAAAATCGTCCGTAAAGTTGATGGACAAAGCTCCAATTGCTGTGCACGGTGGCGAATCGATTCATTCGGACGGGGCTTGCGGTGAACTTCGCGAACTGAACCATTACTTTCGAAATAAATTTGCACGATTTGCAAGCGTTGTTCTTTTGTCAACCTGTTCATGATGAAATGGCAAACCAAACTAAATATTAATCACTTGACATCTGACAAAATGGCCGCCAGTTAAAAATGTGATGCCAACTTAAAGTTCTATACCCCAATAAAAAACACCCTTTATGTGTACCTACAACGAGTGACAAGATTCCGATTGGAACACAGCGTAAGAACTATTGTTGGCAACCCTGTAATTGACTATTAGCCAATAGGAACACACTGCGCGTGACATCATTTGAGCAACCTGCGCAGAACATTTCAATTATCTGTGCGAGATGGCGTAATCTGTGTTTCTATCATTCTTGGATAGAGATAGAGGTGGAGAGAGATAGATGTAGAGATAGAGATATATAGATATAGAGAGAGGTAGTGAAAGAGATATAGAGAAGTAGAGAGAGAGAGGGGTAGAGAGAGAGGTAACTAGAGAGATAAGTATAGAGATAAAGAGATATTGGTAGAGAGAAACTAAGTATTGATACAATTTACTTACGTAATATCAGGGAAGTATTGTTGTATTTGTAAAGTAACTCCTCCAGGTTTTACAGGAAGAATAATATTACAATTTGGTTAATTTTTAATGGTATGGACTGGTAGGTATAGAATGAGACAGCTGGTAATTAAGACTCGATTTGAGGGGATGCCCTCTATAAATGCACTATAAGTGTTAGCGATGGGGAATACGTGTATTGAAGGCGGGAGTAGATGCGTTGCTAGGGTTGCATTTTATATTCAACAACTAATGGAAAAAAGTAGCATATCAATATAAATTTTCTAAATTTTGAATGTTTGACTATCTGGCGTCAATGGGTTAAGTAGTTTGAAAGTAATAAGTAAAGAATTATTATATTTTCTCTTTTCTTTAGGCATTTCAGAACATTTCTAGATAAACTGTGCTTTTTCTTAAAACCATAGACAGATCATTGCTCAAAATGCAAATTACTGTTAAGACGAAATGATACACACTGAGACATATTAAATAAAAAAATACGTGAACTAAGGCAGCTTTCATATCAGAAAATCGACAGAATTTATTTATAAATCAAAAGAAAAAAAATCCAAGACATTTTTCCAAACTAATATAAACAATAAAATTATATATCAAGGAAACAAAAATAAAAAGAAAGTAAACACAAGTTACAACTCAAATCCAAATTATTAAATGAGTCACACACACCCTCCCCAAAATTTAAAGCAAAAACTGAATTTTTATTAAAAAAAAAAAAAAAAAAACACAACCAATGACAAATGCAAATCAAATTTTGAAACAAATCTCACTGAAAAAGTAAAAGGAGAACAAAAAATATTTATGAATGCTGAAAAATCTACAAAACTTTCGGGAAAATATACCTACAAATATATATCGATGTTTCCTGTTTCAGTAACAAAAAAAAAAAAAAACAAATAAAACAAAAGATATGCAAGCGTAAGAAGCAAACAAACTGACATCCTTAAGAGACTGTTATCTATTCACCTCCCCCCCCTATTTTTTATCAGCGATTTTTATTATTATCTATTATCTATGTGTAGAAGAAAACAAAATGAAAAAAAAGGAAAACAAACAACAACAACTGACAAACTTCATAACAATAAATTACAAATAATTTTTGAAGGCCAAAACCATACAAAGACGAAGGCGACTTTTAATCATTGTGTCCTTGTGTACCTTACAGCAAAATATTTGAAAGACAACAAACAAAAAAACACTTTATATACCAAGAAAAGACGATATCTACTACTATGTTTACATATATATATATATCTGATTAACCTACCTGTTGCCTACTTACAACCGATATCAAAACTTCAACAATACGCGATACCCATTCTCCGACCCCAACAAAGCGGATGCGAAAACGGCACGGGTTACCAAATATACACATACATACATACAGCCATAACTTGTATTGAATGTATTTCCTATTTATATGTGATCTTATTTATTCTTCGATGATATTCATATATTTTACTTTTCTCGTTATTTATTAACTAACTTGTAATTGAGTTAAATTTTTACTAATTTTTAGATTTACGTATACTTGAATATTGTATGAAAATTGTGTGTTTTTTTAAAAAAAAAAAAAGATTTGTATGATTTTCTCAAACTACTACGAGTATATACATACATGAAGAGAACAGATAATAACAACAACAACAAAAAATAAATAAAAAGAAACATATAAGCAGAGTTACATAGTAAATTTTTAAATAAATGAATAAAGAATAAAATAAGAAATAAATGCAAAACAGTTGATTTTTTTATTTGACAGATTCACTGGGCAATGAAAAATATTTTGTTTTCTATAATAAATAAGAGCTGTACGATTATGGTCGACATACTTTTTTTTTTATAGATAGAGTTAAAAAAAAATTTCATTTGTTGAAATAAATTTTAAAAAATTTTGCATAAAATTATTTGTAAACAAAATTTTGGGAGCTTTTTAATCTCAGCGAGGGTTCCGTAGTTATAAACAATAAGTTTTTAATTTTTCGTAATTTTTTTTTGGATGAAATTTATGAACAATTTTCAATAGTTTATCACAAATCGTTTATCTGCGCGAAATTATCAAATTATTTAAGTAAAATTTTATTTTCATGTATTTTTTTATTAATTTTTTTAAAAAAAAAAATTAGAAAATGTCAGAACTTGTCCCTTTTCAATAGCTTATTACAAAACCCCATGCTTAGCATTTAAATGAGGTAGAGGTCATTCAAATCGATGGAGTGTTTTCGCTTTTATAGACAAATTATATTTGTCATAAATCAAAAACGAATTGTACGATTTCGTTGAAAAACATTTTAAAAAAAATTCAAAATGACACAAAATTTGCGTTTTTAATAGTTTACAATAATTTGTTTTTAAACTACTCCTTTAGAGGTTTTTAATCTGAATGAGGATCATGGCTGATTTTATATTGGGGAATTTTTCATATATTATTTCAGGATTTTTCGAAATTTTTGTGAACATTTTGATGTTGGACTTTTTGGGGAATTTTTCATTTATTTTTGGGAATTCTTCATTTGGGGATTTCAACGCTACAATCAACGAATTAAGAGGCTAGATACCGACCGAATGCTGGAAAAGTGTTACAAAATAAGTCTATCCAACATTTGCATGAACAAATATTTTAAAACTAAATTGCAGCCATTGATTTATCGTTTCCTATAACTAATTTTATCATATATACTTGGTATATCATAAAATAAATCCTGCAAAACTTCACGAAAGTAAATAAAATTGTTCAATACTTTGTTAAATGTCCTTTGGCGTCTTTTACTGCCGACCAACTGTTTCCCGTTTCGAACGGTATTGCGTTTCTTATCTGCTGTACGACCTCCCAAAGCTGCTTGTGGGTGTGAGTGTCGATATTCCTTTTTATGTACGTTCATAGATTTAAAATGTTGTTCCAATCTGGTAACACTAAGGGCCACTCCAGGAAATCTAACTTATTGTCCTTGAACCAAATCAATATGACTCGAGAACCGAATACCAGTAATTAAAATATAGTACGAAAAGAAATACGAGCTTAAAAGTACATGTGTACGAAAAAATGCGTATTTCTTTCTGTATACACAAAAGCTTCGGACAACTAAGTCAATTTGTGAGCTTTGCCTCAAATGCTTTTTAGCAGGTTCTTAAATTAGTTTTTAATCTATGACAATAGTGAGTTTTATGAGATACAAAAAAGCTTTTTGCACAAATGTTGTAGCGTCACTCAACTTTTGGGCTATAATATTTGTTCAAAAAGCTCTCTTGTATCCAGTCGAATGAATTGGAAGTAGACAATTCGTAAATGGTTAATGACTGTGCTAAAGCTATTTGGAATTTTAAGGATTATGGGAAGTTAGCTATACTATAAGAAGTCCTTAAATGACAAAAAGGAAACCACATACGTCAGTCACAGAAAGGAAAAATATTTGTGGAACTTGTGATAAACTTTTTGGTTCCGGACGGATATATGTGTTGAAGCAACTGTGTTTCTATTCAAAGACCAGCGATGCCAATGGATTTTCCTATCAATGTTTGCAATAAGTAAACATCCATCAAACTGACAGGATTTGATAATTTTTGGGCATCACCAGTATACCAGGTTCATCTATTGCAGCGTAACTCTCCCCAGAAACCGCAACCAAAAGAATACAATATACAATCGAGTTCGGTTAAGCGGAAATGAAAACAAATGAAAGACTTTTTGTCACTTATGGAGAATTTTTAATAAAAAGGACTTCGGATAAATGAACCTTCTTTCATTTAAACGAACTGAGTATAGACTTTTGAAATTGTTTTATGAAACGAAGATAGAAACTTGCGGCACAGCTATTAAAACACATGTATGTACAGGCTCGAAGGATCAAATGTAAAGAGAATCCGGCTCGAAGGACCACATCCTCTTTACAATTGTGTATGCACTTTAATGAGTTTCCTGAAGTAGTATTGAAATGAGACGGCACAACATCCGGTTCGAAGGACCAAAATGGATAATATTAGTACGGTTCGAAGGATCAAAATCCGCTGTTACATTCACCATATTTTTTTTGAGCGCTGTTCGTATCATATTAGATTGTGTGTTTGCGTTAAAAATGTGCTTCACATAAACGATTTTTCAATAAAGCGGATTTTCGTTTAAGCGAAGTAAAGTGCATGAAAAATCATCAACAATTAAAGTGCGTGCGATTATCCAAATTCGACTGTAATGTAAAAATGGACTCTATAAACAATAGCCCAAATGTAAAAAAACCCCAAAAAAATTAAGAATACCCCAAATGAAGAATTCCCAAAAATAAATGAAAAATCCCCCCAAAAGCCCAATATGAAAATGTCCACAAAAATTGTGAAAAATTCCGAAAAATCCGCCAAACAAGTTTATGAAAAATTACACAGTTCAAAATCCCTCAAAATCGTAATTTGGAAAAAGTCTATTTTTTAACAAAAAAAAAAAGGAGGGTACGACATGTTGAAAATATTACGCACTGAACGAGCTTGTGCTAAAGAGCACTTCTATGGGACAAGTGTTAATACAAGTCCGCATGTCTTGGTGCAGGACTCGTTAGTCGATTTTTCAGAAATAATTTGGCAACACTGCTTCGTGAGCTTCTCAAATGCCAGGACTTTGCGACTATGTGATATACATACACAGCTTTAATGAGAATTATTTCACATTCATTACAATTACTGCACAGATTATTACTTTGCCCCTAAGTTCTGGTGGTGAGTAAGTGTGTGGCTGAGCTGGTTTTCATTTAGGAGAGAGACTTGGTATTATCTGGAAATGGGTGGAGGTGTCCTCGTCCCGATAAAGCATTTCAAGTTTATTTGATTCTAATGAGAAACCACAAATTCTGCAAAATAATTGCAGAAATCAGAAAATCACACCTACGACGGCAGTTTGTATTTGCCACAGCCACACTTCATATGCTTTTGGATGCCCAAGGACACAATGAAATGACAAAAGTAGTTGGCTCTTGCTGTTTATGAGAGAGCACTCGCATACGCTTATATTCACCATTGAACACTTGGGCCATATTATCGCTTATTACCTTCCGGGAATCTCTAATTATGCGGCTGGCATGCAACATATTTATGTTATTGGAGGCACGTGTAAGCGCCCAACAATTCTGCTGTTTCTCATGGATTTTGTTGGTGGCATAAATTAGTCGATTACCTCGCCACAGCGTCAGAGCTCTGCGACAGGTGAAAATGGGTGAATAGGAAAATGTGTTTACTTCGGTAATAGGATGACGAAGTGGGAAAATATGTTGATGATTATTTTTTCATTGTGGTCTGGTTTGGAATTGAAATGAAATATGAGTCATTCAAATGAAATAGCGAGAATGTGTTATAGGAAACCACAGGGGGCCTAGACTTGTGTGGGTGTGTGACGATTATTATCAGCAGTATTGATGCATATTTAAATAGAGGATGAATTTATGTAGACAATTTTGGAAATTATTTTAAATTTCATTTTCATATATTTACAGTTAACACTAGTCAACAGTCAAAATGTACTCGGGATGCGATAATTTTTTCTGTGTAGATAACCTTGACATGAGCTCGAAAAACGCAATAAAAAATTTTTTTCCGTTTGGTTTTTGTTTTATTTTTTTTTTTTTAAATTTTAAAAAAAATTTTTTGGTTAATTTGTTTCGTCCGGCATAACTCGAGAACCACTAGCCCGATTTAATTGAATTAAATTTTAAAAAATTTAAAATTACAATTCCCTTAATCTGTTCATATATTGTTTTCCTATACAAGCAACAGTTTCCAAGTTAAAAATGAATATATAAAGGAAAAAACTTATTTTTTGCCTAAAGATTTAAATTTTTTTTTTTTAAAAAATCCATAAAAAATCCAAAATGAAAAAAAATGTCAAATCTTATTACTTTTACGTAAAGTCACATAACCTATGAGCAAAATGAGACAAAGATCATGAAAATCGATGCACGCGTTTCGCTTTTATTCGCAATTGAGTAAAGGTATGAATTTCAAAAATTTGCTCGACATATCCACAACTTTGTCTATGGTAAGGTTTTTTCTTTTTTATTACAAAAAAAATTAAAATTTGTTGGGTGACAAAAATATATGAAAATTTGAAATTTTTGAAATTCATACCTTTACTCAATTGCGAATAAAAGCGAAACGCGTGCATCGATTTTCATGATCTTTGTCTCATAAGTCTCTCAAAATAAGTTTTTTCCTTTATATATTCATTTTTAACTTTGCGTTTTTTTATTGCGTTTTTCGAGCTCATGTCAAGGTTATCTACACAGAAAAAATTATCGCATCCGGAGTACATGAAATTTTTTTCATTTTGTTGAGTAGTGTAATTGAAGGAAAAACGAAAATTTAAAAATTGGAATTTTTTGTTGCCATTTTTTAGGAACGTCTCCTTTTATCGAAATAAAAATGTTTGACAAATAAAAAAATATTTTGTATGAGTTTTTGTTATGATACATATTTCTATTATTTTCTTGGGCGGGCTAATATTTTTGTTTGGACATTTGGCAACACACTCTAATAACATAGCTGTTAAGTAATGATTACCAATCGTAATAATTACTAATCAATTACATTTTTGTAGAGGTGCAGTAATAATTAAATTACGATTATCTTATTTACCCTCGACACTGATTCACTGATTCAACAAACTTTTTTTTTCCACAAAAATTTTTTTTTTCCAAAAAAATTTTTTTTTCCAACAAAATTTTTTTTTTTCAAGAAAAATTTTTTTTTTTTAACAAATTTTTTTTTTTTCAAAAAAAAATTTTTTTTTTTTAACAAATTTTTTTTTTTTCAAAAAAAAATTTTTTTTTTCCACAAATTTTTTTTTTTTCAACACAATTTTTTTTTCCATATTTCAACGGGCGCCATAGGCGCATTACAACTTACTAGTTATAAATAATCTAAAAATGATCTGGATTACTTGCGATTACCATAACTAATCAGAAAATAATCCGATTACTTTAAGGGATTACTTTTGAGTCTTTCTGATTACTGTCATTATTAATTAGCATAATCGCAAGTAAATCTAATCAAAATATAATCAAAAGTAATCAGCAACTAATCCGACTACTTTCCGAGATTACTTTTGATTATGTGTAGTAATCGCAAGTAATCCTGATTAATGTCATTAAAAAATAGGGTGATGCTAATTTTTGTCCCCATCAAATTCAACCAGTATTTGGTTGGAGTTATATTTTTCTTTACCGATATTCATTTTATAAGATTTTTGTTTGTCGCTGTCGATATTGCTACGATGATAGCATTCTTCTTGAATGCTTTTGCAACAAGAGGTGATATTTTGGTATTCAAAGAAAAATGCAATTTTTTGAGATAAATGATCGGATATTTAATTCATAATAAAGAGGAAGGTATGCCGTTAATAATGAGAAAAACACATCAGCCAATTGGCCACCACGACCACGCTTACAGGACCATATCCCTTTCATGAAATTTTCCATAACCAAATCGCAAAGTGGCTGCCCTATGTCCTCGATAGCCTCATGAATTCTATCTTTGAGGTCTTGAATCGACGCTGGGCTCTTGCCACGTGACCCCAAAGGAAGAAGTCGCAAGGTGTTAAATCACAAGATCTCGATGGACAATTATGATCACCTCTTCGAGAGATAACACGGTCTGGAAAATTTTTCGTTAAAAGAGCAATGGTTTCGTTGCTTGTTGAATGTAAACGTTGTCCAGATCAATGTCAATTTGTGGAATGCCCAATTCCAAAGAACGACGAGGCCAGGACAAACCTGGGTTTTCTTCAACACTTTGGGCTACATCAGCAATTTTCTCAGTTGATCTAGAGCGACGTGCACGGGTTTTATTCTTCACATCACTAAATTGGAACAACAATTCCAATTTCTATATTGCTTTAGTTTTGCGAACTGTGACTGCAAGATTTTCACTATTTTCGTAGTGAGTTTTAATAATTTCAATGCGTTGTTGAAGCGTTGTGTATTGTTCCATTTCTAGTAATGGCGTAGTTTCCACTTGTCAAATGTCAAAGAATAAAAGCTTGAAAAGTGACAGCTACCGAAATGCCGGGTGATTCAAAATAACACCTCTTTTTGGAAAACCATTTATATGCAGTTGAAAAAAATTGTTTGTGGACTTCATTGAATTTATTATCTTTATTCGAGATGGCATCGTGTGTAGCCTTTTACTCACGCCCCCGTGACAACGTGTGGTCATTCATGATTTGTTCAAATCTCGTGTGCAGTGATTTTTTTTTTATGGATCTTGATTACTTCTAGATTATGTGTAATTGTAACGATGGATTACATACTCAATACAATTATTTTTAAAAGTAATCTAATTGATTACTAATAATTGTACAAATGTCTAATATATATACAATAATTTTTATTTATTTTATACATATTATAAATTATTATTTTTTAAAATGTCTAACATTGGACGCTTGTAAGAAATGCAGTGTCTGTCAAGTTTGAGATTCATTTTCAAATGCAAATTAAAGACTACATTAACAGCTGCCTAATATTTACAGTCGAATTCGGATAGGCGCAGGCATTTTAATTGAAAAAATCGTTTAATTGACAATGGTGATTGTTCTGCGTGATTTTCCATGCTTACTGCGCTTAAACGAAAATGCGCTTTATTGAAAAATCGTGTATGTGAAACACATTGGTCAATGCAGAGACACAAATTTATATGATACGAACACCGCTTAAGAGAAATCATATAAATGTAACGGCGACAGAACCGGATAAAACAAAAGATTTAAAAAATGAATATAAGTGACTATTTTCATCCATGCTTATTAATATTGAATATAAATTGTACATGTATTTTACAATTTTCTATCTTCGTTTCATAGAACAATTTAAAAAGCACATAATTTGTTCGTTTAAGTGAACGAAGGTTCAAGTACCGAAGTCCTTCTTATTGAAAGTATCGCATAAGTAGGAACATTTTCTTGAATTTTTTTCATTTTCGCTTAACCGACTATTATTAGCATCAATTTTGAGTATATGTTTATAAACATGTCATAATACTATGTTTATAAACATGTGTAAAAATACAGTACAATTGCAATTCATATTCGACGTAAACATGTTATCGAAACATGTATATAAACATTGTAACTTTATGCTGAACACAATGGCATGGAGGTTTCGCACATGAATATCTTGTACACATGTATATAAACAATGTAAACATTCAGACATTGATTCATAAGCACCATAAACACTAAAGAGAAATTCACCACAGCATTAACAGTGGTGAATTTCCATTTCATTCATTCATGCTATGAAATTACTCCGAAAAGCCGGCAATGCGGCGCATGTGTTGCATGGTGAATTTAACAAAATGTTTGTGTGTTCCGTTTGGTAGAAATTGAAAGAAACCGTTTTGAGTTGCGAAAGGACAAAGGACAAAGGTAGTTTCAAGCAGTGCGTCGTATTGTTAACAAGCGTTCAGCGGGGCTATATGGCAACAGCAACTGCCATCGCAAATGTGTGTAAAGAATAGAAAATCAAGATCTGGTTGATGATGACAAACGCAACAAAACGAATTAATAATTAAATTGAACAAAGCTGAACAACAACATTGGGCAGTGCCAAAGTGCCAAACCTAAATACAAAATAATTTCATTAAAAATTCAGTAGACTTTGTTATAGAAAGTGATGAAGATATTAAATAAAGGTGAACAAAAGAAAATTAATTAATTACAAAGAATGGAAAGAAAATGTTGTGATTGAAATAATTGAATAGAAAAATTAAGAAAAAATATGGGAGAAAAACTATTATGGAATAACAAAGGTCACAAGAAAACAAATCAATTCTAAATAAAAAAAAGCAATAGCAGCAGTTTTTGAAAAAGAAAATTGTACAATTTAAATTTAAAAAATTAAAAATAATGTTTACATGAACAAATTGACAAATTCCCTCTAAAGGTCACAATTTAAAAAAATAAAAAAAAAAATATTGTTGAAACATTTTAGAAATTAAATATTGTTACAAAACGTTTGTTAAAGTTAAAAGTTTCAAAACAAAAGAATTCAGAACATTAAGTTAGAAACTAAGAATCCAAGAATCTTTTAACAGACATTTCAAATGCAATACATTTAAAATTAAATTTTATTTAAATGCAAAGAGTGATCACAATCAATACATTCAAATTAGCATCGACAGAAATTGAAACGAAATTATAAACCTAAACGTGAAAGGAGGATTCGAATTCCAAAGAAAAATCCAAAGGAGATTAAAAGTTAAGGCAAACAAAAGAGCTACAAGTGAAAAACCAGAAAATTAAAGAAGCGAGTGAATTCTATTTTCAAAAGCTTATAAAGTTACATTCCCCAAATATGCGAGTTTCAAAAGTCTAGAGGGAAATCTAAAACGAAAACAATTGGCCGATCGAAAAACAAAACCAACTATGACCATAACATCCAAAGAATACAGTGATTTAATTAGTTATTTCTCCATACAAAATGCCTCCAATCACATCATCTCTTTGGCGTTGACGGTCAACGACAGTGCCAGCTTCAAACCGCCTTCGACCACCACACTGGATCAATCATGGGATATTTTGGATACAGTGGATAATACCACCAACACCTACTCGTCCTCCTCCTCCTCCTCCTCCTCGATCTCCTCATCCTCCTCGCTGTTCAATCAGTACATCGGTGACAACTCGTCCGTGCAATTCGTCACAAATGATACGCTCGCCAATCAAACGGTCGCCGTCATTCGGCCACGCACCAGTACGGAAATACCCATATGGTTGATACCATGCTACAGCATCATCTTGATCTTTGCCATTGTGGGCAATCTCCTGGTGGCCTCTACGCTGTTCCAGAATCGTCGCATGCGTACGATAACCAATGTATTTCTGGCCAATTTGGCCATATCGGATATGTTGCTGGGAGTGCTGTGCATGCCCATAACACTGGTCGGCACCTATCTGAGACATTTCATATTCGGTGAATTGGTCTGTAAATTTATACAATTTGCCCAGGGTGAGTACACATTTGCTTATGTATTGTCATTTAGAAGAAGAAGAAAGTAAAACCGAAAACACAGAAACCATCACACAGACTTTCGAAAGAAATAAATTTTCTAACATAAAGCGGTGGAGGCAGGAAGTGCATATAAATAAACTACTTTCGGCACAAAGCAATAAAAAGAAATCCAGAAACAAAGGAAATACGATAAATCATGATAAACTGAAATTTATGACATGTAAAGAATCCAAACAAAGTTCTGAGTGCGTGTGAATTTCGTTTCAGCTCAATAATCTATTTGATAAATCTTATTAGTAGTGCTGACTGTGCTGAGATGGTGCTACACCATTTCCGAGGCAAAACTGAACTGGAAGCAACAAGGTGACCGACACATTTTGTTGGTAAAAAAAAGGAAATAATTGGGATTTTGTCGAAAGAACCAGACTCGTTTGAAAAACAGCAATTCAAACGTTACAATTTATTTGAATGCTCCCTTTGGAAATCAAACTCAAGTGGAGATTAGAGAGATAATACAGGGTGATATTGTTACGATCGCTGTTGAAAGAGTTTTTCTTTACAGAACTGCACCTAAAGAGAAGCCCACTTCATGGGAGAAAATACCGCGTACATGAAACTTCTCAAACAAATATGTTTTATAAGCAAAAGCCTTGATGTTCACAAAATAAATGTAACAAATTTGGATGATTTTAGGCATTTTTTATATTTCTCTACCTAAAAAAAGCAAATGTCCAGATGTGCACATTTTACGCGAGAGAAGAGTTTCAACGATTAATATGTTCTTCACGAAACCTGAAGTTTTATAATATCCTTTTGTCAAGGATGTTATTTATAACCCATACGTTGGCCAGAGTGAATCGAAAAGAATGAAAGTAACATTAATATTTTTTTAAAAAGGGTTATCCACTTTTGCTTTTTAAAAGTAAACGTAAATAAAACACATTTAAAATATTTTTTTGTCATGATATTTCTATTTTATTATAAAGTTTGAACGTTGACATTGTGTGTGAAACACCGCATCATTTAAATGACCACCACGCGAAGTGCGCGATTCTTTTGAGGTAATTTTGGACCACTTTTTGGCACATATTGGGCGGTATTTCAGCCAGAACATGATGAATGTTGGTTCTTAAGTGCTCAAGAGTTAAAGGTTTATCTGCATAAACACGGTGTTTCGCGTAGGCCCACAAAAAAAGTCCAAGGGTGTCAAATCGCATGATCTTGTTGGCCAGTTGATGTCGCCACGACGAGAAATTACACGGCCAGGAAATGTCTCTGGCAATAAAGCCACATTAGCTTGAGTTGTGTGGCATGTGGCACCGTCTTGTTGAAACCACATATTCTCCAAGTAGTATTCTTCAATATCGGGCAAAAAAAGTCGGTTATCATACGACCGAATTGACGTTCCCTTGTCGTTTTCGAAGAAGTAAGGTCCAATCACACCTTCGGACCAAAGAGCACACCAAACAGTGACTTTTTGTAGATGTAATGGCCTCTCTTCAATTACTTGAGGATTCTCCGAACCCCAAATACGACAATTTTGTTTATTAACATACCCACCGAGTGAGAAATGTGCTTCATAACCATAATCTCCTCTTAAAGCACGATATGTGACTATGCCATAATCACCATTTTTGTAGTAGGTTTTTATAATTTTTACGCGTTGTGTGATAGTTAAGCAATCCATTTTCGCCAATGTCAGACTTCCAACTGAAAAGAAAAAAAAATAGTTTGACTTAGTTTGACAGATGTCGAATTCCAGCCCTATACTTTTGAAAATACGAAATGGGTGACCCTATACGATCAATTTTTCTTCGGGGATGGATTGTAAACGTTTTTTTTTTTTTGAAACCCTCATAATAACATTGTAAATACACACAGGTATGTGGAGTCGATTCAGTCTTTTTAAATAATTTTGATATTTGTAAATTTCGAAAATTCTATTTCCCATTATTCCTAAATCTATCTCACACTGATGTACGTTTGCATCTTAAAGACATAAAAGTTAAAATAATCGAAAATATTTAAAATGTTTACAAAATAATTATACATTTCATTTGTTTTATGGAAAAGTAAATAAAACTCGAATCGACTCCCGACTGTGACTCCGATTGCGACCTTAATAAAATTTATCAGACTCCGTCCTAGTCGCACGCACACAACCTATCGTACCACAGCCGATAGGTGGTGCTGTAAGTCCCAATTTATACGATGACTTTTTGTCTTGACATTTTTTTTTGCTCTCAAAAGTCGTATGAATTCATACGTTGACTTTTTGCTTGCGACTCCGTTTGATTTTTTTTTAATTTATATTTGAATCTAGTTGATTCTTGAGTCAAAATGAAATGGCAAAAAAACCCTCACATTTTCGATTTGTGAGTTTTTTTCTACAAGACCAACAACAAATTATACAGTCAACTGGACGATTATGTCGTTATGAAATGATGTTACAATTAAATGTTCTAATGATTTAATTTTTATAATTTCCAATGAACAATACAGCACTGCCCGTCAATTGCTTAGATGGTGTGAATTCTCAAATCTCTTTGAAAAAGAAAACTAATTTCCAAAACATTCTTAGATAGGGTTGCCAGCTGGTAAAGTAAAATTACTGGACACTCATTAAAAATATCCTGAATATAAAACAATAATAACTGAACAAATTGAAATGGAATTTATGATGTAATACTTTACATATTTCAATTTAAAAAGTAACAAAAACCATAAACAAATTATGGGAAAAACACAACAAAATAATCTTTAAAATGCAGTATGGTCGTTTCTATGAAAAATAAGAAGAATGTCCCCAGAAAAAAAAATATGAAGTATGCACCAAATGAAAATCCCCCAAAGCCCAATATAAAAATTACCCCCGAAAATTTTAAAAAATCCCTTAAACAATTTATGAATAATTGCTCTATGTTGCTTTCACAATAAATAAATGAAAAAAAAAACCCTTAACAATTCTGAAAAATACCCCAAACAATGAAAAATGTTACCTAAAAAAGCAACATTATATAAAAATCGCGATATATGAATAAGTTCTATTATGAAAATATACAAAAAAAACAAACAAACAAAAAAATGGGTAATTTTTCATTGTCCATTTTTTATATAAAAATCCCCCCCCCCCCCAAAAAAATTAAATGTTACCTAAAAAAATTATCAAAAACTTCCCCATTTTATATGAATTTTTTTTTGGGAATTCTCCATTTTTTTTGGGCATTTTTCATAGTGCCATGAACAATTATTCGTTCTAAATTCCTCAAATACTATTAAAAATATCTCTAAAAAAAAAATTATAGATTTTCGTAATTTGGAAAAAGTGTATTTTTTATTTCTGAATTGGGGTCTATTTTTCAAATGTGTTAATTAGGGTCGTAATCCCAACACATTATAAAAAAAAGCGTGCGCGCACGATTTCGGGCATTTTTCATAGAGCCGTCTTTTTTCTAGTAAAAATAAACATTTATGTTAATTTTTTTGGTCATAAATTTAGAGCTTTTTTTTTATAATATTTTTTTAAATTACATTCTGCTAAATTACATTCCCTAGGTAGCTGCGGTGCATATACGGTTTAGAAATGCTCCACAAACAATGTCCAGTCGCCTCTGACACATATCAGAGTGTCTTAGTTGCCGTTTTCCTTTTAGACATTTCGTAGTTTCCATTGGAAACGGTGTAGTTCATTTATGTGCCTTTTGTTCTCCTTTGTATTCCCATTATCCCATCCCACACCGAAAATAGAAAGTTGTAAAAATTGGCAAACAATCAATGTGATCAGAGCAAACGGAAAACACACAAACACAAAATTATTGCATACATTATGGGATTTATGACTAACACACACACACGCACAAATACGTAGCATATTTTCCAGCATGCCAAAGATGAGCGAATAAAGTTATAACAACAAAAAAAACCCCGCAATATAGCAGACAGTGCGCCAAATAAGTGGCTAACGAAACTAAACAAAACAATTGTTCGACTGACAGTCAATTTGAGGGGATTAGGTAAGGAAAACAAAACAAACTTCGCCACCAACCTGTTCCCTGCCGCCGGTCAGGACTATTTGTCGATGTCGGCAAGTTTGATTGTAATACGATTTGGGATTTTCGGTGTGTGTTTTTATTGTACTTCCCTATCGAAATATTCCTATGCGATACTGTTGGAATGACAGACAGAGGTTCATTAGAATGCAATGTTTGCTTTACGCTGGAGTTATTATTAGCGGATATGCCTCAAAGGAATCAAATCCGACATCGATACAAATAATGCCAACTTTATGGCAGGCATACAGCGTCTTATGGTCTTATATTTATAAGTAATAGTGTGCTATTTGGGGATAGTGTATATTTAGAAACCACACACAAAGGAACTTGTTGAGAGACTTGTGAGTTCTTTTTTTTTTGTGGGAAAGTCTATATTTAGAAACACACAAATAGTGACTTTTATTAAATGTATTAAATAAGAACATGAATTAAACATTATTATTTGGGTCATTCGCCTTTACGGGGATCATTGACCAACAAATTGTAATAAATGTGCTTATATTTCTAAAATCTCGATCACCTAATACAAATTGACGGGGATTTCATTATTTACTTATATGCAGAATTTGAGAAATATGAAGGATAGAAATAAAATGGAATGTATTGCATACCTTGAGGGGCTTAATGGGGGATTTCAGATATTTTGAAGGGAAAGTAAACTCATTCTAAATATTATTAAATAAAATCGAACAATTCACTAGAAAATAATCTGTGTATAAAGAGCAGTACGAGGGTCGTTCCAGCGGTACCTGTGAAGACAGGTGGTGTTACTGTGAAATTGCGTTTGTAATTACCGTCGTGTACTACCATCTGTCAGACGACACCATACTAAATTTCAGACCGATTCATAGATTGCTCACGGTGGACAACACACTCATCCAGAATTGCATGAACTGCACTGCGGACCCACCGTACACTCCGACTTGGCTTCCTGAGATGTCTTTCTGTTTCCCCAATATAAAAACGTGGTTTGGAGGGGAAACGAATCTGACTCATGTGTAGAGGTTATCGTCGAGACAGAAGTGTATTATGAAGAGTTTGGCAAAACGTTTTTTTTCGAGGCGTTAAAGAAATGAAAAATGTGGAAATGTGGACAGGTGTGGTAGGTAGTATGTGCGACTATCACACAGTTATTCCTGGTTCGAAACCTTGTAAGACCCTAAGCACATTTTCTGCGACCTTTTCCACCTCGTAAATGCTGGCGACTTTGCGATTAAGAGAGTAATCTCTAAGTCATGTACAGGGTGGCGCAAAAGTAATCCTCCTATCAGAAAATGCTATAAATTTTGCGATTGGCCCCTAATGTCAGTGGCAACTCTGGCGGCGACCATTTACATGACATCATATTCTCGACTTGATGTAAAAAAAAATTAAAAGACCAAATAAAAATAATTCACAAGAAGAATCAAAGTTTTTAATTTTTTTTAATTACAGCCAAAAAACATCGGAAGTTTACTTTTGCGGCACCTGTTAGAAATTCTCTAGAAAAGCATTAACAGTTCACGGGTTTTTTTTATGAGTTATGGCCCGTGTTCGAGAACGAATATAATTTATTTTGTTCATTTTGGTCCTTCGAACCGTATCCTCTTAACATTTGGTCCTTCGAACCGAATTCTCTTTACAACCCCCCGAAATTCAATGAACTGTGTTAGCGATAGGAAATGCGGATATTGGAGGAAGGAAAGAGGGATTCGGGGCACTGATTTTCATGTGTTTATTGTCAAATGACCAGTTGATCGGACAACAAACTATCGACATAATTCGTCAGCCGAACTGTTCGTATGTGGAATATCCTTCCAGCAAGTGTGTTTCCTGTCAGCTGAGACATTCTCAAATTAAAAACAAATGTCGAAAAACACACTACTTCCTGTTTTCTCCTTTCGATACCCTAATCTCATTTTGCTAATACGGTGCAGTGTTGATTTTAAAACAAAACAAAAAAAAGTCCAGACGATTATCAGGTTGAAAAATAATGGCGACGAGTTCTTTTGTAAAGGGTGTTTTTTATTGGGGTATAGAACTTTAAGTTGGCATCACTTTTTTAACTGGCTGCCATTTTGTCAGCTGTCAAGTGATTAATATTTAGTTTGGTTTGCCATTTCATCATGAACAGGTTGACAAAAGAACAACGCTTGCAAATCGTGCAAATTTATTTCGAAAGTAATGGTTCAGTTCGCGAAGTTCACCGCAAGCTCCGTCCATTTTATGCCATTACATCCACAAAAACTGACTGTTTGGTGTGCTCTATGGGCTGGTGGAGTCATTGGGCCATACTTCTTCCGAAATAATGCTGGAGAGTCAGTTACCGTTAATGGAGACCGGTATAGAGCCATGATAACCGACTATTTTGTTCCCGAATTGGATGGCATGAATGTGGATGAGTTGTGGTTCCAACAAGTGGTTGAAAATTGGACCTGTAGAATTGGCTTTATTCGAGCCAGCCGCGGCGGCCACATGCCCGAAATCATATTTAAACATTAATGGCATAAAATTATCCTTCCAATAAAGCCAAATTGATGGACATTAAAACGATTTTCTTGTGTTTTATTTTCATTCGAAGTTCTATACCTCAATAAAAAACACTCTTTACAACTAGACTGGATTGGATTCGCAAGCAATTCGCGGTAAATTGTATAGACCCTCTATGCGTATACGCAATATAAATTCAGTTTGAGCTACATATGAATATTACGTTGGCACAGCACTCCAGCGTTAAATACTGAAAAGCATTATTACACAAATTTCCCCCAAAAAAAAAATGTCCTAACAAAACGCATTTCCAACTCAAAGGCTACTAAACAGCCACTTTACTGAAATTACCTTGTAAATTATTCATTCCATTGCTGTGAAGCCCAACTCATACCCGACACTCAGTTACATAGTTTCATTGGAATTGGGCTAAAAGCTCTCATTACAAAACCTGTAAAACTCAGAGCATTTTCGGTGAAACCAACACAAACAGCATTCCCAGCGATGATGGCGCGATGTCAACGCTACCTGCGATGAATATCCTTTTATTCCATACAGGCGCATTCAGCATCAAAGGACAATAGATGGCAAATGATCAAAAACACACAGACAGAAGCTCAACACAAAAAATGGATTACAATTCAATGCAAATGTCATGTTGACAATGGTTACGTTCCCCAGACAAATGTGGCAAAGTGTGATGCGATGAGCAATGGGAGGTGGAGGTGGCGGTTCGCCTTTGTCTGCATTGCAGTTCGCAGTTTGCATTTTGTAGTTTGCGACTCAAAGTGAAGAGATTTATCCCGTATTTCTTTCGTTTGTTAAACCATTTGCTGAGTTATTTTCTTCTTCGCAGAGTGTCGTTCATTGGAGGTGGAAGTGACATTGACACGGTTTACACTTAAAGAACGCGGGGCTTATTGTTTGACTTATATTAATCATCGTCAAGTTCAAGTGTTTCTCCTTTCATGAAATACACTTTGGCTTGCAAATAAAGATTACGCTCTACAAACATCTTTTCAGTGCTTAGTAATTTGAGCAAGTCGGTGTTTTAAGCAATTGTGTGGGAATTTCTTTTGTTCGCCGTGATTATCTCTGGGTAGTGTTTTGTTCAGTTGGTGGAGTGGAATACAATCTAAATACAGGGGAGGACGGTTAAGCAATTTAATTGATAATTTAAAAATCACGGAATTTAAATGGTTAAACACCAAGGGCCGTAAATAATGATTATTGTTCGTTTTCAAATCAAAAAAAATCAATCACAACATACATAAAAGAAAAATAATTTCATCATAATGAATGTTTTTGGACAATCTTTTCATTTCTATTTAATAGTTATTTGTATAATAAAACTCATAAGGATTACGGTCTCATGGTTCAACTCAAGTCACCCGATTACCCTCATTCTTGCCGCCTTTGATTTTTTTTGATAAAAAAAAAATATATATAATTTTTTTTTAAAAGAAATATATTTGTACAAAATATATTTTTTTTTTAAATAAAGTATTAGTTTAATGTTTTTTTTGAAAAAAAAATAGGAAATAATTACTTAAAAAAAAGTCTAAATTATGAAAAAAAAATTCCAACCAAATATTTTGTTTTAAAAAAAAAACTGAACCAAATATTTTTTTTAAATAAAATTTTTTTATGCATATATTTTTTTTAAAATAAAATTTTTTTTAGAGTTAAAGAAAAAGTTATAAGAAATCAAAAAAATATATAAACTATGCTAAAAAAATATTAAAAAAACAATCCTCTAATTTTAAGGAAATAATGTAAGCCAAAAATTACGTTAATATTTTATATAAAAATAAAAAAAAAATTGTATTGGATTTTTAAAAAAAAAAAAAAATATTTGTGTAAGTTTTTTTTTAAAAAGACAAATTTTATAAGACTTTCTAAAAAAAAATATTTGTGTACGATTTTTTAAAAAAAAATATATAAGATTTTAAAAAAAAAAAAAATATTTGTACAAGATTTTTTAAAAAAACAAAATATTTGTACAAGTTTTTTTTTAAAAAAAATATTTTTATACAAGATTTTTTTAAAAAAAATATTTTTGTACAAGATTTTTTTAAAAAAATATATTTGTACAAGATTTTTTTAAAAAAAATATTTGTATAACATTTACTTTAAAAAAAAAAAATATTTTTTTTTAAAAAGAACTATTTGGTTAAGGTTTTCTTTTGAAAACAAAATATTTGGTTAAGATTTTTTTAAAAAAAAAAATATAGGCAATCAAAAATAAAATTAAAAAAACTAAACACTGCCATTATTATTATATTACAAAATTATAAATAAATTATGGTTGCAAAAAAAACGTATGAAATTAAAAAATAAAAGTTATGCAAAAAAAAAAGTTAGACAAATAATTTCTTAAAAAAAAATTAGAATCAAAGAAAATGTTCTAAGAAATCAAAAAAAAAAATTAAAAAAAACAATACTCTAATTTTAAGGCAATAATGTGAGCCAAAAATGTTGTTTATGTAATTTTATATAATAACAATGGCCGAGGGAAAAACAAATATTTAGAACAAAAATTTTTTTGTTTCCGAAAAATCGTAATAAATTAAAAGAAATATGCAAAACAAAATACAATAAATTTTTTTTGGATTCAAAGGGAAAGTTTTAGAAATCAGAAACAAATAGGCAAAAAAAATATTGTTTTTAATTTTTTTTTGATTCCAAGGAGAAGTTGTGGAAATCAAAAAAAATATGCAAAACACTATACATTAAAAATTTTTTTTTTTTATTTTTTTTTGATTCAAAAAAAAAATTCTAATTTGTTAAAAAAAAAATATTTTGTTTCCAAAATTTTAAAAAAAATTTTAAACTATTCGTTTTATTTTATTTTCGAAAAGCTAGCACCCTATTGACGAAAACAAGCCATATTTCAAGGACATCTATGGATTTTTGCAGAAATTGTACTCAGATTTTACTTAATAATATATCAGGAAAGTCTTAATAACTTCATAGATCTTGCTAGAAATGGAAAGCAGATATCAACAAACATTACACCCCCTTTCCTCCTACCGATATCCTTATTTCCTTCCGCCAACACAGTACATTGCATTTTGGGGGCAACCCCCGAGTGTTGGTCTTCAAGAAAACTATACATATTGATGTTGTCTCTCCAGAAATTGAAAGTTTTGCGACCGACTTATCTCCAAATCACATTCGGAAAAGCAACAAATGAACATTGAGATTTTTGTACGGAAATCATGACTTAAACTCAGGGATAGACTGAATTAGAGGGTTGTCAGGCAGCAACAAGCCCTGAACGTCTACATAAAATGTACTGAAATGAGGTAGAGCTCGTGCACGTACGATATTGCGGCAATTTCCCGTCAAATGGGGTTGAAATTGAATATAGAAAACCACAGATGCCTCCAAAGGATATTTTACCATATGTCATAACATCACCTACTCGGATATGCAATCAAATCAGTTGATGTTCATTTTTGCGAAGACATGAAGAAATTATTTTTTCCCCCTCAGAAAACAAGGCGTTGTCATGTCAAGTGTAAATTTGTATGGTGTTACTTCTTAAATTGTATTCTAAACGTTTAAATTTATGTAAAATTTAATATTACAAACGTCAGCAAAAGTAATGCAGGGGATTGCGATGTGTTGCCTTTTTTTCTTCCACAACCACCCAACCAGTACCGTACTGGGTGAGTTTATATAAAAAAAAAAGTCATTTGCACTGTATGTATGTCAAACGGAACAGGCTGCAGTAACATGTTCCCATTCGTTGATGCGACATCCATCCTGTGTATAAATGTCTAAAAGTCAACTTGATATGTGTTCATGTCTCCAAACCCACAAAACAGAATTTCTGCACTTTATTATATGTCATCACACATTTTCCCCTCCCTTTCTGAACATGTTTCTCCTCTACTCTTTGCCCTGTCATAGTAATGATAATTTATCACAACTATGAGAGGTTGTTTCAATTCGTATCATGAAATATTTTATAAAACAACAGGGTGACAATTGACAGTGACACATGGCTATCATTTCAAGGTTACCTTAAATGAATGGGTGGGGTTTAGACCGGGAAATCACTTATCTGTAAATGAACAGAACATAGAAAATCGTGGACAGAAGAAAGTCACTGAAACGGATATGGTTAATAGTTATCCGTTGTTTTTGTGCGATGAAAGAAAACCAGCTTAATCAAATTGATTAAATAGTAAGTGATTTTTTCCCATTAATTTGTTGTGCATGCAATTGATGTACATTTGTCATTAATTCAATGTAAAACTATATTTAAAAAATTTAAGAATATCCGTTGTGTATTAAGAGCCACAGTTGAAAATGTTGGGAAGGAAATAGAGAAAGTTAGTGCCCCTTTGTTAGCTGTTAATAAAGAGGTCACCCGAGTAACAGAGTGAAAGGAAAACTTCTCCTTTAAAATTCAGTGCCCAATTATCTTCCATCGACTGTAGCACGTGAACCCGTTGATAGATTTGTATCCATGCAGTTGTAGTCCCATTTTCCCTAAGATGAACTCACTAACCTTACTGCGAGGCAGTTATCGGTATTGTTTCTCACAGTTATGGTCTGTTCAATGGGAACAAATGTCTGAATATAAATAGAAGATGTTTGTGGCCATTTGTCAGATATCTATACAGGTACCATCGAACGAACCCCCCCGCCGATTAAAGGGGTACTGATATTGCCCCTCACAGCCACCCTCTGTTCCATCTGTCTAAGTACACACTTCCCCAACAATCACAATAGACGAATTACCATCACCATTACAACAATCACACATTCTTTGGCCCATTAAGAAAATGCCTGCTGATCCGACTCAACGGCCAACGGTCATAAACAATGGCTAAAAATGGCAAGCGATTACAGCTGGAGACGATTTCAGGGCAATTATGGTCTAAACAAATGGTTTTGTATGATTTGTAAAAGTACGGCGATTTACCTGTGGTTCGATTGCCGTGGCTCCTCTGTGGTCATTACTTATCCCCGGCAAAACACACACAGGTGAACTTCAATGTTCAACAGCATCAGCCAGCAACGTGCAGTGACATCGACACTTGGTCAAGAACTTCCATTTGGAGGGTGAACACCGTACCGGGCGTCGCCATTGTGGTGATGAAATAAACAAATGGCCAATTATGTAGAATTAATAGAAGGTTATTTCAGTTTAGACCATGTCTGTAGTTGAGATTTACTTTGGGAGCGTTAATGGCTGGTCGTTGAAAATGAAAGTTATTACTTACTTAAGATGGCTCTACAACTACACCGGGACAAAAAAGTATACAACTCAATTTTAATCATTGACCTTTTTGTATGATTAAGTTTTTATGACAGTTTTCAAGCTATGCCGACATATTGTAATATTATTTGAATAAAAACCTACTAGCCCACACATCAGTGTCAGTTCTTGTCACATTCCCTGAGGCATTCCCGGATATTCACAAGTTCTTATGCAATTTCTCCTATGAAGATATGAGAAATGGCAGCACTGACACAGATGCAGTGGAAGAATATGCGTTGGTGTGCGGTCATCTTTAATTAGGTTTTCTTTTTCGCTGCGGCCCACGTACTGGTTAACATGTTCGTTGGCAACCTCATAAAAGAGCATATGCAACGATATGACGACCGCAGTGCATGTGACAAAGGAAATGCGTTGGAGTGAAAGCTGATTTTATTAATAAACACAACCAAATATGATAATTTTTCTTGTTTTAAATATGGAATGAATTGAGTAATATTTGGATAGCCACACGCTGGAAAACAAGGGTAATTTTTAACAAATTTCAGCAAACATTTATATTGTCCCATGCCACAGACATTAACCTGTTTGTAGGTTATAAATATCAATTATAGATGTATACAGTTATGTGTGTGTTTTTTTTTAATTTGTGAATCTTTATATATCGATTCATTTTATTCTCTCGGTTATTGTAATAATCTGAAAGAGTGTAGGCAACAAAATTACGAAATCTCATGCAAATATACACTTCATTGTTGTACTTTGTTGAATTTAATAAGTTTTTTGTCTGTTTTTCTCAAACGTTTTGATTACACACAAATATGTAATATTAACATCTAAATAAGATTTGTGTAGAAGGAAATATGCTTTACTTTCTATTCCATAGGGAATATTTTGGCCATGACAACAAATTTGGTTACTATGTTTTGTAGATGAAAATAGAGTTTTAAAATATCCACGTTGAGGGAATATGTTGGCCATAGCACCGCAAATGTATTCCAATCGAGATACAATTTGGCATTAAAAGAAAGGAAATCGGCTGACCAAAGTTTCTCAAAACAAAAAAAGATTATTTCGCGTTTGGAACCCAAATTTTTTTACTAAATATAACCCCCCCCCCCCCCAAGAAAAAAAAACCTTCCACCTTTCCAAATCACTATTGCTTTCTTTTTTTATCTCTTAACTGTACCTTTTTGTTTTCAAATGTTTTTTCAAAATCAATATTTTTTAAAATAGTTGCTACAACAGAAATGTATTTGCTAAAAACGAAATGTGGACATCATAATAAAGATAAGAGAATACACTATAAAATAAAAAAAAACAAACCTATACAAGTACAATAGCTCTTTAAATCTATGAGATACAGTTCAACAAAGAAAAATCATATTCCATTATTTTTAAATGTCAAAATCTTCAAAAAAATGTGAACATTTTCTTGCTATAAAAAAAGTAAGTTTTTTAAAATGAAATGTAAACAATTTCGTCAAAATGTGTAAAAAACCCTAAGAACAAAAGATACTAAAATTGTTTTCTTTTCTAATATCAAAAAATTCGAAAAGTAGTCGACATGGAAAATATTTATAAAATATATCCAATTGTCCGATTTTTAATGGTGACACCTTGAAATAGTCCCTCACTGCTTGCCTACAAACAAATTTTTTATTAAAGAACTCAAAACTGTTTAATAGATCACTTTTAGACCACTGTTCGGCGTCGCGATATAATTTTATATTTTTATATTATTATATTTTTATATTTTTATATTTTTATATTTTTATATTTTTATATTTTTATATTTTTTATATTTTTATATTTTTATATTTTTATATTTTTATATTTTTATATTTTTATATTTTTATATTTTTATATTTTTATATTTTTATATTTTTATATTTTTATATTTTTATATTTTTATATTTTTATATTTTTATATTTTTATATTTTTATATTTTTATATTTTTATATTTTTATATTTTTATATTTTTATATTTTTATATTTTTATATTTTTATATTTTTATATTTTTATATTTTTATATTTTTATATTTTTATATTTTTATATTTTTATATTTTTATATTTTTATATTTTTATATTTTTATATTTTTATATTTTTATATTTTTATATTTTTATATTTTTATATTTTTATATTTTTATATTTTTATATTTTTATATTTTTATATTTTTATATTTTTATATTTTTATATTTTTATATTTTTATATTTTTATATTTTTATATTTTTATATTTTTATATTTTTATATTTTTATATTTTTATATTTTTATATTTTTATATTTTTATATTTTTATATTTTTATATTTTTATATTTTTATATTTTTATATTTTTATATTTTTATATTTTTATACTTTTATATTTTTATATTTTTATATTTTTATATTTTTATATTTTTATATTTTTATATTTTTATATTTTTATATTTTTATATTTTTATATTTTTATATTTTTATATTTTTATATTTTTATATTTTTATATTTTTATATTTTTATATTTTTATATTTTTATATTTTTATATTTTTATATTTTTATATTTTTATATTTTTATATTTTTATATTTTTATATTTTTATATTTTTATATTTTTATATTTTTATATTTTTATATTTTTATATTTTTATATTTTTATATTTTTATATTTTTATATTTTTATATTTTTATATTTTTATATTTTTATATTTTTATATTTTTATATTTTTATATTTTTATATTTTTATATTTTTATATTTTTATATTTTTATATTTTTATATTTTTATATTTTTATATTTTTATATTTTTATATTTTTATATTTTTATATTTTTATATTTTTATATTTTTATATTTTTATATTTTTATATTTTTATATTTTTATATTTTTATATTTTTATATTTTTATATTTTTATATTTTTATATTTTTATATTTTTATATTTTTATATTTTTATATTTTTATATTTTTATATTTTTATATTTTTATATTTTTATATTTTTATATTTTTATATTTTTATATTTTTATATTTTTATATTTTTATATTTTTATATTTTTATATTTTTATATTTTTATATTTTTATATTTTTATATTTTTATATTTTTATATTTTTATATTTTTATATTTTTATATTTTTATATTTTTATATTTTTATATTTTTATATTTTTATATTTTTATATTTTTATATTTTTATATTTTTATATTTTTATATTTTTATATTTTTATATTTTTATATTTTTATATTTTTATATTTTTATATTTTTATATTTTTATATCGTTTTTTTAGATATTGGTCACATCTAGTTAATACGTAACTAACAATTTTTTTATGGTCGTTTTTTTAGTTGAAAAATTTTAATTTTTACAAACCGTTGTTAAGAAAATTGTTTTAATAGATCCCTCGCTGTTCTGGAACTGATTGACCGATTTGTACGAAATTTAGGTAAAAAGGTTAAATATTCATATTTTTAAAAAAATAAACTATTTTTGGACTCAGGTGACTACAGTACACCAGATTTGTAAAGCAATTATACATTACAAAATTTTTGTTAGTTCTACAGTGTAATTTAACGGAATATCTCTTAAACAAAGAATATCATGATTCCATTCCTAAACTATTTGTTTTTACGAACCACCCTCATATATAACGAATGTGGCCATAATAGCCTAATGAAAAACAAATAATGAATCCAACAAATGCGCTGCGGATGGACAGTCGAAAGAAAAGGCATTGCCTCAAGGTACACTTTGAAATTCAAATATAAAAACATTCTTAGTGTATACTACACACAAACAAAGAAAATGAACACGAAAGAGAAAGCGAAGGCTAAAACGAACACAAAATAGTATGCACTGTCAAATTGTAACCTGAGGAGTTGAGCAAGAGTATGCAACAGATCTTCCAGTTGAGATAGCGTAGGTTAAGCGACGCTTTGAAGTAGGACGACAACTGTTACAACCCGGTAGAATGGCCTAAAAATCATTGGGCTGTTGAGATTTAGAAAACATAGTACACGACAACCAGAAACAATACTCCACGGTGATATTGGAAAAAAGGAAATGCCAGAGCTATTTTGAAATACTTAAACAAATTCCCCCCACTCGTAAATTTTGCTTTGGCATTTGTTCAGAAATGAACATGAATATTCCGCCCAGGCTGTTATCACTGTCAAGTGTGAGCGCGTTGCTGGTGGTGTGTTTGGATTATGCTGTATCTACACTTCGGAGAGTGTACGATCAATTGACCCTTGCACCGATAACAAATGTACATGCATGGTGACGAGCAAATAGATGCACATCGCTATGAAGAAAAGGGTCGCGATAAGACACCACGCACACACACACACTAGAATATAAATAGAATTAATAATGTAGTGCCTAAGTAAAACAATTGTTTAGATTGGTATAAATAGGCCATACCAATTCCTGGGTTCTTTAGTATTAATTCAAGGTTCATACTGATTGTATGTTCCATGTATTCACTGGGTGCATTACAAAACATCCAGACAACTGAATACAAGTAATAAATACTCACTCATATGAAGAGAAACCGTAGTAGTTTCATTCAGCATTATCTTATTCATTTTTCCACGAATCATTTTACCTTAAAAAATGAGAACAATTGAATTGTTTGCACAGCACACTTTTGTTGAGTGCTCCTTTATGCCTGTCAGACAATTGCATATGATTATGACACTGAAAGTGCTTTACAGTTTGGCGTTAATTTGCGTACGCATGGCGTCAGAGCGTAGTGTTCATATGGAGAAGGTACTTAAAATAGTTACCCGAAATCTGAAGAATGGCTCGGTGATGTATTCACACAATTATGCAGAGTATTTTACTCAAGTGCTCTGAAAAAACTACAACGAAAAAATAAACGAAAAAACAAAATGTATGTGCGACTAAAAGTATGCAACACTTGGAAATGGTTGGCATATTTTATAAGCTCCCACAAGTATGCACTGTTGTTGGTTCAGTTTAGCATATGGTTTTCTCTCTTTCGTGCCCTCCCGTTTGTTATGATTCAATTTGGAAAATGTTAATGAAATTATCTTAAATTATGCACAAAAGCAATTATTGTCAAAAGACGACAAATTGATGATTACAAATGTTATTTTTCATAGTATTTTCTGCACCATTTATCTAAAAGTGTTGAAAGGAAATTTCAATATAACAAATGGAGTCAAGTGAAATTTTCACAAATCACAATTTCGCCCCATGGGACGTTGGAAATGAAGTAAAGGCAACCCCGCACACACACACCGTAAAAGAAAGGAAGACAAAAACAATTTGTAAACCACATTTGCGCTTTTAGTGTTTTGTTTTTATCTGCTCTAACGCATTCACTCCCCCCGCCCCCCCGAAAATATGCAATGCAAAAATGCCATTTTCAGTGTGAATGTGTGCCAAGGAAAAGAGAAATTGTAGATATTCGTTTTGGACCAAACGGAGCGTGTCATGAAAAATATGCAAAAATCCAACAAAATACGCAGCATCGCGTTTCGTTTCGTTCCGTTCACTTCATTTGTGAAATGTGACATGAAAATGCAAATGGGTTCCACATTTCCTTTATTTCCATCTTGTATTTCCCTGTGCTGTAGACAAATGTGTGAAGTTGTTTGCTTTTTATAATTTCGCATTTTGTCGCTTTGGTGAGTTGTTGCGACGACGAAGAAAGTAAGAAGGATTAACTGGTAGGGTCGGCGTCGGATATGTGATGTTTATTCAAATGGGACAATATCCATTTGTTTCGGGCAGGCTGGCAAACGTGAGATTATAGGAATGGTGATTTTATTCTTAACCACATCTCGGTAGAGGTCTGAACAGTGTTTGGCAGGTTTAAATGTTTTACAGGCGGCGGCAAGATGCTATAAAGCAGTATGAGGAAGGGACAAAGGGCTATGAGGTCGGCGTTTGTTAATACATTAAAAGTACTTTTCTTTTTAATTACTTGGAATTTTACCATCTTTCAAATGGCATCTTCAGTTTCTACACTTTCATAAAAATTTTAAAAGTTATGAAATCTTTTTTGTGGTTTACATAAAATTTCTCCAAAAATTGTATATTTGACAGCTAAAAGAGCAAAAAAAATTGCAAAACTTATGATTTATATAAATTAAATTAAAGCTCGAACACTTTTATTTTAAAATAAAGTCTCAAAGTCTTAGAAAAGGCTTTTTATTAATCAACCTGTTCTTGAAATACGAAAAAAACTCAGAAAACCCGAATTTTTTTGAAAAAAATCAGTTGGGGCAACACTAAACCTTTTCCAAAAATTTTTGAAAAATTCCTCAAAGGTTACACCATTTTCTACGAAAATTAGGTTAAGCAAAAAAAAAAAAAAAATACAAAATCGAGTTGAGCCAAAAATATTGTTTTCTGGACATCTAACGAAAAACACGGTTTGTGACACAAAAGGTTTTTCAAAAATTCTGAAAAAAAAATTCTCAAAAATACTCTACACCATAAGCTATCAAAATCAGGTTGAACCAAAAAAAAAAAATTTCGAAAATCGAAAAAAAAAACACTAAACCTTTTCCAAAAACTCTGAAAAAAACTATCAACTAAATTTTTTTTTTGACACCCTAACAAAAAAAATATACACGGTTCGTAAACACTTAAACACTTTTATTTTGAAATAAAGACTCAAAGACTTAGAAAAGAATTTTTTATTAATCAACCTGTGCTTGAAATACGAAAAACTCAGAAAAACCGAATTTTTCGGTCACTAAACCTTTTCCAAAAAATCTGTAAAAATTCTCAAAAGTACTTTACATCATTTTCGACAAAAAAAAAAGGTTGAGCCAAAAAAAAACCAAATCGGGTTGAGCCAAAAATATGGTTTTCTGGACATCTAACGAAAAAAACGGTTCTGAAAAAAAAAATTCTCAAAAATACTCTACACCATAAGCTATCAAAATCAGGTTGAACCAAAAAAATTATTTTTTTTGGACGCCCTAACAAAAAACTCTGAAAACATAAATTTTTCGCCAAAAATCGAAAAAAAACACTAAACCTTTTCCAAAAACTCTGAAAAAAAAACTATCAATATCAGGTTGTGCCAAAAAAAAATATTTTGACCTCAATAAAGTCAAAAATTTCATACAGGAATCCATTCATTTTGTTTTTGGTTTTATTAAAACTCCTCTACACAACTAGGTTCATTTTATCAATGACAAAATGCGAATGAAGCTAACTTTTTTCAGAGTTGCTCTTTTTGACAGCTGTCACTTGATTTATGCTCAGTTTGATTTGCCATTTCATAATGAATCGACTAACTCCGCTACAAAGATTGCAAATCGTGCAAATTTATTACCAAAATAATAGTTCGGTTCAAGCGACGCATCGCAATCTAAGTCGAATATTCGGTGGACATAATCGCACAGCAGAGTCGGTAATTCGAGCAACCATGGAGCGCTTTCGTACCACGTTCCCAAGTCGAGATGACCACCGATCTCGATTTTCACAAGAATATTTTATTCAGCAATAAAGCTTACTTTTTGTTGAATGAGTCACTTTTTGGTGTGCTCTATGGGCAGAGGGAATCATTGGTCCATATTTCTTCAAAAATGAAGAAAAATGAAGGTGCCACAGTCAATGGTCAATGATCCATAATTTTCCAGTTGTCTCAAACGAAGTGGAAAAAGTGCTTCGAAAATTGGTTTGAACACTTTCTACGCGGAGAATATATTTTCAAAAACAATAAAACCATTTCCAATGATAAATGATTGTTTTTTTGTTGTTATAGTTAAATGCGAGATATGCACGTTCTTTTGATCTCATTGACGGTTTTTAACCCGGAAATTCCCAGGACGTATTTTCCAGGAAATTTGACGATTTTTTACTTCCCGATTCCCTATCGAAAAATAAATTATGTACGATTTTTAACCGGAAAACTAGTTAATTTTTAAATTAAATAAATTGCGAAGGATTTTGAATTAAAGTTTTAATAATAATTTCAGGTTTTTAACATGCCTTTAAGTTTTGGTTCCTTTTTTTTTTGGGAAATTTTTTTTTTTTTATTATTTTTTATAAGAAAATCAGGTCCCGGAAAGACGTCGACAAAATTCCCCATTTCCGAAAAGCCGGGGAATTAAAAACCTTAGTCTCATTCTAAAAAGTCTAAAATACCTTTTTAAATACTTTTTCATTTAATATCCAATTAATGTTTTAAATCGTTGTTTAAAAAATATTCAGGGTTCCGCGATCATTGGAAGCCATTGGGGTGTTCCACCCACACTGCCATAGACAAATGAATGAATAAATAAAAATTAAATTAGATATTGAATATAAATTCCCGAAAACACTGTGCCCATAATAAGAAATTGCCCAAAATATATCCTCACTCTTCAGCCATATGTATGTATTTTAAGAATTTTATAAAACTTAATCGATTCTCAGGTCATACAGTTGATTCCATTGAACCCATCACAATGCCTAACAACAAATGGCAAACACAAATCATTACACAGGAAATAAATCGGTTTTTCAGTTTTAAAGACTCCTTTCTCCCGGACATGCTTTAAACTCCGAAGAGATGTTCCTTAGTATTCACACAACTTAGGGGCTTTCATTAAAATTGAAACAAAAAACGTAAATGAAACCTTCCAAACCACAAAAAGAAACACCTCGAAATTTACAAAACAAAAAGAACAACAACAACATTAATAGTCTCAGCAGTCACAGGGGATTGTGGAGCGGGTGGAGATGAACATGGAAATAAGTGTGGCATTAATAAATGACGATGCCATTACAAGGACTAAAGTGTAACAAATTTCATCAAAATGGCGGCACAGAGGCAAGAGGTGTTTTCCACTCACACACACACACACACACACACACACAAAAGCTTTAAACTGTATTCACACCAATTTAAGGTGTTGGGGATTTCAAAAAGTTCCTATTATCAGGTATACGCACATATTTTCAAACGGTTCGTTAAATACACATTTCGGTTATAAAATATTTAAATTTTAAACATGTGTGTTTCTGTAATATTTTCAGTTTAGAGGCGAGCAATGAAATGGATGAACATTTTGCAAATTATCTGGAAATATAACTTATTTTTTCCGAGCTTCATGAAATTTGATATGAGTGTGCTATCTTAAAAAAAGGAATTGAAAAATATTTTAAATTTAAAAAAAAATCATTAAAAATTTACTAAAATTCCAATTTCAAATTATCTGGACTCTTTCCGATTTCCCTGAAAAATGGTAGAATATTTATCTTTAAAATTCATTAATCTGGGATTTAAAAAAAAATTAAAATTACATTAATTTGGGATTTAAATAAAATTTAAATTTAAAAAAAAATCATTAAAAATTTACTGAATCAGATTATATGAACTCTTTCCGATTTCCATTGAACTTGGTATGAGTGTGTTATATTTAGAATGCATTAATCTGGGATACAAAAATAAATAAAATTTAAAAAAAATCATTAAAAATTTACTAAAATATCAATTTCAAATTATATGAACTCTTTCCGATTTCCATGAAACTTGTTATGCGTGTGTTGTCTTTAAAATTCATTAATCTGGGATTTAAACAAAATTAAAATTAAAAAAAACCAAAAAAATATTAAAATGCATTAATTTGGGATTTAAACAAGAAAAAAAATTTTAAAATTTAAAAAAAAAATTTATTAAAATGCATTAATTTGGGATTTAAAAAAAATATTTAATTTAAAAAAAAAATCATTAAAAATGTTCTAAAATTTAATTTCAAATTATCTGACTCTTTCCGATTTCCATCAAACTTGATATGAGTGTGTTATATTTAGAATGCAATAATCTGGGATACAAAAAAAAAATAAAATTTAAAAAAAATCATTAAAAATTTATTAAAATTTCAATAATATAAAATAATAATAATAATAATATAAAAATTCATTACTTTGGGATTTAAACAAAATTAAAATTTAAAAATATCATAAAAAATTTACTAAGATTCTAATTTCAAATTATCTGAACTCTTTCCGATTTCCATGAAACTTGGTTATCTTTAAAATTAATTAATCTGGGATTTAAACAAAATTAAAATTAAAAAACAAAAAATTAAATGCATTAATTTGGGATTTAAACAAAAAACAAATGTATTAAAATTTAAAAAAAAACTACTAAAATGAATTAATTTGGGATTTAAAAAAACAATTTTTATTTAAAAAAATCATTAAAATTTTCAAATTATCTGACTCTTTCCGTTCCATCAAACTTGATATGAGTGTGTTATATTTAGACTGCATTAATCAGGGATAAAAAAAAATAAAATTTACTAAAATTTAAATTTTAAATCATCTGGACTCTTTCCGATTTCCATGCAAATGGTAATGCGAGTTTTAACATTAAAATGCATTAATTTGAGATTTAAAAAAAAAATTAAAAAAAAAAAAATAATTAAAATTTCAATTTCAAATTATCTGGTTTCTTTCCGATTTCCATTAAAGTTGGTATGAGAGTTTTATATTTAAAATGCATTAGTTTGGGTTTGAATTTAAATTTAAAAAAAAAATCATTAAAAATGTACTAAAATTTCAGGAATTTAAAAAAAAGATATTATTATAAATTTACTAAAATTCTGTAACAAATGTGTTAAAGTGAATATAAGAAGACTCATTTTCATGATGTTCATGCTAACTTTCTGATGTCGGCTCTAAGACTTCTTGTTGTCTTTCTTAATAAATAATTTAATCACTTCGGTTTTTGTATGGGCTTTCTCTGGTTTGAGACATCAAGGATTTTCGTGCCTTCTTCTACTTGTAATTGTGCTACGTGGTCTCATCGGAGTCAGGAGCCCCTAGGATTTTTATACTTGTCTGACCAACTGGCAACCGCATTTTGAGGAATTTCACGATGGCTGTGGGGTGGGCTGTTGGTGTAGAACTTATCTTTGACGTGGCCCCAAAGGAAGAAGTCGCAAGGTGTTAAATCACAAGATATCGGTGGCCAATTGTGATCACCTCTTCGAAAGATACCACCTGGGGTCTAATGAGGATATTTCTTTGTGTTACACTTTTGAGCAGTATCAAATGATACATATCCTCCTACCCGGAGGGTTTTTCCATGACCCTAAGACGAAATAGAACCACAATAATTTAGAAAAGTGAAATAATGTAGAAATTGTTAATGAATGTACTTTGTGTCCTTTTATCCAGAAATATCAAAAATGGAGTTGTTGAAAATTTTTCTCCATAGACGATGCCTAGGAAATTTGGAAGATTTTCCACTATTCTTCCTAATGGCTTCAAGGAACTATCGGCACATATTTATCCAAAGAATTAACAATAACAATAAGCCTTGTTTGAGCTGTCTCAAGCTGCCTCACAATGGGTATAGACATTCAGTATAGTTCTTCCAAACCATTTCTTTCGATTATCATCCCGGTCTCCCAACAAACTCCAACGTGGGAAACTTAATATTTCTTTCTGCTTCTTGTTCTATTCCAAACGAATCAGCTCATTACGTCTCATTACGATTACTTCGTTATTTTAATTATATTTCCCATAATTTCTGGCAAAAAAAAAACTGAAACAACAATGTGATGGTAATGATACGTCTTGGCATCAATCAATAATTTAAGTCTAGGCCAGATACGTTGTATGAGTTCTATGACCCCGGCAGCCTTCATCAGCCAGCGAGTAAACCGCCAACATTACCCGCGCCACGGCCATAAACAGTTTATTAACAGCAGTTTGTTTAGTAGCAAAATGTGACTTTGATTGGAAAGTGTGTAGATTGTGGAAAAACGTTTGGCCACACCGAGGGAGAAGGTCACGGCTGGTTAAACATGAAACCGCCACCCCCACCCTGCATGAAACAGAATTCCTTTGCCATTCCATAGACATCGACTGTGCGCGGCATCGGTTAACTACGATTGAAAGGGGAAACATAATAAACATAAATAAATTCGTTAGTGGCAACATTGATAAAGCTGTGCTGCTTCATGGCAATGTGTCGATAAGAGTGCACACATGGAGTGGGTTACTTGGCCCTGTGCCGCCAGCCACCAGCCTTCTGAACTGGTTGGCCGTGTAGCTGTTTGGTAGGGCATTGATTTGAATGAAATTGAAAATAGATTTGAAAAATAACTTTGCATATAAATTGCTTACTGAGAAATTCCTTGCCACATCATGTAAATGTTAATACGTTTCGTAGAAAAAAGGCAAAAGAGCTGGAGCAATGAAAGACAAACAAACAAACAAACAAAAACTTTCCTAATTTTCAATTTCACCCGAAAATCTAATTCAGAGTTCCATGCAAGCCAAGAGCAAATATTTTCATTTAAAAATATCGGCATATTTTTCCATCATTAAAATGTCATTTCGGGGGGTGTTGGGGGTAAAACTCAGCATACTTTTTTGGCCTTTTGGCCATTCACAGCCAATTGCCGAAAAGTTTTTACCACAAATAAACAACAACAAAATATATTTTGTTCAAATTTCGTGGGCGCGAGTGCTGCTGTGCCCGGTCAAAAACTTTTTTTGTTGCATATCCTGTCAGGGGCCACGACACACCAGATAAAAAGTAGATTCAAACGAACACGAATTAGAGATGGCAAAAAATTATAAAATTGTAACGAAAATATAAAAAGTTTGTGTGTTATACATTCCCAATGGAGCGCTCGACATTGGTTGGAAAATGAAACTTTGACTTGGGTTTTTATACTGAGGTGGACGATATTTTATCCACCAAATGAGGGTGCCGGGCCACAGCGATATACCAGGTAACTGCCGAGCAGACGAGCTAGCAAGACTCGAGACTACCTTACACATTCCAGTTGAACTAAAATTCATTGTCATGCCTCTAGCCACCTGAAAGCTCCGACTACGTGATAGAACCTAGAATAGTAACAAACGCTAGATGGGCCTCTGTCAGAATACAACTGATCCAAACAGATGTGACCTCCACTAAATATGAAACATTCGCACCCAATGTCCCTTACTCTTTTAACAAATGCCCAAAAGCTCTTACTTCACTTGGGAGAAGAAAGAACTTTAGCAAGACGGCGCTGTTCGTGGAGAAGTTTTTCGAGCCTAAGTACCCTGGCACACGATGATCTTGCCTGTTTGCGTAGCAGCTCAGTATTGGCATTTTTATTTACACGCCAATTTTTGAACGCTTCCTCTGTCGATCTGACAACTTCTTTGCATGTCTGATTAAACCAACAATTCTTTGGAGGTTGAAGACAAATTCATTAATTATGAAAAATTCCCCCAAAACAAATTTGGGTGTTTTTTTTTATAATTTTTAAGCAATATTTCATTTTTCGTTTTTGGGGCAAAAATTTAACAATGAAAAATTTCACTAATTTTTCAGTTTTGGAGATTTTTTTATTTTTCGATGGATTAATTTAGAAAGGGCGTAACGCGATGTTTTTTACATATTTCGGTAGACCATTGTCAAATACACATCCCACAAAAATTTCAGGGTTACCCTAAATTTCGGATTTAGGGTAACCAAAAAAAAAAAAAAATAATAGTTTCAGAATTAAATTTATTGCGCATTTTCATCTTAAATTGCATTTAAAATTTTTTTATGTCTGAAGTTTTTCAAATGTTATAAAGTTTTTACCTTCTCCTGTGAAGTTACGAAAATGCGAGTTACGCCCTTTCTAAATTAAGCCATCGTTTTCTTTATGCACTTTTCACCTTTGTTAGGGCTTGTTTTTCATTTTTATTTGGGGTTCTTTTTTCACATTTTAGGTTGAGGTGATACTGCATAATGAAAAATCACCCCAAATTGGGGAGGTTCCTACATTTTTGAATTAGGGTCACTTTTAATGGGGCCATTGTACACTGAGTCAATGTAGATAAAATTAAATTTCCATATTGAAGATAATTGACACTTTATGTGTGAAAACAAAGTACAAAGTACGTAGAAAAGTTCGACTTACTGAGACTTTTAGTTATGGAATTACTTATAAAATTGTTTCCCATTTGGAAAAGAGTACATTTAATCGTATTTATTCATTGTTATTGTATGTATACTAGGGTGGAGTGAAAACATGCTTTTTTTTTAATTTGAAAAAGTTAACCTCGGAAAGAGATGTAGTCTGGGGTCCTAATGAGGGGAAAAATAAAGAGGGGTCGCGCCACTCCCTCGAAATTTGGAAATTATTGCTATTTTGGCGTTGATTTTAGAAAAATCCTAAAAATTAACGACTTAACTTTTTCGAAATTTAAAAGTTTGAGCTTGTTCAGTGCCCAAACAAAAGTATTTGAGGCAAATATGAGGATAATCGACTAATATTTATAGCTTTGGTGGCGATTTCATTGTTCAGTCAATTTTCTGAAGAAGGGACGATTTGGCTTATTTTACTTTTTGAAATTTTAGAACAATGAGACAATTTTTTTTAAATTTTTTCATGCCCTTATTTCATTGTTTACGCTATTGCAAACATTTATTGACATAAAACTTTTTAGGATTTTTCTCAAATCAACGCCAAAATAGCGATAATTTCCACATTTCGAGGGAGTGGCGCGGCCCCTAAAATTTTTTTAAAATTTGTTTCTTTATTTTTCGCCACATAAGATAATTCGACTTATGCAAGTTCGACTGTAATTACTATTAATGTATACATTTAAAATTAAAATTTTTCTCATACGTTTGATCTTTTTTATACACTTTTTTCCAAATTACGAAAATGTATTGTTTTTTTCTGGGGTATTTTTTCATAATATTTGGGGAATTTGCATTGGATAATTTTTCATAAATTGTTTGGGGGATTTTTCAGAATTTTTGGGACAATTTTCATGTTGGGGGTTTGGGAGGGATTTTTTATTTTTTTTTTTGCGGAATTCTTCATTTGGGGCATTTTTCATTTGGTTTTTTTTCATAGAGCAACAGAATATCCGGTATCAAAATTTAAAAAAAAAATACAAAATGATCGAAAAAGTCATGAACGATGTTGATTTCCTAAATCTATAAAATGTTATGATTATTAAATCATAATTATAACCTACAGCAGTCGGTGGAAAAGGTTATTTTAGGTGATGTTCATCGGTCATGTTTGAAAAACCCATCTTTAATTTCAGAGATCGACTGAGAAACAATTTGAGATTCCAATTCAGCTTTTGCTTTCCACCCACATCATTTCTGAAACTAGAGACAACCGAACGAGAATTTCCTAAAGCTCCAATCCAATGTCAACTTCGGTTATCTTTTTTTCTTTCAAAATGAAAGAAATCAATTTTATCGCCATATTATGTATTCACGTAATGTTTGTATTCACCAAAAGTATGAATGTCCAAAGGCGTATATTTATTGCCACTTACATTCTGTGAGTTTAAATTCAAAAAAAAAAATTGTACAATCAAAACTTATTAATTGAAAAACATATTAAAACATGAATATTAAATACTTCGTATAAGTTGCAACTGAATAGCGATACAAATACGTGTGGGTATATGGAGTTTAGTGTGGCTGCAACGAATCTTAGCCACACTGCATGGGCAATATCGTTATCGGGATCACAAGGATCACAAGGGGACAAATTGTGAGCAGAAATGTGTACAGTCAGAATCTTATTCTGTTCTTGAAGTAGAACCTCCAACATGAATGTTTAAAGTGGTATTGATAGCAGAGGTATATGTATGTGGCTGTCAGTGGGTAAAGGACCTAACCAATTCTCTTCTTGAAGAGCATTGAACATCTGTACATGATTATCCAACTTTTCTGCAAAGTGAGAACCTTGAGTGCCGTACACAGGAAAGTTGGTTAATCATTGCTCTATGAACAGACTTAGTTAGGTCCTTTCCAAGGACATAATAAGTTTCCGACCGCCCCCAAATAACGAGATTTATCCTCACAATTTTTAACTTGTGAATTATCATAATAACGGCTATTCCCCATACGACATACTGCAGATTCGTTGCAGTCATGGAACGAAGTTTACATTGTCTTCAGGTTTTTTTTTTTTTTGGTAAATTCCTCTACGTTACATACTGATTAACAAACTTAATATACTAAACTCCATTCAGTGCTGGATAGAGACAGAGGCAGCAAAACAAAAAAAATTAACACAAACAACAAAAGCAATATTTCAATTAAACGTTCTTTTGTCTTCTGTTTTTTTTAGTTGTTGTTCTGGCAGTGAAAAAAACAAAAAAAAAGTTATTTAAATTGAATGCGTGCTCTTTTATGTGAAAGAGATTTTATTTGTTTTGTTTTAAAAAGCGATAAATTATAAAGAACATTTTAAATCATTTTTACGTTAATATTTTAAAAAAATTTATTGCTTTTGCTTAAATGCCACCAGAGTTGATGCCTCACAAAATTTGAACGCGTGGGAGAGCAGACCAGGGGCAGAGTAAACTAACACGGGGAAGTCGATAAGAAAAACTTGAACTTATTAAATGTTGACTTTCAAATATCAACGATTTTTAAAAGATTGGATACGAGTGAATTCAAAAATGTTGCAAATAAATTACTAATTTACTGAAGTGTTTTCAGTTAGACATTCACTTAACCCCGCTATTTGCTGCATTTAATAAAATAATATTAAAAATATTGTGTAACCTAGAAAGTTATTTTTCGTGAGCTTTGAGGCGTACAGCTTCCTAAAATCAGCCAAAAAATTAATGGATAATATTTTTAAATTTTTTTTTTAATATTGCTGTTTCTATCGGATGTGCATTCAATTTTTTTACTATAATTTCGGAAGGTGTCAAATCGCATGATCTTGGTGGCCAGTTGATGTCGCCACGACGAGAAATTATGCGGCCAGGAAATGTCTCTTGCAATAAAGCCATATTCGCTCGAGTTATGTGGCATGTGGCACCGTCTTGTTGAAACCACATATTCTCCAAGTCATATTTTTTAATAGCAGGCAAAAAAAAAGTCGGTAATTGACGGTGACAGTCGTTACCTCGTCGTTTTCGAAGAAATAATCACAATCACACCTTCAGACCAAAGAGCGCACCAAACAGTGACTTTTTGTGGACGTCTTGGCCTCTCTTCAATTACTTGTGGATTCCAAGAATCCCAAATACGACAATTTTGTTGATTAACATACCCACCGTGTTAGAAATGTGCTTTATAATCTCCTCTTAAAGCACGATATGTGCCTGTGCCAGAATCAACATTTTTGTAGTAGATTTTAATAATTTTTACGCGTTGTGTGATAGTTAAGCGATCCATTTTCGTCAATGTCAGACTTTCAACTGAAATTTGGGCTAAATTATTTGGGCTAAAACTATTGTGAACTTGATTTATGTGTTGTTGTTATGTATTATTGACCTATGTATATATATTAAGTTATTGTGATTTTATTTCGCCTTATGGCCATTTTTTTTGGATTTTTTATTAGTATTGCTATTAAGTTTTCCCAATATTGTCAACCATCATCAGAGGGTAATCAAATTTAAATAACTAAGCACTGTTGTTATTGTGAGCAAGTCACTGTGGTTAAAGAGAAGTGGGCAGAAAATTAAAAAACTATAGAAAAAAAAATTTTTTTTTGAAAAAATATTTTTTGGAAGAAAATGTTTTTTATAGAAAAAAATAATTTTGAAAGAAAATTTTTTTTTTTGAAAAAAAAATTAATTTAGAAAAATTATTTTTTTATAAAAAAATATGTTTTAAAAAAAATATTTTTTTATAAAAAAATATGTTTTTACAAAAAATTATTTTTTTATAAAAAAAAAGTTTTTACAAAAAATTATTTTTTTAAAAAAATATATTAAAATTTTTTTGGAAAAAAATATTTTTTGTAAGAAAATAATTTCATAAAAAATATTTTTCTCTAAATTATTTTTTTTTTTAAAAAAAATTTTTTTCTTTCAAAATAATTTTTTTCTATAAAAAATATTTTCTTTCAAAAAAATTTTAAATATATTTTTTTTTAAAAAAAAATATTTTTTTTCAACAAACAATATTTTTTATATATTTCAAAAAACAATATTTTTTATATATTTCAAAAAACAATATTTTTTTTCAAAAAACAATATTTTTTTTCAAAAAGTTTTTTTTTTAATTTTTGCCCACTTCTCTTTAACCACAGATCAAAATTTAAAAAAAATATTTTTTTTTGAAAAAAATATTTTTTGGATAAAAGTATATTTGGAAAAATATTTTTTGGAAGAAAATATTTTTTATAGAAAAAACTAAATTTGAAAAAAATATTTTTTTTTGAAAAAATGTAATTAAGGAATAGTGTTTTTTCTGTGGCCCAAAAAAATTATTAAGCTATTACTTTTAATTTATGTTCTAGGGATAAATGTGGGACATTTGTTGAAGAAGCGCCACAATTTCCGTTGGAAAATATGAAGAACCCATTGTTACAGTCAAGTAAACCGACTTATTCGTTCAACCTCAGTAAAAACCAAAAGAAAAATCAAATTCCATTGTATCCGAATTACAAAAGTGGGCAAATTGTTTAACTCTTTGGAAAAATGATGTGTGACCCAACCGGGTGGGCAGACAGACGGACATGGCTCAAACGAAAATTGTTCAATCGAATTTGGATCAATGACATAATCTACAAGGTTCAAGAGATTTATGTCGTTGGCTGACGTCAGAGGAAACAAATATCAGAACTAGTTGCGAAACAACATATCAACCCTTAAAACTGAAATTATAAGAAAAAGCCAGCAACAATTAAACGAAAATATTCTCCATGAATTCCACTACTTTTCACTGGCAAATAATTAAATTGTAGATATACTCATATTAAATATACAAAAAATATTTCTGTTGTTTTTTATTTTATTTTTTTGTTACATATTCTTCTGCGGCGGTATTCTGGAAAATCATCATCAAGCTACTTTTTCTTGAAAAATCATTAAATTTACGATTTCACGGCAGAGTAATTAAAACTTTTTTTTTTATTTTCTAGAAATCCTTGCCGAATAAAAACAGAAAAGTATAAAAACAAATGTTTAAAACAGACCCTGGCAAGTGATTGTAGTTGTGTGCTCTCGGCGGGGTTTTCTTTTATTATGTTTAGAGGCACAATGATGTTTTGACGCCAGAGCTGAACACTGAGCGGGGTAAACTTTTAGGCGGCCAACTAGAAATTCACATTAGCATACTTTTCATGAACTAAATGGAGCAAATTAAACAAGTGGCACGGGCAATGTTTGTTAGGTTAATGTGTTGGTGTTTTAAAATCATAAAACGTAATATTTTAAAAAGGTAGACGAGTAAACATGAATTAATTGTCGGCTAGGTTTGGTCAGCATGGGGTTGGGGTAAAATGTTAGTCCCCATCGGACTCGAATTTCACCGTACGACAGAATTCTTTCATTGTGTTCAAATGTATGATTTTCTGTGTAACCAGTTCCACAGCGGCTCATCCGTTTTTTGGAAGCATATGGGGTAAAGTATTTTCGATGTTTTGGAAAAGGTTAGAGGTGCCACAAGCCGTTTTTTTTGAGAAAAACTCGGGATTTCCTAATTTTTCATATAGAAAGCCCAAGTTGGTCAATAAAAAACATTTTCAAAAGAAAAATGTTCGAGCCTTAATTTAATGTATATAAATCATAAGTTTTGTAATTTTTTTTTGCTCGTTTGGCTGTCACATATACAATTGTTGGTTGGAAATTTTATATAAACAAAAGAAATGTTACATAACTTAAAAAATTCCATGAAAGTGTGAAAAAACGAATGATGCGGTTTTAAAACTGGTAAAATTCCAAGTAAGTTGAAAAAGAAAATTATCGATTTTACTGTGGATGTTTCAAAGTTATGGTCTTGTAGCCACAGATTCGATGCGGTTATGGCAATATTTATAAAAAAAAACATTTCCCAACTTTTAAAAAGTTCATGAAAGTTTAAAAAAGTAACAATTCCGTTAAAAAGATGGTGTTAAACTGTTTTAGCAACTGATTCGTTGGTTGGTTTTTAACGTATTGCAGAAACTTCGTAATGTATTACCCGACACAGCAAACAAAGAATCAGTTGTTGCAAGGATTTGCCACCCATAACTTTGAGAGGCCAAGAGTAAAATTAACAAACATTTAAAATTTTAAATTACTAAGAATGATTTAAATTGCATCGTTATATTTTTACACTTTCATGAAATTTTTAAAATTCAGGAAATGGAGATTTTTGCTGTTTATGCAAAATTTAATTTAATATTTAAAATGATAACACAAAGACTTGGAGAATGCTTTTTATTGATCAACTTGTGCTTGAAATACGAAAAACTCAGAAAACACGAATTTTCCGAAAAAAAAAAATATATTTTTGTGGCACCACTAAACCCCATCCAAAGAATCTGAAATTCTCAAAAATACTTTATACCATAAGCTTACAAAATCTGGTTGAGCCAAGAAAAATAGTTGTTTTTTGGATACCCTAACAAAAACTCAGAAACACGAAGTTTTCGCAAAAAAAAAAAAAAAACGGTTTGTGGCACCGTTGAACCTTTTCCAAAAAATCTGAAGCTTTTACACTTTGACATTTGACAAGTAGAAACTGGGCCATTACTAAAAATGGAACGATACACATTGAAATTATTAAAATTAACTACAAAAATGGTTCGCAAAACTTAAAAGTTTCCAGGCCGTGTTATCTCTCCAAGAGGTGATCACAATTGGCCACCAATATCTTGTGATTTAACACCTTGCGACTTCTTCCTTTGGGGCCACGTGAAAGATAAGGTTTACGCCAAGAGCCCAGCGTCGCTTCAAGACCTGAAAGATAGAATTCGTGAGGCTATCGAGGACATAGGACAGCCACTTTGGGATTTGTTTATAGAAAATGTCATGAAAAGGATATGGTCCTGTAAGCGTGGTTGTGGTCTCCATTTGGCTGATATTTGTTTTTCATTACCTTCCTCTTTATTATGAAATAAACATCCGATCATTCATCGCAAAAAAATTCCATTTTTCTTCGAATACCAAAATAACACCTCTTGTTGGAGAACCCTGTAAATCATTTGATACGAGCCAAAAGTGTAACACAACCGTTACCATGGAATATTATGGCAGGCCTTCTTAGATGAGCGACATGACGACCAGAAAGTAGAGTTAAACTTTTATAACACGAACTTTCTTTTAGTAACCGTTAAGTAGACAAATTCCCTTTAAACAATTTTAGAAGTAACTCCATAACTCAAATTCTCCGTAAGTCGAACTTTTCTACTTTTCTAATAGTGGTTCGAATTATGGAAGTTTTGACTGTATTTGAAGTCACACGAATATAATGGCCAATATGAAATTTGACGGAGGCACAGAAAGGAAAATAATGAATTTTCGCTCGTTGTTTGAACGGCCATTTATATTATAAAAATAGGGGGATCATTATAAACAAATGCGCTGGTGTGGTAAAGCATACTAATAGACGACGTTCTGATGCAAAATGCAAATATGCCAGAAGTCCGTTTTTGCCTATGAAAAAGGATTCTCATCTTTCGAAATTCAATGAATTGTTGTATCATAAAAATTAATAGATTGTTTTTTTTTTTTTTTTTTTTTAGAAAAAAAAAAAATGCAATTCTTTGCACGATTTTAATTGTAGCCTTGATGAAGAATTACAAGAGTATTTTGGATCTGAGGTAATTGGTCTTATACCGATTATCTGAAATGTTCGTCGTTTCTGGATCAGCCAAAGATCAATTAGACATTCATGTCATGGCAGAACAACGATTGTAGACAGGCTGCATAAATGAAAGGCGGTGGCAACAACGTATACGTCACACGACGAAACGTTATTCTCCCCACAATACATAACCTGCCCAGTCAATGTTGACAACTGTCCAAGTAAACCACTTCAAGGAAACCCATTTGATAAACCCCTACAGATTGCTGTCCATAACGCAACTCTGCAGGGTGATTGATGGTCCTGTTGAGATGGAAATTGAGAATTGTTGACAGATTCCGCAAATGTAATAAGACTCTTGAATATATCTCGATCTTGGGATCTTCTCAACACAATTTCCTGTATTCCTTGCCAGAGTTCTGTATTGGAATCTCTATTTCAACATTAAAATCGGAGTAATATCAGCACAGATGATTTCATTGGGGAAACATAAAGGACCTCTGTGCAAGTATAGGAAACCATTCGATTGGTGGTGAACTAGGACAAAACACTGCTAATGGTTGGTGCTACAAACACAACGTCAGGCGGGTAAACAGGCGACAGAGTTGTTGGCCGACAATTGCACCTACAGCTGACTATGTCTATTGTACAATGAATACTTGTGTCTACAGACAATATGTGGCTTCACATAAATGTAGTCATTAAACAATTATATTTATTTTGGAATCTTTTATTTATAACTATAGAGTAGACATAATAACGGTAATAGACTACTCCATACCATGTCGAATGCTCGACTTAATTAATCATTTTTAAATATCAGTCAAGCTTTACTAATAAGTGAGCCCAGCGGACTTTGAATGGTGGAGAAGGTAGAGAAGGTCGACAACACTTCAATATCCAATTATAGAATCTGTATAGCTGCATACTGGACTGTCCTTCAATCCAGTGAATTTCAAGGCTAGTATTTATAGAATCCTTAACAGTTGAGTAGTTGACAAAAATTTACATTAATTCCAGTCCGAGTCATATGACACGTCTTCTCATCGTCTGTCATCGCACTGGTGCGTAAAACACCCCTTCGACCCTTGTTTTCAGTGAATTCCTCTGAAATTGAAAAATGCCGACGTTATTGTTGGTCTCATTGATTTGACACACGATGAACAATGAATGAACAAACAGAAAAAGAAACAGGAATCCAGTAGGTGGATTCTGTTACGTTCAGTTCAGTTCAGCTCCATCAACTGGAATCCAAGTGCCGCTGCAGGTGCTGTTTGACATTTTGCAAAATGTAATTCAATGACGGATAATATGACTCCGGTGTTATAACCAGGACACACGAACATGTTTACTTGTTTGTTTAAATTGGGTAAATATTGTTTTTATTTATTTACGTCTTGTTTTCTTTCGAAATATTGCGCAATAGTTCCAGCAGATGATCGCCTGATGTTGGTGAGGGGGAGCAGGGACTGGGCGGGTGACAGTGATGGGACTTTGTGGGAATGTCGGTGCGTTGGTAGCGGCTGCTAGAGTTCTCAGTTTCACAATCGAACCGATTTTATAAAATCACGGTTGATTCAATAACAGGATGACATCGCCTATTGAACAAATTGATTGTAGGTAGTACAGGCACATGTATAATAGACTGGGTTGCGGTTGAATGCAATGCAACAAAAGTGTTGATTTTGGTTTAATAAAAAAAAAAATACCCCAATTGTTCAGAATTGAACATGAGTCTTTTTCTTTTTCCCTTTGTATGTACAGGCGACACGATTATGACACTTCAAGTGTGGCACTATCAGCAGCCTGAGCTGTACTCGCGTATACATTCAATTGGAAATCGACGATCGAACCCTTCAAGTGGTTCACTTTTAATAGCATAAGCCACACACGCACATTCAGTCGATTGAAGATCGATACTCTAATACTGCATGGGAATGCAATGCGCTGTAACAAATGTTTGCGTCTGTTCAATGTTTATGTATTTTGTAATCTTTATTAGTCTGTAGTGTATTTGTATAAATGTATATAGTTTATTGCTTCTTTGTTTAGGAGCATTCGATGTATGTGGAATATGTACTGCCAGTGTCATGTACTAGACGTATTGTCAAATTCTGTATTATTTAAGTGAGTGTTTCGTTTTGGAAAATAAAATCAGTGTCTTACAAGCACTCAACAAGTAAAGACTTTTAGTTCGGATTAGCTCTTTACATTTGGTTCTAAGAACCGAATTAATGTCTTTACACCAATTGTAAAATGCAGCAAAAATTAAAACGAGAGATGGTCCAAAAAAAAAAAAAAATAAATCATATAAAATGAAAATTTTTCTAAAGTGGGGATATTTCATAAGTTTTAGTCTTTCGCTTCACTCTATGGAAAAATGCGCCAAATGAAAAAATATTTGAGAGCTTATTGGATTTACCAATACTACAGCACCTGCGAAATATCTCTAATTTTTGCAAACCGCGTCGGGTTTCGTATATTTTTTTTCAGTGGCCATTGCTGGTGTGATAAAAGTGATCACTCCGGTCGGGAGAATACCAGACGACTTCTCGTTTTCGCAGGGCTAATGGAAAATGGGACATGTTTTTCATAAATTTTTTGGGGAACTTTTCCTATTGTCCTTTTGGAGAATTTTTCATTTATTTTTGGAAATTCTTTAATTTGGGAAGTTTGAAATTCTTCAGAATTTTTGGGCAACGTTTCCTATTGTCCTTTTGGAGAATTTTTCATTTATTTTTGGAAATTCTTTAATTGGTGAAATTTAAAATGCTCATAGAACCATTTAGCTGAAATTCTCGTGGATTTGTTAGAATTTTTGGGGGAAATTTTCCTGTTGGATTTTAGGGGAATTTTTCATGTTATTTTTGTGAACTGTTTATTTGGGACATATTTCATGTTATTTTTGGGGACGTTTGAATTTGGAGTATTTTTACAGAGCCATTCAGCTTGAAATGCTCGGGGATTTTTCAATATTTCTGCGGCAATTTTGGAATGTTTTCATTTATTTTTGGGTATTCTTTATTTGGGGCATATTTCAATTTATTTATGGGAACTTTGAGTTTGTGTTATTTTCATACAGCCATTTAGCTCAAATGCTCTTGGATTTGTGAGAATTTCTGGGGAAATTTTCATGTTGGGCTTTTTGGAAAATTGTTCAGTTATTTTTGGGAGAAGTTTTCATTTTATTTTTGGGCAGGTTTGAATTTTAGATATTTTCACATGCTCGGGGATTTGTCAGGGGAAATTTTCATGTTGTCCTATTTGCGGAATTTTTCATCTATTTTTGGGACATTTTTGATAGAGCCGTTGATGTAATCATTTATTTTGTATTAATGTATTTTTTGGTTAAAATTACACCCACAAAAATTATGAAAAATTTCTTTGGGGATGTCCAAATCATGTACGATTGGTATGACCCACTCTACTGTATATGTTTGTAGGGGCCGGCAAGATGGTGCATCAGCAACACACGTGTCAAGTGAATAACGTACGAACAGAACAGAGACGAGTACTTTAGTGTCAGTTTGTAGAACTCGCACCCGTAGAATAAATTATGTCCTTGATTGTGTTGATCTGTTTGCAACACCTGGAAAACATTCACCAGACAGATTTGAGAAGTTATGTGTATGATTGTGGGCGAACACAATAAAATATTCAGTAAATGCCGGTAATCATACGATTAAGAGATTACTAGTTTTTATCTTAGATTAAGAGATTACTTGTTTTTATCTTAGATCTTTAGATAAAGTTTGGTAAATGTTAATAAAAATTGAGAGGTTTGTTTTTTTTAGTTTTTGTCTATGTATTTATATTTCCCAATTCTTTGAATCTGCAGAGGATTTACATATAAATTGAGTGCAAACAAATTCTTAAACAAACCATGGAGAAAGAAACTTCAAAATGCAATATTTCTTTGTTTTTTTAGGCATGTGGTTTTCCAGATGAAATAAAACGCATATCATTTAATGTTATGGCCAAGAATTTATATTTATTATAAAGATAAGGGTTTGCCATTCTGTTTTAAAAACGATTTTGGACAAGTGTCCGCCGCGGGTGGCTAGAATAAATGCCAGTCGAGGCGCCAAATTTTCGACCACTTTTTGCAACATTTTGAAACTGCTTTACCTACAGCATTCTCAAAGAAAAATTGGCGAATAATGCCAACGCTCTAAAATCCACACCAAACTGTCACTCTCTAAGGATGCGTTGGCTTGTCGACGATCCCGTCGAGTTTACCGATTCCCAGATGCGCCAGTGTTGCTTGTGATCAATGTGAAAATGCAACACTGGACTTTACACTAGAAAATACAACAACGACAAAAACTATACAAACAACCACTAAACAATTCACGTGATCTATGGTCCAATGAGAACAAAATTGGTCGCCATGATTTTAACAAAAAAAAAACAAAAATTCGAAATTTTTAAAATTTGTTGGGCTATAACTAGAATATATAAATACAATTAATTTGTTGCCCGTTGAGTACACATATTGTCTTCGAAACCGAAGAAAATAATCGAAAATCATCTGAAAAAAAAACTTAGGGTCTACATGTGCACGTGCATGTTCATTTGACAAAAGACGTCGCAAGAGTAACTTGTCGCTCGTTCGCCGCAGTTAACAAAAACACAATGTTGTCCTACACCATAAATTGTCAAAGCGTGTGGGGAAAACTATTGACCAACAAATTTGTTTTCATAAAGACGTCAAAATTTTGCTTTTTGTACTTCAAACCAGGGCTGTGTAAGTCGAGCTAAAATTGCTCGACAGCAACTCCAGCATTGTTAAATAGCTTGACTCCGACTTCAGTTGTTCAATAACATAATTTCGAACATTGTATTTCCGTCCACTACTTCTATACTCTTTATTTTACTCAAGATAAATAAAGGTCGTATAATCGAAAATATTTCAAATTTTTAAAAAATATTAAGATATTAATATGTTTTTAATACATTTTATTTATTTTATGGGAAATGTATGTAAATAAAACTCGGAGTCGAGTAAATTTTTCCACCACACACTGCGGGCAAATTTGTCAGACTCCACAGCCCTGCATCAAACACGTCCAAACATATCTTTATTGACAATAATGATGACAACATTTGATGTTTTAATACGACAAAATCGTCATAAAAATGTGTTGGTGAACTCTAATATTCGTTATTGTCTGCATGTTTCAAATTTCACTGCCAATGAATTGTCGTTGGCAGTCGACCTGCCAGTAGCAAAACTGTGTGTGTATTCGTAAAAAAAAGTGTGAATGTTTTGGGTTTTTCGAACAATCACTGTTCCGTGTAATGGCTGGGTAACCTGGGTACATATTATGACTGTGGAACATTTCAATCTGATAAAAATTAAATTATTTATTAAAATAAGATACCGTCCCTAAATTCAGAATGATATAGGAAACCCTTGATCGATTTTCATGTTCATTTATTTTTAAGATATGTGGCTTTATGATAAATAATTGATAAAAAACAATTTATGTCGTTTTCGATTAAAAATAAAATAAAAGAAAAAATAGTTTTAGCCGTAAATTAGTTTGTAACTTCAAAACTGACATTCAGACTAAATGGCCCTTAAGATTAAGGTAAAAGAAAACCAAACATGGAATTTTTTAAAATTTATTAAAAAAATCGAACAAGGAGTTTTATAGATGTGATCGGTTATGTAAAACAAAACAATATTTTTTTATAAATATTTGTAAAAAAATTCTAAAAAAAATGTCTACCATTTTTCTACCCAGGTCCATCCGAATTTTATAGCGGGTACTGATTACAACATTTGTTTGTTTGTGTTGTCCAGTGGACATTTTTCGGGCAACGTCGTTGTCCATTTCTTGGTGCTCTAAGGCCCAAACAGAGAAGAGGACTGATGTGTGACTTCAGTAGCTGAGTCATTAGAAACTTGTAAGCGAATAATGCGGGATTTTTCTGCAAAATTACCGTGAGACTTGTACGTAAAATATAAAGTTTGGTTGAGATCGAGGGGAAGTCGATGTTCCAAGACTACGTGGCACAGTCTCGCCTATTTCAACCACATTCGCAGAGCTAAATCCGCTTAAGTGATAAGAAAAAATAGAAGTTTTGTTTCAATTGTCAGTTGATTTCAATCAGACAAGGTTAGTGCAATTTTATTTAATTACACGATCTATATGAACTACCACTCATTGTCTGTTATATTCCCGAATTTCCCACATCCTCTTACTCAATTTGAATTTCAATTATGAAGCTTTACATTTCACTCTTACTTACTTCAGTTGGTCCTACCAAGGTTTATATTTATAAACCTTGGGTCCTACAACCAGTTATTTGTCTTGGCCAGGTTAATAAACGATTTTCAAGCACGGCGGTTTGTGCGTTCTCCATGATTTCACTCTACCTAAATGGAAACAAATTGTTATTAATCATCATGTACTGGAAGCACAAGACACATACTATTATTTTAAATATCTGGAGTTTTTCTTTTACCGAAACTATTTACCAATCAAACATTTCAATTTTACGGATTGACTATAAGACATAGCCGTACTTCATTCGAACCGACAGTGTGCGAATGCTGTCAATATGGTCAGTTGTTTATCTTTCATAAATATAATTATGTTATCCAAATTAATTAATTTCTAAATATTTCAACAAAATCGTTTTATGATATTGTTGACATATCCATTCCCATGTGTATGTAATTAAAATAATTACACAATTTTGCGATCCTTTAATTATGCCAAACTCTGACAGACAAAAAATTACAACATTTATTGGCATTCGAAATTTCCACTTAAATAAGTCAACAAATGATTTAGTTTGAATTACCTATATAGAGAATGTGTAAAATTCCAAAGGTGTTGATAGTTAACGAACTCAAGACTAATAAATTGTTGGTTTTCTGTTTTCTACTTATTTAAAAAAAAAAAAAATGGGTTGTCGGCATGTTACGATATTGTAAGCCGTAATGAAAGCCACAGAAAATAATCCAAAGGTCTCAAATCACAGCTCTGAGCCTGCCAATTAGTCAATTTTCAAAAAGAGCGCGTAAGATATTGATTAAGATTATTGCGATGGCTGTCTGAAACCAAATGTCGTCCATGTGAATGTCTTGAATTTTTGGAAACGGCGGTGATTTGCGAAGAAAAGTGGTTCAATGATGCCACCAGCTCGTATGATTAATTCAGATACACATATTACTCATACGTACCAACGTACATTGTGGGGGAAAAATTGAGTTTGTATTATTGTGTTATTCTGTGAATCTGCGACAAGACTATTTGATATAATAGTAACAAATTGTATGACAAGAACAACAATTGTTATTCTGGTTTGGATATAAAAGCTGTGTTGGTTGTGATGGCAAATAGGTTGTCATGGCAACTAGCATGTTTATAATAGGTGTCATGAATTAGATAATTGCACCATATGTTTGTAATGATCACATTATTGTGTCTCTAGCGAAGACATGGATGAACGGATAATATATAATAAAAACAAAAACGACAACAAAAATAAAAATAATTAAAAAAAGAAAAATGAACAAAACAAAAAAATAAAGAAATAAAAATAAATAAAATAAATAAAAACATAAAAATATAAAAATATAAAAATATAAAAATATAAAAATATAAAAATATAAAAATATAAAAATATAAAAATATAAAAATATAAAAATATAAAAATATAAAAATATAAAAATATAAAAATATAAAAATATAAAAATATAAAAATATAAAAATATAAAAATATAAAAATATAAAAATATAAAAATATAAAAATATAAAAATATAAAAATATAAAAATATAAAAATATAAAAATATAAAAATATAAAAATATAAAAATATAAAAATATAAAAATATAAAAATATAAAAATATAAAAATATAAAAATATAAAAATATAAAAATATAAAAATATAAAAATATAAAAATATAAAAATATAAAAATATAAAAATATAAAAATATAAAAATATAAAAATATAAAAATATAAAAATATAAAAATATAAAAATATAAAAATATAAAAATATAAAAATATAAAAATATAAAAATATAAAAATATAAAAATATAAAAATATAAAAATATAAAAATATAAAAATATAAAAATATAAAAATATAAAAATATAAAAATATAAAAATATAAAAATATAAAAATATAAAAATATAAAAATATAAAAATATAAAAATATAAAAATATAAAAATATAAAAATATAAAAATATAAAAATATAAAAATATAAAAATATAAAAATATAAAAATATAAAAATATAAAAAGATACTGCGACGCCGAACAGTGGTCCTAAAAGTGATCTATTAAACAGCAGTGAGGGACTATTTCAAGGTGTCAACATTAAAAATCGGACAATTTATATATTTTATAAATATTTTCAATGTCGACTACTTTTCGAATTCTTTGATATTAGAAAAGAAAACAATTTTTGTATATGTATATATATATATTATGTTCTTAGATTTTTTTTTGACGAAATTGTTTACAGTTCATTTTAAAAAACTTACTTTTTTGTCTAGAAAGAAAATGTTCAAATTTTTTGAAGATTTTGACATTTAAAAAAAAGTGGAATATGATTTTTCGGCTTTGTTGAACTGTATTTCATAGATTTAAAGAGCTATTGTACTTGTATAGGTTTGTTTTTTATTTTTAAGTGTATTCTCTTATCTTTATTATGATGTCCACATTTCGTTTTTAGGAAATACATTTTTGTTGTAGCAAATATTGATTTTGAAAAAATATTTGAAAACAAAAAGGTACAGTTAAGAGATAATAAAGAAAGCAATAGTGATTTGGAAAGGTGAAAGGTTTCTCCATTTTTTTTGGGGGGGGGGGGGGGATATATTGCCCATCCGAAATGTCACACTTCGACGATAGGGTATATTTAGTAAACATTTTTTGGTTTCAAAGAGTCAGCCGATGGATTTTATTTTAATGCCAAATTGTATCTCGATTGGAATATATTTGCGGTGCTATTTCCAAAATATTCCCTCAACGTGGATATTTTAAAACCCTATTTTCACCTCCACAACATAGTAACCAAATTTGTTGTCATGACCAAAATATTCCCTATGACCCAAGTATTCCCACATCGGCGAATTCACGTGGGGAAAAAACCTATTTTCACCCTTAAAACGTTAGTAACTAATACTGTTGCCCTAATAATCAAAAACAAAACACCGTTGCTAAAAATATGAGCAAATCTCGTTACTTTCCAGATACAGTTTGTGGCAACTTCAGGTCATTTGTCAGTTCCATGGCCAAAAAAATGCCCCATTTATGTGAAAATTCTGCCAATTTAAGAAATCGAATTCTTTTCCTTATTCCACAAAGCGTTAGGAAATATCCCTGTACACACACATACATATTTTATATTTTACCTCACCTACAATAAAGAAAACAACAAAAATTTCTTGGATTTTCACAAAATTTTAAGAAAATGTAACATCATTTGTTAGCGATTACCTTGTGCTGAAATGAGGGGGCAATAAATACTTAGTCTCTCCCTCTGTCCATAGCCGGAATTGTTCAAGGCCGCGGAATGGTCTAAAGAGATTACCGCCTTGCCTTAGTACATTCAGTTTATATCACTCATTTTATGTTTTGTCATAAACAAATTGAAATTGTTTCTTAGAAATTCATCTCGTACACACATTATTTTCCATTTGGCCCAAACCTAAGTGAGGCCATTAACACCCGTAAACGTTTTGCGACACATATTCGTCTATAACAATTACTAGGGCCATAATGCAAACTCTAATTGGCCGTTAGTGTTGTTGTTTGTTTTGTTTGTATTGTACGATTTCAAATGTTTTTCAAAATTTCCTTTGTTGTGAACGTTGAGTCTCCCTTCCCCCTCCCAAATATGGGTATGTTTTTATGTGGCCACTGCCTTAGCAAACGTATCCATGTCCATTGTCATGGTGACTAATGCCCAGACTGTTATTGTGTTGTACAATGACCGGAGGTAGTAGTGTATGTCCTGAAATATTTTGAGCACTTAATTGAAAATATATTGTGCAACAAACGACAGGTGTTTGTTAAGTGTGTGACAGAATAAGTAAAATAATTTCTTCAATTACTGATTAAGGAAGAAGCCGAGAATTTGTCAGACATACAATTTGTTGAAAGTGGTTTTGAGAAGGTAAAAGAAACATGTCACGGGAATTTACGAGTTGGAGCTATCGCTGAAAATAGCCTCTAATTACTTAACCGAACTTGAACTTATATTTTTGTAAGGGGACCGCTACTATTTTCAGCCCATTTGTTGTGTTCGAGCTATCGCTGAAAATAGCCTCTAAATGCTTAGCCGGACTTGAACCCATGTTATTACATATAATACATATTTTCTCCACAATTTTCAGTCCACTTGCTGTATGATCCTCATAGCCAAGTTCTGAAACTATTGCTGTCCTTTAATGATTGCCGAGTAATATCCACACACGACTGATTATATTTTCTTGACAAAATGTATGATGCCAAATACAATTTATGAAGTCCAAATTAATCATAGCTGCCTAATTTGTTTAACAAGGTGTTATAATATGAATTGTATTAGAATAAATTGCTCACAGGTCTATGCAAATGTTTGGCAGGACCGTAGGGATGTGTTGAACTTCGTTGTCTCCGATAAATGTCTGTTCATTTTTCAAATTGCATCATTTCGATGTCACGTATCCAATTAAAGTTCTAGGAGGATATTATTCACAAGACAACAACAGCAACAAAACTCACGTTGGTGATGGCAGAAAAGTATTAAATAGAAGGTGTTGAAGTGTTGGAGAAGGAAACATTTGGCAAAGGCATCAGAGAAAATGAATGTGGCACCGGAATAAATGTAGGTTAAGGTTATTTTATTCAACCGTAATTTATAAATTTCTTCAAAAAAAAAAAGCAAGAGACAAATATTCTAGTTCTGTATGTAGTCACATACAATGGCAATAGAAATTTAATAAATCAAGGTGACGTTGGTGGAAAAATTCGAGCTGTTGGGACAAGTTAGTAATGTGAAGATTAAAACCCCTGCACTTCGCTAAAGAACAACGGAGAATATTGCTGCCGTAGCCGAAAGTGTTGAAGAACACCCAGGTTTAACCATTCCTCGTCGTTCTTTCGAATTGGGCTATCCACAAACGTCATTACACCGTATTTTTCATAAAGACTTGGGTCTTAAGGCTGATAAAGTTAAGTTAACACAAGAACTCAAGCCGGCCGATCATCAACAACGTCGTGTCTTTGCCGATTGGGTCCTTGAAATGCATGCAAATGATCCGGAATTCCATCGAAAAATCATTTTGACTGATGAGGTCCATTTCCAACTCGGTGGCTACGTCAACAAGCAAAATTGTCGCATCTGGGGCTCGGAAAACCCCAGAGTTATTGTTGAAAAGCATCTCTATCCTCGACGTGTGACTGTTTGGTGCTGTTTATGATCCGATGGGGTCATTGGACCTTACTTTTTCGAATATGAGGTTGGATCAACAGTTACAAACATTTTGGGTGTAAAAAATAAATTCGACGATACTGTAATCGATAAACGAAAGAAACTGTTCTTTTTTTTGGTAAATGATTTTTATTGATTTTTCCGAAAATTTACCTAAAGGTCGACTATTGATAAAAAAAATGTTCGAAGCTAGTTTATGAGAAAAAAATGATTTATTCGTGTTTTGGGACTAAAAAATTTTACTTTTTTCACTAAATGTACCCAATCTTCGAAATGTGGAATTTTGGGCAGGTGGATTTGCTTTCTTTTGAGATCTCTTAACTGTTACATGTGGTGGTCGTCGAAAGATAATTACTTTTACAACCAAACTGTATTCGCCTCAAACAAAATGTTGACATCAAAATAAACTACTCAAAACTACAATGGATTTTCATATGTATGACATACAGTTCGATATAGATGAAAAATTTAATTAAATTATTTGAAATTTTAAAATCTAAAAATAGGGAAAAAATTTGTTTTTTTAAATGAAAAATTACATGAAATTGCACCAAAAAAAAAATACAAAACAATGTTTCCTCCTAAAATCGGAAAATACGTCAAGTACACGGAGTCAAAAATATGATTGCATGCAAACATATATATGTTTGGAGACAGACCCAATCATCTATATGATTATGTGTAAGCATATTATGTTTGTACACAATCATTTTATGTTTTGGACAATTCTAGCTTATTGAAAAACGATACGATTGTGTCCTAAAATAATATGTTAGAACATGTTTTTATTGAGTTTTAGACAGTTGTACTCTCAGAGAGCGTAATTATACGACTCTCATCGTTTTGTGCAAAGAAGGGAAATATGTAGTAGCCGTGTGTGTCAGGATGAGGGGGACCGATACCATTGATATACATACAAGTAAAACGAGTACAAGTAAAACAAGTGTTTGAACTTTGTAGCAAGTATGAATGTAAATATAACGAATTAATATTAAAGACTTGTGTACAAGCAATAGCGTGTTTTGGAAAAACGGAAAATATAGTTAATAAAGCATAAATATTATGAATAATATTATTATTATTTTACATATAAATATCGGCTAACTTGATTTAACACATTTGACGCCGTCTAATGTCACGTACGGTACGTGTGCTTTTTGATCAGTCCCGTGATATGTCTCATGGTATCCGAGCAGTGTCAATTGACTCCCTCTAATGACAAAGCCGTGTAAAAGTTACCAGTTCTTTTCATATATTTGGGTCGGTAATGGGACCGGTCCCTATCTATGAGGAACCTATCACGTGACTGGTTCTGTGCCGGTCCAAAATCCCGTAGGGATGTTATAGACTTTTTGCCGATGGAAACGGATTCTTGAGCACTGTGTGCTGCGAGAGATTTAATTCGATATTCTGTTTATAACAACATTTTTAATTTTAAGTTGTTGTCATTTATTTTTGCAGATTATTGAAACCCGAATTTGTTGCCCATATTTTTTAATTACCCCGGGGCGTAAATTTTAGACCATATTTAAATATTTGATATACTCTCTTTAAAAAAAACGTATATAAACAAAACAAAACTAGTCATGAATATTCATTATTTTACAATTCACAAACAGAGTTTGCATACAAAAATATCCAATTAGGAATGTATCAGCAAAAGTTACTATTATTTCCATGGACATAAAAAAATGTTATTTAGTTAAAAAAAAAATAGAGAAAATAAACTCCAAAAATGCAAAAAAAAAATTCAAAAATCACACATTCATTTGCAGTCGTCGGTTTTCCGGCAGCAAATCAAAGCTGTTTAAGGATGTTTTCAAATCAAACAACATATGCACAAACAAGCCGACTGTTTTCCATTTGCATAATGCTTTGTAATGGAATGAGTAATATTAGATACGTACGCATATGCGAATATCCTTTGTACATATCGAGGAATGTATGCGAGTTTCAGAGCAGAAACAAATGCTTGCCAAAAAAAAACAAGTTACACCGAAAGCATATCCCATACGGACTCCACTGCGTGTCTGAGTAGTTGTGAAAGTCGTATGTACATTAAAGTGGGTTGCGTTACATATACAGCTAAATATTATTGTTACTGTGTCGTGTTCTTCTATCGAGTTTTCTGGCAACAAATATGTGGGAACTGTACTTTCGCAGTACTGCCAGCACACTTGATGTAGCTTGAACACACCCAGACATTACTGAAATACATTGTTTTGTTTCCAAATACTTCGCAGGCTTCAGACCACTCACCGTCGGCAGGTGTCAGGTGAGTGGAACTGATGTGCCTCTAAATTTTGTTTACATTCGGTAACAGTTGGTTTTACCCCTGTCTGTGCTAAGGGAAATATCTTCTTGTAATATCAGCCATCACCATACTAGGTAATGCTTTATATGAATTCTCCACAACGGGCGACCAAAGGGTTGTGGTTGGAACGAAATGGAATTAATTTACGCGGAACCTCAACATTGTCCTTGTGTGTGTGCGATGATGAATCAAATATTTTCCATTTCCACCAAACACAGATGCTTTCGCAGAATTTCGTGCAAATCATTTTGGCGGTTTTATTAGAAATTCCATTCATGTTGGAGTGTTTGAGTATCCTCAACACATGCGCCTGAATGCATTTATTTGAAAAGTTTTAAATTATATTTCATTTCATTTTGCAAATGCAAGCATTCGGTAGCAATTTTAAAGTGTCCTTTCCACTTCAAACGATGACCATTGTATGCAGTGGTAACGATTAAACACAATGACTTTCAGCTCAAAGGGGATGTGTCCAATCGGAAGGCGAGGCACGAGGAATGAAAAGTGATAATGGCGTAAATGTTTAATATAAAATGAAAGGGCAAAGGAACAACTCCGACATAATCTCTTGTAAGCTGAGAATGGAAAAAATATTACATCTAGTTAGAGTCGTTGTGTGGATTAGGAAGCAAAATGGTTTTAAGTCATCATACGAAAATGAGGTAAGAGCAGCAACACAAAGGTATACGGAATAATATGCCAAAAGGGCTTTGAGGCCCCTTCAAAGTTGTCAGAAGGACTTCTGCACAAATTGCGTCTTACTTACTTCTATAGATATTTTAACGGTATCTGCTCCTCAGATATCCATCGTCTTGTCCCCGATGGGGACTCTCATCCATTCATTGTGAAATGACCGGTTGACCGGACGACGCACTATAGAGAAAATCCATTTTTCAGCCGAACCGTTCTTATGTGGAATAATCTTCCAGCAAATGTGTTTCCTGCCAGTTGTGACATTCAAAAATTCAAAACAAATGTCAACAAACACTACTCCCTCTTCCCTACTTCCGATAGGGGGCATGCATGAGTGTTTGTCTTTAAAAAAAGCTAGAGGTCAGTAGAACTTAGTCTTAGTATTAGTATAGCTGAAAATTCTAGATGTCTCTTGTTTTTCTATAGACAATCAATTATACTTTCGTAGAAAAAACAAAACCTGGCGTATTTTAGCAAAGTCACACGCGGACTCCCCGTTTACATTGTCTTGGCTGCCAAAACAAGGCCTTCTGCCACAATTTCTTAGGAAGCTTCAAGTCATGAGCGATTGTTGATTAGGGGTCATGGAGAATGTCTTACTGATGGTCAACAGCCAATGTCCCCATCATCGAATGCAGCTTATCGTGGACACCGTGGCGACTGTGCAACTGGAGAACTATCCAAGCGTTTCACGTACAAGTGTGATGGGAATCACGCATAAAGATGTGGAATTAGACGCTTAGATTTTGACGTTTAAGAAAAAAGACAAACTATGCAGTTCCCTATCGCTTCTTAGTTTTGTCTTCCAATCGACGTTGCACAGGGGTTCAGCATCCCATGTCATCGGGCAAATGTCTGTAACTTTGGATCTAGTTAACATTTTTGAGTTCTGTAAAAAAATATGATTTAGGCAAGGAGTAAGAGATTCTTTTTTTTAAGGCAATAACAATAATAATCAGACAATTTCATATTTTTTAGAAATATTTCCAAAATCGACTAGTTTTCGTATTTTTCGATTTTATATTTTTTTGTTTTTAGGGGTTTTCATATACACTTTGAGACAATTATTTATATTCCACACAGAAATTACATTTTTAAAATAATAATGAAATAATGACAATGAAAAATCTATGAATAATGGAAATAGTGGTTTGATCTCTCGTAAAAAAGAATATTGTTCAGAAAAAATATATTTTTTTTTTCGTTTTCTTAATTTGTTAAAATATCAATGGTCATTTATTATTTTTTTTAGTTCAAAAATTTTCCTGATTTTTAGTTTACTACCTTTGCTTTCCTTAATTTTAGTTCACTTTTTTTTCTGATTTATAAATAATATTTTTTTAATTTTTAGTTAAATTTTTTCCTGTAAATATTTTTAGTTTTCTAATTTTCCTGAATTTTAGTTTACTATCTTTACTTTTAGTTCACGAGTTATCCTTAATTTTAGTTGCTTCAATTTTAGTTTACTAATTATCCTGATTTTCAGTTTAGTACCTTTACTGAATTATTAATAATATTGTACTTATTTTTTCTCCTTAATTTTAGTTACATTTTTTTTTTTACATTTTTGACTAATTTTTCTGAATTTTAGTTTTCAATCTTTACTTTCCTTAATTGTAGTTCACTTTTTTCCTGAATTATAAATAGTATTGTTTTTAGTTATTTTTCTCCTTAATTATCTTTTAAAATTGTTCCAGAATTTATTTTTAGTTCAATAATTTTCCTGAATTTTTGGGTCCTGTGTTTTAGTTCAATAATTTTCCATAATTTTCGTTTACCAATTTTCCTGAATTTTTTATCCTGAATTATTTTTTTTTTGTTAATTCTAGTTTAAAATTGCTCCTGAATTTATTTTTAGTACACTAATTTTCGTTAATTTGCTTTCCCTAATTGTAGTTCTCCTTTTTCCTCAATTATAAATAAAATTCTTAGTTTTCATTTTTCTTTTATTTTAGTTTACTTATTTTCCTTAATTTTTAGGTCGTTTGTTTTAGTACACTAATTTTCGATAATTTTCGTTGACTAATTTTCGTGAATTGTTGTTCTTCTTTTTCCTGAATTATAAAATAACTAAATTTCCATGAGTTTTAGTTTACTTCCTTTGCTTTCCCTAATTGTAGTTTACTTCCTTAAATTTTCTTAATTCTAGTTCCCGTTTTTACCTGAATTATAAATAATATTGTACTTATTTTTAGTTATTTGTTCTCTTTAATTTTCTTTTAAAATTGTTCTAGAATTTATTTTTAGTTTACTAATTTTCTTAATTTAAGTTAACTAATATTTCTGAATTTTTGTTTACTGTCTTTACTTTCCCTAATTGTAGTTCATATTTTTTTCTTATCTTCTTTCTTTAATTTTAGTTCCTTTAATTTTAGTCACCTTCATTTTTCAATTCAATTTGTGCCAGAACTGAAAGACGCAACTAAACCAAATAACCCGTAACCCTGTGTGAATAGTAAAAACTAAATGGAACTACTTTACACACACGCATCAAAGGCCAGGATAATAGCAATATGTTGTCATCCTTTAAACAATACCAATGTATTTACATATTTTCATTGTAAAAATCTGAAAGGGTTTTATCTAGAAAAAAATCAATTTTTTGAAAATATTTACATTTTCAAAGATTACTTTCCCCCCTACTTGAAAGTCTTCCCTACGACTTGATATTAATGTGGCAAAAATGGCATCTGAGTTATTATTTTAAATGAAAGGACAAAGTTTGTTGCATGTTGTGAAACAAAATTTCAATATTTTGTTTTAGACTGTAATCGACTTGAAATTCCCCAAGCATCCACATCAACATGTGTTCAACAATGTAAGGACGTACATATATCAGTATTCCCCATCAACATTGCAGTCAGGAAAAGACAAGCATCTTCCATGAGATGGAGAGTATAGAACAATTGGTGTACACACTATTTGGCCCTACCGTATAAAGCTCCGATCAGCTAATAGTTTTCAATAGCAGATTTACTTTAGAGATTAATATTTTACTCTAAGAAGTGGCTGGCATTTGCGCTGAAAAATGTCGAATGTTCTAATACAGATTTCTGCAAGACTCTTTTGTGAAATAACTTCTAAGAACTTTAAAATTCAAAACCCGTAAGTGGGCTATTAAATTCTCCTTCAGCGGCACTTTGCCATGAGTTATGCAGAGCAGATTATTCTTTTATTACATTACGACATCATGGACAGAGACTACGTTCTCGCAGATCTTAATTGCTCTAGGCGATACGAGGACATCAACAAAAGTCTCCACTGAAAATTTTCGAAGGTTATCGTTTGTAAATATTTGAATCTATGTCGCACCGACTAAGAACAACAACCTTATTATACCCGCTCTTTTTTCTCCTTAGAGAAATCTATGGACCCATCTGGCTTACTGAGCAGAACAGACGTCGAACGAACCGTGAGCTGTGTGGGCTCCCAATAAAAAATGTCCCTAATAAATTAAAAATTGCCCCAAAATTTTACACTGACCACAACAACCTGTAAATTTGGAGTCATATTTTTTTATTTTGCTGGGGCCATCGTCTGTTTCTAGATTGGGGCCAATTGTCATTTGTGTTCGATAGTTTTTTTCATTATGAAAAAACGCTTTTTCACTTTTTTCCTGAATAAATAAATAAAATTTTAAACTATTTTTAGTAATCTTTTTTTTATTTAATTTTAGTTCACTTATTTTCCTTAATTGTTATTTTCACTAATTTTCCTATATTTTAATTTAGTTATTTTCCTTAATTTTAGTTGACTAATTTTTCAGAATTTTAGTTTACAATCTTTACTTTCCTTAATTGTAGTTCACTATTTTTCCTGAATTATAAATAAAATTTTAGTAATTATTTTTTACTTAAGTTAAGTTAACTTTTTTTTTGTACATTATTTTACTTTATTTTTGTTGACTAATATTTCGGAATTTTAGTTTACTTTCCTTAATTGTAGTACCCTATTTTCCTAAATTATAAATTCAATTTTAATTTATTTTTAGTTATATTGTTTTTACTTAATTTTAGTTCACTTTTTTTCTTTAACTTTTAGTTCACAAATTTTTCATTATTTTAGTTTACCATTTTTTTTACTTATTTTCCTGAATTTTAGTTGACTATTTTTATTTTCCTTAATTGTAGATCACATTTTCCCTGAATAATAAATACAATTTTATTTATTTTTAGTATTTTTTTTACTTAATTTTAGTTCACTTTTTTTCTTTTTACTAATATTCCCGAATTCTAATTTACTATTCCTAATTGTAGTTAACTTTTTCCTGAAATATAAATAAAACTAGTAAGTTGTAATGCGCCTATGGCGCCCGTTAATTTGCTTGAGAAAGTATTTGTTACTTAATTTTAAAAATTTTGTAAAAAATATTTTGAGAAAACTATTTTGTAAAAAATTTTGTGGAAAAAAAAATTTTGCTGAAAAAAAAATTTTTGTTGGGAAAAAAAAAATTTGTTGAAAAAAAAAATTTTTGTTGAAAAAAAAAATTTTTGTGGAAAAAAAAAATTTTTGTGGAAAAAAAAAATGTTTGTTGAAAAAAAAAATGTTTGCTGAAAAAAAAAAATTTTGTTGAAAAAAAAAAAAAATTTTTGTGGAAAAAAAAAAATTGTAAAAAAAAATTTTGGAAAAAAAAAATTTGGGGAAAACACAATTTCTGTACAAAAAAAAAATATTATTTTTTTATTATTATTATTTATAGAATTATTATAGAATGCATATTTAAATTCCTACGTACTGCGTGACAGAGTCAGTGAATCAGTGAATCAGTGTATCAGTGAATCAGTGTCGAGGGTAAATATATATTAAGATGGTACTAATTTTTGGTAATCTTTTTTTTTTAATTAATTTTCACTTATTTTAATTAATTGTTAGTTCACTAATATTCCTATATTTTAATTTAGTAATTTTCCTTAATTTTAGTTGAATAATTTTTCGGAATTTTAGTTTACAATCTTTACTTTCCTTAATTGTAGTTCACTTTTTTTCCTGAATTATAAATAAAATGTTAGTTAATTTTAATAATTATTTTTACTTAATTTGAGTTAACTTTTTTTATTAATTTTTTTTACATTAATTTTACTTTATTTTAATGGACTATTTTTTCTGAATTTTAGTTTAATTTTCTCAATTGTAGTTCATTTTTCGTTATAACTTTTACTTTATTTTAGTTCACATATTTTTTTTAACTTTTAGTTCACAAATTTTCCTTTATTTTAGTTCACTAATTTTTCTTTTACTAATTTTCCAGAATTTAATTAAGGTAAACATCATTATTTTCCTTAGGAGTTCACCTTTTCCCTGAATTATTAATAAAATGTACGTATATTTCGTAATTTTTTTTAACTTAATTTTAGTTAACTTGTTTCCTTAATTTTTATACTTTCTTTTAGCTGACTAATTTTTCTGAATTTTAGTTTACTTTCCTTAATTTTAGTTCACTATTTTTCCTTTTACTAATTTTCCAGAATTTTAGTTTACTATCTTTACTTTCCTTAATTGTAGTTCCCTGAATTATAAATAAAATTGTAGTTATTTTTACTTAATTTTTCTTCACTTGTTTCCCTTAATTGTTAGTTCACTAATTTTCCTATATTTGATTTTAGTAATTTTCCTTAATTTTAGTTGACAAAGTTTCATGAATTTTATTAGTTTATTTCCTTTACATTCCTTACTTATAGTTCACTTTTTTCCTTTTTATCTTTTTTACTTAATTTGTTGTTCACTTAATTTTGCTTAATTTTTGGTTCACTAATTTTCCTATATTTTAATTTAGTAATTTTCTTTAATTTTAGTTAACTAATTTTCCTGAATTTTTGTTTATTTTCTTTACTTTCCAACAATTGTAGTTCAGTATTTTTCCTGAATTATAACTAAAGGTGTACTTATTTTTAGTTATCTCTTTTACTATATTTTATTTTACTTATTATCCATAATTTAAGTTAATTTTTGTCCCTATTTTGTTTACTCATTGTCCATAAATTCCTTTTCCTGAATTTTATTTATAATGAAACCGAAGTCAGAAAGTAATGGAGATGTCTAGTTGAAATATTAAAAAAGGGTCTACTGTTGTTTCAGCAAAAACTTTACGCATTACTTCGTGACATAATTTGTATCCACAGGTACTCTCAACTCACAGCTATACCCCTCGTTCAGCTACAATGCAGCCTTGAAGTATTTGCATATGTAAATTTCCACTTATGTTGAGCCATATGCTCTGCTCGGCGCTTTGGAGCGACAGCATGAACATCTACAAACACCTACGACACACTGCGTACTAGTCTGCGTATACTAGTTAGAATACATTAGCACTACGGCATGCACGATTATGACACAGAATCCGCCACGACCAACTACAAATTCCTGTTGGCTTGAGCCAAGTCTGTCATTACAAGTTGTACAATTTGCAATTAAAAGTTGTACGCACTTCTTTCTAAAAACAATGCAATTCTCACTGAGTACGCAGCCAGGAGTTGCACTCTTAACAACAATGCCGCATTTAAAAACCACAAGAAAAAACAACAACAACTTTAAATGAATTGCTCAGAAAACAATGCCAACATTTTTAATAGGAAATAGCTGTAGCTGTGTTTGCTCTTTGCCACAAAGAAGGCGAGAAAGAAGCAGAATAAATATTTCTTCCGCCCCTGAACTACTCGTCTTTATTCATTTGCACAAATAAGTGGAATGAATGTTGCCAACAGATTCCTTTAAGGAATCGACCAGAACAAATGTTCACGGAAGTGATGTATTATTTGTTTTCATTTTATTTATTTTTTTTTATGTTTATTGCCAACAAAACAAAGAGCCGTGTGAGGGGGTGGGGAGAGGTGGGTAGAGAAAATACTTCATTTGACTTGTTCATGTTGTGCATGTCGATGTCACGGTGTGTAGTGTTAGTTCCGTTGGCAGCGGATGGATGCCGCGCAATCCATTGCATACGTTGGCTGCCTGGCCCACATTCAGACACGTGTCAACGTCAACATATCATGTATGTGTTAGTACAACTACATATACATGGTTATTTTTTTTTTCTTTATTAAACAAGTAATGTTATTATGTTAATATGTATGAGGGAGTGGGTGTGTGTTTTTGAGGCTGTGTGCGTAACTACTTTCACATTCTTATGTGCACATGGATATTCCTATACAAACTGTACATGTGTGTATTGGAATATATGCGAGTATGTATCCACATATTTGCACAGTTCTCTGTGCTTCTTCTAGGTCTGCTCCTTATGAGTATCATTGTCACCATCATCAGCACTGGCATCGTCAACATTATGTGGCGCCAATTTCTCGTTAAACCATTAAAATGCTCATTTTCATTTCTGGAAATTATTCAATTTTTCTTGGATTTTATGGGCATAATTTCGTGATTCGAGGATGAGTAAAGAAATGACAACACAAACAATCCACCCAACTCATCAACCTTATTCGGGGGGTCATTCACGTTAGAGTTCACTTGTTTGTTTTGTTTTCACATGTGTCAAGCAGAAAGTGTGCAATTTACTAAAATTAGTTACATTTCACTGGAGAACAGTAAAAACTAATTTTAATCTACTACACAACTGGTGGACAGTGTTGCCGTTGACTTTTTTCAAAAAGTATCACAAAAAGTATCATTTTCAAAAAAAAGTATAATAAAAAGGTATCATTTTTAAAAAAAAGTATAAAACGTTTTGAAACGATTTTTTTTATTTAAAAATTACTTCAAATTAGGTGCAAAGTAAGCAGAACAATAAAACAAGGTAAAAAATACGAATTCATGTAAAGTAACAAAAAACAATAATAATAATACAATAAAACATTAACAGCAATCATTAGCAATTCCATCCGCTCATTAAAACAACAGTTTTTTTTTCAGAAACAGAACAACAACACCATCACCAAAAATTAAAAACCAAAAACAAAATGTTATAATGATTTCTGAAATTGTTTACGGCCTTTTGGAGCTACAACTAAAAAAAAATACAAGAAAATTGATCGCAGTCATATTACACTGGTGCACATTCCTATAAACGCATTAACATTTTTTGCCTCTCTTTGTTATATATTCGCTGTTCTCAACCAAAAACAAAGTTGAGTGATTGAAATGAGTGGTGACATAACGGAACTTTTTTTTAGTAATCTATGTTTTTTCCTTGCTTTTGTTGTTTGTCTTAATTGAGCGATCCTAAGATATTGATGCTCATTTCAGTGGAAGATTTCTATATACGCAGACACGAAAATTTTGTTTAAAAGTTTTCTAAAAGAAAAGTATCAACTGCTTTAGGTTTTTTTTAACTTCAGGTACTGTTTTCAATGCAATATCTCTAATTACTGAAAATATTTTTTTTTTAACCAATAATTTTTATTGTTATAAAGGATGCCTAAAGGAAATTTTCTAACTGATCTAAATTCAAATAAAATTTTTTCGAGATCAAGGCTGTTCAAATAGACAATTGCACGCAAAATTGACCGTTCGGAAGGAGTTATTCGTAGCTTTCTTAAGAAAGGACCGAACTACGGAGTACGAAGACCCACAAAGGGAAATAAAAGGTTGACAAATAGACAGATTAATTTGATAAAACAAGAAGCCACCCGCAACAAATTGAATGCTACACAAATAAAGAATAAACTTGATCTTCCTGTCACTTCCAAACATGTTGCGTACATTTTGCGAACAGATGGTAACATAAAATGGAAGAAACCCAAGTGTAAGCCAATGCTAAAACAGCATCACAAAAAAAATCGCCTGAAATTTGCGCGCAAACACATGAAATGGGAAGATGAGTGGAATGAAGTAATTTTTTCTGATAAAAAAAAATTTAACTTGGACGGTCCTGATTCGTATTCTTGCTATTGGCATGATTTGAGGTCGAAGGATGTTCGAATGTCGAAACGCAATTTCGGTGGAGGGAGTGTTATGGTTTGGGGAGCCTTTTCTGCTGCTGGAAAATCAAAAATATGCTTTGTTCCAACAAAAATGAACAGTACAGTTTATAATGAACTCTTGGAAGATGCTCTTATCTCATTTATGGACGAAAAATTGGGCGAAGAGGCCATATCTCAACAAGACAATGCTGCAATCCACGTTTCGAAACAATCCAAGTCGTGGTTCAGCCATCATAATATTCCTCTATTGGACTGGCCGGCTTGCAGCCCGGATTTAAACCCGATGGAGAACTTATGGGGTAACATGGCCCGCAAAGTTTACGCAAATAATGCCCAGAATCAAAGCATATTGACAGTTACCGAGTTAAAACTAAAAATTAAAGAAGCCTGGGAGGAAATTGATCACGCTTTTCTTAAAAAATTAGTGGAATCTATGCCAGAACGCATTTTTGAAGTTATTCAAAATAAAGGAGCATCACCGAAATTAATATTAACAAAAAATTAAATTTACAATTGAAGTTTTTACGTCATAATATGTTTGTTAAGTCAATTTAGTTTTAATAAACGAATTTGTACCTCCATAACTATTTTTTTTGCTTCATTTTTGGTAGGTAGTTTTAAAAAATTATGTGCGTTTATAGGATTGTGCACCAGTGTATGTGTGAAATAGAAAATTTGGCCAAATTTAAGGCAACGAAATTGTTCGAGCAGGGCATCTGCGCGACCGTTTTATGAGGTGATTATTGAGTAGATTTCTGATTTTAATTTTCATAAAAGTTATTATTTAACGTCAAATCCACCAAGATTACCAGATGCTTTATGAAATATGACTCTGAAAGTTATGTTCTAGCATTTTACAAAGGGCACATTCATAAGTGACACAGATTAACAAAAAGTATCAAATTTAGTATCAAAAACAAAAAGTATCAAAAAAGTGGCAAGACCCAAAAAAAGTATCATTTTGATACTTTAGTATCATCAACGGCAACGCTGCTGGTGGATCTGTGAAAACCACATTTCGAAGGTGTTATTTTGAATCACCCGGCATTTCGGAGCTGTCACTTTTGAAGCTGTTATTCTTTGACATTTTACAAGTAGAAACTACGCCATTACTAGAAATGGAACGAAACACGCCTCAACAATGCATAGAAATTATAAAAATTCACTACAAAAATGGTGAAAATCTTGCAGTCACAGTTCGCAAATCTAAAGCATTTTTGGGTCGTCGTAAAGCAACTTGTCGGACCGCAATATAGAAATTGGTGGAAAAATTCTAGCTGTTGGTACAACTTAGTGATGTGAAGAAAAAAAACCCGTGCACGTCGCTCAAGAACAACTGAGAATATTGCTGCCGTAGCCCAATGTGTTGAAGAAAACCCAGGTTTGTCCATTCCTCGTCGTTCTTTTTTTTTTTGCGATTAAGGATATGTTTGACAAAGATAGACATATAAATACATACATACGCAATGTTTAAGGATTTAGCAGTTCCTACCATCACCTTAAATTATGAACCAACAACAATTTCCACACAATTCATAATGTGTATGAATGAGTCTGCTGATAATGATGATCCCATCATTTACATTGTTTAAAGGATTTCGTTTCAGCTGTTCTTCCTTGAATTTGAGGCAAACACTTACTTTCTTAGTCGTTTTTAAAAAAAAACAGAAAACAAAAAAGGTTAACAACAATTTTCAGTACAACTTTTCAAACTTTTCGGTAAACATGTGATTATAACTCTTTGACTTTTTTTATTTCGGCGTACAATACTGAACAATGTTTCGACAGCAGCCGGAAGGTTGTTATGTTTGCCAATATTTTGTTCTTTTGCTTAAAAGATAAATACTGCCAGCACAGATATTTTCGAAACTCTTTGTGGAAAAAATCCTATCCCTGCTACACCTACAACCAACTTCACAGAGGCACGTCATCTTTCGTTTGTTTTTGTTTTCTTCTTTTTGAAAATAAAAAAGTTTTAATTTCGTACATGTATTGTATATCCTGCCAACGAAAAGGAAGTCAACGATAAAAAGTTAACAAATGGGGTAGACAATGGTAAGCTGGCAAACATGTAAGTGATAGATTGGTGCGGTTACGTTGACGACGATAAACACTCCATTAAACGGAATTGTGGTCCTACAAAGTAACTTTAAGTTTCCGAAACACTTCATAAGCAAGGACATTTAGCTAAGGCCACAAATATTGTACGGTTCTGATCTGATAAGGCAAGACCACTTTGTGAATTATATTTATATTGTTAAGAGTCTAACAAACCACAAATTAAATGAATATGGTGTAGGGTATTTATCACCCACTTCTTTTGCAGAATCTTTTAAAAGATTTGAGGTTTTAGTTCACTTTTAAATACAAGAAAACAAATATGCAAAGGGACGTATATTGAGGAGTTTCTTTCTTTTTTTTTTCTCACATGAAAATGGTCTTCAAATTCAATATGAAATGTGTGTGTTTTAAGATTTCTCTTTGAGATATTAAAGGAAAAACTCATTAAGAGTGAGAATAATTTTCAAATATATTTTTTCATTTAAATAAACTCCCCCAAACAAAATAAAAGGAGAAAAAACATATCAGCTTAATAGAATCAAGTAGAAATCTCCTTATAGCGAATGAAAAAGTCGAATCAAAATAAAGATGATTCTTAATAAGGGCAACACATCTTTCTCATTAATTAACTGAACATTCCTGTGAAAATACACAGAAACCTGATTATCGCCCATGTGCCATGTTCCGAGAGTTTTTGAATTCCCATACTTTTTTAGATTCCCATTTTTTCCAAAATGGTGTGCTCAATTCCGAGCGAAAGTGTGGTTCGAAAGAATAGCTTTGTTCAATATGTTACGAACTGTGTTCAATAACTATCAACAAAAAACATACGTTTTATTTGCAAATTTAACAACAAAATTAAGAAAAAAATGCCTGCTGGCTTGTTAATTGCCCTGGTTTCTACTAGAAGAAGACTAATGACACTGGAACGTGTTAAACGAGTTTCCAGATTGATTAACTGGTGTAATCATTATTCGTGTTGTTAATTTTTTAATGAATATGTCCACCAAAGTATAAAATTTATGTTTATTTGAAGAAACCTTTTCAACAAGTAGAACACTCTGGGTAAATTTCGTCAAAAGTTGTTCTTGATAAAAGGAGCCTTTTTATTTTCTTTAATTTTACTAGAAAAGCTAATCTGAATACTGTCTTTTTTAATTAAATGTTGTAAAAACAAGTTAAATATTAACTCTGCGTTCTTTTTTAACTTGTATGTGCTCAGAAAAACACGAACAATCTCATTTCTTTTTCGATCCACAAGGCTATATGTGCTCGAATTATATTCCCAATATTTTTTTGGGTATTCGGAATGGAGCACACCAAATGTGGGAAAATGTTTCACATTCGAGCAAACTCGAAATGCAGCACATGGGCGTATGTGTCTGAAAATAGCAGAAGGGATAGGACTGTGGATATTAAAACACCAGAATGGAATGAAAGCACCTAGACAAAGGGAGACAGATGAACCTGTTTGCAGATACCCTACCACACCCAATAGAACTTTTAGTGGTCAGAGCTCGACAAAACGGCGAAGCAACTTGTTTGGTAAATAACTTACTTACTTATTTCCCTTAACATTTCATGAACAGGAACAGACGGGGAACTTCTCTCGAATCAGTGAGCTGTGTACAATATCATTTGTATACTCACTGACCGGGACCTACTGTTTAAAGCCCTCACCGAACGGCTAATGCTTTTTTCTAGAGAAGTTTTACATGGCTTAGAGATTGCTCTCTTACTCGTAAAGTCGCCAACATTTACGAGGTGAATAACAGATATAAAAAAAAAAAATTTTAAAAAAAATGGAAATTGTTTTCACATTCGAGAGAGCAAACTTTCCCATTATCATTATCATGTGACTGCCTGGGCTGGCGCTAGTGTCACACACATTTTCCACGGCCTTTGTGACGCTTTCTGGCCCCTGCCCACGAAAGTTTGCACAATACTCCACATGGGCTGATGTAAGAAGTCGCGCTGCAAGCGTTGCTACAACTTGGCACTATAAGGTGCTACAAAGCGCTGCTTGTGTTTTCTGATGTGAATGCTCGAAATATTTCAAAGTTGGAGCAAAGCTAGAAGCAATTTCAAGCGTCAAAGCAAGTGGTGCAACAATTTGTAGCATTGACGCGCCACAACTCAACTCGCTTCGTTTTCGTTTATGTTTAGTGCAGATGTGGATTTTGCTTTTGTCATTTTCGTGGGCTTTTTCGCACTACAATTCATTGGGGTTTTTTTTTTGGGTTCACGTGTTCAACAAGTGCTAATTTGTACAATTGATTTGTAAAGATCTAAACAATTGAAAGATATTCCAATAAATAAATACTATCCACCGAAATAATGACCTTTAAGTTATTGAAAATTTTTCACAAGGCTTTATGGGATTACTTATCAAATGTGGTCAAGATTTATCAAGCTCAAAATATCGAACTCTAACCTCAAAGAAAATTTCACACAAGATGATTTGTATTGTGGTCAAGCCAAGAGACGTGTGATGCTTACGATACAATTGAATTTGCCAAATCTTTCGAAATATAAACTTTTAATTTGTAATATTCGGATTTTATTAAAAAGCACAGCTGCCGAGATGTAAATGCGCTGTTAGAAAAGATGATGTTTGCACGAGAAAAATGTATGGAGAAGCCAATAAAGGGCATATATTGCCATAACCAATCGGGAGGGTATTCAAACACTATTCCAAATACATTCTAATAAACCAAATTCAAATAAAATGACCGATGTATGGAAATATATTTTTTATGACATAAAAAAAACACTTTCTTAAAGAAACCTAAATCAAATCAATTGTTGGGAAATTGAGAAAAAAAACACACTTCGTGACCCTGGATCGCAAAACCAATTTCACAAGTAAAAAAGAAACTCAACCAAGAAGGAATAACTCGCGTTAGAAAATGATTGCCAAAGTTTTTCGATTTCCAACTACTGTACATTAGGGTGGAGTGAAATTAAAAAAAAAAAAGTTAACCTCGGAAAGAGATGTAGTCTGGGGTCCTAATGAGGGGAAAAATAAAGAAAAAAATTTAAAAACATTTTTAGGGGTCGCGCCACTCCCTCGAAATTTGGAAATTATCGCTATTTTGGCGTTGATTTTAGAAAAATCCTAAAAAGTTCTATGTCAATAAATGTTTGCAATAGCGTAAACAATGAAATAAGGGCATGAAAAAATTTAAAAACATTTTTCTCATTGTTCAAAAATTTCAAAAAGTAAAATAAGTCAAATCGTCCCTTCTTCAGAAAATTGACTGAACAATGAAATCGCCACCAAAGCTACAAATATTAGTCGATTATCCTCATATTTGCCTCAAATACTTTTGTTTGGGCACTGAACAAGCTCCATTTTTCTAAAATCAACGCCAAAATAGCGATAATTTCCAAATTTCGAGGGAGTGGCGCGACCCCTAAAAATTTTTTTCTTTATTTTTCCCTCATTAGGACCCCAGACTACATCTCTTTCCGAGGTTAACTTTTTCAAATTAAAAAAAAGCATGTTTTCACTCCACCCTACTGTACATTCATCATAAGGAGAAGCCAATAAGCGCTTATTTCTAATTTAAAATGTCAAATGTTTGCACTCTGCTGTGATTCGTTGAGAGAATGACTTTTGGCTTATTGACACATAGAAAAACCTAACTAGTTACACACGCTGTGGGTGTGTGTGTGTGTGTGTACCAAATGATTCAATCTCAACTGCATGTGTGCTGTAGTCGTATATCGACAATGCGCCTTGCCACGGGAATTTCTTCTTAATGACTACCCCTACTCCCTAAGGACTTAATGGCGAGCAGACCAAGGAACATAAATCACTCTAGAACCATAAAAGAGTCTGTGGGCTGTGCATTGGAGTATTCTATTTTCATTTTGCAACAACACGGAATTTTGACAAGTATTTGTATTCTGAATAGGGTTTCCCATATTCATATTATACAAATCTGCTCTGTCATTCGAATTTTTTGAAATCTGCAAATTTCGCCCAAACGATCAAATTTTACTCGTAGCTTTTTAAAGGAGGACTCGAAATACGATGACTACTGATAACATCATTTCTCTGACAGCTTAGAATTTCTTTCGTAAACCACCCCTAACATTTTACCCATCAGCTGAAAACATCAGCAGAATTTATAGTCACTGTGCGTCTCAAAGAAACTTCCCTCTGATGGTGCGGCAAAGAATTCCATTTCGGTTGACAACAAATATTTGCATGCATGTCTTATCGTCGGGCTATCGTCTGCATCTATGGAAATATTTAATTTCCAGCCACCATCACGCGTGTTCGAGTAGAATTTTTATGTATTTCACGCATAATTGCCAGATTGCATGACATTAATGTCTGGCACGACTAAAATGGAAAATTAGAAATGGAACGTAAAGAAGTGTATGTATGTGTTTTTCTTTCCGAACAGGTAAAAGGAAACGCCACCGGGGAAAGATATCAACGGTGTTGGTGGGTAATTAAAGAGATTGGAGTTTTTCGGATACCAATGAATATATGCGTCTCTTGATTACACCTGACGGACATTAAAATGCAATAAAATAGCGGATAACGAGGAGAAATAAAATGCCTGGATATTAAATCATTCTTGAAATGGCCCAGAACAATGAGATGTCTATGAGCCCGTTTAACAAGTGGAAATAATGTATTGAGTGATTCCTAGAGAATCTGGCATAGAACAATTTCAAATCTTTCAGTGGGGTATTGTTTGTATTACATTCTTCTGTTTGTACGATAAGTGCTAGACAAGCGAGTGAGGAGCACAAATGTTTTAGATCGTATAAAGTTTAATTGAAAATTGACAATTCATGTAATTTAGAAGATTTTTAATGTATTTCTATGTGCGGTATGGTGAGATTCGTTTTAATCCAGCAAACTACGAAATTGAAATGTTAGAAAGATCACAAACTGATCGTTCGAATGGTGTATTCTGAGGCTTTCTAAAATTCTATGGAATTAAAACAACGCACTGTAGTGAAGATAACCAAAACGGTAAACTGATCAACTACACTATACAAAAGCCACTTTGGTGTATTTCAGATTCACCAACTTCATTTTCATTCATTCAATTCATTTTCCACAGCTGTAGCTTTATTATTTAGACTATAATTTCCGATTTCCGTTGTTCGATCAAACAATTTAATTTAAAAAAAAAAAAAAAAAAAAAAAAAGGTGTGGGCAAATAAAAAAAGTATTTTTTTATAATATTTTTTGGTCGAACCAAAAAAATGTAACAAATCTTATTTTAAGGTTATTATGAGAGCTACAAACGTTCAGATTTGAATATAAAAATAATAATTAAAGAGGAGATGGCAAATTTAAATAAATACCTTTTTTTAAACAAAATCATTTTATGTTTTTTATTGGTTGAATAAAATTTTTTTTTTTTAAAAATATGCATTTTTTAAAAATACATTTAAAAAAAAATCTATTCTAATTTAAAGGTAATTACAAGAGCTATAAATCTTGCGATTTGTATATAAAAATAATGGTTGAAGAGTAGAGGGCATATTTAAAAATGTTTTTAAAAAAAATATTTTTTTTAACAAAATATCAAATCAAAGTATCAAAATACCTTTTTTTGGTTGAATAAAAAAAAATAGAATTTCAAATTATGTGAATCAGAAATGTTCCGACTATAATAAACAAGATCAAAAAAAAAATATTTTTTAAGAAAAAAAAAATTTATAAAATATAGTATATTTTTTTTTAAAAAAAATCTAGAAAACAATTCTAAATTAGAGGTAATTACGTGATCTACAAATGCTCTGATTTGTATATAAAAATAATGGTAAAAGAGGAGAAGGCATATTTAAAAAAAAATATGTTTTTTAAAAATATCAAATCAAAGTATCAAAATTACTTTTTTTTGGTTGAATAAAAAAAAAATCTAATTTCAAATTATGTGAATCACAAATCTTCCGATTTTTATATAAAAAAAAATATTTTTTTAAAAATATACATATTTTTTAAAAAAATATCTTTAAAAAAATCTAGAAAACATTTCTAAGTTATAGGTAATTCCGTGAGCTACAAATGCTTTGATTTGTATATAAAAATAATGGTAAAAGAGGAGAAGGCATATTTAAAAAAAAATATGTTTTTGAAAAATATCAAATCAAAGTATCAAAATTACTTTTTTTTTGTTGAATAAAAAAAAAATCTAATTTCAAATTATGTGAATCACAAATGTTCCGACTCTTTTTTTTTTTTGAAAAAAAATTTAAAAATATTTTTTTTAAAATATAAAAAAAAAATCAAAATATTTTTTTTAAAATATACATACTTTTTAAAAAAATATCTTTAAAAAATAATTGTAAAAGAGAGATAATTGTAAAAGAAAAAACATATTTAAAAAAATATTTAAAAAAAATTTTAAAAAAAAATATTTTTTATAAAAATAACTGTAAGTGTAGTGGGCAAATTAAAAAAAAAATTTGGTTAAACAAAAAAAATATAAAAAATTTAAAAAACATTTATATTTTAATGGTATTTATGTAATCTACAAAAGTTCCGATTTTCATATAAAAAGAATAGTTAAAGAGCAGCGGGAAAATTAAAAAAAAAAATTTAAAAAAAAATTACTTGAACTAAAAAAATCTTAAAAAAATTTAAAACAAAATTCAAAAATGTTCTTTCAGTAGAAGTTCGACTATTTCAGATTCAAAAGACACTGTTTTTCATCTGCGTATTCGGCTGTTCCGATTTTTGTCACAGAATAATTGTTAAAGAGCAGTGGGCAAATTTAAAAATAAAATCATTTTTTGGTTGGCCAAAAAAATTTATAAAAAATTAAAGAAAATTTTTCTAAAGTACACTTTTTTTCCCAACTAGCACCGTCTTGAAGAAATTGACATTTAACTAAAGAAAATATTTTTTTTAAAAAAAAAATAGTTTTTGTTTTTACAAAAAAAAAAATTAAAAAAATATAAATCTTTTTTTTATTTTTTGTTAACTTGCCAGCACCTTATTGGAAAAAAGCCATATTTGAAGAATATCTTCGTACGTTTAATAGTTCTTAATTACGTAGTTCTGTAATTACGTTGCGCCTAATTTCCTGTAGTCTTTTTCAGTACCTTGTTTCGTCACTCCCTCCGAAGTCTTCACATCTAACTTTCACCATGGAGTGGGGCACACTTATAGCGACCCACTCTAAGGTGCCTCCGTTCAACTTGTTTTCACATCGTCTCATACTATTTCCTTTGATACTTTTGTTGCACTCGTATTCGTATGATGTCATATGTATTTCATTCTCAACTATCCTTTGGTCATGCTATTCGTTCTGCCGTATCTCTAACCAAGAGCTGACAATTGCTTGAACTTAATAACCGCTCATGGTCGTCATGATTGCACTGTGACAACAAATATGACAATAACAGAACGATGATAGCAAACTCTTGAATGTGTCGTGGGAACAATCAACGAAATATATGACATGCATGTATGTATGTGTGTGGGTTTTTTTTTGCGTGCGAGTGAATGAAATAACAGAGGATGTGTTGAAATAACAGAGAACAGCGGAAGTGATGCAGAATCATGGAGGAGTTTTGCACAAGTATTTCTCAAGCAATTTATGGTTACACTTAAGCCATGATAGAAATTTAAATGCTTTTTACAAATCGTAACAAGTTTAAATGGAAATGTTTTGGAATTCCTTGTCAGTCATAAGAGTATGTCTGAAGTTGGCAGCGATACAGATTTACAGTGGTCGACCAGCGCATTGTGTTGCAGGATAGTGGTGTGTTCGAAGGTTGAAGAAGGGTCATGGGTCACAACAGCTAAAAGTGAAAATTTTACGAATGATCTCAAAGACATGTACAATTTCCAGAAAAGCATTAGCCGTTGGGAGTAGATCCCGGTCAATGAGTATACACAATAATATCGCGAACAGCTCACTGATTCGACAGAGATTTCTCGTCTGTTATTTCAGGCATTATTAAAATAAGTACGATAGTGGGTCACATCTTTCTGCAAAACTTAGTGCCTGACTTTCGTTTGTCATCATGGTCAGGCCGTGTTTTATCTTTAAGTCTTCTCGACTTTCTATGTGATATGAAAGGTAGTTGCGGTAAACTGTGAATATCACAAAAGTGTGCAGAAAATTCGCTCCACATTAAAAATAGCTTTGAGCTGTGTTGGTGACAACAAAGAGAGAGGACATGTCCACGTTTTCGTGGTTCAATGTTTTTCATCACAATGACTACCTTTCATACTACGCGTATTTTGTTTCCCACACTTTTTAATATTCTCAAAGTCTATTGAGAGTGAAGGAGAAACTCTTACGAAAAATTATATTCATGCCAGTCACTACAACAGTTATTCATAATAGTTTGCATGGTCTTTGACACCTATAACTATTAATTACGGCCAAACCGGATATTACACAAATGCCTGTTAGTCAATTAAGTGACTGGTAGTTCTTTTTTTTGCATCTTAGACACACAATTCAACATGGGGAGTATTTTTTGGTAGGTAACGCACATAAGAGTTAATACAGGAAATTATAAAAACTGCAAGTCACTTAATTGGCTAATGGGCTTTTTCATAATTTCCATTCAGAAGCTAACAAATACTTGTTGATGATAGAAAAAGCGATTATTTCCCAAATTGCGTTTTTAAATATACAACGGTAGCACAACTCGGCGTAGTTGGGAAAGATTTTTCAGTGGGAGGATTCTTGCAAAATTAAAACATTTTTTTTTTAAATAATACAAAAGGAGCTACGTTATCCAAAAAAAAAATTTGTGTATTAAAAAAAAACGCCAAAAGGAAATAAGCAATTTTTTTAGAGCTGGCGTTTTTTTAAGAATTTTTTCGATAGTTTTGAAAAATTAAGTGTTTTGCTTTTTTTTGAATTTGAAAAAATTTTGTGTTTGTATTTTGTACAGCGAAAAAAAAAACGCCAAATGGAAATTTGAATTTTTTGTCAGAATTTAATTTTTCCGTAAGTTTTGAAAAATTTTGTGTTTCGGAGTTTTTATAGCGAAAAAACGCCAGATTGAAATATGCAATTTTCTCAGAATTGGATTTTTTTTTTAATTTTTTTGTTAAAATTATGATTTTTTTGTGGCGAAAAAAAAAAAACAAATGGAAATAAGTCATTTTCCCAGATTTGAGTTTTTAAAAAATCGGTGTTTTTGATTTTTTTGTACCAAAAATCGGCCGAAATTTTTTTTTAGAATTTTTTTGTACGTTTTACAAAATTTTTTATAGTGAAATAAAGCCAAATGTAAATAAATTTTTTTCGCAGAATTCGATTTTTTTACTATTTTTCCTTTAGTTTTGAAAAATTTTGTGTTTTGCTTTTTTTTATAGTGAAAAAATTAATTTTGTGCTGATGTTGAAGCAATTTCTTAAATTGACCGAGATATTTTGAAAATTACCAAAGTCTTGGTGTTTTGAACTGCATTTCCTTTTAGAATTTTTTCGTACGTTTTAAAAAATTTTGTATTTTGGATTTGTTTATATTGAAAAAAAAAAAACGCTAATTGGAAGTAAAAAATCCCCAAATGTCAAAAAAGTGCCGGCACCGCCAAATTGTTTTCTCGAAAACTAAAAAATGTCAGATCTTTTTTTTTGTGGCGTAAAAAATCGAAGCACACAAAATTTCAAAATTGTGCTGTATTTACTGATAAAGTAAACATACCCATAAGTCCACATAATGATTGAATTGATGTTTCTCCGACTTACCTAAAAAGAGAAACGATAAAAAAAGTATGATCAGTATGGAGTTATAGCAGAACGTAAATGTACAAAGTATACGCATAACTTTTGTCATTTTCAAACATACGGTTGTGTGCTGGTTGTCACTGTGATTTTTTTTTCACTTTTCCCATACACTTCAGCTAAGAAAAAGTAAGGTGAATTATTTTTGTTAAAGAACATTTCAAAAACATTTTTGTGTGAACGAAGTAAATAAAAATAAAACAGAAAGCAGATAAATAAATACACATTTTTTAAAAACGCTATTTTCATCCTAATTATTGCAAATTTATTGCTTTAAATTACATAAGTATAAATACCATGTTTAATTTTACATTTGTGGTACTTATTTACAGATTCAGATTAAGTGAATAAGACACACTCCAGAATATGGTGAAAGCTACACCCAGCTCATCCATTACTTGAACAGTTTCTCTTCAACGTTAAAAGCGAAAACCAGAACATACCCGATAAATTAGCAAAAGAATCACCCAATCCTGGCCAAAAGCCAATTTTTGACAGAACTCAAAAATTGTTCAAATTGTCTCGAACAATGTGTGCCGTAAATGTAGGTCCAATTTTTCCTTTGCAGAATTTTTCATACATTATGTAGAGAATCTTTCAAAATAGTAGAGTAGATTTTCATGTTGACCTCTTTCGGTAATTTTTCCCCTATTTTTGGGAATTATTCATTTAGGTTATTCTTCATTTTGTTTCTGTGGCATTTTGCATTTGGGGAATTTTTCATAGTCATTATTAAATATTTTGTTTTAAATTTATCAAAATTCGCGGCCTGTCTGGGTTATTTTTCAAGTAGCCTAAAATGGAGGCAAACGAGAAATGCTTTTGGGCCTTAATAAAAAAATTTAAATTTTTGTGTTATTGTTCGGTTTTTGCGCTTTTCCCCCTGTTGTTAATACCAACTCATTTGTTGTTGAATGTCTTTATAATAAATTCCTTTGCCAGCCATCAAAATTTCGTCCATCTACGACCTTATTAATGGGGACTACGATCATCACATAAAATTACGACAATCTAACCGCATACTGATTTAATAGGTGGATAGGATGTAGCCTATAGTTGGCAAGATATCCCTTCACTAGCTAACATTAATTACCAAAATTCTACTAAGACGAGTACACAACATTTTGTAAACATAACCGCAATTAAGGACATCTTTCCCGTTTAAAGTAGAAATATTTTAAAATATTTAGAAATATTGAGGTTGGTAGAAAGAAAAAAATATCCGTCGACATAATAAAAATTAATTCTAGTAACAAAAAACACAGTTAACGAAAGGAAATCGAGTTTTTCGTAATGAATATCCCAAAAATATATCTGTGGTCACAACCCATAACAGCCTAAGTCTGTTTTTCAATATTTTCAGTACAGGAGTTTAAAGTTTTGAATCTTCACTGAAAATCAGGAGAAGGTGTTTTTTGAAAACTTTGCTACAGATTCCAAGGAAACGAATTTGTTAACTTAGTTGTTAAAAAAAAATAGTTGTTTATTCTCGCAGTCAAAAGATATTATCGAAAAAGACACTTAGGCTCTTATGAATTGTTGAACGAAAGAAAGTCAAAAAGTTCAAGTTGAGTTAGGCTATTATTCCTGATTAAATAAAAAACTTTTTGTTTGGAGAAAGACCTTAACTCAATTTATGTTTATCAAAAAACGAAATTGTAATTCGGAATAAGAGCTTAACTCAAGTTAGGAAAATAAAATTGTTTCTTTGTTTTTTTGGATTAACGACTTAAGTTGATTTAGGCAATAATGAAAAAATAATGTTTATATTTGTTGTAATCCTAAATTGACTTAGGCAGTTATGCCAAAACAGTAATTTAGAAAAATAACTTAAGCTATTAGGTTTTTTAGGATTAATTGCCTTCCTAGAAGAGATACAAACATGAAAAATTTAGAGCAGATACATTTAGATACGCTGAATACGATGGTGCTAATAACTCAATTGTGTCCTAACTCGAGTTAGGCTGTTAAGGGTTGTGACCACAGATATTCTTTCAACTCAGACATATCTCTAAAAATCTGTATAATATTAAAGAAAAATTAAAGAAAAAATATTTATATCCGATTTTGCAGGATTTTAAGGACAACATTTGAGAAATATTGTTTACAAACTTTCATCATTTAATCGGTTTCAATTAATTTAATTTTTCTCGTATAAGACTTGTCTGTAAGCGTTTGGACTGAATCTTTTTTTTTTGTGGAACCCCGTCTAATGTACCGTCGAACAAACTTGTTACAGTTTTGACAAAGCCACAACCAACATAAATAGTTTCTCTTGGCCTGGCATTAAAATAATGACACAGATGCTGTTCTGCTGCTGCTGTTGCTGTGGTTGTTGGCTGCTGATGATATCCAACAACTTATGACCTTATTCTCTAGCGCATATTTGTTGCTGATGCTCTGTGTCTCAGACCAACGACAAGCATAGCTGAGTTCCCATTCTATGTGTGTGTGTGTGTTTGCTTTGTCCAACAAATTGGCCATAAAGCCCATCGCACTGTATATGCCCGCCCGCATACCCGTTTCCAACAAACTGGCATAGTTGGGATGTTGTTTGGTTGTTGGCTGTTCTGGCGGCATTTCCTGTTTGTGTTGACGTACATTCCGTTTTATATACTTATATGTGTGTGTGTGTGTACATTTACATTCCGTGTCAGAACATTTTATGGCAAAGAAGCAAAATAAACACAAAAAAGAAAACCTTATAATTTCTTTGTTTATGTTCTTCTCTGCGTTGGTGTGTGTGTGTGTGTGTTCCTTTGTTTATATTGACGCAGTCTTCGGGCATTTTTCTTCCTTTTATGCGCTCCACATTAGAATTTCCATTGTCCTTGCCGCACGGCATGCCTGAAATTTTGTTAGACGTCCTAGATATCCTTTCCTTAACACGCTAATATTCAGTAGATTTTCCAGCACGTTAAAACTAGAACTAAAGTCACTTAACGATGTGCCACCGAAAGGATTTGCTCTTATCGTGTTGCTGTGCTGCAGCGTTGGGGTTTTTGATTACTGAGCCGTGAAATCAGTGAAATTTATAGTTATTAACTACGTAGCGAGAATGAGTTAATATACAACATAAAGGCCGGATGTTGGTGGAAGTATTTCTTGCAAAAGTCCAAACACTTGAATGCTTCTTTCGACACTTCGAATATATGGCTGGCCCAAAGAGCATCACCCTGTATCTTCATGCTCGGAATACAAAAGAGTATCTGATTCCTCAATATCCACACCACCCATGGAGATTGACGGTGATGCTGGATCAGTGGAACGTTTGTGTGACACTGGGTATTTTGTGCATTAAAATCTACTCGGTTCATTTGACCGCACTCATATATCGTCTCCAAAGAGAGATAACAGAACCTTGGAAGTGGAGAGAACAGAACCCTGTGCCCCTTCTGTGGTCAAAATAAAAACTCTTATAAAGCGATCTCTGAGAAAATTCGATATGAAACGAGAGTAATTCGGAGGATTGGTTTTACCTCTGGGTCCAGTGGATTATATCTACTGCTAGGTTCACAGGATTAGTTCTGAGCTCGGAAGATTGGTTCAGTTGCTGAATTCCAAGAATTGGCTCTACCGTTCGGTTCCAAAGTTTAATTGTAATGGTGAATTGGGAGGAATGGTTCTGCTGCAGGGTTCGAATGTTTTGCTCCACTGATGGTTTCTCAGCATTAATCCCACTACGCAGATTAAATTCTGCTGCTGTATTTGAATCATAAATGTTGAAATCTCGTACAAGTGAGCGTATCGGGGAAGCGTACCAACAACCGAGTCTCAGATTGGAATAGTCATGAAAGTGGAAAAGACGCGGAGAATACGCCTCAGAGAATGAGGGCCGAATTGTAAGGACATGGAATTTCGCTTAAGGGCAGAGCTGTTGCTCGTGTTTGTCTCATCACTAAGGAAAGGCTAAGAAGTTGAAGAAGCAGTTGCAAATAATCTTATTGTTTAAATGTTTACACACAGGGAAATCGCGTGTTTGGAGCTTGTATCAAGTAAAGCTCATTTGCTTCCAAGCACAGTTTATTTGGCTGCAAATATAACCCATTTACTTGTACCTAATTGGGCCGAAGTAAAGCGTGTTTGAGAAAAAATACACAATAAACGTTGGACCCATCGTCCAGACTTAAGCTGGAACACACATCTACAGGGTTCTCCAACAAGAGGTGTTATTTTGGTATTCAAAGAAAAATTTTATTTTTTGAGATAATTGATCGGATGTTTATTTCATAATTAACTTGAAGGTATGCGGTTAATAATGAAAAACAAACATCAGCCAAATGGCCACCACGACCACGCTTACGGGATCATATCCATTTTATGAAATTTTCCATAACCAAAACGCAAACTGGCTGCCCTTTGTCCTCGATAGCCTTACAAATTCTATCTTTGAGGCCTTGAATCGACGCTGGGCTGTTGGCGTAGACTTTATTTTTCACGTGCCCACAACGGAAGAAGAAGTTGCAAGGTGCTAAATCACAAGATCTCAATGGCCAATTTTGATCATCTCTTTGAGAGAAAACAAACCTTTAACTCCAACAACAGCATTTTTAAACAGCTCGACTCCAACTCCAGAGACGACACTGACTTCAGTTGTTGAATAACAAAATGTCGAAAATTGTATTTCAATATTAGACTGAGCTGCGTTTTTTTTTAAGATAAAAAAGTTCACATAATCGAAAATATTTCAAATTTTTAAAAATATTAACTGATTAAATTGTTTTCAATACCATTTTATTTATTTTATGGGTAAATTAAAGTAAATTAAAGTCGAGCTAATTTTTCAACTCCAGACTCCGACCTCGAACAAATTTGTGCGACTCTGAATCCAGTGCCATGATTGTAACAATTTAATGAAGTAAATATTTCCATTTTCCAAAACTACCAATGTTGGCTATTCATAACTTAATGATTTCTCATGAAAAAATCTTATAAATTTTGATATTGTTATGTTGATGTGGGTTGATTTTATGTAAACTGCAGTCCAACTAATTCCATAAATATTGAGTTACAAAAAAACATGCCAAGTATATTCGTATTATTTCTTGGCGTACATAAATTACAAGATTCGGAGAAGAATGTTGAGAAATGATTTTATACACATACATACATTTTTGTATGTAGATTGTTTATTGTTGTACATATTTTTCATTTTCTTGCAAATCCTAGTTGGGTGGACCATTCCCAATGCCCCATGAAAAATGCCCCAATAAAACATCATTCATTATGAAAAATTCCTTAAAAAAATTGGGGCATTTTTCATAATCTTTAGGTAATATTTTATTTTTTTGTTTCATATGAAAAATACCCCAAAAATTTAATAAGGAATTTTTTTTTTAATTTTTTTATTTATCCAAATGTCGCCTCATATTAAGAATTTTTAGTAAAATTTTAATGGTGGGCTTTTGGAAGGATGTTTTCAGTCAAATTGATTTTGCAATAAATCGATTGATATTGGAACCAAATGTCGTTGAATAATTTGAGGATATAGAAATTCAGTCAGCATGGCTCGATATCGCTCGCCATTCACCGACACGGCCGCTCCGTTCTCATTCCGAAACAAACTGGAACCGGCATCATCGGCATGTAAACCGCAGCAAACAGTAAATTTTATTTGGGATTCGTTAACGACTTGAGCTTATGAAAAATACCCCAAATGCAAAATGGCTCAAAAAAATTAAGAATGCCCCAGTAAAAGAATTCACCAAAATAGTTAAATGAAAAAAATCTCCCCCAAAGCCAAATATGAATATTTCCCCAAAAATTCTGAAAAATCCCCATAATAATTTATGAGAAATTAACCAATGCAAAATCCCCCAAATTTGAATTTTGATTTACACTCTGAGGAAAAGTTGTAGAACCTATAAAATCAAAAAAAAAAACAAAAATTGTCAGGCGCCCCGGTAGGCGAGTTGGTAGCGGGCTTGCCTATCAGCGTGGGGGTTGTGGGTTCGATTCCCACCAGGGGCTTTGGTCTGTCGCTGCCACAAATCTAGACATATGGTCTGTGTCACCCGGTTTACAGTTGGACCCAAAATTAGAATATAAATTTACTTGTAATGTAATGAAATAAAATAAAAAGATCAAAATCACAAACAATTTTAAAAAAATTGGATTTTCGGAAACGTTTTTCCCCATTGGTGGCAAACCGATCAAAATTCATGGATACAATCAACTACAAAAATATACCTTAGATCTCAATAAACAACTTTCTGGAACATATGAACTTCCTAGGAATGATTCTTAAAATCGTATCAATTCACATTTGCTTTCTAGAATAGCAGTAGCCATTTTTTGGAGCGTATGAGTGATGTTCATTTGAAAGTCTAGCACTCATACGTACAGGTGGTTAATTAAATCGAATTGATGTAATTTCTTTTAAAAATAGTTCCAAGAGCCCATGGGGCTGTGGTGTATCCCGCGGCATATGTGTGACGAGCAGCTCAGTCGTCCTACTGTGCAACTACTTACAGAATCCGTGTTGATGGTCAGCAACTGGAAAATATTCAAGGCTTACTCCTAGGTTGTCTGTATACCCCGTAATAATTCCAAAATTGTTTGCACTTTTGTCGTTTTTTCTATTTCCCATCCTCTGAGATTATTAATAAATTATTGTCACTTCTCTTTAAAATTGACTCCGATTTTTTATACAATTTTTTTTACTACAAAATTTCAATTGTTTGGGATCAAATTGACTATTTTTTGTGTGTCTTATCCTCCTCATTGCCAATAACCCGTTCCTTGTCAATATCCACTCTCCAAGGGTTACAGAATTAACAAATGGATGCATGTGTTTGTGGTTTACAAAAGTTCACATATCAGAGTTTATTTTTTTAATTACATAATACAAAACTAAAATGTTTGAATTTCAATAGGGATATCAATTAAGGAGTTTCCGATACATTCAACTATACTGAAAACGACCACTACAATTACTGGTTGTTTTGTGTGTATACAATTTCGAAACATTATTTTAATATTTCTTCTAATCTTTTTCTCGTTTCAGCGGCTTCGGTGGCCGTTTCGTCGTGGACATTAGTGGCAATATCCTGTGAACGTTATTATGCCATTTGTCACCCGCTGCGTTCGAGAACATGGCAGACAATAAATCATGCATATAAAATAATTGGTTGTATTTGGTTTGGCAGCATAATTTGTATGGCCCCCATAGCGATATTCAGCCAACTGATACCGACCAGCAGGCAGGGTAAGTACAAACTTATCCAACGATACGACCGCCGCAAGTGCCCTGGCATGATTGTGGTCTACATTCGGCAAACGAAATTTGATTAATGACCCTGAAAAGGATACGAATAGTTTTCATTTCATTCGAGTGGTGCTTGCGGACCAATACGAATATAAAACATGTGTGTGGTTGGTATGGGTTTTTTTTTCGTCCGAAAAAATCTGGCACGAATTTAATAAATTTATTTGTGTTTTTTTTACGGGATGATAGCTTTTGAATATCGAAAAGCAAACACTGTTAAAAATAATACATTACGGCATATGAAAATAAAAGTCTTATTGCCAAGTCCTTCTGTACAAGGACTTTTATTTTGTAGGTATTGAAGAGCCATCCCAGATGGACCCAACAACTTGATCTATTTTTCTGTTAATCTATCTATTTCTGTTTGTACCCATCGCCAATACATATTCTTTGTTAAGCTACATTTGGTGATTAATACGAATATACTATTTTTTCAGTGTAGAATTTTTCATTGATTTATTTGTTTTCCGGCCAATATTTCAATGTAATACAAACGTAATGACACACTTTATCCACACTGAAAATACAATTTACTCATGGCCAAAAGTGAAGGAATAATCTTAACATTCTCTCCTACATAAGTGTAGTGATAGAGACGTAACCACGACCAGTCTGGAGACAGAAAAAGGTTCTACTGCTCAGGCTGAAAATAAGCAGACGGGGAGGAGAGAAACCGGTCTAATTTTAGTGAGATCATAGATGTCGTCTCATAGATACGGCAGATATAAAAAGGGGCGTGGCACTGCCCATTTTTTTGAGGACATTTTGGTTTCTCTACGAATGAACATGAGTACAGGTGATTTGAAATTTGGAAATCCATGGGCGGTGACACACCCCTTTCTCCGATTATTATATACACTGTACCCTCTTAAGCAGACACCTCTCATAAACGGACACTTTTTTCAGTATCAAAAGCGGACACCTATCATAAGCGCACAAAATTCTCAATATCTTAGGTGTCCGCTTATGAGAGAGTACACTGTAACCTTACATTTCTGCGTGTTAGAAATATAATTATAGTCTTTTTCAAATATTTTTAAAAATTTAAACAAAATACTCAACGACATTAAAGAGTTTAAATTATGGGCGAGCACGTGCAAATAACCATAAATATGTTTTATTTTATCGCAGCATACTTTTGTAGGCTAGCACATGCTTGCAAGTGTTGCATACCTTAAGAAACTGCGTGATTTTAACTACTTAAATATTCAGTTCACCTACTTAACATGCCATTCGGACACATTTAGCAAATATGACTTTACAGTGTTAAATATGGAATATATTAGATTACTTTGTTATATTAGTCTAGACTTCTATTATGCTCCAAAGTCGGTATTTCATGTAGAGGATTTTTGAAAAAAAAAATGTCTACAAATATGGCAAAATGTGATATTAAGGCCTGAATCCAAATCTAAAGGAGTTGTTTTTAATGGAGATTACTAAAGGAATATTTGCGTCACGTTGATTCGAAATTTGTTCATTTTGTGAATGAATTTATAGACTATCGATCTTTGTTGAAAAACACTGATTGAATTTTTATTGGCTGTTTCGTAGTAATCAGTAGGTCGAGATTAGTTCGTTTTCATAAAAAAAATTTTTTTTATTTTTATTTTTTATGTTTTATGTTTTATTATTTATTTTGTATTTTTTTTTTTTTTTTATTTTTTATTTATCTTTTATTTTTATTTTTTATTTTTTATTTTTTATTTTTTATTTTTTATTTTTTATTTTTTATTTTTTATTTTTTATTTTTTATTTTTTATTTTTTATTTTTTATTTTTTATTTTTTATTTTTTATTTTTTATTTTTTATTTTTTATTTTTTATTTTTTATTTTTTATTTTTTATTTTTTATTTTTTATTTTTTATTTTTTATTTTTTATTTTTTATTTTTTATTTTTTATTTTTTATTTTTTATTTTTTATTTTTTATTTTTTATTTTTTATTTTTTATTTTTTATTTTTTATTTTTTATTTTTTATTTTTTATTTTTTATTTTTTATTTTTTATTTTTTATTTTTTATTTTTTATTTTTTATTTTTTATTTTTTATTTTTTATTTTTTATTTTTTATTTTTTATTTTTTATTTTTTATTTTTTATTTTTTATTTTTTATTTTTTATTTTTTATTTTTTATTTTTTATTTTTTATTTTTTATTTTTTATTTTTTATTTTTTATTTTTTATTTTTTATTTTTTATTTTTTATTTTTTATTTTTTATTTTTTATTTTTTATTTTTTATTTTTTATTTTTTATTTTTTATTTTTTATTTTTTATTTTTTATTTTTTATTTTTTATTTTTTATTTTTTATTTTTTATTTTTTATTTTTTATTTTTTGTTTTTTATTTTTTATTTGTTATTTGTTATTTGTTATTTGTTATTTGTTATTTGTTATTTGTTATTTGTTATTTGTTATTTGTTATTTGTTATTTGTTATTTGTTATTTGTTATTTGTTATTTGTTATTTGTTATTTGTTATTTGTTATTTGTTATTTTTTATTTTTTATTTTTTATTTTTTATTTTTTATTTTTTATTTTTTATTTTTTATTTTTTATTTTTTATTATTTTTTATTTTTTATTTTTTATTTTTTATTTTTTATTTTTTATTTTTTATTTTTTATTTTTTATTTTTTATTTTTTATTTTTTATTTTTTATTTTTTATTTTTTATTTTTTATTTTTTATTTTTTATTTTTTATTTTTTATTTTTTATTTTTTATTTTTTATTTTTTATTTTTTATTTTTTATTTTTTATTTTTTATTTTTTATTTTTTATTTTTTATTTTTTATTTTTTATTTTTTATTTTTTATTTTTTATTTTTTATTTTTTATTTTTTATTTTTTATTTTTTATTTTTTATTTTTTATTTTTTATTTTTTATTTTTTATTTTTTATTTTTTATTTTTTATTTTTTATTTTTTATTTTTTATTTTTTATTTTTTATTTTTTATTTTTTATTTTTTATTTTTTATTTTTTATTTTTTATTTTTTATTTTTTATTTTTTATTTTTTATTTTTTATTTTTTATTTTTTGTTTTTTATTTTTTATTTGTTATTTGTTATTTGTTATTTGTTATTTGTTATTTGTTATTTGTTATTTGTTATTTGTTATTTGTTATTTGTTATTTGTTATTTGTTATTTGTTATTTGTTATTTGTTATTTGTTATTTGTTATTTGTTATTTGTTATTTGTTATTTTTTATTTTTTATTTTTTATTTTTTATTTTTTATTTTTTATTTTTTATTTTTTATTTTTTATTTTTTATTTTTTATTTTTTATTTTTTATTTTTTATTTTTTATTTTTTATTTTTTATTTTTTATTTTTTATTTTTTATTTTTTATTTTTTATTTTTTATTTTTTATTTTTTATTTTTTATTTTTTATTTTTTATTTTTTATTTTTTATTTTTTATTTTTTATTTTTTATGTTTTATGTTTTATGTTTTATTTTTTATTTTTTATTTTTTATTTTTTATTTTTTATTTTTTATTTTTTATTTTTTATTTTGTAAATGAGTCATTTGTAATTGTCCTTTGTACTTGGTATCAACAAGACTCCAATTAAAATAATACATTTTATTCAACCTAAATTTCTAGTAAGTTTGTCAATGGCCCGGGCATATTTCTACTACGGCCTTGATGCGACCACTGGCATGTCAAGGGTTACATTTCTCATCATCCTCTTTGTGACCGAGGATGTTGTTGTGGTCAACTGAGTCTGTCTGAACCAGTTAATCCACAACACCCCCTGACAACAGCAGTTGCCAGTAGTGTGGTTTGCTGAACAGAGACTGTTGATTGATGCCGGGTATTAATGGAAGTCATTGACATCTCTGTGGTGAAATGCTAATAACATCTGTGATACAGTTGAACGTTAAGGTTTAGTTTTTTTTTTTTTAAATTTAAATCTTTTGTAAACTGTATACGTAATAGAAATTAAGTCATGGACGTTCAAAAAGCGTTGAATATTATTTTTTTAAAAAACAAATCAGTTTTCAGAAAACCATTATGGATAGTAGGGGAACTACATGGCCAATTGTGATTATGTGTTGTTATCTTCTTGTAGTTGTCTCATGATATGGTTGGAAAATAAGAAAATTACTTTCTTTGTAAATATGTGATATGAAAAACAAACTTGTTTTTCTCATTACACTCACCGCCACAGGAGGGAGTGCATATTAAATATGCCCTTTGCGCTTACGTTTTTTTTTTTAATAATTTTCATTACAGAATTTCCAGGGTTGTATGAGATTATGACCGTGAAGGGCGGACCCCGGGTATGATGTCACATATGTGGTGACTGGGGTGCTTCTACCATTGCACTATGGTCTAAAGGACCATTTTCTTGCCCCTTTCTGTTTGCAATTCCATAGTAAACACCCAAAAGGGATAAATAACAATTTATCTTTAGACAGCTTAGGATCAAAACTGACATATTTTTGAGCTATTGAGAAAATACTTTCTTGCTCTCTTTTTAGCGTTCTTAAATTGTTGCGAAGCAAAAATAGTAGAGTTAATAATTGAATAACAGAAAGTATACGACAAATGAAATCAATGCGTTATTTTTAAATATTAACTTGATAGGCGCCTATATACAATTTCGGTAGCATTCGGTAGACCTAGGATAAAAAAATATAGTAGTAAAAATACATAGATGAAAATAGATTTTTATGTTAAAGATGATAGTGATGTGAAAGAAAGGTTTGTGTACTCTGCATTAATTTATGGGAAAAAGACAGTTTTGGAAAATTTTGAGTTGTGACCCTTTTGTATTTAGGGTGCTATATATTGATCGCCGTAGTGCCACAACATTCTGTTTACTCTCAATCACTTTCATTGAATATCTCAGACCAAATGGTCTCGATTTCTATGATTGGAATCGAACCCACAACCCTCACGCTACATAAATTTATGAAACATATAAATGAATTTAGCTTCCTATTGTTTTTATTTTTCTTATTCAAAACAATTTTAACGATAATTGGCAAAATTAAATGAATTAGAATCGCGTCCAGCGATCAGAAAAGTTATGAAACATTTTTTTTTTTAAAATATGTCAAATTCTCTTAAAAAAATTAAATATATGGCAGCTGAAAGGCCATACATATCTCCAATACTTATGATTTCTATACATCATATTAAAGACCGGACTTTTCTCTTGAAGTGAAAAACTTCCAATAGTCGAGAAAATCCGATCTTTCGGAAAATCTATGGATTTTCAGATTTCGACTCCAGCATTTTTAAATAGCTCGACTCCGGAGCCGACTCCGACGTCAGCTGTACAATAACTAAATATCAAAAATTATATTTCGTCCACTATTCATATATCCTGTTACACTAAGGAGCGTTTGTAACTTAAAGATAAATCTTTTAGATTTATTTAATTAATGACGGCAAATATAGTTATAAGGATAATATCTAAGATGTTAGGGATACATGATGCCAGTAGGGGCGATAGGGTTAAATAAAACTCGGAGTCGGAATTGAAAAATGTGTTCGACTCCGATTCCGGACAAATTTGTCGGACTCCAACTCCACAGCCCTACATAAAACCATAAGCTTTCACAAACCGGTTGAAACTTGTATTTGGTTTTGGACATCTTAGTGAACATTGGATCCGTATTGCCACATTGGTGAATTCTGCTCCTATGGGGGCAAGGCTCATTGCTGCTATCCATCTTCTGCTCAAACTATTGAGTACAATGTGGTGAACTGCTCAAAAGCTCTTGTTCTCGATATGACAGAGATCCTCTTACCTTTCATCAACCCTTTAAACTTGTACGAAGAGGACATTCTTTGTTGATTTTTTATTAATCTGACATACAGAGAGAATAACTCCTGACGTAAATATCAAGGACATTAGATTAAATTTTTAAAAACTCCATGCATTTGAATGTCTCGCGTCAGGTTATATTTTAAAACATCATCTTAAATATTACAAATTTTAATTTTATTCTTTAATGGTTACAATAAAAATTACCCTGCTCCGACGAAATAGTTAATTTGTTGTTGCAAACCAAATTGAAAACATGAACTACATTTCGAAATTGTGAAGGGTGCAAAATCATGCCTAGCACAACACACACACATAGATTTCCATGCCTGAGGCTATTTGTGATTAAAAAAATTTAACCATTGAACATTTTTTTTTTTTAATTTAATAAATTCTCTGTTCAATTTCATGTCATTAAATATTAAATAAAAAAAAAACACACACACAAATATTACGTTTTCTCTTTTCGTCTCTGAGCAGGCCTTCGCAAATGCCGTGAGCAATGGCCCCAGCAAGCGGTGGGTTATGAGCGTTCCTACAACATTTTCTTGGATCTCATTCTACTGGTGCTGCCACTGGGTATTCTCTGTATTGCCTACATTTTGATAACACGCACACTCTATATGGGCATTAAAGATGAAAAGGCACTTATATATGGCAATAAAAATAATAATGTGGTCAGTGGCGGAGGCGGAGGCAGCGCTAGTGGTGGTGGGACAACAACAGGTGGTGGCAACACCCACTCCATTGTGGGCGACGGCAAAGCATACACCCAAGTGGACGCCGATGTAAAGACGACAAATGCTTTTAATTTGAACATTTCGTTTCGTTATCAGACGCGTAAAGGCGCACCAGCAGCTGGTTTGGGTGCGTCGGTGCGTTCAACTGGCAGTGGCCTTATTAATAACGCCGATGACATGTTACAAATTGTACAATCCACATCGAGCAATGGCAAAGACAACAAGTTTCAGACAAACGCTGAGCGTAACCAAAAGTACTTAACGTCTTCGTCGTTGGGGGAATCCTACACCCATCCGAGGATATTGTGCAATAACACAAGTACTGCGGCGGAAACAGCAGTCGCCACCCTCAAGGATGCCAAGGAGACACATAATGAAATACAGCAGCAGCAATCGAATGATAAAAATCATTCGGCATCATCGTCATCATCGATTCAACAGTTTTATGGTATGTATGAAGTTCAAGGAGAGAGTGTACAATGATGAACCTATTTCTGTTTTTATTGAATTTAATAAGTGATTTTCATAAATTTGTAATTTCGAGAGTGGAAACTGTGGCCTCATTTTTGGGTGAAAACATGAACATGAATAATATAGAGAGAGTTTGAATGTGTGCGACTATATGAAATCTTGTGGAACGATTAACGAAATCAAAAGAATTTATAGTTAAAATTGATTTGTTCCTCTTGAAGATTGTCGGTCTCTGTTGTGTAGTTGGCCGCAGTTCCTGTTCGTTGTTTCAAATATTATTTTTGAACTATTAACAAAAAAATTAAAAATGAAAATCCTCACCACCGGTACGTTTCTGATAGAACGATCTGAAGGTATTATCTTTATAAGCCTAATCGACTGGGAATCGTTCACTTTATTCGGATCAACCAATATAACAAAAAAAAGCGGCCAAGTGCATTGTTATTTATATTCTCATTCCCAGCTAAATTTCCAAAAATTAGAACAACAAATATCCATTAACGGCCTTTGTAATCATGCAGATTGTTTTTTTTTTATACTATCTTGTCGTATCCTTCCGAAAGACTATCGAAGTCACTTTCAGGAGATGTAGACCGCTTACGGCCAACAAAGGAATTTTTCACACCATATTTTCATTATGTTGGCTCAAATTTTGCTAAAGTTGAACGTTTTTCGAAGATGACCAATTTCTTAAACGAATTCCATGCAACATTTACAGCCACAAATTCTCCAAACATAAAGTGAAATGTTGAAAATCGAAAGCGATTTTTTTGTTTCTAAAATTTACTTTCTACCGGGTGTTTGTTTTAGACATTTGGTTTTCAATCTGGCCAGACTTCTTTCGGAGTTGGTATTTTGACAGCTGTCACTTAATTTATCCCCAGTGTGGTTTGCCATTTCGTAACAAATATACTTACTCCGAAGCAAATGTCGATGAATGGACACAAAACGAGATGGCCACCGATCCCGATTTTCACAAGAACATTTTCTTCACCGATGAAGCTCACTTTTGGTTGCAGTGATATGTTAATAAACCAAATTGTCGCAGTTGGAGTAATAAAAATCCACCAGCCATTGTTGAGAAGGCGATACAAACTCAAAAAGGCACAGGGAATTATTGGTCCATATATCTGCAAAAAGTAAGCCGGCCAAAAAGTTAATGTCAATGGGGGAACACAATAGATCCATCATTAATGACTTTTTCGTGCCTGAATTGAAGGCTGTTGATGTGGACGTCCTTTGGTTCCCACAAGATGGCGCTACATGCCATAAAGCCAACGAAACAATCAATTTATTGAAGGAAGCTTTTGGTATGGCCTCCAAGATCGTGCAAGCGAAGTCGCTTGTCTACGCAGATAAGCTCGACACGAGTGGTCAAAAATTTAGTTTCTTTTGTCATTTTTATGATCCCTCTCTTAGAAATACTGGAATTTACTTACTTAATGCTTTGTGTGATATTCGAATGCAAGCAAAATGATTAGGGTTTGTCTGTTGTCAAATAGAACCCCAGGTAGACGGGTTTCGTTGTTGGTTAACCCATATTGATCCAGCGCTCGTTAAATCGAACATCATACGCTAACAAAGACGAAAGAAAAAAATATTCCCTGGCATTAATGGGTTAAGTGACTTATCAATACCTTCGTGCTGTAGTAGTAATGACCGGCTGCTAAACATTTTCTATGATCTATAACACCGTGTTACAAAAAATAGATTTTTTTCTGTCCTATGAACCAAATGCACATATTCGGAAAGAGGGGACAAAATAAAAATACACGTGTATCGGCGATTTTCATGTACACGTCAGCATTTTTTTTTTTAAGTTTGAAGTATGAAGCTCGTAGTGGCCTGTGTGAAAGCCTTTCGACCGATTTTTAACCCTTTTTCAGTGATCCAATCGAGCAGGCAGACTCGTGGAAATGTCTGTATCACGTCAAATTTTTTAAAAACAATTTTTATCAATTCTCAGGTTTTCCCCAATTTTTATTATTTTTGAAAAAAAATATTTTTTTCACTTTTCTTAGCATAACTTGAAGAGACTCCAAATTTTTAAACAACTTAGGCGTTACGAAAAAAAAATGTTTTTCGAACTGAAACCTTAAAAAAAAAAAAATAACCATAACCAAAAAAAAATTAAGGAAAATCTGAGAATTGATAAAAATCTATTTTTTTTTTTAAAAAATTTGACGTGATACAGACATTTCCACGAGTCTGCCTGCCAAAAATCAGCTCGATTGGATCACTGAAAAAGGGTTAAAAATCAGTCCAAAGGCTTTCACACAGGCCACTGCGAGCTTCATGAACACGAAAATCGCCGATACAAGTGTATTTTTATTTTTTATCTCCTTTCCGAAAAAGTAAATTTTGGTTTATAGGACAGAATGTGTGTAACACGGTGTAATATATCTTCCTTCGAATTTTTAGATGAGAATTATTCGCATTATTAAAGCAGAGCAACTAATATCAGCACTGTGATCAACATCTCCACCATTTGACAGACTCTCGGACTAGGGTTTTTCCACGACACACGACATTACGTTCACACATACGACAGTTTGTCCATGATCTCGAAAGTTATTTATAGAACAGTGTTACTCGATGTTCTGTCCGTGAGGGAAGTCGGGCTTTTCTTGGTTTGCATGAAGTTGTTAGGTTTTTGTTAGGCTCCTATTTTTTTAAATAATTCAGTTTGCTCTACAACATGTCGTATGGTCTTTTGCGTGCTTTTCTCTGTTCGGAGAACAAGAATTCCTATTGACTTCCACTAGATCCTTCCACCGGAGTCATGGTCTTCCCTAGCTGGATCTTGTGGTTTTAATTGATCGTCATGATCCGTTCAAGTGAATCCCTTTATTCCTACAGCGTTTGGTCCCTTCGTTGTTTTATAGTTTACTAGGAGGGGGCCTTGCTCTTGTGTTGTCTGCTTAGCCCAAATTGTCACCGATTTGCCAGTTTGTTCCTTCGATTTATTTGGATGCTGACATCATTCATTCAATTGATGGCGGAGCCGGAGCAGACATTATCGCTGCAACTGCTGGTAAACCCAACTCTATTTAGATCTGTCTTTTCAAGAAAAAAAAGTTAATGGAAGAGGACTTTGATGTTCACTTGCTATCAACACCCAACACTTTCTTTCCATATTCTGGGATGGATCTGATACGAATTGAATATTCTCGAAGACCTTTGACATTTTTGATTAACCCTATTGCCCCAACTGGCATTATATGTCCCAGCGAAGGTTCCTATGAACCAAATTTACTTTTTAGAAAAGGGAATTTTTATCAATTCTCAGATTTTCCTAAATTTTTTTTTTTTTAAATGTTTATCTTTTTTTTTTAAGGTTTCAGTTCAAAAAACATTTTTTTTCGTAACGCTTAAGTAGTTTAAAAATTTGGAGTCTCTTCAAGTTATGCTAAGAAAAGTGAAAAAAATAAATTTTTTCAAATATAATAAAAATTGGGGAAAATCTGAGAATTAATAAAAAAATATTTTTTAAAAAATTTGACGTGATACAGACATTTCTACGAGTCTGCCTGCCAATTGGATCACTGAAAAAGGGTTAAAAATCGGTCCAAAGGCTTTCACACAGGCCACTTTATACTTCAAACTTAAAGAAAACAAATTCTGACGTGTACATGAAAATCGCCGATACACGTGTATTTTTAAAATTTTCCCCTCTTTCCGAATATGTGCATTTGGTTCATAGGACAGAAAAAAATCTATTTTTTGTAACACGGTGTAAGTTTTCATTATCCCCTTTTGCAGGGCAGCTCAGAAGGTGCAGCGTATCGTGTGGCCGCCAACTATCACACGGTGTTCTGGAGAGAAGTAATGCCTCAAATGTATCTTCGCTGCTGGAGACAACAGAAAGACCGGCCTATAAGACTCACCTATGCAAGCTTCTTTATCGGGCTTCAATTGCGCTGCATCTTAGTTTGACCTCTATGCCTTCAAAAGCCTTTAATTCTGTATAAATTAAATCCACTTTATTTCGATTTGTTCACAAATTTCCTAGACACCATTTCTTGTTATTTACCAGCAACGGATGACATTTGATTCCCAGCATAATTCAAATGTTGTCGTCTAACATTTTGTGCGTAATCCCACCACTAAGACAACCAATAAATCAGCATTAACATCAATGATATTTCATAATAACAATTCTGGGGCATTTGTGGGCGGCTACTTTACAAAAACGTGTGTCACCCTGTGTCCATTGTTGTCCTTGATTTCAATGGAAACAATGAAACACTTATACGCCTTGAAGTACCAATTAATCATACGCCAGATGGTACATTAAATACTCGTAAAAATGACAATTTAATGGCGAAATTTTAGTCATTCGTAAGGGGGTGACATTTGTCAAATTCTATGTTAGGACTTGTGTTGTTCGGACAAAATGGGCGTAAGAGGATGGTGAGAGAGGACAAATAATAAACCGTCACACCAGCTGAAAAGAAAAGCTATAAAAATTAAAAAAAAAAAAATACAGTGGGCTGATTATAAATTTAATTTTAGGTAATTAGTACAGCGAAATTATTATTGTTATGTGAGAATGTGAAGAAAAAAACCATTTTGCAAATTAAATACCGACATTTGAAGAGTTCACTTTTATGGATATACTAATTCCAATATTGAAGACTTAGCAGTTGTCTTAGACTTGAAAAATTCCCCATCTCCCTGAGTCATTAAGCAAATGTATAAACTAATAAAACAAACTATAACTGGCTGGGAGTCGCCAGGGCATGACTGGGCGTATTTGTAGACCGGACTGATTATTAATGTAAAAATACAATCATGTATTTTCCTCTGATTCTGAAAACCCTTGTAATTGCGTGCATAAGTAAAGGGGATTCCACAGAACCAATGCCATGCCATCGTCTTGGTCATCCATACAAACTATGTTGCTCAAATCCCCCATCAAATATATTATTGATAGGAAGATCAAATATTCTCCACATGTAGACAAAAACAACAATCTTCACCCGTTGTCCATCAGAAATTCCATAACAACCAAATAAACAGCTTAACTCATGTCCACTTAAAATGTGTCTGCAGTTAAGTCCGCTGAATTGTTTAGGAGCCATTCATTGTCAGATATTTTGTCATAATTGATTTATGTTTGCAATTTAGTTGGTGGGTTTTCCAGCCATAAAAATGCCAATTTTATTGTTCATAAATAAGGACTACAACATTTTCCCCGGCAACTTTGGCAACGGCGACAAAGACCGAAGAAAACCAAGAAACTAATAAAAAAAAACAAAGAATAACATCAGCCATTAAAGAAGTTGAAACAAATTATGACAGATTAAATACATAACAAGTGTTGAAACACTTGAATATTGAAGGTCTATCAAGGACGTTTATGCTGTATATCCGGACAATCAGGACTTTGTTTCAATAGACGTTGATAAGATGTGTGTATGTGAGGTGATAAGCTAATCGATAGTTCACATAGGGAAATATGTCAACTAAAATGTGAATTACCAGTTCAGATGCGCATTTGTTGTGAACAAGAGGGTATGTCAGCTGATGGTAGATTTCACACTAAAGAACGGCTGGCCACCATCCGCAGTAAGGACAAATTACTTTTCCACATTGAATACAATTTGTGAGCTCGTAGATAAAAATTTATTTAATTAGCAAAAATTCAACGTTTCACGCGCCTTCGGAAGAGTAAGACGAAGAGACGCTAAAGCTAAATTGTATGAGACCGCTGTCCCGACCTTCACATTAAAATGGTTCGTGGGGATTTTAAGAGCAAACAAGACAGGGAGAACATTTTTGGAACATTTCAGTCTCCAAGATGACGCAAAGATTATGGTGATTAGCAGTACCCGGTTTAAACGTCATAAAACCCATAAAGCCGTCACCAGATGGAAAACCAAAAAAACCAAATCGATCATGTTATAATAGACGGAAGGCATGCATCCAGCGTGTTGGACGTTTCGAAATCGTATTTTCCGATGTATGAAAGGACAAATGTAAAGACGACAATGAAAGGGGATTGAGTTCTATGGAATAAGAAATGATGCCGACAAGTAAAACGTCGGTCAAGTCGGTCACTCGTCCACTGGCACAACTTCGTGTAGACATTAAGATGGTAACCTGGTGACACACACATCGAGTGTGCTGAGCATTTAGAGGCAACATTTCTCCAGCCCGTTTCCATCAGGAAGAATCCTTCGAACAAAACATCCCTCATCGCAGTCAGCGATGATGTAGTTGCGTGTCCTCCCCCTAAGCCAGATAAGAGCTAAGCAACAATTGACCGGCTTAACCCTATTCGTACCAGGCAGTGACTTCGGGTCAATATTTGAAATTAATACTTGTATACGTATGTATTTTATTTTACGTTAGTCATTATCGTCCCCTACCTCCAAATGGCTTTCTTTAAATAGTCCAGGAGAATTTTTTTTTTAATTTTTGGTTATATAAAGGATCAACATTTAATATAAAGGGTTTTCCAACAAGAGGTGTTATTTTGAATTACCCGATATTTCGGTACACCGAGAGAAAAATTAACCTTATATAAGGTTAACTTGACCATAAATAAACATGATTTGGAGTCTACGTTATATATGGTTAATTTCAACATCTTCTTGTTGACTGGTATTTAACATAATAATAGTTAATTTAACTACTCCCTGGTTGAATTTTTTAACCATGAAAATTGGTAATATAAAAATTTCATTGTTAATTTATTGAAACAATGCATGCTCAATTTAACAACGAAATCGTTAATATTATTAAATACTACAGTGTTTGTTTCTGTTGTTCGAGATCGTTGATTTATTTCTATTTCTTTGCAGAAATATAAATTTTCCAAAAAAGCTTCACGAATTGTGTTTGCTTTGATTGCAGGCAAGGTTTCGGAAGCTGTTACAGTTCTTCATCGTTACCCATTTGCAATGATTTCTGCAGCAATTTTTGGTATAATAAGTGTCCTAACTCTATGCGAGTGAACGAGAACTACTGTTTAGTAGCGCATATCCCCAAAAAATCAAGCAGTAAAGCAAACACGTGCATTGCAAAGCAACAGCTCAACACGCAGTGAAGATAGCATTTGGTGGTGGTTTTTTTGAAAGAGCGAGATTAAGTGCTCACATTTTGAGAGAAAAGGAAGAGTGGAAAAAGATTGGGGGAGATAATCGCATTTGTTGCAACTTCGTGTAACATAATACTGAACTTCGTCTAACACAAAGCAGTTCAAGAACTTCGACACAACAGAGCCGAATGATCTTTGCATTGTTGTTTATTTCGCACATTTTTCAGCCTCTCTTACGAAAAAATCGACCTTATATAATGTTAACTCAACTATTTTTCATGTAAATTTTACCTTATTTTGACTTTGTAATCAAATATTTACCATGAAAAAATTAACCAGACACATGGTTAAAAAAATCGTTGTACTTTTGGCTCGGTGTAGCTGTCACTTTTGAAGCTTTTATTTCTTTGACATTTGACAAGTAGAAACGACGCCATTACAGAAAATGGAACGATTCACGCTTCAACAACGCATTGAAATTATTAAAATTCACAACAAAAATGGTGAAAATCTTGCAGTCACAGTTCGCAAAACAAAATCAGTTTTGGGTCGTCGTGAAGCATGGGACAAGGGACCGCAATACAGAAATTGGTGAAACAATTCAAGCTGTTGGGCCAATTTAGTGATGTGAAGAATAAAACCCGTGCACGTCGCTCAAGAACAACTGAGAAAATTGCTGCTGAAGCCCAAAGTGTTGAAGAAAATCTAGGTTTGTCCATTACTCGTCGTTCTTTGGAATTGGGCATTCCATAAACATCATTACACCGTATTTTGCATAAAGACTTGGGTCTTATGGCTTATAAAGTTCAGTTAATACAAGAAATCAAGCCGGCCGATCATCAAAAACGTCGTGTCTTTGCTGATTGGGTCCTTGAAATGCATGAAAATGATCCGGAATTCCATCGAAAAATCAGCTTGACTGATGAGGCCCATTTCCACCTCGGTGGCTACGTCAACAAGCAAAATTGTCGCATCTGGGGCTCGGAAATCCCAAGAGTTATTGTTGAGAAGCCTCTCCATCCTCAACGAGTGACTGTTTGGTGCGGTTCATGGTCCGGCGGGGTCATTGAGGTACCGATAGATTTTTCATAGTCGGAGTTTGATGATATTGATCTGGACAACGTTTACCTTCATCAAGACGGCACTACGTGCCTCACATGCAACGAAACCATTGCCCTTTTACGGAAAAGTTTCCGGACCGTGATATCCCTCTAAGATGTGATCACAGTTGGCCACCGAGAGCTTGTGATTTAACACCTTCCTACTTCTTCCTTTGGGGCCACGTCAAAGATAAGTTCTACGCCAACAGCCCAGCGTCGATTCAAGACCTCAAAGATAGAATTCGTGAGGCTATCGAGGACATAGGGATTTGTTTATTGGGAAATTTCATTAAAAAGGATATGGTCTTGAAAGCGTGGCCGTGTTGGCCTTTTGGCTAATGTTGTTTTTCATTATTAACGGCCTACCTTCATCGTTATTATGCATTAAACATCCGATCATTTATCTCAAAAAATTCCATTTTTCTTTGAATACCAAAATATCACCTCTTGTTGGAGAACCCTTGTATAACTCATTCTTAAAATAATTATGTTAAATGGTTATCTTAATTTAAAGTTTGTGTTTTCTGTCTTGAGAAATCTAAACGCAACAGCCAGCTTTAAATTCGAGTACGTCTCATCTCAACGATTCACTTTAAAATGGCAACCATAGCATGTTCACAATCTCTGAGTTGTTCTTGTGGATTTTGGATTATTAGCAGTTGCATTGCACTTACCTCTTGTTATCTTCATCAAATTGGTCGTAAATAATCGTCTTCACAACAAATCATATATTGTTCACTTTGCCCATAAATACCGACAGATCAACTACAGAATTGTGCGATATAATTCACAACACATGAAACTATAGAAAAAAATAAATGGGATTTATGGTTGCATTTAAGCCAACGACATTTGCATGTACATTAGGATGGCTTTTCATTGGGTTCATCGGTCCTACGCATAAGTAGTGGTTTTTTTTCAAGGTACTACCGAGGATATCATGGTTCCATGGATTAGGATTCTCAGACCATAGTCGGTCGTATTTTAAACATTATTTGATTTTAAATTTTTTAAAAAAAAATTCTCAAAAAAAACTCACCCCAATGTACAGACATAAATCTAACTTTCCTTTGGATTACACTGTCATATATTCATTCCACTGCAAAACCAAAGCTATGGACGCTCGAGTGGGAGAGACCGACAGATATTCATGGCATGGCAGTGCCACCGAAAACATCATGGACGACAATTTGTGGTGAAATTTTAGCTTATAAATACCTCGGATGACTGTAAATAAGCAGACCATTAGCATGTGGAATGAAAGGAAATACAAAGAGGATTTTTGTGGTGAAAATATAAAAACTACAACTGCATGCAGTTGATGTGTCACATTAGTTCATGGTGCAAAGTTCCAGCAATGATCTATGGCTATTTATAAGAGGATTTAATTGAAAATCTCATATTATATAAATGGCATTCAATTGAAGAGAATACATTTACTTGTATTGGCCAACTAACAGTTAGTCTACATGTACGTATGAAATAAAATATTAGAACGTCGAAAAGGTCGTGAGACTATCATGCCCGTAGTTAACACACATGGGCCCCACCGTTACACAGTGGTGCAGAATCCATTTCAAACGGCCAAAAGCCAGTGATGTTGTATGCAGTAAATATTTTTCAGTTCTGTTAAAAATATGTTGTAGCCAAGGCGGATGGGAATATTTTAAGGTATTCCCATTAAAAGTAGGACAATTCGATGTATTTGGGAAATATTTTCAAAGTTAAGACTTTTTATATTTTTTTTTTTTAATTTTAGCGAAGAAGCAAATTTATATATTTTTTTGTTTGTTTTTAATTTTAAATACGATGTTATCCACTTAAGAAAATTCGAGTGGAATACCAAGCATTGAAACTTCGAAATAAAAATACCGTGTCAAAGGTCTTAGAAAAGTCGGTAGAAATAGTGTTGACTTGTCTACCCTCTTCCAAGTTTGTTAAATGAAACTCGGTAACCACTGGTAAATTAGCGAACTACCTGAATTACCTGAATAAAATCCATGTTGATACGGTGTATTACAGGCTTTGTAATAAAAAATCACTTTTTATAAACAACTTGTTCAAAGATTTTTGAAACACAAGACAATTTCGATATTGGTCTGTAACAAGTCACGTCATTTCTCTGTCCATCTGTCAATGACAACTCCTTGTTTCAACGATAACTTAAAAATATAGGCCAAAGGAAAAACAATAGAAGATGCAAATTTCTTTAAAAAAATAGGCCCATAAACCATCTGCATCTGCCTTCCCAATCCCTTAATAAAATCCTTGACTTTACATCTTGGAAAGCCCAGCATATTAAGGCTAGAGGAAGAAGAGATATTGCCATTTAGTGAGTATACTCTCTCATCGCAGTTTGGGAACATTGTATAAACTGCAGCAAACATACGATTATTGCAGACATTACACCCAATGGCTGGGCAAAAATAAAACCTAAATGAAAACTGACTTGACCGACTTAATGCCACACGGACACAACGCCCAACAATATTGTAGCCCCTCTTTATGCGGACATGACCCCTTTTTATGCGGACACATGGCTAATTTTTTTTTTATAATATGTTATGTTTTTTTTTTTAATTTAGGATGTTTGGAGCTCGCACAATTTCTTTAAAAATAGATTTGATCAATGCATTTATTTTGATTTGATGTTCAGGGGTAAACAACTGTATAAAAAAAACCAAGACTTTTTACTTCGTCGAAGGAAATTAGACACCAAAGCGATTTAGTGTGGCCCTAAAATATATCGAAATGAAATTGGACCAAAATGCGAAAGTAGGAGGCAATATTTTTATGAAAATATGCCCCAGAATTTTCCAACAAGAGGTGTTATTTTGGTATTCAAAGAAAAATTGAATTTTTTGAGATAAATGATCGGATGTTTAATTCAAAATAAAGAGGAAGGTGTGTCGTTAATAATGAAAAACAACATCAGCCAAAAGGCCACCACGACCACGCTTACAGGACCATATCCTTTTCATGTAATTTTCCATAACCAAATCGCAAAGTGGCTGCCCTATGACCTCGATAGCCTCACGAATTCTCTCGTTGACGTCTTGAATCGACGCTGAGTAGACCTTATCTTTCACGTGGCCCCAAAGGAAGAAGTCACAAGGTATTAAATCACAAGACCTCGGTGGCCAATTGTGACCACTTCTTCGAGAGATAACACGGTGCGGAAACTTTTTCCGTAAAAAACTTGTATGACACGTAGAGCCTTCTTGTTGAAATTAAACGTTGTCCAGATCAATATCATCCAACTCCGACTATAAAAAATCTCTCGGTAGCGCAATCCATTCACCGTAACTGTTGATCCATCCTCAATGACCCCGCCGGACCATAAACTGCACCAAACAATCACTCGCTGAGGATGGAGGATTTTCCGAGCGGCAGATGCGACAATTTTGCTTGTTGACGTAGTCACTGAAGTGGAAATGGGCCTCATCAGTCAAGATGATTTTTCGATGGAATTCCGGACCATTTTCATGCATTTCAAGGACCCAATCGGCAAAGACACGACGTTGTTGGTGATCGGCCGGCTTGAGTTCTTGTGTTAACTGAATTTTATAAGACTTAAGACCAAAGTTTTTAGGAAAAATACGGTGTAATGATGTTTGTGGAATGCCCAATTCCAAAGAACGACGAGTAATGTACAAACCTGGGTTTTCCTTTAAAACTTTGGGCTACAGCAGCAATATTCTCGGTTGTTCTTGAGCGACGTGCACGGGTTTTATTCTTCACATCACTAACATGTCCCAACAGCTCGAATTTTTCACGACCAAAAAGTGCTTTAGTTTTGCGAACTGTGACTGCAAGATTTTCACCATTTTTGTTGTGAATTTTAATAATTTCAATGCATAGTTGAAGCGTGTATCGTTCCATGTTTAGTAATGGCGTAGTTTCTACTTGTCAAATGTCAAAGAATAATAGCTTCAAAAGTCACAGTTATCGAAATACTGGGTGATTCAAAATAACACCTCTTGTTGGAGAACCCTGTACAAGGGGCCTTTACTAAAATCTGAATAAAAGCGAAAATACTACATCAATTTGTATGATCTATAACTAATTTTATTATTTTTTTACTTCATTTGTTTAAATATTACGCAACTATTTCCAATATTAAAATAGTTGTAGAGTAGGGTTAGTCATTTTTTTTAGATTCAAAATCTGTGGAAATAGCATATAGGGCAGGCAAAAACAAGCAGAATTGCGTTTTTTAAATTTTTAAATTTGAGAAATTTTTTTCTGTAATAGTTGTTCTTGGAAATAATTTTTTTTAGTTGGTTTTAGTGCATCGATTTCAAATATGTAATTTGATCCAAAATATGTCATTTATTTTTCGAGATATATCGATTGTAAAATATGCAATATGAAATGAAACCGAGTTGCAAATTTTAAAATCGATGTAGCTTAAAAACGAATGACAGATTTTTGATCAAATTGCATATTTGAAATCGATGCACTAAAACCAACTAAAAAAAATTATTTCCAAGAACAACTATTGCAGAAAAAAATTTCTCAAATTTAAAAATTTAAAAAAAAAGTAAACTAAAAAAGTTTGTTTTTAGCTAAAGTAATTGCATTTTGTGCGGAAGGTTTTTTTACAATTTCGAAAAAGTAAAAACGCAATTCTTATTATTTTTGCCTGCCCTACATGCCTTTCCACAGATTTTTGATATTCGAAAAAAAATGAAAAAATGACTAACCCTATTGTAGAGCCTTAATAGTTGTGGCTTTCAGCTTTATATCTTTTAATTGCAAGATATATGGCTTTATGGTAAGCTACTGAAAATTGGCAGTATTTGTCTTATTGGGGTTTATGTGAGTTTTTATGAAAAAAGAATTGTCCGACATCAATTTGTTTTTAACTCCCAAACTACCAATTATATAAAAAGGCCCTAGAGACATGGATTAAAAGTAATTTTGTTGCAAATTTTTTAAAATTTATTTCAACAAAATCGGCCGTTTAGTTTTTGAGTTATGGCAATTTATGTCTGCAAATAGCCATCAGAAATCCGAAATGACTTAACAAGCATTTTCAGAAATTGACAGAAGAAGCCAAACACTCTAGTAAAACATATAAACACTCCTCTTGTTATGTCGCCTATAAAATTGTAAATTTTTTATATTGAAGTGTACAATTTTGTAGATACCTGTATTTTAAGGAATTTTACAAGAATCAATCAAAAACACGACTTTGGAGTTTTTGATGATCGGTCATTTTGGATTTCAGGTGACAAAATATAGCATTTAAAATGTTGTTTATAAAAAAACTTTTCATAGAAAAAATCAATTCGACCATTTTTGTTACACAGTTATTGTTTATAACAAATAAACTTTTTTTGTAGCACAGTGTTATTTTTACCCATAATAAAAAATTCCTAATATGTCCGAGTTTTTGTTTTAAACATTAAAATCGTATTTATTCCTAAATAGAAATGGGTTTTTTTGTCAAATGATTGTCAACAAATTTTACGGATCCGCAGGTCCCGATGAAGCAGCGTGGTTACTTCCGAAAACCTTCCATGTAACTTGCCCGCAATCAAAGCCAACACAAGGACATTAAAAACAAATTTTATATTTTGCACAGAATAGAAAAATAATAAACTCAGAATTAAACTTCTGTAAATCCGCAACATATTTTCAAAGAAAACTCAGGCGGTCCGTGCATTTTGCGCATTTGGTACTGACATCCACCAAACAAGAAAGACAATTTTCAATCCAATCACTTGCCCTTGTATATGTTTTTCCATTTCTTTTTTTTGGTTTTCTAATTATTTTCCATTTGCTGCGTTGAAAAGTGTAAGCCCCATCGCATGGCAGACAGTTTCACTTTGTGAATAATTTCGTTTCTTTTTTCTCATTTATTTTTCTCTCTTTGTTTTTTGGGGTGTTTGTGGTTTCGGACTAGCAAAAGTTGGTTAAAATGCATACTTTGTATGCGTTCTTTGACCACATCAACGATTATTTATTTTAGTTGTGTATAATTTTTGAAAATAATGAGGCAAACATTTTGCAAACACATGAATGTGAAGAGTGAAAAAAAATACAATTAATTGCAGATGCCATTTTATATAGTTTTTAAAAGTCGTTTTGGCCATATTGGGCACTTGCAAATCTGGTTGGTCTTCTTCGAAAAAGAATGTCTTCATTTTGGAAGATTTACCCCCCCTTAATCATGTTCATGAAAATACAAACGTTTCAATGAAACAGTGCTCCCCTTGGCGCAGATATTGCTGCTTTAAAAATGTTTTCAACTGCTGAAAAAAATTGCTATTAAAATAAATTGCATTGCAGCTAAACATCACATTTAGCAGTGGCCTTGGCCAACAAGTTAACAACAACTAACATAATTCCCACAAAACGTACAGACGAGCAAGAGAAAAATCATATTAGTGGCAGGGAAAGTACACTGATGGAGGAATGTTCGATTTGAGATCAAAGGCTTACTAATATTTTTAATTTCTCACAATATTCAACTCCAGTTGTGTGGCTGCGAATCTTGAAATGCTGCACTTAGAGACATCAACTGCATTCAAATATTTGTTAATGCGTGTATCTGCAAAATTCCAAGGCCAAGATGGGATATAAAAGCGTCAAAAAGGGGGGAAAATAAAAAAGGATAAAACAAGTTTTTGACAACAACTGGCCGAAATATCTTAGAGATGGGAAAAATGGTCCAAAACGTACCAAAAGGGACAAAAAAGATACAAAATGTGGATAAAATAAAAAAGTGTGAAACAAATGTCTGGCAACAAAAAGTGGATACCAAAACGGTATAAAAAAAAAATGAAAATGATGAAATATTTTTTTTTTTGCTACAACAGGTGGATATTTGTTAGAGGTGAGACGAAAAAATGAGACAAAATGTGGATAAAATAATAAAAGGGTGAAACAACGGTATTAAAATGGGAAAAAATAAAAAACGGTGAAAAAACAGATGGAAATAGGTTAGAGATGGGACCAAAAAGGGGCCAAACAGTACCAAAAAGGCATAAAAAAAGGGGGGAAAGAAATGAAAAAAGTTGAAAAAATTGTTGGCAAGTGGATAATAGTTACAGAAGGGACGAAAAAAGGGGCCAAAACGTACCAAAAGGGGATAAAAAAAGTACAAAGAGGGAAAAAACAAAAAATTGTTTAAAAAAAATGTTAATTGACATTACATTTTTTAATTACATTTTTTATAAGAAATGGAAAATGGAACAACAAGGTTGGAAAACTGGTGAAATATGAATGAAAATATGAAAAAAAATAAAAATAATCAGAAAATGGCGAGAATTAGGAATACGCATGACAACTGTTAGTTAGAAATGTGTTGTCAAGATGATAAAAAATTTTACAAACAGATTACTATGGGGCCAAAAAAGAGAAAATTAAAACCGTGCTAAAACTACTTCAACTTAACATGAGACACATAAAAGTGTTAGAAGGGGATTGAGGGGCAAAAAAGAAGACAAGACTGGTAAAATATTAAAAGTTATGGAAAGGGCCAATAAGGTCCGAAGCATACCAAAACCAAACAGTTTAATAAAACGTGCAAATAATTCGAGGATACTATTTGGAAATGCAACTCCACAACGAGTCGGAGCTCTTTACGGGATTTGGGTTTAAACCACAGCCACCACGAAGCGATACAAAGGAGTCACACCAATGGTCAGACTGGAACAAATTAGGGAGTTCTGACACCCGTAGGGAGTTCTAATCCCCAAATTCTTGAAATCAATAAACGAATGTGCATCCAAAGAAGTGCCTAGTGCCTTGCTGGTTAGAGGGTTAGACTTCGTAGCCGAAACTACTAACAGTAGAACTCCAAACAGTTCAGGACTTGTGGCCGTACAAAAAGAGTGGATTGGCCACAGCAAAAAGGTAGAAAAATGTGGCTAAAATGGGGAAAATTAAACAATTACACCGTGTTACAAAAAAAAGATTTTTTTTCTGTCCTATGAACCAAATGCACATATTCGGAAAGAGGGGAAAAAATAAAAATACACGTGTATCGGCGATTTTCATGTACACGTCAGAATTTTTTTTTTTTAAGTTTGAAGTATGAAGCTCGTAGTGGCCTGTGTGAAAGCCTTTGGACCGATTTTTAACCCTTTTTCAGTGATCCAATCGAGCTGATTTTTGGCAGGCAGAGTCGTGGAAATGTCTGTATCACGTCAAATTTTTTAAAAACAATTTTTATCAATTCTCGGATTTTCCTAAATTTTTTTTTTTTTTTTAATCACGTACAATTTTTTAAAAACAATTTTTATCAATTCTCAGATTTTCCTAAATTTTTTTTTTAAATGGTTATAGTTTTTTTTAAGGTTTCAGTTCAAAAAACATTTTTTTTTCGTAACGCTTAAGTAGTTTAAAAATTTAGAGTCTCTACAAGTTATGCTAAGAAAAGTGAAAACAAAATTTTTGTTTTCAAAAATAATAAAAATTGGGGAAAATCTGAGGATTGATAAAAATTGTTTTTAAAAAATTTTACGTTATACAGACATTTCCACGAGTCTGCCAGCTCGATTGGATCACTGAAAAAGGGTTAAAAATCGGTCCAAAGGCTTTCACACAGGCCACTACGAGCTTCATACTTCAAACTTAAAAAAAAAAAAAAAAATTCTGACGTGTACATGAAAATGCCGATACACGTGTATTTTCATTTTTTATCCCCTTTCCGAAAAAGTAAATTTGGTTCATAGGACAGAATGTGTGTAACACGGTGTTATGAATTGTTATTTCAAATTAATATTTTCCGCCAAAAAGTAGAAACATTCTATAAAGGTTTTGAGTCGGCATAAAGTATTTTTTTTTTTTGTAAACCAATGCAATTAAACAAATATTTAGTGTTTTACTGGCAAAGGGAAATTTACGCATACGAAGTAGCGGGTAGTAGTCGCCGTAGATGCTGTCGACTTTACGAGTATGAGGGTAATCTCTAAGCCATGGAAACACTTCTCTAGATAAGCATTAGCCGTTCTGAGCCGGTTTTTCACAAAAGGTCACAGTCAGTGAATATACAAATTATTTCGTGCACAGCTCACAGATTCGAAAGTAGACCCCATCTGTTTCTTCACGGAATGTTGGCTAGAAAATTCAATTTAGGACGATGTAAATAAATTTTAAAAAATATATATCCCTCATATGAATTTTTTTTCATACATCTTAATGTAAGGCACTATTTGCTCTGTTTTAATTATACACATGTTTCCTCCCCCCATCAAAAAACACAGGCGGGAGTTCTCTTGAATCAGTGAACTGTTGACCTTATAATTTGTTTATCCACTCACGGGGTGAATTGGGTTAAATTAATTTCTTTTATAATGGTGATTGCAGATCCTTTTGAAACGAATGTTTAAAGTGCTGTTGTTGATGTTGGGAATCCTTATAACTCTAATTAAACGCAAAATGTCATATATAAACTGACCTATTTTAGCACTTTGATGAAGCCACATCGACAATTTCAACAAAGTCGTAACCAAATGTTAGCCACAAAGAGTGGGTGGCAAAATGGTAGAAAGCATACAATGAACAAAAAAGAAAGTTAGCAATTTCATTGCCATGGAATTCAAATCATTTCCTGGCTAGAAGTAAAATCAATCTGAGAACACTACAGTTCGTGTTTTTGTAGAGAAAAATAAATGAATGTCCTTATTTAAGTTTCCTTCACTTTAAAAGTTTAATAAATTATTTGTGCACATCTGTGTTTAAAAATCGTATTTCTGCTGTCTCATTCTCAGATGACATCACGCAAATGGGCGCAACAGAAACCGCAAGCAGCATTAATCCCTTAAACAATAAACGCGCCATTGTCGCCAAGACCACAGATGGCCGACGACAGCAACTGTACTGCATGCGTTCCGCCTCCGTTAAGTCCTTCAATCGCAGCAGCCGCACCAGTGCTGAGAGTGAGGATACCACGTCATCATCCTGTCACTCGCTGAATACATTATCCACAAAGTTCCAAAGACAGCTGAAACCGCAACACCAACAGCAACATCATCCAGTGTTTCGTCAGACGCAATACCATCAGCAGATGCCACAAGCGGCCACGGACATTACGGAGAAACGTAAATTAAATGCGTCGCCCAGCTTACGTGTCACGGAATCGGCACTGAGGAGGTAAGTTCGGTTGCTTTTGCCTGTGGAGTATTTTGCATATGCCACAGACTGTTAATGACAGTGGGACCAGTGTTGGTCCAACCCCTCATCATCCCCCACCCCCTTCTGGAATTATTACTAACGTTGAGTTTTGTTTTGTGTTGTGTTGTGATTGCAGATCAAATCTCGAAAAGAATTTGGAAAGCAAAAAACGTGTTGTTAAAATGCTTTTTGTGCTGGTGCTCGAGTTTTTCATCTGCTGGACGCCGCTGTATGTCATCAATACGGTGGCCATGTTCATTGGACCGGCCATTTATGAATATGTCGACTATACAACGATAAGTTTCTTTCAGCTGTTGGCCTATTCCTCGAGTTGCTGTAATCCAATTACCTACTGCTTCATGAATGCCAGTTTTCGTCGGGCTTTCGTCGACACCTTCCGGGGCATGCATTTCAGTGGCGGCACCTTTTGGCACAAGAACTCCAAGACAGCCACAAATCTATCGATGGCTGGCAATTCCATTGCCATGGGCAACAGCTGTACGGTGGTCACTGCCAATACGGTGCTCGACAGTCCCCGACTTTGAGGTCCCGTGCTGTCCATGACCATGGCACCAAATAAGAAAACGCTATTGACATTCAGAGAAGTGACGTCAGTATGTTGAGCCTGGAGTTGGATTCAATTGGCTGATTGGGGGGGGCAGTGCAGATGTGGGAAGATGAAGGAGTCAAAGGTTTTAAATAAACTCAAACGCACATATTTACAGTACCAACGATTTTTTTAAATATTTATTTTACTTAATACAGGCCAACCAACGTATTTAGAAAATTGTATAACAGCTTTATAAACCTTTGTTAAGAAAAATGTGTGAAAATACGAAAACAATTTGTTTTTTCTTATCAAAGGTTTATAAAGCTGTTCGAAATTTTTCTGAATACGGCCATTAGTGTTTATGTACGAGGGATTTCACAAAAGTTTGCTAAATTCGCGGCATGTCGTTGCACAGAAAAATGACCCAATGACCAACACACTTTTACTGCTGAAAATACAGGGTGCTTTAGTTTTTTATTTCGTTATGTAAAGATTATACTCCGTATTCAGTACAAATTTGAACAGCTTTACAAACCTTTGATGGGAATAATGTGTGAAAATACAAAAACAATTTTAACAATTATAAAGGTGTTTTAATTTTTTCTGAATGCGGGGGTAATAATTATTTGAATATCTTTTAGACGACATTTTTTTTCGAATTTCAGTTGCTGTACATTTTTGGAGGAATTCATATTAGGGTGTGCAAAAAAATGGTTTGACACCCCATAACTTTGAAACGGCCAGAGTAAAATTAACATTTTTTTTGTAAATACTTGGAATTTGAACATTTTTCAAATGGTACTATTAGTTTTTTACACCTTCATGAAATTTTTAAAAGTTATGAAATGTTTTTTTTATAAGTTGCCATAACTGCATCGATCAATGGTTTGAAGACCATAACTTTGAAACTTCAACAGTACAATTGATAATGTTTTTTTTTCAAATTACTTAGAATTTTTTCAGCTTTACAACTGCATTATTAGTTTTTTACACTTTCATGAAATTTTTAAAAGTTATATAACGTTTCTTTTGTAGTTTACCTAAATTTTCCCAAAAAATTTAATATGTGACAGGGAAACAAGCAAAAAATGACAAAACTTATGATTTATAGACATTAAATGAAATCTCGAACACTTTTTTTTAAAAAATGATGACTCAACGTCTTTGAAAATACTTTTTGTTGACCAACTTTTGCTTGAAATACGGAAAAACTCAGAAAACCGAAATTTTCTGAAAAAATTCTCAAAAATACTTTACACTATAAAATATCACAATCAGGCTGAGCCAAAAAAAAGTATTTTCTTTGGACACCCTAATGAATATGGACCCTAGGAAAAAGCAACCCCAATCACAAATAAAAATGGACACCCTAATGAATATGGAGTCTAGGAAAAAGCAACCGCAATCACAAATTTAAGTGATCTGCAAAAACTACTCCTTGAGCAGGAATTCTTCGCGTTCTGCGGATCATTTTGCTTTTACAATTATTCGATTTTTAGGGAAGATATTCCTCTGACCCATGCAACTTTAGCCTTATTTAATGGGAATACTCGCCAATTTCAGAAACAGAATTTGTGACACAAATGTTAGTAAAAAAAACAAAAAGAAGAATTATACATCTCAATTTATTTTAATTTTTTTGGGTAAAAAAGAAACAGAAAAATTAAAATAATAATTTGCAACAGAAATCATTTGCAAATGGCCACCGAGAAAGAAGTGTGACAGCTTTCGAAAGGGATACCTATACCTTGCCTGCAATCAAAGCAAGTACAATGCTTGAAACTTTTTTTAAACATTTCTATTTTTGCAGAGAACAGAAATATACAATGATCTCGATCTCGTCTAACAGAAATCAAAATTTAAAAATATACTAAAATGGAAAATATGTGGCTGTTATTTTCCTGAAAACAATCAATTATCTCGAACTCGACTAACAGAAACAAAAATTTAAAATTATAAAAATGTAAAATATGTGAAACTCATTTTCCTGAGTCTAAATGGAAATTGCACGCCAAGCCTCAATACGAAACAGGCACATTTCCATCTATTTTGGGTGCATTTTCATTTTTAAGAAATATCTCCTTGGAAATGAACCCCAGAAACTATTTTACTACAGACTTTCAACGGTTTGGGATTCAAATTCCTGGGAGTCATTTTCATTGCTTTGGGACGTATTTTTTAAGCCTTGATTGATTCGGTTTTTTTTTACCAAAACACACGACATTACAAAGGTAATTTTAAGAACCTTTAGACTTTTCTACTGATGGTGAACTATGTGTATTGAACCTACGAAGCAACCTTTTCATCAGTTTCATAATATCAGTGAAACTTCATAGAATTAATGAAGAATTTTTATGGAAAAATATATTCGAGCTTTTACAAAGTTATTATTTTCAGTGTACACGTGCTTTTGTGAAATCTCTCGTCCGTAGAAAACAAAACATTTATATTAATTTAAGGAGCCCTTAATCTGCTAAGTAGCGACAAGAAAATATGACGACGTCTGAGGAAACCAAATAAAAAAAAAAAACAACAACCACAAGCATGTAAATAACATTTGTATGGATTACAGCAAGGACAACCAATGGTGCCGAGTGATTTTCAGACTTCTACAAAACAAAAACAAATCCAGTCACCCACATACAAATAAAATACATACATATACACACATATATGTATATATTTAGATAAAAATAAATCAATTAATACATTATTATTTCACTTATGTCTGTAGATAGCCGCACAGATAGTCCTAGGCATAGAGAGAAGTCAAACTTCGAAATAATTGTTGAGGTTCGTGGCATACAAAACTGCAGAAAATGTTGTGATTTCAAAGAGATTGTCTACATTTACTATAAGATGACCCAAAATCATACACACATACCTACTCACATATTATATACATGGAATCGTTCGTACGCCTACACCAAGGCAAACAGCGATTACATCTACAAACGTACATACCTACTTCCTATTTTTTTTTTGCTATGTACGTATGTTTATGTGTTTTATAAACTTACTTCAAATTATAATCTAACCAAGTTCTAAATGAAAAAAAGAAAAAATAAAAAGCTGATCTCAAGCGAATCCGAAAATAAATATAACAGAATTATAAATATAACGAAAATGTGTAACATATGGATTTCAATCAATTGACTTTTATTTGTATGTATGTAAATTAGTAATTTAGACATGTGACATAAGGTAAAAATACCATACAGAAAAAAAAATACCATGCCAGGACAGAGTGGAATTTAACTAAGAGTGATTACGATAGTGCCCACATATTAAACGTGACACATAGTCGAGATTTTTTACTTCAGACATTTGATCTCTATTTCAAATGAAAGACAATAAAGTTTTTGGAAAGCAGTTGTTAATTCTAGATAAGTGAATTGAATTAACCTCAACGGGAGATGCACAAAGTGGATACTGTAGTATGCCAAACTTAGGTACACAAGTAATCTAAGTTTCAATTTAAGCACAAATGAGGTCATTTTTATAGATGGGCGTTGCTAGTGTTCCATATTCCTATCATAGGGTTTATCAATATATAGCATTCTTAAGTAGACGGTGAAAAGGATATTGAAGATAATACTGAATAATGAACCAAAAGCAAACTAGTTCTTTGAGTAGCATCAGCTTTTTCATTCATTGCATGAATGTGAGGAGAAGTTTACTTCATGCTTCAATATAAATGAAACAATTGGTCGTTCCTGAGAACATGGCGGTGGTAGAATCAATTTTATAATTTTTATAGTTTTTATAATTTTTATAATTTTTATAATTTTTATAATTTTTATAATTTTTATAATTTTTATAATTTTTATAATTTTTATAATTTTTATAATTTTTATAATTTTTATAATTTTTATAATTTTTATAATTTTTATAATTTTTATAATTTTTATAATTTTTATAATTTTTATAATTTTTATAATTTTTATAATTTTTATAATTTTTATAATTTTTATAATTTTTATAATTTTTATAATTTTTATAATTTTTATAATTTTTATAATTTTTATAATTATAATAGGGATTAAAAATCCCAGAAACATCAGTTTTATCTTTCATTTGCTGGGAATTGAATGAATGCAAGCAGAAGTTGACTTCATGCTTCAATATTATTGAAACAATTGGTCGTTCAACATGGCGGTCGTAGAATCAATTTTATATATTTTATATCAATTTTTATAGTTTTTATAATTTTTATAATTTTTATAATTTTTATAATTTTTATAATTTTTATAATTTTTATAATTTTTATAATTTTTATAATTTTTATAATTTTTATAATTTTTATAATTTTTATAATTTTTATAATTTTTATAATTTTTATAATTTTTATAATTTTTATAATTTTTATAATTTTTATAATTTTTATAATTTTTATAATTTTTATAATTTTTATAATTTTTATAATTTTTATAATTTTTATAATTTTTATAATTTTTAAAATTTTTATAATTTTTAAAATTTTTATAATTTTTATAATTTTTATAATTTTTATAATTTTTATAATTTTTATAATTTTTATAATTTTTATAATTTTTATAATTTTCATAATTTTTATAATTTTTATAATTTTTATAATTTTTATAATTTTTATAATTTTTATAATTTTTATAATTTTTATAATTTTTATAATTTTTATAATTTTTATAATTTTTATAATTTTTATAATTTTTATAATTTTTATAATTTTTATAATTTTTATAATTTTTATAATTTTTATAATTTTTATAATTTTTATAATTTTTATAATTTTTATAATTTTTAAAATTTTTATAATTTTTATAATTTTTATAATTTTTATAATTTTTATAATTTTTATCGGGTGACAGTGAAAAGTTTTGCATAGCGTTTTTCAAAGCTCCAACGAATATAAAAATTGTCTTATTAATGATATTGTTCTGATATGTTATAAAATTGTTTTTAAAATCAATAGGAGATTAGGAATGCCGGCTTCGTTTTTGGATCTGAAAGCTTCTTTGCATCCCTGATTAAATCAACAATTAGTTGAAAGTTTGATCGATGTTGCCTACGCGTTAATAAACGTTTTTATTGCAAGAAGAAGGTTGCCTCACTTTCAAAATTCTTTTCAAAAATTCACTTCCACTATACTAATGGAACAACGCTGCAAAAATATGTATAGATTTCTTAAACAAATTTAAATCCCAAATATAACAGGAGTTAATTGAACAATCTTCGCATTCCCAAAAATTCTCTTCACGCTAAATTACACTCTTCACTCTGGTAGTGGTATCAAACATAATTTTCAAAACAATATATATTTTGCCTACTACTTAATAAAAAATCAAAAAACCATATTAAATAAGTATTAAAAAAAACTTAAAACCAACAGAATTTCGATAATATTTTACTCATAATGTAATAAGAAATTAACAACAAAAAGAAAACAAAATAAATTGACATTCAACATATTTGGCTTTAAATCGATATAATTTTTGGAAAATATTTTATTTAACTATTGAAGGTGGTAAAATTGACTGTAAGTAATTCATATTTAAGATTCACTTATTTTCCACAGCAACTAAATGGAAATGGAAAAGAACGAGGGTGGGTCAGTATATGGAATTTCACTACTCTTAACTGAAATTACAACACTGCTCCAGTCCAGAGGAAACTGTCAGTTGACTCCCATCAACATTTAATTGTATACCAAAAATTATCTTAATCAGATGGTATGTAAACGCAGAAAAATCTGTCTTTTATATGTTTACACACAAGTAAATCGCATGTTTGGGAGTTGTATGTACTAAAGCATATTTGCTTCGAAACAAAGTTTATTTGGCTGCAAATATAATCCATTTGCTATTATTATTAAGTATTTGAGCAGAAGCATTAGCTTGTTTGTGAGAACTTTGTAAATTTATCAAAGTACAACATTTGAGTGCAAATAAGTGTGTATTTGCAGCAGTTTTCTCTACGCTCTTTCAAAATAGTCACTTATTTTCATTTGGTTGAGTTGTCTTAAATGTGGTTGACATATAATTTGTTGAGATCATTTGTTTTGCCCAAGGCTTCAGAATTGTCTAAATTGATTCTATTATTAGGCTGTATGAAAAATTCGCAAAAAAAAAATATGAAGAATGCCACACAAAAAAAACTCATACAAAATAAAGGAAATAAAAAATCTCATAATAAAATAATTCATAATGAAAAATTTCCAAAAAAAAAAATATTTTTTAGGTACCATTTTAGGTAAATTGAACAATGAAAAATTCCCCAATTTTGTTCGTTTTTTTGGGGATATTTTTAAAACAAATGTGAATTTGTTTTACATCGCGGGTTATTTTTCAAATGTGATAAAAACAAGCGGGGACGGTGGTTTTTCATGTTACTTTGGGATTTTTTTAACATTTTAGGTTGGGGTGATTTTGTATAATGAAAAATCACCCCAACTTTGGGGCGATTTTCTTTTTGTTATTAAATATACTCTTTCCAAATTACGAAAACCCATTGTTGTTTTTTTTTTGGGGTATTTTTCATAATATTGTTGGTGAAATGTTCATATTGGACTTTTTGGAGAATTTTTTTTTTTAATTTAGTTTGGGGAATTCCTCATTTGGGGCATTCTTCATTTGTGGTATTTTTCATACAGCTTGATCTCATAATAAATTCTATTGAACCTGCTACAGAATTTCCTATTGAACCTGCTACAGCATTTCTCTCTCTCTCCCTCTTGGTCCGTCAATTATCATATGGAACTTTTAATTTATTTGAATACATCAGTGTTAAAAGGGTACTCCCGCTAGGCCTCAAGGCCCCGTGTTTAGAATATAGATGAGTAATTTCCTTTTAAGTTTATTGAGAAAATATCGTTTCCCTAACACAAGTTCAGAAGATATGGACTTCCATTATTGTGTGGGATGTCACGTCCTTCTACCAAATACTGACTTTTTTCTTAGGACGTATCCCATTTTGCAGCAGCAGTAAATAGAAATAAATATGAGTTATGGCTCCTTGAAAAACGGCCAAAAATTATAATAAAAAATTGCCCCAAACATTACTATGGCACTTCAACTGGGATCATTTTTTCTTTTTCCAATGTGGTCTCATTTTTAATTAATTAAAATTGTCCCATAGTTTTTTAATTTTGGGATTTTTGTGGAATAAAACAAATCATTGAGTCTGTCTTAATAGTAATTATTAAATGTGTATAAAAAATATTGACGCCATTTTTCGTATTGTTTTTGGTCAGTAAACCGAACCACTTTTGAAAAGTGAGCCAAGCCACTGTTTAAAAAAAAACTAAAACTGCAACAAATTATAAAAAAGTGGTTCGATACAACAGAAGAAGACGTGTGGGAGTTTTGAGAAAAGTATAACAACGTAAGTTTGAAATACATTTTTTGCTTTTAATATAAATAAACTAGTAAGTTGTAATGCGCCTATGGCGCCCGTTGAAATATGGAAAAAAAATTTTGTTGAAAAAAAAAATATTTTTGAAAAAAAAAATTTTTCTTGAAAAAAAATATTTTTGTTAAAAAAAAAAAAATTTGTTGAAAAAAAAATTTAGTTGAAAAAAAAAATTTTTCTTGAAAACAAAAATTTTTGATGAAAAAAAAAATTTTGTTAAAAAAAAAATTTTGTGGAAAAAAAAATTGGAAAACAAAATTTGTAAAAAAAAATTTTTGTTGAAAAAAAAAAATTTGGGGAAAACACAATTTCTGTACAAAAAAAAAATATTATAGAATGCCTATTTAAATTCCTACGTACTGCGTGACAGAGTCAGTGAATCAGTATATCAGTGAATCAGTGTCGAGGGTAAATATATATTAAGATTATATCAAATTAAATATGACAGTTCATATTGGAAATTCTACAGTTTTGGGTCTTATTTCCTCTTAATAAAATCTATTTTTTGCGGTCGGTTTTCACTTTTGATTGGGGTTAGATTTCATATTTTGTTGTGATTCGTTTTTTCCTAACCAAATTACCCCATGACCTGCAACAGGTTCCAGACAAACATGGGTTTCCTTCAACACTTTGAGCTACAGCAGCAATATTCTCAGTTGCTCTTGAGCGACATGCACGGGTTTTATTCCTTACATCACTAACTTGTCCCAACAGCTCGCATTTTTCAACCAATTTCTGTATTGCGGTCTATTAATTCTCTATCATGCCAAATAAACACATTTCCGTTTCATATATTTATTTTTTTTGTTTTTGAAAAATTTTCCATAGAACTCTTTTTTATATTCGAATCAATTGAGTGCATCCCCAACTAAATCCATGGAATGCCATCGGTTATTTACGTAACAGTACATGTTGTTGCAAAACACCGCTGAATGTTATTGAAATTCTAATAACTCATTAAGTCGAGTTGTTCAATCGAAAATGCAAAATGAATTAGACGCATTCATTTTTGTACATGTTTCAAATGCATTAATTTTAGGTGAAAACATACGAAATGTAAATGTAATCAAATTTATCTGTTATTTAGTTAGCAGATTTCTGTTTATAATTTCCACAAAATTAGTTAATAGATGAATGCTAATGTAAATATTTCGGAATTTAAAAACAAACACACAAAAAAAAAATGTTTAATTCGAAATATCTGCACCGAAGGCATTGAAACAAAGGTAACTACTGAACTAATGTGTTTAAGATTTAATTGTGGTAGCTGCTGAGTATAAAAGTTAAATCATGTACATTTCATTGATTTTGGGAGAGTATTCCATCATGGAATATTCTGTACAATGATTTGTCGAAGAATTTAAAAAATTGACCACTAAATAATTGTTGTAACATCTCCTTCAGTTTCTTTGAATCTAAAGGACAAATTTAAGTCGAAAATTTATAGTTTTGTAAGAAAAAAAATGGTGGGCGGGTGTTTTACTTTGAAAGTTCATCACTCGGTTTTGACCTGGGTGTGACAGATGGCTTTTCTGAGAGTTTTACACCGAATTACTACAAATTTATACTCGCAGTGACTACTGTGCAATGTTTATCGAAGAACGGGGTGTGGTTTAGTACATAAGAATCGTGCATGTTTTTCAGTATGGGCTGAATACATCTAATGAAGATTCCACAACTCCAGCGCAGCAAAAAAAAAAAAATTTTTCATTTGTTTCCGCATTGAACGAAACGGATGTCATTGAAACAAGGAGGGCGAAATCTGTTTAGTCTCCGCAGTATTCACTGTTCTGCGTGATTTTTTGGAAACCTAAAGCACAGCCACTTTTATTTCTATAAAGTCCTTTTTGAGGTTATTACAAAACATTCGAATGACAGCAACATTCAAAAGAAGTAAAAGAGGTTTCATGCCACACACAATGGAGAGCTTCCTGAAGTAGCTTCCACAGAGCTAAAGGTAAACTGACTTGAAACTCAACCAAACAGACAAACACATGCAAACGCCTTAAAATTGTAAGTAAGTATACACAGCACACATATGTACATATAAATAAAAGGATCACCCAGAAATATCTCTAGTACTTTCAATGACATGACAAGCTTTCTTCAACTCCCCTCCCCACGGAGCATAAATTCAAAATGTGTGTGCCCACACAACCCTCATTGCTCCGTGAAAACTTTTCGTCACTCAACATCAATAAATACTTCAATATCTTCTGAAACAAAACAAAACAAAAGGGGCATCGCAAATAACACACACCGAAAAAAAAGGCAACTCACATAAATCTGCCACAAAACGCAATTGTCCCCAAGGAAACAAACATAAAAAAACAAAATATACTATTTTCTTAATGTTTTTGTTCGATGGAGTTCGGAAATTATTCTGTCAGAAAAGTTTAAAAATAAAATTGATTAATTGGAAAATGTGTCAAGGGTTGCTCAGACACCCCCCAAGGGCAAAAAGGCCACCAAAAACAACAACAAAATGTTATTAACCGCCTGAAAATATTCCACATTTTAAATAAACTCTCAACAAATTTTTTTTAGAGCTCAGAAGGGAACGGATTACTGGTCTGTTGGTCGATGGCTAAATCAATTCAGTTTCAGTATTTCGTAATCATTGTTGACCTCTAGAGCAAACTTTTTGAAGACGCCCTTACACCCATTTTGTACATTTCTTACACAATTTACTGCCGTTGTTGTAAAGTTTATGAATATTTATGGAAATGGTCCTTTATGTCGGCAGCTCGCGGTTCATTAATTAATTGAACTTTGATCATTGAATTTCATTAAATACAATTAGGTCAACAATGTTTTGTACTTTTGGAATTTTTATAAAAAACTAAATAAACAGAGAGGGCAGAGAACCTTAAAGAATGACTCTTTGTTGGATTAGATAAAGAAAATAGACGTAATAAATGTCAGTCAAATGGTCCTTAGGGACAAAAAATTGACATAGGGACTTTTGAAATTAAATTTTACGCCACAAAACTTTCTTTAGAATGGAAATTGGACCTGTCGTTCATGACGAGTTATTCCACAAACCAACAACTCTCCGTTTCTTTAAGGAGTAAAGCATTGCATGACATGTACTCCAAATTTGGAGACCTTCTTCGGTTCTGTTTTGGAATGTATTTTCGTAGGAGTTATTTTCGTAACGCTGAAAACATCACCGAATCCGAAGCGGCTTTGCTTTTAGAGGTGGGTGTGGTTATTAGAATTTTTTGTTTTTTTTTAATTAAGAAAATTTACTTTCAATTCAGCCAATTGGTTCCGTTTATGATCAATTATGAAGGGGAAAATGTTAACAGACCAGGGGATGTCAATATTTAAAACGTTATAAAATGGATTTCGGACATTATTGAATTCTGGTTTTCCGATATATGTCCGATATCGCCAAATGGAACGCAAGCCCAAAAGAATAGGATCTCATTATTGGTATAAATCCATTTTATTGCGCTTTCAATTTTGACATTTTATAACGAACGAACAAATTCGTTTTACGGAAACTGGCAGTAGGTCTGAATTTCTACAAAAAAAAAAACCTTTTGATTTGATTGTTTTTGTTATTTCTTATATTTCCCAGTGACTTGCACAATTGTGATGCCGTCTTTCAAGATGTTCTTACTATTGGCTGAATATAGAGCAGCATCGTTAAGACCTACTAATCTCCATCAAATGCCTGTCGACAGCAGATGAATGAATGAAAACATCAAAGCAAAAACACACAGAAACAATCTACTCTATACGTACATATATGCTCATGTAGGCATATATGTAAGTATTTGTTTATACACACCTTAATGCAAACAATCTTCATGCATGAATAAAACTAGGCCCACCTGACTATGCAAATGATTATGGAGGGGGATAAGAAAGAGACCGTAGATTAGACAAAAATAATGTGTATAAGGGTGGCCCAAAATACAAGAGTTTCCAATTTTTGTGCTTCATAAGGATTTTTTGTTCAAATTTCATCAAAATCGGTAGTAATTGTTGCAAACAATTTTCGGGTTTTTTCTCATAACTTTTCTGAAAGAAAATATTACATTACCCCGAAACATATTACATTACCCCGAATTCGGATAAGCGCACGCCTTTTAATTGAATCTCTTAATTGAAAATAAATATTAGTATCAATTGTTCTGGTTGATTTTCCAAGCACTGTACTTTGCCTAAAGCAAAAATCGCTTTATTGCAAAAAATCGTTTATGTGAAACACATTTCTAATTCAAAAACACAAAAATGTGTGATTCAAACTCCGCTTAAGAGAATTATGATGAATGTAAGTGCGACAAAAACCATTATTGTGTCGTCTCATTTCAATGCTACTTCAGGCAACATACACAATAATAGAGGATAATTGACGGACCAACAGAGAGTGAGGAGGTGACGTATGTTGCCAATGGAAACGTTGAAAATGCTGCAGTAGGTTCAATAGAATTTATTATGAGATGAGGCTCTATGAAAAATAGCACAAATGAAAAATGCCCAACCAAAAATGAAGAATGCCCCAAATGAAAAAAAAAATCCTCCCAAAAGTCCAATCTGAACATTTCACCAAACATTGCAAATTCCCTTGAAATATTATGAAAAATATTTCCTAATTTGTAAAGGGTGTATTTTATAACTAGAAAAAATCAAATGTATGAAGAATCAACCCAAATTTGGTTTGATTTTTCATTGTGCAATATCACCCCAACCTGAAATGTCAAAAAAACCCCAAAGCAAAATGAAAAACCACTCCAAACAAAGGTGAAAAATACATATATAGCGCACGAATTGTGTAAGTGTTTTCACTTACAATTCAATAAAATGAAATAAAACACAAAAATCATTAGCTCGGTTTCTTGACTTTATTGAACGAGTGTCGTCTTCAGATTTCCTTAACTACTTAACTTATTTTCTGTATTTGCGGAGTGGGAATGTCTGTACTCAGCATATTTCGCAATCTGCAATATGAAAATGGAGCAAAAGCATGTGGCTGTTGTCCTTTGGTTTTGCTTCATTCATCACAATTGCTGAGTGTGTTTAAATATTTAAGTACAATGGACTTTATAACAGGTGGCGCAAAAGTAAACTTCCGATTTTTTTGGCTGTAATTAAAAAAAAATGAAAAACTTTGACTCTTCTTGTGGATTATTTTTATTTGGTCTTTTAATTTTTTTTTACATCAAGTCGAGAATATGATGTCGTGTAAATGGCCGCCGCCAGAGTTGCCACCGACATTAGGGGCCAATCGCAAAATTTATAGCATTTTCTGATAGGAGGATTACTTTTGCGCCACCCGTTATTAGCAGTGGCGAATGAGGTAGTGGGGTACTCGCGTCTCCGCTCGTTTTTTGTTTTTATTATGTGTTACGGCTACTACCCTAATTATCACCCGCGACATATAATCTTAATATATATTTACCCTCGACACAGATTCACTGATACACTGATTCACTGACTTTGTCACGCAGTACGTAGGAATTTAAATAGGCATTCTATAATTATATAATAACTAGTAAGTTGTAATGCGCCTATGGCGCCCGTTAATTTGCTTGAGAAAGTATTTGTTACTTAATTTTAAAAATTTTGTAAAAAATTTTGTTGAGAAAACTATTTTGTAAAAAAAAATTTCGAAAAAAAATAAAATTGGGGAAAAAAAAATTTGTGGAAAAAAAATTTCTGCTGAAAAAAAAATTTTTGTTGAAAAAAAAAATTTTGTGGAAAAAAAAAAATTTGTTGAAAAAAAAAAATTTGTGGAAAAAAAAATTTTGTGGAAAAAAAAAATTTTTTGTAAAAAAAAAAAAATTGTAAAAAAAAAAATTTGGAAAAAAAAAATTTTGGTAAAAAAAAAATATGAAGAAAACACAATTTCTGTACAAAAAAAAATATTATTTTTTTTATTATTATTATTTATAGAATTATTATAGAATGCCTATTTAAATTCCTACGTACTGCGTGACAGAGTCAGTGAATCAGTGAATCAGGGAATCAGGGAATCTGTGTATCAGTGAATCAGAGGGTAAATATATATTAAGATTATTAAAATAAATAATATTTTTTTTTGTACAGAAATTGTGTTTTCCCCAAATTTTTTTTTACCAAATTTTTTTTTTACCAAAATTTTTTTTTTACAAAAATTTTTTTTTACAAATTTTTTTTTTTTCAACAAAATTTTTTTTTTCAACAAAAATTTTTTTTTCCACAAAATTCTTTTTTTCAAAAATTTTTTTTTTTTCAGGAAAAAATTTTTTTTATCAAAATTTTTTTTTTTAACAAACATTTTTTTTTGAACAAAAATTTTTTTTTCAACAAAATTTTTTTTTTCCACAAATTTTTTTTTTTTTCAACAAAATTTGTTTTCCATATTTCAACGGGCGCCATAGGCGCATTACAACTTACTAGTTCACATATATTTTACAAATATCAAAATATAAAAAATTCCCCAAAATTAAAAAAAAAATTGAATTTTTTCATTGTTCAATTTACATGAAAAAATTTTTTTTTATTATTTTTGTTATTTTGTTGAGATTTTTATATTTTTTTTATTTTGTATGAGATTATTTTGGGGAATTCTTCGTATTTTTTTTTTTTTTTGGGCATTTTTCATACAACCTGAGATCATCTTAAAAGAATCAATTTAGACAATTCTGAAGTCTTGGGCAAAACAAATGATCTCAACACATTATGTGTCAACCACATTTAAGACAACTCAAGCAAATGAGAATAAGTCAGTATTTTTATCCAAGCTCATTAATATTGAATTAAATTTAATATTGATACTTAATATAATTTTTTAATATTGAATTGAAATTGTACATACATGTATTTTAATTGTTGTGCCACAAGTTTCTTTCTTGGTTTATATGTAGAACAATTTTAATAGTATATACTCAGTTCGTTTAAATGGAAGAAGGTTCAATTATCCGAAATCCTTTATAATAAAAAAACCGTATAAGTGAAAACAATTTCTTGTTTTTTTTTTCATTTCCTCTTAACCGAATTTAAAAATAAGATTATTTATTTGTGTTTTTATTTATTAACTAGTAAGTTGTAATGCGCCTATGCCGCCCGTTGAAATATGAAAAAAAAAAATTTTGTGGAAAAAAAAAATTTTTTGTTGAAAAAAAAAAATGTTGAAAAAAAAAATTTTCTTGAAAAAAAATTCATGTTCAAAAAAAAAATTTGTTGAAAAAAAAAATTTTGTTGAAAAACAAAATTTTGTGGAAAAAAAAAATTTTCTTGAAAAAAAAAATGTGGAAAAAAAAAATTTTGTTGAAAAAAAAATTTGGTAAAAAAAAAAAAATTATAAAAAAAAATGTTGTAAAAAAAATTATGGAAAAAAAAAATTTGGGGAAAACACAATTTCTGTACAAAAAAAAATTATTTTTTTTTTTATTATTATTATTTATAGAATGCCTATTTAAATTCCTACGTACTGCGTGACAGAGTCAGTGAATCAGTGTCGAGGGTAAATATATATTAAAGATGCAATGCATTGTGTTAGCAATAGGAGAGACGGGTTTTTTGAGGAATGAAGAGTGAGTGGTGTTTGTTGATGTTTGCCTTGAATTTAATAATGCCATAGGAGACAGGAAAAACACTTGCTGGAAGATTATTCCACATACAAACAGTTCGGCTGTAGAACGAATGTGTGGTATGGTGCTTCATCTTGCAGCAAACAAAGGTGGTCCAAGTCCATGTCTTCTATCTCCGTCCTTAGCAGAATTTTTACCTTTACAACATCCCCCAGCCTTATACATATTCTCACCATTTAAAATCGTATCGTAGGAATTCCGGAATTAAAATAACATATATTAAAGAACATGTAATTCACATCAAGGGCAATTATTTGGCAGATGTTTCACATTGTTTCCATTCCAGTTGAGAAAATTAATTGTTATCCTCACAACATAAAGTATTTTTGTTTTCAATAATAATAAGTATGTGTTGATAATACTGCTTAGTTTTTGTCATTTACTTTATTATACTTTCAACAGACATCAGCATTTCTTTATAATTCAGAAAATATCATGCACGTCACGAGGTTGCTGGCCGGTTGCATTAAAAGTGCTTAAAAAGTAATTCAAATGTAAAATAAATTTTCTTTTGTTTTTCAATTCTATGACGGAAGGTGTATTTATATTTCTTGAAGCTCTGCCTCTAGAATTAAACAAATTAAGGGAAGGAAATTTAAAATTTACACCGCCCCAACTGAACACCTCATGCCGCATTACCCACGAAGACAATGTGTGCTCAACTTCTGCCGAACATGACAGATGGCAATAATAACTGTTAAAAAACAAAAACAAAAAAACATTTTAACAAAGTTTTTCAATTAGACCAAAAAGCTGTTAACGTATTTTTAACGATTAATACTCACTTTATTTTTCGAGAGACATTTGATAAGAGCGAAATATGGCCTTTTATTGCGGGTAGTCATGAAACGAAATTAATTTTAGCACGTGTTTAATTGTCAGTAGAGTTTGTATAAAAAAAAAAAATAAACCATTGGGAAACATTTCACAACTGCCCTACGATTTATTTATTGCCAAGGAAATATTAATTATACATTTTTGCAGTACGGGTAACTCGTGACGAGTATTTTATTCAGGCACTGTTACACATGAGGTATAAAGTCCTTGTGACAGATACAACAACTCATCCACAGCTGGAAGGAAAAAAAGGAAGGGATCGACAAGTTAAGTAAAATCAAATAGGTCCCTTGTATGAGTGATTTTGGTTTTCCAGTGTTATATTTTTGAAAGTTCACGTGTAATTCACGATATGAGTCAAAGTCAAACAAGTTGAGTTTGCTCTGTCATTTCAAATGAGCAACGCTTGCAAAACCGTGAGTTTTCATAATCCGTACTGTGTGAAAAATGTGTGTTTGCCTTTTTGGCCAATAACCCAGTTGTATTTAGTGCCGTGTTGCCCAAACAGAGAATTTATTAAAAATAAGTTGTTGGCCAAATGAGGCACCAACCGCGCCAATACCTTTTCCTAGTTTGAAGTTAATATTTACATTTTCTATCGACATTTTCAAAAGTTTGCCTTTCTCAAGCATTTGTTTCAACTGCATTATTGAAAACTTTTCTTTCTTTCTCACCATAAATTCTTGGTATTCACACCCAGAAAAACACTTCTGAAAATCCCGCAGAGTTCAAACAATTCCATGCAAACTTTGTGTACATTAGCGCCGCCACCTAATGGCCTTTGGCAAACATTTCGCGCGAATGGATTCCTAAGATGTGCAAACTATTGCGCCGAACAATTACATTACAGTTCGATGAGGATAATGAAATGGAATTAATGAAAATATATGGCACAATATTAATGACTGGATGTGGACATTATTTATGGATTAACGACTTGAAAGGCGACAATTTGCCATTTCAGTGGTAATAAAAGTACATTAATGACGTAATGTGTCTAGACGAGATAATAATTCCATGGAATGTTGTAATTTCCAAGAACCGATCGAAAAGTCTTGGAATTAATCCGGAAGCCTTAAGGATTCAAGTTTATTTTTAAGGCCACCCTAAATCTGCTCATACATTAGCAACAGCTAACACAATGAACATATCCCCACTGTCTTGAACTGTCATTAGAGCAAATGTGTCACAAAGTATTTGGAGAAGCACAAAAACTATGCAGTTTCTTTTCTCAAAGATTCACAACATTTTCTCCGCAGACTGTCAAGAAAGTACAAAAACTGTTAAATGTTCAGGAGAAACTTTTGATATTTGTGACAAACATTACCACGATGGTAAATAAACGCTAGGATGCAACAGCGCACAGTGGGGTATTTAAGCCCTAAAATAAAATCAATAAGAACACTAGGCAACAAAAAAATTCAAAAACCATTTTATGGTCAAACTTTGTTTTATAATTTCTTTCAAATTTGCTGTTTTCCAAGACTGGCTATAATTTTGGAAGAAGACGTCCGACCAAATTAAGGAGTATTATATTGTAAATTTCTATTTAATCAAATCGACAATTTTTTTTTAAAAGAAAAAAAACATTGTCCGAATAATAATAAAAAAAAAATAAAATATATAATCTAAACAAAAAAAAACATTTTTTTTTTAAATGAAAAATTTTTTTTTAAATGAAATTTTTTTTTTTTTTTGATAAAAAATAGTTTTATTTTTTTTGAAAAGAGACTAAAGTAGTTTTCTTTAAAGAAAAAATTTTTTTTGAAAAAAAAAAGAAAAATATTTTTTTTTTGAAAAAAAAAGAAATACAAAATTGTTTAATAGACTAAAGTAGTTTTCTTTCAAGAAAACATTTCAAAAAAAAGAAAACATTTGAAAAAAAAGAAAAATATTTTTTTTTGAAGAAAAGAAAAACCTTCTTTTTGTAAAGAAAACGAAATAAAAATATTTTTTTGAAAAAGAGGACAATATATTTTTTAAGAAATAAAATTTTTTTTTTTTTTAAAATGAATTTTTTTTCCCTTTTTTCAAAAATTAGTAATATTAATGAAATTGAAAATTTAAGAAAAAGTGTGGAAGTCATGGACTTTTTGTAGAGACCAAATTAAGGAGTATTATATTGTATACTGAAAATTAATTATTAAAAAAAAAAAAATATTCTAAACTTAATTTCTATTTTTGCAAAAACATATCAAACACGAACAATTTATTTTTTAAAATATAATAAAATCTAAACAAAAAAAACTGTAAAGAATAAACAGATTGAAAAAAACTTAAAAAAAATAATGATTAAATTTTTTTTTTAAAAACATTTTTTTTTTTTGATAAAAAAGAAATATTTTTTTTTTCAAAAGAGAGAAGAGTAGTATTCCTTTTCGAAAAAAAACTAAAAAACAGACAAAAAAAATAATGGTAAAATTTTTTTTTTTTTAAAAAAGAAAAATATTTTTTTTAAAAAATAGTAAAATATTTTTTTTTAAAAAAAATGAAAAATATTTTTTTTTTTTTGAAAAAAAAAATTAAATAAGGAAAAAAAATTTTGGTTTAATAGAAAAACATAAACATTCTTTTTGAAAAGAAAAAAAAAGAAAAATATTTTTTTGAAAATAAATGAAAAAAATATTTTTTTTTAAAAAACTATTTTTTTTTTCCTTTTTTCAAAAATTAGTAAAATTTAAGTTGGTGTATATTCAAGTATGAGGAAATCAATAAGAACTGGTTTCCTAGTATTCAAATTTCAAAAAGTGGGCGTGTCTACCACTTTCGAATTGTAGAGAAACAACCAAATTACACGATTTCCAAAGTGTACGTTTTGGCAGGTACCTGAAGGGGCGTGGATGGGGTTCCCATTTTTTCCTCAAAGGCATTATCTAGTTAAAGCTTTACTAAATCTAGTTATGTTATGTTATATTATAGATTTATTTATTTATTTTTGTATTTTAATTTAATTAGAATACAAAGTAAATTTATATTCTAATTTTGGGTCCAAGGGTGAACCGGGTGACACAGACCATATGTCTAGAGTTATGCAGCGACAGACCAAAGCCTCCGATGGGAATCGAACCACGTTGATAGACAACCACTCTAGTCTCCATTTTGGGAGTGTAGTACCCCACTGTGCGTCGGCATCTGCTGACTGTTTTATAGAGTTTCCAGCAAATATGTCTGCAGATATAATTAATTGTTCAAAATTTTGTTGCTTGGTTTTTTTGTAGTTGTACGTATTAAAGAGTTCTTTATTATCTTTATTATGCAAAATAATAAAAAATAATTTAATAAAATATTTAGAGGTAAATTTTACAGGTGATGTTTATGAATAACATGGGCATATTTAATACAGTCAAACTTCTATAACTCGAACCACTATTATCCCCAAGAAAAGTTCGCGTTACGGCGACGATGAGTTATGGAATTACTTAGTGCCACTAGAAGTGTTTCGATTTGCAGAAAGTTATGGAAGTTCCACTGTATTTGAAAATTATCGATGACTTCAATAAGTAATGTTATTGTGGTGCCTAAGTTGTATTGGCAAACGTATTCAAATATAATAAAGTAAAGAATATTGACCTCGGCTAACGCATGTTTTATTTGCTCATCATAAACATTAATTAAAAAAAGCACAAAACTCATGTAATTTATTCAATTGTAATGTGTACTCATGTAATTTCTCTCATACCAAAAAAATGTCCGCCTCGTGTTTCTTTGAAATGTTAATACACCTTTTATGTTTTTCGTTTCATTTGCTAAATTCATTTCTATTATCTAAACCCAATATCGAATTATTGCCCGCGGCGCAGTCTTGCTGGGCCACATGTAATTGCGGTTAATTTAAACTCACATCCAGACACAAGTCCGTAAATCATTTTGTAATTTTAAGTGATATTTGTTGTATTCCACAGTGATTGCACTGCACCACCGCGCTCTAAAATTTAGTGCTGGAATTCAAATGAAAAGTAATGAATGACACAGGACCATCCACGGGGACTAAATATGATAAGTTGCGAGGGACGTTCACGAAGTCAATGTCTGTTGGCTAACATTACAGAAATTACTTGTTCAGTAGTGAATAATCAAAGTTGATGAGGCCAGCATGAGCAGAGACATGGGGTGTAGTGGAATCGGAGGCATGCGACAAAATAGAATTTTTTTTTCTGTTTTGTATACCGAAGCGTAAAACATTAGTGACGAATATGGAATTTCTGCTAATGATGAATAATTTTGAGTAAATGTAGCCTGAGTGTACTCGTATTAAAAAGAAGATTTTCTCTACGATTTCTGTAAAAATCCAGTCTTACACAAAATTGTTCAACTACGACATGAACGAAGCTTATTTGTTCTCGTACAAAAACTGACTGCAGTTGAAAAGCTTTTAAAGTGCAGTTTATGTTGAAGACATTAAATTATAATTAAAGCAAACAAATATTGTCAAAAGTAACTAAATTGCCACCTAAGTTTTAAATACACGAAATTAATGACGACTTTTTGTTGTTTACAGACTTTCTTGCGAAACGCGCCAATTGAAAGACAAGTGTTGCTGGCATTATGAGTGGGACAATATTAGTACAGGGTCCGCCAAATACCTTGAAAACAAAAAAAACAACTGGATATTTTCTCAAATTCCTTTTTTTAGTTGAAAGTAAAATCCTTCCGGATAATAATGGAAAATAATTTCATTGAAATGACTGCCTCGGCTGACCATGCAGTTGCCTAACAACATCAGCTCTGCGGCTGGTAATGCGATCTTCAAAAACAGGTCGCAAAACATCGAGTGTAGCTTCGGCTGTGTGGCACGTAGCGCCGTCCTGTTGAAACCAAATGTTGCCAATATCCTCCTCTTCAATTTTTTTAAACAAAAATTCGTTCAACATTAAAAACGTTAGATGGCGGACCCTTTACAATGACAGAGAGATAGAGAGAGGAGGAGGAGAGATACCTTGAGTTTCTCAAGTCTGGCACAGAGAAACACTTTAGGACACTTCGGCACATGTCGCGAACAAAGGCCATTTGATATCCCATTATATGCCACGGCAACCAAAATGTGTTTCTAATGAAAATTGTTTGTTTTGTCATTCGCGCCGAAAATTAATAAACACCCAACCAGATGTTGCACTAATGCTCGTTATGTTGTTGGCACGTTTGCGGCAAATTCCGGCCAATCTCTTTGTCGGCTGCGGCAAATTGTGTACACTGAAAAAAAGATTTTGAACATTATTTTCCAACCTCCTACACTTTTCTTCAATTTGATGTAGAACTTCTCATTACATTTTCTTCAATTCCGAACATTGTACATCAATTTGATGAACATTGTATATCAATGTGATGAACATTGTACATTAATTTGATGAACATTGTACATTAATTTTATGAAATTTGTACATCAATTTGATGAACATTGTACATTAATTTGATGAACATTGTACATCAATGTGATGAATATTGTACATCAATGTGATGAACATTGTACATCAATGTGATGAACATTGTACATTAATTTGATGAACATTGTACATCAATTTGATGAACATTGCGCATCAATTTTTGTACATCAAAGATTTTTAATTTGTTAAAAAAAGTGATTCTTTAAACAGTTTCATGTGATGAACATTGTACATCAATGTGATGAACATTGTACATCAATTTGATGAACATTGTACATCAATTTGATGAACATTGTACATCAATTTTATGAACATTGTACATCAATGTGATGAACATTGTACATCAATTTTTGTACATCAAAGATTTTTAATTTGTTAAAAAAAGTGATTCTTTAAACAGTTTCATGCCATGTGTTTGCTCTGATTGCAGCCCAAGGTATACGAAACCATTTCCGAAGCTAACTGGCTTCTTTATCGGTACTCTTTCCAGTGATTCCTACAATTATTGGTTAAAAATAGTTTTAAAATGACGTTGTTTTCTTTTGCAAGATTGATGTCAAATAATACTTCAAGTTGGAGAATTTATTCAACAAGTCAAGTCAATTCCATCAATTTGATGAGGAGCTATTCAAGAATAGTTTTCATTGATTTGATGAACAGTTTTTTTTTTCAGTGTAGGAATATTCGAGAAAAAAACGATGATATTATCTATAAATAAAATGATAGATGTGTAAGTGAAAGTTTTTGCTTTTTGTTGATAATATTCATTGTTAAGAAATTTGTTGCAAATGTTGACAAATTTTGAATATGAAGTTGATGCGTTAATCAATTTTAATGTCTACCGAAGATCCATAAGCTGTTGTGATTCGGTTCAATGCACTTCAGCTTTCTGAATATCTTCTGCATTACAAAAATAACCATTTTATTGGAGAGATATTTATCTCTGCGAATCTGATTCGTTTATTTAAAATAAACCGTGAAAATTAACAGCCTTTATGAGAATATGTTGACCAAGGGATTTGGAGTCGGAGTCTAACAAATTCGCTCGGAGTCGGAGACTGGAGGCAAATCATTGATTGACTCCGAGTTTTATTAACAACAAGTTAGTCTGTTAATAAAAGGTTCTCCAACAAGAGATGTTATTTTGAATCACCCGGTATTTCGGTAGGTGATACTTTTGAAACTTTTAGGCTTTGACATTTAACAAGTAGAAACTACGCCATTACTAAACATGGAACGATTCACGCTTCAACAACGCATTGAAATTACAAAATTCACTACAAAAATGGTGAAAATCTTGCAGTCACAGTTCGCAAAACTAATGCATTTTTAGGTCGTCATGAAGCTTTCCGGACCGTACAGAACATTTGTCTAAAATAATTTTCAAAATGTCGAATTCTTGGTTTAGAAATTCAAAAGTGTAAAAATTGTTCTCCAGAGTTGAACTTAGAGAGTCAATGGAGGAGAAATAGAAATTCTTTTGACTATGACTGTACCCCTAAATTAAAGCTAACAATGTCTGCTAGAAAACCCAGAAGATCATTTGCCTAAAGTAATTTTCGGAATGTCGAATTCTTCAACTGGAAATGGCAGAAATATAATTGGTATTGATTTTAGTGCGTCCATGAAGGACAAATACTTTCCTCTATGACACTACCCTTGAATTCAATCTGAAATCGCCGATTAGAGAGAGGTTCTCCTTCTTATCCTTCATGAAATGTTAATGGAAATCAGTAAGTAAGGAGCACATTCGCATATTTTGAAAACTAATTTCCCAAATCTCTCAAAGAAACCTTCAGTTTATTTCAAAAGTGTCTTAATATTTGTCTGTTTCATGGCTTCATAAAATTCAACCTGAAGGCATTTTTACATTTTACATCTTATCATGAGTTGTGTTTAACGACTGTTGAATTTTATTGAAAAATTGTCTGTTTGCCAGACTATTTTATGTGGGATTGCTTAAATTGTTTAAAACACAACTAAATAGACTCTTCTATTGACAAGCAAAAATGGAAAACTGTCACTCAAATTGGGTCACAGTCGCGACGATGCGAACATCTGCTAAACAAAACTCTAAACTTGGCCCTAAAAACAATTTCTCATTTTTCCACTTGACCGACCATTAGAAATAGATAAAAATAGGAAAATCGTTTTGTGGTTTTAATGAAGAACATTTTCTGTAAAGTCGATGCTTCATTTAGGTGGGCTATTTAAACAGTGTGTATGTGTGTGTGTGTTCGGGGGTGTCGGAGATATTCAGTACGACTACATCAAAGGGCTGAACACAATCATAGTGCAGTCACCTTTTTTTTTTTGTCTTGAATTACAAAGTTCACATGAGTGTATTCCTGCGCCAAATAACTGGCGAGACTAACTGCGTCACATGTTTCCATGGTCATGGATCCCTTGGAGTTCCCCAATGCCACAGCAAACCATGCTTTGAATGACGGCAGACAAGAACAAACACTAGTTTGACATCTGTTTAAAAATTAAATTCAAGCGGAGAAAATTGGTAAAATGAAAATGGCTGTTTGTTCTGTTCTATCGACTCGTGTTAGACTTTAAGAGATTGCAATTTAAGTGAATAAATTTGATTTGACATTGAGAGATGGAATATTTCTGATAATATTTCCCCCCAAACATTACATTAAGAAACAAATGGGGAAGCTCTCCCAAAACACTATTTAAATGGGGAAGTTATCCCAAAACAAGATTTCACTTAAATCATCGTCAAAAAACTTCAATAAACTGCAAAAGGAATTACAGTTTGGTTTTATAAATCGAATTCATCTGAGATAAACACAATCGTATGAAGACGGTACAAATTTTATTGTCATTGTTATGTAAAAAAAATATATTTTTTTTTGTAATTACAATACAAAGACAATTTATATTCTAATGTTGGGTCTGGTGACACAGGCCATTTGACTATATTTTTGCAGCGACAGGCCAATGGTAGGAATTGAACCCACAACTCCCTCGCTGATAGGCAAACACGCTACCCACCAGCCTACCGGGGTGCTTATATAAAAAACCAGTGAAAAAGTTGCAGTCGGGTAAACCGACTTATATATACCCTCACCCTCAGTAAAAACATACAAGTCTCATATTCCATAATAGCAACCTCAAAATACCGAATGTTATAGAAAAATATTGTATTACACATTTTTACAGAAAGGGCGGAATATAAAGCAGAGTTTTTACTAGAAAATTGTACATAGCTAAAGCTTTACTAAATATAGAATTTCGGAAAGACTCGTTAAGCGAAATTATATAATTACTAGATTTCTAATGTAGGCGATATGGTACATTTGTATGGGAGGTACCAGAAGGGGAGTTGCCAGATTTCCAAGTTTTTGTCCAAAACTTTGTCTAGCTATAGCTTTACTAAATACAAAATTTGGGCAAGATAGCGTGGCCATACTGATAGTTTTAGACGGTTTATCAGGGGCGGGATGGTACATTTGTATGGGAGGTACCAGAAGGGGAGTTGCCAGACTTCCAAGTTTTTGTCCAAAACTTTGTCTAGCTATAGCTTTACTAAATACACAATTTGGGCAAGATCCCGTTTGGCATATTAATATTATTACATGGTTTTTAATGGAGCGTGATGGTACATTTGTATGGGAGGTACCAGAAGGGGAGTTGCCAGACTTCCAAGTTTTTGTTCAATACTTAGTCTAACTATACGTTTACTAAATACAAAATTTGGGCAAGATGTCGTTGGGCATATTGGTGTTATTACACGATTTCTAAGGTAGGCGGGATGGTACATTTGTATGGGAGGTACCAGAAGGGGAGTTGCCAGACTACCAAGTTTTTGTCCAAAACTTAGTGCAGTTATACCTTTACTAAATACGGAATTTGGCCAAGATCGAAGTGGGCGTATTGATATTATTGCACGATTTCTAAAGTGGGCGAAATATACGATTTGTATGGGAGTTACCCGAAGGGGTGTGGCCATATAGCTCATATGCAATCCCATAAGCAGTTTTGTGAGAATATTAACCCATGCCAAATTTCAAAGCGATTGTTGAACTCTTTCGAAAGTTATCGTGCGTACCAGCAGGACAGACAGACGGACATGGCTCAAACGATTTAGAAAGTCATGAATCGAATTTGGTTCAAAGACACTTGGATTCTAATGTGGATATTTCTAGGTGTTACACTTTTGAGCCGTTTCAAATGATATATACCTTCATACCCGTAGGGTGAGGTTAAAAAATATGTTATTGTAAAATTTTAATTTTGTTACAGAAACCCAAATTGACGATAATGAATTGTTGTTCTTTTTTTTAGGGTGTTGGTGAATGGTTTACAAAAGGTGACAGGAACTCCCAATTTATTTGTAGATTGTAAGCAAAATCTCTAAAACCATGTCTCTCCTTCAGTCTGACAAATTTAACATTTGAAATGACTTTTCTTTATTTTCTATTAACAAATGCCCTGAATGGGGTGGAATAAGGGCTTTGGTCATTTTTTGTTTAGCTGAAAAGACAGAGTTTTCTGTTACACTCCAATCTACACACGTTGCATTACGGAAATTCCATGTTCCGGGAATTCCCGGGAAGACGTCGAAAAAATTCCCCATTCGCGGGAAACCCTACTTGCATCCAATACCCATCGTAATTTGTTTATTTGATTTTGCTACACATTAAAATGCAACAATTAAAACGAAACTTTCTTTGAAATTCAATGATGCTGCAGAAAATATAAATCATTTGCGAGGGGTCTATGGACACAAATACCTCTGGGACGGGAGTAAAAACGTCGACTCCCACAAAACATCATTCATTCTCGGTTTTTATCGGGATATACTTTGGGGGAAAAGTACAAAGAGGAGGGAAGGGATGCGGCTTAGGTTAAAACTTTCAGCTGATGCTGGTTCGGGAAGAGTGCACTAAAAAAGGCATTATGTCACGACTTCAATAGTAAATGAAGACGCTGAACAAGTTTATTTGGCAGCTGTTATTATTAAGTTTTTGAGCAGAAGTAATAGTGTGTTTGGGAAAAACACTCAATAGACTTAATTAATTCAACAAACAACAACATTTGAGTGCGAATAAGTGTGTATCCAGATCAACTATCAGTCAGCGACGCATGACACATAGAGGAAAGAAATTCTATTCATGTTTCAACATTCTGTCGGGCGCCAAATTAGGAGATGTTTTTTTGAGGCATTTGTTTTACTTTGGATTGTGGGTAGATTTCATATTTTATAGTAGGCCGATTTTTCATTATCATGGATTTCCTTCCATTTGGAAAACTTTTGACAGATCCTACGTTCAAAAATCTAATTTACTAAAGATGCAACTTCGTTTTGTTGCTCTTCATATCAACATACGTACATTAGAGTGGATCGGAAGAAGTTTTTGCGGTTACCAATACACAATGAAATTAGGATTGTGTTATAGAAGTTTCAAGAAAATGGTGTTTGCGTTTGAATAAAAAATAAGGAATGATGTGTCTTGGAGAATCCAGTACTCGTCTTTCTAGAAACATAGTATTGCGATTGAGATTTTAGTATTTTTTTAGTAATATTGCTCGTATTTTTGGACATTTTCTTATCACATGAAGGCGATTTTTTCATTTGACTTCACACAATTCGACTCACTCCTATGTGCATGCGATTATTTTTCCATTAACTCAATTAAATAAGCAGCGTTTGAAAATGCTACGCTACTTCGTAGTATTTTGTTTTGCTCTCGCTACCACTCTTTCTTTGAACAGAGCCGTAGCAGAGCCATAGCCGAAAAATGAAAAAGTATATGCTCTGCTCTGCTTGTAGTTATGTCGCGTCATAAACTATAGCAATAGAAACAGGCAAAAATCAAATGATGTGCTCTGCGTAGCCATATCGGGAGCTGAAAACTGATAGCGAGATGAGAGCAGATGAAGTGAAATTGTTTTTATTTACTATGGCTCTTCTGCATTTTTGTTTTTGCTAAAATTCTGTATTGAACAGAAGAACATTGAGTACACGAAACAAATTGACACAGAATCACAGAATTGTAGCAAAAACAAAAACGTCCAAACAAACACAGAATTTTAGCAAAAACAAAAATGCAGAAGAGCCATAGTAAATAAAAACAATTTCACTTCATCTGCTCTCATCTCGCTATCAGTTTTCAGCTCCCGCTATGGCTACGCAGAGCACATCATTTGATTTTTGCCTCTTTCTATTGCTATAGTTTATGACGCGACATAACTACAAGCAGAGCAGAGCATATACTTTTTCATTTTTCGGCTATGGCTCTGCTACGGCTCTGTTCAAAGTGGGAGCGGTAGCGAGAGCATAGCAATATTTGTTAAGCTCTTGCTGCTACGGAGTAGTAAATGGAATCACTGTAAATAAGTCTCAAGAGAAATTTTCAGTATAATTAATTCTGATTAAGTAAACATTTTCCTCTTGCTGAACATGACTTTGTTTATCGTTATTTATTAGAATTTAAAGTGCTCCGACAACAACAAATTGATTGAATGCACCTTATGCAAAATTGTATTCAATTGTTTGTGACTGTAAATGTGCATTCAGTAATCACAGATAGAAAATTTCAAATATTTCGAGGAAGAATTAAGACTGTTGTCTACGAACGGAAAGTAATTACCAGTGGTGAAGTGGAAATATAATGAATATATTTGTAATTAATACAAAACGTACACGCGGAAAATTTCAGCAAATATACATATAACGGGTGGCGCAAAAGTAGTCCTCCTATCAGAAAATGCTATACATTTTGCGATTGGCCCCTCTGGCGGCGGCCATTTACATGACATCATATTCTCGACTTGATGTAAAAAAAAATTAAAAGACCAAATAAAAATAATCCACAAGAAGAATCAAAGTTTTTCATTTTTTTTTTAATTACAGCCAAAAAACATCGGAAGTTTACTTTTGCGCCACCTTGTATTTTTCCATAGCACAAACATTAACTTGTTTGTAGTTAATAAATATCAAATATATATGTATACATTTTTGTGTTTCTTTTTATTTTTTTTTTCAATTTGTGAATCTCTATATATCAATTCATCCTATTCTCTCGGTTTTTGTTTTTATCTTAACGATCTACACTCTCAAAAAAAAGTTACGAAAACAGCGGCAAATACACAATTTTTCACACACAAATGATGTACTCTGTTAATATGTATATTTTCCTTACACGCTGTTCCTTATACACAAATATGTAATATGATTGCAAATGAGTTATATTCGCAGCCAAATAAACATTGTTTGGAAGCAAATAAACTTTACTTGGGACAACCTCCAAGCACGAGATCTACTTGGGTGTAATACAGATTTTTCAGCGTGTACGATATTAAAAATTAGAGTTCTTCAGGAGCTAAACTGCCCTGTACAACAAGGCCCAACTCACTATAGCAGGTTGTAAACTATTTCCTTTTAGGGAATTTCATTTTTAAGTTTTTGGTAATAAATTTACATTCTAACTTGTTTAGTGAATGTGGACAGTTCTTTTAAGGAGTTTGTTAACGAATTTTCTTTAAAAGCTCTTACAAATCTAAGGGGGAAAACTTGCAAATGCCAACCCAAGACGAACGTGTGTGTGCATATCTTCCATATCCGTTGTTTAAACATCGGCAACATTCTGTTGTTTGTATTTTTGGCATAAATTCTTTAGCTTTGTACGTGGTCACGTGTGATGCATTTTGTGCGATGGCCAAATACAATGGCACACACAATTTAATCCTTTACGACCACATCTCTGCGGATTTGTTGCGCTGAAAACTCATTTTCCATCTACCGGGCCACAAGACAGCAGCCACTACTGTTCACACCACCATAACACGTGTCACCTTTGCATATGATAGCGTATAGTTCGGAGGCATTTGCATGTTGGCATTTGCAAATTAAATAAATGTTGCAGGAAGAACAAGCAAGCCCCTCGGTTGGCGGGTTGTTCATTATCGTTTTGCCGAACAAATGAAAAATACATTTTTCGATCACGTCTGCATGTGTTTTAATGTTTTTCCAACGAGAAAGAAAGATACCAATGGGAATTGAAGGAATGAAATTATCCAACTGTATTCAGAATAAATAGAATCTGAAGCACAGCAATGGAGTTGGGGGAATACTGGTGGACGTTGGTTGTTTAGATGAATAACAAATAAATTTAAAACTCTTGTGGTATTGTTGAGAAATAGTCGATGGTGCGAAGGAAATATCCGGCCGTATGATGTGTACAAGCTGAACAAAATGGCAATTTAACAAATTTCAGCAATATATATATAAAATTTTCCCATCAACTTGTTTGTAGGTTATAAATATGTAAAAATAACCATTTAAACAAATTTCAGCAAACAAATTAACATCAAACATATATATATATTTTCCCACAAACATTAATTTGTTTGTAGGTGATAAATGTCAAATATATGTGTATACATTTTTGTGTTACTTTTTATTTAGTTTCACTTTGTGCATCTCTATATACCAACTAGTAAGTTATAATCCGCCTATGGCGCCCGTTGAAATATGGGAAAAAAATTTTGTAGAAAAAAAAAAAATTTGTTCAAAAAAATTTTTTCTTGAAAAACAAAAATTGTTGTTAGAAAAAAAATTGTGGAAAAAAAAATTTTGTTGAAAAAAAAAATTTGGAAAAAAATTTTTGTAAAAAATTGTAAAAAAAATTGGTAAAAAAGAATTTTTTTGTAAAAAAAAAAAATTTGTAAAAAATATTTTTTTTTTGCCGTTAATAGTGAAAAACAACATCATATATCCAACATCATATCCTTTTCATGAAACTGACCATAACCAAATTGCAAAGTGGCTGCCCTATGCCCTCGATAGCCTCACGAATTCTATCTTTGAGGTCTTGAATCGACACTGAATTTGATAAGTTCATTGCGTATTTTTTCTCAAACACTCTAAAACTTCTCTACAACTTAATAAAAATAGCAAATTAGTGATATTTGCAGCCAAATAAACTTTGTTTAGAAGCAAATAAGCTTTATTTGATACAAGTTCCAAACACTCGATTTTCTTGCGTGCAAACATATAAAATAAAAATAGGTTTTTAAGAGTGCACGTGAAATATTTTTCTGCGGCTGTCACAAAGTCGACTAAGAGAGTAATTTCTAAAATTCCTGCAGAAAAATCATTAGTCGTTCGGAGCCGACTGTAAACAGTAGGTCCCGGTCAGTGGGTATAGAAATTCTATCGTGCACAGCTCTGCACACTGATTCGAGAGAAGTTCAACGTCAGTTCTTTCATGGAATGTTAAGGGAATTAAGTAATTACGATCATTTTGCTAATAGACTGTTGATGTAAAACAAACAATACGTCTGAAATGATGTGAAATGAAATCAAAACCATTTGTCAAACATATTTCTTGGAAGTACCAAATAATGTCCTGATATAAATTGTTTTGGAAAACCGCATGCAAAAACCATTCAAAGAAATAACTAAATAAATAAATTTTACGTAAATCTAACTCTTTCTGATAATCACTCAAATTTCCTTTATTTATTAGACTTTGTAGTGCTCGGACAAAAGCAGATTGATTGATTTCCTTTGGCAAATCTACTTAATTGTCTGTGAATCAAATGATCACATATAGGAATATTCAGCATTTAGAAAATGTGTCTTCAAACATGTTAAACTGCAAACTGACTTTTTCGAATGTACAGATTTGTCAATATATTCGGTGCCTGTTTAATCTAATTCATGGAATTCAAAATTTCAATTAAATCGTTTCACACAAAAAACCAAATAACAAACCCAACCAATTAATAAACATTTTCATGTTAAGTCATTTGGTTTCTATTGCAGTATGTTATTGACACAGTATAGTGATTTCATTTCAATTTCCATATACTACATACATATGTACGTAACTTACACTAGCCAACATATTTATTTATTAATTGAACACATACTTTATTAGCCAACATATTTTTAACCAAATATTCCAATCAAATTTTCAAACGCTGCTATACGCATACAAAGTCAATGCCGTCATTCATCTGCAAATGATGTTGACTCTTGTTGCGGTCTACTGTAGAACTGGCCTACACTGAACTTTTATGAACTGTTTTATATTCTGTAAAGTTCAAATAACGAAAACTCGTGCGGTTGCAATATTAATATAAAATGCGATACCAATGTGAAAATTCAAATACATGGGTTCATTGAAGAAATATCTACACAAACCGATGGCACAGGATATTATGACTTAGGGCATTTGTTGGTGATATGCTAATGATAATCGCATAACAATATAAAATTATGTAAATATCTAATGAAACAAAGAATAACTGAAAAAATTCAAAAAAAATAATTTTTTCTATTTTATATGAGAAAAACAGTTTTTATATTTTTTTTATAGTTTTTTTTTACAAATTTAGTTTTTGAAGTAAAATTTACTTTTTAATATAAAATGTTTTCACTTTTTTTTACATTCCGTTTTTTTCTTAATCACAGAGCTCTAAAATATTTTAGCGTTCGAATTAGATTCTCGACCACTGTTTGTCTTAAAGATTGCTCTCTTACGAAGTTCAATACTGATGGTAATAAAGGTGTCTGATTTTCCTTCCAGGAAATGAACCAAAAATATTAAAAAAATTAAATTTTTCGATTTTATATGAGAAAAACAGTTTTGATATATATTTTTTTTTTTTAGTTTTTTTTTTCTCTTACACATTTAGTTTTTAAAGTGAAATTTATTTTTTTCATGTACAATTTTTTCCCTTTTTTCATTCCGGTTTTTTTTTTTAAAATTCACATTTAACCAACTCCAAAATCAGAATGGAGATTCCACAAAGGCCACATTCACTAAATTGTGAAGAAAATCTAAAATCTATTGATTTAAAAAAAAATATTCCTCATTTTAATTGTAACTACTGAAAATGGACACTTTTTGACATTTCCCTTTTTTACGATTTTTTTCCAACACAAACCATTTGTGGAAAAAAATTCCGGCCTACCATTGTTAATAACTCGGAAACTGAACATCAGACTTATACATTTTTTTAAAATTTATTTCAAAGAAATTGCACAATTCGTTGTCGTGCTATAACAATTTATGTCTCAACAAATTAAAATTTTTAAAATAACTTACATAGAAACCTATACACCGAGCGAAAAAACAATATCAAATTGATATTTTCGTTAACGAATTGATATTAAACGTTAACAAAATGGGGCTAAGTGGGAAAAATATAAATATGATATCGTTCAATATCAAATGTCTCGGTCGCTATCACCACAAATCCATAAAATCATATTGTTTTCTTTAAATCGTCTTTTCCCTACCACAAATGCCGAACAAAAACTCTTTTGTAGAAACTCCCTTGTAAAAATAATGAAATAGACTATGGCCCAAAAAAGCTAAAGAGTACAAATGTCAATTTCAAAGAAATTAAAAATGTCAATGTAATATAATATAAAATACAGTGAAAATGAACTTACCTTACCTGTTGGGAGATTCCTTTACCATGTCTTCAAATTCTAAACCAACAATTATGTGTGTTAATGTTTGCGACTTTTATTCGAACACTCGCGACCGTAAAAATTCATTATATGCTGTAGATGTTAAAGGCCGTATTTTGGACTAAAAAGGTTTTCCAACAAGAGGTGTTATTTTGTATCACCCGGTATTTCGGTAGCTGCCACTTTTGAAGCTTCTTTTTTTTGGGTCGTCGAGAGGCACCTTGTCGGACCGCAATACAGAAATTGGGGGAACCATTCGAGCTGTTGGGACAAGTTAGTGATGTGAAGAAAAAAACCCGTGAACGTCGCTCAAGAACACCTGAGAATAGGCCAAAGTGCTGAAGAAACCCCAGGTTTATCCATTCCTCGCCGTCATTACACCGTATTTTGTATAAAGACTTGGGTCTTAAGGCTTATAAAGTTCAGTTAACACAAGAACTCAAGCCGGCCGATAACACTAGTCAACAGTCAAAATGTACTCGGGATGCGATAATTTTTTCTGTGTAGATAACCTTGACATGAGCTCGAAAAACGCAATAAAAAAATTTTTTTTCGTTTGGTTTTTGTTTTATTTTTTTAAATTTTAAAAAAAATTTTTTGGTTAATTTGTTTCGTCCGGCATAACTCGCGAACCACTAGCCCGATTTAATTGAATTAAATTTTAAAAAACAATATATGAACAGATTAAGGGAATTGTAATTTTAATTTTTTTAAAATTTAATTCAATTAAATCGGGCTAGTGGTTCCCGAGTTATGCCGGACGAAACAAATTAACCAAAAAAAAATTTTTAAAATTTAAAAAAAAAAAATAAAACAAAAACCAAACGAAAAAAAAATTTTTATTGCGTTTTTCGAGCTCATGTCAAGGTTATCTACACAGAAAAAATTATCGCATCCGGAGTACATGAAATTTTTTTCATTTTGTTGAGTAGTGTAATCAAGAACGTCGTGTCTTTGTTGATTGGGTCCTTGAAATGCATGAAATCGATCCGGTGGATACGTCAACAAGCTAAATTGTCGCATATGGGGCTCGGAAAAGCTTAGAGTTATTGTTAAAAGAAGCCTCTCCATCCTCAACGTGTGACTGTTTAGAGCAGTTTATGGTCCGGCGGGGTCATTGGACCTTACTTTTTCGAAAATAAGGTTGGATAAACAATTACGGTGAATGGATTGCGCTGTCGAGAGATGATTAATGATTTTTTATGGTCGGAGATGGACGATATTGATCTGGACAACGTTTACTTTCAACAAGACGGTGCAACGTGACACACAAGCAACGAAACCATTGCTCTTTTACGGAAAAAGTTTCCGGACCGTGTTATCTCCCGAAGAGGTGATCACAATTGACCACCGAAATCTTGTGATTTAACACCTTGCGACTTCTTGCTTTGGGGCTACGTGAAAGATAAGGTCTACGTCACCAGTCCAGCGTAGATTCAAGACCTCAACGATATAATTCATGAGGCTATCGAGGCCATAGCAACTTTGCGATTTGGTTAATAAAAATTCTAAGAAAGGGATATGGTTCTGTAAGCGTGGCTGTGGTGTCCATTGTTTTGTTGTTTTTCATTATGAACGGCATACCTTCCTCTTTATTATGAAATAAACATCCAATCATTTATCTCAAAAAAATGTAATTTTTCTATTAAATACCAAAATAACACCTCGTTGGAAAACCCGTTACATACAAATCGATCGTTGGCCACATCTGAATCATCAGGTACTGACTATAAAGCACTTCTGAAAGTTCATACATTTTCGGCTAAAAATTAGAATAAATTGTGCAAGTGTTAAGTGATATCCTGTTAAGCGAAGACACAAACCCGAGCTTTCATCAGCATTGACGAACTTGACATCACCGTCTTCCATGTTGCATAGACAAAAAAAGAGAGAACCGGTCATAGATTTCATAAAGCTGAATAAAACGTCCAACAATTAATTGGGCATGTCAGTTAATTGGACAATCCAAGATAATTATTGGCAAAAATTGGCTCTAAAATATACATTTGTGTTCTATTCGACTAAGCTTTAAGACTACTGCCTTTTAATGAGCATTCTCTCTGCATTTGGTGTCCTAATATTTGAAGTCTTCATAGGAGGAGCCAGCACCATTATTTTGTTTTTACTATTACACAACAGCACGTACATACAAACACGGACTCTGGCTAACTGCACATACCAACAAACATATTAGAAACCCTCAGTTATATCGACAAATTGCAGTGAGATAACGGAGAGGAGAGTAAATAACACTTACACTTTGCTCTCTGTCCTCCTTGCGGTACTCATCTGCTGCTCGTTTGTTGTTGTTTCAAAACGTACGCGCAATGCACTTAACAACAAGAAGACACAAGTCACACACACATACACACATATGTAGCCATAACACACCGTCCGAACGAACAATGCGCGAAGAAGTCTTACAACGATGAATTTCATAAACTGCGTTGAGAAGTTACGGAATTATTATGCTCTATTAATTAATTGAACGTTTTACAGAGTTTTTAAACAGTTTTTGTTGTTGTTAATAAGAACTTTATAACCATAGAACTTTGTTACAACATCTGACACTTCTACTCGATTAAAGCGCGGCAAAATAACTGACGCATTATTGTGAGACACAGTTTGATAACTGATGGGTGCGAAAGAGACAAATAGTCTATAATCTGTAGAGGATGAGGAAAACAGCATTTGAAACACAGAAAACTTAATTTTGTGTATAGAGTTACCATATCGAAGATCATCCCTATTTGAGGGACTTTTTGTCAAACCTAAAAGGGACTTTTGAAGAAACGTAAATGTTGGAATTATAGTACTAGGCGGTGAATCAACTAATTTTGGTCGATTAAAACTCTTTAATTATAACTAATTTCACCTTTTTCCCGGCATTTAAATGAAATGACATATCAAAGTTCTGTTTTTGAGTAATTTGGTAATGAGGTTGACAGGTTTCGTAAAGCATAATATCTGAACATAATATACATAACATTGAACAAATGGCTATTGAACAATTAATACACCGTGTTACAAAAAATAGATTTTTTCTGTCCTATGCCAAATGCACATATTCGGAAAGAGGGGAAAAAATAAAAATACACGTGTATCGGCGATCTTCATGTACACGTCAGAATTTTTTTTTTTTAAGTTTGAAGTATAATGCTCGTAGTTGCCTGTGTGAAAGCCTTTGGACCAATTTTTAACCCTTATTCAGTGATCCAATCGAGCTGATTTTTGGCAGGTGATATTAATGGTCATGCACTCCAGCACTACGCGAGTTGATTTTACGCTGCTATTACAAAGCAAATCAGTTGATGTCTGCACATAGCAAAACGATTTTGCTGTTTAAAGGAAATGATTTTTGGAGCAATACATTTTTTTTTATTTTGAAAAACTAATGTTTCGAAAAAACCGAAAGAATTTCAAAACTAAGAAAAATAGCTCAACTCTACCTTATTTGTATAACGACCAAACGTAATTTATTTTTGACCTTGTGTAAAATGAATGCTATCGTAATTCCACTAATTCAACAATATATTTCATCTAGAACTATCAATCGTAGATTAAAAGAAGCTGGATGCATTGCACGAACGAAACCACACGTTTCCAGCAAAAATATAAAAAAACGCTTAATGTTTCCAAAACAGCACCTGAAGATATCCCTCAGATTTTGCAACAAGAATTCTATGGATTGACGAATCGAAGTTTAATTTGTTCGGATCAGATGAAAAATGTCATGTAAGACGGCAAACAAACAAAGCAAACAAATCTTTTGATCCTACATACATCATCAAGACGATTAAACAAGTAGGGGGAAATGTGATAGTATGAAAAAAATTCAGTAGATATGATGTTGGACCCATACACCGAATGGACCAATATCAATATTAAAATAAATTGGAGAATGTAACGAGCATACTACCCGTGTTTTGAAGCAATGGTTTAGGGATTCCAATACCGTGGTTTTGTCCTGGACAGCACAAAGTCCGGACCTAAATCCTATTGAAAACCCATGGGGAAATGTCGAAGGAATGTTAAAACAAAGACTGTTAAAAACAAAGACTCGGAAAATAATAAAGATCATTTTTGAAATATAAAAGAAATTTGGAATTCGATGCCGGACTTTGGTTGAAAGTTAACCACGTAGATTGATCGAAGTGATTACAAATAAATGCTACCCAACGAAGTATTAAGCTTATTTCTTTATTGTTAAATTATCATATTAATTTTTAATTATTAAATTTCCTGTATAATTTCTAACAGAAATTAGTGTTTGTTTCTACTTATGTGACCACAATATTTTTGAGTTCAATTAAAAAATTAAGTCAGCCAGGTTTAGGAATAAAACCAAATTTAGAATATATGCCTAGAATATATCGTAGGAAGTGCAACTTATAATATTTTGTGCATAATTTTTTATTGTTGTGAGTCGTGGTAATACAGATACCGGATTTAAAAACAGCGTTTCTAAATATAGTTAGATTGGAAGGTTTAAATTCAAATACTTTTTTCATAAGTACTGAAAAATTTTATATTAATCGATATCGATTAAATATCGATTAAAAAAAATTCATGGACGCTACGAAAACTTTAAATCATACGAAATATGAAATACTGAGGAAACCAAGGGGACACACCAATTTACATGCTAGAGAGGTTTTATTGGTAGGTCAAAATACTTCAACTTTTGTGAATTTTTAAAAACCAAAAAAAAAAAAAAAAAAAAAAAACGATGGCATTATTTTTCCGATCAAAATGTTTTTATTTTATTTATTTATTTATTATTAATTACAATACAAAGTAAATTTATATTCTAATTTAATTCTAATTGGGTCCAAGGGTAAACCGGGTGACAAAGACCATATGTTTTAGATTTTTGCAGCGACAGACCAAAGCCTCTGGTGGGAATCGAACCCACAACCCCCACGCTGATAGGCAAGCACGCTACCAACTCGCCTACCGGGGCGGCTCGATCAAAATGTATTTCAACACAGTCCGACAAGTCGTTTTCGATTAATGACAATACATGTAAATAAAAAAAAATGTAAAAAAATTTTGACTATTTTTGAACTTAGGGCACTACACTATATCAGAATTCTATAATGTTTATTTTATTGCTTAGTATTGTATGCATCATAGAAACCATCCATTTAATTTTTAAAATAGCCATTTTTCTGATGTTGTATTTTATTGATAACACCAAAGATCTTCAGAGATCTTTGAATTCAAAACGCATTTTTTGGCCATGTGTTCAATAAAAAAAATATGAAAATTCAGTTTATTTTCAAAAACATTCTAGTCTTATTCTAAAAATCAACCCTCCTTGACTTGTAATAAATATTTAAATTTCCGTTTAAGTACGAACATTCTATATTCAAATTGCATTCCTTAAAACGCCTAGGGTTTCTTAAAAAATCCCTTTCTGGTTTGAAAAATCCCTTAAAAAGGGTTAAATACTTTGGGCCAGTGATCAGTTGATATGGCAACTCTTGACCAAAGCATACATTTCCGTTGCCTACTTTGTAACATCCTCTACACATGTCAGTACATTTGTCTCTTTCGCACCCGCTAGTTATCGAATTTTGTCTAGCCATCACATTTTAGTTTACTGGCCGGGCTTCAATCGTGTAGACGTGTGAATTGTGGTGAAGTGTTTTTAGTTCTAAAATTCTTATGATAAGTAAAAAAGAACGTTTAAAAACTCTAAAAAAAATTACAATTAATTAATTAAACTCTGATCGCTTGATATTCCAAAGCAGTTTACGCAAGTCACCGTTGTTGGACTTGTTTGCGCAGTGTTTGTACGTTTGGAGAGTTCGTTGTCCCCATGTGTGTGTGTGTGTAGTGGTAGTTAAGTACATTGCGCTTTCGTGTCGAACAACTGTTTCTCTTTCTCCATCGCAACAACATGAAACAAGAAGCTGTGGAATGCACGGAGGACAGAGAGCTGTGGGTTAATTTTTCGTAATATTCAAAGGTAAGTTTAATTATTAAACTTTAATATTACTCTCCTGTGCGTTGTCTCAATTCATTTTGTTGACATGCTTGATATTTTCGTATACGTATGTATGCGATCGAGTGCGTTAACCTTTGTCTTTTGTTTATATGACTCCAGAATGGAGACTTCAAATAGGACTGCTTTACTTATATGTGTGTGTGTATGTCTTCTACAAGTTTCTGCCAAGTGCCTCAGAGAAGTCAAATTGTGGAGAGAATTTCCATTAAAAGACTATGTGCTCTTACAGCAGAAAAAGTATAGGAAAAAGCTTTTCTTTATCAAAGATAACTAAATTTGTTAGAGCTTTGTCACTGACTGCCTTTAATTGCCAGAGCTTCTGAAGAGACCACTATTTCTTCTAACCTTAATTTATTTCATGTAAATACTTTAAATAACTTATTTTAAAGTAGTATAACTTATTTAAATAGTTAATTAAATGCTGAATAACCTAGCGTATGTACTTATTTATTTATGAAATGTCCAATTAATTGTTATTGGTTGTTATTAGTTTTGCGATATTCTGGTTTTGGCACAAGATTAACAACAATTTCAGTAATAGAATTTAAAGCTGTTTATGCAGAATTTTTTTTTTACAATTTAAAGAATTGGAGCATATTGTGCAATGCCATTGTGTGCAAAGTTCTTCAATGTTCCTGAAAGCTTGGGTTTGTGTCCGCGATAAGTAGGATATCACATAATGTTCGCTAATTAATTTAATTGCGTGCTGAATTTTCCTGATGTCTTATTCCACCTGTAAGATTATTTTACACAATTTTCTCTTAAAAATGTATATGAAAAAAAAAAAACTAGTTTGTAAATTTTTAATTGAATTTTTATACGATAAAGACAGGGAGCTTTAGGCGAGCATGCCCTTTAGATTTGAGCAAATAGCCAAGTTTTTGGGAAAGTTTTTCAGAAAACGAGAAAACGAAAATTAAAATAAAACGGTTTTACAAAAAGAAAGAAAACTGTGTATGGACTGGACTATAAAAGAAGTCAGATGGTTACCGTCTAAAATGAATTTTTAATTTCTGTTATTTTGTGATCCAGGGGTACAAGCTCCCAATTTTTATATTTCTCATACTTATGCAATTCTTTACATTTTCAGTAATATTTTTATAAAGAAATTATTTTTGGCTGAAATTCACTTCACACAGAAATGTGAAGGAATGGAGAAAAGTGGCCCTAGGCCCATAGGGATCCAAGAAAAAGGCATGCCATAAACCATAGGTAAGTTCAAAAGTATAGAAAATAAGTCGCAAAAATGATTTATTCCAAAAAAAATGTCTTTAAAAAAAAATTTGTCTTTTTTAAAAAAATAAAAATAATTTCTTCCAAAAAAAATATATTTTTTTAAAAAAAGACTTATTTTTTTTAAAAAAGTACATTTTTTAAAAAGACTTTTTTTTTTCAAAAAAAAAATTTTTTTTTGAAGAAATTAGTTTTTTTAAAAAAATAAATTTTTTTCTTGTTAAAAATATATATTTTTTTTTAGAAAAAAAAAGAATATATTTTTTTTAGAAAAAAAAGAATATATTTTTTTTAGAAAAAAAGAATATATTTTTTTTTAGAAAAAAAAAATATTTTTTTTAATGGTAATACAATTTGCATTTCCCTCATCCTAATGCAGTTTTATGAAGTTTGAGTACCCACAATTATATAATAAGCGGGGGATCGAATCGAAGGAGTGGCCTAGGGCCACATATGGCCTCGCCTACAATTGTTTTAGGTCATTTTTTTGCATCCTAATGCGATTTCCTCATGCTTCAGTATCCATTTGATTTGTTTAGGTCTTGCGGCTTTTTTTTGGGTTTTGCTAGCTACGCCCGGGAGCATTTTCACCCTTCTCAACTGATTTTCGTGAGTGCGATTTTTAGGGGGTGGGCTACCCACCGGGCCGGTAAAGTTGATTTTTGCCTAATATTTGATCAATATAACAAATTACCGCCATATAATAAATGCAACCTACGACTATGGAAAATGCTGCCACTCCAAATAAAACACGTCTATTATAAAGTAAATTATAATTCAGTTTCTTTCACTCGAAAGCCGTAAGTAGAAGTTAAGGAAGAACACAACAAACGCGAAATAAAGTTGTTTACAGAGTCGAGGTTCCGAAAATGTAATTAACATCACAGCATACATATCACATATTCCACAATAATTCAATTAAATTGTTTCAAAAAATGAATGCAATGCGAAATAAAAACAACAACTGAACAAAACAAATGGCGACAAGATAAGGAGAGAGAACATTCAACTCTCGCGACGGCAAAACAAAACTAATTGCACTCTTTCGAGAGATTAAAACTCGCAAATCGAATATATTTTATGGCTCAGATATGCCGAAACACTTGAATTTAACTTTTTCACAAAAATATTTAATCAATTTCTACTTTTTTAAAGACAAATTAACAAAATTATGGCACAAACATTAAAATGCGACCGAAAGATACCACGACGAAGTAAAAACTGCAGTAGAGCTCAAAAGGGTATTGCCAGGTTTAAAAATTCTAATTGGAAGCTTGCCAGATCTATCCTACTATCGAACTGAGTGTGGGCGGTTGTTCACCAGCAAATCCCGATAGTGGCCGACAAAGAACTGGGTGTTCTCTAGCCTCTGCTTAAATATTTCCAAGGACATTTTCAAGGTAATGAGAAAATCGTATATAGTGAGGCATTTATTTTACCTTCGCATTGAAGTCCAAGAATGTCAGGCCGATACTAGTTTCGTGCTTATGCTACATATATTGTTAGCAATTTTTGTGTTTTAGTTTTGATAATAGAATTCTTTACTGAGCAACAGTGTTGTCAGTTTATGGAGTTTCCCCCCAGATTCAGGGGATTTTTGTCTGGTGTTGGGTATTTTTTTGGGGAACATCCGAAATTCCCTACAAACATTTTATATTATTATAACTGACCACTCAAGAACGTATTTGAAGCTGAAACTGAGTTTTATATAATCGTAGTTTAACTATGAATTTCTTAATTGGGTCTTAGTGTTACGTACATTTCGCAAAAATATTCTACCATTCGAAAAGTGTTAAAAACTTTAAATATAATAAATAATTTGTAGGCCGATCAAATAGTCTAACTATAGAATGTTATGAAGAACTAGTTGTGTACTAAAATGAATATTGAGACTATATTAAGGATGAAACTGATTATCTGCTAAAAATATATCATATTCCAATGAGCCTATGTAAAAATTTTAAGAAGTAAATGTTGTTGATGCTCTTTCAACTAAATTTATACAAAACTAAATGATTTAAATAATGGACAAAGAGTTCAATCAAATAAAATACCAAAGCATAAGACTTTTTCTACTACTTTTATTGAAAATAGTCCTGGGTCATATTTTATGATGTAATTTTCAGATAAATCATTTTATATAACTGTAATATAAAAATTAAATTTTTTGGGGATTTTCATTTCTGATCTCATTTAATTTAGGGGATTTTCTTGACCATCTAGGGGAAAGGCAACATTGTAGAGCAAGCATTTTCAATTGCATTTACTTCTCAAAAATTTCCAATGTTTTTTTTATGTTTTAGCTTTCATTATGTAATGTCCCGTAAATAAATTTTCTTTATACGAATAAACAACATAATCGTATGTTTCCTTTTTCCCCTTATGGGTAAAAATAAAGTTTAGCGTCACTTCCAAATAAGTCCTTCGAACAGAAATTGCTAACTACACAAGTTCTATAAAGCTCGAAATTTACCAGATTTGTAGTTTACGACTACCACTTTTTTTTTTTAATCGAAGGCTAAATAAGATCTTTCTCCGTACATTTTAAGTGTTTTGTTAAAGATTTAAGCAGATTTTGCTGAACAACCTGTACATCAACCACCCTAAGTTCGAGAGTGGGATAGATCTGGCAATCTTCCAATTAGAATTATTAAACCTGGCAATACCCTTTTGAGCTCTACTGCAGTTTTAACTTCGTCGTGGTTTCTTTCGGTCGCATTTCAATGTTTGTGCAATAATTTACTTAATTTATCTATTACAAAGTGGAAAAAGATTTTATATTTTTGTGAAAAAGTTAAATTCAAGTGTTTCGCCATATGTGAGCCAAAAAATATATTCGATTTGCGAGTTTTAATCTCTCGAAAGAGTATAATTAATTTGGTGGGCCGTCGCGAGTGTTGAATTTTCTCTCTCCTTATCTTGTCGCCATTTGCTTTGTTTATTTGTTGTTTTTATTTCGCTTTGCATTCATTTTTGGAACAATTTAATTGAATTATTGTGGAATATGTGATATGTATGCTGTGATTTGAATTACATTTTCGTGATCTTTGCTCTCTCACCAACATTATTTTACGTTTGTTGTGTTCTTCCTTAATTTCTCCTTACTTTACAATAGACATGTTTTATGTGAAGTGGCAGCGTTTATCCTAATTTTTCGTATGGTGAATTTATTATCTGCCTGTAATTTATATTCTGGAACAATAAAACAGCAATTATTGTCAATAATGATTTTCTATAACGTGAATCTGATCCGATAAAGCGATCAGTTTTACCAGAAGGTACGTATTTTTATTGTAATTGATTTAATATATTTCATTGTTAAATTATTGAAATTGTAATTATTTTTTGCTGAAATGCAATTTTACGGGCATTTTGAAAATTGTGTCGGTACTCAAACATAAAGATGCAGAATTTAAGTGAGGGCGTGGCTCCAGGACCTTATATAAATTTCACAACAGTATGCAAAGTAGGGTACTCAAAATGTAAAGAATTGCATATGAATGCAAAATATAAAAATACTAAAAATATCACCCGAAGGCCTCATAGCCAGTGCTCCCTAATTAGATTGTATTGTAATTTCATTATAATATAATTTTTACAAATAAATAAATAATATTACGAATTGCGTCCCGCAAAATAACAGAAATAAAAAATTAAAAAAAAGACGATCATGGCTGTGCAATTTTCGCACGACTCTGAATCCAGCATTTTAAAATTGGTAAAAAAAAAAAAAAAAAAAAAAAAAAAAAAAAAATTTAAATAGTTTTTCGCCTTCCGCGAAAAAGGGATAGACGAGATAAATGGACGGTCGTGGTGTGGTACGTAGTGTGTATCATGCAGAAGATTCCAGATTCAAAACCTGGTAAGACCATGCAAAATTGTTCAGCGGCTGTTTCCACCTCTTAAATGTTGGCGACTTTACGAGTAAGAGAGTAAGCTCTAAGCCATGTAAAACTTCTCTAGAAATGTATTTGCCGTTCGAAGCCGCATTTGAAACAGTAGGTCCCCGTCAGTGAATATACACAATTATATCGTACACAGCTCACTGATTCGAGAAAAGTTCCCCATCTGTTCCTTCATGGAATGTTAAGGGAAATAAGTATATAAGTAAAAAAAAATTAAACAATTAAATTAAAACAAAAAAAAAAAACGTTATTCTACTTTTTCCCTCTATGCACAGTGGTCCACAACCCAATTACATCCATCGGCCCGAACTCGCTAACTTTTTGATATGTTTTAGCCAAGGAGTGAGGGAATATTTTAATTGACATTTACAGCCTCAGCCACGATATCAAACGTCAACGTTCGCAAGCATTCGAATTGAGAAACACCTGATTAGTGGCTTCGTGGTCAGCTGTTTGTCGCGTAGAACGCAGGCGAACGTTGTCGTTCAACCAGGGCTGCGGAGTCGAGGCAAAACTGCTCGACTCCGACTCCGGAAATTTTAGAATGCTCGACTCCGACTCCGGAGTCGACTCCGCAGTCAAATGAAAAAAAAATAAAAAATGTGCGTAGTGGCTACCATATAGTGGACCCAGTCCCAGAAGAAAAACAGTCCCACTATAAGAAAAACAATTCGACATTTCCAAACTTTCCATTTATGCATAAATAAAAATGTATAAAGGAAACACAAATGTGGGAGTAGAAAAAAAACAAGAGGAAAATTTAAACTGGAGTCGACCAAATTTTTTCGACTCCGACTCCACCTAAAATTCTCCGACTCCGCGGAGTCGACTCCGGCTCCGGCTCCGACTCCGCAGCCCTGCGTTCAACATCGTACCTTAGGCTGTAAAAAATCGGACAATTGAATATATTTTAGAAATATTCCAAATTTGGCTACATTTTGTATATTTCAATTTTAGAATGCAACATTTTTTTATTATTTTTTTTTTATTTTTTAATAATTTTTTTTTTTTTTATTTTTTTTACACACTTTGTCATTTTTAGTTAAGTAGTTAATTTTCTACGCAGGGTCCGCCAAATAACTTTTTTTTTTGTTGAAAATTCTATAAAAAAACCTCAAATTTCCTTTTTTTATTTGAAAGTACAATCCTTCCGGTTAATAACTTTTCACAAATCAGTTAGCTCTCTCTCTCTCTCTCTGAGGGTTTTAACCGAGACCTGAACCGCCAATGTTTTTTTAGAGAAGTTTTACATGGATTTGATATGACTCTGTTATTGTTAAATTTAAACGGCAGTTGGAAGCTGCCCATTGTCCTTAAAAAGAATTTCTTACATTTGTTCTTTTACACTATTCACTTTTTCCATCATACACATTAAATTTAGAATTCTTTACGAATCGGTTGTATATTGGCAATTATTCTTTCTTTCCTCACCCTCCCAAACTTTGTTTTTGGTTTTGTTTAATTTAGGGCTTTATTTTAGTGTGTGTGTGTTATCAAAGCCTCTATTGATTTGTAAAAGTTTTATGGTGTCGATAAATATATTGATTTTGGGGACGAAAATACAAATTAAATGTTCACCCTTAAAAAAAAGGATTCTGTTGAGAAAAACTAAGTCTATTTGTGTGTTTTTGTCCCGAAAAAAGTTTAAATTATTAATGTGCAAACATATTTTCGCGTTTTTCGGATTTTTGTTTATAAACTGAAAAAAGACATGGGGTTAAGAAAAAAATGTGGGGTTAATCAAAACCGACATAAAAATCGTTCCAGGACAGAATTATTGACAAAAAAAAACCCCGGGGTAAAGGAAACCTGTTATAAAAAATAATTATTTATTAAAGTTACTTCTTTAAATGTAATACAGTAATCAAAAAAAACAATTTTTTTACACTCCATCATAGGATGGAGTATATACTAAGTTTGTCATTCCGTTTGCAACACCTCGAAAGAGTGATCTGCGACCCTATAAAGTATATATATTATCGGTCAGTGTAACATTCTAAGACATTCTAGCGATGTCCGTCTGTCCGTCCGTCCGTCCGTCCGTCCGTCTGTTGTCTGTTGAAATCACGATAGAGTGCGAACGACCAACGCTAAGAAGCTGAAATTTTGTAGGAAGATGTTTTTTGCCCATAAGCAGGGTAAGTTCGAGAATGGGCAATATCGGACCAAAGGGGAAAAAGTTCCCCTTTACGGGACTAAATATATCCCGGCCATAATCAAATTTTTCAAATATTTTTTTTCACTACATCTACACTAAGTTTATATAATTTATAGATGGGGAAAAAAATCCCAAAAATGGGCGTGCTCATGGGTTCCGTGGACCCTTGGGGCCCAAAAAAGGGCCCATGATAAACATGCGCATATGGGTATCGAAGTGCAATAAAATTTACTCACGAACCCAAATATGCCTTTATTTTCATGAATTGCCTAAATTTTTTGATCCGGTTTCTAGGACTATCGGGTCACCAGCGGCCCAAAAACCGTCCCTTGACAAACATGGACATATGGGTATCGAAATGCAACGAATCCATGATGGAGGGTATATAACAGGGGTGCCCAAAACCTTCTTATGGAAGCGCAAACACCAATACGTATACACTTTATCAACACACACAAGGAAGAACAAAAATATTTCATTATGTACACTGGTAAAAAAAATTGAATTTCATTTTATAAAATTTATATGTGGCAAATATAAAAAAAACAAAAGATAATTTATTATAGAAAAAACAAATCATACATTGAGATTGATTCTCAAAATTTTGAGCGAAGAAATAATCGCTTTCCCACGTGTCATTCATTCTGCAAAATAATCTATCCGCTTCAAACTCACAACACATAATGATTTCTGCAAGTGCTTCTCATTCCACGAAATCATTCAAAAAATAGCAACAAAATGTACGATGCGAGCGCCTGGCACCAATGTGTACCAACAAAGCATGCGTTCTTGTTGCTGTGTATATGAAAGTGTTGTTGCTTTGATCTTGGGTATGTGTGTATTTCATACAAACAGTTGTATGTGCATAGTAAGATGCTCAGCCTATGCTAAGCGCTTTTACAAAAACAAAAGCGCACCAAGCGCATAGGCCGTGGGCACCCCTGGTATATAAGATTCGTCCCGGCCGAACTTACTATTTGTCCACTTGTTTTTTTTAGAGTTTATGTGTAACTCTGAGTTTCATACACCGAACTTATCAGCGAGTGATGGTCAATATCTCTATACGGTTTCCATAAGATGTGAAATGTGTATGTCTTTAAACTCCATTTCCTGGCCTTCTCATAGTGTCATTGCAGATTGCCAAATTGCCAACACCATTTCTTCATAACACAGACTGTTCGTGTTAGATAAACTCACGAATTCCATTCCATGAACCCGCACCAACAAAACAATGCGGACCAATGATTGCATTCACTGTTCCACAGCAATGCCGGTGGACAGTGACTCGTCTGCCCTCGTGTCATCATGGCATTCACTGGAATCACAGTGTGGATTTGTCGCTGAAATCACTGTATACTTCCTAATGATCTCCATTCATGTGCCGACAGACTCGCAGTCGACACGTGCCGTTGATAAATTGTTCCGCAGTTCTGCAATCGACACATTCACCTTTCATTGCAGTGCTCAAAATGTTTGTTTGCATCCTTTGTCACAAATGCGAATGCAATCAATATTCGAAATTGAAGAAAACCAGAGACAGAAAGTGAAAACAGTTTTTTACACATGGATACACATTTTCAAATGTTCCTTACAAAGAGAAGCCCGGGAGAAAGCAAATGAAAGAAATGAAGCAAGAGGAGAACGATGGGGTGACTTGTGAGGCGTTTGGTAATTTTCAAAAAAAACAGATGCATTACAAAAGGGTGACAGACTTCTATACATAGTTATTTCCCCTGACATTTCATGAAGGAAAAGATGGGGAAATTCTTTCGAATCCGTGAGCTGTGCACGATATAATTGTGTATACTCACTGACCGGGATCTACTGTTTCAAAGCCGGCTAATGATTTTTCTAGAGATTATTCTCTTACTCGTAAAGTTTCCAGCATTTACAAGGTGAAATGTTCGATGGTTGTACCAGACAAATGTTCGATGGTTGTGCCAGATTTCTATATGAGTCGATAAATTGTTGCATTATGTACCGCCATCTTGTCGCAGTCAGTCTGAACTCGTGAAAGAAACTGCAATCTTATAGTGTCATTGTGTGCACTATTGGGCGGAATGAAGTTGGGCCCTAATATGTACACGGAAAACAACAACACAAAATTTTCTTTCCAAAGTCTAAGATCTGCGAAAATGAGCACCAAAATTATGTTGTAAAAAGGATAAACAGTTTTCGTATAAGAAAGCGACATTCCATTTTTTGTTGTTTACTATTTTTTTTTTAATACAAAAGTTGTTTCCATAACAACATCTTGGACATAAATAATTGCAATCATTTTTTTTATGAACACAAATTGTATTTAATTAAATAAACATATATTTTTTTTCTCAAAAATTTAAGTTTTCGAAAATATGAACTGATATTCATTCGAGTGAACCACCCAGAAGACACATTATAAGTTTGATCGTAAAGTAATTGGACATTATCTGTCGGTTATCGATAACTATTTGTCGTTGTCGGTTATCGATAACTATTTGCATTCGGTATTGTGTAAGAAAATGTGACGACTTGGAAATTTTCTAAGTGTTTGAAAGTAGAAAACAAATGGAAATAGTGTAAAAAAATTAAAGTAACAAATGGCACGTAATAGCTAAATTGTTAAATGCCCTTGCCGAGAAGAGTGGCAAAAGGAAAGGGGATCGTGAATTAAAATGTTGCATTATTTTGTTCCTAGGACCCAATTTCATGATCCCCGTTGGCGTTTGTGATACCTCTTGAATGCTGTTGAGCATAGCGATCTAACGAAGTTCCCTTTCGCATATGTGAATGGGAATTATTCACATAATTTTGGAATATTGGCTTTTGCAAAAAATTATGTATCCATATTCGTATTCGCTTTCGCAAAAAATATATTTCAATATTCGCTTTAGCTAAACCCACCTACGTTACATCCCTAGTAGAGATGCTGGTAGCCACAGGGATCTACCAACAAATGGTGGGTAATGAAAATGTTCCAGGTTTAATGGGATGTGTTAATGGAACCCACATTCATATCACATCACATGGGGATGACCACAGACGTTCTTTTTTTATTAAATGCAAGACAAAACTCAAGTGAGTACATTTTATATATTTGTTCGCCTAAAGGACAGGGGAAAAAGTTAGTGGACTCAAGAATGATAGAAACAAAGATTACGCCATCCCGCGCAAAAAAAAAGAATGTTCTGCGCAGGTTGATCGAGTGACGTCACGCAAAGTGTGTGCCTATTGGCTAACTAGTAAGTTGTAATGCGCCTATGGCGCCCGTTGAAATATGGAAAAAAAAAATTTTTCTTACAAAAAAAAAAACAATTTTGTTGAAAAAAAAAATTTTTGTGGAAAAAAAAAAATTTTTGTTGAAAAAAAAAATTTTGGGAAAAAAAAAATTTTTAAAAAAATTTTGTAAAAAAAAATAATTTTTGTAAAAAAAAAAAGTTTTGTAAAAAAAAAAAAATTGTAAAAAATAAATTTTGGTAAAATAAAAATTTGGGGAAAACACAATTTCTGTACAAAAAAAATATTATTTTTTTATTATTAATATTTATAGAAAATTTACCCTCGACACTGATTCACTGATTCACTGATTCCCTGATTCACTGATTCCCTGATTCACTGACTCTGTCACGCAGTACGTAGGAATTTAAATAGGCATTCTATAATTCTATAATTCTATAATAAATAATAAAAAAAATAATATTTTTTTTTTGTACAGAAATTCTGTTTTCCCCAAATTTTTTTTTACCAATATTTTTTTTTTCCAAAATTTTTTTTTCCAAAATTTTTTTTTTTCAAAATTTTTTTTTTTTACAAATTTTTTTTTTCCAATATTTTTTTTTTCAACAAAATTTTTTTTTTCCACAAAAAATTTTTTTTTCAAGAAATTTTTTTTTTTTCAACAAAATTTTTTTTTTCAACAAAAATTTTTTTTTTCAACAAATTTTTTTTTTCTACAAAAATTTTTTTTTCAACAAAAATTTTTTTTTTAAGAAAATTTTTTTTTTTCAACAAATTTTTTTTTTTCAACAAAATTTTTTTTTCCACAAAATTTTTTTTTTTTCAACAAAATTTTTTTTCCATATTTCAACGGGCGCCATAGGCGCATTACAACTTACTAGTTATTAATATTTATAGAAAATTATAGAATGCCTATTTAAATTCCTACGTACTGCGTGACAGAGTCAGTGAATCAGTGTCGAGGGTAAATATATATTAAGATAGTCAAAGTGGTTTCAATTACAGGGTTGCCAACAATAGTTCCTGCGATGTATTCCAATCTGAACGTTTGTACTCGTTGTAGATACACATAGAGTTGGCAATCTTTACAAGGGAACAAGTACGTCATCTAATGGGTAATCTTTATTTCTATCATTCTTGAGTGGACTCCTATTTTGCATTCAAATGCTTACGTTAGATTCCGCATAGACTGCATACGCTTTGTCGTTCTTGTGCCTGTTGGTTGGTCGCAAATAGGCTGTTTGTCGCCTAGAAAGCAAGCGATCATTCACGTTCGAAAACCAGGGTCAGACAGTTCATCAGTTACTTAAATTTAACATTCAACAACAATAATTTTAAACAAGTGGACAAATAGTAAGTTCGGCCGGGCCGAATCTTATATACCCTCCATCATGGATCCTTAAAAAGTCAATAAATAAGAAAACCAGTGAAAAAGTTGCAGTCGGGTAAACCGACTTATATATACCCTCACCCTCATTAAAAACATACAAGTCTCATATTTCAAAGTATCGGAAAGTTAAATGTGTGAGTAGCTACCATCATTTGATGTAACATCTGATGAAAAGTCATAATAGCAACCTAGAATACCGAATGTTTTAGAAAAATATTGTATTACATAGAAAAAGGACGGAATATAAAGCAGAGTTTTTACTAGAAAATTGTATGTAGTTAAAGCTTTACTAAATATAGAGTTTCGGAAAGAATCGTTGATCGAGTTTATATAATTACACGATTTCTAAAGTGGGTGCAATGGTACATTTGTATGGTAGGTACCAGAAAAGGAGTTGCCAGACTGCCAAGTTTTTGTCCAAAACTTAGTCCAGTTATACCATTACTAAATACAGAATTTGGGCAGATCGCGTTGGTCGTATTGAAAGTATTACACGGTTTATAATGGGTGAAATGGTAAATTTGTATGACAGGTACCAGAAGGGGAGTTGCCAGACTTCCAAGTTTTTGTCTAAAAATTTGTCTAGCTATACTTTTACTAAATACAAAATTTGGGCAAAATGTCGTTGGGCATATTGGTGTTATTACACGATTTCTAAGGCAGGCGGGATGGTACATTCGTATGGGAGGTACCAGAAGAGGAGTTGCCAGACTGCCAAGTTTGTCCAGTTATACCTTTACTAACTACGGATTTTGGGCAAGATCGAACTTGCAAGTGTTAATATTATTACACGATTTATAAAGTGGGCGAAATAGCAGATTTGTATGGGAGGTACCCGAAGGGGTGTGGCCATATAGCCCATTTGCTATCCCATAAGCAGTTTTGGGAAAATATTAAGCCATGCCAAATTTCAGAGTGACTGTTTAACTCCTTTGAAAGTTATCGTGCGTACCAGCAGGACAGACGGACAGACGGACGGACAGACGGACATGGCTCAAACGATTCAGAAAGTCATAAAACGAATTTGGTTCAAAGACACCTGGGGTCTAATGTGGATATTTCTATGTGTTACACTTTTGAGCCGTATCAAATGATATATACCCTCCCACCGTAGGGTGAGGGTATAACTAACTGAGTTTTTGGGCCGCTCGTGACCCGATAGTCCCAGGAACCCGATCACAAATTTTATCCAAATCATGAAAATAAATGCATATTTGGGTTCGCGAGAAAATTTCGTTGCATTTCGATACCCATATGTCCATGTTTGTCAAGGGACGGTTTTTGGGCCGCTGGTGGCCCGATAGTCCCAGAAACCAGATCAAAAAATTTAGTAAAATCGTGAAAATAAAGGCATATTTGGGTTCGTGAGTAAATTTCGTTGCACTTCGATACCCATATGCGCATGTTTATCATGGGCCCTTTTTTGGGCCCCAAGGGTCCACGGAACCCATGAGCACGCCCATTTTTGGGATTTTTTCCCCATCTATAAATTATATAAACTTAGAACTTAGATGTAGTGAAAAAAATATTTGAAAAATTTGATTATGGCCGGAATATATTTAGTCCCGTAAAGGAGAACTTTTCCCCCTTTGGTCCGATATGGCCCATTCTCGAACTTAACCTGCTTATGGGCAAAAAACATCTTCCTACAAAATTTCACGGACGGACGGACGGGCGGACGGACATCGCTAGAATGTCTTAGAATGTTACACTGACCAATAATATATATACTTTATAGGGTCGCAGATCACTCTTTCGAGGTGTTGCAAACGGAATGACAAACTTAGTATATACTCCATCCTATGATGGAGTGTATAAAAACAGTACAAAACTCTATTTTTTTCGAAAATCGCAATGGACCGCCTTTTATATGTAAACTACACGTCCAACCAAACCAAAAATATTTATTTTGCTCCACTCAATTTGTGGATTATATGAAATCCTCTCATCAACTTATTCCACAAATTATGATGTCCTTCATAGCATACGCTTTTATGATATTTTTATGCGTCCTCGAGCATCTCACGAAGCCTTTTGAGACGTTAAGTACGGCATCTTATGCCGCAAAGTACGAGCTTGCAAACAAATCACTAACAAATATAGACTTTTGATGGATATTTCATGGTGTTTCGGGAGACAACAACAAGTTGCTGGGCTATTTGCCTAACAATGCGAATACGCAGGGAACAAACAGGCGGCCATGACAACAAAGGTAGTGCGGTGTAATTGAAACGTCGTGTTTTGAGCACTAACAGCAACAAGAAGCCAAACTTCAGATGAGGGGATTATTTTGGTACACTGCAAGAAGAAAAGATGTGGATTTGCATACAATTGATACGAATTCATGTAAGATGAAAACTATTGAGGACAAAAATGTTTTGGTACTGGACTTTCTTATAAGTAGGAAAACAATGATTTTTCCTTTTTTTTAGTCAGAATTTTAGCAGCATCATGAGGCTTTTTTCCTTCAGTGTATGCCCACCACTTATGATCTAATTTTGGGACTACTTGCTACGCTTAGAAACACGTATGCAGTGGCGAAAAGCTGTACATAAAGTGGGACGAATACCTAGATATGGAAATACGATTTCCACTTACTCATCGCTTGTTTGTACTTTGTTAACCTCTGAAATTTAATACACCTGAAATTTATTTCTGCCAAACACCGGCTCGAATTATGCCAATAGCGTACACATTTCTGCCAAATACCACATGTTACTGCTTCACACGCTTTAGTGGAATAATTTCGAATGCCAGGCTGCGATTATGACTTAAGTCAATAATATTTGGCCAAATTGTTTTAAGCTTGAATTTAAACATTATGATTTGCCAAATTATACTGATCATAAATATTAAAATGTGCATTATGATAGTTCGTTACACAATTAACACTTTTTCGAAGGGTCAGCTCGGCTGGTATGGGATCAACTTTTTCATTTCGTATTCCTTATAGAACAATTCGTAAGGGAGATTCCATAAGTGGCCTTCACTAAGTTGTGAATAAAAGCGAAAATTCGCCATGGATTTTAATGATCTATACCTTATTTTGATTGAAATATATGTGGCTTTATGATAAAATACTGAAAATGTACACTTTTCATTTCATTTATTCCTTACAGATTTGTAATTTGAAGCCTATAGGCCGATTAAAAGCAAATTACACTCGTACCATTGTAGATCACATGAAAATTGTTTAAATAGTTTTAGCTTTCGTTTTTGGACCCCACGCAACGACCCCAAAACTAACTCAATCTTTGATTGGAGAAATCGGAAGAAACCACCGTCTTCTCTAGAAAAAAAAAACTGAATATCATGAGCAAATGCATAAGGAACACACCATCTTTCAAATTTTTGTCTTATTTGATTTTTAATTTTTTTTTTCTGTGGAAAAAAATCCGGCTTAAATTTGTTTATAACTCTAAAACTGTCACTCATATTCGAATGGACAACAGACGAAGATTATATATTTTTTTTTTTAAAATTTATTTCAATGAAATTATTTTTGAGATATGCAAAATTTTCGTATTTTATTTTTTTTTTTTAAAAAAAATATGTGAAGGGTTATGTGAAGTCGATTGTCTACGGGAATCAGCCCGACACTAATGACGCCTTGGAAGAGAGTATTCGGCGCGTTATTACTGACACACGGCCCCAAATGCTGCAAAAAGTGATCGAAAATTGCACCAGTCGTTTGGCATGTATTAGACACAGCAACTCATGGCCATAACACTAAATTATATGCATTTTGTATATTCTTGAAAACCACACAACTAAAAAACACATTGCAACTAAGCGAGCAGAACAGAAATTTCCAAAACTTATGATTTATATAGTACATCAAATTAATGTTCCTTGTGATGGCGATTTTACTCATTTATCGGCCAAATAATTCTTCGTGAAGAAGTAAAATAAACGTAAAAAAAAAGTAATGCTCCAAAATTTTTCTTTGGCAATAACGACTTAAAGACTTAGTTCCAATTAACGCGATGACTTTTTGGCTTGACTTTTTTCCAATTTCTCTTTTGGATTTGCTCCCAAACATCATATGAATTTATTCGCTGACTTTTTGCTTACGACTCCGTTTGATTTTTATACTTAAATCGTGTTGATTCGTAAAATTTTAGAACAGCAATGTGTGTAAAGTCAAAAAAAACATAACTAAAAAAAATTGAAAAAAATCTAATTTGTGACTATTTTTCTACCCCGCAATCTTTTCTACACCTTTTGCTAGCAACAGTTGGGTGGCGCCATTCATGTCCTGCTCCAGCCCTGCCACGTTCCTACTATACAAATTATTTGGTGACTTCGACACTTGTCCAATCCATTCATTTCTTTTAAATGAAAATCATTGTTGCAATGTCTGCTCATTTCTGTTTGCCCACACTGAAACATTAGCGGTTGCCCCGACACCCTTAACGCGAGCTTTAGCGTCAGCAAATGGTCATGTGTAATTTTGTGGGGCACACGCAAAATAAATCATACAAGAATACAAAGTAATTAATTGGTATGGCGCCATAAGTGTCGCATTTTGCCAACTGATGTACACCATCACCACCACCAACACGAGAGCAGCGGAGTATTTAATGAAATTATTAATAAGTGATAAATGGCAAATGAGTGAATTGGAAAATGGTTTTAAAATATGAATTTTTTTTTACATTTCCATTAATGAATTGTAAGCAAATTTATGTTATACAGGGTCCGCTAAATAACTTTTTTTTTTTTGAAAATTCTATAAAAAATTCTGTTTTTTTTTTTTGAAACTACAACCCTTCCGGTTAATAATGGAAAATAATTTCATTCAAATGGCTTTATTAAACTGTAAGTATGTGAAATTTACACACCACGAACGCCGAGACAGGAAAACTTAATTTTTAAGGTTTTTTTTTTTTTTGCTAATTTCTGTTGGTCGATGGTAAACGGCCCATATGAAAAATGCGGCGATATGTAATAACCCCAAACGAAAATTGAAATAGTTTACAATAAAATAAACCCCAAAAAGAAAAGCAATGAAATAACACTAAAATTTAGGAAAATAATCCTAAAAACCAAATAAAATAACCTGGGGATTTATTTCATTATCGGTTTTCTCATTATGAAATAGTCCCCAAATGTTGAAATGAAACCCCCAAATATATGAAGTAACGCTGAAATGATTGTTTGCCATCTTTTTTGGGGGTTATTTCATTTGGGAGTTATTTCGTAGCGCCAAAAATTGCATTGAAGTGCTTGAGAATTGTATCAAGCTGTCAATTAATTTCACACAATTCTTTAGCCAAACAGCTGATTTCAATTACACATAAGTTCTTATTAAAGACTGATCTCACATTAAAAGTACACCTTTTTTTTATTCTGTGAAGAAAAATAAATAATTTCATTAGCAAAAAAACTTAAAATTTAATGAAATGTGATTTTATTTTTATCTCCCGGTGTCCTTGTAAAAATCGCGAAACAATGCTGAACCTGCCCGCATACCATCAACTATTAAAAGCAACTCTTAGGCCGGGCCATTTGGTCTAAACAATTTTTATAACAGTTCTCTGAGGTCGTAAAAGAAAATTGTTTTTTTTTTCTTTTGTTTTTATTGTTCATAAACAATTCATTGCTTTTCATTTGTTTGTGTATGAGGACGAAATTAATTTATCTTTGGCTATCTGTTTTCCATGGACGCGGAAACTAAGACCTGGTAATATGGCTGCGTTTTCTGTCCCTTAGCTATCCACGAAATGTTTACACATCAGAAAGTTCGTCTGCTCTGTAACATTAAAGTCGTAAAAATAAATTCACAATCGTTATACGTGAAAAGTGATTTAATTTACACATGTATGTGTATTGCCAATGTTAACAGCAAATGCTAACGTGTTCATTTGTTGAAATGCTTATTTTAACTCCAACATACGAATTGTGCCGAGTTCTTGCAACGGAAGCAATGATTCTGTTTAAATGTAATAAATTAATTAGCACAACATTAGGGGGAGGGGGGAACATCATCTGCTGTAATGGAATTGCCATATCGTGTCGTCGAATATGCCATGCATAAGATAATGAACATTTACGTGCTTCAACGCGCAATGGCAAAATATTTGGGGAATACGATCAGTTGTTGCCCCAAGTGATGTGAAATTGACGTTTAGACCAAACCCCATTCAATGTCGATATGTTAGTGTAAGTCATTTTTTACTTAGTCCCATCATATGGGCAGGAAATTTAAATTTTTTTTTTTAAACTGAAATTTGGCCTTACACATTTTACGTGGAATTTTATATTTGTAGCGATATCGATTGGAAATTACACCACAAACTCTAAAATAAAAATAGGCATCAATTTTGCACGGCTCTATGAAAAATATCCCAAATGAAAAATGACACCCAAAAAAAAAAAAAATACAGAATGTCCCAAATGAAGAATTCCCCAAAATAAATGAAAAAAAATCCCCCAAACTATTTTTGAAAAATTCCCCAATCCATTATCCAATATCACCCCAAACCGTAAATGCGAAAAAAAACCCTAAATATTTTTTATTTATTTATATTTTGTTTATAATGTCTTGGGATTACGACCCAAATTATTGAACATTTGAAAAATGTGAAAAAACATCCCAAATTTATGTGTTGGTGTGGTCAATATATCAAAAAAAAAAAAACGAAAAATTCATTGTAAATTTGGGTGGGGGGCTAATTTTCTGGCACCCTAGCAGTCGCAAGATGTTAAATCACAAGATCGCGGTGGCCAATTGTGATCACTTCTTCGAGAGATAACCTTGTTCAGAAACTTGTTAGTTTTGCGAACTGTGACTACAAGATTTTCACCATTTTTGTAGTGAATTTTAATAATTTTCCATTTTTAGTAATGGCGCAGTTTCTACTTGTCAAATGTCAAGGAATAAAATCTTCAAAATTCCGGGAGATTATTTTGTGGTTTATAATATTTTCTGGTGTATTTTGTCGTACTAAAAAAAAAAAAATATTTTAAAAAATTATGGAAATACATTTTTCTTTAAAATCTTTAAAATTGCCTTTTTCATCGGAATCACCTTTATTAGTTTAACTATAATTTTTGAAAGGAGGAAATATTTTTTGGTGGCACAAAAAAATCATAAAAAATTAAAAAAAAAAAATCCGAATATCCAGCGTTCAAAGAAATAGAACAATTATTAGATTATCAATCATAGATTATCTATGCATACATGTAGAAATTATGGTCGTTTTTTGTAAATATACCCAAATTCCATCCAGAGCTGAATGGCACCGTGGGGATCTTCGACGTGAAATTCTGTATAGATGGCTGCAAAAACGATTGCGGTGTTGGCTTGGAAATATTCTCAAGAAAAGCCAACCTGCAATCTGAAACTTAACATGCATTACTAATTTCCCGAAACTATTGATGGAATTGTATATGGGTTACATGGTCAAAGCCCTCGGCTACCTCTCATATAAAGTTCACAATAATTTCCGTACCATTACCAGTAAATTTCTGATTATATCAGACATAATTTTGGAGAAATCGTCAAATATAGAAACAAAAAAAATCGTTAAAATCAAGAAAAAAAAACGTCACAAACTCATAAAATCGTCATAAATGCAAATACTAAAATTTGTGTTTTTATTTATATTATAGTTTGGTCTATTACTAAAACAAAAAAAAATATTTTTTAAAAATGTTCGCAATGCCTCCCCTGGATTTTGAAAAGTTTCCCTTTTTTTAAATAATCATATAAAACGTATACAAAATAAAAAATATTGGCGTATTTTGCCAAATGTGTAAATGAGAATACACGGATTGAAGATTGTCTTCTTATTGGATTGACGTGCTGCTGGCTCACTAGGCCGATTACGTTGACCGTAAAATGGACGAAGTGCTCTTTGATCTTCGACATTTATTTTTTTACACTAAATCTTCACATTTGTAAGTGTTGTTCGGGCTTCAGGAAGACTTGCCAAAACTTTTTTATTCCCTTAACATTCCATGAAGGAACAGCCTGGGAACTTCTCTCAAATCAGTGGGTTGTGTACGATATATTTTGTATACTCACTTAACGGCACCTACTGTTTAAAGCCGACTCCTAACGGCTAACGCTGTTCTCGAGAAGTTTTACATGGCGAGATTACTCCCTTACTCGTTAAGTCGCCAGCATTAACGAGGTGAAAGCAGCCGCTGAACAAATGTTATGGTCCTATCCGGTTTTAAACCTGGGTTCTGCTGTGAATTAAATTCAATTTGATGTAGATGAGCATTGTACGTTAATTTGACGAACATGGTACATCAATTTGACGAACATTGTACATCAATTTAATGAAAATTGCATATCAGTTTAATGCAATTTGTACATCAATTTGATGAACATTGTAAGTTAAATTGATGAGCATTGTACATCAATCAATATGAAGAATATTGTACATCCATTTAGTGAATATTGTAGATCAATTATAATTTTTATAAAAAAGTTGCAGTCGGGTAAACCGACTTATATATACCCTCACCCTCAGTATAAACATACAAGTCTCATATTCCATAATAGCAACCTGAAAATACCGCATGTTATAGAAAAATATTGTATTACACATTTTTACAGAAAGGGCGGAATATAAAGCAGAGTTTTTTTTCTCGAAAATTGTATGTTGTTAGAGCTTTACTAAATATAGAATTCGTTGAGCGAAGATTCGTTGAGCGAATTTATATAATTGCACGATTTCTAAAGTTGGTGAAATGGTAAATTTGTATGGGAGGTACCAGAAGGAGTCCGACTAGGGGTCCAATTTTTTCTGGAGAGCTTTAGATGTTTATAGATTTACTAAATACAGAATTTGGGCAAGATCGCGTTGGTCATATTGATCATATTACCCGATTTCAAAGGTAGGCGGGATGGTACATTTGTATGGGAGGTACCAGAAGGGGAGTTGCCAGACTTGCAAGTTTTTCTCCAAAACTTTGCCTAGCTATAGCTTTACTAACTACAGAATTTGGGCAAGATCGCGTTGGGAATATTGTTATTATTACACGATTTCTAAGATAGGCGGGATAGTACATTTGTATGGGAGGTACCAGAAGGGGAGTTGCCAGACTTCCAAGTTTTTGTTCAATACTTAGTCTAACTATACGTTTACTAAATACAAAATTTGGGCAATATGTCGTTGAGCATATTGGTGTTATTACACGATTTCTAGCGTAGGCGGGATGGTACATTTGTATGGGAGGTACCAGAAGGGCAGTTGACAGACTTCCAAGTTTTTGTCCGAAACTTTTTCCAGTTATACCTTTACTAAATACGGAATTTGGGCTAGATCGAACTTGCGCATGTTGATATTATTACACGGTTTATAAAGTGGGCGAAATAGACGATTTGTATGGGAGGTACCAGAATGGGTGTGGCCATATAGCCCATATGCAATCCCATAAGCAGTTTTGGGAAAATATTAATCCATGCCAAATTTCAGAGTGATTGCTTAACTCTTTCGAAAGTTATCGAGCACACCAGCAGGACAGACAGACAGACGGACATGGCTCAAACGATTCAGAAAGTCATGAATCGAATTTGGTTCAAAGACACCTGGGGTCTAATGTGAATATTTCTAGGTGTTACACTTTTGGGTCGTTTCAAATGATATACACCCTCCTACCCGTAGGGTGAGGGTATACAAATAAAACGAGTCTATTTTGCAAAAATGTGTAAATTTTTTTGCTATACACTTGCTATGATTGTATCTTAAGGTAAGGCGGTATCTTAGTCTTGACGGTAGACGATCAGCAGTTTGAGTTGGGGTTGCATTTTGCACGTGTTAGAGAGAGACAACTAAAATTGACGGTAGATGACGGTAGACTTCTGCAGGTTGCAGAATCAACCGTCAACCGGTTGATAATATAAGGAATAGTTCCTATCGTTTCAATGAGAATTACTCTTTAGTAGAGCATATCCCCAAAGAATTCAAGCAGTAAAAACAACAACATGTAGGAACTTCTTCGTTGTGTACAATGCCTCCTACAAAAATAAAATTGGAAAAAAAAAAATTCAGGAAAAAAAATTTTTGCTGAAAAAAAAATTTTTGTTGAAAAAAAAAATGTTTGTTGAAAAAAAAAATTTGTTGAAAAAAAAAAATTTGTTGAAAAAAAAAAACTTTGGAAAAAAAAAATTTTGGAAAAAAAAAATTTTGGAAAAAAAAAATTTTGGAAAAAAAAATTTGGTAAAAAAAAATTTGGGGAAAACACAATTTCTGTACAAAAAAAAAAATATTATTTTTTTTATTATTATTATTTATAGAATTATATTATAGAATGCCTATTTAAATTCCTACGTACTGCGTGACAGAGTCAGTGAATCTGGGAATCAGTGTATCAGTGAATCAGTGTCGAGGGTAAATATATATTAAAGATTTGCTGCTAAGTACCTTGAAGCCCGTAATAATCAGCCAGTACTAAATATTTACACCACCTACATCCGGCCTAAAATGGAATACAACTCCCATATATGGGCAGGGGCTCCAGGGATATCTTTGCAGCTTCTGGACCGTGTTCAGAGGAGAGCGGTGATGATGATAGGGAATGGTAGGGTATCCAACTCTATAGTCTCCCTTTAGCATCGCCGGAATGTGGGTTGTATATCGTTATTCTATAGATATTTCAATGGTATCTGTTCACAAGATATCCATCGTCTGGTACCCTGAGTGTTAGTAAAAAAAAAAACGGTTTGTTTACTTTAATTATTTACCCGTTCCTTTCCCAGATAAAATGTATAATTTTGACTGCTGTTCAAATTGACGATTTAACTTAGTCAAAACGCATACTCATCATGCGAACTCGCTCCGCCAAGATGCTGAGGATATTCTGTTGAACATAAGTCCGTAGTCGGAAACACGTGTCTATCTCCCCGTCACAGCGATTACCCGAGTAAACAGATGCGGCAGCACACGCAGCACACACATGTTTCTCATTAATTGTGAAATGGGGCCCATTAACACACATTAAACATGTGTTAGCGTTAATTGCTGGTTGACAACAGAACACTGCAGTCAAAATAGGACTTTTTGCTGAAATTTGCATAAGCTTGTTGTCGGCTAAAACTTCGATTCAATAAACGCACAGTCTCGCTTTACAAATAAAAAATAGGAATGTACCTAGTAGAGCACACCGGTACACCCAGTCCTAAGAACATTCTATTAAATAAAATCATTTCGAATAATCGTTTCCGAGTCATTGTATTGCGTGAGTGAACGATACAAAGAATTTCTAATTGCGAATCACAGCATTACTTAGTCAAATTCCAAACCTTTGTAAAATTACACCAAATATCACTACCACCGTACGATGTTGTGGATTATTGGGAAAATCTGAATTGAAGTGTAGGCAATTGCCAATTACAATTAAATGGCCAATCGAGCGACAAGCATTTCAAGGCCTGATTTGTTTGTCTCACTTCTGTGGAATTATATCCATGGTGCGAAAATATGCGACAACAATTTTCATTAAATCCACAGAGAAATTAGGAAAAATCATTATGTCATATGAGAATGAAATCGTTGTTGTTGTTTCCAATTAAACGAAAAATAACCGAAGGGAGGAAATATCATCTGAAATCCAAAATGACCAAAGATCATAAAACCCAAAATCGAGTTTTTAATACATTCTGGTGAAATGACCTAAAACACATGTCTCTGCTAAATTTTACACATCAATATCGAAAATTTAAAATTTTTGTGCGAATTTCAAAACGTTTAGATTTGCTAAAGTTTCGTGATTCTCCTGCAAAGTTATGAAAGTGTTTGTTAGGTCATTTTGGATTTCTGTTGACGATGTCCTTGGAGCAATTTCATCACAAAAAACCCGGCATTGAAATGAAGAAGAAGACAAATTACTTATGTATGTCTTATATATCCAAAAACATGCATGAGGGCGATTTGAAAGGCAAATATGCTAAAACGAAATTGATTAATGTCACAAAGAAGTTCTAAGGGTAGCCCCCCAAAACGATGACTTCTTTGGACGAATTCTCTGTCAGTGTCAACAAAGAGGACAATCATTAAAAAGAAGAAAAAAATAATAATCTGAAAATACATACATACAAATATCTAGTCTGCATAATCTGCGATGTCTGTTGTCTATGAATTCTTGTCGGCATTCCAACTCTTATTTGTGTATTAGGCAACAGACTTGTGATACATCCAAAAATAATAGAATTACAATGTGTGTGCAATTTTTTAAGTCACATAACCAGAACACTTATTGATAAAGGACCCAAAAAAAACACCCTTGTCTTCCAGTTTTGCCCAAAAACAGGCACTTTTTTTAAAACACCAAAAAAAAAGAGACGTTCCCAGTTTTGGCCAAAGTTAGGCATTTTTGTATGGACCTCCAAAGATTTGGGGCCTCGGTGTTAATTTTGCAAAAAGGAACAACAATTTGGAATTTTCATTTACTCTCCGAGGAAAAAATGAAGATTTCCTCATACAGGAATATAAAACCAAAATAGCTTCATCTTCAAGGTCAAAATCCCAAAAAAACTTTAAACAAATTCGATTTTTTTAACCTCATTGTCATTTTTGCAAAAAAAAGTGATAATTTTCTCAGGGTCATATCTTGCACACCGTTTGGAATTTTCATTTACTTTTGGAGGCGAAGATGAAGCTCTTGTCAGAGAGAAGAAAAATAGTGAAAAACTTCATCGCAAAAAACATAAATAAAATTCTACAGGGTTCTCCAGCAAGAGGTGTTATTTTGAATCACCCGGTATTTCGGTAGCTGTCACTTTTGAGTCTTTCATTCTCTGACATTTTACAAGTAGAAACTACGCCATTACGAAAAATGGAACGATGCACGCATTGAAATTATTAAAATTCACCAACAAAAAATGGTGAAAATCTCACAGTCACAGTTCGCAAAACTGAAGCATTTTTGGGTCGTCGTGATGTACCTTGTAGGACCGCAATAAAGAAAATGGTGGAAAAATTCGAGCTTTTGGGACAAGTTAGTGATGTGAAGAATAAAACCCGTGCACGTCGCTTAAGAACAACTCAGAAAATGGCTGATGTAGCCCAAAGTGTTGAAGAAAATCCAGGTTTTTCCATTCCTCGTCGTTCTTTGAAATTGGGCATTCCACAAACGTCATTACAGCGTATTTTTCCTAAAGACTCGGGGTCTTAAGGCTTATAAAGTTCAGTTAACACTAAAATTCAAGCCGGCCGATCACCAACAACGTCGTGTCTTTGCTGATTTGGTCCTTGAAATGTATGAAAATGATCCGGAATTCCATCGATCATCCAAATCATCTTGACTGATGAGGCCCCGTTCCACCTCGGTGTCTACGTCAACAAGCTAAATTGTCGCATCTGTGGCTCGGAAAAGCCAAGAGTTATTGTGTGTCAATTCACATTTGATTTCTGGAATAGCATTAGCCAATTTTTGGAGCGTATGCGTAATATTAATTTGAAAGTGTATCACTCATACAGACATGCGGTTATTGGACTCTTCGTTGAAATAACCTGACTCTCTTCACGCACTTGGAAATTCATAAGATCCCATGGATATTAGGGTGTCCAAAAATATTTTTTTTTTCGAATTTCATAGGGGCTGATCTGTTTTTTGGAAGCATGTTTCGATTTTCTTTTTCAGATTTTTTGGAAAAGTTTTACCCGCCGTATTCATAAAAATTTAAAAATCCTTTGTTAAGAGAATTGTGTGAAAAATTTTTGTGTAGTTTCTAACAAAGGTTTTTAAATTTTTTGCAAACATTTTTGGGTCTTCTGAGTTTTCAAGCACAAGTTGTTGAATAAAAAACATTTTCGTAGTCGTTGAGACATCATTTCAAAAGAAACATGTTCGAGCTTTAATTTGATGCATATAAATCAGTTTTGCTCGTTTAGCTGTCACATATGAGTCAGGAATACCTTTTTTACAACACCTCTTCCGATTTACTTTAATTAAATATTAAGAAATATTTTACCGGTGTTTCCAAAAACAAAATTTGCAAAGGTTATGGGCATTTGAAAATCGTCAAAGTTGTGAAAAGTCATCCGACATTACAACTTTTAAACTGATGTTTTTTAAAAACTAGTGAATATATTTTAAAGTTTAATACCTTATTTTAAAAGTATTTGAACCATCTTTAGCGGTTTTTTTTGTGTTTTTCGTAGAAAAAAAAATAGAATTCATTCGACTTCCATTCTGAAATTACAGGGAATATTAAGTTTATGTTGACCTTAAGAAAATGAAATTGAAATTAAATAAAAAAAAAACAAATTTTAAATATAACAGAAAAATATTTTTTAAACTTTAAAATCTATTCACTAGATTTTGAGAAACATCAGTTTAAACGTTATCATTTCGGAGGACTTTTCACGATTTTGACCAATTTCAAATCCCCATAACTTTTCCACTTTTTCTTTGTTACGTTTTATTCTGGAAACACGTGTAAAATATTTGTTAATGAACATTATGATCAGAGTAAATTTTTAGCAGAAATCGTACGGTCTGGAAACACGTGTAAAATATTTTTTAAAGAACATTATGATCAGAGTAATTTTTTTTAGCAAAAATCGTATGGAATGACACGTGTACATTTTTTCACACAACTTTTAAAAATTTCATGAAAGTGTAGATAACTAATGGTGCAGTTTTAAAGCTGGGAAAATTCTAAGTAATTTAACAAATTTTCGATTTCGCTGTTGGCGTTTCAAAGTTACGGCCTTCAAACATTTGTAGCCACAGATTCGATGCAGTTATGGATTTTTATAAAAAATATTACTTATATTTTAAAAATGTCATGAAAGTGTCAACAACTAATGATGCCGTCAGAAAGACGTTAAAATCGTAAGTAAGTAATTTTAAAAAAATGTTAATTTTAATTTGAGTGTCAAACCATAGTGTATTGACGTTGTACCGTCTTGGCATGTTTTTCTCATTTTGTCATATTACAGATATTTTTAATCTTAGTCCCCCAACAATTAGATGGTGTTCCGATGACAAATCAGTCCCTTTTCTGTTCCTCACATCCAACAGGGAAGCACGCCATGTGATATTACTTTCTTTGAAATTTATAGAAATTTTTAAATATCAATATTTAAAACAGTTTTTTCCTATAAAAATATCCTTGCATATGAAACCCATCTAACTACCAGGCTTTCGAGCGATCTACGGTGCTCCTTTTCCATTTCGCTCTCACAGTACAACTTTAATGTAACATTTCATTTATCATTTTAAACAAATTACACACTATCGACTCGAGTCAGTTCATAGTCTTTATTCAACTTCGGTGAACACTTCCACTTCCATCTAAGTACACTCAAGGCGCTACACATTACACTTTGCCTTGTTTTCCTTTAACCGTATCCTTTAATTATTTCACGAAACTTATCATCAACGAGTGGATGCCCCAAAGGGAAAACCACACTTCAGTCATTAATTATCTATGCTAATAATTACATTACATTAAATGTTTGACTTTGCACGCCACGCATAAAATCAAGGAAAACTGACCCTAAAATTACCTTTTGTTTAAGTTTTTTTTTTTTTTTTAAATCGTTTTTTATGCTGTGCCAGCCGCCGAGCTCACGCAGTTTGTCGTATTTGGTTTTGGCCAACATTGTTTTCTTCTCTCTCCTTTGCCCTCTTGTGAAATAATGAAGAAACACATAATCATCTTAAAAGGTTTCTCATACTATTTTCTTGTATTTTTTTGTTCTGTCCACAAAGTTCGTTATTTGGTATTTTCTCTTGGGCTTTGATTCTTGAGCAAAGTTGAATTTAAAAAAAAAAAAAAAAGTTGTTTTACTTTCTTTTTCGATTAAACTGCCATTTTTATTCAACTTTTGTAGATGTGGCCGTAAATGAGGCTTATGGTTTATTACACACTAATGGCGAATTACTTTTTATGCTTTTGCTAATGAAGAGTAGAGGTTGTAACATTTTGGGATGTTTGATGTTTTTATTTATTTTTTTGTTTGCTTTCAAAGTGGTTTCAGAAATAGACCTAAATAAGCTTGGCTAAAATTGATAATAAACAAAATATGTGTTGCCATGAAGTCTCACAGCACTCGGAAAAAAGCCAAATTCGTTTATTAGCACAAGGGGAAGTAAAACCGAGAAAAAGCTGAGCATATAAATTCATTAAATTTAGCCTGGAGAACACCTTAATCAGGTATATTGTTTAAGGTTATGGCGAAAACACGCTGTTATAAATATACACCAAAAGGAAATCGTTTACAACGCGGAAACGGAAAGATCACATAGTCATAAATATTCTCAAGGATATACTTTGAGAAACAATGAAAAAGAGACAATGAACCTTGAAACTATCTATAGAATAGCAATACACAACCCACATTACGGCAATGCTGAAGGGAGACAATAGAGTTGGATACCCTACCATCCCCTATCATCATCACCCGTCTCCTCTAAACACGGTCAAGAAGCTGCAAAGATGTCCCTGGAGCTCCTGCCCTGGGAGTTATATTCCATTTTAGGCCGGATATAGGTGGTGTAAATATTTACGAGATCAGATAGGGTGAAGTATTTCTTGCACCGCTTTAAAAAGCCTAAACACTTGAATGCTTCTTTCGACACTTCGAATATATGGCTAGCCCAGCGAGGATCACCCTGTATCTTCATGTCCAGAACATCAAGAGTATCCACACCATCCATAGAGATTGACGACGATGCTGGACCAGTGGAACGTTTGTGTGACAACAAACAGCACTGGGTCTTTGCGGGCATTAAAATCTACTCTATTCATTTGGCTCCACTCACAAATCGTCGCCAAATCGCGGTTAGCTAAGTTATTCATCGTTCGCCTTTTGTCCTCGACCTCCAGAGGACCTGGCCGATGATCAAATGTGTATGAATGACAGAGGTTACTGTCATCCGCAAAGGAGTAGATTGGGTTCACAGTCACACCCAACAGGTCGTCAATGAAAATAAGAAATAGAGAAGGAGAGAGAGGACAGAGAGGACAGAGCCTTGTGGCACTAATGCGGTCAACCTATGCTCGTTGGACGAGACCCCCTCAATAACAACTCGTATAGAGCAGTCTCTGAGAAAACTGACATATGGATCTAAACTGTGTTGTGGAAACTTTAGTGCATTTATTGAATTTTATGAACAATTTGATAAATAAAATAAAAATAAATAAAAAATAATGACATGAGACAGTGATTGTATTGGAAAAGTTTATAAATATGTTTTACTAGTAAGTTGTAATGCGCCTATGGCGCCCGTTGAAATATGGAAAAAAAAATTGTGCTGAAAAAAAAAAAAAATTTTGTTGGAAAAAAAAAAATTGTAAAAAAAAATTTTGTAAAAAAAAAAAAAATTTTGTAAAAAAAAAAATATTTGTTGAAAAAAAAAATTGTAAAAAAAAATTTTGTAAAAAAAAAAATTTTTGTTGAAAAAAAAAATTTGTAAAAAAAAAATTTTGTAAAAAAAAAAATTGTAAAAAAAAAATTTCGGGAAAACACAATTTCTGTACAAAAAAAAATATTATTTTTTTTATTATTATTATTTGTAGAAAATTATAGAATGCCTATTTAAATTCCTACGTACTGCGTGACAGAGTCAGTGAATCAGTGTCGAGGGTAAATATATATTAAGATAAACGGATGTTATTTATCTAGTTTTGGGCCATTTTTCGTTCCCGCACTTCCATTTATGTTTTAGGAGTTTTGGTCACGTTTGGACTCTTTTAGTTCCCTTTTCCATCATTTACATCATATCATTATGTTTTTATTCTGTTTTGGTCCATTTTTCGTTCTTTCCATTCTTTTTATTTTAAAAGTACTGGAAAAGTTTATAAATCTGTTCATTATAATCATAGAAACGGATGCTGTCAGTTTGTTTTTATCCCGTTTTTGGGTCATTTTTCGTACCCTCTTGCATTTATGTTTTACGAGTTTTGGACCCATTTCGAAAATTTTGAGTCCTCTTTTCCATTATTTAAAATTTGTGGCTGTCTATTTAATTTTATTCACACATTTTGGTTTTCCACCTTTGTAGCATTTTTTTATCCCGTCTTGGTACGTTTTGGCCCCATTTTTCGTACTTTCTATTCTTTTTATTTAATAAGTACTGGAAAAGTTTAAAAAACTCTTCATTATAATCATAAAAACGGTTGCTACTATTATGTTTTTATCCCGTTTTGGACCATTTTTCGTCCCAGCACTTCCATTTGTGGTTTACGAGTTTTTGAGCCCGATTTGGACCCTTTTTCATCATTTATAATTTTTGCTGTCGATTAAATTTGTTTCGTTAATTTTTGTTTTTCCCCTTTTGTTGCTTTTTTTATTCCATCTTGGTACGTTGTGGCAAAATTGATACGCGGACCGAATACCGCAATTCGGTTGATTTACATATCCTGAAGAAACTTTTTCAATAAAAAAAGGTTATCGTCTCCCAGCTGCTCTAAGGTCCACCGAAAGTGTGACGTTGAGGTAGGACGCCCGGCTTCAGGCTCGAGGTCCATACGTATAATCTTCCAGGGGGTCGAATAACAGACATCTTTTTTTTTTTTAAATATTTATATTTATTTTTAGCCTATTTAAATTGAATAGACTTTTTGCCCTGTAGGCTACGAAATTTCAACTTCCCATTTAATAATGAAAAAAATCACAAATCAGGAAGACAAATACTGACTGGTATTTCATTCTTTTTCATAATAAAGTTCATTGCGGCGACTGAGGGAATACCTTCCCCAATTTATGGGGAAATTTTGACAAAATTTCAAATTATCACTGATGTCATGTGCTCTTAAGATAAAGCGTGCACTTGCCAACATCCCTTTAAGAAGCAAACGGGAAGCGTCTCCCAAATTGTTTCCTTTCATTTTTAAATAAATAAATACCAACAATTGATGTTAATTGGAATATTATATGGATGCCATCATATCGCGCGTAGGAAAATTAACGAAACAACATCTGGAAGTACATTTTCATTTTAATTGTTATTTTAAGTTATATTACGCTGCTGTTAACAATACTTTTCCTAATTAGACATTTGGGGAATTTGTACAGTTTAATTTTTACTGCCGAAATTACTTGCGACGAGAGTGTTATCTTCCTTGTAATTAATGTAATTGATTTGCCCGCTGAGAAAGAGAAAGTAGTATGTGCAAATATTTGGGTTGGGGTTGTGTATTGTTATCCTCTTTTAGTAAGTGACTGTTTTGTTACGCGTATTTACTGTAACCAAGGCAGAGACCATTTTATGTGTTCACATGTATAAAAAATATATAATTAAAAAGGTAGACAGGGCGAATCATGCATACAATACATGCCTGTCAAATTGACAGTAAGGGTGTTTGGGGAAAACTACAAAAAAAAGCTTCGACGACAAAAAAAATGGCTCTATGAAAAATACAAAAAGAAAGAAAAAATAATTGCAAAATGTCCCCAACAAAATTCTACAAAATAAATGACAAATAACCCCAGACGCCCAATATGTCCCCAAAAATTCTGAAAAATCCCATGGACAATTTATGAAAAATTACCCACTGCAAATCCCCCAAAAAATATGAAAAATACCCAAAAAAAAACAACAATATATTTTCGTAACTTGGAAAAAGGGGGTTTTTTTAAATCTGAAAATAAAGGTCATAAGCCCAAAACATTATAAAAAAACGCGCGATTTATATGTATTTTTTACTTGGGGTATTTACCTTTTTTTTTTGACTGACACTCAGGTGATGCTCCCCATGAATGCAATGCACTGTGTTAGCGATAGGAAATGCGGCTATTGGAAGGAGGAAAAAGGGAGTAGTGTTTGTTGACGTTGGTCTTGAATTTGGAAATGTCATAGCAGGAAGGGAAAACACATGCAGGAAGATTATTCCACATACGAACAGTCCGGCTGAAGAACGAATTATCTCTATAGTGTGTCGTCCGGTCAACCGGCCATTTGACAATGAACGGAAAGGATTCCCTTCATAGCTGCGTATTCCAGCTAAATGTTCTGACTTCAGAGACCAGGCGATGGATATCTGACGAACAGATACCATTGAAATATCTATAGAATAGCGATACACATCCCACGTTCCGGCGATGATGTAGGGAGACTATAGAGTTGGATACCCTACTATCCCATATCATCACCACCGCTCTCCTCTGAACACGGTCCACAAGCTGCAAAGATGTCTTTGGAACTCCTGCCCATATATGGGAGTTATATTCCATTTTAGGCCGGATGTAGGCGGTGTAAATATTTACGAGATCAGATAGGGTGAAGTATTTCTTGCACCGCTTTAAAAAGCCTAAACACTTGAATGCTTCTTTCGACACTTCGAATATATGGCTAGCCCAGCGAGGATCACCCTGTATCTTCATGTCCAGAACATCAAGAGTATCCACACCATCCATAGAGATTGACGACGATGCTGGACCAGTGGAACGTTTGTGTGACAACAAACAGCACTGGGTCTTTGCGGGCATTAAAATCTACTCTATTCATTTGGCCCCACTCACAAATCGTCGCCAAATCGCGGTTAAGTGAGTCATTCATCGTTCGCCTTTTGTCCTCGACCTCCAGAGGACCTGGCCGATGATCCGCAAAGGAGTAGATTGGGTTCGCAGTCACACCCAAGAGGTCATCAATGAAAATAAGAAATAGAGAAGGAGAGAGGACAGAGCGTTGTGGCAGAGCGTTGTGGCGGTCAACCTATGCTCGTTGCACGAGACCCACTCAATAACAACTCGTATAGAGCTGTCTCTGAGAAAACTCGATATAAATCGAGAGAAGGTATTGCCGACACCAAATCCAAATATCCAGAGCCACGTCCTTGCTCTCACCAAGGCGTTGAATGGATCATTCCATCGCTCCGAAAGGAACGCCATTAGGTTTCCAGTAGATCGATGTCTACGGAAGCCATACTGTCCATCATTCAGAAGGCCATTGGACTGTAAATACTTAACAAGATGGTGGTGGTTAAACATGAAAATATTCCCAAAAAAAAAAAAAAAAATCCAAAATTAAAATAATTCAAATTCTATTGAAAAATGACCCAAAAACAAAAAATTAAATATTACCAAAAAATTATGAAAAACTCCCCAATTTTTATTTGGGAATTTTTCATAACGAAAAATCTTCCAATTTCGTATGTTCTGCGCTCTCGAAAGTTATGGAGAGCATGGTTAACCATCATCTGGTTAAGTATTTAGAGTCTAACGGCCTTATTAATGATCGACAGTATGGCTTCTCCCCATTTCGTATGAATTTTTTTTTTGGGGAATTCTTCAAATTATGTTTGGAGCACCCTTTTAAGGAAAACCTATCATTCCATGCTTACACTGATATTAAAAATCTATGTCATCCACAATTTGTTTTGTAGAGCAAACCAACATTGGAACATACAAAAAAGCAAGAATTTAATTAAATCAATATTTCATATTTAAATTAAATATGTCATATTTGGAATATACGATAATTGAGTCATTGTTAGCATTACTGAAATATATGTACATTGAATGACGCCATCAGTAAAAAAAAAGTCAGCGTATTGCGAATACTTTGATTTTGTTTGCCGTGTCCATCAAATGAACATACCCACCCCCAACGCACGAATGCTGCAGGAATTCGGATAATTTCATTATGTTGTGGATTCGTGTATCGATTTAAATGAAAATATTAGGGAACCTTAGGTGGAATATTGAATTCTCCAAGTCCATAATAGATAGTGGAAAGTGTTTCATTAGGTTAGCAGTCGGTTGGATATTTTTCGGAAATTATGAAACAGTTTTCATACATTTTTCTTTACAACGGTTCGTAAAGTTGTTTTAAATTTTTATGAATACGCAGGTAAATGTTTGAATAAAAGTTTATCATACAATAGAGTTGTTTTACAAGCCATTTTCATCACAAACGTCGTACAGTCTGTTTTTATAAAACCAAACCAACGAATCGTCTGCTAGTGAAAACAAAAGAAATTCAGTTGGTCTGTCAAGCAGTGACTATTGGAAGACATAAATTAAAACTAATTCTAATGAACTTGCATTCGCCGTTTGGCGTAAGCGAATGTGCCATTCGTTTTTTGGAAAATTCCTATTTAAACCACAAACAAAACATTTTGCCAATTCTATTTTTGGCCCACTGGCCACAGCAGTCTTACTTTCGCAATTGTCTACGCTCAGACACAATTTAAAATGTTTCAATTCATTTAGACAATGTGTAAAACGACAGATCCCACAACAAAATTGCATGTGATCACAGCTATGGAAACGGCAAATAATAAAAATGAAATTAAATAAAATTAATCACACAACCAGAACACATAAGAAATACAAACAGCAGCCCAAACAAAAAAAGAACAAAATTCCACAGATACTCATTTCATAATTAAAATCATTTCGGTTAGAAAGTTGTACAAACAATCCTTTGCGCGGCTTATCTGTTTAATAAAGCCAAATACAAAGTATTTTGTTTGAACAACTCGCTGTAGCGGCGTCAGTTTGAGAAGCAAAGTAATCATTTACGAACTTTTCTCTGTTTAATCCCTTCCAAAAAACAAAAAAAAGAATATGGCTTTCACGATGGCACCTCGCGTCAAAAGCACGTGTTAGCCTTTCGAATGGAAACACAACCTTCATAATACAAATGTTCAATTCAAGGTTGAGGAGGTGATCGGAATTTGCGTTGTTCGAGTAGTGCTGAAATGCTCTTCACTTTTTGGTTAATTTTTTTAAAAATAAAAAGCTAACCTTTAGGCTGATATATTTGCAAAGAATTTATATTTGCGAGAAAGCAGTCAACCACTTCCCGTGATCGAAAACGTATCTAGTTCGATGCCACAGATATTTTTTCGAACACGTGGAATTAAAAGGGTTCTTGCAGATCTCAACTTAAATAAAACTCCGGGCCCGGATGGTATTTCAGCACTTGTCCTATGTAAGTGCTCTTCGACGCTAGCTCGTCCATTGGGCAATCTTTTCAACATGTCGTACCGTGCTGGTATTTACCCGTCACATTGGAAAGCTGCCAATCTTCAGCCGATCCCCAAGAAAGGTGAGGCAACAAATCCTGCAAATGATCGTCCATTCGCAATATGATGTTCTGCGCTCTCGAAAGTTATGGAGAGCATGGTTAACCACCATCTTGTTAAGTATTTAGAGTCTAACGGCCTTCTAAATTATCGACATTATGGCTTCCGTAGACATCGATCTACTGGAGACCTGATGACGTTCCTTACGGAGCGATGGAGTCGATCTATTCACGCCCTTGGTGAAAGTAAGGTCATAGCTCTAGATATTTCCAAGGCGTTCGATACGGTCTGGCACGGAGCGGAGTCGGTAATACCTTCACTCTATTTATATCGAGTTTTCTCAGAGACAGCTCTATACGAGTTGTTATTGAGGGGGTCTCATCCAACGAGCTGCTGTTTGTTGTCACACAAACGTTCCACTGATCCAGCGTCGTCGTCAATTTCTATGGGTGGTGTGGATATCGACGAATCAGGCACTCTTGATGTTCTGGACATGAAGATACAGGGTGATGCTCGTTGGGCTAGCCATATATTCGAAGTGTCGAAAGAAGCATTCAAGTGTTTAGGCTTTTTAAAGCGGTGCAAGAAATACTTCACCCCATCTGACGTCGTAAATATTTACACCACTTACATCCGGACTAAAATGGAATATAACTCCCAGGGATGGAGCTCCAGGGATATCTTTGCAGCTTCTGGACCGTGTACAGAGAGAGCGGTGATGATGATTGGGGATAGTAGGGTATCTAACTCTATTGTCTCCCTTCAGCATCGTCGGAATGTGGGCTGTGTATCACTATTCTATAGATATTTTAATGGTATCTGTTCGTCAGATATCCGTCGTCTGGTCCCTGAAGTTAGAACATTTAGCCGGAACACTTGGCTATTCAGGGTAGCTCATCCGTTCATTGTCAATTGGCCGGTTGACCAGACGACACACTATAGAGAAAAATCGTTCTTCAGCCGGACTGTTCGTTTGTGGAATAATCTTCCTGCAAGTGTTTTTCCTGCCTGCTATGACATTATCAAATTCAAGACCAACATAAACAAGCACTACTCCCTCTTTCCCCCCTCCAATGTGTTGCCACTTTCACCTCCAGTAGACTAATCTTGGCTTTGATATTTTACTTGTTGCTAGAATTTTCTAGCATCATTTCTATTTCTATAGAATGCAATCTCCTCACATTTCCGTCTTTCCGTCTCCCTCCACAACTCTCGGTATCGCTCCAAAAGAGCTTGCGTTGCCATCGGCAAGAGGGACGACCTATATGCAACGTTCCTAACTTCAGTGGCGGCTTTAGACTCCTCATCGTACCAGTGGTTCCCAGTGGTCGCTTCGGTAAGCAATTTATTCTTCGGCGGCCTTCGTCAAGTAGTTGTGTATGTGTTGCTATTGTTCGCTGTTAACATCGTGAGGAGGAGGGTTTAGCAGGAGGAGGAAATGAGATAGCTTCGTAGAGCAGGCTTGAGCTATCGGTTGCAATTGCAGCTTTTCGACGTCTAGCTTTTGTTTGGTGCATTGACATTTAGCAACGAATCTGCAAATTACTCCTGACAGTTTTAAAAATGCTCCAAATGCTCCTGCTCGATTATAATGAAAATCAACAAATGTCATTTCAACATTTTCCCAAAAAGTGGAGTTAAACCATTTTACCTAATCAGAGGCAAAATCCCAATCAAATCTTAAACACAACATGATTTATTCATTAAGTGCAAATACTTTCTGCAACATCATCGACTTTTCAGGAAACTTTGGAAATCAGTTGACATTTACTAGCGCATATGACATTTTGCCGCCTCAAAAACGTTGACCTTCAATTACAGTCACCAACACTCGAGTGGGCGACGGCGAACGGCCGCTGACATCGCAACACAGTGTGAGTATGCTGAAAGGACGTTGAGTCGATTAAAACCTGATTAAATTCTCATGTCCAATTGCCAAAGGCGTTTTGCATAATAAATTTCTTTTAATTGTTAACGCCCCCACCCCCCGTTATAAAACTTTAACTATGAACCATTAATCATTTCATTGAGCACAGTTGACCTGGCCAACCATCAAAAGGCAACACTCCGACAAGGATGTTGCTGGGATTGCCAGTGCCCATTTCCCTGCACCACTAATGGCTGTGGTTACGGTGAAAGCATCGAACGCGGCAAACACTTTCGTCGCTTACATGAAACGACGAAACCGACAACAAAGGAGATAAAGAAATCCATTAAACATTTGCTCTGTTCACAACAATTAATGAATTTCTATAGAGGTTGCAAGGGCGGCAAAACCTTCGGATAGAACTGCTCTGAACAATTGTGGAAATGTTTTCTCTGCAAAAAAAAATTTAAATTAATTTGATTTTTTTTCTGTTGTTTGCCACTTGCTTAAGTGCTCTTAAAGGGTGTTTTTTTAATTGCCGCTAACTATGAGAAATAAATGCGTTGCAGTAGAGAGAAGTTTTCCAAAAAAAAAAAAAAAAATCTTCCTAGAATTCCATGGAGTTACACGGAAGCAACATATGACAAGAGAATAAGAGAAGATAAACTCCTTCTGGCTGGGGAAAAGGGTGGGGGACACTGAAGGTAATAGTTAATGTGTAGGTGTTATCGCATTACTACTGATATCTTATTGTCTAGTTACAAGAAATCCTTCAAATAGAATTGTGTGAACTTTCATAGACATCGGAGCATTCGGGTGGTAATGCCAGATTTATTTCCAAAACTAACACCGTGTTACAAAAAATAGATTTTTTTCTGCCCTATGTTCCAAATGCACATATTCGGAAAGAGGGGAAAAAATAAAATTACACGTGCATCGGCGATTTTCATGTACACGTCAGAATTTTTTTTTTTTTTAAGTTTGAAGTATAAAGCTCGTAGTGACCTGTGTGAAAGCCTTTGGACCGATTTTTAACCCTTTTTCAGTGATCCAATCGAGCTGATTTTTTGCAGGCAGACTCGTGGAAATGTCTGTATCACATAAAATTTTTTAAAAACTATTTTTATCAATTCTCAGATTTTCCCCAATTTTTATTATTTTTGAAAAAAAATAAATAATTTTTTCACTTTTCTTAGCATAACTTGAAGAGACTCCAAATTTTTAAACTACTTAAGAATTACGAAAAAAAAAATTTAAAAAGAACAAAAATTTAGGAAAATCTGAGAATTGATAAAAATTTATTTTTTAAAAATGTTGACGAGTCTGCCTGCAAAAAATCAGCTCGATTGGGCCACTACGAGCTTCATACTTCAAACTTAAAAAAAAAAATTCTGACGTGTACATGAAAATCGCCGATACACGTGTATTTTTATTTTTTCCCTCTTTCCGAAAAAGTAAATTTGGTTCATAGGACAGAATGTGTGTAACACGGTGTAATATTTCTCCCCCAAATCTTCATTAACCACTGATATACATTTGAACAAAATCTGAGTTGTGTTGCTAAATTCCACTTGAGCCCCGAAATATAACATAATTTAACCCACGATTAGTGAGTCCCTGCGTTGGACTTCTTACAAACAGAAGGGTTAAGGCAGCAAAAATATAGATTTCCTAATTTTTTGAAAACCTCTAAAGTTGCCCATTTCAAATTTCTTATCCATATGTTATCCCTTTACTCTAACTGAAATTCACTAATGAGCATACATACGTGAGTCATGCATATTTCCAAACTGTGTTTAAGTTTACCCCGAGCCTTATGTCAAGTGACTGTGCCCAATCTTGTCTCAGGCCATGCTTCAATTTAATTTAATTTATTTTATCCCATCAGTACCAATAGCTGCTTCGTTGGTTTGGCCATTTTCAGTATGCATATATATTATAAAGTCATTGCCATAACTAAAATCCATATGGGTAGATGATACATATACTGTCGACCACTCGAATAAGTTGACATGTTGCATGAATAGAAATATCGTTGTCTATTCCAATCAATTTGTTTAGCATCGAAATTGCAATGTTTTTCACTGTACCTCTGTTTGTGCCACAAATTGTTTTTGGGATACTCGGACAAATATTTCGGAAGATCACAACGGCCAGTGAGCTGAACTTAAAGTGTTGTCACGACTTTTGTTTTTTTTTTGCGAAACATCTCTTCCTTATTCAAATACTTTGGAGTGTACATTGCCGCAGACATGTAACATACCTAAACGCTTGGTTACTGCTTATGTCAACACTTGCTTTCCACCTCCTTAAGGGAAGTGAAAATGTTATATTTATTGTTTACAACGTTTACGTTAATTTCGCATAAATTGGTAACTGCAAAAGAAACGCCAGAACCTGCAGCTCGCACCCCCATGAACATCGTCAAGGCCACAGAAAAGCTCACTGCATTTTACCCAGATAAACAGCCACAACAACATGTGTGTATGTGAGTGTGTTTCCAAAAAGGACTAGCTGATACCGTGTAACCAGAGTGTGTTGGTGTAGCTGCCAGGGATTGCAGGCGAGTGCCCCTCAATGTCATTCGGCGAGAAGGTTTTACTGTGATCGACTCTATGAAAAAAAAACCCAAATGCAAAATGACCTAAGAAAAAAAATTGAAGAATTCGCCAAAATTAATGAAAAATCCCCCCAAACAATTTAAGAAAAATTACCCAATGCAAAATCCACCAAATATTATGAAAAATACCCAAAAAAAAACAACAAAGATTTTCGTAATTTGGAAAAGAAAAAAATAACAAAAGTATGAGAAAAATATTAATTTTACATTTATACATTAAATGTAATTATAATCATTTTAATCTTAGACATTTGTTTCGTATAATTAAATTTAATGAAATTGTTAATAACTCTTTAAGCTCTTTCCATCCATATTTGCTGCAATGGCTTCGTGAACGTGGCCCCAATTCAAAAATAAAAAATCGCCACAAAACAACAGTGAAAAAGTTTAAAATGTATTTATTAATTACACCGTGTTACACACATTCTGTCCTATGAACCAAATTTACTTTTTCGGAAAGGGGATAAAAAATAAAAATACACGTGTATCGTCAGATTTTTTTTTTTTAAATTTGAAGTATGAAGCTCTTAGTGGCCTTAGTGTGAAAGCCTTTGGACCGATTTTTAACCCTTTTTCAGTGATCCAATCGAGCTGATTTTTTGCAGGCAGACTCGTGGAAATGTCTGTATCACGTCAAATTTTTTAAAAAATAGATTTTTATCAATTCTCAGATTTTCCTAAATTTTTTTAAATTTTTAAATGGTTATCGTTTTTTTTATGTTCAAAAAACATTTTTTTTTCGTAACGCTTAAGTAGTTTAAAAATTTGGAGTCTCTTCATGTTATGCTAAGAAAAGTGAAAAAAATAAAATCTGAAAATCTGAGAATTGATAAAAATGGTTTTTAAAAAATTTGACGTGATACAGACATTTCCACGAGTCTGCCTGCCAAAAATCAGCTCGTAGTGGCTTTCACACAGGCCACAAAGAGCGTTATACTTCAATCTTAAAAAAAAAAATTCTGACGTGTACATGAAAATCGCCGTGTATTTTTATTTTTTCTCCTCTTTCCGAATATGTGCATTTGGTTCATAGGACAGAAAAAAAATCAATTTGGGTAGATTTTTGCAGCGACAGACCAAAGCCTGTGATGGGAATCGAACCCACAACCCCCACGCTATCAACCCGCCTACCGGGTCGCTTATTGTAAAATTCATGTACCGTGGTCTTTAATTATCACATTTAAAAAATCACCCCAAATTTACATGTTATTGTGTAGGACGATTTTTCATTTTTGATTTGGGGCCATTTTCCATTGGGGTTACTGTTCATGGAGCGCCACTTTGGATGACAACAAAAATAAAACGTAGACTGCTTGTTATTGGCAATTCAAAACACCCACGATGCTTTAAAGGATTATGAGAATAACTCCAAGTCATAGATGACCACTGATTTATAGGATCAATGGCTTCTAAACATGGACAAACAATTTGATGCCTAAAAGAGACACATTCTCTATTTTGTTGACAATTGTCCAGCATATTCCGGACTCTGACGGAGAAGCTGATGAATTGTCTTCATTCCCCTGTTACATAAGTATTTTGACATGATTTATGCAGCTCTGCCAGTATTCCATCGACAACTACAGCCTTGTTGTTTCTAAACCGGGCCATTACTGCTTTGACCTCATTTGGGTTACTCTAATAAGTTTGCAAAGTTTCCGGATCCTCAGTCTAATCACAGTGGCAGTGCCCAGATTCCTAATTTGCATCTGTACTTGAAGTTATGCCTGTTGCCGAATCTTTGGATTGATGTTTTACTTGTGGGTAGATTTTTCTAATGTCGTTTCTAGTTTACTACTCCTCGAACTCCTGATAATGTCGCCATTCACTGACAAATTTCTTTTTCGACTGCTTTTGTCTTTAAGTACAGCATGTGTTGCTTTTGAGGACTGATGTGTTCTATTAGATCCCGGTATACTGTATTCCAAAATCCCCACTTTTTGTTTTTTGTACATCGTATTAGACATTCCTGTAACACCAGCATGATGTGGAATGCTCAAAACCACACCCCCCACCCCATTTGTATAGTCATATTCGAAATGTGCATCTGGCTGTGGCTGGTGACTGCAGGACATTAACAAGAAAAATAACTTTGATGTGAGAATGTACAGGAACACTCTGCTGCACGTATCCTGCAGCAAAAAGTTAACGATTGCATGTTTTCCTTTTCTATGTATTACAGCTTTCACGGAAATTATGAGACAACAGAATGAGCTGAAAATAAAAATGAATAAAGCTGAAAATAATTTAAGTACATATGCAGACATATGAGGATTACTTTTGAAGCGTCATTGCATTAACTAAATACCCAACAGAGAGTGATGCGATTTATAAGGTACGGGTGTCCCTACTGCATTGCGCTAGTTTTGGATTTTTCAATGAATGAATATTTTTTAAAAATTATGAAATTATGAAAAAAAATTTTGGGAAATTTTTCATAATGAAAAACTCCACAATTTTGTATGAGTTTTTTTTTGGGCATTTTTCATTTGTGTCATTTTTCATAGAGCCTCTTAAATAATTTTATATTTGGACAAATTGTTCATTATGCAAAATTTTCCAAAATCACAAAAGGAAAAAAGATGCCAACAATTTTCAAAATTTTGTGGTAATTTTTATATATGAAATTTGAATAGGACAAATAATACCAGTAAACTGGATATAGTGGCCCAAATTTCCGTGTAATTGTCCTCAATAGTAAAATTTCGAGGCAATTTTTCATTTTGACTTTGTAGTCATTTTTCAGGCAGCCATATTTTCTACTTATTGGTTACCAGTAAAGGCTTCCTCATGAGTATGTCATGAGTAATTCCATTTTTTTTTATTATTTTCTAAATTTAAAAAAAATAAATATAAATCTACATTTCACAAACATTAACAACTTTTTTTTTGGTTTCTCTTCGCATTATCCCATTTCAAATTAATTTATTTTCCTCACCACAATACTGTGAGTAATACAGGGTGGTAACCTTTGGCAACTGGTCATCACGATCTAAATTAACATATTTCAATAAATGTAAATGCCGTACGCTGTACGTGGAAGGCTCCGTACCGATAATGTCATTACCTGTGCCGTTTATTTGGTGTAAACATTGACTGAGTCTGCAGTAAATTAAATTAGTCCTGTGAATTAATACGCTCTGCTTAATTCACTTTATTCGCGAATGCCGTCTAAATGAGTTTTTATTTATCAACGTGTTTTCGAGTTATTTATATTCGAATGAATTGAAACTGTTGTGTGTGTTTTTGTTTTTTTTTTTTTTGTTAGTAAATTAAATTATCGAGCTAACGGATGCTATTGAAAAGGTTTTATTTTTAAATAAATTAAATGTTACATTCAATGGAAATAATTGAAGTTTACAGAAACGATTGACGTATTCTGGAAACGAAATGTTTTTATTGTTTATGTGTGTGTATTGGAGAGTTCGGCCCAGGATGTTTATTTTATCTTTATTTAACGATTAATGGTTGCTTTTACATTTTTTTTTTTTTGCGAAGCCTTGTGTATTTCAATCTTCAGAGACAGGATTATTATCAGTATCACGACCAGAGCTACTTTGTCTTTACAAGAAACTCTTTCCATGAAAAATAGCAAGACTTTAAAGAAGCCTCGATAAAGTTACGAGAATACTTTCGAAATGCGATGGTATGTCTTTGTGCTGTGTCCCACTGTCTGTGGAAAACACGACAAAACACATGAGAGGGTGAAATGTAATAAAATACAATTATAGGGTTATCCATTTGGTGGTTTCAAAAGTATAGGGCTGGAATTAGACATCTGTCAAACTAAGTTGTTAAACCAATTTTTTTTTCTTTTCAGTTGGAAGTCTGACATTGACGAAAATGGATCGCTTAACTATCATACAACGCGTAAAAATTATTAAAACCTACTACAAAAAATGGTGATTCTGGCACAGCCACATCTCGTGCTTTAAGAGGAGATTATGGTTTATGGTTGAGAAGCACATTTCTCACTCGGTGGGTATGCTAATCAACAAAATTGTCGTATTTGGGGTACTGAGAATCCTCAAGTAATTGAAGAGAGGCCATTACATCCACAAAAAGTCACTGTTTGGTGCGCTCTTTGGTCAGAAGGTGTGATTGGACCTTACTTCTTCGAAAACGACGAGGGAACGACTGTCACCGTCAATTCGGAGCGTTATGGTCGTATCCGACTTTTAGTTTGCCTGCTATTGAAGAATACGACTTGGAGAATATGTGGTTTCAACAAGACGGTGCCACACAACTCGAGCGGATATGGCTTCATTGCAAGAGACATTTCCTGGCCGCGTAATTTCTCGTCGTGGCGACATCAACTGGCCACCAAGATCATGTGATTGGACACCATTTGACTTTGTGGGGGGCTACGCGACAGACTGTGTTTATGCAGATAAACCTTTAACTCTTGAGCAGTAAGAACCAACATTCGTCATGTTATGGCTGAGATACCGCCCAATATGTGCCAAAAAGTGGTCCAAAATTGCCTCAAAAGAATCAATGCTTGCAACACTTTGCGTGGTGGTCATTTAAATGATGTTGTGTTTCACACATAATGTCAACGTTCCAGGTTCATAATAAAAAAGAAATATCAAGAAAAAAAATATTTTATATGTGTTGTATTTACGCTTACTTTTAAAAAGCAAAAAGGATGACCCTTTATTAATAATCAAAATATGGTTTTACTTGGCCGTTGTCTCTCATAGAGCGCGTGATAAGTCTGGAAGATGATCACAGTGGGTCTACCCAGAGATGAGTACAAAAAACTCGGTTCTCAAAAAAATTTGAACTTCCGCCACATTTTTATTTTTATTTTTATTTTTTTTATTTTTATTTTTATTTTTATTTATATTTTTTTTTTTTTTAATTTTAATTTTTATTTAATTACAAAGTTAATTTATATTCTAATTTTGGGTTCAAGGATAAACCGGGTGACACAGACCATATGGCTAGAGTTTTGCAGCGACAAACGATAGCCTCTGGTGGGAATCGAAACCACAACCCCCCAAGCTGATAAGCAAGCACGCTACCAACTCACCTACCGGGGCGCTTTCATTTGTGTTTATAGTCCAATATGCCTTTTTAGGGGTTAAGACTTTTTATTTTGCTCATTTAAAAGAAATAAAAATATTTTTTTTTTTAATCTGATTCAGTTTACTACTTATAACTCATCTATTTTCAGTCCAATTTTCTATGTCCCCATAAAGATGGTTAGATGGAAAACACAATAATTTAAAAAATCTCCAAAGACATAAGAACAGTATCTTTGATATGGAAACTATTATAGTGCTAGGAACTTAAACATTTCAAAAAATCATATAATCAAACTATTTCAAATTTGAACAGATTAATTTGTTTTTAACACATTTATTTATTCGAAATACATGTAAATAAAACTCGGAGTCGGTGTTGAGCAAATGTTCACGTCTTCAGACTCCGACTGCGGGCACAATTTGTCAGACTCAGAATCCAACTCCACAGTCATGTCCAGAACGTAACAAAAGTTTCCATTTTCTGCAACATAAGTAAAAGTAGATGGAATGAAAATAAACTTGGGTTACCCCTATGCTTTTTCCCCGGCCGCCTCCGAGGTTGACCATTTCTTTAACTAAATTTCCACATTGGACCACAATTTCTCGAATTGCAAAGCAAAACTGTCCAAAGTGTAGCGCGATGTTGTTGTCTATGTATTCTTTACAATTTACACTTATCAGCTCAGCGTCCCTTCAGAACTGTGAAGTCTACAGCAATTTTGAGGAGATTTTTAAACTATCATGTACCTGGGTAAAACAGTTCCATAAATATTAAAAAATTTATTAAAATGGTAGCAAGATGAAAGATGATGAAATTCCAAATACTAATTATTGTAAAATCAATTTGGCGTTTCAAAGTTACGGCCGGAATTACGTAGTTCGAGCGAACACACCTCCTTATTATTTTTCTTTCTGCACTCGTACGCAGCTATAATTAACATAAACTTAAAGGACGACCTTCATGTTCCCATTCGAATTAACAAATCTTTTAAATCCTTCTCTGGAATTTCATTCATGGTTTTATTATTGCTCCCTAATGATGTTAGTTTTTCTATCGTGAACATTTAAAGCTTAGTTCGGGGGATTCCTAGCACATAAAAGCGGTACTGAAGCATTGAGTCAATAAAATTATTGCTTGAAACTTTACTTCAGATGTTGATTTCTTCTTCTGACTAAGGGATATTTGACAATGTGCACTTAATTAAAGCAGAAGACATTGAAATGTTTTACTCACAACTTCCAAACAAATAATCGAACTTTCAACACATTTCACTTTCGGTGCATGTTATGAACTTTCATTGTTATTTAATAACTAGTAAGTTGTAATGCGCCTATGGCGCCCGTTGAAATATGGAAAAAAAATTGTGTTGAAAAAAAAAAAAAATTTTGTGGAAAAAAAAATTTTTTTGTTGAAAAAAAAAAAATTATGTTGAAAAAAATTTTTTTTCTTGAAAAAAAAAAAAAAAATTTTGTTGAAAAAAAAATTTTTTCTTGGAAAAAAAAAAAATTTGTTGGAAAAAAAAAAATTTTGTGGAAAAAAAATATTGTTGAAAAAAAAAAAATTTGGAAAAAAAAAATTATTTGTAAAAAAAATTTTTTGTTGAAAAAAAAAATTCGTAAAAAAAAATTTTTGTAAAAAAAAAAATTATAAAAAAAAATTTTGGAAAAAAAAATTTTGGTAAAAAAAATTTGGGGAAAACACAATTTCTGTACAAAAAAAAAATATTATTTTTTTTATTATTATTATTTATAGAAAATTATAGAATGCCTATTTAAATTCCTACGTACTGCGTGACAGAGTCAGTGAATCAGTGTATCAGTGTATCAGTGTATCAGTGTATCAGTGAATCAGTGTCGAGGGTAAATATATATTAAGATGATACTTTTTAATACCCGGTATTTTTTTTTGTACGTGTGGTTCTCAATCTGGCCACACTTTTTGTCGGAGTTGGTCTTTTTCACAGCTGTCAGTTGATTTTTGCTCACTTTGGTTTGCCATTCCATAATGAATAGACTTACTCCGGAACAACGTTTGCTGATCCCGATTGTCACAAGAATCGTTGTTCAGCGATGCCGAAATGCTGCAAAAAGTGGTCGAAAATTGGCTGGATTTATTCGAGCAGGACTGATTGCAAACCATTTTCTTTACATTAAAGATAAATTCCTGGCCATAACATTAAATTATATGCGTTTCATTTCTTCTAGAAAAGCGCACGACTTAAAATAACACCCTTTCTTACGCTAAAATTTCGCATATGGACATTTTCAGGATCGCGAAAGCGAAGTTTAGAGTGAAAAAACTATGAAACAAAAATAGAAGAATAATTAAATTTCCGTCGCACTATTTTTTGAGTGCAAAATGTAAATTGTACATATAACTTCAACATTCTTAAAATACTTTAAATAAACGCCTATATGCATGTGAAAGTAATACAAAAAAAAATATGCTTGTCTCATTTTTTTTTGTTTCGTAAGTTTTTTTTTTCGTGTTGATAATGCAATGTAATATTTTAAAAACGATTATCCGTGCACTCAAAGAAAAAAAGGCCGGATGTTGCAACGTCGAGGTATTAAAGAATTTATATACCTCGTCTCCGTTATCAATAGAAAGAATAATGTCAGCATCGAAGTAAAACGAAGGTTCGTGCTGGCAAATGGAAACTATTTCGGGTTAGGCCACTGATTAGGAATGATCCTAACTGATTAGAAATTATTCTATCCCATTAATTAAATCATGTATTTATTTCGTTTTACACAAGTCTGGCAATCAGTTGTCCGGTTCTTTGTGCCAATTGCCCCTTCTGTGGTTTTCACAAGCAACCGCATAAGAGAACATTTGTAGATTTTAACATCAAATTGCTGCATTTTCAATGTGGATTTGATTTGTCTCAACATTTTTTTTTTAACTAACTTCTGTAGAATGTTTTCTAAGAATTTGTTCATCATTAACACTATTGAAATAAATTAGCTATATGTATGTATGTACATTAGGGTGGAGTGAAAACATGCTTTTTTTTTAATTTGAAAAAGTTAACCTCGGAAAGAGATGTAGTCTGGGGCCCTAATGAGGGGAAAAATAAAGAAAAAAATTTTAAAAATTTTTTAGGGGTCGCGCCACTCCCTCGAAATTTGGAAATTATCGCTATTTTGGCGTTGATTTTAGAAAAATCCTCAAAAATTAACGACTTAACTTATTCGAAATTTAAAAGTTTGAGCTTGTTCAGTGCCCAAACAAAAGTATTTGAGGCAAATATGAGGATAATCGACTAATATTTGTAGCTTTGGTGGCGATTTCATTGTTCAGTCAATTTTCTGAAGAAGGGACGATTTGACTTATTTTACTTTTTGAAATTTTTGAACAATGAGAAAAATGTTTTTAAATTTTTTCATGCCCTTATTTCATTGTTTATGCTATTGCAAACATTTATTGACATAAAACTTTTTAGGATTTTTCTAAAATTAACGCTAAAATAGCGATAATTTCCAAATTCCGAGGGAGTGGCGCGACCCCTAAACATTTTTTAAAATTTTTTTCTTTATTTTTCCCCTCATTAGGACCACAGACTACATCTCTTTCCGAGGTTAACTTTTTTTTTTGAATTTCACTCCACCCTAATGTACATATATCTCTAGGAAAAAAACAATCCCTATCCTACCTATGCTTCTTTATGGTGAATTGAATCGTTTATTGGTGGGGGGGGATACCTGTAATCTGTTTCATCCGATTGAAACTTTTCCATAGATTTTAAATAGAGTTTGAGTTGACTCATGGACAATTTTTCGTTTTTCTTTGTTAAATAGGTTGCATGCTCTTTCTTCATAAAATGATGGGGCGGACATAACACATTGACGTAATACGAGATGTCATTAAAAAGTTTTTATTCTACACAACTTACACAATAAGAAAAACCAACTAAAAAAAAAATAACGAACCTTAATAAAAAAAATTGAAAATTTATATATATTTTTTCGTTTCTTTTTTATTTGCAATCTATTGAAAATATATGTTTAAAAGGAAATATTTGACAATTGGAGAATCAACTAAATCAATTGTATTTTATGACTGCTGTCTAATAGCCTAATAGACCCAACAGACAATCTGCTCTTGTCATCGGTTAATATTTTGTTAACTCTGCCCTAAAGAGAGAAACGTCATCACAAGTAAAGAAATCATTCAAAAGACTATTGCTTTTCGTTTTGTTTTTCTATTGAATTATTGTCGTTGATTTTTCCTTGCCCTTTCGCTTTTGTTTATCTATAGACAGTTTTCTTTTTTGTAAGGTTGCCAACGTAGTTTTTTTTGCCAATTTCAACACCAATTGAGTGAATCTAATTAGTGTCACAGACAAAGTGAAAGGAATCTACTAATACTACACAGACTGTCAGCTGTAGGCAACAATGGGTTCACCAGAGGACAATAAACTCTTAAAGGAAATTTAATGTGAAGCGGTAAATTTAAGGTTTTTTTTTGGAAAGCGGACTATTCGGTGGTGACATTGCAATATGTTTAAGATATATGGAAACATTCTGCTAACTTAAAAATCATTCAAAGTTTTTTGTCTTTGTAAAACCGGTAATATGAGATATTTTTTGGCCATGGATCTGGCCAATGGGTTACGACCGCCATAAACTATAACTTAAAAGAAAATTAATTGCTTTCAAAATCCCATTGTTTTCCTAATATTGTTGTAAAAAATTGTTACTAACGTTTCGGTGTAAAGAAGTGGACGATTTGCTCTGTAATTCGACTGACAAATGAACTGCTATTGGAATAAAATTTGGCATTAGAAGAAAGGAAATTCGCTCATCTTCGCAAGTAGAATTCAAATCCATCCTAAAGTAGCGATTAATTGAAAAGATTAACATAAACTTTCACAACCATATTTGATACCGGGTGAATAATAAATATTTTTTGTTTAGAGAAATGTTTTGGAAAATGCTCCAAAAATGGAAAAATCCGCTTATTAACACTTTTGTTAAAGAACTCCAGTTGCTAAAAAACTGCTACAATAAATACATATTAAATACTTATTAAAACATTTTTTTTAAAGCACATTTAAGTACGATCTAATTTTCAATTCCATGTAAAAATTAATAGAAGATAAAACATACTTTTAAATAAAAAATAATGAGTACAATACGAGATCCAGTCCGAGAAAGTACACGATTACCTAAAGCTGTGTAAAAAAAATCTAAAAACAAAAAATATAAGAAATGTGTTCCCTTTGGAAATATTTCTAAAATATATCTATCAGTCTGATTTTCAATGTTAATAACTTTAACTAGTCCCCCATTCCTGGCCTACAATCACTTTTATCCAGAACTCAAAAATTTCTACAAAATCAAAAGTTACAGATTTTTGGCCGATTGTTGTCTGTCTATGGTCATGGTTGGCCATGTTCCATGAATCTCGATAAATACTTTGGGTTTCCAAAGATTCCTATTAGAACAATCAGCATTTGAAGTGTTTAATAGAACAGCTTACAGGGGAATACATTTCTAAGCAATGGTGGGACGAGGAGTCTTGGTGCAAGGTACCAACCGTTGTAAACACGATACACTTGATTGATATTTGTACTAAAAGGAAATATTGTTTTTATGTTTTAAATAAAATATAAGTATAATAAAATAACAACAAAATTCACTAATTTATTTTCTTATATTTTTAGTTTTACAATTTCCCAGTATTTTTCCCATCTAATTATTCTATTTTTTCTGTTTCTTTCGTTCTAGGTAAGTAAAACAATATCATATGGCTTGATCAACTGGTGCGTATTAAAAACTTGTAATGCATCTATATCATAAATGTAACAATTCAGTTGGTAAAAATACGAAAAAAAAATATATTAATACCTCAAACAAATCGAAGTTACCTTTGAAAATCTTAGAATGCCAAAATACTCTGAAAGAACGAGACGTGATATCATTGATTTTCACCAATTTTGTAGTGAATTTTAATAATTTCGTTGTTGAAGCGTGTATTGTTCCATTTTACATAATGGCGTACATTCTACTTGTCGAATATCAAAGAATAAAAGCTTCAAAAGTGTCAGCTACCAAAATACCGGGTGATTCAAAACAACACCTCTTGTTGGAGAACCCTGTATAAAAAAAAAACGAAAAATAGCCCCAACAAATTTTGGGCTTTCTTCATTGTGAAAACTACACGAAGTTCATAATTTTTAGATAATATTTTTTTTGGCGGGGCATTATTATTATTATTTGGGTTGTCTTCAGAATTTCTGAATATATATTTTTTTTGTTTTATTTATAAATTCACCATAATATTGACCTTTGTGGTCCTTTTTCACTAGTAAAAAAATATACAAATACAATTCGTATGTACTGCTGTCCACTGAGGACTAACATGGTCGAAATATTTATTAATTTATTAAATGTTTTTTTTTAAATTTTTTATACATTTTTTTAAAAATATTTTATATATTTTTTTTAAAAAATTTCAAAAATTTATTTAAAACTGTTTATACATTTTCTTTAAATTTATTTAAAATAATTTTTATTAAAATTTTTTATAATTTTTTTTTCCAATTTATTTATTACAATACAAAGTAAATTTATATTCTAATTTTGGGTCCAAGGGTAAACCGGGTGACACAGACCATTTGGCTAAAATTTTGCAGCTCCAGACCAAAGCCTCTGGTGGGAATCGAACCCACAACCCCCACGCTGATAGACTTGCACGCTACCAAATCGACTACCGGGGCGCCTATTTTTTTCAATTTTTTTTAAAACTTTTTATAATTTTCTTTTAAAGTTTTTAATTTTCTATCTCGAGAACCACTTGTTCGATTTGGTTGAAATAAAACTTTTTATAATTTTCTTTTTTTTTTAAATTGTTATTAATTTTTTTATAATTTTTTTTTCAAATTTTTTTTTATAATTTTTATTTAAACTTTTTATAATTTTCTTTTAAAAATTTTTTATAAATTGTTTAAAAATTTTTTTCTACAATTTTTTATAATTCTTTTTAAAAAATAAAAAACCAATTTTCCATTTTTTCAACTCGAAGAACCATTTATTAATTTAAATGGCATCATCATCCCACACATTATTTAGTTTCATTTCGAAACATTTCTTTCTGAAAGTACACCTGTACTGGAAATGTCAATTTCCGCAATTTTTTTCTATAGAAGCTCTAAAGAACTGAAAGAAAATAAAGAGTCGGCCTCGTTTTATTTCTGGGCACTTCGCTGTCCATTTCAAATGCTCGTAAGGGCTGCAGTCTGTCAAGTAGGATAAGGAGCTATTTCTGCTGTAAAACGAAAAAAAAACATAACATGGTATACCATTTTATAGAATTATAAGTCGAGTAAAACGAATTACCCCAGGAGCAAAGGGGACTACATTCAAAATCAAATTACCACAATTTTCTAATTTTCCGAAAGAGGCTTTTACTTGATCCATATTTTAACTTTTTCCACGTATTTTTTTCTTGACTTTTTTTAATCCGTATATTTCATGTCTAGGTGATACTTTTCTGTTGAACAACTACCCTTAAAATAATTCGGCTTGCAATCCTAACGTATTTCCCTTAACGTTCCATGCAAGAGCAGTCATTTCTAGTCGCACCGTGACTTACAGTCGCTCCTAACGTTTAGTTATTTTCTATAGAAGTTTTTCAGGGTATGCCAATTACTATTCCACTCGTTAAGTGTTGGCAGGATCAAGTGGACGGTAAAAAAAGAGAGAGCACGTAAAATATTAAACTGTTTAACCGAAATAATTCCCATATGAAGTTTAATTTAAAACACTTGTTTATACTATTTGTTTTTTCTTGTGCAAAACAACAAATTTCCCTATAACATGTGTAAATGTGTAAATAAACACCATACATCCATATAGAATATGAATTTGTTAGTAAACTTATGTCAGCCAATCAAATGTGCATTTTGTGAACATCATCCAACACAGTGAACTATTTATAAAGTCCAATATACCACGACAAACATATTTCCATGAAATATACAGTTTGCCGTACGTGCTCTCATTGCAATATCCATGCAGTGGTCATATTAAAACTGTTCAAATTCGAAAAACACATCATTGGTGTTTATTGAATTTTATCCACAATTTTTGATAAAACTACATTTTGAAATAGAAGCAGGCACAGAAGTGTGGGATGATGTATACAGAGCAAATGCAAATAAAACCTCGTATGGATGGTATTCGTACTTCTAGTGATGAGCCAATGTTTGAGGAAATTGCAATTTCAAAAGTTTCAATTATGATTATTTTTCAAATAATGTCAGTTTTATCAGCAAACAATATATTTTGTGTGCTAACAGACGGTTAGAAAGGGCAAACACTTATCGTTGCACTATCTGGGGCAGTAGAACTTTGTAGAGGCCGGGAAAGGATTTATGACGTAAACTACCATTTGCTGCTTTAAAATAATCCTACCACAGTAACAATGCTGAGATAGAAAAATGATGGTACAGCAAAAGATTTCATGCCCTGAAACACTCAAGTTGCGACTGTTCGTTTGAAACAAAGCCTTTAACCTAAACTTTTAGTAGCGTTTTTATTATTTTTTTCAAATCCAACGTAATTATTCTTTATCAGCTGATACGAAGTTTGTTTGTGGCCCCAATGATTGCATTGAAGGATGCCAGTTGGCAGCCTATAAAATCTGTAATCAAAACTTTTTAAGTCATTTCCAAATACTTACATTGATGTCTTCTTTGATTTTAATTTTTTTCTGCCAAAGTATCAGAAATCGTTAAATCGATGATGATTGTGTACTTCTGGGAAAGGCAGGAAAATAACTTTACTTTCGATTGGTTTTTCTTATAAAAACTAACTTGTCCATTACGATGAACAATGAACATGAATCATGTCTATCAGAACACCGGCAGTTCCGCTATGCAGATCGAATGCTGGTAATGGGACTGAAACGGGTTCCGCAAGGGGTTAATCTTATTTTTTATTTTTTATTTTTTATTTTTTATTTAATTATCATACAAAGTAAATTTATATCCTAAGTTTGGGTCCAAGGGTAAAGGTATTTCCAAGGTATTTTTTATTTTTTATTTTTTATTTTTTATTTTTTATTTTTTATTTTTTATTTTTTATTTTTTATTTTTTATTTTTTATTTTTTATTTTTTATTTTTTATTTTTTATTTTTTATTTTTTATTTTTTATTTTTTATTTTTTATTTTTTATTTTTTATTTTTTATTTTTTATTTTTTATTTTTTATTTTTTATTTTTTATTTTTTATTTTTTATTTTTTATTTTTTATTTTTTATTTTTTATTTTTTATTTTTTATTTTTTATTTTTTATTTTTTATTTTTTATTTTTTATTTTTTATTTTTTATTTTTTATTTTTTATTTTTTATTTTTTATTTTTTATTTTTTATTTTTTATTTTTTATTTAATTATACAAAGTAAATTTATATCCTAAGTTTGGGTCCAAGGGTAAACCGGGTGACGCAGACCGTATGGCCAGATTTTTGCAGCCACTGACCATAGCCTCTTTTGGGAATGGAACCCACAACCCCCACGCTATCAACTCTGCAACTTACATACTTCCTATATTTCCCAAAAAATAAGAAAAAATAATTTTTAAATTTTTTTTCAATTTAAAATATTTTTGATTTCTTTGACGATGCATTTTCTAAGTTTTGTTATAGAACAAAGGAAGTAGGAGTCGATCTATTTTAAAATGCAGAAGACGAAGTCGAGAAATTTTGGCTCGACTAAACAGCAATGGGTTAGACTGTAATACTTTAAGTGTTTTGACTCTTAAATAATTAATACAATAACAAGTCGACTTTTGCCCTTTTTACAGAATTCAAAAGTCGACGCGATTGCAGCATTTAGTCAGTTAAATTAATGTAGTCGAAAACCCATCACTGTGGCTGTGATTACCAAAGCATTGCTTATTTGGCTTAAATTCGTCGAGCAGTAAACGATTTTTTGAATTTGTTTCGCTACTTTCGGAATTTTTTTTTTTTGAAATCCCTACTAAAGTTGAATATCTTTTGATATGTTTCATGACATTTAGAAAAGAAAAAATTAACATTTTCCTTCCGATTGGAGTTTTCGATAGAACGTTGGAATTCACTACCGCTATGGATTTTGTAATGGGTTTCTTAATAGAATAATAAAAGCCATTGAAGAAATGCAGTTTTTTGTAGAAAAGAAAAAGTATGCCAATAAATGCATTGGTCTGCATGATGACACTGGATGCTGGTTTTATGCATCATAATAATAGTATCGCATTTCTATTTTGGGGCAATTCTGAAAATGCAATTGTATAATATTGTCAGCGTTAGCGTTTGTTTAGTGATTTTGAATATTTTTTGTAATTTCGAGAATTTTTTTTTAACTTCCTGAAAATTCTTTTGTCAGTAGAGTTTTTAATGTGAATCGACTGAAATTGTTGCTACAAATGTTCAGAGTTTTAGTCATTGTCGCTTTAATTGGAACAGTTGTTACAATGGGTTGACGGCCATAACGCTAAGAGTTAAATCAATATTTTTTTCTTCCAAATTACTAGAATTTGGTTACTTTTAAATGTTATGAATCTTTTTTACTTCTGTGTTTCCGTACAAAATTTTAAAAACCAATATTTAATGAAATCATTTTTAATAGTCCTTTTGCCAGGAAATTGTGCACGGATGTTGGACTTGACATTATAAAGCGAATCGGAAAATCCCAGAATTTCCAAAGTGGTGGAAAAATACCCAAATTGGAATATTTTACTTAACTTGCTGATAAGTCAATATTGTTAAAATTATATAGAACCTACTAACCTAGGTATCCAAATTTGGGCACATGTAGCTCATCTCTGGTTAGACCCACTGGGTCCATCTTACGGACTAATGCTCTAATACACTTCAGCTATTTCTGTGCAAAAGTTTCAAATGTCAGATTTATTTCCAACCAATTTTCGAATTGTCTCACTGTGCGGCATCAAACCGCAAAGGTCAAAGACCGTCTAGGCCTGTCTTCATACAGCTGAGGCTGCTGATAGTGAGACACTTGAAGTGTCTCTATCGCCTATCGCCTGTACATACAAAAGGAAAGAGAAAAAGACTCATATTCAATTCTGAACACTATTTATAGTCTACTCCATTAATATTCTTTTCTATTCATATACTACTCTATTCATATTCTACTCTATTCATATTGTACTCTATTCATATTGTACTCTATTCCTATTAATATTCTTCTCTATTCATATACTACTCTATTCATATTGTACTCTATTCCTATTAATATTCTTCTCTGTTCATATACTACTCTATTCATATTCTACTAAATTTTTCTTCTTCTCTATTCATATTCTACTCTATTCATATTCTACTCTATTCATATTCTACTCTATTCATATTCTACTCTATTCATATTCTACTCTATTAATATTCTTCTCTATTCATATACTACTCTATTCATATTGTACTCTATTCCTATTAATATTCTTCTCTATTCATATACTACTCTATTCATATTCTACTCTATTTTTCTTCTTCTCTGTTCATATTCTACTCTATTCATATTCTTCTCTATTCATATACTACTCTATTCATATTGTACTCTATTCCTATTAATATTCTTCTCTATTCATATACTACTCTATTCATATTCTACTCTATTTTTCTTCTTCTCTGTTCATATTCTACTCTATTCATATTCTACTCTATTCTTATTCTACTGTATTCATCGTCTCCTCTATTAATATACTCTCTCTGTTCATATTCTACTCTATTTATATTCTATTCATATTCTACTCTATCCATGTTAATATTCTACTTTAATCATAGTCTACTCTATTCATTCTGAAACAGACATTATTATGACTGACTACTACATGATACCTATACCGACAGTTGATAGAAAACAAAAACAACAATAACTGGTCAGATGGATTCTGTACAAAATATATTTATGTACTTACACTAATTATCTATATCCGTGGTAGTCGATATAGAAGAGGGGAGGAGAATTTTGGTTTTAACAAACTTTATTAGACAATTAGATTTTCCTTGAATTTCCCCCTCCTCCACAAATATTTCATTTGTTAATCGTTAACATTCCACCGCATCTCTTTTTTTTTCTTTATCGTCATCAAATTGGTTTTCCAAATCAAGTGGTCCTCAGTTCAGTTTGTGTATTTATTATTATCTAAAAAGTTGTTTAAAGAGGATTTTAGCGTCCTTTACAGCCACACACATAAAGAAAATGAAAACTTCGGTTGTTTAGATGCTGTCCAAAGTTTGGTTTCGATTCGATTTGATTGAATGATGATGCCATTTTCCTGTCTGTACCCGCCCAATATGTGATCAAATATTTCTAGGCATTTATTTTGTTGTTGCTGTTATTTGTGTGATGTCTTCTTCGCTTCATTTCAGATATAAATCCTCTTTTCCTGTGTGTATCAGACATCATCTCCCTCTCCCCCCTAGAAACAAACGGTCGTAAAGCATTTCAAGCTATTTATTTTCTTTTTTTGGGATTAAAAAAAAAAGAAAAATAGCAACAACATGAAATGACTGATTGTAGTATACTGTGGATCAAGTGGATAGGGTAATGACTCGTTCTATTTTTTTTTTTTGGCTTTCTTTAGTGGAATGGTGATATTTTCCATGTTTGTTACTTTGAGGCCGTCAAACACATTCTATTCATAAAACATATCCCCCAAACCATTTAATACGAAAATGAGCGCAAATTTCATGCACTCAACAACAATTCGAAATTTTGCTGCGCACTTTTATCATTTCGCATTAAATATAGCTTTGAAAATGGGTTTTAATAAACATTTTGTAATTCATTTTCATTATGCACTTTCCTTACTATTCGCCCTAGTCTCAATTACTTTAAGAACTTTTCTTCACAGAGTGTAGAGAACCTCGTCAAATACAAAACAACACACAAATACAGCGTATTTTGTTGTCTACATCTTTTAATATCCATGTATATGTTTCATTGTTATTGTCTCTGCAATTTGTAAATAATCAATTTCCTATTCAATTGATTGACAGTGTACATATGGTTCTCTTTGTGATGTGTCCTTGGCGATATGTTTTGTTATTATTGTCTAATATCGCCTGTTGGGAACAAAAAAAGTTTTCTGAGACCATACGTACGTTTTGTATTGCTTTGATGTTGCCGCATTCAACTTGTCATTGAATTGCAAATTAAAAATATCGGAATGCGTATTAAACATGAAAAGACACATGGGAATTGTTGTATGCGATTGTACAACGTTTTTCAAAACACATGCAAGTTCCGTTGTTCATGTCACAGGGGACAGTGTACATTAATGAAAGTATACATTAGGGTAAATCGGAACAATATTTGAATAGTTCGGTATGGAAACTGGAACATGCAAAGCGACTTGCGTTAATATTTTGTATATTTTATGGTATTTTGGTGGAATCATAACATTCCAAAGAGATGGGTTCGATTTTAGCCAGAGGCTTTGGTGTTTGGTCGCTATCAATATGGTCTGTGTTAGCCGGTATACCCTTGGACCCAAAATTAGAATATAAATTTACTTTATTTAAATTAAAATTAAAAAAAAAAATAGAAAGGAAATGGAATGGAATGAAGTGGAATGAAATGAAATGAAATAAAAATAGAAAAATTCAAATAAATATATAAAAAAAAAATTATAAAAAAAAGAATAAAAATAAAAAAAAAAAAAATAAAAAATAAAAATAAAAATAAAAATAAAAATGAAATGAGAAAAGGCAAACAAAAAATTTTAAACAAAAAATGGCGCGATTTTTAGAAAATATTTGAACTTCCATAGCCTATTTCAAGGGGCCGAAAAAAAAACACTTCGTTATATAGGAAATTCGTAATATAGAATTGTATTTATCAATTTTTGTCCGTGTTGGATTTCTCCACTCTCCTCCACAGTAAGAACTTCATCTGCACAAAGGTTCGTACCCAGATGCTGATGAAGTTTGCTGAAATTTTGGGTGCCTCCTTAGTGAACTAAGGTCTTGAATCTGAAACTCAAGAAATAATGCTTTGAATACATTTGTTGGCAATTATTTTAAAGGTTTAAGACCTGATATAACCACAACTCTACAATTTTCAATAGCAATTTGCAGAATATCTTTGTCATATAGAATGAAAGCATAACAACTTATTTACTCCGAAGCACAGTGTTCGGACAACGAGATTGTGCCTTATATTCTACTTTGCAAGCCAACTCTTTCTCTTGGCTTAAAGAGAAATGTGAATCTCACACACAAACACATTGTGGCTGTATGAGTTCTCCGACCACTGTGTTGGCAAGAAACAAAAATCCAAATAATTTAAAAAAAAAAATGTATACGGAGATCGAAAACGGATGAGCATTTGAGTTAGTGGCTAGAAAAATGTGAAGTGAAAAAATATTCGCTATAAGGAATTTCGTTATAAGGATTGCAAAACCTACTGAATATTTAACGAAATTGTAGATTTCGGGAAATAAATTCGTTATATACACAACGATGTACGGACTGTATATCGAAACTGACGTCAGGGAAACAGATGGATGGATTTTCTAACGACGGTCTTGTACTGACTTTTGTGTTCATTCACGAATCTCTAAAGTAGGTTTATCCTATTGTCTGAGTTCTTAACAATGCTTCTCTTACGATTTGTTTTACTTGGTGTCATTCTTCATCGTCTCGATAGATATCTGAATAAGACCCAATAGTACGGGCTGTTGATGTTGTTGACGAGGTGTTGCAGTCGACAACATAATACGCTCTCAGCAACCATTATGTCCGACCTCAGGATAATTACTTTAATACATACAAATTTGAACGAGTTATTTTTTAAAAAAAAAAAAACTGTTCTACAACATTATTAAGAATTTTTATTTTTAAATAGAAGAAAACATCATAAATCATTACCAATCATTTTTGTGTGTCACATTTAACGAGTAAACTCTTTGGTTATCATTATGCAGAATTTTAAGAAGAGCTTAAAATGCACTTTGAGCACCCAAGAAATGTGAACGACAACAGCTTGCATAACAACAAGCAAGTCTTCAGTTTGCATTTCATGTTGATAACATGCAGGCTGCGGCAGGCAAATCATTTTTAAGTACTTTGAGTTGTTGTTGTTTATGTTCAGAGTTCCGTCTGTCAACAACATATCTTTTGAGGGAATGCTGGTTGAAAAGTAGTCTTTGATGGGTTGAATTATGTTCGGAAAACTTAGTGCGAGATTGGGAAGGTCTTTAAAGTAAACCAACATAGGAATGGCAAAGGCGACTGACTATTTTGATTATTCATGTGTGCTGAGAGGGCGAACGTTAGTGTATGATCAACATTAATTCATTCATAGAATATTCATCATACGCTCTGGGTGTCACCACACAATTGTTGGTCCAATTGGAAGAAAAATGTATGCAGTTAGATTGGGTGAGTTAGTAGAAACCAGGCATTTACGATGCAAATATGTTTTGTCAGTAACCTCGCATCGAAAGTGAGTCTTAGAATGTGAACAATTTTATAGCGTGTGCTTCTTTAAGAGCATGAGTTAGTAAGTGTAAGTATGGCTTAGATTGTGATGGTTTTTTAAGAGCTTTCAGAACTTAAAATGTTAATACAAAACTGAAATATGATTGGAATGAATTGTTTTTTAGTACAATCTGGTAGATAATTTCATGGCATTAATTTTTTAGATATGACCTCCGGCATAAGTCCGCCGCGACTACCAGTTACAGGGTCCGTTCGATCAGTCCAATTTCTGACTACTTTTTCCTATAAATTTGGCCATTAGGCTTTAATGGTGGCTTGTATACGGGTTTTCAATGCTGGTTTATCGTTCAAAACCGAAAAAAGTAAATCTCGCCTTCTGACCAAAATCCGCACCAGACAGTTGCTCGTGCATTTCTTTCTCAATGATTGCATGCCCAAATTCACAATTGAGTGTATTCACCAATCTATTTTTTTTTTCGAGAAATTCACACTGACTTCTTTTTGCTTCCATTGGACAAATTGCCGGCGATTTCCATGGTCTGCTGGTCTGAGCTGCTGAGTAAGCTGAATTGTGTATCTATGAAGGTGGTGGTGTTTTCTCAAAACTCCATATCGAACAAAGTACTGTGTTGTTCCTTAATCTGCACAAATTGTCTTCGGTTACTGAGATAGTTTCTTAAAAGAGACAGCTGTTTTCTATGAAAACCATAGTAAGGTTTTTTTCCAAAAAAATATTATGATCAATAAGGTTAAATGCTTTTGACAAGTCAAAAATATTAAGTTGTTGAAAACAATGCCGACTTGATGTTTTCAGGTTTTCGTCGGGTTCTCGTTTACGCCAGTCCGACCAGTACTGGTCACTTGCACAAACAAAAAGTGCACCCTTACTGAGATTGCCCTTTATTTACAAATGGCTGCCGCAAATAAGTTAATTTATTTATTACGTCACCATCACCTGTTTTTGCCCTTTTAAAATGCTCAGTTTCTCGAAAACCGCGACGAGTTTTTAATTTTTTATTTTTCGAAATAGTTTTTAATGTTTTATAAATAATTTTTATTTTTTTAAAAATAATTTTTATTTTAATCTTTATTGTTTATAACCTGCACCTTTTTGAAAACCATTTCTACGTATTTTGAATCCCATTCGTCGAATGTATACAAATACATATGGGCTTCCTAGGTGACTCCGATTTGACTGCAGTTTCACTCAGGCCGTATAATTTTCGTATTTTGCTATTCATATATCCACGAGTGATAGACAAACTAAAGCTCATCTAATTATAATAACATCTGTTTTGTAACGATATGAATATTTTCCCTGCATTTATAATGTTTTTTTTTATGAGCCATAACCCAGAAGCCGTCGACAAGGCTTTCGGAATTAATGTAATTAAATTTCATTAAAATGTAATTTAATTTAATTTTATGTCTGTAAACTTGCATATTCACATGGAAGAACAAAAAGTTTGCTAGAAAATGTTATTCGAAACCCTCCGGACATCAAATAATTCAAAACTTTTGTAATATTGTAAATCAAAACACACAACCACAGAACTATTTCTGCCACATACACAGAGTACACCACCATACTCGCAATACTTAAGCATGCAAATGCTGGGTGGCAGACAAAACTTTTGTTGGCATTTGAAAATGCTGTGTTGTTGTGTTTTTTAAAAACGAAATACCAAACAGGAACGAATTTGTGTAACTTTGTGGTTTGTATGCCCTTCTGCATTCCCTCCTCCTACACAGCAGAATGGTGTCAGGCATTGAAGTGTTTCAGATACCAGTCAGCTGTTATTACTAGACAATATCTGTAAGACTGTAAGGTTTATTTGTAGAAATGTTTAGAAATGTTCTCCAGAAAAACCAACTTTGAGAGGTAAATTTTTCGAATAACAATGTTTTCTATGTCGAAAAATGGTATAACGAGTTGTTTGTCCGTTTAAAAAAAATTCAGAGAACACCGTGGGGGAATTCGACAGGCTCTTTTTCCAAAAATAAATCAGCCATTTGGAATTAGCTTAACCGATTTAATTGAAATTTCACATATCTGAACTCCGTTCGAGCTTAACTGCCTGTTTCCATAAAACGATTTTGTTTGTTGGTTACAAATCCTCAATATTCGAAGCGTTATAAAATGGGTTACAGACATTATTCAATTCTGGTTTTCAAATATATATTAGATATCGTCAAATGGAACACAATTCCTAACTAATAAGCTCTCATTACTGGCAAGAATACATTTTATTGCGCCTTCAATTTTGACAATTTGTAACGAACGAACCAAATCGTTTTATGGAAACAGGCAGTAAGTCCGCAGTAGGTCTACCCAGAGAGGTTACTAATTTGGAATCCTTGGTTCACAAAAATAATTTCAACTTCCGTTCTGCCTTTTTGTCAAATAAGATTCAATATAAACGTTTTTACGTTGTGGTTGTCTCTCATAGAACGCGAGATATGCGCATTTTCAACGAAAACAAATAAACAATTTGTTGCGACCCCGGTTCAGTTTAATGGCTATAACTCAGTTATTCGAAGTGCGATTTTAGTCAGTTTCGTTTGAAAACAGAGTTTTTAAAAAAAAACTCGCTAAAGCCATAAAGACAATACATGCCTGTTTCCATAAAACGAATTTGTTCGTTAGAAATTGTCAATATTGGAAACATTACACCGTGTTACAAAAAATAGATTTTTTTCTTTCCTATGAACCAAATGCACATATTCGGAAAGATGGGAAAAAAATACACGTGTATCGGCGATTTTCATGTACACGTCAGATCAATTTTTTAATCAATTCTCAGATTTTCCCCAATTTTTTCCCAATGTTTGGTTAGTCATAAATGTGGTATTTTGATAAAATTTGTACTCAAATTTATATATCAGATAAATTTTTTTAATTTTAAGCGGCTAATATGTTGTTCCCAAGCAAGGTTTGACTGTAAGATCAGCCGCAGATACTTCATTGAGGTTACCTTGGTTTTTGTTTGGCAGGATGGGGCTCCCCGCCGCAGACGATATTTTGCATACAAAGCTGGGTAGTCGTGTTGTCATCGGTCACGGCGATGCCAATTGACCACATAAGAGTTGCGATTTGACACCGTTAGAAGTTTTTTGCGGGTTGGCGCGAAGGACCAATTTTATGCCAACAAAGGTCTGACATTGACCTACTGGAAAGCCAACCGAGGCAGCCACAAAAAGTTTCCACACAAAATGGGAATATTTACTCTTTCAAATATTAAAGAAACTTGTATTGGCACGCCTTTACAATAGAGCACTATAATGTTTATTTGGATCTGTTTTATAGGTGTTACAAGAGGGCGTGGGTAAAATGAACCGAGTGTTTTACTTTTATTTTAAAGATATTCACATACCCTCTATAATAGACCTTCCAAAATTACATCGTTTTAGATGTGGTTGACCCATGAACCACACAGAGGGCAGACGTCTCAAGTCATTGGGTGACGCATTAGTTCGGCTACACACTCTAGATTTCAGTAATTGGCATGGCAATAATTGAAAGGTTTTCAAAGCAAAATTTTTTTTTTTTTTTAAATTTAATGCCTGCCATCTTGGAAATGTTCAGCAAACGACTGGTTACGTCTGCCCTCTGTATGGTCTTTTGTTGTACGATTTAGCAACAGTTCGATTATATTAGAAATCTAAGCGATAAAAAATAGTGCTGGTGCTTTCCGGGGATGAGGTGAGAGCCGACTGATGGTTGAACACCATAGGCCAAGAAACATGTTTGAGCGGTAATAAAATGTGATGTGATGTTTTTTTTTGTGAAGTTCGTCTAGTACGAAGAGTAAAAAGGGTAAAAAATAAAAGAAAAATATCAACCAATGATTTTTTTTAAAATTTTTTTTGATTACAGAATTGTAAATTTTGATAGATTCCATCGAGAATTTAGTATCGTCAAAAGATTTATATTTAAAAAAAAAAAAAAATGTTATAAATTCCTTGCACTTACCTTTCACACAGACCTAATTGACATATTTTTTTAGATGAAGTCCGATATTTAAGACTATAAAAAAACATATAATAAATTGCTTGCACTTACCCTCCCTAATAGTATTAATCAACTTTTCACCAGTAATAGAACATTTAAAAAATCCTCTTCTCCAACGTCCGTTTACATAGTTTTAATCCAATTTCCCATTCGTCACAAAATATTAATTAAGAATTCGTCTTCAATTTATTTGGACAAATTCCTCAACATCATCGTAAACATCACAAATTCTGCGAAAATTATTAATCCGAAAAAAAAACATTTGTTCAAACATGAAGCGCGAAAACTATCATTCATCCTACTGCTAATACAAAATAGATTTGCTAAACAAATATGAATATATGTGCATGGATGTAGGTGTGCGTGTGTGTGTATATCTGTATTTATGTATGTGTGTGTCATTATTTATAGTATACTATGTAGATACATATTTGAGGAGGCAAATATGAGGGAGGTGTTTTTATGGGTTTGATGATAACCCAGAGTCTACACCATAAACATGACACTGGGATTTGTTCTTGTCGTACGTCTGTCTGTACGATGAATATGTCGCACATCAAGCACAGTGGGGAAATTTGAACGATTTTTGAAAAAAAAAACTTTTTTTGGTGGCACAAAAAAAAATCATAAAAAATTACAAAAAAAATTTTAAACTATTCAATTTATTTTATTTTCGAATAGCTAGCGATCTTTTGAAGAAAACAAGTCATATTTGACGGAGACCAATGGATAAATCTCGAAATTGTAGTACCACAATAGCAAAATTACGCAGTCAAAATACTAATTTTGTCAAAATACTTAAAAAAAAAATATTTTTTCAAAAAAAAATAGTTTTTTAAAAAAAAATTATTTTTTCAAAAAAAAAAAAATAGTTTTTAAAAAAAATTTTATTTTCAAAATTTAATTGTTTGCCCTCTGCTCCTCCTGTCGTCTATAGGGTTCTAGCTATATGAAAATAACAATAAAAAAGCAAAAACGACGAGTTTAGACTTTTATTTGTTATCATTTTGTGTCAAATACTTTTTAAAAAATATTTTTTTTTTATTTTTTAAAATCATATTTTTAAAAAAAAAGAAAATAGTTTTTTTTTTGAAAATATTTTTTTTGTAGCCCACTTAATTCCCTTTCATTTGGTGTATCATGTTGTTTGATCGGACCTCTTCATACAAAATTATAAAATTTAAAAAAAATTTTATCAAGTTTGTTTATCCTTAATTTTTTTTTTATTAAACTGGAGCCTGGATTGCGTACAGAAAATGATATTTCAGTTGTAGATTTGACCCCGTATTCATAAAAATTTAAAAAACTTTTGTCAACAAAAATATTTTAAAATTGTTTTGTATTTTCATAAATTGTTCTTAATAAAGGTTTTTTTTAAATTTTTATGAATACGGGGGTTACGTTTTATTTGTCTTTTGCATAGTGTTTTTAGTTTCCATCAACACTCCTGACCAACATGTCGAAATGTTGGTGATTTTTTGCTATTTGCTTCTCCATCGCATCCACTTGTGGTGGGATTGCCGAGGATACATTTCTTGGTCACACCTTCCTTGGCAATGGTCAATCATTTAAAATCAACCCGTTTGCGAAACACTGTGCACGAGTATAGTTAAAAGTTGTCTGATGTATCTACTGGAGTTGGAGGACCATAAACAAACAGCACATGGCTGTGGAATGAAATTTGGGCACAAATTGTGACAAACAAAAATCGTTACACGATTTAAGTGAGATATAAAACTTTAATAAGATTCCTAGGAAAATGCTTGTACCATGTATTCCGTTCATATGTCACATAAAAATATGGTTGCCGATAACGTTTTAGTTCTTTATTAAATATCTGTGCTACCAACACCTGTATAGAATATTTCATAGGAAAATAGTCGTACCTGGTTACATTTTATCTCACTTCACCCCACACTCCACATCCATATAAGCTGGCATTTAATTTATGTATTTCTGTTTCTTTATGTTCGCAAATTTGTTTATCATTTTTTTTGGATCATAATGAAAAATGAATGCCTTTATACATTTTCCGAAATGCCACAGGAAATATTTCCATGTATTTTCAAATCCTGTGATCAGCCATTCAATCGAAGATGAACTATCATATCAATAGATCGAATTGACAATAAAAAGTAAAACTAGATTTACCCGACTGAAACTGATTAATTTTTTCTGGGAAATACCGGCAAGTAATTGTGTTTGGGGTACCAGAAGTTATCCGTCCTTTGAAAAGTGTGCGGAGAGGTAATAGCAGATTTTGTCTACAACCCCAAAACTTTTCTGTGTACAAAACTGTCGGAAAATGTTATTTATTAGAAAATTTTAGAAAATTTCTTACAGTCCGGAAAATAAAAAAACTATGTGAATTCCAATTTAGTTGATGGGTCATTGGTATGGGAAATACCCACATATCAGTAATTAAGCAATAAATTCTGAGACTATGCTCAATGACTGGAGACTAACAGGCTCCAGTTCTGGATAGCATATAAAAGCAGGAACACCGTCGGCGAACCCGAGTCTTACAGACCTATTGTAGGAATAATATTCATCCAAAAAAGGGCAGGTGTTTATGAGGGAAGCAGTTTTAAGCGGGGGCATGCAGATAACCCGGCTTCGTTGCCTGACCGCATCGATGCCAACTATGCCACTATGAAATTTCAATAGATACGTGCTTAGATGGGGACAGATGAGAGAGGATGGATAGAGAAAAATAGACCAGATATAACTAGAATTTAGCCAGAAGACGGGATTGCAGATAAATGACAACTACACAATCCTTCGCTCTCCCAGACAAGACCATGGGTAGAGTTCCATCTACCATTTATTTGTTGTTCTAGAGTAGAATTCGGTGCCAAAGTTGTTCAAAGAAATTTTCAATTCAATTCAATTTGTGAATTGATTTCACCTTAATAACTATGATTTAGATTGGAATCTTGTAGACACGAAAGATCACCACTAGTTCTCTTCGACAGTTAAATTGGATGAACAAGTGTGAGTGTTTGGCTCTCAAAATATTGTTTTTTTTTTTCACTCAGCAATAATCGTTAACTGAAGGACGTACTTTAGCTTATAACAGCTCGATGTAGAGGAATTCCATGAGTAAATAAAAAAAAATACACGTTAGTTCGACGGCAGCAATCAAATGAACTCCCTATAGTAGTTGCATTCATTGGGTTGGGGAGAGAAAAAATATTGAAAATTATTTTGTATGTTTGTTCTGAGGGTGAGGGTTTATAACAGGTGGCTCAAAAGTAAACTTCCGATGTTTTTTGGCTGTAATAAAAAAAAATTAAAAACTTTGATTCTTCTTGTGGATTATTTTTATTTGGTCTTTTAATTTTTTTTTACATCAAGTCGAGAATATGATGTCATGTAAATGGCCGCCGCCAGAGTTGCCACTGACATTAGGGGCCAATCGCAAAATTTATAGCATTTTCTGATAGGAGGATTACTTTTGCGCCACCCGGTTTACCCGACTGCAACTTTTTCACTGTTTTTTTTCATTTTTATTACATAATGAACAAGTTTGGGGCGATTTTTTATTTTTGAATTGGGGTCATTTTTCATGGAGCGATTGCTGCCAATATGGATAAAATGAAATGAAGAGGTTGAAGATTTTATTTTATTATTATTTTTTTTTATTAAATTACAATGCAAAGTAAATTTATATTCTAATTTTGGGTCCAAGGGTAAAGCGGGTGAATTCGATCATAAGGCTAGATTTTTGCAGCGACAGACCAAAGCATCTGGTGGGAATCGAACCCGCAAACCCCACGCCAACACACAAGCAACTCGCCAACCGGGACGCCTGACGTTGGGGATATTTTGACACTTTATGTGTGAAAGCAAAGTTCATATAATAACTATTAATATAAACTTCTCAAACTTTTGTTTTTTTTTTTGTTATTAAAAAATACGCTTTTTCCAAATTACGAAAATCTAATGCTGTTTTTTTTTCTTGGGTACTTTTCATAATATTTTGGGGATTTTCCATTGGGTAATCTTTTCATAAATTGTTTGGAGGATTTTTTGTTTTTTTTTGGATATTTTTCATAACATTTAGGGGATTTTCCATAAATTGTTTGGGGGATTTTTTTTTTTTTAGAATTTTTCGGGTAATTTTCATATTGGGCTTATGGGGGGATTTTTCATTTACTTTGTGTAATTCTTAATTTCTTTTTTGAGACATTTTTCATTTGATGTATTTTTCATAGAGCCGCAAACCAAACATTCAGTGCGGTTTTTACCCAGCAGGTTGTGTGGCAATTGTGCCGCCTGCCGCCCAGTCTGTGCGATAATTACCATGCTTACACTACTTAATCTGCTCCAGCATATCGACCCCTTTGCGCGGAATTATCGTATGTGCCAAAATCCAAATTTTACAGGAGAGCCATTTTTCTACTTTTCTCTGCTTTCGATTGCAATATCAAAATGAAAATTATTCACTCAATTTTTGGAGCAACGAAGTGGAATTCGCTTACAATATTTTGTCAGGTGACGTGTCTTTGAATGTAGAACAAAATTGCATGCAAAAATCAATTTCGAAAAAATTGGCATATACGATAATTCCGCGCAAAGGGGTCGATATATCTGTAATTATTACTTATATGGACTGTTTGTATTGGTTATGTGGTTCTATCGAAAATTACGCGATTATCATTTCAATGTAATTTTTTTTTCCACTTCTCTTTTTCCACTTCAGCAAATTCATTTTATTATTTATTTATTTAATTTTATATGGTTTGCATATTTATACTGTAAATTGTTTAAATAAACTGTAATGCGGTGAGTTTATAAAGAGATTTAAAAAAAAACAGTAGTTTATGTGTAATGATTTACGTAACTCGCCCTTAATATCTCATATGGTTTTAAAAACAGGGCAAAAATAAATAAATTGTAACACTCTGCGACAAATGGTAAGGGTCAGTGATCGGTTTGGAATGAAACCACCGGGGAAAGTTATATCGGTCAAAAAAAAGTCATACGTGTTCCAGCGTTTCGCTGGGTCTCATCTAGGAATCGAGATATATCGATTTGAAGTTAGTAAGTATCGTATAGGGGAATTTGTCACGTTTTTGGCTCTTTTGTTTGACATAACTCGAGAACCACTCGTCCGATTTAGCTGAAACAAATTTAGAAAAATTAAGAATTACAAGTCCTCTAATCTGTTCTTAAACCGTTTTCCTACTTAAGCAACAGTTTCGCAATTATAAATAAATGTATGAAAAAAAAAAATTATTTTTGCCTAAAAATTAAATTTTTTTTTTTTTAATTCATAAAAAATCCAAAACGGTAAAAAGTGTCAAGTCCTATTACTTTCACGTAAAGTCACATAACCTATGACCAAAATGAGACATAAATCATGAAAATCGATGCACGCGTTTCTCATGTATTCACAATTAAGTAAATGTATGAATTTCAAAAATTTGCTCGAGATATGCTCAAAATTCTTTGGAAAAAACAATGATGACTCTTTATGATTCTCAGAATTAAAAAAAAAAAGTTATAAACAAAAGGTTATTTGTTTTTTATGATTGCGGTAGCAAAGCAATAAACGCATATAAATGTGCATGAACAATTAAAAGGAAAAAAGGAAAGTGGACTTTTGTAATTATTTGGGGTTTTCCGGTGACTACCTGTATGATTTTTTTGACCAAGATGTTGGACTACTTCCAGAACATTGGAGTGAACATGTCTCTCAAAATTCACTTCTTGCATCACCATCTCGATTACTTCAGCAAGCAGCTAGCGTCAGAGTCGGATGAACATGGCGAGCGCTTCCATCAAGTGGCCATGCCCATGGAAACGCGATATAAAGGCAAGAGGCTCGACTCGCTGGTGGCTGAAATTTGTTGGTGGTCCCAAAAGACGTACGATCCCGACAATGAAGATGAAGAAGAAGAACATACAATGGGAGTTTCCTCCTAGGATGAAGACAGATCCTCATCCGATACAGACTCTGAACATGTAGGCGAACCACCACGCAAGAAAGAAAAGGGAGCAAACAAACGAATATAAATGTATTTAAAAAAAAAATAAAAAAAAAAAAAAAAATTTTTTTTCTTCATGCGCTTATTTTTAACATGGAAACTATTACTTGTAAAGGAAAATAATATATGAACAGATTAAGGGAATTGTAATTCTTGGTTTTTTAAATTTTATTTCAGCTAAATCGGACGAGTGGTTCTCAAGTTATGTCAAACAAAAGAGCCTAAAACGTGACAAATTCCCCTATACGATACTTACTAACTTCAAATCGATATATCTCGATTCCTAGATGAGACCCAGCGAAACGCTGGAACACGTATGACTTTTTTTTTTACCAATATAACTTTCCCCGGTGGTTTCATCCCAAACCGATTGTGGCTGTCGCACAGTGTAATTAATGAGGACAGAAAAAAAACAATCTTTTAAAAATTTCCAAAACTCTGCAAACCACATATCATTGAGATTCGATGAGATTCCCGAAACGGGAGGTCTACAAATGTGTCTCTCAATTTGCACTTTGTAAGTCATCTATTTATTCATCGTGAATGCCCAACGAATAATCTTGGTGAACTTTGTTTGTGTTTTCTGTCCAGGTTTTTGAACATTTATTTCGCTTTAATTCATTTCATTGACTAACTTGTAATTCAAAGCCTTGTGGCCGATTAAATTGAATTTACAATACCCATAAAAATGTTAAATTTAACACATAGGTAGACCAAGTGCCGAATCGGTTCATATGGCCACGATTTCTTGGCCAGCTTTAAAATTACTCCACTACTACTAAAATGAAAGATATATTACTGCGACAGAGTGTGTTACAGACTATCATATGTACCGTATCTCCCTGATATCTACCTTTTCTAATTGTTTTTCTCTTGTTTTTTTTTTTAATACTTTGCCGACTTTGACTGTAAAATGTTAAATGTGTCTCCTGTTCGAACGGCCATCATTCAATTCTTGCTGATTTTGATATTTTGCCTACACTTTTATTACCGACACTTTATGCCACATGTATTCATTTATGATTCTATTCCGTCCTTCCATTCAATATGTTGCTTTGCCCCAAACTGGTTTTTTTTTTATGGCCATACCCATATGTTTCTTTTTTTTTTTTGCACATTTACATAATTCGGGTATACGATAAATAAGTTGATGCAAGGCAATGCTAATGGATTTACATATCATCTCACGCGTGTAAGCAATAAAATCCTTTTCTAGATACCATCATTCACGACCATCATAAAAATCTCCCACCATCGGTGATTTAGTGCAGTGCTGTCGGATGTCCCCTGGCTATTAAATTGCAATATATAATAGGCCCATTTATGTACATGGATGGGCAAATCTGTAGCCCCCAAATAAGTTGAATGGATCGCCGTGGACAATCGACCAACAAAAGTTGTGAACAATTATGTCAAGAATCCTACAGAATATGGCACACGGAACAAAGGAAATGGTTTGGAAAAGGTGTCTCCTACAGATAGACGAAAAATTCTCCACTTGGCTTTAAATTCATCAATGAGCTTGGTTAAAATTGGTGCGGCTGCTGGACTAAAACTTAGTGAAACTTCTATTGACAAAGAAAGTCTTCAGAGTTTCTAAAACGAAGAAAACTACAGAAGAAGTGTTTCGTAAGGACAGAGATTTTGGACGAACAAATTGTTCCAGAGGAGGTGGTGTTATTATCGCTATACTGCTTGACGTTGAAGCTGAGCTGATTAATTTGTCAGGTCTAAATTAGAATATGCTCAGATGGTATGGAATCCTTATACCTCAACAATAATTTCCAGAATTGAGAGAGTACAGAGAAAATTCATTAAGTTTGCTTTGTCATCTGAATTTTGACAACCCGATCCCGTCATACTATAATGATCTTGTACAAATATCATTTGTTTGTTTATTGATTCACCCTATATTTTAAATTTGATTGGTTTTACGGTTCCTCCTAGAAGTTTAAGAAATTGTAAATATTTTAATATACCTTTTCATAGAACAAACTAATATGTATGTAATATAAACTAAATAAAAAATTCAAAAAAATTGTTAGAACTAATTTATGATTAAGTACTAGTCTGTAAGGAATTGTATTTCCATAGACGAAATAAATAAACCATCACCTAATGCGGCCCAGAGGTTACAATTTGTAAGGGATCACAAGTTCGGATGGAATTTATGATTCACATATTTCAAACTTAATATTTTGATTTTAATTTGAAAGATATTCTGTGGTCACAAATTGATAATAATAACTTTTTTCCTTACAATGTTAATAAAAGTCATGAAATTCGGCCGACAGCCTTCGCCGCTAGTGCTTTATTAGGTAGTTTATTATAATTTTGAATTGTAATAAATAAAGAACTAAAAATAAATAATAAAATCATTAAATTAACATAATTGACAGGTCATTAAGTTTGAATTTGATTCAAATTAATCACATTTTTAATAAGTTAAACCGGTTTCTGGTTTACGAGTGTTTGCTGCCAATTTCGCCACCTAATATCCATCATATTCCCTTAGTAATAGAAATAGATTCTCACCAATTCTTTACAAAATTCTGTTACAAAAAATAGATTTTTGTCTGTCCTATGAACCAAATGCACATATTCGGAAAGAGGGGAACAATTAAAAATACACGTGTATCGGAGATTTTCATGTACACGTCAGAATTTTTTTTTTAAGTTTTTAACCCTTTTTCAGTGATCCAATCGAGATGATTTTTGGCAGGCAGACTCGTGGAAATGTCAGTTCTCAGATTTTCCTATTTTTTTTAATGGTTATCGTTTTGTTTAATGTTTCAGTTCAAAAAACATTTTTTTTTCGTAACGCTTAAGTAGTTTAAAAATTTGGAGTCTCTTCAAGTTATGCTAAGGAAAGTGAAAAAAATATTTTTTTTTCAAAAATAAAAATTGGGGAAAATCTGAGAATTGATAAAAATAGTTTTTAAAAAATTTGACCGGATACAGACATTTCCACGAGTCTGCCTGCAAAAATTTAGCTTTCAAAATTCTGACGTGTACATGAAAATCGCCGATACACGTGTATTTTTATTTTTTATCCCCTTTCCGAAAAAGTAAATTTGGTTCACAGGACAGAATGTGTGTAACACGGTGCTATTTTTACGGGTCAATTAACATCTGTATGTTATGATAACTTTTTCAATGCAGTTTTTGGGTGTATGTAAAGAAAATATCTCTTATAAAAAGCCAAAACCCTCAAGTTAAATATAATTTGCCTTTCTACGATTTTTTTTTTGTGAGTTTTTCTTATTTATTTGCCAGATTTCATCGATCATACAATTAAAATGGACAATTTTCATAACATACATAACAGCGTAACATTAAAGAAGAAACAAATAGTTCAGCAATGATTAGTTCACTATTGTTGGCTGCACTTGTAACACTGCGTTCATCTGGGCGATTTGTTTTGATGTCTTTGTTGGAAGAATTCTATATTTGTCATTTCACAATATGTGACCCAAGCAAGATATCGAACCGCACCGTAACCGCAAAAAGACGTAAGCTCCAAAAAGAAAATTTTATAGCAAAGGATTTTTTTGAGTGGTCAAGTATAAAGGCTTGACCATATCTTTGTAAATATAAATATAAATGTTTAATATTTTTTGATTAAGAGCATTGGCTAATTTTCTGTGTTCTACTATAAGCACTGAGTCTTATAAACAAAATCCGCCCCCAGTCCCAGTGCAACAATTTTTTTTATTGACAGTTTTCCCATTTGTTTGAGCCATGGTGTGTTTCTTTATCACACCCGGCAGTAAATAATTGGTTCATTTAGTTTACAGTAGACCAAACACTTTGATATGTTTACCGCAAGACTGAATACAATACGGAGAATTCGAACACAGACAGTGCTTTTCTACGCAGCAGACATTACTTGCAAACTATGAACCATTGAAATTCACAATATCATTTAATTTCTATCATACAAGTATTTATTTTGTAACAAATGAAATGCGCACCAGTTGGTTTCCATATTAATCACTTTTAATCATAAATACATCTCATTGAATGTATTCCAATCTTCCAAGCGATTTAAAATTACTTAAGTTGGTAAATCGATTTAATGCAAGCTGTGAACCATTCGAAATTACCAATTTTTTTCACAGCATTTAAAGTGAATGGCACCCTTACAGCCACAGTTATGATAGGCAATTTCAACCACAATATCGGCTGGAATTGTCAACATTAAATAAAATTAAGTACGCCTACATGTGTGCCGGCAAATTGGATTTGATTTTAATAAAAAATAAAAAAAAACAAAGCTAACCAAAAACCGGGTGTGCCGATCATCACCGCACATATATGGTATCAGCCGTCCCAATAGACTTGTTTCATTGATAGGAAATTAATTTATGAAAATTAAGTTTAAAAACTCTCATATGGAAATTCTATGACGATTTTTGCAATCTACAACATTTTTCATTCGAATACAAACATTGACACTCATAAACAATAATGAACTCATAAACAACTTCAGGATTCTTGCTGAAAATACAGCCTAAAGGATTTTTAATTAATTTGGGAAGAGCCACGCCCATCTTGACATTCACGCTCACATTCGCGTGCGTTAAAACTTAAAGAACTCGCACAGAACTTCCCGAGGACTTTTGCTAATGAACCTTATTTAAAAAATGTTGCTAAATTTTGGGCCATGAACTATTTAGCTTATTTTTGGTAGGCAAGAACAGAAGGCTGCCCACGATGCCATCTCGACTAAAGATAAAAAATCAATGAATTCTTCTTGATTTCTTCTACAGTGTACTCTTTCATAAGCGGACACCTAAGGGACTGAGAATTTTGTCGGCTCATGGGAGGTGGCCGAGAGAGAAGTATGAGAGAAGTACACAAGAGGACTGAAGCGGATTGGTACTGAAAAAAGTGTCCATTTGTGAAAGGTGTCCGCAAGGGGAGAAAAATATAACTCAAACCAAATACTGGTTAAATTTGATGTGGCCAAAAATTTGCATCACCATATTTTTTAATAATAGTAATCAGGATTACTTTTGATTACTATAAATAATCAGAAAGAATCTAAAGTAATCTCGGAAAGTAGTCAGATTATTTTCTGATTACTTTTGATTATTTATAGTAATCGCAATTAATCGAGATAACAAATGACAGTAATCAGGATTACTTTGGATTACTATAAATAATCAGAAAGAATCTTAAGTAATCTCAGAAATTAGTCGGATTATTTTCTGATTACTTTTGATTCTTTATAGTAATCGCATGTAATCGTGATTACTAATGTCAGTAATCAGGATTATTTCCGATTACTATAAATAATCAGAAAGAATCTAAAGTTATCTCGGAAAGTAGTCGGATTATTTTCTGATTACTTTTGATTCTTTATAGTAATCGCAAGTAATCCCGATTACTTTTAGATTATTTGTAATTGTAATCAATTATAAGTGTTGAAAAACTGAATATAATCGGAATTTAATCGATACTCTACCTCTAAAAATGTAATTTAATTAGTAATTATTACGACTGGATATCATTACTTAACACCTATGAACCATTGACGCATATGTTTATTTGCACACAAATCCAAATTTGAATTTGTTTATAAGATGTGTGTCTATAGATTGGTAACGGATCATACAAAACACAGTCGGTGCCCAGAGAAATGACTCCTTTTTGTAGATGGTAATCGACTGAAAGCTAATTTCCTTTATTTCTCTTTAAACTTTGACCACATTTTGTACTCGGCTTCTAAAACTAATAAGGAAACTAACGCCATGGAAGAGGTTATGTAATATTCGACCAGAATGAACATAACCATATTATTTACTAACAAATTGTTCTCTTGTTGTAAACTCATTACAATTCACACTTATTTCTTTGAAAATTATGAATATTCGTATGCTCTGCACTTTAGAACACACATGGTGTTTCCTCATTTTCGTAGTAAACGTTAATTGTGTTATGCCACAGTAAAGTATTTACCTGAACAACGATTGTGTTCCAACTAATTACATTCTCTGTGCAGTGTTGCACAAGAGCAATAACATAATTTAAACGAAAGGAAATCATTTCAAAGTAACTATTTCAGCCACATAAACAGAACAGAACATCAGCGTCGCAATAGATTGGTAGAAACCCAACTAGCGCAACGATTGCTCATGAATATAGAGTCGAATTTGTTCACTTTTGCGGTATTTTCGCATAATTAAACCATGCTTCGTTTATACGATCTGAGTACATTCGCAAATGTTCTATGAAACGCGGATGGAAACGTCCGGCACAACTAAGAAAATGCGTAAAATTCCGATTCACTTCCATTTTATAAATAGAAAATAACATTTCTTTATATTTAATTCAAAATTATATTACGTTTAAGTTTCAAAACAATTTCAATTCATGTCAATTATACATACAGTCGAATTCGGTCAAGCGGAAATGAAAAAAAATCAATAATGAAAATGAAAAAAATAAATAAAAAAATCAAGCCATGTTGGCTTCGTGGGATTAGCAATAAGATGAATTGTATTAGTATCATACTCAATAAACCGGAATTATACAAAAAAAAAACAAAAACATTCAATAAAAAGGACTTCGGATAAGTGAACCTTCTCTCATTTAAACAAACTGATCATGTACTTTAGAAATTTTCCTATGAAATGAAGATAGAGACTTGTGGCACAACTATTAAAATACATGCATGTAAAATTGAAACTCAATGTTAATGACCTTGAATGAAAATAGTCACCTATTTCCATTTGCTTGAGTTGTTGACACACAACATTTTTCGATATAATTTGTTTTGTCCACAGCTTCAGAATTGTCTCCATAACATAAATGGATTCGTAGAGGGTCTAATAGAATTTATTAGGATGATCTCATAATAAATTCTATTGCACCTACTACAGCATTTTCAACGTATTCGTTGGCCATATACGTCACCTCCACTACTATCTCTTGGTCCGTCAATTCTTCTCTATTATTATTTATGTACTTTAATAAGTTGCCTGAAATGAGGCGGCACATCATTACACCGTGTTACACACATTCTGTCCTATGATCCAAATTTACTTTTTCGGAAAGGGGATAAAAAATAAAAATACACGTGTATCGGCGATTTTCATGTACACGTCAGAATTTTTTTTTTAAGTTTGAAGTATGAAGCTCGTAATGGCCTGTGTGAAAGCCGATTTTTAACCCTTTTTTAGTGATCCAATCGAGCAGATTTTTTGCAGGCAGAATTTTTTAAAAAATAGATTTTTTTTAAAGGTTAGGGAATGAATGCCTATAGGTAAAAACTATGATGAAATAATTTTTTTTTTATAAATCCCTCTAATGTCTTCTCCTTAACTTTTGTTTTGAGTGCGACTCCACTGAGAGGTTGATCAGAGTCCCCTTTAGATGTAAATGAGTTTTACTCGTTGATAGGGCGTCAACTTTTGCTCCTTTGGCTTAACATCTTTGGTGGATACGAACAACAAAATAATGTTCAAACGAAACACTGTTGCTAAAGTAATTAACTTAGTTGGAAATCAGAGTATCCAAAAATTAAATCCATTCCATTAGAAGGCAGCAAAAAGGATTGTGTAATTCCCTTTAAATGTCACCCTAGAGTGATTACATTAAACGCCATATTAAAAGAAGGAATTATCACAGTCATTGGCCTACATCACAGGAACAATAAAGTCCACTTTTAAATTTATTACAATTCAACCCGACGTCATAGTGTTGTGTTTTATCCTAAGTTCTATAGTTATGAACAATTCCTCTGTGAGTGTTCAGAGCAAATCTACGAATGTTATCCCATTCTTATGTTGCCCTCTACAATTCAGGATATACTCAAACGGAAGATGACCACAAATACTATCAGTTTTTGTTCACATTCCTAAAATCATTTATCATTTACTACTTTGTAAGTTTTGTTTTTGTAGGAGGTTAAATGTGTCCAGAGAAGAGTTTCAGAAAAATGCAAGGAAAAGGAACATCTCTGTTTTCTTTTTTTTTTTTGGCTGTGTTCCTATCCATGGATGTTTGTTATTGCCTTTAATTCTTTAATCTTTTCTGAAAAGTTATACTTCATGGAAAAATTTGTTTTTATTTTACGTTGTTGTTGTTGCCTGTGGTTAAGCTGAGCCATGATAAACCACAATTTTCACTTCATATATGTATGAAAATATATGTTTCTGCTGCGGCTGCGGTAGTTAAAAAGAGGCTTATATTTTATTGTATCCACTGATGAGGAATAATACTTTATGTTGGGGATGAAATGATAACATGATAGTAGTTTGATGGTATATCCGACATCATACTGTGCTAGAGAACAACTATGAATGAGATGATTTAAAAAAAAACTAGAGGCAATATCTTCTATTACCTTGATTTTGGGGTTTTTGGTATTTCTTCACAACACTGCTCTGTCAAATATCTTACAGCCAAAGTCTGGCACTGTGGGTTTAGACTTTCGGAATTTCAGTATAACTTATAAATATAATTTTGTGACTGAAAAATACACCAAATTCAAAATACCCTAAATGAAGAATTCCCCAAAACAAATGAAAAATCCCCCAAAAGCTCAATATGGCAATTTTCCAAAAATGTCTGGAAAACCCCCCAAACAATTTGTGAAAAATTACCAAATTCAAAATCCTCCAATTATTATGAAAAATACCCCAAACAAATCAATAGATTTGTTTCATACTTTGGAAAAAATGTGTTTTTAAACAGAAAAATCATTAGTATGAAAAAAAAATTAATTTTACATTTATGCAGGGTTCTTTAACAAGAGGTGTTATTTTGGTGTTCAAAGAATTTGTTTAAGATAAATGATCGGATGTTTATTTCATAATAAAGAGGAAGGTATATCGTTAATAATGGAAAACCACATCAGCCAAATGGCCACCACGACCACGCTTACAGGACCATATCCTTTTCATTAAATGTTCCATAACCAATTCGCAAAGTGTCTGCCCTATGTCCTCGATAGCCTCACGAATTCCATCTTTGAGGTCTTGAAGAAGGAAGGAAGAAGTCGCAAGGTGTTAACTCACAAGATCTCGGTGGCCAAGTGTGATCGCCTCTTCGAGAGATAACACGGTCCGGAAAAATGTTAGTTTTGCGAACTGTGACTGCAATATTTTCACCATTTTTCTAGTGAATTTTAATAATTTCAATGCAGCTACCGAAATACCGGGTGATTCAAAACTCTTTGCATTAATAGTAATTATACGTACTTTGCTTTCACACACATACAGGGTCAAAATATCTTCAAGGTCTTCACGGCAATATGGACATTTAATTTTATTCATATTTTCTGCAATGATTCCGTGAACAGTGGCTCCCATAAAAATGACCCTTATGCAAAAATGAATAATGATTAACTTTTGTTTTAAAAATATCACCAAAAAAAATTCCCAAAAATTAAAAAATTGTTAACTTTTCATTGCTTAATTTAGAAATGTTTTTATTTATTTATTTATTAATTACAATACAAAGTAAATTTATATTATAATTTTGGGTCCAAGGGTAAACCGGGTGACAGAGACCTTTTGGCTTGATTTTTGCAGCGACAGACCAAAGCCTCTGGTGGGAATCGAACCCACAACCCCCACGCTGATAGGCAAGCACGCTACCAACTCGCCTACCGGGGCGCTTCTTAGAAATGTAATTTTTCGTCTATCACATAAAAAAATGTCCCAAAAACGATTTATTTTATTTTTATATTTATTTTTATTTTTATTTTTATTTTTATTTTTATTTTTATTTTTATTTTTATTTTTATTTTTATTTTTATTTTTATTTTTATTTTTATTTTTATTTTTATTTTTATTTTTATTTTTATTTTTATTTTTATTTTTATTTTTATTTTTATTTTTATTTTTATTTTTATTTTTATTTTTATTTTTATTTTTATTTTTATTTTTATTTTTATTTTTATTTTTATTTTTATTTTTATTTTTATTTTTATTTTTATTTTTATTTTTATTTTTATTTTTATTTTTATTTTTATTTTTATTTTTATTTTTATTTTTATTTTTATTCAATTACAGAACAAAGTTAACTTATATTCTAATTTTGGGTCCAAGGGAAACCCGGGCGACACAGACCAAATGGTGAAATTTGTACAGAATTTGGCGGGAATCGAACCCACAACCCCCCGCTGATAGGGCCTACAGGGGCGCCTTAAATTTTAAAAATTATGAAAAAACAACCAAATTGTGTTCGATGAAAAGGGCAAAGATCAAAAATATGAATAATATCCGAAATCGACGACTTAAATTGAGAAATTTACATATTTTTTCCGAGGAAAAAATTCTTTTATTTTCCTGAATATCTTCCAAGACATATTTCCCAAATACTGCACATAAGTAGATAATGAAATGACCTTCATTTTGTATTCGGGTATTGAGAAGGTCCGTCAAATGCTTTTTGAACTATAAGCACATTGATTGCAAGTATTTGGCCAATGAACTTGTAAATTGTCCAAACAGGATATTTTTTGCCAATTTTCATTATGCATTTTTTGTTTTGGGGAATTCTAAATTTTTCATTGATTCGAATTTTGTTAGATTCACTAAAAACTACAAATACTAAAACGATCATACTAAATCTTTGTGTAATATTTTTCTTTTACACACTAGCACTCTGGAGATATGCCCTATAAATGCAATGGACTAAATGAACGAGGGGTTAGTGGTTGCTGAAATTTGTTTGGAGAATTTGAGAATATCTCAGCATGTGTTCCACTTATGAACAGACTGAGTCTTCTCCATAGTGCATAGTCCGATCAATCGGTCATTTGAAAATGGGCGGATGAGAGTCCCTGGCCAGCAGCGTATCCCCGGCTAAACCTCCTAACATTTGGGGAGGATACTACGAATATCTAAAGAGCAGATTCCATTGAAATATCTTAAGAAAGGCGACGCTGCAGCCGACTTCCGGCTTCAACTCCTCAACCTCAACCGAGAGCTTGCGTAAAATCTTCCAGCTGGTCGACTGTCATGTCGAATATTAATACAAATAACTAAAGACCTACCAGTAAATTCAATACACTTCAAATTCTCAAACTGTGGCACTTGTTAAACATTTAATAATTTGAAACTGCTTTAAAACTCTCTTTAACAAACAAAAAACGTGATACCAAAAGAACAAAAATTGATTGCCGAACTGCGTTCAAATTATCTTTGAAAAATTCATGGCCAGACAAAGTTTCTCTGTCACACACATTCTCACAAAGATATTTGAATGTTGAACAAGGCTCATTAATTACAAAACGCTAAACATTCAGCACAGGTAAGACATTTTGCAAACTTAATCAATCAAACTTTATAATATTATCTGTGTATTTCTCTTCTACTTTGTTACTTCTTGTGTTCTTTTTTTTTTTTGTTGCCTTAATGTAAATCAATCAATATCTTTTTGAACAATTCATTTCAATTTGTCGCATTTCATGCAATTTGCAATATAAGAAATTGTACGTTTTAAGAATTTTATTAAAAATTCACTCACATTCTCCAAAGGAGCAGCAAAACAACGAAAAAATTTTCCATAACTTCAAAGTTTAATGAAAGACGCTTTGAAAACAAAAGAAGAAAAAGAAAATGTTTAAAGGCTCCCCGCTGTGAGCGGAGAAGATGCCAAGACATTCTGAAGGATACGTGAATATTTAAGAAATATAATTTAATAAAAGTATGTAAGTGACATGTTAGCGCCTTCGTTAATCTATGTCATAAATATTTGAAACAAAGTCCATGTTGTGATAGTGAATATAAAATAATGGCATAAGAGCCATGTGCGGGGGAAATTATACAAAATCTTATCATAGTTGGTGTGAGACGGCGCTTAGTGTTTTTTTTTTGTGCACTGCTTCGTGGAATGAAATTTGCAAAGGAGATTTCGTCAGGGTTGTGAGGCTTCAGACAAACATAAGGATAATTTATAGACTTGCAGGCTCGGATTTAATGCTTTAGGACTGTTTCGTGTCAGGACATCTCGAATATCGTACCCGAAACAATTGAAACTCGGGAAGATAACATTCGATTTAAAGTTGCCAATGTAGTACCTCTTCTATTCATATGGCTGCCGGGGGTGGTTAACAGTAGCGCCTTATGTCAACTCAATTTTACAAAAAACAAGTGGACAAATAGTAAGTTCGCCCGGGCCGAATCTTATATACCCTCCATCATGGATCCTTAAAAAGTCAATAAATAAGAAAACTAACTGAGTTTTTGGGCCGCTCGTGACCCGATAGTCCCAGGAACCCGATCACAAATTTTATCCAAATCATGAAAATAAATGCATATTTGGGTTCGTGAGTAAATTTCGTTGCACTTCGATACCCATATGCGCATGTTTATCATGGGCCCTTTTTTGGGCCCCAAGGGTCCACGGACCCCTTAAGCACGCCCATTTTTGGGATTTTTTTTCCCCATCTATAAATTATATAAACTTAGAACAATTTTACCAAAAAAAATCAGATGTAGTGAAAAAAAAATATTTGAAAAATTTGATTATGGCCGGGATATATTTAGTCCCGTAAAGGGGAACTTTTTCCCCTTTGGTCCGATATTGCCCATTCTCGAACTTAACCTGCTTACACTGTATCGTGATTTCAACAGACAACAGACGGACGGACGGACAGACGGACATCGCTAGAATGTCTTAGAATGTTACACTGACCAATAATATATATACTTTATAGGGTCGCAGATCACTCTTTCGAGGTGTTGCAAACGGAATGACAAACTTAGTATATACTCCATCCTATGATGGAGTGTATAAAAATTAGTAAGAGGTTTTCTGGATTTTCTGCATAACATTGATCCTTCACGGTACCCTACATATAATGTCGCCGAGACTGGCGATGACACAAGTACCGAACCTAGTATACAAAATATAGGCAGTGTCGTGATCATCCAAATCCATGGGTTCTATATCCGGCCACCATCACTTTCTCTCTTAATTAGTAGAATGTCATAGATTTCCAGCCGCATTTTCAAACTGAAAATGGACTATTGATGCCAACGCTGCAAAATCTCACACCCTGTGAATGCAGTGGCTTATCGACGATCACGTGATGGTTTTACTATCCCAAAAATTCTTTTTTTCTCTCCATATATAGTATTAGCTTAAATAATTACATTATTTAGGAAGAATTCTATTTGGCAGTGGAATATTACACGATTTACAAAGCGGGCGGAATGGTTCATTTGTCTAGGAGGTACGAAAAGAGGCTTGGCTATAGTTCCCTTTTTTCTCGAAAGCTTTTTCTTGTTAAAACCTGGGCTGAGAGTCTTGGAGTCTAATATTTTTGCCCAGTGTCGAAGTCTGGAGTCGAAACATTTGTTCGACTCCGAGTTTCATTTACATACATTTCCCATAAAATAAACAAATGTTATGATTTTTTAAAATTTGAAATTTTTTATCGATTTTATGAACTTTTTTATCATTAGGCTAGAAACTCTCCTCAGTGTAATACAGAGTTAGGAATAGTGGACGGAAATACAATTTTCTAAATTTAGAAGCGGGAGACGGTATCGAGATATTTAAAACTGCTGGAGTCGAAGTCGAGCAATTTTGGCTCGACTTCACAGCCCTAGTTTAAATACAGGATTTTCCAACAAGAGTTGTTTTTTTGGAATTCAAAGAAAATGTAATTTTTTGAGATAAATGATCGGATGTTTATTTCATAAAAAATATAATATTCGGTCTGTCAGCGAATATCTGTATGGTATTTCAAGATATGAGGATGTAATGTACGTTGTCCGATCCATCTGGCATCCTCGTCACAAAACTGGAATCGAAGAAAGGATCAGGCTTTACAGAGCCAACGGGAACGTCCATACTGATTTTATGGGAGTTTTGAGCATGTCCATCCTCCTTTCCCAGCTTTTATGGCGATAATGATATTTCCCAATTTTTATTATTTTTGAAAAAAAAATATTTTTTTCACTTTTCTTAGCATAACTTGAAGAGGCTCCAAATTTTTAAACTACATACTTAAGCGTTACGAAAAAAAATGTTTTTTGACTGAAACGTTATAAAAAAACGATAAAAAAAATGTAGGAAAATCAGATAAAAATCTATTTTTTAAAAAATTTGACGTTATACAGACATTTCATTGGATCACTGAAAAAGGGTTAAAAATCGGTCCAAAGGCTTTCACACAGGCCACTACGAGCTTCATACTTCAAACTTAAAAAAAAACAAAATTCTGACGTGTACATGAAAATCGCCGATACACGTGTATTTTTATTTTTTATCCCCTTTCCGAAAATGTAAATTTGGTTCATAGGACAGAATGTGTGTAACACGGTGTAATCGATAAAAAATCACTTCTTTTGGTACATAAACTAGTGAGATTGCCAAACAAATGTAATAGAATACTTTGCAGTTAGCAGAAATAAAATAAAAATTAAGAAAAAATCCTTAAAACCAAAATGAATGGGACGACCCTTTAAACCTCAGTCAGCTATATATACGAAAACATCATTCACTCCTCAATTTTGTTAAGGCATAACAAATATCACAGCATCGCACAAAAGTCCTTCCAATCACACACATGTCCCTACACATGTACACACACAAGCATCAGTCTTTTGGTCGTTTACCTCAAAACAATGTGCGTTTCCTCCCAGATGTAACGTATTTTTCATAATCCCCCCACATCATCGTCACCGTTGCAAAAATGAAATCCAGCCGCCATTAAATACTAATTTAATATTGTGTCTTCCTCCATTACATCACGTTCTTCAGTTCCGTTTTTATACGTTTTGTTGTTGATATTATTTCATGCTGCCACCTCCTCCCACACACGAATGTGGGAAAAAAATAAACCGAAATAAAATTGCGCATCGCACCTTTAATAAATTTAAAGTATTTGTTTTTCGAAGAAGCCACTTTAAAAGAATACAAATTTGCCAAGTTAATGCTGTGCATTGTTTGGCAGGGCATAAAGACAACTTAATATTAAGTCATGATAACTCCGAGATAAGTCGGTTTCATGAAAAACGAACTTTCCTATAGGCTGTCTGTAAGCCTTAGGATTTTGCTCGTACAGTGATTGAGATCTGTAATCTTTTACTTTCGACCCAGTCTTTGCACCTTTTTGTTACCCTTTCGCCTCAACCATGCGAAATGATTGAAGAAATTTGGGATTTACGTATGAGCTTATATTGAATGTTCCATACAAAATTGGTTTGGGGTAAAATAATTACCATTTTGGCTGTCTTTCGACATAAGTTGGTTGTGTTCTGTCACAATACACTCCAAGAATGTGTGTAAAATCCCATTGGATTCGTGGAGTCTCAAGGGAGACGCGTACTGAACGGAAATTAAGTGAAGATTTTTATTTTTGGTTTTTGTCTTAAAGTTCGGTTTATTATCCTATCTTTAAGTATTTCTCCGAATGAGAATTTGAGAGGCAAAAGAACTGGACTATCAAAATTGCCTTTCTTGACTACTCGCTTATTTGTCTAATCCATAAAGTGTCTGCTTACGAAGTACACGCTTTTTTGCTTACTTACGCTCACCTATTTACATACTGGCTAATCTGCTTACTGGAGTACTCGCTTACTTGCTTACTTACCTCATTACTTTTCCATTCTGAGTGTCTACATTTTCATTCTGAGCATCTGCAAGAAACACCGAAGGTTTAACACCCACTATCCAAGAATCTCATAAATATAAAGTCAAAAAGTTTCTGTCATTATCTGTTTGACTGTTTTATGTCAAATAATAGCGTAGTATATTTTGCCGAGGGATTCTTCACTTCTTCTCATTTACCTTTGACGCAGCATAATTTATTCCATTAAATTAACGCAATAAGAGGTGTTTTGTTATGTGAGAAACTCTGCTGTATGGGTAATTGCCTTTGCTGTATGGGTACGCATAATAAACGTCTTCCATAGGGACCTGAACAAATTAACTGCATATCAACGGAAATTATGTCATCCGTACTTTATTTAAACTAAAATTAAACATACATTAGACGCGTTTTTAGATAGCTAGATGAATGGCGGTGGGTAGATTTATTTTTCGCTCTAGGACGCTTAGTTAATGAGTAAATTGCAATTTTAGTTTTCTATTTAAATTTTTTTTGTATGAAAAAAAAAGTGATCACAGATTTTTGCCCTTTTCGCTCTAGGACGCTTAGTTCATGAGTAAATCGCAATTTTAGTGAACTGGGGCGCTTAGTTCATGAGTAAATCGCAATTTTAGTTTTCTACACAAAATTATGAATTTTGTATGGAAAAAAAGTGATCACAGATTTTTGACCTTTTCGCTCTAGGACGCTTAGTTCATGAGTAAATCGCAATTTTAGTTTTCTATATAAATTTTGAATTTTGTATGGAAAAAAAAGTGATCACAGATTTTTGCCCGTTTCGCTCTAGGGCGCTTAGTTCATGAGTAAATCTCAATTTTAGTTTTCTATACAAAATTATGAATTTTGTATGGAAAAAAAGTGATCACAGATTTTTGCCCTTTTCGCTCTAGGGCGCTTAGTTCATGAGTAAATCGCAATTTTAGTTTTCTATACAAAATTATGAATTTTGTATGGAAAAAAAGTGATCACTGATTTTTGCCCTTTTCGCTCTAGGACGCTTAGTTCATGAGTAAATCGCAATTTTAGTGAACTAGGGCGCTTAGTTCATGAGTAAATCGCAATTTTAGTTTTCTATACAAAATTATGAATTTTGTATGGAAAAAAAGTGATCACAGATTTTTGCCCTTTTCGCTCTAGGGCGCTTAGTTCATGAGTAAATCGCAATTTTAGTTTTCTATACAAAATTATGAATTTTGTATGGAAAAAAAGTGATCACAGATTTTTGCCCTTTTCGCTCTAGGGCGCTTAGTTCATGAGTAAATCGCAATTTTAGTTTTCTACACAAAATTTTGAATTTTGTATGGAAAAAAAGTGATCACAGATGTTTGCAATTTTAGTTTTCTATACAAAAATTTGAATTTTGTATGAAAAAAAAGTGATCACAGATTTTTTCCCTTTTCGCTCTAGGACGCTTAGTTAATGAGTAAATCGCAATTTTAGTTTTCTATATAAATTTTGAATTTTGTATGGAAAAAAAGTGATCACAGATTTTTCCCTTTTCGCTGTAGGACGCTTAGTTAGTGAGTAAATCGCAATTTTAGTTTTCTATACAAAATTATAAATTTTGTATGGAAAAAAAGTGATCACAGATTTTTTCCCTTTTCGCTCTAGGACGCGTAGTTAGTCAGTAAATCGCAATTTTAGTTTTCTATATAAATTTTGAATTTTGTATGGAAAAAAAGTGATCACAGATTTTAGACCTTTTCGCTTTAGTTTTCTATATAAATTTTGAATTTTGTATGAAAAAAAGTGATCACAGATTTTTGCCCTTTTCGCTCTAGGACGCTTAGTTAGTGAGTAAAACGCAATTTTAGTTTTCTATACAAAATTATGAATTTTGTGTGAAAAAAAAGTGATCACAGATTTTAGACCTTTTCGCTCTAGGACGCGTAGTTAGTGAGTAAATCGCAATTTTAGTTTTCTATTCAAAATTTTAAATTTTGTATGGAAAAAAAGTGATCACAGATTTTTGCCCTTTTCGCTCTAGGTCGCTTAGTTAATGAGTAAATCGCAATTTTAGTTTTCTATACAAAATTATGAATTTTGTATGAAAAAAAAGTGATCACAGATTTTAGACCTTTTCGCTCTAGTTTTCTATATTAATTTTGAATTTTGTATGAAAAAAAGTGATCACAAATTTTTGCCCTTTTCGCTCTAGGACGCTTAGTTAATGAGTAAATCGCAATTTTAGTTTTCTATATAAATTTTGAATTTTGTATGAAAAAAGTGATCACAGATTTTTGCCCTTTTCGCTCTAGGACGCTTAGTTAGTGAGTAAAACGCAATTTTAGTTTTCTATACAAAATTATGAATTTTGTATGAAAAAAAGTGATCACAGATTTTTGCCCTTTTCGCTCTAGGACGCTTAGTTAATGAGTAAATCGCAATTTTAGTTTTCTATATAAATTTTGAATTTTGTATGAAAAAAAGTGATCACAGATTTTTGCCCTTTTCGCTCTATACAAAATTATGAATTTTGTATGAAAAAAAAGTGATCACAGATTTTTGCCCTTTTCGCTCTAGGTCGCTTAGTTAATGAGTAAATCGCAATTTTAGTTTTCTATTCAAAATTTTAAATTTTGTATGGAAAAAAAGTGATCACAGATTTTAGACCTTTTCGCTCTAGTTTTCTATATAAATTTTGAATTTTGTATGAAAAAAAGTGATCACAGATTTTTGCCCTTTTCGCTCTAGGACGCTTAGTTAGTGAGTAAAACGCAATTTTAGTTTTCTATACAAAATTATGAATTTTGTATGAAAAAAAAGTGATCACAGATTTTTGCCCTTTTCGCTCTAGGACGCTTAGTTAATGAGTAAATCGCAATTTTAGTTTTCTATATAAATTTTGAATTTTGTATGAAAAAAAGTGATCACAGATTTTTGCCCTTTTCGCTCTAGGACGCTTAGTTAGTGAGTAAAACGCAATTTTAGTTTTATATACAAAATTATGAATTTTGTATGAAAAAAAAGTGATCACAGATTTTTGCCCTTTTCGCTCTAGGACGCTTAGTTAATGAGTAAATCGCAATTTTAGTTTTCTATATAAATTTTGAATTTTGTATGAAAAAAAAGTGATCACAGATTTTTGCCCTTTTCGCTCTAGGTCGCTTAGTTAATGAGTAAATCGCAATTTTAGTTTTCTATACAAAATTATGAATTTTGTATGGAAAAAAAGTGATCACAGATTTTTGCCCTTTTCGCTCTAGGACGCGTAGTTAGTGAGTAAATCGCAATTTTAGTTTTCTATACAAAATTTTAAATTTTGTATGGAAAAAAAGTGATCACAGATTTTTGCCCTTTTCGCTCTAGGACGCTTAGTTGATGAGTAAATCGCAATTTTAGTTTTCTATACAAAATTATGAATTTTCTATACAAAATTTTGAATTTTGTAGGGAAAAAAAGTGATCACAAATTTTTGCCCTTTTCGCTCTAGGACGCTTAGTTAATGAGTAAATCGCAATTTTACTTTTCGCTCTAGGATGCTTAGTTAATGAGTAAATCGCAATTTTAGTTTTCTATACAAAATTATGAATTTTCTATACAAAATTATGAATTTTGTATGAAAAAAAAGTGATCACAGATTTTTGCCCTTTTCGCTCTAGGACGCTTAGTTAATGAGTAAATCGCAATTTTAGTTTTCTATATAAATTTTGAATTTTGTAGGGAAAAAAAGTGATCACATATTTTTGCCCTTTTCGCTCTAGGACGCTTAGTTAATGAGTAAATCGCAATTTTAGTTTTCTATACAAAATTTTAAATTTTGTATGGAAAAAAAGTGATCACAGATTTTTGCCCTTTTCGCTCTAGGATGCTTAGTTAATGAGTAAATCGCAATTTTAGTTTTCTATATAAATTTTGAATTTTGTAGGGAAAAAAAGTGATCACAAATTTTTGCCCTTTTCGCTCTAGGACGCTTAGTTAATGAGTAAATCGCAATTTTAGTTTTCGCTCTAGGATGCTTAGTTAATGAGTAAATCGCAATTTTAGTTTTCTATACAAAATTATGAATTTTCTATACAAAATTCACCCCTATTCTGCACTACAATCACGATTGGATTTTCTCCGTTTTTGCAAATTAGGTACTCTGCACTACAATCGCGATTGGATTTTCTCCGTTTTGGTATGGCGCGTTCCATTCCGTTGCGTTCCGTTTCCGTAATTTTTACGATTGTAGGTATTCTGCACTACAATCGTAGCTACGTTTTTGTACGTTAAGAAATATGTGGCGGAAAGAGATCAGATTTGTAAATAAAATAAAAAATAAAAAGTAAAATTAAAATAATAAAAATGTAAGTATAAAATGGAGTAGAGATTAATATTTTCTATTATTTTGTGAGTTATATTTCATTTATTACAGGTCCTCTCACTTACGTTCTGTTTTTTTTTTACTACGTATATGTTCTGCCTCTTTTCCTTCACTACGTTTGTCTTTATTTTGTTAACACTAAATATTTTTTGTTTTAATAATCACTACAACTTTTCAACTTTTTCATTCAACATTCAACTTTTTCACACAATGTTTACAAAATTGTTTGGTTTTCTGTTTCGATCTCACACATTCCACAGACAAAGAGCTTACTGTAAATACCCACATATCTTCTTCTTATTCTTTCGATTACGTTTTATGTTGGAATCCAAATTTTCGATCGATGCGTAACGTAATGCGGGAACGTAATTGTAGTGCAGAATAGGGGTGATTATGAATTTTGTATGAAAAAAAAGTGATCACAGATTTTTGCCCTTTTCGCTCTAGGAAGCTTAGTTAATGAGTTAATCGCAATTTTAGTTTTCTATACAAAATTTTAAATTTTGTATGGAAAAAAAGTGATGACAGATTTTAGACCTTTTCGCTCTAGGACGCTTAGTTAATGAGTTAATCGCAATTTTAGTTTTCTATACAAAATTATGAATTTTCTATACAAAATTATGAATTTTGTATGAAAAAAAAGTGATCACAGATTTTTGCCCTTTTCGCTCTAGGACGCTTAGTTAATGAGTAAATCGCAATTTTAGTTTTCTATACAAAATTTTAAATTTTGTATGGAAAAAAAGTGATCACAGATTTTTGCCCTTTTCGCTCTAGGACGCTTAGTTGATGGGTAAATCGCAATTTTAGTTTTCTATACAAAATTATGAATTTTCTATACAAAATTTTGAATTTTGTAGGGAAAAAAAGTGATCACAAATTTTTGCCCTTTTCGCTCTAGGACGCTTAGTTAATGAGTAAATCGCAATTTTAGTTTTCTATACAAAATTTTAAATTTTGTATGGAAAAAAAGTGATCACAGATTTTTGCCCTTTTCGCTCTGGGAGGCTTACTTAATGAGTAAATCGCAATTTTAGTTTTCTATACAAAATTTTAAATTTTGTATGGAAAAAAAGTGATCACAGATTTTTGCCCTTTTCGCTCTAGGACGCTTAGTTAGTGAGTAAATCGCAATTTTAGTTTTCTATATAAATTTTGAATTTTGTATGGAAAAAAAGTGATCACAGATTTTTGCCCTTTTCGCTCTAGGACGCTTAGTTAATGAGTAAATCGCAATTTTAGTTTTCTATACAAAATTTTAAATTTTGTATGGAAAAAAAGTGATCACAGATTTTTGCCCTTTTCGCTCTGGGAGGCTTACTTAATGAGTAAATCGCAATTTTAGTTTTCTATACAAAATTTTAAATTTTGTATGGAAAAAAAGTGATCACAGATTTTAGCCCTTTTCGCTCTAGGACGCTTAGTTAGTGAGTAAAACGCAATTTTAGTTTTCTATATAAATTTTGAATTTTGTATGGAAAAAAAGTGATCACAGATTTTTGCCCTTTTCGCTCTAGGACGCTTAGTTAATGAGTAAATCGCAATTTTAGTTTTCTATACAAAATTTTGAATTTTGTATGGAAAAAAAGTGATCACATATTTTTGCCCTTTTCGCTCTAGGACGCTTAGTTAATGAGTAAATCGCAATTTTAGTTTTCTATATAAATTTTGAATCGCAATTTTAGTTTTCTATACAAAATTATGAATTTTTAATGAAAAAAAAGTGATCACAGATTTTTGCCCTTTTCGCTCTAGGATGCTTAGTTAATGAGTAAATCGCAATTTTAGTTTTCTATACAAAATTATGAATTTTGTATGGAAAAAAAAGTGATCACAGATTTTTGCCCTTTTCGCTCTAGGATGCTTAGTTAATGAGTAAATTGCAATTTTAGTTTTCTACACAAAATTTTGAATTTTGTATGGAAAAAAAGTGATCACAGATTTTTGCCCTTTTCGCTCTAGGATGCTTAGTTAATGAGTAAATCGCAATTTTAGTTTTCTATACAAAATTTTGAATTTTGTATTTAAAAAAAGTGATCACATATTTTTGCCCTTTTCGCTCTAGGACGCTTAGTTAATGAGTAAATCGCAATTTTAGTTTTCTATACAAAATTTTGAATATTGTATTTAAAAAAAGTGATCACATATTTTTGCCCTTTTCGCTCTAGGACGCTTAGTTAATGAGTAAATCGCAATTTTAGTTTTCTATACAAAATTTTGAATTTTGTATTTAAAAAAAGTGATCACATATTTTTGCCCTTTTCGCTCTGGGAGGCTTACTTAATGAGTAAATCGCAATTTTAGTTTTCTATACAAAATTTTAAATTTTGTATGGAAAAAAAGTGATCACAGATTTTAGCCCTTTTCGCTCTAGGACGCTTAGTTAGTGAGTAAAACGCAATTTTAGTTTTCTATATAAATTTTGAATTTTGTATGGAAAAAAAGTGATCACAGATTTTAGCCCTTTTCGCTCTAGGACGCTTAGTTAGTGAGTAAAACGCAATTTTAGTTTTCTATATAAATTTTGAATTTTGTATGGAAAAAAAGTGATCACAGATTTTTGCCCTTTTCGCTCTAGGACGCTTAGTTAATGAGTAAATCGCAATTTTAGTTTTCTATACAAAATTTTGAATTTTGTATTTAAAAAAAGTGATCACATATTTTTGCCCTTTTCGCTCTAGGACGCTTAGTTAATGAGTAAATCGCAATTTTAGTTTTCTATACAAAATTTTGAATTTTGTATTTAAAAAAAGTGATCACATATTTTTGCCCTTTTCGCTCTAGGACGCTTAGTTAATGAGTAAATCGCAATTTTAGTTTTCTATACAAAATTTTGAATTTTGTATGGAAAAAAAGTGATCACATATTTTTGCCCTTTTCGCTCTAGGACGCTTAGTTAATGAGTAAATCGCAATTTTAGTTTTCTATATAAATTTTGAATCGCAATTTTAGTTTTCTATACAAAATTATGAATTTTTAATGAAAAAAAAGTGATCACAGATTTTTGCCCTTTTCGCTCTAGGACGCTTAGTTAGTGAGTAAATCGCAATTCTATATAAATTTTGAATTTTGTATGGAAAAAAAGTGATCACAGATTTTTGCCCTTTTCGCTCTAGGATGCTTAGTTAATGAGTAAATCGCAATTTTAGTTTTCTATACAAAATTTTAAATTTTGTATGGAAAAAAAGTGATCACAGATTTTTGCCCTTTTCGCTCTGGGAGGCTTAGTTAATGAGTAAATTGCAATTTTAGTTTTCTATACAAAATTTTAAATTTTGTATGGAAAAAAAGTGATCACAGATTTTTGCCCTTTTCGCTCTAGGACGCTTAGTTAGTGAGTAAATCGCAATTCTATATAAATTTTGAATTTTGTATGGAAAAAAAGTGATCACAGATTTTTGCCCTTTTCGCTCTAGGATGCTTAGTTAATGAGTAAATCGCAATTTTAGTTTTCTATACAAAATTTTAAATTTTGTATGGAAAAAAAGTGATCACAGATTTTTGCCCTTTTCGCTCTGGGAGGCTTAGTTAATGAGTAAATCGCAATTTTAGTTTTCTATACAAAATTTTAAATTTTGTATGGAAAAAAAGTGATCACAGATTTTTGCCCTTTTCGCTCTAGGACGCTTAGTTAGTGAGTAAATCGCAATTCTATATAAATTTTGAATTTTGTATGGAAAAAAAGTGATCACAGATTTTTGCCCTTTTCGCTCTAGGATGCTTAGTTAATGAGTAAATCGCAATTTTAGTTTTCTATACAAAATTTTAAATTTTGTATGGAAAAAAAGTGATCACAGATTTTTGCCCTTTTCGCTCTGGGAGGCTTAGTTAGTGAGTAAATCGCAATTTTAGTTTTCTATACAAAATTTTGAATTTTGTATGGAAAAAAAGTGATCACAGATTTTTGCCCTTTTCGCTCTAGGATGCTTAGTTAATGAGTAAATCGCAATTTTAGTTTTCTATACAAAATTTTAAATTTTGTATGGAAAAAAAGTGATCACAGATTTTTGCCCTTTTCGCTCTAGGATGCTTAGTTAATGAGTAAATCGCAATTTTAGTTTTCTATACAAAATTTTGAATTTTGTATGGAAAAAAAGTGATCACAGATTTTTGCCCTTTTTGCTCTAGGACGCTTAATTAATGAGTAAATCGCAATTTTAGTTTTCTATACAAAATTTTGAATTTTGTATGGAAAAAAAGTGATCACAGATTTTTGCCCTTTTCGCTCTAGGACGCTTAGTTAGTGAGTAAATCGCAATTCTATATAAATTTTGAATTTTGTATGGAAAAAAAGTGATCACAGATTTTTGCCCTTTTCGCTCTAGGATGCTTAGTTAATGAGTAAATTGCAATTTTAGTTTTCTATACAAAATTATGAATTTTGTATGAAAAAAAAGTGATCACAGATTTTTGCCCTTTTCGCTCTAGGATGCTTAGTTAATGAGTAAATTGCAATTTTAGTTTTCTATATAAATTTTGAATTTTGTATGGAAAAAAAGTGATCACAGATTTTTGCCCTTTTCGCTCTAGGACGCTTAGTTAATGAGTAAATCGCAATTTTAGTTTTCTATACAAAATTTTGAATTTTGTATGGAAAAAAAGTGATCACATATTTTTGCCCTTTTCGCTCTAGGACGCTTAGTTAATGAGTAAATCGCAATTTTAGTTTTCTATATAAATTTTGAATCGCAATTTTAGTTTTCTATACAAAATTATGAATTTTGTATGAAAAAAAAGTGATCACAGATTTTTGCCCTTTTCGCTCTAGGATGCTTAGTTAATGAGTAAATCGCAATTTTAGTTTTCTATACAAAATTATGAATTTTGTATGGAAAAAAAAGTGATCACAGATTTTTGCCCTTTTCTCTCTAGGAGGCTTAGTTAATGAGTAAATCGCAATTTTAGTTTTTTATATAAATTTTGAATTTTGTATGGAAAAAAAGTGATCACAGATTTTTGCCCTTTTCGCTCTAGGATGCTTAGTTAATGAGTAAATTGCAATTTTAGTTTTCTATACAAAATTATGAATTTTGTATGAAAAAAAAGTGATCACAGATTTTTGCCCTTTTCGCTCTAGGACGCTTAGTTAGTGAGTAAATCGCAATTTTAGTTTTCTATATAAATTTTGAATTTTGTATGGAAAAAAAGTGATCACAGATTTTTGCCCTTTTCGCTCTAGGACGCTTAGTTAATGAGTAAATCGCAATTTTAGTTTTCTATACAAAATTGTGAATTTTGTATGGAAAAAAAGTGATCACAGATTTTTGCCTTTTTCGCTCTAGGACGCGTAGTTAATGAGTAAATCGCAATTTTAGTTTTCTATACAAAATTATGAATTTTGTATGAAAAAAAAGTGATCACAGATTTTTGCCCTTTTCGCTGTAGGACGCTTTGTTAGTGAGTAAATCGCAATTTTAGTTTTCTATATAAATTTTGAATCGCAATTTTAGTTTTCTATACAAAATTTTAAATTTTGTATGGAAAAAAAGTGATCACAGATTTTAGCCCTTTTCGCTCTAGGACGCTTAGTTAGTGAGTAAAACGCAATTTTAGTTTTCTATATAAATTTTGAATTTTGTATGGAAAAAAAGTGATCACAGATTTTTGCCTTTTTCGCTCTAGGACGCTTAGTTAGTGAGTAAATCGCAATTATATATAAATTTTGAATTTTGTATGGAAAAAAAGTGATCACAGATTTTTGCCCTTTTCGCTCTAGGACGCTTAATTAATGAGTAAATCGCAATTTTATTTTTCTATACAAAATTTTGAATTTTGTATGGAAAAAAATCACAGATTTTTGCCCTTTTCGCTCTAGGATGCTTAGTTAATGAGTAAATTGCAATTTTAGTTTTCTATACAAAATTATGAATTTTGTATGGAAAAAAAAGTGATCACAGATTTTTGCCCTTTTCTCTCTAGGACGCTTAGTTAATGAGTAAATCGCAATTTTAGTTTTCTATACAAAATTTGAATTTTGTATGGAAAAAAAGTGATCACAGATTTTTGCCCTTTTCGCTCTAGGACGCTTAGTTAGTGAGTAAATCGCAATTCTATATAAATTTTGAATTTTGTATGGAAAAAAAGTGATCACAGATTTTTGCCCTTTTCGCTCTAGGACGCTTAATTAATGAGTAAATCGCAATTTTAGTTTTCTATACAAAATTTTGAATTTTGTATGGAAAAAAAGTGATCACAGATTTTTGCCCTTTTCGCTCTAGGATGCTTAGTTAATGAGTAAATTGCAATTTTAGTTTTCTATACAAAATTATGAATTTTGTATGGAAAAAAAAGTGTTCACAGATTTTTGCCCTTTTCGCTCTAGGACGCTTAGTTAGTGAGTAAATCGCAATTTTAGTTTTCTATACAAAATTTTGAATTTTGTATGGAAAAAAAAGTGATCACAGATTTTTGCCCTTTTTGCTCTAGGACGCTTAATTAATGAGTAAATCGCAATTTTAGTTTTCTATACAAAATTTTGAATTTTGTATGGAAAAAAAGTGATCACAGATTTTTGCCCTTTTCGCTCTAGGACGCTTAATTAATGAGTAAATCGCAATTTTAGTTTTCTATACAAAATTTTGAATTTTGTATGGAAAAAAAGTGATCACAGATTTTTGCCCTTTTCGCTCTAGGATGCTTAGTTAATGATGCTTAGTAAATTGCAATTTTAGTTTTCTATACAAAATTATGAATTTTGTATGGAAAAAAAAGTGATCACAGATTTTTGCCCTTTTCGCTCTAGGACGCTTAGTTAGTGAGTAAATCGCAATTCTATATAAATTTTGAATTTTGTATGGAAAAAAAGTGATCACAGATTTTTGCCCTTTTCGCTCTAGGACGCTTAATTAATGAGTAAATCGCAATTTTAGTTTTCTATACAAAATTTTGAATTTTGTATGGAAAAAAAGTGATCACAGATTTTAGCCCTTTTCGCTCTAGGACGCTTAGTTAGTGAGTAAATCGCAATTTTAGTTTTCTATACAAAATTATGAATTTTGTATGAAAAAAAAGTGATCACAGATTTTTGCCCTTTTCGCTCTAGGATGCTTAGTTAATGAGTAAATCGCAATTTTAGTTTTCTATACAAAATTATGAATTTTGTATGGAAAAAAAAGTGATCACAGATTTTTGCCCTTTTCTCTCTAGGAGGCTTAGTTAATGAGTAAATCGCAATTTTAGTTTTTTATATAAATTTTGAATTTTGTATGGAAAAAAAGTGATCACAGATTTTTGCCCTTTTCGCTCTAGGACGCTTAGTTAGTGAGTAAATCGCAATTTTAGTTTTCTATACAAAATTATGAATTTTGTATGAAAAAAAAGTGATCACAGATTTTTGCCCTTTTCGCTCTAGGATGCTTAGTTAATGAGTAAATCCCAATTTTAGTTTTCTATACAAAATTATGAATTTTGTATGGAAAAAAAAGTGATCACAGATTTTTGCCCTTTTCTCTCTAGGAGGCTTAGTTAATGAGTAAATCGCAATTTTAGTTTTCTATATAAATTTTGAATTTTGTATGGAAAAAAAGTGATCACAGATTTTTGCCCTTTTCGCTCTAGGACGCTTAGTTAATGAGTAAATCGCAATTTTAGTTTTCTATACAAAATTATGAATTTTGTATGAAAAAAAAGTGATCACAGATTTTTGCCCTTTTCGCTCTAGGATGCTTAGTTAATGAGTAAATCGCAATTTTAGTTTTCTATACAAAATTATGAATTTTGTATGGAAAAAAAAGTGATCACAGATTTTTGCCCTTTTCTCTCTAGGAGGCTTAGTTAATGAGTAAATCGCAATTTTAGTTTTTTATATAAATTTTGAATTTTGTATGGAAAAAAAGTGATCACAGATTTTTGCCCTTTTCGCTCTAGGACGCTTAGTTAGTGAGTAAATCGCAATTTTAGTTTTCTATATAAATTTTGAATTTTGTATGGAAAAAAAGTGATCACAGATTTTTGCCCTTTTCGCTCTAGGACGCTTAGTTAATGAGTAAATCGCAATTTTAGTTTTCTATACAAAATTGTGAATTTTGTATGGAAAAAAAGTGATCACAGATTTTTGCCTTTTTCGCTCTAGGACGCGTAGTTAATGAGTAAATCGCAATTTTAGTTTTCTATACAAAATTATGAATTTTGTATGAAAAAAAAGTGATCACAGATTTTTGCCCTTTTCGCTGTAGGACGCTTTGTTAGTGAGTAAATCGCAATTTTAGTTTTCTATATAAATTTTGAATCGCAATTTTAGTTTTCTATACAAAATTTTAAATTTTGTATGGAAAAAAAGTGATCACAGATTTTAGCCCTTTTCGCTCTAGGACGCTTAGTTAGTGAGTAAAACGCAATTTTAGTTTTCTATATAAATTTTGAATTTTGTATGGAAAAAAAGTGATCACAGATTTTTACCTTTTTCGCTCTAGGACGCTTAGTTAGTGAGTAAATCGCAATTCTATATAAATTTTGAATTTTGTATGGAAAAAAATTGATCACAGATTTTTGCCCTTTTCGCTCTAGGACGCTTAATTAATGAGTAAATCGCAATTTTAGTTTTCTATACAAAATTTTGAATTTTGTATGGAAAAAAAGTGATCACAGATTTTTGCCCTTTTCGCTCTAGGATGCTTAGTTAATGAGTAAATTGCAATTTTAGTTTTCTATACAAAATTATGAATTTTGTATGGAAAAAAAAGTGATCACAGATTTTTGCCCTTTTCGCTCTAGGACGCTTAGTTAGTGAGTAAATCGCAATTCTATATAAATTTTGAATTTTGTATGGAAAAAAAGTGATCACAGATTTTTGCCCTTTTCGCTCTAGGACGCTTAGTTAGTGAGTAAATCGCAATTCTATATAAATTTTGAATTTTGTATGGAAAAAAAGTGATCACAGATTTTTGCCCTTTTCGCTCTAGGACGCTTAATTAATGAGTAAATCGCAATTTTAGTTTTCTATACAAAATTTTGAATTTTGTATGGAAAAAAAGTGATCACAGATTTTTGCCCTTTTCGCTCTAGGATGCTTAGTTAATGAGTAAATTGCAATTTTAGTTTTCTATACAAAATTATGAATTTTGTATGGAAAAAAAAGTGATCACAGATTTTTGCCCTTTTCGCTCTAGGACGCTTAGTTAGTGAGTAAATCGCAATTTTAGTTTTCTATACAAAATTTTGAATTTTGTATGGAAAAAAAAGTGATCACAGATTTTTGCCCTTTTTGCTCTAGGACGCTTAATTAATGAGTAAATCGCAATTTTAGTTTTCTATACAAAATTTTGAATTTTGTATGGAAAAAAAGTGATCACAGATTTTTGCCCTTTTCGCTCTAGGACGCTTAGTTAGTGAGTAAATCGCAATTCTATATAAATTTTGAATTTTGTATGGAAAAAAAGTGATCACAGATTTTTGCCCTTTTCGCTCTAGGACGCTTAATTAATGAGTAAATCGCAATTTTAGTTTTCTATACAAAATTTTGAATTTTGTATGGAAAAAAAGTGATCACAGATTTTTGCCCTTTTCGCTCTAGGATGCTTAGTTAATGAGTAAATCGCAATTCTATATAAATTTTGAATTTTGTATGGAAAAAAAGTGATCACAGATTTTTGCCCTTTTCGCTCTAGGACGCTTAGTTAATGAGTAAATCGCAATTTTAGTTTTCTATACAAAATTGTGAATTTTGTATGGAAAAAAAGTGATCACAGATTTTTGCCTTTTTCGCTCTAGGAGGCTTAGTTAATGAGTAAATCGCAATTTTAGTTTTCTATACAAAATTATGAATTTTGTATGAAAAAAAAGTGATCACAGATTTTTGCCCTTTTCGCTCTAGGATGCTTAGTTAATGAGTAAATCGCAATTTTAGTTTTCTATACAAAATTTTAAATTTTGTATGGAAAAAAAAGTGATCACAGATTTTTGCCCTTTTCTCTCTAGGAGGCTTAGTTAATGAGTAAATCGCAATTTTAGTTTTCTATATAAATTTTGAATTTTGTATGGAAAAAAAGTGATCACAGATTTTTGCCCTTTTCGCTCTAGGACGCTTAGTTAGTGAGTAAATCGCAATTTTAGTTTTCTATATAAATTTTGAATTTTGTATGGAAAAAAAGTGATCACAGATTTTTGCCCTTTTCGCTCTAGGACGCTTAGTTAATGAGTAAATCGCAATTTTAGTTTTCTATACAAAATTGTGAATTTTGTATGGAAAAAAAGTGATCACAGATTTTTGCCTTTTTCGCTCTAGGACGCGTAGTTAGTGAGTAAATCGCAATTTTAGTTTTCTATACAAAATTATGAATTTTGTATGAAAAAAAAGTGATCACAGATTTTTGCCCTTTTCGCTGTAGGACGCTTTGTTAGTGAGTAAATCGCAATTTTAGTTTTCTATATAAATTTTGAATTTTGTATGGAAAAAAAGTGATCACAGATTTTTGCCCTTTTCGCTCTAGGACGCTTAGTTAATGAGTAAATCGCAATTTTAGTTTTCTATACAAAATTTTAAATTTTGTATGGAAAAAAAGTGATCACAGATTTTTGCCCTTTTCGCTCTAGGACGCTTAGTTAGTGAGTAAATCGCAATTTTAGTTTTCTATACAAAATTATGAATTTTTTATGAAAAAAAAGTGATCACAGATTTTTGCCCTTTTCGCTGTAGGACGCTTTGTTAGTGAGTAAATCGCAATTTTAGTTTTCTATATAAATTTTGAATTTTGTATGGAAAAAAAGTGATCACAGATTTTTGCCCTTTTCGCTCTAGGATGCTTAGTTAATGAGTAAATCGCAATTCTATATAAATTTTGAATTTTGTATGGAAAAAAAGTGATCACAGATTTTTGCCCTTTTCGCTCTAGGACGCTTAGTTAATGAGTAAATCGCAATTTTAGTTTTCTATACAAAATTGTGAATTTTGTATGGAAAAAAAGTGATCACAGATTTTTGCCCTTTTCGCTCTAGGACGCTTAATTAATGAGTAAATCGCAATTTTAGTTTTCTATACAAAATTTTGAATTTTGTATGGAAAAAAAGTGATCACAGATTTTTGCCCTTTTCGCTCTAGGATGCTTAGTTAATGAGTAAATCGCAATTCTATATAAATTTTGAATTTTGTATGGAAAAAAAGTGATCACAGATTTTTGCCCTTTTCGCTCTAGGACGCTTAGTTAATGAGTAAATCGCAATTTTAGTTTTCTATACAAAATTGTGAATTTTGTATGGAAAAAAAGTGATCACAGATTTTTGCCTTTTTCGCTCTAGGAGGCTTAGTTAATGAGTAAATCGCAATTTTAGTTTTCTATACAAAATTATGAATTTTGTATGAAAAAAAAGTGATCACAGATTTTTGCCCTTTTCGCTCTAGGATGCTTAGTTAATGAGTAAATCGCAATTTTAGTTTTCTATACAAAATTTTAAATTTTGTATGGAAAAAAAAGTGATCACAGATTTTTGCCCTTTTCTCTCTAGGAGGCTTAGTTAATGAGTAAATCGCAATTTTAGTTTTCTATATAAATTTTGAATTTTGTATGGAAAAAAAGTGATCACAGATTTTTGCCCTTTTCGCTCTAGGACGCTTAGTTAGTGAGTAAATCGCAATTTTAGTTTTCTATATAAATTTTGAATTTTGTATGGAAAAAAAGTGATCACAGATTTTTGCCCTTTTCGCTCTAGGACGCTTAGTTAATGAGTAAATCGCAATTTTAGTTTTCTATACAAAATTGTGAATTTTGTATGGAAAAAAAGTGATCACAGATTTTTGCCTTTTTCGCTCTAGGACGCGTAGTTAGTGAGTAAATCGCAATTTTAGTTTTCTATACAAAATTATGAATTTTGTATGAAAAAAAAGTGATCACAGATTTTTGCCCTTTTCGCTGTAGGACGCTTTGTTAGTGAGTAAATCGCAATTTTAGTTTTCTATATAAATTTTGAATTTTGTATGGAAAAAAAGTGATCACAGATTTTTGCCCTTTTCGCTCTAGGACGCTTAGTTAATGAGTAAATCGCAATTTTAGTTTTCTATACAAAATTTTAAATTTTGTATGGAAAAAAAGTGATCACAGATTTTTGCCCTTTTCGCTCTAGGACGCTTAGTTAGTGAGTAAATCGCAATTTTAGTTTTCTATACAAAATTATGAATTTTTTATGAAAAAAAAGTGATCACAGATTTTTGCCCTTTTCGCTGTAGGACGCTTTGTTAGTGAGTAAATCGCAATTTTAGTTTTCTATATAAATTTTGAATTTTGTATGGAAAAAAAGTGATCACAGATTTTTGCCCTTTTCGCTCTAGGATGCTTAGTTAATGAGTAAATCGCAATTTTAGTTTTCTATATAAATTTTGAATTTTGTATGGAAAAAAAGTGATCACAGATTTTTGTCCTTTTCGCTCTAGGACGCTTAGTTAGTGAGTAAATCGCAATTTTAGTTTTCTATATAAATTTTGAATTTTGTATGGAAAAAAAGTGATCACAGATTTTTGTCCTTTTCGCTCTAGGACGCTTAGTTAGTGAGTAAATCGCAATTTTAGTTTTCTATATAAATTTTGAATTTTGTATGGAAAAAAAGTGATCACAGATTTTTGCCCTTTTCGCTCTGGGAGGCTTAGTTAATGAGTAAATCGCAATTTTAGTTTTCTATATAAATTTTGAATTTTGTATGGAAAAAAAGTGATCACAGATTTTTGTCCTTTTCGCTCTAGGACGCTTAGTTAATGAGTAAATCGCAATTTTAGTTTTCTATACAAAATTGTGAATTTTGTATGGAAAAAAAGTGATCACAGATTTTTGCCTTTTTCGCTCTAGGAGGCTTAGTTAATGAGTAAATCGCAATTTTAGTTTTCTATACAAAATTATGAATTTTGTATGAAAAAAAAGTGATCACAGATTTTTGCCCTTTTCGCTCTAGGATGCTTAGTTAATGAGTAAATCGCAATTTTAGTTTTCTATACAAAATTTTAAATTTTGTATGGAAAAAAAAGTGATCACAGATTTTTGCCCTTTTCTCTCTAGGAGGCTTAGTTAATGAGTAAATCGCAATTTTAGTTTTCTATATAAATTTTGAATTTTGTATGGAAAAAAAGTGATCACAGATTTTTGCCCTTTTCGCTCTAGGACGCTTAGTTAGTGAGTAAATCGCAATTTTAGTTTTCTATATAAATTTTGAATTTTGTATGGAAAAAAAGTGATCACAGATTTTTGCCCTTTTCGCTCTAGGACGCTTAGTTAATGAGTAAATCGCAATTTTAGTTTTCTATACAAAATTGTGAATTTTGTATGGAAAAAAAGTGATCACAGATTTTTGCCTTTTTCGCTCTAGGACGCGTAGTTAGTGAGTAAATCGCAATTTTAGTTTTCTATACAAAATTATGAATTTTGTATGAAAAAAAAGTGATCACAGATTTTTGCCCTTTTCGCTGTAGGACGCTTTGTTAGTGAGTAAATCGCAATTTTAGTTTTCTATATAAATTTTGAATTTTGTATGGAAAAAAAGTGATCACAGATTTTTGCCCTTTTCGCTCTAGGACGCTTAGTTAATGAGTAAATCGCAATTTTAGTTTTCTATACAAAATTTTAAATTTTGTATGGAAAAAAAGTGATCACAGATTTTTGCCCTTTTCGCTCTAGGACGCTTAGTTAGTGAGTAAATCGCAATTTTAGTTTTCTATACAAAATTATGAATTTTTTATGAAAAAAAAGTGATCACAGATTTTTGCCCTTTTCGCTGTAGGACGCTTTGTTAGTGAGTAAATCGCAATTTTAGTTTTCTATATAAATTTTGAATTTTGTATGGAAAAAAAGTGATCACAGATTTTTGCCCTTTTCGCTCTAGGATGCTTAGTTAATGAGTAAATCGCAATTCTATATAAATTTTGAATTTTGTATGGAAAAAAAGTGATCACAGATTTTTGCCCTTTTCGCTCTAGGACGCTTAGTTAATGAGTAAATCGCAATTTTAGTTTTCTATACAAAATTGTGAATTTTGTATGGAAAAAAAGTGATCACAGATTTTTGCCCTTTTCGCTCTAGGACGCTTAATTAATGAGTAAATCGCAATTTTAGTTTTCTATACAAAATTTTGAATTTTGTATGGAAAAAAAGTGATCACAGATTTTTGCCCTTTTCGCTCTAGGATGCTTAGTTAATGAGTAAATCGCAATTCTATATAAATTTTGAATTTTGTATGGAAAAAAAGTGATCACAGATTTTTGCCCTTTTCGCTCTAGGACGCTTAGTTAATGAGTAAATCGCAATTTTAGTTTTCTATACAAAATTGTGAATTTTGTATGGAAAAAAAGTGATCACAGATTTTTGCCTTTTTCGCTCTAGGAGGCTTAGTTAATGAGTAAATCGCAATTTTAGTTTTCTATACAAAATTATGAATTTTGTATGAAAAAAAAGTGATCACAGATTTTTGCCCTTTTCGCTCTAGGATGCTTAGTTAATGAGTAAATCGCAATTTTAGTTTTCTATACAAAATTTTAAATTTTGTATGGAAAAAAAAGTGATCACAGATTTTTGCCCTTTTCTCTCTAGGAGGCTTAGTTAATGAGTAAATCGCAATTTTAGTTTTCTATATAAATTTTGAATTTTGTATGGAAAAAAAGTGATCACAGATTTTTGCCCTTTTCGCTCTAGGACGCTTAGTTAGTGAGTAAATCGCAATTTTAGTTTTCTATATAAATTTTGAATTTTGTATGGAAAAAAAGTGATCACAGATTTTTGCCCTTTTCGCTCTAGGACGCTTAGTTAATGAGTAAATCGCAATTTTAGTTTTCTATACAAAATTGTGAATTTTGTATGGAAAAAAAGTGATCACAGATTTTTGCCTTTTTCGCTCTAGGACGCGTAGTTAGTGAGTAAATCGCAATTTTAGTTTTCTATACAAAATTATGAATTTTGTATGAAAAAAAAGTGATCACAGATTTTTGCCCTTTTCGCTGTAGGACGCTTTGTTAGTGAGTAAATCGCAATTTTAGTTTTCTATATAAATTTTGAATTTTGTATGGAAAAAAAGTGATCACAGATTTTTGCCCTTTTCGCTCTAGGACGCTTAGTTAATGAGTAAATCGCAATTTTAGTTTTCTATACAAAATTTTAAATTTTGTATGGAAAAAAAGTGATCACAGATTTTTGCCCTTTTCGCTCTAGGACGCTTAGTTAGTGAGTAAATCGCAATTTTAGTTTTCTATACAAAATTATGAATTTTTTATGAAAAAAAAGTGATCACAGATTTTTGCCCTTTTCGCTGTAGGACGCTTTGTTAGTGAGTAAATCGCAATTTTAGTTTTCTATATAAATTTTGAATTTTGTATGGAAAAAAAGTGATCACAGATTTTTGCCCTTTTCGCTCTAGGATGCTTAGTTAATGAGTAAATCGCAATTTTAGTTTTCTATATAAATTTTGAATTTTGTATGGAAAAAAAGTGATCACAGATTTTTGTCCTTTTCGCTCTAGGACGCTTAGTTAGTGAGTAAATCGCAATTTTAGTTTTCTATATAAATTTTGAATTTTGTATGGAAAAAAAGTGATCACAGATTTTTGTCCTTTTCGCTCTAGGACGCTTAGTTAGTGAGTAAATCGCAATTTTAGTTTTCTATATAAATTTTGAATTTTGTATGGAAAAAAAGTGATCACAGATTTTTGCCCTTTTCGCTCTGGGAGGCTTAGTTAATGAGTAAATCGCAATTTTAGTTTTCTATATAAATTTTGAATTTTGTATGGAAAAAAAGTGATCACAGATTTTTGTCCTTTTCGCTCTAGGACGCTTAGTTAGTGAGTAAATCGCAATTTTAGTTTTCTATATAAATTTTGAATTTTGTATGGAAAAAAAGTGATCACAGATTTTTGCCCTTTTCGCTCTAGGACGCTTAGTTAATGAGTAAATCGCAATTTTAGTTTTCTATACAAAATTTTAAATTTTGTATGGAAAAAAAGTGATCACAGATTTTTGCCCTTTTCGCTCTGGGAGGCTTACTTAATGAGTAAATCGCAATTTTAGTTTTCTATACAAAATTTTAAATTTTGTATGGAAAAAAAGTGATCACAGATTTTAGCCCTTTTCGCTCTAGGACGCTTAGTTAGTGAGTAAAACACAATTTTAGTTTTCTATATAAATTTTGAATTTTGTATGGAAAAAAAGTGATCACAGATTTTTGCCCTTTTCGCTCTAGGACGCTTAGTTAATGAGTAAATCGCAATTTTAGTGGAAAAAAAGTGATCACATATTTTTGCCCTTTTCGCTCTAGGACGCTTAGTTAATGAGTAAATCGCAATTTTAGTTTTCTATATAAATTTTGAATCGCAATTTTAGTTTTCTATATAAATTTTGAATTTTGTATGGAAAAAAAGTGATCACAGATTTTTGCCCTTTTCGCTCTAGGACGCTTAGTTAGTGAGTAAATCGCAATTTTAGTTTTCTATATAAATTTTGAATTTTGTATGGAAAAAAAGTGATCACAGATTTTTGCCCTTTTCGCTCTAGGACGCTTAGTTAGTGAGTAAATAGCAATTTTAGTTTTCTATATAAATTTTGAATCGCAATTTTAGTTTTCTATACAAAATTATGAATTTTGTATGAAAAAAAAGTGATCACAGATTTTTGCCCTTTTCGCTCTAGGATGCTTAGTTAATGAGTAAATCGCAATTTTAGTTTTAGTAAATCGCAATTTTAGTTTTCTATACAAAATTTTGAATTTTGTATGGAAAAAAAGTGATCACATATTTTTGCCCTTTTCGCTCTAGGACGCTTAGTTAATGAGTAAATCGCAATTTTAGTTTTCTATATAAATTTTGAATCGCAATTTTAGTTTTCTATATAAATTTTGAATTTTGTATGGAAAAAAAGTGATCACAGATTTTTGCCCTTTTCGCTCTAGGACGCTTAGTTAGTGAGTAAATCGCAATTTTAGTTTTCTATATAAATTTTGAATTTTGTATGGAAAAAAAGTGATCACAGATTTTTGCCCTTTTCGCTCTAGGACGCTTAGTTAGTGAGTAAATCGCAATTTTAGTTTTCTATATAAATTTTGAATCGCAATTTTAGTTTTCTATACAAAATTATGAATTTTGTATGGAAAAAAAGTGATCACAGATTTTTGCCCTTTTCGCTCTAGGACGCTTAGTTAGTGAGTAAATCGCAATTTTAGTTTTCTATATAAATTTTGAATCGCAATTTTAGTTTTCTATACAAAATTATGAATTTTGTATGAAAAAAAAGTGATCACAGATTTTTGCCCTTTTTGCTCTAGGACGCTTAATTAATGAGTAAATCGCAATTTTAGTTTTCTATACAAAATTTTAAATTTTGTATGGAAAAAAAGTGATCACAGATTTTTGCCCTTTTCGCTCTAGGACGCTTAGTTAATGAGTAAATCGCAATTTGAGTTTTCTATATAAATTTTGAATTTTGAATGGAAAAAAAAGTGATCACAGATTTTTGCCCTTTTCGCTCTAGGACGCTTAGTTCATGAGTAAATCGCAATTTGAGTTTTCTATATAAATTTTGAATTTTGTATGGAAAAAAAGTGATCACAGATTTTTGCCCTTTTCGCTCTAGGACGCTTAGTTCATGAGTAAATCGCAATTTTAGTTTTCTATACAAAAATTTGAATTTTGTATGGGAAAAAAAGTGATCACAGATTTTTGCCCTTTTCGCTCTAGGACGCTTAGTTCATGAGTAAATCGCAATTTTAGTTTTCTATATAAATTTTGAATTTTGTATGGAAAAAAAAGTGATCACAGATTTTTGCCCTTTTCGCTCTAAGGCGCTTAGTTCATGAGTAAATCGTAATTTTAGTTTTCTATACAAAAATTTGAATTTTGTATGGAAAAAAAAGTGATCACAGATTTTTGCCCTTTTCGCTCTAGGACGCTTAGTTAATGAGTAAATCTCAATTTTAGTTTTCTATATAAATTTTGAATTTTGTATGGAAAAAAAAGTGATCACAGATTTTTGCCCTTTTCTCTCTAGGAGGCTTAGTTAATGAGTAAATCGCAATTTTAGTTTTCTATATAAATTTTGAATTTTGTATGGAAAAAAAGTGATCACAGATTTTTGCCCTTTTCGCTCTAGGACGCTTAGTTAGTGAGTAAATCGCAATTTTAGTTTTCTATATAAATTTTGAATTTTGTATGGAAAAAAAGTGATCACAGATTTTTGCCCTTTTCGCTCTAGGACGCTTAGTTAATGAGTAAATCGCAATTTTAGTTTTCTATATAAATTTTGAATTTTGTATGGAAAAAAAGTGATCACAGATTTTTGCCCTTTTCGCTCTAGGACGCTTAGTTAGTGAGTAAATCGCAATTTTAGTTTTCTATATAAATTTTGAATCGCAATTTTAGTTTTCTATATAAATTTTGAATTTTGTATGGAAAAAAAGTGATCACAGATTTTTGCCCTTTTCGCTCTAGGATGCTTAGTTAATGAGTAAATCGCAATTTTAGTTTTCTATATAAATTTTGAATTTTGTATGGAAAAAAAGTGATCACAGATTTTTGCCCTTTTCGCTCTAGGACGCTTAGTTAGTGAGTAAATCGCAATTTTAGTTTTCTATATAAATTTTGAATTTTGTATGGAAAAAAAGTGATCACAGATTTTTGCCCTTTTCGCTCTAGGACGCTTAGTTAGTGAGTAAATCGCAATTTTAGTTTTCTATATAAATTTTGAATTTTGTATGGAAAAAAAGTGATCACAGATTTTTGCCCTTTTCGCTCTAGGACGCTTAGTTAATGAGTAAATCGCAATTTTAGTTTTCTATACAAAATTTTAAATTTTGTATGGAAAAAAAGTGATCACAGATTTTTGCCCTTTTCGCTCTGGGAGGCTTACTTAATGAGTAAATCGCAATTTTAGTTTTCTATACAAAATTTTAAATTTTGTATGGAAAAAAAGTGATCACAGATTTTAGCCCTTTTCGCTCTAGGACGCTTAGTTAGTGAGTAAAACACAATTTTAGTTTTCTATATAAATTTTGAATTTTGTATGGAAAAAAAGTGATCACAGATTTTTGCCCTTTTCGCTCTAGGACGCTTAGTTAATGAGTAAATCGCAATTTTAGTTTTCTATATAAATTTTGAATTTTGTATGGAAAAAAAGTGATCACAGATTTTTGCCCTTTTCGCTCTAGGACGCTTAGTTAGTGAGTAAATCGCAATTTTAGTTTTCTATATAAATTTTGAATTTTGTATGGAAAAAAAGTGATCACAGATTTTTGCCCTTTTCGCTCTAGGACGCTTAGTTAATGAGTAAATCGCAATTTTAGTTTTCTATATAAATTTTGAATTTTGTATGGAAAAAAAGTGATCACAGATTTTTGCCCTTTTCGCTCTAGGACGCTTAGTTAGTGAGTAAATCGCAATTTTAGTTTTCTATATAAATTTTGAATCGCAATTTTAGTTTTCTATATAAATTTTGAATTTTGTATGGAAAAAAAGTGATCACAGATTTTTGCCCTTTTCGCTCTAGGATGCTTAGTTAATGAGTAAATCGCAATTTTAGTTTTCTATATAAATTTTGAATTTTGTATGGAAAAAAAGTGATCACAGATTTTTGCCCTTTTCGCTCTAGGACGCTTAGTTAGTGAGTAAATCGCAATTTTAGTTTTCTATATAAATTTTGAATTTTGTATGGAAAAAAAGTGATCACAGATTTTTGCCCTTTTCGCTCTAGGACGCTTAGTTAGTGAGTAAATCGCAATTTTAGTTTTCTATATAAATTTTGAATTTTGTATGGAAAAAAAGTGATCACAGATTTTTGCCCTTTTCGCTCTAGGACGCTTAGTTAATGAGTAAATCGCAATTTTAGTTTTCTATACAAAATTTTAAATTTTGTATGGAAAAAAAGTGATCACAGATTTTTGCCCTTTTCGCTCTGGGAGGCTTACTTAATGAGTAAATCGCAATTTTAGTTTTCTATACAAAATTTTAAATTTTGTATGGAAAAAAAGTGATCACAGATTTTAGCCCTTTTCGCTCTAGGACGCTTAGTTAGTGAGTAAAACACAATTTTAGTTTTCTATATAAATTTTGAATTTTGTATGGAAAAAAAGTGATCACAGATTTTTGCCCTTTTCGCTCTAGGACGCTTAGTTAATGAGTAAATCGCAATTTTAGTTTTCTATATAAATTTTGAATTTTGTATGGAAAAAAAGTGATCACAGATTTTTGCCCTTTTCGCTCTAGGACGCTTAGTTAGTGAGTAAATCGCAATTTTAGTTTTCTATATAAATTTTGAATCGCAATTTTAGTTTTCTATATAAATTTTGAATTTTGTATGGAAAAAAAGTGATCACAGATTTTTGCCCTTTTCGCTCTAGGATGCTTAGTTAATGAGTAAATCGCAATTTTAGTTTTCTATATAAATTTTGAATTTTGTATGGAAAAAAAGTGATCACAGATTTTTGCCCTTTTCGCTCTAGGACGCTTAGTTAGTGAGTAAATCGCAATTTTAGTTTTCTATATAAATTTTGAATTTTGTATGGAAAAAAAGTGATCACAGATTTTTGCCCTTTTCGCTCTAGGACGCTTAGTTAGTGAGTAAATCGCAATTTTAGTTTTCTATATAAATTTTGAATTTTGTATGGAAAAAAAGTGATCACAGATTTTTGCCCTTTTCGCTCTAGGACGCTTAGTTAATGAGTAAATCGCAATTTTAGTTTTCTATACAAAATTTTAAATTTTGTATGGAAAAAAAGTGATCACAGATTTTTGCCCTTTTCGCTCTGGGAGGCTTACTTAATGAGTAAATCGCAATTTTAGTTTTCTATACAAAATTTTAAATTTTGTATGGAAAAAAAGTGATCACAGATTTTAGCCCTTTTCGCTCTAGGACGCTTAGTTAGTGAGTAAAACACAATTTTAGTTTTCTATATAAATTTTGAATTTTGTATGGAAAAAAAGTGATCACAGATTTTTGCCCTTTTCGCTCTAGGACGCTTAGTTAATGAGTAAATCGCAATTTTAGTTTTCTATACAAAATTTTGAATTTTGTATGGAAAAAAAGTGATCACATATTTTTGCCCTTTTCGCTCTAGGACGCTTAGTTAATGAGTAAATCGCAATTTTAGTTTTCTATATAAATTTTGAATCGCAATTTTAGTTTTCTATACAAAATTATGAATTTTGTATGAAAAAAAAGTGATCACAGATTTTTGCCCTTTTCGCTCTAGGATGCTTAGTTAATGAGTAAATCGCAATTTTAGTTTTAGTAAATCGCAATTTTAGTTTTCTATACAAAATTTTGAATTTTGTATGGAAAAAAAGTGATCACATATTTTTGCCCTTTTCGCTCTAGGACGCTTAGTTAATGAGTAAATCGCAATTTTAGTTTTCTATATAAATTTTGAATCGCAATTTTAGTTTTCTATATAAATTTTGAATTTTGTATGGAAAAAAAGTGATCACAGATTTTTGCCCTTTTCGCTCTAGGACGCTTAGTTAGTGAGTAAATCGCAATTTTAGTTTTCTATATAAATTTTGAATTTTGTATGGAAAAAAAGTGATCACAGATTTTTGCCCTTTTCGCTCTAGGACGCTTAGTTAGTGAGTAAATCGCAATTTTAGTTTTCTATATAAATTTTGAATCGCAATTTTAGTTTTCTATACAAAATTATGAATTTTGTATGGAAAAAAAGTGATCACAGATTTTTGCCCTTTTCGCTCTAGGACGCTTAGTTAGTGAGTAAATCGCAATTTTAGTTTTCTATATAAATTTTGAATCGCAATTTTAGTTTTCTATACAAAATTATGAATTTTGTATGAAAAAAAAGTGATCACAGATTTTTGCCCTTTTTGCTCTAGGACGCTTAATTAATGAGTAAATCGCAATTTTAGTTTTCTATACAAAATTTTAAATTTTGTATGGAAAAAAAGTGATCACAGATTTTTGCCCTTTTCGCTCTAGGACGCTTAGTTAATGAGTAAATCGCAATTTGAGTTTTCTATATAAATTTTGAATTTTGAATGGAAAAAAAAGTGATCACAGATTTTTGCCCTTTTCGCTCTAGGACGCTTAGTTCATGAGTAAATCGCAATTTGAGTTTTCTATATAAATTTTGAATTTTGTATGGAAAAAAAGTGATCACAGATTTTTGCCCTTTTCGCTCTAGGACGCTTAGTTCATGAGTAAATCGCAATTTTAGTTTTCTATACAAAAATTTGAATTTTGTATGGGAAAAAAAGTGATCACAGATTTTTGCCCTTTTCGCTCTAGGACGCTTAGTTCATGAGTAAATCGCAATTTTAGTTTTCTATATAAATTTTGAATTTTGTATGGAAAAAAAAGTGATCACAGATTTTTGCCCTTTTCGCTCTAGGACGCTTAGTTAATGAGTAAATCTCAATTTTAGTTTTCTATATAAATTTTGAATTTTGTATGGAAAAAAAAGTGATCACAGATTTTTGCCCTTTTCTCTCTAGGAGGCTTAGTTAATGAGTAAATCGCAATTTTAGTTTTCTATATAAATTTTGAATTTTGTATGGAAAAAAAGTGATCACAGATTTTTGCCCTTTTCGCTCTAGGACGCTTAGTTAGTGAGTAAATCGCAATTTTAGTTTTCTATATAAATTTTGAATTTTGTATGGAAAAAAAGTTATCACAGATTTTTGCCCTTTTCGCTCTAGGACGCTTAGTTAATGAGTAAATCGCAATTTTAGTTTTCTATATAAATTTTGAATTTTGTATGGAAAAAAAGTGATCACAGATTTTTGCCCTTTTCGCTCTAGGACGCTTAGTTAGTGAGTAAATCGCAATTTTAGTTTTCTATATAAATTTTGAATCGCAATTTTAGTTTTCTATATAAATTTTGAATTTTGTATGGAAAAAAAGTGATCACAGATTTTTGCCCTTTTCGCTCTAGGATGCTTAGTTAATGAGTAAATCGCAATTTTAGTTTTCTATACAAAATTATGAATTTTGTATGGAAAAAAAAGTGATCACAGATTTTTGCCCTTTTCTCTCTAGGAGGCTTAGTTAATGAGTAAATCGCAATTTTAGTTTTCTATATAAATTTTGAATTTTGTATGGAAAAAAAGTGATCACAGATTTTTGCCCTTTTCGCTCTAGGACGCTTAGTTAGTGAGTAAATCGCAATTTTAGTTTTCTATATAAATTTTGAATTTTGTATGGAAAAAAAGTGATCACAGATTTTTGCCCTTTTCGCTCTAGGACGCTTAGTTAATGAGTAAATCGCAATTTTAGTTTTCTATATAAATTTTGAATTTTGTATGGAAAAAAAGTGATCACAGATTTTTGCCCTTTTCGCTCTAGGACGCTTAGTTAGTGAGTAAATCGCAATTTTAGTTTTCTATATAAATTTTGAATCGCAATTTTAGTTTTCTATACAAAATTATGAATTTTGTATGAAAAAAAAGTGATCACAGATTTTTGCCCTTTTCGCTCTAGGATGCTTAGTTAATGAGTAAATCGCAATTTTAGTTTTAGTAAATCGCAATTTTAGTTTTCTATACAAAATTTTAAATTTTGTATGAAAAAAAAGTGATCACAGATTTTTGCCCTTTTCTCTCTAGGACGCTTAGTTAATGAGTAAATCGCAATTTTAGTTTTCTATACAAAATTTTAAATTTTGTATGGAAAAAAAGTGATAACAGATTTTTGACCTTTTTGCTCTAGGACGCTTAATTAATGAGTAAATCGCAATTTTAGTTTTCTATACAAAATTTTGAATTTTGTATGGAAAAAAAGTGATCACAGATTTTTGCCCTTTTCGCTCTAGGACGCTTAGTTAGTGAGTAAATCGCAAATCTATATAAATTTTGAATTTTGTATGGAAAAAAAGTGATCACAGATTTTTGCCCTTTTCGCTCTAGGACGCTTAATTAATGAGTAAATCGCAATTTTAGTTATCTATACAAAATTTTGAATTTTGTATGGAAAAAAAGTGATCACAGATTTTTGCCCTTTTCGCTCTAGGATGCTTAGTTAATGAGTAAATTGCAATTTTAGTTTTCTATACAAAATTATGAATTTTGTATGGAAAAAAAGTGATCACAGATTTTTGCCCTTTTTGCTCTAGGACGCTTAATTAATGAGTAAATCGCAATTTTAGTTTTCTATACAAAATTTTGAATTTTGTATGGAAAAAAAGTGATCACAGATTTTTGCCCTTTTCGCTCTAGGACGCTTAGTTAATGAGTAAATCGCAATTTGAGTTTTCTATATAAATTTTGAATTTTGAATGGAAAAAAAAGTGATCACAGATTTTTGCCCTTTTCGCTCTAGGACGCTTAGTTCATGAGTAAATCGCAATTTGAGTTTTCTATATAAATTTTGAATTTTGTATGGAAAAAAAGTGATCACAGATTTTTGCCCTTTTCGCTCTAGGACGCTTAGTTCATGAGTAAATCGCAATTTGAGTTTTCTATATAAATTTTGAATTTTGTATGGAAAAAAAAGTGATCACAGATTTTTGCCCTTTTCGCTCTAGGACGCTTAGTTCATGAGTAAATCGCAATTTGAGTTTTCTATATAAATTTTGAATTTTGTATGGAAAAAAAAGTGATCACAGATTTTTGCCCTTTTCGCTCTAGGACGCTTAGTTCATGAGTAAATCGCAATTTGAGTTTTCTATATAAATTTTGAATTTTGTATGGAAAAAAAAGTGATCACAGATTTTTGCCCTTTTCGCTCTAGGACGCTTAGTTCATGAGTAAATCGCAATTTGAGTTTTCTATATAAATTTTGAATTTTGTATGGAAAAAAAGTGATCACAGATTTTTGCCCTTTTCGCTCTAGGACGCTTAGTTCATGAGTAAATCGCAATTTTAGTTTTCTATACAAAAATTTGAATTTTGTATGGGAAAAAAAGTGATCACAGATTTTTGCCCTTTTCGCTCTAGGACGCTTAGTTCATGAGTAAATCGCAATTTTAGTTTTCTATATAAATTTTGAATTTTGTATGGAAAAAAAAGTGATCACAGATTTTTGCCCTTTTCGCTCTAAGGCGCTTAGTTCATGAGTAAATCGCAAATCTATATAAATTTTGAATTTTGTATGGAAAAAAAGTGATCACAGATTTTTGCCCTTTTCGCTCTAGGACGCTTAATTAATGAGTAAATCGCAATTTTAGTTTTCTATACAAAATTTTCAATTTTGTATGGAAAAAAAGTGATCACAGATTTTTGCCCTTTTCGCTCTAGGATGCTTAGTTAATGAGTAAATTGCAATTTTAGTTTTCTATACAAAATTATGAATTTTGTATGAAAAAAAAGTGATCACAGATTTTTGCCCTTTTCGCTCTAGGACGCTTTGTTAGTGAGTAAATCGCAATTCTATATAAATTTTGAATTTTGTATGGAAAAAAAGTGATCACAGATTTTTGCCCTTTTCGCTCTAGGATGCTTAGTTAATGAGTAAATCGCAATTTTAGTTTTCTATATAAATTTTGAATTTTGTATGGAAAAAAAGTGATCACATATTTTTGCCCTTTTCGCTCTAGGACGCTTAGTTAATGAGTAAATCGCAATTTTAGTTTTCTATACAAAATTTTAAATTTTGTATGGAAAAAAAGTGATCACAGATTTTTGCCCTTTTCGCTCTAGGATGCTTAGTTAATGAGTAAATCGCAATTTTAGTTTTCTATATAAAATTTTGAATTTTGTATGGAAAAAAAGTGATCACAGATTTTTGCCCTTTTCGCTCTAGGACGCTTAGTTAATGAGTAAATCGCAATTTTAGTTTTCTATACAAAATTTTGAATTTTGTATGGAAAAAAAGTGATCACAGATTTTTGCCCTTTTCGCTCTAGGACGCTTAGTTAATGAGTAAATCGCAATTTTAGTTTTCTATACAAAATTTTAAATTTTGTATGGAAAAAAAAGTGATCACAGATTTTTGCCCTTTTCTCTCTAGGACGCTTAGTTAATGAGTAAATCGCAATTTTAGTTTTCTATACAAAATTTTGAATTTTGTATGGAAAAAAAGTGATCACAGATTTTTGCCCTTTTCGCTCTAGGACGCTTAGTTAATGAGTAAATCGCAATTTGAGTTTTCTATATAAATTTTGAATTTTGAATGGAAAAAAAAGTGATCACAGATTTTTGCCCTTTTCTCTCTAGGACGCTTAGTTAATGAGTAAATCGCAATTTTAGTTTTCTATACAAAATTTTGAATTTTGTATGGAAAAAAAAGTGATCACAGATTTTTGCCCTTTTCTCTCTAGGACGCTTAGTTAATGAGTAAATCGCAATTTTAGTTTTCTATACAAAATTTTGAATTTTGTATGGAAAAAAAGTGATCACAGATTTTTGCCCTTTTCGCTCTAGGACGCTTAGTTAATGAGTAAATCGCAATTTGAGTTTTCTATATAAATTTTGAATTTTGAATGGAAAAAAAAGTGATCACAGATTTTTGCCCTTTTCTCTCTAGGACGCTTAGTTAATGAGTAAATCGCAATTTTAGTTTTCTATATAAATTTTGAATTTTGTATGGAAAAAAAGTGATCACAGATTTTTGCCCTTTTCTCTCTAGGACGCTTAGTTAATGAGTAAATCGCAATTTTAGTTTTCTATATAAATTTTGAATTTTGTATGGAAAAAAAGTGATCACATATTTTTGCCCTTTTCGCTCTAGGACGCTTAGTTAATGAGTAAATCGCAATTTTAGTTTTCTATACAAAATTTTAAATTGATCACAGATTTTTGCCCTTTTCTCTCTAGGACGCTTAGTTAATGAGTAAATCGCAATTTTAGTTTTCTATACAAAATTTTGAATTTTGTATGGAAAAAAAGTGATCACAGATTTTTGCCCTTTTCGCTCTAGGACGCTTAGTTAATGAGTAAATCGCAATTTGAGTTTTCTATATAAATTTTGAATTTTGAATGGAAAAAAAGTGATCACAGATTTTTGCCCTTTTCGCTCTAGGACGCTTAGTTCATGAGTAAATCGCAATTTGAGTTTTCTATATAAATTTTGAATTTTGTATGGAAAAAAAGTGATCACAGATTTTTGCCCTTTTCGCTCTAGGACGCTTAGTTAATGAGTAAATCGCAATTTTAGTTTTCTATATAAATTTTGAATTTTGAATGGAAAAAAAGTGATCACATATTTTTGCCCTTTTCGCTCTAGGACGCTTAGTTAATGAGTAAATCGCAATTTTAGTTTTCTATACAAAATTTTAAATTTTGTATGGAAAAAAAGTGATCACAGATTTTTGCCCTTTTCGCTCTAGGACGCTTAGTTAATGAGTAAATCGCAATTTGAGTTTTCTATATAAATTTTGAATTTTGAATGGAAAAAAAAGTGATCACAGATTTTTGCCCTTTTCGCTCTAGGACGCTTAGTTCATGAGTAAATCGCAATTTGAGTTTTCTATATAAATTTTGAATTTTGTATGGAAAAAAAGTGATCACAGATTTTTGCCCTTTTCGCTCTAGGACGCTTAGTTCATGAGTAAATCGCAATTTGAGTTTTCTATATAAATTTTGAATTTTGTATGGAAAAAAAAGTGATCACAGATTTTTGCCCTTTTCGCTCTAGGACGCTTAGTTCATGAGTAAATCGCAATTTGAGTTTTCTATATAAATTTTGAATTTTGTATGGAAAAAAAGTGATCACAGATTTTTGCCCTTTTCGCTCTAGGACGCTTAATTAATGAGTAAATCGCAATTTTAGTTTTCTATACAAAATTTTGAATTTTGTATGGAAAAAAAGTGATCACAGATTTTTGCCCTTTTCGCTCTAGGATGCTTAGTTAATGAGTAAATTGCAATTTTAGTTTTCTATACAAAATTATGAATTTTGTATGAAAAAAAAGTGATCACAGATTTTTGCCCTTTTCGCTCTAGGACGCTTTGTTAGTGAGTAAATCGCAATTCTATATAAATTTTGAATTTTGTATGGAAAAAAAGTGATCACAGATTTTTGCCCTTTTCGCTCTAGGACGCTTAGTTAATGAGTAAATCGCAATTTTAGTTTTCTATACAAAATTTTAAATTTTGTATGGAAAAAAAGTGATCACAGATTTTTGCCCTTTTCGCTCTAGGATGCTTAGTTAATGAGTAAATCGCAATTTTAGTTTTCTATACAAAATTATGAATTTTGTATGGAAAAAAAAGTGATCACAGATTTTTGCCCTTTTCTCTCTAGGACGCTTAGTTAATGAGTAAATCGCAATTTTAGTTTTCTATACAAAATTTTAAATTTTGTATGGAAAAAAAGTGATAACAGATTTTTGACCTTTTCGCTCTAGGATGCTTAGTTAATGAGTAAATCGCAATTTTAGTTTTCTATATAAATTTTGAATTTTGTAAGAAAAAAAGTGATCACAGATGTTTGCCCTTTTTGCTCTAGGACGCTTAATTAATAAGTAAATCGCAATTTTAGTTTTCTATACAAAATTTTGAATATTGTATGGAAAAAAAAGTGATCACAGATTTTTGCCCTTTTTGCTCTAGGACGCTTAATTAATGAGTAAATCGCAATTTTAGTTTTCTATACAAAATTTTGAATTTTGTATGGAAAAAAAAGTGATCACAGATTTTTGCCCTTTTTGCTCTAGGACGCTTAATTAATGAGTAAATCGCAATTTTAGTTTTTTATACAAAATTTTGAATTTTGTATGGAAAAAAAGTGATCACAGATTTTTGCCCTTTTCGCTCTAGGACGCTTAGTTAATGAGTAAATCGCAATTTGAGTTTTCTATATAAATTTTGAATTTTGAATGGAAAAAAAAGTGATCACAGATTTTTGCCCTTTTCGCTCTAAGGCGCTTAGTTCATGAGTAAATCGCAATTTTAGTTTTCTATACAAAAATTTGAATTTTGTATGGAAAAAAAGTGATCACAGATTTTTGCCCTTTTCGCTGTAGGACGCGTAGTTAGTGAGTAAATCGCAATTTTAGTTTTCTATACAAAATTATGAATTTTGTATGAAAAAAAAGTGATCACAGATTTTTGCCCTTTTCGCTGTAGGACGCTTTGTTAGTGAGTAAATCGCAATTTTAGTTTTCTATATAAATTTTGAATCGCAATTTTAGTTTTCTATACAAAATTTTAAATTTTGTATGGAAAAAAAGTGATAACAGATTTTTGCCCTTTTCGCTTTAGGATGCTTAGTTAATGAGTAAATCGCAATTTTGGTTTTCTATATAAATTTTGAATTTTGTATGGAAAAAAAGTGATCACAGATTTTTGCCCTTTTTGCTCTAGGACGCTTAATTAATGAGTAAATCGCAATTTTAGTTTTCTATACAAAATTTTGAATTTTGTATGGAAAAAAAGTGATCACAGATTTTTGCCCTTTTCGCTCTAGGACGCTTAGTTAATGAGTAAATCGCAATTTTAGTTTTCTATACAAAACGCTGTAGGACGCTTTGTTAGTGAGTAAATCGCAATTTTAGTTTTCTATATAAATTTTGAATCGCAATTTTAGTTTTCTATACAAAATTTTAAATTTTGTATGGAAAAAAAGTGATAACAGATTTTTGCCCTTTTCGCTTTAGGATGCTTAGTTAATGAGTAAATCGCAATTTTAGTTTTCTATACAAAACGCTGTAGGACGCTTTGTTAGTGAGTAAATCGCAATTTTAGTTTTCTATATAAATTTTGAATCGCAATTTTAGTTTTCTATACAAAATTTTGAATTTTGTATGGAAAAAAAGTGATCACAGATTTTTGCCCTTTTCTCTCTAGGACGCTTAGTTAATGAGTAAATCGCAATTTTAGTTTTCTATACAAAATTTTAAATTTTGTATGGAAAAAAAGTGATAACAGATTTTTGACCTTTTCGCTCTAGGATGCTTAGTTAATGAGTAAATCGCAATTTTAGTTTTCTATATAAATTTTGAATCGCAATTTTAGTTTTCTATACAAAATTTTGAATTTTGTATGGAAAAAAAAGTTATCACAGATTTTTGCCCTTTTCGCTCTAGGACGCTTAGTTAGTGAGTAAATCGCAATTTTAGTTTTCTATACAAAAATTTGAATTTTGTATGGAAAAAAAAGTGATCACAGATTTTTGCCCTTTTCGCTCTAGGACGCTTAGTTCATGAGTAAATCGCAATTTTAGTTTTCTATACAAAAATTTGAATTTTGTATGGAAAAAAAAGTGATCACAGATTTTTGCCCTTTTCGCTCTAGGACGCTTAGTTCATGAGTAAATCGCAATTTGAGTTTTCTATATAAATTTTGAATTTTGTATGGAAAAAAAAGTGATCACAGATTTTTGCCCTTTTCGCTCTAGGACGCTTAGTTAGTGAGTAAATCGCAAATCTATATAAATTTTGAATTTTGTATGGAAAAAAAGTGATCACAGATTTTTGCCCTTTTCGCTCTAGGACGCTTAATTAATGAGTAAATCGCAATTTTAGTTTTCTATACAAAATTTTGAATTTTGTATGGAAAAAAAGTGATCACAGATTTTTGCCCTTTTCGCTCTAGGATGCTTAGTTAATGAGTAAATTGCAATTTTAGTTTTCTATACAAAATTATGAATTTTGTATGAAAAAAAAGTGATCACAGATTTTTGCCCTTTTCGCTCTAGGACGCTTTGTTAGTGAGTAAATCGCAATTCTATATAAATTTTGAATTTTGTATGGAAAAAAAGTGATCACAGATTTTTGCCCTTTTCGCTCTAGGATGCTTAGTTCATGAGTAAATCGCAATTTTAGTTTTCTATATAAATTTTGAATTTTGTATGGAAAAAAAGTGATCACATATTTTTGCCCTTTTCGCTCTAGGACGCTTAGTTAATGAGTAAATCGCAATTTTAGTTTTCTATACAAAATTTTAAATTTTGTATGGAAAAAAAGTGATCACAGATTTTTGCCCTTTTCGCTCTAGGACGCTTAGTTAATGAGTAAATCGCAATTTGAGTTTTCTATATAAATTTTGAATTTTGAATGGAAAAAAAAGTGATCACAGATTTTTGCCCTTTTCGCTCTAAGGCGCTTAGTTCATGAGTAAATCGCAATTTTAGTTTTCTATACAAAAATTTGAATTTTGTATGGAAAAAAAAGTGATCACAGATTTTTGCCCTTTTCGCTGTAGGACGCGTAGTTAGTGAGTAAATCGCAATTTTAGTTTTCTATACAAAATTATGAATTTTGTATGAAAAAAAAGTGATCACAGATTTTTGCCCTTTTCGCTGTAGGACGCTTTGTTAGTGAGTAAATCGCAATTTTAGTTTTCTATATAAATTTTGAATCGCAATTTTAGTTTTCTATACAAAATTTTAAATTTTGTATGGAAAAAAAGTGATAACAGATTTTTGCCCTTTTCGCTTTAGGATGCTTAGTTAATGAGTAAATCGCAATTTTAGTTTTCTATATAAATTTTGAATTTTGTATGGAAAAAAAGTGATCACAGATTTTTGCCCTTTTTGCTCTAGGACGCTTAATTAATGAGTAAATCGCAATTTTAGTTTTCTATACAAAATTTTGAATTTTGTATGGAAAAAAAGTGATCACAGATTTTTGCCCTTTTCGCTCTAGGACGCTTAGTTAGTGAGTAAATCGCAAATCTATATAAATTTTGAATTTTGTATGGAAAAAAAGTGATCACAGATTTTTGCCCTTTTCGCTCTAGGACGCTTAATTAATGAGTAAATCGCAATTTTAGTTTTCTATACAAAATTTTGAATTTTGTATGGAAAAAAAGTGATCACAGATTTTTGCCCTTTTCGCTCTAGGATGCTTAGTTAATGAGTAAATTGCAATTTTAGTTTTCTATACAAAATTATGAATTTTGTATGAAAAAAAAGTGATCACAGATTTTTGCCCTTTTCGCTCTAGGACGCTTTGTTAGTGAGTAAATCGCAATTCTATATAAATTTTGAATTTTGTATGGAAAAAAAGTGATCACAGATTTTTGCCCTTTTCGCTCTAGGATGCTTAGTTAATGAGTAAATCGCAATTTTAGTTTTCTATATAAATTTTGAATTTTGTATGGAAAAAAAATTGATCACATATTTTTGCCCTTTTCGCTCTAGGACGCTTAGTTAATGAGTAAATCGCAATTTTAGTTTTCTATACAAAATTTTAAATTTTGTATGGAAAAAAAGTGATCACAGATTTTTGCCCTTTTCGCTCTAGGATGCTTAGTTAATGAGTAAATCGCAATTTTAGTTTTCTATACAAAATTATGAATTTTGTATGGAAAAAAATTGATCACATATTTTTGCCCTTTTCGCTCTAGGACGCTTAGTTAATGAGTAAATCGCAATTTTAGTTTTCTATACAAAATTTTAAATTTTGTATGGAAAAAAAGTGATCACAGATTTTTGCCCTTTTCGCTCTAGGACGCTTAGTTAATGAGTAAATCGCAATTTTAGTTTTCTATACAAAATTTTGAATTTTGTATGGAAAAAAAGTGATCACAGATTTTTGCCCTTTTCGCTCTAGGATGCTTAGTTAATGAGTAAATCGCAATTTTAGTTTTCTATATAAATTTTGAATTTTGTATGGAAAAAAAATTGATCACATATTTTTGCCCTTTTCGCTCTAGGACGCTTAGTTAATGAGTAAATCGCAATTTTAGTTTTCTATATAAATTTTGAATTTTGTATGGAAAAAAAATTGATCACATATTTTTGCCCTTTTCGCTCTAGGATGCTTAGTTAATGAGTAAATCGCAATTTTAGTTTTCTATATAAATTTTGAATTTTGTATGGAAAAAAAATTGATCACATATTTTTGCCCTTTTCGCTCTAGGACGCTTAGTTAATGAGTAAATCGCAATTTTAGTTTTCTATACAAAATTTTAAATTTTGTATGGAAAAAAAGTGATCACAGATTTTTGCCCTTTTCGCTCTAGGATGCTTAGTTAATGAGTAAATCGCAATTTTAGTTTTCTATACAAAATTTTAAATTTTGTATGGAAAAAAAGTGATAACAGATTTTTGACCTTTTCGCTCTAGGACGCTTAGTTCATGAGTAAATCGCAATTTGAGTTTTCTATATAAATTTTGAATTTTGAATGGAAAAAAAAGTGATCACAGATTTTTGCCCTTTTCGCTCTAGGACGCTTAGTTCATGAGTAAATCGCAATTTGAGTTTTCTATATAAATTTTGAATTTTGTATGGAAAAAAAGTGATCACAGATTTTTGCCCTTTTCGCTCTAAGACGCTTAGTTCATGAGTAAATCGCAATTTTAGTTTTCTATACAAAAATTTGAATTTTGTATGGAAAAAAAAGTGATCACAGATTTTTGCCCTTTTTGCTCTAGGACGCTTAATTAATGAGTAAATCGCAATTTTAGTTTTCTATACAAAATTTTGAATTTTGTATGGAAAAAAAGTGATCACAGATTTTTGCCCTTTTTGCTCTAGGATGCTTAGTTAATGAGTAAATCGCAATTTTAGTTTTCTATATAAATTTTGAATTTTGTATGGAAAAAAAGTGATCACAGATTTTTGCCCTTTTTGCTCTAGGACGCTTAATTAATGAGTAAATCGCAATTTTAGTTTTCTATACAAAATTTTGAATTTTGTATGGAAAAAAAGTGATCACAGATTTTTGCCCTTTTCGCTCTAGGACGCTTAATTAATGAGTAAATCGCAATTTTAGTTTTCTATACAAAATTTTGAATTTTGTATGGAAAAAAAGTGATCACAGATTTTTGCCCTTTTCGCTCTAGGATGCTTAGTTAATGAGTAAATTGCAATTTTAGTTTTCTATACAAAATTATGAATTTTGTATGAAAAAAAAGTGATCACAGATTTTTGCCCTTTTCGCTCTAGGACGCTTTGTTAGTGAGTAAATCGCAATTCTATATAAATTTTGAATTTTGTATGGAAAAAAAGTGATCACAGATTTTTGCCCTTTTCGCTCTAGGATGCTTAGTTAATGAGTAAATCGCAATTTTAGTTTTCTATATAAATTTTGAATTTTGTATGGAAAAAAAGTGATCACATATTTTTGCCCTTTTCGCTCTAGGACGCTTAGTTAATGAGTAAATCGCAATTTTAGTTTTCTATACAAAATTTTAAATTTTGTATGGAAAAAAAGTGATCACAGATTTTTGCCCTTTTCGCTCTAGGATGCTTAGTTAATGAGTAAATCGCAATTTTAGTTTTCTATACAAAAATTTGAATTTTGTATGGAAAAAAAGTGATCACAGATTTTTGCCCTTTTCGCTCTAGGGCGCTTAGTTCATGAGTAAATCGCAATTTTAGTTTTCTATACAAAAATTTGAATTTTGTATGGAAAAAAAATTGATCACAGATTTTTGCCCTTTTCGCTCTAGGACGCTTAGTTAATGAGTAAATCGCAATTTGTATGGAAAAAAAAGTGATCACAGATTTTTGCCCTTTTCGCTCTAGGACGCTTAGTTAATGAGTAAATCGCAACTTTAGTTTTCTATACAAAATTTCGAATTTTGTATGGAAAAAAAGTGATCACAGATTTTTGCCCTTTTCGCTCTAGGGCGCTTAGTTCATGAGTAAATCGCAATTTTAGTTTTCTATACAAAAATTTGAATTTTGTATGGAAAAAAAAGTGATCACAGATTTTTGCCCTTTTCGCTCTAGGACGCTTAGTTAATGAGTAAATCGCAATTTTAGTTTTCTATATAAATTTTGAATTTTGTATGGAAAAAAAAGTGATCACAGATTTTTGCCCTTTTCGCTCTAGGACGCTTAGTTAATGAGTAAATCGCAATTTGAGTTTTCTATATAAATTTTGAATTTTGTATGGGAAAAAAAAATGGTCACAGATTTTTGCCCTTTTCGCTCTAGGACGCTTAGTTCATGAGTAAATCGCAATTTTAGTTTTCTATACAAAAATTTGAATTTTGAATAGAAAAAAAAGTGATCACAGATTTTTGCCCTTTTCGCTCTAGGACGCTTAGTTAATGAGTAAATCGCAATTTGAGTTTTCTATATAAATTTTGAATTTTGTATGGGAAAAAAAAGTGATCACAGATTTTTGCCCTTTTCGCTCTAGGGCGCTTAGTTCATGAGTAAATCGCAATTTTAGTTTTCTATACAAAAATTTGAATTTTGTATGGAAAAAAAAGTGATCACAGATTTTTGCCCTTTTCGCTCTAGGACGCTTAGTTAATGAGTAAATCGCAATTTTAGTTTTCTATATAAATTTTGAATTTTGTATGGAAAAAAAAGTGATCACAGATTTTTGCCCTTTTCGCTCTAGGACGCTTAGTTAATGAGTAAATCGCAATTTGAGTTTTCTATATAAATTTTGAATGTATGGGAAAAAAAAGTGATCACAGATTTTTGCCCTTTTCGCTCTAGGGCGCTTAGTTCATGAGTAAATCGCAATTTTAGTTTTCTATACAAAAATTTGAATTTTGTATGGAAAAAAAAGTGATCACAGATTTTTGCCCTTTTCGCTCTAGGACGCTTAGTTAATGAGTAAATCGCAATTTTAGTTTTCTATATAAATTTTGAATTTTGTATGGAAAAAAAAGTGATCACAGATTTTTGCCCTTTTCGCTCTAGGACGCTTAGTTAATGAGTAAATCGCAATTTGAGTTTTCTATATAAATTTTGAATTTTGTATGGAAAAAAAAGTGATCACAGATTTTTGCCCTTTTCGCTCTAGGACGCTTAGTTAATGAGTAAATCGCAATTTTGTATGGAAAAAAAAGTGATCACAGATTTTTGCCCTTTTCGCTCTAGGACGCTTAGTTAATGAGTAAATCGCAATTTTAGTTTTCTATATAAATTTTGAATTTTGTATGGAAAAAAAAGTGATCACAGATTTTTGCCCTTTTCGCTCTAGGACGCTTAGTTAATGAGTAAATCGCAATTTTAGTTTTCTATATAAATTTTGAATTTTGTATGGAAAAAAAAGTGATCACAGATTTTTGCCCTTTTCGCTCTAGGACGCTTAGTTAATGAGTAAATCGCAATTTTAGTTTTCTATATAAATTTTGAATTTTGTATGGGAAAAAAAAATGATCACAGATTTTTGCCCTTTTCGCTCTAGGACGCTTAGTTCATGAGTAAATCGCAATTTTAGTTTTCTATACACAAATTTGAATTTTGAATAGAAAAAAAAGTGATCACAGATTTTTGCCCTTTTCGCTCTAGGACGCTTAGTTAATGAGTAAATCGCAATTTTAGTTTTCTATATAAATTTTGAATTTTGTATGGAAAAAAAATGATCACAGATTTTTGCCCTTTTGCTCTAGGACGCTTAGTTAATGAGTAAATCGCAATTTTAGTTTTCTATATGAATTTTGAATTTTGTATGGGAAAAAAAAGTGATCACAGATTTTTGCCCTTTTCGCTCTAGGACGCTTAGTTAATGAGTAAATCGCAATTTTAGTTTTCTATATAAATTTTGAATTTTGTATGGAAAAAAAAGTGATCACAGATTTTTGCCCTTTTCGCTCTAGGACGCTTAGTTAATGAGTAAATCGCAATTTTAGTTTTCTATATAAATTTTGAATTTTGTATGGAAAAAAAAGTGATCACAGATTTTTGCCCTTTTCGCTCTAGGACGCTTAGTTCATGAGTAAATCGCAATTTCATTTTTCTATACAAAAATTTGAATTTTGTATGGAAAGAAAAGTGATCACAGATTTTTGCCCTTTTCGCTCTAGGACGCTTAGTTAATGAGTAAATCGCAACTTTAGTTTTCTATACAAAATTTTGAATTTTGTATGGAAAAAAAGTGATCACAGATTTTTGCCCTTTTCGCTCTAGGGCGCTTAGTTCATGAGTAAATCGCAATTTTAGTTTTCTATACAAAAATTTGAATTTTGTATGATTTTTGATTTTTGCCCTTTTCGCTCTAGGGCGCTTAGTTAATGAGTAAATCGCAACTTTAGTTTTCTATACAAAATTTTGAATTTTGTATGGAAAAAAAGTGATCACAGATTTTTGCCCTTTTCGCTCTAGGGCGCTTAGTTCATGAGTAAATCGCAATTTTAGTTTTCTATACAAAAATTTGAATTTTGTATGGAAAAAAAAGTGATCACAGATTTTTGCCCTTTTCGCTCTAGGACGCTTAGTTAATGAGTAAATCGCAATTTTAGTTTTCTATATAAATTTTGAATTTTGTATGGAAAAAAAAGTGATCACAGATTTTTGCCCTTTTCGCTCTAGGACGCTTAGTTAATGAGTAAATCGCAATTTGAGTTTTCTATATAAATTTTGAATTTTGTATGGGAAAAAAAAATGGTCACAGATTTTTGCCCTTTTCGCTCTAGGACGCTTAGTTCATGAGTAAATCGCAATTTTAGTTTTCTATACAAAAATTTGAATTTTGAATAGAAAAAAAAGTGATCACAGATTTTTGCCCTTTTCGCTCTAGGACGCTTAGTTAATGAGTAAATCGCAATTTTAGTTTTCTATATGAATTTTGAATTTTGTATGGGAAAAAAAAGTGATCACAGATTTTTGCCCTTTTCGCTCTAGGACGCTTAGTTAATGAGTAAATCGCTACTTTAATTTTGAATTTTGTATGAAAAAAAAAGTGATCACAGATTTTTTGCCCTTTTGCTCTAGGACGCTTAGTTAATGAGTAAATCGCAATTTTAGTTTTCTATATGAATTTTGAATTTTGTATGGGAAAAAAAAGTGATCACAGATTTTTGCCCTTTTCGCTCTAGGACGCTTAGTTAATGAGTAAATCGCAATTTTAGTTTTCTATATAAATTTTGAATTTTGTATGGAAAAAAAAGTGATCACAGATTTTTGCCCTTTTCGCTCTAGGACGCTTAGTTAATGAGTAAATCGCAATTTTAGTTTTCTATATGAATTTTGAATTTTGTATGGGAAAAAAAAGTGATCACAGATTTTTGCCCTTTTCGCTCTAGGACGCTTAGTTAATGAGTAAATCGCAATTTTAGTTTTCTATATGAATTTTGAATTTTGTATGGGAAAAAAAAGTGATCACAGATTTTTGCCCTTTTCGCTCTAGGACGCTTAGTTAATGAGTAAATCGCAATTTTCTATACAAAAATTTGAATTTTGTATGGAAAAAAAAGTGATCACAGATTTGCCCTTTTGCTCTAGGACGATTAGTTAATGAGTAAATCGCAATTTTAGTTTTCTATATGAATTTTGAATTTTGTATGGGAAAAAAAAGTGATCACAGATTTTTGCCCTTTTCGCTCTAGGACGCTTAGTTAATGAGTAAATCGCAATTTTAGTTTTCTATATAAATTTTGAATTTTGTATGGAAAAAAAAGTGATCACAGATTTTTGCCCTTTTCGCTCTAGGACGCTTAGTTCATGAGTAAATCGCAATTTTAGTTTTCTATATAAATTTTGAATTTTGTATGGAAAAAAAAGTGATCACAGATTTTTGCCCTTTTCGCTCTAGGACGCTTAGTTAATGAGTAAATCGCAACTTTAGTTTTCTATACAAAATTTTGAATTTTGTATGGAAAAAAAGTGATCACAGATTTTTGCCCTTTTCGCTCTAGGGCGCTTAGTTCATGAGTAAATCGCAATTTTAGTTTTCTATACAAAAATTTGAATTTTGTATGGAAAAAAAGTGATCACAGATTTTTGCCCTTTTCGCTCTAGGGCGCTTAGTTCATGAGTAAATCGCAATTTTAATTTTCTATACAAAAATTTGAATTTTGTATGGAAAAAAAATTGATCACAGATTTTTGCCCTTTTCGCTCTAGGACGCTTAGTTAATGAGTAAATCGCAATTTGTATGGAAAAAAAAGTGATCACAGATTTTTGCCCTTTTCGCTCTAGGACGCTTAGTTAATGAGTAAATCGCAATTTTGTATGGAAAAAAAGTGATCACAGATTTTTGCCCTTTTCGCTCTAGGGCGCTTAGTTCATGAGTAAATCGCAATTTTAGTTTTCTATACAAAAATTTGAATTTTGTATGGAAAAAAAAGTGATCACAGATTTTTGCCCTTTTCGCTCTAGGACGCTTAGTTAATGAGTAAATCGCAATTTTAGTTTTCTATATAAATTTTGAATTTTGTATGGAAAAAAAAGTGATCACAGATTTTTGCCCTTTTCGCTCTAGGACGCTTAGTTAATGAGTAAATCGCAATTTGAGTTTTCTATATAAATTTTGAATTTTGTATGGGAAAAAAAAATGGTCACAGATTTTTGCCCTTTTCGCTCTAGGACGCTTAGTTCATGAGTAAATCGCAATTTTAGTTTTCTATACAAAAATTTGAATTTTGAATAGAAAAAAAAGTGATCACAGATTTTTGCCCTTTTCGCTCTAGGACGCTTAGTTAATGAGTAAATCGCAATTTTAGTTTTCTATATGAATTTTGAATTTTGTATGGGAAAAAAAAGTGATCACAGATTTTTGCCCTTTTCGCTCTAGGACGCTTAGTTAATGAGTAAATCGCTACTTTAATTTTGAATTTTGTATGAAAAAAAAAGTGATCACAGATTTTTTGCCCTTTTCGCTCTAGGGCGCTTAGTTCATGAGTAAATCGCAATTTTAGTTTTCTATACAAAAATTTGAATTTTGAATAGAAAAAAAAGTGATCACAGATTTTTGCCCTTTTCGCTCTAGGACGCTTAGTTAATGAGTAAATCGCAATTTTAGTTTTCTATATGAATTTTGAATTTTGTATGGAAAAAAAAAGTGATCACAGATTTTTGCCCTTTTCGCTCTAGGACGCTTAGTTAATGAGTAAATCGCAATTTTAGTTTTCTATATAAATTTTGAATTTTGTATGGAAAAAAAAGTGATCACAGATTTTTGCCCTTTTCGCTCTAGGACGCTTAGTTAATGAGTAAATCGCAATTTTAGTTTTCTATATAAATTTTGAATTTTGTATGGAAAAAAAAGTGATCACAGATTTTTGCCCTTTTCGCTCTAGGACGCTTAGTTAATGAGTAAATCGCAATTTGAGTTTTCTATATAAATTATGAATTTTGTATGGGAAAAAAAAATGATCACAGATTTTTGCCCTTTTCGCTCTAGGACGCTTAGTTCATGAGTAAATCGCAATTTTAGTTTTCTATACAAAAATTTGAATTTTGAATAGAAAAAAAAGTGATCACAGATTTTTGCCCTTTTCGCTCTAGGACGCTTAGTTAATGAGTAAATCGCAATTTTAGTTTTCTATATGAATTTTGAATTTTGTATGGGAAAAAAAAGTGATCACAGATTTTTGCCCTTTTCGCTCTAGGACGCTTAGTTAATGAGTAAATCGCTACTTTAATTTTGAATTTTGTATGAAAAAAAAAGTGATCACAGATTTTTTGCCCTTTTCGCTCTAGGGCGCTTAGTTCATGAGTAAATCGCAATTTTAGTTTTCTATACAAAAATTTGAATTTTGAATAGAAAAAAAAGTGATCACAGATTTTTGCCCTTTTTCGCTCTAGGACGCTTAGTTAATGAGTAAATCGCAATTTTAGTTTTCTATATGAATTTTGAATTTTGTATGGAAAAAAAAAGTGATCACAGATTTTTGCCCTTTTCGCTCTAGGACGCTTAGTTAATGAGTAAATCGCAATTTTAGTTTTCTATATAAATTTTGAATTTTGTATGGAAAAAAAAGTGATCACAGATTTTTGCCCTTTTCGCTCTAGGACGCTTAGTTAATGAGTAAATCGCAATTTTAGTTTTCTATATAAATTTTGAATTTTGTATGGAAAAAAAAGTGATCACAGATTTTTGCCCTTTTCGCTCTAGGACGCTTAGTTAATGAGTAAATCGCAATTTGAGTTTTCTATATAAATTTTGAATTTTGTATGGGAAAAAAAAATGATCACAGATTTTTGCCCTTTTCGCTCTAGGACGCTTAGTTCATGAGTAAATCGCAATTTTAGTTTTCTATACACAAATTTGAATTTTGAATAGAAAAAAAAGTGATCACAGATTTTTGCCCTTTTCGCTCTAGGACGCTTAGTTAATGAGTAAATCGCAATTTTAGTTTTCTATATGAATTTTGAATTTTGTATGGGAAAAAAAAGTGATCACAGATTTTTGCCCTTTTCGCTCTAGGACGCTTAGTTAATGAGTAAATCGCAATTTTAGTTTTCTATATAAATTTTGAATTTTGTATGGAAAAAAAATGATCACAGATTTTTGCCCTTTTCGCTCTACGACACTTAGTTCATGAGTAAATCGCAATTTTAGTTTTCTATACAAAAATTTGAATTTTGTATGGAAAAAAAAGTGATCACAGATTTTTGCCCTTTTGCTCTAGGACGCTTAGTTAATGAGTAAATCGCAATTTTAGTTTTCTATATGAATTTTGAATTTTGTATGGGAAAAAAAAGTGATCACAGATTTTTGCCCTTTTCGCTCTAGGACGCTTAGTTAATGAGTAAATCGCAATTTTAGTTTTCTATATAAATTTTGAATTTTGTATGGAAAAAAAAGTGATCACAGATTTTTGCCCTTTTCGCTCTAGGACGCTTAGTTAATGAGTAAATCGCAATTTTAGTTTTCTAAAAAAAAAAGTGATCACAGATTTTTGCCCTTTTCGCTCTAGGGCGCTTAGTTCATGAGTAAATCGCAATTTTAGTTTTCTATACAAAAATTTGAATTTTGTATGGAAAAAAAATTGATCACAGATTTTTGCCCTTTTCGCTCTAGGACGCTTAGTTAATGAGTAAATCGCAATTTGTATGGAAAAAAAAGTGATCACAGATTTTTGCCCTTTTCGCTCTAGGACGCTTAGTTAATGAGTAAATCGCAACTTTAGTTTTCTATACAAAATTTTGAATTTTGTATGGAAAAAAAGTGATCACAGATTTTTGCCCTTTTCGCTCTAGGGCGCTTAGTTCATGAGTAAATCGCAATTTTAGTTTTCTATACAAAAATTTGAATTTTGTATGGAAAAAAAAGTGATCACAGATTTTTGCCCTTTTCGCTCTAGGACGCTTAGTTAATGAGTAAATCGCAACTTTAGTTTTCTATACAAAATTTTGAATTTTGTATGGAAAAAAAGTGATCACAGATTTTTGCCCTTTTCGCTCTAGGGCGCTTAGTTCATGAGTAAATCGCAATTTTAGTTTTCTATACAAAAATTTGAATTTTGTATGGAAAAAAAGTGATCACAGATTTTTGCCCTTTTCGCTATAGGGCGCTTAGTTCATGAGTAAATCGCAATTTTAGTTTTCTATACAAAAATTTGAATTTTGTATGGAAAAAAAATTGATCACAGATTTTTGCCCTTTTCGCTCTAGGACGCTTAGTTAATGAGTAAATCGCAATTTGTATGGAAAAAAAAGTGATCACAGATTTTTGCCCTTTTCGCTCTAGGACGCTTAGTTAATGAGTAAATCGCAACTTTAGTTTTCTATACAAAATTTTGAATTTTGTATGGAAAAAAAGTGATCACAGATTTTTGCCCTTTTCGCTCTAGGGCGCTTAGTTCATGAGTAAATCGCAATTTTAGTTTTCTATACAAAAATTTGAATTTTGTATGGAAAAAAAAGTGATCACAGATTTTTGCCCTTTTCGCTCTAGGACGCTTAGTAAATCGCAATTTTAGTTTTCTATATAAATTTTGAATTTTGTATGGAAAAAAAAGTGATCACAGATTTTTGCCCTTTTCGCTCTAGGACGCTTAGTTAATGAGTAAATCGCAATTTGAGTTTTCTATATAAATTTTGAATTTTGTATGGGAAAAAAAAATGGTCACAGATTTTTGCCCTTTTCGCTCTAGGACGCTTAGTTCATGAGTAAATCGCAATTTTAGTTTTCTATACAAAAATTTGAATTTTGAATAGAAAAAAAAGTGATCACAGATTTTTGCCCTTTTCGCTCTAGGACGCTTAGTTAATGAGTAAATCGCAATTTTAGTTTTCTATATGAATTTTGAATTTTGTATGGGAAAAAAAAGTGATCACAGATTTTTGCCCTTTTCGCTCTAGGACGCTTAGTTAATGAGTAAATCGCTACTTTAATTTTGAATTTTGTATGAAAAAAAAAGTGATCACAGATTTTTTGCCCTTTTCGCTCTAGGGCGCTTAGTTCATGAGTAAATCGCAATTTTAGTTTTCTATACAAAAATTTGAATTTTGAATAGAAAAAAAAGTGATCACAGATTTTTGCCCTTTTCGCTCTAGGACGCTTAGTTAATGAGTAAATCGCAATTTTAGTTTTCTATATGAATTTTGAATTTTGTATGGAAAAAAAAAGTGATCACAGATTTTTGCCCTTTACGCTCTAGGACGCTTAGTTAATGAGTAAATCGCAATTTTAGTTTTCTATATAAATTTTGAATTTTGTATGGAAAAAAAAGTGATCACAGATTTTTGCCCTTTTCGCTCTAGGACGCTTAGTTAATGAGTAAATCGCAATTTTAGTTTTCTATATAAATTTTGAATTTTGTATGGAAAAAAAAGTGATCACAGATTTTTGCCCTTTTCGCTCTAGGACGCTTAGTTAATGAGTAAATCGCAATTTGAGTTTTCTATATAAATTTTGAATTTTGTATGGGAAAAAAAAATGATCACAGATTTTTGCCCTTTTCGCTCTAGGACGCTTAGTTCATGAGTAAATCGCAATTTTAGTTTTCTATACAAAAATTTGAATTTTGAATAGAAAAAAAAAGTGATCACAGATTTTTGCCCTTTTCGCTCTAGGACGCTTAGTTAATGAGTAAATCGCAATTTTAGTTTTCTATATGAATTTTGAATTTTGTATGGGAAAAAAAAGTGATCACAGATTTTTGCCCTTTTCGCTCTAGGACGCTTAGTTAATGAGTAAATCGCTACTTTAATTTTGAATTTTGTATGAAAAAAAAAGTGATCACAGATTTTTTGCCCTTTTCGCTCTAGGGCGCTTAGTTCATGAGTAAATCGCAATTTTAGTTTTCTATACAAAAATTTGAATTTTGAATAGAAAAAAAAGTGATCACAGATTTTTGCCCTTTTTCGCTCTAGGACGCTTAGTTAATGAGTAAATCGCAATTTTAGTTTTCTATATGAATTTTGAATTTTGTATGGAAAAAAAAAGTGATCACAGATTTTTGCCCTTTTCGCTCTAGGACGCTTAGTTAATGAGTAAATCGCAATTTTAGTTTTCTATATAAATTTTGAATTTTGTATGGAAAAAAAAGTGATCACAGATTTTTGCCCTTTTCGCTCTAGGACGCTTAGTTAATGAGTAAATCGCAATTTTAGTTTTCTATATAAATTTTGAATTTTGTATGGAAAAAAAAGTGATCACAGATTTTTGCCCTTTTCGCTCTAGGACGCTTAGTTAATGAGTAAATCGCAATTTGAGTTTTCTATATAAATTTTGAATTTTGTATGGGAAAAAAAAATGATCACAGATTTTTGCCCTTTTCGCTCTAGGACGCTTAGTTCATGAGTAAATCGCAATTTTAGTTTTCTATAAAATTTGAATTTTCACAAATTTGAATTTTAAATAGAAAAAAAAGTGATCACAGATTTTTGCCCTTTTCGCTCTAGGACGCTTAGTTCATTAGTAAATCGCAATTTTAGTTTTCTATAAAATTTGAATTTTCACAAATTTGAATTTTAAATAGAAAAAAAAGTGATCACAGATTTTTGCCCTTTTCGCTCTAGGACGCTTAGTTCATGAGTAAATCGCAATTTTAGTTTTCTATAAAATTTGAATTTTCACAAATTTGAATTTTAAATAGAAAAAAAAGTGATCACAGATTTTTGCCCTTTTCGCTCTAGGACGCTTAGTTCATGAGTAAATCGCAATTTTAGTTTTCTATAAAATTTGAATTTTCACAAATTTGAATTTTAAATAGAAAAAAAAGTGATCACAGATTTTTGCCCTTTTCGCTCTAGGACGCTTAGTTAATGAGTAAATCGCAATTTTAGTTTTCTATATGAATTTTGAATTTTGTATGGGAAAAAAAAGTGATCACAGATTTTTGCCCTTTTCGCTCTAGGACGCTTAGTTAATGAGTAAATCGCAATTTTAGTTTTCTATATAAATTTTGAATTTTGTATGGAAAAAAAATGATCACAGATTTTTGCCCTTTTCGCTCTACGACACTTAGTTCATGAGTAAATCGCAATTTTAGTTTTCTATACAAAAATTTGAATTTTGTATGGAAAAAAAAGTGATCACAGATTTTTGCCCTTTTGCTCTAGGACGCTTAGTTAATGAGTAAATCGCAATTTTAGTTTTCTATATGAATTTTGAATTTTGTATGGGAAAAAAAAGTGATCACAGATTTTTGCCCTTTTCGCTCTAGGACGCTTAGTTAATGAGTAAATCGCAATTTTAGTTTTCTATATAAATTTTGAATTTTGTATGGAAAAAAAAGTGATCACAGATTTTTGCCCTTTTCGCTCTAGGACGCTTAGTTAATGAGTAAATCGCAATTTTAGTTTTCTAAAAAAAAAAGTGATCACAGATTTTTGCCCTTTTCGCTCTAGGGCGCTTAGTTCATGAGTAAATCGCAATTTTAGTTTTCTATACAAAAATTTGAATTTTGTATGGAAAAAAAATTGATCACAGATTTTTGCCCTTTTCGCTCTAGGACGCTTAGTTAATGAGTAAATCGCAATTTGTATGGAAAAAAAAGTGATCACAGATTTTTGCCCTTTTCGCTCTAGGACGCTTAGTTAATGAGTAAATCGCAACTTTAGTTTTCTATACAAAATTTTGAATTTTGTATGGAAAAAAAGTGATCACAGATTTTTGCCCTTTTCGCTCTAGGGCGCTTAGTTCATGAGTAAATCGCAATTTTAGTTTTCTATACAAAAATTTGAATTTTGTATGGAAAAAAAAGTGATCACAGATTTTTGCCCTTTTCGCTCTAGGACGCTTAGTTAATGAGTAAATCGCAATTTTAGTTTTCTATATAAATTTTGAATTTTGTATGGAAAAAAAAGTGATCACAGATTTTTGCCCTTTTCGCTCTAGGACGCTTAGTTAATGAGTAAATCGCAATTTGAGTTTTCTATATAAATTTTGAATTTTGTATGGGAAAAAAAAATGGTCACAGATTTTTGCCCTTTTCGCTCTAGGACGCTTAGTTCATGAGTAAATCGCAATTTTAGTTTTCTATACAAAAATTTGAATTTTGAATAGAAAAAAAAGTGATCACAGATTTTTGCCCTTTTCGCTCTAGGACGCTTAGTTAATGAGTAAATCGCAATTTTAGTTTTCTATATGAATTTTGAATTTTGTATGGAAAAAAAAAGTGATCACAGATTTTTGCCCTTTTCGCTCTAGGACGCTTAGTTAATGAGTAAATCGCAATTTTAGTTTTCTATATAAATTTTGAATTTTGTATGGAAAAAAAAGTGATCACAGATTTTTGCCCTTTTCGCTCTAGGACGCTTAGTTAATGAGTAAATCGCAATTTTAGTTTTCTATATAAATTTTGAATTTTGTATGGAAAAAAAAGTGATCACAGATTTTTGCCCTTTTCGCTCTAGGACGCTTAGTTAATGAGTAAATCGCAATTTGAGTTTTCTATATAAATTTTGAATTTTGTATGGGAAAAAAAAATGATCACAGATTTTTGCCCTTTTCGCTCTAGGACGCTTAGTTCATGAGTAAATCGCAATTTTAGTTTTCTATACAAAAATTTGAATTTTGAATAGAAAAAAAAGTGATCACAGATTTTTGCCCTTTTCGCTCTAGGACGCTTAGTTAATGAGTAAATCGCAATTTTAGTTTTCTATATGAATTTTGAATTTTGTATGGGAAAAAAAAGTGATCACAGATTTTTGCCCTTTTCGCTCTAGGACGCTTAGTTAATGAGTAAATCGCTACTTTAATTTTGAATTTTGTATGAAAAAAAAAGTGATCACAGATTTTTTGCCCTTTTCGCTCTAGGGCGCTTAGTTCATGAGTAAATCGCAATTTTAGTTTTCTATACAAAAATTTGAATTTTGAATAGAAAAAAAAGTGATCACAGATTTTTGCCCTTTTTCGCTCTAGGACGCTTAGTTAATGAGTAAATCGCAATTTTAGTTTTCTATATGAATTTTGAATTTTGTATGGAAAAAAAAAGTGATCACAGATTTTTGCCCTTTTCGCTCTAGGACGCTTAGTTAATGAGTAAATCGCAATTTTAGTTTTCTATATAAATTTTGAATTTTGTATGGAAAAAAAAGTGATCACAGATTTTTGCCCTTTTCGCTCTAGGACGCTTAGTTAATGAGTAAATCGCAATTTTAGTTTTCTATATAAATTTTGAATTTTGTATGGAAAAAAAAGTGATCACAGATTTTTGCCCTTTTCGCTCTAGGACGCTTAGTTAATGAGTAAATCGCAATTTTAGTTTTCTATACAAAAATTTGAATTTTTTGCCCTTTTTGCTCTAGGACGCTTAGTTCATGAGTAAATCGCAATTTTAGTTTTCTATACAAAAATTTGAATTTTGAATAGAAAAAAAAGTGATCACAGATTTTTGCCCTTTTTCGCTCTAGGACGCTTAGTTAATGAGTAAATCGCAATTTTAGTTTTCTATATGAATTTTGAATTTTGTATGGAAAAAAAAAGTGATCACAGATTTTTGCCCTTTTCGCTCTAGGACGCTTAGTTAATGAGTAAATCGCAATTTTAGTTTTCTATATAAATTTTGAATTTTGTATGGAAAAAAAAGTGATCACAGATTTTTGCCCTTTTCGCTCTAGGACGCTTAGTTAATGAGTAAATCGCAATTTTAGTTTTCTATATGAATTTTGAATTTTGTATGGAAAAAAAAAGTGATCACAGATTTTTGCCCTTTTCGCTCTAGGACGCTTAGTTAATGAGTAAATCGCAATTTTAGTTTTCTATATAAATTTTGAATTTTGTATGGAAAAAAAAGTGATCACAGATTTTTGCCCTTTTCGCTCTAGGACGCTTAGTTAATGAGTAAATCGCAATTTTAGTTTTCTATACACAAATTTGAATTTTGAATAGAAAAAAAAGTGATCACAGATTTTTGCCCTTTTCGCTCTAGGACGCTTAGTTAATGAGTAAATCGCAATTTTAGTTTTCTATATGAATTTTGAATTTTGTATGGGAAAAAAAAGTGATCACAGATTTTTGCCCTTTTCGCTCTAGGACGCTTAGTTAATGAGTAAATCGCAATTTTAGTTTTCTATATAAATTTTGAATTTTGTATGGAAAAAAAAGTGATCACAGATTTTTGCCCTTTTCGCTCTAGGACGCTTAGTTAATGAGTAAATCGCAATTTTAGTTTTCTATATAAATTTTGAATTTTGTATGGAAAAAAAAGTGATCACAGATTTTTGCCCTTTTCGCTCTAGGACGCTTAGTTCATGAGTAAATCGCAATTTTAGTTTTCTATATGAATTTTGAATTTTGTATGGGAAAAAAAAGTGATCACAGATTTTTGCCCTTTTCGCTCTTGGACGCTTAGTTAATGAGTAAATCGCAACTTTAGTTTTCTATACAAAATTTTGAATTTTGTATGGAAAAAAAGTGATCACAGATTTTTGCCCTTTTCGCTCTAGGGCGCTTAGTTCATGAGTAAATCGCAATTTTAGTTTTCTATACAAAAATTTGAATTTTGTATGGAAAAAAAGTGATCACAGATTTTTGCCCTTTTCGCTCTAGGGCGCTTAGTTAATGAGTAAATCGCAATTTGTATGGAAAAAAAAGTGATCACAGATTTTTGCCCTTTTCGCTCTAGGACGCTTAGTTAATGAGTAAATCGCAACTTTAGTTTTCTATACAAAATTTTGAATTTTGTATGGAAAAAAAGTGATCACAGATTTTTGCCCTTTTCGCTCTAGGGCGCTTAGTTCATGAGTAAATCGCAATTTTAGTTTTCTATACAAAAATTTGAATTTTGTATGGAAAAAAAAGTGATCACAGATTTTTGCCCTTTTCGCTCTAGGACGCTTAGTTAATGAGTAAATCGCAATTTTAGTTTTCTATATAAATTTTGAATTTTGTATGGAAAAAAAAGTGATCACAGATTTTTGCCCTTTTCGCTCTAGGACGCTTAGTTAATGAGTAAATCGCAATTTGAGTTTTCTATATAAATTTTGAATTTTGTATGGGAAAAAAAAATGATCACAGATTTTTGCCCTTTTCGCTCTAGGACGCTTAGTTCATGAGTAAATCGCAATTTTAGTTTTCTATACAAAAATTTGAATTTTGTATGGAAAAAAAAGTGATCACAGATTTAGTTTTCTATACAAAATTTTGAATTTTGTATGGAAAAAAAGTGATCACAGATTTTTGCCCTTTTCGCTCTAGGGCGCTTAGTTCATGAGTAAATCGCAATTTTAGTTTTCTATACAAAAATTTGAATTTTGTATGGAAAAAAAAGTGATCACAGATTTTTGCCCTTTTCGCTCTAGGACGCTTAGTTAATGAGTAAATCGCAATTTTAGTTTTCTATATAAATTTTGAATTTTGTATGGAAAAAAAAGTGATCACAGATTTTTGCCCTTTTCGCTCTAGGACGCTTAGTTAATGAGTAAATCGCAATTTGAGTTTTCTATATAAATTTTGAATTTTGTATGGGAAAAAAAAATGATCACAGATTTTTGCCCTTTTCGCTCTAGGACGCTTAGTTCATGAGTAAATCGCAATTTTAGTTTTCTATACAAAAATTTGAATTTTGTATGGAAAAAAAAGTGATCACAGATTTTTGCCCTTTTGCTCTAGGACGCTTAGTTAATGAGTAAATCGCAATTTTAGTTTTCTATATGAATTTTGAATTTTGTATGGGAAAAAAAAGTGATCACAGATTTTTGCCCTTTTCGCTCTAGGACGCTTAGTTAATGAGTAAATCGCAATTTTAGTTTTCTATACAAAAATTTGAATTTTGTATGGAAAAAAAAGTGATCACAGATTTTTGCCCTTTTCGCTCTAGGACGCTTAGTTAATGAGTAAATCGCAATTTTAGTTTTCTATATAAATTTTGAATTTTGTATGGAAAAAAAAGTGATCACAGATTTTTGCCCTTTTCGCTCTAGGACGCTTAGTTAATGAGTAAATCGCAATTTTAGTTTTCTATATAAATTTTGAATTTTGTATGGAAAAAAAAGTGATCACAGATTTTTGCCCTTTTCGCTCTAGGACGCTTAGTTTATGAGTAAATCGCAATTTCATTTTTCTATACAAAAATTTGAATTTTGTATGAAAAAAAAGTGATCACAGATTTTTGCCCTTTTCGCTCTAGGACGCTTAGTTAATGAGTAAATCGCAACTTTAGTTTTCTATACAAAATTATGAATTTTGTATGGAAAAAAAGTGATCACAGATTATTGCCCTTTTCGCTCTAGGGCGCTTAGTTCATGAGTAAATCGCAATTTTAGTTTTCTATACAAAAATTTGAATTTTGTATGGAAAAAAAAGTGATCACAGATTTTTGCCCTTTTGCTCTAGGACGCTTAGTTAATGAGTAAATCGCAATTTTAGTTTTCTATATGAATTTTGAATTTTGTATGGGAAAAAAAAGTGATCACAGATTTTTGCCCTTTTCGCTCTTGGACGCTTAGTTAATGAGTAAATCGCAATTTTAGTTTTCTATATAAATTTTGAATTTTGTATGGAAAAAAAAGTGATCACAGATTTTTGCCCTTTTCGCTCTAGGACGCTTAGTTAATGAGTAAATCGCAATTTTAGTTTTCTATATGAATTTTGAATTTTGTATGGAAAAAAAATGATCACAGATTTTTGCCCTTTTCGCTCTAGGACGCTTAGTTAATGAGTAAATCGCAATTTTAGTTTTCTATATATATTTTGAATTTTGTATGGAAAAAAAAGTGATCACAGATTTTTGCCCTTTTCGCTCTAGGACGCTTAGTTAATGAGTAAATCGCAATTTTAGTTTTCTATATAAATTTTGAATTTTGTATGGAAAAAAAAGTGATCACAGATTTTTGCCCTTTTCGCTCTAGGACGCTTAGTTCATGAGTAAATCGCAATTTCATTTTTCTATACAAAAATTTGAATTTTGTATGGAAAAAAAGTGATCACAGATTTTTGCCCTTTTCGCTCTAGGACGCTTAGTTAATGAGTAAATCGCAACTTTAGTTTTCTATACAAAATTTTGAATTTTGTATGGAAAAAAAGTGATCACAGATTTTTGCCCTTTTCGCTCTAGGGCGCTTAGTTCATGAGTAAATCGCAATTTTAGTTTTCTATACAAAAATTTGAATTTTGTATGGAAAAAAAGTGATCACAGATTTTTGCCCTTTTCGCTCTAGGGCGCTTAGTTCATGAGTAAATCGCAATTTTAGTTTTCTATACAAAAATTTGAATTTTGTATGGAAAAAAAATTGATCACAGATTTTTGCCCTTTTCGCTCTAGGACGCTTAGTTAATGAGTAAATCGCAATTTGTATGGAAAAAAAAGTGATCACAGATTTTTGCCCTTTTCGCTCTAGGACGCTTAGTTAATGAGTAAATCGCAACTTTAGTTTTCTATACAAAATTTTGAATTTTGTATGGAAAAAAAAGTGATCACAGATTTTTGCCCTTTTCGCTCTAGGGCGCTTAGTTCATGAGTAAATCGCAATTTCATTTTTCTATACAAAAATTTGAATTTTGTATGGAAAAAAAGTGATCACAGATTTTTGCCCTTTTCGCTCTAGGACGCTTAGTTAATGAGTAAATCGCAACTTTAGTTTTCTATACAAAATTTTGAATTTTGTATGGAAAAAAAGTGATCACAGATTTTTGCCCTTTTCGCTCTAGGGCGCTTAGTTCATGAGTAAATCGCAATTTTAGTTTTCTATACAAAAATTTGAATTTTGTATGGAAAAAAAAGTGATCACAGATTTAGTTTTCTATACAAAATTTTGAATTTTGTATGGAAAAAAAGTGATCACAGATTTTTGCCCTTTTCGCTCTAGGGCGCTTAGTTCATGAGTAAATCGCAATTTTAGTTTTCTATACAAAAATTTGAATTTTGTATGGAAAAAAAAGTGATCACAGATTGTTGCCCTTTTCGCTCTAGGACGCTTAGTTCATGAGTAAATCGCAATTTTAGTTTTCTATATAAATTTTGAATTTTGTATGGAAAAAAAAGTGATCACAGATTTTTGCCCTTTTCGCTCTAGGGCGCTTAGTTCATGAGTAAATCGCAATTTTAGTTTTCTATACAAAAATTTGAATTTTGTATGGAAAAAAAGTGATCACAGATTTTTGCCCTTTTCGCTCTAGGACGCTTAGTTAATGAGTAAATCGCAATTTTAGTTTTCTATATAAATTTTGAATTTTGTATGGAAAAAAAAGTGATCACAGATTTTTGCCCTTTTCGCTCTAGGACGCTTAGTTAATGAGTAAATCGCAATTTTAGTTTTCTATATAAATTTTGAATTTTGTATGGAAAAAAAAGTGATCACAGATTTTTGCCCTTTTCGGTCTAGGACGCTTATTTAATGAGTAAATCGCAACTTTAGTTTTCTATATAAATTTTGAATTTTGTATGGGAAAAAAAAGTGTTCACAGATTTTTGCCCTTTTCGCTCTAGGACGCTTAGTTCATGAGTAAATCGCAATTTTAGTTTTCTATACAAAAATTTGAATTTTGTATGGAAAAAAAAGTGATCACAGATTTTTGCCCTTTTCGCTCTAGGACGCTTAGTTAATGAGTAAATCGCAATTTTAGTTTTCTATATAAATTTTGAATTTTGTATGGAAAAAAAAGTGATCACAGATTTTTGCCCTTTTCGCTCTAGGACGCTTAGTTAATGAGTAAATCGCAATTTTAGTTTTCTATATAAATTTTGAATTTTGTATGGAAAAAAAATGATCACAGATTTTTGCCCTTTTCGCTCTACGACGCTTAGTTAATGAGTAAATCGCAATTTGTATGGAAAAAAAAGTGATCACAGATTTTTGCCCTTTTCGCTCTAGGACGCTTAGTTAATGAGTAAATCGCAACTTTAGTTTTCTATACAAAAATTTGAATTTTGTATGGAAAAAAAAGTGATCACAGATTTAGTTTTCTATACAAAATTTTGAATTTTGTATGGAAAAAAAGTGATCACAGATTTTTGCCCTTTTCGCTCTAGGGCGCTTAGTTCATGAGTAAATCGCAATTTTAGTTTTCTATACAAAAATTTGAATTTTGTATGGAAAAAAAAGTGATCACAGATTTTTGCCCTTTTCGCTCTAGGACGCTTAGTTAATGAGTAAATCGCAATTTTAGTTTTCTATATAAATTTTGAATTTTGTATGGAAAAAAAAGTGATCACAGATTTTTGCCCTTTTCGCTCTAGGACGCTTAGTTAATGAGTAAATCGCAATTTGAGTTTTCTATATAAATTTTGAATTTTGTATGGAAAAAAAAGTGATCACAGATTTTTGCCCTTTTCGCTCTAGGACGCTTAGTTAATGAGTAAATCGCAATTTGAGTTTTCTATACAAAAATTTGAATTTTGTATGGAAAAAAAAGTGATCACAGATTTTTGCCCTTTTCGCTCTAGGACGCTTAGTTAATGAGTAAATCGCAATTTGAGTTTTCTATATAAATTTTGAATTTTGTATGGGAAAAAAAAATGATCACAGATTTTTGCCCTTTTCGCTCTAGGACGCTTAGTTCATGAGTAAATCGCAATTTTAGTTTTCTATACAAAAATTTGAATTTTGTATGGAAAAAAAAGTGATCACAGATTTAGTTTTCTATACAAAATTTTGAATTTTGTATGGAAAAAAAGTGATCACAGATTTTTGCCCTTTTCGCTCTAGGGCGCTTAGTTCATGAGTAAATCGCAATTTTAGTTTTCTATACAAAAATTTGAATTTTGTATGGAAAAAAAAGTGATCACAGATTTTTGCCCTTTTCGCTCTAGGACGCTTAGTTAATGAGTAAATCGCAATTTTAGTTTTCTATATAAATTTTGAATTTTGTATGGAAAAAAAAGTGATCACAGATTTTTGCCCTTTTCGCTCTAGGACGCTTAGTTAATGAGTAAATCGCAATTTGAGTTTTCTATATAAATTTTGAATTTTGTATGGGAAAAAAAAATGATCACAGATTTTTGCCCTTTTCGCTCTAGGACGCTTAGTTCATGAGTAAATCGCAATTTTAGTTTTCTATACAAAAATTTGAATTTTGTATGGAAAAAAAAGTGATCACAGATTTTTGCCCTTTTGCTCTAGGACGCTTAGTTAATGAGTAAATCGCAATTTTAGTTTTCTATATGAATTTTGAATTTTGTATGGGAAAAAAAAGTGATCACAGATTTTTGCCCTTTTCGCTCTAGGACGCTTAGTTAATGAGTAAATCGCAATTTTAGTTTTCTATACAAAAATTTGAATTTTGTATGGAAAAAAAAGTGATCACAGATTTTTGCCCTTTTCGCTCTAGGACGCTTAGTTAATGAGTAAATCGCAATTTTAGTTTTCTATATAAATTTTGAATTTTGTATGGAAAAAAAAGTGATCACAGATTTTTGCCCTTTTCGCTCTAGGACGCTTAGTTAATGAGTAAATCGCAATTTTAGTTTTCTATATAAATTTTGAATTTTGTATGGAAAAAAAAGTGATCACAGATTTTTGCCCTTTTCGCTCTAGGACGCTTAGTTTATGAGTAAATCGCAATTTCATTTTTCTATACAAAAATTTGAATTTTGTATGAAAAAAAAGTGATCACAGATTTTTGCCCTTTTCGCTCTAGGACGCTTAGTTAATGAGTAAATCGCAACTTTAGTTTTCTATACAAAATTATGAATTTTGTATGGAAAAAAAGTGATCACAGATTATTGCCCTTTTCGCTCTAGGGCGCTTAGTTCATGAGTAAATCGCAATTTTAGTTTTCTATACAAAAATTTGAATTTTGTATGGAAAAAAAAGTGATCACAGATTTTTGCCCTTTTGCTCTAGGACGCTTAGTTAATGAGTAAATCGCAATTTTAGTTTTCTATATGAATTTTGAATTTTGTATGGGAAAAAAAAGTGATCACAGATTTTTGCCCTTTTCGCTCTTGGACGCTTAGTTAATGAGTAAATCGCAATTTTAGTTTTCTATATAAATTTTGAATTTTGTATGGAAAAAAAAGTGATCACAGATTTTTGCCCTTTTCGCTCTAGGACGCTTAGTTAATGAGTAAATCGCAATTTTAGTTTTCTATATGAATTTTGAATTTTGTATGGAAAAAAAATGATCACAGATTTTTGCCCTTTTCGCTCTAGGACGCTTAGTTAATGAGTAAATCGCAATTTTAGTTTTCTATATATATTTTGAATTTTGTATGGAAAAAAAAGTGATCACAGATTTTTGCCCTTTTCGCTCTAGGACGCTTAGTTAATGAGTAAATCGCAATTTTAGTTTTCTATATAAATTTTGAATTTTGTATGGAAAAAAAAGTGATCACAGATTTTTGCCCTTTTCGCTCTAGGACGCTTAGTTCATGAGTAAATCGCAATTTCATTTTTCTATACAAAAATTTGAATTTTGTATGGAAAAAAAGTGATCACAGATTTTTGCCCTTTTCGCTCTAGGACGCTTAGTTAATGAGTAAATCGCAACTTTAGTTTTCTATACAAAATTTTGAATTTTGTATGGAAAAAAAGTGATCACAGATTTTTGCCCTTTTCGCTCTAGGGCGCTTAGTTCATGAGTAAATCGCAATTTTAGTTTTCTATACAAAAATTTGAATTTTGTATGGAAAAAAAGTGATCACAGATTTTTGCCCTTTTCGCTCTAGGGCGCTTAGTTCATGAGTAAATCGCAATTTTAGTTTTCTATACAAAAATTTGAATTTTGTATGGAAAAAAAATTGATCACAGATTTTTGCCCTTTTCGCTCTAGGACGCTTAGTTAATGAGTAAATCGCAATTTGTATGGAAAAAAAAGTGATCACAGATTTTTGCCCTTTTCGCTCTAGGACGCTTAGTTAATGAGTAAATCGCAACTTTAGTTTTCTATACAAAATTTTGAATTTTGTATGGAAAAAAAGTGATCACAGATTTTTGCCCTTTTCGCTCTAGGGCGCTTAGTTCATGAGTAAATCGCAATTTTAGTTTTCTATACAAAAATTTGAATTTTGTATGGAAAAAAAAGTGATCACAGATTGTTGCCCTTTTCGCTCTAGGACGCTTAGTTCATGAGTAAATCGCAATTTTAGTTTTCTATATAAATTTTGAATTTTGTATGGAAAAAAAAGTGATCACAGATTTTTGCCCTTTTCGCTCTAGGGCGCTTAGTTCATGAGTAAATCGCAATTTTAGTTTTCTATACAAAAATTTGAATTTTGTATGGAAAAAAAGTGATCACAGATTTTTGCCCTTTTCGCTCTAGGACGCTTAGTTAATGAGTAAATCGCAATTTTAGTTTTCTATATAAATTTTGAATTTTGTATGGAAAAAAAAGTGATCACAGATTTTTGCCCTTTTCGCTCTAGGACGCTTAGTTAATGAGTAAATCGCAATTTTAGTTTTCTATATAAATTTTGAATTTTGTATGGAAAAAAAAGTGATCACAGATTTTTGCCCTTTTCGGTCTAGGACGCTTATTTAATGAGTAAATCGCAACTTTAGTTTTCTATATAAATTTTGAATTTTGTATGGGAAAAAAAAGTGTTCACAGATTTTTGCCCTTTTCGCTCTAGGACGCTTAGTTCATGAGTAAATCGCAATTTTAGTTTTCTATACAAAAATTTGAATTTTGTATGGAAAAAAAAGTGATCACAGATTTTTGCCCTTTTCGCTCTAGGACGCTTAGTTAATGAGTAAATCGCAATTTTAGTTTTCTATATAAATTTTGAATTTTGTATGGAAAAAAAAGTGATCACAGATTTTTGCCCTTTTCGCTCTAGGACGCTTAGTTAATGAGTAAATCGCAATTTTAGTTTTCTATATAAATTTTGAATTTTGTATGGAAAAAAAATGATCACAGATTTTTGCCCTTTTCGCTCTACGACGCTTAGTTAATGAGTAAATCGCAATTTGTATGGAAAAAAAAGTGATCACAGATTTTTGCCCTTTTCGCTCTAGGACGCTTAGTTAATGAGTAAATCGCAACTTTAGTTTTCTATACAAAATTTTGAATTTTGTATGGAAAAAAAGTGATCACAGATTTTTGCCCTTTTCGCTCTAGGGCGCTTAGTTCATGAGTAAATCGCAATTTTAGTTTTCTATACAAAAATTTTAATTTTGTATGGAAAAAAAAGTGATCACAGATTGTTGCCCTTTTCGCTCTAGGACGCTTAGTTCATGAGTAAATCGCAATTTTAGTTTTCTATATAAATTTTGAATTTTGTATGGAAAAAAAAGTGATCACAGATTTTTGCCCTTTTCGCTCTAGGGCGCTTAGTTCATGAGTAAATCGCAATTTTAGTTTTCTATACAAAAATTTGAATTTTGTATGGAAAAAAAGTGATCACAGATTTTTGCCCTTTTCGCTCTAGGACGCTTAGTTAATGAGTAAATCGCAATTTTAGTTTTCTATATAAATTTTGAATTTTGTATGGAAAAAAAAGTGATCACAGATTTTTGCCCTTTTTGCTCTAGGACGCTTAGTTAATGAGTAAATCGCAATTTTAGTTTTCTATATAAATTTTGAATTTTGTATGGAAAAAAAAGTGATCACAGATTTTTGCCCTTTTCGGTCTAGGACGCTTATTTAATGAGTAAATCGCAACTTTAGTTTTCTATATGAATTTTGAATTTTGTATGGGAAAAAAAAGTGATCACAGATTTTTGCCCTTTTCGCTCTTGGACGCTTAGTTAATGAGTAAATCGCAATTTTAGTTTTCTATATAAATTTTGAATTTTGTATGGAAAAAAAAGTGATCACAGATTTTTGCCCTTTTCGCTCTAGGACGCTTAGTTAATGAGTAAATCGCAATTTTAGTTTTCTATATAAATTTTGAATTTTGTATGGAAAAAAAATGATCACAGATTTTTGCCCTTTTCGCTCTACGACGCTTAGTTCATGAGTAAATCGCAATTTTAGTTTTCTATACAAAAATTTGAATTTTGTATGGAAAAAAAAGTGATCACAGATTTTTGCCCTTTTGCTCTAGGACGCTTAGTTAATGAGTAAATCGCAATTTTAGTTTTCTATACAAAAATTTGAATTTTGTATGGAAAAAAAAGTGATCACAGATTTTTGCCCTTTTGCTCTAGGACGCTTAGTTAATGAGTAAATCGCAATTTTAGTTTTCTATATGAATTTTGAATTTTGTATGGGAAAAAAAAGTGATCACAGATTTTTGCCCTTTTCGCTCTAGGACGCTTAGTTAATGAGTAAATCGCAATTTTAGTTTTCTATACAAAAATTTGAATTTTGTATGGAAAAAAAATGATCACAGATTTTTGCCCTTTTCGCTCTACGACGCTTAGTTAATGAGTAAATCGCAATTTGTATGGAAAAAAAAGTGATCACAGATTTTTGCCCTTTTCGCTCTAGGACGCTTAGTTAATGAGTAAATCGCAACTTTAGTTTTCTATACAAAATTTTGAATTTTGTATGGAAAAAAAGTGATCACAGATTTTTGCCCTTTTCGCTCTAGGGCGCTTAGTTCATGAGTAAATCGCAATTTTAGTTTTCTATACAAAAATTTTAATTTTGTATGGAAAAAAAAGTGATCACAGATTGTTGCCCTTTTCGCTCTAGGACGCTTAGTTCATGAGTAAATCGCAATTTTAGTTTTCTATATAAATTTTGAATTTTGTATGGAAAAAAAAGTGATCACAGATTTTTGCCCTTTTCGCTCTAGGGCGCTTAGTTCATGAGTAAATCGCAATTTTAGTTTTCTATACAAAAATTTGAATTTTGTATGGAAAAAAAGTGATCACAGATTTTTGCCCTTTTCGCTCTAGGACGCTTAGTTAATGAGTAAATCGCAATTTTAGTTTTCTATATAAATTTTGAATTTTGTATGGAAAAAAAAGTGATCACAGATTTTTGCCCTTTTTGCTCTAGGACGCTTAGTTAATGAGTAAATCGCAATTTTAGTTTTCTATATAAATTTTGAATTTTGTATGGAAAAAAAAGTGATCACAGATTTTTGCCCTTTTCGGTCTAGGACGCTTATTTAATGAGTAAATCGCAACTTTAGTTTTCTATATGAATTTTGAATTTTGTATGGGAAAAAAAAGTGATCACAGATTTTTGCCCTTTTCGCTCTTGGACGCTTAGTTAATGAGTAAATCGCAATTTTAGTTTTCTATATAAATTTTGAATTTTGTATGGAAAAAAAAGTGATCACAGATTTTTGCCCTTTTCGCTCTAGGACGCTTAGTTAATGAGTAAATCGCAATTTTAGTTTTCTATATAAATTTTGAATTTTGTATGGAAAAAAAATGATCACAGATTTTTGCCCTTTTCGCTCTACGACGCTTAGTTCATGAGTAAATCGCAATTTTAGTTTTCTATACAAAAATTTGAATTTTGTATGGAAAAAAAAGTGATCACAGATTTTTGCCCTTTTGCTCTAGGACGCTTAGTTAATGAGTAAATCGCAATTTTAGTTTTCTATACAAAAATTTGAATTTTGTATGGAAAAAAAAGTGATCACAGATTTTTGCCCTTTTGCTCTAGGACGCTTAGTTAATGAGTAAATCGCAATTTTAGTTTTCTATATGAATTTTGAATTTTGTATGGGAAAAAAAAGTGATCACAGATTTTTGCCCTTTTCGCTCTAGGACGCTTAGTTAATGAGTAAATCGCAATTTTAGTTTTCTATATAAATTTTGAATTTTGTATGGAAAAAAAAGTGATCACAGATTTTTGCCCTTTTCGCTCTAGGACGCTTAGTTCATGAGTAAATCGCAATTTCATTTTTCTATACAAAAATTTGAATTTTGTATGGAAAAAAAGTGATCACAGATTTTTGCCCTTTTCGCTCTAGGACGCTTAGTTAATGAGTAAATCGCAATTTTAGTTTTCTATACAAAATTTTGAATTTTGTATGGAAAAAAAGTGATCACAGATTTTTGCCCTTTTCGCTCTAGGGCGCTTAGTTCATGAGTAAATCGCAATTTTAGTTTTCTATACAAAAATTTGAATTTTGTATGGAAAAAAAGTGATCACAGATTTTTGCCCTTTTCGCTCTAGGACGCTTAGTTAATGAGTAAATCGCAATTTTAGTTTTCTATATAAATTTTGAATTTTGTATGGAAAAAAAAGTGATCACAGATTTTTGCCCTTTTCGCTCTAGGACGCTTAGTTAATGAGTAAATCGCAATTTTAGTTTTCTATATAAATTTTGAATTTTGTATGGAAAAAAAAGTGATCACAGATTTTTGCCCTTTTCGGTCTAGGACGCTTATTTAATGAGTAAATCGCAACTTTAGTTTTCTATATAAATTTTGAATTTTGTATGGGAAAAAAAAGTGTTCACAGATTTTTGCCCTTTTCGCTCTAGGACGCTTAGTTCATGAGTAAATCGCAATTTTAGTTTTCTATACAAAAATTTGAATTTTGTATGGAAAAAAAAGTGATCACAGATTTTTGCCCTTTTCGCTCTAGGACGCTTAGTTAATGAGTAAATCGCAATTTTAGTTTTCTATATAAATTTTGAATTTTGTATGGAAAAAAAAGTGATCACAGATTTTTGCCCTTTTCGCTCTAGGACGCTTAGTTAATGAGTAAATCGCAATTTTAGTTTTCTATATAAATTTTGAATTTTGTATGGAAAAAAAATGATCACAGATTTTTGCCCTTTTCGCTCTACGACGCTTAGTTAATGAGTAAATCGCAATTTGTATGGAAAAAAAAGTGATCACAGATTTTTGCCCTTTTCGCTCTAGGACGCTTAGTTAATGAGTAAATCGCAACTTTAGTTTTCTATACAAAATTTTGAATTTTGTATGGAAAAAAAGTGATCACAGATTTTTGCCCTTTTCGCTCTAGGGCGCTTAGTTCATGAGTAAATCGCAATTTTAGTTTTCTATACAAAAATTTTAATTTTGTATGGAAAAAAAAGTGATCACAGATTGTTGCCCTTTTCGCTCTAGGACGCTTAGTTCATGAGTAAATCGCAATTTTAGTTTTCTATATAAATTTTGAATTTTGTATGGAAAAAAAAGTGATCACAGATTTTTGCCCTTTTCGCTCTAGGGCGCTTAGTTCATGAGTAAATCGCAATTTTAGTTTTCTATACAAAAATTTGAATTTTGTATGGAAAAAAAGTGATCACAGATTTTTGCCCTTTTCGCTCTAGGACGCTTAGTTAATGAGTAAATCGCAACTTTAGTTTTCTATACAAAATTTTGAATTTTGTATGGAAAAAAAGTGATCACAGATTTTTGCCCTTTTCGCTCTAGGGCGCTTAGTTCATGAGTAAATCGCAATTTTAGTTTTCTATACAAAAATTTGAATTTTGTATGGAAAAAAAAGTGATCACAGATTGTTGCCCTTTTCGCTCTAGGACGCTTAGTTCATGAGTAAATCGCAATTTTAGTTTTCTATATAAATTTTGAATTTTGTATGGAAAAAAAAGTGATCACAGATTTTTGCCCTTTTCGCTCTAAGACGCTTAGTTCATGAGTAAATCGCAATTTTAGTTTTCTATACAAAAATTTGAATTTTGTATGGAAAAAAAAGTGATCACAGATTGTTGCCCTTTTCGCTCTAGGACGCTTAGTTCATGAGTAAATCGCAATTTTAGTTTTCTATATAAATTTTGAATTTTGTATGGAAAAAAAAGTGATCACAGATTTTTGCCCTTTTCGCTCTAAGACGCTTAGTTCATGAGTAAATCGCAATTTTAGTTTTCTATACAAAAATTTGAATTTTGTATGGAAAAAAAAGTGATCACAGATTTTTGCCCTTTTCGCTCTAAGACGCTTAGTTCATGAGTAAATCGCAATTTTAGTTTTCTATACAAAAATTTGAATTTTGTATGGAAAAAAAAGTGATCACAGATTTTTGCCCTTTTCGCTCTAGGGCGCTTAGTTCATGAGTAAATCGCAATTTTAGTTTTCTATACAAAAATTTGAATTTTGTATGGAAAAAAAGTGATCACAGATTTTTGCCCTTTTCGCTCTAGGACGCTTAGTTAATGAGTAAATCGCAATTTTAGTTTTCTATATAAATTTTGAATTTTGTATGGAAAAAAAAGTGATCACAGATTTTTGCCCTTTTGCTCTAGGACGCTTAGTTAATGAGTAAATCGCAATTTTAGTTTTCTATATGAATTTTGAATTTTGTATGGGAAAAAAAAGTGATCACAGATTTTTGCCCTTTTCGCTCTAGGACGCTTAGTTAATGAGTAAATCGCAATTTTAGTTTTCTATATAAATTTTGAATTTTGTATGGAAAAAAAAGTGATCACAGATTTTTGCCCTTTTCGCTCTAGGACGCTTAGTTCATGAGTAAATCGCAATTTCATTTTTCTATACAAAAATTTGAATTTTGTATGGAAAAAAAGTGATCACAGATTTTTGCCCTTTTCGCTCTAGGACGCTTAGTTAATGAGTAAATCGCAATTTTAGTTTTCTATACAAAATTTTGAATTTTGTATGGAAAAAAAGTGATCACAGATTTTTGCCCTTTTCGCTCTAGGGCGCTTAGTTCATGAGTAAATCGCAATTTTAGTTTTCTATACAAAAATTTGAATTTTGTATGGAAAAAAAGTGATCACAGATTTTTGCCCTTTTCGCTCTAGGGCGCTTAGTTCATGAGTAAATCGCAATTTTAGTTTTCTATACAAAAATTTGAATTTTGTATGGAAAAAAAATTGATCACAGATTTTTGCCCTTTTCGCTCTAGGACGCTTAGTTAATGAGTAAATCGCAATTTGTATGGAAAAAAAAGTGATCACAGATTTTTGCCCTTTTCGCTCTAGGACGCTTAGTTAATGAGTAAATCGCAACTTTAGTTTTCTATACAAAATTTTGAATTTTGTATGGAAAAAAAGTGATCACAGATTTTTGCCCTTTTCGCTCTAGGGCGCTTAGTTCATGAGTAAATCGCAATTTTAGTTTTCTATACAAAAATTTGAATTTTGTATGGAAAAAAAGTGATCACAGATTTTTGCCCTTTTCGCTCTAGGGCGCTTAGTTCATGAGTAAATCGCAATTTTAGTTTTCTATACAAAATTTTGAATTTTGTATGGAAAAAAAGTGATCACAGATTTTTGCCCTTTTCGCTCTAGGACGCTTAGTTAATGAGTAAATCGCTACTTTAATTTTGAATTTTGTATGAAAAAAAAAGTGATCACAGATTTTTTGCCCTTTTCGCTCTAGGGCGCTTAGTTAATGAGTAAATCGCAATTTTAGTTTTCTATACAAAATTATGAATTTTGTATGAAAAAAAAGTGATCACAGATTTTTGCCCTTTTCGCTCTAGGGCGCTTAGTTCATGAGTAAATCGCAATTTTAGTTTTCTATACAAAAATTTGAATTTTGTATGGAAAAAAAGTGATCACAGATGTTTGCCCTTTTTGCTCTAGAACGCTTAGTTCATGAGTAAATCGCAATTTTAGTTTTTTATACAAAAATTTGAATTTTGTATGGAAAAAAAGTGATCATAGATTTTTGACCTTTTCGCTCTAGGACGCTTAGTTAATGAGTAAATCGCAATTTGAGTTTTCTATATAAATGAATTTTGTATGGAAAAAAAGTGATCACAGATGTTTGCCCTTTTCGCTCTAGGGCGCTTAGTTCATGAGTAAATCGCAATTTTAGTTTTCTATACAAAAATTTGAATTTTGTATGGAAAAAAAAGTGATCACAGATTGTTGCCCTTTTCGCTCTAGGACGCTTAGTTAATGAGTAAATCGCAATTTTAGTTTTCTATATAAATTTTGAATTTTGTATGGGAAAAAAAAGTGATCATAGATTTTTGACCTTTTCGCTCTAGGACGCTTAGTTAATGAGTAAATCGCAATTTGAGTTTTCTATATAAATGAATTTTGTATGGAAAAAAAGTGATCACAGATGTTTGCCCTTTTCGCTCTAGGGCGCTTAGTTCATGAGTAAATCGCAATTTTAGTTTTCTATACAAAAATTTGAATTTTGTATGGAAAAAAAAGTGATCACAGATTGTTGCCCTTTTCGCTCTAGGACGCTTAGTTCATGAGTAAATCGCAATTTTAGTTTTCTATATAAATTTTGAATTTTGTATGGAAAAAAAAGTGATCACAGATTTTTGCCCTTTTCGCTCTAGGGCGCTTAGTTCATGAGTAAATCGCAATTTTAGTTTTCTATACAAAAATTTGAATTTTGTATGGAAAAAAAGTGATCACAGATTTTTGCCCTTTTCGCTCTAGGACGCTTAGTTCATGAGTAAATCGCAATTTTATTTTTCTATAAAAAAATTTGAATTTTGTATGGAAAAAAAGTGATCACAGATTTTTGCCCTTTTCGCTCTAGGGCGCTTAGTTCATGAGTAAATCGCAATTTTAGTTTTCTATATAAATTTTGAATTTTGTATGGAAAAAAAAGTGATCACAGATTTTTGCCCTTTTCGCTCTAGGACGCTTAGTTAATGAGTAAATCGCAATTTTAGTTTTCTATATAAATTTTGAATTTTGTATGGAAAAAAAAGTGATCACAGATTTTTGCCCTTTTCGCTCTAGGACGCTTAGTTAATGAGTAAATCGCAATTTTAGTTTTCTATATAAATTTTGAATTTTGTATGGAAAAAAAAGTGATCACAGATTTTTGCCCTTTTCGCTCTAGGACGCTTAGTTCATGAGTAAATCGCAATTTTATTTTTCTATAAAAAAATTTGAATTTTGTATGGAAAAAAAGTGATCACAGATTTTTGCCCTTTTCGCTCTAGGGCGCTTAGTTCATGAGTAAATCGCAATTTTAGTTTTCTATACAAAATTTTGAATTTTGTATGGAAAAAAAGTGATCACAGATTTTTGCCCTTTTCGCTCTAGGACGCTTAGTTTTCGTTTTCTATACAAAAATTTGAATTTTGTATGGAAAAAAAGTGATCACAGATTTTTGCCCTTTTTGCTCTAGGACGCTTAGTTCATGAGTAAATCGCAATTTTAGTTTTCTATACAAAAATTTGAATTTTGTATGGAAAAAAAAGTGATCACAGATTTTTGCCCTTTTCGCTCTAGGACGCTTAGTTAATGAGTAAATCGCAACTTTAGTTTTCTATACAAAATTTTGAATTTTGTATGGAAAAAAAGTGATCACAGATTTTTGCCCTTTTCGCTCTAGGACGCTTAGTTAATGAGTAAATCGCTACTTTAATTTTGAATTTTGTATGAAAAAAAAAGTGATCACAGATTTTTTGCCCTTTTCGCTCTAGGGCGCTTAGTTAATGAGTAAATCGCAATTTTAGTTTTCTATACAAAATTATGAATTTTGTATGAAAAAAAAGTGATCACAGATTTTTGCCCTTTTCGCTCTAGGGCGCTTAGTTCATGAGTAAATCGCAATTTTAGTTTTCTATACAAAAATTTGAATTTTGTATGGAAAAAAAGTGATCACAGATGTTTGCCCTTTTTGCTCTAGAACGCTTAGTTCATGAGTAAATCGCAATTTTAGTTTTTTATACAAAAATTTGAATTTTGTATGGAAAAAAAGTGATCACAGATTTTTGCCCTTTTCGCTCTAGGACGCTTAGTTCATGAGTAAATCGCAATTTTAGTTTTCTATACAAAAATTTGAATTTTGTATGGAAAAAAAGTGATCACAGATTTTTGACCTTTTCGCTCTAGGACGCTTAGTTAATGAGTAAATCGCAATTTTAGTTTTCTATATAAATTTTGAATTTTGTATGTTAATGAGTAAATCGCAATTTTAGTTTTCTATATAAATTTTGAATTTTGTATGGGAAAAAAAAGTGATCATAGATTTTTGACCTTTTCGCTCTAGGACGCTTAGTTAATGAGTAAATCGCAATTTGAGTTTTCTATATAAATGAATTTTGTATGGAAAAAAAGTGATCACAGATGTTTGCCCTTTTCGCTCTAGGGCGCTTAGTTCATGAGTAAATCGCAATTTTAGTTTTCTATACAAAAATTTGAATTTTGTATGGAAAAAAAAGTGATCACAGATTGTTGCCCTTTTCGCTCTAGGACGCTTAGTTCATGAGTAAATCGCAATTTTAGTTTTCTATATAAATTTTGAATTTTGTATGGAAAAAAAAGTGATCACAGATTTTTGCCCTTTTCGCTCTAGGGCGCTTAGTTCATGAGTAAATCGCAATTTTAGTTTTCTATACAAAAATTTGAATTTTGTATGGAAAAAAAGTGATCACAGATTTTTGCCCTTTTCGCTCTAGGACGCTTAGTTAATGAGTAAATCGCAATTTTAGTTTTCTATATAAATTTTGAATTTTGTATGGAAAAAAAAGTGATCACAGATTTTTGCCCTTTTCGCTCTAGGACGCTTAGTTAATGAGTAAATCGCAATTTTAGTTTTCTATATAAATTTTGAATTTTGTATGGAAAAAAAAGTGATCACAGATTTTTGCCCTTTTCGCTCTAGGACGCTTAGTTAATGAGTAAATCGCAATTTTAGTTTTCTATATAAATTTTGAATTTTGTATGGAAAAAAAAGTGATCACAGATTTTTGCCCTTTTCGCTCTAGGGCGCTTAGTTCATGAGTAAATCGCAATTTTAGTTTTCTATACAAAATTTTGAATTTTGTATGGAAAAAAAGTGATCACAGATTTTTGCCCTTTTCGCTCTAGGACGCTTAGTTAATGAGTAAATCGCTACTTTAATTTTGAATTTTGTATGAAAAAAAAAGTGATCACAGATTTTTGCCCTTTTCGCTCTAGGACGCTTAGTTCATGAGTAAATCGCAATTTTATTTTTCTATAAAAAAATTTGAATTTTGTATGGAAAAAAAGTGATCACAGATTTTTGCCCTTTTCGCTCTAGGGCGCTTAGTTCATGAGTAAATCGCAATTTTAGTTTTCTATACAAAATTTTGAATTTTGTATGGAAAAAAAGTGATCACAGATTTTTGCCCTTTTCGCTCTAGGACGCTTAGTTTTCGTTTTCTATACAAAAATTTGAATTTTGTATGGAAAAAAAGTGATCACAGATTTTTGCCCTTTTTGCTCTAGGACGCTTAGTTCATGAGTAAATCGCAATTTTAGTTTTCTATACAAAAATTTGAATTTTGTATGGAAAAAAAAGTGATCACAGATTTTTGCCCTTTTCGCTCTAGGACGCTTAGTTAATGAGTAAATCGCAACTTTAGTTTTCTATACAAAATTTTGAATTTTGTATGGAAAAAAAGTGATCACAGATTTTTGCCCTTTTCGCTCTAGGACGCTTAGTTAATGAGTAAATCGCTACTTTAATTTTGAATTTTGTATGAAAAAAAAAGTGATCACAGATTTTTTGCCCTTTTCGCTCTAGGGCGCTTAGTTAATGAGTAAATCGCAATTTTAGTTTTCTATACAAAATTATGAATTTTGTATGAAAAAAAAGTGATCACAGATTTTTGCCCTTTTCGCTCTAGGGCGCTTAGTTCATGAGTAAATCGCAATTTTAGTTTTCTATACAAAAATTTGAATTTTGTATGGAAAAAAAGTGATCACAGATGTTTGCCCTTTTTGCTCTAGAACGCTTAGTTCATGAGTAAATCGCAATTTTAGTTTTTTATACAAAAATTTGAATTTTGTATGGAAAAAAAGTGTTCACAGATTTTTGCCCTTTTCGCTCTAGGACGCTTAGTTCATGAGTAAATCGCAATTTTAGTTTTCTATACAAAAATTTGAATTTTGTATGGAAAAAAAGTGATCACAGATTTTTGACCTTTTCGCTCTAGGACGCTTAGTTAATGAGTAAATCGCAATTTTAGTTTTCTATATAAATTTTGAATTTTGTATGTTAATGAGTAAATCGCAATTTTAGTTTTCTATATAAATTTTGAATTTTGTATGGGAAAAAAAAGTGATCATAGATTTTTGACCTTTTCGCTCTAGGACGCTTAGTTAATGAGTAAATCGCAATTTGAGTTTTCTATATAAATGAATTTTGTATGGAAAAAAAGTGATCACAGATGTTTGCCCTTTTCGCTCTAGGGCGCTTAGTTCATGAGTAAATCGCAATTTTAGTTTTCTATACAAAAATTTGAATTTTGTATGGAAAAAAAAGTGATCACAGATTGTTGCCCTTTTCGCTCTAGGACGCTTAGTTCATGAGTAAATCGCAATTTTAGTTTTCTATATAAATTTTGAATTTTGTATGGAAAAAAAAGTGATCACAGATTTTTGCCCTTTTCGCTCTAGGGCGCTTAGTTCATGAGTAAATCGCAATTTTAGTTTTCTATACAAAAATTTGAATTTTGTATGGAAAAAAAGTGATCACAGATTTTTGCCCTTTTCGCTCTAGGACGCTTAGTTAATGAGTAAATCGCAATTTTAGTTTTCTATATAAATTTTGAATTTTGTATGGAAAAAAAAGTGATCACAGATTTTTGCCCTTTTCGCTCTAGGACGCTTAGTTAATGAGTAAATCGCAATTTTAGTTTTCTATATAAATTTTGAATTTTGTATGGAAAAAAAAGTGATCACAGATTTTTGCCCTTTTCGCTCTAGGACGCTTAGTTAATGAGTAAATCGCAATTTTAGTTTTCTATATAAATTTTGAATTTTGTATGGAAAAAAAAGTGATCACAGATTTTTGCCCTTTTCGCTCTAGGGCGCTTAGTTCATGAGTAAATCGCAATTTTAGTTTTCTATACAAAATTTTGAATTTTGTATGGAAAAAAAGTGATCACAGATTTTTGCCCTTTTCGCTCTAGGACGCTTAGTTAATGAGTAAATCGCTACTTTAATTTTGAATTTTGTATGAAAAAAAAAGTGATCACAGATTTTTTGCCCTTTTCGCTCTAGGGCGCTTAGTTCATGAGTAAATCGCAATTTTAGTTTTCTATACAAAAATTTGAATTTTGTATGGAAAAAAAGTGATCACAGATTTTTGCCCTTTTTGCTCTAGGACGCTTAGTTCATGAGTAAATCGCAATTTTAGTTTTCTATACAAAAATTTGAATTTTGTATGGAAAAAAAAGTGATCACAGATTTTTGCCCTTTTCGCTCTAGGACGCTTAGTTAATGAGTAAATCGCAACTTTAGTTTTCTATACAAAATTTTGAATTTTGTATGGAAAAAAAGTGATCACAGATTTTTGCCCTTTTCGCTCTAGGACGCTTAGTTAATGAGTAAATCGCTACTTTAATTTTGAATTTTGTATGAAAAAAAAAGTGATCACAGATTTTTTGCCCTTTTCGCTCTAGGGCGCTTAGTTCATGAGTAAATCGCAATTTTAGTTTTCTATACAAAAATTTGAATTTTGTATGGAAAAAAAGTGATCACAGATGTTTGCCCTTTTTGCTCTAGGACGCTTAGTTCATGAGTAAATCGCAATTTTAGTTTTCTATACAAAAATTTGAATTTTGTATGGAAAAAAAGTGATCACAGATTTTTGCCCTTTTCGCTCTAGGACGCTTAGTTAATGAGTAAATCGCAATTTGTATGGAAAAAAAAGTGATCACAGATTTTTGCCCTTTTCGCTCTAGGACGCTTAGTTAATGAGTAAATCGCAATTTTAGTTTTCTATACAAAATTTTGAATTTTGTATGGAAAAAAAGTGATCATAGATTTTTGACCTTTTCGCTCTAGGACGCTTAGTTAATGAGTAAATCGCAATTTGAGTTTTCTATATAAATGAATTTTGTATGGAAAAAAAGTGATCACAGATGTTTGCCCTTTTCGCTCTAGGACTCTTAGTTAATGAGTAAATCGCAACTTTAGTTTTCTATATGAATTTTGAATTTTGTATGAAAAAAAAAGTGATCACAGATGTTTGCCCTTTTCGCTCTAGGACGCTTAGTTAATGAGTAAATCGCAACTTTAATTTTCTATATGAATTTTGAATTTTGTATGAAAAATAAAGTGATCACAGATTTTTGCCCTTTTCGCTCTAGGACGCTTAGTTCATGAGTAAATCGCAATTTTAGTTTTCTATATGAATTTTGAATTTTGTATGAAAAAAAAAGTGATCACAGATTTTCGCCCTTTTCGCTCTAGGACGCTTAGTTAATGAGTAAATCGCAATTTTAGTTTTCTATATAAATTTTGAATTTTGTATGGGAAAAAAAAGTGTTCACAGATTTTTGCCCTTTTCGCTCTAGGACGATTAGTTCATGAGTAAATCGCAATTTTAGTTTTCTATACAAAAATTTGAATTTTGTATGGAAAAAAAGTGATCACAGATTTTTGCCCTTTTGGCTCTAGAACGCTTAGTTCATGAGTAAATCGCAATTTTAGTTTTTTATACAAAAATTTGAATTTTGTATGGAAAAAAAGTGTTCACAGATTTTTGCCCTTTTCGCTCTAGGACGCTTAGTTCATGAGTAAATCGCAATTTTAGTTTTCTATACAAAAATTTGAATTTTGTATGGAAAAAAAGTGATCACAGATTTTTGCCCTTTTCGCTCTAGGACGCTTAGTTAATGAGTAAATCGCAATTTTAGTTTTCTATATAAATTTTGAATTTTGTATGTTAATGAGTAAATCGCAATTTTAGTTTTCTATATAAATTTTGAATTTTGTATGGGAAAAAAAAGTGATCAAAGATTTTTGACCTTTTCGCTCTAGGACGCTTAGTTAATGAGTAAATCGCAATTTGAGTTTTCTATATAAATGAATTTTTGTATGGAAAAAAAGTGATCACAATGTTTGCCCTTTTCGCTCTAGGACGCTTAGTTAATGAGTAAATCGCAACTTTAATTTTCTATATGAATTTTGAATTTTGTATGAAAAAAAAAGTGATCACAGATTTTTGCCCTTTTCGCTCTAGGACGCTTAGTTAATGAGTAAATCGCAATTTTAGTTTTCTATATGAATTTTGTATGAAAAATAAAGTGATCACAGATTTTTGCCCTTTTCGCTCTAGGACGCTTAGTTAATGAGTAAATCGCAATTTTAGTTTTCTATATGAATTTTGAATTTTGTATGAAAAAAAAGTGATCACAGATGTTTGCCCTTTTCGCTCTAGGACGCTTAGTTCATGAGTAAATCGCAATTTTAGTTTTCTATACAAAAATTTGAATTTTGTATGGAAAAAAAGTGATCACAGATTTTTGCCCTTTTTGCTCTAGGACGCTTAGTTCATGAGTAAATCGCAATTTTAGTTTTCTATACAAAAATTTGAATTTTGTATGGAAAAAAAAGTGATCACAGATTTTTGCCCTTTTCGCTCTAGGGCGCTTAGTTCATGAGTAAATCGCAATTTTAGTTTTCTATACAAAAATTTGAATTTTTTGCCCTTTTTGCTCTAGGACGCTTAGTTCATGAGTAAATCGCAATTTTAGTTTTCTATACAAAAATTTGAATTTTGTATGGAAAAAAAGTGATCACAGATTTTTGACCTTTTTGTTCTAGGACGCTTAGTTCATGAGTAAATCGCAATTTTAGTTTTCTATATGAATTTTGAATTTTGTATGGGAAAATAAAGTGTTCACAGACTTTTGCCCTTTTCGCTCTTGGACGCTTAGTTAATGAGTAAATCGCAATTTTAGTTTTCTATATAAATTTTGAATTTTGTATGGAAAAAAAGTGATCACAGATTTTAGCCCTTTTCGCTCTAGGACGAAATCACTTTTTAGTTAATGAGTAAATCGCAATTTTAGTTTTCTATATAAATTTTGAATTTTGTATGGAAAAAAAAGTGATCATAGATTTTTGCCCTTTTCGCTCTAGGACGCTTAGTTAATGAGTAAATCGCAATTTTAGTTTTCTATATAAATTTTGAATTTTGTATGGGAAAAAAAAGTGTTCACAGATTTTTGCCCTTTTCGCTCTAGGACGCTTAGTTCATGAGTAAATCGCAATTTTAGTTTTCTATATAAATTTTGAATTTTGTATGGAAAAAAAGTGATCACAGATTGTTGCCCTTTTCGCTCTAAGACGCTTAGTTCATGAGTAAATCGCAATTTTAGTTTTCTATATAAATTTTGAATTTTGTATGGAAAAAAAAGTGATCACAGATTTTTGCCCTTTTCGCTCTAGGACGCTTAGTTAATGAGTAAATCGCAATTTTAGTTTTCTATATAAATTTTGAATTTTGTATGGAAAAAAAAGTGATCACAGATTTTTGCCCTTTTCGCTCTAAGACGCTTAGTTCATGAGTAAATCGCAATTTTAGTTTTCTATACAAAAATTTGAATTTTGTATGGAAAAAAAAGTGATCACAGATTTTTGCCCTTTTCGCTCTAGGACGCTTAGTTAATGAGTAAATCGCAATTTGTATGAAAAATAAAGTGATCACAGATTTTTGCCCTTTTCGCTCTAGGACGCTTAGTTAATGAGTAAATCGCAATTTTAGTTTTCTATATGAATTTTGAATTTTGTATGAAAAAAAAAGTGATCACAGATGTTTGCCCTTTTCGCTCTAGGACGCTTAGTTAATGAGTAAATCGCAATTTTAGTTTTCTATATAAATTTTGAATTTTGTATGGAAAAAAAGTGATCACAGATTTTTGCCCTTTTCGCTCTAGGACGCTTAGTTAATGAGTAAATCGCAATTTTAGTTTTCTATATGAATTTTGAATTTTGTATGAAAAAAAAAGTGATCACAGATTTTTGCCCTTTTCGCTCTAGGACGCTTAGTTAATGAGTAAATCGCAATTTTAGTTTTCTATATGAATTTTGAATTTTGTATGAAAAAAAAAGTGATCACAGATGTTTGCCCTTTTCGCTCTAGGACGCTTAGTTAATGAGTAAATCGCAATTTTAGTTTTCTATATAAATTTTGAATTTTGTATGGAAAAAAAGTGATCACAGATTTTTGCCCTTTTCGCTCTAGGGCGCTTAGTTCATGAGTAAATCGCAATTTTAGTTTTCTATACAAAAATTTGAATTTTGTATGGAAAAAAAAGTGATCACAGATTTTTGCCCTTTTCGCTCTAGGACGCTTAGTTAATGAGTAAATCGCAATTTTAGTTTTCTATATAAATTTTGAATTTTGTATGGAAAAAAAGTGATCACAGATTTTTGCCCTTTTCGCTCTAGGACGCTTAGTTAATGAGTAAATCGCAATTTGTATGGAAAAAAAAGTGATCACGGATTTTTGCCCTTTTCGCTCTAGGACGCTTAGTTAATGAGTAAATCGCAATTTTAGTTTTCTATATGAATTTTGAATTTTGTATGAAAAAAAAAGTGATCACAGATGTTTGCCCTTTTCGCTCTAGGACGCTTAGTTCATGAGTAAATCGCAATTTTAGTTTTCTATATAAATTTTGAATTTTGTATGGAAAAAAAGTGATCACAGATTTTTGCCCTTTTCGCTCTAGGACGCTTAGTTAATGAGTAAATCGCAATTTGTATGGAAAAAAAAGTGATCACAGATTTTTGCCCTTTTCGCTCTAGGGCGCTTAGTTCATGAGTAAATCGCAATTTTAGTTTTCTATACAAAAATTTGAATTTTGTATGGAAAAAAAGTGATCACAGATTTTTGCCCTTTTCGCTCTAGGACGCTTAGTTAATGAGTAAATCGCAATTTGTATGGAAAAAAAAGTGATCACAGATTTTTGCCCTTTTCGCTCTAGGACGCTTAGTTAATGAGTAAATCGCAATTTTAGTTTTCTATATAAATTTTGAATTTTGTATGGAAAAAAAGTGATCACAGATTTTTGCCCTTTTCGCTCTAGGACGCTTAGTTAATGAGTAAATCGCAATTTGTATGAAAAATAAAGTGATCACAGATTTTTGCCCTTTTCGCTCTAGGACGCTTAGTTCATGAGTAAATCGCAATTTTAGTTTTCTATACAAAAATTTGAATTTTGTATGGAAAAAAAGTGATCACCGATTTTTGCCCTTTTTGCTCTAGGACGCTTAGTTCATGAGTAAATCGCAATTTTAGTTTTCTATACAAAAATTTGAATTTTGTATGGAAAAAAAAGTGATCACAGATTTTTGCCCTTTTCGCTCTAGGGCGCTTAGTTCATGAGTAAATCGCAATTTTAGTTTTCTATACAAAAATTTGAATTTTGTATGGAAAAAAAGTGATCACAGATTTTTGCCCTTTTTGCTCTAGGACGCTTAGTTCATGAGTAAATCGCAATTTTAGTTTTCTATACAAAAATTTGAATTTTTTGCCCTTTTTGCTCTAGGACGCTTAGTTCATGAGTAAATCGCAATTTTAGTTTTCTATATAAATTTTGAATTTTGTATGGGAAAAAAAAGTGTTCACAGATTTTTGCCCTTTTCGCTCTAGGACGCTTAGTTCATGAGTAAATCGCAATTTTAGTTTTCTATACAAAAATTTGAATTTTGTATGGAAAAAAAGTGATCACAGATTTTTGCCCTTTTTGCTCTAGGACGCTTAGTTCATGAGTAAATCGAAAAAAATACGAAAATTTGAAATTTTTGTATGGAAAAAAAAGTGATCAGATTTTTGCCCTTTTCGCTCTAGGGCGCTTAGTTCATGAGTAAATCGCAATTTTAGTTTTCTATACAAAAATTTGAATTTTCTTAGGAAAAAAAGTGATCACAGATTTTTGCCCTTTTCGCTCTAGGGCGCTTAGTTCATGAGTAAATCGCAATTTTAGTTTTCTATACAAAAATTTGAATTTTGTATGGAAAAAAAATTGAGTAAATCGCAATTTTAGTTTTCTATACAAAATTTTGAATTTTGTATGGAAAAAAAGTGATCACAGATTTTTGCCCTTTTCGCTCTAGGACGCTTAGTTTTCGTTTTCTATACAAAAATTTGAATTTTGTATGGAAAAAAAGTGATCACAGATTTTTGCCCTTTTTGCTCTAGGACGCTTAGTTCATGAGTAAATCGCAATTTTAGTTTTCTATACAAAAATTTGAATTTTGTATGGAAAAAAAAGTGATCACAGATTTTTGCCCTTTTCGCTCTAGGACGCTTAGTTAATGAGTAAATCGCAACTTTAGTTTTCTATACAAAATTTTGAATTTTGTATGGAAAAAAAGTGATCACAGATTTTTGCCCTTTTCGCTCTAGGACGCTTAGTTAATGAGTAAATCGCTACTTTAATTTTGAATTTTGTATGAAAAAAAAAGTGATCACAGATTTTTTGCCCTTTTCGCTCTAGGGCGCTTAGTTAATGAGTAAATCGCAATTTTAGTTTTCTATACAAAATTATGAATTTTGTATGAAAAAAAAGTGATCACAGATTTTTGCCCTTTTCGCTCTAGGGCGCTTAGTTCATGAGTAAATCGCAATTTTAGTTTTCTATACAAAAATTTGAATTTTGTATGGAAAAAAAGTGATCACAGATGTTTGCCCTTTTTGCTCTAGAACGCTTAGTTCATGAGTAAATCGCAATTTTAGTTTTTTATACAAAAATTTGAATTTTGTATGGAAAAAAAGTGTTCACAGATTTTTGCCCTTTTCGCTCTAGGACGCTTAGTTCATGAGTAAATCGCAATTTTAGTTTTCTATACAAAAATTTGAATTTTGTATGGAAAAAAAGTGATCACAGATTTTTGACCTTTTCGCTCTAGGACGCTTAGTTAATGAGTAAATCGCAATTTTAGTTTTCTATATAAATTTTGAATTTTGTATGTTAATGAGTAAATCGCAATTTTAGTTTTCTATATAAATTTTGAATTTTGTATGGGAAAAAAAAGTGATCATAGATTTTTGACCTTTTCGCTCTAGGACGCTTAGTTAATGAGTAAATCGCAATTTGAGTTTTCTATATAAATGAATTTTGTATGGAAAAAAAGTGATCACAGATGTTTGCCCTTTTCGCTCTAGGGCGCTTAGTTCATGAGTAAATCGCAATTTTAGTTTTCTATACAAAAATTTGAATTTTGTATGGAAAAAAAAGTGATCACAGATTGTTGCCCTTTTCGCTCTAGGACGCTTAGTTCATGAGTAAATCGCAATTTTAGTTTTCTATATAAATTTTGAATTTTGTATGGAAAAAAAAGTGATCACAGATTTTTGCCCTTTTCGCTCTAGGGCGCTTAGTTCATGAGTAAATCGCAATTTTAGTTTTCTATACAAAAATTTGAATTTTGTATGGAAAAAAAGTGATCACAGATTTTTGCCCTTTTCGCTCTAGGACGCTTAGTTAATGAGTAAATCGCAATTTTAGTTTTCTATACAAAATTTTGAATTTTGTATGGAAAAAAAGTGATCACAGATTTTTGCCCTTTTCGCTCTAGGACGCTTAGTTAATGAGTAAATCGCTACTTTAATTTTGAATTTTGTATGAAAAAAAAAGTGATCACAGATTTTTTGCCCTTTTCGCTCTAGGGCGCTTAGTTCATGAGTAAATCGCAATTTTAGTTTTCTATACAAAAATTTGAATTTTGTATGGAAAAAAAGTGATCACAGATTTTTGCCCTTTTTGCTCTAGGACGCTTAGTTCATGAGTAAATCGCAATTTTAGTTTTCTATACAAAAATTTGAATTTTGTATGGAAAAAAAAGTGATCACAGATTTTTGCCCTTTTCGCTCTAGGACGCTTAGTTAATGAGTAAATCGCAACTTTAGTTTTCTATACAAAATTTTGAATTTTGTATGGAAAAAAAGTGATCACAGATTTTTGCCCTTTTCGCTCTAGGACGCTTAGTTAATGAGTAAATCGCAACTTTAGTTTTCTATACAAAAATTTGAATTTTGTATGGAAAAAAAGTGTTCACAGATTTTTGCCCTTTTCGCTCTAGGACGCTTAGTTCATGAGTAAATCGCAATTTTAGTTTTCTATACAAAAATTTGAATTTTGTATGGAAAAAAAGTGATCACAGATTTTTGCCCTTTTCGCTCTAGGACGCTTAGTTAATGAGTAAATCGCAATTTGTATGGAAAAAAAAGTGATCACAGATTTTTGCCCTTTTCGCTCTAGGACGCTTAGTTAATGAGTAAATCGCAATTTTAGTTTTCTATACAAAATTTTGAATTTTGTATGGAAAAAAAGTGATCATAGATTTTTGACCTTTTCGCTCTAGGACGCTTAGTTAATGAGTAAATCGCAATTTGAGTTTTCTATATAAATGAATTTTGTATGGAAAAAAAGTGATCACAGATGTTTGCCCTTTTCGCTCTAGGACTCTTAGTTAATGAGTAAATCGCAACTTTAATTTTCTATATGAATTTTGAATTTTGTATGAAAAAAAAAGTGATCACAGATTTTTGCCCTTTTCGCTCTAGGACGCTTAGTTAATGAGTAAATCGCAATTTTAGTTTTCTATATGAATTTTGAATTTTGTATGAAAAATAAAGTGATCACAGATTTTTGCCCTTTTCGCTCTAGGACGCTTAGTTAATGAGTAAATCGCAATTTTAGTTTTCTATATGAATTTTGAATTTTGTATGAAAAAAAAAGTGATCACAGATGTTTGCCCTTTTCGCTCTAGGACGCTTAGTTAATGAGTAAATCGCAACTTTAATTTTCTATATGAATTTTGAATTTTGTATGAAAAATAAAGTGATCACAGATTTTTGCCCTTTTCGCTCTAGGACGCTTAGTTCATGAGTAAATCGCAATTTTAGTTTTCTATATGAATTTTGAATTTTGTATGAAAAAAAAAGTGATCACAGATTTTCGCCCTTTTCGCTCTAGGACGCTTAGTTAATGAGTAAATCGCAATTTTAGTTTTCTATATAAATTTTGAATTTTGTATGGGAAAAAAAAGTGTTCACAGATTTTTGCCCTTTTCGCTCTAGGACGCTTAGTTCATGAGTAAATCGCAATTTTAGTTTTCTATACAAAAATTTGAATTTTGTATGGAAAAAAAGTGATCACAGATTTTTGCCCTTTTGGCTCTAGAACGCTTAGTTCATGAGTAAATCGCAATTTTAGTTTTTTATACAAAAATTTGAATTTTGTATGGAAAAAAAGTGTTCACAGATTTTTGCCCTTTTCGCTCTAGGACGCTTAGTTCATGAGTAAATCGCAATTTTAGTTTTCTATACAAAAATTTGAATTTTGTATGGAAAAAAAGTGATCACAGATTTTTGCCCTTTTCGCTCTAGGACGCTTAGTTAATGAGTAAATCGCAATTTTAGTTTTCTATATAAATTTTGAATTTTGTATGTTAATGAGTAAATCGCAATTTTAGTTTTCTATATAAATTTTGAATTTTGTATGGGAAAAAAAAGTGATCAAAGATTTTTGACCTTTTCGCTCTAGGACGCTTAGTTAATGAGTAAATCGCAATTTGAGTTTTCTATATAAATGAATGTGTATGGAAAAAAAGTGATCACAGATGTTTGCCCTTTTCGCTCTAGGACGCTTAGTTAATGAGTAAATCGCAACTTTAATTTTCTATATGAATTTTGAATTTTGTATGAAAAAAAAAGTGATCACAGATTTTTGCCCTTTTCGCTCTAGGACGCTTAGTTAATGAGTAAATCGCAATTTTAGTTTTCTATATGAATTTTGTATGAAAAATAAAGTGATCACAGATTTTTGCCCTTTTCGCTCTAGGACGCTTAGTTAATGAGTAAATCGCAATTTTAGTTTTCTATATGAATTTTGAATTTTGTATGAAAAAAAAAGTGATCACAGATGTTTGCCCTTTTCGCTCTAGGACGCTTAGTTCATGAGTAAATCGCAATTTTAGTTTTCTATACAAAAATTTGAATTTTGTATGGAAAAAAAGTGATCACAGATTTTTGCCCTTTTTGCTCTAGGACGCTTAGTTCATGAGTAAATCGCAATTTTAGTTTTCTATACAAAAATTTGAATTTTGTATGGAAAAAAAAGTGATCACAGATTTTTGCCCTTTTCGCTCTAGGGCGCTTAGTTCATGAGTAAATCGCAATTTTAGTTTTCTATACAAAAATTTGAATTTTTTGCCCTTTTTGCTCTAGGACGCTTAGTTCATGAGTAAATCGCAATTTTAGTTTTCTATACAAAAATTTGAATTTTGTATGGAAAAAAAGTGATCACAGATTTTTGACCTTTTTGTTCTAGGACGCTTAGTTCATGAGTAAATCGCAATTTTAGTTTTCTATATGAATTTTGAATTTTGTATGGGAAAATAAAGTGTTCACAGACTTTTGCCCTTTTCGCTCTTGGACGCTTAGTTAATGAGTAAATCGCAATTTTAGTTTTCTACATAAATTTTGAATTTTGTATGGAAAAAAAGTGATCACAGATTTTAGCCCTTTTCGCTCTAGGACGAAATCACTTTTTAGTTAATGAGTAAATCGCAATTTTAGTTTTCTATATAAATTTTGAATTTTGTATGGAAAAAAAAGTGATCATAGATTTTTGCCCTTTTCGCTCTAGGACGCTTAGTTAATGAGTAAATCGCAATTTTAGTTTTCTATATAAATTTTGAATTTTGTATGGGAAAAAAAAGTGTTCACAGATTTTTGCCCTTTTCGCTCTAGGACGCTTAGTTCATGAGTAAATCGCAATTTTAGTTTTCTATACAAAAATTTGAATTTTGTATGGAAAAAAAGTGATCACAGATTTTTGCCCTTTTTGCTCTAGGACGCTTAGTTCATGAGTAAATCGCAATTTTAGTTTTCTATACGAAAATTTGAATTTTGTATGGAAAAAAAGTGTTCACAGATTTTTGACCTTTTCGCTCTAGGACGCTTAGTTCATGAGTAAATCGCAATTTTAGTTTTCTATACAAAAATTTGAATTTTGTATGGAAAAAAAGTGTTCACAGATTTTTGACCTTTTCGCTCTAGGACGCTTAGTTCATGAGTAAATCGCAACTTTAGTTTTCTATACAAAATTTTGAATTTTGTATGGAAAAAAAGTGATCACAGATTTTTGCCCTTTTCGCTCTAGGGCGCTTAGTTCATGAGTAAATCGCAATTTTAGTTTTCTATACAAAAATTTGAATTTTGTATGGAAAAAAAAGTGATCACAGATTTTTGCCCTTTTCGCTCTAGGACGCTTAGTTAATGAGTAAATCGCAATTTTAGTTTTCTATATAAATTTTGAATTTTGTATGGAAAAAAAGTGATCACAGATTTTTGCCCTTTTCGCTCTAAGACGCTTAGTTCATGAGTAAATCGCAATTTTAGTTTTCTATATAAATTTTGAATTTTGTATGGAAAAAAAAGTGATCACAGATTTTTGCCCTTTTCGCTCTAGGACGCTTAGTTAATGAGTAAATCGCAATTTTAGTTTTCTATATAAATTTTGAATTTTGTATGGAAAAAAAGTGATCACAGATTGTTGCCCTTTTCGCTCTAAGACGCTTAGTTCATGAGTAAATCGCAATTTTAGTTTTCTATATAAATTTTGATCACAGATTTTTGCCCTTTTCGCTCTAGGACGCTTAGTTAATGAGTAAATCGCAATTTTAGTTTTCTATATAAATTTTGAATTTTGTATGGAAAAAAAGTGATCACAGATTGTTGCCCTTTTCGCTCTAAGACGCTTAGTTCATGAGTAAATCGCAATTTTAGTTTTCTATATAAATTTTGAATTTTGTATGGAAAAAAAAGTGATCACAGATTTTTGCCCTTTTCGCTCTAGGACGCTTAGTTAATGAGTAAATCGCAATTTTAGTTTTCTATATAAATTTTGAATTTTGTATGGAAAAAAAGTGATCACAGATTTTTGCCCTTTTCGCTCTAGGACGCTTAGTTAATGAGTAAATCGCAATTTTAGTTTTCTATATAAATTTTGAATTTTGTATGGAAAAAAAAGTGATCACAGATTTTTGCCCTTTTCGCTCTAAGACGCTTAGTTCATGAGTAAATCGCAATTTTAGTTTTCTATACAAAAATTTGAATTTTGTATGGAAAAAAAAGTGATCACAGATTTTTGCCCTTTTCGCTCTAGGACGCTTAGTTAATGAGTAAATCGCAATTTGTATGAAAAATAAAGTGATCACAGATTTTTGCCCTTTTCGCTCTAGGACGCTTAGTTAATGAGTAAATCGCAATTTTAGTTTTCTATATGAATTTTGAATTTTGTATGAAAAAAAAAGTGATCACAGATGTTTGCCCTTTTCGCTCTAGGACGCTTAGTTAATGAGTAAATCGCAATTTTAGTTTTCTATATAAATTTTGAATTTTGTATGGAAAAAAAGTGATCACAGATTTTTGCCCTTTTCGCTCTAGGACGCTTAGTTAATGAGTAAATCGCAATTTTAGTTTTCTATATGAATTTTGAATTTTGTATGAAAAAAAAAGTGATCACAGATTTTTGCCCTTTTCGCTCTAGGACGCTTAGTTAATGAGTAAATCGCAATTTTAGTTTTCTATATGAATTTTGAATTTTGTATGAAAAAAAAAGTGATCACAGATGTTTGCCCTTTTCGCTCTAGGACGCTTAGTTAATGAGTAAATCGCAATTTTAGTTTTCTATATAAATTTTGAATTTTGTATGGAAAAAAAGTGATCACAGATTTTTGCCCTTTTCGCTCTAGGGCGCTTAGTTCATGAGTAAATCGCAATTTTAGTTTTCTATACAAAAATTTGAATTTTGTATGGAAAAAAAAGTGATCACAGATTTTTGCCCTTTTCGCTCTAGGACGCTTAGTTAATGAGTAAATCGCAATTTTAGTTTTCTATATAAATTTTGAATTTTGTATGGAAAAAAAGTGATCACAGATTTTTGCCCTTTTCGCTCTAGGACGCTTAGTTAATGAGTAAATCGCAATTTGTATGGAAAAAAAAGTGATCACAGATTTTTGCCCTTTTCGCTCTAGGACGCTTAGTTAATGAGTAAATCGCAATTTTAGTTTTCTATATGAATTTTGAATTTTGTATGAAAAAAAAAGTGATCACAGATTTTTGCCCTTTTCGCTCTAGGATGCTTAGTTAATGAGTAAATCGCAATTTTAGTTTTCTATATAAATTTTGATTTTTGTATGGGAAAAAAAGTGTTCACAGATTTTTGCCCTTTTCGCTCTAGGACGCTTAATTCATGAGTAAATCGCAATTTTAGTTTTCTATACAAAAATTTGAATTTTGTATGGAAAAAAAAGTGATCACAGATTTTTGCCCTTTTCGCTCTAGGACGCTTAGTTAATGAGTAAATCGCAATTTTAGTTTTCTATATAAATTTTGAAGTTTGTATGGAAAAAAAAGTGATCACAGATTTTTGCCCTTTTCGCTCTAGGACGCTTAGTTCATGAGTAAATCGCAATTTTATTTTTCTATAAAAAAATTTGAATTTTGTATGGAAAAAAAGTGATCACAGATTTTTGCCCTTTTCGCTCTAGGGCGCTTAGTTCATGAGTAAATCGCAATTTTAGTTTTCTATACAAAATTTTGAATTTTGTATGGAAAAAAAGTGATCACAGATTTTTGCCCTTTTCGCTCTAGGACGCTTAGTTAATGAGTAAATCGCTACTTTAATTTTGAATTTTGTATGAAAAAAAAAGTGATCACAGATTTTTTGCCCTTTTCGCTCTAGGGCGCTTAGTTCATGAGTAAATCGCAATTTTAGTTTTCTATACAAAAATTTGAATTTTGTATGGAAAAAAAGTGATCACAGATTTTTGCCCTTTTTGCTCTAGGACGCTTAGTTCATGAGTAAATCGCAATTTTAGTTTTCTATACAAAAATTTGAATTTTGTATGGAAAAAAAGTGATCACAGATTTTTGCCCTTTTCGCTCTAGGGCGCTTAGTTCATGAGTAAATCGCAATTTTAGTTTTCTATACAAAATTTTGAATTTTGTATGGAAAAAAAGTGATCACAGATTTTTGCCCTTTTCGCTCTAGGACGCTTAGTTAATGAGTAAATCGCTACTTTAATTTTGAATTTTGTATGAAAAAAAAAGTGATCACAGATTTTTTGCCCTTTTCGCTCTAGGGCGCTTAGTTAATGAGTAAATCGCAATTTTAGTTTTCTATACAAAATTATGAATTTTGTATGAAAAAAAAGTGATCACAGATTTTTGCCCTTTTCGCTCTAGGGCGCTTAGTTCATGAGTAAATCGCAATTTTAGTTTTCTATACAAAAATTTGAATTTTGTATGGAAAAAAAGTGATCACAGATGTTTGCCCTTTTTGCTCTAGAACGCTTAGTTCATGAGTAAATCGCAATTTTAGTTTTTTATACAAAAATTTGAATTTTGTATGGAAAAAAAGTGTTCACAGATTTTTGCCCTTTTCGCTCTAGGACGCTTAGTTCATGAGTAAATCGCAATTTTAGTTTTCTATACAAAAATTTTTGTATGGAAAAAAAGTGATCACAGATTTTTGACCTTTTCGCTCTAGGACGCTTAGTTAATGAGTAAATCGCAATTTTAGTTTTCTATATAAATTTTGAATTTTGTATGGGAAAAAAAAGTGATCATAGATTTTTGACCTTTTCGCTCTAGGACGCTTAGTTAATGAGTAAATCGCAATTTGAGTTTTCTATATAAATGAATTTTGTATGGAAAAAAAGTGATCACAGATGTTTGCCCTTTTCGCTCTAGGGCGCTTAGTTCATGAGTAAATCGCAATTTTAGTTTTCTATACAAAAATTTGAATTTTGTATGGAAAAAAAAGTGATCACAGATTGTTGCCCTTTTCGCTCTAGGACGCTTAGTTCATGAGTAAATCGCAATTATAGTTTTCTATATAAATTTTGAATTTTGTATGGAAAAAAAAGTGATCACAGATTTTTGCCCTTTTCGCTCTAGGGCGCTTAGTTCATGAGTAAATCGCAATTTTAGTTTTCTATACAAAAATTTGAATTTTGTATGGAAAAAAAGTGATCACAGATTTTTGCCCTTTTCGCTCTAGGACGCTTAGTTAATGAGTAAATCGCAATTTTAGTTTTCTATATAAATTTTGAATTTTGTATGGAAAAAAAAGTGATCACAGATTTTTGCCCTTTTCGCTCTAGGACGCTTAGTTAATGAGTAAATCGCAATTTTAGTTTTCTATATAAATTTTGAATTTTGTATGGAAAAAAAAGTGATCACAGATTTTTGCCCTTTTCGCTCTAGGACGCTTAGTTCATGAGTAAATCGCAATTTTATTTTTCTATAAAAAAATTTGAATTTTGTATGGAAAAAAAGTGATCACAGATTTTTGCCCTTTTCGCTCTAGGGCGCTTAGTTCATGAGTAAATCGCAATTTTAGTTTTCTATACAAAATTTTGAATTTTGTATGGAAAAAAAGTGATCACAGATTTTTGCCCTTTTCGCTCTAGGACGCTTAGTTTTCGTTTTCTATACAAAAATTTGAATTTTGTATGGAAAAAAAGTGATCACAGATTTTTGCCCTTTTTGCTCTAGGACGCTTAGTTCATGAGTAAATCGCAATTTTAGTTTTCTATACAAAAATTTGAATTTTGTATGGAAAAAAAAGTGATCACAGATTTTTGCCCTTTTCGCTCTAGGACGCTTAGTTAATGAGTAAATCGCAACTTTAGTTTTCTATACAAAATTTTGAATTTTGTATGGAAAAAAAGTGATCACAGATTTTTGCCCTTTTCGCTCTAGGACGCTTAGTTAATGAGTAAATCGCTACTTTAATTTTGAATTTTGTATGAAAAAAAAAGTGATCACAGATTTTTTGCCCTTTTCGCTCTAGGGCGCTTAGTTAATGAGTAAATCGCAATTTTAGTTTTCTATACAAAATTATGAATTTTGTATGAAAAAAAAGTGATCACAGATTTTTGCCCTTTTCGCTCTAGGGCGCTTAGTTCATGAGTAAATCGCAATTTTAGTTTTCTATACAAAAATTTGAATTTTGTATGGAAAAAAAGTGATCACAGATGTTTGCCCTTTTTGCTCTAGAACGCTTAGTTCATGAGTAAATCGCAATTTTAGTTTTTTATACAAAAATTTGAATTTTGTATGGAAAAAAAGTGTTCACAGATTTTTGCCCTTTTCGCTCTAGGACGCTTAGTTCATGAGTAAATCGCAATTTTAGTTTTCTATACAAAAATTTGAATTTTGTATGGAAAAAAAGTGATCACAGATTTTTGACCTTTTCGCTCTAGGACGCTTAGTTAATGAGTAAATCGCAATTTTAGTTTTCTATATAAATTTTGAATTTTGTATGTTAATGAGTAAATCGCAATTTTAGTTTTCTATATAAATTTTGAATTTTGTATGGGAAAAAAAAGTGATCATAGATTTTTGACCTTTTCGCTCTAGGACGCTTAGTTAATGAGTAAATCGCAATTTGAGTTTTCTATATAAATGAATTTTGTATGGAAAAAAAGTGATCACAGATGTTTGCCCTTTTCGCTCTAGGGCGCTTAGTTCATGAGTAAATCGCAATTTTAGTTTTCTATACAAAAATTTGAATTTTGTATGGAAAAAAAAGTGATCACAGATTGTTGCCCTTTTCGCTCTAGGACGCTTAGTTCATGAGTAAATCGCAATTTTAGTTTTCTATATAAATTTTGAATTTTGTATGGAAAAAAAAGTGATCACAGATTTTTGCCCTTTTCGCTCTAGGGCGCTTAGTTCATGAGTAAATCGCAATTTTAGTTTTCTATACAAAAATTTGAATTTTGTATGGAAAAAAAGTGATCACAGATTTTTGCCCTTTTCGCTCTAGGACGCTTAGTTAATGAGTAAATCGCAATTTTAGTTTTCTATATAAATTTTGAATTTTGTATGGAAAAAAAAGTGATCACAGATTTTTGCCCTTTTCGCTCTAGGGCGCTTAGTTCATGAGTAAATCGCAATTTTAGTTTTCTATACAAAATTTTGAATTTTGTATGGAAAAAAAGTGATCACAGATTTTTGCCCTTTTCGCTCTAGGACGCTTAGTTAATGAGTAAATCGCTACTTTAATTTTGAATTTTGTATGAAAAAAAAAGTGATCACAGATTTTTTGCCCTTTTCGCTCTAGGGCGCTTAGTTCATGAGTAAATCGCAATTTTAGTTTTCTATACAAAAATTTGAATTTTGTATGGAAAAAAAAGTGATCACAGATTTTTGCCCTTTTCGCTCTAGGACGCTTAGTTAATGAGTAAATCGCAACTTTAGTTTTCTATACAAAATTTTGAATTTTGTATGGAAAAAAAGTGATCACAGATTTTTGCCCTTTTCGCTCTAGGACGCTTAGTTAATGAGTAAATCGCTACTTTAATTTTGAATTTTGTATGAAAAAAAAAGTGATCACAGATTTTTTGCCCTTTTCGCTCTAGGGCGCTTAGTTAATGAGTAAATCGCAATTTTAGTTTTCTCTACAAAATTATGAATTTTGTATGGAAAAAAAGTGATCACAGATTTTTGACCTTTTCGCTCTAGGACGCTTAGTTAATGAGTAAATCGCAATTTTAGTTTTCTATATAAATTTTGAATTTTGTATGTTAATGAGTAAATCGCAATTTTAGTTTTCTATATAAATTTTGAATTTTGTATGGGAAAAAAAAGTGATCATAGATTTTTGACCTTTTCGCTCTAGGACGCTTAGTTAATGAGTAAATCGCAATTTGAGTTTTCTATATAAATGAATTTTGTATGGAAAAAAAGTGATCACAGATGTTTGCCCTTTTCGCTCTAGGGCGCTTAGTTCATGAGTAAATCGCAATTTTAGTTTTCTATACAAAAATTTGAATTTTGTATGGAAAAAAAAGTGATCACAGATTGTTGCCCTTTTCGCTCTAGGACGCTTAGTTCATGAGTAAATCGCAATTTTAGTTTTCTATATAAATTTTGAATTTTGTATGGAAAAAAAAGTGATCACAGATTTTTGCCCTTTTCGCTCTAGGGCGCTTAGTTCATGAGTAAATCGCAATTTTAGTTTTCTATACAAAAATTTGAATTTTGTATGGAAAAAAAGTGATCACAGATTTTTGCCCTTTTCGCTCTAGGACGCTTAGTTAATGAGTAAATCGCAATTTTAGTTTTCTATATAAATTTTGAATTTTGTATGGAAAAAAAAGTGATCACAGATTTTTGCCCTTTTCGCTCTAGGGCGCTTAGTTCATGAGTAAATCGCAATTTTAGTTTTCTATACAAAATTTTGAATTTTGTATGGAAAAAAAGTGATCACAGATTTTTGCCCTTTTCGCTCTAGGACGCTTAGTTAATGAGTAAATCGCTACTTTAATTTTGAATTTTGTATGAAAAAAAAAGTGATCACAGATTTTTTGCCCTTTTCGCTCTAGGGCGCTTAGTTCATGAGTAAATCGCAATTTTAGTTTTCTATACAAAAATTTGAATTTTGTATGGAAAAAAAGTGATCACAGATTTTTGCCCTTTTTGCTCTAGGACGCTTAGTTCATGAGTAAATCGCAATTTTAGTTTTCTATACAAAAATTTGAATTTTGTATGGAAAAAAAAGTGATCACAGATTTTTGCCCTTTTCGCTCTAGGACGCTTAGTTAATGAGTAAATCGCAACTTTAGTTTTCTATACAAAATTTTGAATTTTGTATGGAAAAAAAGTGATCACAGATTTTTGCCCTTTTCGCTCTAGGACGCTTAGTTAATGAGTAAATCGCTACTTTAATTTTGAATTTTGTATGAAAAAAAAAGTGATCACAGATTTTTTGCCCTTTTCGCTCTAGGGCGCTTAGTTAATGAGTAAATCGCAATTTTAGTTTTCTCTACAAAATTATGAATTTTGTATGAAAAAAAAGTGATCACAGATTTTTGCCCTTTTCGCTCTAGGGCTCTTAGTTCATGAGTAAATCGCAATTTTAGTTTTCTATACAAAAATTTGAATTTTGTATGGAAAAAAAGTGTTCACAGATTTTTGCCCTTTTCGCTCTAGGACGCTTAGTTCATGAGTAAATCGCAATTTTAGTTTTCTATACAAAAATTTGAATTTTGTATGGAAAAAAAGTGATCACAGATTTTTGCCCTTTTCGCTCTAGGACGCTTAGTTAATGAGTAAATCGCAATTTGTATGGAAAAAAAAGTGATCACAGATTTTTGCCCTTTTCGCTCTAGGACGCTTAGTTAATGAGTAAATCGCAATTTTAGTTTTCTATACAAAATTTTGAATTTTGTATGGAAAAAAAGTGATCATAGATTTTTGACCTTTTCGCTCTAGGACGCTTAGTTAATGAGTAAATCGCAATTTGAGTTTTCTATATAAATGAATTTTGTATGGAAAAAAAGTGATCACAGATGTTTGCCCTTTTCGCTCTAGGACTCTTAGTTAATGAGTAAATCGCAACTTTAATTTTCTATATGAATTTTGAATTTTGTATGAAAAAAAAAGTGATCACAGATTTTTGCCCTTTTCGCTCTAGGACGCTTAGTTAATGAGTAAATCGCAATTTTAGTTTTCTATATGAATTTTGAATTTTGTATGAAAAATAAAGTGATCACAGATTTTTGCCCTTTTCGCTCTAGGACGCTTAGTTAATGAGTAAATCGCAATTTTAGTTTTCTATATGAATTTTGAATTTTGTATGAAAAAAAAAGTGATCACAGATGTTTGCCCTTTTCGCTCTAGGACGCTTAGTTAATGAGTAAATCGCAACTTTAATTTTCTATATGAATTTTGAATTTTGTATGAAAAATAAAGTGATCACAGATTTTTGCCCTTTTCGCTCTAGGACGCTTAGTTCATGAGTAAATCGCAATTTTAGTTTTCTATATGAATTTTGAATTTTGTATGAAAAAAAAAGTGATCACAGATTTTCGCCCTTTTCGCTCTAGGACGCTTAGTTAATGAGTAAATCGCAATTTTAGTTTTCTATATAAATTTTGAATTTTGTATGGGAAAAAAAAGTGTTCACAGATTTTTGCCCTTTTCGCTCTAGGACGCTTAGTTCATGAGTAAATCGCAATTTTAGTTTTCTATACAAAAATTTGAATTTTGTATGGAAAAAAAGTGATCACAGATTTTTGCCCTTTTGGCTCTAGAACGCTTAGTTCATGAGTAAATCGCAATTTTAGTTTTTTATACAAAAATTTGAATTTTGTATGGAAAAAAAGTGTTCACAGATTTTTGCCCTTTTCGCTCTAGGACGCTTAGTTCATGAGTAAATCGCAATTTTAGTTTTCTATACAAAAATTTGAATTTTGTATGGAAAAAAAGTGATCACAGATTTTTGCCCTTTTCGCTCTAGGACGCTTAGTTAATGAGTAAATCGCAATTTTAGTTTTCTATATAAATTTTGAATTTTGTATGTTAATGAGTAAATCGCAATTTTAGTTTTCTATATAAATTTTGAATTTTGTATGGGAAAAAAAAGTGATCAAAGATTTTTGACCTTTTCGCTCTAGGACGCTTAGTTAATGAGTAAATCGCAATTTGAGTTTTCTATATAAATGAATTTTGTATGGAAAAAAAGTGATCACAGATGTTTGCCCTTTTCGCTCTAGGACGCTTAGTTAATGAGTAAATCGCAATTTTAGTTTTCTATATGAATTTTGAATTTTGTATGAAAAAAAAAGTGATCACAGATTTTTGCCCTTTTCGCTCTAGGACGCTTAGTTAATGAGTAAATCGCAATTTTAGTTTTCTATATGAATTTTGAATTTTGTATGAAAAAAAAAGTGATCACAGATGTTTGCCCTTTTCGCTCTAGGACGCTTAGTTAATGAGTAAATCGCAATTTTAGTTTTCTATATAAATTTTGAATTTTGTATGGGAAAAAAAAGTGTTCACAGATTTTTGCCCTTTTCGCTCTAGGACGCTTAGTTCATGAGTAAATCGCAATTTTAGTTTTCTATACAAAAATTTGAATTTTGTATGGAAAAAAAGTGATCACAGATTTTTGCCCTTTTGGCTCTAGAACGCTTAGTTCATGAGTAAATCGCAATTTTAGTTTTCTATATAAATTTTGAATTTTGTATGGGAAAAAAAAGTGTTCACAGATTTTTGACCTTTTCGCTCTAGGACGCTTAGTTAATGAGTAAATCGCAATTTTAGTTTTCTATATAAATTTTGAATTTTGTATGTTAATGAGTAAATCGCAATTTTAGTTTTCTATATAAATTTTGAATTTTGTATGGGAAAAAAAAGTGATCATAGATTTTTGACCTTTTCGCTCTAGGACGCTTAGTTAATGAGTAAATCGCAATTTGAGTTTTCTATATAAATGAATTTTGTATGGAAAAAAAGTGATCACAGATGTTTGCCCTTTTCGCTCTAGGGCGCTTAGTTCATGAGTAAATCGCAATTTTAGTTTTCTATACAAAAATTTGAATTTTGTATGGAAAAAAAAGTGATCACAGATTGTTGCCCTTTTCGCTCTAGGACGCTTAGTTCATGAGTAAATCGCAATTTTAGTTTTCTATATAAATTTTGAATTTTGTATGGAAAAAAAAGTGATCACAGATTTTTGCCCTTTTCGCTCTAGGACGCTTAGTTAATGAGTAAATCGCAATTTTAGTTTTCTATACAAAAATTTGAATTTTGTATGGAAAAAAAGTGATCACAGATTTTTGCCCTTTTCGCTCTAGGACGCTTAGTTAATGAGTAAATCGCAATTTTAGTTTTCTATATAAATTTTGAATTTTGTATGGAAAAAAAGTGATCACAGATTTTTGCCCTTTTCGCTCTAGGACGCTTAGTTAATGAGTAAATCGCTACTTTAATTTTGAATTTTGTATGAAAAAAAAAGTGATCACAGATTTTTTGCCCTTTTCGCTCTAGGGCGCTTAGTTCATGAGTAAATCGCAATTTTAGTTTTCTATACAAAAATTTGAATTTTGTATGGAAAAAAAGTGATCACAGATTTTTGCCCTTTTTGCTCTAGGACGCTTAGTTCATGAGTAAATCGCAATTTTAGTTTTCTATACAAAAATTTGAATTTTGTATGGAAAAAAAAGTGATCACAGATTTTTGCCCTTTTCGCTCTAGGACGCTTAGTTAATGAGTAAATCGCAACTTTAGTTTTCTATACAAAATTTTGAATTTTGTATGGAAAAAAAGTGATCACAGATTTTTGCCCTTTTCGCTCTAGGACGCTTAGTTAATGAGTAAATCGCTACTTTAATTTTGAATTTTGTATGAAAAAAAAAGTGATCACAGATTTTTTGCCCTTTTCGCTCTAGGGCGCTTAGTTAATGAGTAAATCGCAATTTTAGTTTTCTCTACAAAATTATGAATTTTGTATGAAAAAAAAGTGATCACAGATTTTTGCCCTTTTCGCTCTAGGGCTCTTAGTTCATGAGTAAATCGCAATTTTAGTTTTCTATACAAAAATTTGAATTTTGTATGGAAAAAAAGTGTTCACAGATTTTTGCCCTTTTCGCTCTAGGACGCTTAGTTCATGAGTAAATCGCAATTTTAGTTTTCTATACAAAAATTTGAATTTTGTATGGAAAAAAAGTGATCACAGATTTTTGCCCTTTTCGCTCTAGGACGCTTAGTTAATGAGTAAATCGCAATTTGTATGGAAAAAAAAGTGATCACAGATTTTTGCCCTTTTCGCTCTAGGACGCTTAGTTAATGAGTAAATCGCAATTTTAGTTTTCTATACAAAATTTTGAATTTTGTATGGAAAAAAAGTGATCATAGATTTTTGACCTTTTCGCTCTAGGACGCTTAGTTAATGAGTAAATCGCAATTTGAGTTTTCTATATAAATGAATTTTGTATGGAAAAAAAGTGATCACAGATGTTTGCCCTTTTCGCTCTAGGACTCTTAGTTAATGAGTAAATCGCAACTTTAATTTTCTATATGAATTTTGAATTTTGTATGAAAAAAAAAGTGATCACAGATTTTTGCCCTTTTCGCTCTAGGACGCTTAGTTAATGAGTAAATCGCAATTTTAGTTTTCTATATGAATTTTGAATTTTGTATGAAAAATAAAGTGATCACAGATTTTTGCCCTTTTCGCTCTAGGACGCTTAGTTAATGAGTAAATCGCAATTTTAGTTTTCTATATGAATTTTGAATTTTGTATGAAAAAAAAAGTGATCACAGATGTTTGCCCTTTTCGCTCTAGGACGCTTAGTTAATGAGTAAATCGCAACTTTAATTTTCTATATGAATTTTGAATTTTGTATGAAAAATAAAGTGATCACAGATGTTTGCCCTTTTCGCTCTAGGACGCTTAGTTCATGAGTAAATCGCAATTTTAGTTTTCTATATGAATTTTGAATTTTGTATGAAAAAAAAAGTGATCACAGATTTTCGCCCTTTTCGCTCTAGGACGCTTAGTTAATGAGTAAATCGCAATTTTAGTTTTCTATATAAATTTTGAATTTTGTATGGGAAAAAAAAGTGTTCACAGATTTTTGCCCTTTTCGCTCTAGGACGCTTAGTTCATGAGTAAATCGCAATTTTAGTTTTCTATACAAAAATTTGAATTTTGTATGGAAAAAAAGTGATCACAGATTTTTGCCCTTTTGGCTCTAGAACGCTTAGTTCATGAGTAAATCGCAATTTTAGTTTTTTATACAAAAATTTGAATTTTGTATGGAAAAAAAGTGTTCACAGATTTTTGCCCTTTTCGCTCTAGGACGCTTAGTTCATGAGTAAATCGCAATTTTAGTTTTCTATACAAAAATTTGAATTTTGTATGGAAAAAAAGTGATCACAGATTTTTGCCCTTTTCGCTCTAGGACGCTTAGTTAATGAGTAAATCGCAATTTTAGTTTTCTATATAAATTTTGAATTTTGTATGTTAATGAGTAAATCGCAATTTTAGTTTTCTATATAAATTTTGAATTTTGTATGGGAAAAAAAAGTGATCAAAGATTTTTGACCTTTTCGCTCTAGGACGCTTAGTTAATGAGTAAATCGCAATTTGAGTTTTCTATATAAATGAATTTTGTATGGAAAAAAAGTGATCACAGATGTTTGCCCTTTTCGCTCTAGGACGCTTAGTTAATGAGTAAATCGCAATTTTAGTTTTCTATATGAATTTTGAATTTTGTATGAAAAAAAAAGTGATCACAGATTTTTGCCCTTTTCGCTCTAGGACGCTTAGTTAATGAGTAAATCGCAATTTTAGTTTTCTATATGAATTTTGAATTTTGTATGAAAAAAAAAGTGATCACAGATGTTTGCCCTTTTCGCTCTAGGACGCTTAGTTAATGAGTAAATCGCAATTTTAGTTTTCTATATAAATTTTGAATTTTGTATGGGAAAAAAAAGTGTTCACAGATTTTTGCCCTTTTCGCTCTAGGACGCTTAGTTCATGAGTAAATCGCAATTTTAGTTTTCTATACAAAAATTTGAATTTTGTATGGAAAAAAAGTGATCACAGATTTTTGCCCTTTTGGCTCTAGAACGCTTAGTTCATGAGTAAATCGCAATTTTAGTTTTCTATACAAAAATTTGAATTTTGTATGGAAAAAAAGTGATCACAGATTTTTGCCCTTTTGGCTCTAGAACGCTTAGTTCATGAGTAAATCGCAATTTTAGTTTTTTATACAAAAATTTGAATTTTGTATGGAAAAAAAGTGTTCACAGATTTTTGCCCTTTTCGCTCTAGGACGCTTAGTTAATGAGTAAATCGCAATTTTAGTTTTCTATATAAATTTTGAATTTTGTATGTTAATGAGTAAATCGCAATTTTAGTTTTCTATATAAATTTTGAATTTTGTATGGGAAAAAAAAGTGATCAAAGATTTTTGACCTTTTCGCTCTAGGACGCTTAGTTCATGAGTAAATCGCAATTTTAGTTTTCTATACAAAAATTTGAATTTTGTATGGAAAAAAAGTGATCACAGATGTTTGCCCTTTTCGCTCTAGGACGCTTAGTTAATGAGTAAATCGCAATTTTAGTTTTCTATATGAATTTTGAATTTTGTATGAAAAAAAAAGTGATCACAGATTTTTGCCCTTTTCGCTCTAGGACGCTTAGTTAATGAGTAAATCGCAATTTTAGTTTTCTATATAAATTTTGAATTTTGTATGTTAATGAGTAAATCGCAATTTTAGTTTTCTATATAAATTTTGAATTTTGTATGGGAAAAAAAAGTGATCACAGATGTTTGCCCTTTTCGCTCTAGGACGCTTAGTTAATGAGTAAATCGCAATTTTAGTTTTCTATATGAATTTTGAATTTTGTATGAAAAAAAAAGTGATCAAAGATTTTTGACCTTTTCGCTCTAGGACGCTTAGTTAATGAGTAAATCGCAATTTTAGTTTTCTATATGAATTTTGAATTTTGTATGAAAAAAAAAGTGATCACAGATTTTTGCCCTTTTCGCTCTAGGACGCTTAGTTCATGAGTAAATCGCAATTTTAGTTTTCTATACAAAAATTTGAATTTTGTATGGAAAAAAAGTGATCACAGATTTTTGCCCTTTTTGCTCTAGGACGCTTAGTTCATGAGTAAATCGCAATTTTAGTTTTCTATACAAAAATTTGAATTTTGTATGGAAAAAAAAGTGATCACAGATTTTTGCCCTTTTCGCTCTAGGGCGCTTAGTTCATGAGTAAATCGCAATTTTAGTTTTCTATACAAAAATTTGAATTTTTTGCCCTTTTTGCTCTAGGACGCTTAGTTCATGAGTAAATCGCAATTTTAGTTTTCTATACAAAAATTTGAATTTTGTATGGAAAAAAAGTGATCACAGATTTTTGACCTTTTTGTTCTAGGACGCTTAGTTCATGAGTAAATCGCAATTTTAGTTTTCTATATGAATTTTGAATTTTGTATGGGAAAATAAAGTGTTCACAGACTTTTGCCCTTTTCGCTCTTGGACGCTTAGTTAATGAGTAAATCGCAATTTTAGTTTTCTATATAAATTTTGAATTTTGTATGGAAAAAAAGTGATCACAGATTTTAGCCCTTTTCGCTCTAGGACGAAATCACTTTTTAGTTAATGAGTAAATCGCAATTTTAGTTTTCTATATAAATTTTGAATTTTGTATGGAAAAAAAAGTGATCATAGATTTTTGCCCTTTTCGCTCTAGGACGCTTAGTTAATGAGTAAATCGCAATTTTAGTTTTCTATATAAATTTTGAATTTTGTATGGGAAAAAAAAGTGTTCACAGATTTTTGCCCTTTTCGCTCTAGGACGCTTAGTTCATGAGTAAATCGCAATTTTAGTTTTCTATACAAAAATTTGAATTTTGTATGGAAAAAAAGTGATCACAGATTTTTGCCCTTTTTGCTCTAGGACGCTTAGTTCATGAGTAAATCGCAATTTTAGTTTTCTATACGAAAATTTGAATTTTGTATGGAAAAAAAGTGTTCACAGATTTTTGACCTTTTCGCTCTAGGACGCTTAGTTCATGAGTAAATCGCAATTTTAGTTTTCTATACAAAAATTTGAATTTTGTATGGAAAAAAAGTGTTCACAGATTTTTGACCTTTTCGCTCTAGGACGCTTAGTTCATGAGTAAATCGCAACTTTAGTTTTCTATACAAAATTTTGAATTTTGTATGGAAAAAAAGTGATCACAGATTTTTGCCCTTTTCGCTCTAGGGCGCTTAGTTCATGAGTAAATCGCAATTTTAGTTTTCTATACAAAAATTTGAATTTTGTATGGAAAAAAAAGTGATCACAGATTTTTGCCCTTTTCGCTCTAGGACGCTTAGTTAATGAGTAAATCGCAATTTTAGTTTTCTATATAAATTTTGAATTTTGTATGGAAAAAAAGTGATCACAGATTTTTGCCCTTTTCGCTCTAAGACGCTTAGTTCATGAGTAAATCGCAATTTTAGTTTTCTATATAAATTTTGAATTTTCTTAGGAAAAAAAGTGATCACAGATTTTTGCCCTTTTCGCTCTAGGACGCTTAGTTAATGAGTAAATCGCAATTTGTATGGAAAAAAAAGTGATCACAGATTTTTGCCCTTTTCGCTCTAGGGCGCTTAGTTCATGAGTAAATCGCAATTTTAGTTTTCTATACAAAAATTTGAATTTTGTATGGAAAAAAAGTGATCACAGATTTTTGCCCTTTTCGCTCTAGGACGCTTAGTTAATGAGTAAATCGCAATTTTAGTTTTCTATATAAATTTTGAATTTTGTATGGAAAAAAAGTGATCACAGATTTTTGCCCTTTTCGCTCTAGGACGCTTAGTTAATGAGTAAATCGCAATTTGTATGGAAAAAAAAGTGATCACAGATTTTTGCCCTTTTCGCTCTAGGACGCTTAGTTAATGAGTAAATCGCAATTTTAGTTTTCTATACAAATTTTGAATTTTGTATGGAAAAAAAGTGATCACAGATTTTTGCCCTTTTCGCTCTAGGACGCTTAGTTAATGAGTAAATCGCAATTTGTATGAAAAATAAAGTGATCACAGATTTTTGCCCTTTTCGCTCTAGGACGCTTAGTTCATGAGTAAATCGCAATTTTAGTTTTCTATACATTTGAATTTTGTATGGAAAAAAAGTGATCACAGATTTTTGCCCTTTTTGCTCTAGGACGCTTAGTTCATGAGTAAATCGCAATTTTAGTTTTCTATACAAAAATTTGAATTTTGTATGGAAAAAAAAGTGATCACAGATTTTTGCCCTTTTCGCTCTAGGGCGCTTAGTTCATGAGTAAATCGCAATTTTAGTTTTCTATACAAAAATTTGAATTTTGTATGGAAAAAAAGTGATCACAGATTTTTGCCCTTTTTGCTCTAGGACGCTTAGTTCATGAGTAAATCGCAATTTTAGTTTTCTATACAAAAATTTGAATTTTTTGCCCTTTTTGCTCTAGGACGCTTAGTTCATGAGTAAATCGCAATTTTAGTTTTCTATATAAATTTTGAATTTTGTATGGAAAAAAAAGTGATCACAGATTTTTGCCCTTTTCGCTCTAGGACGCTTAGTTAATGAGTAAATCGCAATTTTAGTTTTCTATATAAATTTTGAATTTTGTATGGGAAAAAAAAGCGTTCACAGATTTTTGCCCTTTTCGCTCTAGGACGCTTAGTTCATGAGTAAATCGCAATTTTAGTTTTCTATACAAAAATTTGAATTTTGTATGGAAAAAAAGTGATCACAGATTTTTGCCCTTTTTGCTCTAGGACGCTTAGTTCATGAGTAAATCGCAATTTTAGTTTTCTATACGAAAATTTGAAATTTTTGTATGGAAAAAAAAGTGATCAGATTTTTGCCCTTTTCGCTCTAGGGCGCTTAGTTCATGAGTAAATCGCAATTTTAGTTTTCTATACAAAAATTTGAATTTTCTTAGGAAAAAAAGTGATCACAGATTTTTGCCCTTTTCGCTCTAGGGCGCTTAGTTCATGAGTAAATCGCAATTTTAGTTTTCTATACAAAAATTTGAATTTTGTATGGAAAAAAAATTGATCACAGATTTTTGCCCTTTTCGCTCTAGGACGCTTAGTTAATGAGTAAATCGCAATTTGTATGGAAAAAAAAGTGATCACAGATTTTTGCCCTTTTCGCTCTAGGACGCTTAGTTAATGAGTAAATCGCAACTTTAGTTTTCTATACAAAATTTTGAATTTTGTATGGAAAAAAAGTGATCACAGATTTTTGCCCTTTTTTAGTTAATGAGTAAATCGCAATTTGTATGGAAAAAAAAGTGATCACAGATTTTTGCCCTTTTCGCTCTAGGACGCTTAGTTAATGAGTAAATCGCAACTTTAGTTTTCTATACAAAATTTTGAATTTTGTATGGAAAAAAAGTGATCACAGATTTTTGCCCTTTTCGCTCTAGGGCGCTTAGTTCATGAGTAAATCGCAATTTTAGTTTTCTATACAAAAATTTGAATTTTGTATGGAAAAAAAGTGATCACAGATTTTTGCCCTTTTCGCTCTAGGACGCTTAGTTAATGAGTAAATCGCAATTTTAGTTTTCTATATAAATTTTGAATTTTGTATGGAAAAAAAGTGATCACAGATTTTTGCCCTTTTCGCTCTAGGACGCTTAGTTAATGAGTAAATCGCAATTTGTATGAAAAATAAAGTGATCACAGATTTTTGCCCTTTTCGCTCTAGGACGCTTAGTTAATGAGTAAATCGCAATTTTAGTTTTCTATATGAATTTTGAATTTTGTATGAAAAAAAAAGTGATCACAGATGTTTGCCCTTTTCGCTCTAGGACGCTTAGTTCATGAGTAAATCGCAATTTTAGTTTTCTATACAAAAATTTGAATTTTGTATGGAAAAAAAGTGATCACAGATTTTTGCCCTTTTTGCTCTAGGACGCTTAGTTCATGAGTAAATCGCAATTTTAGTTTTCTATACAAAAATTTGAATTTTGTATGGAAAAAAAAGTGATCACAGATTTTTGCCCTTTTCGCTCTAGGGCGCTTAGTTCATGAGTAAATCGCAATTTTAGTTTTCTATACAAAAATTTGAATTTTGTATGGAAAAAAAGTGATCACAGATTTTTGCCCTTTTTGCTCTAGGACGCTTAGTTCATGAGTAAATCGCAATTTTAGTTTTCTATACAAAAATTTGAATTTTTTGCCCTTTTTGCTCTAGGACGCTTAGTTCATGAGTAAATCGCAATTTTAGTTTTCTATACAAAAATTTGAATTTTGTATGGAAAAAAGTGATCACAGATTTTTGACCTTTTTGTTCTAGGACGCTTAGTTAATGAGTAAATCGCAATTTTAGTTTTCTATATAAATTTTGAATTTTGTATGGAAAAAAAAGTGATCATAGATTTTTGCCCTTTTCGCTCTAGGACGCTTAGTTAATGAGTAAATCGCAATTTTAGTTTTCTATATAAATTTTGAATTTTGTATGGGAAAAAAAAGTGTTCACAGATTTTTGCCCTTTTCGCTCTAGGACGCTTAGTTCATGAGTAAATCGCAATTTTAGTTTTCTATACAAAAATTTGAATTTTGTATGGAAAAAAAGTGATCACAGATTTTTGCCCTTTTTGCTCTAGGACGCTTAGTTCATGAGTAAATCGCAATTTTAGTTTTCTATATAAATTTTGAATTTTGTATGGAAAAAAAAGTGATCAGATTTTTGCCCTTTTCGCTCTAGGGCGCTTAGTTCATGAGTAAATCGCAATTTTAGTTTTCTATACAAAAATTTGAATTTTCTTAGGAAAAAAAGTGATCACAGATTTTTGCCCTTTTCGCTCTAGGGCGCTTAGTTCATGAGTAAATCGCAATTTTAGTTTTCTATACAAAAATTTGAATTTTGTATGGAAAAAAAATTGATCACAGATTTTTGCCCTTTTCGCTCTAGGACGCTTAGTTAATGAGTAAATCGCAATTTGTATGGAAAAAAAAGTGATCACAGATTTTTGCCCTTTTCGCTCTAGGACGCTTAGTTAATGAGTAAATCGCAACTTTAGTTTTCTATACAAAATTTTGAATTTTGTATGGAAAAAAAGTGATCACAGATTTTTGCCCTTTTTTAGTTAATGAGTAAATCGCAATTTGTATGGAAAAAAAAGTGATCACAGATTTTTGCCCTTTTCGCTCTAGGACGCTTAGTTAATGAGTAAATCGCAACTTTAGTTTTCTATACAAAATTTTGAATTTTGTATGGAAAAAAAGTGATCACAGATTTTTGCCCTTTTCGCTCTAGGGCGCTTAGTTCATGAGTAAATCGCAATTTTAGTTTTCTATACAAAAATTTGAATTTTGTATGGAAAAAAAGTGATCACAGATTTTTGCCCTTTTCGCTCTAGGACGCTTAGTTAATGAGTAAATCGCAATTTTAGTTTTCTATATAAATTTTGAATTTTGTATGGAAAAAAAGTGATCACAGATTTTTGCCCTTTTCGCTCTAGGACGCTTAGTTAATGAGTAAATCGCAATTTGTATGGAAAAAAAAGTGATCACAGATTTTTGCCCTTTTCGCTCTAGGGCGCTTAGTTCATGAGTAAATCGCAATTTTAGTTTTCTATACAAAAATTTGAATTTTGTATGGAAAAAAAGTGATCACAGATTTTTGCCCTTTTCGCTCTAGGACGCTTAGTTAATGAGTAAATCGCAATTTTAGTTTTCTATATAAATTTTGAATTTTGTATGGAAAAAAAGTGATCACAGATTTTTGCCCTTTTCGCTCTAGGACGCTTAGTTAATGAGTAAATCGCAATTTGTATGAAAAATAAAGTGATCACAGATTTTTGCCCTTTTCGCTCTAGGACGCTTAGTTAATGAGTAAATCGCAATTTTAGTTTTCTATATGAATTTTGAATTTTGTATGAAAAAAAAAGTGATCACAGATGTTTGCCCTTTTCGCTCTAGGACGCTTAGTTCATGAGTAAATCGCAATTTTAGTTTTCTATACAAAAATTTGAATTTTGTATGGAAAAAAAGTGATCACAGATTTTTGCCCTTTTTGCTCTAGGACGCTTAGTTCATGAGTAAATCGCAATTTTAGTTTTCTATACAAAAATTTGAATTTTGTATGGAAAAAAAAGTGATCACAGATTTTTGCCCTTTTCGCTCTAGGGCGCTTAGTTCATGAGTAAATCGCAATTTTAGTTTTCTATACAAAAATTTGAATTTTGTATGGAAAAAAAGTGATCACAGATTTTTGCCCTTTTTGCTCTAGGACGCTTAGTTCATGAGTAAATCGCAATTTTAGTTTTCTATACAAAAATTTGAATTTTTTGCCCTTTTTGCTCTAGGACGCTTAGTTCATGAGTAAATCGCAATTTTAGTTTTCTATACAAAAATTTGAATTTTGTATGGAAAAAAGTGATCACAGATTTTTGACCTTTTTGTTCTAGGACGCTTAGTTAATGAGTAAATCGCAATTTTAGTTTTCTATATAAATTTTGAATTTTGTATGGAAAAAAAAGTGATCATAGATTTTTGCCCTTTTCGCTCTAGGACGCTTAGTTAATGAGTAAATCGCAATTTTAGTTTTCTATATAAATTTTGAATTTTGTATGGGAAAAAAAAGTGTTCACAGATTTTTGCCCTTTTCGCTCTAGGACGCTTAGTTCATGAGTAAATCGCAATTTTAGTTTTCTATACAAAAATTTGAATTTTGTATGGAAAAAAAGTGATCACAGATTTTTGCCCTTTTTGCTCTAGGACGCTTAGTTCATGAGTAAATCGCAATTTTAGTTTTCTATACGAAAATTTGAAATTTTTGTATGGAAAAAAAAGTGATCAGATTTTTGCCCTTTTCGCTCTAGGGCGCTTAGTTCATGAGTAAATCGCAATTTTAGTTTTCTATACAAAAATTTGAATTTTCTTAGGAAAAAAAGTGATCACAGATTTTTGCCCTTTTCGCTCTAGGGCGCTTAGTTCATGAGTAAATCGCAATTTTAGTTTTCTATACAAAAATTTGAATTTTGTATGGAAAAAAAATTGATCACAGATTTTTGCCCTTTTCGCTCTAGGACGCTTAGTTAATGAGTAAATCGCAATTTGTATGGAAAAAAAAGTGATCACAGATTTTTGCCCTTTTCGCTCTAGGACGCTTAGTTAATGAGTAAATCGCAACTTTAGTTTTCTATACAAAATTTTGAATTTTGTATGGAAAAAAAGTGATCACAGATTTTTGCCCTTTTTTAGTTAATGAGTAAATCGCAATTTGTATGGAAAAAAAAGTGATCACAGATTTTTGCCCTTTTCGCTCTAGGACGCTTAGTTAATGAGTAAATCGCAACTTTAGTTTTCTATACAAAATTTTGAATTTTGTATGGAAAAAAAGTGATCACAGATTTTTGCCCTTTTCGCTCTAGGGCGCTTAGTTCATGAGTAAATCGCAATTTTAGTTTTCTATACAAAAATTTGAATTTTGTATGGAAAAAAAGTGATCACAGATTTTTGCCCTTTTCGCTCTAGGACGCTTAGTTAATGAGTAAATCGCAATTTTAGTTTTCTATATAAATTTTGAATTTTGTATGGAAAAAAAGTGATCACAGATTTTTGCCCTTTTCGCTCTAGGACGCTTAGTTAATGAGTAAATCGCAATTTTAGTTTTCTATACAAAAATTTGAATTTTGTATGGAAAAAAAAGTGATCACAGATTTTTGCCCTTTTCGCTCTAGGACGCTTAGTTAATGAGTAAATCGCAATTTTAGTTTTCTATATAAATTTTGAATTTTGTATGGAAAAAAAGTGACCACAGATTTTTGCCCTTTTCGCTCTAGGACGCTTAGTTAATGAGTAAATCGCAATTTGTATGGAAAAAGAAGTGATCACAGATTTTTGCCCTTTTCGCTCTAGGACGCTTAGTTAATGAGTAAATCGCAACTTTAGTTTTCTATACAAAATTTTGAATTTTGTATGGAAAAAAAGTGATCACAGGTGTTTGCCCTTTTCGCTCTAGGGCGCTTAGTTAATGAGTAAATCGCAATTTTAGTTTTCTATATAAATTTTGAATTTTGTATGGAAAAAAAGTGATCACAGATTTTTGCCCTTTTCGCTCTAGGACGCTTAGTTAATGAGTAAATCGCAATTTGTATGGAAAAAAAAGTGATCACAGATTTTTGCCCTTTTCGCTCTAGGACGCTTAGTTAATGAGTAAATCGCAACTTTAGTTTTCTATACAAAATTTTGAATTTTGTATGGAAAAAAAGTGATCACAGATTTTTGCCCTTTTCGCTCTAGGGCGCTTAGTTCATGAGTAAATCGCAATTTTAGTTTTCTATACAAAAATTTGAATTTTGTATGGAAAAAAAAGTGATCACAGATTTTTGCCCTTTTCGCTCTAGGACGCTTAGTTAATGAGTAAATCGCAATTTGTATGGAAAAAAAAGTGATCACAGATTTTTGCCCTTTTCGCTCTAGGACGCTTAGTTAATGAGTAAATCGCAACTTTAGTTTTCTATACAAAATTTTGAATTTTGTATGGAAAAAAAGTGATCACAGATTTTTGCCCTTTTCGCTCTAGGGCGCTTAGTTCATGAGTAAATCGCAATTTTAGTTTTCTATACAAAAATTTGAATTTTGTATGGAAAAAAAAGTGATCACAGATTTTTGCCCTTTTCGCTCTAGGACGCTTAGTTAATGAGTAAATCGCAATTTTAGTTTTCTATATAAATTTTGAATTTTGTATGGAAAAAAAGTGATCACAGATTTTTGCCCTTTTCGCTCTAGGGCGCTTAGTTCATGAGTAAATCGCAATTTTAGTTTTCTATACAAAAATTTGAATTTTGTATGGAAAAAAAGTGATCACAGATTTTTGCCCTTTTCGCTCTAGGACGCTTAGTTAATGAGTAAATCGCAATTTTAGTTTTCTATATAAATTTTGAATTTTGTATGGAAAAAAAGTGATCACAGATTTTTGCCCTTTTCGCTCTAGGACGCTTAGTTAATGAGTAAATCGCAATTTGTATGGAAAAAAAAGTGATCACAGATTTTTGCCCTTTTCGCTCTAGGGCGCTTAGTTCATGAGTAAATCGCAATTTTAGTTTTCTATAAAAAAATTTGAATTTTGTATGGAAAAAAAAGTGATCACAGATTTTTGCCCTTTTCGCTCTAGGACGCTTAGTTAATGAGTAAATCGCAATTTTAGTTTTCTATATAAATTTTGAATTTTGTATGGAAAAAAAGTGATCACAGATTTTTGCCCTTTTCGCTCTAGGGCGCTTAGTTCATGAGTAAATCGCAATTTTAGTTTTCTATACAAAAATTTGAATTTTGTATGGAAAAAAAGTGATCACAGATTTTTGCCCTTTTCGCTCTAGGACGCTTAGTTAATGAGTAAATCGCAATTTTAGTTTTCTATATAAATTTTGTATGGAAAAAAAAGTGATCACAGATTTTTGCCCTTTTCGCTCTAGGACGCTTAGTTAATGAGTAAATCGCAACTTTAGTTTTCTATATAAATTTTGAATTTTGTATGGAAAAAAAAGTGATCACAGATTTTTGCCCTTTTCGCTCTAGGACGCTTAGTTAATGAGTAAATCGCAATTTTAGTTTTCTATATAAATTTTGAATTTTGTATGGAAAAAAAAAGTGATCACAGATTTTTGCCCTTTTCGCTCTAGGACGCTTAGTTAATGAGTAAATCGCAATTTTAGTTTTCTATATAAATTTTGAATTTTGTATGGAAAAAAAAGTGATCACAGATTTTTGCCCTTTTCGCTCTAGGATGCTTAGTTAATGAGTAAATCGCAATTTTAGTTTTCTATATAAATTTTGAATTTTGTATGGGAAAAAAAAGTGTGCACAGATTTTTGCCCTTTTCGCTCTAGGACGCTTAATTCATGAGTAAATCGCAATTTTAGTTTTCTATACAAAAATTTGAATTTTGTATGGAAAAAAAAGTGATCACAGATTTTTGCCCTTTTCGCTCTAGGACGCTTAGTTAATGAGTAAATCGCAATTTTAGTTTTCTATATAAATTTTGAAGTTTGTATGGAAAAAAAAGTGATCACAGATTTTTGCCCTTTTCGCTCTAGGACGCTTAGTTAATGAGTAAATCGCAATTTTAGTTTTCTATATAAATTTTGAATTTTGTATGGAAAAAAAAGTGATCACAGATTTTTGCCTTTTCGCTCTAGGACGCTTAGTTAATGAGTAAATCGCAACTTTAGTTTTCTATACAAAATTTTGAATTTTGTATGGAAAAAAAGTGATCACAGATTTTTGCCCTTTTCGCTCTAGGGCGCTTAGTTCATGAGTAAATCGCAATTTTAGTTTTATATACAAAAATTTGAATTTTGTATGGAAAAAAAAGTGATCACGGATTTTTGCCCTTTTCGCTCTAGGACGCTTAGTTAATGAGTAAATCGCAATTTTAGTTTTCTATATAAATTTTGAATTTTGTATGGAAAAAAAAGTGATCACAGATTTTTGCCCTTTTCGGTCTAGGACGCTAATTTAATGAGTAAATCGCAACTTTAGTTTTCTATATAAATTTTGAATTTTGTATGGAAAAAAAAGTGATCACAGATTTTTGCCCTTTTCGCTCTAGGACGCTTAGTTAATGAGTAAATCGCAATTTTAGTTTTCTATATAAATTTTGAATTTTGTATGGAAAAAAAAAGTGATCACAGATTTTTGCCCTTTTCGCTCTAGGATGCTTAGTTAATGAGTAAATCGCAATTTTAGTTTTCTATATAAATTTTGAATTTTGTATGGGAAAAAAAAGTGTTCATAGATTTTTGCCCTTTTCGCTCTAGGACGCTTAATTCATGAGTAAATCGCAATTTTAGTTTTCTATACAAAAATTTGAATTTTGTATGGAAAAAAAGTGATCACAGATTTTTGCCCTTTTCGCTCTAGGACGCTTAGTTAATGAGTAAATCGCAATTTTAGTTTTCTATATAAATTTTGAAGTTTGTATGGAAAAAAAAGTGATCACAGATTTTTGCCCTTTTCGCTCTAGGGCGCTTAGTTCATGAGTAAATCGCAATTTTAGTTTTCTATATAAATTTTGAATTTTGTATGGAAAAAAAAGTGATAACAGATTTTTGCCCTTTTTGCTCTAGGACGCTTAGTTAATGAGTAAATCGCAATTTTAGTTTTCTATATGAATTTTGAATTTTGTATGGGAAAAAAAAGTGATCACAGATTTTTGCCCTTTTCGCTCTAGGACGCTTAGTTAATGAGTAAATCGCAATTTTAGTTTTCTATATAAATTTTGAATTTTGTATGGAAAAAAAAGTGATCACAGATTTTTGCCCTTTTCGCTCTAGGATGCTTAGTTAATGAGTAAATCGCAATTTTAGTTTTCTATATGAATTTTGAATTTTGTATGGGAAAAAAAAGTGATCACAGATTTTTGCCCTTTTCGCTCTAGGACGCTTAGTTAATGAGTTAATCGCAATTTAATTTTCTATATAAATTTTGAATTTTGTATGGAAAAAAAAGTGATCACAGATTTTTGCCCTTTTCGCTCTAGGGCGCTTAGTTCATGAGTAAATCGCAATTTTAGTTTTCTATACAAAAATTTGAATTTTGTATGGAAAAAAAAGTGATCACAGATTTTTGCCCTTTTCGCTCTAGGATGCTTAGTTAATGAGTAAATCGCAATTTTAGTTTTCTATATGAATTTTGAATTTTGTATGGGAAAAAAAAGTGATCACAGATTTTTGCCCTTTTCGGTCTAGGACGCTAATTTAATGAGTAAATCGCAACTTTAGTTTTCTATATAAATTTTGAATTTTGTATGGAAAAAAAAGTGATCACAGATTTTTGCCCTTTTCGCTCTAGGACGCTTAGTTAATGAGTAAATCGCAATTTTAGTTTTCTATATAAATTTTGAATTTTGTATGGAAAAAAAAAGTGATCACATATTTTTGCCCTTTTCGCTCTAGGACGCTTAGTTAATGAGTAAATCGCAATTTTAGTTTTCTATATAAATTTTGAATTTTGTATGGAAAAAAAAGTGATCACAGATTTTTGCCCTTTTCGCTCTAGGATGCTTAGTTAATGAGTAAATCGCAATTTTAGTTTTCTATATAAATTTTGAATTTTGTATGGGAAAAAAAAGTGTTCACAGATTTTTGCCCTTTTCGCTCTAGGACGCTTAATTCATGAGTAAATCGCAATTTTAGTTTTCTATACAAAAATTTGAATTTTGTATGGAAAAAAAAGTGATCACAGATTTTTGCCCTTTTCGCTCTAGGACGCTTAGTTAATGAGTAAATCGCAATTTTAGTTTTCTATATAAATTTTGAAGTTTGTATGGAAAAAAAAGTGATCACAGATTTTTGCCCTTTTCGCTCTAGGGCGCTTAGTTCATGAGTAAATCGCAATTTTAGTTTTCTATACAAAATTTTGAATTTTGTATGGAAAAAAAGTGATCACAGATTTTTTGCCCTTTTCGCTCTAGGACGCTTAGTTAATGAGTAAATCTCAATTTTAGTTTTCTATATAAATTTTGAATTTTGTATGGAAAAAAAAGTGATCACAGATTTTTGCCCTTTTTGCTCTAGGACGCTTAGTTAATGAGTAAATCGCAATTTTAGTTTTCTATATGAATTTTGAATTTTGTATGGGAAAAAAAAGTGATCACAGATTTTTGCCCTTTTCGCTCTAGGACGCTTAGTTAATGAGTAAATCGCAATTTTAGTTTTCTATATAAATTTTGAATTTTGTATGGAAAAAAAAGTGATCACAGATTTTTGCCCTTTTCGCTCTAGGACGCTTAGTTAATGAGTAAATCGCAATTTTAGTTTTCTATATAAATTTTGAATTTTGTATGGAAAAAAAAGTGATCACAGATTTTTGCCCTTTTTGCTCTAGGACGCTTAGTTAATGAGTAAATCGCAATTTTAGTTTTCTATATGAATTTTGAATTTTGTATGGGAAAAAAAAGTGATCACAGATTTTTGCCCTTTTCGCTCTAGGACGCTTAGTTAATGAGTAAATCGCAATTTGTATGGAAAAAAAAGTGATCACAGATTTTTGCCCTTTTCGCTCTAGGACGCTTAGTTAATGAGTAAATCGCAACTTTAGTTTTCTATACAAAATTTTGAATTTTGTATGGAAAAAAAGTGATCACAGATTTTTGCCCTTTTCGCTCTAGGGCGCTTAGTTCATGAGTAAATCGCAATTTTAGTTTTCTATACAAAAATTTGAATTTTGTATGGAAAAAAAAGTGATCACAGATTTTTGCCCTTTTCGCTCTAGGACGCTTAGTTAATGAGTAAATCGCAATTTTAGTTTTCTATATAAATTTTGAATTTTGTATGGAAAAAAAGTGATCACAGATTTTTGCCCTTTTCGTTCTAGGGCGCTTAGTTCATGAGTAAATCGCAATTTTAGTTTTCTATATAAATTTTGAATTTTGTATGGGAAAAAAAAGTGATCACAGATTTTTGCCCTTTTCGCTCTAGGACGCTTAGTTAATGAGTAAATCGCAATTTTAGTTTTCTATACAAAATTATGAATTTTGTATGGAAAAAAAGTGATCACAGATTTTTGCCCTTTTCGCTCTAGGACGCTTAGTTAATGAGTAAATCGCAATTTTAGTTTTCTATACAAAATTATGAATTTTGTATGGAAAAAAGTGATCACAGATTTTTGCCCTTTTCGCTCTAGGACGCTTAGTTAATGAGTAAATCGCAATTTTAGTTTTCTATATAAATTTTGAATTTTGTATGGGAAAAAAAAGTGATCACAGATTTTTGCCCTTTTCGCTCTAGGACGCTTAGTTCATGAGTAAATCGCAATTTTATTTTTCTATACAAAAATTTGAATTTTGTATGGAAAAAAAAGTGATCACAGATTTTTGCCCTTTTCGCTCTAGGACGCTTAGTTAATGAGTAAATCGCAATTTTAGTTTTCTATACAAAATTATGAATTTTGTATGGAAAAAAAGTGATCACAGATTTTTGCCCTTTTCGCTCTAGGACGCTTAGTTCATGAGTAAATCGCAATTTTATTTTTCTATACAAAAATTTGAATTTTGTATGGAAAAAAAAGTGATCACAGATTTTTGCCCTTTTCGCTCTAGGACGCTTAGTTAATGAGTAAATCGCAATTTTAGTTTTCTATATAAATTTTGAATTTTGTATGGGAAAAAAAAGTGATCACAGATTTTTGCCCTTTTCGCTCTAGGACGCTTAGTTCATGAGTAAATCGCAATTTTATTTTTCTATACAAAAATTTGAATTTTGTATGGAAAAAAAAGTGATCACAGATTTTTGCCCTTTTCGCTCTAGGACGCTTAGTTAATGAGTAAATCGCAATTTTAGTTTTCTATACAAAATTATGAATTTTGTATGGAAAAAAGTGATCACAGATTTTTGCCCTTTTCGCTCTAGGACGCTTAGTTAATGAGTAAATCGCAATTTTAGTTTTCTATATAAATTTTGAATTTTGTATGGGAAAAAAAAGTGATCACAGATTTTTGCCCTTTTCGCTCTAGGACGCTTAGTTCATGAGTAAATCGCAATTTTATTTTTCTATACAAAAATTTGAATTTTGTATGGAAAAAAAAGTGATCACAGATTTTTGCCCTTTTCGCTCTAGGACGCTTAGTTAATGAGTAAATCGCAATTTTAGTTTTCTATACAAAATTATGAATTTTGTATGGAAAAAAAGTGATCACAGATTTTTGCCCTTTTCGCTCTAGGACGCTTAGTTAATGAGTAAATCGCAATTTTAGTTTTCTATACAAAATTATGAATTTTGTATGGAAAAAAGTGATCACAGATTTTTGCCCTTTTCGCTCTAGGACGCTTAGTTAATGAGTAAATCGCAATTTTAGTTTTCTATATAAATTTTGAATTTTGTATGGGAAAAAAAAGTGATCACAGATTTTTGCCCTTTTCGCTCTAGGACGCTTAGTTCATGAGTAAATCGCAATTTTATTTTTCTATACAAAAATTTGAATTTTGTATGGAAAAAAAAGTGATCACAGATTTTTGCCCTTTTCGCTCTAGGACGCTTAGTTAATGAGTAAATCGCAATTTTAGTTTTCTATATAAATTTTGAATTTTGTATGGGAAAAAAAAGTGATCACAGATTTTTGCCCTTTTCGCTCTAGGACGCTTAGTTAATGAGTAAATCGCAATTTTAGTTTTCTATACAAAATTATGAATTTTGTATGGAAAAAAAGTGATCACAGATTTTTGCCCTTTTCGCTCTAGGACGCTTAGTTAATGAGTAAATCGCAATTTTAGTTTTCTATACAAAATTATGAATTTTGTATGGAAAAAAGTGATCACAGATTTTTGCCCTTTTCGCTCTAGGACGCTTAGTTAATGAGTAAATCGCAATTTTAGTTTTCTATATAAATTTTGAATTTTGTATGGAAAAAAAAGTGATCACAGATTTTTGCCCTTTTCGCTCTAGGGCGCTTAGTTAATGAGTAAATCGCAATTTTAGTTTTCTATATAAATTTTGAATTTTGAATGACAAAAAAAAGTGATCACAGATTTTTGCCCTTTTCGCTCTAGGACGCTTAGTTCATGAGTAAATCGCAATTTTATTTTTCTATACAAAATTATGAATTTTGTATGGAAAAAAAGTGATCACAGATTTTTGCCCTTTTCGCTCTAGGGCGCTTAGTTCATGAGTAAATCGCAATTTTATCGAAAAAAAAAAGTGATCACAGATTTTTGCCCTTTTCGCTCTAGGACGCTTAGTTCATGAGTAAATCGCAATTTTAGTTTTCTATATAAATTTTGAATTTTGAATGACAAAAAAAAGTGATCACAGATTTTTGCCCTTTTCGCTCTAGGACGCTTAGTTCATGAGTAAATCGCAATTTTATTTTTCTATACAAAATTATGAATTTTGTATGGAAAAAAAGTGATCACAGATTTTTGCCCTTTTCGCTCTAGGGCGCTTAGTTCATGAGTAAATCGCAATTTTATCGAAAAAAAAAAGTGATCACAGATTTTTGCCCTTTTCGCTCTAGGACGCTTAGTTCATGAGTAAATCGCAATTTTATTTTTCTATACAAAAATTTGAATTTTGTATGGAAAAAAAAGTGATCACAGATTTTTGCCCTTTTCGCTCTAGGACGCTTAGTTCATGAGTAAATCGCAATTTTATTTTTCTATACAAAATTATGAATTTTGTATGGAAAAAAAGTGATCACAGATTTTTGCCCTTTTCGCTCTAGGGCGCTTAGTTAATGAGTAAATCGCAATTTTAGTTTTCTATATAAATTTTGAATTTTGAATGACAAAAAAAAGTGATCACAGATTTTTGCCCTTTTCGCTCTAGGACGCTTAGTTCATGAGTAAATCGCAATTTTAGTTTTCTATACAAAATTATGAATTTTGTATGGAAAAAAAGTGATCACAGATTTTTGCCCTTTTCGCTCTAGGACGCTTAGTTAATGAGTAAATCGCAATTTTAGTTTTCTATACAAAATTATGAATTTTGTATGGAAAAAAAGTGATCACAGATTTTTGCCCTTTTCGCTCTAGGACGCTTAGTTCATGAGTAAATCGCAATTTTATTTTTCTATACAAAATTATGAATCGCAATTTTATTTTTCTATACAAAAATTTGAATTTTGTATGGAAAAAAAAGTGATCACAGATTTTTGCCCTTTTCGCTCTAGGACGCTTAGTTAATGAGTAAATCGCAACTTTAGTTTTGTATACAAAATTTTTGTATGGAAAAAAGTGATCACAGATTTTTGCCCTTTTCGCTCTAGGACGCTTAGTTAATGAGTAAATCGCAATTTTAGTTTTCTATATAAATTTTGAATTTTGTATGGAAAAAAAGTGATCACAGATTTTTGCCCTTTTCGCTCTAGGACGCTTAGTTCATGAGTAAATCGCAATTTTATTTTTCTATACAGAATTATGAATTTTGTATGGAAAAAAAGTGATCACAGATTTTTGCCCTTTTCGCTCTAGGACGCTTAGTTCATGAGTAAATCGCAATTTTATTTTTCTATACAAAATTATGAATTTTGTATGGAAAAAAAGTGATCACAGATTTTTGCCCTTTTCGCTCTAGGACGATTAGTTAATGAGTAAATCGCAATTTTAGTTTTTTATATAAATTTTGAATTTTGTATGGGAAAAAAAAGTGATCACAGATTTTTGCCCTTTTCGCTCTAGGACGCTTAGTTCATGAGTAAATCGCAATTTTATTTTTCTATACAAAATTATGAATTTTGTATGGAAAAAAAGTGATCACAGATTTTTGCCCTTTTCGCTCTAGGACGCTTAGTTCATGAGTAAATCGCAATTTTAGTTTTCTATACAAAATTATGAATTTTGTATGGAAAAAAAGTGATCACAGATTTTTGCCCTTTTCGCTCTAGGACGCTTAGTTAATGAGTAAATCGCAATTTTAGTTTTCTATACAAAATTATGAATTTTGTATGGAAAAAAAGTGATCACAGATTTTTGCCCTTTTCGCTCTAGGACGCTTAGTTCATGAGTAAATCGCAATTTTATTTTTCTATACAAAATTATGAATCGCAATTTTATTTTTCTATACAAAAATTTGAATTTTGTATGGAAAAAAAAGTGATCACAGATTTTTGCCCTTTTCGCTCTAGGACGCTTAGTTAATGAGTAAATCGCAACTTTAGTTTTGTATACAAAATTTTTGTATGGAAAAAAGTGATCACAGATTTTTGCCCTTTTCGCTCTAGGACGCTTAGTTAATGAGTAAATCGCAATTTTAGTTTTCTATATAAATTTTGAATTTTGTATGGAAAAAAAGTGATCACAGATTTTTGCCCTTTTCGCTCTAGGACGCTTAGTTCATGAGTAAATCGCAATTTTATTTTTCTATACAAAATTATGAATTTTGTATGGAAAAAAAGTGATCACAGATTTTTGCCCTTTTCGCTCTAGGACGCTTAGTTCATGAGTAAATCGCAATTTTATTTTTCTATACAAAATTATGAATTTTGTATGGAAAAAAAGTGATCACAGATTTTTGCCCTTTTCGCTCTAGGACGATTAGTTAATGAGTAAATCGCAATTTTAGTTTTTTATATAAATTTTGAATTTTGTATGGGAAAAAAAACTGATCACAGATTTTTGCCCTTTTCGCTCTAGGACGCTTAGTTCATGAGTAAATCGCAATTTTAGTTTTCTATACAAAATTATGAATTTTGTATGGAAAAAAAGTGATCACAGATTTTTGCCCTTTTCGCTCTAGGACGCTTAGTTAATGAGTAAATCGCAATTTTAGTTTTCTATACAAAATTATGAATTTTGTATGGAAAAAAAGTGATCACAGATTTTTGCCCTTTTCGCTCTAGGACGCTTAGTTCATGAGTAAATCGCAATTTTATTTTTCTATACAAAATTATGAATCGCAATTTTATTTTTCTATACAAAAATTTGAATTTTGTATGGAAAAAAAAGTGATCACAGATTTTTGCCCTTTTCGCTCTAGGACGCTTAGTTAATGAGTAAATCGCAACTTTAGTTTTGTATACAAAATTTTTGTATGGAAAAAAGTGATCACAGATTTTTGCCCTTTTCGCTCGAGGACGCTTAGTTAATGAGTAAATCGCAATTTTAGTTTTCTATATAAATTTTGAATTTTGTATGGAAAAAAAGTGATCACAGATTTTTGCCCTTTTCGCTCTAGGACGCTTAGTTCATGAGTAAATCGCAATTTTATTTTTCTATACAAAAATTTGAATTTTGTATGGAAAAAAAAGTGATCACAGATTTTTGCCCTTTTCGCTCTAGGACGCTTAGTTCATGAGTAAATCGCAATTTTATTTTTCTATACAAAATTATGAATTTTGTATGGAAAAAAAGTGATCACAGATTTTTGCCCTTTTCGCTCTAGGACGATTAGTTAATGAGTAAATCGCAATTTTAGTTTTTTATATAAATTTTGAATTTTGTATGGGAAAAAAAAGTGATCACAGATTTTTGCCCTTTTCGCTCTAGGACGCTTAGTTAATGAGTAAATCGCAACTTTAGTTTTGTATACAAAATTTTTGTATGGAAAAAAGTGATCACAGATTTTTGCCCATTTCGCTCTAGGACGCTTAGTTAATGAGTAAATCGCAATTTTAGTTTTCTATATAAATTTTGAATTTTGTATGGAAAAAAAGTGATCACAGATTTTTGCGCTTTTCGCTCTAGGACGCTTAGTTAATGAGTAAATCGCAATTTTAGTTTTCTATACAAAATTATGAATTTTGTATGGAAAAAAGTGATCACAGATTTTTGCCCTTTTCGCTCTAGGACGCTTTGTTAATGAGTAAATCGCAATTTTAGTTTTCTATATAAATTTTGAATTTTGTATGGAAAAAAAAAAGTGATCACAGATTTTTGCCCTTTTCGCTCTAGGACGCTTAGTTAATGAGTAAATCGCAACTTTAGTTTTCTATACAAAATTTTGAATTTTGTATGGAAAAAAAGTGATCACAGATTTTTGCGCTTTTCGCTCTAGGACGCTTAGTTAATGAGTAAATCGCAATTTTAGTTTTCTATACAAAATTATGAATTTTGTATGGAAAAAAAAGTGATCACAGATTTTTGCCCTTTTCGCTCTAGGACGCTTAGTTAATGAGTAAATCGCAATTTATGAATTTTGCGATTTACAAAATTATGAATTTTGTATGGAAAAAAAGTGATCACAGATTTTTGCCCTTTTCGCTCTAGGACGCTTAGTTCATGAGTAAATCGCAATTTTATTTTTCTATACAAAAATTTGAATTTTGTATGGAAAAGAAAGTGATCACAGATTTTTGCCCTTTTCGCTCTAGGACGCTTAGTTAATGAGTAAATCGCAATTTTAGTTTTCTATACAAAATTATGAATTTTGTATGGAAAAAAAGTGATCACAGATTTTTGCCCTTTTCGCTCTAGGACGCTTAGTTAATGAGTAAATCGCAATTTTATTTTTCTATACAAAATTATGAATTTTGTATGGAAAAACAGTGATCACAGATTTTTGCCCTTTTCGCTCTAGGGCGCTTAGTTCATGAGTAAATCGCAATTTTATCGAAAAAAAAAGTGATCACAGATTTTTGCCCTTTTCGCTCTAGGACGATTAGTTAATGAGTAAATCGCAATTTTAGTTTTTTATATAAATTTTGAATTTTGTATGGGAAAAAAAAGTGATCACAGATTTTTGCCCTTTTCGCTCTAGGACGCTTAGTTAATGAGTAAATCGCAACTTTAGTTTTGTATACAAAATTTTTGTATGGAAAAAAGTGATCACAGATTTTTGCCCTTTTCGCTCTAGGACGCTTAGTTAATGAGTAAATCGCAATTTTAGTTTTCTATATAAATTTTGAATTTTGTATGGAAAAAAAGTGATCACAGATTTTTGCGCTTTTCGCTCTAGGACGCTTAGTTAATGAGTAAATCGCAATTTTAGTTTTCTATACAAAATTATGAATTTTGTATGGAAAAAAGTGATCACAGATTTTTGCCCTTTTCGCTCTAGGACGCTTAGTTAATGAGTAAATCGCAACTTTAGTTTTGTATACAAAATTTTGAATTTTGTATGGAAAAAAAGTGATCACAGATTTTTGCCCTTTTCGCTCTAGGACGCTTAGTTAATGAGTAAATCGCAATTTTAGTTTTCTATATAAATTTTGAATTTTGTATGGAAAAAAAAAGTGATCACAGATTTTTGCCCTTTTCGCTCTAGGACGCTTAGTTAATGAGTAAATCGCAACTTTAGTTTTCTATACAAAATTTTGAATTTTGTATGGAAAAAACGTGATCACAGATTTTTGCCCTTTTCGCTCTAGGGCGCTTAGTTCATGAGTAAATCGAAATTTTATTTTTCTATACAAAAATTTGAATTTTGTATGGAAAAAAACGTGATCACACATTTTTGCCCTTTTCGCTCTAGGACGCTTAGTTCATGAGTAAATCGCAATTTTATTTTTCTATATAAATTTTGAATTTTGTATGGGAAAAAAAAGTGATCACAGATTTTTGCCCTTTTCGCTCTAGGACGCTTAGTTAATGAGTAAATCGCAACTTTAGTTTTGTATACAAAATTTTTGTATGGAAAAAAGTGATCACAGATTTTTGCCCTTTTCGCTCTAGGACGCTTAGTTAATGAGTAAATCGCAATTTTAGTTTTCTATATAAATTTTGAATTTTGTATGGAAAAAAGTGATCACAGATTTTTGCCCTTTTCGCTCTAGGGCGCTTAGTTCATGAGTAAATCGCAATTTTAGTTTTCTATACAAAAATTTGAATTTTGTATGGAAAAAAAAGTGATCACAGATTTTTGCCCTTTTCGCTCTAGGACGCTTAGTTAATGAGTAAATCGCAATTTTAGTTTTCTATATAAATTTTGAATTTTGTATGAAAAAAAAGTGATCATAGATTTTTGCCCTTTTCGCTCTAGGGCGCTTAGTTCATGAGTAAATCGCAATTTTAGTTTTCTATACAAAAATTTGAATTTTGTATGGAAAAAAACGTGATCACAGATTTTTGCCCTTTTCGCTCTAGGACGCTTAGTTCATGAGTAAATCGCAATTTTATTTTTGAATATATAAATTTTGAATTTTGTATGGAAAAAAAAGTGATCACAGATTTTTGCCCTTTTCGCTCTAGGACGCTTAGTTCATGAGTAAATCGCAATTTTATTTTTCTATATAAATTTTGAATTTTGTATGAAAAAAGTGATCACAGATTTTTGCCCTTTTCGCTCTAGGACGCTTAGTTCATGAGTAAATCGCAATTTTATTTTTCTATACAAAATTTTGAATTTTGTATGGAAAAACGTGATCACAGATTTTTTCCCTTTTCGCTCTAGGGCGCTTAGTTCATGAGTAAATCGCAATTTTAGTTTTCTATACAAAAATTTGAATTTTGTATGGAAAAAAAAGTGATCACAGATTTTTGCCCTTTTCGCTCTAGGGCGCTTAGTTCATGAGTAAATCGCAATTTTATTTTTCTATACAAAAATTTGAATTTTGTATGGAAAAAAAGTGATCACAGATTTTTGCCCTTTTCGCTCTAGGGCGCTTAGTTCATGAGTAAATCACAATTTTATCGAAAAAAAATCGAAAAAAAAAGTGATCACAGATTTTTGCCCTTTTCGCTCTAGGACGCTTAGTTCATGAGTAAATCGCAATTTTATTTTTCTATATAAATTTTGAATTTTGTATGGAAAAAACGTGATCACAGATTTTTGCCCTTTTCGCTCTAGGGCGCTTAGTTCATGAGTAAATCGCAATTTTATTTTTCTATACAAAAATTTGAATTTTGTATGGAAAAAAAAAGTGATCACAGATTTTTGCCCTTTTCGCTCTAGGACGCTTAGTTCATGAGTAAATCGCAATTTTATTTTTCTATATAAATTTTGAATTTTGTATGGAAAAAACGTGATCACAGATTTTTGCCCTTTTCGCTCTAGGGCGCTTAGTTCATGAGTAAATCGCAACTTTAGTTTTCTATACAAAATTTTGAATTTTGTATGGAAAAAACGTGATCACAGATTTTTGCCCTTTTCGCTCTAGGGCGCTTAGTTCATGAGTAAATCGCAATTTTATTTTTCTATACAAAAATTTGAATTTTGTATGGAAAAAAACGTGATCACAGATTTTTGCCCTTTTCGCTCTAGGACGCTTAGTTAATGAGTAAATCGCAATTTTAGTTTTCTATATAAATTTTGAATTTTGTATGGAAAAAAAAAGTGATCACAGATTTTTGCCCTTTTCGCTCTAGGACGCTTAGTTAATGAGTAAATCGCAACTTTAGTTTTCTATACAAAATTTTGAATTTTGTATGGAAAAAACGTGATCACAGATTTTTGCCCTTTTCGCTCTAGGGCGCTTAGTTCATGAGTAAATCGAAATTTTATTTTTCTATACAAAAATTTTAATTTTGTATGGAAAAAAACGTGATCACACATTTTTGCCCTTTTCGCTCTAGGACGCTTAGTTCATGAGTAAATCGCAATTTTATTTTTCTATATAAATTTTGAATTTTGTATGGAAAAAAAAGTGATCACAGATTTTTGCCCTTTTCGCTCTAGGACGCTTAGTTCATGAGTAAATCGCAATTTTATTTTTCTATATAAATTTTGAATTTTGTATGAAAAAAAGTGATCACAGATTTTTGCCCTTTTCGCTCTAGGGCGCTTAGTTCATGAGTAAATCGCAATTTTAGTTTTCTATACAAAAATTTGAATTTTGTATGGAAAAAAAAGTGATCACAGATTTTTGCCCTTTTCGCTCTAGGACGCTTAGTTAATGAGTAAATCGCAATTTTAGTTTTCTATATAAATTTTGAATTTTGTATGAAAAAAAAGTGATCATAGATTTTTGCCCTTTTCGCTCTAGGGCGCTTAGTTCATGAGTAAATCGCAATTTTAGTTTTCTATACAAAAATTTGAATTTTGTATGGAAAAAAACGTGATCACAGATTTTTGCCCTTTTCGCTCTAGGACGCTTAGTTCATGAGTAAATCGCAATTTTATTTTTCTATATAAATTTTGAATTTTGTATGGAAAAACGTGATCACAGATTTTTGCCCTTTTCGCTCTAGGGCGCTTAGTTCATGAGTAAATCGCAATTTTAGTTTTCTATACAAAAATTTGAATTTTGTATGGAAAAAAAAGTGATCACAGATTTTTGCCCTTTTCGCTCTAGGGCGCTTAGTTCATGAGTAAATCGCAATTTTAGTTTTCTATACAAAATTATGAATTTTGTATGGAAAAAAAGTGATCACAGATTTTTGCCCTTTTCGCTCTAGGGCGCTTAGTTCATGAGTAAATCGCAATTTTATCGAAAAAAATTCGAAAAAAAAAGTGATCACAGATTTTTGCCCTTTTCGCTCTAGGACGCTTAGTTAATGAGTAAATCGCAATTTTAGTTTTCTATACAAAATTATGAATTTTGTATGGAAAAAAAGTGATCACAGATTTTTGCCCTTTTCGCTCTAGGACGCTTAGTTAATGAGTAAATCGCAATTTTAGTTTTCTATATAAATTTTGAATTTTGTATGGAAAAAAAAAGTGATCACAGATTTTTGCCCTTTTCGCTCTAGGACGCTTAGTTCATGAGTAAATCGCAATTTTATTTTTCTATATAAATTTTGAATTTTGTATGGAAAAAACGTGATCACAGATTTTTGCCCTTTTCGCTCTAGGGCGCTTAGTTCATGAGTAAATCGCAATTTTATTTTTCTATACAAAAATTTGAATTTTGTATGGAAAAAAAAAGTGATCACAGATTTTTGCCCTTTTCGCTCTAGGGCGCTTAGTTCATGAGTAAATCGCAATTTTATCGAAAAAAAATCGAAAAAAAAAGTGATCACAGATTTTTGCCCTTTTCGCTCTAGGACGCTTAGTTAATGAGTAAATCGCAATTTTAGTTTTCTATATAAATTTTGAATTTTGTATGGAAAAAAAAAGTGATCACAGATTTTTGCCCTTTTCGCTCTAGGACGCTTAGTTCATGAGTAAATCGCAATTTTATTTTTCTATATAAATTTTGAATTTTGTATGAAAAAAAGTGATCACAGATTTTTGCCCTTTTCGCTCTAGGACGCTTAGTTCATGAGTAAATCGCAACTTTAGTTTTCTATACAAAATTTTGAATTTTGTATGGAAAAAACGTGATCACAGATTTTTGCCCTTTTCGCTCTAGGGCGCTTAGTTCATGAGTAAATCGCAATTTTAGTTTTCTATACAAATTTTGAATTTTGTATGGAAAAAACGTGATCACAGATTTTTGCCCTTTTCGCTCTAGGGCGCTTAGTTCATGAGTAAATCGCAATTTTATTTTTCTATACAAAAATTTGAATTTTGTATGGAAAAAAACGTGATCACAGATTTTTGCCCTTTTCGCTCTAGGACGCTTAGTTCATGAGTAAATCGCAATTTTATTTTTCTATATAAATTTTGAATTTTGTATGGAAAAAAAAGTGATCACAGATTTTTGCCCTTTTCGCTCTAGGGCGCTTAGTTCATGAGTAAATCGCAATTTTAGTTTTCTATACAAAAATTTGAATTTTGTATGGAAAAAAACGTGATCACAGATTTTTGCCCTTTTCGCTCTAGGACGCTTAGTTCATGAGTAAATCGCAATTTTATTTTTCTATATAAATTTTGAATTTTGTATGAAAAAAAAGTGATCATAGATTTTTGCCCTTTTCGCTCTAGGGCGCTTAGTTCATGAGTAAATCGCAACTTTAGTTTTCTATACAAAATTTTGAATTTTGTATGGAAAAAACGTGATCACAGATTTTTGCCCTTTTCGCTCTAGGGCGCTTAGTTCATGAGTAAATCGAAATTTTATTTTTCTATACAAAAATTTGAATTTTGTATGGAAAAAAACGTGATCACACATTTTTGCCCTTTTCGCTCTAGGACGCTTAGTTCATGAGTAAATCGCAATTTTATTTTTCTATATAAATTTTGAATTTTGTATGGAAAAAAAAGTGATCACAGATTTTTGCCCTTTTCGCTCTAGGACGCTTAGTTCATGAGTAAATCGCAATTTTATTTTTCTATATAAATTTTGAATTTTGTATGAAAAAAAGTGATCACAGATTTTTGCCCTTTTCGCTCTAGGGCGCTTAGTTCATGAGTAAATCGCAATTTTAGTTTTCTATACAAAAATTTGAATTTTGTATGGAAAAAAAAGTGATCACAGATTTTTGCCCTTTTCGCTCTAGGACGCTTAGTTAATGAGTAAATCGCAATTTTAGTTTTCTATACAAAATTATGAATTTTGTATGGAAAAAAAGTGATCACAGATTTTTGCCCTTTTCGCTCTAGGACGCTTAGTTAATGAGTAAATCGCAACTTTAGTTTTCTATACAAAATTATGAATTTTGTATGGAAAAAAAGTGATCACAGATTTTTGCCCTTTTCGCTCTAGGACGCTTAGTTAATGAGTAAATCGCAATTTTAGTTTTCTATACAAAATTATGAATTTTGTATGGAAAAAAAGTGATCACAGATTTTTGCCCTTTTCGCTCTAGGGCGCTTAGTTCATGAGTAAATCGCAATTTTATCGAAAAAAAATCGAAAAAAAAGTGATCACAGATTTTTGCCCTTTTCGCTCTAGGACGCTTAGTTCATGAGTAAATCGCAATTTTATTTTTCTATATAAATTTTGAATTTTGTATGAAAAAAAGTGATCACAGATTTTTGCCCTTTTCGCTCTAGGACGCTTAGTTAATGAGTAAATCGCAACTTTAGTTTTCTATACAAAATTTTGAATTTTGTATGGAAAAAACTTGATCACAGATTTTTGCCCTTTTCGCTCTAGGGCGCTTAGTTCATGAGTAAATCGCAATTTTAGTTTTCTATACAAAATTTTGAATTTTGTATGGAAAAAACGTGATCACAGATTTTTGCCCTTTTCGCTCTAGGACGCTTAGTTAATGAGTAAATCGCAACTTTAGTTTTCTATACAAAATTTTGAATTTTGTATGGAAAAAAACGTGATCACAGATTTTTGCCCTTTTCGCTCTAGGACGCTTAGTTCATGAGTAAATCGCAATTTTAGTTTTCTATATAAATTTTGAATTTTGTATGGGAAAAAAAAGTGATCACAGATTTTTGCCCTTTTCGCTCTAGGACGCTTAGTTAATGAGTAAATCGCAACTTTAGTTTTCTATACAAAATTTTGAATTTTGTATGAAAAAAGTGATCACAGATTTTTGCCCTTTTCGCTCTAGGGCGCTTAGTTCATGAGTAAATCGCAACTTTAGTTTTCTATACAAAATTTTGAATTTGGTATGGAAAAACGTGATCACAGATTTTTGCCCTTTTCGCTCTAGGGCGCTTAGTTCATGAGTAAATCGCAATTTTAGTTTTCTATACAAAAATTTGAATTTTGTATGGAAAAAAAAGTGATCACAGATTTTTGCCCTTTTCGCTCTAGGGCGCTTAGTTCATGAGTAAATCGCAATTTTAGTTTTCTATACAAAATTATGAATTTTGTATGGAAAAAAAGTGATCACAGATTTTTGCCCTTTTCGCTCTAGGACGCTTAGTTCATGAGTAAATCGCAACTTTAGTTTTCTATACAAAATTTTGAATTTTGTATGGAAAAAACGTGATCACCGATTTTTGCCCTTTTCGCTCTAGGACGCTTAGTTAATGAGTAAATCGCAATTTTAGTTTTCTATACAAAATTATGAATTTTGTATGGAAAAAAAGTGATCACAGATTTTTGCCCTTTTCGCTCTAGGGCGCTTAGTTCATGAGTAAATCGCAATTTTATCGAAAAAAAATCGAAAAAAAAAGTGATAACAGATTTTTGCCCTTTTCGCTCTAGGACGCTTAGTTCATGAGTAAATCGCAATTTTAGTTTTCTATATAAATTTTGAATTTTGTATGGAAAAAAAAAGTGATCACAGATTTTTGCCCTTTTCGCTCTAGGACGCTTAGTTCATGAGTAAATCGCAATTTTAGTTTTCTATATAAATTTTGAATTTTGTATGGAAAAAAAAAGTGATCACAGATTTTTGCCCTTTTCGCTCTAGGACGCTTAGTTCATGAGTAAATCGCAACTTTAGTTTTCTATACAAAATTTTGAATTTTGTATGGAAAAAACGTGATCACCGATTTTTGCCCTTTTCGCTCTAGGGCGCTTAGTTCATGAGTAAATCGCAATTTTATTTTTCTATACAAAAATTTGAATTTTGTATGGAAAAAAACGTGATCACAGATTTTTGCCCTTTTCGCTCTAGGACGCTTAGTTCATGAGTAAATCGCAATTTTATTTTTCTATATAAATTTTGAATTTTGTATGGAAAAAAAAGTGATCACAGATTTTTGCCCTTTTCGCTCTAGGACGCTTAGTTCATGAGTAAATCGCAATTTTATTTTTCTATATAAATTTTGAATTTTGTATGAAAAAAAAGTGATCATAGATTTTTGCCCTTTTCGCTCTAGGGCGCTTAGTTCATGAGTAAATCGCAATTTTAGTTTTCTATACAAAAATTTGAATTTTGTATGGAAAAAAACGTGATCACAGATTTTTGCCCTTTTCGCTCTAGGACGCTTAGTTCATGAGTAAATCGCAATTTTATTTTTCTATATAAATTTTGAATTTTGTATGGAAAAAAAAGGGATCACAGATTTTTGCCCTTTTCGCTCTAGGACGCTTAGTTCATGAGTAAATCGCAATTTTATTTTTCTATATAAATTTTGAATTTTGTATGGAAAAAAAGTGATCACAGATTTTTGCCCTTTTCGCTCTAGGGCGCTTAGTTCATGAGTAAATCGCAATTTTATTTTTCTATACAAAAATTTGAATTTTGTATGGAAAAAAAAGTGATCACAGATTTTTGCCCTTTTCGCTCTAGGACGCTTAGTTAATGAGTAAATCGCAACTTTAGTTTTCTATACAAAATTTTGAATTTTGTATGGAAAAAAACGTGATCACAGATTTTTGCCCTTTTCGCTCTAGGACGCTTAGTTCATGAGTAAATCGCAACTTTAGTTTTCTATACAAAATTTTGAATTTTGTATGGAAAAAACGTGATCACCGATTTTTGCCCTTTTCGCTCTAGGGCGCTTAGTTCATGAGTAAATCGCAATTTTAGTTTTCTATACAAAATTTTGAATTTTGTATGGAAAAAAGGTGATCACAGATTTTTGCCCTTTTCGCTCTAGGACGCTTAGTTAATGAGTAAATCGCAACTTTAGTTTTCTATACAAAATTTTGAATTTTGTATGGAAAAAAAAGTGATCACAGATTTTTGCCCTTTTCGCTCTAGGACGCTTAGTTAATGAGTAAATCGCAATTTTAGTTTTCTATATAAATTTTGAATTTTGTATGAAAAAAAAGTGATCATAGATTTTTGCCCTTTTCGCTCTAGGGCGCTTAGTTCATGAGTAAATCGCAATTTTAGTTTTCTATACAAAAATTTGAATTTTGTATGGAAAAAAACGTGATCACAGATTTTTGCCCTTTTCGCTCTAGGACGCTTAGTTCATGAGTAAATCGCAATTTTATTTTTCTATATAAATTTTGAATTTTGTATGGAAAAAAAAGTGATCACAGATTTTTGCCCTTTTCGCTCTAGGACGCTTAGTTAATGAGTAAATCGCAACTTTAGTTTTCTATACAAAATTTTGAATTTTGTATGAAAAAAGTGATCACAGATTTTTGCCCTTTTCGCTCTAGGACGCTTAGTTAATGAGTAAATCGCAACTTTAGTTTTCTATACAAAATTTTGAATTTTGTATGGAAAAACGTGATCACAAATTTTTGCCCTTTTCGCTCTAGGGCGCTTAGTTCATGAGTAAATCGCAATTTTAGTTTTCTATACAAAAATTTGAATTTTGTATGGAAAAAAAAGTGATCACAGATTTTTGCCCTTTTCGCTCTAGGGCGCTTAGTTCATGAGTAAATCGCAATTTTAGTTTTCTATACAAAATTATGAATTTTGTATGGAAAAAAAGTGATCACAGATTTTTGCCCTTTTCGCTCTAGGACGCTTAGCTCATGAGTAAATCGCAACTTTAGTTTTCTATACAAAATTTTGAATTTTGTATGGAAAAAACGTGATCACCGATTTTTGCCCTTTTCGCTCTAGGGCGCTTAGTTCATGAGTAAATCGCAATTTTATTTTTCTATACAAAAATTTGAATTTTGTATGGAAAAAAACGTGATCACAGATTTTTGCCCTTTTCGCTCTAGGACGCTTAGTTCATGAGTAAATCGCAATTTTATTTTTCTATATAAATTTTGAATTTTGTATGGAAAAAAAAGTGATCACAGATTTTTGCCCTTTTCGCTCTAGGACGCTTAGTTCATGAGTAAATCGCAATTTTATTTTTCTATATAAATTTTGAATTTTGTATGAAAAAAAAGTGATCATAGATTTTTGCCCTTTTCGCTCTAGGGCGCTTAGTTCATGAGTAAATCGCAATTTTAGTTTTCTATACAAAAATTTGAATTTTGTATGGAAAAAAACGTGATCACAGATTTTTGCCCTTTTCGCTCTAGGACGCTTAGTTCATGAGTAAATCGCAATTTTATTTTTCTATATAAATTTTGAATTTTGTATGGAAAAAAAAGGGATCACAGATTTTTGCCCTTTTCGCTCTAGGACGCTTAGTTCATGAGTAAATCGCAATTTTATTTTTCTATATAAATTTTGAATTTTGTATGGAAAAAAAGTGATCACAGATTTTTGCCCTTTTCGCTCTAGGGCGCTTAGTTAGTGAGTAAATCGCAATTTTAGTTTTCTATATAAATTTTGATTTTTGTATCGAAAAAAGTGATCACAGATTTTTTCCCTTTTCGCTCTAGGACGCTTAATTAATGAGTAAATCGCATTTTTAGTTTTCAACACAAAATTATGAATTTTGTATGGAAAAAAAAGTGAAAACAGATTTTTGCTCTTTTCGCTCTAGGACGCTTAATTAATGAGTAAATCGCATTTTTAGTTTTTTGTATGGAATTTGTATGGAAAAAAAGTGATCACAGATTTTTGCCTTTTTCGCTCTAGGACGCTTAGTTAATGAGTAAATCGCAATTTTAGTTTTCAACACAAAATTATGAATTTTGTATGGAAAAAAAGTGATCACAGATTTTTGCCCTTTTCGCTCTAGCACGCTTAGTTAATGAGTAAATCGCAATTTTAGTTTTCTATACAAAATTTTGTATGAAAAAAAAGTGATCACAGATTTTTGCCCTTTTCGCTCTAGGGCGCTTAGTTCATGATTATTTTAGTTTTCTATACAAATTTTAGTTTTCTATACAAAATTATGAATTTTGTATGGGACGCTTAGTTCATGAGTAAATCGCAATTTTAGTTTTCTATACAAAATTATTAATTTTGTATGAAAAAAAAGTGATCATAGATTTTTGCCCTTTTCGCTCTAGGACGCTTAGTTAATGAGTAAGTCGCAATTTTAGCACTCAACCAATTTATTTTGCCAATATAAATTTGTTTCTCTATTGTGAACAGTCTTATTATTCAAAATGCTGGAAGGGAGAACATCTTCAATTCAATTTAAATTCCCTAAATATCTTTAGACGGCGGCTTCGTATATCTAATGATATTTTAAAAGTTTGTTTTTCAACATTATTATTATTACGTTGTCATGGAAAATTACTATGGTCATTAGATATGTTTTTCTTTCCTACTTATTTGATTCGTTTAGCAACAAATGACCAAATAGTTTTTTTTTTTTTTTTTTAATAAACATATTAACGCTGGCGTTTCTGTTCGTCTTTATGGCAAGCTAACAGCAAAAGTTTCGTAAATACAACAGCTGGCGTGTAATAAGTGGACATTTATTATATTTCTCCCGCACTCATGCTGCGTCAAGTGTTAATTTCACTCGCGAGGGTATATAGTGAAGATCAATTCGATAGCAGTACTCTGCGTTGGTATGTAATACAACTATGGAGAACTCACGATGTAGCGGGGGAAATTATATTGTCGATTGTCAAGATAGTTCCAATTATGTTGGAATCCAAAATGTGTCCATTATGCGCTGCTATTATCTTGCACACAAATACGTTTGTTAGTAGTTTCATCCAATTTGCGTAGACTAGAAAAAAAACGTTGGGGGCCTTATGGCTTTATTGGCTTAGTTTAGCGAAACGAAAAACATTAAGTTGTCCATTGTGCAAATTTACATACATTTACCACAATCACCGGGGGAAAATCTAATATAAAATATCTTATGAAAGCAAATTAAATATTACGCGGCCACAGTAGCCAAAACGCTTTAATTTAATGGGCTGAAATGTTTTCATAGAGAAATGTGAATTCATTCTGTGCCAGTTTTATGTTTAGTTTTTTAGTTCTGACGAAATTGCTAAGTCATCGGTTTGATGTCAAAGATTTTGTTACCAAATATTTGTGCGCTTCAGTTGTACAATTTCCCAAAGACCGTGCACGTTATAGAAAAATGTGATTTTGATTATGAATTGTACAAATCCACATTAGGTTTAAATTTCAGAGTCAGTCCCTGGTATAAGCAAACTATGAAATCAGTGCAGAATTGCCACCAGCCGTTTGAGTACAAGACTACCACATAGTAGCCGGACAGGAGGATGGACGGTCATCCCTAGTTCGTCTTATTATAAATCGTGGGCTGGTGTCCTTTCCCTCCTCTTAGTTATAATACCCTGCACCACAGTGTGGTATAGGTTATTAAAATTATATGTGTCGTAGCAACATACATACTCTTATCCCCATACTTTGTCATTAATCCCTTTGAAGTTTTCCTCTTGTCGTAATCAGTATTTTTCGTTGGCAACTTGACTAGAAATACGTTTCTTGCGGTAAATTTCATACTCCATTCACGTTCTTGCTATTAAGTGGAATGGGTAGAGTTGATAGCAACACTGAGTGTGCGTGAAAAAAGATAAACGAGTAATTATATCGGAAACACCAGTTGCTTACACAATATGAATACTAATTTCTTGATATGGAATAGAAGATTTCTATATTCTTTATTAGAAGTGTAAGGCGATTTCGTTTGCATGTCGTCATTCCGTTTGCATAAACTTGAAACTTTGATATCAGACCTTATGAAGTACGCAAATTCTAGAGTGAACAAAAAGTCCCCATACAGAACACCATGGAAAATAAAAGAAGATTTTAGTTGCCAAAAAACCTTCAAAGAAATCAATGGCACAATTAGGATTATAAAGGCTGAGAATGTGGCTTACAGGGCGACAATCCAGCCTTTGAACACAAGAGCTTTGTTGAAGCCATACCGAGAGTTTTGTAGGGAGGAAATTGAGGTCTATGCGAATATAAATGAAGCCTGGAAATGCATGAATCTACAGAGTCGCCTAACTTCGTGTGGAGGCGAAGGTGAAAATCTGGTGGCAGACATGTGGAAGGTGGTAAAAGTAAAATATCTCCTGTTTGTTGGCGGCCTCTCTCTCATAAGCGGGCACCTAAGGGACTGAGTATTATGTCCGCTTATGATAGGTGTCCGCTTTTGAGGGAAGTACACAAGAGGACTGAAGCGGATTGGTTCTGAAAAAAGTGTCCGTTTATGAGAGGTGTCCGCTGAAGAGAGGTGTCCGCAAGGAGAGAACACTGTATAAGTATACATTTATATGTTTATATGTGTGTTTACATACAATGATATGTATGTTTACATAAATACAATTAAATACATGTTTGCACAGAATCATATATATGTTTGGGAACATTGCAAAAATATATATGCTTGCAGTTGACCCAAAATAAAGATATGTTTGCAGCGAAATATATTTGAGCAATACGTTGCAGAGGTCGCTGTTTTTTCTCCGTGTACGTTAGACTTTTTTTTTCGATTCGTTTTTTCATTTTGAATTAGGGTAAAATTACCTTGTGGGACCCAACACTAAAAATAAAAATAAAAAATATTCAGTTCTCTTCTAACTGACGCCAAAATGCAATTTAGGGCTGGTGCTCATTGTGGGCGTGGCTGCGAAAAATAAACCCGCCCACGTATGTTTGACAATATGGTACTCAAATGAAAGGTAATAACCTCATAAAATGTGTACTTAATGGGCGTGGCACCAAAAAAACAGCCGCCCACTTTTTTGACAATATCGTACTCAAATGAAAGGTTATCCCTTCACGAGGTGAAATATGTACTTTTTAAACTTTTTGAATAAAAATAAATAACAACTTAGGTTAATATTTTAAAAGAAGCCGTAATTTTAAAAAAATTTTGTTTTCGCTCTCCTTAGAAGTTTACTAGTATGTTGTTATTCGTGGAAAACACAGAATTGGAGTGTCATAAAAAAAAATCACCCGCCCACTTTTTTGACATTATGGTAATCTAATGAAGGGATATTTCACGTGTAATTCTGCAGCAGACACTTCAAGTTAACCTAAATAAAATCATACTATAAAAACATTTTCCAAAAAAGTCTCGCACAAAAACTGGTATTGACACCGAAACGGTTTAAGGGAAGCTTATGGTATTTTCATAAAAAAAACAACAAATAAATGGCATATGTCACTAAGTGCAGTTGCTCCATGACCTTACCCTGCCTCCCACTTCATATATCCAAATAAGAATGACGTATTTGATCTCGTGAAGACATTTCCTTTGAGTACCACATATGTGGGCGAGTTCGTTTTTTCGATTTCACGACCTCCCCTGGTCCCAGCCCCTAAATTTCATTTAAATTTTCGTCATTTATGGGTAATTTCCAAGAGACCTGTTGTTTTAATTTAGGAGCTGCATATTTATGTTTTTATTATTTTCGTAATGGCTCAATTTTGCCTTAATTTGGGATAGGCAATTTAAAAAAAAATACTTTTCGATTGATTAATAACATTGTTAGAGGCCTTTTTAATAGGCCCTACTTTAGTACTTTTTTGTATCGTAGGCACGGTACAAGAATGCCATCAACATGTTCTTCATTTGAGACGTTTACTAATCCCTTATATAAATTGTTATTGTCCTTATAGTTTCTTGGTCGGACAATCACAATGCACCTGACCACCATATTGCTATGTGTCTGCTTTAAACTTTTACTTTTATTTCTACCTTCATCCTTTTCTCTTCTTCTTCCTCTTCTTTCCATTGCAGCATGTTGTGGACACTACTTAACAACGGACAAGTCACGCCTGAAGCACAAAATCCCCAGACACAAGTAAGAAAACCTTTTTAATTGTTTTAGATTTAAAATCTATTAAGGCAATCACGTATTTCGTTCGCTTATTGCTTTTTTGCACATTGTCTAGTAATTAGTTAGTTAATTAATTTGAAATGCAATCAGAGTAATACAAATTTAATTAATCATTATACTAATAATCCTTAAGTTTCGTAAATCCTTCAAACTTCGGGGCATATCTCTTACATTTAGTCAAGGCTATCATTTAATTTATTATTGTCATTAATGAACTAAGCAATTAACTAGCAATTATAATTAAAGTATACGGGAAATAGATACCTGAAAAGGCGAATCATCGGATCCCTGCATGACCCATTGGGGAGGTTTTGGCTATGCTGTGAAAGCTGGGGCTGTGACCGATATTTTCGGTTTTAAAGACAACATTCAAATTGTTATTTTGTTTAAATCCCAAAATTGTTTTGATTCTGTGGGAATTTCCCTGAAATTCCATTAGTGCCAGAAGCTTAACACTCTAATACAAATAAAATAAATTAAATTTTACAAAATCGTACAATTCCCAGAATAATTAAAAAAAAAATCAGCTTTGGGATTTCCTGGGCTTAAGCGGCCGAATAACAAACATTCTGACAAGTCGAATAGTCTCAGCTCATCGTCAGTTGTGCGCTCTACTCGCATTTTCTTAAGACTACTTTAATGTGTTCGTTGTGTGTTTTTTTCTCGGTTGACAGCTGTCACAAACATATTTGTATATTAAATGCTAACACGTTTTCGTTTTTTCTTTTCTTTATCCTTTCGTATTTGGTTTGTGCTTTTGCCGTATGGTAATATTAGAGAGTTGATTACCTTAGATTTGCCTACAAACATATTCCGTTGGTGTTTGTTAGGCCTCCTTTTGTCTACCGTGTGAGGGAGGTGTGAGGCAACATTGTGCGAGACCGGTGACCGGTATGACAATGTCGAGTAATAAAGAAAGTTTGTAATAAAGAATCATTTGCGAAAGTAAGATTGTACAGGGTGGCCCAAATAACACTTAGGGCTGAGCGTGTCCGTAGTTTTCATTGCACAAATTTGCAGGTTGCTCTACCAGTGTCGATCATTATTCGGTATGAAGCCCCAGAGAGGTTTCGTTTATCAATTCTTTTTGTCTTTATGAAAGTAAACGTTGTCCAGATCAATATCATCCAACTACATCTCTCTATAGCTCAATCCACTCACCGTTACTGTTGATCAAACCTCATTTTCGAAAAAGTAAGACCCAATGACCCCGCCAGACCATAAACCGCACAAAACAGTCACACGTTGAGGATAGAGAGGCTTCTCAACAATGACTCTTGCGTTTTCCAAGCCCCAGATGTGACAATTTTGCTTGTTGACGTAGCCAACGAGGTGGAAATGGGCCTCATCAGCCATGATGATTTTTCGATGGACTTCCGGATCATTTTCATGCATTTCAAGGACCCAATCAGCAAAGACACGACGTTGCTGATGATCGGCCGGCTTGAGTTCTTGTGTCAACTGAACTTTATAAACCTTAAGTCTTTATGCAAATTACTGTGTAATGACGTTTGTGGAATGTCCAATTCCAAAGAACGATGAGGAATGGATAAACCTGGGTTTCCTAAAACACTTTGGGCTACAGCAGCAATATTCGCAGTTGATCTGGATCCTTTATTCTTCATATCACTAACTTGTCACAACAGCTCAAATCTTTCCACCAATTTCTGTATTGTGGTCCAAAAATGCTTTAGTATTTCGAACTGTGACTGCAAGATTTTCACCATTTCTGTAGTGAATTTTAATAATTTCAATGCGTTAAATGGTAATTTCTTCTTGTGCGCTGAGTTTCCAATCATTGGGATAGCTCTCATTATGCCAGATGGTGTAGACAAGCTGATGTATGCACCTTATCAGCTGAACCCCCGGTCTGCCGATATTCTACCTGTTATTCTGCTGCCTTGTTATTCTGAAACCAGACAATTTCTGCTTTTACTTTATCTTTACTTTATCTAAACTTGAGCTGGAGAACAAAGTTTTGCTTTCTAAAACAATTTTTATGCCAGTGTGGACGTACTGGGGACGGTCAGTGATTCTAATGTTGAAATACTTCGGAGGTACCAGTCCAAAACTCTGAGATTTATTAGTTATGCTCAATGGTTTATAATGAATAAAAATATACACAATGATCTTGGTGGTATTTATAAATTTTGGTTAATATGTTATTGCTAATGGATTTGAAATAAATTTTTATTTTAAAATTTAAATTTTTGGCTCATTTCTGCGGGTAACAACATTTGCACACATATTTATATTTTTCCCCCTTTTGTACCTTTTTTTATCCCGTTTTGGTACTTTTTCGAGCCTTCCCCAACTATCCACTTCTTTTTACCAAATATCTGTTTCACTCGTTTTTATTTTCCCCCCTTGTTGGTCCCTTTTTTATTCCATCTTAGCCCCTTTTTCGTTCCACCTCTAACTCATTTCCAACTGTAGTAGATTATTTTTCATTTATATTATACCAGTTTTGGGCCCGTTTTAGTCCCATTATTCATTGTTTCCACATTTTGGCCAATCCCAACATTGTCCCCACCTTGGTACTTTGTTTTATCCTGTTTTGGTACGTTTTGGCCACTTTTTCGCCCCTTCTCTAACTATTATTCACATGTTTTTGCCAAAAATTTGTATCAATCTTCAAATATTTCCTCCCCTTTTTTATTCCGTTCATGGCCCCTTTTTCGTCCCATCTCTAACTCATTTCAACTGTTGTTGCCCATCGTAGTCGTGGACCAATTTCCCAACAAAAATCACAATGTTTGAATTTTTTGTATATTTTGATGGGGTTTTTGGGACACATTTTACCCGTTTGCCCCCCATTTTTACCGGCTTCCAATTCGAATTTCCAAAAATCCGTTCTTAGCGAATGACTATGGTGCAATGGTTTCGGAAAGAGCACATATCTTTGCGATCCTTAATAAGGGAAAATATTTTTTTTTTAAAATTTTATGATTTTTATTTTTTTAACCCAAATTAAAACCGTTTTTATAGAAATCATAAATAATCATTATTTTGAGTTTTATTATTTTCCTCAAAAATAGTGATTATGGGCTGATTTTTTAACATTAATCAAAATTAATCATTACCATTGAAGACAACTGTTAAAATCTAAAATTTCAAAACTATCATGGAAATGTAACGATTGTCCAAAAACATTCATTATAATGAAATTATTTATGTTTTATGTATATTCTAAAAAAACAAAAATAATCATTATTTACGGTCCCTGTTTTGTTTCCTTATGTTTCCCTTATGAGGGATGCCAAACTGCATCTCTTTCCGAGTGAGACATTTTCATATTCAAAAAAACGAATTTTTTCATTCCGCCCTAGTGTCTATCTTCCAATCGATGAAACATGTGTAGTGGTAGTTTGTATACACTTTTAACCCATCAACATATTTCATGCCATCTAATCGTGAAATGCCAACATCTCAATTTCCCAGCGGCATCTCATGTGTCTCCACTTCACATACCACCATCCAATGATAAAACATTAAACACTTTCCCCTTGATTATATTTCGCATTGTGGTGGCAACACCTGTACACCGGGTACACTCATTAGCTCCGGCAAACATGACACTCTCATAAAAGAAATACCCACCCCGCCCCAACCCATCATCCCAACGAACAGTTGTGGCCAACTATTATTTTGCCATCAGCCAGCCAGGCGTAATTTCAGTTTATTAAACTGTATTCGAAAGGAGAGTTTATTTAAATGGAACTTATGAACAAACACCCGACAATGTGCATTTGGAAGAGACCATAAGGTGAATGACAGACAATTACAGCTGCCAAGGTTACATTTGTTGTGTCACAATGTTAATTAAAAGTAATGTCTTACACATTACCGACAAGCTAAACTGTAATATTGTCATGGTGGCGTGTACTATTACGGGCCGTTATGAATTTGGGCAGCAACTAGTAAGTGTGACTAAAATGAAATAAAAATGTGAAAGTTATTTGTTGCCATTCAGTTTGGGGAGTTTATGCTTTGGTGCCTCTACCCAACTGACGGATGTGGTCGAATAGCCAATGGCTGATACTGACTTCCTCCACAATTTACCACGGTGGGGGACAATTGTTCTGTTCTCTTAAGAAAAACGATTTACTAGCAATTTATTGAAATATCCTTAAATAATTTTTAAATTGATTGTTAACCAATAATTTGAGACATCTCCCATGGATGACCTATACACTAGGGTGGAGTGAAATTCAAAAAAAAAAAGTTAACCTCGGCAAGAGATGTAGTCTGGGGTCCTAATGAGGGGAAAAATAAAGAAAAACATTTTAAAAAAATTTTAGGGGTCGCGCCACTCCCTCGAAATTTGGAAATTATCGCTATTTTGGCGTTGATTTTAGAAAAATCCTAAAAAGTTTTATGTCAATAAATGTTTGCAATAGCGTAAACAATGAAATAAGGGCAAGAAAAAATTTAAAAAAAATTTTCTCATTGTTCAAAAATTTCAAAAAGTAAAATAAGTCAAATCGTCCCTTCTTCAGAAAATTGACTGAACAATGAAATGGCTACCAAAGCTACAAATATTAGTCGATTATCCTCATATTTGCCTCAAATACTTTTGTTTGGGCACTGAACAAGCTCAAACTTTTAAATTTCGAATAAGTTAAGTCGTTAAGTTTTAGGATTTTTCTAAAATCAACGCCAAAATAGCAATAATTTCCAAATTTCGAGGGAGTGGCGCGACCCCTAAAATTTTTTTAAAATTTTTTTTCTTTATTTTTCCCCTCATTAGGACCCCAGACTACATCTCTTTCCGAGGTTAACTTTTTCAAATTAAAAAAAAAACATGTTTTCACTCCACCCTACTATACACATTGTTAAAGTGTTTCTCACCGCCTTTTATCATCAGCTTATGGGTTTAGTAAATTTAAACACATCTCTGTGACTTTTTGCCGGTGGCCATTAAACTGTGATAAATTATATTGAATCCATCACCATTTGTCTTCAGCTAAACCGCAAACACTAGTCGACAGACGGATATCCAAAGTAAACCTGAAATTGTGGCATACGCATTTTGACTTTACAGACCGGTTATAGAAGGATTGTGTGGCAAGTCGTCACAGAATGTAAAAGTTATTCAATCAGCAAAAGAATCGAGCACAATAAATTCATTTTATTGCTCGGCCGCCACTCACCGCAACACTTTACTATGCGATTCATTAATCAATTGCCAAGGCCATTGTGTAGACATATTTTGAAACTATTTTATGGCTTTTAATCTTTGCCTAATTGTCTGTAGCAAAATACTGCCGACTGACTGTTGCCTTGGCTATTTCATTCAAATAAATGTTAAGTGTTTGTAAAATAAATAAATAATTCTTTAAGTGTTTTTTGGGGTAACGAAAGATTAATGTATCTGCATTAAAGTCCTGTGAATGTTTCTGCTGTGAACTGAATCCCTAAAAAAATCGTTCAACCGAATGTGTTGGATTTTATTTACATTTTCGTTGAAATCATATATTTGGAGCGTTATTTATGTTTACCACAACATTTGTGAACTTTTAAATATTATACGGAAAATTGTTGTTGTATGGTTTCGCTAATGGACAAATTCCAAGAAAGTCGGTAGTCTTGGATATACTTTCTGTATATTTAAAGGCGAGAGCAGTAAGGATTTCCGAAAATCGCATGTACGTCTTTTACATCCCTTTTTAATAGGTCACAATGTCTAGTATCCTACTCCTAGGGTGGGGATATACAAACATGTCCCTTGAGTCTCTCCAACGATGTGAAACGTTAATCATCTGATTTACGTCCCACTAACAAGGATCAGAATGACAAGTCAAACGAAAAGCGATGCAAACGAAAATGTTAGTATTTCGGTACAAAATCGTGTCCCACTAAATGTTTCATACCCTTAGCAGAGGTTATATATTTTTAGATACGACCCAAAAGTTTAACACATAATTTTATGATACAGAAGTCGTTTTGGGCTTTTTTCTAAGAATATATATTTGATACCCTTCTGTGGAAAAGAGCATTTAAATGTATTTATTCTAATTAATTATTTATCAAAAAAAAAAAAAAAATGTAATGGGAAATATTTGTATGGAACAAAATTAAAATATGATATTAAGCTAAAGTACGAGGTATGTTCAAAAAATATCGCAAAGTTTGTTTTTTTTTCAAAAAGTATTTATTTATTCATGAATATCTATTTTGTTCCCTTCAAAGTAATTCCCCTAGGATATAATACACTTCTGTCAACGTTTTTTCCAATCCTCGAAGCACTTCAAATAATCATTTTTGTGATCTTGTTCAGCTACTCCTTCGATGCCGTCTTTATCTCCGCAATCGTGGAGTAGCGTCGTCCTTTCATGGGCCTTTTTTCACTTTTCGGAACAAAAAATAGGCCAGGGCCAAACAAGCAACGATGTGTGTGCAGGGGCGTTTTCATGGTGCAACAGCCAGTTTTTGTTCTTCCCCAGATCCGGGCGTTTTTGGCAGATTGCTTCGCGTAATTTGCGCATAACTTGCAGGTAATATTCTTTATTGACGGTACTAAGCTGTGGCAAGAACACATAATCCCCACGCTCCTGCAATCAAAGAAAACTGTTGGCAAAACCTTTACGTTCGACCGAAGTTGGCGCTCTTTTTTCGGTCTTGCGGTCATGCGGCAGCTTCCATTGATATGATTGAGCTTTAGTTTCCATCTACAGCAAGTTTGGGTCGTCACGGACCGAGTTCAACATCTCCTGAGCAATTTAAACGCGATGCGGTTTTTGGTCCAAATTGAGCAATTTTGGCACGAATTTAGCGGCGACCCAACTCATGCTCAAATCATATGTTAAAATCGAATCGATTTTAATTCGAAATAGAATGGGCTCTAATGGTAATTCGTCGATTCGCCAATATTACTTTAGTCACATAATCAATGTTTTCGTCTGTTGTTGGCGTGCTCAGGCGTTCGGCACGCTGTTCGTCCTTCGCATCTTCTCGGCCCGCTAAGAACATTTAATACCACCGATAAATTTTACTTTGGTCCAAGGTCAACATTCGGAATAACGCAACATAACGCTATAAAAATATCAAAAATCAAATACACGTAGCCCGCGGAAATAAAAAATTCGCAATATTTGTTGAACGTACCTCGTATATCTCATTTTTTGTCAACTAAAGGGTGTTTTTTATTGAGGTATAGAACTTCGAATTGAAATAAAACACAAGGAAATCGTTTTAATGTCCATCAATTTGGCTTTATTGGAAGGATAATTTTATGCCATTAATGTTTAAATATGATTTCGGGCATGTGGCCGCCGCGGCTGGCTCGAATAAAGCCAATTGTACAGGTCCAATTTTCAACCACTTGTTGGAACCACAACTCATCCACATTCATGCCATCCAATTCGGGAACAAAATAGTCGGTTATCATGGCTCTATACCGGTCTCCATTAACGGTAACTGACTCTCCAGCATTATTTCGGAAGAAGTATGGCCCAATGACTCCACCAGCCCATAGAGCACACCAAACAGTCAGTTTTTGTGGATGTAATGGCATAAAATGGACGGAGCTTGCGGTGAACTTCGCGAACTGAACCATTACTTTCGAAATAAATTTGCACGATTTGCAAGCGTTGTTCTTTTGTCAACCTGTTCATGATGAAATGGCAAACCAAACTAAATATTAATCACTTGACAGCTGACAAAATGGCCGCCAGTTAAAAAAGTGATGCCAACTTAAAGTTCTATACCCCAATAAAAAACACCCTTTAAAATTACTGTAAATCTTAAAGACACATAAGATTTCAAAATATGTGGTTTCAAATTCATTGGATGTAGCGCTGAAAAAAAATAGTACTAGCCTGGGAATGAATCCTCGTATTTTGGATCTTTGCGAACTTTCACCTAAGACCTTTGTTGGATTCATCAATTTTAAGGACGTTTGAGCAATGTCTGTGTGTCCGCACGTTAACTTTTGCAAGAATTAACCAATTGCTCTAAATCTTGACATGATTTCATATTTTTCAAAGTTACATATGGGTTTGCATATTACCACGCCTTTTATGGTAATTTTCGTAGGAAAAACCAGGTGAGAGTTTGGCATAATTGACGAAGAAAACTAAGCATCCATTTCTCTCCGTTTGACAACAACATACCCTGATCATATTAGCTGACATTTGAGTACCGACATAGTCTTAAACAAAACGAAATCTAGTTTGTTTATTAGTTTCTTCGATATTTATTCTTTATAAACACACTGAAAAGTCAGTTTCTCTAAATATATTTACACTCGAGTAAATCGCGTGTTTGGTGGTTGTATCAAGTAGAGCGTATTTGTTTGGAAACAAACTTTATTTGGCTGCAAATATAACTTATTTTCTATTAATATTATGTATTTGTGTATAAGCAATAGCGTGTTTGGGAAAAACGTACAAAAAACGTATTAAATTCAACACAGTTCAACATTTAGGGTTGTACAATAGGGTGGAGTGAAATTCAAAAAAAAAAAAGTTAACCTCGGAAAGAGATGTAGTCTGGGGTCCTAATGAGGGGAAAAATAAAGAAAACAATTTTAAAAAAATTTTAGGGGTCGCGCCACTCCCTCGAAATTTGGAAATTATCGCTATTTTGGCGTTGATTTTAGAAAAATCCTAAAAAGTTTTATGTCAATAAATGTTTGTAATAGCGTAAACAATGAAATAAGGGCATGAAAAAAATTTTTTTCTCATTGTTCAAAAATTTCAAAAAGTAAAATAAGTCAAATCGTCCCTTCTTCAGAAAATTTACTGAACAATGAAATCGAAACAATGAATATTTGCCTCAAATACTTTTGTTTGGGCACTGAACAAGCTCAAACTTTTAAATTTCGAATAAGTTAAGTCGTTAATTTTTAGGATTTTTCTAAAATCAACGCCAAAATAGTGATAAGTTCCAAATTTCGAGGGAGTGGCGCGACCCCTAAACATTTTTTAAAATTTTTTTCTTTATTTTTCCCCTCATTAGGACCCCAGACTACATCTCTTTCCGAGGTTAACTATTTCAAATTAAAAAAAGCGTGTTTTCACTCCACCCTATTGTATAAGTCGACTCACAAAAAGTCGAATAATCGACTTTATGCTAATAGAACAGTGCCAAATGAAATCCATTTTCTCGACATTTGATTACGAAAAAGTCCAGATCGAGTTTTTGTTGGTGAACTTTTAATTTTACTAAGTCCAGTACATCACCACCAAATTTTTCACAAATTTGCAATTTTTGCAATTTGAAAATTGGCCACCTTCGACTGTTTCGAATTTCCAAAGGGAATTATTTAATAATTGGTAGATAACAACCTTCAAAGCACATTTCAAATCAATATCTCCGAAGTCAGGATTCCCATTTTCACCCGTCTTTCTCTCACTCTCTTGCGGTAAAGACTTGATCAGCCGCTTGTTATGCTTCCTTCTTGAATCTGTGTGCCTCTTCAACCTCAGTTTACACTTTACCAATCCAAAATGTGTAAACACTAAAAGCAAACGAAATGCAATTGTTGACACCAGCCAACTGTTAACACTGGGAACTGCTGATGCCATCCATATGTGATGTAATTAATGTGTGTGGCCCGAGTGTGCTTGTGGCTTAATGAACTTAACACATCAGTGGCAATTTGGGTTCAAAGTCAGTGAAGTGTAATTAATTGAATTTCGTGATCACCAACAGAAAAATGTCTTTCAACCGGAAGGGCAGGAATCAATTGTGCGAACGAAATGTTCAGTAAATTGAACTTTAATAAGGAAATTATTGTCTTCAAGGACACATACAGTGCAGTACAAATATTAATAATCTATGTAATGTGGCAACACATAAACTTTTTTGTCATTAATCATAATCATAAATGTTCACATATTGCTCGGTTGGTCATGACGTTAATTAGGCCATTCGTGATGGTCTTGATTTCGCCTATTGCCTAATTAGTTAGCTGGAAAAAAGATACAAAAAAAGAAATGGCATGTATTCAATTACCAACCTCTTCAAGCATTTACATTTTCGTACATTCCAGTGTGCCACTAGTCAACTTGTGGAAAACTGTGCCACAATTGTTTACTCGAATTTAGTTGATAGCGCTTTAGTTTTGTGCTACTGCCGGGCTTTGATTTATGCCACTAATATCCGTTTCTTGGAGTATTTCTTAGACTATAGTTAAACTTTAATGGCAATTTATTGTTTTGTTTTTTCCCCTTTGGCTGGAAGTTGTTCTTGGTTCACCGAACCAACGAAAAATATTTAACTTTGTTTGGCTACATAAACATTCTTTATCTTTGTGGGTTAGTCGTAAATACCTTTAGCGATTAAGAAAATATTCAGAGAAAAAATGTGTGGCTTGCCACAGCAATATAAAGAAAGCACCAAAGCAGCCATCAACTGAACAGGGGCCAAGGACGAGAACGAGAATGGCAGCAAAAGTTTGCGGACATAAACAGGGGGTTTGCGGAAAGTGAAGATGTAAATTGGGGTTTTTTGATTCAAGGTATAAACTGTTTTGACTTTGTCGCAATATACAGCAGACCGGGTGAACTTTCATGATAGGGAATCGATTATATTTACGAAAATCGATATGAGATAGTGGGAAAATGTCCCTGGGAGGCGCTAGCGCCCAAAACATTAAAGATCCTGATGGTAGTCAAACATTAGAAAATTGATAAAGATCAGGAATATGGTGAAAAAATGTCGGCGGGCCGAGGGTCGACTCCAGGACCATCCTTTAAAATAAGGCTGGCCCTCTTATTCAACAAATATCCTTAGGGCGACAAATATGTAATATGTTTTTGGAAAAAAGTGTATTTAAATAAATCGTAAAATGTATAAAGAAAAAAGTCAAGAGACTTATAAAATTTGTGTATCAAATATGTAGTAATTCGTGAGTTCTTTCTTTTAACCCTTCGTCAGGCACATATTTTGAGCCCTTAGTTCTGACACATGGTGTCTGACCAGACCCCTATACATTTAAATGCATTTGTATGGAAATAAGGGCTGTTTGGCGTTAAATTTTAAATTATTATGAAGAATACATTGCATTTTTTTACTCAGAATTTTGCGGAAGGCAACAAAAACATAAATAATCTAATAATCTAAGGATTGTTGCATGTGCAGCAAAAAAGCGTGTCTTACGGCGTATTTTGTCACCATGCTGCAAGACAAATTCTGCAATCTTTTTTGGCAGCTAATGTGTCTGGACCACTGCGTGAAGCCACATTGAGGTTTGCTATATTGAGAGGTCTTCCAAAGTACGCTTCAAATGCTATACGAGTTGTTGGTTGAGCCACAATGTGCGGATTATTGGTGCGATTTTCAACGTTTATTTGGCCTTTTGTCCTGTTCCAAGGACTTTTTTTCAATTATTAATTTATACATCGAAAGCCAACAATATTCTGGGAGATTACCTGAAATTACAGCCATGTACCTAAAATAGAAGTATGCTAAATTGAAGCATGAAAATATGTCTGGCCAGAACCATGTGCCAGTTCGAGGGTTTAACAAATACAAAAATTTTTTTTGCACCTTTTATTCTTTGACATTTGACAAGTAGAACGCATTGAACGCATTATTAAAATTCACTACAAAAATGGTGAAAATATTGCAGTCACAGTTCGCAAAACTAAAGCATTTTTGGGTCGTCGTGAAGCAACTTGTCGGACCGAAATACAGAAGTGGGAAAATTCGAGGTGTTGGGACAAGTTAGTGATGTGGAGAATAGAACCCGTTCACTTCGCTCAAGAACAATAGAGAATATTGCTACTGTAGCCCAAAGAGTTGAAGAAAACCCACGTTTGTCCATTCCTCGTCGTTCTTTGGAATTGGGCATTCCACAAACGTCTTTATACCGTATTTTGCATAAAGACTCATAAAGTTCAGTTAACACAAGAACTCAAGCCGGCCGATCATCAACAACGTCGTGTCTTTGCTGATTGGGTCCTTGAAATGCATGAATTATCCGGAATTCCATAGAAAACTCATCGTGACTGATGAGGCCCATTTCCACCTCGGTGGCTACGTCAATAAGCAAAATTGTCGCATCTGGGGCTCGGAAAACCAAGAGTTATTGTTGAGAAGCTTCTCCATCCTCAAGCTGTGACCGTTTGGTGCGGTTTATGGTCTGGCCGGGTTTTTGGTCCTTACTTTTTCGAAAATGAGGTTGGATCAACACTTACGGTGAATGGATTGCGCTATCGAGAGATGATTAATGATTTTTTATTGTCGGAGTTGGATGACATTTATCTGGACAACGTGTACTTTCAACAAGACGGCGATACGTGCCACACAAGCAACGAAATTATTGTTCTTTTACGGGAAAAGTTTCCGGACTGTGTTATCTCTCGAAGAGGTGATCACAATTGGCCACCGAGATCTTGTGATTTAACACCTTGCGACTTTTTCCTTTGGAGCCACGTGAAAAATAAGGTCTACGCCAACAGTCCAGTGTTAATTCAAGACCTAAAAGATAGAATTCGTGAGGCTATCGGGGACATAGGGCAGCCACTGTGCGATTTGGTTATGGAAAATTTCATGAAGAGGATGTAGTCGTGGTGGCCATTTGGCTGCTGTTGTTTTTCATTATTAACGGCCTACCTTCCTCTTTATTATGAAATAAACATCCGATCATTTATCTCAAAAAAGCTAATTTTTCTTTGAATACCAAAGTAACACATCTTGTTGGAAAATCCTGTATAAACGATTTTGCGTTTTTCTGTCGTTACATTAAGTTACAAATTTAGATTGGTACGAATAGGGTTAAGACCTGACAAAATACTTCACTTTGCAGTCCATTTGCAATGTTGCTGAAAGAATATTCTCCCAGCTAATCATTTTTTTAGCAGTCAACAAATACTTGTTCATTATTTCTAATCATATTTTCAATCAAAATCGATAATGCTAAAATTTGTCCAATCGCCAACTTTTCAAATTGGAGCACAGCTGCCAATTCCTATCGGACGAAAGCCGGTAACTTTTGATCTAGTAAATATTTTTTCATTCTGTAAAAAATATGTTGTAGGCAAGAAGAGGGGGATTGTTTAAAGGTACTAACATTACAAATCGTACAATAGGACATATTTTAGAAATATTTCCAAAGTTGACCACTTCCTCAAAATTCAAAATATGAAAAAATGTAAGTGGATTTTTCGACATTGTCAAACTGTACCTTATATAAAAGGTGGCACAAAAGTAATCCTCCTATCAGAAAATGCTATAAATTTTGCGATTGGCCCCTAACCTGACAATCAACTGTGGCGGCGGCCATTTACATGACATCATATTCTCGACTTGATGTAAAAAAAATTAAAAGACCAAATAAAAATAATCCACAAGAAGAATCAAAGTTTTTCATTTTTTTTTTTAATTACAGCCAAAAAACATCGGAAGTTTCCTTTTGCGCCACCTGATATTATAAGAGCTATTGTACTCAATTTGGTTGTTTACTATAAAGTGTGGTTTCTTATCGTTATTATGACATCAACCTTTTATTTGTACCAAATAATTGTTTGGTTCTATCAGTTATTTTAAAAAATAACGATTTTGAAAAAAAGGTATCACTTTGCACCGACTGAATGCAATGCCAGTTTGGAAAGGTGTGGGGCTACCTTAATTTTGGTGGCTGACTTTTACCGGCCCTAAATTGCACACTTCGACGATAGTTTACATTGAGAACTAGGAGTAAAATGTTGTTGCTAATTTTTTTTCTCATTAACTTTCGAAAATGCGGTTCGCAGCTGAAAAGATGAGCACATTTTTGCTAAACTTCATTTCCATCGAAGATCATTCAGCGGTGTTATATCCAAAATATTCCGGCATCGTCTAAATTTAGGCAGAAATCTCAATATTTTTTTTGTATTATAAACAATTGTATTTACTTAACCTCAGAGTTAGTTCAGAGTTTTAGTTCTATTGACTTTTCATCTAGAATTAGGTAGATTTGGTAGCATACATGCCTATCAGCGTGGGGGTTGAGTGTTCGATTCCCACCAGAGCTTCGATATCCGAATGATCTGTGTCACCCGTTTTACCCTTGGACCCACAAACTAAACTATAAATATACTTTGTATTGTAATACATTTTTTTCTTATATAAATGCATAGGAATGTTGGCCTCTAAAACAGAATTCCTAGTATTAGAATAGAAATGGGGTAGTTAATAACACCGTGTTACAAAAAATAGATTTTTTTCTGTCCTATGAACCAAATGCACATATTCGGAAAGAGGGGAACAAATAAAAATACACGTGTATCGGGGATTTTCATGTACACGTCAGAATTTTTTTTTTTTTAAGTTTGAAGTAAGAAGCTCGTAGTGGCCTGTGTGAAAGGCATTCGACCGATTTTTAACCCTTTTTCAGTGATCCAATCGAGCTGATTTTTGGCAGGCAGACTCGTGGAAATGTCTTTATCACGTCAAATTTTTTAAAAAATAGATGGTTGGTTCATAGGACGGAATGTGTGTAACACGGTGTAATGTAAGCAATTCTGCTTTCTCCTATGGCGAAGTTGAAGAAATCGTTGCCGTTGATATGGCCTGATATTATTTATTTTCGCGGGGAAAAAAAATTTGAATGATTCTTAAGATGGCAGAATTTTCCCATATAGCAAAACATGGGTCGATATGGTCAAGTTTTGCAAGGGTCAACTTTTGCCAATGATTTATTCCTTTCTTAATCGGCAAGACTTCCGAGACCTTTGTAAGGGACTACAGCGGGATAAAATCTGATCTTTTCAACAAATTCTCTGACCGTTGCTGTCAATTAGAACATACATCATTTAGGGCCTAAGTTTCGTAACTTTGTTTTATCTGAGTGTCTACACAAGACACTAGGTCCCATAAACCGATTAGAATGAATCTTCGCTTACACTTACTTCTCCAGATCATAAAAAATTTTCGTCCGAATTTACATTGTACCCCTCTAACAACTATCGCAAATATAAGAGATTTGAAGTAATTTCATAGTTTGATTCCCATTCTCAACAATACGTGGACAGACAGACAGTAGAAGGCGATAGTGGTTTCGGCAACTGCTCCCTATTCGGTTATTGTGGGAAACAATCAAAGGAAAGAAAATGGAATGGAAAGAAAAGAAATTCCAACATACATAATTAGACACTGTGCAATCAGGATAAATGTCAATCATGGCAAATGAGATATGTTCAAACAAATCGTCGTTCATTTCCCTTAAAAAACAACGAGTATACTTTGGTCTTTGTGTTGTCAGAGAGACGTTAGTAATTGATCCGGCGAGAGTGTACCGGAAGGTCAGTGACGTTCAAAAAGCCAACTAAGGACTTTGCTATAGTTTCAATAAATTGTATGTGTTTGTTGATATGTACAATTTGGCAAAAGGTAGGAGAAAGTTGAGAAAAAGTTATTTCATGCACATAAAAAAACCGTATAGAACTGATTTTATAATCTGGCATAGACATAAAAAACCCAGAGGTTTTGGATAGCTTGGTATTCAAAATCGAAGTCGATTGATTTTAACTTGAAGCGACTCCGTACGAAACGTTCTCAGGCCTCATCTAAAATTGCATCTATGGCTCAAGTCTCACATCCGTCACGGTCTTAGTCAACCCTTATAACAAACTAGTAAGTTGTAATGCGCCTATGGAAATATGGAAAAAAATTTTGTTAAAAAAAAAAAAAAAATTTCGTGGAAAAAAAAAATTTTTGTTGAAAAAAAAAAAATTTGTTGAAAAAAAAATTTTGTTAAAATAAAAATTTTTGTTGAATTGAAAAAAAAAATTTTTGTGGAAAAAAAACATTTTGTTAAAAAAAAAATTTTGGGAAAACGCAATTTCTGTACAAAAAAAAAATATTATTTTTTTTATTATTATTATTTATAGAAAATTATAGAATGCCTATTTAAATTCCTACGTACTGCGTGACAGAGTCAGTGAATCAGTCAATCAGTGTCGAGGGTAAATATATATTAATAAGATGGTCGCAACCGTTACCAAACAAAATATAGAGGGAGGCGAACGGTTTGATCGTTTGTAATTTGACAGAAGCCAGTACTAGTCATGGTCAACAGCCATCTCAAATGGAGTCCAGGTGGCCTGTGGAAAACATTTCAAAAGATAATTTAAAAAACGGATTTCATTAAAAATTGGGGACCACCGACCACATTTTTAGCGCGCTAATCAAACGCGTCTCTATTAATGATTTGGAAAAAAAAACCACATACTTCTACCGACAATCCCTCTACCTAATGCTGATATATTCATTTATTTTCCTCTGGCGTTTTGTTTTATTGCCCGAAATTAGGACAACACAATTTAAACAATAGCATACATTTCAAATTAATGCCAAACTTCTTGCCTGAAAGCAACTTAATTTGAATAATAATGGACATTAATGTGTTGGCGTTCGTTTCACAATAGACTGTAATTTCTAAATATATCGGGCTTCCACAAATACAAAGGGTTACATAAACACTTTGTCTTCTTAATGTTATGCTATTGTTAAATAATTCGTAAGGATGTTGAGGGCAACACGTGCTATTAACGAACCTTCATTAGAGTCGAGACACCTTTTAGCATTCATCATCATTTCACAATTTCGCCTTTTGTGTCGGCCTAACAAATTATCCTTTTAATTTGATGTATTATAAGGAAGTGTCGACTTAGTTTCGTGTGTATTCGTGATGCAAGCATTACCAAGAATTTTAAGCCATGAATTAATAAGCGGTTTGATGACGAAATTCCATTGCACAACCAACCGGAAGTGCCAAAGGTCGTTGAACAAACATTTAGTACATCATGATTATGGTGGTGTGCACGTATTTAATTTGTCTTAGAATTACAATTTTGGAAATTCCCGCACCAGTTATTCTCCAGAATAATGCAATTAATCATCATTTGCCTAAATCTATCAAAAAACAATACAACATTCAGTTCCGCAACTCTACTCTCCCCTCACATTATGTTAAGTGAAAATCCAAAGAAAAGTATATAAGGACTAAATCCATACTAGGATTTGCAAAAGGAGACTTAACACCGTCACAGCAGTTCTCGCAGGAAACAGCAATAGCTACAGCAAAAAAAATATATAGCTAATAGCAATAGCTAAAGAAGGCTACAGTTGCCCCAGTGGACAGTCCAAAAACAAATACGAAAAAAATGTACGAAAACTGACAGCCATTAAACTTGAGGAAACTAAACAACAGGGAACGACTTAAGTTGGCTGTTAAGTTACGCACAGCTGAGAAAATATATAGCTGTACACAACCGCAGCCAACAGAAATCTAAGGCTGCCCAAAACCGCAGCCAAAAGAAATCTAAGGCGGAAAAATATCACAGCCCAAAAAAATTCGTTAGCTGCATGAAGTGGCAGCTAAAAGAAATCGTTAGGTGCATGAATTGGCAGTCGAAAAAATCGTTGTTTTCGTTTCATTTCAGTTTACTCATCTTGTGTTTCACATACTCACTTGCTTGCCGTAAAGTAACAGATCGAGAGAGAAGCGAAACTGTTCAAATTGGATTTGTATCAGGATCAATTTTCAGCAATTAAAGAAAACACGTTTACTTATCTTTGACAAAGTATGAAGAAGAGAGAGAAGAAAAGATTTAATGACATTTCTTTTGTTCTAACTACGGAGTTACCATATGAAACGTTTTTCACGTCATTCGCTCATTAATTCACAATAGAAACAAAAAGCGAAGCGAGAGAGCAATAAGAGTAACTGATATCAACGTTTTTTTTATTTCCAGAATATTGTCACCACTGCCTGCTGTGGTCTTTGAAATTATTTTCTGATGTTGTTCTTTTTTAGCTGTGCAAATCGATAAATGGCTGCAGTTTTTTTTTTGCTGCATCCAAATAATCTTTTTGCAATAATAGTAAATGAGCCGAAGCCCAAAAAAAAATGCCACGGCTGTTTATGTTGGTCGATTCAGCTAAAGCGAAAGATTAAACTTAAAAATGTTGGCTGTCAAAGCTGTCAAAGAATGAAAATAAAAGTAACCAATGCCAATGTCTGTCAATTTTCGTTAATCATTTAGTGCAACAGTGGTTCGACAAATCATGCAGCACTATGACAGTTCGTTAGTGTATCCAAAATGATGACGATTGCTTAATGGATTTTTTTTCCTGAGGTATCCGTTTTCGGGGGCGCTCTCCCTTATCCTTTTGTTATCTTATGGTGTTTTGTTTGTCATAACTAAATAAATTTTAAAAAATTAAGAATTTCCATTTATGTGATCAATTCCTATACCGTTTCTCTATATTCATTACATATAAATAAATAAATTTATGAAGAAAAAATAAATTTTTGCCTAAAAAATTCAAATTTTTTGTTATTAAAAATCATTAACAATCCGAAACGAAAAAAATGTATGAAGGCACATTTTCTTTGGGTTTTGTTTTCAAAACAATGAATATCACTAGGTAAAGCAAAAGCTAAAGACATCGAACGCGGTTTTTTAAACTCTGCTTTTGCACTGTCACGTATTTAAAGTCGAAGTGGACTATTGTAATTGATATCGAAAGTTATGTAGCGGCTACTAGTCTGTACTCGAAATACTGGACAAAAACCATGGTCAATATCCTGTTAACATTGAACACATTTGTTTTTCAAAAGTTCTCCTACCCGATATTATTACCGGAAAAAATCACAAAAATGTTGCCCTAGCACAACTTATAGTCTTATAGTCTTTCAACTGGTAGTCTTTGTCCGAATTTAGAAATGGTCCACCAAATGCATTTCACCATGTTTTTTGCTGAAACATTTTAAAAATTTAATTTTTAATATCACTGTTTCTTAAAGTCCACTAGCATATTACTTTCGAATATCATTTAATGGTAGTTGTGCCCTCCTCACTCCTCCCTTTAGTCCACATTGGACAAGAGCATCAGGCGAAACAAATTGAATCTCTTTAATGTCTTTAATTTTTTTAAGGTTAAGATGCCAAGAATCCACATCTACATTTTTCACGAATAGAATAGAGGAAGTGCATAAAAGAAATTGTTCTTAAGATTCATAAAGATTATTTTCTCTTTTATCTGTGCTTTTATATTCTTTTGCGTTACTGGATGGTAAAAAAGAGTGGATAACTTAACAAGTGTTCGGCACGGATGTGTGCGTTTTATTGTGAAAGCATGAACAATTTGAGTGCAAAGGAGGAAACTTATGGAAAATGTGTTTAAATTGTACAGATTTTAAATATTCTTCAGATCTGCTGGGTTAGTTTAAATATTTGTTGGAACTTTTCATTGTCCTATCAATTTTATTGCTGCTCAACGAGCAGACTTCTCATTTCATAGTGTGTGTTATTGTTTTATTTTTATTTTTTTATCTGATAGTGTGTGTTATTGTCTTGCTGTAAATGTTCTTCTTTTACAACAGGATATTTTAATTAAAATGTCGAATTTGTCCCCAGTTTATAAATAAAAAGGACGAAAAGTAACACTTAAAATTTGTTTTAGGCAATTATTCAAATGAATGATTTATTTAACTGGAAATTATTTATTTATTTATAGCTATTACAATTAAAATTATAAAAAACTTAAAAGAAAATTTGCACTAGCAACTAAGGATATCGGCTTATAAGTGATCTATGCACTAGAATATATGAGTATTTAAGTGGAAGTATAAAGGGTTTTCTAACAAGAGGTGATGTTTTGAATAACCCATTATTTTGGTAGCTGCCACTTTTGAAGCTTTTATTCTTTGACTAAAAATGGAACGAAACACGCGTCACTACAAAAAATCATGAAATCTTGCAGTCACAGTTCGCAAGGACCTCGTAAAGCACCTTGTGGGACCGCAATACATGAAATTGGTGGAAACATTCGAGCAGTTGGGACAAGTTGGTGATGTGAAGAATAAAACCCGTGCACGTCGCTCAAGAACAACTGAGAATTTGGCTGCTGTAGCCCAAAGTGTTGAAGAAACTCCTGATTTGTCCATTCCTCGTCGTTATTTGGAATTGGCCATTCCTCAAACGTCATTACAGCGTATTTTTCATAAAGACAAGACCCAAGAGTTCAGTTAACCCTTAAATGCTCAGAGTAGACTTTGAGTTTCAACCACAAAAATCTCCATATTTTCCGAGTTTCGTATACCAATTAACCAACTATTAGTTATTTTGGCACAGAACTGTACTATTCGGCAAATCTGATTGGATCCCTATCATAAAAGTTGACCCGGTAGGCGGTATAGTGCCACAAAGTCGAAATTTGGTTGTATCCTATAGGATACACCGCGCATTTAAGGGTTAACACAAGAACTCAAGTCGGTCGATCATCAACAACGTCGTGTCTTTGCTGATTGGCTCCTTGAAATGCATACAAAATAATCCGGAATTCCATCGAAAAATCATTTTGACTGATGAGGCCCATTTCCACCTCGATGGCTACGTCAATAAACAAAATTGTCGCACTCAAGAATTATCATCGTGCGAGTGTTTGGTACGGTTTATGGTCCGTCGGTGTCATTGGACCGTACTTTTTCGAAAATGAGGTTGGATCAACAGTTACGGTGAGTGGATTGCGCTATTGAGAGATGATTAATGATTTTGTATGGTCGGAGTTGGATGATATTAATCTGGATAATATATTACACACGAACATCGATTCCAATAAATGACACATTGTTCACTCAAAATGTGTCAAACGATGCACATAAAATTAATTAAAAATAAAATGAAAATAACACAATACGATAACCCCTTGTGGACCAAGACTCGAAGGGGTTGACAAAATTATTATGTTCTTCGCGAAATCTTAATTGTTATGGCATTTGTAGAGGTAAATTCAAAGTTTAAAAATGTTCGAGGACCTGGGAGGGCCAGGGAGGATCGAAAAGAATGAAACATATATTATAGTTTAGTAATTTAGTTTAATTTAAAAAAAAAATTATAAAAACACCATTATCAATTAGTGTATGCCATGGTATTTTGAAAACCACTTTTTAGACATTGATCAGAACCACTCATTCTCCAAGACAAACATTTTTTAATAATCGAAATTGGTGCCACATTTTCGCAAAAAACACATTGCAAATTGAGGTTTTTTTGAATTAACACAGGGCTACCAAAAATGTAAAAAAAAAAAAATTATTACATACATTTTATTGTACTTTAACCTACCTAGGGAGGAATGTATACAAATATTTTTTTTTTTCAAATATTTATGAGCTGATAATTGTAATGGTACGTTTAAGTGCCGTCGATCGACAAAGGTTTAAAGTGCATTACAATGTCATACAACTGTTTTCGCTTCCGTTTACAATTATTCTAGTGTAGGTGTTGACTGAGTTGTTTTTGTTAAATATTTGACACGCCATGCAATTATAAATAATGAGTTTTGAAAAATATCGGAAATAATGACCGTTATTCGGCACATTGCTGTTCTGTTAGTGACAAGCGTCACAATTCATGATTTGCGGCTGTCACATTCAGAAAGCTCACCTGGAATTCGAGACTGGTGGAAGTGACAGTGGGGCCTGGCGTGCCTCATACTAACAAACGTTGGGTAATTTGTAATTCATTGCCATATTTTGTTACTGTCATTGTTACAAAATTCCACATTTTAAAGGGGCCATTGCAAATCTAAAATATTATTAAAATAGTTTCTCTAAAAATAGATTACATCTATGGACTAATTCACACTCATCGTACGAAATGCCGAATTCATTTGATATTTTGTAAAAAGCACAAATGTAAGCAATTTCCCTATGAAGTAATTATCCAAAGCTATTTTGTGGCACATGCTGAAGATTATACATGTTGAAGATTAATTCAATTATTCACTTACATCAGATTCGAGTGTGGGTTTGAATGTTTCTTTTATTCTGTCTCATAACAGCAGCATAAACTGAATGACTACATTGGATGAATTTATGATGATTTATTTATAGAAATTTATAAATAAATATAATAAAATCTCAGTTTGTTAACTTCAAATCAAGTGTTGTTTAAAATTTTGATTTACTTTTCAAATGTCTATTTTCCTCAATTTAATATGTTTGCATTGCTATTTGAAAATATTAGCCTTGACTTTTTATTCCGCTGACAAGTGACACATTAAAATATGATTAATGAAAAGAAAAATAAACATTTGCAGTGCATGTCTCAAGAGTTCAGCAATGTCTTTGTGTGCCATTTTATAAGACTTCAGTTAAAAACCAAAAAAAAAAAAACTTTGTACTCTCCGGTCATATCCGTAACCTGTAGCCATGAATACCATGTCGGCTAAATTACTTTTGAGAGGGTGAATATAAGAAGAATTTAAAACAAATAAAATAGTAAATCTTTTAATGTTGATTTTCTTTTGGCCATAAACCAATAACTCATATTATCTTCTTTGTTCTAAAGTTAATTTGGGCAAATGATTATTAAGCTTAGACTGTTTGGCTTCATATAGCCGAACACCGAATAAAGACCGATTAGCGGTTTTTTTCTAAATCGTTTAAGAAATTTCATTACATCACTTACAAAAATCTATACTTTTATGAAACTAAACATGGCAAATATGCTGGTTTCTTCGATCGATTCGAGAACTGGGAAACTCTTTTTGTTTTATATACCGAACTGATCTCTTTTTAACTTATATTGTATTAAGTTATAGACATAAACTTTGTGGTGTATTTTATACATAAATACATATTTTTTTTTGCAAATATAAAGTCGACTCAAATCGACTTGCAAATTCAAAAAAGGTCGAAAAACCGACCGTTTAACATTAGGGGAAAGGCGACTATTGGTTGCAACTACATAACCGTAACTCTACTCATGAATCATCGTTGGTATTGTTCAATGGTTCATACAGATAGTATGTTCCAAGTATTCACTGGGTGCATTACAAAACATCCAGACAACCTGAATACAAGTAATAAATACTCTCTCGTATGAAGCGAAACAATTGTGGTTTCATTCACTCCTTGACTATAAACAGTTCTTTAGAGAACTCACAAATGTCGAATTGCATTCTAGACCACAGTAAGCCGTTACACTTTTTTTTGAGGGGTACGGTGAGCGATAGATGCTTAGCTAGCCATCCATTAAGAATTTAATGTTGTCTAAAAATTATGAAAAAGTCAATTTTTTTTTTTTTTTTGGGAATTTTTCATAATTCTTCTTTTTTTTGGGTAATTTTTCATTTGGTGCATTTCAAGAAAATAGTTCCATTGTCATGAAGCCTTCATTGGGCGTATGAGCAATATTAATATCTTAATATATATTTACCCTCGGCACTGATTCACTGACTCTGTCACGCAGTACATAGGAATTTAAATAGGCATTCTATAATAATTCTATAAATAATAATAATAAAAAAAATAATATTTTTTTTTTGTACAGAAATTGTGTTTTCCCCAAATTTTTTTTTTACCAAAATTTTTTTTTCCCAAAATTTTTTTTTCTTACAATTTTTTTTTTTTTACAAAAATTTTTTTTTTCCAAATTTTTTTTTTTCAAGAAATTTTTTTTTCCAAACTGTTTTTTTCAAAAAAATTTTTTTTTTCCACAAAATTTTTTTTTTCAAGAAAAATTTTTTTTCCACAAAATTTTTTTTTTCAACAAATTTTTTTTTTCAACAAAAATTTTTTTTTTCAACAAAAAAAACTAGTGTATTAATAAACAATGACAAAAATATGCGTATGAGCAATATTAATTTGTAATCAACCGAGAAAAAAATGGGGCCAATAGACAATTTTTAAAAATTTAATTTCGAAAAATTAAACATTAATTTAGTAATTTGAAGACTTTTTCCCCTTAAGCTTTAATCGCTTCATAGACCATTCAAAATGCTATATTTCCCTATTTTCACCTAATTTTTTAAATTTTTATTAACGTCTGTCTCAATTTCATTAATTTCAATAATTATTTAAAGATACTTAGTGTTCCTGTTCGTTGCTGCCCATCAATAATACGACAAAATTCTGACCTGTAAAATTATAGAAATATGTATGTAATATATTTTTTTTTGACTAATACTCAGGGGATGCCCCCTATAAATGCAATGCACTGTGTTAGCGATAGGATGGAAGGTTGTTGAAGGGGGGAAAGAGGGAGTAGTGTTTGTTGACGTTGGCCTTGAATTTAATAACCAACAAATCCAGCTCATTTAGCTGACATTCGAGTGTCTCACACTCTTAACATAACGCAATAATAAAACAGTTGGTCATAATAAAAACCAAAGAATTTCGTAAAAATAGCATCCTTTTTTTAAATTTTTTTCCACTTGGTTGAGTTAAAGTACAGGATTGTATTGCTTGGTCATCAATTAAAATACAATTGCTGAGTCAATAAATTTTCACACTGTCAACTTAAAATAAACCCTACAAAAGCATTTGAAATGACGGGAGTAGTTCATTAAAAATCATAAGTGTTTTACAAATAATACCGTGTGGACTCTTAAAGAAGGCCGTTGATTTTTAAAACGATTGGAACAAATAGGTAAACGTTTTGGCCAACTCCGCAAAATTCCATTCTAGGAGGACCAAAAAGCAATTTCCCCACGATAAAAACAATTTTTTAAAAAGAGTTGGAGTTCTACAAGAATCAGCGTCGTAAAAATCAAGTAACTGTCTTAAGTTTATTACAGTTTAGTTAGCAGCAGAATAAAAACCATTTTGCTTTTTATACCCTCACCCTACGGGTAGGAGGGTATATATCATTTGATACGACCCAAAAGTGTAACACCTAGAAATATTCACATTAGACCCCAGGTGTCTTTGAACCAAATTCGATTCATGACTTTCTGAATCGTTTGAGCCATGTCCGTCTCTCCGTCCGTCTGTCCGTCCGTCTGTCCTGCTGGTACGCACGATAACTTTCGAAAGAGTTACGCAATCACTCTGAAATTTGGCATGGCTTAATATTTTCCCAAAACTGCTTATGGGATTGCATATGGGCTATATGGCCACACCCCTTCGGGTACCTCCCATACAAATCTGCTATTTCGCCCACTTTATAAATCGTGTAATAATATCAACACGCTCAAGTTCGATCTTGGCCAAATTCCGTAGTTAGTAAAGGTATAACTGAACAAAGTTTCGGACAAAAAGTTGGAAGTCTGGCAACTCCCCTTCTGGTACCTCCCATACAAATGTACCATCCCGCCTACCTTAGAAATCGTGTAGTAACACCAATATGACCAACGCGATCTTGCCCAAATTCTGTATTTAGTAAATCTATAGATAGACTAAGTTTTGGATAAAAACTTGGAAGTCTGGCAACTCCCCTTCTGGTACCTCCCATACAAATGTACCATCCCGCCCCTGATAAACCGTCTAATACTATCAGTATAACCAACGCTATCTTGCCCAAATTTTGTACTTAGTAAACCTATAGCTATACTAAGTTTTGGACAAAAACTTGGAAGTCTGGCAACTCCCCTTCTGGTACCTCCCATACAAATGTACCATCCCGCCCCTGATAAACCGTCTAATACTATCAGTATAACCAACGCTATCTTGCCCAAATTTTGTACTTAGTAAACCTATAGCTATACTAAGTTTTGGACAAAAACTTGGAAGTCTGGCAACTCCCCTTCTGGTACCTCCCATACAAATGTACCATCCCGCCCCTGATAAACCGTCTAATACTATCAGTATAACCAACGCTATCTTGCCCACATTTTGTATTTAGTACAGTTGTAGCTATACTAAGTTTTGGACAAAAACTTGGAAGTCTGGCAACTCCCCTTCTGGTACCTCCCATACAAATGTACCATCCCGCCCCTGATAAACCGTCTAATACTATCAGTATAACCAACGCTATCTTGCCCAAATTTTGTACTTAGTAAACCTATAGCTATACTAAGTTTTGGACAAAAACTTGGAAGTCTGGCAACTCCCCTTCTGGTACCTCCCATACAAATGTACCATCCCGCCCCTGATAAACCGTCTAATACTATCAGTATAACCAACGCTATCTTGCCCACATTTTGTATTTAGTACAGTTGTAGCTAGACAAAGTTTTGGACAAAAACTTGGAGGTCTGGCAACACCCCTTCTGGTACCTCCCAATGTACCATCCAATATTTTTCTATAGCATTCGGTATTTTAGGTTGCTATTATGACTTTTCATTAGATGTTACATCAAATGAAGGTAGCTACGGTCACTTTTGACTTTCCGATACTTATGAGTATGAGACTTGTATGTTTTTACTGAGGGTGAGGGTATATATAAGTCGGTTTACCCGACTGCAACTTTTCCACTGGTTTTTTTTAGTTTTATCTTAAACTGTTTTGAGCAACAAACACTTAGCTATGACCATAAAAACTCATTCTATTAAATTTAAAAATTTTCTAAAAAAAAACAGTTTTTAACACATCGGGAACAAAAACACAAAATGTTTTTCTACAGTTTCTTTACGGCCAAGCTTACATAGAATAGCAACTAAAAAGCAACTACTTTTTTTTGGAATACGAGTGAATTAATAACTTGTTTTTATATCGAATATAGCGATTTCATATTTATCATATTTTCTGGCTCGTAAACTAATGTTATATTTTTGTTTCCCAAAAATAAATAAAATATATCAGCACTAACTCGTTTTTGCTTCGAGCAGTTTTTAATTTGTTTTTAATTTTAGTCCGTCATAAACAGAAACATGTTCAGTCCAAAATGGTTTTATTTTGTTAAACGATTACTTTATATTGTTGCCCAATAATTCCGTATTTATAACCATTTAGTATATATTTTTTTTGTATAATAAAATGTTAGGAATGTTTTTGTGGGTGTGAATGTTTTTTTTCCTTTTCGATTTCAAGAGAAGGGCAGAAACTGGCAACTGTGGGTGGTTATATTGTTTCATTAGAAAAATAATATTGGGGATTTAAGAAAACCTTCGGAGAAGTGATAATTCAGGGAGTATGGAATCAATCATAAATCTGCTGCTAAAGTGGGTAACTTGAAACTTAACTGAATGCCTAAAATGTCTGCTGCTGGTAAGAATTTGAACAAAATCTTACCTATGTTGTTGAGCCAAAGCGTGATTATGTAAGCGTTTGTTTTTGGAAAACAGAAAAATACTCAGATTTTAACAAATGAAAGCAATAGTTATTTGAATCAATAAAACACCGCCATTTACAATTTAATGAAAATGTTGTCCATTTTTCAGGTGGTCCATTCGGAAAGTAGACTTTTGGCACACATTTTCCAACATTTCGACCGGTATCTCATTAATGGCAAGTGTAATGTTGCCTGACAAGACAGCCATCTTGGTTGGCTTGTCGCTATACACGAGAGACTTGACTAGCCCGCAAAAAATATTCTTGCAGAAAAAATAAATTCGAAAAATTGGCCCAAAAAAATAGTATTAAAAATGTATTCATTTTTCATTATGAAAAATACCACAGCTAAAGAGCATAAAAAACTTAAACAAAATTCTGACAATTATTCAAAATCGATATTTTTTGAAAACGGTATAACTTCCGCCAAAAAAGAGACAACTCTCAGTAATTGTGGCTGTTATTTCATTGATGTTTCATTCTATGAAAAATTATTATGAATAAAATATATCCAATTGTCAGTCTTTTAAATTCCTTCGCCCTTGCATACAATCGACTTTTAACTGGACTCAAAAATGTTTACTTGAACAAAAGATACAGACTTTTGGCCGAATAGGATTTTGGAATACTAAGCAGCGGCATCGTTGGACATTACTCCTTCAACGACATTACGGTCAAAGGAGCATGCTACCGTTCGATGATTGGGTCTATGAAAAATTTCCGAAAAAAAATTTAAAGAATGTCTCGAATAAAGAATTCACAAAAATAATTAAAAAATACCCACAACAAGGTTATTTTGGTAGTTAGTTTATTTTGTATTGTGGGAGTTATTTCATTATTTCCAACGATACCGCTGCTCGGTATTCCAAAATCCTATTCGTCCAAAAGTCTGTAATTTTTGTTCTAGTAAACATTTTTGAGTTCAGTTAAAAGTCGATTGTATGCAAGGGCGGAGGAATTTAAAAGACGGACAATTGGATATATTTTAGGAATGCAGGGTTCTCCAAAAAGGGGTGTTATTTGGAATCACCCAGTATTTCGGTAGCTGTCAGTTTTGAGGCTTTTATTCTCGTTGTAGCCATTTGGCTGATGTTGTTTTTCATTATTTGTGCCGTTAATAATGAAAAACAAACATTCATGAAATCGCAAAGTGGTTATGTTATGAAATAAATATACGATCATTTATATCAAAAAATTAAATTTTTCTTTGAATATCAAAATAACACCTCTTGTTGGAGAACACTGTATTTCAAAAGTTGACTACTTTTCATTTTGTTTGGGTGACATTTTTTATATTTGTGATTAATAGTTTTTATCTTCGACCGTAAAATTTTGGTAAATGGTAATAAAAAAAGGAGGTCTGATGTTTCCCCCTCACCCCCCCACCCAAATATTTTACAAATCTTTGAATTGCATTTCCAGGGTTCTTAAGTGCTCACGAGTTAAAGGTTTATCTGCATAAACACGGTCTTTCGAGTAGCTCCCAAAAAATGTTTAATGGTGTCAAATCGCATGATTTTGGTGGCCAGTTGATGTCGCCACGACGAGAAATTACGCGGCCAGCAAATGTCTCTTGCAATAAAGCCATATTCGCTCGATTTGTGTGCCATGTGGCACCGTCTTGTTGAAACCACATCATCTCCAAGTCGTATTCTTCAATAGCAGGCAAACAAAAAGTCGGTTATCAGACGACCATAACGCTCCGAATTGACGGTGACCGTCTTTCCCTGGTCGTTTTCGAAGAAGTAAGGTCCAATCACACCCTCGGACCAAAGAGCACATCAAACAGTGACCTCTCTTCAATTACTTGAGGACTCTCAGAACCCCAAATGCGACAATTTTGTTTCTTAACATGCCCACCGAGTGAGTATGTGAAACGCACTGTTTCCCTGAATGAAAGTTGTCACCACCGTCCACTATACGATAAAGGCCATGTGCAATTTATATGTCCGTCCATCATTAAAACTCTGAAGTCTGCTTTGTGCAACAAACTCAATTATCGCAACGTGTTCGTTATCCAAATCGAAAACTACCGGCCACATTGGACGCAATGAATATGACAATATTAATATTCGCACACAGAATTAACCACACAATCTCGCCGGAATTAAGTTTTGCCCGTAAAACTGTTTTGTTGTCGTTTCTGACGCCACATCTGTAGCAGGCACTTGGGAACTGGTGTATAGTACGAGTAAGATATTTGTTTAATATTCATCTGTTCTACGTGTACCAGTAAGTTTAGCTTTTTGGCTTCGTGTCTCATGTTTTCCTTTCCCTGAAGATTTCAGTTTATTTTGCACTTCTTCTTGTGACTTTGACTAGGCGAATACTCCAACATGACTTGTGATATTTTTCCGTTTTTTTTTTATTGGTTTCAACGTAGTTTTTCTTTTGCTTTTTCGTTTGAAATTTTACTTTTTTCGGAAAATACCACAGTCAGAAATGTGGTAAGACATTTTTTTTTTGTGGGAGAATGCAAACATTCATCTTGTTGAATAAATATTAGGAGATTTTCCTGTGCGATGTCTTTGCTTAAATTCTTGTAGGTTGTCTGTAATCACAAGTATTTGCACGGTGAGATGAAATATTATCACAATATGAGGAAGTTGTTCGAGTGTGAAAATATGAAAATGATTCGATGATTACATGATTTAGTGAAGTTGAATTTAGTGTAAGGGAGCACAATTTAAGAATAATAAACATTTAAATTAATAAAATATTGTAAAATCTATTAAAGATATTCTCAGCCAGATTTAATTGAAATTAACATGTCAAACAAATATAGGAAATTTATATTTGATATGAGAGCGGAGTAAAAGGATGTCTGCTGATATTATGCAGGTGAAACTACACAGTTCTCCGGCTAGGTTAAAACAAATACTTGTTAATAAATGTCATGTGAATACCAACGACTTCCTGACGACTCGTAAGCGAATAATCGCTAAGCCATGTAAAACCTAGATATGTTTAAAGCGTAGGTTCCGGTCAATGATTTCGTAAAAGTTCCCGTCCTTTTTAGTTGTGGAATGTTGGGGAAAATCCGCAATAGGCAGTGGAAGGCCACAAAAGAAATATGAGAGAAATACATGCTACCAAGTGAAGAAATGTAAAAAATGTTAAAGATAAATTCTCGATTGGATTTTCGACATTAGAGATGAATTTATGTGATGTTTTAATTAAACTTCTGGTGGAGTTAGGCAACCAACAATAAGGGATGGAGGTCCTTTGAATAGTTTTGACAATAAAAGTTTTTATATTTCATTGAGATTGTCTGATGTATGTTGAAATCTTAAAGAATTCGAAATATTTTATCGCTCTCATTCATGTGTACAAAGATGTGATGAAAATATTGCAAATAGCAACATTTATTGAAATTATGTTCATCAGATAGTCTGATACATTGGTTATGTTTAGGGATAGAGCGAGAAAGAGCAATTTCTATGGGAATTACCAAAGAAAAAAATTCCCTTATTTGATTTGCCAGGTTACTGATAGTTTACCACGAAATTTCATATAGAATGCCAAAATCAATTTGAAGGCATTCCTTGAATTGTAAAAGTGGGTGGACATTTGATAAATCCTTCATCAATGTGTGATGCAATTGACAGGATTTAGTAGGTCCCTTGTTATTGATGAAAATTAAAAATTGAGACTCAACATAGAGCCAGAGAACAAAATGAATACATCGAACGATCTTAGGGGCTAACAATACGTTTAACAATTTCAATGTGATGCCTGATATTTACAAGGCTGCGTTGTGTTGAATGTAGTCAATTGAGGTAAAAAAAAGTGTGATATCATGGGCCGAATCTTTTCGCTATTAACAGACACCATCTATGATACTTTAAGCATCAACTCAATTTATCTCAAAAAATGTAATTTTTCTTTGAATATCAAAATAACACCTCTTGTTGGAAAAACCTGTAATATATACGAATAGTCATTTTAACTAAAACTCTGTAAATTATAATAATTCTCTGGAAATCTGACCACATGTCCTTATTTCTCAATGACAAGTGAAATAAAACCATATGGCTTTATTGTATATTTCCTTATTTTGGGTTATTCCTTTCTGATTTTTGGGCGATTTTCCATAATAAAGATTGGGGCAAACCTGAGAATTGATAAAAATTGTTTTTAAAAAATTTGACGTGATACAGACATTTCCTCGAGTCTGCCTGCAAAAAATCAGCTCGATTGGACCACTGAAAAAGGGTTAAAAATCGGTCCAAAGGCTTTCACACAGGCCACTACGAGCTTCATACTTCAAACTTAAAAAAAAAAAATTCTGACGTGTACATGAAAATCGCCGATACACGTGTATTTTTATTTTCTATCCCCTTTCCGAAAAAGTAAATTTGGTTCATAGGACAGAATGTGTGTAACACGGTATTATTCGAAAAACTCAACACATTCACACTTTTTTTGTTACCAATATACAAATGTTTGTAACTTGCCGGCCGACTGGCAACGAAAATGCAATGGCAGTGAAATTTTGCCCAAAACATTTTTATACCCTCACACTACGGGTAGGACCTACCTTAGAAATCGTGTAATAACACCAAATTTTGTATTTAGTAAACGTATAGTTAGACAAAGTCTTGGACAAAAACATGGAAGTCTGGCAACTCCCCTTCTGGTAGCTCCCATACAAATGTACCACCATCCCGCCTACCTTAGAAATCGTGTAATAACATCAATATGCCCAACTCCATCTTGCTCAAAGTTTGTATTTAGTAAACGTATAGTTAGACAAAGTTTTGAACAAAAACATGGAAGTCTGGCAACTCCCCTTCTGGTAGCTCCCTTAGAAATGTACCGTCCCGCCTACCTAAGAAATCGTGTAATAACATCAATATGCCCTACAAGATCTTGCCCAAATTCTGTATTTAGCTAATAAAACTAGACAAAGTTTCGGACAAAAACTTGAAAGTCTGGCAACTCCCCTTGTGGTTTTCTATAACATTCTGTATTTTGAGGTTGCTATTATGGAATATGAGACTTGTATGTTTTTACTGAGGGTGAGGGTATATATAAGTCGGTTTACCCGACTGCAACTTTTTCACTGGTTTTGTGTTCAGTTATTGGATAACTTTATTGTGTAATTGTGTTTTGACCTTTTTGTTTCGTATTAAAGAAAGTTACATTTTTGTGCATTATTGTCAATAAAGACATTTTCGGACTTGCTAGAAGTACAAAAAAAAAAAAATTATGAAAACAAATTTGCTTGTCCATACGTTTTCCCCAAATGCTTTGACAATTTGTGGTGTAGGGCAACATTGTTTTTCTGTTTACTGATGCGTACGGCAACAATTCTTTGCGATGACATTTTTCAAATGAACATGCACGTGTACATGTAGACCCTCAGTTTTTTCTCTGATGATTTTCGATATTTTCCTTTTGTTTCGAAGACAATATTTGTAGTCAACTGGCAACAAATTATTTGTACGTGACCGAAATGTTTGTTGCATTGTGTTATATTCCTTATTTCATCGATAACGCAATTACAAGCAGCGTTTCCTCTCCAGTATTAACATTTGGCTTATAATACTTAATTTTAAAAATCTCCGGCAATGTGTGCCTTTGTATATCACATAGTTCACGCTGGCACTGTGGAAGTCCTTACTTATTCCATACTTCTTTTTTGTTAAAAAAAAAGTGGATGATTTTGCATATCTAGCAAATAATAGCGCATATTTTCCTAGATTTATTTGCTGTAAAACAAAAACCATTACTTTTTATGTCGTTACAAATGCAAGTGTAAATAATTTGGATATTGAAAATACTGTTATGAGATCATAAAGCAGTAGAATCAGTAAAAGGGTGAGCTGTTGAGAGTATTCTTAATAACAAATAATATTTTATGTTAATGTTTCCCCTTATTTTGTATTTTGCACTCAAAATGTTGTAAGGAATTCAGTGTAATATTTCGAGTTCGGATCAGCATGTGGATTTGCACAGAAGCTGGGAATCGAAAAATGCCATCAGAATGGGTGAGAGGTCAAAGCCTCATCAATGCGTAAGGTTTGTGGAGTAGTCACAACGAAGAAAAGCAATTTAGAAGATGTCGCTCCTTTAGTGTCATAATTCATAATTCAAAATTCACTTTTTATTTTTTTTGGCTCAAGGAAAAATCTGTAAATCTCTTCAGCAATGCGTTTGCTTTGATTGCATGTCCGGTATCCCTTTTTTATTATTGGTACAAAATGTAGGCATCTATTAACCCGTTGGGAGTTAGTTCCATATTTTTTCGTAAGACTTTTTTTTTTTTTTTTTTGGGGAAAATTGTTCATGTTTTAATATATAGCAGATGTATAGAATCAAGCATATCTGTGGTGTTCAAGGTGGTTAACGGGGTTTGAAGTGTCTGCCTAAGAATTTGTAACTGACGCCCAGTGGGTTAATGGATGCCTACAATTTATACATCGTTAGAAAGGTATTTTCACAAGATTTCCAATACCTAGTTTGTCTAGCTTAGTTTGTCTATGTAAGCTTTGGAAGGCCCTAGCTCGGAAAGTATAGGCTTCCGACAGAATAAGAACATCATAACTGGTATAAACTGGTATACGTTTGAACAAAATCTGAGCTATGTCGATAAATTACGGTGAGCCGATCCTCAAAATTTGTATGGTTGGTGGCGGGAAGAAGTGGGTATTACGTAAAAAGAGGAAAGGTATTAAAACAAATTTGTTCTATTAGTTGTTATTTTTGGGACATCTGGGAAAACACACTTTAAGAGACATGAAATTGTGCAATACACTTGATAATCGTCGTAGAGACAACATCATATTCAGCCAACCAAACTAGGTTGTGGTACGACTCTTTCACAGCTAGTGCCTTCTGTTGAAATTGTACAACAATAGATTTAAACATTGCCAAATTCATATGAACTCTTTAGCAATTACGGCTTCATCACATCAATTACTTACGTACGAAATCGTCTACTATCCAGTCTGAAATAATGACATTCACCAACCTGCATGTCGCAAGCATTTAAACTGCTGTGCATTAACCAACTCAAGAGAGCAATAAAAGTTTTGTGTGTGTTAAGGACAACCATTCCCAACGTTGTTTTATGGCCACATGAGTACAATTGTGTAGGTGCATGGCCAAATGATGCCCGGAGAAATAGACATCTTCCGGAGCACTTGCTGAGCGAATTTTGAGTTGACTAAGTGCAAAATGGTGTGCATGTTTCTATTTGGCTGCTATGCCCACACAGTCAATGTTTTTGTACAATTTGACTAGAATAGAGAATGTGGCTACACCTGAACTTTCCAATTTACCCAAAAGGTGTAATTGCTGTTGGGTAATTAAATTGCAATTTGCCAAAAAAAAAAAAAAAACGTAGGCATACACTTTATATACTGCCAACGCATAAAGGTTTTTAAGAAATGTTTTCTTTATGTTTTACATAACAAAGGGAAAATAATTCTGTACATCGTCAGCTGAAATCACCAAATAAACCAAAAACGTGTTTTTTTTTTTGATTGATTCTTGTAAAATGGCCTAAAATACATGTTTCTGCAAAATTGTACGCTTCAATGTCCAAAATTAACAAGTTTATTGGCGAATTCCGAATCGACGTAACAAGAAGAGTGTTTAGATTTTACAACAGAGCCTGGCTTCTCCTCTGTAGGTTATGCAAATACTGGTTAAGTCTTATCGGATTTTTGGTGACGACATGTATCATCGGAAATCCGGGAGAAAAATCTTGGCTTCTTTGCTACGAACCATGCAGCGATATTCCAGTAAATGTCGCCCAACCGAAACGGAAGAAGTGTTTGGGTATTTACGCCCACATATATGTCGATGAAAGGTCAATTGGATATGGATGGAAAATATTTCGTAACTAGTAAGTTGTAATGCGCCTATGGCTCCCGTTGAAATATGTGTGGAAAACAAATTTTTGTTGAAAAAAAAATGTTTGTTGAAAAAAAAATTTTTGTTGAAAAAAAAAAAATTTGTTGAAAAAAAAAAAATTTTTGTGGAAAAAAAAATTTTTGTAAAAAAAAAATGTTGTGGAAAAAAAAATTTTGCTGAAAAAAAAAATTTTGTTGAAAAAAAAAAATTGTAAAAAAAAATTTTTGTAAAAAAAAAAATTTGTAAAAAAAAAAATTTTTGTAAAAAAAAAATTGTAAAAAAAAAATTTGGGGAAAACACAATTTCTGTACAAAAAAAAATATTATTTTTTTTATTATTATTATTTATAGAATTATAGAATGCCTATTTAAATTCCTACGTACTGCGTGAATCAGTGAATCAGTGTCGAGGGTAAATATATATTAAGATGAGTTCAGGTTCTGCAACCTTTGATATAAATACACGAATTTTGGACATAAACCTGCACAGTCACCGAACATAAATATCATCTCACTTAGTTGATCAACTGAAAAAAATATACGAATTCTAACAAAAAAAAAAAAAAAAAACAACATGAAAAGGCATTGAAGGACAATTGATGCATCGTAGACTTGAAGCCATTTTAGTTAGTAATACTAATGTCCAATAGGTAGGAAATATTGTCAGGAAATTAAAATATATAGCCCGATTACTTAATGGAGCCACTGTAGAATATCGACACTGTCGGACTTTGGTCATTGCTTGCTGGTTTCCATTATTAGAACTAATTTGTATGTTCAGATTTGTCCTTATATTATTTTTGCTATTTCGATAATTCAGGACAATTCACACTATGTGACACTCTGTACATACACTCATTCTGTCCAGCTCAGTTATTAAATTTATGGATTTATGAATTTTATGGGACTGCCAACTAATCCATGTTTACAAGCTCTTCCTTCCATCTCACTAAAAATATAAAACAAAAACCCCTAAAATTCGTTTACGAACATGACATTACAAATGAATAAATCTAAAATTGACCTCTTACTTCAGCCATATTCTTGTAATGGTCTCTCTGTTTTCAATTTATTAGGAATTATGGAGCAAAGAATACGAGATAACGTATTCATTGGAACACTAGTAAAAATAGCGATTTATGAGAATCATAAAATATTTATCCAAAATTTGGCGTGCTATAAATTTAATGAGGGTATTCGATATTTCGACAGTAAATTACATAAGCAACATTCAATGAGCAAGGAAAATTAACTCGACCTTGGGCAACTTAGCAGTAAGGAGAGAGGTCACTAGAGGGACACCGCATGGGGCTGCCTCCCATTCTATAGAATATTATTTTTGTTGTGAGAAATCATGAAACAGTCCTTAAAATCCTTACTGCAGTAGGCAGAGAAAAATGGCCTTGCCAAAACAGAAATAATTTTGTTAACGAATAATTTTAGGATTCCAACATACACACTCCCACGACTAAATGACGCGTCGCCCTCAGTTATCAATATATGTCAAATACCTGGACTCTAAACTTTCCTGCAAAAGGAATGAGAAGAAAAGGCTGATCAAATGCCCCTATGTGCCCTTTTTATCTGCAGAAAGATGGAGCCTTCAAACGAAACTGATACACTGGATATCAAACTCACACATGGCAACCTGGTGTGAATGGAGTGCAGTGAATACAAAATCACATCTTTCCAGGCAACCAAAGTCCAAAGGCCAGTCTGCATGGGCATTATGTGAGCAAAGCCATTAGCAATCGAAAAGAGATGTAGTTTGAGATGCTCAACAGGGGAAAAATAAGAAAAAGACATGTTAAACAAATTTTTACAATTTGGAAACTTTTCTAATCCTAAAAATTTTTCAATACACTTGTTAAAAATGTTTATATTTGAGCTTGTTCAGTACTCAATTGAAAATATTAGAGGCAAGGATGGGGATGATCGACCACTATGTGTAGCTTTGGTATTGATTTAAAAGTTAAGTTACTTTTGTGAAGAAGGTTCGAATTGGATTATTTTCATTTTTTGCAATTTTTCGACCATTACTTTTTTATTTTATTTTGTTGGTCTGATATTCTCAGTGAGGGAAATTTTTTTTAAAAAAATGTAGATCGCCCCACGCATTTTCAATTCGAAAATTTGAATTTGAAAAAATCCCAAAAATTAGTGAATACATTTTTTTTTTAAAAAATTTTCAAATTTGAGTTTATTCAGTACCCAATTAAAAATATTAAAGACAAAGATGAGGATGATCGACCACTATGTGTAGCGTTAGTACTGATTTAAAAGTTAAGTTACTTTTGTGAAGAAGGTTCGATTTGGATTATTTTCATTTTTTTGCAATTTTCCGACCATTACTTTTTTTTTTATTTTGTTGGTCTGATATTCTCAGTGAGGAAATTTTTTTTAAAAAAATGTAGATCGCCCCACGCCTTTTCAATTCGAAAATTTGAATTTGAAAAAAATTCCAAAAATTAGTGTATCCATTTTTTTTAAAATTTCCAAATTTGAGTTTATTCAGTACTCAATTAAAAATATTAGAGACAAAGAAGAGGATGATCGACCATTATGTGTTGCTTTAATATTTATTTAAAAGTTAAGGTACTTTGGTGAAGAAGCGTCGATTTGGATTATTTTCATTTTTTGCAATTTGTCGACCATTACTTTTTTATTTTTATTTTGTTGGTCTGATATTCTCAGTGAGGGAAATTTTTTTTGAAAAAAAAAAAATCCGCAAAATTAGTGAATACATTTTTTTTTTAAATTTTCAAATTTGAGTTTATTCAGTACCCAATCTTAATATATATTTACCCTCGACACTGATTCACTGATACACTGATTTACTGACTCTGTCACGCAGTACGTAGGAATTTAAATAGGAATTCTATAATAATTCTATAAATAATAATAATAAAAAAAATAATTTTTTTTTTTGTACAGAAATTGTGTTTTCCCCAAATTTTTTTTACCAAAATTTACAAATTTTTTTTACCAAAATTTAGAAATTTTTTTTTTTTTACAAAATTTTTTTTTCGTAATTTTTTTTTTCAACAAAATTTTTTTTTTCCACAAAATTTTTTTTTCAACAAAATTTTTATTTTCCAACAACAATTTTTTTTTTTTTAAACAAAATTTTGTTTTTCAAGAAAAAAATTTTTTTTAACAAAAATTTTTTTTTTCAGCAAATTTTTTTTTTTTTTCAACAAAATTTTTTTTTTCTACAAAATTTTTTTTTTTCAACAAAATTTTTTTTCCATATTTCAACGGGCGCCATAGGCGCATTACAACTTACTAGTTAAAAATATTAGAGACAAAGAAGAGGATGATCGACCATTATGTGTAGCTTTAATATTTATTTAAAAGTTAAGGTACTTTAGTGAAGAAGCGTCGATTTGGGTTATTATAGTTTTGCAATTTTTCCACCATACAATTTTTTTTTTATTTTTCCACCATACAATTTTTTTTTTATTTTTCCATAAGTTGGCTTGTGATCCTCAATAAAGGAAAAAAAATGAGGAAAAGAAATTCTAAGACATTTTTGTGTCGCCCCACGCCTTTGCAATATGGAATTTTTCGCTATTTCTGAACTTTATTTGAAAAATAAAACCTAAAAATATTGAATCTAATTTAAAGTATTAAAGGCAAAGAAGAGAATGATGGACCAATATCTGTAGCCTAGGTATCGATTAATTTTACTATTTGCAATTTTTCGACCATAAATTTTTTTTTTATTTTTCCATGATTGGGTGTGATTGATGTTAAAATAGTGAACATTTGGAATAAAAAAAAATCAACACCAAAACAGCGAAATTTTCCAAATTTCTAAATTGTTTTTAAACTTCTTTTTCTTATTAGGAATCTCAACATACATGTCATTCCGCGTGTGACTTTTATTATAGACTGGAACGAGCTGGGGAGTTTTCTTAGGAACTCTTCGAATAGAGTCATCATACAGACCACCAAACTTTTGTAGTGCATTTGGACATCCTTGCGGGCCTCAAAGCCTTGCACTCGATTAAGGTAAAATCTAGGTGTACGTCAGAATGTAGTGAATCACTCATCCGCGTCTGGGTCTCTGGAAATAACGACTTAATGAACTTCATGATGGTAGACCTACATATATCACACCCTAAATACAAGGATCATAACTCAAAATTTTCCAACTCTGACTTTTTCAAATATTTTAAATATAAAAAAAAAATTAAAAAATATTTTTAATATTTTTTTTTTATTTATTTAAATATTTTCAAAGAGTTCCTTTTGAATTTGAACACACATGTTCACGTTGTTATTCTAAATTGTGCATATATAAAATTTTACACATTATAATACTTAAATTTAAATTGAAATCGAGTTATAGGCGTTGATATCAGTAAGGAACCTTTTTATGTTATGAATTAAAATCTCGGAGTCGGAGTTGAGCAATTGTATCGACTTCAGACCCCGAGTTTGGGCAAATTTATTTGAACTCAGTGGCCAACAGTCTTTCTTAATTTTTTGCTCCTTAATGGTAATCGGATATTCGGCAGAATCCACAGTCAATTCCATCCAACAATGGTTTTTATGTGATTCTATAAGCCACTAATACGTAACATGATTCTACTGTCAAAAGCACGCCAAAGCACCTTCGAGTCAACAACTCATTTCTTATATTCGCATCGATTTGTTTGTATGGACATTATTATGAGTTCAATATCCATATTTACATACTTACACAAAACACACATCATAAATTATTTATCACAACATCGTCGTCTGCCGCTGAGATCCTACGATGATGATAAGCATTTGGAGACAAATCGAGTATGAGTACGAGTAACTACGAGTATCTCATAAACAAACATAATTTCGGCACAAACATTCATAAAAAAAAGAAAACAGTCGCATAATCGAGACAATTTTTGTGAAATTTTCTAAATGCGAAAAGGTCATTGAAAGGGCCGACTTGAAGGTTGTTCCAGAAAACAGAAAATGTTTATGCCAACAATTCGAGGAAAAATTCCCAACTAAAATTCAATGAAATATCTTGACCAAACCAACACAAGATTTTGGGTCAAAAGTATTTGATGTAATTAAAAGTTATTTGGACTCTTGAATGCCACAATAAGCACAAGTGGTGGGGGTCATCTCTGGAAATCATTTTGACTTTTACGATGGCATTTTAGGGTTTTCGTAAGTATTTGGCTTTGTGTCCATTGGAGATTGCCCTAATTCAAGCACTCGTTTTATGGCTTTTATTACTCGTAAAGTGTGGTGGCGTGGTTGCAATGTAACAATGCAAACTACTATCAACACTGAATGATTATTTCCTTGTGCATTATACTGACGAATGAGATTGAGAGGGGAGGAAATTGAATTGTAGTCCATGCAATCGGTGACTACGAAACATAATATAAAATTTTATGTATCATTTAGAAAGCAGAAAAGTGTAACGCATCAAAAGACTTACTAACTGGGATGAGTGCTTCAAGACTAGCCCGTCTATCTGGCCAATGGGTAAGAACGAAAACTTTTCAACTAACTATGCGACTAATAAAACTATGCAACAAAAAAAAAATGTTGTAAGGAATAAACACTATAAAATTCTGTTGTACTGTGGTCCCCTTGGCTCTTTGAAAAATGCTCCAAAAACAACATGAAGAAATCCTTAAAAAAAGTCTCATACAAAATTGGGGAATTTTTTCATTATGAAAAATTCGGGAGTTTTTCATTATGAAAAATTCACAAAAAAAAATGGAGAATTTTTCATAATCTGTAACATTTAATTTTTTGTTTTTGGGCCATTTTTCATATTGGGCTCTTTTTTTTACATTTATTTTGGAAAATTCTTGATTAGGGGAATTTTTCATAGATCTGTCGTCATTTTTTAATATGTTTAGGTTTTTTTTTTATAAATGCAATTTTTCGATACAAAAATGTCATAACTTGAAAACGAATTGTCCGAATTCTGTGAAATAAATTTTAAAAAAATTGTCACTGAATTTTAGTGCTTTTTAATCCGAAGACCACTTTCATGATTATTAACAAAGTAAGGCTGAAAATATTTGTCTGATGGGAGATGGGTGTGTGGTTGATTCAAGAATGGCCCAACACAAAATTGTGAATAAAATCGAATGTACTACATCGATTTTAATAACAAATTTATCATTTTAATTGTAAAATATGTAGTTTTATGATAAAGGTTTGAACATAAACACTTTTTTCTCATTTTTCGATTTTTTATGCAATTGTTTTCAACAAATAAAATTAAAAAAAAAAAAGTTTTCCGGCTTAGCTTTGCTTAAAACTCTTTAAAATTTTCGTTTGCTTCAAATGCACTGAATAAATTAGTATTTTTTTTTTTGAAAATTAATTTCAAAGAAATCGGACAATTCTTTTTTATTTTATTAAAAAAAACTTATGAATAGAAAAAACATCTAAAATTTTTGATACTCAAGGGATTATTTTGTAATTTTTCCCATAGTGAAATAAAACTTAAAAAAAAAAATAGAAATAGAAAACTAATTCTATCATTTTTGTTACTCAGGGGTTTTTTTTTAATTTTTCCCATAGTGAAATAAGATTTTAAATAATTTAGTGATAACACCGTGTTACACACATTCTGTCATATGAACCAAATTTACTTTTTCGGAAAGGGGATACAAAATACACGTGTATCGGCGATTTTCATTTACACGTCAGAATTTTTTTTTTTATGTTTGAAGTATAAAGCTCGTAGTGGCCTCTGTGAAAGCCTTTCGACCAATTTTTAACCCTTTTTCAGTGATCCAATCGAACTGATTTTTGGTAGGCAGACTCGTGGAAATGTCTGTATCACGTCAAATTTTTTAAAAACAATTTTTATCAATTCTCAGATTTTCCTAAATTTTTTTTAAATGGTTATCGTTTTTTTTAATGTTTCAGTTCAAAAAACATTTTTTTTTCGTAACGCTTAAGTAGTTTAAAAATTTGGAGTCTCTTCAAGTAATGCTAAGAAAAGTGAAAAAAATATTTGTTTTCAAAAATAATAAAAATTGGGGAAAATCTGAGAATTGATAAAAATAGTTTTTTAAAAATTTGACGTGATACACACATTTCCACGAGTCTGCCTGCCAAAAATCAGCTGGATTGGATCACTGAAAAAGGGTTAAAAATCGGTCCACACAGGCCACTACAAGCTTTATACTTCAAACTTAAAACTACATGAAAATCGCCGATACACGTGTATTTTTATTTTTTCCCCTCTTTCCGAATATGTGCATTTGGTTCATAGGACAGAACAAAATCTATTTTTTGTAACACGGTGTAAATTTTTAAAAATTTATTTCAAAGTTATTAAAATTTATGTCTCAAAAAAACTGCATTTAAAAAAAAATAATCAAAGAAAAAAAAATTCGATCATTTTTTGTTCTTAGGGGATTATTATTTTTTCATTTTTTTTTATCCATACCGGTACTAAGATCTTAAAAAAATTTGTGATAATTTTTTGAAAATTTATTTCAAGGAAATCAGACAATTTGTTTGTAAGTTATGAACAATTTTGTCTCCAAAAATTGCATTTGTTTAAAAAAAAAAATTATCAATAGAAAAAAAAATGCCGTCTATTTTTTCCAAAGTGAAAATTGTTTTTAAAATTGATTTCAAAGAAATCCGACAACTCTTTTTAAAGTTGTCTCGAAAATTTCCATATATCCCGTAAGCAGTTTTGGGAAAATATTAACCAATGCCAAATTTCAAAGCGATTGTTCAACTCTTTCGAAAGTTATCGAGCGTACCAGCAGGACAGGCACAAACGATTCAGAAAGTCATGAATCGAATTTGCTTCAAAGACACCTGGGTTCTAATGTGAATATTTCTCAGTGTTACACTTTTGAGCCGTATCAAATGTGATCTCACTTGCCCTTCAGCAAGCCTACATTAAAATTAGTTCGTACAAAAAATTCCCCATTTTCAATACTACAAAATGTTCGTATCTCAATAACCCTGCGACTACATACTGAAACATTTGTGCTCAATTCTTATTAAATGAAACGTATCGATATTGAGGTATCTCAAGCAAAATTAATTGCACACGTGCCTGGTGACCATAATGGAAATTTCCTTGTCAACTTTCTAATGTACATCTGTCCGAGTGTGTAGTTTCCATGCCAAGGCAGTGCCATCGAAAACCAATTAACTTTATATCAACATGTCATAAGTTTTAATTTAATTATGTGCCGGCTTGTTTTTGTGTACGACTGAAGGAATTTCGTCTCAGCCAACGTTGTCATCTAAAAATATACTCCCTGATGATATTAAATGCAAGTTGTGTTCTCCGTACATGATACGTATTAAATGTTGTTGTGTGTGTCGTTTTACGAAAACAAAGGTCCAAACATGAAATGTGTCTGTGCTTATACGTGGCGACTCCCACACGGTATGGAAATGCGTCAATTCTGTGGCAGCATTGGACAAGTCTTTAAATAGTCAGCGGACTAAAGCTGGCTCCTACGCAGATCGTGTCACCAGAGGCATAAGTGTCTTATAAAAGTGGTCCAAATACAAGATTTGTTTGTAGCATCGTTGGAAATATCTCCAAATAGTCGAGCTATACAGATAGTGTCTCCAAAGGCAGAAGGGTCTCATTGTTAAAGATGGTCCAAATAAAAGATTTTTTTTAATACAAATAAATAAATAAAAAATCCTTTGCGACATATTATTATTATTATGAAAAATATTTGTTGGTCTTACCCGGTTTCGAACTCGGGTTCTTCTGTGTGTTAGTCGCACACACTACCTACCACACCACACCACGGCCGTCCTACTTAATGTAAATTTATTAAATATCACTCATACGCCCCCAAAGAAGCAATTTAGCACTGTTAACATTATCTTATTAAAACATCACATGCATTTCACTCCCACTTGAAATTATTGCAAATAGAGTTTTAACATTTTGCTATTTTGTATTTTTAAATTATTCGTTTTCCCCCTTACACACACACATTGTCAGCATTTGACAGATCGCTTGCCTCCATAGTATAATCTAAATGGCACTTTGCAGAATTTATTGTGCCCGTATAAAATAAATTGAAAACACCACAACCAAATGAAACCGCCGATGTCATGTTTAAACATCCATTGGATTGCTTTCATTTTATTGCTTATGTATTGTGGTCGTAAATGCCAACCAGCGTATGCTGAATTTATGTAAAGGGCATAAATGAAAAAAGAAGAAAAACAAGAAAAAAGAAGAAAATCATGGCTTGTTCTTGTTTCTGGTGATTTGTTTATTGATTGTGAGTTTTATTGTTGGCTGACAGGCAAATAAACAACGATTACAATGATTACCCTGATGTGTGGAGAACAATTTCTACCAACACTCATACACGTGCTGACATTAATAATATAAAAAAAATCAAACTCGTAAAGTGTTGGGGTATTTTGTATTTATCATTCGTTTCTGATCGATGAATTGGAATTAATCAAATATTGGTGTAAATGTGGTCATTTCGGAACCATAAACTTTAAAGTCAAAAATCAAATTAGATTTTTTCAAATTTCGCAACCGTTTGAAATTTTGTGGGCGGTCGTGGTGTGGTAGGTAGTGTGTGCGACTATCACACAGAAGAGCCCGACTTCGGAAACGTCAAACATCGGCGGCTGTTTCCACCTTGTAAATGTTGGCGACTTTACGAGTAAGAGAGCAATCCCTGAGCCATGTAAAACTTCTTTAGAAGAGCATTAGCCGTTCGGAGCCGCCTGTGAAACAATAGGTCCCGGTCAGTGAGCATACAAATTATATCGTACACAGCTCACTGATTCGAGAGCAGTTCCCAGTTTGTTCCTTCATGAAATGTCAAGGGAAATATGTAAGTAAAATATATTGTTTTTTGTTGTGAGGGTATTTTTCAAAATATTTGGGGGATTTTGCATTGGTTAATTTCTCATAAATGATTATGGGGATTTTTCAGAATTTTTGGGGAATATTCATATTTGGATTGGGGCATTCTTAATTTTTTTCAATAAGCCCACTATGAAAATTTCCCTAAAATTTTTTTTTTAATATGAAAAAAGTAATTTTTTTTTAGAAAAAAACCTAAATTAAAAAGTATAATAAAATGTTTCTCTCTGAAATCGAAAAATACGATTTTTTTTATGACCAACGCTGTCTCAGCAGAGGGAAATCAGGGTATCGGAAGGAGGAAATAGGAAGTAGAGTTTGTTGGCATTTGTTTTGAATTTCAGAATGTCACAACCGGCAGGAATACACTTGCTAGAAGAATATTCCACATACGAACGGTTCGGCTGAAGAACGCTCTCACAAGCAAGAAAAGTAACGAAATAGAGAAAATAGCTAATAGCTTCGATCAGACTGACCCCTGCCATGACAAGCACTGCACAATTCTTGTGGCGCACAGTGGGGCATTTCGATTTTTTTTTTTGGAAATAAATCTCCCATTTGTAATTCGCTTATCCGATTTGATTGAACTAGCTGAAGTGTGTTTGAGCTTAAATCTGAAATATGCAACCAGTGGGTCTACCCATAGATGAGCTACAAGGGTGCAAATTAGGAAACTTCGACCCTCAAAAAAAAAATATACTTAATATTCTACACTAATAAAGTGGCGGTTAAGACTTATTAAAATGTGTTTTAACTTTGTGATTTTCTCTCATAGACATGCGTATTGTAAAAGCAAAAAAAAAAAAAATTTTTTATCAACTGTTTAGATTATTTTGTTAAACTACTATTTGAAGCCCGCTTCGACTCAGCTGAAGATGGTTAATTTTAAAATAGAATTATTAAAAAATCCGCTTATGACGTTGAAACAATATTTTAAAAGCATAAAATGTTATAGTCGTTGGAACTGGAAAATTAAAAAAAAGGAGATTTTTTTTGCAGAATTTTTTTCGGGTCATAAAAAAAATATTGCATTTGCTAAAACATAACGTAGACGTAGATGAATTTAAAAATAGGTATGGTTATGGTATTCTTTCCACCAAGACCAATCAATTTGACTATTTTTCAGGCAAAGTCCACTTTTGGACCGCATTTTCTCAAATCGCAAAGGAAAACTTTCAAAATAGTAGCCCGATTTTGTTGTGTCTATGCTTTCTTAACAAATTTCACTCAGCATCGCTCCAGAATTGCGGAAACTACAGCAAAATTTAATTTAAAAAAATCCCAATTTTGGCCAATTACTCAACCGCTATTTGGCGACGATTTGTAAGTGGGGCCATACAGAAACTCAAAACAAATGTCATCAAACACTACTCCCTCTTTCCTCCTTCCGATACCCTAATTTCCTTCCGCTAACACAATGCATTGCATTTATAGGGGCATCACAGGAGAGTTGGCGGTAAAAAAAAAAAAGCCGTCTCCGTCTGCCATGCTAAAAAAACTAGTTACCTCAATGAAAAAAGGTTAATTAATTTCCTGTCACTACTTATGCTCAATTATCTTTTCAATGAATGCAATTGTGTTTATCGATGTGATTGTGGCAGTTAACCACACTTACATATCACATTTCCACTAATGACGATAATTAATAAATTCACAATATAAACACGTGTAGAATTTTTGTAAATTTTATTAAGGAAGTTATTTGTTTTAGCTAACAAATCACATAAATACTAATATATATTAGTAGTGGACTTTATTCAAGTTTACACTTGTGTTGGCAATAAATCAAATTTCAAATTTAGCAATTTGTTTAGTCATTAATGGCAAATGTTTATTTGGCTCAACGGAACGGACCACTCGATTTAAAATAATTTTAATAATCATCGTCGCCGAACACATTTATGAATAATAAATATGACCATCAATCATATTGGCTTATTTAATTGAAATATTTCGCCAACTTTGTATATCTCCTGGGCATTGCATATTAAATAATGTTCAGCGGGCAGAGAAAGTCTAAACTCAGACTGGCCACAGCCGCGAAGTAGTTTAAATTCTCTGTTGTGAGTAGATTTCCTTTAAATTTTGAAAACATATCATAGAAATTCTATTTGTGTTTTCAAAATTTAAAGCAAATCAGAGGCAAATGTAGAAAGGCTTGAGAAAGACTAAAGGTAAAACTCTTTTTTTCTTATTAAGTTTAAGAGTTGTTTAATTTTTTTTTTTTTGGGTATGTTTCTTTGCGTTTGTTTTCCCTTGCCAATTATTATTTCTTAATAGAGTAACAATTTGAGAACAAAGACACTGGAATGCGAATGTGTTGAACGGCAGTGTCTGCATACAGAAATAAATCATCATTGTGTCACATGTGAGATTCAACGGCGTAGATGAAAGTTCATTGTACCTGCCTTTGGTGTGTTCTTTGCCAAGAATGTTTCGTATGTGACATGGCCAAAAAAGAAAACAAAAAAAAGAGCTGAACGAGTTAAGCATGTGTACATTTTGCATGTGTCGTATTTGGCCGATTTAAGATAATGTTCTTATGAGGTTCAACAACTCTTGTTGCTGCTTTGCGTTCGTATGGACTTTCTGAATTGTGTTGGTTTATTAACTTCACGTGTGCCAAGAAAAACATTTCGAATTACGTTTTCAAATTACTTTACATTTGGGAGTGTAAAGAATCTTGTTTGGGGTAAAACTATGCAAAAAAAATTGATATCTGGAAACTTTTTCTACTAAAATCGAAAGATCGAAATGTGAAGTTGTTTTCCAAACTGTTTCCTTGAAATTCATACACTATGGAGATTTTAATAAAAGCCTGGTTGCTAATTTTGACATCTTGTTCGCCTTCCAGACCAGAGGTCTTAAAGCGATGAAGTCTTTTGTTCAGACAGCAACAATGTATTTTGCTTATACATATTATGGATGTTGTTGTTGTGTTCAATAAAAGAATCTAGCTCCATCAAGGCATTCTGCTTAGCAATCATAAACACAAACGATTCGTTGTTGGGCAATCGTCAATCTGATATAATTTTCCGTCATTCAGTACTGTAGACATTTATGTTGGTTGTGTTGAATCCAGAGTCACGCTACAAGAGAATCCTATCGTCCTAGTTTATCCAAAAAGATAGAATTTTTTTGCATTACAAGTAAAAGGTCTGCCATCTAACGTTTTTTTCTCTTTCAACTAGTGCTTATTTCGTGAATGTTAACACTTAGCTCGTGTCTGATTTGACAGATAATTCGTGTTATCCTTCCGCTGAACGAATATGGCTGGGAAATATTGTGACATTTTTTTGAAAATCATGCTAATGTTGCAGAATGTGTGCGAAAATTGCGTACGGATTTTGAAAGAATATGAATATGAAATTAACGGGCCTATGGCGCCCGTTAATTTGCTTGAGAAAGTATTTGTTACTTAATTTTAAAAATTTTGTAAAACATATTTTGAGAAAACTATTTTGTAAAAAAAAATTTCGAAAAAAAATAAAATTGGGAACAAAAAATTTGTGGAAAAAAAATTTTTGCTGAAAAAAAAATTTTTGTTAAAAAAAAATTTTGTTGAAAAAAAAATTTTGTTGAAAAAAAAATTTTTGGTGGAAAAAAAAAATTTGTAAAAAAAAAAATTTGGGGAAACACAATTTCTGTACAAAAAAAATATTATTTTTTTTATTATTATTATTTATAGAATTATTATAGAATGCCTATTTAAATTCCTACGTACTGCGTGACAGAGTCAGTGAATCATGGTATCAGTGTATCAGTGAATCAGTGTCGAGGGTAAATATATATTAAAGAAGATATGTTCGTTATCTTGTGAAAAAAGCGAAAGAAACTGGCATCCTCATCGATAAACCAAAGCGTGAAATGCCAAAAAACAGTGCGTACACGCGAGAATGTTACTGCTGTGGCAGAAAGTGTACGTCAATTCACTGTCGTTCTCAACAATTGATCATTTCGCAGATATCATTGAGACGAATGGCCATTTGAATGAAATTGTGTTCCATTTTTAGGAAAATCTGAGAATTGATAAAAAATCTATTTTTTTAAAAAATTTGACGTGATACAGACATTTCCACGAGTCTGCCTGATCGATTGGATCACTGAAAAAGGGTTAAAAATCGGTCGAAAGGCTTTCACACAGGCAACTACGAGCTTTATACTTCAAACTTAAAAAAAAAAAATTCTGACGTGTACATGCAAATCGTCGATACACGTGTATTTTTATTTTTTCCCCTCTTTCCGAATATGTGCATTTGGTTCATAGGACAGAAAAAAAATCTATTTTTTGTAACATTGTGTTATTAACCGGAAGGATTGTACTTTCAAATGCAAATGAAATTTGAGAAAATATCCAGTAGTTTTTTTTATAGAATTTTCAAAAAAAAGTTATTTGGCGGACCCTGTATTAGACAAATCCTTTTCCACCGACTGAAACTTCAAATATTTTGCCATAAACATAAAACTCGTCCTACTTTACGGCTGCTAAATATGAAAAGCTGCACCCCGAGATATCCAGAAACGGCTGGTCTTTGCAAACCCGCGCCTCTGCAGACTAATACTTATCTTCTGGCCAAATTTAATCACTAATAGTCATGACATAAAGACAAGAAAAAGGAACTGGATCGCCCACATTCGACACAGACCACCATACGACATCACCAGAAATGCCATCGTCTGGAATCCTCAGGGCAATTGTAGAAGGGCGGGACCTGCTCAAATGTACATTAAGTCGCACAAATCGTCAACAAAACTGCTGACATGAAAAAAAATTGCCGAAATAAGACCCCTTGCACAAGATAAATCACCTTGGAATAAGTTGGTTGAGGCCCTAGTCTCCTTATACGACTTTCCGGTCAGTCGTATAAGGAGCCTAGGGCCGCAACAAACTCGTTCCAGTGTCACACACTCAACCAATTTACTAACAAATATATGCGATGGAAATTTCTAATTTTAAAAATGTTTACTCGTATGAATTTTACGCCCACATTGATGAGGGTGTGTTTTTTGTTCGTTTGTCGTTCGATGAGTTTTATTATAAAAATTACTATTAATTATTAAGAGTTATAATTATTTTCTTTAATGGTACTAATGAATGTTGACTAATATTGCAAATATCAGCCCATAGTCATTATTTTTACGAAAAAAAACCATACACAAATATATTACTGCCTGTTTCCATAAAACGAATTTGAAGGCGCAATCAAACGGATATCTTTCTTAATATATATTTACCCTCGACACTGATTCACTGATTCACTGACTCTGTCACGCAGTACGTAGGAATTTAAATAGGCATTCTATAATTTTCTATAAATAATAATAATAAAAAAAATAATATTTTTTTTTTTGTACAGAAATTGTGTTTCCCCAAATTTTTTTTACCAAAATTTTTTTTTTCCAAAATTTTTTTTTTACAAATTTTTTTTTTACAAAATTTTTTTTCAACTAAAATTTTTTTTTTTACAAAAATTTGTTTTTACAAATTTTTTTTCCAATTTTTTTTTTAACAAAAATTTTTTTTTCCCCAAAATTTTTTTTTTCAACAAATTTTTTTTTTCCCCAAAATTTTTTTTTTCCAAATTTTTTTTTTTCAACAAAACATTTTTTTTTCAACAAAATTTTTTTTCCATATTTCAACGGGCGCCATAGGCGCATTACAACTTACTAGTTTATCAATAATGTCGGATTATTCTTTTGGGATTGTGTTCCATATGTTGATATCTGACAAATATATCTGAAAACCAGAATTGAATACTGTCTGAACCCCATTTTATAACGCTTCCAATATTGACGATTTGTAACGAACAAACCAATTCGTGTTATGGAAACAGGCAGTTATTTGTGGGTTCTGTTTGCCACTATCGTTGCATATCCCCATCACACAAATCCAATAGAACCAACCAAAGAAAAATATTTTTTTTTTCATATTTTTTTTTTAAATTAATTTCATTTGAACGGGCTTTTACCTTTCGTTTTCCATCTGGCCACACATTTTTCGGAGTTGGACTTTTTTGACAGCTGTGACTTGATATTTATGCTCAGTTTGGTGTGCCATTTCATGATGAATAGACTTTTGTTACAAAATTGTCAAAATTGAAGGCGCAATAAAATGGAAATGGAATCTTAAAAGTAATGAGAGCTTATTCTTTTGAAATTGTGTTCCATACGTCGAAATCTAACATATATTTGAAAATCAGAATTAAAAAATGTCTGAAACCCATTTTGTAATGCTTTCAATTTATTACCAAAACGTGATCGGTGGCCACCGACTCCGATTTTCACAAGATTTAAATTTAATCATGACGGAAATGCAAAGATTGTCCAAAAACACGATGAAATTATTTTTCTTTTATGTATGTTTCTTAGTAATTGATTTGATTTTTGATTTGAAAAAAGAACAATAATCGTTATTTACTGTCACTGGTTTAGCCAATCATCGGTTATAGTCTGATATTTTTGCAGCTGTATGCTCGTTGGTGAAAAATAGGGTACTTGAGTTTTCTCGTCCACTCGAAATCCATAAACCCTTGGTTTGTAGGTGGATGGAGGATGGTGGGAATCGAGAATCTCAGGTATGTCAAGATATCTGTTCCTACGTTAGGTGAGTAGACGTTATTGAAGTCCTTCACATTGGCATACAAAATATTCTACTTATGCCTCTATTCTCTACCGGAGTCATCCCCACACATATCCATACGATTTACTATCTTGCCTATCGTACAGTGGCCTGTGATGACCCCGATGATGAATCCTTTGTCAAAACCGGGTAAGTGTTTCCCTGTGCTTTTGGATTAAGGTGAACGATTCTAAAAAAATACATTCTAAAGTACGTTTGCACCGCAGTTTGAGTGCAAGTTTTTGAGGGTCGCCAGGCTGTCTATAAAGATTCATAACTCCGAGGGAGGTGTTTTCCACTCTCCAAAACATTATAAAATTTAGTCACAATATCTTTATACGCAGAGTTTCGGAGAAAACTCCCTAGCCAGTTCCAGTCTCATTTTTTGAACCGTGTGTAAATATTGAAATATTGAGCCTGTTTCTTCATGAACGAGGTATTTCAAAGAGTAGGACAAATTATAAGAAAAATTACCCTTGTTTCCTATCGCTAACATAGTGCACTGCATTCATAGGCAGCATCCATTAAGCGTCGTTACAAAAAAAAAAAAAGATTACACATTACTTTTATTCCATGCAATCAACCCCTCTTAATGTAGGTGCAGATATCGTACCTCTATTTTTTTATATCTATTTTTCAAGGTTATGTTTATTTGTCCTTATCCACATTCAACAAATGTGGCATTCTAGCATCCGTGTACCCCCTACGGATTATAGAACATTCGAGGACATATTACAAGTTTGCTTGCATTTGTAAAACAGCGCAGACTGTGTGGTTCTACACTCTCCATGGGATGTAGTGTTTATTAATCTGGGTGTTTGTAACATTTCGATAAACAAATCTGTGAACAACATTCATGGAGTGTCTCCTATAAATGCAATGGATTGTAATAGTGATTTGAAATTAGGATAATGGAACGGGTGGGCGGGAGGGTGGAAGAGGAGAGAGGGAGTGGTGTTAGTTGACGTCTGTCTCAGCTGGCGGGAAAGATATTTCTTGGCTGAGTATTCCAGATCAACTGGCCATTTAACAAGGCACAGATCAGAGTCCCTGGATAGCCGCATATCCCCAAGACTACTGAAAATTTCCCCTGGCAATTTGTTTTCAACCATTTTCTGCTAAATGATCATCATTTAGCAAATAACAGGTGGCGCAAAAGTAAACTTCCGATGTTTTTTGGCTGTAATTAAAAAAAAATGAAAAACTTTGATTCTTCTT